>JAQPPZ010017060.1:2946034-5892068 GCA_028583015.1 Wollemia nobilis
TATCACATCCTTAGATGCAATATTAAGTATAGTAACCAGGGAAGCTACCTCTTGGCAATGTTCAAAACCTATCTTCTCTATGCCATCAAAACTTGGTAAGGTCTTTAGGGAAACTTTAGTAATATTATGTAGATGTAGAATATAAGGAAACCTACAACATCCCACTGGGGGTAGTTTTGTTGAGCTAAAATTCCTTAGTATAACATTGATCCTCTCAACATTCCTAGATTCTTCCTTCAGGTGCAAGTCACCAAATGAGCATGATTTCTCCACTAGTGAGGTTAATACTACTCATAAAATCTCAAGTCATTTAGGAAATGCAAGATCTAACTAGGGTTTCAAAGGCAATCTATCATAGATCTAGGTTTGAATGTGTAGTGGAATCACTAGGTGATTGGGGAGGATTATTGCTTAGAATGGGTATCACCAAAACCTTGATTTATTAAAATGGTGGGACTAAGTTCCCATCGAGCATGTAAAAAATTGTTAGGTCAAAATATACCTATAGTAAAATGTGTGCCTTAGACTTGGACAACATTGAGTGATCGTTCAAGCCATAAGGCTTATCTAGGTCAATCTTTAGAGAAATTTGGATCTTGTAAGGTTCTAACTAGCCAAAATAATAGTGGGAAAAGGGTGCAGAAAGAAATAAATGTAGCTGAAGATAGAACTTAAGGTGGTACAAGTTAAGCAACATCAAGAAGTGTGTGAATATTATGAAATAAAAAATGATCAAACTTCCTAATAGACCAACCAATTTTTATAAAATGCAGAATAATATCTTTCTAGTTTTCAACCTAGTAGATTGCAAATTCCAAGACTAGAGAATGAGCATGTACATAAATCCAGAGATAAGGGTTAATATCATATATTTATCCAACTAAAATAAAAATAATCATCCATTTATACATATATGTTCTACAAAATAGTGAACCTAAGGCCAAATAGAAGCCTGATTTGTATTTCTTTCTTCAAAAACTCTTCATACATGCAACTTGTAAATGCCTAAGAGTAGACCCTTTCAGAAGAGGCTATTTCTATTATTCATAATATTTTCTATAGTTCAATATCTTGAAATTACAAAAATATGTCTTATTGAAAAATAGTTACAACAAAAATATCAGATTACTGGGTTCTTGAAGACACCATGCAACATGGCTTATATAGACCATAGATCAAATATCACCTACATGTAGGAAAGTACTGGGAACAAACTTAAATCTGGTCCATTCTTCATTCTTGAAACCAATATACCATCATTGATCTTTAATGGATGTCGATAGGCTAAAACTCCTTTAAATATTTTGTTCTCTACAAGCTATCATGGTTGCATCACATAGATATGTCATGATATCACACTCCATTTCATGTCCTTAGGCTTCCCAAGCCTCTACGATCATGATGTGATGACATATCACAACATCATGACATATTTTTCCTTTATAGCCTTTCATGCCTCTGTGATCATGATGTAGAAACATGTCATGGTATCGTGATGTTTCTTGACCTCTTAAGCTTTTTGGATCTTTGTACCTACAATGCAACAACATGTTGCAATACCATGCCTTCCTTTCTACTTTTACAATGATCGAGTATCGGTAACCTTGACACAACAACCTATTGCATTATCATGCCATTTCCTTATCTTAAACTTCTATAAGATTTGGTGACTATGATGTGGGGACATGTTGTGATGTCACCTCATCTTTTGTATTTAGTGCCTCTTAAGATTTCACAACTATGACATGGAGACATATCACAATGGCATGCTACCTTGTTCTTAGCTAACATCATAATGTGTATCAGTGTAATGTCCCCATTTTGGTATTTTCATATTTTATATGTTAGTCATGTAATCCCACTTATTTTATTATAATAAAATGCTAAATAAAAAAGGGGATGTGGGATGCCCATTTTTGTGATGTCTTTAGGAGTCTCTTGGTGTGAAACAACTTAAGTTAAGTTGTGTAGTATAGTGGGGCCCACTCAACAAAGAATTAGAACGTGGTCTATAAGAGAGATATGTGAGCTCCATTTTGGCATGTCATTCCACTATATTTTGTGAACTTGTTGTTGTGGGCTGAACCCCAACGTCCTCTTGAAAAACCCTAGGTGATGTGCCCTAGTTTCTCAAAGAGAAACCAGAAGGTAGCAAGGTGATGTGCCCTTGTATACAAGCTGGAATTGTGGTCCTGCTGCTGAATCCATATTTGAGTTTCAGATTTTAGTGTACAGCTGGTAAGAGGGTGGATTTATGATGTATGAAGGTTGGTCTATCTATTTCCGCAGCCGAATATTTTTATAAAATTTATGTGGCCAGATCTGCCATTTTGAGGGTCTCTTGTGTTCATTTCTGCTTAAATATTCAGATCTGATTTTTTTGTTTGAATAGATCAGAATTTTATTGGAGAAATTTCAAATATTTGCAGCTAGGGTTTGGTAATTTTTACTTAGGATTCTTACAGTGGTATCAGAGCCACGTTTTTCCTGCCAGCCTATGGGAAAAGTGACATGCAAGCAAAAAAATCGTGCATGCAAGACCAATACCCAGTTTGTTTGCAGTTTGAAGGGTTTTGAATGCAGCCAGGGCACAGGTATAATTTGAGGAGAGATAGATCAAAACCTAACCCTCAAACCTTGGATCAGCCAGGAGGGTCATCTCACCAGGAAATCGAGCCATAAATTGTAGTAATGGAAGAGAGAGAGGAGCGGCCACCAACGGATGAGGCAGAACGAAAATTCAACACCATGATAGAGTTGTTGGGTAGAATCACAGCTAGGTTGGATCAGTCAGTCCAGCCACTCTCCGGCCAATCCCAAACCCAAACGCACCATCCAGAAAGGCCTCAATCCCAAGCGCATGGTGAAAATTCTGCTAGGGCACGGGTGCAAGAGTCCGAAAGTGAAAAATCTGTGCAGTATACTCATTCCCCTTTGCCTAGACCTGCAAAACCCATGTTTTTGCAGCCTTTTGAACCTGATCCACAGAGAGTTTCAGATGAGCTAGACACTCTTTTCATGGAATATCAAACAAAGAATGAAGCATTCAGGGATGCGGTCTCTTTTGAGAGTTATTTGAGTATTTTGGGGAAGAAAATTGGTAAAGGCAGCAAGTTTGAGGATAAAAGGAAGACCCAACAGAAAATGCAAGTGCCCATGTTCAATGGCAAAGGTATTACAACTAGAGCATGGTTGCAAAAGTTGCAAACCTATTTCACTTTATGCCCTATGGCTGAAGAAGATGCAGTTCAATTGGCTACTCTTCATCTTGAGGATGCAGCATATGATTGGTGGCATCATGGTCTCACCACACAAGGCCATGGAGAGATCACCACTTTTGATGAGTTTAGTAGAAGGGTATTGGACAGATTTGAGAGAAAATATGAGGAGGCATTCTTTAAAGAATTGGCAACTCTCCAACAAAGAACTACAGTAGAGGCATATGTGGAGGAATTTCAGAAAATTTCAGTTATGGTGCCCAATCTTTCGGATAAGAGAGTCACATTTCTCTTTATTGAAGGTTTGATGGAGCCTTTGAAGGGATTGGTGAGAGCTTTTGAGCCTCCTGATTTGCAAGCAGCAATTAGAAGAGCTCTTTCTCTTGAAAGTTCAGCTCCACCAAAGCCCAAATTTTCAGCTGCACCTCCTTATAGACCAAGCATGGCCGGTCCTTCAAATATATCTCAGAAAAAGAACTTTCAACCAAGAAATCAGCCACCTACAGGTAAAAACCAGCCCATTGGAAGGCCAACATTCCCTCCCCAAGGGCCTCCAATGCAAGCACCACCAGGTGGAAGGGTAGGAGATGACCGGGATGAGCTGAGGAGGAAGAAATTATGCTTCAGCTATAGAAATCCTTGGGAACCAGGTCACCGCTGTCAAGGTAAAGGTCAAATTCATTACATAGAAGTGATTTCAGATGTAGAAGATGATTCAAAAAATGAGTATGAGTCTAGTGAAGAGCTAGATTTTAATGAAGAGTTGGCTGTCCAAAATGCAGCATATACTGTTGAAAATACAGCCCCTGGTACAGTTACAAATTCTATCTTTAATACTGGTTCATTGGCTACTTTGAGTGGAACAAACAAGTTTTTTTCCATTAAAGTGTCGGGTAATGTGTTGGGTGACAAAGTGATTGTTCTAGTGGATAATGGAGCCACACATAACTTCATTGATGAGAGTTTAGTGGCTAGGAAAAGGCTGAAAGCAGAAACATTTTCTGGTTTCAATGTGGTGACTGGAAATGGAGCGCTCACTCCTTGCAACAAATATGTCTCTAAGGTGAAGGTGAATTTTGGAAACTTTTCTGTTGAAGATGATTTCTTTGTTTTTCCACTCAAGGAGGGTCCTCAGATGGTGTTGGGGGTGCAATGGTTGTACTCTTTGGGAGACTACACAACCAATCATCAAAGTTTGCAGATTAGATTTAAGGAAAATGGGCATGATGTGGTGTTGCAAGGTATCAAAGAGAATGCTGTCCAAACTGTTACAACAAAGAGAATGGAGCGGATACTCAGAAAAGAAAAGGTTTCATGGGCTGTTGAAATATTCTTGATGAAAGGTAAGCCTCATACTGCTGAAAATGATATTTCTTTCAATTCAGAAATTCAGATTTTATTGGACAAGCATAGTAAAGTTTTTGATGACATTCCAAAAGGTCTACCACCCAGTAGAGGTTTCCAACATGCTATAGAGTTGGAACATGGTACAAGCCCCATTCAGATTCAGCCTTATAGACATCCAAAAATTTATAAGGATGAGATAGAGAAGACTATTAGGGAGTTGTTAGACATGGGCCACATTCATCCAAGTAGTAGTCCCTTTGCATCTTCCGTTGTTTTGGTTAAAAAGAAGGATGGGACACTTAGAATGTGTATAGACTATAGAGCCCTTAACAAGAAAACAATCAAGAATAGGTATCCCATACCCAGAATTGATGAGTTGATTGATGAACTCCATGGTGCTAAGTATTTTTCTAAGATTGACTTGAGGAGTGGTTACCACCAAATCAGGGTCAAAGAGGAAGATATCCATAAAACAACTTTTAGATGTCATTATGGGCATTTTGAGTTTTTGGTTATGCCCTTTGGTTTGACAAATGCACCAGCTACGTTTCAATCATCTATGAATCAGATTTTTAGGGAGCATTTGAGGAAATTTGTGCTTGTGTTTTTTGATGATATTCTTGTGTACAACACTACTTGGGAAGACCATTTGAGGCACCTAGATTCAGTTTTGAGCATCTTGGAACAACAAGAGTTTTATGCTAAAAAATCTAAGTGTGAGTTTGGATTGACAGAGATTTTGTATTTGGGTCACATAATCAGCCATAACGGAGTTCATGTAGATCAAGAAAAAATTGTTTCAATTAAAAATTGGCCTATTCCGACCACCCTTACTCAATTAAGGGGATTTTTGGGGTTGTGCAGTTATTATAGGTGGTTTATTAGAGGATTTTCAGCTTTATCAGCCCCTCTAACTGAATTGACAAAAAAAGGAGCCTTCACATGGAGTAATGAAGCACATGCAGCTTATGAGAAATTGAAGGAGGTTATGTCTTCTTGTCCTCTACTCGCTATTCCTGATTTTTCTGTTCCATTTACTATTGATTGTGATGCTTCAGGAATAGGCATAGGGGCTGTCCTAATGCAGAAAGGCAGGCCAATTGCCTTTGAGAGTAGAAAATTGAAGCCAAATGAACGAACTTTCAGCGTTTATGAAAAAGAAATGCTGGCCATAATGCATGCATTGACTAAGTTCAAACAGTACCTTGTTTGTGGCAAATTTTTGGTGAGGACTGATCATAATAGTCTGAAATATTTTCTTGGACAGCATGATTTGAGTGAAAGACAACAAAAATGGGTGACGAAATTGCAGGCATATGACTTTGATATTGAATTTGTGAAAGGTAAAAAGAATGTTGCTGCTGATGCACTGTCTAGACACCCAAATTTTTACTCTATTTCACTTATAACTGATGATTTAAGGGCTGCACTCATGGCTGATTATGCAAAGGACAGTTTTACATCCAAAATCTTGAACGGTGACATACAGGATGACAGGTACAACATTAAGAAGGGTTTGATTCTTTATAAAAACAGAATTTTTGTGGTCCCAAATTCAAAGTTAAAACAGAAAATTATTGCTGCAATGCATGATGCACCTATGGCTGGTCATTCTGGGTTCTTTAAAACATATAGGCAGTTACGTGAGAGGTTTGCATGGAAGGGTTTGAAGGATGATGTCCTCAAACATGTTAGAGAGTGCACAACATGCCAAGAGAACAAATCTGAAACTACTTTACCAGCCGGCCTACTTCAGCCCTTACCCATCCCAAGCCAAAAATGGGAGAGCATCTCAATGGATTTCATCACGGGGTTTCCAAAAGTGAATGGTAAGGACTGTATTTATGTGGTAGTGGATAGACTTACCAAGTTTGCTCATTTCTTTGCTATATCTACCACATTTTCAGCTGTACAAATCGCTGATTTGTTCTTTAGAGAAGTTTTCAGGCTTCATGGCTTGCCAAAAGCCATTGTAAGTGACAGAGACAACAGGTTTATGAGTCACTTTTGGCAGGAATTATTCAGACTTTGTGGGACTGTTTTGACTCCTAGCACATCTTATCACCCACAAACAGATGGACAAACAGAGATAGTCAATAAATGGATTGAAGGCTATCTTAGAAACTATGTTGTGGGGCAGCAAAACTCATGGGTCAAATGGCTGTATTTGGGAGAGTTTTGCTATAATACTACATACCACATGTCTATCAAGATGACCCCATTCATGGCCCTTTATGGTTATAATGCTCCTAACATTGCTGATTTGATTTTTCATGACAGCAAGGTTCCAAAAGCTAATGATTTTGTGCAGGAAAACCAGAAAATTTTGCAAGCTTTGAGAGATAATATTCAGATGGCACAAAACCAGCAGAAAAAGTATGCTGATCAGCAGCGTATAGAGCACCATTTTGAGGTTGGAGACATGGTTTATTTGAGACTTCAGCCCTATAGACAGTCTACTTTGAAAAAAAGTGGTGCGGAGAAGTTGAAACCTCGTTTTTATGGCCCCTACAAGGTCATACGCAGGATAGGGGAAGTGGCATATGAGTTGGAATTACCGAACAACAGCAAGATACATAATGTTTTCCATGTTTCGTGTCTCAAAAAGGCACTAGGACAGCACATTGTACCATCTTATGAGCTACCACCACTTGATGAGGAAGGGAAGTTAGTCTTGGAACCTGAGACAATTTTGGCAACAAGGGAAAAAAGGCTAAGGACTAGAGTTCTCAATGAGTATCTGATTAAATGGAAGAGCTTGCCACTTGAAGATGCAACGTGGGAAGGAGAGGAGATACTTTCTCATCCAGCCCTCAATTGCTTGGGGACAAGCAATTTGAGAGGGGGAGACTTGTAATGTCCCCATTTTGGTATTTTCATATTTTATATGTTAGTCATGTAATCCCACTTATTTTATTATAATAAAATGCTAAATAAAAAAGGGGATGTGGGACGCCCCTTTTTGTGATGTCTTTAGGAGTCTCTTGGTGTGAAACAACTTAAGTTAAGTTGTGTAGTATAGTGGGGCCCACTCAACAAAGAATTAGAACGTGGTCTATAAGAGAGATATGTGAGCTCCATTTTGGCATGTCATTCCACTATATTTTGTGAACTTGTTGTTGTGGGCTGAACCCCAACGTCCTCTTGAAAAACCCTAGGTGATGTGCCCTAGTTTCTCAAGAGAAACCAGAAGTGTAGCAAGGTGATGTGCCCTTGTATACAAGCTGGAATTGTGGTCCTGCTGCTGAATCCATATTTGAGTTTCAGATTTTAGTGTACAGCTGGTAAGAGGGTGGATTTATGATGTATGAAGGTTGGTCTATCTATTTCCGTAGCCGAATATTTTTATAAAATTTATGTGGCCAGATCTGCCATTTTGAGGGTCTCTTGTGTTCATTTCTGCTTAAATATTCAGATCTGATTTTTTGTTTGAATAGATCAGAATTTTATTGGAGAAATTTCAAATATTTGCAGCTAGGGTTTGGTAATTTTTACTTAGGATTCTTACAATAAGATGATGTATTTTATTGTTTACACAAGTTTTTAGACTACTATGTACACTAGATTAGACTTTCATATAAATAATCAACCCTTATCCATTAGGCTACAGAGTCAAGGATACAACAATAGAGGGAAAGGAAATGAAAGATCTAATGAAGAAACTTAGTGTAAAAGAAAAATCTAAATTATGGAAGATAATACTGAGTAATCAGCTTTGATAGCTGTGTCAGATAACACATCTAATTTTCCCAAATCCTTATCCTCTAAAAAATACAATAATTGTCTTGGCCTATCCTCTTTATCTTATCCTATCCACTATAAGTATATGTACATGATAACACAAGGCATGCACCCTACATGAGCCTGTCTTACTTACCTATTATGGTTGTAGTCAGCCACTTTATTCACCTATCGGCTATGTACACAAAAGGTGATGCATACACCCACATCTAGCTTTCAAATTTTTATGAGTTCACCACCTAAACCTGTAATGTCCAAACTAGATGACACAAAACTTAAGCCACCTTTTGTGATCATATTGCTAAGATTTCATATTGTCATTAACATTGGTAAGATTCCATATTGATTTTACCTCTTGCTTTGAAACAACTATACTCTGGGCCTGAGTGGTATACCAAAATATGATCTTGTCCTACTAGCTCTGCTACTAAATGTTGGCTATTTTTATGATGCATTCAGGCATGCAATTCCCCAAAATACCATCCAGTTCATCATCCGTATTTTATTTTCTTTTGTTATCTTCACATTTTGGGTTGTTACCCAAAATTAGTAATGGGTATAGTCCTTTATATTCCATTGGTTTTGAAAACTAGCCATTGGTATATTTTGGAATATCTAATTAGAGGATAAATAATTCAATATGGGCTATGTTGAACATGCTCTCGATGAATCACCATAGTATACCTTTTTTTGTATATAGGCTCCTTGACAAGGTTCATCTTCTGCTTGTTATAGTCCTTGATGTAGGAGGGTGCAAGCCTTGGTTTGGTATCATGATGAACTCCTTGGTGAATGATATTAATACCTAGTCCTATTCCTAGGTCACACACCTCTCCATCTATCTTATGGAATATTGATACAAGCATATCCCAAACAATTGAGGTATTTCAATTACCTCTAGATCTTGGATTACAACTAAATTTAGATGTTCATATATCAACATTGGAACTATGTGCAGTGTTCCCACCCTTTTAAATTACTTATCTTTAAAATACAATATTTTTGGCTTCTGAGTATCTAGTATTAGATCCAAGCTTCTATAGATATCTATTGGCATGATCAAGACCTGATATTTTAGATCTATTACATAATTATGCAAAATAGGCTTTTCCAAAAAGAGGGAAAAATAACATGAAGAAGAATGACTTTCTAGGGTAATGATGAGGGGTTCTCGTGTAAGTGCATCATTTATCTCTAGCGATTTTCCAACGGAAACATCAATAAAGTCCACTTTTTTATACCAACAACTCTTTCCTTAAATTTGTAGGCACAAGCATAGTTTTTTTTAAAAAGGTTGTGCAACCGATCCAACATATTTTCTCTCTATTCCACTATTATAGTAGGAAAATATAGTCCTTTATATGCCTCCAACTTCTTTTGATTTACTGATTTACTTTGTGAGGAGGGGCTTTGAATAAGCACTTGATTCCTTGCATTGATGCTTTGTTTTAGTGGAGGTAGAGTGTCAATATCTTCACATTCCTTAGGCTAAGATGTTATGAGACTTGTCTCTTCCCAGTGTTCATAATATTGTACTACATTACAATCCATTATGCTATCCATCAAAGGGAACATTATCATTAATCCAAAATGGCTTCTATCTTCCTTGATCTGGGGTTTATTATGGAATAGGGGCATAACAAAAAACAAAGTTTGATTGTCTTCTTACTCTTCATTACTATCCTACTGTATCTCCTTTTCTAGACACATATTTTCCCCTATTGTCAACTAAAAATAGTTGGGTTTATGAAGATGTTGGGTAACTAATCCATAGTAATTTAGGTTTTGTTTTTTTCTTTGAGAGCTATATTTCCATATCTCTAAATTCCTTGATTAGCTTTTACACATTTTCCTTTAATTATTGCTCTATTTGATGCCCATTTGCATAGGGTTGGCAAGAATATCATCCTCTATTATTTAATAGGAGCATGACCTGACCTCTTCAGGGACTAAAACATGAAATTATTTTATAAAAGGTTGGATATGATGGGCAATTTATCTAGGGGCCATTTTTCTTTCTTGGATTAACATATTTTCAGTGCGGATAGCCTCATAAAATATTTATGGAAATATCTTTTCTCCAGATTTTTAGATGAGAATGCTTATGTCAGAGTGAAAAACATGAATATAATACAAGTATGCCTGGGTGGGGGAAGGTTGGAAATCATGGGGAATTCTTCTCCACATTATTTTGAATCAGAAATTGACGTCAAATATGCTTTCATGAGGTGTTTGTTTGATGAACAAGATCTAAGTAAGTAGCAAGAATGGGTCTCTAGAGTCATCAAATATGTCAATAAGAGGCTCTACAAAATCAGTCCATGTACAAATGCTTCTATACTCCAAATATCTCTACCACAAAAACACTCTCCCTTTGAGAGAGAGAAATAGTAACCTAAGCATCACATCCTTAGATGAAATATTATGTATAGTAACCAGGGAAGCTACCTCTTGGTAATATTCAAAAGCTTTCTTCTTTGTGCCATAAAAACTTGGTAAGGTATTTAGGGTAGCTTTAGAAATATTGTGTAGATGCATAATATTAAGGGGACCTACATCATCCCACTAGGGTAGTTTCATTGATCTATAATTCCTTATTATGACATTGATCCTCTCAACATTCCTACATTCTTTCTTCATGTGGGAATTATTCAGATGAACATGATTACTCAAGTAGTAAGGTTGAGACTACTCATCAAATATCAAGTCCTATGGGAAAAGAAAGATCTAACTAGGGTTTCAAAGGTATTCTATCATAGATCTAGGTTTGAATTTGTAGCAGATTCACTAGGTGATTGAGGAGGATTATCGCTTAGAATGGGTATCACCAACACATTGATTTATCAAAATGGTGGGACCAAGGTCCCATTGGGCTTGTCAAAAACTATTGGATTGAAATTTTCCAATGGTAAAATATATGCCTTAGACTTGGCCAACATTGAGTTACTGTTCAAGCCACAAGTCTTATCCAGGTCAATATTTAGAGAAGATTGGCTCCTATAAGGTTCTAACTAGCCAAAACTATGGTGGGAAAAGGGTGAAAAAATAAATAATGTAGTTGAAGATAGAAATTAATGTGGTATATGTTAAGAAACATCAATAAGTGCATGAATATTATGAAATAAAACAAACATCCAAACTTCCTAATAGACCAACCAGTTTTTATAAAAAGTAGAACAATATATTTCTAGTTTTCAACCTAGCATATTATGAATTCTAGGACTAGAGAATGAGCATGTACATAAATATAGAGATAAGAATTAATTCCATACACATTTATCAAACTAAAATAGAAATAATCATCCACTCATACATACATGTTCTGCAAAATAATGAACCAAATACCAAATAGAAGAGATTGTTCCTTTTAATCTCTAATAATGTTAAAAGAAGATATTTTTCTATTTAATCTCTAATTATTTCAAAAGAAGAGATTGTTCCTTTTAATATCTAATAATGTTAAAAGAAGACATTTTTCCATTTAATCTCTAATTATTCCAAAAGAAGAGATTGGTTTATTTAATCTCTAAGGTCAACTTGTCTTCAAACAATAAGGTTTTCCTTTCCCTATCAACTATTCACATATCCACTATTCATTTACTATTTACTATTCACTATAGAATGAACTCCACATTCATCCTCCTACACGCAACCAACATTTGCAAACACCAAATTCTAGTCATTTGCACTAGAATTACTATACTATTCATTATTCACATTTCCACTATTCATTTACTATTCACTAACCCCCTTGGATACCTAAGCCCTCTCTCACACCTAGCTCCTAGTCACCATGTGGCCATCCATTTAACCTGCCCTGGTCAAAGGTCTACAACAAGGTCTAATTTTCATTACTTGTCAAATCGATCTCTACTACATTCTTACAAGGAATCACACCATTCCTTCTCTCAAATAATTAGTACAAATCATGGGTGCACAAGAACCCCATAATTCTTTGTTCCATGTTGTGAGTTGATCAATTTAACTCACATTTCAAGAATAATGAGGGAATCCCCATAAATTCCCTTAGATGAACTCCACATTCATCCTCCTAAATATAACCTCTATATTTTAATCCACACTCAAGGAACATCTTTCCTCCAAGAGTCTAATGTATTCTTCCATCCGTGCAATAATACACATAACAACTCTAAATTATCCAAATAGAACAATTTGGAAACCTCACCATTTGATTGAAATAATTTAAAGACAAAGAAATTAGAATCAATTCCATACATTTATTTAGAAGGGTTCAAACTCAAAAGAAATAAATACAAAAACAATAATTCATTTCCAAAGCATAATAAAACTCCTTCAAAAACAAAGGCAAATAAGGTGGTATAATCCAACCTTGAACTCCAAATGCTCATTCCATTCAATATTCCAAGCTCTACACTTTGGCTAAGTCCTTCTAGCCTCCTTCTAGCCTTCTCCTTATGCTAGCTTCCTAGTGTCTTGCTCCTCATGCTTATCCAAGAATCCCTCTCATACTCCCAAGGTTGCCTTGGCTAAATGCCTCTACCAGAATATAGACTTTCCCTAAAACTCATTGCTCTCACAAATATTTCTAGTTTATGATCCACAAAAGTGGAGAGCATACTCCCTAAGAAATGGAGAAAAAATTAGGTAAACCCCCCTTCAAAAGCTCCAAGATTACCCTCTCATGCTAGCCTCCAAATCCTCCTCATGCTCTCCTTAGCCTAGTCTTCTCCTTGTGCTAAATTAATTCCCAACTAAGCCCTCTATGCTTATTTATAGGCCTTATTGAAAGATGCCTTTATTAAACTATTAATTTCTCCCTTTATGAGTCATAAAGGTGAGTTAATATTAAATGATAGAAATATCCTCCATTATGGCCCCATTTTACTCTCCTCCCTTAATTTGGATAAGGTTTCCATCAAAAGGGTTTATGCCTCCTATTTTAATAATGCTTTAATTAATATTCCCTTTCTCCACCCTTGGTTTGAAAAGGGGGTCTATTTTGAAAAGCATTATTTAATTCCTAATTTTGGCCCCTTTGCTAAATTTAAAAGGACTACTATTAAAATAGTAAGATGCCTTAATTTAATAAATATTAAATTCCCATTAGCAAAGATGCCAATCCTCCTCCCTTCATTTGGAGGGTGTCCAAATCCATTAGTCATTCCCTAATTTTGGCCCCTTTGCTAAATTTAAAAGGACTACTATTGAAATAGTAATATGCCTTAATTTAATCAATATTAAATTCCCATTAGCAAAGATGAAAATCCTCCTCCCTTCATTTGGAGGAGTGATCAATTTGGTAACCTATTATTATTTTTTTGATAAGTAACAATAATATTTACAGTAGGTTTTTTTTAAAAGGGTCCCAAAACCTTAGGTACATAAGTAGCCATAGCTATATTATGATGTTAGAGTAGACCAGGGCTACACCCTTGGGGACCAAGCCTGGGCCTGGGGCCCTGGTGCATACAAATAGTCCATCCAATGATGTTTATAGCAAGACAAAATTTGGCCTGAGGCCACAAAACAAGGAGAAACCTCAAATTTGCCCAGCAGTTAACCCAAAAAATTACTGTCCACCACCACTCTAGATTGCCCTGTAGCTGGGCCTAACCTAAATGGGGGCCCTGACCTGGTAGATTAGGTCCCCTCCTTGTCAAGGCCATCACCCAACCTGTGGCAGAGTTTAGACAGGGCATTGGCCATTGTGAAACTCACTTTTGCATAAGCGGTCAGGGAGCTGATTGTGATGTCTAGGAGGGCTCTGGTTGGAAAGTTCCGTAACTTACTTTCGAAGTCAAAGCTGACTTCGATGGCTTTTGGGGCCTCCACCTTGGCCTTCTTGGAGCTACCAGTAGCCCTACTACTACTGGGGACTGGGCCCTTGTCGATTGAACTTGCTCCAGGAGTCGGGGACCTGCCTAGGGCATGAGCTAGGGTTCTACATTTTTGGGTGGGTCTGTGTAGTTTTAGGGAAGGTGAGGCATCAGGGGATGGGGTCTCCTTAGATTTGGATGTTGTAGGGGAAGCAATAGGGGAGCCAACATCTTTAGGAGGGGAACAGAGGATAGGGGAGGAATGTGATGTAGTTGGGGCTAGTTTTATAGGGCATGTCTATATAGAACAACCATGAGCCCTTAATGGGAGGGCTGAGAATGATTCCTGTGGGCCCAATAAATGGTGAGGCTTAGGGAATAAAAGAGAAATTAGGGGGTGCTTACCAACATGGCTCCATGAAGGTGATTATAGAAACTAAGGTGAAAGTTGTAGAGGCACTGATTCGAGTCATTGCAAGTTATATATTGTGTCACTGGGATGATGGCATCATCAAAAGGGGCCTGGAGGTCAGCTCGAAAGAGGTTGGCCTTGTCCCATTGCTACTTTGAGAACCAGGAGAGCTCCTCCTCCTAGTTGTGCTTGTCCTGTCAAACAAATCTTCCTTTCTCCTCATGGTGCAGGCCCATCACTTCAGTCAAAAAATCCTTGGATACCTTAAAGTGAAGCCTTTTCACTTTGACCTCCCCATCATTCTAGGAATCTAGAAATCCCTACGTGATTTCTTCGTCTGCCCCTACGAACTTACTGAAGAAGGGAGTGTAGTTCTTAGCATCAAAAAATATCCTGGCAGACTCACTCAGGTCGAGAGTGGAGGGCTCAAGGAAAATTGCCTTGGCAGCCATGGAAGGCAAACATGAAGGCTAGGGGTAGGGGAACTAGAGTCAGCCTGAATTGAGAGGGGAGACTCACAGAGACAGGGGAAGGAGAAAAAACATAGGAATGTGAGTGGCCTCTAAACATGGCTGGGTTAAAAGCATGTAGGGAGGCACCAAGGAGGGGAAAGGCTGCAGGCATCGGGAAGGGGGACTTAGGGCAGGGGACGATACAAGCTAGGAGGAGCTGAGGGGGTGAGGCTGGCAGTAGCCACGTGGGGCAGGGAAGGGGAGCCAATGACAACACTCCAATTGGCACAATATTGATGGGGAAGTAGTTTGGGAAAATATCTTGGGAGAAAGGCATGTGCGGTCTGACTCAGCATGAAGAGTCATCAGAGCGGCACCTGAGGTAGGAAACTCGAACTGAGAATCTGCATGCTCCAACTTAGGCTTGCCAGGTTTGCTAGCGAGGCTACGGTTATCCAGATCAAGAGAAGACAAAAATTTGACATGGCATCTAAAGCGGGGAGCACTTGGTGAGATGTGATGGTGCTTGATCGAATTGGCTAGCCCTCGTGCAGGAGGGTCATTGGGGCCAATCATCAAGGCAAAGTGAGGAGTATCCCTTATGCACATGGGGAGGGCATGATGTTGCATATTTAGGGCCTTGACTTGGGGTGATATAAGAACCTGTACTCTCATTAGGGCTTGAATTGTCTTGAGATGCTAATTGGACTAGAGAATCAGGGAAATTCATGGTCCAGGTAGTGAGATCTTCCGTTATGGTGGCTTGATTGGCCATGAAATCGGCTGCCCTATTACCTTCTCTGTACACATGACGAAAGGAGTTATGAGTGAATCCTTGGAGGATGGTGAGAACTTCCTGAATGGTGTTGGGATACGCCATGAGCTATTTCCTAAGCTACGGGTAACCTTGATGATGACTAGAGAATTGACCTCGATGATGACTTTTGGGGAGGTCTCCACGAAGGAGAGCTATCAGCCCATGAAGGAGAGCTGTTGTTTTGGTGAAGTTGTTGGTCTGAATGCCAAGCGGTTTAGCGTACGCCAATATCAGGTCCTCGTGACTATCCTAGATGACCTTGCCCACTCTAGAGGGGCCGAGGTCACCTTTATAAGCTCCATCAAAGTTAAGTTTAACCCATCTAGGAGGGGGGGTAGTCCACCTTGTCACCAAACGATGGGAGGGGGTGGGAGAGGGACCGGGAGGGGAAGCTAGACTCCGAGGGAGGAGAGGAGGGACCTATTATTTTATTCCAAGGGTAATATGCTATTTATTCTCCCTTGGTTTGGAAGGGGTCTTTGTCACCCAATTCCAACTCAATTTCCTATTTTATAAAAATAGGCTAAATAATAAAATCATCTAATTAAAGTTAATCATAATTAATTAATTAAAATTGTAATTAATATTAAATCATATAATTAAATCTAATCACAAATAATAAGTAAACTTGTAATTAATATTAAAACATCATTAATACCATTATGGATTTTCATCTATATTTTCCTTCTTTCTCATCCTTAGTGGCAAATCCATTGTCCACTCTATCTGAAGGATTTTTATTTTTGCAACCATGCAGACTAATGCAGACTATAAGCAGTACCATATTCTTAAATAAATCAATCATACATTGTAAATAATCAACTAAATTCCATTTAATCTATCTTCAAAACAACATAATAATTCATAATTCCATCATGTCAAAAATATTGCCAAGGGAGGGTCATGACAATACCTTAAGCACCTAAGGTATACTTTACAAATGATGCTTTCTAATGAAGGGTCATGGATAATGTGTGTCCTTTCACTATCTACCTTTCGGGAATAATTTTCTTATGCCAGATTTTCTCCTCCATACAAATCTTCACCTTATTCTTCAAGATATACCTAAATATTTCTTCAAATATCCTCCAATGGCCACTTCTTCAACTCCTTCAATAGATCTTCTTTAGCCTTTTTTTCTTCTTTCAACTTTACTTGAAACCTCTTCACTTGGGGTTCCAAAATTTTGAAGCTTCTCAAATCTCTTTTGTTATCCTTCAAAATTTCAATGAACCTTTTTCCTAGGCCTCCTCAACCTTCTTTCTCAAATCCCCTATGTCCTTTCTCAAATCTACAATGGTACCTCTTCTCTTAGGTCTCATTATTCAATATTAAATAGGGTCTCTTTCCTGGACCTCCTTAATATTCAATCTCTAATATTTTGTTGTAGGTACAAAATCAATCCCTTGCATGAGGAAAGCACATAGACATTCAGGTAAATGAAGATGAAATTATTTTCTATCTATTTTAGGAAGCTTCTCAACTTCTGAGAACAATTTTTTTGCAACAAAGTATGACAATCCAAATCTCATAAAATTTAAAAAATAACAATCTTCACTAGTTAATCTTCTAAACTAGTGGAATCTATGTTGAGTCCTAGTCTTCACGAGTTTTTTTGCAACTCTGTGGAAAGACTCTAGCCAAATCAATTTTCAAATTTCTTGTAAATGCAATCTACCTATATCCTATCAAACTCCCATGTGGATATGATACCACTGTTGGATTTTGAAGATTAATACTGAATGAAAATACAATAGGAATTAATTACAAGAATATAATAAAATGCAATATAAAGCACTATCAAGTGTAAGAGAAATAACAATCAATTTAGTATATGAATATGAATGGAATTCACATACTAAATGAGCAAATGTGTGCAACTCTTATTGCACTATAATCTGTTACAAAATATCTCTATGAGAGTATAATGATCTCAATAGTATAATAGCTTTGTAAGCAATGTAAGTTTCACATAAATCAAGACTATAACATGTATAAATAGCCTTTCTACAATGATTATTGGATGGATATGAATATTCCATGCCTTGTGACTCTCAACTCTCTTTTGCACACATATGGATTTCTATTTGATGTACACTTGTAATATGACTCTTCACTATATTTTCCTAATCTATGGACACATGTACACATGGAATAATGTGCACATTTATATTATTGAATATTATACACACTTTGATAATAATTGTGCATTTATTATATTGCATAAAGTAAAGAATGAAACTCTAATCAAGAAAATTAACCTAATATAATCATGTACCCATGGTGGTACATTGTCATGTACAAAATAATGTATAATTCTCCAACACCCCCTTGTATTACATTATTTGGTTATTGAAGACTTTAGTCTTCATTATTGTCTTCATCCTGGTTTTGGAACTTGTGCTCTTATTTTCTACTTTTTTCATATGCTCCTTGTCAAATGAATGGTTAGTATATTCAAATATCTATGGATTTAATATTATAAGTATCTTGAACTCTTTCATAGTCATAAAATGCTTGTATAAGAATTTTTCTTTTTCCTTTGTTCTTAGAATCATGTAACCCTTTATTTTTTGGTATAAAAACTTTTGCTTCATCACCTCCATTCTTTGATTATTTATTATTTGGGATACAAACTTCTTGGGCTTCTTTGAATTCCAATGTATGGATACAATAGATAAATTAGGATCATAATTTATCCATTTTTATTTTTCTTGTTTGATAATATGACATTGTTTCTTTCCATTGATAACTTTGAATTCTACTATCATATTTTGATCCATAAGTTGAGAAACTAAAATAATGTTGATAGTCAATCCAGGAACATATAAAACATTAGTTAGATTGACTAGAATATTTTTTATACCTTTTACTTCACAAGTCTTACTATTTGCTATAACAACTAATTTTTCATATTTTTCTTGTAAAGCATTGAACCATCTTTTGTTTCTAGTCATATGTTTACTTGCTTTGGAATATATGTACCAATAATTCATAATTTCTTTAGCTTTGAATAATTCAAGGTTCTAAACCTTTGAAATTGACAATATTTATTATTCCCTAGTTTATGATGGATCGTGAAAAATGTTTAACTTGCTAATTTTCCTTTTGAGTTGAATCCTTTTATCTCCCTAGATTTTTAATGAGAATTTCAATACAATCTTCAATTTGTATTCTCTAAGGTGAATACCTTATTTCTCCCTAGTTAAACTTATCAAACATAATTTGTATACAATTTCAATTTTCCAAGTCTTCAAAATTATGTCTCTTTAATTTTTGAATTAGAGACTATATATCAATCTTGATGTAATTTTTCAACTTTCCAGAACTCTATGTTGAATTCCTTATATCTCCCAAATATATGATTAAATAAATTCTAAATTTCAAAATCCTTTATTGGTGTTGAAATAATTTTAACTCCCAAATAATAAATTTATAAATTTTGTAGACTAATATTTTCAAAATTATTATTCCTAATTTTATGTAGGAAACTTTATCTCTCCAAAATAAATTATTTTTAAATATTCAAATTTGAACTTCAAATTAAATAAATTAATTACAAAAACTTAACTTCCCAAAATTCTAAATTAATCCTTCAATAATTTTCAAAACATTCCAAAATACTCTAATAAAGGTTCTACAATATTAATTTTCTAGTTTACTACCTTATCTCTCCAATGATTAAATTAATCTATATGACATTATATTAATTCCACTATGACCTTAGAAAAAATTATGTTTATCAACCTTATACCTCCTATCCCTAGCAATAAATCAGATTTAATTCCAATTACTTTACCTCTCTAACAAGGTGTGTGAACTTCTCAGATCAAGACATTTGACCTCCTCCTAAAAAAAGGTGCTCTCTAATGAAAATCCTCCTTTCTATCGTGCTTAGACTCCTTGCTTGATGTCTAGAAAATGTATATCAAATGAGAGTTGGCTCCCATGCACTTATGGTGAGTATAATCATTTTAAAATTCCACGAAGGTGGTTGGTGCTTCTCCTTCCACCATGAGAAGTGGCAACTTATCCCTTCAACTCTTAAGGTATACATTATAAATGACACTTTTCAATTCTAACATTTCCAAATGATTCTTTTTGAAATGTCATGGATAATGTGTGTCCTTTCAATGTCTACCTTCTAGAAATGATTTGCTTGTGCCAAATTTTCTTCTCCAAGTAGCTCTTCACCTTCTTATTTGAGATTTACCTTTATCTTGATGCTAGAAACATCTCTTGGTATTTCGCTCAATAGTTATTGGCACTAAACTCTTTTTGTTTCCCCTCAATAGCTATGACCTTGATTATGGTGCTACCATGGCAGTTTGCACTCCAACAAGTCATGAATGATGGTGACTCTCCTGCTGGTATTGTTGAACTTAGATTCTCATTAATATTTAATGCATGCAATGCTTTATGCTACATCCTTACATACTTTTAATGAACACTATGTTACCTTTTCTTGGTATTCTACCTTATATTTATTCTAGCTTAGAATTCTCTTTTTACATCAAACTTTGATACTCGATAAACTAAGTTAGACTTTGCCTTATCATTATAGATGTAGGTGCCGCATCTATTCTTTGATACAAAAGACTTGCACCAATCGGCTCTTGGATAGTTCTTGATAGTTCTTAAGTAATGATGCTTTTGAATCCTAGATCTCTTAGATATCCTTCAACCTATTATGAATGCTACCCTAAAACTTATCCTACAAACCTTCTTTCTGCTATTGTGATATTCAAACTTTCCTTTTTTTCAAAGTGGACTTTCTTCAATCTTCTTTCAAATTCATAGATTTTATTATGCCAAATATTTGCTTTTCTATAAATATTCTTGCTTGCTATGAATATATCTCCTATGGAACTCTATAGCTAAAGCTATATCTCCATTTTTCTTTTGTGGACTTGTTCTTCTAGATAATTTGACACAATCTCTTTATTGATTGAATATGCTACCTTTTAGTATGCTAGCTTCAAGTCTTATTGTTATCTTGAAGTCTTCT
Organism: Wollemia nobilis; assembly: GCA_028583015.1. Classification (NCBI taxonomy): domain Eukaryota; kingdom Viridiplantae; phylum Streptophyta; class Pinopsida; order Araucariales; family Araucariaceae; genus Wollemia; species Wollemia nobilis. The sequence continues at coordinate 2,966,828 of JAQPPZ010017060.1, forward strand.
TTGCTTGCTTGCTTTCTAGTAATTTATGTTAATGGTCTATTTTATTACTAAATACTAATGACTCTTCGACTTCTACCTCACAAATTTGTAGTCTTCTCCTTCACAAATCAGCCTTCAAATACTCTATGGCTATCATAAAAAAATTCTAAAATCTGTGGCATCTTCAATCCTTCTTTCTTGTCCAATATTCTTTTCAAATTCTAAATTCAAATTTGGCCTCTTCCTCAAGAATATGAATGTCTTGAGGTCTTCAAAAATCTTATCAAAATTTGGCAAAATTCTTGTCAAATCCTTCTTTTTGGGTTTGTTTTTGGATGGTGATAATTCTCCCAAATTTTTTCTTATAAGGTTATTCTCCTTGCTTGCAATCTTCTACCTTGAAATTTCTTTAAATCCCCTCCAATGGCCACTTCTTCAACTCCTTCAATAGGGATTCTTTAGCCTTATTTTTTCTTCTTTCAAATTTTCTTGAAACATCTTCACTTGGGGTTCCAAAATTCTATAGCTTCTCAAATATTCTTCTTTCTCCTTCAAAATTTTAATGGACCTTTTTCCATAGGCCTTCTCAATATTCTTTCTAAAATATCCTATCTTATTTATTAAATCTACAATGGAGACCTCTTCTCTTAGGTCTCCTTATTCAATCTTCAATGGGATATCTTTCTTGGACCTCCTTAATATTCAATCTCTAATATTTTGTTGTAGGTACAACATCAATTCCTTGCCCTAGGAAAAAATATAGAATTTTAGGCAAAAAAAGGTGAAATTCTTTTCTATCTATTGTAGGAATCTTCTCAAATTTTGAGAACCAAATTTCTGCAACAAAGTATTAGAATATGATAATGCAAATCTCTTCAAATCCAAAAATAACAATATTCACTAGTTAATCTTCTAAACTAGTGGAATCTATATTGAGTCCTAGTCTTCACAAGTTTTTTTGCAACTCTGTGGAAAGAATCTAGCCAAATCAATTTTCAAAATTCTCGTAAAAGCAATCTCTCTATCTCCTATCAAACTCCCTTGTGGCTTTGATACCACTATTAGCTTTTGAAACTTAATACTAAGTGAAACTACCATAGGAATTGATTACAAGAATATAATCAAATGTAATATAAAGTGATATAGAATGTAATATAAATAACAATCAGGTACCCACATGCTATAGGTTAATTGGAGAGGGTAGGGAAATCCTCTAAGGGATGTCCCTAGTTCGAATATCCACCCTACCAAATGCACATCGAGTACCCAAAATCGAGTTGATAATGTTGGTGCGGTTAGGGCTAAGTGCGAATCTCGGATGATTTTGATGGTGTAGAATCCCATGGTCATGGTTTCTCAGACCAAGGTGGCCCCGCAAGGGGTTTTTTTCTAAATTAAAAAAAATAGAAATAATAATCAATTTAGTATATGAATATGAATGGAATTCACACACTAAATGAGAAAATGTGTGCAACTCTTTATTGCACTATAATATGTTACAAAATCTCTCTAAAGAGAGTACAATGATCTCAATAGTACAATAGCTTTGTAAGAAATGTAAGTGTCACATAACTCAAGGCTATAACATGTATAAATAGCCTTTCTACAATGACTCTTGGATGGCTATGACTCTTCCATACATTGTGACTCTTGGCTCTCTTTTGCACACATATGGGGCTCTATTTTTTGTACACTTGTAATATGAATCTTCACTTTTTTTTCCTAATATATGGACACATGTACACATGGACTAATGTGCACATTTACATTATTGAATATTATGCAAACTTTAAAAATACTTGTGCATTTATTACAATGCATAAATTAAATACTCAAACTCTAATCTAAGACACTTAACATAATATAATCATGCACACATGGTGGTACATTTTCATGTACCAAATAATGTAATATTATCCAACATCCCCATGTATTACATTATTTGGTTATTGAAGACTTTAGTCTTCAATATGGTCTCCATCCTAGTTGTGGGACTTGTGCTCTTATTTTATACTTTCTTCATTCTACTCATCAAATGAATGGTTATTATATTCAAATATCTTTGGATTTAATATTATATGTATCTTGAACTCTTTCATAGTCATCAAATTCTTGTATAAGAATTTTTATTTTTTCCTTTGTTCTTAGAATCATGTAACCCTTTCTTTTTCTATATAGAAACTTTTTCTTCATCACCTCCATTATTTTATTCTTCATTATTTGGTTTACAAACTACTTGGGATTCTTTGAATTTTGATGTATGGATACAATAGATAAATTAAAATTATAATTAATCCATTTTTATTTTTCTTGTTTGATAATATGACATTGTTTCTTTCCATTGATAACTTTGAATTCTACTATCATATTTTGATCCATAAGTTGAGAAACTAAAAGAATATTGATAGTCAATACAAGAACATATAAAACATTAGTTATATTGACTAGAACATTTTTGTACCTTTTACTTTGCAAGTATTACTATTTTCTATAGTAATTGATTTTTCATATTGTTCTTGTAAAGAACTTAACCATATTTTATTTCCAGTCATGGATCAATAAAAATGTTAACTTGCCCAGTTTCCTTTTGAGTTGAATCCTTTTATCTCCCTAGAGTTTTAATTAAAATTTCAATACAATCTTCAATTTGTATTCTCTAAGGTGAATACCTTATTTATCCATAGTTAAACTTATCAAATAATAATTTGGACACAATTTCAATTTTCCAAGTCTTCAAAATTATGTCTCTTTAATTTTTGAATTAGAGACTAAATATCAATCTTGATGCAATTTTTCTACTTTCCAAAATTGTATGTTGAATTCCTTATATCTCCAAAATTTCAAATATATGATTAAATAAATTCTAAATTTCAAAATCCTTTATTGGTTTCTAAATACTTTTAACTCCCAAATAATAAATTTATAAATTTTGTAGACTAATATTTGCAAAATTATTATTCCTAGTTTGATGTAGGAAACCTTCTCTCTCAAAAATTATTTTTTTGCAAATATTCAAATTTGAACTTCAAATTTAATATATTAATTACAAAAACTTAATTTCCCAAAAATCTAAATTAATCATTAAATAATATTCAAAACATTCCAAAATACTCTATTGAAGTTTCTAAGATATTAATTTTCTAGTTTACTACTTTATCTCTCCAATGATTAAATTAATCTATATAACATTAGATTAATTCCACTATGAACTAAAATAATATTTATCAACCTTATACCTCCTATCCCTTGCAACAAATCATATTCATTCAAATTTATTTACCTCTCTAACATGGCATGTGAACTTCTTAGTCCAAGATGTTTGACCTACTCCTAAAAAATGTGCTCTTTGATGAAACTCCTCCTTTTTGCCATGCTCAAACCCCTTGCTTGATGTGTAGTGAATATATGTCAAATGAGACTTGGCTTCCATCCATTTATGGTGAGCAATATCATTTTAAAGTTCCACAAATGTGGTTGGTGCTCCTCCTTCCATCATGACAAGTGGTAGCTTGTTCCTTCAACTCCTAAGGTATACATTACAAATGATGCTTTCCAATTCTAATGTTTCCAAATGATTTCTTTTTGAAATATCATGAATAATGTGTTTCATTTCATTGTTTACCTCCAAAAAATGATTTTCTTGTGCCAAATTTTCTCCTTCAAGTAACTCTTCACCTTCTTTGAGATATACCTTTCTCTTGATCCTAGAAATGTCCCTTGGTATTTCACTCAATAGTGATTGGCAGTTGACTCTTTGTGTTTCCTCTCAACTCTTATGACTTTGATTATGGTGCTACCATGGCGCTTTACACTCCAACTGGTCACGAATGATGGTGACTATATTCTCTTGGTGTTCTTGAACTTAGACTATGTTTAATCTTTAATGCATGCAATGCTTGATGTTGCATCCTTACATAGTTTTAATGGACACTATGTCACCTTTGATTGGTATTTGCCTTCTTTTTATTCTAGCTTAGCATTATATTTTGATGTACAACATTGAAACTCGATAAACTAACTTAGACTATGCCTTATTATTGCATATGCAAGTGATGCATCTATTATTTGATACAGGAGACTTGCACCAATCAGCTCTCAGATAGTGTTTGAGAAAACAATTATGCATTTAAATCCTATATCTCCTATATTACCTTCAACCTATTATCAATTTTTCCCTAAAACTTGTTGTCTTGCAAACCTTCTTTCTATCGTTGTGATATTCAAACTTTTCTTTTGTCCAAAGTGGACTTTATTCAATCTTCTTTAAAATTCATAGTTTTTGTTTGGCCAAATATTTACTTTTATTTTAATCTTCTTGCTTGATATGAATAGCTCTCCTATGGCACTCTATAGTTGAAACTATATCTCTATTTTTCCTTTGTGGACTTGTTCTTCTAGATAATTTGACACAGTATATTTCTTGACTAAATATGCTACCTTTTATATATGCTAGCTTCAGGTATTCTTGTTATATTGAAGTCTTCTTTGCTTGCTTGCTTTCTAGCAATTTATATTAATTATCTCTTTTCTTACTAAGGACCAATGACTCTTCAACTTTTGCCTCAAAAAACTACAGTCTTCTCCTTCACAAATCAGCCTTCAAGTCCTCTATGGTTGTCCTAAAAAAAATCTCAAATCTATGGCCTCTTCAATCCTATTTTCTCCTACAATATTCTTGTAAAATTTTGACTTCAAATATAGCCTCTTCCTAAAGAATCTGAATGTCTTGAGGTCTTAAAAAATATTCTCAAAATTTGGTAAACTTCTTGCCAAATCCTTCTTCTTTTTAGGATTGTTTTTGAATGGTGACAATTATTCTAAATTATTCTTATAAGGAGATTCTCCTTGCTTGAAATATTCTACCTCGATCTTTCTTTAAATCTCCTCCAATGGCTACTTCTTAAAATCATTTAATAGGGCTTCTTCATATTTCTTTTTTCTTCCTTCAAATTTGCTTGAAACCTCTTCACTTGGGGTTCCAAAATTCTATAGCTTCTCAAATCTTCTTCTTTATCCTTAAAACTTTCAATGGACCTTTTTACTTAGTCCTTCTAAATATTCTTTCTCAAATCTCTTATCTCCTTTCTCAAATCTACAATGGGGACCTCTTCTCGTGGGTCTCTTTTTTCAATCTTCAATGGGATCTCTTACTTGGACTACCTTAATCTTCAATTTTGAATATTTTTCTATAGGTATAAAATCAATCCCTTGCATGAGAAAAGCACATAGAATTTCAAGAAAATGAATATGAAATTATTCTCTATTTGTTATAGGAAGCTTCTCAACTTCTAAGAAAAATTTTCTGCAACAAAGTATTAGAATATGACAATCCAAATCTCTTCAAATATAAAAATAAGAATCTTCACTAGCTAATATTCTAAACCAGTGGAATCAATGTTGAATCCTAGTATTCATGAGTTTTTATGCAACTCTATGGAAATATTCTACCCAAATCAATTTTTAAATTTCCTGTAAATGCAATCTCCCTATATCCTATCAAACTTCCTTGTGGCTCTAATACCACTGTTAGCTTTTGAAGCTTAGTACTCAATGAAAGTACCATTGGAATTAATTACAAGAATATAAAAAAATGAAATTTAAAGCAATATCAAATGTAATATAAATATAAATCAATTTAGTATATGAATATGAATGGAATTCACACACTAAATGAGCAAATGTGTACAACTCTTTATTGCACTATAATATATTGCAAAATCTCTCTAAAGAGAGTGCAATGATTTCAATAGTACAATATCTTTGTAAGCAATGTAAGTGTCCAATAACTCAATACTATAACATGTATAAATAGCCTTTCTACAATGACTCTTGGATGGCTATGACTCTTCCATACCTTGTGACTCTTGGCTCTCTTTTGCACACATATGGAGCTCTATTTGATGTACACTTGTAATATGACTCTTCACTATCTTTTCCTAATCTATGGACACATGTACACATGGACTAATGTGCACATTTACATTATTGAATATTATGCACACTTTAATAATACTTGTGCATTTATTACATTGCATAAAGTAAAGACTCAAACTCTAATCTAAGATACTTAACCTAATATAATCATGTACCCATGGTGGTACATTGTCATTTACCAAATAATGTAATATTCTCCAACACCCCTGTATTACATTATTTGGTTATTGAAGACTTTAGTCTTTAATATGGTCTTCATCTTGGTTCTAGAACTTGTGCTCTTCTTTTTTTCTTTCTTCATTCTTCTCCTTGGCAATTGAATGGTTAGTATATTCAAATATTTGTGGCTTTAAGATTATAAGTATCTTGAACTCTTCCATAGTCATAAAATTATTGTATAAGAATTTTTCTTATTTCTTTGTTCTTAGAATCAGTAACACTTTCTTTTTCTGTATAGAAAATTTTTCTTTATCATCTCCATTCTTTGATTCTTCATTATTTGGGTTATAAACTAATTGGGCTTATTTGAATTCTAATGTATGGATACAATAGATGAATTAATATCATAATTGATGCATTTTTCATTTTCCTGTTTGATAATATGACATTGTTTCTTTCCATTGATAACTTTGAATTCTACTGTCATATTTTGATTCATAAGTTGAGAAACTGAAATAATATTGATAGTCAATCCAAGAACATATAAAACATTAATTAGATTGACTAGAAATTTTTTTATCCCTTTCACTTTGCAAGTCTTACTATTTGCTATAGCAACTTATTTTTCACTTTTTTCTTGTAAATAACTCAACCATATTTTGTTTTTAGTCATATGTTTACTTGCTTTAGAATATATGTACCAATAATCCATAATTTATTTAGCTTTGAATAATTCAAGGTTCTAAAATTTTTAAGTTGACAATATTATGATTACCTAGTTTATGATGGATCATGAAAAATATTTAACCTGGTAATTTTCCTTTTGATTTGAATCCTTTTATCTTCCTAGATTTTAATGATAATATCAATACAATATTCAATTTTTATTCTCTAAGGTGAATGCCCTATTTATACCTAGTTAAACTTATCAATTAATAATGTGGATACAATTTCAATTTCCAAGTCTTCAAAATTATGTCTCTTTAATTTTTTAATTAGAGACTAAATATCAACCTTGATGCAATTTTTCTACTTTCCAAAACTCTATGTTGAATTCCTCATATCTCTCAAATTTCAAATATATAATTAAATAAATTCTAAATTTCAAAATCCTTTATTTCCAAATAAGAAATTTTTACATTTTGTAGACTAATATTTGCAAAATTAGTATTCTTAATTTTATGTAGGAAAACTTATCTCTCCAAACTAAATTATTTACAAATATTCAAATTTAAACTTCAAATTAAATAAATTAATTACAAAAATTAACTTTCCAAACTCTAAATTAATACTTTAATAATCTTCAAAATATTACAAAATACTCTAATAAAGTTTCTAAGGTATTAATTTTCTAGTTTACTACTTTTTATCTCCAATGATTAAATTAATCTATATGATAGTAGCTTAATTCCACTATGACCTTAGAAAAAATAATGTTTTTCAACCTTATACCTCCTATACCTAGCAATAAATCAGATTTAATTCAAATTACTTTACCCCTCTAACAAGGTCCATGAACTTCTCGGTCCAAGACATTTGACCTCCTCCTAAAAGAAGGTTCCCTCTAACAAGACTCCTCCTTTCTACCACACTTAGACTCCTTGCTTCATGTCTATCGAATGTAGGTCAAATGAGACTTGGCTCCCACACATTTATGGTGAGTATAATCATTTCAAAATTCTACAGAGGTAGTTGGTGCTCGTCCTTCCACCATGACAAGTGGTATGTTATCCCTTCAGCTCCTAAGGTATATGCTAAAAATGACACTTTCCAATTCTAATGTTTCCAAACAATTATTTTTTGAAATGTCATAAATAATGTGTATCCTTTCACTATCTACCTTCCAAAAATGATTATATTGTACCATATTTTTTACTCCAAACAACTCCTCACCTTCTTCTTCAAGATATACCTTTCTCTTGATGCTAGAAACATCCCTTGGTCTTCTACTCAATATTTATTGGCACTTGGCTCTCTGTGTTTCCTCTTATCTCCTATGACTTTGATTATGATGTTACCATAGAGCTTTGCAATCCAACTATTCATGAATGATGGTGACTATCTCCTCTTGGTGTTCTTGAAATTATATACCCTTTAATATTTAATGCATGTGATGCTTGATGCTACAATCCTTACATAGTTTTAATGAACACTATGTTATATTTGCTTGGTATTCTACCTTATTTTTATTTTTTCTTTGTATTCTCTTTTGATGTTCAACTTTGATGCTTGTTAAACTGACTTAGACTCTGCCTCATCATTGTAGATGCAAGTTGTGCATCTACTATTTGATATAGGAGACTTGCACCAATCGACTCTTAGATAGTGCTCAAGAAAATAATGATGCTTTTGAATCCTAGATCTCATAGATTTCCTTCATCCTATTATGAATGCTACCTTGAAACTTGTTGTCCCACAAACCTTCTTTCTACCATTGTGATATTTAAACTTTCCTTCTGTCCAAAGTGGACTTTCTCCAGTATTATTTCAAATTCATAGATGTTTTTGGCCAAATATTTGCTTTGCTTTAAATCTCCTTGGTTTATATGAATAGCTCTCCTATGGCACTCTATAGTTGAAACTATATCTCTATTTTTCCTTTGAGTACTTTTTTCTTCTAGATACTTTGATAGAGTATCTTTCTTTATTGAATATACTACCTTTTTGATATGATAGCTTCAAGTATTGTTATATTGAAGTATTATTTGCTTGCTTGCTTTCTAGAAATTTATATTAATGGTCTCTTTTATTTCTAAGGACCAATGACTCTTTGACTTTTGCATCAAAAATATACAATATTATCCTTCAAAAATCAGCCTTCAAATCCTCTATGGTTATCCTTAAAAAAACACTCAAATCTAGGACGCCTTCAATCCTTCTTTCTCCTCCAATATTCTTTTTGAATTCTAACTTAAAATCTAGCCTCTTTCACTATCCTCTTCCTCAAGAATATGAATGTCTTGAGGTCTTCAATAATATTCTCAAAATTTGGAAAACTTCTTGCCAAATCCTTCTTCTTTTTTGGCTTGTTGTCATATGGAGATAATGTTCCAAATTCTTCTTATTAGGAGCTTCTCCTTTCTTGAAATATTCTACCTTGAGCTTCCTTTAAATCTCCTCCAATTACCACTTCTTCAACTCCCTCAATAGGGCTTATTTAGCCTTCTTTTTTATTCTTTCAAATTTTCTTGAAACCTCTTCACTTGGGGTTCCTAAATTTTACAGCCTCAAATATCCTTCTTTTTCATTTAAAATTTCAATGGACATTTTTCCTTAGGATTTATAAATATTCTTTCTCAAATATTCTATATCCTTTATTAAATTTAGAATAAGGAACTCTTCTCTTGGATCTCCTTCTTAAATATTCAATGGGATCTCTTTCATGGACCTCCTTAATCTTCAATCTCTAATTTTTTGCTATAGGTACAAAACCAATCATTTACACGAGGAAAGCACATAGAATTTTAGGCAAACAAATATGAAGTTATTATCTATCTATTGTAGGAATCTTATCAGATTTTGAGAGCCAATTTTTTACAACAAAATATTATAAGATGATAATCCAAATCTCTTCAAATCTAAAAATAATAATCTTAACTTGTTAATCTTCTAAAGTAGTAAAATCTATGCTGAGTCCTAGTCTTTACGGGTTTTTCTACTACATTGTGGAAAGACTCTATCCAAATCAATTTTCAAAATTTTTATAAATGCAATCTCCCTATATCCTATCAAAATACATTGTGGCTTTGATACCACTATTAGATTTTGAAGCTTATTACTCAATTAAACTACCACAGGAATTAATTATAAGAATATAATAAAATGTAATATAAAGAAATATCAAATGTAATAAAAATAACAATGAATTTAGTATATGAATATGAATGAAATTCACACACTAAATGATCAAATGTGTGCAACTCTTTATTGCACTATAATCTATTACAAAATATCTCTAAAGAGAGTACAATGATATCAATAGTACAATAACTTTGTAAGCAATGTAAGTGTCACATAACTCAAGGCTATAACATGTATAAATAGTCTTTCTACAATGAATCTTGGATGGCTATGACTCTTTCATACCTTGTGACTCTTGGCTCTCTTTTACACACATATGGAGCTCTATTTGATGTACACTTGTAATATGAATCTTCACTATCTTTTTCTAATCTATGGATATATGTACACATGGACTAATGTGCACATTTACATTATTGAATATTATACACACTTTAATAATACTTCTTCATTTATTACATTGCATAAATTAAAGAATAAAACTTTAATCTAAGGTACTTAACCTAATATAATCTAATAATGTAACCATGGTGGTACATTTTCATGTACCAAATAATGTAATATTCTTCGACACCCACCTGTATGACATTATTTGGTTATTGAAGACTTTAGTCTTTAATATGGTGTTCATCATGGTTCTAGAACTTGTGCTCTTTTTTTCTGATTTCTTAATTATTATCCTTGTCAAATGAATGGTTAGTATATTCAAATATTTGTGGCTTTAATATTATAAGTATCTTGAACTCTTTTATAGTCATAAAATTCTTGTATAAGAATTCTGTATTTTTCCTTTGTTCTTAGAATCATGTAACCATTTATTTTTCTGTATAGAAACGTTTGCTTCATCACCTCCATTCTTTGATTCTTCATTATTTGGGTTACAAACTACTTGGGCTTCTTTGAATTTTGATGTATGGATACAATAGATATATTAGGATCATAATTGATCCATTTTTCTTTTTCTTGTTTGATAATATGACATTGTTTCTTTCCATTGATAACTTTGAATTCTACTCTCATATTTTGATCCATAAGTTGAGAAACTAAAAGAATATTGATATTCAATCCAGGAACATATAAAACATTAGTTAGATTGACTAGAACATTTTTATCCCTTTTACTTCACAAGTCTTACTATTTGCTATAGCAACTGAGTTTTCATATTTTTCTTGTAAAGCATTGAACCATATTTTGTTTCCAGTCATATGTTTACTTGCTTTAGAATCTATGTACCAATAATCCATAATTCCTTTAGCTTTGAATAATTCAAGGTTCTAAACCTTTGAGGTTGAAAATATTATGATATCAAGAAATTTTTTTAATTTTCTAAATTTCCTTTTGAGTCGAATCCTTTTATCTCCATAGATTTTTAATGAGAATTTCAATACAATAATCAATTTGTATTATCTAATGTGAATACCTTATTTATCCCTAGTTAAAATTATCAAAAAATAATTTGGATACAAGTTAAATTTTCCAAGTCTTCAAAATTATGTCTCTTTAATTTTTGAATTAGAGACTAAATATCAATCTTGATGCAATTTTTCTACTTTCAAAAACTCTATTTTGAATTCATTATATCTCCCAAATTTCAAATATATGATTAAATAAATTATAAATTTCAAATTCCTTTATTGGTGTTAAAATCCTTTTGTATCCCAAATAATAAATTTATAAAATTTGTAGACTAATATTTGCAAAATTATTATTCCTAATTTGATGTAGGAAACCTTCTCTCTCCAAAATAAATTATTTGCAAATATTCAAATTTGAACTTCAAATTAAATAAATTAATTACAAAAATTTAACTTCCCAAAAATCTAAATTAATCCTTCAATAATCTTCAAAACATTCAAAAATACTCTAAAAAAGTTCCTAAGGTATTAATTTTCCAGTTTACTACCTTATCTCTCCAATTATTAAATTCATCTATATGAAATTAGATTAATTCCACTATAACCTTAGAAAAAATAATGTTTATCAATGTTATACATCCTATCCCTAGCAATAAATCAGATTTAAATCTAATTATTTTACCTCTATAACAAGGCGTGTGAACTTCTCATTTCAAGATGTTTGGCCTCCTCCTAAGAAAAGGTGCTCTCTAATGAAACTCCTCCTTTCTATCATGCTCAGAATCCTTGCTTGATGTCTAGCGAATGTATGTCAAATGAGACTTGGCTCCCATGCATTTATGGTGAGTAGAATTATCTCAAACTTCCATGAAGGTGGTTGGTGCTCCTACTTCCACCATGACAATTTGTACCTTGTCCCTTCAACTCCTAAGGTATACATTAGAAATGATGCTTTCCAATTCTAAGATTTCTAAACAACTTTTTTTTTGAAATTTCATGGATAATGTGTGTCCTTTCATTGTCTACCTTCCAGAAATGATTTGCTTGTACCATATTTTCTCTTCCAAGCAACTCTTCACTTTATTCTTCGAGATATACCTTTCTCTTAATTCTAGAAATGTCCCTTGGTCTTCCACTCAATAGTGATTGGCACTTGGCTCTTTGTTTTTCCTCTCAACTCCTATGATATTTATTATGGTGCTACCATGGTGCTTTTCACTCCAAGTAGTCATGAATGATGGTGATTATATTCTCTTGGCATTCTTGAAATTAGATGCCCTTTAATATTCAGTGCTTGCAGTGCTTGGTGCTACAATCCTTACATAGTTTTAATGAACACTATGTTACCTTTTCTTAGTATTCTACCTTATCATTGCATATGCAGGTGGTGTGTAATACCCCAAATTAACATGAAATAAGAAAAAATACAAAACAAAAGAGAAAATAAAGTTTATCTATATATTTTTTTTACTAAGGAGAAGGATTCAAAAATCCTTTACCAACCTTAGACCGACTTACTATTTTAAATCTCCTAAGTTTCTCAAGAACTATACCATATAATATTCCCTTCACGCAAGTCTATCTACGTAATCCTATCTTATTTTGATCATATAAGCCCATCCCTCTCATCAGTATTGATGAGCTAGACTTACCACCTTCAATCATTAGAAGGTATACACACATCTTCATATCCACACAAGCCATTATGTGTGGTATTCTACGTGTACTATGAGTTAAGTTATCAATATTGTCTATTGACAAGCTATCTTAACTCTGGTAAAATCTTCCAAACCTAGTCACCAATATCCCTAAGGGGATATCAAGCCCTTAGGGTATCCACTAAGTTCACCTAGAACTCAGTAATGATTCATTCTTTTAATCACACAAGAGCATTAAATATCTAGATACTAAATCTAAAAAAATTGATTGACTAACAACAAGAATAATCAAGTGTAAAGAAACAATCACCTTATAGATATACATTAAATATTTAAATGCAATAATCCAAATAAAGAATAACTAAGCATAGTAGTTGCAATGTTCATTCAAATACATAAGTAAGTATGGTACATCCCATACTTTCCACAATACTTTACATTCATTTTATTAGGAAAATCTCCCCATAATCTAATATAATGCATAAAAGACAATATGTAAGGTAGAGAGCAAACTTGTGAATTTGTCCATCTCATTATTTTGGTATCCTCGCTCTTCCATCAATCAAGTGAGGATATCAAGGGATCAGGACACTCATGGATTCAAATAGACATGCTTCTATATGCACTTAATTCATTTCCAAATTACAATTATACAAATAGCCCAAGCAATTCAACTTACTAATGCATAGTACTAATCATGGAAAATACCCTTTCCATTTCCCCTTTAGCCAACTTGAGGGAGTCAGTCAACCATGCATCAACCCATGCACTCTACTTGTAAATAAATGAACAAACCTTCTCAATAATTAAAGTCCCATACCCTTAATTGTTAGGAGCTAGGTTCACACATCTCAATACTCAAAAAACTACCTTAATTCCCAATAAAACTTTTTTTTAATTTCATAGCATAATTTACCTTACCCTTAAACTATTAATAATCTTCATTCATTTGTTGGAAATTTTGAGTAATAAGGTTGTCATTGATGTCAAGTGTTTGTTGCAAGGCAAAATACATTTTTTTACAAACAAAGTGGTAAAATAATGGATTATAATATTTTATATTATAAACCAAAAAGGTTGGCTAAAAGGTTGAAGACAAAATATTACCCCCATGGTTTTAAAGAGAAAAGGAGATATTACAATATTCTAAATATTATAATAACTAAGCCAGAAGGGCTTATTAAAAAGAAGGAAAAAAAATTGATGAAAACCCCATGCAAAAGTATTATTTAATACTAAATTAAATAATATTTAAAATAAACATAAAGTTAAATATTATATTAATAAATAATTAAATTTGAATTTGGCTAAGGCACCAAAAATAAAATTTAAAATATTGGAGGCATCTATTTCCATCGACGTTTATAAATTCACCTTGGAGTATATAAAAGGAGGAAAGAAAATTTAATGTAACGATTCAAATGAAACAAGTCAATGCGCATGCAAATGAAATTGAACGAAGGGAAGAAGAGAAACATGGAAGTTTTTCATTCATCAAACAAAGGCAAAGAGTAAAGTAAAAGTGGCAAGAACTTTTGGTGTAGTAAGAGTTGGTAGTCCAAGCGGTAGGTGGGTCTTGCATTGGTCATTGGTAGAAGGAAGGTTTGGGGTTCGATTCCCCCTAGTATCAGTTGAAGGTTTTAAATTTTGGCTAAGTTTGGAAGCTACGAGTATAAAGTGGTGAGACTAAAGCTGAGTCTCAACCACTTGGCTAGTGCAAGCGGTCGAGTGCTACGCTTGGTGAGCTGAGGTTGGAGGGTCGATTCCCATCCATGACAAAGCAAATATTTTTTGTTGACTAAGGTATGCACCATGGTTAGTTTATAAGGTATGCACTATGTTTGTTGGCTATGGTAATATTTGGCAGATGATATTTGATTTGACCTATAGTTGAAACTTAGGAGATATAAGGAGAAATATTTTTGCATTATTTTAAAGGTTTGAATGACATTTATTTTATGAGATTGGAGTGATAAGTGTGTAGTTGGTTTATGTATCATTGTAATTATTTTATCTTTGAAAATAAATTGGAGTGAAAATTGTTTTGAAAGAGTGGATATAAAAGGTGTAAGAGCCTGGTTATTTGATTGTAATTCTTATTTTATAAAAAAGGAGAAATATTTGAGAGAGTTTTGCATTGCCAATGAAAAATAGATAAGAATTCTAGAATTTTATTTTCATAATTCTTTGAGCATATTGTTGAGGGAATATTCATGTGGAGGTTTTGATATAGACTATTGTTATCTAACCTTGGTGTGGTACAAAATGAATTGATTGTGAGTGAGACAGGTTTTGAAGACATATCTCTATCAAAGCAAAGATGTATGGGCACATCATCCTTTGTTTGAGGTGTTTGTTGGAATGAATTTTGTAAAACATAAGGTAGAGTGAAAATGATTGTTTTATAAGAATTGTTGGAAATATTTGAGTGAGTTTTATATGCTTCAGTATTGAATATTTTGAGAAAACTTGAGATAGAGATTATGAATTATTTGAGTTAGGGTTTGAGACCTACATTGTGCTCTTTGTTGGAAGGAGTATGAAATATTTGGTTAGAGTTTGTAAGCAAGTGGTGCTTCATGGTTGAATGATTGTGTGAAACTCTTGAGCATTGGTTTTGAGTGATACTAAAAGTGAATGTGCAAATCAGGAAGATAGGTTTCATATGCTAGACTAGATCTATCTTTAAAAGAGAAATAAAAGTAAGACATGTGGAAGCAACAAACTTAATGATTGAGTAGAACATATTGTGTTTTTGATAGAGTACATCATTCTCTATATGTTCCAGAGGTTAAACGAATTTTGGATAGAATATGTCTAAAATGATTCAAGTTAAAGTAATTACCTTGAATATTAGACAAAGCATTTGATAGCATTATGTACAAGATTTGATATTTATTGAGCATATTTTGTGAGTTGTTTTGAGCATGTGTTAGAACAGGTTTGAGCATATGCTAGAGAATATTTGAGCAAGTTCTTGAGAGGACTTGAAGGTATATTTGAGAAAGTCTTGGTGAATACTTGAGAGTAGATTGAGCAAGTTATTAAGAGGACTTGAAGGTAAATTTGAGCAAGTTCTTGAGAAGACTTGAAGGTAGATTTGAGCAAGTCTTGGTGAATACTTGAAGGTAGATTTGAGCAAGTCTTGTGAAGACTTAAGATAATATTAAGAGTAGGTTTTATTTGTTAAATATTTGTGTTAATGCTTCGGGAAGATCTAAGAAGAATTGGTCAAGCTTTGTGTTAATGCTTGGGGATAGATTTGAGACAAATATTAGAGTATATTGGTGAGCATATTTGTAAGTAGAGTTAGAGCCGATTTGTACTAGACTTGGGACAAAGTTTGGTGCAGATTTGAGATAGAGTTGAGAGCAATATTTGGAGGTGATATAGTAAATAAAATAACAATCTATAGTGGATAGAGATCCATTAGCCAGTGCAATGGGGATAAAGGTCTCCAATGGAGAGAGATCCATAAGCTAGAGTAGTGGGGGCAGAAGTCTTCTAGAAGATCACCAAACAGAGAAAATGGGAAAGAGTTATCTTGTGGATAGATATCCATGAACTAGAGCAAGAGAAAATAGTTCTCTTATGGAGTGTAATCCATGAATCATCTGGGAAGATAGAGTTCTTCTGTGGAGAGAGATCCATGAACTAGTTAAGGATATAGAGGTCTCCTAGATCAAGTTCCATGAACTAGAGAAAATGGGAAAGAGTTATCCTATAGAGAGATATCCACAAATAAAAACATAGGGAATTGGTGTCTCCTTTGGATATAGGTCCATAAACATTATAATAGGAAATTTATTCCCAAGATATTTGTTGAGAAAAATTTAGTAGAAATAATTTCTCCATGGAGTAGCCCACATTGGGTGAACCAAGTTAAATTGGTGTATCCTTTGTGTGTGATGATTTGTGCATTACTTTCATTACTGCTATTGATATTGCCATTGATAATATTGGATAATATTGTTTGGGAAAGAAAAGTGAAAGTTGATCTTATACTATTCACCCCCTTCTCAGTATAAGCTTGTGTTCTTCATCATTTTATTTCATAACATAAGGTCCCATACCCCTACATTACAAAATAACATCCATTTCCATTTTATTTCATAACATAAGGTCCCATACCCCTACATTACAAAATAACATTCATTTCCATTTTATTTCATAACATAAGGTCCCATACCCCTACATTACAAAATAACATTCATTTCCATTTTATTTCATAACATAAGGTCCCATACCCCTACATTACAAAATAACATTCATTTCCATTTTATTTCATAACATAAGGTCCCATACCCCTACATTACAAAATAACATTCATTTCCATTTTAAAATCTATTAAGAAGACAATGAACAGTAGCTAAGCTTCTACCAACTGCTAAGAGCTATCGGATGGCAAAGCATCTAGATCCTTGGCTCGCACAAACATGACCATCTACGATGCTACGCATCCTTTAACATAGGGTTACAATGCTCTAATACGGAGCTATGATGCTCGCTTTAACACGGAGCTACAATTCTCGTTAACACAGGGCTTCGATGCCCTTTACATAGAGCTTCACGCTCTTAACATGGAGCTCCATCGCTCCTTTCACATAGAGCTTCACTGCTCTTACATGGAGATTCATCCCTCTTTCCACACAAATCTTCACTACTCTTTACACAGAGCTTCATCGCTCCTTTCACATAGAGCTTCACTGCTCTTACATAGAGCTTCATCGCTCCTTTCACAAAGAGCTTCATCACTCCTTTCATGTAGAGCTTCATAACTCTTACACACAGAGCTTCACGCTCTTACACGTAGAGCTTCATGACTCTTACAGACATAACTTCATAGCTCTTACACATAGAGCTTCATGTTCTTACACACAAAGTTTCACACTATTACACAGAGCTTTGCACTCCTTTTATACATAAATTTTTACACTCTTACATAGTTCTTCATGCTCATTTCACACACAAATATTTATGGTCTTACCCAAATATTCATGCTCCTTTCACACAGAGCTTCATGCTCTTTTCACATAGAGCTTTACACTCTTTACACACACATAACTTTATGCTCTTACATGGATATTCATGCTCCTTTCAAACAAAGCTTCATGCTCTTTACACAGAGATTTATGGTCTTACACATAGAGCTTTACACTCTTTGTACACAAAAAGCTTTACGCTCTTACATAGAGCTTCATGCTCCCTTCACATAGAGATTCATGCTCTTTACACATAGATATTTATGCTATTCACACATAGAGCTTTATGCTCTTTCATGGAGCTTCATCACTCCATTCACATAGAGCTTACGTTCTTTCATATAGATCTTTACACTCTTTTCACACATAGAGATTTATGCTCTTTCACGGATCCTCATAACTCCTTTCACATAGATCTTTACACTCTTTCACAGAGCTTCATTTCTCCTTTCACACATAGCTTACACTCTTTGACATAGAGCTTTATGCTCTTTCATGGAGCTTCATAACTCCTTTCACATAGAGCTTTACGCTTTTTCATGAAGTTTCATTCCTTATTTCACATAGAGCTTATGATATTTCACATAGATATTTACACTCTTTCATGGAGCTTCATCACTCATTTCACATAAAGCTTTACAATTTTTTACAAAGCTCCATCTCTCCTTTCATATAGAGCTTTATTCTCTTTCATGGAGCTTCATCGCTACTTTCACATAGAGGTTATGATATTACACATAGATCTTTATGCTCTTTTATGGAGCTTCATCACTTCTTTCACACAGAGCTTACACTCTTTCACACATAGATATGAAAGCATAACAACCGGCTTTGGATGATAACCAACCTGGTTTACCTATGGTGATTGGGTCACCTACCCTGATCAGTGGTTTCTCGTCGCTCATCGCTCCTTTCTTCGCTCCTTTCATATTTTGTACTTTCTCTACTTCTCTCTCTCCTTCATGCTTTTCCTTCCACACCTTCTCCCCCTCCTCGATCCACGTTCCCACCTACCCACCATTACTTCCCCGACCACCTTCAACAGG
Source organism: Wollemia nobilis (assembly GCA_028583015.1). Classification (NCBI taxonomy): domain Eukaryota; kingdom Viridiplantae; phylum Streptophyta; class Pinopsida; order Araucariales; family Araucariaceae; genus Wollemia; species Wollemia nobilis. Next base: position 2,985,742 of record JAQPPZ010017060.1, read on the forward strand.
AGGTAGGGTGAACACCCTTCCCTATTCTCTTCCCAAGGTAGTCACCATAAAGAATTTCCTTCTCTCATCAAAGGAGCTTGTCGAATGTCGTCTTGTCACCATAACACCTCAGGGGGTCGATCGATGGGTGGGTGGTAGCTTCCTAGGTACATCAAGGCTAGAGGTTTTAGGAATTCTACTTTTCTTAATTTAAGATAAGTTTCCAGCAATAGCTTTGGTAAATTAATTACCTTTGATTATTTTAGTATTAATACTTTTTGAATAAATCAATCATTTTATCACACGGACCTCTACCAACATTATTTACATAATCAACCACTCATTTTTCATGAGGCCCCTTTCTTTGATTTATATTAAATAATCAACTATTTAATTAAACATTATCTTATGCTCTTTTAAATAAATCAACTATTTATTTAAACAATATCTTATGCCCTTTTAAATAAATCAACTATTTATTTAAACAATATCTTATGCCCTTTTAAATAAATCAACTATTTATTTAAACATTATCTTATGCTCTTTTAAATAAATCAACTATTTATTTAAACAATATCTTATGCCCTTTTAAATAAATCAACTATTTATTTAAACAATACACATAAGAAGTTTGTGAAGGTAAACCATCTATTCCATGACTACTAGTCATCAAGATTAATAGTGCTGAAGTAAAAGACAATTATGCAAGTGCATCAAACAAAGAGGGAGTCTTTCCATCAATCTAATCACCTGTCTCAGCCTCTAGAACTTATGATAGCTACTAGGCTGTCAGTCTGGGGCTCAAGGTGATTAGACATTGATGATTATCCCGTAATAGAATGCATACCTATATGAAGGTATCTATCCGTGTTACCTTTGAGTTGCCTTATCATCATTTTCCCTTCCTCAAGTACTCTCATCTTCGGTGGATGACTCAATTTCCTCCACTCACGAGTGCACCTGATCCTACACATTGGCAATTCATTAGCAGTAACATATCCTTCATTACTTATCTAATATCATGAAGTTGCTTAGTTGCACAAAATCAAACATTAGCCACATTTGTTTATATATTGTTTTTCCATGTTCCAAAAGTCCATTTGGGAGGGTCATGACATCCTCCCCCACTAGGATTAACACCATCCTCGATGTTTCTTAGTTTTAAACCACATATAAAATCAACAATTTGTTACAATAGCTTAAAGTTCATCAAACAGAAAAGGAAAATATTTTTGCATATCTACCACTTTCTCCCAAGTGGCATTTATCTCAAAGAAATGGTCCCATTGGACCTTACACTACTCAAGGGTCCAATTCCGCATAGCTTTAGAGTAGAATTCTAGGATCCTTACTGGCATTACTTTGATTGCCTCTAGATTTGCCATCTGCAAGTTAGAGACATCCCACACATGTTCAAGGTCAGCAATATATTTTCTAAGAAAAGATATGTGGAAGGTGTCATGGATTTTTGACAAATTTGGAGGTAAGGCAAGTCGGTATGCAACCGGGCTAATCTTCTCAGTGATCTCAAAGGGTCCTACAAACCATGGATCTAATTTTGTGGACTTGATCACACTTTTCATTGGTTTGACCCTTAGGAACACTTTATCTCCCATCGAGTATTCTTTGGGAGTTATTTTTAAATCGACATAGCTCTTCTACCTATCAGCAGCCTCCTTGAGCCTTTGCCTGATTACCCTGATTTGCTCTTCCATTTCCTTGACCATTTTTGGTCCAATTACCTCTCTATCCTTCGGGTTGTCCCATGACAGTGGTGTTCTACACTTTCGCCCATACAAGGCATCAAAAGGTGCCATCCCTAGAGAGGAATGATATCCATTATTGTAGGTAAACTCTACCAACGGTAGATAGTCTTCCCACCGAGACTTGTGGTCCATGCAATACATGCGGAGCATATCCTCTAGGACTTGGTTTACTCACTTCATCTGACCATCTATTTTAGGGTGGTATGCTGAACTCATATGCAACTTTGTGCCTATTGCCTGATGTAGGGCTTTCCAAAATTTTGAAGTAAACTTGGAATCCCTATATGATATAATTACCTCTAGGAATCCATGCAATCTGAACACTTATTTAACAAACCTATTAGCCACCACTTGAGCATCATCCTTGGTGCTCCCAGGTATGAAGTGTGTGACCTTGGTTAATTTGTCGACCACCACAAAGATTGCATCATGTTGGTACCTGGTCTTAGGTAAGCCTACAATAAAATCCATTGATATGACCTACCATTTCTGAGTAGGTATACTATGGGGATACAAATATCCTATGGGATGCTTGCATTCTGCCTTGACCTTCTGGAATTCGAGGCATCGGGCCACAAAATATGTAATATCCTTCTTCATTCCTACCCAGAAGAAGGTCCTTTTTAGGTTTTCTCTCATTTTTACCCCTCCGGGGTGAGCCATATAAGGAGATATATGGGCTTCCTGCATCAATATCCTCCTTAAATCTCTTGATTTTGGTATGATGACTCTTCCTTTATAACATACGAGGTCATCTATCACCCCAAATTCCTTATTGCCCTCAGGGTCTTCTCTTAACTTGGCTAGAATTTCCTGATAATATCCATCTTGAAATTGCTCTTGCCTTACTTGATCCATAAGTTTTATGTGGCTTCTAGTTATGGTTGCTAGGTGTCTCCTTCTACTCAGGGCATCCACAACCTTATTTTATTTTCCTTTAATGTACTCAATTTCAAAATCATACTCAACGAGGAACTCGACCCACCTTCTCTACCTTGCGTTGAGCATTGGTTGAGTAAATATGTACTTTAGACTCTGATGGTCTGATCTTAGCTCGAAGGGTCTTCCTACTAGATAATGGTACCAGGCCTTTAGAGCATGCACTATAGTGGCTAGCTCTAAATCATGTGTGGCATAATTAACCTCATGCTTTTTAAGCTTCCTTGAAGTATAAGCCACTACTGACTCTTCTTGCATGAGCACTCCCCCTAGTCCTTCCAATGATGCATCCATGCATACCATAAAATCTCCTTGAGGATCCAAAATATTTAGTATCGATGCAATAGTAATATTTTGCTTCAACATGGCGAAAGCAGCCTCACACTTCTCCATCCACTTGAATTCCTTTCCCTTCTTTTGGAGACTAGTTATTGCCGAGGTGATTTTTGAGAAATCCTTTATGTGATGCCGGTAATAGCTCATTAGCCCCATGAAGCTTCTTACCTCAGTAACATTCGTAGGGGATGACCAATTTATCATGGCCTCTATTTTCTCTGGATCCACTATGATCCCTTTCTCTGATATAACATGCCCTAAATAGTGCACCTCCGAAACATAGAAATCGCTCTTGGCTAGATTCCCATAGAGTTGATTCTCTCTTAGTAGTTCCAACATGACCCTGAGATGCTTATCGTGCTCTTCCCTACTTCGAGAATATATGAGGATGTCATCAAGAAATACAAGGACAAACTGGTCCAGGTGCCTTATGAACACACTGTTCATTAAATTCATGAAGGCAACGGGTGCATTGGTTAGTCCAAAGGGTAGGATGGTGAACTCGTAATGCCCATACCTTGTTTTAAATGTCATTTTGTGAGTGTCTTCCTCATGAATCCTCATTTGGTGATACCTTGACCTTAGGTCTATCTTGGTAAACATCGTGGCATCTCTTAGCTGGTCAAATAAATATTTGATCCTGGGTAGAGGGTACCAATTTTTTATTGTGGCCTTATTCAACATCCTATAGTCAATACACAATCTTAGAGATCCATCCTTATTTTTTACAAATAAAATGGGTGCACCCCATGGTGACACACTTGGTTTTATCAACCCCTTCTCCAATAACCCTTGTAGTTGTACCTTTAACTCCTGCATCTCAATAGGTGACATCCTATATGGAGATCGATGGATGGGTTCCACTCCTAGTATAATATCGATAGTGAAATCAAATTCTTGCACAGGAGGGAGCCCTGGCAGATATTTTGGAAATACATCCTAAAATTCTCGTAGAATTGGGTGTGCCTCAATCACCTCTTCCTTTCGATCTCTCTCAACTTTGTTCATTTTTACAACATAAATGATTCCCCCTTTCTTGAGGGCTTTCTTCAACTGCATGGTAGACAACATCTAGGGCTTGAATACCCCTTGCTTGCTACAAATTTGTAGCCTCTCATTATTTCCTTTGGAATACTCAATCCATCTATCTTGGAAATTGATTACGACTTGATGGGCCTGTAGCCAATCCATCCCTAGGATCACATCAAAGGTGTGAAGTGGAGTTACGTACAGGTAACCTTCTATGGTTCCACTTTCTAAAGTAATTTCCATCATTGGGAAACATTGGTTTATGGAGTAGGTCTATCCAGACCCATACTCAACCTTCCATCCATGAGCCAAATACCCTGGCCTTTCTGGCATATCCTTGGCTAATTTACAAGAAATGAAACTATCGGTGGCTCCACTATCTATTAAAATATCTACTTGCTTATCAAAAATCTTACCTTTGATGATTAACGGGGTGGCTTGCCCTTCAAGTTTTTGATTCCCAATTGTAGCGTAGATCTTATGCATTGGCTCCTTTCCTTTATTGTTGGATGTGCTTGTCCCTGGTTGATATGGGCACTGATTAGCATAGTGAGCCCCTTTGCAATGGTAACATCCATCCTTGGGCCCTTGTTTCTTTTCTATTTTTTGCTCCTCATTATTAATCGTTGGTACTGGAGCTGATGGTTTCTATGGAGGAGGTTTAGCATTATTGGGTTTGTTGCCTTTCTTGAAGAAGTTCTTCTTGAATTTATTTTGGCCTCCATTGAATTTCTTCTCTAGATTCTGGGGGTTCTTAGCCTTTCATTCTTGCTCTGCCTCCCATTTTATAACCCCATTGCTATTCCTCTTATTTAGTTCCTGACGTTCCTGGTTGGTCATGTTTTCATACTTATAGCGAAAATGAGACTCTACTTTCTTTGCCAAATCATAAGCCTTATGTAATGACTTAGGTTCCTGCATTTCTATGTCATGCTTTATCCTAGACTACAATCCATGAGTAAACTTATGAATCCACATATTCTCATTATAGGTAGGTACATATTTCAATAGCTTTACCAACTTTCGGTAGTATACCTCCACTAAGTTACTCCCTTGTCTTAGGTTGGAAAACTCTTCAAACTTCAATGCATAGAAGTGTTCCATGAGGAATATCTTTTTGAAGATGACTATGAATTCCTTCCATGGAATGTCTACTGGTTCAATATTAGTCTCCTCATAGTAAGTCTCCCACCAATCCAGGGTAGCTCCTTCAAGGTAAATAGTAGCCCAAACTATTCGGGTACCTGAAGAATACCCCTTTACTATGAAGAAGACTTCCAGCTCTCTCAACCAAGCTTTAGCTGCATCTCCCTCCCCTTCTCCATAAAACTTGGAGATACAAATATTATTTAGGTCTCTCACTATATCTTTCTCTAAGAGGGTTCTTGCTTGCTTTTGTTTCATTATCAACCCCTCAACTTGGTTGACTTTCGAATCTCTAGCCTACGAGTTTTGATTTGCCATGGTTTCCAGTACTTGTCTTAACTGATCTTGCAACTCAGCAACTATAGTAGTAAGTTCCTCTATTCCTACATTGGGAACTCCTAGATCCTCATTCTGGATATCTTCTTCGACATTGCTTTGTCGAGTCTGTCTAGGTGGAGGCCTTCCCATTCTGGCCTTGGGTGGCATCTTGATCTAGTTTCCACCAAAAAATAGTTAGGTTGCAGTTATCCCCCAACTGAATCACTAACTTGACCATAATACAGAGTCCTTATTTTGCTAATCATTAGAGGTCTAACTAGGAGGAGGTTCCTAGGTGAGGATATATCATCAATACCAAAGCCCATACTAAGGTATCTTTAATATCCATCCTTCCTCGAAATCAATTCCATTAGAACCTAATAGCAGAGACTCTAGGTTACTCTAGCTTTCAGCTTATTCCCAAGTGAGCCTCTTTGGAGATCCCCAAATCTCTTCTACAACACATAAGAAGCTCTATACCCTCAAACCTAGAGCTCTGATACCAAATGTAATACCCCAAATTCACACGAAATAAGAAAACATACAAAACAAAAGAGAAAATAAAGTTTATCTATATATATATTTTTGACTAAGGAGAAGGATTCATAAATCCTTGCCCAACCTTAGACCGACTTACTGTTTGACATCCCCTAAGTTTCTCAAGAACTATACCACACAAGATTCCCTTCATGCAAGTCCGTCTACGTAAGCCTATCTTATGTTGAGCATATAAGTCCATCCCTCTCATCAGTATTGATGAGCTAGACTTACCACCTTCAATCATTAGAAGGTATACATGCATCTCCATATCCACACAAGCTGTTATGTGTGGTATGCTACATGTACTGCGAGTTAAGCTATCAATCTTGTCTATTGACAAGCTATCTTAACTCTGGTACAATCTTCCAAACCTAGTCACCAATCTCCCTAAGGGGGTCTCAAGCCCTTAGGGTATCCACTAAGTTCACCTAGAACTTACTAATGATTCATTATTTTAATCACACAAGAGCATTAAATATCTAGATACTAAATCTAACAAAATGAATTGACTAACAACAAGAATAATCAAGCGTAAAGAAACAATCACCATACAGACATACATTAAATATTTAAATGCAATAATCCAAATAAAGAAGTACTAAGCATAGTAGTTGCAATGTTCATTCAGATACATAAGTAAGTATGGTACATCCCATACTTTCCATGATACTTTACATCCATTTTATTGGGGAAATCTCCCCACAATATAATCTAATGCATAAAAGACAAGATGTAAGGTAGAGAGCAAACTTGTGAATTGGTCCATCTCATGATTCTGGCCTTCCTACTCTTCCATCAATCAAGTGAGGATATTAGGGGATCAGGACACTCATGGATCCGGATAGACATGCTTCTATATGCACTTACTTAATTCATTGCCAAATTGCAACTATACAAATAACCCAAGCAATTCAACTTACTAATGCATAGTACTAATCATGGAAACTACATTGGCATTCATGGAGACTTGGGAAAATGGTAAGGTTACCATCCGCGATAAGACTTATGTCTTGGATATCAAAATTCTTATCGAATTGACTAGATAGAAACCAAAAGGAAGATAAATAAGAGAGAGAAGCACAATTTGGATGCTAAATTGAAGGACATTAAGGACAAGGAGCTCTACAGAAGGGCTCATCTTAGCATGAGGTATGATGATCTACATTTTTTTTGGGGGAGCATTCTCAAGCCGATCATGGAGTATGTGACTGTGGATGATCCTGACAAGCCTTTATGCAATTTTAATTTCTCATTTTAAAACCATTTCCATGATGTAAGTGCAGTCAATATACCTCAATTTTTTTTTAATTCTATCAATTACACCATTTAACATTATCGAGAGCAAAATGGGTCAGAATTACTTACCCACCATGGCATTTTCAATGTTATGTTCAAACATTGGATAATTCACTATCCTGAGGGTATTTTTGTCACTTCTTCCCCCAAACCCAAATAGAGTCCTATGAAACCTAGTTCATCCCAAAACACACCTCAATTATCTTGTACTCCAAGGTTGTCCACAAAAAAGTACAAAATTGTTGAAAATGTCTAAGAATTAAGAAAGAGACAAAGAAGTGCTTTACCTGAACCTAATATTGAGCCTGAACAAAATCCCTTATGCTCCTCTACATGTATAAAGAAAAAATCCATGCAAAAAGAGTCATTGGTCATAGAGTCTAAAGATGAAGACAAGGATAGCCCTGATAACTACATGCAGATGTTCATCATCCAGTTTGTAACAAATTGTATCATCCATATGGTTGATTTGCATAATACCCTTAACTTATGGTTTTTTAAGAAATATTTTACTAAAAGCATGGAGGAAGTCCATATTGAAAAGCCAAAGAAGGTGACTGTTAAAACTGAGGACATCCCTACCAAGGACAACACTATTGATATGGAAACCCTTGATGTTGGAATCAAATATGTTGAGGTCAATCCTGATCTTGAAGGATAAGGGCGCCCACTCTAGTTTGGAGGGTTGTTGTGCAAAGTTTGATGTTTTTTGTTCCATGTATCAGTTTTGCCTAAAATTTTGGTTTCTAGTGTTGGTTGAGGATAGTCTTATTGCTTTTTTTGCTTTGGGTATCTCCTTTTGTTATTCTCTATTCTTGTGGTTGTGTTTGGATTTTTGTATTCAGGTTTTGGGGCCCTATCAAAACATGCTTGATATATAATATCTAATATTTTTAATCGATAAAAAAAAACTAATCATGAAAACTACCCTTTCCATTTCCCCCTTAGCCAACTTTATGGAGTCAGTCAACCATGCAGCAGGCCATGCACTCTACTTGTAAATAAATGAACAAACCTTCTCAAAAATTAAAGTTCCATACCCTTAATTGTTAGGAGCTAGGTTCACACATCTCATTAATCCAACAACTACCTTAATTCCCAATAAATATTTTTCTTAATTTCATAGCATAAGGTCCCATACCCTTAAACTATCAATCATCTTCATTAATTTTATTTCATAACATAAGGTCCATACCCTTAAATTACAAAATAATTTTCATTTCCATTTTATTTCATAACATAAGGTCCCATACCCATACATTACAAAATAACATCCATTTCCATTTTATTTCATAACATAAGGTCCATACCCTTACATTACAAAATAACATTCATTTCCATTTTATTTCATAACATAAGGTCCCATACCCATACATTACAAAATAACATTCATTTTCATTTTATTTAATAACATAAGGTCCCATACCCCTACATTACAAAATAATATTCATTTCCATTTTATTTCATAACAAAATGTCCCATACCCCTACATTACAAAATAACATTTATTTCCATTTTATTTCATAAGGTACCATACCCATACATTACAAAATAACATTCATTTCCATTTTATTTCATAACATAAGGTTCCATACCCCTACATTAAAAAATACCATTCATTTACATTTCATTTCATTACATAAGATCCCATACCCCTACATTACAAAATAACATTCATTTTCATTTCATTTCATAACATGAGATCTCATACCCCTACATTAGAAAATAACATTCATTTCCATTTCATTTCATAACATAAGGTCCCATACCCCTACATTACAAAATAACATTTATTTTTATTTTATTTCATAACATAAGGTCCCATACCCCTACATTACAAAATAATATTCATTTTCATTTTAAAATCTATTAAGAAGCGAATGAACAACAACTAAGCTTCTACTAACTACTAAGGGCTATCGTATGGCAAAGCATCCAAATCCTTGGCTCACACAAACATGACCATTTACAAAGCTATGCATACTTTAACATAGGGTTACAATGATCTAATATAGAGCTACAATGCTTAGTAACACAAGGCTTAAAACCCTTTATGCAGAGCTTCATGCTCTTAACATGGAGATTCATCGCTCCTTTCACATAGAGCTTCACTACTCTTACATGAAGCTTCATCACTCCTTTCACATAAATCTTCACTGATACTACATGAAGCTTCATCAATCCTTTCACATAGATCTTAACGGATATTTCATGTAGAGCTTCATGACTCTTACACATAGAGCTTCACGCTCTTACACATAGAGCTTCATGGCTCTTACACATAGATCTTCATGGCTCTTACACACAAAGCTTCATAGCTCTTACACACAGAGCTTCACACTATTACACATAGAGCTTCATGTTCTTACACTAAGCTTTGCACTCATTTTATACATAGAGCTTTACGCTCTTACACGGAGCTTCATGCTCCTTTCACACAAAGATTTACGCTCTTACCTAAAGCTTTGTGCTCCTTTCATACAAAGCATAATGCTTTTTTCACATAAATATTTATGCTCTTTACACACATAGATCTTTATGCTCTTACACAAAGCTTCATGCTCCTTTCATACATATCTTCATGTTGTTTACATAGAGCTTTACATTCTTACACATAGAGCTTTACGCTGTTTTCACACAGAGCTTTACACTCTTACACAGAGCTTTGTACTCCTTTCACACAGAGCTTCATGCTCTTTACACACATATATTTACACTCTTTAACATAGATATTTATGCTCTTTACACACAAATATTTACACTCTTTCATGGAGCTTCATCACTCATTTCACATAGAGCTTACGCTCTTTCACATAGAGCTTATGCTCTTTCACACAAAGCTTATGCTCTTTCACATAGATATTTATGCTCTTTTTATACACATATTTTTATGCTCTTTCATGGAGCTTCATCACTCATTTCACACAGAGCTTTACACTCTTTCACTAAGCTTCATCACTCCTTTCACACAGAGCTTTACACTCTTTCACAAAGCTTCATCGCTCCTTTCACACAGATCTTATGCTCTTTCACACAGAGCTTCATTGCTCCTTTCACATAGAGTTTTATGCTCTTTCACAAATATTCATCACTCCTTTCACATAGAGCTTACGCTCTTTCATAGAGCTTCATCATTCATTTCACACAAAGCTTTATGCTCTTTCACAGAGATTTATCACTCCTTTAACATAGAGCTTTACACTCTTTCATGAAGCTTCATCACTCCTTTCACATAGATCTTATGCTCTTTCATATAGAGCTTTACACTCTTTCATAGAGCTTCATCGCTCCTTTCACATAGAGCTTACACTCTTTCACACATAGAGAGAAAAGCATAATAACCATATTTGGATGATAACTAACCTAGTTCACCTGTGATGATTGGATCACCTTCCCTGCTTGATAGTATCTTGTCACTCATCGTTCCTCTCTTCCTCCTTTCTCATTTTGTCCTTTCTCCACTTATCCCTCTCTTTCATGCTTTTCCTTCCAAAACTTCTCCCCCTCCTTGGTCCACATTCCTGCCTACCCACCAATACTTCCCCAACCACCTTTGATAGGAGGTAGGGTGAACACCCTTCCTCATTCTCTTCCCAAGGTAGTCACCATAAAGGATTTCCTTATATCATCAGAAGAGCTTGTTGAGTATCGTCTTGTTGCCATAATGTCTTAGGGGGTCAATTGATGGGGGGGTGGCAGCTTCCTAGGTACGACGAGGTTGGAGGTTTTAGGAATTCTACTTTTCTTAATTTAAGATAAGTTTCCTGTAATAGATTTGGTAAATTAATTATCTTCAATTATTTTAGTATTAATACTTTTTGAATATATTAATCATTTTATCATACGAACCTCTAGAAACATTATTTACATAATCAACCACTCATTTTTCATGAGGCCCCTTTATTTTATTTATAATAAATAATCAACTATTTAATTAAACATTATCTTATGCTCTTTTAAATAAATCAACTATTTATTTAAGCAATATATTATGCCCTTATAAATAAATCAACTATTTATTTAAGTAATATCTTATGCCCTTTTAAATAAATCAACTATTTATTTAAGCAATATCTTATGCTCTTTTAAATAAATCAACTATTTATTTAAACATTATCTTATGCTCTTTTAAATAAATCAACTATTTATTTAAGCAATACACATAATAAGTTTGTGAGGGTAAACCGTCTATTCCATGACTACCAGTCATCAATATTAATAGTGCTGAAGTAAAAGACAATTATGCAAGTGCATAAAACAAAGAGGGATTCTTTTTGTCAATATAATCACCTATCTTAGCCTATAGAACTTATTATAGCTACTAGTATATCAGTATAGGACTCAAGGTGATTAGACATTTATTATTATCCCGTAACTGAATGCATGCCTATATGAAGATATTTATCCATGTTACCTTTGAGTTGCCTTATTATCATTTCCCCTTTCTCAAGTACTCTCATATCCAATTGATAACTCAATTTCCTCCACTCCTGAGTGCACTTGATCCTATACATTAACAATTCATTAGCATTAATATATCCTTCATTACTTATATAATATCATGAAGCTACTTAGTTTCACAAAATCAAACATTAGCCACATTTTTTTATGTATTTTTTTCCATGTTCCAAAAGTCCATTTGGGAGGGTCATGACATTGTGCGTCTATTCTTTGATATAGGATACTTGCACCAATAGAATCTCAAATAGTGCTTAAGAAAATAATTATGCTTTTGAATCCTATATATCTTAGATTACCTTCAACCTATTATGAATGTTGCTATCAAACTTGTTGTCCTGCAAACCTTCTTTTTGCCCTTGTGACATTCAAAGTTTCCTTCTATCCAAAGTGGACTTTCTTCAGTCTTATTTCAAATTCATATTTTTCTTTGGCTAAATATTTGCTTTGCTTTAAATTTTTTTGCTTGCTATAAATAGATCTCCTATGACACTCTATAGATGAAACTATATCTCTATTTTTCCTTTCTGGACTTGTTCTTCTAGATACTTTGACACAGTCTCTTTCTTGACTAAATATGCTATCTTTTTGATATGCTAGCTTCAAGTCTTCTTGTTATCTTGAAGTCTTATTTGCTTGCTTGTTTTCTAGAAATTTATATTAATGGTCTCTTTTCTTACTAAGGATCAATGACTCTTCAAATTTTACCTCAAAAATCTACAATCTTCTTCTTCACAAATAAACCTTCAAATCCTCTATGGTTTTCCTAAAAAAAATATCAAATTTGCGGCCTCTTAAATCCTTATCATCCTCCAATATTCTTATCAAATTTTGACTTCAAATATGGCCTCTTTCAATATCCTCTTCCTCAAAAATCTAAATGTCTTGAGATCTTTAAAAATCTTCTAAAAAATTGATAAACTTCTTTCCAAATCCTTCTCCTTTTTTATCTTATTGTCGAATGGTGATAATTATCCTAAATTATTCTTATCAGGAGCTTCTCCTTGCTTGCAATCTTCTACATCAAGCTTTATTCAAATATCCTCCAATGGCCACTTCTTCAACTCCTTTAGTAGGTATTCTTACCTAGGTGTTGTAGTTGAGTTGGAGAGGAGAGGGCAATCCTCCAAGGGATGTACCAGGTTCAAATATCCACCCTACCAATAATCTGAATTGGGTATCCAAAATCCAATTGATAATGTTGGTGCGGGCTGGGTCGGGTGCGACTCTTGGGTGAATTTGACGGTGTAGAACCCCCTGTTCGTGGTCTCTCAGACCAAGGCAGTCCCGTAAGGGGTTTTTCTCTAAAAAAAAAAAAAGGTAGGGATTATTTAACCTTATTTTTTATTTCAAATTTGCTTGAAACCTTTTCACTTAGGGTTCCAAATTTTACAACTTCTCAAATATCCTTATTTCTCCTTCAAAATTTTAATGGAAAATTTTTATTAGGCTTTCTTAATATTCTTTCTCAAATATCCTATCTTCTTTCTCAAATCTACAATAGGAACCTCTTCTCTCAGGCCTCCTTCTTCAATCTTCAATGGGGTCTCTTTATTGGACCTCCTTAATATTCAATCTCTAATATTTTGTTGTAGTTAAAAGATAAATTATTATCTATCTATTGTAGGAATCTTCTCAACTTTTGAGAACCAATTTTCTACAACAAATTATTAGAATATAACAATCCAAATCTCTTCAAATCTAAAAATAATAATATTCACTACTTAATATTCTAAACTAGTGGAATCTATGCTGAGTCCTAGTCTTCATGAGTTTTTATATAACTTTGTGGAAAGACTCTAGCCAAATAAATTTTCAAAATTTATGTAAATGCAATCTCCCTATATCCTATCAAGCTCCCTTGTGGCTTTGATACCACTTTTATAACTACCACATGAATTAATTACAGGAATATAATAAAATGCAATATAAAGAAATATCAAATGTAACAAAAATAACAATAAATTTAGCATATGAATATGAATGGAATTCATACATTACATGAGCAAAAATATGCAACTATTTATTTCACTATAATCTGTTACAAATTCTCTCTAGAGAGAGTACAATGATCTCAATAGTACAATAGATTTGTAAGCAATGTAAATGTCACATAACTCAAGACTATGACATGCATAAATAACCTTTCTACAATGAGTCTTGGATGGCTATGACTCTTCCATACATTGTGATTATTGCCTCTCTTTTGTGCACATATGGAGCTCTATTTGATGTACACTTGTAATATGACTCCTCACTTTCTTTTCCTAATTGATGGATACATGTACACATGGAATCATGTGCACATTTACATTATTGAATATTATACACACTTTAATAATACTTGTGCATTTATTATATTGCATAAAGTAAAAACTCAAATTCTAATCTAAGTCACTTAACTTAATCTAATCATGTACCCATGGTGGTAAATTGTCATGTATCAAATATTATAATTTTCTCCAACACCTCCTTATATTACATTATTTGGTTATTGAAGACTTTAGTATTCAAATGGTCTTCATCGTGGTTCTAGAACTTGTGCTCTTCTTTTATGCTTTCTTAATTTAGCTCCTTTTCAAATGAATGGTTAGTATATTCAAATCTACGTGGCTTTAATATTATAAGTATATTGAACTCTTTCATAGCCATCAAATTCTTGTATAAGAATTTTCCTTTTTCCTTTGTTCTTAGAATCATGTAACCCTCTCTTTTTATATATAGAAACTTTTGTTTCATCACCTCCATTCTTTGATTATTCATTATTTGGGTTACAAACTTCTTGGACTTCTTTGAATTCTGATGTATGGATACAAGATATAAATAAAGATCATAATTGATGCATTATTCTTTTTCTTGTTTGATAATATAACATTGTTTATTTCCATTGATAACTTTGAATTCTATTGTCATATTTTGATTTATAAGTTGAGAAACTAAAATAATATTTATAGTCAATCCAAGAACATATAAAACATTAGTTATATTGACTAGATCATTTTTTATCCCTTTTACTTCGCAAGTCTTACTATTTGCTATAACAACTGATTTTTCATATTTTTCTTGTAAAGCATTGAACCATATTTTGTTTCCAGTCATATGTTTACTTGCTTCAAAATCTATGTACCAATAATCTATAATTCCTTTAGCTTTGAATAATTCAAGGTTATAAACCTTTAAATTTTACAATCTTATGATTCCCTAGTTTATGATGGATCATGAAAAATGTTTAACCTGCTAAATTTTCTTTTGAGTTGAATGCTTTTATCTCCCTAGATTTTTAATGAGAATTTCATTACAATATCCAATTTGTATTCTCTAAGGTGAATACCTTATTTATCCCTATTTAAACTTATGAAAAAATAATTTGGATACAATTTCAAATTTCTAAGTCTTCAAAATTATGTCTCTTTATTTTTTGAATTAGAGGCTAAATATCAATCTTGATGCAATTTTTCTACTTTTCAAAACACTATGTTGAATTCCTCATACCTCCCAAATTTCAAATATATGATTAAATAAATTATAAATTTCAAAATCCTTTATTGTGTTGAAATTCTTGTAACTTCAAAATAAGAAATTTATAAAATTATGTAGATTAATATTTGCAACATTATTATTCCTAATTTTATGTAGGAAACCTTATCTCTCCAAAATAAATTATTTACAATTATTCAAATTTGAAATTCAAATTAAATAAATAAATTACAAAAATTTAACTTCCCAAAACCCTAAATTAATCCTTGAACAATCTTCAAATCATTGTAAAATAATCTAATAAAGTTTCTAAGGTATTAATTTTCTAGTTTACTACCTTATCTCTAAAATGAATAAAGTAATCTATATGAAATTAGATTAATTCCAGTATGACCTTAGAAAAAATAATGTTTATCAACATTATACCTCCTATCCCTAGCAATAAATCGGTTTTAATTCAAATTACTTTACCTCTCTAACAAGGCACGTGAAGTTGTTAATCCAATACATTTGATATCCTCTAAAAAAAGGTGCTCTTTGATGAAACTCCTCTTTTTTTCCATGCTCACACTCCTTGTTTTATGTATAGTAAATGTATGTCAAATGAGACTTGGCTCCCATGCATTTATGGTGAGAAGAATCATTTCAAACTTCCATGAGGGTGGTTTGCACTCCTTTTTCCACCATGACAAGTGGAAGCTTGTCCATTTAGCTCCTAAGGTATACATTACAAATGATGCTTTCCAATTCTAATGTTTCCAAACTATTCTTTTATGAAATCTCATAGATAATTTGTGTCCTTTCACTATCTACCTTCCAAAAATGATTTCCTTGTGCCAAATTTTCTCCTCCAAGAAAATGGTCACCCTCTTCCTTGTGTTTTTTTTTTATCTTGATGCTAGAAACATCCCTTGGTATTCCACTCAATAGTGATTGGCACTCAGATCTATGTTTCCTCTTAGCTCTTGTGACTTTGATTATGATGCTATTGTGGTGCTTTGCACACCAACTGGTCATGAATGATGGTGAATATCTCCTCTTGGTGTTCTTGAACTTAGATGATCTTGAATATTTAATGCATGTAGTGCTTGATGCTACAATACTTATATAGTTATAATGAACACTATGTTACCTGTGCTTTGTATTCTACCTTCTTTTTATTCTAGCTTAGCATTCTCTTTTGATGTCCAAATTTGACGCTCGATGAAATGACTTAGACTCTAACTTATCATTGTAGATGTAGGTGGCACATCTATTATTTGATACAAGAGATTTGCACCAATTGGATCTTAGATAATACTTAAGAAAATGATTATACTTTTGAATCCTATATCTCCTATATTACCTTCAACCTATTATGAATGTTGCCCTTAAACTTCTTGTCATATAAACCTTCTTTTTACCCTTGTGACATTTAAAATTTCCTCTTGTACAAGGTGGACTTTCTTCAGTATTCTTTCAAATTTGTAGCTTTTCTTTGGCTAAACATTTGTTTTAATTTAAATTTTTTTGCTTGCTATGAATAGGTATCCTATGGAACTCTATAGCTGAAACTATATTTCTATTTTTCCTTTGTGGACTTATTCTTCTAGATACTTTGACACAATATTTGAATATGCTACCTTTTTGATATGATATCTTCAAGTCTTCTTGTTATATTGATTTCTTCTTTGCTTGCTTGCTTTCTAGCAATTTATATTAATGGTCTCTTTTCTTATGACCAATGACTCTTTGACTTCTACCTCAAAAATTTGTAGTCTTATCCTTCATAAATCAGCCTTCAAATCCTCTATGGCTATCCTAAAAAAACTCTAAAATCTATGGCATATTCAATCCCATTTCTCCTCCAATATTCTTGTCAAATTCTAACTTCAAATTTGTCCTCTTTCGATGTCCTCTTCCTCAAAAATCTGAATGTCTCGAGGTCTTCATAAATCTTCTCAAATTTTGGAAAACTTCTTGCCAAATCCTTCTTCTTTTTGGGCTTGTTGTCATATGGTGATAATTGTACCAAATTCTTCTTATCAAGAGATTCTCCTTGCTTGCAATATTCTACCTTGATATTTCTTTAAATATTCTCCAATGGCAACTTCTTCAACTCCTTCAATAGGGCTTCTTTAGCCTTCTTTTTTCTCCTTTAAAATTTGCTTGAAACCTCTTCACTTGGAGTTCCAAAATTTTGCAGCTTCTCAAATATTATTCTTTCTCCTTCAAAATTTCAATGGAACTTTTTACTTAGGCCTTCTCAATATTATTTCTCAAATATCCTATCTCATTTATAAAATCTACAATGGGGACCTCTTATCTTAGGTATCATTCTTCAATATTCAATATGGTATCTTTCTTGAACCTCCTTAATATTCAATCTCTAATATTTTACTGCAGTTATAATATCAATCCCTTGCAAAAGGAAAGCACATAGAATTTTAGGCAAACAAATATGAAATTATTCTCTGTCTGTTATAGGAAGCTTATCAAATTTTGAGAAAAAATTTTCTACAAAAAGGTATTAGAAGATGATAATTCAAATATATTCAAATCTAAAAATAACAATCTTCACTAGTTAATTCCATTACGACCTTATAAAAACTAATGTTTATCAACTTTATACCTCCTATACCTAGCAATAAATTAGATTTAATTCATATTAATATACCTCTATAACAATATGCATGAATTTTTTTATCCAAGACGTTTGACCTCCTAAAAGAAGGTGCTCTTTGATGAAACTCCTAATTTTTATCATTCTTAGAATCCTTGCTTGATGTCTAGAAAATGTATGTCAAATGATACTTCGATCCCATGCATTTATGGTGATAAGAATCATTTAAAACTTCCACAAAGGTGGTTTGCACTCCTTTTTCCACCATGACAAGTGGAATCTTATCCCTTCAACTCCTAAGGTATACGTTACAAATGATACTTTCCAATTCTAATGTTTCCAAACTATTGTTTTATGAAATATCATGGATAATTTGTGTCCTTTCATTTTCTACCTTCCAAAAATGATTTCCTTGTGCAAATTTTCTCCTCCAAGAAACTCTTCACCTTCTTCCTTGAGATATACCTTTCTCTTGATGCTAGAAATATCCCTTGGTCTTCCACTTAATAGTGATTGGCACTTGACTCTCTATATTTCCTCTCAACTCCTATGACATTGATTATGTTGCTACCATGGTGCTTTGCACACCAAATAGTCATGAATAATGATGATTATCTCCTCTTGGTGTTCTTGAAATTAGATGATATTGAATATTTAATTCATGTAGTGCTTGATGCTACAATCCTTACATAGTTTTAATGAACACTATGTTATCTTTGCTTGGTATTCTACCTTCTTTTTATTCTAGCTTAGCATTTTCTTTTGATTTCCAATGTTAATGCTCGATAAAATGACTTAGACTCTACATTATAATTAAAAATGTAGTTTGTGCATCTATTATTTGATAGAGGAGACTTGCACCAATTGGATCTCATATAATGCTTATGAAAACAATGATGTTTTTGAATCCTAGATCTCCTAGATTACCTTCAACCTATTACAAATTCTACCTTGAAACTTCTTGTCCTGTAAAACTTCTTTTTACCCTTGTTACATTTACACTTTCCTTCTATCCAAGGTGGAATTTATTCAATCTTCTTTTAAATTTGTATATTTTCTTTGGCTAAATATTTGCTTTGCTTTAAATATTTTTGCTTGCTATGAATAGCTCTCCTATTCCACTCTATAGCTAAAACTCTATCTCTATTTTTCCTTTGTGGACTTTTTCTTCTATATACTTTAACATAGTCTCTTTATTGATTGAATATGAGGCCTTTTTTATATGCTAGCTTCATGTCCTCTTGTTATCTTGGCATCTTCTTTGCTTGATTGCTTTCTAGAAATTTATATTAATGGTCTCTTTTATTACTAAGGACCAATGACTCTTTGACTTCTACCTCAAAAATATATAGTCTTCTTCTTCATAAATTAGCCTTCAAATCCTCTATGGCTATCCTAAAGAAAATCTCAAATATTTGGCCTCTTAAAAACTTCTTTCTCATCCAATCTTCTTGTTGAATTCTAACTTCAATTATGGCCTCTTTCATTATCCTCTTCCTTAATAATTTGAATGTCTTGAGGTCTTCATAAAATCTTCTCAAATTTTGGAAAACTTCTTGCCAAATCCTTCTTTTTTTTGGGCTTGTTGTCGGATGGAAATAATTATCCCAAATTATTCTTATCAAGATATTATCATTGCTTGCAATATTCTACCTTGATATTTCTTCAAATCTCCTCCAATGGCAACTTCTTCAACTCCTTCAATAAGGATTCTTTAGCCTTCTTTTTTATTCTTTCAAATTTACTTGAAACCTCTTCACTTGGGGTTCCAAAATTCTATGAATTCTCAAATCTCCTTATTTCTCCTTCAAACTTTCAATGGAACTTTTTCCTTAGGTATTTTCAATATTTTTTCTCAAATATCCTATATCCTTTCTCAAATCTACAATGGGGACCTCTTCTCTTAGGTCTCCTTCAATATTAAATGGGATATCTTTCTTGGACCTCCTTAATCTTCAATCTCTAATATTTTGCTATAGTTACAAAATCAATCCCTTGCATGATGAAAGCACATAGAAATTCAGGTAAAAAAAGATGAAATTATTCTCTATCTATTTTAGGAAGCTTCTCAACTTCTGAGAACCAATTTTACACAACAAATTATTAGAATATGACAATCCAATTCTCTTAAAATAAAAAAATAACAGTCTTCACTAGTTAATCTTCTAAACTAGTGGAATCTATGTTGAGTCCTAGTCTTCACGAGTTTTTATGAAACTCTGTGGAAAGACTCTAGACAAATCAATTTTCAAAATTTCTATAAATGCAATCTCATTATATCTTATCAAACTCCCTTGTGGCTTTGATACCACTATTAGCTTTTGAAGCTTAATACTCAATGAAACTACCACAAGAATTAATTATAGGAATATAATAAAATGCAATATAAAGCAATATCAAATGTAACAAAAATAACAATCAATTTAGTATATGAATATGAATGGAATTCACACACTAAATGAGTAAATGTGTGCAACTCTTTATTGCACTATAATATATTATAAAATATCTCTAAAGAGAGTGCAATGATTTCAATAGTACAATAGCTTTGTAAGCAATGTAAGTATCACATAACTCAGGACTATAACATGTGTAAATAGCCTTTCTAAAACGAGTCTTGGATGGCTATGAATCTTCCATACCTTATGAATCTTGGCTCTCTTTTTCACACATATGGAGATCTATTTGATGTACACTTGTAATATGACTCTTCACTATATTTTCCTAATATATGGACACATGTACACATGGACTAATGTGCACATTTACATTATTGAATATTATGCACACTTTAATAATACTTGTGCATTTATTACATTGCATAAAGTAAAGACTCAAACTCTAATCTAAGACACTTAACCTAATCTAATCATGTACCCATGGTGGTACATTTTCATGTACCAAATAATATAATATTCTCCAATAGATTTTTGTAATGACATAGACCTTGGAATCCACCCATGGTGTCAATTGTTTTTATGTCTTAACTATACCCCAAAAAGCATTCATGAAACTATGAATTAGGAAATACCCCTTCATAAAAAATATCCATATGTTCCATTAATGCTATCTAACTTACAATGTTTACAAAGGTGTCATAAAATTTTGAGTTGGAATATTGGCATGAGAAGGAAGGGTAACCATTTTCCTGAGCTTATAAATGGGACTATTTTCATTTTGTGAAATAATTGCTAAATACTTACTTTTGTAAAATATCTTTTCTATTTCCCATTTTCATACCTGTTATTTAATTAAAAGGATTCAAATAAAAAATCCCCATCTCATATGAGTGAAAATCTCACAAGAGATACTAGGGTTTCTTTTCTGTTTCATCCATTGCTTTCAAATATTTATGGAATATATCCAAAATTATTGGCTATTCCCTGATACTAGTTTGGATAAGGTGATGCAAAAACCCCAAAAAATGATCACTATAAGTCATAAAAAATGGTCAACAAGATATTTTATGAATGTGATTCATTATTAGAAATCATTAAGATAACGAAAAAAGAGGATGAGGTTGTGAGACATCTAATAACTCAAAGAAAAGAGAGAAGATAGATAAAAGGTGGACAATCCTAAAGAGAAGATATTTGGAAGAGAGGAACAAGAATAAACGTTACTAATATAAAATCATAAATTATTTTTACCATCTATCTGTCAACCATGTTCACTATACTTTCACCCCTATTTCTTATATTCCTATCACTATCATATCTTCCCCTCTTATTTCTTCTATTATCCACTTATTTAAACCCTTAATATATTTTTATGCCCATTTCATCTCAAAAAGTGTAGTTCTAGTCTTAGGGTCACTAGAAGTTCACCTACTTAAATATTAAGGCCATACCTCTCACCATTCCCTAGACATCATCCCATTTAATTCACTCTATCATCATTAACACTACCATCATCAACTATCCCATCACCATGCATTCTTCCTTTCATCCCCCATATTGTAAGTGGCATTATGTCATCCCATGTGTCCTCATATCAAACCCTCTTATAATCCATCATTACCTAGTTCATACCATTTCCTAGTTTGTCATGTCAAATTAGGGTTCTCACCCTCATTGATCCACTAATCACTACAAGAACAATGATACTCTTCCCTCCAATATCATTTTAACTATCTATATCCACACTATGCAACAAATCACTCTTAATGTGATTTACTTATTTCCTCATTAGATAATAGAAATCCCCTTGAAAAATAATATAGGGGAAGTATGAGGTATCATGTAGGAGAAAAGAAAGAAAATTTATCAAGATATTACAAAAATTTCAATATTCACTACATCTACGATCCTATAATCCTAGTTAGTTAAAATGGGTAGGAAATTATTGATTGCAAAACCACTTTTTATGGATCCAAGTAGACTAGCAAATATCTTAGTCAACTATATTGCTAGATTATATACATTAGAATTATCAAGAGTCGATCCATTCCATATGGTATAACTCATAATAAAGTCACAATAAGTAGTTATTATTAGATATAATTAGACAACTATTGAAGTTAAAAGATATAGAAGGTAAGCCATGAATAATGCACAAGAAATAAGACAATTTGTGGAAGACATGTAAAGGTAAGTGATATAGATACAATAGGAAACAAAAGCATTAAAAAAGAAAACAATGATCTAAGTGGGTAGGTATAAGCAAAGGAAGGAATAAGAAAATAATTATTTGAGTTAAAATGGTAGTGAGTACAAGGGAAATATTGGTTGAAGCAATAATAGATACAACACTTATAACTTTAAATTGACCTATTGAAAATAATAGTATAAAGTAGAAGACACCATTGCACTTGATATTCCAAATAAGATTACAATATTAGAGAACCTACTGGACATGTTAAGGAGCATAATAGATTAAGGGGTATCTCAAAGGGCTAGTGTGAATTAAATATTGTATGATGAGATGCTACATGATTTGGACCTACCTTTTGGTGCAAACTAGTGGGCACTTTTAGAACCTATTGCCCTAAAGCTAAATACAAGTGACCCATAATTTTATAAATTTTCTATGAGTTAATCCTATTTTTGAATAATATGTTCCCAATAATAAAACACAATCTAGTTTCTCTCACCAATCCATCTTCGAACCCCATGAAGTTTCCAAAAGTATAGTATATTTACTACTAGCTTCAAATTCCTATAAGGAATTAAGTAATGGATGAAAAGGAAGAGAGATTTTGTATCCTCAAAAGTAGTATTGTGAACTAGAAATTTTAGAAATTTTTCTTAGAAAAATTATAAGCATAGGAATTGGTGATTCTTTGATATAATATTGATTTGTGACAAGCTCCTAATTTACCAAATTTCCTTCTACCATCAACATGATATCATCCATGTTTGATAATTTTTCAACCAAGTTATCAATTTATTGACCACACTAGGATTCATTGACTAATATGTGATCCATCAACCAAGTTATAATTTATTTACCAAGCTATGATCCATCAACTAAGTGGCAATACATCAGCTAATAATGACTCATTGACAAACAAATAGACTATAGTGGATAATGACCTAAAAGTGATATTTTTATTTTACAATAAAATTATATTAAATCATAGTTACTTAGATAAAAAAAGGGTTAAACCTCTACTAGAAATAAGATCCATGGTCTCATTAAGAAATATTACAACTATACTCTTTTATTAAGAATTATAATCCCTTTGTTTTTAATAGTAATGTAAAAATATGCAGGATGCTTATATATTAATTGTGTCCTTTAACCTATTGGTGCATGACTAATGATGTTTGTAATTTTTATTTATCACTTTTGTTAGTCCTCTTTTACATAAATATATACTTCACAAATGCACAATCACACTTTCATTATTTTGTCATATCAAAGTGATCTATTTGACCACTTAAACTCTTTATGGTCTTAACTATATTTACTTACATGCATTTTAATTTATTTTTGGCATCCTTACCTTCACCATTTTTTTCCTTGTCCTTAGGTTAGATTATCCTAGCATAGGTTAGTGGGGATCTAGTCCAAATCCAAAGGTAAAAAATGATTTCCCCTTTCCTTCTAGTTATTGGAGTAAGATCTTGTGGGTGCATACCATTTCCATGGATCATTGGTTATAGTCTAGGTTCTAAAGACATTATATATTACATAAAAAATTTCATTTAAAACTTTATAAAATTTTCCTAGATATAGTTCAATTAGTATATTTTATTTCATTTGGAGTTATTGGTAGATAATTATATCTAGATTAATATATAATCATATTGTAGATAGACCAACCTTAGATCATATAGTGATTTATTTTAGAATATGCAAGTTGGTACTTGATATTTGAAGCATATTATAGTTGTTATTTAATTTCTTCCATTTGATAATTTAAAAAGGAATTAGATGGTTCATAAGTAGTCCTATACATAATAATTTCTTTATGGTATGTAACATTCAAATTTGGGTCCATTGATTTTTATGGCTAAAAAAAATTAGCAGTGGTATACAATATGTTGTTTGTCAAGCCACCCCTAAAACAAGCAAGGCATATTTGAGAAATAGAAATGTTATTATATTAATTATAAAATAAATGACAATAAGAAATTAAAATAAGATATTTTCACTATGATTAAAATATAGAGTTACAAAATCAAATGACATTAATTAAATTGGTTAAATTCCTTGACTTTCAAGGAGACCCAAGTTCAAAATATTCCCAAGAGATACATGTATAATATCCAAGTTGTGATAACACCATAAGGTAATGATATAATATGGATGGGGTGTATTTCAATTCCATATAAACAATTAAAAAGAAAAATATTTGAAAAAAAAATGATAGTAGTCTTATCCATTGAAAAGCTTTATTAACTTTAGTCTTATTAAGAAAGTCAGAGAACATAAGAAAATAGATAAAGACTAAGCAATAATTCTATATATTAAATTATTATAGAGAATTAATGGGTTAAAAAATTATATTATATTTTATTATTAAACTAGGAAAGAATTCCTTTATGATATTTACTTATATTCAAATACTATGAGGTGGGGAGTATGCTTCTCTATTATAGATTAATATATTTATGGGATAAAATCAAGAACAAAATCCTTCAACTATTTAGCAAAGTATTGTTGGCTTAGTGGAATGCTAATTTATGATATAATACGAAACAAGAGCACAAAGGCTAAAGTGGGATGAATTTGATGGACTAATGTATCACCTATCAAGTGATATTTTCCTCCTCAATGCAGTCTATAAAAAAAATTATATCCTCTCTATGGTTGGATTCCTTGATTCAAAATTTAGGTGCACCATGATTTGATTTGAGTTATTTGGTAATTACAAAAAAATATATCTTCAAATCCAAACCCATTATGCCAAACCTTATGTTTATACATTAAATATTAAAAATCAAATGCGTACATTACCTTTAATTTTTAAAATTGATTATATGGGAGTGAAATGGACCCCAACTATATTACATCATGACCACCTAGTGATATTACAACTTTATGATTATGCATATCTCTTGGCAAGACTCAAATCGAGGTCTCCTACTTGAAATTTGACGAATATAACCAGTTGAGACTATATAATTTGATAATGCACATTGCTTTTTTATATCAGGTTTCATTTTTCATTTTAGATAAACATAAAATTTTGTAATTAAAATTATATCCATCCATATTTATGATTCTTAAGTAGGCTAAAAATATCATACACCAATGCAATGAAATAAAGAACAAAACTAGATAGCAAAACTATGTAACCATAATGACAAAAAAAAGATATGAAATAATGGTACCCCTTTTATTAATATCAATTATGTCCTTCAAAAGAGGTTACAATGAGATCCCATGGAGGGATTTGCTACCAATTTGATAAAAAAATTTATAATAAAAAAAGTAATCTAGGTGTATCTTGTAGAATCTTTCTTGCATCTCACAAATTTGGGGAGGGTTTCTCAGACCTCCGCGAAGCATGATGATGATGGATGAATATTTATACCACTTATTCCTTGTAAAGACCTGTAATATGCACATAAGATAATATAAAAAACATTAAAAACATATGAATAGCCTTTCAAGATAAGGCCCATAATCATGGTAAATAAATCACTAAAGAAACTGAAATACGACAAATAAATGCATGAAAATGAAATATAACTATGCTAAATAGTAACTGAAATGTTGTTAAATCTACTAAAAGCAAGAAAATAGGGAAAAAAAATCTCTTTTGGGAGGCCATATTTGTGCAAGATGGTCTTACCTACTAGCCATATCGGGGTGAGATGGTCATACCTACAAGTCATATCTGAGATACGACTACTAAGTTGAGTGATTTTCTTGTGGCTTATGCAAGGCAACGTCGGTTTGATCCATGGACATGTTTATGTTCTTAGTGTGATCATGAAGAATTAATTAGTATTGGAATCTAATACTTAAGCAAGAGTGTTAGATGGTGCAAGGAGTATAAATTTGATCTTCAACCTTCAAGATGGGCCATTAGCATGCTTAGAAACTTCATGGTTAAATTTTAGCATCACTTCATTACTTTGAGGATAGGAACTCTTTGATTCTTCAGTTCGACATAACTTTGATGCATGAAACTTGGATATCTTCAATGGAGGATAGGCACATTTAAATAGACTTCCCAATGGGAGTCCAAAGCTTTCAAGGGAAGCCAAGAAGTGGTTGGTATCAATAAACATAACTTCTTCTTGATAACTATTGTGCAACTTGACTTTGTTGTGTTGTTGCTCTTATCTAGCATGCATGACTATTTGAATCATAGAGGAAAAAATTGCTTCTAGCTCGATCATCTCGGGGTGGGATGGTCATGAATTAGGGCCATCTTGAGGTGATATGGTCATGATTGGGGGTCATCTCAAGGTGAGACGATCACTATTGCAAAGGGACATTCCTACCTATTTGAGTGGTGAGAACCATTGTTAAGCCCTAGGGCTACCCAAGGTGGTGATATGGCCTGTAAAGGTTTCCATATAGGTAGTCTTCTCAACATAACACATTTTAGGTATTTATAGATAACCATTTTGGGATCCATTGTGTGACAACATAGTGTGAAGCAAAAATAGATTAGCTATAATTAGGTTGAGATTTGGTGGTGTTCATTGATCTAATCAATGTTATATGCCCCAATCATAGAAATAACATGCATATTTGAATCATTGTTTCCAAATTTTTTTTTTTTTTTTTGAAAAAATGAAAACTTGTATTAAAACAAAAACCAGATACAAGCGGGAGAGAACACATCCCGAGCCAGAGCCACGAGCAACACAGCAAGGAAAGCGCACAAAGGCAACACTAGCAGCCACAAGGCACAGAGAACGGACGGCGCGAAAATGCGACATGTCGCAAAAACGCGACATGTCACGAAATCGCGACAGGCAAACCCGTCACGGCCACTTCGGCACCAACAGTCGCGATAACGCGACATGTCGCGAAATCGCGACATGTCGCGAAATCGCGACAGGAAGGGCCCTCGTCAGCCAACCGCAGAAGGCGTCGCGACAGCGCGACAGAAACACTAAACAGCATTCAAGCCGCATAAGGGTCGCGATATCGCGACAAAAACCCACCAGTCTCAAAAGAGCCAAACATGCCGCGATATCGCGCAAGAAATACGCCAGAGGCCAGGAAGGCACAACCTGTCGCGAAATCGCGACATGTCGCGATATCGCGACAAGACGCGGAATCGCGACACGCGAAAGCGCGACATGTCGCGATATCGCGACATGTCGCGGAATCGCGACCCGCGATAACGCGACATGTCGCGATATCGCGACAGAAACCAACCAGAGGCAGCGGAGGCTCAACCTGTCGCGATATCGCGACAGCAACCAGCCAACGGCCGCGACAGCACAACATGTCGCGATATCGCGACAAAAAGGACCCTTAGCAAAAAAAACTTTGCACATTATTTCAGAAATTGTTCAAGGCCTTGTCTGATCTCGACATCCTCCACGGACAAATTGCCATGCAGATGAATCCCAACCTCTCTCTCAACACCCATCTTAGCAAGGAAATCAGCCGCTTTATTGAGAGATCTACTAGCATAAACAGGAATCACATCCTCAATTTCCTTCCAAAGCTCTAAAATTTGGGAAACCAAAATCCGGAGCCTCCAAGCTTTTAAGGCAAAGTTCCTCAAGCAATCAAGAGCACCAACCAGGATTTGGGAATCAGACTCAATGATTATCTTTCTGTGACCATGTTTGACGGCCCAGATGGAGGCAGATTTAATAGCAAAGGCCTCGACTTCATTGTTTGTGGCATATCCCAGACCTTGCAATTCCCAATAGAGCACAGTCCCAACATGATCACGGCAGATAACCCCACTACCAGCATTACCCGGATTACCTTTTGCAGCTCCATCAGTATTGATTTTGACCCAGCCTTCTGGGGGAGGTTTCCAACAACTTCTTACCTGTCTCTCAAGATCAGCACCTCTCCCAATCAAAGGCTTAGAAGCCGGCTGATTTTCCTTCTCAACATGGATGGCAACGGTTTCCACAACTTTGCTCCAGATGACCTGCCAAATCCCATCCACCGAAGAGAAGGTTTCACGAAAAATACGAGCATTTCTTTCCAACCAAACCTGCCACCAAATAAAAAGGAAACCGAGCTCCCAGCCAGTACGAAGAGCTTTAGATATAAATCTACCTCTCTTCCAGCTTTCCCATAAATTGGTCCGGGACAAGTCTCCAAGCGCCTGAAGTTTAAAGTGGGAGAACCAACGGTGCCAAATCTGCTGTGTGAAAGGACAATCAAACAGAAGATGATCCACAGTTTCCTCATTCCTATAACACAAAACACACTGGGAAGGGCCAATGATGCCTCTAATTCTGAGATTGTCAAAGGTCAAGATACCATAATGCATCAGCTGCCAAGCAAAGAAGTTCACTTTCGGCCAGCCCTTGGGATGCCATATCTTCCTCCATTCATGAACAAGAAAAGAGTGTGGGGGGGGCTCAGGAAGGATCGAAGCATAGCCCTCCTTCACAGAATAAACCCCAAGGTTCCCAAAGCCCCAGGCAAGCTCATCCTCCTCATCTCTCCCAGTAAGAAACCTTTCTGCCAAAAGTTTTTCCAGAGTTGGAGCCTGCTCCGGAGGGATTGGAATAGGCCATTCACCCAACCGCTTAAACTTTTGAACCTTATACTCCCCCAATTGGCTGGTATTGAAGTAGCTCTCAATATTAATCCAACCCTTATCTTCAAGAGCTATTTTTAACGGATGCAAATCAGGAAACACAACAAGGATAGGAGGATGCTGATCCCAAGAGTCAGTCCAAAACCGGGCCTTCTCCCCTCTCCCAACTTTCCAGAACAATTGATCTTTGATAATGCGAGATCCAAGCTTGAGCGCCTGCCACACAAGAGAACCATTACCTTCCAAAGGATAGCGGCCCAAGTCGTTGGGATGAACAAGACCCAAGTATTTACTGGAAAGGATTCTCGCCGCAAAGGGACGAAGGCTGGGAAATCCACCTCCAATACAGTTTTCCAGCCAGGGCCCGATTGTTAAACTTGGAGCTTCTCAAGCCCAGCCCACCTTTTTCCTTGGGCTGGGTGACCTTATCCCACCCAACCAAGGCCCATTTCCTCTCTCCATTGGCACCTTCCCGGATAAAACTTCTAGCCGCTTTGTCCAACTCTTTCCATATTGAAGGAGGGGCGGCGTAATAGAGAATTTGTAAATAGGCATGGCCTGAATAACAGACTTCAGAAAGTTAGTCGGCCCCCATAGCTTAACCATCTATGAGACCAGTGATTCATTCTCTCTTTGATGCCATCCAGCAGGTCCTTCCAGAAATCAGCTTTCAGCTTTTTGCAATGCAGAGGAACCCCCAAATAAACAACGGAAGGGAGGTCCTAGTGAAACCCAGGATCTCCATAACTCTCTCTTGTGACCTTTGATCAAGGTTGAAGAAGACCACTTTTGATTTTGATTCATTGATGACTTGATTAGAAGCCCGGAGGTAGACGTTAAGAGTATCCTTGATCCTTCTTGCTTCCCTGAGGCTGGCAACTCCCACCAAGCCCGTATCATCCACAAACTGTAAATGAGTCAAAACTTCAGCCCCGATTTTAATTCCTGTAATCTGTCCTTGACGTCTTCTTCTCAGGAGGAGTCTGCCTAAACCTTCAGCCAAGATAAGAAAGAGATAGGGGGAGCAGGGATCTCCTTGTCGGAGACCCCGAGAGGCTCCAAAAGGTGGCGAGGGAAGCCCCTTAATTAAAACAGAGTAGGAAGGCGTAGAGATACAGCTCATGACCCAGGCAATCCAGTCCTACGAAAAACCAAAGGCTGCCAACATCTTGACCAAGAAACCCCACTCTACTATGTCATAAGCCTTAGACATATCCAGTTTGATGAACATTCCCTTGTTACCTGAATTATGCATAGAATGGATAGCCTCCTGAGCCAAGATCACTCCATCCAAGATCTGTCTTCCTTCAACAAAACCCCCTTGCTCAGGAGAAATAATATTCTGAAGAAGGGGTTTTAGTCTTTCAGCCATAAGTTTAGTGATAATTTTGTAGATCACATTACATAATGCAATAGGTCTGAAATCGGAAATGTGAGCCCCCCCTCTCCTTTAGGAATTAAAGTGATAAAGGTGTGATTTAGAGCCTTGAGCATTCTTTTGTTAATTCGGGATTCCTCAATGACAACCAACACATCCTCCTCTAAGATATCCCAGAAGGCCTGAAAGAACTCAATAGGGAAACCGTCCGGACCAGGCGATTTTCCCGTGCACATCCCAAAGACCACCTTCTTGAGTTCATCACGATCAATGGGCTTAAGAAGGGCCTCATTCTCTTCATGAGAAATAATAGAGGGAATTCCCTCAATGACTTCATTTTGGGCTTCCACATCATGCTGCATACTTTCCTTGAAGAGGTTTGAGAAGTACTCCATAGATAGGGAATGCATATCGGGAAGAGTGTCAAAAGAGTTTCCAATCTCATCTTGAAGGAACTCCATGTTATTCAATTGCCTTCTAGCACAGCAGAGCGATGGAAAAATTTAGTATTTCTGTCCCCTTCTAATAGCCAAGTATTTCTTGCTCTCTCGTCTCCAGAGATCTCTTCTTGATTATCAATGTCCTCAACCCGCTTTGCGTAAAGCGTCATCCTCAAATTTAAGATGCTCGTAAATAATTCCTTCTCTCGAATTGTTTTTGCACCTCATTCCATCTTTCCAAAGCAAGGGAGCCCGTTGGAGCCGGAAATCAGATTTGTTAGTTTGCTTCCACTCGCTTTAGTTTACTCTTAACAAAGAGAAGTCGTTTATGAAATTTGAACATAGCCGTTCCAAAAGGGATACGACCTTCTTCCCACCACTGTGTAATTTTCCTTCGTAGGTCCTCCTTTTGCAACCAAAAATTTTCAAATTTAAAAGGTTTGTAATACTTTCCCCGACATAGTCCCTCCCTCCAAAGAAATGGGAGAGTGATCGGAGATCGGGCCCTCCAAAATCTGGAATTTGATATTCCATCTAACAAAAGCTTCCTCCGAGACCAAAACCCGTCAAGCTTAACCCTCCTGCTCGTATGGCTCTCTTCTCTTATTAGTCCAGGTAAAGTTTGTACCAGGGCCTTTGATATCAACAAGGTTAAAGGCCTGGACTTGGGCAATAAACAACCGGTCCCCTGTATCCAGAACAGGGATGCCACCTTCCCCGATCTCTAGCGGATAATTTAGCATTGAAGTCCCCAACAATAATCCAATCAAAATCTTCCGGGAGGACCTCATGTTTTGAACAGCCTCTCCATTGAAACCGCTGACCATCGGTGTTCTGAGCCCCATAGAAATTTGTAATTAAGACTTGTTCAGCTGTAACTATATTCTTAAAAAGAGATGTTAGGACCCCTCTCCAGGCTATATGTTCTATTGCTATCCACGCCAAAGGATTCCAAAGAGTAGCAATCCCTCCCGAGGCACCAAGAGCAGCCACTGCCATATGGCCAGCACCCCTCCAGATTCGGCTGACGCTTTACTCATAAGGTCTAATGACATTTTTGTCTCCTGAATGAGCAAAAAGTCTGTTTTACTTCTTTCTAAAAGTCTTTGAACAACAGATTGATGGGTTCTACTGTTTAAACCCCTCACATTCCAAGATTGAATAATCATTGGAAACCTTGGGAGCAATACGAATCAATTGTTCTCGCCAATCCTCCATTGATTAGCTTATCCCCTTGCACTGCAATTAGATCCTTATTGGATTTCCCCGCCCACCCCTTGGGAATTACTATTTTTCGACCTCTTCTCCACCTCGGGAAATTCCAAGAGCTGGTCTTTCTCTGAGCTTTTCTGCAATTCCCATGGTAACATCTTTAATAACGGGCTGAACTGGGGAGTGGATTACCAGAGTCCCGGGGTTTTCTTGATGCAAAGTCTCAGAGGAGTCAATCACCTGTTCAAGAACAGGGGTTGATGAAGGAGGAGCATGAGTAAGGATGATATTATCCTCAAGGATCCCATCTGCTCCTTCCATAGGTTGGTCTTCTTGATCCACAAGAGATTTGAAGATTTCATACCGATTGGTTGGCTTGGGAAGAGCTTGCTCCTTACCATTTCTCTTTTTGTTTCTTCTTCTCTTCTGCTGTTCAAAGCCATCATTCTGGCCCTCAGAACCCGGGGGAATGACAGGTGGTTCCTTGGCCGAAGTAGACTTACCTCCTCGGGAGCGATTTGACATTCCCCGTGGAGCATCCGCTTTGGTGCTCAAGATATTTGGACAGAACCTTGCCAAATGGCCATGCAAATGACAGACTCTACAACGGAAAGGTAGGGCTTCATAGTCTAACTGTTGTATCCAAGAATGTCCTGCTAACTCCAGTTCCATCTCAGCTGGTAGCGGTTGACTAATATCCAATTCTACACAAATTCTTGCATAAACAACAGTATTTCCTTCAATGGTATCCTTAGAAACTCCCAAAAATCTACCTAGAGAGTTGCCTATCAATTCAAGAATCCGCTCACCCCAAAACTCCATCGGGAGAGCATACAGCCGGATCCAAACCGGGACAGCCGTGGGCTCAATGCGAGGGTCGAAACCCGCTCTCCACGGCTGGACAAATAACCCCGCCGGGCCATGGCTCCTCTTCTCTGATTCAAATGCTCTGCTTTCTATCCAATAGGGAAGAAAAACTAATAATGAAATATCCATTGCTAATGGGCCATAAGGAGTACTCACCGATGGGCTCCCAGTTTTGTCTCACCCAGGAATGCAAAAAGTGCAGGGTGGGTCGAATGCCCATGAACTTGCAAATCAGATCATGAGTGGCCCGATAGTTTATCGTGTCTTCAACCAGCTCTGGTTCGATGACTATTTTCGGTCTTGATGCAGATTGCGGGAGACATCCATTGATTCTATGCCCAGGAGAGCCCTTGCCCGCATTCTTGGATAGCAGATGGAAGGCACTCCGTTGAGCATCAGCAGAGGAAGACGCAGGATTTTCTCGTAAAATCTCTGCATAAGAGGTCTTTTTCCCCTCGAGAGAACCAGGAAGAGACCCCATTGGGCCCTCCCGGGACACCGAAAGATCCTAGACCAAAAACCAACAGCAAACCCCAAATACTCTGGAAGAGGTTTCCGATCTGAAACCCTAGAGACTCGGCTGTCGGCAGTTCAGAGGGTTTCCCGCCAAATCGCCAGAGCTAAAAATCTGAAAAAAACCTACCAAGCAAAATACATGCATAATTGCTACTTCTTCCAAAAATTTTAATAACTTGAGTATTTGGTAAAATTTTCATCCAAGGAGTAGACATAGGGGTCTACAAACTTCATGTTTCAAGAATAACAAGTATTTTTTTTGTTGAAATTTTTTCTTGTTGTCTACCCCAAGCAAGGGCATGATTGTCTTTGGCAATGATTCTTGGATGAACACAATTTGCATGATTGAGTGTTTGATTATTGACTTTTATTATGAATTCTATGATGTATGACTACCCCCTCAAGTGATGAGTCAATGAGGAGATGGAAAATTATGAAAGTGATGAGTCGCTTGACCAAGATGACTTATTTAGGTTTTGTAGGACTTTTGTAAATTTGAAGGGGGGAAAATCTTATTACAATTGTGATTTTGACCATTATTGGTAATTGTACATATTTATCCCTTGGAGTAGTCTAGTTGCATGGATTTCTTGGGAAATTGAGATGATAACAATTTGATTAGTTCTAGAGGTGAATCATTTGAGGATAATTAAAATAAGGAAATGTACACCTCTATCCCATGGAGTAGTCCATTCGCATGGATATCTTAAGGAATTGAGATAGTAACAATTAAATTATTTTGGAAGACTATTTTTGTTCAAGTGACTTTATGGTAACCTACCCACCCGATTGGAGTCACTGCGACCACCAGGTGTATAGGTTAAGGATCACTAAGTATTTTTGAGTTGATATGACCAAATGGGTTAGGTGCCTTTGGGGCATTTTAAAATGGATTTGACCAAGGTATTGAGGTACCTTTGGAAATTTTTGAAATTGACCAAAGGGATTAGGCATATTTTGACCGTTATGGATTGGATTGACCAAAAGGATTAGGCATATTTGAAGATTTTTTTAATTTGATTGAGCAAAGGTGTAGATGCCTTTGGAACTTTTAGAAATTGATAAAAGGGATTAGGCATATGTAGAGACTTTGAATTGGATTGACAAAAGGTGTAGGTGCCTTTGGAAATTTTGAAATTTAACAAAGGGATTAGGCATATTTGGAGTCTTTTGAAATTGAACAAAGGGATTAGGAATCTTTGGAACCTTTTAAAATTGGCCAAAGGGATTAGGCATCTTTGGAAAATTTTGAAATTGACCAAAGGGATTAGTAATCTTTGGAACCTTTTGGATTGAATTTGAATGCAAGGTAAAGGGTGTAACCTTTGATAAAAGGATGCAACCTTTTGAACATCACAGTTGATTTGTTGATTAATGATTAAATTGAATTAGATTTTTGATCAAGAAGGCACACTACCTTGGTTTACCCCGTGTTGTTTAATTGTTTGATTGATCATTGGGGAAGGTGTGATACCTTGAGTGTCCTAGTTGATGTTGATGATGTTTGTGTGATTTTTTTTTGGGAGGGGTTGTCCTATGGTAGGACAGTTGCACTTCATAAATTTTGGGGCCATATCGAGGTAGGATAGTCACATTGAATGCAACCATCAGACATAGGGATGATGGTAAAAATTTAAAAATATAAAAGTAAATTTTCCAAATTTTTGACATCATTTTCACTATTGCCAATTGGATAAAAGGAGAGGTGAGGAGGAGAGTAAATTTTGAAGTGGAGCATTGTTGAATTGCCAACCCATTTTCATCATGGATCAACCCAAGACCTTGATATGTGAAGGATCTCAAGTGATAAAGGTAGTTACTTTATTCCCTCCTACGTTATTCTACAAAATAAAATGAACTTCACTAATTAATGTAGGATAATGAACTTCACCTAAAATTTAAGGCAATGAACCTCATTTTAGATGTAGGATGTAGTGTAGGTTGTTAGATTGTTTTTTTTTATTTGATACTTGGCTTAAGGTCATTGTCCTTAAGCAGTTGATGAGGCTATAGGTGATGATGGTAGACCAGGCCTATCTAACTACCTTGGTTGACCAGTGGGATAGTTTTACTAACACCTTCCATCTCTCAACTGGTGAGATGACGGTCATGCTAGAGGATGTGTACAAGATTTTTATTGAGGGGTAGTACTTCCACCCACATTGTTCGGTAGGAGAGATTTATCTAGATATTATTCCATGATGAGTGAGAGGTTGTGAGGTAGCACATGGATAGTGGTGGGTTCTTCATTGAGGTATGGTACACCACACAAGTCTTCACCAGTAGACATGTAGTGCTTATGTCACTCATGTATAACATCCTGTTACCTAATTCTTCATGCATGAGGTTCCCATAGAACCTCCTTAAGGTAGCACAATATTTGATAGAATGTAGTACTATGAAGCTAGTGGTCATGGCATGGGGGAGCACTCTGCTTGCACATCTCTATAATGAGTTGTATGAGATTAAATATCAGGATCAATACGGATTGGGCTGTAGTTTTCTACTTTAGATCTGGGGTTGAGAACATATTTAGGTGGATAGGCTAGAGGGACTACCTTGGTCAAAGAAAGATTTTATGGATGACCAAAATATAGGATACATGACTCAATGGAGGTGATATAAAGAGATTGGTTGGATTCATACCCATGTAGGCAGTCTTGCTCATTATTCAGGGTCTCTATAGGGATTAAGGATAGAGCATATTATATGGTGACCCTATAGGGACTTTATAGCATAGATATTGGTAGTAGAGTAGTTGGGGTATGTGAGGTACAAATGATGGTTTATTGGATGGCATAAAACAAAGTGGGAGTACTTTTAGTATTCTCATGTTACTTGATAGTTCAGGGTTTGTTAGGGTGTACCTAAGGAGCCTATCATTTATCATCATCAATGGGAAGAGACTTAATTGAAGTGGTCTTGAAACATTAGGGGATGAGGTAGATCAGTCACTATCTAATCCAGGTGTGGAGGACCTGGTACCACTATAGAGTATGACACCTAATGGATCACTCAACTATGGCAGGGAGGTGGACCTATGGGTAGGTCAACTGGGGCTATGGTAAAGGAGGATATGGTAGGGGAGGCTTCAAGAGATAAGGCAGGTGAGGGAGAGTAATGAGTGCATTTCTAGATGGAGGAGGAGTGGGGCCAGTCCTTAGAGGGAGTGGCAAAGCCATAGGATGGGGGTAGATATGAGGATGATCCCCAAGATGATATTTCTTAGATTAGGGTACAGGTGTAGTATCTATAGGTACAATTGGTAGAGTGGAATACTATAGTGGTAGTGCTTTAGAGCTAGCTATCTAGGGGGAGGTAGTAGTGGAGAGGATTATGTAAGGATGGGGGCCTCTTTAAGGCCTAGCTGGATAGTTATTAGGTAGTAATATATAGGATGATAGTAGAGAAATATGCTCTATAGACACATATGTCTACCAATATAACAGAGTAGGATGCTCTTCAGGTATAGATGGTCACTAGAATAATAGAGTGGTATGATCTAAAAGCATAGGTAGTAGCCTTAACTATGGCTCAAGGTCAGACAAATATAGGTAGCTAGGCCACAGGTGATGTGGTGATGTTGCAAGCACATGTAGCTCAGTATTCCTCTCTTTGATGGTTAGATTGAACATACATCATGAGCTTAGAGGATGAGGTGGAGCGGTGTGGAGGCATGATACCCATACAATCCTCATTAGGAGCCTTGAATCGTAGTCGATGCATTGGTTTAGTTTAACCATTAGTGAGGTAGCAGATACCTAGATTCAGAGATCCTCCTTAGATATCAAAGGCTAGTGGTTCTTATCAACCTCATCATAGTAGAGCTAAGGGTGGAGGTGAGAGTAATGGTGTAGGGCCGACCTAACCAATTTGTGTATGCTCTTATTTTGAGAGTGTGAGGTTTGAGGACCCACTCTATTGTATCCTACAAGTATTTTTATATCATGATGTACCAGACTTATTACATATATGTATATGATACTTTTATTATGGCCTATCATGTGTTTATTGTATTTTTTTAATTTTATGTATGGATGCAATGATGGATGATGGATGTATACCTATATATCATAGTATATATGCATATATGTATGCCTAGGTATGTGTATGTATAGATGCAACATATGATGTTAGATGTATGATTTAGATTTGTTTTTTTATTATGAATGTAAATTCATATTTTTGATATGACAAATCTAATGTGTATGAGATGCACTAATTGTGTTGTATGAATAATCTAGTGCAAATTATGTATGTATGTTTTAATTGCTTAAAACATAATTAATGAATCTAATTGTGTTTGACAAACTAATGGTATACACCATAGAATGTATAAAAATCACGAATCAAGATGTTAACCTTATCACAAAAGTCATACATTTGGGTGTGAATGTGTGAGATGATATATGTATGTGATGTGGGGGTTTTCCCTATGATCTTTTGTAAACTAAAATATGTGCATAAAATATTTAGTAGCCATCTAAATATCATTGCTGATATTCATCCGATATACCCTATCTTACGAGGACCATTTAATAAACAAAAGCTCATAAAAAAAATTGCAAATTATGATGATATAGTTAGGTGTTATGAGGGAATTTTGAAGTTTTCCATGGGACTCAAACACCCTAGTTAATTTATCAAAATTTGTATACTAGCTACACAAGACTCTAAAAGATATAAGTTTGTTATCAAGACCTAGATATTCAATATCCCTATGTGTGCAAAGTGAGTGTATTAGATGCTACACAAGAATACCTCATTTCTAGGAATGTTTCATGCAACCTATTGTTGTAATTAGGATCACCCTATGGTCATCTTATTCTGATTTTGGATGTAGTTGGACTATACTACTAGGCAATACAAGCCGCCAAAAGCTCTCTCATCCAGAAGATGACATTGGTCTATATAAAAGAAGGTCTCTAATGTGACAGACATATCACCACTTGTAAGGCTACTCCATTACTATGTGGGTTTCATTCAACCCATTTCTATAATGGATATTACCTCATGGAATTCAGACACTAAGAATTCTAATGATTCAATCTCATTACCCCCTTCTTTTATTTTTATTTGTTTGGGATACTTGCTCATTCTTAGTGGTGAAAACCAATTTTTTGTTGTTTTTTTTTGGAACTTGTTCATTTTGTGGAAGAGAAAGGGGACTTCTTGAGTAGGGGGGATATTTTAATTTTGTAAATTATCAGCATCCTATACCATGTGTAATATAGGATGAGCAAGGGAAAACCTTTCGCTTAATGTTGCAAGGACTAAATTGTAGTGTCATCCTTCCTTGTTCAAAATTGGATTTTAATGTGTGCATGTGTTGGGATTTTGACATATGCAAGGTAATATTAAATCAAGAACTTACCTTCTAAAATCCAAGATAGCTTTCCAAAAAATCTGAAAAGAAAAACTAGGGATGGTTGAATGACCAAAAACCCTAGTGAACACCCTATAGCAACTTAATGGTTGTGTTGAAAAATACAGTTAATCACAAAGGGTAATGTGGATGGTAGTGATATATGTAATAAGAGGGTTTTACCTATGATATTTTGCAAACTAAAAGGTGTACATAAAATAGCCTGTGGTCATCTAAATATAATTTCTAATATTCATCCAGTATCTATCCTATCTTATGAGGACCCCTTAATAAACAAAAGTTCATAATGGAGAAGTGGTAACAATCAATCCCCTATTATGGAAGAAAATATTATACCTTATCAATTATTTGATGAGGTATTGTGGGTGAATCATCTATTTGGAGCTCATTTCATTCCATTATATCTTGCACAAGATTCTTAAACACGTAACAGGTTCAAATGTTGTGCCCACTCTACCTATGATAAACATAGCAGAGATTTCCATTTTGAGACCCAAGTTTAGGTCTATTTGGTCTTATTACTGGTAATTTGATTATGTGTGCCTCATAAATACTTTAAAATAGGGTTAAAGAGGGTATTGGAAGTTTTGTGTAATGGTGATTTAGCTTGTTCAACTTATCAGGTTGTGGTTGATCTTGAGGTCGTAGATAAGGTGGTGTGGTCTAAATTATGGTTGGCTGAGGTGAGGTGGGTGAGCCATATATGGGAAAGGATTCCCTATTTATGAGATCTTGGACCATATTTTTGAATGCAACGTAATAATTAATGTTGTAACCATTCTATCTATGGTAAATATAAAAGTGATCTTCCCTATAATTCTTAGACTTAGGCTTTTTTGAGTCAAAAGGATGTATCTCCAGTAAAACAATTGCTTTTACCTCCTATAGATTTTGAAAAATGGTCAACATGGGCTTAGATAATGGAGTCCAAGTACGAGGCTAGAATATTAAATGAGGTGGATGCAGTGGATCAATTTGGTGAGTTTGTAGGGCTATGTGTATCTTAGTCACCTACCTAGGTTGCTCTACTTGATTTTTCTATGTAGGTAATGTATCTGTAGACACCTAAAACATGTCATGTCGAAGGCGACTACTCATATGGGACATGCTACAAGACCATATGGAAGATCTTGGATAGACTCCAAGATAGAGCAGTGGTTCTAACCACTCAATTTGGGCTCCTTGGCCTAATCAGTCTGAACCATAGCTGGAGACCTACGGTCTATAGTATGAACCATGGCTAAGACCTACGGTCTATAGTCTAGGCCACAGCTGTGACCTACGGTCTAAACTGAAGTTCAGTTGGCCTTCATCCGAGCCAAATCGGTTGGAATGACCATTTGTTCTAGAAGAAGGTAGTTGAAGGATGGAAGATTCCAGAGGCTTCCAATCCAACTGTCCCAACCACCTCTTCTTGATCTTGGCTTCTCCATGAAGCCACCCCTAGCCCTTGGGTAGTCCTATAAGTACCCCTCAGAATTAGGGCAAATATAGAGAGAGAGCATTGGAGATCAGAGCAGCGAAGCCCTATCGAATTGTGGACTCACTTGAGTGCATTGAGAGAGCGTAGTTGTTATTCAATTGCCAACTCATCAAGCATCATGACAATTCATGCCATGGATGCCCTAAGGAGCTAGAACGCCAAGAAACGCTAATTCGGGCAAATGGAGGCCCTATCGAGCAATTCAACCACCAAACCTATTAGAGGACACTGAGGTGACCCTTGATCATCAATTTGACAAGGAGGATCAAGCCCACAACCCTAGATTTGGAGGGCAAAGCTACTTGATTGCTCGTCATGGCTGACAGCCATGGTGTACAGTGTAGACCGCTCATCAGAGCTGTTGTTTGCAATAGGTGATAGATCTCCTTACTTGTTTCTATTTTAGTATGCTTAATTAGGTTAGATTAGTCATTTTAGTGGGTTAATTCATGTTTAGAGACAACATGACTAGATTAATTAGGGGTTATAATCAATCTTGTTTTCATTATAGCAAGTAGGACATTAATGGCTTATTTTCATGCTATCTTGCTTCATTTCATGCAATTGATTCAAGTAGATAGATAGCTACACTTTCTACTTTCATGTTTCTAACAATATTTATGAATCTTGCACAAGTTTAATATGTTTTATCCATCTTCTTGATTTCATAGTTGTTATGGCATCTTTATGCATATTTTCCTCAAAGGGCCTCATCATGAGAGGTTGCCTATTCTTTTAATGCTTTTATGTTGTTTCTTGATCGTAGGAAACAGATTCAAAGGAGATTCAATCATCTAATTCCTTCCTCAACGCGAAGAAGAGGGTCAACTCCACCCTAGAGCAGTTTGTGACTATTTAGAGAGCCTTAGTATTGTGCCTACCCCATTGGGGGCTTTGGAATTGTATCAATTGTATCAACATTTGGGTGACCCTAAGAGGGGCATGATTGTAACTGAGATTCATTTCCAATATTAATAAAAGAAACATCCATTTTATTGTTATATGCAATCTTGTTTATCATTTTATGCTTTTATGTTGATTCTGATTGATGCATTAGATAGGTGCATTGCTTTTTGGATAGGTCAGAAGGTGATCATGGTGGAACTCCACAATTTATGCAATTGATATCTAACCCCTATGTTTTTTGATATCAGGTGCAAACCGTAGGTTACAGCTGTGGTCTCATTGTTGGCCCACGACTTCAAAATGTGGTCTATAGTCTAAATCGTGCATCAGACCTACGGTTCACAATAGACACAATAGATAGTAGGGAGCCAAAGCTTGATCGGATGAGGACCTGAGGTAGGCCCCATTTTTCACTCTCTGTACTTTTTTATTCTATCTGTGTTTTCCAAAAATCAGAAAAGGGAAAATCTAATTAAGACACTAAAAAAGGGAAATGAATTAGGTCTTAGGGTTTTTATTTTTCTAAGTTTTGGCTAGGCACTGCTAGGAACAATGGACCTCTGAGTGTAGTCCACCCTAGAATCCAACATGCTAGGTTTAAATTGTGTGTTGGTTTGCATGCTTGAGGCCCAATCAGAGGCTATATCATCGTAATTTGCATTGTCAAA
Source organism: Wollemia nobilis (assembly GCA_028583015.1). NCBI lineage: Eukaryota > Viridiplantae > Streptophyta > Pinopsida > Araucariales > Araucariaceae > Wollemia > Wollemia nobilis. The sequence continues at coordinate 3,027,633 of JAQPPZ010017060.1, forward strand.
AAGTCATATAGGATATAGCATGCATTCTTTGAAAATGAAACGTTTCTTTTTGCATATCATGTAGGAAATAATCATTCATGTTGTATTATGCATTTTCATTTCTATGCAAAGATTAAAAAGAACCACACACACCACGTTTCAATTAAACGCTAGTGAGTTGGGAGTGACATCCAACCACTAGTAGGGTCCAACGATGGTGGAGGTGATTTCCATCCGTTGGCCCAAATCCTATGTACCCTATTATTCTAGACCAAGGTCGGGCCCAAGAACCTTTCGTACCCTAGAAAATTTGCATGTATTCTCTTCGGAGGGTATAACGTTGATTGGGGGAAAATGGGTGAGGGATTCGGGAGGACTCGATGCTCCTTGTCCGGGTGTGGAGTTTCATTACCACACATGAGAGATTTACATGGCTTGGAGTTCACACCCAAGTTGTCGAGCTATGAGTATACAGGTGAAAGCCAATTAAACTGAGAATATCATCCAACAAGCTTTCAAACATGATAAGAGTTTCTAATACTGATACAACAAATCATTGAAACAACATCAAACAATTTAGGGCTCACTTTTAAAATGTAAAGGAGATAATCACATTGTTTACATTGTATGCTTCTTTATCACTTAATTCATCAAGATAAGGCCTTCCTTGAGGCCAAAATTTTTAGTAAGAGAGGTTTCCTCTCAAGACTTGTCTAGTTGGCACATCATGACAACTAGGCATAGTCGAGCTCACTCATGAGCTAATGACTCAGAATATGTAGGGAGAGGCCCTCAATGCCTCTGGTATTCCCCTGAGGATCTTTCAGATCTTGCACACCTCCTTGCTAGGCATCACACTCATCATTCACCTAAGGATCTAATCCTCCCAGTGTGACACTCTGATAGTCATCATGAGACTCCCTTCATCATGCAGGGGGTCCACCCATATAGGTCATGGGGTTTCTCCACACATGGAGAGAACCCACATTGTTAGGTCTCCTCCTAGCGAGATAGAGAGTTGTGGATCCTACTCCATGAGTCGGTCATATAGGGAACCTGAGTCTCATGCAGCCCATAAGAGGTGACTACTCCAAGACCAATTGGAGGAGGTGCGCATTGAGCGTGAGCATCTAGAGCGTGAGTGCATAGAGAGGAAGAGAGTGCATCAACAAAGGTTGGATGAGCTCCAACAATGGGAAGAGAGGATTTACCAATAGAAATTATGTGAAGAACAATCATGTGAGGTAACTCCTAAAAAGAAGCTCATACCTAGAGTGCTTAGGCAACAAGTCAACGTGATGCACCCTACGCATCATCAAGAGTTACCTCTTAAGCATGAAGATAGCCATTCTCTTAGACAGATAGACATACCGTCAGCTATTGGTAAGCGATAAAAATACTTGCCTAAGGATCCCATGCACAAGCATGAGGTTGAGAATAGGCAAGTTAGACAGGTGAGCAATGTCAATGCTCAAAAATTATCACAGTCCTTGGTGCATATACAGTCTATTCCACCATACAAGGAGCCTGTGATCACTTTCCATAAATAGGAAGTCAAACCTATCCTTGTCAAGGAATATGATCCTCCATTGCATATCATAGCGAGGATAAATCAGATTGCGTATAAGCGAGTGTTGGTGGATACAGGATCGTCGATTAATATCATTACCACCTCAGCATTCAAACATCTCAAAATTCCACCTTCCCACATCAAGGCATCGAATTTCATGCTACAAGATTTTAATGATGTGGAATCCCCTACAGTAGGCACAATAGTCCTCCCCATCGAGGTGGGACAAAATATTATTTCTACATTGTGCTATATTTTAGAGGGATCAAGACAGTATAACCTGCTGCTTGGAAGGCCGTGGATAAGAGCCATGGAGTGCATACCATCCATAGTGCATCAGTGCATTAAGTACACCCATGCAAATGAAGTCCATGTGGTTGAGGCGGATCCAGATCCTTTCAAATATTACAAACTAGGGGATCATCCACAGGAACCTAGTGGGGTGCCCACGCCTCCGAACGCTAAACATGATGAGTTTATCCAAAGTTTGGATGCAGCCTTGTAGACTATTGTGGAGTTACTGTCACCACCGCTGTCACCTGTGGAGTCACCTATAACTCCTTCATCTTCAGTCTTTCCTAACAGGGAAGGGTTGATGAACTCGATCACAGAGATGCTCACAGTTACCTTGGATGTGTCATTAGAGGACCCTCATACTCCTATCGAGGGGGAATACTTAGCATGGTCATGGATGCACCTGAGTGTATCATACCCTCATCATCCATCATGTCACAAGATAGTCCTCATGAGGATGATGTTGAATATAAAGAGCATATGGAGGAAGACACCACGATGTCACCCATCATGGAGACCATTGAGGATTTAGGTCAGCTTCTTATCGAGTCTCTACCTATTGAGCCTATCCTTGATGCATCGAATGAGCATGAGGAAGAGTTAGTTGTTACAATTGAGATGCTACAACCCCAACAGGTTGACGAGTCACCTACGACTCATGCAATGGTGGAATCATTTTCTCATGAGTTTGTGGGAATGGTTGACATTAGGTCAGAGGATCGAGTGACTCTAGAGAAAATAGAGCAAGAGATGGGGCAATCAGACATTGCTTCAACATCGAAAGGGTCCGAACCTTTAAAATTAGTCACTCCTGACTCATTTCTTGTGCCACCTTCTCAAGGACAAGAGCAAGTGTGTACCCCATATCAGGTTGGGGGTACTAAATCTGACACAGTTCAATTCTTTCAAGTCGAACAGTAGCATGAACTGAGTCATGCGCATGAACATGTGGATAGCATTGACGAAGTGTGTCATCAAGAAGCATCCGCATCAACCCAAATGAAGGAAATAGGTGATTTACAATTACCTAATGGATCTCTAGCATCCACTTTTCTATTTCCTTCAATAGACAAAGGTATTTCGAATCAGTCATTGGAAATACATATGAACTCTTTGTCAGTCTTGCGAGCCATTCTAAGTCATCTAGAACAAATGGAACATCGAATGGATGAGCAAGATAAGGTATTGCATTTTATCATGAATCAACTTGGAAAACTAGGATCACAAAAGCATCCCTTGTCTGAGGCCGAACCACTTCCTATGCAAGTACAGGAAAAACCTCAGCAAAAGCAAGAGCCCATGCGGCCTACCCAACCATTGGGTCCTCAAAGTAAGCCAATGTGGGTCGAGCACCCAAAATAGTCACAACACATTTGGACTCCTTTAAAAGAGTCTATGTCTGACATATTTTAGAAGCTGCAAGAGGCTAAGGTCATCACCTTACCTGATATCATCTCTTTAGACCCAAATAGAGCTAAGCCTATGGGTTACAGGGAGCATCACTATTGTCTCTATCATCGAATAGAGGGTCATGGCATTCGAGATTGTCATGAATTCAAGAGTGTGGTGCAAAACCTGATAGATAAGGGGGTTTATCATGAAGATGGTTCTCTTATAGTGCCCCAACATGCTAAAATGGAGGTCACACCTCCTCAGGAGTGACCCCGAGGTCGTCAGTCACCTCGTAAGCCCGATAAGCCAGTGCAACGAATAGTTTCATTTCAGATGACTACTCTAACTTTGTTCCAAAAGTTACACGAGGCAAAGGCATTCATATTACCCAAAGTCAAGCAAAGGGCATCCAAGATTGGGTCACCTGGTAAGAGCCCCTTTTGTGTGTATCATCGAGCGCATGGACATGACATTCAGGATTGTCAATCATTTAAGAGGGTCATCCAAGACCTAGTAGAATGAGACATGATCCACGAGGATGGTTCACTCATTCAAACCTGCCAAGACATAGGCACTCCACTGAGGTCCATTCCTCAGTTGGGAGAGTTGATTTCTATCACTCTTCCTAAACAAGATGATTACATTTCAATGGATAGCATGCACGTTGGGGGTACATAGGGTAGCATACCCTCCCCAAAAGGCACCAAGGGTTCCAAAACCACTTGGTCATGTCAGAAAAAGGCTCCAAGGGTTCCTAAAACCGCTTGGTCATGTCATTCAAAGGCCTCGAGGGTTTGCTTAAAACCGCTCGATCATCCTAAAAGGCTCCAAGCTCTCTTGTGAGTAGTTTGGTCAATCAAAAAGCTCCAAAGGTATTTCAAACCTTTGGTCAACCCCAAAAGGCTCCAAGGGTTTTCTTAAAACCACTTGGTCATCCTAAAAAGCTCCAAGGATTTTCTAAAAAATTGCTTGGTCAATTTAAAGGCTCCAAAGGCATGTACTCACCGTTTGGTCAAATATAAAGGCTCAAAATCAATAAAAATTATAAAATCAATAAAATCCAAAAAAATGGTAAAGCATAAAATCCAAAAATATTTGCATTTGCATTATGCATTTTCATTTACACATGCATTCATTTCATCATTGCATTGCATATAGGCATTCATCATCCATTGCATTCCATAGTAGAATGGATTGTGTTTGTCAGTCTTACAAATGATGCCATGTTTGTGTTTTAATCATGCACCTTTGCATTTATCATAATCCATCATTCATGTGTAATTATGTTTGTCAACACAACACCTATTGCTATGAAATATGTGTGTATATATACCAAAGTTTTCCAGTCACTCAACCATACCTAGTGGGTTTCTCAGATGTCGTAGAAAGCTTCTTTTGCTTTTGTAGATGAGGTCACTAGTTGTGATAGTGCTTGGCATATCAGGATCCCATCACTAATTGACACATTTAAAATCCTGCTAAGATAAGGGAGGATGAAAGTTGTGAAAGTGGTCCTGGGTATTTAGAGAGATGGGTTTTATTACCTGCTTATCTTGCAAATAGTTTGGTCTAGAGTGGTGAACCTTGGCAAAAGGACAAGAATTTCCCCTACTCGTACATAGATACAAAGTTTAAATCTCAAACCCAAAGTTCAAAGTTCAAATCTAAAGTGATATAGTGAATCAAAAGCACTATATAAATCCCTTGCTCAAGAAAAATGGGAATAAACAGTGATTTTTATCACTCAAAGTAAAACATGAAAAACAATGATTTTTATCACTACATATGAGCAAATATAAAAAATGGGGTGAGAACTTGAATCCCTAGATTGTTCACTATTCAAAGCCATAGAGTGAACCCCGATTGTAGCAATGGGTTGAAAGAGTCCCGCTTGCTTTTGGAGTAGTAGTTCTATTGGGTGATCCCCAATTACAACAATGGGTTGAAAGAGTCCCGACTATTTTTGGAGGGGTAGTCCTGATCAATTTGTGAGATGAGCTAGCTCTGGGTGCCTGGGGTTGTCTAGTAGTATAGTCCAATCAAGTCTAAAACAAGGATGATATGAACATAGGAGGAACCCGATCTCACATATGGGTTGGAAGAGTCTCGACTGACATCTGGGGTATGCCTATGGTCTATCTAAAAATACTCACATGCACACACAGGGGTAATGAATAGTTGGGTCATTCATGACGAAAGCTTTGTCCAACAAAAGCCTTGTACAATTAGTATGTGACGTTTGAGAAGTCTACTAGGGTGTTTGAGTCTCATGGAAAACCTCAAAAATTTCTCTAATAGCAACAAAATACCAAATATCACAAACCATATAAAATAAAGTCATTTCAAATCATCAAACTGCAAAGTATCGAATCCATGATACATCATTACATAAAGCACAATCAAGATATAGGATAGATACCAGATGGATATCAGAAATGATATCTAGATGACCACTGACTATATTGTGCATATTTTTCAAAATTGCAAAAATAATATAGAGTGACATATTATATCATTTGCATCATACCACTGCATATCATTGCATTTCATATATGGGTGATTAATTGATTAAATTCTTGTAATGAGGATTTTCAATTACATTCATGATTTTTACACATTCTGTGGTGTCGTCCATTAGATTGTTAAACACATATCGCATTCATTCCTTATGTTTTAAGTGATTAAAGCATACAAGTTCATTTACATTAGATTACCATCATGTAAATAATGCATTACATACATTGCATCAACATATTGTGACATCGTCATAAATTAAATGCATACAATAAAGCAAAATTAAATATGCATTTAAAAGTAAACATCGCATCCATATGCATCCATCATAAATAGCATATCTAAGCATCTAGTATCATCATAATCATAAATTAAATAGCTATCTAGTGCATGTCATCCATACATCACATCATATAAACATAGCATCAATATAAACATCTGCATCCATGTGCATAAACATAAACATAAAATTAAAAATACACAAGTACACATAATGAGCCAAAATGATCAATAGCTCATATATATATATGTATATATTTTTTTTTTTTTTCAATGAGTACATAGGGGTACATCAAAAATGCCCGTAAGCTACAACTGTGTAGGTCCTCGACCTTACACTCAAAAATAGTACAACATAAAAAAATCTCTACAATATATACTAAGGGCCTGCACCCCCAGCCTATGAGGCACCTCCATCACCTCCACCATCCCTATGGCCCCTCTACGAGCTGGCTCCATGAGTGCTAGAGGACCTGTGTGTCCTCTCAGTCCTGTGGGTCCTATGACTAGAGCTAGTAGAGGACTGTCCTAACTCCTTAGTCCTGGTCCTAGAGTTGCTCCTATGGGTCTCGATAGAGTACATGTCCTCTAGAACCTCCCCACCTATCAACCTGATGTAGCCCTCCAACTGAGAGATGCGAGCTACCCTCACATTCTGTATAGTGTTACCCTCCTCAACGAGGGAAGTGAGCTACCTGATCTCCTAGCAATAAATATGATGGTGCTATGGGAGGCATCATGACAACCTATGTAGATGAGGTATCTCTCTTTGATGCCCTCAATGGCTCTAGCTATGTCCATGTGAGATCATGCTTGGTAGTAAGCCTCTAGATATTTGTGTTAGCTATAGAAATCTATGCCTTGAGGAGGGTTCTCTCCTCCTCATAGCTACACCACTAGCTTTATCCATGTGCAAGCTTCACCTCTAGCATGGTGAGCAAAGTATCCCTATATAACAACTAGGTCCGAAGCCTCCCAACCTGACTCTAAAGATCAGCAACCTGAGATAGTAGCTACCCCACCTCACTATTAGGAGGTACCTCACCCTCCTATGATACCTCCTCCTCAACCTCAACCTATGGAGCATCCTTTGCATAGCCTCTACACCCCATCCACCCTCGGTCCACTAGCGCACATTACACCCCTCTAGATCAGCCTCGACACCATCGTCTACCTAGTCGAGGGGCCCATCTCCCTACCACTATAGTAGGGACCACCAAGTATCATATGCTAGGGTGGTCCCAACCCTAGCAATCCCTAACTCCTAGAAGTCATCAGCCTCATCCCCAAGTGGTATCGACTAAATCTAAGGTAGATCCCTCTCCAAGTACTGACACCTATAGATGGTGGGTAACTCTAGAATATCTTGAACCATCCCAAACTACTACAAGACATGATATTAGTACTGATACTCATAGATCTTGTCCTTGCAACCGAGTAGCCACCTATCTCTCTTAGCCTAATGTAGCCGCTCACCAACCTCCTCCCATGTAGGGCAATCCATATAAGGATGCCACTCAATGTCATCCAACCAAAGTGCTACAAATCTAGCAATATAGTGCTCTACATCCCCTACATGGGACCTACTCTAGAACCCCTCCTCCTCATGAGGCCAGCATGTCGTATAGCACCGATGTGCTTAGTATAGAAGTAATAGTGAAGGTAGCTCCATAGGATGCTCGATCCTAATATGTTGCTAGCCCCAGATCTGAAGTAGTAAGATGCAGTTGATCCCAACCCAGCTCTTGTGAGTAACCTAGTAGAGCTCCTAGTACAACTAGCATAGTAGAGTGCTCCCCCAGGCTAGGAGGAGTGGATGATCGGTAGAGCTCTATGTAACTCTCATAACACTGGCCAGAAGGTTCCAAGGGATCCTCACACCCGAGGAGTCTGGAAGAACAATCTGCATGACCAAGTGCATAAATACTACCTCTATGAATAGAGAAGATGCCCTTCCCCTACTAGTAACCGATGTGGATGCCTCCATGATCAATCTTGCCCTATGCATCCTCGCTACGGTCACCAAAGATAGAATAAAATACATCCTCATTGATCTGGAAAGGAGGAGGAGGTGATGGGCTCACCATCAATAGGGATCCTAAAGATCTGATAGATGTCCTCCAAAGTAATAGTCATTTCACCTATTGATAGGTGAAATGTGTTGGTCTGTGCATCCCAGCATTGGGCCAACGCAGTCATGTAGGCCTGATCTACCCTGATAGTGGGTAGATCCAAAACGTAGCCAAAGCCAATGACACCAAACCACTCCCACTCTAGGTCAGTCAGCTATGATAGAGGGTGTAGGATATCTGACTCCCTAGATCTAGAAGTCAATTTCTGAAAAGAAATAATGCATAAGGGAAAAGATAATTAAAAATAACCAAAAAAAGCTAAAAAAATGACCTTAAAAATGTCAAAAAAATCTAAAAATTGCAAAAAAATACAAAAACATGCAAAAAGTGATCAAAAAATTTCAAAAAAACAAAATGTACTTCAAAAGTGCAATAAATGGCATTAATTACCAAAAAATATAAAAAAATCAATAAAATTTTTTTTCTAAAAATAGGGAACCGCAAGTCAAACCCATGGTCCGCATAACGGTCAAATTTTGACCATTGGGATTTGAATCCCACTACAACTGATAGCTATGGTCCCCAATATGTCAATTGGGAACCGCATCTATCAGCAATGGTCTAGGAATGTGACCCTTTTGGGGTCACTTCCTAGCCTAGACAAGAAAATAATTAAATCCTAAATCTAGCCTAGTCTAAGGTGAGGTTCATTGCCAACAATTTAGTGAGATTGATTTAACCCATTACTTAATGTGGTTCATTTTTAAATTGGTAAGGAGTGTGAGGACTCGGTTTCGAGTTACCTTACCCGCACTGAGGCCTCTACTAGTAGATGGTTGTCCATGGTCTGCCATCGGGATGTGATGAGGTGTCAGGTTGTAGTTTCAGCAGTGCTTCACATCAAATTTACTTCCTCACCTCTCAGAGCTCTCTAGTTGCAAATTGCTTTCAAGGAATAATGAGAATTTTGTAAAATGGGAAAATTTATATACCTTTTTCTAATTTTGTTAGACCGCAACTTACAATCATGGTCCTAGAATTAGGGTTTTGCGATCGCAACCCTAAGCCATGGTTCCCAAAATTTGAAATACCAACCGTAGATCGTACATGTGATTTGCAACTGGCATTAAATGCACTAAAATCCCATCATGGGAAGGTCTTAAATGGTAAATTAATTATTCCTAATGGATCAGAATCTCAATAAGAGCAATCAATTTAACAAATTTGGTGATTTTTAAGCACCACGATCAATTAAAAATTCAAATTAACCAAAAAAATCAAATAATCAAAAACCAAATGCACCTCGTATTCAATTATTTACCCTATACACTCGGTGGTTGCAGTGACTGACGCTCCATGCAATCCGACGAGATGAGTAAATAACCATAAGGACATTTGGGGTAAAATTGTCATCATTGATTTGATATGCTTCTTTTCAATCCCGAAGAAGGCCTTCAAGGCTGGACCGCTCCACGGGAATGAGGTGTTTCATGTCATTTCTCCTATGACACCTTTTTAGCAGATCATCGACAAATTGATTCAACATAAATCTAATTGGCATTGTATCATTTTGATTCCCTAAGAAGGATATTACAGCCCGACTGCTCCATGGGATAGGAATGTGCAATTACTATTAATAGTTGCAATCATAAGCTGAACTAGGCTTAGCCAAGTAATTAAATGCTCAATTCTAAGTTTGTGTAGATCATTCATTATGGTCAAGCGACCTCATCGCTTCATTCATTGTCATTACCCTCATCGACTCATCGCTTGAGGGGGTAGTCATAATATCATAATCATAATCAAAGTCAATAGAAGATCCCTGAAATCGTAGATCCCTTGATCTTGTCAAAATTGCGTTCATCCTTATGAATCATTGTCAATAGCTATCATAAGCTTACCCCTTTGCTTGGGGTAAATAGAAAATATGATAGTTTGTAGCTCTCATCCTTTCGGTTATATAGGCCTAACTCCTATTGTAGCACCAAAGCTACCCGAATGTCTGATGACGAGTGCAAACCCTTTCAAATTTAAGCCTTCCACCGAGTTGGAAGCAATGATTCTAGGATGCGCATCCTTTTGTAGGACCTGGGGCATCTAATGTTGATCCGACTAATGATCATCATAGAACCTTCGACATCATTTTAGGAGGTCTATTTTTTCTCAGCATTGTTCGATCTCACAATGCATCTCAAAAGGGGCATCTGTAGACACCTAAAACACATCATGTCGAAGGTGACTACTCATATGGGACATGCTACAAGACCATATGGAAGATCTTGGACAGACTCCAAGATAGAGAAGTGGTTCTAACCACTCAATTTGGGCTCCTTGGCCTAATCAGTCTGAACCATAGTTGAGACCTATGGTCTATAGTCTGAACCATGGTTGAGACCTACGGTCTATAGTCTAGGCCACAGTTGTGACCTATGGTCTAAACTGAAGTTCAGTTGGCCTTCATCCGAGCCAAATCGGTTTGAATGACCATTTGTTCTAGAAGAAGGTAGTTGAAGGATGGAATATTCCAAAGGCTTCCAATCCAACTATCCCAACCACCTCTTCTTGATCTTGGCTTCTCCATGAAGCCACCCCTAGCCCTTGGGTAGTCCTATAAGTACCCCTTAGAATTAGGGCAAAATATCAGAGAGATTGGAGATTAGAGCAGTGAAGCCCTATCAAATTGTGGACTCACTTGAGTGCATTGAGAGAGCCTAGTTGCCATTCACTTGCCAATTCATCAAGCATCATGACAATTCATGCCATGGATGCCCTAAGGAGCTAGAACGCCAAGAAACACTAATTCGGGAAAATGGAGGCCCAATCGAGCAATTCAACCGCCAACCTAGTCAGAGGACACTGAGGCGACCCTTGATCATCAATTTGACAAGGAGGATCAAGCCCACAACCCTAGATTTGGAGGGCAAAGCTACTTTATTGCTCGCCATGGTTGACAGCCATGGTGTATAGTGCAGACCGCTCATTAGAGCTATGGTTTGCAATAGGTGATAGATCTCCTTACTGTTTCTATTTCATTATGCTTAATTAGGTTAGATTAGTCATTTTAGTGGGTTAATTCATGTTTAGAGACATCTGAATGCCTATATTTAGGGTTTAATCAATCTTGTTTTCATTATAGCAAGTAGGACATTAATGGCTTATTTTCATGCTAACTTGCTTAATTTCATGCAATTGATCAAGTAGATAGATAGCTGCACTTCCTACTTTCATGTTTCTAACAATCTTTATGAATCTTGCACAAGTTTAATATGTTTTATCCATATTCTTGATTTCATAGTTGTTATGGCATATTTATGCATATTTTCCTCAAAGGGCCTCATCATGAGAGGCTGCCTATTCGTTTAATACTTTTGTGTTGTTTCTTGATCGTAGGAAAATAGGTTCGAAGGAGATTCAATCATCTAATTCCTTCCTCAACGCGAAGAAGAGGGTCAACTCCACCCTAGAGTAGTTTGTGACTATTTAGAGAGCATTAGTATTGTGCCTACCCCATTGGGGGCTTTGGAATTGTATCAATTGTCATCAACATTTGGGTGACCCTAAGAGGGGCATGATTGTAACCGAGATTCATTTTCAATATTAATAAAAGAAACATCCATTTTCTTGTTATATGCAATCTTGTTTATCATTTTATGCTTTTATGTTGATTTCGATTGATGTAGTAGATAGGTGCATTGCTTTTTGGATAGTTTATAAGGTGATCATGGAAGAACTTCGAATTTCTTGCATATGATCTCTGAATTCTTTATGTTTTCTAACATCAGGTAAAAATTGTAGGTTACAGCTACGATCTCATTGTTATCCCACAACTTCAAAATGTGGTATGCAGTCTAAACTATGCATCATACCTATAGTTCATAGCAGACACAAAAAACACTAGGGATTCAAAGCTTTATCAGATGAGGACCTGAGGTAGGCCCCATTTTCACTCTCTATATTCTATCTGTGTTTTCCAAAAATCAAAAAAGGGAAATCTAATTAGGACACTAAAAAAAAGGGAAATGAATTAAGTCTTAGGGTTTATTTCTTTTTTTGATTTTTGGCTAGGCACTACTAGGAACAATGGACCTCTAAGTGTAGTCTTCCCTAGAATCTAGAATGCTAGGTTTAAATCGTGTGTTGGTTTGCATGCTTAATGCCCAATTAGAGGCTATATCATCGTAATTTGCATTGTCAAAAGTCATAGAGGATATAGCATGCATTCTCTGAAATGAAATGTTCATTTTTGCATATCATGTAGGAAACAATCATTTATGTTGTATTATACATTTTTATTTATATAAAAATATTAAAATGAACCACACACACCATGTTTAAATTAAACTCTAGTGATTTGGGAGTGACATCCAACCACTAGTAGGGTTTCAATGACGATGGAGGTGATTTTCATCCGTTGGCCCAAATACCATGAACCCTATGTTCTAGACCAAGGTCAAGCCCAAGAACCTTTTGTACCCTAAAAAATTTACATGTATTCTCCTCAGAGGGTATAATGCTGACTAGGGGAAAATGGGTGAGGGATTGGTAGGACCGGTGTTCCTTGTCTAGGTGTGGAGTTTCATTGCAACACATGGGAGATTTACATGGCTTGGATTCACACCCAAGTTTTTGAGCTACGAGCGTACTGGTGAAAGTCAATTAAACTGATAATATCATCCAACAAGATTTCAAACACGATAAGAGTTCTTTACTAATACAAAAAATCATAAAACAACATCAAACAGTTTAGGGCTCACTTTCAAAATGTAAAGGAGATAATCACACTATTTACATTGTATGTTTCTTTATTTCTTAAATCATCAAGATAAGGCCTTCCTTGAGGCCAAAAATTTTTGTAAGAGAGATTTTCTCTCAAGACTTGTGTAGTTGGCACATCATGACAACTAGGCATAGTATAGCTCAATCATGAGCTAATGACTCAGAATATGTAGGTAGAGGCCCTCAATGCTTTTGGTATTCCCTTGAGGATATTTTAGATCTTGCATGTCTCCTTGCTAGGTGTCATATACATCATTCACCTAAGGATCTAATCCTCCTAGCGTGACACTCTGATAGTCATCGTGAGCTCCCTTCGTCACATAAGGGGTCCACCCATACAGGTCATGGATTTTCTACACACACAGAGAGAGCCCACATTGTTAGATCTCTCCCTAGCGAAATAGAGAGTTGTGGATCCTACTCAATGAGTCGGTCATATAGGAAACCTAGGTCTCATACAATCCATAATGCGTGACTACTCCAAAGTCAATTGGAGGAGGTGCACATTGAGTGGGAACACCTAGAGCATGAGTACTCAGAAAAAAATAGATCACATCAACAAAGGTTGGATAGGCTCCAACAATCTGAGGAGAGGATTTACCAATAGAAATTACATGAAGAAAAATCATGTGAGGTAACTCCTAAAAGGAATCTCATACCTAGAGTGCTTAGGCAACAAGTCAACACAATGCACCCTATGCATCGTCAAGATTTACCTCTTAATCAGGTAGATAGCCATTCTCTTAGATAGATAGACATACCATCAAATATTGGTAAGCGACAAAAAGACTTGCCTAAGGATCCCATGCAAAAGCATGAGGTTGAGAATAGGTAAGTTAGACAGGTGAGCAATATCAATGTTAAGAAATCATCATAGTACTTGGTGCACATACAATCTATTCCACCATACAAGGAGCTAGTGATCACTTTCCATAAACATGAATTCTAACTTATCCTTGTCAAGGAATCTAATCCTCCATTGCATATCATAGTGAGGATAAATAAGATTATGTATAAGTGAGTGTTGGTGGATACAATATCGTTGATTAATATCATTTCCACCTCAATGTTCAAACATCTCAAAATTCCACCTTCCCACATCAAGGTATTGAATTTCATGCTACAATATTTTAACGATGTGGAATCCCCTATAGTAGGCACAATAGTACTCCCCATAGATGTGGGAAAAAATATTATTTCTACATTATGCTATATTTTATAGGGATAAAGATAGTATAACCTGCTGCTTGGAAGGCCATGAATAAGATCCATGGAGTGCATACCATCCATAGTGCATTAAGTACACCCATGCAAATGAAGTCTATGTGGTTGAGGTGGACCCAGATCCTTTCAAATATTACAAAAAATGGGATCATCAACAATAACATAATGGGATGCTCACGTCTCTGAAAGCTAAACATGATGAGTTTATCCAAATTTTGGATGCAGCCTTGCAGACTGTTGTGGAGTTACCATCACCACCATTGTCACCTGTGGAGTCACCTATAACTCCTACATATTTGATCTTTACTAATAGGGAAGGGCTGATAAACTCGATCACAAAGATGCTAACACCTACCTTGGATGTGTCATTAGAGGAACCTCATACTTATATCAAGGGGGGAATACTTAGCATGGTCATGGATGCATCTGAGTGTAGCATACCCTCATCATCCATCATGTCACCAAATAGTACTCATGAGGACAGTGTTGAGTATAAAGAGCATATGGAGGCAGACACCATGGTGTCACCCATCATGGAGACCATTGAGGATTTAGATAAAATTATTGTCAAGTCTCTACCTGTTGAGCATGTCCTTGATGCATCAAATGAGCATGAGGAAGAGTCATTTGTGGCAATTGATTTACTATAACCCCAACAGGTTAATGAGTTACCTACGACTCATGCAATGGTAGAATAATTCTCTCACGAGTTTGTGGGAATGGTTGACATTAGGTCAGAGGATCGAGTAACTCTAGAGCTAATAGAGCAAGAGATGGGGCAATCAAACATTGCTTCAACATAGAAAGGGTTTGAACCTTTAAAATTAGTCACTCCTTACTCATTTATTGTGCCACCTTCTCAAGGACAAGAGCAAGTGTGTACCCCATATCATGTTGGGGGTACTAAATCCAACACAATTCAATTCTATCATGCTGAAAAGTAGCATAAAATGAGTTAGGTGCATGAACATATGGATAACATTGATGAAGTGTGTCATCAAGAAGCATTCACATCAACCCAAATGAAGGAAATAGGTGATTTGCAATTACCAAATGGACCTCTAACATCCAATGTTCAATTTTATTCAATAGACAAAGGTATTTTGAGTTAATAATTGGAAATACATATGAAATATTTGTTAGTATTGCGAGCTATTCTAAGTCATCTAGAATAAATGGGATATCGAATGGATGAGCAAGAGAAGGTGTTGCACTTTATCATGAATTAGCTTAAAAAATGGGATCACAAAAGCATCCCTTGTTTTAGGTTGAACCACTTTCTATGCAAGTATAGGAAAAACCTCAGAAAAATAAAGAGCCCATGCAACCTACCCAACCATTGGGTCCTCAAAGTAAACCAATGTGGGTCAAGCACCCAAAACAACTATAGCACATTTGAAATCCATTAAAAGAGTCTATGTCTGACATATTTTAGAAGCTACAAGAGGCTAAGTTCATCACCTTACCTGATATCATCTATTTAGACCCAAATAGAGCTAATACTATGGGTTACAGGGAGCATCACTATTGTATCTATCATTGAATAGAGGGTTATAGCATTTGAGATTGTCATGAATTCAAGAGTGTGGTGCAAAAACTGATAGATAAGGGGGTTTTTCATGAATATGGTTCTCTTATAGTGACCCAACATGCTAAAACGGAGGTCACAACTCCTCAGGAGATATCCCAAGGTCGTAAGTCACCTCATAAGCTTGATAAGCCAGTGCAACAAATAGTTTCATTTTAGATGACTACTCTAACTTTGTTCTAAAAGTTACAAAAGGAAAATGGCATTTATATTGCTCAAAGTAAAGCAAAGGGTATCCAATACTGGGTCACTTGGTAAGGACCCATTTTGTGTGTATCATCGAGCATGTGTACATGACATTCAGGATTATCAATAATTTAAGAGGTCCATCCAAGACCTAGTAGAACGAGATGTGGTCTGCAAGGATGGTTCACTCGTGCAACCCTGCGAAGGCATAGGTACTCCGTTGAGGTCAGTTCCATAGTTGGGAGAGTTGATTTTTGTCACACTTAAATAAGTTGATTACATTTTAGTGGATATCATGCATGTTGTGGGTACATAGGGTAGCATACCCTCCCCAAAAGGCACCAAGGGTTCTGTTGGCAAAAATGACCACATACAGGAAAAGAAGGAAGAATCTCACCAAATACTAAGCTAAGGAAAAAGGTCATGATGGCACGACATTTTGATGGTTGTATAGTAGTCTAAGGATATAAGTCATGATGGAACAACACTTTTATGGCCGTGGAGCAGTCTAAGGACATAATTCATGATGGCATGACATTTTTATGGTCATGGAGCAGTCATAACCCATAAGTCATGATGGTGCAACATTTTGATGGTAGTGGGGAAATCTAAGGCCATAAGTCATGATGGCACGATATTTTGATGGTCGTGGAGCAGTCTAAGGCCATAAGTCATGATGGCGCAACATTTTGATGGCCGTGGAGTAGTCTAAGGCCATAAGTCATGATGGCACGATATTTTGATGGTCGTGGAGTAGTCTAAGGCCATAAGTCATGATGGCATGACATTTTGATGGCTGTGGAGTAGTCTAAGGCCATAAGTCATGATGGCACGACATTTTGATGGTCGTGGAGCAGTCTAAGGCCATAAGTCATGATGGCACGACATTTTGATGGCCGTGGAGTAGTCTAAGGCCATAAGTCATGATGGCGCGACATTTTGATGGTCGTGGAGCAGTCTAAGGCCATAAGTCATGATGGCATGACATTTTGATGGTCGTGGAGCAGTCTAAGGCCATAAGTCATGATGGCACGACATTTTGATGGCCGTGGAGCAGTCTAAGGCCATAAGTCATGATGGCACGATATTTTGATGGTCATGGAGTAGTCTAAGGCCATAAGTCATGATGGCACGACATTTTGATGGTCGTGGAGCAGTCTAAGGCCATAAGTCATGATGGCACGACATTTTGATAAGCAAAGAACAGAACAAAGGCAAAAGTCATGATGACGTGATATTTTGAAGGCCACGAAGACCACGAAGTCTGAAAGATATGATAAAGATCTACATAACAAGAATATCCTAACCTCTTTCAGTTAGAGGCCCCATCACTCTTCAATTCTCCTTGTAACAACTTTTAATTTTTTATTGTGTAAAACTCTTATATATAGAATGAGTGACTGAAACAAATGGTCGGCTCTTAGGCATTTACAAGGCTATGTACTCAGACTTCTGAAAGATAAATAAAGATCAAAGTTATGGTTCTTTACTCACTGGTGTATGAAAAATCAAGTATGTATGTGTTGTTCATTGCTACTTAAATCTAGTTTGAATGTAATATGCATCGACTCTTAATTTGAATCCTCGCATCATCATTCTATTAAATATCTACAATCTAACTTCATGGATTGAGTATTATTAAGAATTCACCAAGGGGTTTTAATCTCAATGTTTGGTCCTATTGTACTTTCTACAAAAGGTTGTAATAGTTGTTGTTGTTGCTTAATCTGTACCATCTTGATTCTCTAGCATTAGCTATATTTCCCTCTCTTTCTATACTCTCCTTTTCCCCCCATTTTCCTAAAAGAAACAAAGGAACCAACCTCCTCTGGAGATTGAACCAGGAAGACTCTGTTCTAACCTGGTCATTCAATGTTGGCAAAGTCTTGGGCGCAAATGTAACCAAAGGCAGATTTTGCTCCAATAATTTTTGGCACGCCCAGTGGGACCCAAATCCCACACATATATACAGTCAAAGCCTCGGTGAAGCCTTTGCCCTGTTAACCATTATTATCACCTGGCGACTCCATGTAGGAAAGGAACCCTGAAGAAAAAATCCTTACCCAATATCTGGTTATGAACCATCTTTATGATAACTAGATCTAAAGCAAAAAATTTAGAAGAGCCCATAGAGTTTTTTGAATTACACCTTGGTAGCCTTCGAGCTAACCCAGTTTTGGTTGCTAGAATAGTTCTTACTCATGATAGCAATCCAAGGCAAGCAAATACTTCCTGTATAATCTTCCCTAGCACTGCTGCTATCGAAACCCCAACTCTAGTTACCAACACAACTACAATGGCTGGAAACCTGCCAGTTCTACCTTACCCTTTGTGGAATCATACAGGCCCTTTAAATCTTGGGATCCAACACCCAATACCAGTAGTGGATCTGAAAGTGCTACCCTAGTATGATGGTACTGGAAAGACAACATATGAACATTGCTTGGATGTGGCTGCATTGGCACCAATATATGACATCACAGAGGAAGACGTGATGATCAGGTTGTTGATTATTTCCTTAAAAGGAAAAATGCTCTACTGGTACAGAGCCCTAGAAAACCAGTCAATATCTACCTGGGCTCAACTCATCGGTAAATTGGTGGAAGAATTTAATGAGCATACCGATCCCTTTTCCTTGTTGAATCAATTTAATGCCATTCAAAAACACCCTCAAGAAGAGATCATAGATTTTAATATACGGTTCAGTCAAACCTGGAAGAGAGTCCCTGATGGTCTGAGACCAGCACAAGAAGGAGCTATATACTACTATTTGAGAGCTTTCAATTCAGAGATAAGTATGGCTATTAGGTAGTCCCGAGTAACAACTTTTCCTGAAATCTATCTAGAAGCACAGAAAGCGGAAAAGGACTTGATCACCATAGGGAGATTCCCTTCCAAGATAATTCCACCTATCTTTCCAAATTTCCCTCAAATTTCAAGTGTTGCTTCTCCAGTTCCCCCTGCAAATCCTAATGTCAGTCTTCCCAAGTGGAATGGATAGCCGAGCATCCCGCTCCTACCAGCACCCCCTCCCCTTTTGATGCTCCCTCCTATTCCTGCACTTTCCCTAGTAGCAAACACGTCTACTCAAGACACCCAGCTGGAAATCTTGCAAGATTTGCAAGCCTCGTACAAGACTCTATCAAATAAATTCATATCTATGGAGTGAAGAGAAGCAGAAAGAAACTCTCAACCGAGACGTTATCCACAAGTAACCAGAGATCAAGCCTCCGCCAGTGGATGAAATTATGAAAAAACAAATACAGTCTATGCTAATGAAGAAGGTGGACCCAACAACGCTTCACCAGAATCATCCTTCTGGTGTTCCACATGCAATGATCCTCACGGTGAAACTGCTTGCATGATTCATCAACATCAAGTCCAGAAAGTGGCTACAGAAAAATCAGAAAGGTCCCTCAAAGGTCAAGTAAACATAATCAGAGAAGATGATCAAAATTTTATGATGCCCTCTCTAGAACAAGTCTCAGTTCTGACTAGATCAGGAAAGAAATATTTTTAGGTTGATCCTAAGGACCTTAATCCTCTAAAGGTACCTATGCCTGCAAAGAGTCCTATTGAGAAGAGACCCCCACAAAGTTTAGATCCAAAAGGAGGAGAGATCCAAAAAGAAACACTCTCGGCTAAAGAGACAGAAACTCAAGAGCAAGCCAGAGAAAAGTTGAGGTACCCTTCATTAACTAAATGTCAAAGAGTTGATGCTACTCAGGGATACAAGAATAGGTTTGATATGACAGTAAAAGAAAAGAGTGTTGATTCTCTTCCATTCAATATTGTTGAAGAAATGAAGAAGACTCCTTCCAAAGCCACTATGTATGAAGCCCTACGGATCCCGAGATAGATAGATCTATTACAAGAATCATTGAAGTCTATGAAAAACAAAGATAAAGATCCAGTTAAGTTAGGCTCTGCCCAGGCAAGCCTTACTTCCACATCAGGAAAGAATAGACCTCCCCCCTTCTATTTGTCCCTCCAAATGGAAGGATGGGTAGTACATAACTGTATGATTGACTCTGGAGCCGCAACCACTGTTATGCCTAAAGTAGTATGCGACATTATGGGAATGGAATATACAAGGAGCACTCCAGGAGTCTTGCAACTTGATGGAACTCCTATAAAAATAGTAGGTGTGATCAAAGACATCCCCATTGTTCTCCATAGACTCCCTCAACTTACAGTTATACAAGAAGTGGTAGTAGTTGATTTGGAACCTTATTTTGGCATGTGTCTGTCTAGAGAATTTACTGCCAAAATAGGAGGATACCTGTCTCTTGATTTCTCACACCTTGAAATTCCATTCAAAGGAAAAAGGGTAAAAATATTTAATGAGAAACCCTCTACCTTCCATGTCGAGAAGCTTGGAGAAGAAGAAAAAACTCTACTACTATGAACATGATGACCGAAGAACTGACAGATTTGAGTCTGATGGAAGAAGCCCTTAATGAATTACAAGAAGAAGATCAGTTCTCCCTCCTAGATTTCAATGCCATGATCGAAATAGATCTGGGGAGTTACACCATTCAAAAACCTGAGAAAAGTAGATCTACTTCATCTCCACTACCTAATATACCTACAGATCAATTGTGGAAGCTTTTCTTTGATGGGGCCAGATGCAAAAATGGCACCGGAGCGGGAATTGTCTTGATTTCCCCAACTGGTGAGCAGAAGGTTTTTTCTTACTGGTTAACCTGGAGTTGCACCAATAATGCAGCAGAGTACGAAGCACTTTGTTTAGGTCTCAAAAAAGCTGAAAATATGGGCATTAAGCAACTGCAGATTTTTGGAGACTCAGAATTGATAGTAAATCAGGTTACTGAAAGATGCGTAAGCAAACAACATTACCTCAAAGCCTACCATAATAGAGTTTGGGATTTGTTAGAATATTTTGAATCTCTAAACATAAAGGCGATTCCCAGAGAGAAAAACACTCATGCAGACTTATTGGCTTTAGTAGGGGTAAACTTCTATCCCATAAGCAATGTCATCCAAAAATAAAAAATAGTTAGGCTAATTTATAGGCCTTATGTACCGAACAAGGATACCTTCTGGCAAGTTTTTGAGAACGACCAAAAAATAGTGGATTTCCTTGTCCATGAAATGAATTGCTCTAACGACCGGATGGGTGAAGACGAAGAAGATGAGAACATCATCCAACTAAAAAATAATCACATTCCAAAAGGATTGGTTACTCTTGAGAGCCTCTTTGACAACAATGACAAGTCTAATGGTCACAAAATGAAGGTCGACAAACATAGGTACAAAGAAGCTGAAATGGAGCCCGATAAGACTATCAAACTAGGGGTAAACACTACTAAAAAAGAAATGGAGGAAATCAAAGAGTTGTGCAAATAATTCCTTGATATCATTGCTTGGACCTACAGAGACCTAAAGGTCTATTCAAAAGAGACAATCCAACATATGATCGAACTTGAAGAAGGTGCCAAGCCATTTTGACAAAAGCAATGACCAATAAATCCCAAGATTGAAGCCCTGATGAAACAAGAACTGCTAAAACTCCTTGAAGGTACAATCATCTACCCAATCAAGCATTCAACATGGGTTGCTAACTTGGTCTCGGTTAGAAAAAAGAATGGAGACATCAGGCTATGTGTTGATTTTTGCAACTTGAATAAAGCTTCCCTGAAAGATCATTACCCCCTCCCACAAATCGATCAGATTTTACACACAGTGGTAGGAGCAGAAAGGTTTTCACTCCTAGATGGTTTTTTGGGGTACAATCAGGTCTGGGTCAAAGATGAATATCAGTTCAAAACTATTTTCACAACTAAGTGGGGAACATTCGCCTACCAAAGAATGCCATTCGGATTGTCCAATGCTGGAGCAACTTTTCAAAGAGCCATGGATACAACATTCGAAGAATTACTGAATAAGATAATAGTGATTTACCTAGATGACATGACCATTTTCTCTCACAAAAAAGGAGATCATATAGCACACCTCAGAAGCATGTTTGAAAAATGTAGGGAGTTCAGTATATCCATAAATCCCAAAAAATCCATCTTTGTTGTGGAAGAGGGGCTTCTACTAGGACACGTTGTTTCTAAGTCTGGTCTAGCTATAGACCCTAACAGAGTAAAGGCACTATTAGATCTCCCTCTCCCTCCAAATAAGAAAGGGTTGCAATCATTTTTTGGCTAGATCAACTTTGTATGCAAATTCATAGCAGATTTTGCCCAAATCATCAAACCCATGATAGAACTTTTGAAAAAGGATGCTATTTTCAAATGGACAGACGTCAGGAAAAAAGCCTTCCAACAGATCAAAGAACAGATAGCTCAAGCCCCCATCTTAGTGAATCCAGATTATTCCAGAGATTTTATCTTATATGCCATAGGCGAGCAGGAAAGTTATGTCATAGTACTCACGTAGAAAGGAGCTGACAATGAAGAAAGACCCATAGCTTTTCTGAGCCAAACTATGCAGGAGCATGAAGAGAAATATAACTTCATTGAAAAATAGATATATGCAATAATGAAATCTTTGAAAAAATTTAGACACTTCTTGTCCCAGAGTAGGATAATTATTTACACCATTCATCCAGATGTACGAAGTTTCATCATACAGGGAGAGCTCGGTGACACAAGAGCCGGTTGGGTGACCAAAATATAGGAATACGATGTAGAAATACACCCGACCAAGCTGGTGAGAGGTAGAGCATTATGCCAAGAGCTTGCCAAACATGCTTCACCGGGATATGTGGCATGCCAGACGCAAGAAAAATCACTAGATGATGATCAACCCCCGGAACATCTCGATTGGGTGGATGAATTGATCAAATACTTCCAAACTAGAAAATGTCCGAAAAGTTTGAATTCCTCACAAAGGAGAAGGTACCAAATCCAAGCTTTGAAGTACACTCTCCTCCCCGAAGGATTGTACAGAAATAATTTAGATGGAGTTCTCCTTCGTTGCATAAAATATGAACAAAAATAATAGATCCTGGAAGAGTTTCATGGAGGACTGTCAGGAGGACACTACTCAGGAAGAACCACCACTCTAAAGATCATCCGAACCGGGTGCTACTGGCCAACTATTTTTGTAGACTCTTTTAAAGTAACCAGAGGCTGTGAGGAATGCCAAAGGTATGTCGGGAGAAACAGGAATGCCCCATTACCCCTTAAGTCCATTCAGGTTGAAGAACCTTTCCAACAATGGGGACTAGACTTCATCGAAATAATAGAGCCCAACTCATCCATCGGACATAAGTATATCTTGACAGCTATCGATTACTTCACCAAGTGGTCAGAGGCAATCCCTACCAAAAAAGCTGACCAAGAGGTCATGATAGAGTTCATGGAAAGTCTAATCACCAGATTTGGCATCCCAGAAGCGTTGGTCACAGACAATGGTTCATCTTTCGTAGGTGCCAAAATGATTGATTTTGCATGTAGATATGGGATCTATTTAAAGACATCCTCAAACTACTATCCCCAAGGAAACAGACTAGCTGAGTCTACGAATAAAAACTTGCTCAAGATTTTGAAATGGACTCTGAAAGACAACAAAAGAAGTTGGCATTCCTTGATAAATCAAGCACTATGGGCTGATAGAATAATGATCAAGAAGTCCATCAATGCATCTCCTTATTCCTTGGTCTATGGAAAAGAAGCAGTCCTACCAGTGCATATAGAAATACCTACCCTAAAACTACTCAATCAAACTGGTACAGAAGAAGCAGAACCTATGGAAAATAGGTTGATTCAGCTCCTGCATTCAGAAGAACAAAAGGAACGGGCTTACAATCACCACCTAGAGCATGTCGTCACCACCAAAATATGGTTTGATAAGAAGACTACCCTGAGGAAATTTAAGACGGGTGACTTAGTCCTCAGGTGGAATGAGAAAAGGTCCAAACCTGGCAATCATGATAAATTTGATACATTTTGGGATGGTCCTTTTGAGATAATAGAAGAAAAGCAACACAATTCCTTCCAGTTGAAGGACGAACAGGGCCATGTTCAACCCATCCCCGTTAATGGCTTCCACCTGAAGCTATATTTCAAGAAGTAGGTCCTTCTTCTCGTTGTATGTATTTTTATGTAAATATGTATTTTTATTCCCCTTTTGAGCAAAATGTCACAATGGCATGACTTTTTGGCACCCAAGTGCCCCTTTTGAGCAAAATATCATGATGGCATGACTTTTTGGCACCCAAGTGCCCCTTTTGAGCAAAATGTCATGATGGCATGACTTTTCGGCACCCAAGTGCCACGTCAGGTTTTAGTACTCATTGGAAATGATAGTGAGCACCATGACAAAAGGAATGATCTTTAAATGTTGGCACATGTCAAAAAAGCAAAGTACTATAGATAATAAAAATGATGACCTTGAAACTCTCACATTGCCTTTTTTGAGGTACGGTCACACCTACCAATGGGCATAAAGCAAAATGGAAAAATATCATTGGTCCAAATAAAAAAGGGAAAATGGTGAGTAATGGTTAATGGTGTCTTAGATGTTGGCACGTAGATTAAGGCTTCATGCAACATTCTAAAACCTGCACCAAAAAGAGTATTGTCAACTAAAAATGCGCCACGTCAGCTCGACAGTTATTACATGATAGAGTGGCACGAGCATGCATTCCCATTTTCATTAATCCACCTTCCATATTCCTTTTTACTTTCTAATTTTTCATGTGCTTTTCTTTTTTCTGTCAAAGAGAGCTCCACATAACTACTACTCAGTCTTCTGGTTTTTTTCCAATTGACAAAGCACAATGACCATGGCAACCACTCCTGCAGCTAGTTCTTCTGCATCTTCTAAAAAAAGGAGAAGCTCAAGTAAAAGGGTGAATAGTTTCATAGATCCAGATGCCCATATCACAGATGTGAGATTAACCTAGAAAGAACCTAGAATAGATCCGAAGAGACATAGCCACAAGGATGGCCATGAATCCATCCCCAACTGATCCAGGTGCATTCACATATCAGTCTATGCTCTACTGGTATGTTTGTCCTCAGGTGCATTCTTGCCCAGAATTAATCCGAGCCATGGCGAAGATGTACGATATCAAGCACAGGATAGTCAAGAATTTCAGAGGGGAAACCCTATTTACTCTTGACCCAAAAATAGTTAGGGTTGTCTTCGCCTGTGGAAGGAAACCTGTGCCTCCACCTATCTAGTTCGATCCTGAGAACTCTGCTAAATATTACACCAATACCCCGAACATTAGGTCATTTCTATAGCAGAACCTGGTGGACACCCTTTCAGAGAAATCTATGCCCAAGTCCCCCATTCTCCTATCTAGGTTAAAAAACAAAGAGCTTTTTTCAATACTGGCGATGGTGGCGGGTTTGGAGGATGACACCCAGGTGTATGGATGGCAAATTGCAGTGGCTCAATGTATCTCCATTCCCCAGTTCTATGATAGGAAGCATCTGGAGCCAGGCAAAGTTCCTATATTTTTTGACTGGTCGACGTACTTGGCCCAAAAAATACACACAGGCCTCTCCAAACTGCAAAGAGAGGCCCCAGATGCATTCAGGTATTCTTCCTATTTGGTATGGATGTTTTTCTTTTTTCAATGCAAGCATTTGGGTTCTATTTCCATCACCACCAAAGATCAGAAAGGGGAACATTTACCAGTGTGTGAGTGGACGCCACTTCTTGCAAATACAAGTTCGTACTACCATTTTAACATGGAGTTTCTAGGCCCTACCCTAAAACTCATAAATGGCCAAATGCCGAGAATCCCAAAACAAATGCATGAAGTTTTGAGGCATCCCCACGTAGAGGAAGGTGATTGGTTCATTTTGACACAAGGAGTAGTCATTAGACTTTATGGCTTCATAGAGAAGCCTTTCCTATTACCTTACTATGTTACCAAGAGACTTTTCGCTCTGGAATACGTAAGGCAAACAGAATTTATCAACTTTAAATATGGAATAGGTGCTCAGAGAATGCACACCTGCCTCATGCCTTTCCAATATGAGGGGGTGACTGTGTCAAAGAAAGGAGATCATGAGCAAATCGCTCAAGTATTGTGAAATATGAAGTTGATAGAACTGCCGCACAGGTGGAAATATGATCTCGAAGACAAATTCGCTCAAAGGTAGGCTGCTCTGAATAAGGCTCCCTTCAAGAAATTTCATGCATCTGATAGGCAAATTGATAAATAGGGTAGAAATAATGATGAAGATCAGTCGATGGAATGGCACGTTGAAAGGATGCAACCACTTCCTCCATGGCACAATTTTTATGAACACTTAGCGGATTGGAGCCCAGATTCAAATAAAAAGCATGAACTCATAGAAGATAAGATCAAGAGAATGAAGAAAAGAGGAGAAGACTGGGATCATGCTAAAATATTGGCATGGTGGCAAATGAGATGTCACATTAAAACGTTCACCAGGTACGGTTTGAAAAATGATACAGAGTTTTGTACAAAATATGATGCAAATCATGAAGGATGGTCTGAGACATTTGTAGATAAAGTTCCTTTGGGGATCGATGGTATCCCTATCAAAACACTTGAAAGTGGTGAACAACAAGGAAAGGGCAAAGGAATAGCGACTGAACAGGTGGAAGCCCCAAAGAAAAAACAACGAGAATCCATTCCTCCCTCAGGATCAAAAATAGAGTCTGATGACAGTAGCCCACTTATATACAGAAAAAGGAAAGCAGAGACAAAGAAAGGGGGGCCCAAAAAATAAGAAGGATAGAAACATCTTCAGCAGATTCAGAATATGGAGAATCAGAAAAGGATGAACAATCTGGAGAGATTTCAGAATCTGAAGTACATGAAGAAGCTAAAAAACAAATAGAAATAAAATGTAATCCTGAAAGGGCTCCTGAAAAGACAAAGATCAATGAACAGAAAGGAGAACCAGCTGAGAAACTCCTTCAAGAAGAAATACTTGGTGAAGGAGAAATCATTGGTGAAGAACAATCTCTGACAAAGATGATAGCTGAAGTTGAGGGTATGGGTCTAAAGAAAATTGTAGAGATCTACATCGAAGAATCACAAGAGAACGAAGATGCTACTCCACCAAAGGACTCAGGTATGTCTATCATTAACCTTGACACTCCTTCCTCTTCTCCTCGCTCCCAGAGAACTTCCCCTTCCCTTTCTGAGAAATAAGGCAATCCCTCATCTTCTGATCAAATTCCAAAATCACCTCCTCATAGAACTCCCCCTACCACTCACCAAACCCCACCATCTTCACCATCAAGAGAAAAGACTCCACCAGTATCTCCTTTCGCTCACCTAAAATCCCCTTCCAAATAGTTGAGTTTGGAAGCCGCATTAACCACCACTCCTTTCTCTATGTCTGCCAATCTGCTAAGCTTCCAAGAAATGCAAGTTGCTTCCCCTACAACTAATCCCACTGTTGCCAAATTCAAAAGATTAAAAAAGGCTACTGTAAATGTGGCTACCTGGATGAAAGCATGAAGCACACAAAGATCCACAGATTTAGCAAGAGTTCGAGAAGGGACAGTGTTGGATCCCATCAGTATGCAATGGTCTACAATGAAAATGACCCCCCTGGTACAAAAGCCAGAAAAGGAGATGACTTTGGATGACTACCAGGCTGAGATCACTGAAGAAGATATAACTCAGTTACCCATGGATAACGAGTGGAATAAATCTCAAGCTCATATGGGAACCATTTATCTAAACGTAGAGTATTACAAAGAAAAGTTCCTTTGGGCAGAGCAAGTGAAAAAGCGTTTAGAAGAAGCCCTTCAGCAATAGAAAGCCACTAAAAAGGCTCTAAAAAATGAAGCTATGAAATGGAAGGAAAGGTTTGATGAGGTAGCTCCTTATAAAGAAAATATGATGAAAGCAGAGGAGCAAATTCAAGTATTGCAACAATAGATTGAAGATCTAAAAAAGTAGCTATCTGATAGTGTTAATAATGCTAGTGGACTGACCAAAGAAAAAGCAAGAGCGGTCCGAAAGGAGATGCTTGAAAAGGTCAATCAGTTGGTCTTAAAAGCCAGACCTACGCTAGCATACTTGCTCAAAATCCAAAACATGTTGAGCTAGGTAGACGATGAGTTCCAAACATCGATTCAGCTTCTGACTATGAGAGTGTCAGCTGCTAATAAAATCCAAGCCCTGGTGGATAGCACTCAAGCAATACCAGGATACAGAGCTCATGACGCAAATTGGTCTCAGGAAAAATTGGTCACCCGAAACTTCTCCAAGAGATACAAGTTAGTAACAAAAGTTGCTAAGGTACTGTATGAGCTAAAAGGAGAAGCTAAGGCAATTACAAAGCATGTAAGTTTGGCCAAGAATTATGGAATGCCTAGTTTCTAGGACAAGAACTCACAGATACTGGCCGAAGAAGAGCTAAGAGCTTCCTAGATAGAATACCTAGAAAATGAATCAGAAATCAATAGTTGGGAGGAACCAGTCCAAGAAGATTTTATATTCATTATGGCTCAGAATATCACTTAGATGAATGCTTGCCTGTATGAGTTAAGTCTTAAAGTGAAATCTCTAATGTATGACAAGATTGAAGAGCTAGAATATCTATATCTTACCTTCAAGGAGAAAGCTGACACAGATGAAGAGACCTGGAAGAAAGCCTGCTCTACTTATAATGAGATCATTCAGGAGAGGAACAAGCAAGGAAAGGAAAAACAAATAAGAGCCAAGAAGACCTCTTCTAGCAGCATGCCCCCCAGGGAAAAATGAAACAAGGAGTTCTAGCAGAAGCACTGCAGAGGAATGGCCACTGTAAATCAAGTTCTGTTTGTATTTGTTTTTGTATACTTGGTATCTTTCCCCTTCCCTTTTCCTTTTCTATATTTTTCTTTTTCAACTCCATTCCCTCCAATGTTTAAATATTCTATTCTAACATGGTCATTCAATGTTAGCAAAGTCTTGGGCGCAAGCGTAACCGAAGACAAATTTTTGCTTCCAAGCGAGTTTTGTTTATGTGTTGTATATATATATACTCGGTACCTTCCCCCTTCTTTCCTTTTTTTTCTTATATATATTATTTTATTTTTTTACTCCATTCCCCCAATGGATAAAGGCTCTAGGTTCTAACATTCAGCTGACAGAATTACCCTAGGAGGCGCCAAGAATGTTGGCCAAAATGACCACATACAGGAAAAGAAGGAAGAATCTCACCAAATACTAAGCTAAGGCAAAAAGTCATGATGGCACGACATTTTGATGGCGTGGAGCAGTCTAAGGCCATAAGTCATGATGGCATGACATTTTGATGGCAGTGGAGCAGTCTAAGGCCATAAGTCATGATGGCATGACATTTTGATGGTAGTGGAGTAGTCTAAGGCCATAAGTCATGATGGCATGACATTTTGATGGCATTGGAGTAGTCTAAGGCCATAAGTCATGATGGCACAACATTTTGATGGTCGTGGAGCAGTCTAAGGCCATAATTCATGATGGCATGACATTTTGATGGTCGTGGAGCAGTCTAAGGCCATAAGTCATGATGGCATGACATTTTGATGGTAGTGGAGTAGTCTAAGGCCATAAGTCATGATGGCACGATATTTTGATGGTCGTGGAGCAGTCTAAGGCCATAAGTCATGATGGCACGACATTTTGATAAGCAAAGAATAGAACAAAGACAAAAGTCATGATGACATGACATTTTGAAGGCCACGAAGACCATGAAGTCTGAAATATATGATAAAGATCTACATAACAAGAATATCCTAACCTCTTTCAGTTAGAGGCCCCATCACTCTTCAATTCTCCTTGTAACAACTTTTAGTTTTTTTGTTGCGTAAAACTCTTATATATAGAATGAGCGACTGAAACAAATGGTTGGCTCTTAGGCGTTTACAAGGCTATGTACTCAGACTTCTGAAAGATAAATAAAGATCAAAGTTCTGGTTCTTTACTCACTGGTGTATAAAAAATCAAGTATGTATGTGTTGTTCATTGCTACTTAAATCTAGTTTGAATGTAATATGCATCGACTCTTAATTTGAATCCTCGCATCATCATTCTATTAAATATCTACAATCTAACTTCATGGATTGAGTATTATTAAGAATTCACCAAGGGGTTTTAGTCTTTGTGTTTGGTCCTATTGTACTTTCTGCAAAAGGTTGTAATAGTTGTTGTTGTTGCTTAATCTGTACCATCTTGATTCTCTAGCATTAGCTATATTTCCCTCTCTTTCTGTACCCTTCTTTTCCCCCCTTTTCCTAAAAGAAACAAAGGAACCAGCCTCCTCTGGAGATTGAACCAGGAAGACTCTGTTCTAACCTGGTCATTCAATGTTGGCAAAGTCTTGGGCGCAAATGTAACCAAAGGCAGATTTTGCTCCAACAAGGTTCCAAAATCTGCTTGGTCATGTTAGAAAAAGGCTCCAAGGGTTCCAAAAACTACTTGGTCATGTCATTCAAAGGCCCCAAGGGTTTACTTAAAACTACTCGATCATACTAAAAGGCTCCAAGCTCTCTTGTGAATAGTTTGGTCAATAAAAAAGCTCCAAAGGGATTTCAAACCTTTGTTCAACCCCAAAGGCTTTGAGGGTTTGTGTAAAAATGCTCGGTCATCCTAAAAGGCTCCAAGGATTTTCTAAAAGATTGCTTGGTCAGTTTAATGTCTCCAAAGACATGTACTCACCGTTTGGTCAAATATAAAGGCTCAAAATCAATAAAAATTATAAAAAATTGGTAAAGCATAAAATCCAAAAATATGTGTATTTCATTTGCATCATTGCATGTCATGTTCCACATGCATTTCATCATTGCATTGCATATAGGCATTTGTCATCCATTAAATTCCGCAGTAGAATGGATTGTGTCTGTCAGTCTTACAAACGATGCCACGTTTGTGTTTTAATCATGCACCTCTGCATTTATCATAACCATCATTCATGTGAGTAAATGTGTTTGTCAACACAACACCTGTTGCTATGAAATATGTGTGTATATATATACCAAAGTTTTCCAGTCACTCAACCATACCTAGTGGGTTTCTCAGATGTCGTAGAAAGCTTCTTTTGCTTTTGTAGATGAGGTCACTAGTTGTGATAGTGCTTGGAATATTAGGATCCCATCACTAATTGACACATTTAAAATCCTACTAAGATAAGAGAGGATGAAAGCTGTGAAAGTGGTCCTGGGTATTTAGAGAGAAGGGTTTTATTACCTGCTTATCTTACAAATAGTTTGGTCTAAATTGGTGAACCTTGGCAAAAGGACAATAATTTCCCTTACTCGTACATAGATACAAAGTTTAAATCTCAAACCCAAAGTTCAAATTTCAAATCTAAAGTGATATAGTGAATCAAAATCACTATATAAATTCCTTGCTCAAGAAAAAAATGAGAAACAATGATTTTTATCACTAAGAGTAAAACATGAAAAATAGTGATTTTATCACTACATATGAGCAAATATAAAAAATGGGATGAGAACTTGAATCTCGGGATTGTTCATTATTCAAAGCCATAGAGTGAACCCCAATTTCAGCAATGGGTTGAAAGAGTCTTTCTTGCTTCTAGAGTAGTAGTTCTATTGGGTGATCCTCAATTGCAACAATGGGTTGAAAGAGCCCCGACTATTTTTGGAGGGGTAGTCCTGATCAATTTGTGAGAAGAGCTAGCTTTGGGTACTTGGGGTTGTCTAGAAGTATAGTCCAATAAATTTTGAAACAAGGATGATATGAAGATAGGAGGAACCCAATATCACTTATGGGTTGGAAGAGTCCTGACTGACATCTGGGGTATGCCTATGGTCTATCTAAAAATACTCACATGCATACACATGGATAATGAATAGTTGGGTCATTCGTAATGAAAGCCTTGTCCAAAAAAAGCCTTGGTTAGTATGTGACGTTTGATAAGTCTAATAGGGTGTTTGAGTCTCATGGAAAACCTCAAAAATTTCTCTAATAACAATAAAATACCAAATATCACAAACCATATAAAATAAAGTCATTCATATCATCAAACTGCAAAGTATCAAATCCATGATACATCATTACATAAAGCACAATCAAATTATAGGATAGATACCAAATGGATATCAGAAATGATATCTAGACGACCACTAACTATATTGTGCATATTATTCAAAATTGCAAAAATAATATAAAGTGACATATTACATCATTTGCATCATACCACTGCATATCATTGCATTTCATAAATGGTGATTAATTGAGTAAATTTATGTAATGAGGATTTTAAATTATATCCATGATTGTTATACATTTTGTGGTGTCGTCCATTAGATTGTTACATACATATCACATTCATTATTTATGTTTTAAGTTATTAGAGCATACAGGTTCATTTACATTATATTAGAATCATGTAAATAATGCATTACATATATTGCACCAACATATCATGACATCATAATAAATTAAATGCATGCAAGAAAGTAAAATCAAATATGCATTTAAAAGTAAACATCGCATCCATATGCATTCATCATGAATAGCATATATAAGCATCTAAATCACTGCATATCATCATCATTATAAAGTAAATAGCTATCTAGTGCATGTCATCCATACATCGCATCATATAAACATAACATCAATATAAACATCTGCATCTATGTACATAACAAAACATAAAATTAAAAATACACAAGTACACATAATGAGCCACAATGATCAATATTTCATATATATATGTGTGTGTCCATCATGACTACATCAGGGGTACATCAAAAATGCCCACAGGCTACAATTGTGTAGGTCCTCGACCTTACACTCAAAAATAGTACAACATATCTCTACAATATGTACTAAGGGCCTATACCCTCAGTATGTGAGGCACCTACATCACCTTTGTCATCCCTATGGCTCCTCTACGAGCTAGCTTTGTGAGTGCTAGAGGACCTACATGTCCTCTCAGTCCTATGGTCCCTGTGACTAGAGCTAGTAGAAGACTGCCCTCTCTCCCTGGTCCTAGTATTTAAGCTGCTCCTATGGATCTTGATAGAGTACATGTCCTCTAGAACCTCCCCACCCATCAGCCTAATGTAGCCCTCCAATTGAGAGATGCAAGCTGCCCTCACATTCTGTATAGTATTACCCTCCTTAATGAGAGAAGTGAGCTGCCTAATCTCCACCATGGGGTCATGACTTCCTAGAAATAAAGATGATGGTACTATGGGAGGCACCATGACAACCTATGTAGATGAGGGATCTTCCCTTGATTCCCTCAATAGCTCTAGATGTATCCATGTGAGATCATGCTCAGTAGCAAGCCTCTAGATATCTATGTTGGCTATAGCAATATGTGCCTTTAGGAGAGGCCTATCCTCCTCATAGTCATGCCACTGGCTCTATCCATGCACAAGATTCATCTCTATCATGATGAGCAAAGTATCCCTATATCACAACTAGATCTACAACCTACCAACCTAACTTTGAAGGTCAGCAACCTGAGCTATTAATTGGCCCACCTCACTATTAGGAGGTGCCTTGTACTCCTATGATAGGTCCTCCTCAGCCTCAACCTATGGAGAATCCCCTACTATGGCCTCTACACCCCATCCACCCTCGATTTGCTGGTGCACATTGCATCCATTTGGATCAACCTTTCCACCATTGTATGTCCAGTCGAGGGACCCCTCTCCCTACCACTATAGTAGATACCACTAAGTATTATATGTTGGGGTGGTGCCAGCTCTAGCAACACCTGAATCCTAGAATTCATTAGCCTTATCCCCTATTGGTGTTGGCTAAATCCAAGGCAAATGTGTCTCCAATACCATATGCCTGTAGATGGTGGGCAGATCTAGAATATCTTGAACCATCCCAAACTATCGCAAGATATGATAGTAGTACTGATACTCATAAATCTTTTCCTTGCAATTGAGTAGCCACCTGTCTCTCCTAGCTTGATGCAGCCACTTGCCAGCCTCATCCCATGCAAGGTAATCCATTTATGGATGCCACTCTATGTCGTCTACCCAAATATGTATAAATATACCAAGATAGTAGTCCAGGTCCCCCGTGTGATACATGCTCTAGAATCCCTCCCCCTCATGAGGCTAGCATTCCACATAGCATCGATGTGTGACATGTATAGAAGTAATGGTGAGTGGCAGGTCCTTAGGATGCTCAATCCTGATATGCTGCCAGTCCTAGATATGAAGTAGTAAGCTGTAGCTAATCCCATCCTAGCTCCTATGGGTAACCTAGTACAAATCCTGGTACAAATAGCATAGTAGAGTGATCCCCCAGGATAGAAGTAGTGGTCGCTATGTGGAGCTTTGAGTAACTCTCCTAAAGATGGCCAAGAGGTTCCAGGGGATCCTCGCACCCGAGGAGTCTGGAAGTAAAATATGTACGATGAGGTGCATGAAGATGGCCTTGCGAATTGAGAAGATGCCCTTCCCATGGTAGTATCCTATGTGGATACCTCCATGATAAATAAGGCCCTATGCATTCTCACTGGGGTCATCGAAGAGGGCATCAAATACATCCTCCTTGATCCAAAAAGCAAAGGTGATGGGCTCGCTATCGATAGGGATCCTAAAGATCCTGTAGATGTCCTCCAAAGTAATAGTCATTTCACCTATCAGTAGGTGAAATGTGTTGGTCTGCACATCCTAGCATTGGGCCAATGCAGTCATATAGGCCTAATCTACCTTAATAGTGGGCATATCAAGCACATAACCGAATCCAACATCACCAAACCATTGTCGCTCTAGGTCAGTCAGCTGCCTGTAGAAAGTGCGTAGGATATTTGACTCTCTAGTTCTAGAAGTCAATTTCTAAAAAGAAACAAGTGTATAAGGGAAAATATAATTAAAAACAACAAAAAATAGCTAAAAAAAATGACCTTAACAATGGAAAAAAAATATAAAAATTGCTAAAAAGACAAAAACATGCAAAAAGTGATTAAAAAATTTCATAAAAAAACAAAAATGTACTTCAAAAGTGTAAAAAATGGCATTAATTGCCAAAATTTTTCAAAAAAATTAATAAAACTAAAAATTGTTCTAAAATATGCTAATCGTGGGTCAAACTACGATCCGCATACGATAAAAAATTAACCGTTGGGATCTGAATCCCACTGTGGATGACAGCTGTGGTCCCCAATTGGACAATTGGGAACCGCATCTACTAGCTACGATCTAGGAATGTGACCCTTTTTGGGTCACTTCCTAGCCTAGCAAGAAAAAAATTAAATCCTAAATCTAGCCTAGTCTAAGGTGAGGTACATTGCCAACAATTTAGTGAGATTGCTTTCACCCATTAATTAATGTGGTTCATTTTAATTTGGTGGAAAGTGCGAGGTCTCGGTTTCGAGTTACCTTACCCACTCTGAGGCCTCTACTAGTATACGATTGCCCAGGGTCTACCATCAGGATGTGCGTGAGGTATCAGGTTGTGGTTTTAGTAGCGCTTCACATCGAATTTGCTTCCTCACCTCTCAGAGCTCTCTAGTTGTAAATCAATTTCAATAAATAATGATAATTTTACAAAATGGGAAAATTTAAATACCCTTTTCTAATTTTGTCAGACCACAACTTAAAATCGTGGTCCCAAAATTAGGGTTTTGCAACCGCAACCCTAAGCCACAGTTCTCAAATTTTGAAATACCAACCATAGATCGTACGTGTAGTTTGCAACTGGAATTAAATGCACTAAAATACCATCATGGGTCTTAAATGGAAAATTAATTATTCCTAATGGATCGTAATTTCAATAAGAGCAATCAATTTAACAAATTTGTTGATTTTCAAGCACTATCATCAATAAAAATTTCAAATTAACAAAAACTTCAAATAATAAAAACCAAATGCACCTTGTATTTAGTCATTTACCATATACACTCAGCGGTTGCAATGACTGATGATCCATGTAATCCGGTGAGATGAGTAAATAACCATAAGGACATTTGGGGTAAACTTATCATCATTGATTTGATATGATTCTACTCAATCCTGAAGATGGCATTCAAGGCTGGACTGCTCCACGGGAACGAGGTATTTCATGTCATTTATCCTATGACATATTTTTTAGTATATATAAATTGATTCAACACAAATATAATTGTCATTGTATCATTTTGATTCTCTAAGAAGGCTTTTTACAGCCTAACTGTTCCATGGTATAGGAATGTGCAAATACTATTAACAGTTGTAATCATAGCTAAACTAGGCATAGCCAAGTAATTAAATGCTAAAATCTAAGTTTTTACAGATCATTCATTATGGTCAAGTGACCTCGTTGCTTCATTCATTGTTATTACCCTCATTGACTCATCACTTGAGGGGGTAGTCATAATATCATAATCATAATCAAAATCAATAGAAGATTCCTAAAATCGTAGATCCCTTAATCTTGTCAAAATTGCATTCATATTACGAAATATTGTCAACAGCTATCATAAGATTACCTCTTTGCTTGAGGAAAATATAAAATATGATAGTTAGTTTATAACTTTCATCCTTTCGGTTATATATGCCTAACTCCTATGGTAGCACTAAAGCTACCCGAATGTCTAATGACAAGTACAAACTCTTACAAATTTAAGCCTTTCACCTAGTTAGAAGAATTGATTCTAGGATGCATGTCCTTTCATTGGACTTGGGGCATCTAATGTTGATCATATCAATGATCATCATTCAACCTATGACATCATTTTAGGAGGTCTATTTTTGCTTAGTGTT
This sequence comes from Wollemia nobilis, assembly GCA_028583015.1. Classification (NCBI taxonomy): domain Eukaryota; kingdom Viridiplantae; phylum Streptophyta; class Pinopsida; order Araucariales; family Araucariaceae; genus Wollemia; species Wollemia nobilis. The sequence goes on from JAQPPZ010017060.1 coordinate 3,064,132, forward strand.
GTTCAATCTCACAACGCATCTCAAAAGGGACATCTATAGACACCTAAAACACGTCATGTCAATGGAGAATACTCATATGGGAAATGCTACAAAATCATATGGAATATCTTGGATAGATTCCAAGATATGGTAGTAGTTCTAACCACTCAATTTTTTCTCTTTGTCCTAATCAGTCTAAATTGCATCTGATACCTATGATATATAGTCTGAACTGCTACTGACATCTACGGTTCATAGTCTAGGCCACAACTATGACCTGTGGTCTAAACTAAAGTTCAATTAGCCTTCATATGAGTCAAATCAGTTAGAATGACCATTTGATATAGAAGAAGATATTTTAGGGATGGAATATTCTAGAGGATTCCAATCCAACTGTCCCAAGTACCTCTTCTTGATCCTAGCTTCTCCATGAAGCCACCCCTAGCCCTTGGGTAGTCCTATAAGTACCCCTTAGAATTAGGTCAAACTATCAGAGAGAGAATTGGATATTAGAGTAGTGAAGCCCTATCAAATTGTGGACTCACTTGAGTGCATTGAGAGAGCCTAGTTTCCATTCACTTTCCAATTCACCAAACATAATGAAAATTCATGCTATGGATGCCCTAAGGAGCTAGAACGCTAAGAAACGTGAATTTGGGAAAACAGAGGCCCAATTGTGGAATTCAACCACCAAACTAGTTAGAGGACATTGAGGCAACCCTTGATCATAAATTTTACAAATAGGATCAAGCCCAAAACCCTAGATTTGGAGGGCAAAACCACTTTATTGCTCATCGAGGCTAACAGCCACAGTGTATACTGTAGACCACTCATTAGAGCTGTAGTTTGCAATAGGTGAAACATTTCCTTACTATTTCTATTTTAGTATACTTAATTAGGTTAGATTAGTCATTTTAATGGTTTCTTTGGTATTTTAGAGACTCTGAATGGCTTAATTGGGGATTATAATAAGTTTACTTCATCATAGCAAGTAGGAAATTATTGGTTTATTTTCATGCTATCTTGTTTCATTCCACGTAATCAATTCAATAGACAGATAACTTCACTTTCTACTTTCATTTTTGTAACAATATTTATGAATCTTGCACAAGTTTAATATGTTTTATCTATATTCTTGATTTCATATTTGTTATGGAATATTTATGCATATTTTCCTCAAAGGGCCTCATCATGAGAGGCTGCCTATTCGTTTAATGTTTTTGTGTTGTTTCTTGATCGTAGGAAACAGGTTCGAAGGTGACTCCATCATCTAATTCCTTCCTCAACATGAAGAAGAGGGTCAAATCCACCTTAGAGTAGTTTGTGACTATTTAGAGATCCTTAGTATTGTTTTTACCCCATTGGGGTCTTTGGAATTGTATCAACATTTGGGTGACCCTAAGAGGGGCATAATTGTAACCGAGATTCATTTCCAATTTTAATAAGAGAAACATCCATTTTATTGTTATATGCGATATTGTTTATCATTTTATGCTTTTATGTTGATTTTGATTGATGCAGTAGATAGGCACATTGCTTTTTGGATAGGTCAGTATCATTAACTATGCCTATTTGTTGATCATTAGGGTAGAGAGGATTTTCAATTTAAAGTTGACTTCTCTTAAGCATGTCCTATATTACGTTCTTAAATGAGTGCTATGATTGAATTTCATGACCATTTTGTTGATGATAAGGATAGTGCAGGTTCTCTCGATACCACCTAGGATTCAACTGGTTAGGATCCAAAGGCCAAATATTTGGTAAGGTAATAGCCTTTGCTTCACATAATTGATTAAAAATTTATGCCAAATATTTAGATAGTAGTGTATAATCATGAAACTAGCAACATTATTTCCTTTGACCCTGATCTTGTTGAGATTTATTTTATGGTTGTAGAGGAGGCACTTTGACCTTGGATACAATTTGCTATTGTAGCTCAATATTTGTGAGTTAATTCATAAATTATTGTAAAGCATCATTCTTGTGACTTACTTGTATCTTGATTTTGGCTAGCATATAAAAAATAGTTGTAAGACTAGTGGAGGTGATTGGTAGCTTTCAAAAATGATTGAGAGGGTTGGAGAAGTGGTTGTAACTTTGGAGGAACACTAGATGGGATTTTATAATTTTGGTCTTCCATGACTATATTTACCATTCCAAAAAACCCTTCATTTGGACGAGGTATGTATACCTCATTAACCTACCTAGGGTGCTCTTGATAATACTCATGTCCCCCTTGTTTAAGTAATGAATCATGCATTGCACCCATGGGTAGAGACATGATTGTAGGGTGACCTAGATCTTTGATTGACTCGATGATAGGTGTGGATGTAACATTTTGTATGAGGTATTCAATGAGACTAGGGTTAGCCAACTAGACCATGGATTATAGTTGGGATAATGGGGAAGATGGAGGTGTGGTTTGAGGTGGTTCATCCATCACAATAGATAATTCTCCTTCCTCCATGAGATTTTGGATTTCAATTGTATAAATAATGGAGATCAAAGGTGGGGTTTCCTCCATAGGTACCTCCAAATTTTATTTGCTTGAAATTCCTAATGATGAAGAAGGAATGCCAAAATAGACCAATGGATATAGCAAAGATGAAATATGCGGTGATGATTTAATGGATGGTTGTAATGGTGGAGCTAGAATTTTGATGGTAAAATTTGGTTGGATGTCCAAGTGAGTGGGTGGCAAGGTAGGCTCTTACAAATAATCAATCATATTGTAGTACTTGAAGGGCTCTAGATCAACATGAACCTTATGAAATTAACTAATGTAGGATGGATGGAACACACTTCATGTCCCTCATCCAAGGTCTTCCAAGTAATATATTTTATAGCCTTGCACCCTCCAAGATGTGGCATAGTGTAGGCATGGTATTTAGCCCAACCTAAATAGGGAGGACTATTGTGCCAATAATGGAGCATAAGGTGTCATTGAATGTGTAGACACCTAAAACATGTCATGTTCAGGGAGACTACTCACATGGGCACACTCATAGGTCATGTGACTAAACCTTGGGACCTTCCAAGTGTCAAAAGTGGTTTTTGCCACTCATTTGGGGCATTTTCAGCCCATCCAAGCCTGGCCATTGTAGACCAGAGCGGCCAGAATCCAGCCATTGTAGCTCAGAGTGGCCAAACCTTAGCCACTGCAGATGACAATGACTAAGCTTTAAATGCATTTTGCCACCCATCCAACCTAATATTGGGTGGAAGTGGTAGTCTGCATGCAATAAGGATGAGCGGGGACAACTTTGCATTCCTCCTCACAACCAATCTACATGGAAGACTCAAGTCCAGATTTAGACTTCAGTTAAACATAGAAAAACAAAGAGCTTCTCATGCTAACACCTAGTACGCATGAGGGATTCAATCCTAGGGTTGGAACATTGACCTAGGGCTTCAAACACTTTATAAGGAGTAAACCTAAAAGCACTAGGGAACTTTATTTTTATCATATCAAATGGGAGAGAGAACATCATACATCAGAATATCAAACAAGTTGGATCATTGAGGAGAGCTTCTAGAGACTTGGAGAGCTTCCCTTGGAGATCGATTCTTGTAGCAGAGCCCTATCGGATTGGAGGGAAAATATGAACACATAAGGTAATCATTTTAACATTAGTAGCATACTTGAGCCCATAGCCATTGGATCAATAGGAGGAGATTTCACCTTAGCGACCGTTGTCCTAGACAGTGGCCCACAACCTAGTCTAGGGTTTTAGGTGTTATTTTATTTTATTCTGCTTTCTCTTTCATTTCATTAGCATAAGCTTTATTTTAGTTATTCACATTCATAGTACTAGTTTCATTGCATTTGTTTCCATTGAGATTATTCATTGCTAACAACCTCATCCAGGGAGGCAATCTCGGACATCTAAGCGTGTGTTGTTGTTTCATTGATTTTAGGGCTACAGGTTCAATCGAGAAAATCCACAACATACGAAAGCAAGAGGATCCCTCTAGCAATCAGACCTAGAGAAGGAGGCATCTGTAAGCCCTCATACATTTCTATGTGTGTCATCGAGAAGCCTGATAAAGCATGCCCCCTATGCGAGGGGATATTTTATACACCTGCTGCCCTCTTTGTGTGTAAAATCATGTATCAAATGAAGGGTATCCCTTAGAGGGATTCATATGTAACTGGATCTTGGGAATATCAATACAAAAAGCATTCATTCATTTATTTCTTCGCATTCTGGTTATATCTGCTTTGTGCCTTTCATTTATTGCATGTTTAAACATTAAAGGATTCAATCGAATCACAAGTAGAGTAGTTAGTGGATGACACACCGCTTCCTCGGGGTCACTATAGATGGTGATCATGATGGGACTCCTACCCAGTTATTTAGTTTACTTTCATTTTCTACCACTTTACTGACTCAAGTTTTGTGTGCAGGTTTAGCCGCTCTGATCTACAATGGCCAAAAATCAGCCACTCTGGTCTACAACGGCTAGAATCTATCCACTCTGGTCGATAATGGCTAGAACTGGAGTGCAGCAGAGGTCAAAACATTGATTCTCTGAGCTAGATTAAAGGTTGGTACAACTTTTTTGACACTTTATGGTTTTTTATCTGTTTCTATTTTCTTAAAAATAGTGATAATTAAGACATATTTCAATTTGGAAAACTGAAATAATGAAAGAGAAAGAACTTGCATCTTGCACATCTTAGGTTTCCTTTTAGATTTTCCACTAGGCGTTGCTAGGAACAATGACTTCTGTCTATAAATTTCGCCCTAGAATCCAATGTGCTAGACACTGTGTGTTGGTTTGCTTGCTTTGAGGCCTTTCTAAAGGCCATACTTGCACCTAATAGAGTGCATCCATTAATCTCATAGTAGCTATGCATATTTCTAAAAATTGAAATGCATTTTGCATTAGGCATATAGGAAAGAGTCATTGTTGTTGTATGATGCATTCTTATTCATGCAAAACTTAAAATGAACCCCACACACACATGCATATTTTAAACATTGGGGAGTTGGATTTCATCACCAACCCTCAATTCAGTCTGGTGACGTTGGCATTCATCTCCTTCCATCGGTTTACCCCCTAGAGCTTCCTAGAAATGGATTGAGGAACTTACTTATAGTGGCACTAAGTTACTTGTGTTCAAACTATCTCCCACTATTGGAACAATCATTGGTTTAGAGTGGAAGAGCTAGGTGAACCCCCCACTAGGATTTAAGTGGTGTACCCTAGTCTCTTTTGAGAAATCATGTTTGGCATGAGTGTTCTTGATTATCACTATGGATGAGTCTCCTCATTCTAAATCCAAAGCAAGAACAAGAAACAAGAAATAACAAAACATCAAAATACAACAAACAATTTAGGGCACACTTAAATTGGTAATCAAGATAAACATTTGCTTGATATTGTTTGGTCATATTTAAGTGCAACACAAAAGCTAAATTCCCAAAAACAATGGTCAAAACAAGAAGTAAACATCCTCGGTCTGATATCGAGGGAGAATCTAAAGCAATACATACCCTTAGGTGAAGTCGTAGTAACATTGAAAGACCTACTCGAAATACCGTGAGATGCAGTTCCATGAGTCTAAGGGGTGATAACTCAACCCTTGGGGGATCTCCTCGAGAAACCCCAAATAGGGAACCACATCAAGGAACTACATCACATAAACACAAAGAGGCCTCATGACCATCATCATCAAGGAGACATGAGGAAGACTCAAGGGCTTCCTCTAAACACATAGAAACTTCTTAGAGACATGAGGAAGCTTCAAGAGCTTCCTCCTCACATGGACATAAGGAGGGTTCTAGACCCCGTTCTTCACACAGGGATGATGAGGTTTCCCCATATCCATCCTCATGGAGGGTAGAGAGGGCCACAAAACCCTCATCACCAAAAGGACACACAAGAGTCGCAACATCCCAACATTCACATGGGACACTTAGAACAGATCAGCCCACTAAGGGGCAGGAAACTAGAGATACATCCAGTCATAGACATCAAACAAAAGATATCCTTCACACAAGAGGAAGGATTCCAATAGACTATGACCTCATTGGAGTAAATGGCACCCCATGGGATCAGCCATGGAAAACAAGATAGTTAGATGAGGTGGATCAGATTTATTCGAGACCACCTCCTAAAACCATAGCCATAGAGAATTCTGCATCTAGAAGTTCATGAACCATGACTTCTAAGCCCACTTCTCAAACTAGGGGTGCCTCAGGGTGACCCCATAGTAAACATACAGAGTCTAATCATAGAGACACTCAAAAATACACTGAACAAGTCACATTAGCTAGCAAGAGCAAAGAAATAATAGAAACCTCTTCGAGAAATCTATGAATCAAAACCACTAGAACAGGATCAGATAAGCATGAGTCTTCTATGACCATGCAAGTTAACCACATGTGATGGTTAGAAAATGCCTTGCACAAAGAGTGAGAGCTTGTAGAAGCTCTCAAACATGATAAACAAAGAGAATGGTTGTTGCACCAACATGAGCAATATTTAAGAGAGCAAGCTGAGCAGCTAGCTCGTATCAACCAACAAGAAAATAGAAATGATCATCAAAGAGATCAATGCGCTGACTCACCAAGAGAGGAGCACACTAGAAAAGAAGGAAACCCACAACAAAACCACCCTCCAAATCATGAGAGAAATCCAACTAGTGGGGAAAGGGTAAACCTAATAGAACAGGATCAAGCACATCCTGAATCCCCTCATAGGAGGGAAGAAAATAGAGCAAATAAAATGGATAGAGGGTTACCTCCACCACCACCATGGGGGGTCTACAAGAGGAGGAACTCCTCACCTCAAAGGTATTCCAAGAACTTGCTGAAAATATGAAGTCCTTTGAAAAACAAGAGATGACTGGTAACCAACCAACATTGAGCAAAATACACAATCAACCATTATGTCCATCTGTCCCTAGCCCCGCATACCCTAAGCATTTTGAGATGCCTAGGTTGGAAAATTTTAAGGGTGAAGAAGATGCACAAGAGCATGTTACCAATTTCATCAATGCATGTTTTCATCTTGAAGACAATGATGCTCTTATGCTAAGGACATTCATAATGACATTTTTGGGTGCCGCCACTCAATGGTTCAACCAACTGCCCAAGCATAGCATATCCAATTTTGAACAACTAGTGAACGCTTTCTTGAAGTATTTCTCTTTTGGTGCTAAGAGGAAGGTGAACCTTTCAGACCTGGCCAATTTGAGACATTATGACGATGAGCCAGTAATGGATTATGGGAATAGATGGAGAAGAGTCATGGCAAAATTATCATTCTCCATCCCCATAGAAGAGATCGTCCGGATGTTCACCAAGAGTTGTTCCAAACACATTTCCCTCTTGCTACAACTTCAAAAATACCCCTCATTTGAGGAAGCCTTGGCATAGGCCAAACTCATCGAGGACATAAAAGTAGATGAGGGAACCATCAAACTCTGAACCAAGGAGTGGAACAAAAATGACAAAAATGGCAAATACAAGCAGAAGTAGGCAAACCCTACTCTAGTTAATCAAGTGGTATTGGTTGCGCCTAAGGATGGGGCTGTGCACCAACCCCAGAATTATCAAGCACAGCCCCCACCAGCCAATTATGATCAAAAGAATAATCAAGGGTGAAACAAAGAATGCAAACCCCCTCGCTATTTCACACCATTAACAGAATCAATGCAATCAATCTTCAACCAATTGAGTGAGGTGGGAAATATCAGGTTCCCTGATATACCTCTTATAGATCCCAACCATCCTAAGCCAAAAGGATATAGGGAAGATCAATTTTACCCTTACCATAGGATACCGGGGCATAATATTGAGGTTTGCATTGGTTTCAAGCACCAGGTGCAAAACATGATTGAGGTGGGAGAACTTAAAGTTGACAACCCATTGGCTCCTGACAATAGAGATATGGGCATCTACAAAAACCCACTGCCAAACCATGAGGTCCCTAGAGGGCAAGGTGCACAAGTCAATCAGGTCCGAATTGATACGCCTACCCACGGGTGCATTGGGATGGTTGAAATTGTCAATATAGCAACCAGGAGTAGACGGTATGGTCAACCGCAACCTCCTGCAGCTCCCATTAACGTCCCCACTACACCTAGGTAGAGGCAGGGGTAAAACAACCTTCCAGGTCCACCAACCCGACCTATGGTAACTATTCGGAGTAGACTTGAGCAAAACTTACAAATGACTCTAGCTAAGCTATCCATCTATGAGCTCATACAATAGTCCCCAAAGCACAGGGAGACCTTGATGGAGATTTTAAGGTCGATTGAGCTCCAACCACAAGATCCAAATGCATTCACCCATTTTGTGGGACAAGTACAAGAATTCCAGGAACCTGTAATCCGATTTTATGATTATGAGATTAAGATAGTGCCTACTACCTTACCAGACCCTCTGCTGCACATTGTGGCATCAGTCAATGATTTACCTTTCAAATGGGTCTTGATCGATATAGGTTCATCAATCAACATCATCACAACAATAACAATAGAACACCTTAAGATCCCCAAGTCCAATATCATTTTGGGAGCCTACACATTAAGGGCTTTTAATGATGCTTTATGCAATACTATGGGAACGATAGTCCTACCTATCAAGGTGGGGCATAAGACCATCCCCATGATGTGTCATGTCTTGGAAGGGGCCATGCAATACAACATCCTCTTAGGGTGACCTTGGATAAGGGACATGAAGTGTGTTCCTTCAATCTTACACCAATGTGTCAAGTATGTGCATGATAACAAGGTCTACATGGTGTTGGCTGATGAAGAGCCATTCAAATATGTTCATCAAGTGGATTTTCTAGGAGAATTTGTGATTCCTTCTACCCACTTGTATGTAGGACCTTCATCTCCAACTATGCAACTTAATGATAAGAGCAAAGGGGTACAAAAGGACCCATCTACATCAACACCTCATCTAGCACCCAACATGACTAATGCTTCTAAGAGACCATCAACGTCTAAACCAAAAGATAATCAGAAGCTAAAGGTACCCATGGTTGAGGAAAGAAAGCTCAAGGAAGTGCTAATCATAGACGTTAAGAAGAGTCCAACTCCCATGGAGGAGGAAGATCTCCAAGATCAAGCTGAGGAGATACTAGAGCCCGCTTCACCAATGTCATCTGTAGGATCATCCACATCACATGCGACAATACATTTGGCAAGTATGGGGATAGGAGAGTATCTTGTGTAGAACATAACATTTATACCCATCATAGAGTCCGCACAAGACATGGGATGACCAAAATACTTAAGACCACCAGTGGGAATAGTGGTCCCACTTGGGATCCCTCCCAATCAGACAAACTTTGTCTATGCTAGACTAGACTGTGCCCATAAGTCTACCGATGAAGAAGAGGACAATGATGAATTATTCACTATTAATGTTTATTACCTCTCTAATCCTGAGTTTTCTCTAAGCTACTTTGAACATTGCCATTGGCATGGTTACGGTCTTGGTATATATGAGCAGGGGTGTAGGTGGCCATTCGAGCCGCAATACCAGCTTTCATCTGATAGGTTTGGGTTAGGCTATCATATCAGAGGTCGAGATGACTCTCTAGTAGTAGCCTTGGATAGATTAAGCTTGGGGTTAGGAGAAGACATCAATTTTATTCCTTATCACCCACCAAGTGCAAGATATCCGAGCAATAGACAAGTGGTCATGGTGAGCATACCACCACCCGAAACTTATCATCCAAGCCCCACAATTGATGCCACCCCAATGGGTTACAACTCATGGGATGATGAGCAAGAAGAAAATGGATATATGGCAAGTGATGATGAAGCACAAGCAGGCTTGGCCTATCATGGGCCTCGCTATTTACACAGATTTACTTGGTCCATCCACAATGAGAGTGGATTCATATCGGATGAAAGTGGCTATGAGTCAGAGGACTCAATAGAGAGAGCCTACCTAGGAACAAGGCAATGGCCCCATGACTTGGGGTAACATACTAATGCAAATGGCTTCTTCATAAGTGATGAAGAGTATGAAGATGAGACAGAAATGGCCTACTTAGGGCCAAGACATGAGCCTCTTGTCTTGGGGCCACATACCAATGCTAACGGTTTTTGGATAAGTGATGATGACTTTGAAGATGAAACCGAGATGGCCTATCTTGGGCCTCACCATTTGTAGCAAGTCAATGCATTAGTAGAGAGAGAGGTGGCACTTCATGCCATAGACCCTGGTTTGTAGTTTCTAGGAAGACCTATCGACCTAGTTGCCATTCATCGCATGGTCAATCCCCTCTACCGACATTCAGAGAGCTCTTAGAGCCCAATGATCCTATTATCCGACCAACTCATGGGCCAGATCCAGAGATTCCTTTTCCTCTAGAGCCTCATCATGAGTATAGAAGGGAAACATCTGAGACAAAATTTCACCCATGTGGTCCTAGAGATTTCATTCCATCCATCAACATGATCTCCATTGATTTGACCACTCCACTTCATAACCCAATAGATCCCACTAAACCTTTGTGTCTTGATACAGAGGCTATTGATTGGGATCATGCTGATTCACCCATAGAGCCTGAGGATATTTTCTCTAATGAAGAGACATTACAACCATTCCATTTTGCATCAGGCTATGCATATGATGTGTTCCATGCTGGTCTGGATCCTAAGTCAGTAGGACCTATAAATCCCATCGATGACATTCATTTGATACCCATGCCTCACCAACTGGAGGATGGGTCACATATGGCTATAGAAGCAACTTTCGAGATGGACATCAGTGATGATCCTACTCAACCAAAGAAATTCAAGTTCGAAGAAAGTCTATCTCCAGAGGAACAAGCCATCATTATCCCTCTCCTCAAGGAGAGGCCAAATATATTTGCTTGGACTTACAAAGACATGCCAGGGATCGATCCAAAGTTAGTTGTTCACAACCTTTCATTGGATCCCCTAAAGAAACCAGTCAAGCAAAAATTGAGGAAAATGCATCCAACCATCACTTTGATGGTGAAGAACGAGTTGCAAAAACTATTGGATGTGATTTTCATAGTTCCCATCGACTATCCTGAATGGGTCTCGAACATGGTGCCCATGGGAAAACCAGATGGAAGAGTGCGCATTTGCATAGATTTTAGGGACTTGAATAGGGCAACTCCAAAGGATTCATTCCCATTTCCAAACATAGATGCTCTTGTTGATGCCACTGCAGGTCATGAGATGCTCTCCCTAATGGATGGGTTTTCTGGATACAATCAAATCTGAATCAAACCCGAAGACCAGCATAAGACTGCTTTCATTACTCCATGGGGAACTTTCTATTACAAAGTGATGCCATTTGGCCTAAAGAATGTTGGTGCCACATACCAATGGGCCATGACATACATATTTCATGACTACATGCACACAATCTTGGAAGACTACATGGATGACTTGCTGGCCAAATATTTAGTATGACAAGAGCACGCTGAAATCCTTACAAAAGTCTTTGATCACCTCATAGAGCACAACGTCAGATTGAATCCTAAGAAGTGCATGTTTGGCGTGACTTATGGTAAGCTCTTAGGGTTCATCATTTCCAAGAGAGGCATTGAAGTCGATCCTACAAAAGTAGAAGCTATAATGGAAATGGCCACCCCTACCAACATTAGGGAGTTAAGAAGCCTACAAGGCAAGGTAGCATCCATCAAATGGTTCATTGCGCAATTATCAGACAAGTGTCGACCCATGAATCGGTTGCTATGCAAGGATGTCCCATTTCATTGGGATGAAGAGTGCCAACAAGCTTTTACAGAGATTAAAACTTACCTGGCAACACCACCAGTGTTGGCTCCACCAAGGCCAGACATACCATTTTTGCTATACATATCGGCTACTGATTTTGCTTTGGGCACCATGTTAGCCCAAAAGAACGTGCAAGACAAAGAGCAAGTCATATATTACATTAGTCGCACCTTGGTGAGTTATGAGCTAGGATATGCGTATGTAGAAAATTTATGCTTAGAAGTGGTCTTTGCAACCAAAAAATTGTGACACTACATGTTGAGCCATACGACTTACGTTATATCAAAACAAAATCCTTTGTAGTATATGATGAACAAGACATATCATAATACACGTACTACAAAGTGGATCATGCTATTGATAAAATTTGATCTAGAATTCATAAGCCAAAATTCCATCAAGGGACAAGTCATAGCGGATCAATTAGTAGAGGCACCTCTTCAGGATAGCAAGCCTCTCACTATAGAATTGCTTGATGATGCAGTCTTCACATTATCAGATCCATCAAAACTCGAAGAACCTAAGAAACAAAGAGACATGGCATTGTTCTTCGATGGTTCAAAGTGCGAGCAAGGGGGTGGAGTAGGGATAGTCTTTATCACACCGTAGGGTGCTCCATTGCCCTTATCATTCAAGCTAGACTTCCCTTGCATGAACAATAACACAGAGTATGAGGCCTTGATCTTGGGACTCCAAACAACCATTGCAATGGGCATTAAAATATTGAATATCTTTGGTGACTCCTTGCTCATAGTTAATCAAGTCAAAGGATTGTTCCAATGTAGGTGCCCACTCCTGAAAGCTTACAAGGAGCTTGTTGACACTTACCTAGCCCGACTAGAATGGTATGACATCGAGGCAATCCCTCATACATCAAAAATATTTGTAGACACCATGGCATCATTGGGATCCTTAATCCCTCAAAATCCATCTACTGACTTCACAACCGTTCATGTGAAAGTGCTCGCATTTTCAGCAATACAACGTGAGGTTATTGACAACCTAGAGTCAGTCAACATGATCCAGACTGAGCCAAATCAGGATTGGTCCTTCAAAGTTAGAGCTTTCTTGCAAATGACCCCTTGGGAATATTTGATCTCTCAAGGTCCTACGGAGTGTGGAACAACCATTCATCATAGGGTTGTTTCCCAATATATGTTCACAAATTTTGGATCACAAGAGGAACATGTCATTTTATCCATAGAAGTTGTGGCTTATCAGGATTGGCTTTCCCAATTGTGAGATTTCTTGAAGCTTGGAATAATACCGCAAGGCCTATCACATGCTGAAAGATGAACATTTAAACAAAAGGTGACAAGATACATTTTTCTAGGAGAGATCCTTTATAGACGAGGTTACGATGGAATGCTCCTTCATTGTCTTGAGCCCCAGGAAGCATCTTGGGAAATTTTGCAAGCTCATGATGGTACGTGTGGTGGTCACTTTAGTGGCATGGCCATCATTAAATGCATTTTGAGAATGGGTTACTATTGGCCCACTATGGAAAAATACTATTGTGAGTATGTCAAGAAATGCATCAAGTGTCAACATCATGCAAACCTCACCCACTTGCCATCACAAGCCTTGCAACCCATCCAGGCAGCATGGCCCTTCTCGCAGTGGGGATTAGACTTGATTGGGAAGATCTCTCCCCCATATTTAGGCCGACACACATTCATCATAACGGCCACTGAGTATTTCACCAAATGGGTCGAGGCGATCCCCTTGACATCGACAATTGGATCGAGGATTGCAGAGTTTATACTCCATAATATCATAAGTCATTTTGGGGTCCCTTCGAAGATTATATCGGATAATGGGCCATATTTCAAGAACAAAAATGTGCATGCTTTAATGAACAAATACCACATCCAACATAGTTTTTCAACACCCTATTATCCACAAGCAAATGGGCAAGCAGAAGCCTCAAACAAAACAATCATCTCCATCTTGAGGAAAATAGTAAGAGATAATCATAAGGACTGGCATTTGTAGTTACCTCTAGCATTATGGGCATATAGGACTAGTGTGTGGATGCCCACTAGGGCAACACCATTTTCACTTGTATATGGCACTGAGGCCATCATGCCCCTAGAATTGGAGATTCCAACCTTACGCGTAGCATTGAAGGACTTCATAGATGATGACACCATGCGACAAGGCCACCTTGATCAGTTAATGCTTCTTGATGAATGATGAGTCAATGCCTTGGAGCATCTTCGCATTTATCAGAATCACCTTGCACGAGCATACAATAGTAAAGTCCATTTGAGGGAATTCAAAGTTGGGGATCTTGTGCTCAAAGAAAACCAACAGAACTCAAATCTATCATCGCATTTGTGAGACAAATTTATGGCAAATTGGATAGGCCCCTACATGATTTCAGAGAAGGTTGGGCCTGGAGCATATCGCCTCACATATTTGGATGGTATTGAAGAGCCTGAACCTCTCAATATCATTCATCTGAAGGTATTTCATTCATAAAAATAAAAAACATTCAAATATGTCATAAAAATAAAAAACATTCAAATATGTCATAAAAAAAAACATTCAAATATGTCATAAAAATAAAAACATTCAAATATGTCATAAAAAAAAACAATCAAATAAAAAAAAATCAAAATCAAAATAAAAAAACAAAAAAAAGAAATAACAAAAAAAATCCAAAAAATTTAAATCATAAAAGCTCCAAAGGCATCTTAAAGCCCTTTGGTCAAATCCCAAAAATCTCCAAACATCAAACCTTGGTCAAATCCAAAAAACTCCAAAGGCATCTTAAAGCCCTTTGGTCAAAAAAAAAAAAACCCTTTCAAATAAAATACTCCAAAGGCATCCTTAAAGCCTTTGGTCAAAATCAAATCCACAAAATGCTCCAAAGGCATCTTAAAGCCCTTTGGTCAAATCATCACAAAAATGCTCCAAAGGTATCTTAAAGCCCTTTGGTCAAATCATCATCAAAAAGCTCCAAAGGCATCTTAAAGCCCTTTGGTCAAATCATCACAAAAATGCTCCAAAGGCATATTACAACCCTTTGGTCAAAATAAAAACAATGCAAAAATCAAAAATACAAAAACATTTGCATCTTACATCTGCATCCACATAGTTGCATTTCATTATAACATACATATCCATTGCATTCACATAGGTTATGATCACATTCTTACAAATGATGCCACAGTTGTATCACAATCACAATATTCAAATCCATCTTCATCCATGCATCCATGTGTGTAACTATGTTTTTCAACACAACCATATCATGTTGCTATAAGGAATATACTAAAGTTTCCTAGTCTTTCAACCATGTCTAGTGGTCTTATCAGATTTTGTAGAAAGCCACCTTGATTAGTAGAGGGTAAGGTCTAGTTGTGATAATACCTTGGATATTCATGATCCCATCACTAATTAAAACACTAAAATCCTAGTTGGTACAAGGGAAATATGAAAACAACAAAAGTGGTCTAGGTTACCTTAAGTGAAAAGGATCTTCCTTGCTTATCCCCCTATGCAACCGGTTTAAAGGTGCTGAGAATTGGCAAAAGGACAAGTTCCACCCTACCCAGAAATGAGTGATTATCATCACTACATAAATCCCTTGCTTTCATTAAAACAAGCAAAAATCTTGAAACAAAGCACAAATTCAAATTTCCAGTCTCCAAAGTCATAATTCAAAATCCTAGATTTCAAAGTCATAGTTCAAAAACAAAGCAAATAGTGATTATCATCACTACATAGATCCCTTGCTCAAAAGAAAAATCAATCAAAATAAATAGTGATTTTCATCACTACACATGAGCAAATATCCCAAATGAAATGAAGAAAAAAAGGGAATAGAGCTTGAATCCCTGGAATTCTCAGCATTGCACAAAACTGGAAGGAGAAATCCTTACGCATGATGATATGTCTATTACATTAGCTTCTGGCATTTGTATAGACCAATGTTTGAATGTGGATGAGCTAGCTTAGGTAACCCAATACTGCCTAGTGGTATAGTCCAACTAAGTCCAACATAAGGATGAGATGAACACTTGAGGATCCCTGATCTTAGCAATGGGCTGAAAGAATCCCACCTGACATCGGAGGAAATTCTTGAGTTCTATCTCAAAATATATATTCATTTGCACACACAGAGATAATGAATATCTAGGGACATGGTCAAAGCCTTGCTTTTCAAAAGTCTTGTATGGTAAGTACATAGTTGTTGATAGGATAACTAGAGTGTTTGAAGTCTCAGGAAAAACCTCAAAAACTCCTACATAGCAACAAATCATATCATCAACCACATCATCAACTTTCTCTATAAGCTTCTGTAAATTAGGGGGTATTAATAAAATAAACTAGATACCGGATATATGTCAGAAATGATATTTAAACGGCCACTGATTATTTTATATCTCTTAAATTACAGAAGCTTATCCAAAAAATATACATACATTCCACACCATTACATTGCACATATGAATGGTTTAAATAATTAATTCTTATGATTAGAATGATTATTAAACATTCATGGTTGTTATACTTTCTGTGGTATCACCCATTAGATTGTCAAAATCATATCATATGCATACCATTATGTTTTAAAGTGATTAAAACATACAAGTTCATTTACATAACACATTACATATTTCATTCACCATATCATAGCATAAGTTAGATGCACACAATTAAATCAAAATTAAATATGTATCTAACAAAAACATTACATCCATAAATACATAGTTCATAAATCATCCATTTACATCAAAGATCACATCATTGCATTCATCCATACATAGAATCATAAATCCATCATCAAATCAACTCATGATACATCACATCATGTCACAATAATCAAATCATATAAGCATCTACATAAACACATACATAAGCATCCATCTCAAATCCATATCATCATAAATATCATCTATCATCTAACACATATATCAACTCATCATAATGCCATCATAACATCGCATAAATAAAACAAAAACATAAGCAATAAATGACACACATAATGAAGCATAAATGCAAAGTCTCATATAAATATGTGTGTCTCAAAATTCTCAATGTGTATCTCAAAGTGCATGAATATACAAAAATGCCCATAGGCTACAGTCATATAGGTCAAGCAGACCTCAAAAATGAAATCCAAGTGCATCATCAATCAAACACAGGGCCTGTGCCCCTAACATCACCTCCCCCTATGGTTGTGTCATGCATAGAGTGATGTGACCCTGCTGGTCTCTCTATGTGAGTCCGAGTCCTCTAGCTAGGATGGATGGAATACTACCCAGAGGTGGAGCGCCTACTGACCTATGAGCCACCTGCACCTGGTGCCTCCCTAGGGACAACTCCATGCCTCCTAAGCTGCATCTAGAGAGAGGCTATATGGGAGACATACCCCTGGATCTGCTCCTCATACTCATCTAGCAATGCCTGTAGGCGTAGAACCTCTGCCCCTATGTCTACCCTAGGATCTACCTTGGTATCACTCTATGGTGTAGGAGGAACAACAAACTGCATCCTAGCAGCACCACCCCCGATAGTGGCCTACAAAGCCTGGATCTATAGCGTGAGCTGCTCTATAGTGGCATCTCATTGGGCTATGGTAGCATCTCACTATTGTACCTAGATCTTGGTCGACTGGAGCTCAGCCTCGACCTCGTGCAACTATGCTCTCAGAGGAGAATCTCTCTCCTCGAGATCTAGCTCCTCCTCATCCTCCTCAAGAGCCTCCTACTCCTCCACTGCCACCTACTCTACTAGTTGGCCCCATACCTCGGTCCTGGCTTAGACTCTGTGCCCTGCTAGATCTATACCATCATCCCCACCATCATCCTCGTAGCCCAAGATGCCATCACCATGCCACATAAGATCCCCCCACCACTACACAAATGCATCTATGACTCCCCTAATGACTCTTGGGTCAACTACTGGGGCATCCTCCTCATCAGAAAGCTCTATGATCCATGGAGGAGGAAGGTCTCCCTCTACTGCGAGGTGCCTATACAAAAATGGAACAAGCGGCACATCCTGCTACAGCCCATACTGACGAAGAACCCGGGAGTAGAAGAAATACTCCCTGATGCCAACCTTGCGATCGATGAGCCACCGCTCATGCCGCATCCTAGCTGTGAAACTAGTCGGATCATCCCAAGCCGAGCACTCATGATACAGATGCCACATGATATCACCGACCTTCAGCCCAGTAAAAGTAGCAGTATAGTGGGAGAGCTCCCCCGCATGAGGATGGCTCTTGTGCTCCTCGCACCCTTGAGCCCATCTAGCAGCATAGCACTACATCCACTCCTCGATGACTATGATCTTAGTAGGAAGTCCTCTGGGATGATCTACCTTAATGTGCTCCCATCCCCAAACCTGTAAGAGCAAGCTGCAAGTGATGCCAATGTGACCCCACCGATGGATGTGATACAACTCATCATAGCACTAGGCCAACAGGGACCTCCCCCATGCATAGATGATGGGCTTTACACTATCCATCAGATCCTGGACCATCGCAAGGAGGTTCCATGGGAACCTCAAGCCTGAGAAATCTAGAATGAGAATGTTGTTGATAACCATCAGCAACACTGTGTGCCTCTCGGAGAAGACCCTCTCTTGGTACCAGTGCATAATAGACACACCACCATATTTGGTGTCCTTGAAGGCATCTACAGCATGCCTTTCGAACACCCAAAGAAAGACAACATCACGATCATTAGTGGTCGAAGAGACAATGGCCACTCCATCAAAGGGGATCCAAAAAATCCTATACACATCCTCCAGTGTGATAGTCATCTCACCGATAGGAAGGTGGAAGGTATTAGTTCGAGAGTCCCATCGGTGTACCAGGGTCGTAAGGTAAGCCTGATATGACATAATAGTGGGTAACCTAGTGACAAATTGTAGCCCATGGGCCTTGAGCCAGGCCTAGTCCGTAGCACTCAAAAGGGGTAGAAGGTCATTCATGAGCTTTGGGTCCCGAGCCCGAGCAGTGAGAATCTAAGAGCAAAAGAAAAGAAAGCAAAGCATAACTACAATGCATCTAAGGCATAAAATCACAATAAAGCATGAAAAATGGTGTGAATAATGATAGGCTATCCTAAGTCTAAGAAAAGAGGAATAAATGCACCTAATCATGCAACATGGTACAAGAAAGCAGTTCAAAAATCCAAAAAAATCAGCATAATCACCTTGCAAAATCCAAAAATTCACAAAATTTAACTAAGGCTCTTGGCCGCTATCGCCTACAATGGCCAAAAACTGGTCATTGAGGACAGAAGTGGCCAAACCCCAATGGTCAAATTTCTAACCATTGGGATTCAAAGCTAGTCACTCTAAGCGATAGTGGCCAAATTGTAGTCCGAGCCAGCCGCTCTGAGTAGTAGTGGCCAACAGCAAATACGATAGATATGTCTACCCTAGGACAAAAATACCAAAAAATTTAACAAAAAAAGCAAAATGGGGGCAAGCCCACCAAGAAAAATCCTAAACTAAACCTAACTATGGGTTTGGTTCATTTCCAACAAGCTTAATGAGGTTCATTTACCGATTACTTAATGTGGTTCATTTTACTAAAAAGTGAGTAGGGTTAAAGGTTTCGAAGAGTACCCGAGAAGCTCTAGCTCCTCCGCTCGATGATGCCTCGCCCTGCATAGCCATGATCCTCCAAACCGCAACAACACTCCAAATTGCAGAAAGTCATTTTCACTACAGAGCTTTAAAATGCAAACTGACAGCTGGTGAAAGTGAAAGGTCAAAACCCTAGGGTTACTTTTTATATTTTTGAATTATGCCTTGGTCACTGCTATCATCAATGGCCCAAACTTCTTGGTCGCTCAGGATGAGAGTGGCCATGAGCAGGCATTTGGGGGTCATTAGACCTGACAGCGGCCAACAACCTGAGCAAAAATAGGAGTTCTCTCCATGAGAAGTAGCAAAAACATTAAATAAACACATCTTGATGACTCATGGTCATCATAATGTTCAAAATAACAAAAAAATCACATAAAAGCACATCTCGAGTAAGCCTCGTATCAAGTTATTTACTCTATCAACTCAACGGTTGCAGCGATTTGCACTCCATGCAATTCGGTGAGATGAGTAAGTTACCATGAGGTTACTTGAGGTAAAACATTCATTTTGGAATTACGATGTGCCTCCTTCAATCCCGAAGAAGACCAAGATGGTCGGACTACTCCACGGGTACGAAAGAATCATCCTAGTTCCTCTATGACACAAAAACACTGAGCCAAGTGATGCAATACAAGCATAAATAGAATCACTCATCCTAATTCCCTAAGAAGGCCATTGATGGCTGGACCGCTCCCCGGGATAGGGATGAATGATTATCATAAATAATTGAGGTCACACTTGGATGGGGGTTTTCCCATTAAAAGAACAAATACTAGAAAGGAACCAAACCAGTCAAGATTGGTCAAGCGATTTGTCGCTTCATTCATTGCCCTTCCCTTACCAATTCATTTTGTGAGGGGGTAGTTCAAATATTCAAATAATCATAATCAAAATCAACAAAATATCACTCGATCATATCAAAATTGCGTTCATCCTATGAATCATTGCAGACAACAACTACAAAGTTTCCCTTGTTTGTTGGGGTCATAAGCAAACTGTGACATTATCAGTTCGTAGCTCTCCTACCGATCGGATCTGATTGTAGCAATAGAAGCTACCCGATTGTGTCTGAGGAATGAGTGTGATTGAACATGTGCAAAGCCCTATGCTAAGTTAAGCCTTCCAAATGTTGAAGCAATGATTCAAGGATGCGTGTCATCTTGCGTGATTGGGCCATCCAACATTGATCAGGTCAATGATCATCTTACACCCTGCAAACATAGCAGTCTACGTTTTCGCTCTACGTTGTGTCTATCACTCAGTGCATCGAAAAAAGGGGCATCTATAGACACCTAAAACATGTCATGTTTAGGGAGACTACTCACATGGGTACACTCATAGGTCATGTGACTAAACCTTGGGACCTTCCAAGTATCAAAAGTGGTTTTTACCACTCATTTGGGGCATTTTCAGCCCATCCAAGCCTGGCCGTTGTAGACCAGAGTGGCCAGAATCCAACCGTTGTAGCTCAGAGCGGCCAAACCTTAGCTATTGCAGATGATAATGGCTAAGATTTAAATGCATTTTTCCACCCATCCAGCCTAATCTTGGGTGGAAGTGGTAGTCTGCATGCAATAAGGATGAGCGGGGACAACTTTGCATTCCTCCTCATAGCCAGTTTACATGGGAGTCTTAAGTCCAAATTTAGACTTCAGTTAAACATAGAAAAACAAAGAGCTTCTCATGCTAACACCTAGTACGCATGAGGGATTCAGTCCTAGGGTTTGAACATTGACCTAGGGCTTCAAACACTTTATAAGGAGTAAACCTAAAAGCACTAGGGGACTTTCTTTTATCAATCGAAGGGAGAGATAACATCACACATCAGAATATCAAACAGGTTGGATCATTGAGGAGAGCTTTTAGAGACTTGGAGAGCTTCCCTTGGAGATCGATTCTTGTAGCGGAGCCCTATCATATTGGAGGGCAAATCTGAACACATAAGGTAATCATTTTAACATTAGTAGCAGACTTGAGCCCATAGCCTTTGGATCAATAGAGAGAGATTTCACCTTAGCGGCCATTGTCCTGGATAGTGGCCCGCAACCTAGTCTAGGGTTTTAGGTGTTAGTGTCTTTTATTCTGCTTTCTCTTGCATTTCATTAGCATAAGCTTTATTTCAGTTATTCACGTTCATAGTACTAGTTTCATTGCATTTGTTTCCATTGAGCTTATTCATTGCTAACAACCTCATCCGGGGAGGTAATCTCGGACATCTAAGCGTGTGTTGTTGTTTCATTGATTTTAGGGCTACAGGTTCAATCGGGCAAATCCACAACATACGAGAGCAAGAAGATCCCTCTAGCAATCAGACCTAGAGAAGGAGGCATCTGTAAGCCCTCATACATTTCCATGTGCATCACCGGGAAGCCTGATAAAGTGCACCCCCTATGCGAGGGGATATTTTATACACTTGCTGCCCTCTTTGTGTGTAAAATCATGTATCAAACGAAGGGTATCCCTTAGAGGGATTCATATGTAACCGGATCTTGGGAATATCAATACAAAAAGCATTCATTCATTTATTTCTTTGCATTCTGGTTATATCTGCTTTATGCCTTTCATTTATTGCATGTTTAAACATTAAAGGATTCAATCGAATCGCAAGTAGAGTAGTTAGTGGATGGTGCACCGCTTCCCGGGGTCACTACAGAATGCTTACAAAGTAAATGTGAATGTTTTGATGTGTGAAGGTAGAAGGTTGAGGTGTTGTAGTGCAGTCATGGTGATGATACTGATAGATGAATATAAATCAATCAAGACTCACTTATACGAAATATGATTCATACTAGCAATGCTATGTAGTGGAGGATCGGATCTATTAGTGAGAGCTAGCTTGATATCATTATTATAGAAGGTAATTATAGGCTCCTTGTAGTGTTGTATAGGTTTTGAATGTGGTAAGGGTTGTTATGTATGATGATCATTGGTTGGAGATATAGGTGGTGTAGCTCGATCAAGATATCTCTTGTTCCCTATCACTGTATTGATAATTCTAACAAACCCTTGATCAGGTGGGGTTGTATAGATTTCGTTAACATGTCTAATTTTATCTTCCTTATCCTCATATTTAGGTAAGGGATCTTTAAATATATATATATTTTGGTTATCAGGGGAAAGAGGGTTGTTGATTTGTAATTGATTATTATCGAGCATATTTTGTACTAGGTTCTTAAATGAATAGTAGGCCTAAATATCATGACCATTTTGTCAATGATATAGGTAGTACAGGTCCTCTCTATGCCCCTTAGATTTTGGATTATTAGGTCCAATGGGGTGAACCTTTGGCAAGGTGATAGTCCTTGCCTCACACAATTAATTAAAAAGCATTGTCAAATATTTAGGCAATAGAGTATAGGTGTGAGGTGTTCAGTATGGTTGATTTTATGCCTGAGTCCACTGAGTTTGGTATTGTGCAAGGTAAGGTTGAGCTTTATAATTTAGTTGTTGCAGCACTGGTTGTTTCTTAGGCCTAGGAACAAGGACAATTTGATTGAATAGAGTTGGTCTTTGTTGTGTGTGGTTGCCTCTAGGGTTTTTGTTCCACTCTTTTTTATGAATTTTTATATCCTCCTCTTGGAATTTAATGTCTTCTATAACTTTAGCTTGTGTCAAAGCCTCCTTGAATGTTTGATACTATTCCAGTTATAAAAGAAGTAAGATTTTCTTCAAACAAATTTTGGTAAAAAATTAGTTGAGTTTCATAAAAAGCAGGATGAATGGTAGTTTTCACATAAATTTCCTCCACCTATTACCATAGTCGGTGATTGGGTCATCATCAAATTTCCTAAGGTTATAAAAGTCATTTAGGTTAGCTTTCTTTCTCACACCAAATGAAAAGCATTCTAAGAAGGAATTTGTGAGCTACTAAAAGCTATGAATGTTGTGCCTCGATAGATGATTGAACCACTCTAGGGTTGGGTTCGAGAGCATTATTAAGAAAGTTCTGAGTAACAAAGCATCATAACTTTGAATTTGAAAGAATAGGTTCACAAAACTAGTGGCATGCTCCTATGCATCCTTATCCTCTTTAAAATTATCTAGCTTGGGTATTTCAAAATACTTTGGATATGTGGGACACGAGATGGAAGGATGGAGTGGTTTATTATAAATCTAACTCATAGTGGGTTTCTTGTTACCCAATCCTGAAGCTTGTGATTTTTCCAAAAATTGAATGATATTAGTTAACACCTTGTAAGATTCAACAAAAATAATCTCATCTCTCCGCATTTTTCCTCAAGGAAGGGGAGGTGAAAGATGCCTAATGGGACTAGGAGGTTGATCATAGTCATCAACTATGTCCTCATAAAGAGATTCAGGATATCCTTGATCTTAATATTCTGATATTAAGTCTTCATAGGTTTCATGCTTTGATTGGCAATTTTTCTTTAGTTGCTATTGAGACCTATGATGACTAATGGGCATACAAGGAGGATGATTTTGGTTTAGCCTATGCGGTAGCTCAAAATATTATGCAATGTACCTTTATGTAGTTCATTGCCTATAAGTACTAGGTGTGATGAATTTCTCATGTGTTGCCTTTTGCAGACGTTCTTGATGGAATCATTGTTGATGCAACCATTTTTGGCACACCCTTTATTCTAAATGATCTTGTTCTAGGTGGTCTCAGTCCATTTGCAACTTATCCAATCATAGTTGGCATAGTTGCTCCTATCTATTCATATTTTTCATAGATACTTGATTGATTTGATTGGTTGTATATGGTTGATGAGCCCTTGTATTTATTTAGAGGGACTTATTTTGCTTTGTATCCCACCAGGGTTGGCTACCCACTTCCCATGATTAAGGGAAGCTGCATTGACTTGATGCTCAAGTTTAAATGTAACATCTACATATTGGGATGGTGTAGAGGCACAACATGCTTGCATGGAAATTTCTTTCCATTTAAAAATAGGACCGAAGTCTTCCTATTCTTCATATTTAAAATAGATATGAATGGATGAGGTTGCTCTATTAAGGTTATGAAGTATGTGCCTATATAAATGAGCATATCTTCGGCTCATCCACAAGCAATCAAGTAGAGTGGCTTGTTTTTCTAGGGTATACATTGGTGTGAAATATCGCTCATGCTCATATGGATGGTTAGATTGAGCCAAGATATGAATCCATGATAATCCCCTACTAGGCCCTTTACTAGATGGATTACATCTATTGGTAGCACAAGAACAATCTCGACCAAGAAGTTCATCTTCTTGATCATTTTGAGAACCCATGAATATATCCTGGATAAGGACTTCTTGGAGATCGAATTCCATCTATATGATATTGGTGTTATGACTTAGGCTAGGACACCATGGTAGAATACCATGTCCTCAAGGCTAAATTGGAGGTATTTTGTACCCCCTTGTAAATTTTCCTTATCTTCAGCTAGTGAATGAGCTCTATTGCATGTAGTTACCATGATCTTTATTATGTAAACAATAAGTAAACAAACAAAGTATACAAAATAATTATCTCTTTTAAATTTTATTTGTGAATCCCTATATTATTTTGTGTGTTTTGATGTTGATAAACCCATATCTCTATAAAACTAAAGGTAAACAAAAAAAATAGAAAACTACTATAGGGTAATTTGAGCACACCACCTAATGAAGAATGTAACACAAATGATAAAGAATGGTTTCCTATTGGATGCATGATCAAGGTAACCTAAGGAATTAAATTCAGCCCTCTAGGGAGATTGTGCTATCTGAGTCCTTCTACTAGCCCAAAAAGGAGTTCACTTCAATACTCGGGTGTGTCTTGGACACAAATTATAGATGTGTTCCACTGATTATTTTATCCCATGGTAAAATGGAACTACTAATCCTTCCTACTTTGAGTGCACCCAATATTAGGGGACCTTCTTATGATGAAATCTGAAAAGCCACTCACTTTGGCCAACTAGGTTTCTAGGGTGCAAGCCAATGAATGGATATGAAGCCCACCATCACTGGTCTCGATCAACGGTTGGGTATGAAGTCCAAATCGTTGATGTTAAATTGAAACATGGTGTGTGGGGTTATTTTTATTTTATGCAAAAGAAAGTAAAAGCAAGAAGCATTTCCATGATATTTCACTAATGCATAAAAGAATATTTTAAATTCATATTTCTAAGTAATAAACATTTGAATTTTAGAAACCTATAAAATGTATAACCCTATATGACCAACCTTTAGAGAGGCAACAAGTAGGCAGACCACAACAAAATAGAAATCGAGGTCATCTTTGCAAAGAATGGTCTATAGAAAAGACCATCTGACCTAGAGATGGTCAAAAATAGGGGCCATATAAGATAGGGATAGATATAGACATAAGTTGTCTAACCTAGGAACAATCACAGATAAAATGTCTTAAAGACTATAAAACCTCTAAAATTCTTTCAATTTAGCATGAAAATTCTATCTTTATTTTTTAAAATAGGGAAAAAAAATTAGAGTGGCTTATTGTGAAAACCTATATTTGATGAAGATGCTTCTTTCTAGTAATTTTTCTACTCTGGTTTGAGGTCATATCTGGGTGGGATGGTGGTGCATGCAGGTCATATCTATAAGGGATGGTTACACTTGCTAATTGTCTCTATTAGGGATAGTGGTACCTACAATTCAAAAATACCAAGAAATGAAATAACCATAATGATAAAAATAAGATATGAAATAATGGTACACCTTTTATTAATATCAATTATGTCCTTCAAAAGATGTTACAATTAGATATCATGGAGGGATTTACTACCAATTTCATACAAATATTTACAATAAGAAAAGTATGCCACTCATTTGGGGAGGTTTTCTTGTGATATTTGTAAACAATGATGATTATGGATGAATATTTATGCCACTTCTTTGTAAAGACCTATAATCTACACACAAGAAAATCTAAAGAGCATCAAAAGCATATGAAGAGCCTTTCAATATAAGGCCCATAATCATGGTAAAGAAAGCAATAAAGAAGCTGAAATATGATAAATAAATGCATGAAAATGAAATATAACTATGCTAAATAGTAATTGAAATGCTATTAAATCTACTAAAAGAAAGAAAATAGGGAAAACAAATCTTTGCCAAGAGGTAGTCTCCGTGTAGGATGGTCTTACCTGTTGGCTATCTCAGGATGAGATGGTCATACCTACAAGGCATCTCTGAGAGATATGACCACTAAGATATGAGTGATTTCCTTGTGATCAATGTAAGGCAACGTTGGGTTTGATCCATGGATGAGTTGGCATTCTTGGTGTGCTCGTGAGGAATGACTTAGGGGCAAAATTTGACACTAAAGCAAGAGCGTTGGATTATGAAAGGAGCAAAAATTTGATCTTCAATATTTGAGATGGACCATTGGCATGCTTAGAAACTTCATGGTTGAATTTTAGTAGCACTTTGTTGCTTTGAGAATAGGAACTTTTTGATTCTTCAGTTCAACAACACTTCGATGCATGAAAATTGGATATATTCAATGGAGACTAGGTGCATATAAATATACTTACTAATGGGAGTCCAAAGCTTGTAAGGTAAGCCAAGAAATTATTGCAATCAAGAAATATAACTACTTCTTGATAACCATTGTGCAACTCGACTTTATTGTATTGTTTCTCTTAGCTAGCACACATGATTGTTTGAACCGTAGTGAGAAAAATTGCTTCAGGATCGACCATATTGGGGTAGGATGGTCATGACTGAGGGCCATATTGAGATGATATGGTTATGATTGAGGAGGTGATATGGTCACTTTTGCAAAGGGAAATTCCTCCTTTTGAGTGGTGAGAACTAGGGTTAAGCCCTAAGGCTGCCCAAGGTGGATCATATAGCCTAAAAATGTGTCCATATAGGTAGTCTCCATAACATGACATGTTTTAGGTGTCTATAGATTCATATTTTAATGCATGAGATAATTATTCATGAGATGGGATCATTAAATAAATTTTGATCCATTTTCATTATCCTATTTTACTCAATCTTCACTATATCATAAATTTGAATATTTGAGGCACTCTAGAGAATGATAAATGATTAAAAGTTTAGAAATAATGGTTTTTACCCTTTGACATGAAACTTTGTACAAAATGAACCCTTTTAAAACATAATAAGAATCAATTACAACTAAAGTGAAGGTGTCACATTTTTTATAAGTTGTTATTTTGAACTGCTCCATGTTTATATCATTTTGGTCTTAATTTTGAAAGTTTTAGCTTCTAGTTTGTAAAATGTTTGGGGAACCTTTCAAAATATCTTATTCTATTTAATAAAAAAAAAGGTATAATTGTTGGTACTATTTTGGCATAATGATCTTTGAGAGCATGAACAACTCGTAATTTGCTTAGATTATTCATCTCCCTTAGGAAGTGATAAACTTGATTATTCCATCTTTAAATTAAGGAAATAAACATTTGTGATACTTATTGGCTTGCACTAAAAAATAACTACTATTAGAAAACATAAATAGGTTATGTATCTCTTGGCTACTACATATGGTGGTGACATTAATAAAATTATCTATTAAAATATGTATCAATTGAGTGGGATCCAAATATATAGGATCTTATATTATTGTAAGATATAATAAAGGATAGTTGCAAGCTTAATGCAGTGGTAAGGGATTTTTCCTCTCTTTGAGATGTCCAAGGTTTAAACCCCACTCAGTATGAGGGGACCAATATCCCTCATAAAAATCTATGTAAAATCATTAACAAAAATCTAATAAAGGAGAATGGTATATCTTGAGAAATTCTACATTGAAAACTAGATGCATCCACATGTATAAAACTAAATAAAGAATTAAAATATTATTACCTACCATACTATATGGTGTATGCATTATAAGGAAGAGTTTGAACCTTTCAATGATTACCAAAGAAGATTTCCATCCTTTAGTGCAACCAAACCTACTATCCTACTTGGAAAATGGGATAAGATTGATCTTGATCATGTTGCTCCTTGTATTTTTACAACTAATACCCAAGTATTTGTTGAACATATTGATGGAAATTTTGAATATGCTATAAGAATTATTTAGCTTTATGAGCCTCTTAATTTATCCCGACATCACATGACCATAAAAAATATGGAACAAGATAATGATGGATTTATTGGGATAGAATCTAAAATATACTTAGAATAGTTTATGATTAATAGAGTTGAGCCATGTTATAAAAATTTTAGATGTAACCTCAAAATTCATCCTATGTATGAGGATGATTATGGTTTTGCATCCTAAATAGGTATAGTAGCATTTGGTTCACTACTTCTATTTATCCATTAATATATAGATAAAATTGTATGGAGTGCTTTAGTCTAGAGTTAGATTGATCTCAAAGATTATCCCAAAAGTTGTTGATAAAATAAGGATCTATTAAATTGTGAAAAAAATCTAACTTCTAATGTGACCACAATAAATAGAAAGAAAAATGTGTCTCCTTTTACCATTAGAATGAATCTTTACTAATCTTTCTAATCTAGTCTAAAATAATTAGAAAGAGTTAATGTAAAAAAATAAATATGAGAATTTAAGGTTAAAATACATGCAAAGTAAATGCATGAAGTTAAAATATGGCCATAGCCATATCAAGTAGAGTTTATGATAAATTAACACATGAAAAAATCAAATAACATCAATGTGCTCTAGAATATATGAAATTAGAAATAATAGAAGGAAATGACTAATAGAAAGTGAAAAGGAAATTTCACAATCACTATGTATTTATAATCCAAAATTATTGTGCCATAATTGAAGTTCATGCAAAATATTTCAATTATTCCAAAAGCAAAGAAAGAGGACAATATGGAGTCCATAAGGTATAGCTCTAATTTCTTCACTAGCCAAAATATGCTTATAAGGGATTCACTAGCTCTTATTTATCAAAAATTATGTTTGACCTTATTGTATTATGGCTATATTATATTTGATCCTATGATATTTAATCTATGATATTTGTGATAGTATTAAGGCGTAAAAAACCATCGGTGGTATCAAATACACTACCAAACTCTATTGAGGTTGATAGAGTTATTTTAGCCACTTGTAGAAATAAATTTTATCCAATTTGATAAAGTTGAGGAATTTGTCTACTTTGAACTAAGTAAGACTAAGACTCTATTTGAAGGTCATATTGTGTATAATGGCTAGAATATTTCCACGGTTGGAAAAAAACCAGTGAACACTAGGACTCAGCAATATTGATTAGAGGGCAAATAAAATTTAAGATAGTTGATCATTTAGGGACATAGCCAACCCTTGACATTAATTTCATAAAGTTGAGGATTCAAGGAACATAGATATCCCTTGACATAGAAAGTTGATAGAAGATATAGGAACATTAAAATTCACCTTGACATAGAAGATTTAAGGAATCAAGGTCATCAAGTCACCTTAAAAAAAGAGAAAGAGTTACATTAGAAATAGTAGCAAAAAAAGTGTGAGAAGCTTCCTATAAATAATATAGAATAATTATAGCTTCTAAGTGCATAGATAGAAAGTAGAAATAATAAAAGGAAAATTTTCAAGTCATAGAGAGACCTTGACATAAGAAAAAGTTTTAGGTCATAAAGATACAAACCTTGACATTGAGATTTTAGGTCACAAAGATATTGACCTCGACATAGGAGATAAGAAAATATTTTATATAATTTGTAGACATTAACATTGATTTAAATAGAAGATTCAAGTTATAGAAACCTTGACATTATAAATAAGAAATAGAGTGAGCAAAAATAGCAAGCAGTATATAGTAAGTAGTAATAAAATAGAATATTTAAGAAATCTATGATAGAAGATCAAGGTTACCTATTTTGAAGAAGGAAGAGACATTCAAATAGAAGCGATCTATATTGGTTAAGAAATTTTAGAATAAAATAATAGAAGGCCCGATTCTTATTTAATGCTATAGAATGATTCATATTGTAGAAAATGAGAAGGATTACTTTGAAGAGAAGAGTCCAAAGTAAAGGTTATTAGTTTATGTATAAGAATACGATATCAAGCATACATTATTTCAAGAAATAGAAGAGAAGTCTTTTGGCCATAGAAGCAGACAAATAAAAAGACTTATAATGATCATAGTAGTAAAAAATAAGTCTATAAACCATAGCAATAGAAGAAAGGAATGATTATAAGGCCAAACATACAAGCATTCTAGCACAATTGTAGAAGGTGAGCCATATAATTCACTTTAGGATAGGAATATAGCCATTCATTTGGCTCTTACCATACAAAAAATGAGAGTCATATAGCTCATTCTAGACCAAAGTCATCCAAACCACACTAGAGGAGAACTAGGTATAAAGGAAGCCATATAGCTCATGAGTAGAGTTATGTATCAATTTTTCTCATATTCTTGTTAGCAAAATTCTTAGTAAAGCTACATATTCAATTTTTTGGAATATCAACATACACCAGAGCCACATCAACCTAGGAATATCTAGCAATGTTATAAGAAATGACAATACCCAAAGGTCACAAAAAAATAGTCTAAGGGAAGAAGTTGAATCAGTTTGAAAAGGATAACAACTAGGAAGACAAAGAAAAGGAAACACTGAGAAAATAAAGTGAATCATTTGAAAGGGAAGTGAAACATTGGAGGCAATTGGTAAGCAAAAGCACCAAACCAAGCAAAAGTGCAGAGCATTACTTTGGGTGCAAACATAACACTCATAGTGAACATTATCCAAAATTTAGTTTCAATTGAATTAGAACATTGTTTGAAATAGTGAATTGATAAATGCAATGGTCTGAGAAATGATTACCATGCATAGCTACATGTTGCAATAGCAAATTTCCTATTAAAAGTAGGAATGAGTTTGCATGAATTTGCCAGAGAGTGAAATGCAACACAAATATTCATGTGCATAGGATTCAATGCAAGTTTCAAATGTATTTTTAATATTAGGGTTTTTGTAAGACAAATTTTATATTAAAGTTTTATATTAGGAGCTGTAAGGCTAAAATAGAAGATTTTGGGGCTTATTTAAGTTATTAGGAGAATGGAGTGATAAGTAGGGATAATTATAGTTGTTTAAGTTTTTTTAAGGTTATTTAAGTTATTTATTGGAGAGATAAGGACTTCAAATAGTTTAATTGATTTTTTAAATAATATTTTTCAAGTTTAAAGTTTATTTAATTTGATTTCATATTTTTGAGAAAAATGAAAATTAGAAAATGATTGAATTATTGCAAGTATTGGAAAGGTAAAAGAATTTCAACATCAAATTTAGGAAAATATAAATTTGTAAAATTCATTCTTTAGTTTCTAAAACTAGGGAGACAAGTATTTCTACTCCATAGGAATTTAAAATAATTTTTTTTCTTATCGATTAAAAGATTTGCATTAAGTATGGATTTTAGCAGGGACCCAAAACCTGATTATAAACAAGCTATAGAAGATGAATACCCAAAATAGGACAACATAGGACACAACCCTTCAAAATTGAAATTCAGCAAAGGTTGTCCTTGAAAAATAGCCACCAGACCATAGCAAAAACAAAGGATAACCTTAAGAAGAAAGTAAAACAAAAAAGAACACTTCAGGCAGCAAGGTTGAAGCATCGATCAAAACTACATAGGAGGAAGTCCTTAGGCATCTTGGGCTTCTTCATATGGGTTGTCTCTAGCCTCCTAAAGCTCAGTGTTCAATGTATCCATGTCAACATCTTTGTCATCACTGTTATCATCCATAGGAGCTACAACCACCTTGATGTCCTTTGTCGGAGCTTTAGGAGGAGTTTTAGGAGTGTTAACAATATCTTCAGAGAATGCCTTCTTGAATAAAATTAAATTTAGGTCATTATGCAAATCGATCAGTTGAGATAGACAATTGGAGATAGATTTAATGATAAACTATTGCATGCATTGGTTAGGGTCATCCTTCTCATCATCCTATAACTCAATGACCAGGGATTCCTTATTTTGGGTAAAGTTCTTCATATGGACAGAGGAGCAGATATTTTTTGGCTCAGGCTCAAGGGATTCACTTTTGGGTATTTTACTTAGCCTACGAACATTTTAAATCACCTTTAACTTTTTAGCAGAAAGCACAGGAGCGCTTGAGGATTGAGGAGTGGTCTAATATGAGCTAGGTTTTATGGATCTAGGCTTGGCATTATGTTCAAGGGATAGGATTATACCTTGAGGATAGTGTATTATCCAGTGATTGAAAAAACATTAAACAAGCCTTGATGAGTAGGAAATTCAGAGCCATTCTTTCTTCAGCTATGGTCAATGGCATAACTGATGGAGTTAAACAAGAATTGAGGGATATTAACTAAGTTCACTTTCGGAAAATAGTTGAAAAATGCAAAATAAAATCTACAAAGAACCTTATCAAGGTCATAAATAGTGACAAACTCCATGATAGGATTTAAAACACTACTCCAATAAAAGGGAAGCTCCTCATGGTGAATTACCACCTCGAATTTTCTACATAGCTCCTTGTCCTTAATCTCTTTAAGATTAGCATCCCAATTATGTTTCTCTCTACAAATTGATATACCTTTGTCTTGTTGACCAGTGAGCTCGACCAAGATCTTAATTTCAACATCATACATCCTGTAGCATATGGTCATTCTACCATTATCCCACATACTCAGGAACAACGTAGTAATCTCAATATTTTCTCCTTTAATTTTTTAGAAAAATGGGAGGAAGCCCTTGGTAGAAAGGATGGCTTCAACAATTGATTTCATATCAACACAAGATGGCTCAACAAAAATCATGGTTGTAGTAGGGAAATAACTTTGGGGATGATCTTGGATTAAGAAGGTATGGAAATGAATTGGAGCAGGGCAAGAATAAAAATAAAATAGCCAAGAGATCAAAAATAAAAATAATCCAACTACCTTCTCAACAAGGGTGTCGAGTGAGTCAAGAATGAGAAAAATTGCACAACTCGAGGAGCTCATCATAGAAAAAGCATGCAAAATCATGAAAATGAAGCATGTGGGAATCCATTCCAAAAGCCCACATGATGGAAATATCAAACTGGGAAAATAAAAATGAGGGCAAGACATGAGGGAAGGGGCCAACATGGATAGAGGATGGGGGAAGTTGAGGGAAAATAATGATGGGAATGAGAGACAAAGTGGTGCAAAAGTGTATGGTTAAGATAACCATGGGGAATAGGGGGGAGCAGATGAATGAAAAGAGGAGGCTAACATGGAAAGGAAGGAAAACAAAAAAAATAAATGAAGAAAATTTGCAAAAAAGAAAACCCTGAAAAGCGGTGGATGGAGAAATAAGGTTGACAAAAAAATATTGACCCATAAACCAAGGTTGCATAGGAATTAATGAATAAATGAGCATAGTCAATGAATATTTATCCTATTTGAAGGGAAATTGACTTGCTTCACATCAGTATTGGTCTTTATTAAAGATAAAGAGTCTTGCTCCATGACTGCCTCCAACCCCTATGGAAGACTATTGGTCCATGTCATAAAATCAGTGGAGTAGATGTCAATATTAGCCAATTTATCAGCTACCTTATTACTTTCTTTGAAGGTATGCTGAAATATTATTTCTTGAAAGGTTTGACTAACAGCTCTAGCTTCATCAATGCAATTCCTTATTCTCCAAGAGGGAATTTTTGAATTTTTTAAATAATTGATGATAGTCAAAGAATCACCTTCAACTATGAGCTTGTCAGAATAATATTTAGCCAAGACCATGCCACACCACAAGGCTCTAGCTTTAGCAAACTAATTTTTTTGCTTCCCAAAAATTTAGCAAAAGCAAGGATGACCCTACCACTGCAGTCTTTGAGTATGCCCCTAGCTCCAATGATTCCTAGGTTGCCCTTGGTAGCACCATAAAAATTTAGTTTGGACCAACCTAAAGGAGGGGGAATCCATTTGGACTGACTTTTGATAATAGATGGAGGAATTGAATGGCTATCCATAATAGGAAAATTGAGAGATAGGCCCAGGGAAGCCTCAAACTGGGAAGCATGATTGGATGGAAGAGGATAGAGGGAGGCATTTTCTGTAGCAGAGGAAATAATTTTGTTCAGGATACTATCTGAGATTAACGAATTATTAGGATAGACTTACCAAAAATAGTGATGGAGATAAAATTACCACAACAATTTGATATGGATGTTACAGAAAGGATTCATCCATTGGGTGAAAAGGTCAACAATGGAGTATGGTTTGACCCAAAGGATGTGGAAGAAATCAAATAATTTATTAAATATGGAATAAGAGAAAGGGTAAACAAGAAGAGGTGATAGGAGGATTCCAAATCAGAAAAGCAAAGATAACACATGTTAGGGATGGAAAGACCTCTTTTGAGAAGGTTGTCAATAGCAAGAATCTTTTCCTGAATAGATACCCAAGCAAAAATGGTAATTTTGGGAATCAGGTATTTTGGCCATAAGATATTAAAGGGGATAAGCGGCTCTTCATGGATAAAAATAATTTGGTAAGCTTATTTGATAAAAAAATATCCAAAATCAGTGAATTACCAGAAGATATGATCATGTGAACTCCCTTAAGGAATTACTGATGAGTTAAGAAGAAATTGCAGTTCTCTAGATTCCTCAAGATGAGTAGGACTACTGATAATTTTCCAACTCTTTCTATTATGCTGAGAACTAATGAAATTGGAGACTTTTTGACCAAAAAATATATTAGTATAACCCTTGAGGACAACAAAATGAGGATTATGTATTAGAGGTTCTCCTAAAATCCATTTATCATGCCAAAAATCAATTTGTTGACCATCACCTAATCTCCATATGAGACCTCTTTCCACAAGGAATCTGGCTTGCAAGATCAATTTCCAAAAGAAGGATCCTCTAGAAGGGATTACTGCATTGAGAAAATCCATGCCCTGCAAGTATTTATGACTGAAAATGAGTGTCCAATCAGACTTCACATTTGAAATTAGTCACCAAGCCTGCTTTGCTAGAAGGGCTAAATTTAGGAGGTGGATTCTCCTAAGACCAAGCCCTCTAGAATGTTTTGGTTGGAAAAATTTATCCCAAGCAACAAGGTGGAAATGTTGTTTGTTTTTAGAACTAGATGGGAATGCTTTGAAGAGAAGCTTGTGTAAGGGTGACCTTACCAGCTTGAGATAGTATATTCCCTTTCTAGCCAACTAATTTATTTTGTAGTCTTTCAATAACATTATTCCACATTGAAGCATTAGGATGACCTATAAATAGAGGGAGACCAAAATATGTAGCAGGAAAGGATGAGACCGGGAACTCAAGGATGCGAGATATCTTGTTCTACCTTTGAATAGGAGTATTAAAAAAATAAATCTTGCTTTTGTGAAAGTTTATTTTTTTCCCAGCTGCATCTTCATATAAGAGTAAGATATGTTTGATAACCATGGCCTCAAAAATAGATGCAACTATGGAAATAATTGTGTCATCCACAAATTTTTGATGAGAAACTGGTCTGGTTTACAAAGCAAATTTTATGCCTAAGATGAGGTTAAGGCTACAGGTTGCCTTAATAGTTCTACCTAATGCTTTAGTAGCCAATATAAAAAGTAAAGGGGATATAGGATCTCCTTGATGAATGCCTCTACTACTCAAAAAATAACCTGTAGTAGATCCATTAACAAGCATAGAAAACCACATGGTGGAAATACACCCTTTGATTAACTCAACCCATTTAGGATGGAATCCAAATTTGAGAAGGATAGCAATAAGGAAATCCCAATTGAGTCTGTCGTAGGCCTTATTCATGTCCAATTTTAACACAAAGGCAAATGTTTTAGCATGATGAATAGAATGAAGGGCTTCGTGAATGGTAATAACTCCATCAAGGATGGACCTCCCTTGAAAAGAGATTCCTTGGCTAGATTCAATAATGGTAGGAAGGATATCCCTCATTCTAGATGCAATGGCCTTAGTGAGGATTTTGTAAACCACATTACACAAACTTATAGGCCTAAAGTCAGTCATGGATTTGGCAGTTGAGTTTTTGGGAATAAGAGCGATGAAGAGTGAATTGAAGCCTCAAGGAATAGGAAGATTGAAATTCCCTTACTGAGGAAAACATATCAGGACCAACTATATCCTAGAAAGTTTGAAAAAACTGAAGAGAAAAACCATCCAGGATAGGGGCCTTATTAGGATGCATAGAAAATAGGGCTTGATGTATCTCTTCATTGGAAAAAAGGCACTAGGAGTTTAGAATTTAAAAATTCTAAAACCAACTAAGGAATGTGATGAAGCATCGAGTTCAGGCCAAGGTCAGAGGGTGGCCTTCTCTCACCAAGAATATTAGTGAAATAAGAAACCACTTCCTCTCTAATTTCTATAATATCAGTAGTAATGGATCCAACATTTTTAGCAACCTCTTTGATTCTATTGTGTCTTCTATTTCTCATAGTGGAAGCATGAAAAAAATTAGCATTTGAATCACCTTATTTGAGCCACAAAACTCTGGATTTCTATTTCCAAAAGGTTTCTTCATGAGCCAAAATATTATGATATTTGGCTATGATGCTTCTTTCCTAAAACTAGATTTGCTCATCACACCGCCAAACCTAAATTTTATTCTCAATGGAAAGGAGTCTGTCCTCAATAGATTGTTTGATTTCAAAAAAATTCCCAAAAACCTCTTTGTTCCATATTTTAATATTTTCTTTAACATGCTTTAATTTCTGGGTAAGACAAAATGAAGGGCATCCTTGGCCAACCTGTTGCCACCATTATGCAATTTTATGCCTGAGGTCAGGATGTTGAGTCCACATTGCCTCAAATATAAAAGGCCTTCTGAAAGGATTATATTTTACAACATCCAATAGGAGGGGACAATGGTCAGATCCAACCTTGGCTAGATATTGGAGGTTAGCATCTCCAAATACTTGAACCACTTCTTGGGATAGGAAAAATCTATCCAATTTGACTTGAATAATATGATTTCCTAATATTCTATTATTCCAAGTAAATTTGGAATTTTTAATATTGACATCCATGAGGTTATTAGCATTGAAAAATTCAAGGAAATCTTCCATACTTTTCTCAAGGAACCTAGTACCTCCACACTTGTCTGAAGGATAAAGAGGAGAATTGAAATCCCCTGAAACAATCTAGGGGAATGATTTTTAATAATATTTTAACTATATTCAACATCCCTTCACCCAGAATATTTCTTTATTCTTGTGATTCTACCACCTCCAATATTTAAAATCACCCCATGAATCTCAATGGGTAGCTTTGAGAATGAGAACTACCAAGTGTCAATGAAGGGCGCACCTCAGGATGTGAACAAATTAATTTGGTTGATTAAAATATTCAAAACATCATTCCGAGGTGAATCAGGTGAAATTCAAATTTTCCCAAGTGCACTTAATTTTTTAATGATGTCAGAGGCACTCCGAAATCATTCCTAGTAGGAAAAACCTCTGATAGGCATGCTTCCTTCTTCTCCGAGTAAAAATAATTTGTAACTTAAGCTTCCTTCAATGATATATGCTCTCGAAATCATTCTTTCCTTTGATTTTGTGAAATTATATGATGGAATACCTTTTAAAATATTCTTCCTCCTTTATTTCACTGCCAAAAGTGCTTTTTAAAAAAACCATACTTTTAACTAATACTGCTTTTCTAGAAAAAGAAAAATAACTCTATTTCACCCTTCAGTCAGAAATAGATATTTTAACTGAATATTTTCTATCTGCATGATATTTTCCTTTCCTTCTCTTCTTCTTTTAGGAGTTGCATTTTAAAAATAGATTTTCACCCTGATTTCTAAAAGTTGCATGGTAGAAATCTTTTGGTGGAACTTTAAAAAATATATTCGTCACCTCATTTTTTCTTTTTTCTTTTCTTTTTCGCCTTTTTAAAAAAAGTGAATGTGACTTTCACCCCTCAATTGGGATGAAAGTATTTTTTATTTTATATATTCTCTTTTTTTGTCCATTTTTCCCTTAACTACGTCATTAAAACAAATCTATCGAACCTGCTTTTTTTCTTAAAGCAATTTACTGATTTTCGCCCAAAAATATGAAAACCCCCTTTTTTTGGGAAAAATCAATTTTAACCCCTAAATATGTGATTCCAGGAAATTTACTCACTTGGGGGTAAAATAAGACAATTTTCTTCCTTTTTTTTCTTTTAACATACATATGAGCATAACATATTTAAAAAATTAAAAAAATGTACATATATACATGTGTCCAGTATTTTTAGTGATGGTAGGCCTTCAGATGAAAACCATTTACCAAAATCGACAGATCTCGACCATACATATCCTAAAGATAATAAGAATTAACTAAATTTGCTCCTAAAATATGGAATGGACCCTCCCATACCACCTCAAATTTATGGTGTTTTCTAGGATTCACTTTATCTGAGTTCCATTTCAACGCCAAGTCATCGAATTTAAATGCCCTTTCAGACATCTTTTTTTTGAACCACTTCTATTTTGTTTTGACATGCTCCATGAAAGTGTTATATGCCTTATATATTTCTTCTTCGAGCTACAAGAGCTACACTAGTCTCGCGTTGATAGGGTCAATTTTTTCACCCTCATCACTAAGAAACTACAAAGCCTAGAGGACTGGAAGTTCAATATGGGTAGGAAAAATTGCTTCCTTGCCATACACTAGAGAGTAAGGATAAGTTTTAATGGACTTCTTGATTGATATGTGATCTGCCCATAGATATTGGTCCAGTAGTAGATGCCAACTCCTTTTATTTCTCCCAAGTGTTCTTTTCAAAATCTGAAGCAAGTTCTTGTTTGTGGACTCGTCTAAGCCATTTCCCTACAGGTAATAATTAGAAGACACTTTAAGGTAAATACCATACCTACTTGCAAACTTAGGAAATTTTTATCCAATTAAGGGAGTCTCATTATCAGTAACAATAGCATCTGGCACACCTAAATGGGTAATCAAACCCCTCAAGGAAAGAGATGACTATCGCTTGGTTTGCTTTATTTTTTGGGATGGCTTTGGACCATTGAGTAAAGTAGTAAGTTGCTATTAAAATATATTTATGTTCAATAGAAGAATTAGGATCAATGACCCCAATGAAGTCTAAGCCCCACTATTGAAATGGAGCTTCTACCTAGATTAGATATAGAGGTAAGGATGCCCTCTTACTCGTGCTGATATATCGCTGACAATTATCACAAATTTGACTTAATTTGTGTAAATATGCAAAAAGAGTGGGCCAAAAATATCTAACCTAGATGATTTTAAAAGCCATAGGCCTCCTTTCATAGTGTCCACTAGACAAGCCAGAGTGAACCTCCTCCAAAATTTTCTATTTTTCAAACTCTTTGACGCACCTGAGGAGTACTCCATCTATGTTCTTATGGAATACACCACTTGGTAGAAAAATGTATCTGAGGGCCTGTAGCCTAAATTTTCACCTCTGATAGGGATTGAGGTGAGACAAACACCTTTTGGATGTGAAAAATTTGATAAGGTCCTCTGTCTAGTCACGATCACCTGTTGCTTGGTTAGAAATATTACTCTCTCTAATAACTTCGTCATGTAATGGCATTGACGACTGAGAAGTTGCGCTTTTATCCAACTCTTGACAAAGTTCTCAACTATGAACCAATTTGGTTGGTTGAATATCTACATAATATTTTTGAATCTTGGAGATCCAACCAGCTTTTTTGTCACCAAGCTCTCCCTGAATGATAAAATTCCTCACATATGGATGAATAACATAGATAATTGTCTTGCTTTGTGAGATAAAATATCAAAATTTCTTCATGGAATTCATAACTAAATAAACCTGCTTTTCAATGAAATTGTATTTTTCTTGGTGTAGCTAGATAACTTGTCTTAGAAAAGTGATTTTTTGTTCATTCCCATCATCTTGCTTTTGTGTAAGCATGACGACATAACTTTCCTACTTGCCTACTACATAAAGGATAAAATACTTAAAATAGACTGGATTGATCAACACTGGTTCTTAAACTATTCTCTCTTTAATCTCTTGAAATGCCTGCTTCCTTTTCTCTATCCATTTGAAATTTATATTTTTCTTCTATATTTCAGTCATTGGCTTCACTACTTGAGTGAATTCGATGATGAATTTTTGGGTAAAATTGATTTGGCTAAAAAATAACTGCAGGTTCTTCTTATTGGTTAGTAGTGGAAATTTTAGGAGAGCTTTAGCTCTCGTAGGATCAATGGCTAACCCATCCTTTGAAATCACATGTACCAAGAGCTTCCCCTATTTGAAAACAAAGATAGATTTCTTCAGATTGATGGAGATACCAAATTCCTGATACTTTTCAAATACATATCTCAAGTGAGATCCATGCTCTTCCCTACAATGTGAGAAAATAGTCATATCATCAAGGTATATCACAATTATTCGATTCAACAACTCACCAAAAGTGACATCCATTACTCTTTGAAAAGTGGCACCAGTATTGGAAAGACCAAAAGGTATTCTTTGATAGGTGAAAGTGCCCCACTTGGTAGTAAATTTCATTTTATGCTGGTCCTCATCCTTTACCCAGATTTTGTTATAGCTGGAGAAACCATAAAGTAGTGAAAATATTCGTGCTCTAGTGATAATATGGATAATTTGTTCAATCTACGTCAAGGGATAATGGTATTTCAAATATACCTGGATTAGATTACAAAAATCCACACATAGGTGAATATCTCCATTCTTTTTTTGAACTAGAACTAAGTTCACTACCCAAGTCGAGTGTTTGATGGGGTAAATTATTTTCACTTCCAACATTTTTAGTAGTTCTGCTTTCATAAGCACCTCAATATTTGAATTAATAGGTCGTTGCTCTACCAAAAAGGTTTCACCCCTTATTGCAATTAAATGGTGTGTTGAATCACATTTTTGTTAAATCCTTTCAAATTGTGATAATTCCATGCAATAAAGTAAAGGAATTTAGAGCACATATTCTTAATGTTCTTGAGTTCTTATGGAGAGCAATCTATTCTGACTTTGATGATCTTGTCAAGTCCCAAATTTAACTTAGTATACTCTTTTTCATCCACCTTGATCCTATGATTTTCTACCATGTCACTGTGATCAAAGAGGCTCTCTAATATAATCAATCCTTTTAGGATGTGATAATTCTTGAGCTGTATTAAACCTTCAACTTCATATTCATCCAGCATTCTTTCCTCCACACTACCATATTATTTAATCATAAAGCTTACAATTGGTTCATAATTATTAAAAACTTACCAGTATATGTTCTTATCTGGTACTTAAGATCTATAAGTCATCCTTATAGTCTTGGGCTTTCATACCACACTTTCAATAGGGGAGAAGTTTGCACCAATAGATGCCAGGAGATCTGCACGCTTATTTCATTCTCACAAAATCACATGAACATTTAATGCATCAAATGATTCAAACAAATCCTATACCTTGTTGCGGTACATATTCATGTGATTTTTCTTTGAAATGCACATGTTGGTCACTTGGTTGATAATCAACTCAGAATCACCAAAAAATTACAACTATTTGATCCTAATATTTTTTACTTTCTTCAGGCCCAAGCATAGTGCTTCGTACCTGATGACATTATTGGTACATCTCCAAGTCAATCGGTATGAGTATGTTTTTTGGATTCTTGAAGGATATATGAATACTACTCTTGCTTTGGTACCATTCTTACATCTAGAACCATCGAAGTACATTTTCCATAATTGATCAAGGGTAGGAACTA
Organism: Wollemia nobilis; assembly: GCA_028583015.1. Taxonomy (NCBI): domain Eukaryota; kingdom Viridiplantae; phylum Streptophyta; class Pinopsida; order Araucariales; family Araucariaceae; genus Wollemia; species Wollemia nobilis. The sequence continues at coordinate 3,106,087 of JAQPPZ010017060.1, forward strand.
GATCATCAAGCACATTCTATTCATCCTTCTTAGGCTTAGTTATGGTATAGTAGCCGATCTCACTTTCCATCATCGCATTGAAATCAAGCATAGAAAACTCATCCTCTAATCGAAGCTCATCCAAAGCTTCCTCCATCAAATCCATATCCTCTAGCTCTTCAGTCACCATGTTTATTGAGTCTACAACCTTTTCTTCCTCTTCAATATTTTTGATATGATATGTGGAGGGATTCTCATTATAAATATGTATTCTCCTCCCTTTGAATGGAATCTCTAGTTGAGAATAGTCCAAATATAGGTAGCCCCCCAACTTATCTATGAACTCCCTTGATAGTAACATGCTAATGTATGGCTCCAAGTCCACTACCACAACTTCTTGAATAACAATAATCTGGGACATACTATGTAAGACAATCGAGATATCTTTTATCTCCTCCATAATTTTAACAGGAGTGCCATCAAACTATAATATGTTTGGGCTACTTGTATATTTCATACCCATACTTTTGCATACTACCTTTGGCATGACAGTTGTCACTATGTTAGATTCAATCATGCAATTGTGTACAATCCAACCCTCCATCCTGAGAGACAGGTAGAATGGGGGAGGTTTATTTTTTCCTGTAGCTAAAGTGGGCAGCATCTAAGCCAATACCATCTATGTAGGATTTTTCTTCTTATCCTTCATGAATTTCAATGACTTCTACAGTAGATCTACTTGTCCAAGCAGTTTTAACGCATCAAAAAGACTCACATTTATGGGAATATTCTTCAATTATTTGATGATATTATATGACTATGCATTGGGCTCCCTTGATTCACCAAAAACTTCATATTGGATTTAGTACTATTGTGTAGCCTCTACCCTCTAACACTTGGTCAAGGATGGGTACTTGAGCTTCTTCTTCACCTATTATCTCATTTTTATTTGTGCTTGCACAAATTAAGTTTGTGAAGTAGATGATTTTACTTGCATTCTGTCCTTCACTAGAGTAGGCAAAAGATCCTTCAACAAGACAAACTCATATGCTTTAGATGCTATCATAAGTGCTTTTGCTTGAGACTACATCCTTTAATTCTACATCTTCTGCTCAGTAGGTACCTTTAGTGGCTCCATATCTGCTGGATCAATAGTGATAGGTTTCTTCCTAGATCTTGTGAGAACTGATACTTGCTCAATATATAGGACCATGAAGTTGTGATCAATTTTTATGATCATGTTGACTTGATCACTATAAGTACTTTCTACTAGTATCTACACATAGTTCAAATGAACCATGCAGGTATATTTTCCAATAGGATCATTACAAGTAGAGCACCAATATGTTCACTTTGATGTACCATATTCTTCATTGACAAATATGGTTGTATTTCTCTCAACATCTTTTCTAGTTGAATCTGCTTGCTCTCTAGTAATCGATAGCATTTGAAATCTTAGAGATCAAAAGTCCACTTCAGCTTGCTTCTTCTTGATGGATGTGATTTCATTTGACATTGTCCTAACTATTGAATTAAATTATTGCATATCCTATAATAATTTTATGTGGGGATCAGGGTTTAAGGGCATTGGAGATGATGGCAATGGTACAGGTACTGGTGGAGAAGGCAATGCTAGGATAGGAGGAGCAGATAATTATATAATGACTAGAGCAGGTAATTGCAGAACAAAAACTACTACTCTAGTTTGGGATGTACTCAGATTCCATGAAGGAATTGGGTACATGGGTGACATGGGCAAGGGATGAGAAGATGCATTGGCATAAAATTACTATAAAAGATCAAGAAAAATAAGCATGGCCATTTTTGGTGAAAGCTTACCGATAGGAATTATATCAGCTTTAACCTTTTGTACTGTAGAATATATATCAGGGAATGTATTGGTATTAGATTGTCAGATGGCCATACTGATGTCGAAATTGAAAGATTAGAGGTAGTAAAATGTAGTTGTTCGAGATTCTACTGAAGACCATCAGGAAACCTATGCCAATTTTGAGAAAACCTGACATTAAAGTCCATGATTTCTTCTTGTGGATGCCTTTGAATAGTAGTAAATTGATGTAACAAGGAAAAGAGATCTGCTTGTTCATTGAACCCTTTAATAAAAAGTTTAGCTAACTAGTCCTAGGTAGTGATGGTTGTAGGTTGTAATTAATGATACCAGTAAAACAATTTTTCTAGGATATAGAGAACAAGTAATCTTACTATTATATCCTCTTCTATGATGCCATGAATCATTGCCAAAGTAGATACATCTTGAACATGCTCATAGGTTGTATTTCCTATATAATTATAATTTGGCAAAGCCTTCATCGCCACTTGCGGGATTGGGTTTTGAGATTGCATATTTAGGGGTCAAAAATATGTTCCATGCTAGAAACTGCCTTTGTGGTGGTTATTTTAGTGGTGGATTTTGAGCCATGGGGACTAGTGTGTGTGGTTGGGGAGGTGGAAAACTAGTAGTTGTACTAACAAGACTTGAAGGAATGAAAACACACCAGCTAACTAAGAAAATGTTGTAGTTGATGGGATATATGGAGTAACTAACCTAGGGTGTTCTCCTAGCTCTTGGATGTCAAGCTCATAAAACTCAATAGGCTCTTAAAAAATTTTGACCTTCAATCTTGTAATCATGAAGAGAAAAATTTTGCTCACTTCATGTTTAGAGGCTTTTGGGTAGAGCTGAGTCACAAAATGTTCTAATAATACAATACCAAGTGAACATAAAACATTAATACTATCGAAAGTAGAACCTTTTGAGAGTCCCATTGGGTGTGCCAAAAATTGTTGGCCATGAATCTGCTTAGTTACAAAGTCTATGCCTTGTGTGCCCTAGACCCAACCAACATTAAAAGGTCAAAGGAAAGAAATGTCCTCTAGGCCAATATCTAGAGAGGGCTAGCTCCATTCCTAATATACTTTGGTTGAAAGGTTAAGGTAATAGGAAAGAAATAGAGAAATATGACTATAAGCCAATAGTATAGGATGGGGATAGACTAACAACTGAAATTCCACCAAGCAGTAATTAGCAACATACAACAAAAAATACAAGCACATAAACTCCTTGCAGTTATGTAGTGATAACCTCTGAAGAGCATCTCAGTGTTCACTCCCTTACCAACAAAAATAAATTTAGAAGCAGAATTTAAGCACAACAAGTAATAGAAGTAAAAGCATTCAGAAATAACACACACAGATAATTATCAAGTGCAAAACCATTCGAAGAACTAGAAGCTGAATCATTTATATTGATGTAAAAAACTTAGTGTTTTTATATAGAGCATCCATCCTTCTCTTACAATGAAAAATGATTAGTATTTATAGAGGGTTGTGCCTCTTTCATTTAATGCAATAAAAAACATAATGTTGGTAGATCAAAAACTAGTGAGAATAATTTTCTCCTTGGCATAAGTGATGTTGTGGTCAAGATATTATGCAAGGAAACCATGATATGGATTTTATGGGAGAATCACACAGAGAAGTTAGTAGGATTAAATGCTAATAAGTAGTCTTGATTGTCGATGCGTTGTAATGGAGCAAAATCATCTAAAAATCAGGTATTTGGTCATTGAATTCACTTCATCTCTACACCTTGGAAATCGACTTTCACCAAGAAAGTCCACTAAAAATTAAATCTACTTTGAAAATTAGCAAGTTTGATAGGCAATGCATTGGAAATAGACAAGAATTTCCTCTGATCCTACAAAGTTGAAGCAAAAGTCATGGAAGCTTTGTTTGCATTGCTCCAAGAATTAAATTTTATCTTTCTTCACCTTTTTCCAATAAAATCTATGAAATCATGCCTTTGGAAGTACCGTCTCTATGAATTTAATATCAAAGAATTGATTTCACCCAAGATCAAGGTGAAATAACATTTTCGGGGTAGCAATGGGTGACAACATAGCTTGATTTGATATTTTTAATTATTTCACCCATTAATTAATTTCCCTCTAATCTTCTTCTTCGCTTTCACCTTAGAGGAGGACGACAGAGACTTATAACCCCTTGGGGAGGTGACATCATCCTTAACTATTTTCTTCTTCAACGTATGGCATGATGCAACTCTTCTATCTAAAATTGAGTTTTAAAAATCCCATTCACCCACATGGCGCCTCTCAATAAGGGCGACTTTAATTTGATTGCACCTCAACTTTGCATTGAACATTTTCCTTCTATTTTTTCCTTAGTCATGGATAGAATCATCCAACATAGTTATTGTTCCTTTGAAAAACATTTAAAATCCCATTTTGCCCCTAAGAGGGGTGATAATGAGTTTTGCCTCTCACTTGGGCCGACAACACTCTCTAAATTTTTTGCAACGTGTTCACATCGAGCTCATGCCACATTACTTTTTTAAACATTTTTCAATATGTGTTTTTCCCCAAAGAGGGGCAGTAAGAAATTTTACCCCTCTCATGGGGTGAAACCGCTTTTAAAATCTTGCCTTAATTCATTGGTGCCTGACCCATGTAACGCCACTTAACACTTTTTTTTATGATATGTTTCACCCCAAAGAGGGGCGAAAAGGAATTTTGCCCCTCTTGGGATGAAAGCACTTTAAAAATATTCTTCAATTCAGTTGGTACTCGGATCACGAAGTGCCTCTTCTAAGTTTCTTTTAAATTTTGTTTCACCCAAAAAAGGGTGATAGGGAGTTGTTCCCCTCTCTCGGGGTGAAGGCTCCTTCAATTTTTAATTTCAATGTAGCCACTTGCATTTTAAAATAACTTTCACCCCAACTAGGGGTGACAAGGGTTTTTTTCCCTCAATTGGGGTGAAAGAATTCTACTCCATTTTCAACTTGAGACTTTTGCTCCTTTTGCTCCGTCGGGTGAATTCACTCCTTTAAAATTTGTTTCACCTCCAAGAGGGGCGAAAGGGATTTTAGCCCCTCAATTGGGGAAAAAATTCTCCTCTTATTCCATTCAACTTACTTTTGAATTAAATCATGATCTTCATTGCATTTTTATGGGGTGAAACTCCTTTGGAAGAACATCTTGGGGCGAAAGTGCCCGACTTCATTGTATTTTCTTTCTAAGGCACTTCTTCCTTTAAAATTGATTCGTCGTTGGCACTTTTGCTGCTTAGACATTTTAAAAAAAAAATCTTCGTTGCATTAATAATTTCCATTTTATTTATAGTAATGAAATATTATTTAAAAGAGGCAAAAATACAATAAAATGAACAACAAAACTGTAGCACCTTCCTTTTAGTAATTTCAAAATTTTACAGTCAACATTCAACAAAATTTCAATGTGGCAAGGTTACAAAACTGCCAACACAACCCTAAAATCTAACTAAAGGGGTTGTTATTTTTTTAACAACTAGTACATATTCGAAAGAGATATCTTTATCCCATTTAGTTGATGCACAATTTACAAAGATATATAAGCTAACCTAATGTTTAAATTTGTTTGTTCTCTCTGCCAAAAAACTAACATTTTTTCTAAAAATATTTAGGATACGCCCATATCCATACCATACACAAGTCTATCTATGTAGGTATGCTACACGTATCGTGATAGGATACTAGCCATATTTATGTGAGGGATAATTTATCTCCTATCAATCAAAGGTTGTGCTCATCTCTATACCATACACATCTATCTGTTTAGGTATATTATTTACAACAATTAGGCTACTCATCTCATCTTCGTGATGAAGTAACTTAATTATTTCATAGATAGTCTCCTTAGTCTTATTTCTTGGAATATATTTTCTAAATAATTTTATCCATCAATAATCCTACAATATCCCATAATCTCCTAATATCTTTACTATACTTTTAGCACAACTACCATACTAATCTATCTAGCTTATTTAATTATTTTAAACATTCAAGATATTTCAAAACATAGGAGGATATTTACTAAGACTATCTAATTAAATCAAGCATGGAAATAACAACTAAAGGAAACATTGAAAATAAGAGATTCTTAAAGAGATATAAAATATGACTATTCATTAGTAATTAAAGAGCTTGTGAAACTATAACATCAAGTTGCCTCTTTAAACAAACAATAAGAGATACATATCCATTCATTAACAACTCATTACATAGTTCAAGTATGGTAGGAGTAATCCATACTTTTAAAGAATAAATCATTACATCATTATATCAATAAAGGATTTCTACATAAAGTCTTTACCCCAACATAGATCAAAGATATTGTCTAGTTCTCAGGTGTCCTCCTTGGTCCTTCTTGTTTGTTCATATCTCAATTAATGATAGTAAGGGATCAATATAGCTCATGGATCTATGAAGCATGCATCTACTAGATGATTCATTAATCTAATGCATTTATAATTCCATATGCCAAATTGCAACTATACAATCACCAATACATCTTTATGAATCATTCACTTGATATCAAAGGAAAGTCATCTATTAAACATGAGTAATTCAATATACCATCCCTTTATCAATCAAAGGTTCATGTTCTAACATAAAATCCATCCTTTAGGTCAATAAAATACTTGAAAGAAAACATTCATTTCTTCAACCAATTAAGGCCCCATAAACCTTAAATAATTAAATACTTAGAACATCCATTTCTTTAACTAATTAAGGCCCCATAAACCCTAATTAATTAAATACTTAAAACATTCATTTATTTAACTAATTAGATCCCCATAAACCCTAATTAATTAAATACTTAAAACATCTATTTATTTAACTAATTAAGGCCCCATAAACCCTAATTAATTAAATACTTAAAAACATCCATTTCTTTAACTAATTAAGGCCCCATAAACCCTAATTAATTAAATACTTAAAACATCCATTTATTTAACTAATTAAGGCCTCATAAACCCTAATTAATTAAATACTTAAAACATCCATTTCTTTAACTAATTAAGGCCCCATAAACCCTAATTAATTAAATACTTAAAACATTCATTTATTTAACTAATTAAGGTCCCATAAATCCTAATTAATTAAATACTTAAAACAACCATTTCTTTAACTAATTAATGCCCCATAAACATTAAATACTTAAAACATCCATTTCTTTAACTAAGGCCCCATAAACCCAAATTAATTAAATACTTAAAACATCCGTTTATTTAACTAATTAAGGCCCCATAAACCTACCTTAATTAAATACTTAAAACATCCATTTATTTAACTAGTTAAGGCCCCATAAACCCTAATTAATTAAATACTTAAAACACCCATCTCAAACACATTTCAATTTCATAAAAATCAAACATACTTCTTTTTCGTAAAAAAAAACATACTTCATTTTCATAAAAACAAACATACTTCATTTTCATAAAATCAAACATTATTTAATTCAATAAACCCTTTAATTATTATTTTAATTCAATAAAGCATTTAATCATTCTTTAATTCAATAAAGCATGGTCAATCTATTAAACCCATTCATACTTTCATTAAGGAAGGTCTGGCTATTAGTCTTTCTTTAATTCAATCTAAAACAAAAGTCGGTTCCAACAAAAGAAGTGGGTTACCTTACCTTTTAGCTAGAAAATAAGTTTACATAAGGAGGAGAATTTAAAAGGGATTTTAATCATCCAAAGGCTAAACCAAGAAACAAACACCCAAAAGGTCAACTAAACAAACAACAGAAGGTGCAACGGTCATCTTGAAATAGGGCTAACATACAAGCCTGACGGCTTGCCAAGCATCCACCGTGCTTGGTTTACAAGCCTTGTTGTGCTCTAGCATTTATATGTAGATCATGCACCTTTCCACATAAAATGTGGGATAAGGCTTGGATGCCAAGGTGCTTGCCAAGATTTATCTCACATTCATTATGGGGTGGCTTGCAAGGCATTCAAAGCTTGCAAGTCGTATAGTGGTTTATGTTCACTGATGGTGGATAGGCGGTTACCAAGGTGGTTGGTGGTTTCAAAATAGATAGGTGGGTGCCAAGGTGGTTGGTGATTTCAATAGAGATAGTTGGTTACCAAGGTGTTTTATGGTTTCAATAGAAATATGTGGTTACCAAGGTGGTTGGTGGTTTTAACAGAGATAGGTGGTTACCAAGGTAGTTGGTGGTTTCAATAGAAACCGGCGGTTACCAAGGTAGTTGGTGGTTTCAAAAAAGACAAGATATTACCAATGTGATTGGTGGTTTCAATAGAGATAGGCAATTTTGTTGGTGAAGTTCAATTTTGATAGAGACTAGTGGTTACCAAAAGTTTTAATGAGTTAAATAGAAATCCCACATGCATCCCACTATAGGTGTGTGAGAGGTATAGGGGATATTGCACTACCCTTGATACTAGACCACCATCGATGATTAAGGGAGCCAAAAATATTCTAGCGGTACTACTAGAATGGGCAGCTTCACCATTTGAACTGAGGCTATAGGGGGGCCTCTTTGTGGGCCAGCTCCACCCGACACGAGGGATTTTCAAGGTCCCCTAAATAATTTTTAATTAAACCAAAGTTCTAGCATATCTTAAGAGGTTCTACCTAGTTTTCTTGTCTTCCTCGATCGCTTGCTCTGTTGCTCAATCAATTTATCCTTGCTTAAGCCTCCCTTTTCCTTGTCATAGTGAATTTTTTGTGTTTTCCATGATAAAGGCCCCCTCCCCTTCTTAACAAAATTCTCCATCCCCTTTACCCCTAAGTCTTTCATTCAAAATAAATACCAACTACCGTGAGTAAAGGCATCGTTATCTTAGGTTGGAATATATATGCAATTTAAAATTATTTTCCCAATTCAAAATATCTCATCTCATAATATAGTTCCATTTTAAATAAAAGCCTTTCTTGGTTTGAAATGAAACTTTTTCATTTTTCATTTTTTTTGAAAATAAATATTTCTTTCATTTAAAATAAAAACATAATACATACATTCTATTTAATAAAAAACTTTTATTATTTAAATAAAATACAAATATTCTATTTAAATAAAAACCTTTTATTATTTAAATAAAATACAAACATTCTATTTAAATAAAAACCTATTATTATTAAAATAAAATACAAACATTTTATTTAAATAAAAACCTTTATTATTTAAATAAAATGTAAACATTATATTTAAATAAAAATATTTTATTATTTAAATAAAATATCCATGCTAATATCAAGCATCAACATGGTATTTTAAGCAGATTCTAGATAATGGATCCTCTATATCCATTAGTCCTTTTTCCAAAGGTGTCTCTTAACCAATCCTTTTTGCACACAATAGACATGTAAACAAATCGAGCAATCAGGTGCATCAAAATAAGGTGGGGGCTCTATCGTCAACCTAGTCACCTATCCTAGATAAAGGATTTATGATAGCTTCTAGGCTACCAAATTCGCATCTAGGTGGCCGGATTTTCGATGATTGCCCTAAAAAGCAATATTGCATGCCTATATAATGGTAGCCATTCATATTACCCCGAGTTGTCTAAATCATCACTTCCCTTTTCAAGTACTTCATTCCCAATGGTTGATTCTACCTCTTCCACCCATGAATATACCTGGTGTTGCACATTGACAAAACATTAGCAGTACCATATTCTATGAATATAAATCATTATAAATAATACATAGTATTTCAAAGCATCAAAACTAGGCATCAATTAGTCATTTTTTAATACATAGTCTATTAGGCAAAAATTCCTACCAAGGTGGGGTATGACAAGTGGTTCAATTTTAGGTATCTACATTTACCCCAACTATCTTAGTGACCTCAACTTCATTTCCAAAGTTCAAAAGATCAAAAGGATGAGAAATGATTTTGGGGAGTCATTGAGGAGGTCCACTATCTTAGTGACCTACTACAAATACAATGCAACTGCCAATATTTTCTAGCTAGGATTATCATCACTTCATTACAGGATGCTCCCTCATGAATTTATGGGATGAATAGGTAGACATAAGAAAACATGCAATTAGGCACATGAAAGCAAGCGTAAATGTTTTGCAAGTAATCATGCATATAATTAGCCATGCAATCAAGAACATGAGCAGGTAAACATGCAAATTCAAGTATATTATATTTTTAAGTACATTATATTAATAGGTTCTTTATGTTCCTTACCATCTAATGCAACTGGTTAGATCCTGATCCATACTTAATTGTTATTATGAAGGGATCTAACCAATTCGGCTCAACTTTCCCTTAAGGGCCTCTTTTGCATTAGTATTTTTTTTATTCTCCTTAAGAAATAAGTATCCTACTTCAAAGGAATGATATCATATCATCTTTCCATAAGCTTTCTTAAGTCTTTTATGATAAACTCATAAGTGCTCTAAGGCATGGGTCCACTTTTCATCAAGGAACTCTAGTTGGCTAATATGTGCTTGGCTATATTCATCACCAATTGTTGCATAATTTAGAATAATTATAAGGAATGGAGCTTCTACTTCAAAGTGTAAAATAGCCTCAGTCCTATAAACCAAGATATAGGATGTAGATCCAGTTGGAGTTCTTACACTAGTGAGATATGCCCATAGGGTAAGATCTAGCTATAAATTTTAATCCCTACTGGTTTTGTTGTTGGAATATATTACATTATTTGGTACATTCTAATGTACCATCATAGGTACATATTTATATTAGGAGTGTGCATTAGATTAGAGTTTGAGTATTTACTTAATGTAATGTAATAAATGCACAAGTGTTAGAATGTGCAAAGTACTTGATGATGTAAATGTGCATGTTGTCCATGTGCACATGATTCCATAGAATAGGAAGGTGAATAATCATAGGAATATGGAAGGTCAAGATTCACCTCTCATTATATTTATGCCTTTGTATTGACATATAAAAGAGGTGAGAGAGACACAATTTTGGTGTGCACAAGGTAGAGTAGTAGTACTTGACATGATAGATACAATGTAGAGCATGTATGGAATATGGACAGTTTGAGACCTCCATTTATAGCAATATACTATTTTTGATACCTTCATTAATGGTATTTTTATGAGTAGTTTTATAAGTTTCTCATGATATTCACATGCTTAGTATATTGTATTTTTCATATATTTAATATTTCATGCTTATTTTATACCTTGTGGTTGCATTTATTTAAATATATAGCATCAAAATATAACAATGGTATTAGAGCACAAGGTAGATTTATAGGAGATAGGGAGAGCCACAAGAGGAATTGAGAGGAGATAGGAAATCTTATTATCAAAAATTTTGAAACTGCTTTTTGGCTAGAGTCTTTCCATAGGGTTGTAGGAAAACTCGTGAAGACTAGGACTCAACATAGATCTTTTTCCACTAGATTGAAGGATAACTAGTGATGATTATTGATCTATAGAGATCTAGAATTTATCATGTATTTTCTTGCTACTATCTAAGTTTTTTATTACAAAAAAATAGTTCTTAAAAATTATGAAGCTTCCTAGAATAGATAGAGAATAATTTCATCTTCAATTTCTTGAAAGTCTATGTGCTTTCCTTGTGCAAGGATTAGTTCTTTGTTGTAGAAAAAATAGACATTGAATATTAAAGAGGTCCAAGAAAGAAGGCCCCCATTAGATATTGAAGGAAGAGGATTGAGGAGATCCAAGAAATATTAATCCTTAGAAGTTTGAAGACTCCAAATTGAAGAAATAAGAAAATAGTTTTATTAAATATTGAAAAGGAGAAGACCCAAGATATAGGTCCCATTGAAGAAATTTTAGATTTGTAAGAAAGAAGACTGAATATTGAAGATAGAGGAGGACTATGAAAAGTCCTATTGAATATTTGAGAATCTACAAAATTTGAATATCCAAAAGAAGAGGTCTAAAAAATTTTTGGAAGGAGAAAGAAGAAGAAGGGTAAAGAAGCCCTATTGAAGAAATTGAATAAGTGACCATTAGAGGATATTTGAAGAAATATCAAGGGAGAATATTGTAAGAAGGAGTAGCTCTTGGAAATTAAGAATTTGGGACAATTATCACCATCTTAAAACAAGTCCAAGAAGAAGGATTTGGCAAGAAGTTTTCCAAATTTTGGAAGATATTTTTGAAAACCTCAAGACATTCATATTCTTGGGTATAAGGCTAGCAAACAGGACCAATTTGAAGTCAGCATTTGACAAGAAATATTGAAGGAGAAAAAATCTAGAAGATTCCACCATATTTTAGAGTTTTGAGGATAGACACAAAGTTTTTGAAGGCTAATTTACAAAGGGGAAGATTGCTTATTTTGCAGTAGACGTTGAAGAGTCACAGGATAGCAAATTAAATGTGACATAGAGAAACAATTTAGAGAAGATTTGGATAATTTTGAAGAGCCCTTGAACAAGCGATTGAATGGAGGCTTGACAGAAAAAAGAAGGCAGAAATTTGGAGAAGTTAGAATATATTATTGGACTGCAAGATAAAGAGAATAAATCAGTTTTTTAAAGCAGCAAATTTGAGCTGCAAAACTAGGCAGCATTAGAAGGAAAATTTATAACTGCAAATTAGAGGAGTTTCCTAGAATATTTAAGAGATTTTAGGACAACAAATCAAAGGAGGAATTGGCTACATTAGAAGCTGAAAAATTACAGATTTTAGGACAGCAAGAGGGCAGAATTTTGGAAAGCACTAATACCTGAAAATTTTAGATTCCAAGAGAATTAATTTGGAGGAGAATTGTAGCCACAATAATCAGATTTTCAAGCACCAAATTAAAGGTAAAAAGGCAGAAAACTTGGGCAGAAATTAAAATTGAAAAATTGAAAAATTTAAGGTATAATTTGAGTAGAAAAGAGAGCTGAAATATTGATAAGTTTAGGTTAGAAAATAAAAAGGAATTAGAGCTGCAAATTTCACAAAATCGGGGCAGCAAATAGGTGAACCAAATCACCAAAAATACTAGCTACAAAAGGAGGCCAAAATGTGTGTAAAAGTGGTGCTATGAAAGTTCATTTTAATGTTTTTTAAAGCACTATATTAAGAGTTATTTAAGGAGAAAAATCAAGTTTAATTTGAGTATCTCCAATCCAAGTAAGGAGACATTATTATTATCTTGAAATCTGCAAAAACATGATAGGAAATATAGAAGTTAGAAACTTGCTTGAAATGGAGTTATAAGTAGAAATAGTATATATTGTTTTTCTAATTGGAATGCAATTTTTTTTAAGTCCTATTAAGTAAAATAAAGAGACTAAATAGAGAAGAAAGGCAAGGAATATTTGAGGTGTCTAAAGACACCAAAAATGTGGACTAATAAGTGCAATTTTTTTTGTGAAGATAAGTCATCAAAGGCATAGAGAACCACCATAGTGAAGAGCCACCATACTAAATGAGGAGCCACCATGGAAAGAAAGAGCTATTATAGCAAGAAAAACCACAATGTTGGACAAAGAAAGTAATGTAAAATGAGATGAAGAAAAGTGTTAGAGGAGGTTGCATTACTTAGGGAAGATGAAATATTGAAAATTTTGATCACCAAAAATCAAAGAGCCACCAAATTTGAGAGCAAGCACTGTTATAAAGGATGTTGAAACTATAGCTAAAAAGTGATAATAATCACCAAGATCTAACCACTAATGAAGGAGAGCATTGGAGAAGAAGAACAACTTGGGTGAACATTGGAAAACTAAAAAATATAAAGGATTTTTGAATTCTTGAAGGCCAACAAATAAGAAAACCAAAATTAGGGCGAATAAGGTGCATGATAAGGAAGTTCAAGAATTGAATAAGCCATATGCACATGGAGGATGTTACATTTTTCATTGGATGAGAGGAATTTTCTACTTACAATGCTTAGGAAACAATAATATAATTAAGCCCACAAAATATAATGCTCTTACCAATAATTAAGCAAGATACAATTGGGTAGAGAACCATAGGAAATATTCAAAGAAGTGCAAAGACTTTTAGTGCCACTTGGCACTTGAAACTCAGAACACCAATCATTATTGGAGGAAGGTGCAATGTCTAAAGGGCACCTATTAATGCATGGACCAAAAATAGCCTAAGCACAACAGATAAAGTGTATTGGAATTACATTTGAGCACCTTGGAGAAGCTTGAAAGAACTAAAAGGATAGTCAAACCTCACAAGACCAAATTTAGTGAGCATTGAATGCATTGCAGTCAAAGAAGAGCATAAATAAAACATAGGTTACAGTGTTACAAGAAGCAAGTCAAATATTGAAGTACTATATTAAAGGAGGTATGGAATATTTTAATTAATTTATAACCTTTGTAAAAATAAAAGGAGGTATAAGGTATAACATTGAGTTAAAGATTAATTATTCTTCTACACTTAAGGTTATTTGGATAAATGGAGCTATAAGGTAATGCATTACTTAATTTAAAACTTAGAAGATTTATTGAATGGTATAAAATGTTTTTAAAGCAATGGAAATTTAATTGAAAGTATTTGACATCACAATATCCTATTCTGAATTCAAATTGCATAGAAATATTTGCAAATAGTTTAACTTGGAGAAATAAGGATTTCCACATTGAATTTGAAATATTGAATTTGCAAATACATTTGTTTTATAAATTTCCAATTAGGGGGTTATAAGGAGTTCAACACCAATTTAAATTTTTGAAATTTAGAAACTATATTATTGAAAATTGAAATAAATAGAAACATAGAGTTTTTTGAAAAGTTGGAAATTACTTTTGGTATTAGTCTCTTGCTCAAATTAATGAGACATAAGGAATCCAACTTAAAGGTTATGAAAATAGAGAACTAACCTATCCAAAAAGCATGCACCTATCTAATACATCAATTGGAATCAACATAAAAAGCATAAATGATAAACAAGATTGCAAATAATGAGAAAATGGATGCTTCTTTTATTAATATTGAAAATGAATCTCGGTTACAATCATGCCCCTCTTAGGGTCACCCAATTTTTTATACAATTGATACAATTCCAAAGCCCCCAACGGGGTAGGCACAATACTAAGGCTCTCTAAATAGTCACAAACTGCTCTAGGGTGGATTTGACCCTCTTCTTCGCATTGAGGAAGGAATTGGATGATTGAATCTCCTTCAAATATATTTCCTATGGTCAAGAAACAACACCAAAGAATTAATAGCATAGGCAACCTCTCATGATGAGGCCCTTTAAAGAATGTGAACATGAAAATGCCATAATACTAATGAAATCAAGAAAGAAAATAAGACATGTTAAACCTATGCAATACTTGAAAATATTAATGGAAACATGTAAATAGCTAGCATAACTATCTATATTTTGGGTTAGTTTACCAAATAAAAGACATGAAAGCATGAAATAAACCATAATTGCACTAATTATAAAATTGACATAATGAAGGCAAATCTACTTTAATTGATCAATTCCACCGGTCAAATGTCTCTAAAATGTCAAATGAACCTATACTAAGCATATTGTGATCTAATAAAATAATCTACAAGAAAGAAAACAAGGGGATCCATAGCCATTTGCTCACTGTAGGTCTGATATGTGGTCATCACTGTAGACCGCGGTTGACAGCCGCGATGGAGCTCTGAGTAGTTTTGCCCTTAGAATTAGGGCTTCCTTTCTGATCCTCATTACCAAATTGATGGTCAAGGGTCACCTATATGTTCTATGATATATTTTGTGGTTGAATTATCCGAATTATGCACCGATTGCATGAATTTGTGTTTCTTAGCTCTCCTAGGATCCAAGGGCTTCCATAGCAATTCGATCTCCAATTGGGTAGTAAATTTATCCCTCCAAATGAATGCAAGTGAGTATGTAATTCGACAGGGCTTCACTGCTCAATTGTTCACACTTCATCCATAATTATCCCCAATTTAGTGGGGTATCTTATAGCACTTGCCAAGGGCTAGGGGTGGCTTCCTGATGAATCCAAGATCAATATTGGGTAGTTGAGTCAGTTGGATGGAAGGTTATAGATCCTTCCTCACTCAAACCAATCCAATATACAACTAATTAGCCATTACAACCAAATTTTGGGGTTGTATGAAGGCCAACTGAACTTCAGTCTCGACCACAGGTGTCATCCACAGCTAGCACTGCCAACCGCAGGTGTCAGCTGTGGTCCCCAATTGGCAAATTGGGGGCCATGACTGTTAGCCATAGCTAGAACTAATTTAGGCAAATATACCCAATTGAGTGGTAATTGTAGCACCCTAAAATTGGCACAGTGAAATCTTAATAATTACATTTACTCTAGTAAATAATTAAAATTCAAATTTTAACCTCCCAAACCGCCTGTTAACCGCCGGGTAATCCGTTTCCCTCTTTTTTGTGCCATTTTTAGAGGTTGTTTTGACCATTTGACGATATCGTTGCCGATCAGACGATATCACCCCAGATCTGACAATTTCATCTGGGCTAGGACGTCCAGACGATCTTGTCTCAAAACTGATTTTGCATAATTAGCTTCTATTCCAACGGGTCTCTAATCCAGGAAGAAGCATGTCTACATCGTTAGAGACCCTCCCCCGTTGGAGATCTCCCAAATAGGGATGATATCCAACCTCCTAACCTCCCTCCTAAGCCTATTTAATCCTAAGCCCTTCCCTTAGCACCCCCCTGGCTGATAATCTGTAACCCGACTTCATACACGTTAAAACATCCTAAGTTTCTATTTTGCATTAGTTCTATACAATTTTGTTGCAGGTACCTTACTATTTTTTAGTCGGAGCAAGCTTACATCATCGTCGACGATCCTGTTCAGATCGGAGGTGATCCTATCGAATCAGAGACGATTTCATACCAATTCAAGATGATTTCGACTACAGTCAACATTGAGGCAATCAGTGCCTTAAGTTTGCATTTCTTCATCCCTTTTTTTGATGTTTTATTCTGCAATTAGCTAGCCTATTCATTATTTTATGCTATTCTGCATTTTGGAGTTCACCCATCTAGATCAAATGCATGATTAAGTCATAATTGTCATGAAATTAGCATAATGCATCCAGGTTGCTGTTTATAAGTTTCAGTTTGATATTATTGCTGTCATTTTACATTGTTTCCCTCTGTTAGAATAGTTACATTTTCTGTGTTTTGCACCTATTTCTCTGTTTGCAGGTCTCTGATGAATTCATCAGATCTCAAATGATCTTGTCTAATCTCAGACGATCCTATCAAATCAAAGGTGATCCTGACTGCTTCAAGAATCAAAATATTCATTAGACATCCGGATCAGGTATTTTAGTTTTAACATTCTTTAATTTCTCTGTTTCCTATTTTAATTATGTTTTCTGTATTCATTTAATCTACATCTTCATATAGAATAACTTAGACGAGTTTTGGCCAAACCTAGGACTTGAATGCTTAAGGCTAAAATGAACACATAAAACACATTCCCAACATAGGCATGGAAACTGCCATTGAATGTTTCCTGGTGAACCCACCATCCGTCGAAAAATCACCATAATACACCTCCCTTGAGAGGTGGGACCTTCGCAAGGCCTCTTAGTCCGAGGTACCGTGCCATCCTTTTCACATCCCCCTTCCGGGAACGGATCCTATAGCCTGAAGGTAAGGGTGTGAAAAATTTGGAGCGATACAGATAATAACCACTCCTATACCTTGGATCTATCCAAAGGTCTTCCATATGGTCTTCTAGAATATCCCATATGAGTAGTCACCTTGAAATGACACATTTTAGGTGTCTACGGATGCCCCTTTTGATATGTGTTGTGAGATCGAACAACGTTGAGCAAAACTAGACCTCCTAAAAGTATGTTGTAGGTTGCATTGTGATCATTTGTCTTATAAACATTAGATGTCCCAAGTCCAGCAAAAGGATGCGCATCCTAGAATCATTGCTTCCAACTAGGTGAAAGGCTTAAATTTGAAAGAGTTTGCACTCATCATCAGATATTTGGGTAGCTTTGGTGCTACAATAGGTTTTAGGCCAATATAACCCAAAAGAGGAGAGTTACAAAAAAACTGTCATATATGCTATTTACCCCAAGCATAGGGGTAAGCTTATGATAGTTTTTGACAATGATTCGTAAGATGAATGTAATATTGAAAATATTTAGGGATCTACAATCAAGGGATATTCTGTTGAATCTAATTATGATTTGATATTATGACTACCCCCTCAAGATACGAGTCGATGAGGGTAATGACAATGAATGAAGCAACGAGGTTGCTTGACCATTATGAATGATCTTGAACACATTTAGATTTAGCATTTGAATTATTAGGAAGACCTAATCAGCCATGATTGCAACTATTAATAGTAATTGTACATCTCTATCCCATGAAGCGGTCCAGCCTCGATGGCCTTCTTAGGGAATCAAGATGATAGCAATTCCAATTAGGCATAAGTTACATCATATTATCGATGATATGCTAAAAATATCATAGGAGAATTGCGATGAATTTCTCATTTCCATCAAGCAGTCCGACTATGTAGGCTTTCTTAGGGATTGAAATGAAGCATACAAATTATAGAATTACAAATTTATCCCAAATCTCCTTATGGTAATTTACTCATCATGCTGGATTACATGGATCACAAGTCGTTGCAACTGCCAAGTGTAGAGGGTAAATACTAAATACGAGGTGCATTTGGCTTTTAATTTATTTAATTTTTTTGTTTATTTTGATGAATTTTGAATTGGAATATTTTATTGGCTGGGAGGTGTGGCACTCTAAGGAAGGATTTCCATGGCAAGGACCTCGGTTGAATGTACTTTATAATCTCATCTGATTATTTTATTTTTACCTTATGATGATATTTTATAGTGTCATTAAGCCATGTTCACTTATTTGGAGTGTTTAAATTGTCATTTAACAACTTTTATCAAGGTAAATTAATGTAATCCTATGCAATTTGCTGATCACAGCTATAAACTATGAGCATTTTTGCTCGTTGTGGCTAGGACATGTGGTTGCAAAACCCTAACTTGGGGACCATGGGTGTCAGTTGTGGCCTACCCTAAATAGGAAAAACTATAAAAAGGGCCTGATCATTATAAAATTTTCATTTTCACTTGAATTCATAGTTAACCTGAGAGCTCTAGAGGTAAAAGCATAAAACTTAACCTGGAACGCTGCTAAAACTAAACCAAATCAGCTAGACTTCACACCTATAGCTGACCCAGGAGAGGCATCGACGAGCAGGAGAGCTAGGGGCTCAAAGGTAACTCGTAAATCGAGACCTTGCTTGTGATTACTAGGTTTAAAATTAACCTCATTAATTAATCGGTAATTGAATCATATTAAACTATAGGAAAATAACCTCACCTTAGATTAGGATTTATCTTAGGTTAGCTAGCTAGGGGGAATTTTAATTTAGGGTTTTGGGGTGCTTTAGGGTAGGAGTGAACCCATTTAGGGTTCCACTCACTAGCCACAGGTGGCTTCCACAGTACCTAATTGTCAGCTTGGAGGCCACAATTGTCAGCCATGATGAGGTTTAAATCCCAACGGTGAATTTTTGACCATTGGGCCAACCGCGACTATGACTCGCGATGCCCAAACTTAGAAAAATTTTCCAATTTTTTTTTGCATTTTTTGAGTTTTTATGGGCAATTAATGCCACTTTTTGTTGCTTTGAAGCATTATTTTGATATTCATTGAAAATTTTTCTCATATGTGTGCATATTATTACATTTTTAGGATATTTTATAATTTTTTTGTCAATTTTAGAGTAATTTTTTTTTTATTTTTATTTCTTTCATTTAGTCTTTTACTAATAGGGTGAGGGTGATTGATATCCTTCACACTCTATGCCCCCTAATAACTGATGTGGAGTGGGCATGGTTTGCTATTTTTGGCTTTGGATGCATCCTGGATCTCCCTCCTATTCGAGTAGACCAGGCTTATCTAACTACTTTGGCCCGCCACTAGGATGCGTGGACCAACATGTTTCACCTACCTACGAGTGAGATGACAGTCACACTAGAGGATGTGTACCGCATATTTTGGATACCCATTGATGGTGAACCTATCACTGCCTCCCCATTTACAACAAAGAGAGATATATTTTATGATGTCTTAAGAGATTAGAGCTTGGAGGTACAGGATCGCATCAACCATGGCAACGTCCATGTCGACGAGTGGTATGAGGTCCACATATTTTTAGAGCAAGAGGTTGTATTTATGCATCTAATTATTTGGATAGCCCTACCCAATTATTCAAGTGTGAGGTTACCTTGGAACCTCTTAGCTTTCATTCAACCTATCCTGGCCAACTTAATGGAGGAGCCTATTATCCTATCCTAGGGGAGCACTCTATTGGCATAGTTATATCACGAGTTATATCAGATCACCCATTGAAGTAGAGTAGGTATTGGTTGTAGCCTCTTATTGTAGATATGGGGTTGGCAACACATCCAAATAGAGCATCCTATGGATCTACCCCTAGAGATCACTACTATTGTAGATGCTCACCAGTGTTATGCTGCTTGCTGGCCTTGGGAGGAGGGGTTTACGAGCAGGTCTCATGCTTGAGACTTGAATCACTAAATTGATCAGTTCACCTAGCTTCATCTTGATGACATCGAGTGGCACCCCTACATGGACTGCCCAACATGGACTAAGGCAACTAGATACCTACGTTGGGTGTGTAGGGATAAATAGATCATCAACTGCAAGGCCAAGTGGTGTGAGTAGCACTACTTTTCTCACATCCTGTAGCAGTTTAGGATTCAGTAGGATGTCTTGGACATGCCTACTATCTATAGACACCTGGTCCTAGATATGGACCTCACCTAGACTAAAATTACTCCTCTAGGATAGGAGGACGATGATTTATAGGAGTCAGGTTAGAGGGATGCAGGCACCACTCCTGATTATGTTGGATGGTGGGCTGATATTCAGTGGCACATGAGGTGACCTCTCACTCACCCAGCTAGAGGATTTGATGTAGAGGGTGCTGATGGAATAGAGGTGGATCTACATGGGTGTTGCACTTGACAGAGGACATAGGGTGATTGGGGTACAACAAGGGAGGCCCCTCAAGTAGATGCAGAGGAGGAGGGTCTCAAGGAGGGCAAGGCAGCACCAGACAATGATATTGGACAACTGTAGGCATAGGTAGCAGACTTGTAGAGTCAGGTGGATAGGCTGTGTACCCATATTTTACATCGAGATATATCTATCACCACTTTAGAGGTGAAGTTGTCTCATAGTGAGAGGCATCAACAACAGGCACAGGAGGAGAGGATAGCTCTCCAAGCATGATTAGACTCAGTAGATATGAGGATCACATAGCTCATAGGTGAGCGAGATGTGGCCCAGGCACAACTAAGTGCTATTACTATAGAGAGGGACCTACTGAGGACAGTGATGGGGGGCCCCTCTGCTACATAGGTTGTGATGCCACCTTTGGCGAAACCATATTCTCTACTACCATTAGGTCATGATCTTATGGCCAAGATTAGGAGGCTCCATTCCCTCATGGAGGATGAAAATGAGTGAGATATAGGTCATGTGGCTTGTATATCTCAGTTGGAGGGCTAAATTAGGTTGATTGGCAGGTAGGTCCCAGAGTATCCACATGCTTTTGGTACTAAATAGATCTGATCTATGACTAGGGCGATAGGGTAATCCTTTACGAGTTCAAGCCACAGGACCCACAGGACCAAGAGGTCACACAAGTCCTCTAGCACACATGGAACTAGCTCGCACAGGAGTCACAGGGATGGCAGGGGTGATGGCGGTGACTCATAGGCTAGGGGCACAAGCCCTTAGTATAAATGTTAGATATACTTTGTTGTACTATTTTTTATTGTAAGGTCGAAGACCTACACCGTTGTAGCCTATAGGTATTTTGATGTATCTCTATGTACTATTTGACACATATATATGAGATTGATCATTTTAGCTCATGATTTGTACTTGTATAATTTTCATTTTATGTTTATGTTATGCACATGTTCATATTGATGCTATGCTAATATGTTGTGATGTATGGATGGCATGCACTAGATAGCTATTTTTATTTGTGATAATGATGATATCCAGTGATCTAGATGCTTAGATGTGCTACTTATGATGGATGCATATGGATGCAGTATTTACCTTTAAATGCATATTTAATTTTGCTTTATTGTATGCATTTAATTTATGACAATGTCACGATATGCTGGTACAATGTATGTAATGCATTATTTACATGATAGTAATCTAATGTAAATGAACTCTTATGCTTTAATCACTTAAAACATAAGGAATGAATGTGATATGTGTTTAAAAATCTAATGGATGACACCAAAAAATGTATAACAATCATGGATTGTAATTGCTTTATCTCTTTGTAAAAGATAATATACCAATTTGTGAGATGTAATGATGTATGTTTTCTGTTCATAAAATTTTGTAAATTAAAATAATATGTATGATATAATCAGTGGCCGTATAAATATCATTTCTGACATCCATACAGTATCTAATCATATAATACAAATAATTCTAATAGATAAACTCTTATAAAAATAAATTTATGTTTGATGATTGCATTTGAAAATTTTATTGTTGCTATTTGGGAATTTTTTTGAGGTTTACCATGAGACTCAAACACCTTAGTTGACTAATAAAAATTTGTATACTGACCAAACTAGAATTCTAAAATGTAAGGCTTTAGCTAGGATAGGCCCTAATTGTGCATTATACTTGTGTGTGCAAATTAATATCTTAAGATAAAGCATAAGCATACCCCTATGTCAAGCGGGATTCTTTCAGCCCATTACTAAGATAGGGGGTCCGCAAATGTTTATCCAATCCTAGGTTTATATTTTAGTTGGACTTGACCACTAGGTGATATAGGATGCCTGAAGCTAGCTCTTCCACATTCAAACATTGGTCTATACATAAGCGAGGTGCAATAGTGTTGGCAATTCCATGGATTCAAGTTCACTCCCTTATTTTCTTCAATTTTTTAGGATACTTGCTCATATAAAGTGATAAAAATCACTATTTATTTGTGTACAATAGTGATAAAAATCACTATTTGTAAGACTGACAAACACAATCCATCCTACTGCAGAATGAAACAGATTAAGAATTCCTACATGCAATGTCATGAAGTGGATGCATGTGTAAATGAAAATGCATAATGCAAATGCAAATGTTTTTGGATTTTATGCTTTACCCATTTTTTTTGGATTTTATTTATTTTTATTTTTATTGATTTTGAGCCTTTATATTTGACCAAATGACGAGTACATGCCCTTGGAGCCTTTAGGAGTTGACCAAGTGGTTTTAAGAACCCTTGGAGACTTTTTGGATTGACCAAAGAGCTAATAGATGCCTTTGGAGCCTTTAAATTGACCAAGCAATTTTTCAAAAAATCCTTGGGGCTTTTAGGTTGACCAAAGGGATTATAAGCACCTTTGGAGCTTTTAGGGATGACCAAGTGATTCTTAGAAATCCTTGGAGCCTTTTGGGATTGAATGAGTGGTTTTAATAAAATCCTTAGGACCTTTAAGGATTGACCAAGCAGTTTTAAGCAAACCCTCGGGGCTTTTAGGGATTGATCGAGTGGTTTTAAGCAAACCCTCAAGGCCTTTAACTGACATGACCAAGTGGTTTTAGGAACCCTTGGTGCCTTTTGATATGCTCTCAAGCATAGAATGCCTTAATATGGATGATGTTGAGAGGTTTAGGATCCTCAACACCCCCTAGTGATGTTAGATGATAGGTACCCAGCCCAGTATTTTTAGATATGATATAGGGTCCTAGCCATTTAGCCATAAATTTGTCTTGCATATCAGGCATAAAATTAGAGTTTTGTTGGTTCTCTTTCAAGACAAGATCACCAACTTCAAATTCTATCTGATGGACTTTGTTATTATAAGCTCGTTTTAATTGGTATTGATAAACACAAAGATGCTCAAGGGCATTCACGCGATGCTCATCAAGCAGCGTCAATTGATCTAGTCGATCTTGTCATGCAGTGGCATCATCAATGAACTCTTTTAATGTGACATGCAACATTAGAATTTCCAACTCTAAGGGAATAATGGCCTCAGTGCCATATGCTAGTGAAAACAACATTGCCCCAATGGGCATTCGAATGCTAGTTTTGTAAGCCCATAATGCAAGGGATAGCTGGATATGCCAATATTTGTGGTTTTCTTAGATTGTATTTTTCAATATAGCCACCACTGTCTTTTTTGAGGCCTCAGTTTTCCTATTTTCCTATGGATAATAAGGAGTTGTAAAACTATGTTTGATTCTATAATTAGACGTCAAAGCTCTCATAGTTTTGTTCTTAAATGATGTTCCATTATCCAAAATTATCTTGGATGGAATTCTAAAATGACATATGATATTCTCGAGTATAAACTCTTCTATGTGAGTTCCAATAATTGTTGTTAAGGGTATTGCTTCCACCCATTTGGTAAAGTACTTAGTTGTCATAATAATAAAAGTATGTCGGCCCGATGATGGAGGTGAGATATTATCGATAAGATCTAATCTCCATTGAGCAAATGGCCAAGCCGCTTGAATGGGCTGTAAGGTATGCGGTGGCAAGTATGTAAGATTAGCATGATGCTGATATTTGATGCATTTCTTGACATACACATTGCACTCCTTCTCCTTAGTGGTACAATAGTAACCCATTCGAAGGATGCGCTTGATGATGGCCATGCCTCTAAAATGGCCACCACATGTATCATCATGAGCTTGTGAAATTGCCCAAGATACCTATTGGGGCTCTAGACAAAGAAGGAGAACTCCATAATAGCCTTTTTTTATTAAAAATATCTCCTAGAAAGACATATTTAGTTGCTTTCTACTTGAATGTGCATTTTGTGACACACGACAATCCCTCTAGGATCACACCAAGTTTTAAAAAGTCTTGGATTTATGACATCCAACTTTGGTAAGCCTCAGCTTCGACTACCAAGATGACTTGTTCCCCTTGTGTATCTACATGTACAAAATCATACTAGGAAACAACCCAATGATGAATGGTAGTACCACTCCCCATAAAACTCTGAGAGGTTAATGACCCCAAATGTGCCTTCTTTAGAAAGTCTTCAGCTCTATAGAACCACTAAGAGTTTGGCTCCACACTAATCATGTTGATTAAATCTTTATTATCAAAGGCTTTGTGCTTTTTTGTAGGATGCGAGAGCATTTTAACATGGATGGTAGTAAAATAAGCAGATGAATTCTGAGGGATTAAGGATACCAAAGATGCCATGGTGTCTACAAACCTATTTAATGAATGAGGGATTGCCTCGATGTCATATCATTCCAAATTAGCCAAATATGTAACAACAAGATATTTATAAGATTTTAACATGGGACATCGTCATTGAAAGAGCCCCTTAATTTGGTTTACTATGAATAAGGAGTTGCCAAATATATTTAATATTTTAATTTTCACGGTGACGGTTGTATGGAGGTCCAACAGAAGGATTCGTATTCAGAATTATTATTGGTGCATGGAAATTCTAATTTGAACAACAAGGACATTGGAGCTCCTTAAAACATGACAAACACTATTCCTACACCACTCCCTTGGTCACACTTCAAACTATCAAATAACAAGGTCATATTAGCATTATTTTTTGGTTCTTCAAGTTTGGGAGCTTCAAATACGACAAAGACTACATCATCCGAAATCTCAATGATCAGAGGCCTATTATTTGACAATGATGCCTCATCCAGCTGATCAACTATGAATTGTCCCTTAATGGACTTTTAGCTTATGAATTCCAAATCAATTTCTATCAGTAGCATGATCCACTTTGCAGTACGTGTGTTATGATATGTCTTGCTCATTATATATAGCAAAGGATTTTGTTTGGATATAATATATGTTGTATAACTTAGCATATAGTACCACAATTTATTTGTAGTGAACACTACTACTAAATACAACTTCTCCACATATGCATATCTGAGCTCATAGCTCACCAAGGTTTGACTAATATAATATATGATATGTTCTTTACCTTGCACATTCTTTTGGTCTAACATGGTCCCTAATGCAAAGTTAGTTGTCGATATATATAGTAGAAATGACACATCTAGCCTTGGTGGGGCTAATATTGGTAGCGTCGCCAGGTATTACTTTATTTTAGCAAAGGCTACTTGACCATCCTCATTCTAATTGAATGGGACCCCCTTGTGTAGCAGTCAATTCATGGGTCTACATTTATCAAATAAATTGAATTTTTTTTCAAAAACTATGGAACCATGGGTCAAACCTATAGTCCGTGTAATGGTCAATTTTTTTACCATTGGGATTTTAATACCATCGTGGTTGATAGTTGTGGTCCCTAATTTGACAATTGGGAACCACATCTGCCAGCTACGATCTAGGAACGTGATCTTTTATGGGTCACTTCCTAGCCTGGAAAACCAAAAATTAAACCTAATCTAGCCTAAAACTACTGTGAGGTTCTTTGCCAACAATTTAGTGAGGTTAATTGGACCCATTACTTAATGTGGTTCATTTTAAACTAGTAAGGAGTGCGAGGACTTGGTTTCGAGTTACCTTTCCTGCATTGATGCCTTGGCTGGATGAAGGTTATCCAGGGTCTGCCATCAGGATGTGCAGGAGGTCATAGGTAGCATTTTTGGCAACATCTCGCATCAGTAATTCTTACTCACCTCTTAGAGCTCTCCATTTGTAGTCGCTTTCAAGGAATAATAATGAAATTTTCAAATGGGAAAAATTTATATACTTTTCCTAATTTTGTCAAACCGTAGTTGATAATCGCGGTCCCAAAATTAGGGTTTTACGACCACGGGTCTGAGCTACGGTTCCCAATTTTAAAATTTCTAGTTGTAGCTCATAAGAACAGTTCACATTTAGCATTAAATGCACCAAAGTACCATCGTGATCGCATTTTTTCCTATCCAAAAAACATGCACCTATATAATATATCAATCATAATAAACATAAAAAGCATAAATGATAAACAAGATTGCAAATAACAATAAAATGGATGCTTATTTATTAATATTGAAAATGAATCTCAATTACAATCATGCCCCTCTTAGGGTCACCCAATTTTTTATACAATTGATACAATTCCAAAGCCCCCAACGGGGTAGGCACAATACTAAGGCTCTCTAAATAGTCACAAACTGCTCTAGGGTAGAGTTGACCCTCTTCTTCATGTTGAGGAAGGAATTGGATGATTAAACCTCCTTCAAATATGTTTCCTATGGTCAAGAAACAACACCAAAGCATTAATAGCATACGAATCCTCACATGATGAGGCCCTTTAAATAATGTGAACATGAAAATGCCATAATACTAATAAAATCAAGAAATCAAATAAGACATGTTAAACCTATGCATACTTGAAAATATTAATGGAAACATGTAAATAGCTAGCATAACTATCTATCTATTGGGTTAGTTTACCAAATAAAAGACATGAAAGCATGAAACAAACCACAATTGCACTAATTACGAAATTGACATAATGAAGGCAAATCTACTTTAATTGATCAATTCCACTAGTCAAATGTCTCTAAAATATCAAATGAACCTATACTAAGCATACCGTGATCTAATAAAATAATCCAAAAGAAAGAAAACAAGGGGATCCATAGCCATTTTCTCACCATGGGTCTAATATGTGGTCAACACTGTAGACCGTGGTTGATAGATATGGCGAAGCTCTGAGTAGTTTTGACCTCAAAATTAGGGCTTCCTCTCTGATCCTACTTGCCAAATTTATGGTCAAGGATCACCTCTATGTCCTATAAAAAATTTGGTGGTTGAATTATCCAAATTATGCACCGATCACATGAATTTGCATTTCTTGGCTCTCCTAGGCTCCTAGGGCTTCCATAGTGATTTGATCTCCAATTGGGTAGCAAAGTTATCCCTCTCAATGTATGCAAGTGAGTATGCAATTCAATAGGGCTTCACTGATCAATTGTCACACTTCATCCAGACTTAACCCCAATTTAGAGGGGGATCTTATAGCACTTGCCAAGGGCTATGGGTGGATTCCTCATGAATCCAAGATCAAGATTGAGAAGTTGAGTCAGTTGGACGGAAGGTTTTGGATCCTTCCTCACTCAAATCACTCCAATTTGTAACTAATTTGCCATTGCAACCAACTTTTGGGGTCGAATGAAGGCCAACTGAACTTCAATATAGATCGCGGGTGTCATCCATGGCCAGCATTGCTATCCGTGGGTGTCAGCTATGGTCCCCAATTGGCAGATTAGGGGCCACGGATGTTAGTTGTGGCTAGAAATGATTTAGGTAAAGATGCCCAATTGAGTGGTAAGAACCACTTATATACCTTGGATCCATCCAAAGGTCTTCCATATGGTCTTCTAGCATGTCCCATATGAGTAGTCGCCTTGACATGATGCATTTTAGGTGTCTACAAAAACTTTATCAAACTTGAAAGTGCATAAAAAATATCTTTAGCATTCTATTCACAAATAAGAAAAAATAAGGTGAAGAATAGAAGTTGAACATTAAGGAGATAAAAGGAATTCAACTCAAAAGAAAGCTAAGTACTTTATCAAAACCATATTACATTCAAAACATTTGGTAGATACAAGGTATTCTACAAAACTTGAGAATTGAAAAGATCTTATCAAATTTGATCTTTCACATTCAAAATACTAGGGAGCTAAAAGGAATTCTACCTAGATATTTGACTATTGTTTGATCATTCTCCAAATATTAAGAAAACAAGGTATACTACAATATTTGAAAAATTGAAAGTTAGAATTTATACTCAAATTCAACATAGAATTTAAAAGTTAAAAGATAGGGAGATATACAATTTACAAGTGGTCGTAGTCTATCAAAAATAAGGAATAATATGGATGTCTACTTCAAATAATACAATGAATAATGATATGAAAAACATCATTTGAAAGGAAAGGGTAAATGTCATAAAAATTGGAATCAAGAATTTAGTTACAAAGACTGAAGGAAACTTAGATCTTACTTTAAAATTGATCTATAGTGAAGCCTTAGAAGAAAAATTTAAAACTCTAGAATATTATCTACATGCTAGAATCATTGAAGCAATCGATAATGGAAAAGATGATATTCTAATTTCTTTAGACATTGGGAAACATATTATATATGGCATTACCAATATTTAAATATTATAAAGAAGAAAATATGGAGCATAAGGAATTGATTGAATAAAAAATAGATGAATTCAAATATTACAAAGAAGAAAATATGGAGCAACAAAAATTGATTGAATAAAAAACAGATGAATCCTTCGTAGAGAAGATATTTCATTCTTCATGCAATATTGATACTTCAAGTTCTTCTAACTCAGGAACTTATCATGATTCTTTAAGTGATTTCTCAAAATATTATATACTAAAGAAGACTTTTGATAAGAAGGACAAAGGCAAAGAGAAAATATTTTTGTAGGAATTTGATGATAGCATGATAGTTCATGAAAGCACAAAGACTGACTCTAATGATAAAGATAAAAAAGAAGAAGGAAGAGGAAGCATGATAGAAAAGAAAATATGAATATGAAATAAGATACTTTCAAGTTGAACACAAATCAAAGTTAACTAAAGGAACAATATGAAGATACTAATTATTTACTTGATTAGGATGTAGACAAAGAGCACAATTAAGAAAGTAGAAAAGAAGAGCTCAAGTTCCAGAACCAGGACAAAGACCATATTGAAGACTAAAGTCTTCAAAAACAAAATAATGTAATACAGAGGGGTGTTGGAATATATTACATTATTTGGTACATGCTAATGTACCATCATAGGTACATATTTAGATTAGGAGTGTGCATTATATTATAGTTTGAGTATTTACTTAATGTAATTTAATAAATGCACAAGTTTTAGAATGTGCAAAGTACTTGATTATGTAAATGTGCATGTTGTCCATGTGCACATGAGTCCATATAATAGGAAGGTTGAGAAAAAATGGTGAAATTGTTCTATTGATCAACAATGCATTACATAGTTTTATAGTTCTTGAAAGAACTAAAAATAGACATGGTGGTTGAGAGAAATCCTCTTAAACTTATTACAACAAACTAACTTAAAGATAGCTCTTATCCTAACAACATGCTAATCTTGGAATATGGTCAAACATTAATTAACCAAGCCAAAACCTCAATGTATGCTAATCAAATTACCTAGAAATATGTAAATCAAAACATTAAACTAAAACTAAATACTAGGACTTAATACTTAGGACTAAGGAGGCAATGTTGAAAATATTCCAACATTCTCCCCCTTGATGCTAAAGATACTCATGCAAGAGTTATTTAAGCATCACAGAGTTGGAAGAAATTTTTTCTCTTACGTTTCCTCCAATCTTGAATCAAGAAATCAGAATTTACAAAATACTTATGGTGGCACTCCTTCCACTCTTTATGTGGGATTTCTTGCAAATGCTTGAGTGCCTTCTTTTGTTGATTAGCTCCCCCTTCAACAAAAGTATCTCCTCTTGTGGTTTTCAGCAACAACTCTCTTACATCTTTATCATTATGGTCTTTAAACCATGCTCTCACATTTTGATCTTCTTTTACATCTTCAACACTAAACAATACTCCACATGAGTATTTACAATTAATCATCTCACATAGATGATTATACCATACAACTCTTTCACATATTTTCACACAAAAAATCACAACAAATATGGCCATATAATGACCAACTACATATGCAACATAAAGTTGCTCCTCACACAAATATTCTCTCACAACAATGACTTTACAAGAATCCTTCTCCCAAGGAATTTTGAACACATAATTTTGATCCATGTGACCCAAGTTCTCCATCACTGTATTCTCTCCAAAAATATTCTTCATCAAAGTTGTCTCAATGATACAATCACCTTTCTTTTCATTCCTGCTCACAAAAAACAAATCATTAATCATAAAAACATTACCTTTAGTATGAGTAGATTTGGTGCTTCCCATAAAGCTATTTTGTAGTAGTTCTCCTTCATTGTATGGTGCTTCAAGATCAACCATCAACTCTTCACTAATAGTTCTCCTCCTTTGTTCAATCCATGTTGGTGTGTTGAAACACCATTCATTCAAGCAATCATACATAGTTGCCTTTTCAAGACAACTCTCTTTCTGCAATGTAGTCACTCCAAGTGAGTGATCTTCATCCATGAGTGAAGTTTCCTTTGCCATTACGATAAGAAAATCAGCAATCTCATTTCCATTTTCTGTTTCTATCTCATTTTTCACATTCTTCTCCCCTTTTAGAGGAACTCTAACAATTTTATCTTCTCCTTGTAGGAGATCTTCATTTTCTCTTTCAAGAGAGCATACATCCATTCCAAGTGAATGGTCTTCAAGACAATGGTCTTCCATAAACATTGCTTCTCCATCAACATGCCAACAATTTTGGTTGATCCTATTATCTTCTTTATTCTCTTCCATGATAATTTTAGGTGCATTATCCATAATACACTCTTCATTTATCTCCTCCATGAGATATTTTTTATCACTTTTTCTTCTATCAACAACAAATCCTCTTCTTCCTCCTCGTCCTCTTGAGGAATACACACCTCTTCTTATCTTTTCATCACAAAATTCAGCAACATATGCTTCCTCCATGAAGCATTATTCATCTTGTTGGTTTTCTACATACAGGACTTCCTCTGCAAGAAATAATTCTCCATTACAAAGCATGTCTTCATATGAGTCTTTACAAGACTCTTCAAAAACTCCTTCAAAAGGATCTAATTCAAAAACTGCTTCAAGGAAGCAAGGCTCCTTCTTGCTTAAACAATCTTCATGATTGTCACTCATGGATTTATGGGTATCCTCATCAAACCCATAAGCATCCTTTAACACTTGCCATGCCATTGTAGCTGATCTACAATTGGATATGAGAGGAAAAACATTCTTTTCCATTCCTCTCCTCAAATCCATTAGAGCTAAGCAATTTGCATATTGCTGCTCCTTCTTCTCTTTTCTCTCCTCGCCTTGTAAATTGCTCCAAGTGGGTTCCTCATAGCCTTCTTGAACTATATCCCATAAGTCTTGAGCCTTCAAGAAGGTCTTCATAATTATGCTCCAAATAGCATAATTATCTCCATTGAATTTGGGTACTTCCAATTCTTTATACATGGTGGCCATTCTGCAATCCACCATTCATCAATATTCCACCTAGCTCTCATCCACTCCTTTCCTGTAGACTTCTGATATACTTATCTAAAAATCCACTAAATTTCAGATCCAAATTCACACAAATGAGAAATATGTGATCAATTTACTTTTGCCCTTTCTAGATCTTAGAGTGTTTTTGAGACAACCTCAATGTTATTCACATAAATCAATCCATACAACTCCAAAATTTCTAAAAATTAAACTCTATATTCTTGAGAAAATAATCTGAAAACCCTCTAAATTTCAGAAGAAAAAATCACAAAGGTGAAAAATATGTGATCATTTACTTTTTCCCTTTTTATCACAATTTCGGATCTAGGATTGTTGAAGGAAAAATAAATATTCACATAAATCAATCAATACAGATCCCAATGATCTGAAATTTTTTTTGAATTATGATTTTATCTAAATAATATTTCTCCCAAAATTTGAGAAGCAAATACCCTGTATTCCACCTTATACAACCATTTTATTGAAAAACTAAAAATGCTAATAAAATCAGAAAATTAGCTCTAAATCACCTGAAATTTTTACTCCATCCTCTTGATACAATTACATAACAACCCTAAAAATTTCATAATCAAATACCTCAGGATTCATGAGATATTAATTATTTACTCGAGCTCTTCCTTGCAAATCTGCTGAGTGCTGGCCACTTGAGTTTCTCTGACAAAGTGTGTGTTTCAGATCTCTTCACATCACTCTCCACAAGTTTTGATCCATTTGAGAAAACCTACTCTGATACCAAATGAGAAACAATGGTGAAATTGTTCTATTGATAAAAAATGCATTACATAGTTTTATAGTTCTTGAAAGAACTAAAAATAGACATGGTGGTTGAGAGAAATCCTCTTAAACTTATTACAACAAACTAACTTAAAGATAGCTCTTATCCTAACAACATGTTAATCTTGTACTATGGTCAAACATTAATTAACCAAGCCAAAACCTCAATGTATGCCAATCAAATTAACTAGAAATATGTAAATCAAAACATTAAACTAAAACTAAATACTAGGACTTAATACTTAGGACTAAGGAGGCAATGTTGAAAATATTCCAACAAAGGTGAAGAGTTATAGAAATATGGAAGGTCAACAGTCACCTATAATTATATATATTTCTTTGTATGGATGTATAAAAGAGGTGAGAGAGACATAATTTTGGTGTGCACAAGGTAGATTAGTAGTATTTGATATGATAGATACAATGTAAAGCATGTATGAAATATGAAGAATTTGAGACCTTCATTTTATAGCAATATACTATTTTTTTATAAGTAAATAAATTGTATTAAAGTGGGTTTTGAAAGGAATCCCAAAACCTTTTCATAAAACCAACATTATGGAAAATTGTGAAGAGGAAAATGTAAAACAAAGAGGCAATCAACCTGCAAGACAAACACAAAAAAGAACACCAACCAACTAAATGTAGACAACAAGCCACCCTAAAACATATCCCAGGGAATGCTCATAGCCACATCCTCAAATGCACCCCAAAATACATCACTTAAGCAGTGTCCTTTCTACCATCCCTCACCACTTCCTTCAACACTTCCCTAGCAACCTTAGGTTCATCAAAAAACTTAGGTTCATATATGGTTATGGCAAAGAATACTTCATGGAAAAAGAACAGGTTCAGAGCATTCTGCATTCATTAAGGGTGGACAAAAGATCCTTAGAATGATAGGTTGTTGTAGAAAATATTTTTATTATGAGTTTTTGAAGCACCAAATATGTGTGGTCATCACCGTCATCATTGGACACCACCTCTTGAATCTTGTGTTGGCTCTAAAACATCTTCCTTCTAAGGCGAGCAAAGAATCTGGTAGAACTTGTTGGTTCTCTAGTATTGACCTTCTTTCCCATGGGATCCTCAATGTCCTTGTCTAAGCCCAATGATTTTATTTTCCTAGACAATGAGGTTGACCTAGGGATCATGGAAACATCATCTTCGAGGATGACCTAGGAGGAGTTGGAGTTATCTTGAGGAAGGTCCACGAAGGAAGTAGGGATGACTATAGAACCTTTATAATAATGAATCATGAAATGACTATAGATGATTTTAATTTAAACCTTGGTGGGATGAAAATGTGGAATTTTTATTTTTCCTACATGTATTAATGGAATAGCTCATGGAATGTTAAAAGGAATTTAGAAATATTGATGATATTAATATCCCTAAAGTGGTTGACAAAAGCCATATAGAAACTACATAGGGTTTTTTCAATATCAATGACTGTAATGTATTACATGATGGGTGTCATAAACCTATTCCAAGGAGACGGTAGGTCAAATCGATGTATAACAATTTTGGCTAGCTTGAGCATTCTACTTTTGTTATGGAATTCCTTGATCTCCACCTCCCAGTTGTGCTTCTCCATCCTCATGGATCTTTCGATCATAGGCTATCCCATAATATCTGCAAGAAGTTGGGCATCCATGATGTAGTCTCTATCTCGAATAATTATCTTACCTCCATCCCAGATGTAGAGGAATGCCAAGGTTGTATCAGTTATTTCTAAAAAAATTCTTGAGGAAAGGAAGATATCCCCTTTCATCGAGGATATACTTGGTGAGGGCATCCAACTCTAGCATTTTTGGATCAACATAACACATAATGATATAGTGAAGAACCCAGAGCCAAAGCTAGTTAACAAGAGAATGGATAAGCTAAAATAGGGATTTGAAATTAGGTGTAGTCAACAAAGCCTATATAGGAACATGGTGCCTATGCATTGGGGAGTGGATTCTTTGGGGATCAGAGAATAAATTTGGAAATATAACCTCAGGAGGAAGAAGAAAATTGGAGTTCCCAAAGCTCCCAATAATCACCACACACTCTAAAAAGTTGGTGCTACATGTGACTCCTGAAGACAGGAGAAATCCCTCCAATGGTGAGCAAGAAAATCGAATGCAGGTAACCTTTGGGAAGTGAAAGAGAAGGTAGGTAAATGGTGATGGTTGAATGGATGAAAATGACGATGATTGGGAACATGCAGTAGGGGTAAAGGGTCCTAAAGGGGAACAAGTGGATGCACCCACATGGAAAGCAACAAGGTGGAGGACATGGTAGGATATGACATTGGCATATGGAAATAATGAGAAGGGACACGAAGGATGGATCACAGGAAAGATAAATTTTAAAAATTGAAATATTGATGAGCACCATAAATGCTCATTTTATATACACTTTAAGGGCATCATTATTGGTTTAAATTAGCATTTAAAATTTATTTTTATATAGCTTTTGCATATAATTGATAGAAAAAGAAGTATTATGCTTGATTGGTGTTTTTAGTGGAAAGTGTGTGTAAATGCAAGTTTTTGCTACTAATCTAGTGTTTTGAGTCTACATCCCATTTGGGCTTGGCAAAGCATGAAGACATCTTGAAAAGAACAATGGTAAATGGTGAAGGCAGGTGTTTGATTCCTGACTGTTAGAAGTGCCTGATTCTTGACTATTGGTGGCACTTGCTTCCCGACTATTTTTTGGCACCCGCTTTTCGACCATTTTCTAGCATCTACTTCCTGACCATTTTCTAGTGCCTGCTTCCCGATCATTTTTGGGTGTCTACTTCCCGACTATTTTTTGGTGCCTGTTTCTTGACCTATTTCTGACACCTGACTCCCATTGATGATTGGTCAGTTGACCAAGTCAACGTTAATCCGTTGACCAATTGACCATGCACTTTTGAAGGAGGTTATTGCACAAAATATGGAGAAATATTTGTATTTCTATGCATATTATATTTTTGTGATTAAAAAATAATAAAGCACTTTTATTTTATTTTCACCATGTAAGCTTTTTAAAGGCATTATTTTAGGATGTACTATTTTAGGATGCATTATTCTAGGATGCATTATTCTAGTATTATTTTTTACGTACACCTAAGGATTAATATTGATTCCTTTGGTGAACGAACATGCTTGTAAATAGAAGAATAATATCTATTATTCTAGGATTAGTATTTAGGTACACCTAAGGATTATTATATTTATTCCTTTGGTGAACGAACATGCTTGTAAATAGGGATAATAATATTTGTGTACAAACGTATTGTAACAAATCACATTACGTGATTAAAGAAGACCATTTTATTATTATAATAAGATCTATTTATGTTCTATATAAGAATGTAGGCTAGACAAATACAAAGGTTGAATCAGAGAATCAATACACAAAGAATTACTTTATTTATTTTCTATACAATTTATTAAGAGTTGCAAATACTCTTATTTTTATTGAAGTAATATTCATGTAATTAGCCGGGTGGACTACCTACGGGAGCTCGGGTCCACTCCCTGTAGTAGTCCTCCCCATTTTTATTTTTGTTATTTATTTTCAATAGATTAGTTTCTTGCTTTCTTTCCAGCTTTATTTTTATTTGTGTATTTATTTTTTGTACTTTTATTTTTTGCACTTTAATTTTAGCTTTAGTTTTAGTTTATTTATTTATTTCTCTGCACTTTATTTTATTTAGTTTGGTTGAAATCAAAATGCACAAACACACCCCACCAAAATAAATAGGTACAAAGGAATTTGTTCTCCACATTGTAGGCATATACTATGCATGACACTCACAAGTTTACGAGCTATCTCGGATTGACAAATTAAATGGAGGCAAAAAATTGAACCATAGATTAACCAATGTTTTACCCAACATTTTGGTGCCATTGTCAGGGGGTGTCTAAATTGTAGTGTTTGAAAATAAACTTAATGTACCATATTAAGTGTAGAAGTAGGAAATAAATTGTGTTGTTGAAAAGTTAGAAAATTAGGCAATGAAGGATTTCCATTGTATTCTCAATGGTTTCATAAAATTAGAGAGAGATGACACAACCTACGTTTGATTTTATGAAAAAATTATAAATTTTTACTGTTAAAATATTAGGGAGTTTTTATTTACACATAACCATTAGGGAATTATGCCTCAAGAAGCCTAGTTTTAACAATGAAGAAAATTACAGGCTTATCATTTCTCAACATATTAAAATTTTTTAAGGATGACATTAGTAGCAGGAAAATGATATTAAAAAAATAAAAGAAGCAAAATTTAAAAAGAACATCTTTCCAGGAGTATGCTCTTCACTTGCACTTAAGGCGATCGGGTGAATCAGAAACTAGAATGTGTTTTTTAGAATACTGCTATTTTTTTATTTAAAAAAAACAATAGTCATTTATCTGTCTGCATAATTTGCCAATTAGTTGTAAGAATTTAGTTTTGAGGCCATAAAAGAAAATGTTTTTCTCATGTTTTAAAATATCATTTTAGTTGATGAAGTAGAGGATAAGAATAAATGAAAATTTAGTCATATCAAATTTTTGACACAACTAAAGAAACTTATCATAGTCCTCAATTTTTAGAGACTAGTTCAATTGTAGGCATGGGGGAGACCCCAAATTCATTATGGCCACCAAAAACACTAAAAAAAAAATTAGTTTAAAATTTTATTTTAATGTTATTAGTTTAGAATTTTACTTTAATTTAGATTTTTTATGTTTTGCAGGACAACATGAAGTGTGATGTAGATGAATAAGGATATTTCTATGAAGATTTCGTAAAGTTAAATTCATACGTAGAGTTTGTAATAACACTATACAAATCATTTTGTGTACTTTGATCGTGTAACATCCAAGTAGGTGAAGCAAGCAGAGATTGCCTTAAAAACATAGACGTCTAAAGGCAAGCTAAGTAACCCTGATCAAGTGAAAGGCTTCCAGTCCAAGGTGTTTGTGAAACTTGAGAAAATTTTTTTTGCAAAGTGCATGATTGTTACAACCTGAGAAGATGGTGGATAAAAAGTTAGAGATGCTACACCAAGAGCAGAGTAGAGTGCCAAGATGATGTTCAAGTAATAGTCAATGGGCTTCATTTCCAACCGACTCACATTTATGATATTGGATCAGACATCGGCATGGGGGAGACCCCATACCATACCAATAGTTTTGACAAATGTTCATACATTCATCAAAAAAAATAAAAAACTAAAAAATTCTAGAAAATTTCAGAATTATGAAAAATTATGGAAAAAAATCCAGAATTTGAAAAAAGCAATTATGAAAAATTCCAGAATATGGAAAAATTATGCAAAATTCTGGAAAAAAATTCTAGAAACTGAAAAATTCTAGAAAATTCTAGAATTTGGAAAATTTTAAAAAATTCCAGAAAGAAAAAAATTCTGGCAAATTCCAGAATCTAGAACAAAAAAAAAATCTAGAAAGTGAAAATTTCTGGAAAATTTTGGAATTATGAAAAATTCTGGAAAAAAGTTCCAGAATTCGAAAAAAATCTGGAAAACTCTAGAAACTAAAAAATTCTAGAATCTGGAAAAATTATGCAAAATTATGGAAAAACATTTCAGAATCTAAAAAATCCTGGAAACATTCCAGAATTTGGAAAATTTTAGAATCTGAAAATTCTATAAAATTTCAGAATCTGGAAACTTACTTTAAAAAAGAAATAGCGTGGAATCGTTCTACTTAACACATTTTTTCCTTTTGCTTTGTAGTTTTTTTTCTCTGCATAAATTGTTGCCTTGAGTGCAATCTGTAGGTAGCTTGGGTAACCTAGGCCTATTAGGCACAAGTTCTAGGATTCTTATTTTTCTGCTTTTTTATGGTTAGTTTTACATAACACAACCTTGAACAATCTATAGGTAGCTAGATGGTTTAAACTAGGTCTAACAGATACAAGCATCTCATGCCCTGCTAGGAGAGAAGCAATACGAGAAACACTTATTTTCCACTAGGGATATAGTACCTACAATTAGACCGGTAGAAGTCTCTTCTTCTCACCAAGAGGAAGGCACCAATAAACGATGTCAATCTTCCACCAGGAAGAAGAGATGCCTAAAATATATATATATATATATATATATATATATATATATATATATATATATAATCTCCAAGATACATCAATGTCACAACAACAACATTTTTTGGGACATCACAATTTCAGTCGCATGTAGATGTTTCACACCATCCAACATTGTACATATCATGATATGTGAAATTCACCAGGTATATACTAAGTTTTTTATTAATTATTTTCATAGTTATTTTAAAAATTATTTCTATGTTAATACCAATAGATGCCCCTATATTTCTCTTTATTAATTCTCCCATCAGAATTCAGCCACATGGCATGCCTTAGATAGGAGAAGAATTTCATTGCCCCAAAAATATTTAAAAAAAAAGTATGGGGAAGCACCTGCTTCCCATATACATGTCATATACAGGTGCCTGCTTCCTATATATAGGTGCTTACTTCACATATATAGTTTTTTGCTTCCCATATACAGACTTGCTTCCCATATACAAGCCTGATTCCCATATATAGGTGCCTACTTTCCATATACAAGCATGATTCCCATATACAAGTGTCTTCTTCCCATATACAGGTGCATGCTTCCCATATACAGGTTTGATTCTCATATACAGGTGTTTGCTTCCCATATACAAGCCATATACAAGCGCCTACTTCCCATATACAGATTATATACAGGCACCTGCTTCCCATATGTAGACCATATACATGGGAATGCTTCCCATATACAAGCATCTACTTCCCATATACAGGTGTCTACTTCCCATATACATACCATATACAGGTGCATGCTTCCCATATACAAATGCCTGACTCCCATACAAAAACAAATCTATATTTGGGGAATGACATGAGGACATGTCAATTTTTTTGGTATGGAAGAATGTTGAGCACCATAAATGCTCATTTTATAAACACTCTTAAGGGCATCATTATTGGTTTAAATTAGCATTTGAAATGTATTTTTATATAGCTTTTGCATATAATTGATAGAAAATGGAGTATTATGCTTGACTGGTATTTTTAGTGGAAAGTGTGTATAAATGTAGGTTTTTGCTACTAATCTGGTGTTTTGAGTCTACATTCCATTTGGGCTTGAAAATGCATGAAGACATCTTGAAAAGAACAATGGTAAATAGTGAAGGTAGACGCCTGATTCCTTATGGTTGGCGACACCTGCTTCTCGACCATTTTTTGGCACTTGCTTCTTGACCATTTTCTAGCACCTGCTTCTCGACCATTTTTTGGTGTCTTCTTCCCAACTATTTTCTAGTGCTTGCTTCCTAACCTATTTTTGGGCACCTCACTCCCATTGATGATTGGTTGGTTGACCAATTCAACATTGACCGATTGACCAATTGACCATGCACTTTTGAAGGAGGTTTTTCCACAAAAGATGAAGGAAAATATTCATATTTCTATGCATATTAGATTTTTGTGATTAAAATAGAATAAAACACTTTTATTCTATTTTGACCATGTAAGATTTTTAAAGGCATTATTTTAGGATGCATTATTCTAGGATTAGTTGTTACGTACACCTAAGGATTAATATTGATTCCTTTGGTGAATGAACATGCTTGTAAATAGGAGAATAATATCTATTATTCTAGGATTAATATTTAAATATATCTAAGGATTATTATATTTATTCCTTTGGTGAACAAACATGCTTGTAAATAGGGAGAATCATATTTGTGTATAAAAGTATTATACCAAATCAAGTTACGTGATTAAAGGAGGCCATTTTATTATTGTAACAAGATTTGTCTATGTTCTATATAAGAACGTAGGCTAGAAAAATACAAAGATTGAATCGGACAATCAATACACAAAGAAATTACTTTATTTATTTTTTTGTGCAATTTATTAAGAGTTGTAAATACTCTTATTTTTCTTGAAGTAATCTTCATGTAATTAGTTGGGCAGACTATCTATGGGAGCTTGGGCCCACTCCTTGCAGTAGTCCTCCCCATTTTTATTTTTGTTATTTATTTTCAACATATTAGTTTCCTGCTTTCTTTCCAATTTTATTTTAATTTAGTTGTGTTTATTTTTTGTACTTTTATTTTTTACACTTTAATTGCAGTTTTAGTTTTAGTTTTAGTTTATTTATTTATTTCTCTGCACTTTATTTTATTTAGTTTGGATGAAATCAAAATGCACAAACACCCCCCACCAAACTAAATAGGTACATAGGAATTCATTCCCCACATTGCAGGCATATACTGTGCATGACACTCACAATTTTACGAGTTGTCTTCGATTGACAAATTAAATGGAGGTAAGAAATTGAATTGTAGATTAACCAATGTTTTGCCCAATATTTTGGCACCATTTTCGGGGAGTGTCTAAACTGTAGTGTTTGGGAATGAACTCAACGTACCATATTAAGTGTAGAAGTACAAGATAAATTGTGTTGTTGAAAAGTTAGAAAATTAGGCAATTAAGGATTTTCATTGTATTCTCAATGGTTTCATAAAATTAGAGAGAGATGAACAACCTGCGTTTGATTTTATGAAACAATTACAAATTTTTACTGCCAAACTATTAGGGAGTGTTTATTTACACAGAACCATTAGGGAATTATGCCTCAAGAAGCCTAGTTTTAACAATGAAAAAAATTATAGGCTTAATATTTCTCAACATATTAGCAAATTTTAACGATGACATTAGTAGCAGGAAAATGACATTAAAAAAAATAAAAAGTACAATTTAAAAATAACATCTTGTCAAGAGTATGTTCTTCACTTGTGTTTAAGGCTATAGGGTGAATCAGAAACTAGAATGTGTTTTTTAGAATAATGTTTTTTTTTTTTAATTTATTTTATTTAAAAAAAACAATAGTCATTTATCTGCCTGCACAATTTGCCAATGAGTTGTAAAAATTTGGTTTTGAGGCCATAAAGGAAAATATTTTTCTCATGCTGTAAAATATCATGCTAGTTGATAAAGTAGAGGATAATAACAAATGAAAATTTAGTCATATCAATTTTTTTACACAAACTAAAGAAACTTATCATAGTCCTCAATTTTTAGAGACTAGTTCAATTTTAGGCATGGGGGAGACCCCAACTTCATTATGGCCACCAACACATTAAAATAAATAAAAAAATTAGTTTAAAATTTTATTTTAATGTTATTAGTTTAGAATTTTACTTTAATTTATATTTTTTATGTTTTGCAGGACAACATGAAGTGCGATGCAGATGAATAAGGATATGTATATGAAGATTTTGTAAAGTGATATTCATACGTGGAGTTTATAATAGCACTATACGAACCATTTTGTATACTTTCATTGTGTAGCATCCAATCCAAGCATGTGAAGTGAGCAAAGTTTACCTTAACAACACAAGTGCCTGAAGGTAGGCTAAGTAACCCTGATAAAGTGAAAGGCTTCCAGTCCAAGGTGTTTGTGAAACTTGAGAAAAAGTTTACTGCAAAGTGCAATTGTTACAACTTGAGAGGATGGTGGACAAAAAGTTAGAGATGCTACACCAATAGTAGAGTAGAGTGCCAAGATGATGTTCGAGTAACAGTCAATGGGCTTCATTTTCAAATGACTCACATTTACGATATTGGATCAGACATCGACATGGGGGAGACCCCATACCATACCAATAGTTTTGATGAATGTTCAGACATTCATCAAAAAAAAATTCAAAAACTAAAAAATTCTAGAAAATTTTAGAATGATAAAATTTTTTGGAAAAAAATCTAGAATTTGAAAAAAAAATCTGAAAATTTCCAGAATATGGAAAAATTATGCAAAATTTTGGAAAAAAAATCCAGAAACTTAAAAATTCTAGAAAATTCTAGAATCTGGAAAATTCTAAAAAAATCCAGAAACTGAAAAATTCTGGCAAATTCTAGAATCTAGAATAAAAAAATTCTAGAAACTAAAAAATTCTGGAAAATTTCAGAATTATGAAAAAATTTGGAAAATTCTAGAAAATTCTAGAATCTGGAAAAATTATGCAAAATTCTGGTAAAAAAATTAGAATCTAAAAAATTCTGGAAACATTCTAGAATCTAGAAAATTCTAGAATCTAAAAATTCTAGAAAATTTCAGAATCTAGAAACTTACTTTAAAAAAAAATAATATGGAATTCGTTCTGCTTAACACAAATTTTCCTTTTGCTTTGTAGTCTTTTTGCTTTGCAAAAATTGCTGCCCTAAGTGCAATCTGTAGGTAGCTTGAGTAACCTAGGCTTATCAAGCACAGGTTCTAGGATTCTTATTTTTCTTCTTTTTTGTGGTTAGTTTTGCAGAACACGGCCTTGAACAATCTATAGGTAGCCAATCGACTTAAACTAGGCCTGACAAATACAAGCATCTTGTGCCCTGCTAGGAGAGTAGCAATACAAAAAAAGGCACTTATTTTCCACTAGGGAGATAGTACCTACAATCATACCAGTAGAAGTCTCTTCTTCTCACCAAGAGTAAGGCACTAATAAAGGGTGTCAATCTTCCACCAGGAAGAAGATATGCCTTAATATATATATATACATCAATGTCACAACAACAACATTTTCTGGGACATCACAATTTCAGACCGCATGTAGATGTTTTGCACCATCCGACATTGTACATATCATGATCTACGAAATTCACTCAGGTATGTATTGAGTTTTTTATTAATTATTTGAATAGTTATTTTAAAAATTATTTCTATGTTAATACCAATAGATGCCCCTATATTTCCTTTTATTAATTCTCCCATCAAAATTCAACCACATGGCATGCCTCAGATAGGAGAATAATTTCATTGCCCTAGGAATATTTAAAAAAAAAAGTATGGGGAGGCACCTACTTCCCATATACAAGCCATATACAAGTGCCTGCTTCCTATATACAGATAGGATTCCCATATACAGGTGCTTGCTTCCCATATACAGGTTCCTACTTCTCATATACAGGCCAGATTCCCATATACAGGCCTGATTCCCATATATAGGTGCCTAATTCCCATATACAAGCATGATTCCCATATACAGGTGCCTTCTTCCCATATAAAGGTGCATGCTTCCCGTATATAGGTCTGATTCCCATATACAGGTGTTTGCTTCCCATATACAAGCAATATAAAAGCGCCTACTTCCCATATATAGGTCATATGCAGGCACATGCTTCCCATATACAGGCCATATACATGCGATGCTTCCCATATACAAGTGTCTGCTTCCCATATACAA
The DNA here is from genome assembly GCA_028583015.1 of Wollemia nobilis. Taxonomy (NCBI): domain Eukaryota; kingdom Viridiplantae; phylum Streptophyta; class Pinopsida; order Araucariales; family Araucariaceae; genus Wollemia; species Wollemia nobilis. Next base: position 3,150,044 of record JAQPPZ010017060.1, read on the forward strand.
GCATCTACTTCCCATATACAGGTGCCTACTTCCCATATACATACCATATACAGGCGCATGCTTCCCATATACAAACGTCTGACTCCCATATACAAAAAAAAATCTATATTTGGGGTATGACATGAGGACATGTCAATTCTTTTGGTATGGGGGAATGATGAGCACCAGAAATGCTCATTTTATATACACTTTTAAGGGCATCATTATTGGTTTAAATTAGCATTTGAAATGTATTTTTATATAGCTTTTGCATATAATTGATAGAAAATGAAGTATTATGCTTGACTAGTGTTTTTAGTGGAAAGTGTGTGTAAATGCAGGTTTTTGCTACTAATATGGTGTTTTGAGTCTACATCCCATTTGGGCTTGGCAATGCATGAAGACATCTTGAAAATAACAACGGTAAATGGTGAAGGCAGGCGCTTGATTCCTGACTATTGGCGGCACCTACTTCCCGACCATTTTTTGGCACTTGCTTCTCGACCATTTTCTAGTGCCTACTTCTAGACCATTTTTTTGTGTCTACTTCCTGACTATTTTCTAGCGCCTGCTTCCTAACCTATTTTTTGGCACCTGACTCCCATTGATGATTGGTCGGTTGACCAATTCAACGTTGATCGATTGACCAATTGACCATGCACTTTTGAAGGAGGTTGTTGCACAAAATATGAAGGAGAAATATTCATATTTCTATGCATATTATATTTTTGTGATTAAAATAGAATAAAGCACTTTTATTCTATTTTGACCATGTAAGCTTTTTAAAGGCATTATTTTAGGATGCATTATTCTAGGATTATTTGTTACGTACACCTAAGGATTAGTATTGATTCCTTTGGTAAACAAACATGCTTGTAAATAGGATAATAATATCTATTATTCTAGGATTAGTATTTACATATACCTAAGGATTATTATATTTATTCCTTTGGTGAATGAACATTCTTGTAAATAGGTAGAATAATATCTGTGTATAAAATTATTATAACAAATCATGTTACATGATTAAAGGAGGTCATTTTATTATTGTAACAAGATTTGTCTACGTTCTATATAAGAACGCAGGCCAGAAAAATACAAAGATTGAATCGGAGAATCAATACACAGATAATTACTTTATTTATTTGTTTGTGCAATTTATTAATATTTGTAAATACTCTTATTTTTCTTGAAATAATCTTCATGTAATTAGTCGGGCGAACTATCTACGAGAGCTCGGGCCCACTTCTTGTAGTAGTCCTCCCCATTTTTATTTATGTTATTTATTTTCAATAGATTAGTTTCCTACTTTCTTTCCAATTTTATTTTAATCTAGTTGTGTTTATTTTTTGTACTTTAATTTCAGTTTTAGTTTTAGTTTATTTATTTATTTCTTTACACTTTATTTTATTTAGTTTGGCTGAAATAAAAATGCACAAACACCTCCCACCAAAATAAATAGGTACAGAGGAATTCATTCTCCATATTGCATGCATATACTGTGCATGACACTCACAAGTTTATGAGTTGTCTTGGATTGACAAATTAAATGGAGGCAAGAAATTGAATTGTAGATTAACTAATGTTTTGCCCAACATTTTGGCACCGTTTTTGGGGAGTGTCTAAATTGTAGTGTTTGGTAATGAACTCGACATACCATATTAAGTGTAGAAGTAGAAGATAAATTGTGTTGTTGAAAACTTAGAAAATTAGGCAATGAAGGATTTTCATTGTATTCTCAATGGTTTCATGAAATTAGAGAGAGATGACACAACCTGCATTTGATTTTATGAAACAATTGAAAATTTTTACTGCCAAACTATTAGAGAGTGTTTATTTACACATAACCATTAGGGAATTATACCTCAAGAAGCCTAGTTTTAACAATGAAAATAATTATAGGCTTAACATTTATGAACATATTAGCAAATTTTAACGATGGCATTAGTAGCAGGAAAATGACATTAAAAAAATAAAAGAAGTATAATTTAAAAAGAACATATTTCCAGCAGTATGCTCTTCACTTGCGCTTAAGGTGATAGGGTGAATCAAAAACTAGAATGTGTTTTTTAAAATATTGCTATTTATTTATTTATTTTATTTAAAAAAAAATAATAGTCATTTATCTGCCTGCACAATGTGCTAATGATTTGTAAGAATTTGGTTTTGAGACCATAAAGGAAAATGTTTTTCTCATGCTATAAAATATCATGCTACTTGATGAAGTAGAGGATAAGGACAAATGAAAATTTAGTCGTATCAATTTTTTGACACAAACTAAAGAAAATTATCACAGTCCTCAATTTTAAGAGACTAGTTCAATTATAGGCATGGGGGAGACCCCAACTTCATTATGGCAACCAACACATTAAAAAAAAATTAAAAAAATAGTTTAAAATTTTATTTTAATGTTATTAGTTTAGAATTTTACTTTAATTTATATTTTTTATGTTTTGCAAGACAACATGAAGTGTGATGCAGATGAATAAGGAGATGTCTATGAAGATTTCATAAAGTGAGATTCATACGTGGAGTTTGTAATAGCACTATATGAACCATTTTATGTACTTTGATCGTGTAGCATCCAATCCAAGTAGGTGAAGCAAGTAGAGTTTGCCTTAACAACACAAGCACCCAAATGCAGGCTAAGTAACCTTGATTAAGTGAAAGGCTTCCAGTCCAAGGTGTTTGTGAAACTTGAGAAAAGGTTTTCTGCAAAGTGTATGATTGTTACAACTTGAGAAGATGGTGGACAAAAAGTTAGACATGCTACACCAAGAGCAGAGTAGAGTGCCAAGATGATGTTCGAGTAATAGTCAATGGGCTTCATTTCCAACCAACTCACATTTACGAGATTGGATCAAACATCGGCATGGAGGAGACCCCATACCATACCAATATTTTTGATGAATGTTCATACATTCATCAAAAAAAATTCAAAAACTAAAAAATTCTAGAAAATTTTAGAATTATGAAAAAATCTAGAAAAAAAATCCATAATTTGAAAATAAAATTGAAAAATTATGCAAAATTCTAGAAAAAATTTCTAGAAACTGAAAAATTCCAGAAAACTCTAGAATCTGGAAAATTCTGAAAAATTCCAGAAACTGAAATTTTTGGCAAATTCCAGAATCTAGACCAAAAACAATTCTAGAAACTGAAATTTTTTGGAAAATTTCATAATTATGAAAAATTCTGGAAAATTCTAGAATCTAGAAAAATTATGCAAAATTATGGAAAAAAAATAGAATCTAAAAAATTCTGGAAACATTCCAGAATATGGAAAATTCTAGAATCTGAAAATTCTAGAAAATTTAAGAATCTGGAAACTTACTTTTAAAAAAAATAACATGGAATTTATTCTGTTTAACACAAATTTTCCTTTTTCTTTGTAGTATTTTTGCTTTGCAGAAATTGCTGCCCTAAGTGCAATCTGTAGGTAGCTTGAGTAACCTAGGCCTATCAGGCACAAGTTCTAGGATTCTTATTTTTCTATTTTTTTGTGGTTAGTTTTGCAGAACATGACCTTGAACAATCTATAGGTAGCCAACTGGCTTAAACAAGGCCTAGCAGATACAAGCATCTCATGCCCTACTAGGAGAGAATCAATACGAAAAAGACACTTATTTTCCACAAGAGATATAGTACCTATAATTAGACTAGTAGAAGTCTCTTCTTCTCACCAAGAGTAAGGCACCAATAAAGGATTTCAATCTTCCACCAGGAAGAAGAGATGCCTTAATATATATATATATATATATATAATCTTCAAGATACATAAATGTCACAAAAGCAACATTTTTTAGGACATCACAATTTCAGGCCACATGTAGATGTTTTGCACCATCCGACATTGTACATATCATGATCTACAAAATTCACCTAGGTATATACTGAGTTTTTTATTAATTATTTGCATAGTTATTTTAAAAATTATTTCTATGTTAATACCAATAGATGCCCCTATCTTTCTCTTTATTAATTCTCCCATCAAAATTCAGCCACATGGCATGCCTCAAATAGGAGAAGAATTTCATTGCCCTAGGAATATTTAAAAAAAAGTATGGGGAGGCACCTGCTTCCCATATACAGACGCCTGCTTTCTATTTACAGGTCTAGTTCCCATATACATGTCTACTTCCCATATACAGGTGCTTGCTTCCCATATACATGTCTGATTCCCATATACAAGTGCTTGCTTCCCATATACAAACATGATTCCCATATACAGGTGCTTGCTTCCCATATACAAGTGCATGCTTCCCATATACATGCATGATTACCATATACAAGTGTTTGCTTCCCATATACAAGACATATACATGCACCTACTTCCCATATACATGCCATATACAAGCACCTGCTTCCCATATATAGGCCATATATAGGCACTTGCTTCCCATATACAAGTTCCTACTTCCCATATACAGGTGCCTAATTCCCATATATAGACCATATACAGGCGCATGCTTCCCATATACAAGCGCCTGACTCCCATAAAAAAAAACTATATTGGGGGGATGACATGAGGACATGTCAATTCTTTCGGTATGGGGGAATGATGAGCACCAGACATGCTCATTTTATATACACTTTTAAGGGCATCATTATTGGTTTAAATTAGCATTTGAAATGTATTTTTATATATCTTTTGCATGTAATTGATACAAAATGAAGTATTATGCTTGACTAAAGTGTGTAAACGTAGGTTTTTGTTACTAATCTGGTGTTTTGAGTCTACATTCCATTTGGGCTTGACAATGCATGAAGACATATTGAAAATAACAATGGTAAATGGTGAAGGAAGGCGTCTTATTCCTAACTTTTGGTGGCACCTGCTTCCCGACCATTTTTGGCACTTGCTTCTCGACCATTTTCTAGCACCTACTTCCTGACCATTTTTTGGTGTATGCTTCTCGACTATTTTATGGCACCTGCTTCTTGACCTATTTTTTGGCACCTGACTCCCATTGATGATTGGTCGGTTGACCAATTCAACATTGACCGATTGACCAATTGACCATGCACTTTTGAAGGAGGTTATTGCACAAAATATGAAGGAGAAATATTCGTATTTCTATGCATATTTTGTGATTAAAATAGAATAAAGCACTTTTATTCTATTTTGACCATGCAAGCTTTTTAAAGGCATTATTTTAGGATGCATTATTCTAGGATTATTTGTTACGTACACCTAAGGATTAATATTGATTTCTTTGGTGAACGAACATGCTTGTAAATAGGAGAATAATATCTATTATTCTAAGATTATTATATTTATTCATTTGGTGAACGAACATGCTTGTAAATAGGGAGAATAATATTTGTGTATAAAAGTATTATAACAAATCATGTTACGTGATTAAAGGACGCCAATTTATTATTGTAACAAGATATGTCGACGTTCTATATAATAATGCAGGCCAAACAAATACAGAGATTGAATCGGAGAATCAATACACAGAGAATTACTTTATTTATTTATTTGTGCAATTTATTAAGATTTGTAAATACTCTTATTTTTATTGAAGTATTCTTCATGTAATTAGTCGAGCGGACTATCTACGAGAGCTCGGGCCCACTCCTTGCAGTAGTCCCCATTTTTATTTTTGTTATTTATTTTCAATATGTTTTTTTTTTGAAAAAATGAAAACTTGTATTAATACAAGAACCAGATACAAGCGGGAGAGAACACATCCCGAGCCAGAGCCACTAGCAAAACAGCAAGGAAAGCGCACAAAGGCAACGCTAGGAACCACAAGGCACAGAGAACGGAAGGCACGAAACAACGACATGTCGCGAAAACGCGACATGTCGCGAAATCGCGACAGGAAAACCCGTCACGGCCACTTCGGCACCAACAGGCGCGATAGCGCGACATGTCGCGAAATCGCGACATGTCGCGAAATCGCGACAGGAAGGGCCCTCGACAGCCACCCGTAGAAAGCGTCGCGAAAGCGCGACAGAAACAGAAAACAGCAGTCAAGCCTCATGAAGGTCGCGATATCGCGACGGAAAACCACCCAGTCGCAAAGGAGCCAAACATGCCGCGAAATCGTGCAAGAAATACGCCAGAGACCAGGAAGGCACAACCTGTCGCGAAATCGTGACAAAAACCAGCTCGTTGTCGCATCATCGCTACAGGTCGCGATATCGCGACAATTTTCCACCCAGCCGCCTAAGTGCCAAAAGTGTCGCGAAATCGCGACAGAAGAACCATGCAGCTTCCAAAACTCAAACTTGTCACGAAAACACGACGAAATATTTACATTGCTATTCAACTTCAAGAAGGGAATGAGAGCGCGGTAAAAACACCAATCGAACCTAGAAAGCGGGACCTGTCGCGATATCGCAACATGTCGCGGAATCGCGAGTCGCGAAAACGCGACATGTCGCGATATCGCGACAAGACGCGGAATCGCGTCACGCGATAACGCGACATGTCGCGATATCGCAACATGTCGCGGAATCGCGACCCGCGATAACGCGACATGTCGCGATATCGCGACAGAAACCAGCCGGAGACTGCAGAGGCTCAACCTGTCGCGATATCGCGACAGTAACCAGCCAACGGCCGCGACAGGACAACATGTCGCGAAATCGCGACAAAAAGGACCCTTAGCAAAAAAAACTTTGCACATTATTTCAGAAATTGTTCAAGGCCTTGTCTGATCTCGGCATTCTCCACAGACAAATTGCTATGCAGATGAATCCCAACCTCTCTCTCAGCACCCAACTTAGCAAGGAAATCGGCCGCTTTATTGAGAGATCTACTAGCATAAACAGGGAATCACATCCTCAATTTCCTTCCAAAGCTCTAAAATTTGGGAAACCAAAATCCGGAGCCTCCAAGCTTTTAAGGCAAAGTTCCTCAGGCAATCAAGAGCACCAACCAAGATTTGGGAATCAGACTCAATGATTATCTTTTCGTGACCATGTTTGACGGCCCAGATGGAGGCAGATTTAATAGCAAAGGCCTCAGCTTCATTGTTTGTGGCATATCCCAGACCTTGCAATTCCCAATATAGCACAGTCCCAGCATGATCACGGCAGATAACACCACTGCCAGCATTTCCCGGATTACCTTTAGCAGCTCCATCAGTATTGATTTTGACCCAGCCTTCGGGGAGGTTTCCAACAACTTCTTACTGTATCTCAAGATCGGCACCTCTCCCACTCAAAGGCTTAGAAGCTGACTGGTTTTCCTTCTCAGCATAGATGGCAACGGTTTCCACAACTTTGCTCCAGATGACCTGCCAAATCCCCTCCATCGAAGAGAAGGTTTCACGAAAAATACGAGCATTTCTTTCCAACCAAACCTGCCACCAAATAAAAAGGAAACCGAGCTCCCAGCCAGTACGAAGAGCTTTAGAAATAAATCTACCTCTCTTCCAGCTTTCCCATAAATTGGTCCGGGACAAATCTCCAAGCACCTGAAGTTTAAAGTGGGAGAACCAACGGTGCCAAATCTGCTGTGTGAAAGAGCAATCAAACAGAAGATGATCCACAGTTTCCTCATTCCTATAACATAAAACACACTGGGAAGGGCCAATGATGCCTCTAATTCTGAGGTTGTCAAAGGTCAAGATACCATTATGCATCGAGTTGCCAAGCAAAGAAGTTCACTTTCGGCCAGCCCTTGGGATGCCATATCTTCCTCCATTCATGAACAGGAAAAGAGTGTGGGGGGGGCTCAGGTAGGATCGAAGCATAGCCCTCCTTCACAGAATAAACCCCAAGGTTCCCGAAGCCCCAAGCAAGCTCATCCTCCTCATCTCTCCCAGGATAGAAACCTTTCAGCCAAAAGTTTTTCCAGAGTTGGGGCCTGCTCCGGAGGGATTGGAATAGGCCATTCACCCGACCGCTTAAATTTTTTAACCTTATACTCCCCCAATTGGCTGGTAGTGAAGTAGGTCTGAATATTAATCCAACCTTTATCTTCAAGAGCTATTTTTAACGGAAGCAGATCAGGAAACACAGCAAGGATAGGAGGATGCTGATCCCAAGAGTCAGTCCAGAACCGGGCCTTCTCCCCTCTCCCAACTTTCCAGAACAATTGATCTTTGATAATGCAAGATCCAAGCTTGAGCGCCTGCCACACAAGAGAACCATTACCTTCCAGGAGGATAGCGGCCCAAGTCGTTGGGAGGAACAAGACCCAAGTATTTGCTAGAAAGGATTCTGCTGCAGAGGGACGAAGGCTGGGAAATCCACCTCCAATACAGTTTCCCAGCCAGGGCCCGATTGTTAAACTTGGAACTTCTCAAGCCCAACCCACCTTTTTCCTTGGGCTGGGTGACCTTATCCCAACCAACCAAGGCCCATTTCCTCTCTCCATTGGCACCTTCCCAGAGAAAAATTCTAGCCGCTTTGTCCAACTCTTTCCAGTTGAGGGAGGGGCGGCGGAATTGAGAATTTGTAAATAGGCATAGCCTGAATAACAGACTTCAGAAAAGTTAGTCGGCCCCCATAGCTTAACCATCTATGAGACCAGTGATTCATTCTCTCTTTGATGCCATCTAGCAGGTCCTTCCAAAAATCAGCTGTCAATTTTTTGTAATGCAGAGGAACCCCCAAATAAACAACAGGGAGGGAGGTCCGAGTGAAACCCGGAATCTCCATAACTCTCTCTTGCGACCTTTGATCAAGGTTGAAGAAGACCACTTTTGATTTTGAATCATTGATGACTTGATTAGAAGCCCGAAGGTAGACGTTAAGAGTATCTTTGATTCCTCTTGCTTCTCTGAGGCTGGCAACTCCCACCAAGCCCGTATCATCCACAAACTGTAAATGAGTCAAAACTTCGGCTCCGATTTTAATTCCTGTAATCTGTCCTTGACGTCTTCTTCTCAGGGAGGAGTCTGCCTAGACCTTCAACCAAGATAAGAAAGAGATAAGGAGAGCGGGGATCTCCTTGACGGAGACCCCGAGAGGCTCCAAAAGGTGGCGAGGGAAGCCCCTTAATTAAAACAGAGTATGAAGGCGTAGAGATACAGCTCATGACCCAGGCAATCCAGTCCTGAGAAAAACCAAAGGCTGCCAACATCTTGACCAAGAAACCCCACTCTACTCTGTCATAAGCCTTAGACATATCCAATTTGATGAACATTCCCTTGTTACCTGAATTATGCATAGAATGGATAGCCTCCTGAGCCAAGATCACTCCATCCAAGATCTGTCTTCCTTCAACAAAACCCCCTTGCTCAGGGAAATTAAATTTTGAAGAAGGGGTTTTAGTCTTTCAGCCATAAGTTTAGTAATAATTTTGTAGATCACATTACATAAAGCAATAGGTCTGAAATCAGAAATGTGAGCCCCCCCTCTCCTTTAGGAATTAAAGTGATAAAGGTGTGATTTAGAGCCTTGAGCATTCTTTTGTTAATTCGGGATTCCTCAATGACAACCAACACGTCCTCCTCCAAGATATCCCCAGAAGGCCTGAAAGAACTCAATAGGGAAACCGTCCGGACCAGGCGACTTTCCTGTGCACATCCCAAAGACCACCTTCTTGAGTTCATCACGATCAATGGGCTTAAGAAGGGACTGATTCTCTTCATGAGAAATAATAGAGGGAATTCCCTCAATGACTTCATTTTGAGCTTCCACATCATGTTGCATACTTTCCTTGAAGAGGTTTGAGAAGTACTCCATAGATAGGGAATGCATATCAGGAAGAGTGTCAAAAGAGTTTCCAAACTCATCTTGAAGGAACTCCATGTTATTCAATTGCCTTCTAGCACAAGCAGAGCGATGGAAAAATTTAGTATTTCTGTCTCCTTCTAATAGCCAAGTATTTCTAGCTCTCTGTCTCCGGTAGATCTCTTCTTGATTATCAATGTCCTCAACTGCTTTGCGTAAGCCGTCATCCTCAAATTTAAGATGCTCAGAAATAATTCCTTCTCTGAATTGTTTTTGCACCTCATTCCATCTGTCCAGCAAGGGAGCCCGTTGGAGCTGGAAATCAGATTTGTTAGTTTGCTTCCACTGTTTCAGTTTACTCTTAACATAGAGAAGTTGTTTATGAAATTTGAACATAGCTGTTCCAAAAGGGGGACGGCCTTCTTCCCACCACTGTGGAATTTTCCTTCGTAGGTCCTCTTTTTGCAACCAAAAATTTTCAAATTTAAAAGGTTTGTAATACTTTCCTGACATAGTCCCTCCCTCCAGCAAAATGGGAGAGTGATCAGAAACTGGGCCCTCCAAGATCTGGAATTTGATATTCCATCTAACATAAGCTTCCTCCGAGACCAAAAACCTGTCAAGCTTAACCCTCCTACTGTATGGCTCTCTTCTCTTATTAGTCCAGGTAAAGTTTGTACCAGGGCCTTTGATGTCAACAAGGTTAAAGGCCTGGACGTGGGCAATAAACAGCCGATCCCCTGTATCCAGAACAGGGATGCCACCTTCCTGATCTCTAGCGGATAATTTAGCATTGAAGTCCCCAGCTAAAATCCAATCAAGATCTTCCCGGGAGGACCTCATGTTTTGAACGACTTTCCATTGAGACCGCTGACCTTCGGTATTCTGAGCCCCATAGAAATTTGTAATTAAGACTTGTTCAGATGTAACTATATTCTTGAAAAGAGATGTTAGGACCCCTCTCCAGGCTATATGATCTATTGCTATCCACGCCAAAGGATTCCAAAGAGTAGCAATCCCTCCCGAGGCACCAAGAGCAGCCACTGCCATATGGCCAGCACCCCTCCAGATTCGGCCGACAGTTTTACTCATGAGGTCTAATGACATTTTTGTTTCCTGAATGAGCAGAAAGTCTGTTTTACTTCTTTCTAAAAGTCTTTGAACAGCAGATTGATGGGTTCTATTGTTTAAACCCCTCACATTCCAAGATTGTATAATCATTGGAAACCTTGGGAGCAATACGAATCAATTGTTCTTGCCAATCCTCCATTGATTAGCTTATCCCCTTGCATTGCAATTAGATCCTTATTGGATTTCCTGCCCACCCCTTGGGAATTACTATTTTTTGACCTCTTCTCCACCTGGGAAATTCCAAGAGCTGGTCTTTCTCTGAGCTTTTCTGCAATTCCCATGGAAACATCTTTAATAACGGGCTGGGCTGGGGAGTGGATAACCAGAGTCCCGAGGTTTTCATGGTGCAAAGTCTCAGAGGAGTCAATCGCCTGTTCAAGGACAGGGGTTGAGGAAGGAGGAGCATGAGTAAGGATGATATTATCCTCAAGGATCCCATCTGCTCCTTCCATAGGTTGGTCTTCTTGATCCACAAGAGATTTGAAGATTTCATACCGATTTGTTGGCTTGGGAAGAGCTTGCTCCTTACCATTTCTCTTTTTGTTTCTTCTCCTCTTCTGCTGTTCAAAGCCATCATTCTGGCCCTCAGACCCAGTGGGAATGACAGGTGGTTCCTTGGCCGAAGTGGACTTACCTCCTCGGGAGCGATTTGACATTCCCTGTGTAGCATCCGCATTGGTGCTCAAGATATTTGGACAGAACCTTGCCAAATGGCCATGCAAATGACAGACTCTACAACGGAAAGGTAGGGCTTCATAGTCTAACTGCTGTACCCAAGATTGTCCTGCTAGCTCCAATTCCATCTCAGCTGGTAGCGGTTGACTAATATCCAATTCTACACAGATTCTTGCATAAACGGCAGTATTTCCTTCAATGGTATCCTTAGAAACTCCCAAAAATCTACCTAGAGAGTTGCCTATCAATTCAAGAATCCGCTCACCCCAAAACTCCATCGGGAGAGCATACAGCCGGATCCAAACCGGGACAGTCGTGGGTTCAATGCGAGGGTCGAAACCCGCTCTCCACGGCTGGACAAATAACCCTGCCGGGCCATGGCTCCTCTTCTATGATTCAAATGCTCTGTTTCTATCCATTAGGGAAGAAAAACTAATAATGAAATACCCATTGCTAATGGGCCATAAGGAGTACTCACCGATTGGCTCCCAGTTTTGTCTCACCCGGGGAATGCAAAAAGTGCGGGGGTGGGTCGAATGCCCATGAACTTGCAAATCAGATCATGAGTGGTCCGGTAGTTTATCGTGTCTTCAACCGGCTCTGGTTCGATGACTATTTTCGGTCTTGATGCAGATTGCGGGAGACATCCATTGATTCTGTGCCCAGGAGAGCCCTTGCCCGCATTCTTGGCTAGCGAGATGGAAGGCCTTTGCGTTGAGCTTCGAGGAGAGGAAGACGCGAGGATTTTCTCGAAGAATCTCCGCATAAGAGGTCTTTTTCCCTCGAGAGAACCAGGAAGAGACCCCATTGGGCCCTCCCGGGACACCGAAAGATCCTAGACCAGAAGCCTGCAACAAACCCCAAACACGCTGGAGGAGGTTTTCGAACTGAAACCCTAGAGCCACGGCCGTCGGCAGTGCAGAAGGATTCCCGCCAAATCGCCAGAGCTCAAAAAATGCGTTTTTTCCGTCCCCGCTAAACTGTTATGTTCATTTATTTTCAATATGTTGGTTTCTTGCTTTCTTTCCAATTTTATTTTAATTTAGTTGTGTTTATTTTTTGTACTTTTATTTTTTGCACTTTAATTTTAGTTTAACTTTTAGTTTATTTATTTATTTCTGTGCACTTTATTTTATTTAGTTTGGCTAAAATCAAAATGCACAAACACCCCCCACAAAACTAATTAGGTATAGAGGAATTCATTCTCCACATTGCAGGCATATACTGTGAATGACACTCACATGTTGATGAGTTGTCTTGGATTGACAAATTAAATGGAGGCAAGAAATTGAATTGTATATTAACCAATGTTTTGCCCAACATTTTGGCATCGTTTCTAGGGAGTGTCTAAACTTTAGTGTTTGGAAGTGAACTCGACGTACCATATTAAGTGTAGAAGTAGGAAATAAATTGTGTTGTTGAAAAGTTAGAAAAATAGGCAATGAAGTATTTCCACTATATTCTCAATGGTTTCATAAAATTAGAGAGAGATGACGCAACCTGTGTTTAATTTATGAAACAATTGCAAATTTTTACTGCAAAACTATTAGAGAGTTTTTATTTAAACAGAACCATTAGGGAATTATGCCTCAAGAAGCCTAGTTTTAACAATGAAAAAAATTACAAGCTTAACATTTCTCAACATATTAGCAAATTTTAACGATGACATTAGTAGTAGGATAATGACATTAAAAAATAAAAGAAGTAGAATTTAAAAAGAACATCTTGCTAGGAGTATGCTCTTCACTTGCGCTTAAGGCGATAGGGTGAATAAAAAAGTAGAATATTGCTATTTTTTATTTTTTTATTTAAAAAAAGTAAAGGAAAATGAGTTGTAAGAATTTGGTTTTGAGGCCATAAAGGAAAATGTTTTTCTCATGCTATAAAATATCATGCTAGTTGATGAAGTAGAGGATAAAACAAATGAAAATTTAGTTGTATCAATTTTTTGACACAAACTAAAGAAACTTATCATAGTCGTCAATTTTTAAATACTAGCTCAATTTTAGGCATGGGGGAGACCCCAACTTCATTGTGGCCACCAATACACTAAATAAAACAATAAATAAAATAAAAAAATTAGTTTAAAATTTTATTTTAGTGTTATTAGTTTAAAATTTTAATTTAATTTAGATTTTTTATGTTTTGCAGGACAACATGAAGTGTGATGCATATGAATAAGGAGATGTCTATGAATATTTTATAAAGTGAGATTTATACGTGGAGTTTGTAATAGCATTATACAAACCATTTTGTATACTTTGATCATGTAGCATCCAATCCAAGAAGTTGAAGGAAGCAAAGTTTAACTTAACAACACAGGTGCCCGAAGGTAGGCTAAGTAACCTTGATCAAGTGAAAGGCTTCCAGTCAAAGGTGTTTGTGAAGCTTGAGAAAAAGTTTGTTATAAAATGCACGATTGTTACAACTTGAGAAGATGGTGGACAAAAAGTTAGAGATGCTACACCAAGAGCAAAGTAGAGTGCCAAGATGATGTTTGAGTAACATTTAATAGGCTTCATTTCCAACCGACTCACATTTACAAGATTGGATCAGACATCGGCATGGGGGAGACCCCATAACATACTAGTAGTTTTGATGAATTTTCATACATTCGTCAAAAAAAAAATCAAAAACTAAAAATTTCTACAAAATTTCATAATTATGAAAATTTCTAGAAAAAAATCCAAAATTTGAAAAAAAAAATCTGAAAATTTCCAGAATATGGAAAAATTATGCAAAATTCTGGAAAAAAATTCCAAAAACTAAAAAATTCTATAAAATTCCAGAATCTAGAAAATTATGAAAAATTCTAGTGAATTCCAAAATCAGGAACAAAAAAGAATCTAGAAGCCAAAAATTTCTGGAAAATTTCAAAATTATGAAAAATTATGGAAAACAATTCCAGAATTCGAAAAAAATCTGGAAAATTCTAGAAACTGAAAATTTCTGGAAAATTCCAAAATATAGAAAATTCCATAATCTAGAAAAATTATGCAAAATTTTGAAAAAAAAAAATCAGAATCTAAAAAAATCTGGAAACATTCCAGAATCTTGAAACTTACTTCAAAAAAAATAGCATGGAATATGTTTTGCTTAACATAGTTTTTCCTTTTGCTTTGTAGTCTTTTTGCTTTGTAGGAATTGTTGCCCTGAGTGCAATATGTAGGTAGCTTGGGTAACCTAGGCCTATGAGGCACAGGTTCTAGGATTCCTATTTTTATGCTTTTGTGTGGTTAGTTTTGCAGGACACGACCTTGAACAATCTGTAGGCAGCCATCCGACTTAAACTAGGCTTGAAAGATACAAGCATCTTGTGCCTACTAAGAGAGCAGCAATGTGGAAAAATGTACTTATTTTCCACCAAGGAGATAGTACCTACAATTAGACAAGCAGAAGTGTCTTCTTGCCACCAAGAGGAAGGCACCAATAAAGGGTGTCAATCTTCCACCAAGAAGAAGAGATGCCTTAAAAAAAAAAATTATATATTATCTCCAAGATACATCAATGTCACAACAACAACATTTTTTGGGACTTCACAATTTCAGGCCGCATGTAGGCGTTTTGCACCATCCAACATTGTACATTTCATGATATACGAAATTCACCTAGGTATGTATTTAATTTTTTTATTAATTATTTGCATAGTTATTTATAAAATTATTTCTATTTTAATACCAATAAATGTCCCTATATTTATTTATATTAATTCTCCCATAAAAATTCAACCACATGGCATGCCTCATATAGGAGAAGAATTTCATTACCCTAGGAATATTTAAAAAAAAAAGGTATGGGGAGGTGCTTGCTTCCCATATACAAGCCATATACAGGTGCTTGCTTCCTATATACAAGCCTGATTCCCATATATAGGTGCTTGTTTCCCATATACATGTGTCTGCTTTCCATATATAAGAATGCTTACCATATACAAGCATGATTCCCATATACAGACGTTTGCTTCCCATATACAAGCCATATACAGGTGCTTGCTTCCCATATACATGCCATATACAAGCGCCTACTTCCCATATACAGGCCATATACAGGTGCCTGCTTCCCATATATAGGCACCTGACTCCCATACACAAAAAATATATACCTAGGGGCTAACATGAGGATATGTCAATTCTTTCGGCATGAGGGAATGATGAGCACTATAAATGCTCATTTTATATACACTTTTAAGGGCATCATTATTGGTTTAAATTAGCATTTGAAATATATTTTTATATAGCTTTTGCATATAATTGATAGAAAATGAAGTATTATGCTTGACTAGTGTTTTTAGTGGAAAGTGTGTGTAAATGCAGGTTTTTGCTACTAATATGGTGTTTTGAGTCTACATCCCATTTGGGCTTGGCAATGCATGAAGACATCTTGAAAAGAACAATGGTAAATGGTGAAGGTGGGCACCTGATTCCTGACTGTTGGCGGCACCTGCTTCCTAATCATTTTTTGGCGTCTGCTTCTCGATCATTTTTTGGTGCCTACTTCTCGACCATTTTCTAGCATCTACTTCCTGACCATTTTTTGGTTCTTGCTTTCTGACTATTTTTTTGTGTCTGCTTCCTAACCTGTTTTCTAGCGCCCAACTCCCATTGATGATTGGTCGGTTGACCAATTCAATGTTGACTGGTTGACCAATTGACCATGCACTTTTGAAGGAGGTTGTTGCACAAAATATGAAGGAGAAATATTCGTATTTCTATGCATATTAGATTTTTGTGATTAAAATAGAATAAAACACTTTTATTCTATTTTGACCATGTAAGCTTTTTAAAGGTATTATTTTAGGATGCATTATTCTAGGATTATTTGATACGTACACCTAAGTATTAATATTAATTCCTTTGGTGAATGAACATGCTTGTAAATAGGAGAATAATATCTATTATTCTAGGATTAGTATTTACGTACACCTAAGGATTATTATATTTATTCTTTTGGTGAATGAACATGCTTGTAAATAGGGAGAATAATATCTATGTACAAACATATTGTAACAAATCATGTTACATGATTAAAGGTTATTGTAACAATATCTTTATATACATTCTATATAATAATGCAAGTCATACAAATGTAGAGGTTGAATCGAACAATCAATACATAGAGAATTAATTTATTTATTTTTCTATACAATTTATTAAGAGTTGCAAATACTCTTATTTTTCTTGAAGCAATATTCATGTAATTATCTGAACGGACTATATGTGGGAGCTTGGGCCCACTCCCTATAGTATTCCTCCTCATTTTTATTTATGTTATTTATTTTCAATAGATTAGTTTCCTGCTTTCTTTCAATCTTTATTTCAATTTAGTTGTGTGTTTATTTCTTGCACTTTAATTTTAGTTTTAGTTTTAGTTTATTTATTTATTTCTCTGCACTTTATTTTATTTAGTTTGGCTGAAATCAAAATGCACAAACACCCCCCACCAAACTAAATAGATACAGAGGAATTCATTCTCCACATTGCAGGCATATACTGTGCATGACACTCACAAGTTTATGAGTTTTCCCAGATTGACAAATTAAATAAAGCAATAAATTGAACCATAGATTAACCAATGTTTTTTCCAACTATCATCATAAGAGGACCAAGAAAATATGCATGAATAACAAGGTTAATCCAATGTGGACTTGAGGGATAAACTTGGTAGATTACAATTGGAAATTATAATGAAGAATAGATGGAGAGGATCGACCACTTGTGCTATGAGGAGTGGATGCTTTATCCATGTTGATCACATCAAATATTCCTTAGGGAAGATTATCGACCCAAGTGATCAAACCATTGAGATTGGTCCCTTGGTTTGCCAATTCATCCACCACCTTGTTCTCTTCTCTAAAAATGTGTTGGATAATGGGTTCCTATTGATGGGATATGAGTTTTATTACTTCTTCAATGCATCCTTTAACCTTCCATGAGGTATTTTTCTATTCCTAAAGTTATTGGTTATGTTGAGAGAGTCACATTTTATTATCAACATGTTGGTATTATAATTGATTAAAGGAAACCCTCTCCATAAGGCTTTGGCCTCAGAAAAATGATTGGATTGAAAGCCAAGATACTCTGCATAGGATAAAATGGCATCCCCTTTATGGTTTTTGATGATTCCTCCTACTCTAGCTCTTCCTAGGTTACCTTTGGTAGCTCCATCAAATTTTAACTTGATCTAACCTATTGGATGAGGGATCCACTTAGTTTTAATTCTAACCTTGGAAAGGGTAGAGGACGAGGAATATTGCAAGGGAACATTCAAGGAAGAAAGTAAGAGGATTTGAACCTGGAAGTAGTGGTTTTGGTGGAAGGGGTGAGCTGGGAATTTTACTTGGTGTAGGAAATAATTTTTCTTATTATAGAGGAAGGGCGCTTGCAGATATTAGAAAAAACTTTGTTGTTTCTTTTGAGCCAAATTTTCCAAAGAAAATGGTGAAGGCAAAATTTCCAAATGGAGCTAAGGTGGGAGTTATGGAAAGGTGAAGGCCACTGAGTAAAAAGGTCAATAATGAATTAGGGTTTAGCCTGAAGGATATGGAATGTGTGAAAAAAATTGTCAAGGATGGTTTAATAATAGGTGCAATCCAAGAAGATATTATGAATGGTTTCCCAAGTAGACTAGCATAGGTGGCAGCAATTGTGTATCATGACACCTCTTTTGAGAAAAAATTTAGTAGTGAGAATCCTATCTTGAATAGCTAGCCATGAAAAGAAGAAGACTTTGGGAATAATATTTTTGGGCCATATGAGAT
This sequence comes from Wollemia nobilis, assembly GCA_028583015.1. Lineage (NCBI taxonomy): Eukaryota > Viridiplantae > Streptophyta > Pinopsida > Araucariales > Araucariaceae > Wollemia > Wollemia nobilis. The sequence goes on from JAQPPZ010017060.1 coordinate 3,168,225, forward strand.
GATAAGGGAACAAGGTCTCAATGGGCAGCATTAGGAGTTGATAAGTAGACTTGATGGAGAACTCCCCACTTTTAGTGTGCTCCCATATGAAATGATCTATGATGTTGTCAGTGGGTATGACTATTGAGTTGAGGAGGGAAGCTAAGGAGATAAACTTAGTAGGGTGAGTGTCACTCATGAATGGTTTCCAAGTAGGGATGTTATTGGATTGAGTTATGAAATTAGAAAATTTTTATCCCAAAAAGGAATCAGTGAAGTATTTTAGGATAGACAGGTGGGGATCTTCAATTAATGGTTCTCCTCTAATCCACTTATCATGCAAAAAATCTATGTTCTCTCCATTCCCTATCTGCCATCTTAGACCTTTACTCAATAGATGTCTAGTTTGGATTATGGATTTTCAAAAAGTTGATCCATTTGTCAAAACCATATCATTAAGAAATTCAATTTCCTGCAAATATTTCCTCTTTACTATAGTAACCCACTCAGATCCGACATTGGAAATGATTCTCCAAGCTTGTTTTGCCATCAGGGCAATATTTATATTGTGTATTATTTTGAGACCAATTTTTCCTTGGGCTTTGGATATGTAAACTTTATCCAAGGATACTAAATGGAATATTTCTTTGTTTTTTAATCCTGACCAAAAATATATTTTTTAATTTATTCTATTTTGGTATAAATCAAGGTAGGGGTTTTGAATACAGAAAGAAAGTAGATAGGGATGCTTTGAAGACACGCCATTGTGAGAGTAGCTTTGGCAGCTTGGGATAGGATATTTCCTTTCCAACCTACAAGTTTCCTTTGGATTATTTCTAACACATTATTCTACATAGATTCAATAGGATTTCCCACAAACAAAGGAAGACCTAGATAGGTGGTAGGAAAGGAAGCTACATAGCACTCGAGGATTTGGATAATTTTGATTTGGTATTGATGAGGAGTGTTGAGGAAGTAGACCTTGCTTTTGTGGAAATTAATTCTATGACCTGTAGCCTCTTCATAAAGGAGAAGGATGTATTTGATGACTTTAGCTTCAAAGAGAGAGGCATAGGTGGACATTATAGTGTCATCAATGAACTGTTGGTGTGTCACTGGGTGAAGCTACAAGGCCACTTTGATTATAGAGATGAGACCAATTCTACAAGTAGCTTTTAAGGTTCTACTAAGAGATTCAACCACAATAATGAAGAGAAAGAGCGATAAATGATCTTCTTGTCTCAACCCTCCAACACTCTAAAAATAACCTGTAGCAGACCATCTGATAAGGACCAAAAACCAAAGAGTGGAAATACACCCTTTAATGAGTTCAATCTAGTCCATATGAAAGCTAAACTTGAGAAGGATGGCAATGAAGAAGTCCCAATTGACTCTATCATAGGCTTTGTTCATATCTAATTTGATAATAAAAGCAAGTTTCTTGGTTTGATAGGCAGAGTGCAAGGCTTTGTGGATGGTGATAATTCCATCAGTAATGGATCTTCCTTTGATCGAATTTCCTTGACACATGTCAATGATGTTGAGGACATACTTCATTCTGTTGGCCATCACTATGGTGAGAATTTTGTAGATCACATTGCAAAGGTTAACAGGTCTAAATCCAACCATGGATTTGGAAACAAGTCCTTTGGGAATCAGGGCGATGAAGGTAGAACTATGGTAGGAACCAATATTCCTAGCAAGCTAGAAGATATGAAATAAATGAAATGAAATATAAATTAATAAAAAATGGAAAGAATCATAGTTTTATTGAATCACTTTTTACACTGGAGGTAGAAACCAACCAATGGATTTAATAAATAATGTATTTGTTCTTCGATGGATGCTTGAAGACACCCATGGAAATGTATATATATCTACCTAAGGTTGTGATGTGAAAGGACACATTGGTCCATAATTAAATGAATGAATTAAATAATATGAATAGTTATAATTAGAGTCCTAAAAAATTGAACCTACGAGGAATGGATTTGGATGATTGAAATTCCTTAATGGTAGAGCAAACGTTGGGGCCTATGATATCCTAGAAGGCTTGGAAAAATCTCAGAGGAAACCCATCTGGACTAGGTGCTTTATCAAGATTCATGGAAAAGAAGGCTTGTTTAATCTCATCCATAGAAAACAGATAAATCAACTTGGAATTGATCGCAGGAGAAATGGAAATGGGAATATGTTGAAGAAGGGAGTCCTTAGGTAAGGTTGAAAAGGGGTTGGGAGAGCCAAGAAGAGAACTAAAATAGGAAACAACATTTGTTCTGATTTCATGGATATCTTTTGTGGATGTGCCATCATCCTTCCAAAGTTCTTTGATTTTGTTTGTACTTCTATTTCTCAATGTAGATGCATGGAAAAATTTTGTGTTGGAATCTCCTTCCTTAAGCTAGAGAGCTCTGGATTTCTATCACTAGAAGGTTTCTTCATAAGTTAGAATATTGTGATACTTTGATAGGATTTTCCTTTCCTCTTTTCTAATTTATTCATCCATCTATCCATTTTGAATGTTGCTTTTAATGACTTCCAACCTATCCTTAATGAATTGCTTATTTTCAAATAAGTTTCCAAAAAATTCCTTGTTACATATCCTAAGGTTATCCTTAATGAGGTAAATTTTTAGTTCTAACTTTAATGAGGGAGTTCCCTGGATGACTTGTTGCCACCATTGAGATATTCTATTTCTAAAATCAGGATGGTGGAGCCACATGAATTCATGGAGCAATATACTATTTTTTTAAGCTTTCATTAATGGTATTTTTATGAGTAGTTATAGAACTTTATCATGATATTTACATGCTTAGTATATTGGTTTTTTCTTATATTTAATATTGCATGCTCATTATATACCTTGTGGTTGCATTTCCTTAAATATATAGCATCAAAAGCTAACATTTGCTTACAATGTTTTTAAATATTTTTATCAATGTTTTATTACAATCTTCAAAATGACCATTACCCTATGGGTAATATGGTGTTGACCATTTATGCTAAATTTGTAACTTAGCACAAAGCTTAGCTACATCCTTATTTTTTAAAGGAGCATCATTGTATGATATGAGCATATTAGGAATGCCATACCATCATAAAATTTAGTTTAGGATAAATTTAGAAACTTGAACATAGATACAAGAGGATAAGGGCATGTTATTTACCCACTTGGTGAAGGATTTAGTTGCAGTAATGATGAACTCATGTCCATTAGATGACATCAAATTTATTTTCTTGATGATATCCAACCCCCACATATAGAAGGTCCAAGGAGACATGATGGAATGAAGATCTTGGGATGGTGCATGGATAATATTATCATGATTTTGGTATTTTTCACACTTGCAAATATGATTATAGGCATCTCTTTCCATAGTTTTCTAGTAATACCCCATGCAAATAAGTATTTTTAGTGATGGTACATCCATTGAAGTATCCACCACATGCTCCCTTATGGACATCTTGAACTACTATTTTATCTTCATATGAATTCAAGCATCCTAATAGAATGCCATCAAATGTTCATCTATATAATATATCTCCAATTATTACATATTGACAAGTTTATTTCCTAAGGTTAGTTTACTCATTAAGATTAAGGCCTTCAGGGAGAACAACACTTTTAAGAAAATCATATATTTTCTTGTATCAAGAATCAAGAGTTATTTTTTCTATGGAAAAAATAATTAATGGTTCTTGACTAGATTATAAGGTTATAGGTTATCTTATATGATGAGTGATAATTGCTACTTGTTCATATTCCAACTCTAGAGGCATAAGAGACGAAGTTGTAGCCATTCTGCTTGATGGTTTCTAGGGCATGGAATAGTATCAATTGTTACCTTTTTAAAAGAAGCCATAAATTTATGCATAATGTATTTGTATGTTTTAATTTTATCATCTTTGTTCTAAAATATCCATTAATTTGATTGATTATTAATTTAGAATCTCCAAATATAGGGAGGATAGTGACTTTTAAAGCTAATACTGCTCGTAGCCCAAGGATAAGTGTTTCATATTTGACCATGATATTAGTATATGAGAATTGTATCTTAAAAGATAAGGAAATTACAATATACTATGATGATACTAGGATAATTCCTACTTTGGATCCTTTAATGCATCTCATGCCATCAAATAAAATAGCCCAAGAATCCTATTGTGATGCCTCAAGAGTGCACACCATCTCATCAAGATATTCAATCTCTAAGGGATGACTAGATGGCAAAGGGGCCACTACTAGCTATGACTTGTCCATTAATTGATTTCTAAATAATAATTCAAATATTAAATTCATTACGATCCATAACCCATTTAGCTATCCTACCTAAAAGGTAGGGTGTATACATTATGTATCATAATGGATCAACCTTAGCTATAACATATATTTTATAGCTCAACATGTAATATCTCAGCTTTTAGGATGTGAAGCCCATTGTTAAGCACATCTTTTCCAATGGGTTATATCTAGTTTCATAAATGATCAGGGTCCTACTAATGTATTATACAACCCTTTCTCTATGTTTTTAATCATATTGTTCCAACATGCCACCTAAAGCATGAACTATCATTGTAATGTACAACAACAACAACTTGAGGGGATTGGATAGAATGAGGATTGGTGGAGATAGCAGATATATATTTAAAATATTAATTTTTTTTTTATATTCCTCATCCCAATTAAACTAAATCCATTTTTTTAATATTCTTTAAAATGGTTAAAATTTATTTGCTAATTTGTATATGAATCTTTGAAATGCGTAGATGCTGCATTTAGACTTCTAAGATCTATTAGATTTCAAAGAAGTGGTATATCTATTATTGCTAATATTTTATTAGGATATACCTCAATTACACATATAGACACTATAAATCCTAATAATGTATTGGATGCTACCCCAAATATACATTTGGAGGGCTTAATACAAATCTTATATTCTCTAAGTCATTCAAAATTTGGCCTTAAGTCTTTGACATAATATTCTCTTTTCATTGATCATCTGAGAATATCATCAAAATAATCTTCTATGATATTGTGCATCATATCATGAAAGATATATCTCATGGCATGTTGGTAAGTTGGACCATAATTCTTAAATCCAAAGCGTATATATTTGTAGCAGATAGTACCCCAAGGAGTAGTGAATGTTGTTTTAGTTTGATCTTCTAGTGCTATGTGAATTTGGTTATAACAAGAAAATCCATCCATCAAGGATAAAATTTCACAACTGACTAAGAAATAAACTATAATATATATATTCTACAAAGGGAAATCATCCTTAGGATAGGATTTATCAATGTTTCAAAATTTTGTACATACTTGCATAGTACCCTCTTTCTTGATGATTGGAACTATGCTTGAGATCCAATCAAAATAGTTAATATCTTTCATAAATTTAACCTCCACAAGATTTTGCAATTCCTCTTTGACTAGTAGAGCAACCTTAGGGTGCATCTTTTGTAATTCTTGTTTCACCAGCTTAGTGTTAGGCTTGACTACCAAGTGGTGAACTACTAGGAATGTATCTAATCTAGGCATATCTGCATAGGACCATGCAAAGATATCATAAATTTTAGTTAAGATCTTTGAATAATCTTCCCTCTCTTCTAAATTTAGAATTTGGACTAACTTTATTATCCTTGGATTATCACCTAATCCTATGTTAATGTCTATGGTATCTTCTATCAATATATTTGATTCATCTTCATATTATGGAGTGGTAGATAAGACCCCTAGACTTTGAAGCTCATTGACATCCAAAGTTCATTGTTTGATGTTATATTATCATGATGGATGTGTGTATAAAGAAAGAGTATTTTCAATAGTGACATATTAATGATGAGAAACATCATTGTTATTATCCCTAAGAGGGTTGTGGGGTAAAATTCTCACCTCACAATCATTTATGTGCAATTTCAATACAAGATCTGCTACTAATTGAGATGTCATGCCATTATATTCTTGTAATGAAAATAATCTATGTTCATTGTCAAGGCTATCATTGTAGTCTTATCTAGATATCAGAAAATGAGAATGGAAGAGGTTCATTTTCCTGTCTTCTTCCTATTCTAGACCTACTTTCAAAGTTACCTCTCTTTGAGGTTTAGATGAGAAAAGGCACATTTCTTCATTGTCATTTTCTAAAGAAGAGGAAAACATCCTTTTATTATGGTTGGAAAATATCCCAACTTGCAATGCTTAGGCCAAGTTTGGGAGTCTAAGTGTTCTTTAATATCTTATTCTTGAAGTCCTAGGTCCTTTCCTTTGTATACAAATTTAAAAAGGATTTTATTGGGGATAGGGTAAATATTAGAAAGAAAACATGAGGTATACCTCCACTCTATTGGTTATGGATTAGTCCCATATATTCTCTCTTCATCGGTCATTCCTACATAAACAAAGATGCACGTTCTTATTTGCGTAATCGTTCCTTGTCTAGAAGGCATTCCTAAAGTATGAGGTGATGTGGGTAATCTAACCAAGTCTAAATCTAATAACTCATGGTATTTATTATAAAGGTTTATATTATCGATATCCTCAACCTTTTATTTAGCTTTTATCATGGCTTGACTACTATTTTCTTCTTGTTGGTTGATGCTTATTTCCTTAGGTGTATCAGACCTTAATGTATCATCTATAAAGGGATGAGAAGCATTAAATGAAGGGAAAAACCAAAATTTTGGGTTTTTTTATTGGATATTCTAGCAATAGAAAAAGGGACCATGATCAACTACTATTCTATATAGATTACCCTGATATTCAAAATTGATATATTAATGGTAAGTTGAGGGGACATCCTACATTGTGTGGATCCAAGGTCTCCCCAAAAGGATATTATAATTCAAATTATAAGGCAACACATAAAACATGTTTAAAATATGAGGTCCTACTTTTATTTGTAGAACTATAGTTCTAGTGGATTCTAATTCTTCATTGTCATAGGCCTTTATGACAATGTCTAACTTTTCTAAATCTCCCTTATTAATCCCTATTATAAGGATGAATCTAAGGCTACAAGTGTTGATTGATGAACCATTATTAGTGAGAATCATTTTAATGGATTTCTCACCAATATTACAAGTGATATACAAGGGGATATCCTGAAGCATAGAGGTGAGTGGAATTTCATCCTTAAATAAGGATATGGTGGCATGGTTCACACTTAGGGATCTTACTACATTAGCTAAATCATTAGTGAGAATCATTTTAATGGATTTATCACCAATATTACAAGTGATATACAAGGGGATATCTTGAAGCATAGAGGTGAGTGGAATTTCATCCTTAAATAAGGATATGGTGGCATGGTTCACACTTAGGGATCTTACTACATTAGCTAAATCATTAGGGATAACATTGTGTGAAAGAGGAAATGCACCATAACAATTGAAAAATAGATAAAATAGTAATAGATTTGATATTAATAAAATTTATCTTTTATAAATTGGCAATTTTAGTTACAATCGACCTCCCAAAACAAAGGATTTTCCTTTACAAGTAAGATCTGTTGTGTTGCAAGTTATCTCCTCAATCACATAATAGATTTTCGGAGGGTTTAGAAGGCACATTTCTTGACCTCCTAAGACTCTATGCATATCAAATACCTACACAAAATATCACAATGATAGCATCAATATCATTTATGAGGCCTTTTGATATGAGGCCCAAAATAATGATAGAGGGTTACAAAAGTGAATAGAACATTGTAAAACTTTACAAAATCAAGTGAAAAAGTTACAAAACTAGATGAAATATCTACAAAACATAATAAAATACCTAATTTACCTTTGTATGTAGTTTTTGGATGATCTAGATTCATTAATGGCCCTATTCAGAAAAAACATTGGTTAGTTTTCTACGTTTAAATTTATTACCTCATTTAAATTGTCAACCCAGGGTAGCTCGTAGACTTGTGAGCAACCTTGCACAATATATGCTTGTAATTACCTCCATAGAGATGATTCCTTTAGATTTATGGTTTTGGGGGTGTTGGTGTTTCATTGAAGTTCTGATTTAATTTCTAAACCACTAATCTATCCTACACTATCAAAACAAGCCTAAACTATATTCAAAAACTGAAACTGCACACTTGCTGGAAATCACAAAAAATAGGGGAAATAATTGAAATTGAATTTAAGCTACAGGAAATAAAAAAAAATAAAAAATATAGAAAAAAATAGGGGAAAGGTAGGGAAGAACACTATTTATAGTGGTCCCACACTTCCAGTAGGTTCTGGCCACGTTAAATCATTCACCATATGCTAGTCGATTTAACCAGAGATGACTCAAAAATATTTTATTAAAAATTGTAATAGAATAGATATAGGGGAAATCCGAAATCATTTTTTTATGGGTGGCTTGCATATTTATAAGATATGAAGCCACACCCTATTACAAATGGGAATCAAATAAAATTTTTTATTCTACTTTACAATAGCATGCATGAATAAAGAAAATAAAGCAAAATATTGAACTTTATGGACTATTTTAGTGTATTCTATTTTATCATAATACATCTGATATTTGCTTTACTCAATTTACATATATTTTTGCATAGCAGCTAAAAAATATATGGCTACTCATATTTGAAATTATCCTTGGTAAAAAATCAATGTTGAAACTCCATCTACGCTTGTTTCTAAAATCGTGTTCTATTTTTTCGACCACAAAGCTATGCTGAAATTTGGCTTCAATGGGAATCAAGCGCCTTGTATGTAGAAGTCAGGAAGCAAGCACCTTGTCTATAAAAGTTAGGAAGCAAGCACCAACATGGTATTTAGGTGCCTAATGGGAATCATGCACCTAACAGGAAGTAGACACCTAACGGGAATTAGGCGCTTGTTAGATAAGTGCCAAATGGGAGTCAGGCACTTCAAAGGGAATAAAACCCCTAACTTAGTACTTCATACCGGTGTACTATAGATGTTTTGCCTTCATAAAATTGAAAGTTCTAGGTTTAAGTGGGACCTTGATGAAAACATGCTAAAACATAGCAATTTCTATGAAATCTACACAAAATGCACTCAGAAACAAAATATTAAATAACATGTAAAATAAATTGTTAAACATATATAAAATTTTCATAAAACATATATCTACAAAAATAAGTGCCATCGTTTATAGGTAAAGTATTACAAAAGATGAGCATTTTCAGGGCTTATAATCTCCCCATGCTTAAGGGTTGGTACGTCCCTGTACCACTTTAGACTGGTAATTACTAGGTTCATTTACAACTTTCCAGTAAGCCATGACTATTTCTTTCCTCTTCTTTGTAGCAACCTTTGCTTTTTTCTTGTCTCTAGGCTTTCATCCCTTTGATACTTTGGGAGAGGCTAACTCCTATTTCTGCATTTTATGGTGCTTTCTATGTCAAACTGGCTGACTTGGACCTACTCTTTTTCTTGGTTGTTCCCTTGTCTAGGCCACATTGCTTTTATCAATATTTAAATAGTAGCTAGTGAAACTGGTGGCATCCTTCTGGAATGTGGGCTTAGCCATTTTCTAGTATTCACGGTAAAGGGATAATTATTCTCCCATAGGTACTGTAGATTCATCTCCAAATGGGATGTTGGACTTATTAACAACTTTGGCTATTTGAAAATTGACCCTTGTTGGGTCGAGTTCAACATTAGCATTAACCTCTATTTCTACCATAGGAGGGGTTTTACTACTTGTGGCTTCATCTACAAGTGGTAAAAAATCTAAAAATCCCATCTTCATGAAATATGCCTTCATCCTTGAAGGTTGATCACCTATTGACCCATACAAGCCCTAGAACTAATGAGGTTGGGAAAATGGTATTTTTGGGAGGCTTCCTGGCCTTCTTTTTGGCCTCTTTTTTAGCTTCCTTGAGTGCTTTCTTATAGGCTTTTTACAGTTCTTTTTGTCTGCATCTATATCTTCCTTAAGTTTTTCAATTTTTTCTTTTTGTAAAGCAACCAATTTCTTTGTTGCCTCCCATTCCTCATCAAAATTCATACCCAATTCCTCATCAGAATCCATGTTTGATTTCTCATCAAAATTTATACCCAAATTCTTAAATTCTACAATTCTTGCTCTGGTTTTGGGCCTTTGTTGATATGCCCTTATAGCCTTTCTATTTAGTATAAGCTTTTTGGGTTGTATCTCAGGGTATGTTGGTGTGGTTGTTGCTTCCTATTTTTTAGTAGATGCAGGTTTTTGAGCCTCTTCTACCTATGCAACAAATTATTGCTCTACTAGAATTGCCTTTTTCTCCTGAGGTTGTTCGGTCCCTGCATTAGTTGGAGAATATTTTGGCTCTTTATCCTTGTCTAAAATTTGAGGCTCTTCAGCCTCCATTTCATTCTCCTTTTCATCTCCTTTTTCTGTAGATTGTTTTGAATTATGAGGTTCTTCAACCTCAACTTCATCTTCTTGGATTACCTATTCTACAGAATGAGATGTTGAACAAGGTTGCTCTACTTCCATTGTAGCATCCACCCCTTGCTCAATTTCTATGTGAGTATGCAGGGAAGTGCATTCAATTAAAATTTTGGGATACATATTCTGAGATTGAGGGCTCCCATTTTTAGATAAATTTTGAGTAGCAACCATTGAGTGGTCTCCTACCTCAACCTCTTGGTTGGTAGTGGGCACTTCCATTTTCCAATCAGTCTGAACACTTGCATCTACTTTAGATAGCTTCTCAGCTTCCATTGGTCTGCATTGTAGTTGTAATATTCCTATTTTCCCTTGTAGCTACCAAATTTTTTGATACAATTCATGCATTTTCAATGCAACTTCTTTCCTAGACTCTTGAAACAAAGTTCATTCTTCCTTAAATTTGGCTTCCCAAGTGGAAGCCTGCTCTTTCAATAACTGTAGCTATTTTTGCAAATCCTCCATCTAGTCCTCATGTGGTAAGTCTTCCATTGACACCTCCTATTAAGGAGTTTAACCCCTAGAAATATCCTATAAAATTTGGGCTAGATATTATTCCATGTTTAGCTCATCAATTGCTTCCTCATAATATGATGAGCTTGAAACCACCATATACGCCTTCGTCCTTATACTTCTGGTTTAGGTGGAAATTGACATGAAATGAGGGCTTGGAAGATACTACATTACCTCTTCATCAAAGTGAATGCCATTTGGTGACAAATTTTGTCCTATTTCCTCGTCAAATTAAGAAAAAATAGGGGACGAGGCTTATCCTATTTCCCCTGTATTTTCCTTAGGTGGAGATGCAGGTGTCGTCTCTTCTCGTTCTGTCACCTTCTCAACTGAATTTTCATTATGTATGGGCACCTCAATTTCTTCTTGTTCCCATAGAACTACATTAGTGCTCTCATTTTACTCAACCATCACATTTCTATGTGACTTTGCATATCGTACCAAGGCTAAAATTAGACCATGGTGAGCCAAGATAGATGTTGTGCCTACCTGGTACCATTTGGCCTCATCTTTGAGTGCACATGCAAGGTAATGTGGGATATTGATCTTGTCCCCATGTAGTATATTGTTTATAAATTTAAAGTGATTCAAGTTCATCTTAGAGTACCTACTAGAATAGGTGAAGAGTCATATGATCTATTCAAAAACTACCCTCCAAATCTCAAGGATGTGTTGCTTAGGAAAACCAGCGTGCGTCAAGTACTCTATTGATATTCCAAAGAATATTTGCACATAGAGAGATGGTTTGTATTCCTTGTACATGTGCTCCCATTTTAGTGTAAGGCCTATCACCATGGTGATATACTATTCATTTATTGGGATCTCTAGTCCTCATATATGCACAATCCCATCCCTCATGGATGCTACAAACTCGTTGGCTACCATTGCATCTTGGTCTTGGTTGACCAATCGATAGTACTCCATCCAACCTACAACCTCTAATTGGATTTGGAAATCCACAAAAATCCTTGAGCATTCGGTAGATTCATTTTTATTTAAGTCATGGTTCTTAGATTTCCCCCCATGCTTAGTTATGAGCATCAAAAATGCTCATATTTTGTATACATTTTCTTAATTATTATGCGAATGTATAATAAGTATTGCATATGTTTATGAATGATTATATAATTATTTTATGAAATTATGTGTGTTATCTAATTTGTGTGTTTTTAGTGTGTTTTTATGGAATTATAGTTGATTTAATCAAATTTGGATTAGTCGAGGTTTTTTCATGGACTTGGCACTTTGTTTCTTTCAGAATCAATGCAGAGAAGGTAGGCGCCTTCCTCTTCCAGGAAGGTGCCAAGCGTAAGTAGGCACCTTCCTCTTCCAGGAAGGCGCAAAAGTAAAATAAGCGCCTTCCTCTCATAGGAAGGCACCGATAGGAAGGTGCCACTACAAGGCAAGCACCTTCCTCTCATAAGGAAGGCACCGACAGGAAGACGCCACTAGAAGGAAAGTGCCTTCCTCTCACAGGAAGGAAACAATAGAAGATAAGTGCCTTCCTCTTCTAGGAAGGTGCCAATGGTAGTAAGGCACCTTCCACATAGAGAAGGCACCCGACATACTTAGGCACCTTCCTCATAGGGAAGGCGCCCCTGTTCTTCGCTCGTTGACCAAACAAGCATGACATGGACAAAAAATACTAGTGCTGTTTCAACTCTACCTCATGTAGAGTTAAATTGGGGATCACACCGATGTATGAGAACGTCCTACCAATACCAGGTGAAGCACAAACCAATCAGTGAGCATGTCATTGTTAGAAATGAATGTCAGTTTTAGCAGACATCGATCACATTTACCAGACTATCTTAGTTTAGTCTGGAATGAATCGACTATTATAAATTCTTTGTAATAGAATATCTACGGGTGTGCTATATAAACACACACAAACCTCTCTAAGGATATATAGAATATTTTGATAGTAAATGTAGAGATATATACAGAAGAAGCATTGTAATACTTTGATAATTATAATACAGTTCTAAGAGTTTCTAAGTGCGTGTTCAGCTGGGAGCAAGCTGCTAGAGCCTAGGCCCACTCCAAGCCAATATTTCTTCCCCTATTTTTCCTGTGTTTTCTAGATTAGTTTATCACTTTTATAAGATTTTTTATCGCATTTTTATTTCTAGTATTGCAATAGGTTTATTTCTAGGAATGCGTGAATATTTATTTTTTGTAGATTTAATTGTTTTTACGTAAATTATTGAGTGTATGAATGATTGATGACCATTGAAACACCCCCTAATAGTAGAAATAGTGGGACTCATCTCAAGTGGTATTGTAAGCAATATTGTTCAAGACCATTCGCAAGTTTATGAAGCTCCCTAGGTTGATAAATTAAATGCACAAGAATGTGACAAAAGTAGGAAAGAAGTTAACCTTGTTTGGCCTGCAACATTTTGGCACCATTGTCGAGGAATCATCTCAACTATATTATTTACAATACCTGGAAACCTTCCATCTGACCTTGTATGAGTTCTTTGAGAAGAAGAGGACCTGATGGTCGGTTTATAAAAACCAATCCACTAGAACCTGAGTCAGCCAAACATTCTAAATTTGAATTAGACTTACCCGACCCACCTCCAGCAATCCATTAGAGTGAGGATCTGCACTTTGTGCAAAGTGCCTCCTCATCTCATAAACTTGGGGAAGAACGAATCATCATAAATCCCCTATTTAATAGGACACCCTTAGAGGAAGCTCTATTGTGGAAAGTTGTAGAAGATCGGATGATAACACCAAACAACCTTAGAGCCTTGAATCAGAAAGTCTTAAATGACCGTAAGGCCATAAATACTACATTAGAGACCACATTTCCTAAAAAAATGGTTGACAACAAAGAAGTCTCATCTAGCTTTAGTTTCCCGATTGAATAAGGAGTAGGAGATACCAAAATGAAAAACATATCCCCTGCTCACCTTCTAACCTTCAAAGGATACCCAACTGAGGACCTTGACCTATTTTTATTTAAGTTTGATGTCTTATGTAGGTCTGTGGACTACAAATTTGATACGTAGAAGCTGAAAATATTTCCTTCCACATTGGACAATGTAGCTCTGCGATGGTTCATCGGTCTGGGAGACAAAAAAATTACCACTTGGGATCAAATGAAGAAGATCTTTTTAGAGCAATACCAAGATTTCGGGAGAGCAAGATACTCTAGAGAAGAAGTCCTAAGCATGATGCAGAAAGAAGATGAGTCTCTCGAGGAATACTGGGAGAGATTCAACTTCAATCTTCAATGATCTCCTCACATGAAACTATCTGATAAGTCCCTCAAAAGTATCTTTTTATAGGACTTACCAATGAATCATTGGAGGCTCTTAACATGATTTTTGGAGGTTATGTCTACTAGCACACTATGGAAGACGTCCGACAACTATGCCAGAACTACTCAAGAAGGAGAGGCAAGACCACTTCTAGAACCATGAAAGCAACTGCTTTAGTCACAAAGATAGAAATAGGTAACATGCTGGAAGATTTAAAGAGAAAAATGCTCTCATCTCTAGCATTGCAGATGGATACACTATTGTTAGAGAAAAAGAAGTAAGAAAATGAAGCAGCATTAGCTTATTTCTATCCAAAATATAGAGGGAAGCATGCAAATAATGCATGCCCAGAGAACAAAGTCAAAGTATGCACAGTTTGTAGGCTAAACCATAAAACTTGATTGTGCCCACAACTACCCAGTAATCAAGAGGATGCTAAAAGTGTGGATGCCTATTTCATAGGCAATCGGAAGAGTTGGCCACAACCCCTTGCGGGGAATATGCCAACCAAAATGTTATAATATGGGGGAGGACCATACATGCCCCAAGGCCCACATCAACCACCTAACATGGGTTGGTGGAGGTCATCACCCTGGTCTAATGCACCCCCAGTAGCATTCTCGAACCAACAGCCATGGATGCCATATCCATATCCTAGGTAGTAGTGGAGAGGCCACACTGCATGGAATCAGGCTCCATAAAATGTAGCACCAACTCACCCCCAATAGAATTTACCGGTATTGCCAATAGTGAGATCTGTGTAGCTACCTGCACAATCGATGACAAATCCTAATAACAGGGTGAACCAACCAACATACAACGTGGAGGGTGAGATGTATCCGATGTACCATATTTAGCTTAGGTATGGTAGAAAACTAGGAGTAGTAACGCATCCACTAGTAGAAGAGGAGGAAGAGGTAGGAGAAACACCTCTTGTAGAATAGGTTATAGAAGAAACGCTTGAGAGAGCAAAGGCTCCATTTCCCAACCGATTGCAAGAACAGAGGAAAGTAACACAGTCAGAGTTTGATATCTTGTCTAGCTTGAAGAACCTCATCATGACAATTCCATTATTTCAAGCCATCCAAGATGTTTCGATATATACCAAGGTGATAAGAGAGATGTGTCTAAGGAAGCCAGGACGAAGAGCAACCCAAACTATCAATGTCATGAGTAAACTAGCAGATTTGATGATGGGAAAAATGTGCCATCCTAAGTATGCAGACCTAGGTAGCCTGATGCTGACTGTTAAAATCGAGAGACATTCCCTGTCCAATATGTTGGTCGATATCGGAGCAACCATCAACATAATGCCTCAGGAGACCATGCAGAGGCTACAACTCACAAACTTGAAACCCATTATGACAGTGTTATAGCTGGCTGATTGATCGACCATGGAACCAGAAGGAATGTTGGAAGACGTAATAGTGGCAGTCATCGCATGGGAATACCCAGCCGACTCTTTAGTCTTACAATCTAAAACTAGGCTGGGTGGTTACCTGCTCATCTTGGGAAGGCCATGGATGGCAATAGTTGATGCTTACATCAGTTGCTCGGGATGGGCTGATGACCATATATGATGGATGAAATGTTAAAATGTTGACTATTTCACCCCTAGCGCAGTCCATCGACTCATTAGGAGAACCCATGTTGATCGAGCATGAAAATCTTGAGCTATCCATGATCCAACCGATGATGACGTTGGATGAGTTGGTAGAAGAAGACGAATATGGTGCTATTGTGGAGTTCCTCCATGGGGAGTTCTCCATATTTGTACTTGGATCACCATTGGATGGTGCCAAAGATCACCATGTTCAGTAGATACATGTCAAGCTAGGAAGAACGTTGAATTTCAGCAGTGGGTTGACTCCCACATAATTGACAAAATTAGAAGAGCTCCTAGTTAGACACCAATAGGCATTTGCATGGGATTACTCAGATATGAAGGGTATCAGCCTAGAGATTTGTACCCATCGTATATACCTCCATGATCAAGCAAATCCAAGAAGGAAACCATAGATAAGAATGAATCTAGTAATGAAAGACATTGTCAAGGAAGAATTGCAAAAATTTTGACTATTGGATTCATCTATCTGATTTATCCACATGGACCATGTGGCCATCAAATACTTGATGAGAAAGCTGGCCATTGGCGAAAGAATTATTAGGTGGCTCTTGTTACTGTAGGAATTCAACATCACAATAGTTGACAAACTAGGCAAAGACAACGTCATAGCATATTTTCTATCCAGATTGATACCTGCAGACCATACAATAGTGGAAGACCAGTTTTTGGACAAACATTCATTCACCATTAGTGAGCAAATTTCATGGTACATAGATATAGCCAATTACTTGGCCACCAAAAGAACCTCACCTATAGAGAAAAGTGCATCATTCCTATAGATTGATGGCCTCATATTCAAAATAGGACGTGACCAGATTATAAGGAGATGCATAGCAGAACAAGAGTTCTCAGAAGTACTCAAAGCATGTCACGATGAACCATGCGAAGGACAATTTGCAGGGAAATGAACTGCCTACAAAATCCTATAGGCTAGGTACTTTTGGCCCACTATATTCAAGGATGTGGCTGCATACGCCAACAAGTTCAATGAATGCCAAAGAATGGGTAGACCAACCCATCGAGATGAAATGCCCCTCTAGCCTCAGGTACACCTGGAACCCTTTGGTAAGTGGGGCATGGACTTCATGGGACCAATTAATCCACCTTCAATAGGTAGGAGGTTTATTTTGGTCTATAAAAATTATGTCACCAAATGGGTTGAAGTTCAAGCGTTGAGAGATTCAAAAGAAATAACAATCACTGATTTCTTATTTGCCCATATTTTTACATGATTTGGGGTCCTTAGAGAGATAACAATAGACCAAGGGCCTCAATTTACCTTCAATTTGATCAAGAAGCTGATGAAGCAATATAGAGTTCGGCATAATAAAACTATACCCTACCATCCACAGGAAAATGGGCAAGTGGAAGTGACGAACAGAGAAATAGAGAATATCCTGATGAAGACCATGCAACAACATAGAAAATATTGGGCTACATGGTTGTCGAAGGTAGTCTGGGTGTATAATACCATGTGGAAATCCACCACAGGCTTCACACCCTTCCAAATGGTCTATGGGAAGAGTGCGATGATGCCCATTGAATTTGAAATCAAGACATTGAGGATGGCTTCAGAATTGAACTTGAGCTTGGATGACGCTCAAAAAGAAAGGATTTGGTAGCTAGATCAGCTGGAAGAAATCTGAATGGATGCTTTGCAGAGAACAAAAATCATACAAAAGTAAATAAAGCAGTGGCATGATCACCACATTAAACTGAAGCAGTTCCAAGAAGAAGCATGGGTGTTGTTGTACAATTCTCTATTCCATGAAAGAAAAGGTAAATTAATGTAAATATGGATGGGACTGTATGAGGTGGTAGAGCTCATCAAGAACCGGGCAGTGCGTGTTAGAACAATTGAGGATAGCAACACCATGTTAACGGTTAATGGCCATCGAATACATCCCTATAACACATCTAAAACCTTATAGGTGGAATCCAGAATAGATATGGGGGAGACCCCATCTTGTTAGATCCGAACCAAACTCTTAACAGGCAAAACGGTGGGCATGGAGGTGCTCACCAAAATTAGTTAATTTAGTTTTTTTTTCTTACGGTGTGTTTTGTAGGGATGATGCCTGCATGCAAGCTATAGGCATCCTAATCTAGGGCCTAACAGGCATGAAATACATCTAACTGCATTTATTTTTCTTTCTTTTCATTTGCTTTTTGTAGGTGGAGGACCTGACAACATGAGGAATAGGTATCTAGGAAACTAGGCCTGATTCGGCTCAATATTTCGACATTAGAACTCATAGGTAGAAGTTGAGGTAGTGTGAAATAAGACTAAGAAGGCTTGATCACCCTTTCCCAGTAAATCGCAACATGATTTCCAAGAATAAAGCACCTTCCACATCGAGAAGGCACAAAATAAGGCACCTTCCTTATAAAGAAGGTGCCCAGCTAGAAGAAGGTGCCTTCCGTATGAAGAAGGAACCCAACTAGAATAAGGTGCCTTCCTTATGAAGAAGGTGCCCCAATATAATAATACACCTTCCTTATGAAGAAGGTGCCCTGCCAGAAGAAAGTGCCTTCCTTATAAAGAAGGTACAAAAAAAATAGGTGCCTTCCATGGTGGGAAGGTGCCACAAAAAAAAAAAAAAAAGCCCAAGGCACCTTCCACATCAGGAAGGCTCATACATATCGAGGAGCCTTGCACCCCAGGAAGACATAGGTATATAGCAGTACCTTCCTTATAAAGAAGGCACACACAAAAAAAATAAAAATAAAAAATAGGTGCCTTTCATGGTAGGAAGGTGCCACACACAAAAAAAAAAAAAGCTGAGGCGCCTTCCACATCGGGAAGGCACATACAGACCGAGGCACCTTCCACCCTAAGAAGGTGCAGGTATACAACGATGCCTTCCACCCTAGGAAGGTGCAAGTATTCAACAATGCCTTCCACATTAGGAAGGCGCACCCATTCAGAAGCACCTTCCGTAGCAAGAAGGCACCATCATCAAAAGGGTACCTTCCACCACTGGAAGGTGCATCCATTCAAAGAGCACCAACAACATCGGGAAGGCACCATATAAGTGCCTTCCACATCGAGAAGGCACCACATAAGTACCTTCCACATTGGGAAGGTACCAAAGAGCACCTTCTGCATACAACCAACACTTAAGTCTCATGGATGCCTCGATCGAAATGAAATCACCACACGAATGAGCGACATCAGATTACCACCATCACCCATGTGATGGAAATCCACCCCAATCAAAAAAATCTTGAAGAATTATGGGGCGAGAGTAGCGCGCACATTCCAAATATGATGGACATATGGTTTTCTGAACAAATCGAGAGTCTGTCTTCAACACCAACCATCAAACAACTCAGCATCAAAGTCCAGCATAATCCGTACAAATGAAATACCCCTCCCCCATGTCACAAATCAGCGAATCAATGCTCTTCACGATGCATGAAACACCAAATAAGGTACGTTCATACTAACTCAAATATTTATATAATTATGCATAAATTATGCAGAACCAAAAAAATATTATCGTCATAAAAATCATATACCCCCATGGCCAAAACCACGTGCCAATGATATGGCTCAAAAGGCATACCCTAGAATTAAATGCTAAGGTTAGGCACCTTCCTAAAGAAGTAAGGATAGAAAAAAAAAGCGCAGTAGTAAGGGAAGGCACCATGGGAGGAAGGTCAAAGAATCATGCGGTGAAAATAATGAGCCGAGTGATACGGAAGGAATCAGGGGGACGGTAAAAACATAGTTCGAGGCTGAGGGATGGTTTGAATACTATACCCTAGTCAGTTAAGGCCAGGATATGGAGGCAGCCAAGGAAATTTTTGCCTCCTTGAGGGGTGACATAGCTTAGGTGCAAGGGGTAGAAATTATGGTCACCCCCGAATACATCTCGTAGGCGACTGGATTGCCCCTCACATGTGAATGCATATACAAAGGCGGATTGCTAAAGCCATATGTCGAAGTGCTGCTACAAGGAGAAAATGTGTAGATAGATAAGGAAGGGTTACCCAAAAGCAACCTTCGTATGAATCCATAGAATATATTCGAGCAGGTTGCTTGATTCTTTACATGCATCAGGAAGTATACCCATTTGCACACTAACCATGTGCAGTTTTTGAATCACCTGGTGCATGGAAGGAAGTTGAACGTGCCCTTCTACCTATAAAATGCCCTAAAGGAAGAAGTGTCTAGGTACTAGAAGGGAGCACCATCCACCTTGGCCCACCATGGGTTGATATCAGCACTGGTCCGCCATGCAGAAGCGCAAAGATAGAACCTCGATGTAGATGGAGATGATGGCAAAGAAAGGCAATAGGATACTATTGCCAAAATAGGGCAAGAAGAGGGAAGCCCTACAGAGGAGATGGCAAGTATCGAGAAATTGGCATTGCTTGATTTCATGAAAGAAATAGGGCATTCACCAGTTCTCGAATGCATAGAGGAAAGAGGGCATTCCCTAGTGCCCGAGTATGAAGAGGAAGGAGTGCCGCTTATTAGTAACGAGACCGAGTTACAACCGCTAGAACTAGTCCCTAGGAGGAAAGGCCTATGGTGACTCCTCCTCTTGAAAAAAGAAGAAGAGAATGACCTAAAAGTTGACATTGCAGCCCAAACCCTCTGGGAATTGATAAACTAGAGACCATAAGATGCAGGGACTTTCGAGAGCAATGATCAGGTCGACGTAGCCTTGGAGGAAGCACTGGAGTGGTAGACCAATTGCTGGATGGCCCAAAAAAATTTGGAGGACTACCAGAATGAGCATAGAGGGGAATTGGAATAATGAGAAATACCAATAACCCAACTCAAGTAGATGGTCTAGTAGTTTTAGGAGGAGAACCAACAACTCCAAGATAGGGGAACAGAAAGAAGGGACGCATCGACCCAAACTGACTGGGCAATAGAGGTCCCAACGAATTCTCCCACATCTACAGAATGAGTATTCTCTTCGGGAGAATTTTTATCAAACGCCCGATAGAGAAGCCTGGAGGTAGGGGAGAATTCCTTTATTTTTGATAGTGAAGGGGAAATAAGTCCCACAACACCCCCTATCATTGACCTGAGTGATACATAGTAGGATGATGGCCAACAGTAGTAGACAGGACTAGGGGATAAGGAAGAACTCCCTGAACCTAAGGAAGAAAGAGAAGAACCTGAGGGGTCAGCATAGGATAGATAGGGGGGCGAAGAAGCACCCCCAGGGATGGTAGCACAGGTCCCCTAGAGTGAAGAGAACACTTTAGGTACCGCAGAGTAGGCCCCTTGAAGTGAGAAGACGTCCACCAAGGAGAAAGGGAAAACCCCTATTTGAGCCTCCGCATTTTTTGTAGAGGCCAAAGGAAAAGGGCCTAGGATGGCTCAAAAGAAGGTGAAGGTGACCTTTGTCGAGCCAGAAGAAGATGATTGGGATATGCAGTTGTTCACAGAGAGGTAAAAATAGTTTGAACGAATTCTCAAAGAGATGATAGCATCTAAGGAGACTAGGAAGGCAACCTCGAGGATGCAGGGGGACTCTGGTATCTATGTCAATCCGACAGAGGACAGCCAATTTTGGGATATTTACGGGTCATCCTGGGGATGACCCTCCAAGATAAGAAGGTATTTTGAATGATGGGGGGTATATGGCCCCGAATTGGAAGTCGCTGCCATTGCAAAGGAGAACGTAGGGCTTACTCCTGAAGCAGCTCGATTGTACAAAACCCAAGTAGTTCATCTCAAGAGGGTTAATTCAGATATCCCTCTTACAGTGGTCAGACCTCTGAACATTGACCTAAGGCAAGCTATAGAAGCTACATTTCAGGTAGCAGAGACGACACTGGCTAGATCACCTCTAATAGCAGACAGGACGAGGAAAGCAAAGTCAATAGCAACACCTGTAGCCCCGCATAGAAAAAGAGGAGCCATACCTCCAGATGCCAGTGTGCAGAAGAGGCAGACATGGGCCGTAGATATAGTTGGATCCACCAAGAAACAACAATGATGAGGGGTCAATAGGGCTACCTACAATTTTGATGCCATGAGGGCATGGCATATGTTAGGCATGGGGGGATGATGAGCATAAAAAATGCTCATATTTTGTATACATTTTCTTGATTATTATGTGGCTATATAATAAGGATTGCATATGTTTATGAATGATTATATAATTATTTGATGAAATTATGTGTGTTATCTAATTCATGTGTTTTCAATGTGTTTTTGTGGAATTGTAGTTTATTTAGTTAGATTTGGATCAGTCGAGGTATTTTTATGGACCTGGCACTTTGTTTCTTTCAGAATCAATGCAGAGAAGGTAGGTGCTTTCCTCTTTGAGGAAGGTGCCAAGCGTAATTAGGCACATTACTCTTCTAGGAAGGCACCAAAGGAAAATAAGTGCCTTCCTCTCACAGGAATGTGCCGACAGGAAGGCACCACTAGAAGGTAAGCACCTTTCTCTCATAAGGAAGGCGTCGACAGGAAGGTGCCATTAGAAGTCAAGCGCATTCCTCTCATAGGAAGGTGCAGATAGAATATAAGTGCATTCCTCTTCCAGGAAGGTGCCAATGATAGTAAGGTGCTTTCCACATAGAGAAGGTGTCTGACATACTTTGGCACCTTCCTCAAAGGGAAGGCACCCCTATTCTTCACCCGTTGACCAAAAAAGCATGACGTGGACAATAGAGTCTGGAGAAGTTCCAACTCTATGTCATGTAGAGTTAAATTAGGGATTACACCGATGTATGAGAATGTCCTACCAGTGCTAGGTGAAGCACAAACCAATAAGTGAGCATGCCACCATTAGAAATGAATGCCAATTTTAGCAGACGTCGATCACATTTACCAGATTGTCTTAGTTTAGTCTGGAATGAATTGACTGTTATAACTTCTTTGTAACAAAATATCTATGGGTGTGCTATATAAACACACGCAGACCTCTCTAAGGATATATAGAATATTTTGATAGTAAATGTAGAGAGATATACAGAATAAGCATTGTAATACTTTGATAATTATAATACATTTCTAAGAGTTTCTAAGTACATTTTCAGCTGGGAGGAAGCTACTGGAGCCTAGGCCCACTCCAAGCCAGTATTTCTTCCCCTATTTTTCCTATGTTTTCTAGATTAGTTTACCACTTTTATAATATTGTTTATCGCATTATTATTTCTAGTATTGCAATAGGTTTATTTCCAGGAATGCATGAATATTTCTTTTCTGTAGATTTAATTATTTTTACGTAAATTATTGAGGAGTGTATGAATGATTGATGACCGTTGAAACACCCCCCAATAGTAGAACTAGTGGGACTCATCTTGAGTGGTATTGTAAGCAATATTGTTCAAGACCCTTTGCAAGTTTACGAAGCTCCCTGGGTTGATAAATTAAATGCATGGGCATGTGATAAAAGTAGGAAAGAAGTTAACCTTGTTTGGCCTGCAACACTTAGAGTGCAAATTCTCTTTGGTTTATGATTCACTCAACAACTGCTTCACACTCTGATTTTTCTAAATTACCACACTATTATTTCCCTCCTTATATAATAGTTATTTAGTAAGTAGTTTCTAAAACTAGTTGCTTCCCTGGATGCAGGTGGTTAATTACTGTAAGTAGAAGCAATTATGGTTATCCATGTAAAGTTTCCTTAGAGCATGTGCCATATTGTGCAAAGGTGATAACCATAAGGATTTTACCAATTAGAGCCATGACACATAGCAAAGTGCCACATGGAATAATACGAATAGCTAGGACTATAATGGGGGTTGTGCTGACACTTTTCCATAGACACACATGCATATGAAAATAATATATACAAAAAAAATAGAAAAATTAATCATGTACCTAAATTCGTTTCATGGGTGTACCATGCATAGATATCCATGGTGCATTGTTATTGGTTGGTGAATGATGACTAGGCAAATATCAACAGAAAATGATGGCCATATTTCCTACATGACAAATTTATCTCCATGTGATTGGTTCTTGATAGCTACAATATGATTCATTCGAGACATCCTGCAAGGTTTCAAAACAAAGGTTAGAAAAAAACATATCTTCATGGGATGACAAACATCCCCTCCTTGAAATTTGGTTGCTGATAACTTTTAATTTTATCCATGGCAGATTTAACTTTGCGTATGAGTGGGGTGTTGATGTGGCTTGGGCCACTTCCTAATACTAAAGTTAATTTTTACAAGGTAGAAATGACCATGAAAATGAAAAGCAGACACCTTTTCTATGTGAAAATCAGGCGCCTTCTTTTCAAATTATGGCATGTAGGTGCCTTAGAAATAGAAAGTAGGCACCTTAGCAATTGAATGTTATGGTTAACATAGAAATTAGGCACTTTGTTTTTACAGTCAGGTGTCGTAATTTTAAAGCAAACTTTATACAAACTCAAACTTCTTTTTTTACTATGTTTAGGAGATTCGATGTTGCTTTCCCAAAAAATGGAAATCAGATGCCCTCTTCTTGGAGAAACTAGGAATCAGGCATCAGTCTTCTAAAATATGGGATGCATGCACCATCTCCTTAATATATTGAGATTTAGGTACCTTGTACCGTATAAATGGTAATCAGGTGCCACATTCTCGAAATATGGGAATCAGGCACCTTCTTTCATAAAATGAGAATCAAGCGCCTTCATAAAAAAATTAAAAACATGTGCTCCTCATTTATTGCAACATCTTCTTGAAATGCCCACTTATAAATGCTTAAGGTTGATCAGGCCTTCAACACTCTTCGTTGAAGAACATGGACAAAATCAACATTCGTTATTTGAACCAACAGTTGAGTTTTTTATTGTCCATAAAGATCAATCCAAACACTCTTGTGTAGATTCAGGTAAAGCATTCCCCTTTCTAAGTGGGGGCAAGTTACTCCTACTGTAAAAAATTATTCTAGAAAGCTAGAAATATGTAGGTTCATGGATCCTATGCTTGTTAGGCCTAGTTTTCCCAAGCTGCCTAATAGTTGCACTTAGTGCATCATTCCGGTAAAACATAAATACAACTAAAGAAAGAAAATTTTGAAAGAATAATTTTTTTTGGGACTATGTGGACTAAGTCCACATATTACTAACTCAATTTGAAATTAAAATAAACTAGGGTATCCCCCATACCTAATTGGACTCAATCATGTATGTTTCAGACACATGGTATGGATGCAGGTGGTGACCATTGACTATTAATGTAATATTGCTACCATAAGTTATTATGATCCTAAAAGTTCTATTTTTGATGACTTCAGTCACTTCATATGGCCCCATCCAATTTTGCATGAGCTTACCTTTCCTTTCCTAGAATTGTGGGTCATATAGTAATTTCCATTCTCCCACTTTGAGCTACTTTGGCTTGGTGTGGCAATCATGCCACTTGACCCTTTATTTCTAGATGATCTCTATTTTTTGCAGAGCATCAAGGTGTTATTCATCCAGATGATTAAGCTGCTAAATTTATTTTTTCTATGCATCATCTAGGTTTATATTCAACTCTATTATATTCCTAAGTTTTTTGGCTTCAAACTCTATAGGCATCATAGCATTCTTCCCATAGACTAGATAGAATGGTGTGAAACCAGTAGTAATCTTCCAGGTGGTCCTGTAGGTCCACACTGCTTCTAGTAATATAGTGGTCTAGTCCTTCCTATGTTGTTGCACTAACTTTGTTAGGATATTTTACAACTCTTGGTTGGTTATCTCAACTTGACCATTCACCCATGGGTGATATGGAGTGGTTTTTTTATACCTAATTTTATATTGTTGTATGAGTTCTTGAATCATATTTGAAGTAAATTGAGGTCCTTGATCAGTTGTGATCTCCCTTGGAACCCCAAATCTTGTGAAAATAGATGAATACAATAAGTCTACTATAGTCTTCTCTTTTGAATCATGCAAAGCCTACACTTCTACCCACTTTGTCACATAGTTAGTACAGACTAAGATAAACCTTTTACTTGTTTACTGTGGATTAATGGGTCATACGAAGTCCATCCCTCATTTATCAAATGGCTCAATGTGAACATGTGGTTGGAGTGGCATTTCATCTATGAGAGTAGATCTACCCATCCTCTGATATTGATCACAATGGATCGCATGCTTGGTTGTATCTTTGAATAGTGTATGTCAATAGTAACCAGCTTGCAAGACTTTATATGTAGTCCTTTTTCCTACAAAATGGCCACCACAAGGTTAATCATGGCAAGCCTTCAATATTTCTATTATCTCATTCTCAACAACACACACTCTCATGACTTTATCAGGCTCTATTTTAAATAGACACCCATCAATACATGATAAATCTACACTTTTCTCAATTAAAGTTTATTTTTCATGAGGTAAAAGTGTAGGGGATACTTTACCAGTAGCTAAATAATTAGCCATATCTACATACCATGGTATCTATTCATTCAGAGCAAACAAATGCTCATCTAGAAATTTGTCATATGTAGCTACATCATCTATAGGTGTCAATCTGTATAAGAAACTAGCTACCACATTGTCTTTACCTAGCTTATATACTATTGTCACATCAAACTCTTGCAAAAGCAACAACCATCTAATAACTTTACCACTAATACCATTTTTTTTGTTAGGTATCTGAGAGCTGAGTGATCATTTTGTACAAAAACCTAATATCCTATAATATAATGATAAAATTTGTTAAGAGCATGTATAACTACAAGAAATTATTTTTTGTGATAGTATAATTAAATTTAGCATCTGTGAGGTGTTTAATGATATAATAGATAGCATAGAAATCATCACCATATTTTTATCCCATCATTGATCCTATTGCATTGTTATATGCATAAGCATATATGTGAAAAGGTATGGTCCAATTTGGACCTCTCAATACTGGGGTAGTAATCAGTTTTTACTTTAAGGTATTAAATGAGTGTTCACATTCCTCTATCCAGAAAAACTCTATATCCTTTTATAACACTATGCTCAGGGGTTTAGCAGTTTTCCTAAAGTCTGTTATAAACCTCCTATAGTAACCATCTAATCCTAGGAAACTACAAATATCCTTCTGTGTTTTGGGAGTAGGCAGGTTCTAGATAACTTATATCTTCTTCCAATCTACTTTGATCCCATATACAAAAATACGATGTCCTAAAACTATCCCTTCCTACATTAGCATATAACATTTCTCATTGCTAAGGGATAGGTTAGTTTCCTCACACCTCTCAAGTGTTTTATCTAAAATTTTTTTGGTTGTTTCAAAATTTTCACCATATACAACAAAATCATCCATGTATACCTCCATAATTTCTCCAATCATGTCAAATAATATGATCAAAACTGCCCTCTAAAATATGGCAGGTGCATTGCATAGACCAAAAGGTAAAAATTGGTAAGCAAAGGTCCCAAAGGGCAAGTAAATATGGTTTTATCTTAATCTTATTCCCCTATTTGGATCTGATTGTATCCACTGAACCCATATAGGAAATAAAAATACTTCTTGCTTGATAAGGTATCAAGGACCTTATCTATGAAGGGTAAGGGGAAGTGGTCTTTCTTAGTTGATTTATTCAACAACCTATAATCCACAAAAATTCACCACTTGCAATTTTCCTTGGGTGCCACCACCAAATGTGATACCCATTCACTATCTAAAATGGGGTAAATGAACTTAACTATGAGGAGTTTCTGCAATTCAGTTTTAAAAATTTCCTTCAACATTGGATTCATTCTTCTTTGTGGTTGTATTACTGGTTTAACCTGGTCTTCCAGATATATCCTATGAGTACAGGTTTCAGGAGCTATTCCTCTCATGTCCAAATAGTCCTAAGCAAAGGCATATTTATGTTTTACAAATGTTTCTTTTAGTTTGATTTGTTGTTCAGCTATCAAGTTGTCATCTATGTTCAACATTCTACTAGGTTCAACCTCTATTTGCTGAATATGGTGGTTTTTTCCTCTCACTAATGGCAACTCATAAGGAGGACAAGAGGATTATCCTTGGAAAATTTTGATATTACCCTATCCTCATCACTCTCATATTCCAATTCATCAAGGGTCATAACATATTGTATCATTGATAAACCACCAATGTCTTGATTTTCATTTTTAGGTTCTCCCAACAATTTTGTAGATCGTGTAGGTGGATGGATGATCAAATTTTTTATGTTTTATCCTTAAAAAATGGTCATCTTGCCATCTCTATAGCTTATGTAAATATCAGTTATTGCCAACTACCCAACCTAGACTTTGATTGTAACACTAGGAAATCTTTGGATACTCCTATGCATCCATTTTAATAGTGATATCCTCCAATATTCCCTATGGGAGCACTATAGACCTATCTACCAACTATAAAACAGTATTTTTTGACTTCAGATTTCATAGTTTAAGTTTTTGCATGGTTTATTTGGGCATGAAATTAATGGAAGACCCAAAATATACTAATGTATTGGGTAAAACACAACCCTCTATTTGTATAGTTAGAAAAAGGCTTCCTGGATTTGAATATTTTTGTTTGTAGGTGTTTCTTAACATGAAATCAGTTAACTGACCCACCAAACTAATTGACTTTGTAGATTTTATTCTAGGTTTATTTAGTCACAATTCTCTTATGGCCTTGCCATAGATAGGAATATATTTGATGTCTTGAAAGAGAGGGATTGTGACTATCAGGTTCTTTAGACTAGAGAGAATATCAAATTCTGATTATACTAACTTTTTAGGTTCCTACAATATTTATGGAAAATGTGGAATCTCTTATCTATTATTTATAGGTGTTGATTCTTCTTCTACTTCTCCTATGTGATTTCTATTTTCCTAATTCTATGTTTTCCTCCTCTTATACTAGAGGAGTGACTTCTACACCTACTTGTTTTCCTAGCCTTAATTCTACTGGACTACAATCTACTTTAATATTATACATGGGGAACATCTCATTCTCTACTTGATAAGTTGGCTACTATTTGTTATTTGTATTGGCTATAGGTTATGCTAGAAGTTGAGAAGGCATGAAAGTAGGAGGAGCTGGTAGGGTTGGCTGTGGTGGAACTAGAGTAGCCTACTATGTATTTTGATTCTAAGAATTTTGGTTCCTCCACTACTACCCAGGCTCCTGGTATTGCATCCATGGATAGGGATTATAAGGATTTGTTCCTTGGGGATATTTATTCTAAGGTTGTTGTCCCCACCAACCCATATTGGGTGGTTGAGCTTGACCTTGGTTCTAAAAATTGTTGCCCCCATAATATGGCATTCTCATTGGCATGTTGTTTCCCATAGGATATTGTTGCAAGTTTCTCCGATTACCCATGAAGTATGTTTTTACTACCATAGGTTCCTCTCTAGGTTTTGATAATTGTAGGCACAACTTTGTTTTATGATCCTTTGAACATACAACACACACTCAAACTTTATTTTTTGGACATTCATTTCTAGGGTGTTTTCCCCTGCATTTGGAAAAAAAATAGGCTAATTTTACCTCATTCTCCTACTTCTTTTTCTTAAGTATAAGGGTGTCTATTTTAAGATCCATATATGATAACATCTAGCTCTTGAGGTATTCAAGCATGTTTCCTATCTCTATTTTAGTGACAGTGGCTAATTGTTTGATGTTTCTAGGGATCAACTTACCTTTCCTTCTTGAAAAGTTTTGACACAAACACCGAATATCATCCATATGATGTTGATAAATATCCCCTCCAAAAATCATGTTTAAGGCTTCCAGAGATTCATTTGTAAGTCCTTTTAATAATATGCTTCTTAAGGACCTATCTCCTAGTTTTGAATGGGGTGATCTTTGCAAATTAAAGTTGAACTTATCCTAATATTTTTCCATAGATTCCCCTTCCTTTTATGTCATGTCTAGAACTTCTTCCCTTGCATCACATGCTCTACCAAAATCCTGGTACTATTCTAGGAAAAGTTTCTTTAATTGTTCCTAGGTAGTTATCCATTTATCTCCTAAACTGATGAACTAGTGCAAAGTTGAATCATCAAGAGTGGAAGGGAATAATTTTAGTTTTTAAGCATTAGCGGTGTAATCCACAGATTTGCATAAACCATAAAATTTAAATAGAAACATATGTGGATCTTATATTGGTAGTCCTCTAAATATTGTAAGGTGAGTAGGGAAGATATGCTTCATCTTGTGATCTCCCCCTACCTCTCCTATGGGAAAATTAAAACTAGTGGATGCTTCCTTTGCATCAGTCATCTTGTCTATGAACAAGGTATCTACACCAACTGCATTCAAAGAAACTTTCAAGGCTTCTAGTTCATTTATCTCATCCTGTAGAAGGATTACTAAATCTGTGTTTGATATAGTTCAATAATTCTTCCTTAGACTAAACTCTACTTATCGCCGGTCCTTCTCTACTATGTTGTTGATTTTTTTAGGAGGATCCTATGAAAATAATGGATGTTCACTTCAATGCACAATTGGAGATTGTGGAGAAGAGGATTTAGTCTCAGTATTAGGTATAGCTAAAGCAAAATACTTTTGAGAAACATCTTTATTTTTAACAAAATGACCGTCCAATCCTCTATTCTTAGGTAGACTCATACAAAGATTTTTGGAATGGGGGTTTTGTAGGTAGAAACCTAAACTACAGTTAACATGCTTCCTTCAAAATTAAAAATTATAATAGGCTAATCAAAAATAGTGCCAAAATATTGGGCAAAACAATGGCTAGTTTTCTACATTTAAATACATTACCTCATTTAAATTTTCAACCCAAGGTAGCTCATAGACTTGTGATTAGTCTTGCACAATATATGCTTGTAATTACCTACATAGATATGAGTCCCTCAAGTTTATGGTTTGGGGGGTGTTCATGTTTCGTTGAAGTTCTAATTTAATTTTCAAACCACTAATCTATCCTACACTATCAAAACATGACTAAACTATATTCAAAAACTGAAATTGCACACTTGCTGGAAATCACAAAAAATAGGGGAAATAATAGAAATTGAATTTAAGCTACAAGAAATAAAATAGAATTGAAAAGACATAAAAAAAAAAGGTTAATGTAGGGAAGAAAACTTTTGAGAGTGGGCCCATGCTTCCAGTAGGTTCTACCCATGTTAAATCATTCATCGGGTGCTAGTCGATTTAACCAGAAATGACTTAGAAATATTTTATTAAGAATTGCAGTAGAATAGATATAGGAGAAATTTGAGATCATATTTTTAGGGGTGGCTTGCATATTTATAAGATATGTAGCCACACCCTATTACAAATGGGAATCAAATCAAAGTTTTTATTCTACTTTACAACAACATGCATGAATAAAGGGAATCGAGCAAAATATCAAACTTTGTGGACTATTTCAACATATTTTGTTTTATCATAATACGTCTGATATTCACTTTACTTGATTTACATAGATTTTTGCATAACAGCTGAAAAATAGATGACTAGTTATCTTTGACATTATAACTGATATGAATTTGACACTGAAACTCCATCTGTGCTTGTTTCTAAAATCACATTTTGTTTTGTCAACCATAGAGCCGTGCTAGAATTTGGATTCAATGGTAATCAAGTACCTTGTCTATAAAGTCAAGAAGAAGGTGCCTTTTCTGTAGAAGTTAGGAAGCAGGAACCAACACGAGAGTTAGGTGCCTAACGGGAATCATATTCCTAACAAGAAGTAGGCACCTAACAGGAATTAGGCACCCATCAATTAGGCACCAAATGGGAGTTGGGCGCTTTAAATGGAATCAGATGCCTGACTTAGCACTTCATATAGGTGTACAACAAATGTTTTGCCTTAATGAAATTTAAAGTGCTAGGTGCAAGTGGGACCTTGATGAAAACATGATAAAACATAGAAATTTCTATGAAATCTACACAAAATGCACTCAGAAACAAAATATCAAATAACATGTAAAATAAACTATTAAACATATATAAATTTTTCATAAAACATATATCTATAAAAATAAGTGTCATAGCTTATAGGGAAAGTATTAAAAAATGAGCATTTTCAGGGCTCATCAGGCCCTAAGGCTCAACTGCCTAGGGTGGTTGGATCTCCTGTGTAACTTCCTAGGGTAGTTATGCTCCTGTATAACCTCTAAGGGTGGTTGCTCTAAATTACTCCAGATGGGATACAAAATTATGGGAACCTTCTTCTAGTTTTTAGGAACCCACCCTAAAAATATTAATGCAATATAAGTTTTGATGAGGAAGTTATGCCCACCCTATGTGGTTGCCTTTGCTCTTGTGTATCTTCCCAAGGTGGTTGTGCCTCTACTCCTATGTAGTCACCCAAGGTAGTTGTGCCTCTGTCTAGGTGGTTGTGCTCTTGTATAGCCGCTTGAGGTAGTTGTGACTTTTATCTAGTAGAGGGTTTCAATCCTAGATTTGAGCCTTCCTAGATTTATTTTGGGGCATTGGTTGTAGATTCAGTGTAGTTTTGGATATCAAAAATGTGCATGGATGCAAAACAAGGATTAGAAAACACTTCCAAAAGCCTCCATGGTTGAATATTTTGAGCTCTTTGAATGGTATACTTGCAATCACAATGTCAAACACATACACAAAAAAATTGAATGAAATTTGGGTAGAGTTTCATTATCATTTTTTGCACAAGAGAAATAAATTTGAGGTCTATTTGTAAAATCTCTCATGGTTGGAGGAGAATTATGAGGGATAAGAATATGGGTGACAAGTGGTATGGATGAGGGAATGGATAAATATTAGGGATTCCCCATGTGGGTGGACAAATGTGAAACTTTCCTTGTTTGGGTTATGATGACCCATGATGGATTAAGACATGCCATAACACCTTATGGCATGCCATGACACATTACAATATGCCATGATGTATTATGATGCACCTCACTAATGCCCTTTTTATGGAGAGATTCCTTGCCCCACCAAAATGGAATTTCTCATTAATATGCTTGGGTGGAGGGAATACCCAACCAAATGCATTAAATGCACTTAGAATGTGGTGAAAGAGGGGAATTAAATGCCAATCAAAGTTAATGTGAACCAGAGTTAAAAGTAGTAGAGTGGTCTCATGATGATCATGGTTAAGCATAGGAAGGGGCTTAAGTGGGTCAAAGGGGCTAGAACAGTCAACATTAATATTTTATAAGTTTTTAATATATTAAATTAAAATAATTACACACATTATTAAATATCAATATTAACCATTGCAAATGTGATACTTTTTTACAGATGCCCTTTTTTGTACCACATAGTGTGAAAATACAATATGATGCAAAAACCAATGACATTGACTTTTGGATTGATGATGGACAAAGGAAATGATTAGTGAATGATAAAAGTGACTCTTGACTTGAGGAGGGTGATTCAAGATTATCTTAAATCAATAATAGTGGAAGATGCCCCACTTATACAAGTGAAAAATACCTTGAATATTTACCTTCAATGAATTGATGAGATTAATTTGATATATATTTTGAGTCTTATAATTAGGGTTTTTATTATAAATTTGAAAAATAAAAGATGAGTTTTTTTACTTTCCCAAATAAAGGGAGGGTTTATGATAGCCTTAGGCAAAGATTCTAAAATACATATAACTCCAAAATTGGGTGTTTACATGTTGAACAAATTTGAGATGAAATTTGTTAGGTATTTGTCAACCCCCTCAAGTAGTGAATGGGTGGAAAGAGATTATTGACAACCATGATCTTATTGAAAAATGATGAATAAAAAAAATATAACAATCATAGCATGTGGAAGGAAAAGAAGGAAAACTATTCTAAGGTAATAAAGTAAGTGTAATTTAATGCATGAGAATAAATCTAAGTGAATGCAAAATTTGATTGATTGATTGCTTGAGCCTTTTTATTTATTGAGAATTTTTATTGAGCACTAGAGGTAATTTTTTTTTTTGAGTCCTGAGAGGCCTCCATTTTGATAGTAATTTTCATTCATTTTCATCATTTTTTTATGAGGATGAGGTATGTGTTGATTGATGCATGATAGAGATGTATGGATGGTTGGATGGGTAAGATGATATGATGTGATGTATGGATGATGTTATGCATGTGTTTAGGGTGTTTAGTTTATGTATGGGATGTGTGATGATGTGTAGTGACTTATAGCTACATGTTTGATTATTATTTGAAAAGGCCTAATGATGCATCACAACTTGTGAATTGTCTGATTAATCAAGGGCATCAACACAATGGTACTAATATAACTACAAAATGGAATGTAGTGAATGTGATCCTATGTATGCAAGATATAAATAAACTATGAAAGCAAAGATGACATGAATTTTTATTTTTCCTATCCTAGGAAGGAAGAATCAACAAGTTATTTTTGGAAGCTCAAACACCCTAGTGACATCGATCAAACTTTTCTATTGATCAAATATGTGCTTGAATAAACTAAGACCAACCAAGGGAGTCAAGTTGCTCAAAGACCAATGTGTGTGTAGTGATGTTCATTTCTATTTTTGAGTGAGGTAGGATTGACCAATTGTGACTCAATCCATTATAAGCTAGCTCATCCATGAGTAGACATAGGTTTGTACAAAATAAGGTCACTAATATGATAAATATGTCACCACATGAGAGCATACTTCATTGCCATTTAGGCATCTATAGCCTTGATGGAGATAGCCCCATAATCCTTCAACGTTTATCCACTACCAGATAGGTGTCCATAGCCCTGTGGAGATGTCTAAAATTCCCTAGGATCCTTGATAAATTATACAAATGATCATGATACCTTTTTTTCTTCTTTTTTTTTTATTTTTTCAAGATGGATCCTTGGGGTTGGATTATGGTATGATAGGATGAGTAGGGGAAACCATTCACTTTATGGCTAGAGGGACACTTGGTTTCATCTTTCCTAGACTTAAAATATGATTAATATATGAGATGTGTGCATGGTCCAAGAGAAAACCTGAGGTAACTAGGAATACCTATAGCACTCAAGTGATACATGACTTTTAATTAAGATTGATTGAGACACTAAATATGGCTGAATAACTGAAAGAACCCAAAGATTCTCTAAAACCTATGAGAGGAAGGAGATAAAGAATGGAGAACTATAAATGTAGAAATAGTGGATATTATGAAAAAGTGTATATAAAGACATTAGATACCTATGAATATGAATATGCCCATGATTAATACATACAAAATTCTTCATAACGATGCATGTCAAACTTAACTGAACACTGATCAAGATAGCATTATAAAATAAAATGAGAATATGAAACGAAGCATGGAAAAAGTAATGAGGTGAGGATGCAGTAAAAAATGACAAAAATGAAATATAAAAGGGGGAAATAAGAAAAAAAAAGAAATAGAAGAAAGAAGAAAGAGAGAAAAGAGGAAATAGAGAAACACCCCAATCCATGGTACGTAGCAACTCAAAGTGTGATTGTACAACTAGGAGTGATGTATAAGGAATAAGAGGAAAATAAAAAATATTGAGAACATGAAGTGGAGGTGAACTAATTTAAAAGCAAAGAGTGCTTGTGATATGAGCTCGTTGATTTATTTATTATGCATGTTGTTATTTATTTTTTGTTAAATTAATTATGTGCAATAAGACAAAGTTGAATATGAGCTAGGCATAAAATACGTGCAAGTGAAGGATGTTGATAGTGGTTGATGATGGATGCAAGGGGACTGGAGTGACACTTGAGAAGGAGATGTAAGATTATCTCAAATTATGATCAATATGATATGCCCTAGTGATGGAAGAAATGAATATATTTGAACCTTATTGTTGATGGATTTTTGAGTGCATTGAAACAACTATGCTAAAAACTATACTAATGAGACATGAGCCATTGTGTCAAGAAAAATAAAAGCATCTATGCTAATGAGACCTAAGTCATTATGCTAAGAAAAATAAAAGCAACTATGCTAATGAGACCTGAGTCATTGTGCTAAAATTGTGTTATGATTAAGAGAGCTAATTGGGGTGAATGATACTCTTGGACAAGGTTTTGGGATAGATATTGATTCCAAAAATGGGTTTTGGATATTGATCAAGATTCATGACAACATTGATTGGGTAGTGTCATCCAACTCAAGGGACAAGGTGATTTAGGATGGGTATGCTTTGTATGGATGAATTTGATTGGTGATTGTGTGTGATATGCAGGTGGGCAAAAGAGGTAAAATGATTAAGAGGAGGAAATTGAAGCAAAGAGGGATCATTGGGAGGGGATTATGTGGATGCGATAGTTAATTCCCTATAATCTAGTAGATATTATACTAGATGCTAAAAATATTAGTATTCATTAATGTCATTATCATTTTGATAGTGGTAGATGCAATAGTGATCTTCTTTATAGCATTTAGGTTTGAGCTTTTTTATTCATTCTATATAGGTTTCAGGTAAGGAGATTAGTTTTACATAATTAAATCATTGGAATATACTATAAAATGACTTTGATAGCGGTTTCTAGGGATGAGAAGGCTGAGGTAAATTGGAGGGGTAGGATGAATGGGGAATGGAGAAATATTAGATGAAGGAATATTTGAATTCCAGCATAGAGTCTCTTTGACGACTTAATATAAGACCAAGGTTGGTGATTTGGTCCAAGATTTGTTACAAGATAATTGGTGGTGGACTTAGAATAGGCAAGATAGGTAGATATGGTTGGATGTGATAGTTAGGATTAAGTTGGGAGGGATGAGTAAATAGAGGATGCAAATGTGGATGGAGATGATAGGGTGAGTTTTGAGGTTGTTGGGGTTGAGCTGCGTAAGGGGTGTGAAGCAAAGGAGAAAGTGAACAAAAAAGTGGTGGGGACTGGGTTGCATGGGGATTATGAGTCCAAAGGTGAGGTGTTGAAAGAAGAGGTGGTAGAGATGGTGTTGGGAGAAGAGGTGGTAGAGATGGTGTTGAGAGAAGATGTGGAATTCATGAGGGAGATTGATACAAGGATTTTTTCATGGTCTTCTTATGACAATGCTTGGGTGACATGGTTAGAGGGACCTAATGCATTAGGCCTAAACATGAGGGTCCTAAATATTCCATAGCATAAGGGGAAGGAGAATGGAAAGGAGTGTATCGACTATGTGGTAATATAAGGGGAATCTCCTTTGAACAAGTTGGTAGGATGTCAGGTGGATGAGAGATTTACTCATTATCTAAGGTATTAAAGGAAAGGGCATGGATGGTTGCAACTTGGAAAATTTTTGGAGGAAGCAAATGAGCATATTCAAAATTGATATATTCATTAGAATCATTATCCTTAGGATCAAGAGTAATACTTTGGAGGTCATTTCCAAGGAGGAGTACCGATGAGTTTTTATGATACCCTAAATTAGATTTGTCCTTTGGTAGCTAGTAGGGAGGATCAACAATAGATCACAAACCCTGTTCATATCGACCAAGGCCAAATCCATGCCAATTGAAATATTGAAAATATTTTATAGCAAAGGATAAATTAGATAGATAATTGATGTTACCACAAAATGGTACTGTAGACTCAATAGAAATAAGTGGGTCAAAGGAAGCATTGAGACCCCCATGGATAAAGTCGGTATAATTGGTGAGAGAACAAATAGGGATGATAGTGACAATAGTTAAGGGTATGTCATGGGGGCAATCAAAATCCTTAATTAGCTTGATAGTGGGGGGAGAGACATTGACCTTATGGAAAAAACACTCCCTTGAGCCAAGATTGGACATCTAAATCGAGACAAGAAGGGAATCTTGATGGAATGAGTGGAGGGGAGACTTTGAGTGAGGTAGCTTGGAAGAAGTGGAAGACACAATAGAAGAGATCTCAAACAAGGTGGAGGAAGATGATGGTGGTGTAGATTTAGAAGATGATAAATTGGAAGAGGAGCTAGATGGAGTGGTTTGAGAAGATGATATGATAGCAAGAAGAGAATAAGTAGTTGAAGTAGGTGACGTAGAAGATGAAGCTAAGGAGTAAGTTGATGTAGTAACTTGTGTTATGGTGGATGCAAAGTAGATGGAGTGGGATTTACTAGTTGAAATTTATACTAGATAGTGTATTGCTCCTAATATTGATGCTCTTAAGGAGTAATGGAGGGTATGGATGAAGCAAGAGTAAAGTGGTCATGACTTATTGTTCCCATAAAACCTTGGTAATATGGGCCATTAT
Source organism: Wollemia nobilis (assembly GCA_028583015.1). Lineage (NCBI taxonomy): Eukaryota > Viridiplantae > Streptophyta > Pinopsida > Araucariales > Araucariaceae > Wollemia > Wollemia nobilis. The sequence goes on from JAQPPZ010017060.1 coordinate 3,206,033, forward strand.
TGATGTGATTGACTTGATTTGAATGGGTTGTAGAAGTTGATGCACCATTATGTTGTTGTGTGGTCCCATATTGTGGTAAAGTATTTTGATAAATTCTAAGGTTTTGGTTAGGAGGGGCTAAAGGGTTATCAATGATAATGTCCCCTCGATCAATCATATCTTGTACCAAGTTTTGGAATTATTGACAATCATGGAGATCATAACCTCTTTGGTGATGGAAAATGTAGTAACAATCTTCTTTATACCCTCTTCCTCTAGGTTTTTTTAGATCTTTAGGTCTTATCTTAGGTAAAGATATTAACTATGCATCCATAAGTTTTTAAAATATGGTAGACAAGGGCTCTGAGAGAGGCATGAAATTACATGGGGTCATTGAGAGCATGCAAACTAATAGGTGGGTTGGTTGGGAATTTGAAGTTGAGCGAGAGGTGGCACAATATTGTATATCGACTATGGTGGCGGATATAAAGGTTGTTGTGAATTTTGAGGTTGTAGGGGTTGAGTGGTTGGGATACTCAACACTACCTGGTTGACCTAGGTAGGCTTGTATTGATTTTTTTTGTTGCTATTAGCATTTTGGCTTGGCCATTATTTCTTCTAGAGCTTGATATCTCCTTGAATTTTGATATACTTGATAATTTTGGCTTGAGTTAGGGCTTACTCAAGAGTTTTATATTATTGGAGTTGAAGCAATAGGGATATTTATTTGTAATAACTTTGAGTGAACATTCAATTTAGCTCGATGATGAGGATAGAGAAGGGTAACTCAATCAATACCACTCTCCATTGATTTCCATAATTGAATATAGACTTGTTGGATATTTTGAGTAGAAAAGTTATCATTGATGTCAAGAGTGAGTGGTCATTGATGTCAAGCTTTCAGCACCAGTCATTGGCAGTTTTAGTGGATAACATCAGTTTTAGCTTCTCCAGTTTTAGTTGATCGAGACTCGGTTTCAGGAAGTCATATGAGGTCTAAAGTGCAAAAAGCCAAAGTGAATAATATTATAATATTTTTTATAATAATTTTTTTTTTGTATTTACATGGTGGAATCGATAGCCACCACGAATCCGGGCAGGCTGTCCAGCTTTTATGGCCGCCACAGTATTCTGCGTTGTCTGCTCGGGAAGCTGCCACACAGATATTCGTGTAGTCCGCCCTTATAACCACCATGCCACAATCATTTTAAACCTTTTACGCCGTTGAAAGCACCAAGAAAGGGACAAGCCTTCAGTCCGACGAGACCCGAGATTTGAACCTTGGGCCTCTGCCCCCCTTATGGGGTTTGGATGAACCAATTGGTCTACACCTCGGACCTATATTTTTTATAATATTACAAAGGTAATTATTATAAATTAATTAATATAATTTTTATTATAAATTAATTTATAATTTAATTTACTTAAGTTATTTAAATTAATTATTAATTAATTTTGATATTAGTTATAAGATTAATTTATATTAATTTTTAACTAACCCTAAGGAGGGTTATTAAAATTAATTTGAAATTCAAATTCGAATTTCTAGCACCGACATGGGAAGAACATTTATCATGTGTATAAAAGGGGGATTACCCACCTTACCAAAATCCCCCAATGCTTTCGGATAATATCATATGCTATGCGAATTTCATGTGAATCGTGTGTGCAACAAAGAGTTTTTAATTTTTAAAAAGTTCTAAGAGGAGGTGAGATCATATCATTCACCAAGGAGGGAGCCTTGGTCACCAATAAAGTGGTAGCATAGTTGGCAACCATGGTAGTGGCAAGGCGTTAGGGCAGCGATAGGTGCAAGTTCGAATCCCTATGGAAGATCATTTTATTTTATTGGAAAACATGGTAGAGTAAGGTTGAAAGGGAAGGAAGGTTGACTTCCTTCACGTGGGTGCCTCTAGCCCATGTGGTGGGCTCCAAAGTGCTAAGGTGCTTGGTGCTTGGGGAGATGGTAGATCGAATCATGCCGAAACCCTTTTTGGGGAATAATAAGGTATGCATTAAATTTTGAGTGCCAAAATTTTTGGAGAAGGTTGTTGAGGTTTTGAAAATTAATTTTTGCATATTTTATTTGGTATATGAGGTTTTTGGGGAGTTATAAGGTTATTGCAAAATAAATTTTTGGTATTATTTGCTTTAGGGTTTGAAAAGGAAATAAAGGTGTTTTAGAAATATTGGTTGTGGTTTTTGTGGTGTTGGATATTATTTTAAGTTGGAGATTATAAGGTGTATCCAAGTAATTATTTTTTGTGCATGATTTGGTGAATGTTAATTACAAGTAGGAGCAATAAGGTGTATTTGAGCTTTGAGTATTTTTGTGTCTAAGGAATATTTTGAGAAAGTGTTGGAGTGATATTTTGTCATCTAACCATTGAAATTGGAAAGAAGGAAATTGTGATTTAGATAGGTTTTCCAAGGGCACTTCTACATCAAACAAAAGGTATGGGCATATTCTTCCTAGTGAGTGATTGTTGAATGTTGTGAATGCTAAGTTGGAGTGAAAAGGATTTGGTTAAGGTTTTCCTTGTTGAGTGTGTTGAATTAATGCTTCAAAGTTTTTTGGAATAAAGAGTTGTTGATAAAACCTTGTTTTATAAGCATTGTTGTTGAAGTGAGTGAAGAACTTGAAATAGGTGTTTGCAAATATCATGAGTATCATTGTTATGTGAAGATTGTTTTATAAGCATTGTTGTTGAAGTGAATGGTTGAGTGAAGAACTTGAACTAGGGTTTGAAAAGAACATGAGTATCATTGTTAAGTGAGATTGGTTGATAAGCATTGTTGGAAATATTTGAGTGAGTGTTCATATGCTTGGACTAGGGTTTGTGAACAAGGATTATTTCATTGAGTGATTGGTTGAGTAGAGTTGGTTGAGCCTAGTCAAGTGAATGTGTTAAAGTGATTGTTCAAGTTCTATGAAACAAATTGTTCTATTTTCTAAATTGAGTTGAGAAAGTGATTGAGAGTTAGTGAGTGTGAAGCATATTGAGTCTCTAACAATTCTCTATATGTTTCTATGGTAAAAGGAGTGATTGAAAGTGATTGAGCATTGTGGTGAATGTGAAGCATATTGAGTCTCTAACAATTCTCTATATGTTTCCAAAATATTGATTGAAAGTAATTGAGCATTGAAATAAGTGTGAAGCATATTGAGTCTCTAACAATTCTCTTTATGTTTCTATGAGTTTGGATAAGTCCTAGTGAGGACTTATTGAGAAGATTTGGACAAGTTCTAGTGAGGACTTGTTGAGCATATTTGGACAAGTTCTAGTGAGGACTTGTTGAGCAGATTTGGACAAGTTCTAGTGAGGACTTGTGAGAAGATTTGGACAAGTTCTAGTGAGGACTTGTTGAGAAGATTTGGACAAGTTCTAGTGAGGACTTGTTGAGTAGATTTGAGATAAGTTCTAGAGAGGACTTATGGATAGGTTAGTGTGAGATTTTGTGGAAGCTTACAAGGCAGATTTGAGGTAAGTCTTTGAGAAGACTTGAGAGCAGATTTGATTGATTGATTTGTTCAAACCTTGAGTTAAGGTTTGGGGTAGATCTAGAAGAGTTGATTTGAGATTGATTCAAGCTTTGTGTTAAGGCTTGAGGATAGATATTGAGGATAGATTTGTGCTAGACCGAAGGACTATGTTTAGTATATATTTGAGGATAGAGTTTGGTGAAGATTTGAGGATAGGTTTGTGCCAGACTAGAGATAGATATTGAGCATATTTGTGCTAGATCGAAGGACTATGTTTAGTGTAGATTTGAGATAGATCTTTGAAGGTGATAGAGTATAGAGGATGATAGTCTCTAGTGGATAGAGATCCATTAGCCAGGGTAGTGAGGATAAGTGTCTTCAGTGGATAGAGATCCATTAGCCAGAGTAGTGGGGGCAATAGTTCTTCTAGAAGATCACCAAGTAGAGCTAAGGAGAAAGGAGTTCTCCTATGGATAGAGATCCATGAACTTGATTAGGGGATTGGTGTCTCCTTTGGACAGAGGTCCATAAACATTGTAATAGGGAAAGTATTCCCAAGAGATTGATTGAGAAAATTTTAGTGAAATATTTTCTCCGTGGAGTAGCCCACATTGGGTGAACCATGTAAAATTGGTGTCTCTATTGTGTGTGGTGATTTGTGCATTGCTTTGATTATTGTTGTTGATATTGCTATCTATACATTGCATAATATTTATTGGGAAAGAAAAGTAAAAAGTGGTCTTATACTGTTCACTCCCCCCTCTCAGTATAAGCTTGTGTTCTTCAATTGGTATTAGAGCGGGTTCCTTCGGAAGAGTTTAACAACTTGAAGGAAAAGCTTACAAGAACACAATGGAATCTAAGAATGGGTCCTCAGATAATTCTACTCCAATATTTTATGGAAGTGATTATATATTTTGGAGTATGAGAATGAAGATTCACTTAAAGGCACTTGGCAATGAAATATGGGAAGCAGTTGAAAATGGATACATACCACCAGCTGATCCACCTACAGATAAGGAAGGTAAGCTTCTACAACATTACAATTCAAAAGCAATGAATGCAATCTTGAGAGGTTTGCATAGAACAAAATTCATAAAAGTTATGCATTGTGAAGATGCAAAAGGAATTTGGGATAAGTTGCAAAGCATATATGAAGGAGATAAAAGTGTCAAAAAGGTAAAGATTCAAAATCTCAAAGCACAATTTGAAGAATTAAGAATGAAGGATGAGGAAAATATTAGTACTTATCTACTTTGGGTTGATGAGGTTGTTAATGCTATGCAAGGACTTGGACTTAAGGTTGAAGAATCAGATGTTTGTGATAAGGTCCTAAGATCTCTTCCAAAGAGATTTAGTGAAAATATTTTTGCTATAGAAGAATCAAAATATGGTGATACTTTGACAAGAGACATGTTGCTTGGTACTCTTACAAATTTTGAGATAAGAACAAAAGAGGAACCTAATCTCAAAAAGGAAGCAGCCTTCAAAGCTACTAAGAAGACAAAGGGCAAGAAGTTAGATTCAAGCAATGAGTCATCCAATGATGAAGAAGCTAATTATGGCAGAAAGAATAAGGATTCAAGAAGGTTCAAAGATGCAAAATTCATTAGATGCTTCAATTGTGGAAAGTATGGTCACTATGCAACTGATTTTCAAGAAGCTAGAAATGGTAATGATGAAGAAAAATAGGATCATAAGAACAGGGAATCAGAAAGATACAGGTACCAAAAGAAAGGTAAGGATGGACAAGGCAAACAAGGAAAGAAGTTCTTTCAAAGACAAAAGAGGAGCTACTATGCAGACAAGGCAAGTAAGTACTCAAGTGATAGTGATGCTAGTTCTTCAAGTAATGATAAAGATGAAGTCCTATTTCTGATTGAAGAAAAAGAAGAAGTTAAGAAAAGGTCACCAATAATTCTCAAGTGTTTTAGATGTGGTAATTTTGGACATCTTGAAGATAGTTGTACAAGGAATGGTTTCAGTTTTAGTGATGATGAATATGAGGATGCACTTGAAGGACCAGAAGAGAATATTCTAATGGCACTAGAAGAAGAAGAAGGTGATCCTATAGAAGACAAGTTAAAATAAAATGAAGATGTTGACAAAGGCAAACAAATAGAGGAAGAATCAGAGAAAGGAGGAGTTGATCTTGAGGGAGAGCTTATTTATGCTCTTAAAACTTTAAAGAAGGTAAGAAAGCAAAACTCCCAACTTGAGATTCAATTTCAAGAATGTGATGAAGAAAGAGGAAAGCTTATAGAGGATCTAAACAAGTCAATGGCTAAGACAAAGAAGTTCAAGGATAAGCTAGAAGCAAAGGTCTTAGAATGTGAAAAGTTAGAACAAGAAGTAGCTCTACTAAGGGAAGAGTTAGAAAAATCCAAGGATAAGCTACACAAGTTTGGAAAGAGTTCAAAGAATTTGGATAAGATGATCAAGGTACAAAGAAGGTCAACAAACAAAATAGGTCTTGGTTTTGAACAAGCTCAAAGGAAACAAGAAGAAGAGTCAACCTCAAGTTCTTGAAGAAGAAGAAACTTCAGAAGAAGATAGTGTAAGAGAAAGTGAGACTTCTGAGGATGAGTTGGACAATAGAAAGTTCAACAAGGAAAGGAACAATGCACAAAGAAGAAATAGATGGAATAGGAACCAACATAAAGAAAAAGAGACTAAGAGACCTATGAGGTCAAGGCAAGGAAATTTCAATGGACGATGTTTCTCATGTCACAAGTTTGGGCACATGGCTTCACAGTGTAGGACACATGAAAGATAGGAAAATGGGAATTTTAGAAGCAAGCAACTTTTCCATGGGTATTGCTACTCATGTAATCAGTTTGGTCATAAGGCAATGAATTGCAGGGTTCATGACAGGAACATATATGGCTTCACCAGGAGAAATCCCAAGATATTTGCACCACCAAGGAATAATAACATTAAGTGTTATAAGTGCAATAATGATGGACATACAACAAAGTGGTGTAGAGCAGACATTCCAGAATCAAGCATGAACAGGAATAGGAACATGAACATGAACAAGAACAGGAATATGGACATGGACAAGAATAGTAATAGGAACAAGAATAGGAACATGGACATGAATAGGAACAGGAATATGGACATGGATAGGAATAGGAATATGGACATGGACAGGAACAAGGACATGAACAGGAATAGTCAAAGGAACCAGAAGGATCATATGAGAAGGAAAGATGACAAAGGTAAAGACCAGTGCTTGCTAGGAGTAGAAATACTCCCACCCTAGAATTAACCACCTCAAGAGGAGGTGGGGGAGGGGCTAAGCTAAGAGACTCATTCTTAGCCCCGAGCCCCAAAGGTGACCCTTTTCCATTGATGTCAAAGGGGGAGATATTTGAGTAAGGGGGAGAGATTTGGTTTAAGGAGAGAGCATTGAGTCAGGGGGAGCAATGTCCCAGGGGGAGCAGAACAAGAAAAAGGTCAAGTGTTTGGTAAAAATAATTTGGGTTGCCATCAATGACAAAGGGGGATATTGTTGGACATTTTGAGTAGATAAGTTGTCATTGATGTCAAGAGTGAGTGGTCATTGATGTCAAGCTTTCAACACCAATCAGTGGTAGTTTCAGTGGGCAGCATCAGTTTTAGGTTCTCCAGTTTCAGTTGATCAAGACCCGGTTTCAAGAAGTCAGATGAGGTCTAAAGTGCAAAAAGCCCAAGTGAATAATATTATAATATTTTTTATAATATTATAAAGGGAAGTTTTAAATTAATTATAAATTAATTAATATAATTTTTATTATAAATTAATTTATAATTTAATTTACTTAAGTTATTTAAATTAATTATTAATTAATTTTGATATTAGTTATAAGATTAATTTATATTAATTTTTAACTAACCCTAAGGAGGGTTATTAAAATTAATTCAAAATTTGAATTCGAATTTCTAGCGCCGATGTGGGAAGAACATTTATCATGTGTATAAAAGGGGGATTACCCACCTTACCAAAATCCCCCAATGCTTTCGGATAATATCATATGCTATGTGAATTTCATGTGAATCGTGTGTGCAACAAAGAGTTTTTAATTTTTAAAAAGTGCTAAGAGGAGGCGAGATCATATCATTCACCAAGGAGGGAGCCTTGGTCACCAACCACTGGTAGCACAGTTGGCAACTGTGGTAGTGGCAAGGCATTAGGGCAGCGACAAGTGCAGGTTCGAATCCCCATGGAAGATCATTTTGTTTTTGTTGGAAAATGTGGTGGAGTAAGGTTGAAAGGGAAGGAAGGTTGACTTCCTTCACGTGGGTGCCTCTAGCCCATGCGGTGGGCTCCAAAGCACTAAGGTGCTTGGCGCTTGGGGAGATGGTGGATCGAATCACGTCGAAACCCTTTTGGGGAATAATAAGGTATGCATTAAAGTTTGAGCACTGGAATTTTTGGAGAAGGTTGTTGAGGTTTTGAAAATTAATTTTTGCATATTTTATTTGGTATATGAGGTTTTTGGGGAGTTATAAGGTTATTGCAAAATAAATTTTTGGTATTATTTTCTTTAGGGTTTGAAAAGGAAATAAAGGTGTTTTAGAAATATTGGTTGTTGTTTTTGTGGTGTTGGATATTATTTTAAGTTGAGATTATAAGGTGTATCCAAGTAATTATTTTTGTGCATGATTTGATGAATGTTAATTACAAGTAGGAGCAATAAGGTGTATTTGAGCTTTGAGTATTTTTGTGTCTAAGGAATATTTTGAGAAAGTGTTGGAGTGATATTTTATCATCTAACCATTGAAATTGGAAAGAAGGAAATTGTGATTTAGACAGGTTTTCCAAGGGCACTTCTACATCAAACAAAAGGTATGGGCATATTCTTCCTAGTGAGTGATTGTTGAATGTTGTGAATGCTAAGTTGGAGTGAAAAGGATTTGGTTAAGGTTTTCCTTGTTGAGTGTGTTGAATTAATGCTTCAAGGTTTTATGGAATAAAGAGTTGTTGATAAAACCTTGTTTTATAAGCATTGTTGTTGAAGTGAGTGAAGAACTTGAACTAGGGTTTGCAAAGATCATGAGTATCATTGTTATGTGAAGATTTTTTATAAGCATTGTTGTTGAAGTGAATGGTTGAGTGAAGAACTTGAACTAGGGTTTGAAAAGAACATGAGTATCATTGTTAAGTGAGATTGGTTGATAAGCATTGTTGGAAATATTTGAGTGAGTGTTCATATGCTTGGACTAGGGTTTGTGAACAAGGATTATTTCATTGAGTGATTGGTTGAGTAGAGTTGGTTGAGCCTAGCAGTGAATGTGTTAAAGTGATTGTTCAAGTTCTATGAAACAAATTGTTCTATTTTCTAAATTGAGTTGAGAAAGTGATTGAGAGTTAGTGAGTGTGAAGCATATTGAGTCTCTAACAATTCTCTATATGTTTCTGTGGTAAAAGGAGTGATTGAAAGTGATTGAGCATTATGGTGAATGTGAAGCATATTGAGTCTCTAACAATTCTCTATATGTTTCCAAAAGATTGATTGAAAGTAATTGAGCATTGAAATAAGTGTGAAGCATATTGAGTCTCTAACAATTCTCTTTATGTTTCTATGAGTTTGGATAAGTTCTAGTGAGGACTTATTGAGCATATTTGGACAAGTTATAGTGAGGACTTGTTGAGAATATTTGGATAAGTTCTAGTGAGGACTTGTTGAGCAGATTTGGACAAGTTCTAGTGAGGACTTGTTGAGCAGATTTGGACAAGTTCTAGTGAGGACTTGTTGAGAAGATTTGGACAAGTTCTAGTGAGGACTTGTTGAGTAGATTTGAGACAAGTTCTAGAGAGGACTTGTGGATAGGTTAGTGTGAGCTTTTGTGGAAGCTTACAAGGTATATTTGAGGTAAGTCTTTGAGAAGACTTGAGAGCAGAGTTGATTGATTGATTTGTTCAAACCTTGAGTTAAGGTTTGGGGTAGATCTAGCAGAGTTGATTTGAGATTGAGTCAAGCTTTGTGTTAAGGCTTGAGGATAGATATTGAGGATATATTTGTGCTAGACCGAAGGACTATGTTTAGTACATATTTGAGGATAGATTTTGGTGCATATTTGAGGATAGGTTTGTGCTAGACCAGAGATAGAGATTGAGTAGATTTGTGTTAGACCAAAGGACTATGTTTAGTGTAGATTTGAGATAGAGCTTTGAAGGTGATAGAGTATAGAGGATGATAATCTCCAGTGGATAGAGATCCATTAGCTAGGGTAGTGAGGATAGGTGTCTTTAGTGGATAGAGATCCATTAGCCAGAGTAGTGGGGGCAATAGTTCTTCTAGAAGATCACTAGTCAGAGCTAAGGAGAAAGGAGTTCTCCTATGGATAGAGATCCATGAACTTGATTAGGGGATTGGTGTCTCCTTTGGATAGAGGTCCATAAATATTGTAATAGGGAAAGGATTCCCAAGAGATTGATTGAGAAAATTTTAGTGAAATATTTTCTCCGTGGAGTAGCCCACATTGGGTGAACCACGTAAAATTGGTGTCTCTATTGTGTGTGGTGATTTGTGCATTGCTTTGATTATTGTTGTTGATATTGCTATCTATACATTGCATAATATTGATTGGAAAGAAAAGTAAAAAGTGGTCTTATACTGTTCACCCCCCTCTCAGTATAAGCTTGTGTTCTTCAATTGGTATTAGAGAAGGTTCCTTCGGAAGAGTTTAAGATCTTGAAGGAAAAGCTTACAAGAACATAATGGATCACAAATCTAAGGATGGGTCCTTCAATAATTCTACTACCAATATTTTATGGAAGTGATTCTATATATTGGTGTATGATAATGAGATATTCACTTGAAGGCACTTGGCAATGAATTATGGGATGTAGTTGAAAATGGATACATACCACAGCTAATCCTCCTACGAGATAAGGAAGGTAAGCTTCTAATGCAACTTTACAATTCAAAATAAATGAATGTAATCTTGAGAGGTTTACATAGAATAGAATTCATAAAAGTTATGCATTGTGAAAATGAAAAAGGAATTTGGGACAAGTTGTGTAGGTCTTAAATTTTTGCACCCTTACCTTCAGGCAGATGGATCCGCGCCCGAAAGGGGGATGGGAAAAGGATAGGTCTACACCTCGGATGGAGAGACACTTTGAATCGTGCCCTCTTTGGTGATTTGTCGATGGATGGTGGGTTCACCAGGAAGCATTTTGGGGTAGCTTCCATGCCTAGGCTAGGAATGAATTGGATGTATTCATTTTAGTTTAAAAACACTTCAAATACCTAGGTTGGCCAGAATGAAGCTAAACTATTCTATATGCAAATTGTGATTTATATGCAGACAGAAAACAAAAATAAACTCTAAATGCAATGCTTGAAAGGAAAAGGAAAGATCTTACCCGGTTCTGGATGTCTGATGAAGGTTCAACTTTTTGAAGTAGTCCAGATCGTCTCTAATTCTGCAAATTCATCTGCAATTGGATAGAATCACCTGCAATTTTGTAGGTTCATCTGTAATTGCGTAGATTCATCCGAAATCGGATGAAATCATCTGAAATCAGATGAAGTCACCTGACCAATTTCATCAAAAACCTACAACAGAATAGATAGATGCCAAAACAAAGGAAAATACAGTGCAAAATACTATTTAAAAGGATAAAAACATTAACTGAATGCTTAATTGATCCTAGAAAATCTGATAAAATCTGAAATAATGAAATGCCCTTATGTTTTAAGTGGAATTGATCCTAAATGCAAAATGTCATTAAGAATGAGGTGAACACCAGATGCAATACAGAATAAAGATCTAAACTAATGTAAATTGATTAATTGAATCACTAGGAAATGCAAACCTCAGATCTTGATTGCCCCCAAGAGGAGTACAATCAAGATCACCTGAAATGGTACCGGATCATCTCCAATAGAGACGAGATCATCTCTAATTTGAACAGGATCGCCTACGATGATCCAAGCTTCCTCTGACTGATGCAAAATGAAAACCTGCAAATGGATCTAGAAAACTTATGCGAATAATCGAATTTCAAGATGTTCTAACAGGGTATGGAGCTTGGGTTGTAGGAAATCGATCAGCCAGGGTGGGTTTAATGGAAATCAAGGTTTAAATAGGATTGAGGGGGGAGTTAGGAGGTTGGGAGTCATCCCAATCTAGGAGATCTCCAGTGGAACGTCCTCCAACGGTGCAGACACGCTTCTGCTAAGCTGGGAACGGGAGTTGGAACTGTTTCCAATTATGAAAATTTGGTTTTTGAATGAAATCATCTGGACGTTCGGTTCCAGATGATCTCATCCAATTAGGGATGATATCATCAAATCGATGATGATATCATCCAACTACCATAACTACCTCTATATTTGGCACAAAAAATGAGGCGAGTGGTTAAAAGGTGGTTTTACGATTGATTTTCGAATTATTACCTTAGGGTAAATTAAATTGTATCAATTTTAGGGTGTTACATTTTGCCCCCTCTTTAGCGAATTTTCTACAGAAAATGTGTTAAAGAAGAGATTGGCATGCTTTACGAGAAAGCAAAAATTTATTCCAATTTTTAGGTGATGATTCTAAGTCGAATCGTACAACTGATGACTATGGTGCCCCCTCCGGGTTTTTAACCAAATCGGACGTTTGGTAAAAATGTGGAAGAGTTAAAAAAGTGCATTTTTAATATATATATTTTTAGAAAATAGGGTAAAACCTAATTTCATTTTTATTTTCACTATTACCATTCCAGAGCTCTGAGGCCAGAGAAATGGTGGAGACCGAGCATCGAGCGACGACAGTGCGACGAGGGATGCGGGTAAGGTTTCTAATATTTTCTAAAAAAATTTAGCTTTAAATTTTTATGTTTAGATTGAATTTTTGTTGGATTTTAGGGCACGCCGTATTTCACCGCGTTGATGAAGTCGAGATGAGATCGTCTCGATTTTGACAAAATCATCCCAATTTTAGCAAGATCGTACCAAATGATCTTGACGAATTCGGGATGGTTACATCCAATTTGGGACGATTCGGCTGTTAGGGCCGAATCGTATAGGGTGAGATGATTTCATCGAAACAAGGATGATCTCATGAAATTAGGAATGATATCATCCAATAATGGATGATATCAAAAAATTGTTAGGCGATTTTTAATTTGTTGATGTTATTGATTGTTTTATGATGTACTAATTATTGATTTTTGTTGTTTGTTTTGTAGAAGGAATTGCTAAAAAGTCGAGAGTGGAAATATGGTGGGTTAAGAGATGATTTGGCCGCACTGACCCCGACAGAGAGGGATACTTTAGGGGTAGTGGGACTACAACATGTGGCAGAGATGCCATAGGTGCCTACAGATATGGGGCTATTGATAGCCCTAGCAGAGAGATGGTATCCGGGGTCATCTTGCTTTCGGCTACCGATAGGGGAGATGACTCCCACTTTGGAGGATGTATGGAGGATTTTGTGAATCCCCATCCAGGGTAGATTTATTGCTGCTTCGACCAGTTGTGGTCGAGCGATGCTGAGATTGACTGGCGATGCTAGCTTCATCCTGGAGAAGGGCGGAGTGAACATCGAGACTTTGAGACATACAGATGGAGTATCCACCTTGACTAAGGTGTTGGATGGGGTGGTAGGTGGCTTATTGCTATGCCACCAGAGTGGATGTAGAGTACCATGGCTGCTTGCAGATGTCATCTATGACATGAGAGAGCACAAATACCAATTTTCTTGGGGGTCATATGTTCTATACCGCTTGTACAGGATCCTCCATGGGATCGTGTACAAGAGAGGCAAATGTGTGGTGTTGACTTCGCTCCTCCAGGTCTGGTGCTAGGAGCACATCATAGTGAGGTGACCTATGGGGCTACCATTGATAGGGGTTGACCAGGAGAGGCCCAGGGTGTTCTACTAGTGGCTATAGAGAGGCTCACAAAGGAGAGCCGATTTACCTACCTCTCATAGGTTGATAGACGATTTGACTCTAGACCAGATTACCTAGAGGCCATGGAGAGAGCTTCCAGGGTGGCCAGAGGATGGGTATGAGCTGGCTCACATCAGGTGAGTCATTTGGATGAGATTGGAGTGGGGTGAGGTAGAGCTCCATCGGTATGATCGAGTCCTCCATCAGTTTGGGCTCCAAAAGGGATCCCAATGATGAGGGATTACGAGTTTTCGAGGATGGTGTGGGATGCCACAACATTGAGTGGGGTCCCAGACATGCGGTATTTCATGAGTCACAATGAGGATGATGCCCCCATCCAGCCAGTAGATGGGGATGATGTAGGGGTTACCATGGGTTATGATGCATGGTATGCCACTATTCGCCCTCCACATTTGATGAGGGTGAGGGGACCTATACACATGGTTGTGCGATAGATTGTACAACAATGATAGGCTGCATCTCAGGGAGAGAGCAGATAGAGAGGATGGGCACCTTCTACATAGAGGAGGGTTAGGATGCGGGTGGACATGTGGTGTCCATGGGTGCTCGATAGACATAGTCTAGGGAGAGGTAGAGGTGAGAGCAGAGGAGGGAGAGATCTTCTCCTCCATAGGAAGATAGGTCTCCTTCACCCGATAAGGGCAAGGGTGTGGAGGTAGGAGAGAGTAGTGAGATGGCAGCTCTCCGAGTGGAGAATGCCACACTACGAAGGTAGGTGTAGGGTCTCCAAGCGATGGACACTACACTACGAGGACAGATACAGAGTCTACAGGTAGAGGTCCTACAGCTCAGGGAGAGAGGAGGAGGAGCTAGGGCCTCCGAGTTGGCATGGTCAATGGCACAGACCACATTTTATCATGGGATGTACTATGCACTGGCCCCGAGGGCCGTAGAGAGGAGTTGCCTATAGACATAGCAGGACCTATTCGGGTTGGATCATCATCCAGGACTTCATCGAGGATGACTTCGAGGACACAGACTATAGATGCATTTATGGGACCACCTCCTCCAGCTCCTAGAGGTGGAGGAGATGAGGCGGAGAGCTCGAGAGGCTCTAGGAGATAGATAGATGAGGTGTATATATATATATATATTTTTTTTTTGTAGATTTTGTACGATGATTGAGTATGTCGAGTCATGTATTGTGGCATACCAATCGATATGATGGATGTATATATTTTGATGATGATATATATGTAGATATATGTTTTTGTCATGTGACTTATGTTCGTAATGATGCTTTGTGAATTTATGTTTTCATATGATTGCATGTCATGAAATGTTTATGGTTTTCTCATGCTATAAAATTAAATGAAAAATGTGTTTGTGACAACAAATGTGTGGATGAAAATGAAAATAGAAAAAAAGACTTTTAACAATAAACCATGAAGGATGTAGACGTTGTGACATGACCATTTGATGGAGTCACCGCTCGCTAGGTCATTAAGTTGATCCTGTTATGGGTAGTATTGCAAAAGTAGTTGGTTTTGCTTAAGAGTAATTCTTAAGGCTTTTGGTGATGAAAAAGTAATGATGTTTTGATGTTGTTTTAGAACAGGATTTCAAATAACTTTAAGCAGGAAAACATGAGAGAATGATTTGTGTGTAAGTATAGAATTCCTAAGTGTGATGGGCAATTTAATGTGTACTTAGGAATCAAAAATCGAAATGATAAAATGGTATGAAAATTTCATTTTTCGATGAAGCATGTGTTTGCAAAGAATAATTAAGTCACATATTTTTATAAGTTTATAAAACGCTTGTGGACACACAAAAATTAAAATGATGACTTGCGCTAGGCATAGAATTCCAAAGTGCGGAATTATACCATCATCGCGAAAAATCATGATGGAAGAAAATATGATGTTTTATTTGATAATTTTTATGATGGGTATAAAATTATGTAAATATGACTTGCGCTAGGCATAAAATTCCAAATTGGTTAGGAATTATACCATCATCGTGAAAGTAAAGATTTTGATTGTAAGATTTTATTGCAAGATTTTGAAATATTTTGATAAAAAATAAAATTAAAGTTTAAGAGATCGCGAAATTGACTTACACTAGGCAAAATTCGCAAGTATGAAAATTTTGAATTTATAATTTCTTGAAAATGATGCCATCATAATGAAGTCAATGTTTTTGTAAGCAATAACTATTTTGCGAAAAATAATGGATACCTTTTTTTTTTTTAGAAATTTCAAAATCATATTTTAATTTATTTCAAAGAGAAATTTAAATTTATCCAGAACCAGTGTGTGCAAATGTGAGTTCATTACCCATTTCGATTTAACATAATGACACAAAATCTCCCAAAGATCAACTATGTGTGCTTTGTAGTGTTCATTTACCGATTTTGAGTAAGGTATTTTGATGCAAGCAATTTGAATGAACCAATGTGTGTGCGATTGAAGATTCATTAACCATGATTTTTGTGCATGTAACCATACCAAACTACTATGTAAGTTAGGTCATCAAAAGTTAGCTAATCCACAAGCTGACATAGGTCTATACAAAAGAAGGTCGCTAATGTGACAGACGTGTCACCACGCGAGAAGGAGTTACCCAAGGCCAAGCAAGTTGGGCACAAATCACCTGTTATGGGGTTTACCTCACAGTTTTTGAATAATTGAGAATTCCAGGGATTCAAGCTCATTCACCCTTCTTTTCTTTTCAAAGGGTAGGGGGGATTTTATTGCTTTTATTTTTCTCTTTTCTTGCTTTTTCTGATTTTTCTGGATTTTTGACTTTGATATTTGATATTTCTTGGATATTGCTTGGATTTCTTTTTGTATTTTGAACATTGCTCTTTTTTTTTTTTTCTTTCTATTCTAGGGATACTTGCTCAACTTAGATGTGGAGCAAGGGATTTTTATTTTGGGTAGGGGTGAGCTTGTCCTTTTGCCAATTCTCAAAGATTCTAGACCATGCGCATGATAGGATAGCAGGGGAAACTTTTCACTTAAGAGACCACAACTACTGTGTAGTATTGTTTTCCGAATTTGCAACAAATCATTTTAATATGTAAAAGTGGATTTGATTCAAATAAATAGCGAGATCAGTTCCCAAAACTCAAAATATTAGTTATTGCAATAGTGCTTCGATATAAGAGAGATTTATAGTCATAATGCTAAGATCAAAAATATTTATTCATGTGGATTTAAAGTGCATGGTCCAAGATAACTTTTAAATTCATCCGAAACAAAGGAAAATATAACTGCAAAATTTCAACTTTGGTAATGTAAATGAACATGTTTTTGATAGTTTTAATGATTTTTTATTTTTGTTTGATTTTGAATTATTATGTAAATTGCTTGAAATGAGAAAAGCTATGCAATGTAAATGTTTTTGATGGTTTTGAAGTTTTTATATGAATTGCTGAAATGAGAAAACATATACAATTATGTACAATGATGAGTCATTTTGTTTTTAAGCATAATATCATTTAAGATGCATAATGTTCATGGGTTCCTTGAGATATTTTCCATCCAAGGTTGCCAATCGATATGCACCCGATCCAAATTTAGCAGTGATGATGTATGGTCCAAGCCAATTGGGCTGAAATTTGCCTTTATTATCTTTAGTTGCATTAGTATTCTTTTGATTTTCTTTTAAGACTAGATCGTCGACTTCAAAAGATCGGTTATGCACTTTCTTTGAATATGCTCTTTTGAGCTTGTTTTGATAGGCACGAAGATGTTCCAGAGCATTGATGCGCTTCTCGTCTAGAAGCTCCAGCTGACTGAATCTGCCAGCATGATATTCATCTCCTACTTCAGTATCTTGAAGTAGCAGAGCCAAAGAAGGAACTTCTAGCTCGAAAGGAAAGACAACTTCAACACCGTAAACCAAAACAAAAGGTGAAGCGCCTGTGGGAGTACGAACACTGGTGCGATAAGCCCACAAGGTAGGATATAATTGCATATGCCAGTCATGGCCTGATTTGTTAACTAATATTTTGAGAATTTTAATTAAGGTTTTATTTGATGCTTCAGCTTGGCCATTACCCTGAGGATAATAGGGAGTGGACCAACGATGTTGAATTTTATATTTTTGACATAATTTTTTAACATATTTATTTTTGAAACAAGTTCCATTATCTGAGATGAGATTTGAAGGAATTCCAAACCTACAAATGATTTGATTGAAAATAAATTTTGAAACTTGAGCTCCCATGCAAGAAGCTAAAGGTATAGCTTCTACCCACTTTGTGAAGTATTCAGTTGTTGTTATGATGAATTTGTGACCATCAGATGATATAGGATTGATTTTTCCAATGATGTCTAAACCCCATTTAGAGAAGGGCCAAGGAGATGAAATAGCTTGGAGTTCTTGAGCAGGAGCATGGACAAGGTCAACATGCTTCTGGAACTTGTCGCAATGGTGCACGTAATCATGTGCATCCTTTTCCATGGTAGGCCAAAAATATCCTATTCTAAGGAGTTTCTTAGCTATGGCACTACCACTAAAGTGTCCTCCACAAGATCCGTCATGGGCTTCACTTAAAGCTCTTCTAGATTCATCTAGATTTAAACATCATAATAAGATACCTTCAAAGGATCTCCTATACAAAGTATTGCCAACTATTACGAAGTGAACTGCTCGCTTACGTAATAACCGACGTTGGTTTCTATTGAAGGTTTTGGGGAAAGTTCCCATCTGGAGAAAATTAAGGATGTCGATGTACCATGGTTCAGGAGTAATTTCGTTGATTAGAAATATATCCAATGGCTCTAAATAGGATTTGGTGGAAGCAGGTTCTTGGAGTCGATGAATAATGATAGTAGCATAATCGTCATCCAACTCCAAGGGTAATAAGGAAGCGGCTGCAACCATAGCATCAACAACATGATTACTAGTTCTAGGAATAGCTTCTAAGGTGACCTTATCAAACAAGGACAACAACTATAATACATAGGCTTTATATGGGTGAATTTTATCATCTCGGGTCTGATAAACATCATTAATTTGATTTATCACTAATTGAGAATCACCAAAAACTAATAAGTCTTTAATTTTTAGTGCTAAAGTGGCTCGCAATCCAAGGATTAGAGCCTCATATTCAGCAGTATTATTTGTGCAAGCAAATGTTAATTTAAAAGATAATGGTATAAGGTGCTTCTGAGGGGATATTAAAATAATACCTGCACCAGCCCCACTCATGCATCGGGCTCCATAAAAATATAAAGACCATTGTTTCGAATGATCCTCCTCTAGGTTGAGGCATTCATCAAGAAACTCAATGATGAGGGGATGAGTGGCTTCTAAGGGTGCAACAACTAATTGGTCTGCTATGATTTGACCCTTAATGGATTTTTGACCTATGAATGTGAGCTCAAACTCACTCAGAGCAAGAACCCACTTAGTTGTGCGACCGGATAGATAAGGTCGGCTCATGAGATACCTCAGGGGATCAGATTTGGCAATGACATATGTCTTTTGACTAAGCATATAATGGCACAATTTTTGCGTAGAAAATACAACTGCCAAACATAACTTTTCTAGTGATGTATAATGAGTTTCATAACTTATTAATGTTCTGCTAATATAATAATTTGCTCGTTCTTTCTTCTCATTATCAAGTTGAGCTAACATAGCTCCTAAGGCAAATTTTAAAGCAGAAATATACAAGATGAAAGGATGATCAATTTTGGGAGGCACAAGCATAGGAGGACTTAAAATATATTGTTTTATTTGTTCAAAGGCTTCTTTACATTCATCATCCCATTGAAAGAGGATATTTTTCTTAAGAAATTTGAGAAAAGGTCCAGTTTTGTCCGCCAACTTATCAATGAAATGATGGATAGCTTGAAGTTTACCTTGTAAACTTCATAACTCAGATATGTTTTTAGGAGCTGGCATATCAATGATAGCCTAAATTTTAAGAGGGTCAATTTCTATGCCGCACAAAGAAACAATAACCCCCAACAATTTACCTGACTTAACTCCAAATATACATTTTGCTGGGTTTAAACGGATATGGTATTCTCTTAACCGATCAAATACTTTTCTCAAATCATCTAAATGTTCATCTTCTTCAGCAGAACGGGCTATAATATCATCCACATAATCATGCAGAATATCATACATCATATCATGAAAAATGTAAGTCATAGCTCGTTGATAGGTTGCACCTGCATTCTTTAATCCGAATGGCATTACTTTCCAACAAAAGGTTCCCCAAGGGGTGATAAAAGTTGTTTTAGCTTGGTCTTCAAGAGCTATCCTGATCTGATTATAACCTGAGAATCCATCCATAAGGGATAGCATCCCACTTCCAGTAGTAAAATCAATGATCTGATCCATATTAGGAAGAGGGAAATCATCTTTAGGACATGCAACGTTGATGTCTCTAAAGTCTGTACAAACCCTAATCTTGGTTGCTTCTTTTTTAGTTATAGGGACAACATTAGAAATCCAATCAACATAATCAATGGCTTGAATGAATGTAACATTTAGGAGTTTTTCTAACTCACCTTTGACTAGTAGGGCAACCTTAGGATGCATTTTTCTAAGTTTTTGTTTAACTGGTTTCGCATCCGGTCGTACTACTAGATGATGCATAACTACAGAAGAGTCTAAACCAGGCATATCTGCGTATGTCCAAGCAAAAACATCACTATATTCTGTAAGAAATGCAGTGTATTTGTTTTGTTTTTCTTCATTTAATTCTGATCCAATGTTGACTATGTGAGAATTCTCTTCTATTCCAATATTAACTTTTATGACACTTTCCACTTCCATATGTAAGTCTCTTTCAAAATTAGGAGGGGCGGGTGACACACCCAGTTCTTGTAATTCTTCTAAGGTCAACTTAGATAATTCCTCTTGAGGGGTTGTGGCCTCAAGATGAGCTATAGGTGGTATAGACCCATCAAAATAAAAGCCATTATGCAATAATTCTCCAATGGAAATATCATGGAAAATGTCACCCTCTAATTGTTCGTCCGGCTCAGCAATCATTTTGGGGTAAGCTATAGACAACATATTACAAGAAAATAACTTACCCATAGACTTAAGGATCTCTTGTTCATCTAAATAATCTTGATAGGGTATTAAGTGATCATCATCCTCAAATGGAAATGGCTGACACTTACTAGAAAATAGGCCTATACCGCATCGGGAAGGCCATGCTTCGACCTCAAAAGGTTCTTTCATGCCATTCTGGAAAGGTCCCAAACCTTTCCCTTCATATCCTAATTTAAGCATTATAGGTTTAGCTTTGATATATTTATCGATAAAATAACATTGAGCATATCCATCATAATTGGTTTTAATATTTCTAGGTATTCTACCCCAATCATATCCCTTATAAATGAAGGCACAACTCCCGACTTGGTAAATACTTCCCATAGGTTGTGGCAAGCCCAAAGTGTGAGGAGACGGTGGTAATTTGTTTAAGGCAAGGGAATATTGTATGGAAAAATATGTTTCTTCTGATGTTATGAGGATTTTGGACAAATCAGGTAATAGTTCATCAGACAAAGCATATGAGGTAGAAGGAGCCTCTTCTATGGCTTTAGATGTAGAAAACACAAATTTGGTAGATGTGGATGGAATAGAGGTTGTAATAGGTGGAATTACTATGGATTCAGATGGTGTAGGGGTAGAACAAAGAGGAGTTATCATGGGACTAGTATTAGATGTAGATTTTGGTGGAGATTCCTTAGGAGAAGGCTGAGGAGATGGAGATGTAATAGGTGTAGATGGAGGAGATGATATCTTAGGTGTAAGTTTCACATGTTTAGAAGGAAAGGTAGAATTAGGATGAGTAGAAGATAATGCGGGGAAAAATTGAATCCCAATAGGTTCTGCCAAAGCGCACATATCAAATGGTCTAGGATCACCATGAATGGTGACCAATTGATTCTTGAATTCGAATTTGACACATTGGTGTAAGGTAGAGGGTACAACTCGCATTGCATTGATCCAAGGGTGACCCAAAAGTATATTGTATGATGTAGGGCAATGTACAATAAACACGGTCATATCCAAAGTTCTCGGACCAACCTGCAATGGAATTGTAATAACTCCACATGTTTCTTGTATTTCATCATTAAAGGCTTTTATGATCATATATGTTCTCTTCATCTCATCACTTCTAAATCCAAATCTCTGGTAAAAGTCAAAAGTACAAATATTTAGGGATGAACCATTATCAATTAAAACTCTTTTGATAGCTACATCTCCGATTAATGCAGTAATGTACAAGGGATTGTCTTTATGTAAACTATGAAGTGGGATATCTTTATCATGAAAGTCAATACAATCAACTTCACAAGGTATAATAGTATTTGCCATAGCTTCAGGTTGTATGTCTTGTGGTACCATCATCTGACTTAATGTATGCATTAACTCTTCCCTATGTGTGGGAGATGATCTTAGAAGGTCTAAGAGAGAAATCCTTGTTGTAATATTAGAAAGTTGTTCATTGATATCATAAGGGGGTTTGGGTTGAGCATTTGATGCATTATTTCCTTTACTAGGAACCTTCAAAACAAACGGGGCTGACTTATCATTATGATTTTGATCTTGTTGAGAATTTTGGGCCTGTTGTCTAGTAACGGCTCCGATGGTACCCACAATATTATTGTGTGCATGGTGAATGGGTCATGGTCTAGCATTTATGGCTTGCTCATTAGGGAGGATTTGTTGTGAGGATGGTCATGTCATGACCCTTCTTGGAAATGGTTCCTCTGGAACCATCTGAGCTGTGATAGGGAGAATAGGTTCTGACTCATCTTCAGAGCTATTTGATTGTCCGAATGTAATATCTAGGTCACTTTCTATTTCAGAATCTGTATCACTTGGATATGTTGTTGGAATGTTATGTATGGGTCTAGTGGTGACCACAGATAATGTTGTCCCAAATATCTCAAAGTCTTGAGAAGGTACATGTCCACTAATGGTTCCCACATATCGGGTTGGATGGGGAACATTATGATGCTCGGCTTGATTAGCCACTTCTTTACCATGTTTAGGTAAAGGATGTTGAAAAATATCCAATGTTTGATTTGCATTCTGATTCTGATTTTGTTGTGTATCTTTTTGAGCATTGTTTGGAGCATTTTGTTTTGGTTGGAAATTTTGTACTTCCATTTCGTTGTTATCAATCAAGTCTTGTATTTTATGTTTTAATCTCTTGCAAGAATTTGTTGAATGTCCAGGTCCTCTATGGAAATCACAATGTAGGTCAGCTCTATATCCAGGTATGGTTGTATCAGGTTCCCGAATATTAGGTAATTGTATTAGACCTCTTTCTAATAACTGTGGCAAGATAGTGGATAAAGGTTGATTTAACCTAGTAAATTCTCTCGGAGGTCTATCAGGAGCCTTCAATACAAACTTCTCTACAGTTTTCATAGCATTAACATTCATAGTATTTCTACTATCGGTGACTCCATCACCCACAACCTGCTTATTCTTATATTGATTTTTAGATGCCTTATCATCATCCTTCTTCTTAAATTGGCCTCTTCTAATGAGGGCATCTTCAACTCTTCATGCTAAGTCTATAGCCTGATCGAAGGTTGTCAATGTAGCAGTTGAAAGCTCATAGGACAATTGTTCTTGCAAGTTATTGATAAAAATGTCCAACATCTCTCTATGGGGTAATGCAAAGTGTAATTTCCCTAGCATCTATCTCCATATTGCTAGGAAATCGGTAAAGCATTCATCTTTGCCCTATTTCAAGTTGTACAAATCCTTAATTGTCACATGCCTCTCTATGTAGGCACTAAATTGGTGGACAAATGATTCAGCTGTTTCTTCAAAATTTCTCAAAGAATTGGTAGGCAATTGATAATACCATTCCAATGCCATGCCTCCCAAGATTTTCGAGAACATCTTTAGCAATAGCAAATCGTCATGAGATATATCATGACATGCTATTCTAAACATACGAAGATGCTCTATGGGATCTTCGGTTCCTTTATATATAGGGAGAACAGGCATAGGAAAATGCTTAGGATAAGGTTGGGCAACCACTATGGGATCCAAAGGTTGACTACACATCTCTCGATAGTTATATGAGGGATGGTAGGGGTCTATCTGGTCCATGCGGGAAACTAATTGTTTCACTATGGTTTCAAGATTACTAGATTGTCCACCATACTGATTCGGTTGCATTATGGTATTGGTTCTTTGAGTGTATGAAGGGGTGACATAAGGATTCGATGCCAAATTACTATTATGCAAAGCATTACTAGGAAGGGTGTTATGAAGTGGATGTGGGACAGTGTTCTGTTGAACCTTTTGATGTTGATAGTTGGTATTTGGTTTCGGTTTAAGTTTCTGTTGTTTTGAAATTTGTTGATTAATAGCTTGAGAGAATAAAGTGGTAAATGATGGTCTCTGAGGTGGAGGATTGTTCTTTGGTTTATTGACAGGCACTTTAGAATGTTGGGTTGTCTGATGTTGTTGCATGTTTTGAATCAGGGATGCCATATTTGCATTTGATGGTCCTGCTTGGTCACTTTCTTGATCTATGAATGAAAGAGGGTTTGTATGCATTTGAAATGCATTTTCTAAAGTGGCCTGTGTTTCACTAATTCCAGCTTTATCTGCTAATACTGCTAGGTTGAAATCCTCAATGTTGGTTTTTACAAATTTTAGAAGGTGTTCCATAGATTTAAAGTTAACAGTTCCTTCTGGAGTCACCTTAGGTGATCCAGTTTCATCTTCTCTATTGATTTCTTCTTGTTCATAGTCTTCAGCAAGACTCCCATCACGGTGGTCATGAGCACCTTCCTCTTGATCTTGTTCTTCAAGAGGGGGATTTTGAGTAGGTGGTGGTTCCACCCACTCATCATCTATTTGTTTACCACTCCTTAGTTTAGGCATTATGGTAGATTTGAATTTTTGCAAATATATATGTTCTTATATATATGCGGTGGAATTTAAGGAGGTATATATTTTATATATATACCTAATTAATATAATGTATATATGTATGTTTTTTTTATATATTTTTATAGCTTTAATTTGCAAAAATTAAAGGAAAACAAGAAATACAAAATATTATAATATAAGTATTATAAATATTATAACCTAGCTCTCCAGAAACAACTTATAAATATCATTGATGGGTTCAAGTTCATCAGGTGTCATGTAATGCTCTTCTTCAAATTGAAAGTTGTCTTTCAAAAATTGGATAAAATGTGCTACAGTGATATGATCAACTTCAGAATTAGACACATAAAAATAGAGTTCGTGACAATATTCTCGGTATAAGACTGCCCTAGGAACTCTGTTGAATCTTCTTCTATCAGTCAAGACAACCTCTTGGTCTTCTATACGGGATAGAAATTTATGTACTACCACAACATTTTCAAGATAATCTTCAAAGGTGTATATGTCAGAGGAAATGATTGCTCATTTATCTGCTAGCCATCTATGGCAAGCTCTCTGAAGTTCATGATAGAAGGATAAGTTATCGAAATCTAGGATTCTATCTAAATCAAACCTCTTGATTTGTCTAAGTTCGGGTGCTCTGGACTCAATAATAGTTAACCTTCTATCCAATTCATCCCAATGTGCTTGAGATCTAAATCTAGGACCTCTAACTAGAGTAGAAATTTCTATGGTTGCTAGTTGAACACCAACATTAATCAAAACACCACGTCTTCTATTGTAATCTACCATCTAATGGATTGATAAGTCAAATGATCTAAAATTTTAAGTTCTCTATATTTTTTTTGTTTTCAAAATATTTTTAATGTGTTTCACGTCGGGTTCACCAAAGAATGTAGGTCTAAAATTTTTGCACCCTTACCTTCAGGTAGATGGATCCGCGCCCGGAAGGGGGATGGGAAAAGGATAGGTCTACACCTCGGATGGAGAGACACTTTGAATCATGCCCTCTTTGGTGATTTGTCGATGGATGGTGGGTTCACCAGGAAGCGTTTTGGGGCAGCTTCCGTGCCTAGGCTAGGAATGAATTGGATGTATTCATTTTAGTTTAAAAACACTTCAAATACCTAGGTTGGCCAGAATGAAGCTAAACTATTCTATATGCAAATTGTGATTTATATGCAGACAGAAAATAGAAATAAACTCTAAATGCAATGCTTGAAAGGAAAAGGAAAGATCTTACCCAGTTCTGGATGTCTGATGAAGGTTCAACTTTTTGAAGCAGTCCAGATCATCTCTAATTCTGCAAATTCATCTGCAATTGGATAGAAT
The DNA here is from genome assembly GCA_028583015.1 of Wollemia nobilis. Classification (NCBI taxonomy): domain Eukaryota; kingdom Viridiplantae; phylum Streptophyta; class Pinopsida; order Araucariales; family Araucariaceae; genus Wollemia; species Wollemia nobilis. The sequence continues at coordinate 3,231,577 of JAQPPZ010017060.1, forward strand.
CACCTGCAATTTTGTAGGTTCATCTGTAATTGCATAGATTCATCCAAAATCGGATGAAATCATCTGAAATCAGATGAAGTCGCCTGACCGATTTCATCAGAAACCTGCAATAGAATAGATAGATGCCAAAACAAAGGAAAATACAGTGCAAAATACTATTTAAAAGGATAAAACATTAACTGAATGCTTAATTGATCCTAGAAAATCTGATAAAATCTGAAATAATGAAATGCCCTTATGTTTTAAGTGGAATTGATCCTAAATGCAAAATGTCATTAAGAATGAGGTGAACACCAGATGCAATACAGAATAAAGATCTAAACTAATGTAAATTGATTAATTGAATCACTAGGAAATGCAAACCTCAGATCTTGATTGCCCCCAAGAGGAGTACAGTCAAGATCGCCTAAAATGGTACCGGATCATCTCCAATAGAGACGAGATCATCTCTAATTTGAACAGGATCACCTGCGATGATCCAAGCTTCCTCTGACTGATGCAAAATGAAAACCTGCAAATGGATCTGGAAAACTTATGCGAATAATCGAATTTCAAGATGTTCTAACAGGGTATGGAGCTTGGGTTGCAGGAAATCGATCAGCCAGGGTGGGTTTAATGGAAATCAAGGTTTAAATAGGATTGAGGGGGGAGTTAGGAGGTTGGGAGTCATCCCAATCTAGGAGATCTCCAGTGGAACGTCCTCCAACGACGCAGACACGCTTCTGCTAAGCTGGGAACGGGAGTTGGAACTGTTTCCAATTATGAAAATTTGGTTTTTGAATGAAATCATCTGGATGTTCGGTTCCAGATGATCTCATCCAATTAGGGATGATATCGTCAAATCGATGATGATATCATCCAACTACCATAACTGCCTCTATATTTGGCATGAAAAATGAGGTGGGTGGTTAAAAGGTGGTTTTACGGTTGATTTTCGAATTATTACCTTAGGGTAAATTAAATTGCGTCAATTTTAGGGTGTTACAAGTTGCAAGCATATATGAAGGTGATAAAGGTGTTAGGAAAGCTAATATCAACAATCTCAAAGAAGAATTTGAGAACTTAAGAATGAGAGATGATGCAAATATTTGTGATTATCTACTTCGGGTTTATGAACTTGTTCATGAGATGAGAGGTCTTGGAATGAAGGTGATGAATCAAATGTTTGTGATAAGGTTTTGAGATCTCTTCCAAAAGGTATTAAGTGAAAAGGTTTCTACTATAGAAGTATCAATTGATAGGAATTACTTTGACAAGAGACATTCGTTGCTTGGTACTCTTACAACTATTGAGATAAGAATAAAAAGGATCCTAATCCTCAAAAAGGAAGCAACTTTCAAAGCTGGAAAGAAGAAAAAGGAAAAGAAGTCAAATTCAAGAAATGAGTCATCTAGTGATGAAGAAGCAAATTATGGCAGAAGTGATAAAGGATTCAAGAACGTCCAAAGATGCAAATTCGTTAGATGCTTCAATTGTGGAAAGTATGGTCATTATGCAACTAAGTCCAAAGGAAGCTAGAAATAGTAATGATGAAGAAAAATAGGATCATAAGATTAGGGAATCAGAAATATACAAGTACCAAAAGAAATGTAAGGATTGACAAAACAAACAAGGAAAGAAGTTATTTCAAAGGCAAAAGAGGAGCTACTATGCACTATAATGGCAAGTAAGTACTCAAGTGATAATGAAGCTATTTCTTCAAGTAATGATAAACATGAAGCCCTATTTATGATTGAAGAAAAGAAGAAGTTAAGAAAAGGTCACAAATAATTCTCAAGTGTTTTAGATGTGGTAATTTTGGACATCTTGAAGATAGTTGTACAAAGGATGGTTTTAGTTTCAGTGATGATGAATATGAAGATGCACTTGAAGGATCAAAAGATAATATTCTAATGGATCTAGAAGAAGAAGAATGAGTGATCCTATAGAAAGACAAGTTAAAATAAAATAAAGATGTTGACAAAGGTAAAAAAATAGAGGAAGAATCATATAAAGGAAGAGTTGATCTTGACGGAGAGCTTATCTATGCCCTTAAAACAATAAATAAGGTAAGAAAGCACAAATCCCAACTTGAGATTCAGTTTCAAGAATATGATGAAGAAATATGAAATATTATAGAGGATCTAAACAAGTCAGTGGGTAAGACAAAGAAGTTCAAGGATAAGTTAGAATCAAAGGTCTTAGGATGTGAAAAGTTAGAACAAGAAGTAGCTCTACTAAGGGAAGAGTTAAAAAAATCCAAGGATCAAGATAGAAAAGTTCCATAAAGAGTTCAAATAATTTGGATGATATGATCATTTGTGGATAGCAGAGAAGGTCAACAAACAAAACGGTATTGGTTTTGAACAAGCTCAAAAGAAACAAGAAGAAGAGTCAACCTCAAGTTATGGAAGAAAGAAGAAACTTCAAAAGAAGACAGTGTAAGAGAAAGTGAGACTTCTAAGGATGAGTTGGACAACAAAAAGTTCAACAAGGAAAGGAACAATGCACAAAGAAGAAATATATGGAATAGGAATCAAAATAAATAAAATGATACTACGAGACCTATGAGGTCAAGGCAAGGAAATTTCAATGGAAGATGTTTCTCATGTCACAAGTTTGGGCACATGGCTTCATAGTGTAGGACACATGAAAGACAAGAAAATGGGAATTTCATAAGCAAGAAGCTTTTCCATGGGTATTGCTACTCATGTAATTAGTTTGGTCATAAGGCAATGAATTGCAAGGTTCATGACAAGAACATATATGGCTTCACCAGGAGAAATTCCAAGATATTTGCACCATCAAGGAATAATAACATTAAGTGTTATAAGTGCAATAATGATGGACATACAACAAAGTTGTGTAGAGCAGACATTCTAGAATCAAGAATGAACAGGAATAGGAACATGAACATAAACATGAACAAGAATATAGACATGGACAAGAATAGGAATAGGAACAAGAATAGGAACATGATAGGAACAGGGAATATGGACATGGATAGGAATAGTAACAAGAACAAGAATATGGACATGAAAAATAATAGTCAAAGGAACCAGAAGGATCAAATGAGAAGGAAATATGACAAAGGTAAAGACCAGTGCTTTTTGGGAGTAGAAATACTCCCACCCCAGAATTAACCACCTCAAGTGGAGGTGGGGGAGGGGCTAAGCTAAGAGACTCATTCTTAGCCCCGAGCCCCAAAGGTGACCCTTTTCCATTGATGTCAAAGGGGGAGATATTTGAGTAAGGGGGAGATATTTGGTTTAAGGAGAGAGCATTGAGTTAGAGGGAGCAATGTCCCAGGGGGAGAAGAACAAGAAAAAGGTCAAGTGTTTGGTAAAAAGAATTTGGGTTGCCATCAATGAAAAAGGGGGATATTGTTGGACATTTTTAGTAGATAAGTTTTCATTGATGTCAAGAGTGAGTGGTCATTGATGTCAAGATTTCAGCACTAATCAGTGGCAGTTTTAGTGGGCAACATCAGTTTTAGGTTCTCTAGTTTTAGTTGATCAAGACCCGATTTCAGGAAGTCAGATGAGGTCTAAAGTGCAAAAAGCCCAAGTGAATAATATTATAATATTTTTTATAATATTATAAAGGGAAGTTTTAAATTAATTATAAATTAATTAATATAATTTTTATTATAAATTAATTTATAATTTAATTTACTTAATTTAAGTTATTTAAATTAATTATTAATTAATTTTGATATTAGTTATAAGATTAATTTATATTAATTTTTAACTAACCCTAAGGAGGGTTATTAAAATTAATTTGAAATTCAAATTTGAATTTCTAGCGCCGACGTGGGAAGAACATTTATCATGTGTATAAAAGGGGGATTACCCACCTTACCAAAATCCCCCAATGCTTTCGAATAATATCATATGCTATGTGAATTTCATGTGAATCGTGTGTGCAACAAAGAGTTTTTAATTTTTAAAAAGTGCTAAGAGGATGTGAGATCATATCAATCACCAAGGAGGGAGCCTTGGTCACCAACCACTGGTAGCATAGTTGGCAACCGCGGTAGTGGCAAGGCATTAGGGTAGTGATAGGTGCAAGTTCGAATCCCTATGGAAGATCATTTTGTTTTTGTTGGAAAATGTGGTGGAGTAAGGTTGAAAGGGAAGGAAGGTTGACTTCCTTCATGTGGGTGCCTCTAGCCCATGCGGTGGGCTCCAAAGCACTAAGGCACTTGGAACTTAGGAAGACGGTGGATCAAATCATGCTGAAACCCTTTTTGGGGAATAATAAGGTATGCATTAAATTTTGAGCTCTGGAATTTTTGGAGAAGGTTGTTGAGGTTTTGAAAATTAATTTTTGCATATTTTATTTGGTATATGAGGTTTTTGGGGAGTTATAAGGTTATTGCAAAATAAATTTTTGGTATTATTTGCTTTAGGGTTTGAAAAGGAAATAAAGGTGTTTTAGAAATATTGGTTGTGGTTTTTGTGGTGTTGGATATTATTTTAAGTTGGAGATTATAAGGTGTATCCAAGTAATTATTTTTTTGCATGATTTGATGAATGTTAATTACAAGTAGGAGCAATAAGGTGTATTTGAGCTTTGAGTATTTTTGTGTCTAAGGAATATTTTGAGAAAGTGTTGGAGTGATATTTTGTCATCTAACCATTGAAATTGGAAAGAAGGAAATTGTGATTTAGACAGGTTTTCCAAGGGCACTTCTACATCAAACAAAAGGTATGGGCATATTCTTCCTAGTGAGTGATTGTTGAATGTTGTGAATGCTAAGTTGGAGTGAAAAGGATTTGGTTAAGGTTTTCCTTGTTGAGTGTGTTGAATTAATGCTTCAAGGTTTTCTGGAATAAAGAGTTGTTGATAAAACCTTGTTTTATAAGCATTGTTGTTGAAGTGAGTGAAGAACTTGAACTAGGGTTTGCAAATATCATGAGTATCATTGTTATGTGAAGATTGTTTTATAAGCATTGTTGTTGAAGTGAATGGTTGAGTGAAGAACTTGAACTAGGGTTTGAAAAGAACATGAGTATCATTGTTAAGTGAGATTGGTTGATAAGCATTGTTGGAAATATTTGAGTGAGTGTTCATATGCTTGGACTAGGGTTTGTGAACAAGGATTATTTCATTGAGTGATTGGTTGAGTAGAGTTGGTTGAGCCTAGTGAATGTGTTAAAGTGATTGTTCAAGTTCTATGAAACAAATTGTTCTATTTTCTAAATTGAGTTGAGAAAGTGATTGAGAGTTAGTGAGTGTGAAGCATATTGAGTCTCTAACAATTCTCTATATGTTTTTGTGGTAAAAGGAGTGATTGAAAGTGATTGAGCATTGTGGTGAATGTGAAGCATATTGAGTCTCTAACAATTCTCTATATGTTTCCAAAATATTGATTGAAAGTAATTGAGCATTGAAATAAGTGTGAAGCATATTGAGTCTCTAAAAATTCTCTTTATGTTTCTATGAGTTTGGATAAGTTCTAGTGAGGACTTATTGAGCATATTTGGACAAGTTCTAGTGAGGACTTGTTGAGCAAATTTGGACAAGTTCTAGTGAGGACTTTTTGAGAAAATTTGGACAAGTTCTAGTGAGGACTTGTTGAGCAGAGTTGGACAAGTTCTAGTGAGGACTTGTTGAGCAGATTTGGACAAGTTCTAGTGAGGACTTGTTGAGAAGATTTGAGACAAGTTCTAGAGAGGACTTGTGGATAGGTTAGTGTGAGCTTTTGTGGAAGCTTACAAGGCAGATTTGAGGTAAGTCTTTGAGAAGACTTGAGAGCAGAGTTGATTGATTGATTTGTTCAAACCTTGAGTTAAGGTTTGGGGTAGATCTAGCAGAGTTGATTTGAGATTGAGTCAAGCTTTGTGTTAAGGCTTGAGGACAGATATTGAGGATAGATTTGTGCTAGACCGAAGGACTATGTTTAGTATAGATTTGAGGATAGAGTTTGGTGCAGATTTGAGGATAGGTTTGTGCTAGACCAGAGACAGATATTGAGTAGATTTGTGCTAGACCGAAGGACTATGTTTAGTGTAGATTTGAGATAGAGATTTGAAGGTGACAGAGTATAGAGGATGACATTCTCCAGTGGATAGAGATCCATTAGCTAGGGTAGTGAGGACAGGTGTCTTTAGTGGATAGAGATCCATTAGCCAAAGTAGTGGGGGCAATAGTTCTTCTAGAAGATCACCAGTCATAGCTAAGGAGAAAGGAGTTCTCCTATGGATAGATATCCACAAACTTGATTAGGGGATTGGTGTCTCCTTTGGATAGAGGTCCATAAATATTGTAATAGGGAAAGGATTCCCAAGAGATTGATTGAGAAAATTTTAGTGAAATATTTTCTCCGTGGAGTAGCCCACATTGGGTGAACCACGTAAAATTGGTGTCTCTATTGTGTGTGGTGATTTGTGCATTGCTTTTATTACTATTATTGATATTGCTATCTATACATTGCATAATATTAATTGGGAAAGAAAAGTAAAAAGTGGTCTTATACTGTTCACCCCCTCTTAGTATAAGCTTGTGTTCTTCAAGACTCATCATTAAATTGATGAAGGTTTGTGAGATACACCAAAGTGTTTTTCTTTTTTATGTTTAGAGTGATACACTTGAAGAAGAGATTAGCCAATTGTTTAAAATTATACAGGTTTTATCTAGGAACATGGGTGTACCAATACAAGGCTCCTCCTGTAAGGGATATAAAAAAGGTATGGAGCATTAGAGGGTCTATCTGATTGATGATATAACAAGCGTTTATGAATGTGCTCACATGGTCCTGAGGATTCTCTTTGCCCTTAAAATTTTTGAATCTAGGTATTTCAAATAGGGGAGGATAGGGTAGTTTTGGGTCCAAGGGATTGATGGGGTAGTTTTGAAGTTGACTCAAGGTTGGCTTTTGATACCCTGTTCCTATAACTTGCAATTACAAACTATCAATCTTGTTGGCCAACTATTGCAATACATCTAGAGTGACTAGGGGAGTTGAGTAGTGTGTGCCATGATGAGTTAGATGGGATGGATTGATAGGGGAACTGATTGATGTAAATAGATTTGACGGTAATGGTTATGGTTAGGGGTAGAATATGACACTTGTGGAACTTGGGATACTAAGGACATATATTGATGGTGTTGATGGGAATGATTATAGGTGTACAGGGGGTGTGATGGTAGTTTTTAAGTGTGATGTGGATGATATGTGGGTGGTTGAGGTTTGGGGTATGATAATTTGTAGGAATTATGGGGTTATATAGAGGTTAGATGATGTGTGTGTTGGGTGGGGTTTGATTGGTATGGTTGGGAGGTGGGTTGATATTGTTAGCTTTTTATGGGAGGTAGTACAACCACAATATGAAGAATAACTAATCTAAGATAACTATAAAACTAATGGCACAATAATATGCAAGAAAATAATGAGATGAACATCTAAAAATAACTCATAAATATACCATTAATGGGAATGATAAAAATAGTACAATGCTATATAATTGCGGATATGAACAATCCATGAAAGTATATGAAATAACTACATTATACCATACTATACACTATATCTACTACATACTATATACTTACTATATCACTCTCCCTCTCTCCTCACTATTACATGTATGAGGTATTTATATAGAAATATATATTGCTTGGCATTTACTCTACCTAGGACTCATGTACATGTGGACTACATGCACATTTACAACTTGCACATTGACACTTGTGCATTTATTATAATACTTGAAGCAACTAACTAACTTTACTCTGAAGTAAAATCCTAATCTAGATATGTACCAAAGGTGGTACATTTACATGACCCAAATAATTTAATATACTCTAACACCCATTTGTATTACATTATTTGGGTATTGAAGACTTTAGTATTCAATATGGATCTTTGTATTGGGAACAATATTCAACTTGGCATGGTTCTTCTTCTTCTTCTACCTCTATTTTTGTATTGTTCCTTATTATCATTTTTATTCCACTACTTTTTATTTATTTTTATGTTTGGAGGTGTCTTTGATCTTGCATTATTCTAGGTATCCTTGATGGACTAGTGATCTCATAATTTTTCAAGTTATAAGCAGGTCATAACTACTTCCTTTTCTATTCAATGGTCTCCTGTATGACCTATTTTCTTGGTCTTCACAAAATTCAAGCTTGAGTTCATTGTTAGTGGATGCTTCTAAAACAAGAGCTTGGAAGAAACAATCTAATATGAATATTAGTTTCTCCTTGAATATTTTATAGTATTTGTACTTTTTGTAATAGTAGTAATATGGATGATATTTTCCTCCACAATATTTACATGGATGGAAACTCCAACAGTTATCCTTATCATGACCACATTTACCATAGTAGTTGCATAGTAAATATATTTTGATGTCTTTGTTATTTATTTTAGGAATATCATGTTTGTCTATTTCTTTGATGAAATAGTTGAACCATGTGTGTACAATTGAAGATATTCTATCTTTACCTTTTTCATAAATTTGTATGAGATATTTTTATCAATATTCTTTATGTGGAGAGGTCTTCAAATGACTCAAGACTTAGAAGGCAATTTGATCATAGAAGGAGACTCTATGCATGTTATAAATCTCCTCAATAATTTTTAAACACCTCCTTGGAGGATTAAAACAATTGTTGAAGAGGCTAGGATTATTTTCTATGGAAGACAGGACAAAAAAGCCCAACATGTCTTTTGGGAATCTAAAAAAGTTGTTGATAAGCTGGCCAATTTGGGTGTCGATGGTGATAGAATTTTCAAATGGGAACACGGTGTCCCAAGTGAAGTAGAGGAGCTTATTCAACAAGAATGCCAAGAATAATAGTAAAATTTATCAACAGGGAAGGCACTATAAGTTCGAAGGCTATGAGTATTCCTGTCTCATTTTTGAAATGGACTCACAATAAAAATTATTCGAGCTTTCAGTCTTGGTGGATGCTGCTTGGAAATACCACAAAGACTAATGGGGACAGTCACATTTTAGATAACATGGCTCCTAGTCATATTAGTAATTTGAGGTTGGTTGATAATCACAGGGTAGGAAATAAATGACAATATAATACTTCGAACCAAAGCCACATGGACGACCAGATAGCCACCGCCATAAATATAGCCAGTAGGTTCACTTCTCTAAGGCTGATTGGCCAAGACAGGATGTGGTCCCAAAGCATGTCATATACGGAAGAAAGCAATTACCAAAGAATTATTAACATTAATTATCAATACAGAGCTTGTGGGAGTTTTTTAGTACTCTACTATGTGTGTCTGCAACTTTTTGTTTCTCCATTGTTTCAAGGAAGGGATCTGTGTCTGTTTATTTTTTTGTAATTATTATGAAAGTGTGTTTTCTCGGGGTATACCCAAAATGTTGTATGGGAAGTTTCTTTTTTATAATAGGATATGTGCCTTACCGGATGTAATGGCTTTGGTGGCATGTAGATTTTACATATATAGGATCCTTAGTAAGGACATGTTCATCAACAACCCTGGGCTCATTTTTGTAAAAGGTTTTGGGTCAACCTGTAAAACCCGGTATTAATGCTATAGTATCTTATCTACCAAAAAAAAAAAAAAAAAAATTCTACCTTTTGAATATGATCAATTATCTTTACTATCTCATTAGAAGATGTGCTTGAAGAATCTATTTCCACAAGACTACTAGTTTGTGAGTTTTCAAAATTTCTTTTAAATTCTATTGATTCTTCTCTTTCATTTGTATCTTCTTTATTATCCATTGAGTTTTCTGAATCATCAATCATGCTTTTAAGCCATATTGGTATTTTCCTTGCTCCTTTTCTTATTACATGATTTAATGTGTTCTTTGAAGTAGACATCCTTATAGCTCCTTAGTATGTGAATCAATTTGATAAAACTTTTCTAAACTTAGGTTTTGTAGGATTCCTTATGTCTCCCTAGTGATTAAAGTAAGCTATAAGCTTAATAAAGTGCTTAGTAAATAATAGTTCACTTTTGAGCTGATTTTGTAATGTTTTGTAAATAACAATAATCAACTTCTATTTCACCTTATCTCTCCTAATGAACTATGCACTTAATTTGAAGTTCTCTATGGTTGGATTTCTTTTGTCCCTTTAGTATGAATATGAGACAAGTGTAAGTATATAATTCCAACTCCTTTAAGTAAATGAAGAACTTCCTTTTATATCCCTCAATGTCCAATAGTTTAATATTTCTAAATTCCAATAAACTATTTTGATGTAGTATACCTTATAACTCCCTAATTTGGAATATTAGAAAATAATAATATTTGCAATAGTAGAGTTTTAACTTTCCAAGTAGAAACCCTTATATCTCCTATGGTATTTAATTGCAAATATTAAACTATTTAAATATATAAACCTCCTTTAAATTTGCTTTCAAATGTATGGTTGATTTTGCTATTATTTCCAAAGTAAATAATAGAAGAGTTTCAACCTTATACTATACTCCTTATAACTCCTACTTAGTTATTTGCAAATATCTGGCAATTTATAATGTCTTCAACTTTTACTAAAATTGCCCTCTTACTTCTAAGGATGATAATAATCAATTTCCAATACCTTATAGCTCCTATTTTAGAGGAAAATATGCTTGTAGTGTATTACCTCCTTTCTACGTACGTTGAACAAGCTAATTAGGTGGTGGTGATGATTCTAAATTTGGTGCTGAATTCAATGCACTTCCTCTACCTTGAATGGTGCTGGTCTATGATAGGTTTTACTTTCGCTTGAGATGCCTGCTTTGCTATTCTTCACTCGGTATTCTTTCCTCGAGTGACACTTATGACATTGAGCATTTAATGCTCTTCTCCAATGTAGGTTTATGATAGTCTTTGACTCCAAATAAAGCTTACCTCTTCTTCCTTGACTTGGCTTGAATACATTCTCCACTTCAATGCTAATTTTTGAATGTGCTTCCTTCCTTGAGCGCTCCTTTTAATGGTGGCTACAATAGTGCTACCTCCTTCTTGATGAATGTGACAAGTGGCATGAGCATTGAGATTCCTTTCTTCCTTCCTTGAGTAATGCTTACCCTTTGAGAAACACTTTTTTGCATGGCGCAGGATTATAATCTTCTTGGTGAGCATTGAACGTATTTATGCGTTAGGGCAATGATGGAAGATGTTTCATGAAATGAGCACCTTTCTTGAGCGTTAGAGATGAGAGGGTAAAGATGCCCTTTGTGCCAAGTGGCACAATATTCCTTCCTCCTTCAAGACAAGTGTGAATTGCATGCACACTCTCTCTTCAATGTACCAAATATGAATGTTAAACCCTTCTTATTGCTTATTCATTCCAACCATTTTCTAGCTAGCTTCACTTCTTGGACAACAAGTGATTTCCTTCTTGCAAGTTATTTTGTTGAGGATGATGGTTGGCTCTAACTATGACAATCCAAGGGTGTTTGAGAGGAGGTTCTATGGATCTCGAGTGGTAGAATGTAGTGCTTCCACTTGGCTGGAGTATTGGGTATTGAACCTTCTATTCTTCCTTTGTATTTTGCTTGCTATACGTTGTCCTTTCTTTTACCTTCTACGTAAATGATGATAGCTCCTTTAGATAGATGATCCAAGCTATCTTCTGCATGTATTCCTGTAGGTATTGATGACTCATTTACGTAGGTATTCTTATGTTCTCTTCTATGTATATACCTTGCAATATGATGACCTGTAGATGTAGACTTCTATGCTTTGGTGGCTCCCTTACGTAGGTATTTTTGTTGCAGGTGGATGCTCTAGTATGTGCTGGATAAGACGCTGAAAGTGGTGTCTTTAGACACCCAAAAATCCTAGCTTTGTGAGCCCTCTATTTTGTTAGAATTTTGCTCCTCAAACTTCTATGATATGATCGCTTGGAGACCATACCTTGCTACCTGTAATAGTGTCTTTAGGACACTTTTCTTTTGTCTTGTTAATGTTATATTTGAAGGACAAATATGGTGCCAATGTAATGCAAGACTTTGCAATATATTAGAGTTAGAAACTAAATTTTGCACTGAGTTTAAATGTCTCCTATTGAAGCTCTCCTAGCTTCTTAGATATGGTGGTTCTCTACTCTAATATCTAAGAACAAGATGTAATGTATTTGTTGTCCTTTTTCTTAGACAACACTAACCTCTAACTTGGATAATATTAACACCAATGAATCCAAGATTTTAACAATGCAACTAATATGCTATTAGAGGTTTTAATTATGCACTAATGTTCACTTTAACTAAAAGACTTTAGTGAACTTGAATAATAACTATAGTGCAATAATAATCTCCCTTATAACTCCTGTAAATGAACCCTTCAAAGTAACTCGAAATATGCACTAATTTTTACTGTAATCTAAAAGTACTTAGTGCATCTAAAGAACAACTAGTATAGTGCAATATTAATCTCACCTTATTACTCCTTAAAATATGCACTTAGTAATTGCTCCTTGTAGAGAACTATAATCTCTTAATGTAGTCTTCTTTTGCTATAACTAGATAATAGGAAGATGATATTTTCTTTTTATCAAAATATATCCAACTCCTATTTAATGTGTAGATAATAACTCTAAAATAAACTTCCTTTTGCACTCCTTTTGAAGACTATAATGCAACCTTCTCTTTTTGCAACTTCTAAAGAATTAAAATGGTGCTTAATGGAACTGGATAATAACCCAAATTAAAGTTCAACTAATGAACCTATTTGCACCCAAGTTGCTTACCTTAATGATCTTTATAGATGAAGGATTGCTAGGTGATTAGATTCACCTTATTGCTACCTTTAACTAGATGAACCTGCAACTATTCTTGGCTGTCCTAAACAACTCCTTAACTCACCAATTCATAGCTTAGTAACTCCTCTATCTTGCTGCCCTTTAATATGTAGTAGGTGACTTCTATTAGCCTTCAGGATGAACTCTGTAACTCCTAAATTTTTGTAGCTAGTAATGTTGTCTTAATTGTTGCCCTTTGCAATCAATTTTTGCACTAAAATGTTGTTCTTGAAACTCATAAATTTGGTAGGAAGTTCCCCCAAATCGTAGTTGAGTTTTCCTTCAAGGACCCTTTTAGTATTTTGCTGTAGATTCAACAAACCCCTATCTCCGTATGAGCCTTCTAGCCTCCAAAGGTAATCTTCACACCTTTCTGGTTTGGTAGTAATATCTGGCTCTTTTCTCCTTGTCAAATTTTGGCTTTGATCCTGATCTCCTTCTCAAGAATCTGAATGTCTTGAGGTCTTTAGTATTCTCCTTCAAAATTTGGCACTCCTTACCAAATTCTTCTCCTTTTGGGCTTGTTGTCAGATGGCGACAATTATCCCAAATTTTGCTCTGTCAGTAACTCCTCCTTGTTGGTAGATTTCTCCAATGAGTTCTCCTAGGAACTCCTTTAATGGCCTTCTTCGAATTCTAAAAATAAGGCTCTCCAAGCCTTCTCCTTGTTTCTCCTTGAGACCTCACCAAGGTCTTCAACCTCATAGCTTCTCTGGTCTTCCAAATGAGACCTTTCCTTCAACCTTCTACTAAGGAAGTGTTGGTAATGAGATATTCTTCTTAGATCTCTAAAAATTACTGTTACTTGAATATGGAATAGGACCTTTGCTGGTCCTTCTTTACTTCTACAATATGCAAGCTTTAATGGAGATCACCAACCTCCAATATTCCAAAACTAGAAGTTTTGTAACTAGACCTTCTAAGGGTCTCTTAATCTTCTTCTGGCTGATTTCTTCAATCTGTTGTCTACAGTCTTTGATGGAGATCACCAACCTCCAATATTCTTCTTGACTCTTCTCTGGAGTCTCTTGAATCAGCAGTAAGGCTACTATAGCATTTTCTTCTTCTACACTCTTGTAGGTTTGCAATCTCTAGTAATGAGACCTCTCCTCAGGTCTCTAAAATATTTAGTCTTCTACTTGTTGCTGCAAGTGCTAGAATGATTCTTATGAAGATACTCTTCCTAGCTCTATGTAGGAAGCTTCCCAACTTTTTTGAATCTCCTTTTCCTACAACAAGATGTTAGAAATTGAAATGGTGGAAACTATAAAATCTAGAGATGATGACTCTTCACTAGTTGATTTATCAATCTAGTGGGATGAATGTTGAGTCCTAGTCTTCATGAGTTTTCTTGTAACTCTGTGGGAAGACTCTAGCCAAATGTAATCTCAAAAATTTTGTAAATGAGATTTTTGGATTTCTCTCAGTCTCACTTGTGGCTCTCCCTATTTCCTATCTAATCTACCATGTGCTCTGATACCATTGTTAGATTTTTATGGGAGGTAGTACAACCACAATATGAAGGATAACTAATCTGAGATAACTATAAAACTAATGGCACAATAATATGTAGGAAAATAAAGAGATGAACATCTACAAATAACTCAAAAATATACCATTAATGGGAATGATGAAAATAGTACAATGCTATATAATGGAGGACATGAACACTCCATGAAAGTATATGAAAGAACTACATTGTACCATACTACACACTATATCTACTACACACTGTATACTTACTATATCACTCTCCCTCTCTCTTACTACTACACCTATGAGACCTTTATATAGAAATATAGATTGCTTGGCCTTTACTCTACCTAGGACTCATGTACATGTGGACTACATGCACATTTACAACTTGCACATTGACACTTGTGCATTTATTATAATACTTGAAGCAACTAACTAAATTTACTCTGAAGTAAACTCCTACTCTAGATATGTACCAAAGGTGGTACATTTACATGACCCAAATGATGTAATATACTATGACAGATATGGATAAGGAGTGGAATGGTATTGATGAGGTGGTGGTTGATGTGGGTGTGCATTATGCAACTGTATCATAGGCCACTAATGAGAGTCATGAGTGTGGGAATATATTATAGGTATTATGGGTATATAGGAGGCCCATGATGGTGATTGGGGAAATAATGATCCCTATTCCAACAAATGAGATGAAGGATGGGGAGTTTGGGGTGTTTTTTGAGGAATATGGGTGGTGTGTGAATAATGGATGTGACATGATGGATAATTTTTAGGAGGAACTTGATGGAATGACAACTAATGAGAATATGCCATAGGATCATAGAATGTTGGAGGACAAGCAAAACATATGGTATAATAATGTGCAACATGTTTACTAATGGTATGAATGGTTGTGGAAGGAGTGATATTGAGAGTGCAAATTGGGGAGGCAGGTTAGGAAATTGGAATGAAGAAGATGAACTAGATGAGTGTATATGCGAAGTGGTACAAACTTGGTCTGAATTATGTGGGTGAGAAGTGTGTGTGATGTAGGAGGTTGATGTAGAAATGTGTGGGTATTGTAATGAGTGAACATGATTGGAGGAAGATGGGTGATTAATGTCAATGGCCACTACCATTGGGTCTATGGTGTGCTATGTAGGGGTGGCACTAGTTCCCTTAGGTGGGAAGGACTCTAGGTGTATTCCAAAAATTTTCTCACTTGAGGTGTGGTGAAAGCTAGTGGAAGATATGGGAGGTGATGGAGGATGATAGGGCTTATAATCTTACACTTGAGTGAGTGTAGAGTCAGTATGGGTAGGAATGTGTAGCAAGGGTAAATATGGTTGTGGTGAGCTAGGTGGTGGGATATGTGATGAATAAGGGTATTGGTGGGTAGAATATGATTGGATATGGTATATTGGATAGGTATAAATAAGGTGGGTGAATTAAATATTAATGAGTGTGATGTTTAGATTAGGTGGAGAAAATGGAGTCTTAGGACAAGGGGACTCATGAGGAAGAGTGTGGGTGGCATGATGATTCACACCTAGATTAAATACAGGGTGATGTATCTTAGGTGGGTGAGAGATGTATTGGTAGGATTCATCTGATAGGCTACAATAGTGGCTTTGGGATGTATCCTCCTAATAATTTGAGGTAGCAATGGGTGGATGGGAGGATTGACCTAAATGATCCATGGAGGTTTGGGATTGATATTGGGCCTTGGATTGGTTATGGGTCAAAACCATAGGCTATCTAGAATGGAATGGGTGTTTGTGGATGCTCTCTTTTCTATATATTTTTTAAATAATAATCCACTATCTATACAAACATAAAATTAAGTAATCAATGATGGTTTTGGAGTTTTTGTTTTATGTTTTTGTAATGGATTTTTTTGGGTTTCTATATGTTTGATATTCCCTAGACGTAGGAACTATTAATGGGTGATGGAATAAAATATAGAAATGTGTGTTTATGCCCACTCCCCTGATGAGGAATGAGAAATAAATGGCTAAAAAGGATTCCTAGGATGATGGGTTGGCTCTGGGTATCCTAAGGGGGTAAAACAAACCTCTTAAGAGAGGTCACATTGTCTAAGTCCTGCTACTTACCTAGTTGGAATTTCACTTCACCCTCCATCGGCCTTGGATATAATGATAGTTGTGAATCCAAAAATTATTAAGCCCTATGAAAAAAGAGCATCTAGCCTCAAAATTAACCCAAGCTATCCCCAAGGGTAACTAACTTCTCGATGATGAAATATAGGAAACTATGTGATCTAGCTATGGTATTTAAAGGGATCAACCAATGGTTGGTGGTGAAATACAATATCACTAGAAGATTTTCCTCGTAACATATTTGTGGAATGTAATGTGCAAATATGTGTGATTCAATGTGCTTTTGATTTTTTTATTTGATTGATTTTTTTGTGTTGTTTTGGTTGTTTTTTATTTGATTTTTTTTATGGTAAGAATGTCTATTGACCATGTAAATTTAAAAATAATCCTAAGGATGCAACAAAAACAATTATCTAATGTGCTATGAAAATAAATCTTAATCTAAATGAACTTATAAAGGAAATAATAATGTAAGCTATTGAGTTTTGAAAAGCAAATGATGACTAATATAATGAGTCTTTAAAATAAATAGTAGCTAATCTAATGTGCCTTGAGTCTTTTGAAAAATAGAAAGAAAAAACTAAGCTATTATGCCTTTGATTATTTGAAGAAAAATGAAAAGAAACAACTAAGCTATTATGCCTTTGAGTTTTTGTGTGGAAATCATGAAACAACTATGCTAGTGCTTTTGTTTTTTTGGATATTTGAAAAATAAAAAGGGAGAAAAGAGATTAAAAAATAAATTAAATGAATTGTTCTATGAATTTCTATGAAAAATTATGGAACATGAGGAACTAAATTGCATTGTAAGGGAAGGAAATTGAGCATGATGTGCCTCTGAGTCTGAGCCTATATAGTTATGTATGAGCCTATGCAACCATCTTGGATGGTTATATATAATCCTGGGAGCTACCCTAGATGGTTGTATCTGATCCTAAGAGCCACCTTTGGTTGTTGTGTTTGAGCCTGGGAGCCACCCTAGAAGGTTGTATCTAAGCTTGGCAGTCACCCTAGGTGGTTGTGTCTAAGCCTGTGAGTGTAGATATTACAAGATCAAACCTTGATCTAAGAAGGTGTATCTATGTAATTCCTATCATTGTGTACTTGTAATAGAAATAGAAGGAACAAATTTAGAAAATCAATCTAAATAAGCATGCAAGCACAAAGAACCCTAAGAAAAATATATAAGATATGTTATGTCTGATGCAAGTGCCAAAGTTCATGCAAAATAATAAGCACCAAATGTGTTATGGAAAAAGGGTCCCACCATGATAAAAATTTGTGTGAAAGAGGAAATACACCATAACAATTTAAAATAGACAAAAAATAAATAGATGTGATATTGATAATCTTTATATTTTACAAATCGGCCTTTTTGGTTATAATTGACCTCTCAAAATGAAGAATTTTCTTTTACAAGTAAGATCTATGGTGTCACAAGTTATCTCCTTGATCATATAATAGGTTGTGGGAGGCTTTATAAGGCATGCTACTTGACCTCTTAATCCTTTATGTGTATCCAATACTTACACATAAGCTCATAATAATAATATCAATAGGATACATGGGGCCTTCTAAGATGAGACCCAAAATCATGATAGAGGGTTACAAGAGAATATAATGTTACAAAAATTTACAAAATTAAGTGCAAGAGTTACAAAATTATATGAAATAACTACAAAACCTAATAAAATACCTAATTTACCTTTATGTATAATCTATAGCTGATCTAGAGATATTTTTGGCCCTAAGGCTCAACTGCCCAGGGTGGTTGGCTCTCTTGTGCAGCTGCCTCGGGTAGTTGTGCTCCTATGTAACTACCCAATAAGTTTCCTCTATATTGCTTGAAATGGGATGAAAATTTTGGAAACATTCCACTGGTTTTTAAGAACCTATCCTTAAAATTTTAAGGCAATCCAAGTCTAGATGATGAATTTATGCCCAAAATAGTGAGGGTGGGTTTGGCTCTTGTGTGACCACCTTGGGTGGTTTCCTTTGCTCATATGTAGCCACCCAAGGAAGTTGTGCCTCTACTCCTATGTAGCCACATAGGGTTGTTATGTCTTTTTGTAGCTACCTAGGGTAGTTATGCTCTTTTATAGCTACCCTGGGTGGTTGTGCTCCTATATAGCCGCCTAGGGCAGTTGTGACTATTATCTGGTAGAGGGTTTCAATCCTAGATTCAAGCCTTCCTAGATTTATTTTGGGATCTATGTTGTAGATTCAGTGTATTTTTAGATATTTACTATAGGTATGTCTAAAAAAAATAGTTAGCAAATGCTTCCAAGATATTCCATGGTTGAAGCTTCTAAGCTCTTCGAATGGTATACTTGCAATCACAATGTCAAACACATACACAAAAAAATCGAACAAAATTTGAGCAGAGTTTCATTATAATTTTGTGCACACCAAGTGAAATGAAAATGGGACCTATTTGTAAAGTCTCCCATTGGTGTAGGAGAGTTATGAGTATGGAAGGGAATGGTTTACAAGTGGATTGGGTGAGGAAGAGAGGAATATTAGTAATTTCCCACGTGGGTGGAAAAATGTACAACTTTTCTTGTTTGGGCTATGATGGATTATGATGTGCCATAATAGCTTATGATGTGCCATGATGCATTATTACATGCCTCACTAATGCCATGTTTGTGGATAAATTCCTCACCCACCAAAATGGTATTTTCCATCAATATTCTTGGGAGGAGGGAATCCTCACCCAAACACATTAAATGAGCTTAGAATGTGGAGGAAATATGGGAATTAAATGCTAACTGGAGTTAAAAAAAGTGGAATGGTCTCATTATGACCGTGGTTAGGCATAGGAAGGGTCTTAAGTGGGTCAAAGGGGCTAGAATAGTCAACATTAATAATTTATAAGGTTGCAATATATTGATTAAAATAATTGCACATATTATTAAGTATTAATATTAACCATTGCAAATGTGATACATTTTAGGTGTCTACAAATATTTCTAGGTATCGTTTGCTTGCTTAGAATCTTGAATAGGTTTTATCTATGGCTCAAAGAGACAAAAACTTGAGTATGAATATTTTAGTCATTGTGTCATCTAATATTTTTTGGAGGATAAAATATCTTTTTGTTATTTTCTCAAGGTTTTAGAACCAAATATGGTTCTCAAAAATAGCAACACGTCTATATCACAAAACTAAGTGAGGTTCAAGAGGCAGTGAAGAGGTCTGCCCCTTTTCTTTGGCTTGTTCTCTAGTCATAATGCAAACATGAATAATCCCTACCATGTTCTAATCTAGCATGGTGAAATTCCTATGTTATACATGATTAATAGAATTTTTCCATGTTTAGGTAAGGGATCCTAAAATATCTTTAAATATTGGTTGGAAGATGTTGTTTGTTTAGGACCATTGACCACTAGATGACCTTCATTTATGAGGTCTTGTACCATATTTATAAGAGTGATACATTTGTTTGTGTTGTTATCATTAGTATAATGGAAATCATATTGTTGGTCATCCCTAAAATAAGGAAGTTTCCTTGTTGGGATCATTCTACCTTATAAGGGGTAGCTCTATCATATTAGCATCCAATAGTTGTGTCAACATAGAGGATAGATATTGGTTTAACTTAGTAAATTTTTTTGGGAGGCTTTTCTTGAGTTTTAGCTAAAATTAATTTATTTAGTGCTACAATAGTACTAACATTTCTTGTCTTAGGATTATTGTTAAGGTGAGAGTTAGTTACATCATCACCCACGACATGTTTATTTTTATACTATCCTTTAGTGTTAGAAGATGACTTCTCATCTTCTTTCTTAATTTTTAGTTTCCCTCTATGCTAAATTCTATCTTTCATTTTTTGTGAGATCTACTGCATCATCAAAAGATACAATATGATTCATCTCTAGAGAATGAGAGATGATTTTGTAAATTGCATACGAGTCTATGCAATAGTTCTCTATGTGGAGGAGTAAAAGGAAGTTTCCTAACCAACACTTGCCATCAAGGTAAGAATTAATTGAGATATTTATTTTTTCCATGTTTCAATTAATATAGGTTATCAACTATGAATTTTTCCATGATATAGGTGGTAAAATGTTGAATAAGCGTTTCAACCATATCAAAAAACTCTTGACTGAGTGGTGGGGCAAGTGGTAAAACCATTATAAAGCCTCACTACCAAGACTTACAGGGAAGCATTTTGATAACATCTCATCATATTTTATATCATGATAGGTAGTTCTAAAACCTTAAAGGTGTTCTAATGGATAACCTTATTCCTTATACACCTAAAAATTTGGTAGCACAAAGCCTTGAGGATAAGGTCTATTTTCAAGTTAGGATCTACAAGTTCATTATAGAGATCTTTATAAGATTACTTTTTTGGTACACCTCCTTGAATAGAGGATAACTATTATTTGAACTCATAGTTTTCTTTTGCTAATTATTCTAATCTAGAATTTATATCTTGGAATATGGGATAAGTAATTGATGGTGTTATAGGGTAATATTGAGGGTTAACTAGAGGGTAATACTAAAAATTTGAATGAGATTATCCAAAAGATATTTTCATTTTATTAATTCTAGGATTATTTTGAACAAGAATGTTAGTACAGGGAATGTTAGTAGGAATAGGCATGATTAAGAATAAATTATAAGCAATCACATTTGAAGCATTAGGAATAATAGAAAATACATCCACATGTTGAACTTGTGGATGGCTTATATATTTAGAGATATGAGGGTTTAGCCTAAACGAATCTATGTTGGGAGGTATACATCCTCAAATTTCTTGAGGAAGATGGGATACTTGAAAACCTACCTCCTAAGGTTGTGGTAATAATTGATTCTCATTATTGAGCACTCATAGGATTAGATATAGGTTGTTTTGAAAGTTCTAAGAGGAGTTCTTCCATAGAAAAAGTGAGCATTTTTCTATCCTAAAGATAACTTCCATGCTTTCTTTTTTTTCTCAAAGGAAAGCAACTATATTATCCATAAACTTAAACACTACCTCTCCTTATTTTTTATGAAGAGGATAAAGAGTTCCAAAAGGAGGATTTCCTTCCTCATATTCCTCAAATATTGAGTTTTCAATCATAGGTTGCTTCTTTAGAAGTCCAAATGAAGCACTTAAATTTTATGTCACACAATGTTTTGGGTGATATAGAGAAGTTTTGACATGGTCAAAGAAGGATATTGATTGATAAATTTTTATTATTGAGAGTACTTATAGCAAATAAGAAAATATGTTTGACATCCTTATGCCACCGTGGAAAAACAACCCTCCTTATGACTCCTATTAGCCCCCCATACTATACTATACAAGGGAGATAACCCCCAAGGTTTACATGTCAGGTTACTCAAGGGGTCATTAACCTTCCTCCAATAGGACTAAAAATTGGTTATGTTCTTATTATATTTATTTAATGTGATTTATCTAAGCAAACAAGATTAATTGATCTTTATTATGTGTAGTAAATTTTATCTTGATAAGGTCCTAAGTCAAAGGTTTTTTTATAGAGATCCATGTGATGTTTTCATGTCAAGTTAACCAAATATGTGGGATGCCAAAAGGTGCAATGGGACATTAGCTTCCACACTTGGATGGAAGAGCATTACTACTAACCCATCATTATTACTACACTTTTGTGCAATTTTTTATCTTTGGTGGAGAGAGACTTGGGTTCACCAACGTCTTATATATTTTTCCAATCTAGTTTATTGTGTTTAATGTAGAAAACATATAGGTTATAGTCTATCTTAGGAACTAATGCATGAGATGTTGATGAAATGCACTATGAGAACATATATGAAAAATATAAGTTGCTAACCTATATGTGATTTTTATTTTGATGATTTTTACCCATGTTATAGAAATAAAATTTTATTTATTTTCTTCTTTTAAGAAGCAAGGGTGCAAGGAATATGCAAACATGCAACTTATCCTAATGCAAACTACATGCAATTTAAATTAAATGCCTAAGGAAATGGAAATAAAATGCTATGATATAGTTCTTTTGATTTTTCCCTTTTATAAATTTTTTTATAACATACACAATTAAACAATAAACAATCAATATATGATAATAATTTAAAACTAGAAGATTTGAAGTACCTACCTATTAGGGTTCTTGGTGCGAATACATCATCTGACCACAAATATTCCTCCTAATAAATATACTACCCAAAACTCCTGCACCTCAAAAATTAAGAAAAACCTACAAAATAAATAGAAAAATTATGGATTATGATTTGGGAGCTTTCCAAATAGCAAGAAGCATGCAACTTCTTAATTGGCACAGTTAGACCCCCTATTTATACATAAAATCAAAATTGATAAGCCTTTGGGGATCAATGCTAAGATACCTATGATGAATACTCTACCTATAGATCTTGTATCCAATAAATTTGTTAAGATAATGAATTTATATTAACAGTGGATAGGGAAGAAGATAGGGGTTATCAAGATTGATAAAATTATGCACAAAAATAGGATTGAATAAACTGGATGCTTGGATAAGAAAGAGATTTTATATTTTACACATAGATAATGAATGCATTACCTATAGCAATAACATGTGGCATATTCACTATAAATACTAGAAAAAGATAAACAATATAGAAATCTAAAACTAGGATTTGGCTACTTATAGCAAATCCGTCACCTAGTTTGGATATAGATGGTGAATTCACTCAAAAAGAAAAAAAAAACAAAACAAAAATGATAAACCATCAAGGGTTGTGGATATCCTTTATTAGTATTTTGGTTGTCTTCAGGATCATTATCTATCCTATGAGCTTCCTGAGGCACTTACAAAACTTAAAAAGAATACTTTTGACAATGCAATGGTTAGACCAAAGCATAAGAAATGTAGAAATGCATGTAAAGGGTTATATCATGAAAATGTTAATGAAAATACAATTAAATCACAATGAATTCATAAAAGTATCACCACATTAAATCCACTTGAGTGGATGAGTTGGTTGATCATGGTGGGGAACATAACAAAGGGTTTTGGTTATGGTTGACCCAGGTATGATTCCCACTCCCTCCTATGGATATGTAAAAAAACCATTCCTTATTGGTTGTGGTTGGGGGTCTAAGGGTTTCTTTGGTTCCCACCCTAAACCAAAGTTTTTTCCACTTGATTGCATGAGTTGGTTGATCATGATGGGGAACTTAACAAAGGGTTTTGGTTGTGGCCAACCTAGGTATGATTCCCACTCACTCCTACAAATATGCAAAAACCCATTCCTTGCTAATTATGGCTAAGGGTATAAGGGTTTTATTGGTTCCCATCATAAACCAAAATTTTAAATGTGTTATACTAGTGGCTATTGAGGTTTATTTCTAACCTAATATTTTATAAATAATGGGTAGGAGTGGTGCTACGATGGGTGGGACCGATGTTGTAGTGGGTAGGAACAGGGCTATAGGTTATGGAGGTGTTATGAGCAAGAATAGTGGTATACATGATGGAAGTGATGAGGGTGATAAGGATGCTACATGGGAAGGAAATGTGGAAGGTGGTTTGGTGTTGTGAGGAGGAATATTTTTGTGGGTGAGGTTGGTGGTGGAGAGCTTACTGGAAGTTATGGTGAGGTGGTGTTGGGGATGTGGTTATAAATAGTGTGTCCTTTGTAGTGATGGTCTCATTTGGCTCAAGGAACCCTAGTTCAAAAGATATTTTTGATATTTATCCAAAGTAAGATACACTTAGGGTTCCAGAGGCACTGATTAAAATTACATTGGAGAATAGTGCACTTAACCTAGTTGGAAAATTTATGGAGGCCTATCTTGATATTAACATGGTCCATAGATGGGTATTTTACAAATGGAGGTCTCAGGGCTATCTCAAAATTGTGGTTCCCCCTAAATCCTTCATAATGTTTAAATTTAATCCTAAAGAAGACTCCAAAAATATGCTCAAAGGGAGCCCATGGTTATTTGAGAAGTGTGGTCTCTTCATTTGGAGGTGGACTCTAGAATTTAGTCCTAATTCATAGAGGATAAACACAACCCTTCTCTAGGTCAAGTTACCTAGTCTAACTTTCTAGTACTGGAATGATGATGTGTTACAAGGTATAGCAAAGCAAGTGAGTGAACTCATACTCATTGAAATAATTACAAGAGCTAGGTCAAGATTTATATATGCTAGAATGTGTATTAATACAGATTTAGAAGTAGATCTACCAGATTCTATTAATCTAGTCTTGAGTCTAGATACTTGAATACAAAAAATTTTATATGAAAATAATATGGGATTTTATACTGAGCGTAAAGCTTTGGATCATCTCTCAGGTCAATATCTGACAAAGAATCTGATAAGGAAAGTTTGGACTTAGGTATTGTTGTGGAGATTTCCTACTTACCCTTTTTATCATAGGTCACATCACAAGGATCTCTAAAGTCACAACTAGTTTGTAGACTCTGGTGAATCTACCTATTTGACCTAGGAATAGATTATCCAAATGACTCTAGATAGACCAGGTCGGGTAAGAAAACCCTAGATAATGGGTTCATGTATTTACCATCATAAATTCATAAACTATGTCTATGTATTTTTAGGAACCTACTATTAAAATAAAGCACACTCACACAAAATACTAAAAAATAACTCACATACATCAAATAACTCAATATCACTATGCAAAAATCAATTACAAAAATGAAACAATCTCATAGTAACACTGAATTGCGGGCCTCTTCGAGGGGGCAACCTCCTTCAATATTTCATTAGCTTGTAAAAGGATAATCTTTTACATGGCTTCATATATTTTTAAAGGAAAACTTCATGTAACCCTACCTAAATGCTCAGGAGATGGCTTACATGTAAAATGCTACTTGAGCTAGAATCTTCCACCAAATTGTGGTTACAATCTTGATAAAAATAGTTACATGAAATGGTACCACTTGGCGAGGTATCTTACTACATCGGTTACAATATTTATAAAAATGGTTACATGATATGGTACCACTTGGAGAGGTACCTTTATTTCCACCTACATTACTAAGTATTGCATAATAACATTAAAATGGGATCCCCATGTTGGAAGTGGATTATTACATAGGTAAATGAGAATTACAACATGGTGTTATGATAGGATCCTAACATGTCCTTCCCCTTCAAAAAGCTTGGTCCTCAAATCTGAAATTAAGGAAACTGGTATTGGAGTTGATGGATATAATCCCATGTAGCATCTTCTGGCTAGATCCCATGTCATTGGATAAGGACTTCTATGATGTTACGATTATGGAGAGTGTAGGTGCGGCGATCCAGTAACTGTTTTGGTTTGAGTAATATGGACCCTTCCTCATCCAATTATGGTAATGCTGATTGAACCTGTACCTATGTGCCCACAACTTTCTACTTTCTTGAGAGATGAAATATGGAAAACAAGATGGAGCTTGGAGGTGGGTGGAAGATGTTAGAATATTACTATTGTTATAATGTGCACTATTCCTATAATTGACAGGTTGACATTTGTCTTTTGCCACTTGTCCCTATCTTCAGTTTGAGTTGGAGTGGTGTCTTCTGAAAGACACTTGGAGTGGAGCTTATGACACTTGTCATATCTCCCTCCTAAGCTTGATGCTTATATATTGTAAGATAACTTGTAAATAATTAAGGCCTTTTGTTTAGTCCCAACATTTGGTATCAGAGCGGTGAGATCCGCCTATAAGGATTGATCTATGGAGTCAGGGAGTATGCTCTCCACTCATTGAGTGGATCAAAAACCAGAAACTCCATAAGTTAATATAGAAGAGGACAATCCTCGCCATCCGAGGACATGCCTCTTTCCAAATTTTTTTAGGGGTCTGACGTATTACTGTTTTGTTGAGGATGCTTGGAAGATCGATGCATTTTCCTGTAGTTGATGGTTGCATTTTCCTGTTGCAACCGGGTATTATGGTGGCCGATGAAGTCAATTTTTGGTTATGTTAAGACCACTTGGAGTATAGCTTAGCATGATGTGGCCGATGCTACAGAAATGTAGGTGACCAACGTGATCATGGCAAAAAATTATGGTAGCACGATGAGGTACCTCTGAATCTGGACGTGGTGATTTTGCTTGCGTGGAGAGAGAAAAAGAATTTTCGTGTGGTGGAAATTCATCTGCGAAGGCCCAGGATATATTTTTCTTTCTCGATGATAAAATAGTTCTCGGATGTTCTGTCTGGCGATGAAACGGCTCATTTTTTCCAGAAGCAACGGTTCAATCTTGGCAGACTCTGGTTACCTATATTTTCTCCTTGCTTCTGTGATGCAGTAGGTATTACTAGGGAGTTTCAAGTCTGGCAAAGATCTTTTCCAACTTCAGCAGTGTCTGGTTGTTTTCCAGCTGATGAAATTGTTGTTGCTGCTATTCCATTTCTTCAATATGTTCCTATGGAAAAGCACAATCTATTCATCACTTCAATGTAAAGGAAAATTTGACTGTTGCCATATACCAGTCATTTCTAAAGCAAGACCATATTTTTTGGAAGGAGGCAGCGAGTGATTTTGTTATTCAGCCTATGCTTGTTATTTTTTGATGATGCGGGCCAGGACATCTGTGTTTGAAATATCTTCTTTGATATTTTAAATTTCATAAGATTTTTTTTAAGCCACATTCCAGTGAACTAGATCTATAGCAATGTGTATTTTTCTATGGCGTGTGCAGCCTTTCAGAGATCTACCTTGACTGAAGCCACCTCCCTTGCTAGTCAAAGATTTCCTGAGTTATTATGGGTTGTATTGGACACTGCTCAAAGAGGCATGACGACGGACACCAAAAGCAGAAAAGGAGGAGAGGAGTTAAATTTTTTTTAACTAATCATTTGAAAACATTGACCCCCTGTGGATGCCACATTGCCTGCATTGTAAAAGCCAGATCGTGCATGTTTCGCTTTGGAGGTTGTTTTCGGTGCACCTGTAAGGAGAGATCAAGTTCACAATAAGGATGGGTTGATGTTTGCTGTCTCTAAAAGATCAAGGATCATGGAGAAGAGAGAAAAGAAATAGTTAACAAGCATTGTGGACGTGGTGCTATATGAGAGGGATCGCCCTGGTTTTGCTTTGACGATCACTTGTTCTATTTGTTCCTTCGCTGGTTTGATTTTATAAGTCCACTTCAGTTTCATTAAAATATTTATAATTTTATATAGTTTCAATTAAAATAAAATTATAAATTGAAGCTCTCTCAAGGACAAATGCAAATTTTCAGTAGTAACTAGATATGGTGACAGGTAAAGCTTTGTTGAGATAGCATTTTCGACTTGTGGTAGAACTGTTTCTGTTATGTGCACTGGTGTACCTGGATAGGCAGAGAGATTGGTGCTTCGAGTTCACCGCAAAGGATAACAAAACTGGAGCTACCTGGATAGGCAGAGATATTGGTGCTTCGAGTTCCCTGTGAACAGATTAAAGGCATGTTTGAGAGTTTGTCTTATTAATTTTTTGTTAAATCTTCATAGTGTTGCATTGATTGATGATAAATTGGAGCTAGGAACATTTTTTTAGAGCATTTAAACTTATTTTAATAAATCATTAAGAACTGGTGGGCCCACGCCAGCTATTGGTGCAAATACTTAATAGTTAAATTTTTCCCCAAAAGTTTGAAATTTGAAGAATCGTGTTGAGAGTTGAAACCCAGAATTTTAATTCAAAGTTTGCCTACCACATTGTAAAAATTGATGAAAATTTAAAGTTATTTGAAAATGGCCATGTAAGTTATTCTGAAGGGGGCAAATTTTGTTCAAAAGCATTGTAAAACTTTTCAGGCAGCAAATCCCACAAAAACTCCCAAGTTAAGCATTTTTGGTAGAGTACAACTCGTATGGGTGACCATTTGGGAAGTCCCGAAGCTGCACACATTTTGAAAGTCATTGTTTTTTGTTTTGTTGAAGCATCAATTTGTATCTGACTATATGCTTATATATAGTCATTGGAAAGAGAATTTTGAGGGCGATCCATTGGTCAAATTAGTTTTCAGTTTTGACATCATTTACTCAGCTGAATTTTGACTTGAAGTTGAGATTGTAAAACAAAGTGCATTTTCGGTAGCATCCGACACTCTTGGGTGAAAAATTGCAAAGTCATGAGGGGCTCAAATTTTTAAGTCTTTGGGGGGACATTATGCCAAGTTATTCATTGAATTTGGCAAGTTTGAGGTAATCTTGTAAATGAAGGCATTGATCTTGTACAATCTTTTGGAGGTACATTTGGGGCTAAAATTGTTTTTTAGCCAAGTTTCCAATACAAATCATTCTATCAAGGGGTGATTTAGGCCCCCTTGCCTCTTGCTTGTGGAGACCTTTTGTGGCACTCTCTTGGCCACTAGGTATTTGTTGCTTGCATCTTCTATTTGGGCTTTGTCTACATTTTATGCTTGCTATTACCCTTGCATGACTTTGGGTTTTATAATTGTAATCAAGTGTAGTTCCATTTCATACACACTTGACACTAAGCCATATACAAGCAAGCAAAAACATACAGGAAAATTCTTATAAAGCAATAATACATTGGCATATCTATTGTAACAATTCTACAAAAAGCAAGCATCACATTTTTACAACCGCCTATGTTCCACGTATCAACTCAAATACCTATAGTCTCCCTCTCGTAAGGGCGGGTATATTGAGTAGTTTGGTATAAAGGTCTGGAAGGTTATCCCCTTTTAGAATCGCCTATGTTCCACGTATCAACTTCTCAAATGCTTATAGTCTCCCTCATGTAAGGGCGGGTATATTGAGAATTTCAGTATAGAGGTCTAGAAAAATTCTAATTCTTACTCTCTTTGGATAGAAAAATGCACTTATGTTCAACTTAACCCTCCCACTGTTGGAATCTCTTGAAGATTCAGAGTGGAAAAACTAGGTGAACCCTCCTCTAGATCTTTAGCGGTGTACCCTAGATTTTTTTTAGGGCTCTAATTTGACATTTGTCGTTTTTCCTTTTTTTTTGTTCCCTCTTTTTTTTTTTAATAAAAAAAGTTCCCCCCCCCAGCTATAAAAACACCTAAACAAGCATGGGATGCTCTCAATAGATTGTTTGATAGGCCAAGTCAAGATAATATTTTGTATCTCAAACAAAAATTGCACAATCTATGTATGAAAGGCTCACTTACCGATTATCTTATGGAAGTGAAGTCTATTAAAAATGATTTCTTAGTTTATGGTAAAACCCTAGATGATAATGAATTAATTCCAATAATGTTGCATGGTCTTCCTTCAAAGTTTCACTCCTATGCTACCATGTTAGACTTGAGTGGTAAAACAATGAATTCAACACTTGAGGATATTGAGATCCTACTTAAGAAGCATGAGCAAGCCCTAATCAAAGATGAAGAAATTGAAGCCACATCAGCAGCTTTTGCCACCAAGGCAACTTTACAGCCTAAACAAAACAAGGGTCAAAATCAGCATAATCAGAATCAAAGGGGTAGACAACACCAGAGATACACACAGTACCAACAGTAGCCAAATCAACAGTACCATCAGCAACCACGTCAGCAATAGTACCAACAGCAGCCACAACAATAGCAGTACTAGCAGTAGCAAAGATGGCAAACAAGACCTTAAGGGGGTCAAAACAACAATCAACAAGGGTGTGAATATTGTGGAAAATGGAATCATAATATTGCTAATTGCTATCAAAGGCAAAGAGAACAGGGAGAACCACAAAATAATAATATGAACACATTGTATGCAGCCAACCAAGTTAATGTTGAAGATAAAGAATGTTGGTATATTGATTCTAGAGCAGCAAAGCACATGACAGGAAGGCAATATTGGTTGACCAAGGTTCAGCCCACATCAAATCAATTCATTACTTTTGGTGATGAAAGTGCTCTACCCATTGAAGGTGTTGGGGAGGCACCACTTACTTTGCATGATGGTAATAATGTTCCTGCAATAGATGTTTTGTATGTGCCTGGTCTTAAAAGGAGTCTTCTTTCTATTGGACAACTTACAGATAAGGGCTATAATGTCTATTTTGAAAAAGAAAAATGCTACATTAAGGAACCCAATGGCAATGTCAAGGCCATGGGAGTGAAAAAGGATGGTGTTTACTACCTCCTTACAAAATCTGTAACAAAAACATCTTTGCATACAACAACTACTTTCTCTTTGGAGTACGTGGCATGAAATATTGGGACATTTAAATTTTAATAATCTTCAAATGATGGCTACAAAAGGATTAGTTAAAGGACTCCCACATCTTAAGGAGTCAAAATGTTTTTGTGAGCCATGTGTAATAGCCAAACACCATAGGCAACCATTTGAAATAGGAAAGGCATGGAGAGCTAATAGACCTTTGCAATTGATTCATTCAGACATTTGTGGGCCAATGTCTGTTCAATATTATACTGGGGCAAAATACTACATCACTTTCATTGATGATTACAGCAGAAAGGTATGGATCTACCTAATTCAATATAAGTGGCAAGCCCTTGATAAATTCAAAGAATTCATCGCACTTGTTGAAAGAGAAAGTGGCTATCAAATCTCCACCTTAAGATCAGATAATGGTGGAGAATATGTCTCCAATGAATTCTTTAATTTTTGTAAGTATCATGGGATAAGGAGGCAATTCACAACCCCTTATACCCCGCAACAAAATGGAGTTGCTGAGAGGATGAATCAAACAATCACAAATAGGGCAAAATCAATGTTACATGTTGCTATATTACCTAACTCATTTTGGGGAGAAGTTGTTCTTACTGCTGCATACTTGACTAATAGGTCATACACAAAGGCCTTACATGAAAGAACACCTGAAGAAGCATGGAGTGGAAGAACGCCCTATGTGGGCCATTTGAGAATATTTGGATGTGATGCCTATGCTCATATTCCTCATAAGAAAAGGAAGAAGTTTGATGATAAGAGCCAAAAATGCATCTTTGTTGGCTATAGTGATAGTGCCAATGCATATAAATTATATGAGCCTATTTCCAAGAAAATCATTTTATCTAGGGATGTTACCTTTCATGAGTATCCTCCATCTAATCCTCCTAAAACCCCCACCTTAGAAATAACTAATGAAATAGTTGCTCCATTCATGCACACAATATCATCTCGTTCTTCTCCTTCACTCATAAATCAAGAAATTCATCCACAAGAAGAACTTCCTACAAATAATCCATGTCCTCCATCTCCTCCTCCTAATGATCAAGTAACAACATCCAATCCTTTACCCAAGTGGGTTCAAGCCACAATAGATGAAGCACAAAATCATTTGCCCACCTATACAGGTAAAAGGCCTTCAGCCCTAAGACACCAAGTGAATTATGCCCTAATGGCCAAAGTCCTTAGCCAACCTGAACCTTCTAATGTCAAAGAAGCACTTGGTGATCCTAAATGGGTTCATGCCATGGATCAGGAATTGGATTCCATTGAAAGGAATCACACTTGGGAGTTAGTTGATTTACCCAAAGGAAAATATACCATAGGCACAAAATGGGTATACAAGGCAAAATATAAAGCAGATGGCTCACTAGATCGCTACAAGGCTCGCCTAGTAGCTCAAGGCTATAAGCAACAAGAGGGAATTGATTATGAGGAGACCTTTGCTCCTGTGGCTAAGATGACTACAATCAGGACAGTTATTGCTATGGCAGCTCAAAAACATTGGCCAATATATCAAATGGATGTCAAAAGTGCATTTCTAAATGGTCATTTGAAGGAGGAAGTGTATGTGAAACAACCACCAGGGTACATAGTTGAAGGCCAAAACAACAAAGTCCTCAGATTAAAGAAAGCTCTATATGGGTTGAAGCAAGCACCCCGAGCTTGGTATGCAAATATTGACTCCTATTTCCTCAACCTTGGTTTCACTAGATCTGCAGCAGAATCTACTCTCTATGTGAAACATTGGAGGAACCGCATCATTTTGATTACATTGTATGTGGATGATCTCCTCATTACAGGTGATGACATAGAAGGCATAAGGTTGCTCAAAGAGGACTTATGCAAGAACTTTGAGATGACAGATTTAGGCCTCCTCCACTATTGCTTAGGAATAGAGGTATGGCAACAACCTGGTAAGATTTTTATCTCACAGGCTAAGTACATTCAGTCTATTTTGGAGAGGTTTCGCATGGAGGAGTGTAAGCCCTCTCTAACTCCCATGGAAACTAGATTGAAATTGCTAAATAATGATGAAGAAGAAAGGGTTGATGGTACACTTTACAGGCAACTAGTTGGAAGTTTGATCTACTTAACTTCAACTAGACCAGATATTTGCTATTCGGTTGGCCTTATTTCTAGATTCATGCAGGATCCTAAGAAGAGCCATTGGATAGCAGCTAAGAGGATTGT
The DNA here is from genome assembly GCA_028583015.1 of Wollemia nobilis. NCBI lineage: Eukaryota > Viridiplantae > Streptophyta > Pinopsida > Araucariales > Araucariaceae > Wollemia > Wollemia nobilis. Next base: position 3,264,157 of record JAQPPZ010017060.1, read on the forward strand.
GAGATTCCTAAAGGCCACACCTCATCATGGCCTTATGTATAAATCAAGTGATAATTTTTCTTTGATTGGATACACAGATTCAGATTGGGCCAGTTGTCCTGAAACCAGAAGATCTACATCAGGTTATTGCTTTCAATTAGGCCAAGGCTCTATTTCATGGAGCACAAAGAAGCAGCACACAGTTTCACTATCTTCAGCAGAAGCAGAATATAGAGCAGCAGTTGAGGCAACTAAGGAGGCAATATGGTTGAGGCAATTAATTCAGGATATTGGGCTATTCATACATGGTCCAACATATATATATATTGTGACAATCAAAGTACCATCAAGATGACCAAGAATCCAGTTTTCCATGCTAGAACAAAGCACATTGAGATCCATCATCACTTCATTAGAGAAATGGTCCAAGAAGATATTATACACATGAAGTATGTACCAACTCAATATCAAGTAGCAGACATATTCACCAAGTCACTTGGGAAAGACAAGTTTTCTCAGTTTAGCAATTTGCTATATCTATGTACAAGAAGTCAACATTAAGGGGGAATGTTATCTAATGTTGACTTATTTTTTAGGATAGTGCACATTAAGGGGGAATGTTAGAATATTATTATTGTTATAATGTGCACTATGCCTATAATTGACAGGTTGACATTTGTCTTCTGCCACTTGTCCCTATCTTCAATTTGAGTTGGAGTGGTGTCTTCTGAAAGACACTTGGAGTGGAGCTTATGACACTTGTCATATCTCCCTCCTAAGCTTGATGCTTATATATTGTAAGATAACTTGTAAATAATTAAGGCCTTTTGTTCAGTCCCAATAGAAGAGCCAATTTGTAAGCAATGGAACCAATCCACTGTAGGACTTGGTAAGGCCCATAGAATTTTATAGCAATTTTTTAGCACCGATGAAGTTGGAGGTATGGCTATTTGTATGGTTGTAAGTGAAGGAAAACCATATCATCCACATCAAAGATATGCTCGGATCCGTGTTGGTCAACCTATTGTCGCATCCGATTTTGGGCCATGTCCAAATTATGCTTCAGCTGGTGAAGGGCATCAGTTTGTTGGAGCATAATTTGGACATGGCCTAGAACCAAATGTCCTGGAGCTACCTGGAATGTATAAAGAAGGTGTGGGTGGAGGGTACCCATAAACAACCTCAAAAGGAGTGAGATTGGTAGCTATATGATAGGACATGTTGTACCACCATTCGACCAAAGGAAACCACTTCACCCACTAAGAAGGATGATCTGATGCAAAGCAACGAATATAGGTCTCCAAACATTTGTTGACATTCTCAGTTTGACCATTTGTTTGTAGATGATAGACTAAACTCATTTTAAGCTTCATTCCCTGCAACTTAAACAACTCTTGCCAAAAATGACTAGTGAAGGTTGGGTCTCGATCGGACACAATGGAGGTGGGCATACCATGAAGGTGAAAAATGGAATCAAGAAATATTTGGGCAATGGTGGAGGCTGTGTAAGGATGGGCAAGGGAACAAAAATGAGCATACTTCGAAAGGCAATCCACTACCATGAGAATAATAGACTTATCACCCGATTTAGGTAACCCTTCGATAAAATCCATTGAAATATTAGTTCAAACCTGATCTAGAATGGACAAGGGTTGAAGAGTACCTAGAGAATGAACAGTTTCACCTTTCATCCGTTGGCAGGTATCACAAGCTACCATGAAGTCATGGATGTCATATTTCATCCCTTTCCAAAATAATGTGCGCTTGAGGTGTACATACGTTTTGAGAAATCTAGAATGACTTGCAAAGGGATTAGTGTGTAGTTCCTTCATGAAGAGGTCACGGAGTGACAAGGCATGGGGAATAACAAGGCATTGGTGATAATGCAAATCTTGGCCATCCCAATTATAGCCTAGGAATGAAGTTAGATCAGATTGAATTGAATCCATCAAAGCTTGTAGGTTTGCATCTTGAAGTACCTCCTATCGTAAGGAATCTATCCATTGGGGTACAGGTGTGGAGATAGCACATATCATACTGAGGGCTTCAAATTGGCGAGAGAGAGCATCAACCACAAGATTTTATTTTCCCTTATTATAGGTGATATCATAATCATAGCCTATAAATTTAGAAATCCATTTTTGTTGTTCTAGGGTAGCAACCTGTTGTTCTAAGAAATATTTGAGACTCTGATGGTCTATTTTAATGGAGAAATGGTGCCTAATGAGATATGGTCTCCAATGGGTGATAGCATGTAATATGGCCAACATATCCTTGGCATATGTATATTTTTCCAAATTACGCTCAAAGAGTGCCTTATTGGTGAAGGCCAAGGGTCTCCCTTCTTGCATCAATACTGCCCCAATTCCACGACCAAAAGTGTCACTTTCAATGATGAATGGTTTAGAGAAATCTGGTATGGATAGAATAGGTGTGGTGGTCATGGCATACTTTAATTCAAGAAAGGCTTGATCAGTAGGTCCTGTACAAGTGAAAGAGTCCTTCTTTAACATAGGTGTGAGGGGAGCTGCTATTTTTCCATAATTACAAATAAATTTCTTGTAATAACCTGTAAGTCCTAAGAATCCCCGAAGTCCTTTGAGAGTGCAGGGTTTTGCCCAGTCCTAAACTACCTGAATATTCTTAGGGTCAACCTTGACACCATATTTGGAAAAAATGTGTCCTAAATACTCCACTTTAGTCAGACCAAAGGAGCACTTAGACCACTTAGCAAAAAGTTGATGTTGGGCCAATAACTGTAATGTCTGATCCACATGGGTAAGGTGTTCTTCCCACAAGTGGCTATAAACCAATATACCATTAAAAAAAACTAGGATGAACTTCCACATGAAAGGATGGAAGATGTTGTTCATAAGGCTTTGAAATGTGGATGGTGCATTTGTCAAACCAAATGGCATTACCAAGAATTCATAGTGACCTTCATGAGTATGAAAAGCAGTTTTTGTATTATCCTCATCCTGGAGCCTGATTTTATGGTACCCTGAATGAAGGTCCAAATTAGAGAAGTACATAGCTCCATGTAATTCATCCAAAAATTCATCCACTACCGAAATGGGAAATTTATCCTTGATGGTGATCTTATTGAGCTCATTGTAGTCTATTCACAATCGCCACAAGCCATATTTATTGCAAACTAGAAAAACTAGAGAAGAATATGGATTGGTACTGGGTCGAATGACACCTGCCTTGAGCAATTCCTGTACCATCTTCTCAATTTCTGACTTGAGAGCATGAGGATACTAGTACGGTCTGATGTTCAGTGGTGCACTATTCAAAAGTAGTGGAATAGCATGGTCATGAGAGCGACAAGGTGGCAGTGTAGTTGGTTCTAAAAAGACGTCATTGTGCTTGGTTAGAACAAGTTGTAAATCTATTGGAAGTGGATCTACTGTAGAAATGGGTGGTTGAATTGAAAATATTTGTGCAATGACCCCACGGGAGGACTTTTTCAACAACTTCTCCATGCAATTGGAACTAATAATTTATGTAGGGCCAACCTTGATACCCTTGAGGGTATATTTTTGTCCATTTTGTGAAAATTGTAGCCATAGTTCTACAAGGTTGTAGGGGAAAGTGCCCAAGGTGCTCATCCATTGGGATCCTAACACAACATCACATCCTCCCAATTAGAGGGTGAACATATCTTGCTTGAGTTCATAATCCCTTATCTAAATTTTGACATTTTGACATTTACCTTTACAAGGTAAGGTGCCTCCATTGGCCACCATGACTTCAAAATAATTGCATGAGTGTATATAGTAGTTGGTCTGTTTGGCCACCTAAGGATCAATAAAGTTGTGTATACTACCTGAATCAATAAGGATTGTGAGATGTTGGCCTTTGAAATAACCCACAAATTTCATGGTTTGTGGGGTGGTAATCCCAACAAGAGCATGGACTAAAATTTTTGCTAGTTTTTCTAATGGTTCCTCTTCCTATGGAGTTGGTGCCTCAGTTGTATCACTCTCCTCATCACTATGGTCATTGTTTTCTAGTTCCTCCACATATATTAAAAACAATCTCTTATTTGCACATCTATGCCCCTTCGTAAAATTTTCATCACAATTATAACATAAACCTTAGGTGCGACATGCTTCCATTTCCTATGTAGTTAGCTACTTGGAAGCAGGAGGTTTATTATAAGTATGGTTTTGGAACCGAGGAGGGAAAGAAGGTTGGTTATGCAAAAATCGTGATATCCGCCTTTGAGCTCAGAGTTTAGATTCGGCCAATCAGGCTAAACTGATAGCCTCCATCATGGTGTGGGGTTTGAACATCTTGAATTCAGCCTGGAGATCATCTCGTAACCCACTAAAAAAACAACTCATAAAAATCCCTCATTCAAACCCTTAGTTTTATTGGCCAATTTCTCAAATTGGGTCTGGTAATCACGAACTAAGGTGGTTTGTTTTAGCTTTGTTAGTGCACCTGTAAAGTCATCATAATCATTAGAGAAAAATCAGGTGAGTAGTTGGGACTCAAAGTCCTCCCAAGATAGATCGGGGTTAGCAACCCATATCCATTGGAACCAGTGTAAGGCCTTAGATTCTAGGTTGAAGGAAGCCATATGAAATCGATGATAGACAAGGACATTATGGAGTCGAAATAACTAATCAACCTGACATAACCACCCATAGACATCATTTCCATTAAACTTAGGGGAGTCTAATTTAGGCATTCTAAAGGTTGGATCTGAATTAGAGTGATTGTCATATGGTATTCGTCGACCTCATTCAGAGTTTTCAGCATGGTGTTCAGTTTTGGTACTGTCATGCAATTTGGTCTCCATCTCTATGAGTTGTTCTTCTAAATGGATTCTAGTGTTATCTTGATCCAATCGAAGCTCTCGAATCTCTGTGCCTATGTTCTTGTTTATAGAGGTCAAGTCAACAATGGATTTTTTTAGGGTGACCAATAATGTGCCTAAGTCTAAATCCTTTTGTCATTGTCCTCAAGTGTTGCTTGCCATTGCGGTCCCTCTTGTGCTGATTTACTAAAAATAGACCTCGAATTTTTAGGAGTTACTATTTTTAGTAAGGGTTCAAAATTCAATTTGGTAAATGAGTTGCAACACTGATTTTAGGATAGGGTCCACTCCGGTGGCTGTTTGATCTGAGCACTCAATGAGGAGATATACTAAATTTCTTGACTTTTTGTGATCTCTTGTTGGTTGCAAGTCGATGTCAAGGTAATTTCTTCCACTTGTACTTAAAATTTCACCAATGAGTCCTTGAGGGTCTTTTGTGCAGAATAACAAGTAGATTCTATTCCCAAAAATTTGGATCAATTTGATGGACCAATGAAAAGTTATGGCCTTAGCAAGAAAAATCAAAATTTGCTATTTTTAGAAATTTGGTGCAAAATTTGACCAGGAGCTGCCAAGGACAATTTTATCTAGAATAGAGTGTAGAATTTTCTGCTAAATTTTTTAGTCAATATGAGCTTTGTGTGAAGAGATATCCCTATTTTAATAAAATTTTCTGCTAATTTTTTTTTCTACTATGTTGACGAGACTACTGGTGTTCTCTATTTTTATTTGAAGTTACGGTTCAAAATTTGCCCTCTGGAATCAACTATCACTGACTTGTGTAGTCTGTTCCCTAACCACCGTGTCACTCACTATTCTCTGTTCTTGTCACATGTACTAGGGTTACTGACACAGTTGCTACTTCTGACCTTTGGGAATTTTTTGACACTGACAACTCTATTTTTGACACTAAAATTCTGCAATTATAGACTGGTACAGAGGACTGTTACTATCGCTGTCTCAACTGTTCAGATTTTGACCACAGGCTATTTCAAACACTTGCAAAATTTTGTCTTGACTATTGGTGCATGCAAGTTGGTTTCTATGATAGGGAAAGCCTTCTCTGTATGCTCACTTTTGGGAATGGTGAATGCAAGTTAGTAGAACATGGATGGGTTGGTTTGCAAGGGGATGATACTTTGCTTTTGTTTTGTTTTCATAAACCAAGTATGCTAAGTAAGGGAGTATGTAATACCCATAGGCCCTCTGTTATAACATAGTGATGAACAATAGTGTTCGAACCAATATTTTAGGCCACTACTCAAGGAGGATTCTACACATACCCTTGAGCACACTATCTGCCTCTCTGATAGTACAAGAGGGTAATCGTCCAGGATGCTGTATCCTGTGGACTATGGATAATACAAGGCCGAAAACCTTCCTAATGGATAAAATATTGTTTAAACCTAGATTGCCTCCTAATATACCCAAAGATATGTGGGAGCTCAATTCCGTGTGCAAGTGTTGTCTAAGGCCTGGGTATTAGAGCCTAATCACCCCTCACTTCACTAGACACTTTATGGGATATCTAGCTTAGCCAATAATGACAGCTACTTCATGATATTTTAAAACCCTTGACACAGGGTTTCTAACCTACACTACTGTATTTTTGTTTTGGTATTTTTTGATTTTCTACGAAAAAATGACTGTATTTTTTGGATTTTTTTTTATAAAGGAAAAACATAAATAAAAAACACACAAGAAAATTATACCTAACAGGTGGAATGACTAGCAAGAATCATCTTAGTTGCAGCAAAACTTGGCCCTAGAAAGCACTCTAATACCATTTTTTAGGAACCTACTATTAAAATAAAGAACACTCACACAAAATACTAAAAAATAATTCACATACATCAAATAACTCAATATCACTATGCAAAAATCAATTACAGAAATAAAACAATCTCACAGTAACACTGAATCATGGGCCTCTTCGAGGGGGAAACCTCCTTCAATATTTCATTAGCTTGCAAAAGGATAATATTGTACATGGCTTCATATCTTTTTAAAGGAAAACTTCATGCAACCCTACCTAAATGCTCAAGAGGTGGCTTACATGCAAAATACCACTTGAGCTAGAATCTTCCACCAAATGGTGGTTACAATATTGATAAAAATGGTTACATGAAATGGTACCACTTGGCGAGGTATCTTACTACATCGGTTACAATATTGATAAAAATGGTTACATGAGATGGTACCACTTGGTGAGGTACCTTTATTTCCACCTACATTACTAAGTATTTCATAATAACATTAAAATGGGATCCCCACATTGGAAGTGGGTTATTACATAGGTAAATGAGAATTACAACATGGTGTTAGGATAGGATCCTAACATGTATTACCCGATTCAATGATATTATATTAGTTCTTTTGTTCTTTTTGACCAAACCAAGAAAAATTAAAACCATCAAGACTAGATTGGTGCCATGTCCATTGGGTAGTTGTAGCAGATTTATATTTTTTGTTAACTCAGAAAGGAACAAGAAAGGAGAACTAGTTCATCTTCATTCATTCAAATGATGTAATCAATAAAAATGATTAAACTAGCAAAGGAAAGCATCACCCACACATTCAAATTACTGTAATATGTAAATAAGTAGACACATAAACCATAAACATAGGAAATGCCAAAAATAGAGTTGGAGTTTATATTATATGAAATTATTTACATAAAAATCTTGGTAGAGTGCTCGGGTCTTATATGATAATAAGTACAATGCCACCCTTGTTCTAATATCACAATAGGGGGTTGTTTCTCTCAATATTAATTGTAGTGATGTGGTAGTCTCCAAATCTAATGCATCCATAGGAAATAATCTTAATAAACAAAGCTTCCTAGATAGTCCCTATAAATGGTAGAAGAAATGGTGAGATAAGAAATATAGGAAAGACACACACAAAGGAAAATATGACTAACTTTTAGACACAACTATACCTAGAATTAAATTTTTCTTTTAGAGGTTTGATGATAATTTTTGTTGTTGCAATGGTATTCTATATATAGAGTTGGATTCTGAAGTGGGGTTGTAACTATTTTCTCATCGGCCCTCCATTTGGCATGATCTCCTCTTTCTTATAAAAATGTGGTAGAATAAAAAATGGGCATGTGGCCCACACCCTTATCCTTAAAGGGATGATGTTTGTTACTATATGCTATCCTTCCCACTATCCTGAGAAGGAGGCTCTATCGTGCTTTAATCATGAACTTCCTTTGGTGCGTTGGGCCCTACTTATTCCTTTCCAATATTCTATAGAATTTGATCAATGTACACCCATGCCTCATCATGTAAGGTTAAGGTAAATAGTAGCATGTTTACATCCTATGTGACCTTATTCACCCATTCCTTGGACCACTCCATGATGTTCTCATTAAAGACACATAAGCGATCCACCATCACCACCAAATAGGTGAACTATTTTTTTAACTTTGTGTCTTGACCAAATTCAAAGCCTTGTATTTTATTGAACACAAAATATTTGATATCAAGAGCTTGGATAAATTCATCCAGCATAAGCCCATAGTCATTTAACTCATCCTCTACTTCCTGTTTGGAGTTGATGATTTCTTTGTCCTAGTGAAGCCAATTTAGTTTTTTTTGTAGATAAATGAAAACTTTCGCATATTCTTCTACAAAGAAACAAACAAAACCATCACTCAAGGTAGCTACCCCTATGCTAATATCCACGTAGTTTTATTTTAATTTTTGGAATACAGGATATATCAGTTTCACTCTCTGATTGGCTTGTTGCAACAAGTCTTTTAGAATGCTGACAATATGCCTAGTAGCATAGATATTATAGAATATTGATGATATGTCATCCATTTTTTCCTGTACCTTATCCTTCATCTTCTGCTTGAATTCTTAAATAGACCCAAAATGGTCATCGGCCTGTATGGTGATGGCCTGAGAGGGAACCGAAATTTGCTTCAATTGATTGATCTTCACCTACAATTTTTGTACTTTAATCCATAATTGTTCTACCTTTGTAGCTTTGGTTTTTAAAGCTACAACCTCCTTCTCCATTGATTTTTATACACGTACTTAAGAGGCTACATGTGATTTCATCATATCTAGTGGTCCAACCTCGGCCATAATTACTCCCTTATTGAGGTCAATCATGGCTTCCTTTAGGCTTGGTGGTAGAGGGATAGTAAATGTGGTAGTGGACACGTGTCCCTATGGCCTTACTTACTCCTTTACTAGGAGATATTTGCTCCTCCATGTATTGTATCTGGTCTTCTTCATTGGCTATGAACTGGAGTGAGTCCCTCATTCTAGATAGCATGAATTTCTTTTGTGCTTAAGTCAACTAACTCAATTTAGGTCCTTTTCTTGGTAGGGGATTGTGAGGGACTTCCTTCTTGAACTTCATGTTACCTAAGTATGCTTGATAGTCCCTTAACTTATTGTATCTTATTTAGGGCCTTCGAAGGAATTGGATGTTCCTTTTGGTTGATCACCAGGGTGTTAGAGAACAATGTGGATTGGTCGGCTGCTAGATTAGTCTAGTTAGATGGGGATATCAATGCATTTACCAATGATGTGAAACTTTGCACTTGCTCTGAGGAGCAAGTGACTAACTCTTTTTCTTTCAATGTGGTAATGGGAGAGCTAGAGGATGAGGGGAGTCTCACCTGCTCCTACTGAGCTTCATCTACTATCCTCATCATGACTTCAAATAAATTGGTATTTTGGTGAACAACCTAAAAGGTGGGGTCTTGGAATTCTTTTGGGGGAGCAACTAGGACCAAAGGGACCACCTTATCAACCAAAAATCCTCTATGAAGCCTCAAGTTGGAGCCATAGTCTCCTACCACTTATAATTTTCTATGCAACCTATTTTCCATTTTCCACACCAAATCTAATGGTCATTTTGGCCTGAGTACTTTCTGCATTTCATCCTCAAAATCATCCTCCCTATGTGTGACCTGTAAGAGGGAAATCTTTGACGAGACAATGTGTCTATGATATCCATGCGGGTCATAGGATCTCCAAGTTACTTCCTGGAAATAATATGTATCCATGTTCCATATAACTTGTAGCAAGGAGAAGTGGCCCATATATGTGTAAGGGCCCATTCTATAGGGAATAGACACCCATGGGACACTCCCCTTTTTCCTTATGGACCAAATTTTCACCTCTTCTACTATATATTAGGATATCTCCAAGATGGATATGGATGTCAGGTAATGTTTTAGCAATGCTTTTGATAGTAACTTGGACCCATAGATCCTAATATAGGAAAATTATTTTGTATAAAATAAATCACGTACCTTAGATTTATGCAAGAATGTTCTTACCCTGATCCCAAATATATCAGGCTTATCTCTACATAGGTGAGTATGAATTATTGGAAGGACATTCTCAAATAAGGTCATGTAGCTCGAGCACCCTTCTTGTATACACAAAAGTCTATCTTGGATTGTGGTTGTGCTAACTCCTCCTATTTGAGCCACCAAGGATTGGTCTAATTGGCCTATAACTAAATGAACCAGAAATGAATAATAGGAGAAGAGGGAGCTCTTCCCTATTGGCCATTATGGCTTCCTATAATTTTATCAGTTCCTTGTCCATGTTGCCACTGATAACATCTTCCCACCGATATATGGGAACCTTATATATCCTATTGCATTTGATTATCAAAAATATGACCTCCTTTGTAACATGTTCTAAATATTTAGATCCCAGAACTAGGTTGATCATATCAGCATAATATTGTACCCAAGGGCAGAGAATGAACTTGTGAATATGAAAAAAAGGAGGCCTATGCTTATTTCTTTTCAAAAGCATCTCTGAGAAGGAGGTGTTTAGCATGAAATTGGATTGGAGAGCTAGTGTTTGGAAATCCAAGACTCATGAGGCTGTGGAGAGCCTGGATACTCATATAATTCTATTGGCTATCAACCGAACCACCACCTGATTTGCATGGTCTTGGATAGTCCTATTTTTGGGATTATATGCTAATTCCAACCATGATAGGAGTTTTGAGGAATGATAGACCCTAGGGCAAGTTAACCTGCCAAGGTTGGTATTCCATTTGTTACATACAGGGCTTGGCTCACCATTGTCTTGTTGCACCCTCATGAACAAACCCCTCAGTAGAGTGGGGTATCATTGATTATCCTCTTCCATGGGATCAAATATATATATGATTATGTTTAACACATCCTATACCTGAATTTATGTAATATCTTTGCTGGTGTCAAGTGGTTTAAGTGTTTTTTAGTCTTTGGATCTCCCCACCCTTCTAATTATTGACTAGGCCCCTATCAATTTTTTTATTCAAGACTTTACGTCCATCTATCCCATTGTAGCTATGCTGGTGGAGGCCATTAATGGAGTGGTGATACCCTTCTATCATGGAATTTAGTTATTTCAATTTATCCTTCTAGACTGCACTCTACATGCACACAAAGAATCCTCTAGTTCGATGTCATGAGGATGATCCGCCACCTTCCTTTTAAAAGAGCCTGCATTAATTTTGTTAGGTGGAGTGTTGTTTCCTTATTGGTTAGAAGGACCTTATTAATTGTGCCATGAGGGTAAAGTACACAAATTAAATCATTACAACATGCTTATCAAACACTTTCCAGGCCTATTTGTTTGGATCTTCACTAGGTGGAATCATGGCCACTTACATGTTTGCTTATTATTGGCTTAGGCAAGGTGTGACTTTGTGAGGAACACAACTTTAAGGAAGAGGTGCATTAAATTCATACACATTTATTATATCCATGTGCTTCAAGGGGGGAGCATACCAAAAATTCAAAATTTCATGCAATCCACTTGGGGTGGAGTGCACAATCAAAAATGGGGTGCATGGACTAGTGCATTCCTTGTGTGCTCCACTTGCGATGGGGTGCACAACCTAAAATGGGTGCACGGAATAGCACACCCCTTATGCACTCCTCATGATATGGGGTGCATAACTCGAGAGGGGCACATAGACTAGCATGCCCCTTGTGTGCTCCATTTAAGGTGGGGTGCATGACCCAAAAGGGGGTGTGTGGACTAGCATGTCCCTTGTGCGCTCCACTTGAGATAGGGTGCATGACTCGGGAGGGGACATGCATACTAGTGTACCCCTTGTGCACTCCACTTGAGGTGGGATGCATGAGTCAAGAAGGGGCATGTAGACTAGTGTACCCCTTGTGCACTCCACTTAAGGTGGAGCACACAACTCAAGAGGGGGTACACAGACTAGCACACCCCTTGTGCACCCCACTTGATGTGGGGCACATAACTCGAGAGAGGATGCATAGACTAGCAGGCATATTGTGAAACTTTTGCACTTTATAGGGGGATGATGTGCACAACTTAAACACCAAACTAATCTTTGAAAAATTTAAAAAAGGGGGATTTGCTTACTAAGACAACATGTATATATGAAAGGTAAATCAACCTATATTGAACCCTAAAATAAAATGAGGGTAGCTTCGAAATAGGGGTTGCAAACCAAAATGCCTCGACCCTTGGTTGGATCTATTCAGCACATAGGGCCAAATTTAGAGCAAATTTTAAAATTTGCATCAAGAACCTGAGCTAATCCTTGAATCTAGGATTTATAAGCACATTGAGAAGATAAGTGTTCTGCCTTCTTCAACCTCCCTTATTATTTATAATTCTTTTTATTGTCTCAAAACCCATGGGGTGGAGGAATTTTTAGATTTTTTATCACTAGATATGCCTTCTCCTCTCGAATTTCTAGCTCTCATTATTTTGGAGAAAGGGTCTCCAAGCCCAAAAACCAAAAGCCACAGAAAAGGGATCATGGATGTGGGGATTGAGAGAAAAGTGAGGAAGCCCCAAAATAAAGAATATCAAAAAAATAGACATATTCAAATATAGAAAATGAGACTTAGCTAGTTTTAGGATTAGATGAAGTATTGGTTCTAGGGGGGAAAATTTGAAGATAACATCCTTCAATAATATTTTCCCTCACAGGTTGAGATATGGGAAGAAATCCTCTTTCAAACATGGTAAATGAAGTTCTTATCTTGGAATGTTAGGGGCCTTAATGGTCACTCAAAATAGAGGTTAGTGGTTTCTCTTAGATTTAAACTTAATTTGGATATTATTCTTTTGCAAGAAACCAAGGTGGAAGAGAGTAAAGTAGATTTAGTTAGATTGGCTATTTGGAAGAATGTAGGTTTTTGTGCTAGTCCAACCCATGGGGCATCAGGGGGTTTTCTATGTTTGTGGGATTCAAAAAAATTGGTGGGTTCAGTGTTTTCAATATCTGATAGAATAAAAAATGTTCTATTTTGTTGTAAAGATACTAATAGGAGATGGATCTTGACCAATATTTATGCCCCAAATTCATATGTTGATAGAGGTCTTCTTTGGGAATCATTGTGTACTCTAAGAGAAGGCCTGCTAGGTGAAGCTTAGATCTTGGTTGGATATTTTAATTCTCCTTTGTATCATGCTGATAAAAGAGGAGGTATTGCCAAAAATTTGAGAGGAATAGAGGATTTTACCCCTTGTTAATACAAATGAGCTAATGGACTTAGACCTTAAAGGTAGCAAGTTTACATGGAGTAATAGAAGAATTGGTAATCAACTTATCCAAATAAGATTAGATAGAGTCCTTATATCGAAAGAAGCATGGTTTTTTTTTGGAGACACCTCTTTATATTCCCTATTAAAAGTGGGTTCAGACCATAACCCTCTAGTTTTTTAATCTTCTCAAGGCAATTTCAAATTTCCTAAACCCTTTAGATTCAAAGTAATGTTTCTAAAAGACCCAGGGATGGAAGCTAATATTAGTGAGTGGTGGGCTCAAAAATTCTTTGGGCCATTAATATCTCAAGTGGCTAAGAAATTAAGGTGGGTTAAATTTAATTTAAAGATCTAGAATAGAGATATTTTTGGTCTTGTGAATGTGAAAAAGAGTCCTTGAAGGCCCAACTTAAATCTTTGGAGACTGAGATTGAAATTGAAGAATTTTTGGAGGAAGTCAAAATGAGAGAGAAGACTTTGTTGGTGGGCCTACACAACATTTTGGTGTGTGAGGAAATGCTATGGACACAAAAATCCAAAGCTATGGTTAAAAGGAAGGGTTAGGAATATAAAACATTTACATGTGTCCACTATGAGGTGTAAGAGTATTAACAAGATTCATGAAATTTTAAAAGTAGAAGGTCAAAAATCAATTGATATTCATGAAATTAGAGAAAAAATAGTAAACTACTTTGAGTATTTGCTAGAGGAGAAGTCAAATGGGTATGAAGAAGCAAAAATAAAACTATTATCTAGCATTCTACAACTAGTTACAGAAGAGATGAACTCTATTTTTATCAGCCCTTTTGAAGACAAGGAAATTAAAAAGGTAGTATTTTCCATGGGAGGGTTAAAAGCTTTGGGTACAGATGGGTTCTTTCCTATATTATTTTAGAGATACTGATACATTGTGGGGAGAGATATTGGAAATGCTTTGAAAGATATTTAGAGAACAAGGTATATTTTGAGGGATGTTAATTCCACAATTTTTATGCTTATTCCTAGCTCTCACAGGATCAAGGATTTCAATGATTTATAACCTATTACTCTATGCAACATTATGTACAAAATTTTCTCCAAGGTTTTGGTTAATAGACTAAAATTCTTCCTCTCAGAGATCATTGATCTAGCTCATGAAGGTTTTGTGGCTGGAAGATAGATATTGGATGGGATTATTGTTGTGCACAATATCATCCATTCTATAGATAAAAGTGGAAGAGTGGGTCTTTTTATTAAATTATATATGAACAAATATTATGACCATGTATCCTAAGATTTTTTATAAAAGTTATGCATAAATTTGGGCTCCATCTATGGTGGCTTAGTTTGATCAAAGAATATATTTTAACATCTTTTTTTTTAGTCTTAGTTAATGGGTTAGTAGTTGGGTGCTTTAAGAGCCAAAGGGGGCTTCACCAAGGTGACCCTCTCTCCTCCTTTATTTTTATTCTACTTTTTTAGGTGCTTGGTAGAGCTATAAAATTTTATTCGGGTATCAAAGGTATTATTCTAATTTTACACTTTGATCACATATCTCATAAAAATTCATGGATGATACTCTTTTGTCCACTATTGGGTCAGAAGATCAATTTCCACAAGAGTAGACTTTTTTTCCTGAATGCCCCCTCAATAGGCAAAGGAAGATTACCATAATTTTGGGTTGTGAGATAGCGGCTTTATCATATTATTATTTAAGGATGCTCCTATTTAGTGGTAGAATAAAAGAGAACCTGTAGGATCCAGTATTAGATAGGATTCAAAAAATGCTTGTTGGCTAGAAATGGGCTCTTCTTAGCTAATTTGGAAAGGACTAGTTAGTTAAGGCAACTCTATAGAGCATTCCAATATATTTCCTCTCTATTTTCAAGGCCTCGATGAAAGTAGTTTAAAATATTGAGTAGCTCCAAAAGTCTTTCTTATGGTCTAGCTCAAAGAATAAGAAAATATTTCATCTTGTCTTGTGGGAACAATTTTGTAAAGAAATAAAATATAGGGGTCTATGTTTCAGAAGGATTAAGTTGAAGAATGAAGCATTGATGGTAAAGTAGGCATGGAAGTTGTTTAAGAAGGAAAAAATTGGATAGGTGAATATTGTGTTGGCTAAATATTTTTCTACTAGTTTTAATTTCCTGAATGATCCCTCTTCAACATCAAGATTGACCTTTTGAATCAGTATTTTGAAAATGAAAAGCATGATTCATAGAGGGTATAGATGGATTTTGTGAAGTGGGAATATTGATTTCTAGAAGGATTCATGGATCTAGGATCAACCTCTAATATCCTTCCAATAATTGGTTATAGTTGAACCCATAGACACTACTATGTTTGGTTCTAAGGTGGTTGATTATATGTAAATTCAATAGGGGGTTAAAAGTTGGAAATCACTTAGAATGTGTAATATGAATATGCCAGAACAAAGGAGTTTTAGCCTCATTGAAGATTTATTAAGGATTAAAGTTATAAAGAACACAAAATATGAAGACAACTTAATTTGGAAGAATGAAAGTGATGGGTTATTTTCAATTAAGTCATCCTATAAGATTGCTTCTGATGCCTCGAAGGAAGGCCCTATTTTAAGAAGAATCTAGGTTAAAGGTCTTATGCCAAAAGTGAATTTCTTATTTTGGTTGGCATCTTAAAGGTCTTAGGTCTTATTTAGATTTGAATAGTGAAAGTTTACCATGGTCTAAAATATAATTTACGTAAAAATATTTTACCAAACTTATAATTATGTTTGAAATTAACATTATTAAATAATTATTATAAGAGGAATATGGAAGGCACTATCATTACCTAATGATCAAATAATTTTATTTTTATCAACTCATTTGATCTAAAATTGTGATTCCAATAATTATTCCTAAATTACAAAGCATCCATATATAAACACTTATAGAAAAATAATATTTCATTGCTTAAATGGGTGCAAATACACATTATACAAGGTCATTTTAATTTTCGGCATGAGTAATTCAAATTGTTTATAATACAATTTTTTTAAACTTTATTGAGTCATTTTGTTAAGTTAATAATCGACTCAACTTAAATGTTTTTTTAGGATTTAAAAATATTAGCATATACATCATAAATGTAAAACTAAACTAAATCAAGTGTAAATGAGCAAAAATACCAAATGTTTTACCAAAACATATTTCATTGATTAAAGAGAAAATATCATGTCCTTAGGAAAAGTAATATTACCTAGAATATTCATATTTTTTCCTTTAATATCCACTCTCTTTTTCCTATTGTGAAATTAATGGCTTTTGCACTCAAATTATCTAGGTAGGTGACGCAACCAACTTGTTAGAAGCATAATTTTGAGCTTAGGATTCTGACCTATTAAAAATAATTTATAATCTTAGAGGAAGAACAATATGTTTAAATAGGTAACTAATTTATAGGCATAGTTCCCAATAACTTTCTATAAAAAATTCTATAAGCCCTAAAAAATGCAATCTAAAATATACTAAATATAGTAATTTTCTATTATTTGTAGCCAAAATACATGTATATCCATGTTGACACATCACTAGAAGATAAAACACAAAGAATAGGTCATATCTATGTAAATTTTCATTTAATGTGCACTTTGTAACTTAGGGAAGGTGAACCACTTTCATATTTCCATATGATTGACCTTTCATATTCAATAAGATGAATTTTCAACCCACCAAGTATTGTATAAAGAAATATTTGCCCATGACTATAAAAAGTATGAGTAATATATGAATTATAGTCTCATATTGTAACAACCCACCTTGGTAGAACTTATTATTAAAATTTATTTATGTATTGATATGTGTATATCTAATGCATACTCTCATTTTATGTTGTCGATAAGAGTGGGTAGTCAAACTTTATGATTTGATATCTATTCTTGGAATATGGTAATGTTGATGTATTTATGGTTGCAGGACTAGGTACTCTCACCAATTAGATTAGTATGGGACAACCACCTGAGTTGAAAGAAAATTTGGAAAATGATGGTTGTAAAGGACACAAGATTACACTAGAGAGGGGGGGGTGAACAGTATAAGACCACTTTTTACTTTTCTTTCCCAATCAATATTATGCAATGTATAGATAGCAATATCAATAGCAGTAATCAAAGCAATGCATAAATCACCACACACAATAGAGACACCACAATTTACGTGGTTCACCCAATGTGGGCTACTCCACTGGAGAAAATATTTCACTAAAATTTTCTCAATCAATCTCTTGGGAATCCTTTCCCTATTACAATGTTTATGGACCTCTGTCCAAAGGAGATACCAATCCCCTAAATCAAGTTCGTGGATCTCTATCCACAGGAGACACCAATCTCCTAATATCTGCTCTGGCTGGTGATCCTCTAGAAGACCTCTGCCTCCACTACCCTTAGCAAATGGAACTCTATCCATAGAAGACACCTATCCTCCTTGCTATGGCTGGAGATATCTGTCCTCAACTCTATCACCTCCAAAGCTCTATCTCAAATCTGTACTAAACACAGTCCTTCGATCTAGCACAAATCTGTCCTCAATATCTGTCTCTGGTCTGGCACAAACCTGTCCTCAAATCTGCACCAAAATCTATCCTTGAATCTATACTAAACATAGTCCTTCGGTCTAGCACAAATATATCTTCAATATCTATCCTCAAGCCTTAACTCAAAGCTTGAATCAATCTCAAATCAACTCAGTTGGATCTATCCCAAACCCTAACTCAAGGTTTGAACAAATCAATCAATCAACTCTACTCACAAGCCTTCACAAAGACTTGTCAAATCTGCTTTGTAAGCTTCCACAAAATCTCACACCAATCTATCCTCAAGTCCTCTCTAGAACTTGTCCAATATGCTCTACAAGTCCTCACTAGAACTTGTTCAAATATGCTCAATAAGTTCTCTCAAGAACTTATCCAAATATGCTCTCAATCTATATTGTAAGCTTCCACAAAAGCTTACCCAAATCTATCCACAAGTCTTCTCAAAGACTTACCTCAAATCTGCTCAACAATTCCACACTAGAACTTGTCCAATCTCATAGAAACATAAAGAGAAATGAGACCCAACCCCCCAAAAAAGAATTGTTAGAGACTCAATATGCTTCAAATTCACCTCAATACTCAATCACTTTCTCAAATCAATTCAGAATATAGAATAGTTTGTTTTATGGAACTTGAACAATCACTTCACACATCCACTTGACTAGGCTCAACCAAATCTACTCAACCAATCACTCAATGAAACAATCCTTTCTTACAAACCCTAGTCCAAGCATATGAACACTCACTCAAAATATTTCCAACAATGCTCAACAACCAATCTCACATAACAATGATACTCATGTTCTTTTCAAACCCTAGTTCAAGTTCTTCACTCAACAACTCACTTCAACAACAATGCTTATAAAACAATCTTCACATAACAATGATACTCATGTTCTTTTCAAACCCTAGTTCAAGTTCTTCACACAACCAATGGCTTCAACAACAATGCTTATAAAACAAGGTTTTAACAACAACTCTCTATTCCAGAAAACCTTGAAGCATTAACTCAACACACTTAAAAAGGAAACCCTAATCAAGTCCTTTTCACTCCAAACTTATTTTCTAGAAAACCAACCAATCAATTCAATTATGGAAGAATGTGCTCATACCTTTTCTTGATGATGAAGGAACTTGTAAAATCTGCCACAACCACAAACACCTCTTTGCCAAGCTTAAAGAAGTTAGAAAACTCTCACAAAGATACAATGCAAATATCAAACCACACATACACCTTATCACTCCATCTTGAAGAAAACATCCATCAACATATACAAAAATAATTGACCAAATACACCTTATAATCTCCCAATTAAAATAATATTCAATGCCAAGAATAATATCAATACAATCTCCTTTTCAAAATAACTCAATGGCAAGAAGTCCTTTCAACACTTTTAAATCTTCAATAAAACCAATGTGACACAAACACTTTATTCAAAAATAAAGCTAACTCCTTATTCCTCCAATTTACCAAAAATAATGATTAATTAAAAACCCTTTTTAACTAACCCTTTTAACTCCCTAAGACCTCATGTCAAACCTTAGGCATCATAAAAATATATTCAAAATTTTATTACCTTTGCCTTGGTGGGACTCGAACTCACGATGCAGCCTCAACCAACGCCCTAGCCATGGCTCCAACCACTACGCGAGCTAGGTGCTCGCTTAGGGAGTAAAGAGCACCACGTGCTCTATAAAGCTCCCCTTGTGCACCTAATAAAAAAACATACGCTGCTCCCTTCGACGTTCCAAACACAACCAACAAAACAATGTTGCCACTATGATTCGATCATGGGTCACTCCATGCCCAAGCACTCTAGGCTCTATCCACTTGCCACTAGGCCACGCTACCTAGATGGCTCTTGAATTTTGATGCTCGTCGATTTATCCCTTATTCGTTGGTGCTAAACACAATGTTCTTGTCTCTTTCTTCGCATGAGTTCTCACAACACACGATTGCACATTTTTCTTTTCGAGAAAAAGGATATCTAAATGCCTCTAAGGCATATAGTTTTTATATCGATTTCCACCTTCAAACTTGAACGTCGATGCTTCAATTTTTAACTCATTAATTTATAAATTATTTAAATTCTTTAGAATTTAAATTTTATAAATTAACTTTTAAATCCCTTTGGCTTTATTAAAGCCTTTTTGACTTTACCACTTTGTATAAATAATATTTTTGCTCACCCATGGTTTTAATAAAAACCCTTCTAACTTATGCTTCCACATAATATTAAAAATATTATGAAGCTCTTTTGCCTTTAACCTTTGCATTGTTCCTCTTGACCTTTTTACATCAACGGTAGTTTTTCCTTGACATTAATGACAACTTTGTTCCTTGACATCAATGACAACTTTGACTCAAAATGTCCAACAATCTCCCCCTTTGTCATTGATGGTAACCCAAATTATTTTTACCATAAACTTAACCTTTTCTTTGTTTTGCTCCCCTTGGGACATTGCTCCCCCTGGCTCAATGCTCTCCTCTTTACTCAAATACCAAATATCTCCCCCTTACTCAAATATCTCCCCCTTTGACATCAATGGCAAAGGGTCACCTTTGGGGCTCGGGGCTAAGAATGAGTCTCTTAGCTTAGCCCCTCCCCCACCTCCTCTTGAGGTGGTTAATTCTGGGGTGGGAGTATTTCTACTCCCATAAAACACTGGTCTTTACCTTTGTCTTCTTTTATTTTTATCTGATCCTTCTGATTCCTCTAACTATTCCTTTCCATGTCCATGTTCCTGTCCATGTTCTTGTTCTTGTTCTTGTTCCTGTTCCTATTCATATCCATGTTCCTATTCTTATTCCTATTCATATCCATGTTCATGTTCCTGTTCTTGTTCCTGTTCATACTTGATTCTGGAATGTCTACTCTACACCACTTTGTTGTGTGTCCATAATTATTGCACTTATAACACTTAATGTTATTATTTCTTGGAGGTGCAAATGTCTTAGGATTTCTCCTAGTGAAGCCATATCCTCTTCTATCATGAACCCTGCAATTCATTGCCTTGTGACCAAACTGATTACATGAGTAGCAATACCCATGGAAAAGCTGTTTGTTCCCATATTCCTGTCTTTCATGTGTCCTGCACTATGAAGCCATGTGCCCAAACCTATGATATGAAAAACATCTTCCATTGAAGTTTCCTTTTCTTGACCTCATTGGTCTCTTAGTCTCTCTTAATCTATTCTGATTGTTGTTCCATCTATTTCTTCTTTGTGCATTGTTCCTATCCTTGTTGAACTTTTTGTTGTCCAACTCATCCTCAGATGTCTCATTTTCTCTTACATTATCTTCTTTGAAGTTTCTTCTTCTAAAGTGTCTTCTCCTTCAGAACTTGAGGTTGACTTTCCTTCCCATTTCTTTTGTTCCCTATTCAAATCCAAGACCTATCTTGCTTGATGTAGGCTTTTGTATCTTGATGAACTTATCTAAGTTCTTTGAGATATTTTTGAACCCTTGTAGCTTGAATTTGGAGTTTTTGACTTCCATTCTTAATGAAGCTACCTCTTGTTCTAGCTTTTCACATTCTAAGACTTTTACTTCTAGCTTATCCTTGAACTTCTTTGTCTTAGCCTTTGATTTTTCTAGATCCTCTATAAGAATTCTTCTCTCTTCATCACATTATTGAAACTGAGATTCTAATTTAGAGTTTTGCTTTCTTACCTTCTTTACTATTTCAAGAGCATAAATAAGTTCTCCCTTGAGATCATATCCTTCTTTATCTGATTCTTCCTCTATTTGTTTACCTTTGTCCACATATTTATTTTCTTTTGACTTGTCTTCTATAGGATCACTTTCTTCTTCTTCTAGTGCCATTAGAATATTCTCTTCTGGTCCTTCAAGTGCATCCTCATATTCATCATCACTGAAACTATAACCATTCCTTGTACAACTATCTTCAAGATGTCCAAAGTTACCACATCTAAAACACTTGAGAATTATTGGTGCCCTTTTCTGGACTTCTTTTTCTTCAATCATAAATAGGACTTCATCTCTATCATTATCTAAAAAACTAGCATCACTATCACTTGAGTACTTACTTGCCTTATCTCGCATAGTAGCTCCTCTTTTGCCTTTGAAAGAACTTATTTCCTTGTCTGCTTTGTCCATCCTTGTTTTTCTTTTGGTGCTAGTATCTTTTTGATTCCCTGTTTTTGTGATCATGTTTTTCTTCATCATTGTTATTCTTTGCTTCTTGAAAATCAGTTGCATAGTGACCATACTTTCCACAATTGAAACATTTAATGGATTTTATATCTCTAGATCTTCTTGAATCCTTATTCCTTCTACCATAATTAGCTTCTTCATCACTGGATGACTCATTGCTTGATTTTGACTTCTTACCCTTTGTCTTCTTAATTGCTTTGAAGGCTACTTCCTTTTGGGGATTAGGTTCTTTTGTTCTCATCTCAAAAGATGTAAGAATACCAAGCAACATATCTCTTGTCAAAGAATCACCATCCTTTGATTCTTCTATAGCTGAAATATTTTCACTAAACCTTGTTGGAAGAGACCTTAAGATCTTATCACAAACATCTGATTCATCCACATTAAGTCCAAGTCCTTGCATAGCATTAACAACCTCATCAATTCGAAGTAGATAAGTACTAATGTTTTCCTCATCCTTCATTCTTAACTCTTCAAATTGTCCTTTGAGATTTTGTATCTTTGCTTTCTTGACACCTTTATCTCCTTCATATATATTTTACAACTTATCCCACATTCCTTTTGCATCTTGACAATGCATAACTTTTATGGACTCTATTCTATGCAAACCTCTCAAAATTGCATTCATTGCTTTTGAATTGTAATGTTGTAGAAGCTTACCTTCCTTATCTGTAGGTGGATCAACTAGTGATATGTATCCATTTTCAACTACTTCCCAAATTTCATTGCCAAGTGCCTTTAGATAAATCTTCATTCTCAAACTCCAATATATATAATCACTTCCATAAAATACTGGTGCTATATTATCTGATGATCCATTCTTAGAATCCATTGTGTTCTTGTAAGCTTTTTCTTCAAGTTGTTAAACTCTTCCTAAGGAACCTGCTCTGATACCAATTGAAGAACACAAGCTTATACTGAGAGGGGGAGTGAACAATATAAGACCACTTTTTACTTTTCTTTCCCAATCAATATTATGCAATGTATAGATAGCAATATCAATAGCAGTAATCAAAGCAATGCACAAATCACCACACATAATAGAGACACCACAATTTACGTGGTTCACCCAATGTGGGCTACTCCACGAAGAAAATATTTCACTAAAATTTTCTCAATCAATATCTTGGGAATCCTTTCCCTATTACAATGTTTATGGACCTCTGTCCAAAGGAGATACCAATCCCCTAAATCAAGTTCATGGATCTCTATCCATAGGAGACACCAATATCCTAATCTCTGCTCTGGCTAGTGATCCTCTAGAAGACCTCTACCTCCACTGCCCTTAGAAAATGGAACTCTATCCACAGAAGACACCTATCCTCCCTGCTATGGCTGGAGATCTCTATCCTCAACTCTATCACCTCCAAAGCTCTATCTCAAATATTTACTAAACATAGTCCTTAGGTCTAGCACAAATTTGTCCTCAATATCTATCTCTGTTCTGGCACAAACCTATCCTCAAATCTGCACCAAACTCTATCCTCAAATCTATACTAAACATAGTCCTTCATTCTAGCACAAATCTATCTTCAATCTCTATCCTCAAGCCTTAACTCAAAGCTTGACTCAATCTCAAATCAACTCAGCTGGATCTATCCCAAACCCTAACTCAAGTTTTTAACAAATCAATCAATCAACTCTACTCACAAGCCTTCACAAAGACTTGTTAAATTTTCTTTGTAAGCTTCCACAAAAGCTCACACTAATCTATCCTCAAGTCCTCTCTAGAACTTGTCCAATCTGCTCTACAAGTCCTCACTAGAACTTGTTCAAATATACTCAATAAGTTCTCTCAAGAACTTATCCAAATCTGCTCTCAATCTGTATTGTAAGCTTCCATAAAAGCTTACCCAAATTTGTCCACAAGTCTTCAAAGAGACTTACATCAAATCTACTCAACAAGTACATACTATAAATTTTTGTATCGCTCCAAATTTTTCGCACCCTTACCTTCAGGCTATAGGATCCGCGCCCGAAAGGGGGATGTGAAAAGGATGGGACAATACCTCGGACTGAGAGGCCTTTCGAAGGTCCCGCCTCTCGGGGGAGGTGTATAAAGGTGATTTTTCGACGGATGGTGGGGTTCACCAGGAAACGTTTAGTGGCAGTTTCCACGCCTAGGTTGGGAATGTGTTTTATGTGTTCAATTTTATCTTTAAACATTCAAATCCTAGGTTTGGCCAAATGAATCTAAGTTATTCTATATGAAATGCAGATTTAAATACAGAAAATAGATTTAACAGAAAACACAGAGAACAAACTAAGTGAAGAAATCCATACCTGGTTCCGGATGTCTGATGGAGGTTCTAATTTTTGAAGCAGTCCAGATCGTCTGGAATTTGACAGGATCGTCTCCTATCTGACAGGATCGTCTGAGATCTGACGAATTCATCAGACAAATTCGTCAGAGACCTGCAAACAGAGAAATAGATACAAAATACCAAAATTGCAACTATTATGATAAAGGAAAATGATATGAAACAATAATAAGGATGTTAATAAGATAATCCTGAATGGAAATGCAAATAAATTACGATACTTTAATAGCTAATCATGATCTTATTATGCAATTAAACTACATGGGTGAACTCCAAGATGCAAGATAACAGGAAATAATAATAAAACTGACTAAATGCAGAATAAAATAATAGCAAAGTATAGAAAAAGCGCAAACTCTGGGCACTGATTGCCCCAATGCAGACTGTAGTCGAAATCATCTCGGATTGATACGAAATCATCTCGAATTGGACAGGATCGTCTGCGACGATCTGAGCTTGCTCCGGCTGAAGAATGACAAGGTTCCTGCAACAAAATTTGGAAAGTACAAATGCAGATGGTAATCCTGGGTATTCTAATGCGTGTAAAGGTCAAGTTACAGGAAATTTCAGCCAGGGGAAAGTCAAGGGGGGTCCTAAGGTTTAAATAGGCTTAGGAGGGAAGTTGGGAGGTTGGAGATCATCCTAATTTGGAAGATCTCCAATAGGGGAGGTCTCTAGCGACGCAGACACGCTTCTGCCCAACTTAGAGACGTCGTTGAAACAGAGGCTAATTATGAAAAATCAGTTTTGGGACAAGATCGTCTGGACGTCCTAGTCCAGACGAAATCGTCCAATCTGAGGCGATATCGTCTGATCGGCGACGATATCGTCAAACGGTCAAAACAAACTCTAAAAATGGCATGAGAAATGAGGAAA
The DNA here is from genome assembly GCA_028583015.1 of Wollemia nobilis. Taxonomy (NCBI): domain Eukaryota; kingdom Viridiplantae; phylum Streptophyta; class Pinopsida; order Araucariales; family Araucariaceae; genus Wollemia; species Wollemia nobilis. The sequence goes on from JAQPPZ010017060.1 coordinate 3,289,385, forward strand.
CGGGTTAAACGACGATTTTGGAGCGGTTTTGGGGTTGAATTTGAATTTGAATTATTACTAAGGTAATTTTAATTATTGCTAAGGTTTTACTGCGCCAATTTTAGGGTGCTACATTTTGCCCCCTCTTTAGCAAATTTTTCGAAGAAAATGCGTTAAAGATGAGTTCTTCTCGATCTACGAGAAAGCAAAAATTATTCCCATTTTTAGGCGACGATTCTAGGTCGAATCGTACGACAACTTACTATGGTGCCCCCTCCGTGTTTTTACCCAAATCGACGTTTGAGGTAAAAACGCGAAAAAGCAAAATTTTAAAAAAGTTGTTAAGTGTTTTTGAATAAAATTAAGAAAAATAGGGAAAAACCCTAATTCATTGTTACTGTTCATTTTTACTGTTTTCTAGAGCTCTGCAGACAAGATGGTCGAAACAGCGCACAGATCGACAGAGGTCCGACGCGGGCTACGGGTAAGGGTCTAAACTGAATTTAGAGTGTTTTAATTTAGAATTTCATGCTTTTTAGATTATATTTGATTGATTTTTGAGCATCACGGCCGATTTTGGGCCGTCGACGTCGTCGGGACGAAATCGTCTCGATTTCGTCGAAATCGTCTCGATATCGTCGATTTCGTCCAAGGGCGAAATCGATGATATGGGGACGATTTCGTCCAATAAGGGATGATTCCCTCATGCAAAATCGGAGATGAATTTGCTCAAATTTGGGATGATATCGCCCAATGGTGGACGATATCATCATTTGTGAAAGTGAACTTATTTTACTTGCATTTTGATTAATGATTTAATGATTTTTATTGTTGATTTTTTATTGTTTATGTTGTTTATGTTGCAGAGAGGATTACTAAAGAGCCGAGAATGGAAATACGATGGACTAAGGGATGACTTGGCCGCTCTATCTCAGGCAGAGCGAGATCAGCTGGCTCAGGTAGGCTTGCAGCACGTGGCAGATATGCCACAAGTGTCTACAGACATGGGGCTATTGATAGCCCTAGCAGAGAGGTGGTATCCGGGTTCTTCTTGTTTTTGGTTACCGACAGGGGAGATGACTCCCACACTGGAGGATGTATGGAGGATCTTGAGGATCCCCATACAAGGATGGCTGATCACTCCTACGGCCAATCAGGGCCACGCTATGATGAGACTATGCGGAGATCCGAGCTTCGCCCTGGAGAAGGGCGGAGTGAACATCGAGTCTCTACGCCAGATGCCTGGGGCATCTAGGCTGACACAGGTTTTGGCTGGGGTGGTAGGTGGTCTGCTGCTATGCCATCAGAGTGGATGCAGGCTGCCATGGCTACTGACAGATGTGGTCTACGACATGAGAGACCACGGATACAGGTTTGCTTGGGGGAGCTTTGTACTATGCCGATTGTATAGGATCCTGTATGGGGTCGTATACAAGGGCGGCCGATGTCTGGTCATGACATCACTACTACAGGTTTGGTGCTGGGAGCACATCATGGTGCGGAGGCCGGTAGGGCTCCCACTGATAGGGATTGATGGGGAGAGGCCCCGAGTTTTCTACTGGTGGCTCCGGAGAGGGTCACAACGACGAGTAGATCTGCCAGTGTCCCGGAGACTACTTGACGACCTTGTCTCTGACCAGATCACCTGGAGGCCTTGGAGAGATCATCCAGGGTGGGCCGAGGATGGACAGGAGCTAGCTCACGTCAGGCGAGTCTACTGGCTGAGGATGGAGAGGGGAGAGGTGGAGCTCCACCGGTACGACCGAGTTTTGAGGCAGTTCGGTCTACAACAGGGGATCCCATCTCTCAGAGACTACGAGTTTTCCTGGACCATCCGGGATAACACTACAGTTAGCGGGGCTCCAGATATGCAACGATTCTGGAGTCAGGACGCGGATGATGCCCCCATCCAGCCAGTGGATGGGGATGACGCAGGGGTAGCCGACGGCTACGATGCCTGGTACGTAGGCATCCGCCCTCCTCGGATGACGAGGGCTCAGGGTCCGATTCATGTAGTTGTGCATCGGATAGGGAGGCGGTGCTAGGCGGCCATTGAGGTGGCACAGGGTCACGGTGGGAGAGAGCAGAGGAGGCCACAGGCTCAACAGAGGCCATGGCAATGGGAGAGGAGGGAGGAGAGACCCCCTTCTCCATAGAGAGAGAGACCACCATCGCCCGATAAGGGCAAGGGTGTCGAGGTAGGAGAGAGTAGCGAGATGGCTACTCTCTGGGTGGAGACTGTCCGTCTCCAGGCACAGGTGCAGACTTTACAGGATGAGGCTACACGTCATCGAGCGGAGGCTACACAGCTTAGAGATGAGGTTGCACGCCTCAGAGCATGGAGCGGAGGAGCGAGCACTCGAGAGCTGGCATGGTCGATTGCTCAGACCGCGTTCTACCAGGGTATCTACTTCCAGCTGGTGCCAGAGGGCCAGAGGGTACAGCTGCCAACCGGCATTGCGGATCCGATCAGGGTTGGGTCATCGAGGACTTCATCCCGATCGACAACTAGGACTCGTAGTACCACACATACTGCGATGGGGCCACCTCGTCCACCTCAGGGCGGGGGAGGAGATGAGGCTGAGAGCTCGAGGGGTTCTCGAGGCTAGGCTACTGCACTGCATAGACTGGATATATGATTGAGAGGATTGAGTATGCCAAGATGTAGATTGTGGCATACCAATCTAGTTTTGATATGATGTACATACATTGTTGAGAATAATAAATATATATATATATATATATATATATATATATATGATATTTTTGATCATATGACTTGTCTTATGTATGGTGCTTTAATGTTTTTGATGTGATTGATTTGATGATTCATGTAATTATGTTGTTTGAAAATATTATAGTTTGAATGTCATGCTTTAAAATTTAAATGAAATAATCTGATGTAAACAAATTGGTTGTTGAGATGATAATTTGATAAAAATAAAAGGGACTGTTAACAATAATTTCAAAGGACATTGTCGCTATTATAGACCATTTCATGGAGTCGCTGCTCACTCGGTCGTCAAGCTAATCCCGGTATAGAAATATTGTTAAAAGTAAAAAGAGTGCTTAAGAGACTGTCTTAAGACTTTGTTGTGATGATAGAAATGATGATGGTTTGATGGTAATTTGTTTTCAGATTTTCATAAAAATGATATGCATGAAATATTTTAAAATGATTTTTGCTAGGCATAAATTCCTAAGTGTGATAAAATTTTGAATAATTCCTTAGAAATTATACCATGGTTGCAAAATTGAATTTGAACATAATGACATGAAAAATAGAATAAGTTGCATTCTGTTTGAAAGCATAATTGTGGAACATAATGATTTAAGTCATATGTTGGAATAAATGGGAAATAAAATTAGTTCGATGGTTTGCGCTAGGCATAGAATATTTAGGTATAGACTTATACCATCATCGCGAAATCCAAAAGAAGAAAATAAATAGTTTTATTGCATGGTTGATTTTTAATTTTTGAAAATAAACAGAAAATATGAAGATGAGGACTTGTGCTAGGCATAAAATTCCAATTTTGGTTTTGGAACTATACCATCGTCGCGAAAGTCAAAAATTATATGTAACTTTATTGCATGTTTTTGAAAATGATTTTGATTTGTTGGTAATGCATGTAGTTGTCTTTATACTAAACAACTGTTCTCAGAGAAGAAAATGAAATTATTCCGGACAATTTGCAAAAATATTTCAAAGTATCTTAAAGACAAAAGTTAGATTTATAAGGAATCCCATGTGCATATGTGAGTTCATTTCCAATCTTGATTTATCATAATGATACACAAAATCTCTCAAATACAAATGTGTGTGCGATTGTATTGTTCATTCACCAGGTTTGAGCAAGATACTATGATACAAGTGATTTAAATTAACCAAATAAGTGTTCATTAACCATGATTTAGATGCATATAACCATACCAGACTACTATGTAAGTCGGATTATCAAGAGCTAGCTAATCCATAAGCAGACATAGGTCTGTACAAAAGAAGGTCGCTAATGTGACAGACATATCACCACGCTAGGAGTTACCCAAGGCCAAGCGGGTTGGGCACAAACCACCTGTTATGGGGCTTACCTCACAGTTTTCGAATAATTGAGAATTCCAGGGATTCAAGCTCATCAACCCTTCTTTTCTTTTTAAGGGGTAGGGAAAGGATTTTATTGCTTTTGCTTTTGCTCATTTTGCTGTCTTTCTTTCTTTGCTTTCTCTCTTTTTTTTTTTTTTGTATCTTTTGCTTTGATATTTGAGATAATGCTGAAATAGTGTAAATGATTTTGCTTGATTTTTCCTTTTCTTTTGCTTCCTATTCTAGGGATACTTGCTCGGATTAGCTGTAGAGCAAGGGATTTTTATTTCGGGTAGGGGTGAGCTTGTCCTTTTGCCAATTCTCAAAGATTCTAGACCATGTGCATGATAGGATAGCAGGGGAAACTTTTCGCTCAAGAAACCACTTCTACTATGTAGGATAGCATGGACATTACAAATATAATCATTTTATTGTGAAAGGATATGTTTGGCTTAAGTAAATAACAAGATCAATTCTCTATGCTCAAAACTTTATTTAATTGAATTTTGTGGACTTTGATATAAGAGAGATTAGTAATCATACCAAATAAATCAAGATATTTATTCATGTGAGTGTGAAAGTGCGGGATTCCAAATAAATGCTAATTTATCCAAAATAATTTGAAAATATAACAGCAATGCGTCACAATGTGAGAAGTACAAAAATAAAAGATGTTTTTGATGATTTTGAATGTTTTTTAGATTTTTAAGTTTATAAATTGAAAGAAATACAAGATAGTGATTTTTTTGAAATATTTTAAACAAATATATACAATGATGAAATGACAAATTTTGTTATGCATAGTAACGTTTAAGATGTAAAATGTTCATGGGTTCTTTAAGTTCTTTACCATCTAAGGTAGATAATTTGTATGCTCCCGATTCAAATTTAGCAGGTGATAATATATGGTCCAAGCCAATTGGGCTCAAATTTACCTTTAAGGTCTTTAGTTGCATTAGTATTTTTTTGATTTTCTTTTAAAACAAGGTCGCCGACCACAAAGGATCGATGACGAACTTTCTTAGCATATGATCTTTTAAGCTTGTTTTGGTAGGCACGAAGATGCTCCAAAGCATTGATGCACTTTTCATCTAGGAGCTCCAGCTGACTGAGTCTGCCAGACTTCGATATTCATCTCCTACTTCGGTATCTTGAAGTAGTAGAGCCAAAGAAGGAACTTCTAATTCAAAGGGGAAAATGGCTTCAAGCACCATAAACCAAAACAAAAGGTGAAGTTCCAGTGGGGGTTCGAACACTAGTTCGATAAGCCCACAAAGCTGGATATAATTGAATGTGCCAGTCGCGGCCAGATTTATTGACCAATATTTTGAGAATTTTGATTAAGGTTTTGTTTGAAGCTTCTGCTTGGCCATTACCCTGAGGATAATAGGGAGTGGACCAGCGATGTTGAATCTTATATTTTTGGCATAATTTTTTAACATCTTTATTTTTGAAACAAGTTCCATTGTCTGAGATGAGATTTGCAGGAATTTCGAACCTACAAATGATTTGATTAAAAATAAATTTAGAGACTTGTGTTCCAAGTGCGGGAAGCTAAAGGCATAGCTTCAACCCACTTCGTGAAATACTCGGTGGCGGTTATGATGAATTTGTGTCCATCAGATGACACAGGATTAATTTTGCCAATAATGTCTAAGCCCCATTTTGAAAAGGGCCAAGGAGATGAAATAGCCTGCAGTTCTTGTGCAGGGGCATGGACAAGGTCAGCATGTTTCTGGCACTTGTCGCAATGGCGCACATAATCATGTGCATCATTCTCCATGGTAGGCCAAAAGTATCCTATCCTAAGGAGCTTTTTAGCAATGACACTACCACCGAAGTGTCCTCCACAAGATCCATCGTGGGCTTCACTCAAAGCTGATCTGGATTCTTCTAAATTCAAACATCTCAATAGGATACCTTCAAAAGATCTCCTATATAAAGTATTGCCAATTATTACAAATCGACTTGCTCGTCTACGTAATAACCGACGTTGGTTTCTATTAGAATTGGCAGGGAAAGTCCCATTGTGAAGAAAATCAAATATATCCGTATACCAAGGTTCAGGAGTAGTTTCATTGATTAGAAACACATCCAAAGGTTCTAAGCATGACTTATTTGAAGCGGGTTCCTGGAGTCGATGAATAATGATGGTGGCATATTCGTCATCTAACTCCAAGGGCAGAAGAGATGCAACTGCGGCCATAGCGTCAGTCGCACGGTTGCTAGTTCGAGGAATAGCTTCCAAGGTAACTTGATCAAATAGAGACATTAATTGTAAAACATATGCTTTATATGGATGCAATTTATCATCTCTGGTCTGATAAACTTCATTAATTTGGTTTATAACAAGTTGAGAATCACCAAAAACTAATAGATTTTTAATTTTTAGCGCCAAGGCAGCTCGTAATCCAAGGATTAGAGCTTCATACTCAGCAGTATTATTAGTGCAAGCAAATGTTAATTTAAAGGACAAAGGTATAATGTGCTTTTGTGGAGATATTAAAATAATACCTGCACTAGCCCCACTCATGCATCGGGCTCCATCAAAGTATAAGGACCATTGTTCAACATGGTCTGCCTCTAATTGAAGGCATTCATCGAGAAACTCAATGATGAGGGGATGGGTAGACTCTAAGGGTGCAGCAGCTAATTGATCTGCTATGATTTGACCCTTAACAGACTTTTGTCCTATAAACGTGAGTTCAAACTCGCTTAGAGCAAGAACCCACTTGGTTGTGCGACCCGATAAATAAGGTCGACTCATGAGATACCGCAAAGGATCATATTTAGCAATGACATACGTTTTCTGACTAAGCATATAATGGCATAATTTTTGCGTAGAAAATACGACTGCTAGACATAGTTTTTCTAATGTTGTGTAGCGGGTTTCATAACTAATTAAAGTTTGGCTAATATAATAATTAGCACGTTCTCTTTTCTCATCATCAAGTTGAGCTAACATAGCTCCTAAAGCAAAATCTAAAGCTGAAATATACAGGATAAATGGGCGATCAGGTCTAGGCGGTGAAAGCACAGGTGGGTTAAGGAGGTATTGTTTAAGAAGTTCAAAAGCTTCCTTACATTCATCGTCCCAATTAAAAGGGATATCCTTCTTAAGGAGCTTAAGAAAGGGACTGGTTTTGTCCGCCAGCTTATCGATGAAGCGACGGATGGCTTGAAGTTTACCTTGTAAACTTCGTAACTCAGATATATTGGTAGGTGCGGGCATATCAGTGATAGCCACAATCTTGAGAGGGTCGATTTTGATGCCACGTAAAGAAACTATAACCCCTAATAGTTTACCGGACTTAACTCCAAATATGCATTTAGCAGGATTTAATCGAATAAGATATTCTCTTAACCGATTAAAAACTTTTCTCAAATCATCTAAATGATCATCTTCATTAATAGAGCGAGCTATAATATCATCTACATAATCATGTAGGATATCATGCATCATGTCATGAAAAATATAAGTCATAGCTCGTTGATAGGTTGCACCTGCGTTCTTTAAGCCGAATGGCATCACTTTCCAAAGAAAAGGTACCCCAGGGGGTAATAAAGGCTATTTTAGCCTGATCTTCAGGAGCTATCCTGATCTGATTATAGCCAGAGAATCCATCCATTAGGGACATCATCCCACTCCCAGCAGTAAAATCAATGATTTGATCCATGTTTGGAAGAGGAAAATCATCTTTAGGGCATGCAACGTTAATATCTCTAAAATCTGTGCAAACCCTAACTTTGGTAGCTTCTTTCTTGGTGACTTGAACTACATTCGAGATCCATTCAGCATAATCAATAGCTTGTATAAAAACAACATTCAGGAGTTTTTCTAACTCCCCTTTGACTAGCAAAGCCACTTTAGGATGCATTTTTCTAAGTTTCTGTTTAACAGGTTTAGCATCCGGATGGACTACTAGGTGATGCATGACTACAGAAGGGTCTAAACCTGGCATATCTTCATATGTCCAAGCGAAGACATCTTCATATTCTTTAAGGAATGCAATGTATTGCTCTTGTTTTTCTTGACTTAATTCTGACCCAATATTGATTATGTGAGGATTATCCTCAGTTCCCATGTTAACTTTAATGACGTTTTCTACTTCCATGTGTAGATCTCTTTCAAAATTAGGTGGGGTGGGTGAGACGCCCAATTCTTGTAATTCTTTTAAGGTTAACTTAGATAAGTCATTTTGAGGAGTAGTGGCCTCAAGCTGAGCTATAGTTGGTATAGAACCATCAAAATAAAACCCATTGTGTAACATCTCTTCAACGGAGACATCATGGAAAATATCACCTTCCAACTCATCATCGGATCCAACAATCATTTCAGGATAAGCTATGGATAGCATATTGCATGTAAATGGCTGATTTTGTAGAGGCAAATCATCACGCCTATCCAAATAATCTTGATAACATATGAGTTGATCATCATGTTCAAAAGGGAAGGGTTGACCCTTACTAGGAAATAGGCCCACACCACATCGGGCGGGCCATGGTTCTACCTCGAAAGGTTCTTTCATACCATTTTGGAAAGGTCCCAAGCCTTTCCCTTTATATCCCATTTTAAGCATTATAGGTTTAGCTTTAATATACTCATTAGTAAAATAACATCGAGCATATCCCTCATGATGAGTTTTGATGTTCCCTGGGTATTCTTCCCCAGTCATATCCCTTATAAATGAAGGCACAACTCCCGACTTGGTAAGTACTTCCCATAGGTTGTGGGAGGCCCAAAGTACGAGGAGATGGCGGCAAATTACTTAAGATAATGGAATTTTGCATAGAAGCATTTGTTTTTTTCTGATATAAGAATTTTAGATAAATCAGGTAAGAGTTCATCATAAAGAGCATAAGATGTAGAAGGATCATTCCCTATATCTTTAGATGTGGAAGGTATGATAGATGTAGATAATGTAGAGGTGTTAATAGATGGGTCTATAGGTTTTGAAATTATAGGGATAGAACATGAAGGATTGGTTGTAGATCTAAGATCTTTTTGAGGTTCTAGTGTGGTTTGTTTAGAAGATGGTTGAGTTAAATGTATAGGTGTAGTTGATGGGGTAGATGATGTTATGTGTGTGTGTTTCACATTTTTAGATGAAAAATAAGAATTAGGATGTGTGGATGACAAAGCAGGGCAAAATTGCACTCCAACAGGTTCTGCCAAAGCACACATATCAAAGGGTCTAGGGTCACCATGGATAGTGACCAACTGATTTTTAAATTCAAATTTAACACATTAATGTAAAGTGGAAGGAACCACTCGCATCGCATTGATCCAAGGGCGACCCAAGAGTATATTGTACGATGCGGGGCAATGTACAATAAACACGGTTGTATCTAGGGTTCTAGGACCAACTTGCAAGGGTATAGTAATGACTCCACACGTTTCTTGTGTCTCGTCATTGAAAGCTTTGATAATCATGTCAGTTTTTTTCATTTCATCACTTCTAAAGCCAAATCTTTGGTAGAAGTCAAAAGTGCAAATGTTTAGAGATGAACCATTATCGATCAAGACTCTTTTAACAACTACATCTCCAATTAGAGCAGTAATATATAAGGGATTATCCTTATGTAAACTATGTTGTGGTATATCTTTATCTCGAAAGTCAATACAATCAACTTCTCTAGTGATGATAGTATTGGCCATGGCTTCAGGTTGAATATTTTGAGGTACCATCATTTGGCTTAATGTAAGCATCAATTCATCCCTATGGGTAGGAGAAGATCTTAACAAGTCCAAAAGGGAAATTCTGGCTGTAGTATTGGATAATTGCTCATTAATATTGTAAGGGGGTTTAGGTTGAACATTAGGAGCATGATTCCCTTTATTGGGATTTCTCAAAACAAATGGAGTTGATCCATCATTCTGATTTGGTTCTTGTTGAGAATTTTGAGCCTGTTGTCTGGTAACGACTCCGATGGTACCTACAATGTTATATTGAAGACGCTGAACTAGTCTCGGTTGAGCATTTATGGCTTGTTCATTAGGAAGGAATTGATTAGAAGAGGGTCGAGTAGTAACTCTTCTAGGAAATGGTTCTTTTGGAACCATAGCATCTGTGATGGGTTGAATAGGATCTGATTCATTTTCAGAACTATTCGATTGATTTGAGGTGATGTCTACTTCACTTTCAGTATCCGATTCTACATCACTAGGATCGGGAGTTTGAATATTATGTAGGGGCCTGGTCGTGACCATGGATAAAGTTGTGCCAAATATTTGAGGATCATGAATAGATAATTGTCCGCTAATAGTCCCTACATATCGGGTAGGAGGAGGGACATTATGATGCTCAATTTGATTGGCCACTTCTTTACCATGTTTTGGTAAAGGATGTTGAAATATATCTAATGATTGATTAGCATTTTGATTTTGATTTTGGGGAATGTTCTTTTGAGCATTATTAGGAGCATTTTGTTTAGGCTGGAAAGCTTGCACCTCCATCTCATTATTATCAATCAGATCTTGTATTTTATGTTTTAACCTTTTACAAGAGTTGGTAGAGTGTCCAGGCCCTCTATGGAAATCACAGTGTAAGTCGGCTCTGTATCCGGGTATGGTTGGATCAGGTTCCCGGATAGCTGGTAATTGAATCAAACCTCTTTCGAGTAATTGGGGTAAAATAGTTGACAATGGTTGATTCAATCTAGTAAACTCTCGAGGAGGTTTATCAGGAGGTTTCAATATAAATTTTTTTGTTGTCTTGGTTGTATTGATATTAGCAATATTTCTGCTATCAGTGACTCCGTCACCTACAACTTGTTTATTTTTGTACTGATTTTTGGATGTTTTCTCATCATCTTTCTTCCTGAGCTGGCCTCTCCTAATGAGGGCATCTTCTACTCTTCGAGCTAAGTCTATAGCCTGATCGAAGGTAGTTAAGGTAGCAGTTGATAGTTCATAAGATATTTGTTCTTGCAAATTATTAATAAAAATGTCCAACATTTCCCTATAAGGTAGCACAAAGTGCAGTTTTCCTGTCAACTGCCTCCATCTAGCTAAGAAATCAGCAAAACATTCATCTTTGTCTTGTTTTAAGTTGTACAAATCTTTAATGGTTACATGCCTCTCGATATAGGCACTAAATTGATGCACAAAAGATTCAGCAGTCTCTTCAAAATTTCTCAAAGAATGAGTGGGCAATTGATAGTACCACTCTAATGCCATTCCTCCTAAACTTTTCGGGAACATTTTTAGTAATAGCAAGTCATCATGTGATATATCATGACATGCTATCCTAAACATGCGAAGATGCTCTATGGGATCTTCGGTTCCTTTATATATAGGCAAGACGGGCATGGGAAAGTGTTTAGGGTATGGTTGTGCTACAACCATGGGATCCAGAGGTTGACTACATATCTCTCGATAATTGTACGAGGGACGGTAGGGATCTATCTCGGTCCATGCGGGAAGCTAACTGTTTCACCATGGCTTCCAGATTACTCGGTTTGCCCACCATATTGGTTCGGTAGGGCATTAATATGAGATTTGTGAGCATATGATGGAGGGACATGAAGATTAGATGCTATATTGCTATTGTGTAAATTGTTGGTAGGAAGGGTGTTATGAAGAAGTTTTGAAGTTGTATTATGTTGTATCCCAGATTGTTGAAAATTGGTGTTTGGCTTCATTTTAGGTTTTTGTTGATTTGAAGCATATTGATCAATAGTTTGGCGAAATAAAGCAGTGAATGAAGGTTTCTTTTGTGTGGGAATGATTTTAGGCTCAATAACAGGTTCCTTAGGAGGTTGGGTAACCTGTTGTTTTTGCATGTTCTGAATCATAGTGACCATATCTCTATTGGATGGTCCAACTTTATCACTTTCTTGATCAATGAAAGACAAGGGATTAGTGTGTATGTCAAACATATGTTCCATGGCTGCTTGAGTGTCACTAATTTGTCCTCTATCAATACGAACTGCCATATTAAGAGCACCAATGTTATTATTGAAAAATTTCTAGAAATGATCTAAGTTATCAAAAGCAATAGTTCCATCTGGAGCTATTCTAGGGGATGAGGATCCTTCCTCTTTAAGATTTTCTTGTTGTTCATTTTCTTCAGCCAACTCATCTTCTCGGTTGTTCTAGAGTTTCTTCTTCCGGAATTGATTCCTCGGGAAGGACATTTGGGTTTTTTTTTTTGTCTCCTAACCAATCTTCTCCTTCTTCTTCAGTTTGTTTACCATTCCTAAGTCTAGGCATTGTGCTTAAATTTAGATTTCAGCAAAAAAATATATATATATATATATATATATATATATATATATATATATATATATATATAAGAGGAGAGAAGAGGCTACGTTACAAAAGAAAGAAAATAAAACTCAAGGAAGTAACAAGAAAGGGTAAGAACATTAGGAAAAACCATGGCAGAAACCCCGCAAGAAAAATAGCAAATAAGAAGTTGACTTTATAAGTTACAAAAACAAGAAAACCAAAACAAACAAACCAAAACATTATTCAAAACTAGAGGAAAATAAAAAAACCTCAGCTTAATATTTATATATATATATATATATATATATATATATATATATATATATATATATATATATATATATATATATATATATATATATATATATATGCAACAAGCTTAAGAGGTATATATTTTAATTATATACCTACTATAGTATTTGAAATAATTTTTTTTTGGTTTTGTTATGTTTTTGGTTTTTCTTGTTTTTGTAACAATATTATAAAGATAACAAACAACACTCAAAACGCAAGAAATAATAATAATGAAAGCAATGATCTAGTTTTCTATAAACAATTTATAAATATCATTAATGGGCTCAAGTTCTTCAGGAGTCATGAAATGTTCTTCTTCAAATTGAAAATTTTCTTTCAAAAATTTGACAAAAAGTGCTATAGCAATACCATGTATTTCAGATTCTGGTTGATAATAATAATTCTCATGACAATATTCATGATATAACATAGCTCTAGGAATTCTATTCCATATTTTTCTAATCATAATATCAGTTTCTTGGACTTCTATATGAACTAGAAATTGGTGTACCACAACTGCGTTCTTGAGGTATTCCTCGAAGGTGAACAATTCTGAAGACACAAGAGCTCTCCTATAAGCTAACCACCTATGGCAGGCTCTCTGAAGTTCATGATAAAAAATGAGTTGATGAGGATCCAAGATTCTATCTAGGAAAAGCCTCTTGATTTTTTTAAGCTCTGTTGACCTAGATGAAATGACACCTAGTCTTCTATCAAGTTCGTCCCATAAAAGTTGGTTTCTATCTGTTTCAGGCACACTAAGCACAAAATTAATTTCTAAGGCTGCTAATTGGTTTTCAACATTTATAATAACTACTAGTCTTTTCTTAGGAGCTACCATCTAAACATGATATGCAACTTAGTAATTTTCTAATGATTTTAAATGCATCTATTTTTTTTTTGTTTTCAAAATGTTTTAGTTTCACATCGGGTTCACCAAAATGTATCGCTCCAAATTTTTTGCACCCTTACCTTCAGGATATAGGATCCGCGCTCGGAAGGGAGATGTGAAAAGGATGGGACAATACCTCGGACTGAGAGGCCTTTCGAAGGTCCCACCTCTCGAGGGAGGTGTATAAAGGTGATTTTTCAATGGATGGTGGGGTTCACCAGGAAACGTTTAGTGGCAGTTTCCATGCCTAGGTTGGGAATGTGTTTTATGTGTTCAATTTTATCTTTAAACATTCAAATCCTAGGTTTGTCCAAATGAATCTAAGTTATTCTATATGAAATGCAGATTTAAATATAGAAAACAGATTTAACAGAAAACACAGAGAACAAACTAAGTGAAGAAATCCATACCTCATTTCAGATGTCTGATGGAGGTTCTAATTTTTTAAGTAGTCCAGATCGTTTGGAATTTGACAAGATCGTCTCCTATATGATAGGATCATCTGAGATCTGATGAATTCATCAGACGAATTCATCAGAGACCTGCAAATAGAGAAATAGATACAAAATACCAAAATTGCAACTATTATGATAAAGGAAAATGATATGAAACAATAATAAGGATGTTAATAAGATAATCCTAAATGGAAATGCAAATAAATTACGATACTTTAATAGCTAATAATGATCTTATTATGCAATTAAACTACATGGAACTTGAACAATCACTTCACACATCCACTTGAATAGGCTCAACCAAATCTACTCAACCAATCACTCAATGAAACAATCCTTGCTTACAAACCCTTGTCCAAGCATATGAACACTCACTAAATAAAAATTCAACAATTCTCAACAACCAATCTCACATAACAATGATACTCATGTTCTTTTCAAACCCTAGTTCAATTTCTTCACTCAAAAACTCACTTCAACAACAATGCTTATAAATCAATCTTCACATAACATTGATACTCATTTTATTTTCAAATACTAGTTCAAGTTCTTCACACAACCAATGGCTTCAACAAAAATTCTTATAAAATAAGTTTTTAACAACAATTCTCTATTCCAAAACACCTTGAAGCATTAATTCAACGCACTTAAAAATGAAACCCTAATCAAGTCCTTTTCACTCCAAACTTAGTTTCTAGAAAACCAACCAATAAATTCAATTATGGAAGAATGTGCTCATAACTTTTCTTGATGATGAAGGAACTTGTAAAATTTTCCACAACCACAAACACCTCTTTGCCAAGCTTAAAGAAGTTAGAAAACTCTCACAAAGATACAATGCAAATATCAAACCACACATACACCTTATCACTCCATATTGAAAAAAATATCCATCAACATATACAAAAATAATCGACCAAATACACCTTATAATATCCCAATTAAAATAATATTCAATTCTAAGAATAATATCAATACAATATCCTTTTCAAAATAAATCAATGGCAAAAAGTCCTTTCAACACTTTTAAATCTTCAATAAAACCAATGTGAAACAAATACTTTATTCAAAAATAAAGTTTAACTCCTTATTCCTCCAATTTACCAAAAATAATTATTAACTCAACACCCTTTTTAACTAACCCTTTTAACTCCCTAAGACCTCATGTCAAACCTTAGGCATCATAAACATATATTCAAAATTTCATTACCTTTTCCTTGGTGGGAATCGAACTTAGACGTAGCCTCAACCAGTGCCCTAGCCAGGACTCCAATCGTTGTGCAAGCTAGATGCTCTCTTAGGGAGTAAAGAGCACCACATGCTCTATAAAGCTCCACTTGTGTGCCTAATAAAAAAAATATGCTACTCCCTTAGATGTTCCAAACACAACCAACAAAATAATACTACTACCATGATTCGATCATGGGTCACTCCATGTCCCAGCACTCTAGGCTCTGTCTACTTGCCACTAGGCCACGCTACCCAAATGGATTTTGAATTTCGCTGCTTGTTGATTTATCCCTTATTCACTGGTGCTAAACACAATGTTCTTGTCTCTTTCTTCACACGAGTTATCACAACACACAATTGCACATTTTTATTTTTGATAAAAAGGATATCTAAATGCCTCTAAGACATATAGTTTTTATATCAATTTCCACCTTCAAACGTGAACATCGATGCTTCAATTTTTAACTCATTAATTTATAAATTATTTAAATTCTTTAGAATTTAAATTTTATAAATTAACTTTTAACTCCCAGTGGCTTTATTAAAGCATTTTTGACTTTACCACTTTGTATAAATAATAATTTTGCTCACCCATGGTTTTAATAAAAACCCTTCTAACTTATGCTTCCACATAATATTAAAAATATTATGAAGCTCCTTTACCTTTAATCTTTGCATTATTCCTCTTAACATTTTTACATCAATGGTAGTTTTTTCCTTGAATTTAATGACAACTTTGTTCCTTGATATCAATGACAACTTTGACTCAAAATGTCCAACAGGTTGATGAATTATTCATTGATAGCTTAGGGGTAACAAAATACCCTTCATGTAGATGCATTGCATTTGTGCTTGTTGTATGGTCACACCATTGGGCTAGGAAGTTGCTTGTGCAATGAGTCTCCTCAATAGGTTGGTGATAGTGTTTGGATATCTTAAAAGAGCCACCTACTTAAGGATAAAATAATGGTGTGTAATATTGTTTTCTTGAGTGGATTTTATGCTTGTGTGTTGTAAGCATAGATTGATGGATTAAACCAATAAAGTATTAATATGTTGGTAACTTTAATACTTGAGAATATTAGTATCAATGTTAATAATTAATATTAACAATTGATACTAATTGATAAGTAATTAATCTAAATACCTTATTGCTAGAAATAATAAGGTTAGGATGGAGTTAATAGATTAATTCTTATAGTTTCTTAAAATGGTTTCTTTCCTAATAATTTCCTTGTTAAAATATTATAATTGTTTTGAATTCCTAATGTCAAAACATTAAGAATATAATATTGCATAGTTTTGAAATTATTAAAGAAATTAATATTCTTGCTCAACCATGCTTTAATTAAGATAGTCTTCATGAGCATTTTGATCTTTCCAACGTTCATTAAAGAATGTTACAAGCTGGAAATAGCCATCTCAAGAGGGCATCGTGAGATGAATGTTTGGTTCTTCAAGAAGCCACCCTAGGATATTTGAAGGAAGGATTGGATGAATTGGGGGAATTTTTTGGGGGAGAAGTAGACATTCTTAGATCTAGAAGGAGGAAGCATGCAAGTACAAAGTGAAGAGGTTTATTAGTTTTAATTTTGAGAGGTAATCTACTTGTTTTGGTGGTGTTTGAGGCATTGATTCAATAGCCTTTACCTCTCTTTAAAATGACTCTATAATGGTGCTTGCTTCTATTTTACTCTTGTTTATCTTTTGGCTGAGTGTTTTGTGTTCTTCCCTTGGATTTGAGAGTGAGATCCTTTTGACGTTTTATCTTGTATCTTCCCCTGGTGAGATCCTCTTGGTTTGGTTTTCACTCTGGTATAGTAAGTTATTGCTTTCTATACACCATGGTTACTTGTATTGCTTGAAGTGTTTTTTATAGCCTTTATGGCATCCCTTATGTAAGTTCCTTGGAGTGATTTTTGTAGCCTTTTAGGTGTCCCTTACATAAGTTTCTTGGAGTGCTTGTTGTAGCCTTTAGGTATATCCATGTTAGCTTTATGTTTCCTACGTAAATGTCATACATCTGGGGTAGTGGCCAAGAGAAACCTTGTTACATACCAAACCTAGCCGTCGGCTAGGTATTCCAAGTGTAAACACTCCATATATATAGATTAGATAGTTATTTAAATTAAATCATCTATTAACTTTTGCATTTTTATCACCTGCGTATTCGCATTGAGCCTTTACGACGAGGGAGAGCCCACCTTGAGTGGCATTTGCATTTATCTAAAGTTTCCATTGGTTTATCTGTGCATCTGTATATGGTTTGAATATATGTCAGATTCAATATTGTTATTAAAAAATAAATAAATAAGAGGAACTTGTTGAAGTTTCTTTGCAAGTGGTATCAGAGCCCAGGCATCAAGCAAAGAAGGGGTTACTATCATTTTCTCTAGCTACCTACAGTGAACGCACCAGCAATTACAAAGGTAGACCATCAGGTACAGTCGCACGACACTTAGGTTCTTTCATTGAACGTAACATAGGGCTAGCTCTTAGCAACCTCAGGCAGACACTGGTTGATGATTACGAAGCATTGCCCACCATCTACGGTATTTCATCCGTCTTCCCACAACGTACCCATAGTCATATGCACAACGAACACTAAAACTCACCCAATAAATAGAGCAACGTGAAAATCATACTTCGCAAAGGGTGTTGGATAATCAAATCTTTATGATTATTTTGCGAAGCAGTCCTTGTAGCATTTACATGATTATTCGATTGAACGACACCACACAGTTAGCAGATACGTGGCTCTAGGACATAAGAATTTTATGCGCTATCGAGCTATCGTGACGCTGTAACAACAACGGGATATCCACTCCAACGATCGCGTATCGGTATGCAAATAACAGGTGTCTAAAAAGCATCCAAACACACCGAAACCATCATTAGCAAATCACCCAGATACGAAGCAAACACAACCTACTACGGATACAAATCTCCCAATGAATCAGAACACAGGAAAAACATCGTGTATCAATTATAAACTAAGGTACTAAGAGCAAATACATTTTTTTTTTAATTTTTTTTCGGGGCAATTATCCCACATTCATTGAGTGGGGGGTTGTCGAGCATTTATAAGGTAGTGGGTGCATGTTGTAAGTTGTGACTTAAGTCACACATGGGCTACCTTTCCCCGCACATGTGAGTAACCATTCTATCTTCATTTTGTAGTCGCTGTCCTTGTGGTCAGTCCGGTCGTGTCGAGTTTCTGCCCATCTATCGCCATCTATCCTTGTTGTCGCTATCAATTAGTGTCTGGTCGTGTCAATCAGGTTCAGGTGAGTTACACTAAAATCCATGCCATCAAAGGTTAGTGCCACATTAATTTTTGTGTCGCAGTTGGCACGACATTCAAAGCGAAACACATAAATTTTGGCAAAATCCATTTTTGGAGAAATTGAAGCAAGATTTTAAAAAGCAAGATTTTGAAATTGCATGACAAAATAGTGGTCCAAAGGATCCGATGGTCGACTAACAAGCTTGGAGACTCCCAATACCAACGCAAGACCTCATCGAAGCCAAGGTACAAAAAATTCTCCTTCTCCTTTCAAAATTGGCAGTTATAATCCGAATCATCCATTGGTCGATCCCATGGCTACTAACCCTCCCCCAACTCACAAAAACATCACACAAGAAGAATCGAGCAACTCAGCCATTACCATGGATGAAACTCTTCGAAACTTACTAGATGGTATGCACCAAATTAATGTCAACCTAACTAAACTATTGAGCACACAAAATTGACCTAATCCCAATCCTAATTCCCAAAATCACTCCCATGAACAAAGGAATGAAGAAAATGATGACCAGGATGAAGATTGGGAACAACAAAGAGGCAATCCAGATAATTATGGGAATCGCTTTCATAGACAGAGATATAACCAAGATCAAGATAGGGATATGGGTTATTACCAACCAAGAGGTCCTAATAATTTTCCATGCATTGATATGCCCACTTTTGAGGGTCATGATCCTCATGGTTGGATAGCCAAAATGGAAGGCATTCTAGACTTATACCAAATTAGGGATTTTGATAAAGTCTCTTTCGTTGCATCAAAATTAGGCACTGAGGCCTACCAATGGTTCGTATGGCTTAAGCATAAGAAAGGAGCTACTATTAACTGGAAAAAATTCACTACCTATTTTTTAGAAAGATTTGATGAAGGAGCTACATCATCATACACAGTAAGACTGCTATCTCTTAAAC
Organism: Wollemia nobilis; assembly: GCA_028583015.1. Lineage (NCBI taxonomy): Eukaryota > Viridiplantae > Streptophyta > Pinopsida > Araucariales > Araucariaceae > Wollemia > Wollemia nobilis. The sequence goes on from JAQPPZ010017060.1 coordinate 3,308,768, forward strand.
AAGAAGGATCGGTTAGTGAGTTTGTCTCGGAATTCACCAGTTTACTACCGTATACATTAGACCTCAGTCCCGACACGGTGGTTGGAGCTTTTCATAATGGATTGAAAGAAAATATTAGGGTTGAGGTGGACATTCAAAATCCAACCTCGCTAAATGATTGCATACGAATATCCAAGCTGGTTGAGAAGAGAATTCAGTTATATGCATGACGTGAAACTTATAGTCGTCCTTCGTATTGCAACAATTCCATTCACATAAATGATCAACCATCAAGATACTTTTGTTATAAATGTCGCAATAATCATCCCAGGGAACAAGCATGTGCCCAAAAATAAAACTTTCATATTGAATGTGATCAATATGAAGGAGAAGAGGAAGAATCTTACCACCAAGAAGAACCTATGCAAGAAGAACTATCAAGTACTCTAGAAGAGAAGGAAGAGGATACAATGGCTATCTCCATGCATGCCATCATGGGGTTAACCGTCCACCATACCATCAAGGTACTAGGATTTTTTCACCAAAAAAAGGTGAATGTACTAATTGATTCCGATAGTACCCACAATTTTATCGACATCAAAACAACAAAAGCTCTGAATCTATTCATTAACTCTTCCAACAAAGACAAATTCTAGGTTCTAGTAGCCAATAGGGTGAACGCCCAATGTGTTGGTAGAAAATCTCAAATTTCCATTAAAATGGAAACTTATACCTGGTCTGGATCTCTTTTCATCATGAATTTAGGGAACTCTGATGTCATTTTGGGAGTTGAATGGTTGGAAACATTAGACATGGTTAGCTTCAATTTCAATAAATTATTCGTGGAATGGAGGGAAAACGGATGGGTCATTCACTTACAAGGCATTACCACTCCTCCATCATAGATAGTGAGCTCTCATAGTATGGAGAAGATGTTAAAAAAGGGTGGATACAGATTTATAGATCAAATTAATTGTTTGGAAAAACAATCTCAAACAACTTTGGATATTACTACTTTAGATTTAAGAGACCTCGTAGCAAATTACGAAGAGGTTTTTAAAGAACCTAAAGGATTAGCACCTAAATGATCTCATGACCATGCCATCCATTTGATTCCAAGGAGTGTGCCACCTAAAAATCATCCTTATCGCTATCCTCAACCACAAAAGATAGAAATCAAGCATATCGTTCAGGATCTACTAAATCATGGAGTCATTCGGCACAACACTAGCCCTTATTCTTCTCCTATAGTTCTGGCTCGTCAAAAAGATAACTCTTGGCGTATGTGTCCTGATTTTTGTTCCCTCAATAAAATCACTATCAAGGACAAATTTCCGATCCCTGTCATAGATGACCTACTGGACGAGTTGCATGGTGCAAAATTTTTTACAAAATTAGACCTTCATTCAGGATTTCACCAAATCCATGTCAGAGAAGAAGATATTCCCAAAACTGCTTTTCATACTCATGAAGGTCATTACGAATTTTTGGTCATGCCTTTTGGTCTCACCAATGCACCATCCACATTCCAAAGTCTCATGAACCAAGTGTTTCGTCCACTCCTCCGTAAGTTTGTATTAGTTTTTTTTAATGACATTCTCATATATAGCAAAACATGGAAGGATCATTTACATCATGTGGATAAGGTCCTTCACATTTTACACAGAGAAAAATTATTTGTTAAACATTCCAAATGTTCATTTGGTGTCCAAGAAGTCGATTATCTTGGTCATATAGTTTCACACGATGGCGTCAAAGTCGATCCCAATAAAATTAAGGCAATTCAAGAGTGGCCCTTACCTAAAACCATCAAGAAACTTTGTGGTTTTTTGGGTCTCATGGGCTACTATCGCAAGTTTGTTCAAAATTATGGTAAGATTGCAGCACCTCTCACAGCACTCACAAAGAATGATGCTTTTCATTGGTCAGAAGAGGCCACTCAAGCCTTCAAAGAACTTAAGGAGGCCATGTGTACAACTCCAGTTTTAGCAACTCCAAATTTTCACAAACCATTTGTTATTGAATGTGATGCGTCAGGCACAGGAATTGGGGCTATATTAATGCAAGAAGGTCATCCATTGGCATTCGAAAGTAAATAGCTATCGGGAAAAAAATTGGGAAGATCAACATACGAAAAAGAAATGTTGGCAATACTTCACGCGGTAGAAAAATAGAGACACTACCTAGTCAGCAACCGCTTCATTATAAAAACAGATCATAGTAGTCTCAAACATTTACTTGAGCAAAGGTTTTCGTATCCGAAAAAAAATAAGTGGTTAACCAAACTATTGGGTTATGATTTTGTTATTGAGTATAAGAAGGGGAAGGAAAATGTAGCCGCTGATGCATTATCTAGGAAATACGAAGACGAAGTAGTCATTAACGCTATTTCGGGCCCTTGCTCCCAATGGGTGAATCAATTACAAAATGAATGGTTATCCAATAGCGAAACTACTCAGATAATTGAAGAATTACCTATAGGGTCCTCTAAATACCATTTATTCTCTTATGAAGATAAGATCCTCAAGAAGAAGAACCGCATTTACATTCCACACAATTCAGAACTCAAATCAAAGATCCTCGACGAATCGCACGCTTCTCCATCAACAAGACATTCAGGATTTTTGAAGACATATTTAAGGGTCAAACAATCATTTTGTTGGAAAGGATTAAAAGCAGAAGTCAAACAATGGGTAGCAGAATGTGAAGTTTGTCAACGCAATAAAGGAGAAATAGTCAAATCACCAGGGTTGTTACAACCATTACCCATCCCTAAGTGTCAGTGGGAACATATATCCATGGATTTTATTGAAGGTCTTCCTAAATCAGAAGGCAAGATAGTAATATTCGTAGTCGTAGATCGGTTATCCAAATACGCTCATTTTCAGGCTTTACAACATCCTTTTTATACAAGCAAGGTGGCAAAGGTATTTATGGATTCAATCTTCAAATTACATGGTATGCCAAAAAATATTGTAAGTGATAGAGATCCCATATTCACTAGTAACTTTTGGCGGGAATTATTTCGACTTAGTGGTACCAAATTGAATATGTCTTCGGCCTACCACCCACAGACAGATGGTCAAATAGAAGTAGTTAACAAATGTTTGGGTACATACTTAAGATGTTTCACTCAAGATAAACAATACCAATGGAACCAGTGGCTAGCAATGGCGGAATGGTGGTACAACACTTCTTACCATTACTCAATTAAGATGTCTCCCTTTGAAGCATTGTATGGCACCAAGCCTCCAATCATCGCAGATTACGTACAAGGGTCATCCAAAGTAGCCAAAGTGGATGATTGGTTCCAACAAAGGCAGTATACACTCACCATCCTCAAAGATAATTTAGTCCAAGCACAAAATTGTATGAAACAACAACAAGACTCGCACCGATCAGAGAGAACTTTTAATATTGGTAACTGGGTTTTCCTAAGGTTGCAACCTTACAAACAATCCTCGTTAAGGATAAAGTCCAGCCAAAAGTTTGCTCCACGATTCTATGGTCCTTACAAAATTGTGTGCCGCATTGGAGAAGTAGCCTATCAGTTAGAGCTACCCTTATCATCAAGAATACACCCAGTATTTTATGTTTCGTGTCTCAAAAAAGTAATTGGTCAGAAGGTGCAAGGTCAATCAAAATTACCAGTGCTCGATGAGGAAGGACGCATATATCTCCAACCTAAAGAAATCTTACAACAAAGAGTACGAAGACTACGGTCATGCCAGATTCAAGAATTTCTCATCAAATGGCAAGATTTACTAGAGGAGGATGCCACATGGGAACCTGAAAGTATTTTCCAAAAATTTCTAGCTTTGAGGACAAAGCTTTTCGAGGACGGGAGTCATGTTACATACCAAACCTAGCCATCGGCTAGGTATTCCAAGTGTAAACACTTCATATATATAGATTAGATAGTTATTTAAATTAAATCATCTATTAAATTTTACATTTTTATCACTTGCGTATTCGCATTGAGCCTTTATGACGAGGGAGAGCCCACCTTAAGTGGCATTTGCATTTATCTGAAGTTTCCATTGGTTTATCTGTGCATCTGTATATGGTTTGAATATATGTCAGATTCAATATTGTTATTAAAAAATAAATAAATAAGAGGAACTTGTTGAAGTTTCTCTGCAAACCTAAGGTGGATTGTGGATTACCTATTATGCTTTATCTTTCCTGTAGGTCCAAAAAGGGCCACATACTTAGCAAATTTTGTAAATTTGGCTTGTTGGAAATATTTAACATATTGAGGTGTAATTTGAGTTGTCATTGATGTCAAAGGTCATGGTCATGGATGTCAAAGAGAGCATGGATTTCAAGGAAAAATATTTTCCATTGTTGTGCAAGCAAAGCAAAGAGAATATTCAAGAAAAAGATTATAATATTTAAATTTTAAATTGAAATATTATTAAGAAAGTTTAAAAGTGGTAGGGCCTCATTTGGTTGAAAAATATTTCAAATTGCAAGAAAAAAATAAGGTTTTATTTGGTTGAAAAGGTTCAAGGAAAGGCAAAAGGTTTTATTATAATATTTTTTTAAATATTATAATATCAAAGTATAAATTTTTAAGACACCAAAGTAAATTTAAATTATCAAAAATCAAATATCAAAGTGGGTTGACGTCAAAAAGCATGCATTGAAATGTATATAAATATTGCCTTCAAACTTTTATTTTCGATTCGATGTGGAATATGCGAAGAGGTTACAATGAATAGGATAAGGGAGACATCATTATTTCAGAAGTGTAGCAAAAAGAAAAATCAAAATTTTTTCACCCCCTTGACATCATCCGCCAGGGTAGCCCAGGTGGTAGTTGGACTTGTGCTAAGTTGTTGTGAGGGAGTTGGTTCGCGGTTCGATTCTCATCGGTGCCTATTTGAAGAGATTTTTTTTTTTGGTGAACGCAACAGAGGAGATAATGTTGTTAGCACACACATGACGTATCATCCACTTTTTTAGCTCAAGTGATCACGTGCTACCATTGGGATCTTGAGGTTGGAGGGTAAATTCCCATCCATATTAGCAATAATTTTTGTAAGGTATGTGCTAAGGTTTGATTAATATTTACAAGGAGTATAAGGGTGTGCATGATACAAGGTGCTTCTATTTTGCATATAGGAGTCATAAGGGTACATAAAGATTTTTTCTGTGCAAATATTTTAAAGTAAAAAAATAAGGGATTTATTTTTGCATGTGAGAAATGGAGAAATAAGGTGTATTGTGGCTTATTGTTTTGTTGTGTTTGATATAGAGGGAAAATTGTGATGGTTTAAAATATTTATTTTATGAAATTAAAAGAGGATCATAGAGAATTATTTTTAGGCATTATTGTGAAAATATTTTTGAGAAGGATTTTCATTGTATGAAAAAGGAAATTGCTAACCAAACTTTCAAGAGGTAAAGGAAATAAAATTATTTTGAGATAGGTTCTTGAGGGCACATATTCATCAAAGCATTTTAAGAGGTATGGTGATCTAATTTCTTCCTTAAGCTATTTTGTTGAGAAAAATTATTTGATGTCATAAGGAGGAGATATAAGGATTAAGTTTATGTGCAATTTTGGAAACACGTGTGCTAGGGTTTGAAAATAAAATTGTGCTTCATTATTGAATGAAATTGGAAACACGTGCTAGGGTTTGAAAATAAAATTGTGCTTCATTGTTTAATGAAATTGGAAACACATGTGCTAGGGTTTGAAAATAAAATTATGCTTCATTGTTGAATGAAATTGGAAACACATGTGCTAGGGTTTGAGAACAAAATTGTACTTCATTTTTGAATGAAATTGGAAACACATGCTAGGGTTGGAGAAAAAAATTGTGCTTCATTATTGAATAAAATTGGAAACACATGTGCTAGAGGTTGAAAATAAAATTATGCTTCATTGTTGAATAAAATTGGAAACACATGTGCTAGGGTTTGAGAACAAATTATGCATTGGTTTGAGTGTCATTGAAAGTGAATGTGCAAGTGTTAGAAATTGAATTTGTGAAGCAAGTGTGTGCATCATTTTTTATTGTGGGAAATACATAAGAAGGTCAATTATCAAAGTGCTAAACTAGAGCTACTGTTAAAATATAATAAATGTGAGACATGTAAATATGAATAATATATTGGGCATTTAATAGTACATATCATTCTCTATATGTTCAAGAGGTTAAACGAATTCTGGGTATAATATGTCTAAACTACTTTAGTTAAGGAAATCACTTTTGGGAAAGATATATGAAATTGTTTGTATGCAAGAATTGGGAATGTTTGAGCAGATATTAGTATGTTTTATGAGCAGACTTGAGTATGTGTTATGAGTAAACTTGAGTATGTGTTATGATAATATTTGAGTATGTGTTATGAGCAAATATGAGTATGTGTTATGAGTAGATTTGAGTATGTGTTATGATAAAATTTGAGTATGTGTTATGAGCAGATTTGGGTATGTGTTATGAGTAGATTTGAGCATGTGTTATGAGCAGATTTGGGTATGTGTTATCAGAAAATTGGAGCATGTGTTATGAGAATATTTGAGTTTATGTTTTAAGTAGGATTTGTGAGCAGATTGAGCAGGTTTGGTGAGCAAATTTAAGCAAGCCTTGCATGTAGGCTTGGAGAAGATTTGAGAAGGTTTTTATGAGCAGATTTAAGCAAGCCTTGTGTGTAGGCTTGGAGAGGATTTTAGTAGGTTTTTGTGAGCATATTTAAGCAAGCCTTGTGTGTAGGCTTGGAGAGGATTTGAGTAGGTTTTGGTGAGCAAATTTAAGCAAGACTTGTGTGTAGGATTGGAGAAGATTTGAGTAGGCTTGTGAGCAGTATTGTGTAGGGTGTGGAGCAGATTTGAGCAAGCCTTGTGTGAATGCTTGATGTAAATTTGAGCAATGTAGAGAGCAAGCCTTGTGTGAAGGTTTAAAGCATATTTAAGTAGAGTAGAGAGAATGCCTTGTGATAAGTCTTGGAGTATATTTGAGTAGAGTAGAGAGTAGGCCTTGTGATAAGGCTTGGAGTAGATTTGAGAAGAGTAGAGAGCAGGCCTTGTGAGAAGGCTTGGAGAAGATTTGAGCAGAGTAGAGAGCAGGCCTTGTGAGAAGGCTTGGAGCAAATTTGAGTAGGCTTGAGAGAAGATTTGAGATCAGGCTTTGGAGTAGACCAAAGCAAAGGATATTGGTATATCCTATGGATAAAGGTCCACATACCAAATTAGTGGGGATGGAGGTATCCAATGGATAGAGGTCCACAAACTAGAGCAATGGGGATAGAGGTACACAAGCTAGAATAGTGGGGATAGAGTTCTCCTATGGATAGAGGTCCACAAACTAGAGTAGTGGGGACAAACGTCTCCTATGGATATAGGTCCATGAACTTGAGCATAGGGTATTGATATATCCTTTGGATAGAGGACCAAAAAATTATAATAAGGAATTGGTTCTGAAGAGATATATTGAGAAATTTTATAAGAAATATTTTTTCTGTGGACGTAATCCACATTGGGTGAACCACATTAAATATGTGTCTCTCATGTGTGTGATGATTTGTGAATTTTTTCATTTACTACATTGATATTATTACTATTATAATTTGAAAATAAAAGTAAAAGTTTGATATTATATTGTTCACCCCCCTACTCTCAGTATAAGCTTATGTTTTTCAATTGGTATCAGAGCAAGTTCCTTTGAAAAATTCTAATAGCTTGAAGGAATATTTTACAGGAATAAAGATGGCTTCTAAAAATGGATCTTCAACAAATAAGGCTCCAACATTTGATGGGAATAATTATGCTTTTTGTAGTATGAGGATGAAGACTTATTTGATGGCACAATGATATGAAATATGGTAATCTATTGAGGATGGGTTCAAAACTTCACCTACTCCTCTCATAGATAAGGATAGAAGGAAACCATATGAAAATAGTGCCAAGGCTATAAATAGAATCTTGAGTGGATTACGTGAATAAGAATTTGTGAAAGTTACGCACTGCAAATTAGTAAAAGAAATGTGGGATAAATTAAAGTAAACATATGAAGGAGATAACAAGTTTAAGTTGGAAAAAATTCAAACTCACAAGAGGAGGTTTGAAGAGTTGAAGATGAAATATGAGGAAGATATTACTAAATACTTACTCCAACAGGGATGGATGAGTGGAAATGGACCACATATCAGGAGCATGGATGAGTTCAATGACTTTGTGAACTCCAACATGTTTATGGATGTAAAACTTAGAGGAGCAAATTATACCTAGAGCAATCAGTAGATAGGGTGTCATATCATTCAAGAAAGTCTTGATAGGTTTTTTATATCAAAAGAGGCTACAACTTTGTTCGGTGATTCTACCTTGCAAGCCCTTCCTAAAATTGCCTCTGATCATAATCCCATTTTGTTGGAGATCCCTAACTCTTTGTCCTTCAAGAAAAATTTTAGATTTCAATCTATGTGGATCAAACATTCCAATTTTAGAGATAACTTAAGTTAGTGGTGGCAGCAGCTTGTCAAGGGTAGTGCAGCTTTTAAACTTGCTGGCAAATTAAAGTTTGTTAAGGAAAAGCTTCAAACTTGGAACAAAGAGGTCTTTGGGAACCTCTTTGAAAATAAAAAATAGGTTGTTGAAAGTTTGAAGATAATTGATCAAAGGATCCAACATGGTGATGTTGATGAAACTAATAGGCAGGAGGAACGAACAAAACTAGCAGAGTTTCATAACATTTTGACCTATGAGGAAATCTATTGGAGGCAAAAATAAAGGGCTCTTTGGTTGAAATATGGAGATTAAAATTCTAAGTTTTTTCACATCACCATGCTTAGAAACAGAAGCAATAACAAGATAATTTTTTTTAAAAAGTAGATGGTTCTATTACTCAAGACTTAACATAAATAAAAAAGGAGGTAGTAACTTATTTCAATTCTATCCTTGGTCAGGAATCGCAATGCAATGAGGAGGCCAAAGATATTCTCTTGCAATCCATTCCTAGCATAATAAATGAGGATATAAACCTTAATATTCTAGCTCCCTTTTCTGATGAGGAAATTAAGGAAGCCTTGTTTAGCATGGAGCCAGACAAAGCCTCGGGACCCGATGACTTTCCCCCTCATTTCTATCAAGCTTTTTGGGACATCGTAAGTGAGGATGTAATTTATGTTGTCAGATAATTCCAAGCAAGCAATCATATCCCAAAAGGTATCAACTCTACTTTTATTTCTCTAATTCCTAAGAAGCAAACCCCTAAATCTATGGCTGACTTCAGGCCAATCAGTCTGTGCAATGTTTCTTATAAGATCCTAACTAAAGCCATTACAAATAGAATGAAAGATATTCTGCACCGCATCATAGATCCATGCTAGGGAAGCTCTGTCCAGGGTAGGTCAATCTTGGATGGAGTTATCACAGTTCATGAAGCTTTACACTCTGCTCATAAGACTAACAGGTCTATTTTTTCCCTCAAGCTTGATATGAACAAAGCATTTGACAGGCTAAATTGGGACTTTTTGATTGCTATCCTCCTTAAGTTTGGTTTTCACCACCAATGGGTTAATTTGATCAAAGAATGTATTTCTAAAACATGGTTCTCAATTCTAGTTAATGGAACAACTGTTGGTTACTTTAAAAGTCACAAAGGAATTCTATAGGGCGACCCTATCAGCCCCATGTTATTCATCATTATGGCAGAAGCTTTAGGCAGAACCATAAAAAATGCTTGTAGTTCAAGACTAATATCAGGAATCAAGGCAACATTTCTCACTAGGGCTATTTCTCACCAACAATTCGTTAATGATACCTTATATTGACTAAGGCATCAGTGGTTGAGGCCAAAATGATTAAATACATCTTGCAACTCTATGAGGACACTGTTGGTCAGAAAGTTAATTTCTTGAACACCCCCATTTAGAGGCAAGGAAGGATTGTAAAAATTTTAGGGTGTGATATAGCAAACGTCCCCACTTTGTATCTTGGTCTCCCTCTTTTCATTGGTTCTCCGAGAGAGTCAATGTGGGACAGGGTTATTGAAAGAATTCAAAAAAAATTGTTGGATGGAAAGGTCATATTCTATCTCAAGCAGGAAATTTGACCCTCGCTAAGGCCTCTCTTTAGAGCATTTTAGTCTATTTCCTCTCCGTTTCAAAGCCCCTATGAAGGTTTTCTAGAAAATTGAGAAACTCCAAAAAAAATTATGGACTGGATCAAAGGAGAAAAAAAGGATACACCTTGTAGGATGGACTAAAGTGTGCAGACCTAGGGAAAATGGGGGCTTATGTCTGAGGAGAATTTTTAATATAAGTTTAGCTTTACTAGCTAAGAAAGTGTGACATCTCATTTCTTGTGAAGAAAATGAATGTACAACTATCATCAAATGAAATTATCTTCAAAATATGGAATTTATAAGTGACTCAGTTCCAATTAGAGGTTTTGCTTTTTGGAAAGCAATTCTTAATTGTAAGGAAATCATAAAAAAAGGTTTAAGATGGGTTTTAGGCAATGGTGAGAGGATAAATTGTTGGAATGACAGGTGGGCTAAGGATGAACCACTAACGCAATATCCTAACTTAGCCCAAATCAGAGATATCATAGAAGAACTCATTGGCAAAAAAGTCTTTGATTATATGGTTGAGGATAGAGGTAGAATGAAGTGGAAACAAATAATAATTTAGGGATTTCAAGCAGAATCAAATGATATTTGTAACATTCTCGAGAAAAATTTTATCCCCATGAGACCCAAGGAAGATCAAGTGACTTGGGATCCTACAAAAAACGAGCAGTTCACTATTAAATCAGCTTACAAGCTTCTACTTGATGAAGAGGATTTTTTCCTCCAAAAGGACTTAGTTTGGATAAAAAAATTAATTTCAAAAATTTTAATCTTTTCATGGTTGGTTATCCAAGGAAGAATTCTAATCATTGATAATATGATGCATAAAGTTATTTGTATCACTAATCATTGTTATCTGTGCAGGGTTAATTAGGATACCATTTATCACATTTTCCTTGATTGTCCTAAGTGGGGTTTTTTAGGCCTTCAATATTTCATGGGTTAAACCAACCACCATACTTGATTTTTTTATCTGGTGGCCTTACCACTTTTCAATCCAAAGACTTAGATACATGTGGAAAATTTATATCAATCACTATCTTTGGAAGGTGTGGTTAGAAAGGAACCATAGAGTCTTTAATAAGTCTATCCATGATCATCAAACTATCATTGTCAATATCCTATCCTTTGCCAACGAGAATGTGAATCTTATCCCTTTTGATAGCTGTAAACCTCATTTGCAGGAGACCACGATTGATAAATCTTTAAGCTTAACCTTGTTAGATGAGTCTATGCCTAGGGTAGTCAACCCTAGAGCCAATGTTAAGTGGTCTCCACCTCCTATGGGTTATTTTAAGCTTAATTTTGATGGAGCAAATAAGGACAATCCTGGAAGAGTAGGCATTGGTGGCATTGTACGAGATCATAATGGGAATATGATGCTTGCATTTTCTAAATATTTGGGAACAAGGACAAACAATGAAGCTGAAGCTAGAGCTATGTGGAGAGGCCTTCAAATGACTCAAGACTTAGAAGGCAATTTTATCATAGAAGGAGACTCTATGCATGTTATAAATCTCCTCAATAATTAGAAAACACCTCCTTGGAGGATTAAAACAATTGTTGAAGAGGCTAGGATCCTTTTCCAGGGAATACAGGACAGAAAAGCCCAACATGTCTTTCGAGAAGCTAACAAAATTACTGATAAGCTATCCAATTTGAGTGTCGATGGTGACATAACTTTCAAATGGGAACACGGTGTCCCAAGTGAAATAGAGGAGCTTATTAAACAAGAATTCCAAGAATGATAGTCAAATTTACCAATAGGGAATGCATTGTAAGTTCAAAGGCTAGGAGTATTCCCGTCTCTTTTTTGAATTGGAGTCACAATAAAAACTATCTAAGCTGTCAGTATTCATGGATGTTGCTTGGAAATACCAAAAAGACTAATGGGGATAGTCACATGTCAGATCACATGGCTCCTAGTCCTCTTAGTAATTTGAGGTTGGTTGATAATCACAAGGAAGGAAATAAACAACAATATAAGACTTCAAACGAAAGCCACGTGGACCACCAAATAGCCACCACCATAAATCTAGCCAGCAGGTTCACTTCTCCAAGGCTGATTGGCCAAGATAGTATGTGGTACCAAAGCATGTCATATACAGAAGAAAGCAATTACCAAAGAATTATTAAGAGTAACTATCAATACAAAGCTTGCGGGAGTTTTTTTCACTACTCTGCTATGTGTGTCTGCAACTTTTTGTTTCTCCATTATCTCAAGGAAGGGATCCGTGTCTATTTTTTTTTGTAATTATGATGCATGTGTGTTTTATCGAGGTATACCCAAAATGTTGTATGGGAAGTTTCTTTTTTATAACAGGCTATGTGCCTTACCGGATGTAATGGCTTTGGCGGCATGTAGATTTTACATATATAGGATCCTTAGTAAGGATATGTTCATCAACAACCCTAGGCTGATTTTTGTAAAAGGTTTTGGGTCAACCTATAAAACCCGGTATTAATGCTATAGTATCTTATCTACCAAAAAAAAAACTTACTCCATGTTGATGAAGTTGTTAATACCATGCATGGACTTGGATTAGAAATTGAGGACTCTAGTGTTGCTCAGAAAGTATTAAGATCACTTCCTATGAGGTATGATGCAAATGTTTCAGCAATAGAAGAGATGAAGGATCTTGATAAGTTGACAATGGATGAATTACATGGAATTCTCATAGCTTATGAGATGAGGATATAAAAAGATCAAAATTCCAAGAAAGAGATAGCATTCAAAGTTTCAAAGAAGATAAAATATAAGAAACCAGAATCAAGTGATGAGTCAAGCAGTGATGAAGAAGCTAACTTTGTGAGAAGAAATAAGAAGGGCTCAAGAAAACACAAAGATATGAATACTGTGAAATGTTTTAATTGTGGTAACTTTGGTCACTATGCATATAATTGTCCACAAGCTATAAGTAGTAGCATTAAAGAGAAACATGATTATAAGAAGAAGGAAGAAAGAAAATTTAGGTATGAAAATAAAAATAGGTATGGTCAATGCAAGCATGAGAAGAATATTTTTTAAAGGCACAAGAAGTGTTTCTATGGGGAAGAAGCAAGCAGTGCTTCAAGTGACAGTGATAAAAGTTTCTCAGATAGTGAAAAATAAGAGATTCTATTTTTGGAAATAGAAGAGGAAGAGGACACTCCTATTGAAGACCAAGTAGAAGATGCTCCTATAGTTGAAGACCTAGAGGAAGGTTCAGAAAAAGAAGAAGAAGCCATAGTTGACCTAGAATAGGAACTTATTGTTGCTCTTAAAGAGTTGAAAATAGTTAGAAAGAAGAACTCAAGAATGAAGGCTCAAGTTCAAGAAGATGAGGAAACAAAGGTAAAGCTTCAACAAGATCTCAAAAACTTAAAAGTTAAGGTTGAAAAGGCAAGGAGAATTGAAAAAGTTATGGTTAAAAAGTTAGAGGTAAAAGAGTTAGAATGTGAAAGACTAGAACATGAAGTGGTTTCTCTAAGGATGGAAGTGAAATATTCTAAGGACAAGCTACATATGTTTGGGAAAATTTTAAAATCTTTGGATAACATTATCAAAGCACAAAGATCTTCATTTATCAAATCAGGACTAGGCTATGAAGAAATTCAAGAGGTACAAAAAGGGGAGTCAAGCTCAAAAGAAAAGGAAGTCTCAGAGGAAGAGATTGAAGAAGAACCTAAGACCTATGTTGATAAGTTGAGAAGTGGAAGCATCATTGAGGAAGAAAATAATGCACAATCAAGAAACATGGATCATCCCAAAAAAGGCAAAAAGAGGACCAAGAGACCATATCCTCCAAGGCAAGATGAATATTTCTTCCAAGGGAATTGTTTCTCATGTAATCATTTTGGTCACAAAGCTATACATTGTAGGGTTCATGGTAAGAATGATTTTGGCTTCACCAAGAGGAATTTCAATTCATTTACACCTTTCAAGAACTACAACATCAGATGTTACAATTGTAATAATTTTGGGCATAGAGAAAAGTGGTGTAGAATAGAATTTCAAGAATATCCAAGGATAAGCATGAAGAAGGATAACCAAAATGTTCAAAGAGGCATGGCTACAAAGGTATGGAAGAAGAATATTGAAAAATGAGAAGAGCATTGTAAGTTGGGAGTAGTTTCACTCCCATACCAAAATTAATCACCTCAAGAAGAGGAGGTGGTGTGGGGGCTATGCTAAAATATCTTATTTTTAGCCCCATGGAGCCCTTTGCCATTGATGTCAAAGGGGGAGAGAATTCAGTAAGGGGGAGAGATTTTAGTAAGGGGAGCAACTTCTCAAGGGGAGCAATTTTGGTATCTAGTTGCACTAAAAGAATATTTTTTGAAAGGGTTGCCATCAATGACAAAGGGAGATATTGTTGGAAATATTTAGCATATTGAGGTGTAATTTGAGTTGTCATTGATGTCAAAGGTCATGGTCATGGATGTCAAAGAGAGCATGGATTTCAAGGTAAAATATTTTCCATGGTTGTGAAAGCAAAGCAAAGAGAATATTCAAGAAAAGGATTATAATATTTAAATTTTAAATTTAAATATTATTAAGAGAGTTTAAAAGTGACAGGGCCTCATTTGGTTGAAAAATATTTTAAATTGCAAGAAAAAGACAAGGTTTTATTTGGTTGAAAAATATTCAAGGAAAGGCAAAAGGTTTTATTATAATATTTTTAAAAATATTATAATATCAAAGTATAAATTTTAAAGGCACCAAAGTAAATTTAAATTATCAAAAATCAAATATCAAAGTGGGCCGACGTCAAAAAGCATGCATTGAAACGTATATAAATATTGCCCTCAAACTTTGGTTTAAGCAAGATTTTGATTTTTGATTCGATGTGGAAGATGCAAATAGGTGATAGTGAATAGGAGAAGGGGGACAACATCATTTTAGAAGCGTAACAGAAAGACAAATCAAATATTTTTGTTCACCCCCTTGACATCATCTACCAAGGTAGCCCAAGTGGTAGTTGGACTTGTGCTAAGTTGTTGTGAGGGAGTTGGTTCGCGGTTTGATTCTCGTTGATGCTTGTTTGAAGAGCTTTTTTTTTTTTCAATGAAAACAACAAAGGAGATAATATTGTTAGCACACATGTGACGTCTCATCCACTTTTTTAGCTCAAGTTATCATGCGCTACCATTGGGATCTTGAGGTTGGAGGGTCAATTCCCATCCATATCAGCAATAATTTTTGTAAGGTATGTGCTAAGGTTTGATTAATATTTACAAGGAGTATAAGGGCGTGCATGATACAAGGTGCTTCTATTTTGCATATAGGAGTCATAAGGGTACATAAATATTTTTGTGTGTGCAAATATTATAAAGTAGAAAAATAAGGGATATATTTTTGCATGTGAGAAATGGAGAAATAAGGTGTATTGTGGCTTATTGTTTTGTTGTGTTTGATATAGAGGGAAAATTGTGATGGTTTAAAAGCTTTATTTTGTGAAATTAAAAGAGGATCATAGAGCATTATTTTTAGGCATTATTGTGAACATATTTTTGAGAAGGATTTTCATTGTATGAAAAAGGAAATTGCTAACCAAACTTTCAAGTGGCAAAGGAAAGAAAATTGTTTTGAGACAGGTTCTTGAGGGCACATCTTCATCAAAGCAATTTAAGAGGTATGGTGATCTAATTTCTTCCTTAAGGTGTTTGGTTGAGCAAATATGTTTGATGTCATAAGGAGGAGATATAAGGATTAAGTTTATGTGCATTGTTGGAAACACATGTGCTAGGGTTTGAAAATAAAATTGTGCTTCATTGTTGAATAAAATTGGAAACACATGTGCTAGGGTTTGAGAATAAAATTGTGCTTCATTGTTGAATGAAATTGGAAACACATGTGCTAGGGTTTGAGAACAAAATTGTGCTTCATTGTTGAATGAAATTGGAAACACATGTGCTAGGGTTTGAGAACAAAATTATGCTTCATTGTTGAATAAAATTGGAAACACATGTGCTAGAGGTTGAAAATAAAATTATGCTTCATTGTTGAATGAAATTGGAAACACATGTGCTAGGGTTTGAGAACAAATTATGCATTGGTTTGAGTGTCATTGAAAGTGAATGTGCAAGTGTTAGAAATCAGATTTGTGAAGCAAGTGTGTGCATCAGTTTTGATTGTGGAAAATACATAAGAAGGTTAGTTATCAAAGTGCTAGACTAGAGCTACCATTAAAATGAAATAAATGTGAGACATGTGAATGTGAAGAACATATTGGGCATTTAATAGTACATATCATTCTCTATATGTTCAAGAGGTTAAACGAATTCTGGGTAGAATATGTCTAAACTACTTTAGTCAAGGAAAGCACTTTTGGGAAAGATATATGAAATTGTTTGTATGCAAGAATTAGGAATGTTTGAGCAGATTTGAGTATGTGTTATGAGCAGATTTGAGTATGTGTTATGAGCAGATTTGAGTATGTGTTATGAGTAGATCTGAGTATGTGTTATGAGAAAATTTGAGTATGTGTTATGATCAGATTTGAGTATGTGTTATGAGTAGATTTGGGTATGTGTTATGAGTATATTTGAGAATGTGTTATGAGTATAATTGGGTATGTGTTATGAGTAGATTTGAGCAAGTGCTATGAAAAAATTGAGTACATGTTTTGAGTAGGATATATGAGAAGATTGAGCATGTTTGGTGAGCATATTTAATAAAGCCTTATGTGTGGGCTTGGAGAAGATTTGAGCATATTTAAGCAAGCCTTGTGTGTAGGCTTGGAGAGGATTTGAGCAAGTTTTTGTGAGTATATTTAAGCAAGCCTTGTGTGTAGGCTTGGAGAATATTTGAGCAGGTTTTGGTGAGAATATTTAAGCAAGCCTTGTGTGTAGGCTTGGAGAAGATTTGAGAAGGCTTGTGAGCAGTGTTGTGCAGGGTGTGGAGCAGATTTGAGCAAGCCTTGTGTGAAGGCTTGGAGTAGATTTGAGTAGAGTAGAGAGCAAGCTGAGTAGAGTAGAGAGCAAGCCTTGTGAGAAGGCTTGAAATAGATTTGAGTAGAGTAGAGAGCAGACCTTATGAGAAGGCTTGGAGAATATTTGAACAGAGTAGAGAGTAGGCCTTGTGATAAGGCTTGGAGAAGATTTGAACAAAGTAGAGAGCAGGCCTTGTGAGAAGGCTTGGATTAAATTTGAGTAGAGTAGAGAGCAAGATTTGTGAGAAGGCTTTGAGCATATTTGAGCAGGCTTGAGAGTAGATTTGAGAGTAGGCTTTGGATTAGACCAAAGCAAAGAAATATTGGTATATCCTATGGATAGAGGTCCAAAAAACCAGAGCACATGGGGACAGAGGTCTCCTGTGGATAGAGGTCCACAAACCATAATAGTGGGGATAGATGTATCCTATGGATAGAGGTCCACAAACTAGAGTAGTGGGGATAGAGGTCTCCTATGGATAGAGGTACACAAACCAGAATAGTGGGGATAGAGGTCTCTTGTGGATAGAGGTACACAAACTAGAGCAATGGAGATATAGGTCTCCTATGGATAGAGGTCCACGAACTTGAGCATAGGGGATTGAGATATCCTTTGGGTAGAGGCCCATAAAATTGTAATAGGGAATTGGTTCCCAAGATATTTGTTGAGAAATTTTATAAGAAATATTTTCTCCGTGGATGTAACCCACATTGGGTGAACCACATTAAATCTGTGTCTCTCATGTGTGTGATGATTTGTGCATTGTTTCATTTACTACATTGATATTATTGTTGTTATCATTTGGAAAGAAAAGTAAAAGTTTGATCTTATACTATTCACCCCCTCTTAGTATAAGCTTGTGTTCTTCATGGCTAAGTGTTGAAAGAATCTCAAATATAGTGTAAATTTTGTACAAGGATTTTAGACAGTGTTAAATTTCATTGGAGAGCAAGATCAATGTAAAATTCCATGATCAAAATAGGCAAATAATGCCTAGTGGAATTTGGAGGATCGAAGTGGAATAAAGAAAGGTGATGTCATGTTAAAATATATTGAGTAACACACAGTGCAAAGGTCAACATGGTCAAAAAATACCTAGCAAAATCTGGAGCAGAATGAAAAAAAGACTAAGGAAGACAAAGAAAATTCCACCAAATTAATTTGTAGTTATAAACTCCACTCGAGTAACACATAGTGTTAAAATCTATCATCAAACTAGTCAAAGTTGGCACAACAAAATTTAGAGGATTAGATTTTCTAAAAGAAGATGACTCGAGGGAAAGTTTTGCTCTTCATTAAATGAGGTCCTATGTTGTTTCCCACGCACCCATGGCACAAAGCAAACTTATATGATCAACATGGTCAAACTTGACCCAAAAAAATTTCAAGGACCAAATTTTGAGAAGAAGGCAACCCGCAACAAAAAATTTCAAATGTGGAACACCTCTAATCCTTTATTCCATGGACAACATGGTCAAACCTGAGGTAGTAGAGATTTCAAGGAGTGGATTTTGAAGCTAGAAAGTAGGTGATGACATGGATTTAAAGCATGCTATGTATATTGCATCATAACCATTCAAATGCAGATCAAATGTGAATGAAGTATTTTGATCTAAGTTAAAGAGGAAAATATTCCACACTGAAGAAATGAATTTCAGTCCATATGACCATTGAACAAGAGCAAAAAAGGCTAAGGAAGACCAAGCATTATAAAAATCAAGATATATCAACATTTTTAGTTATAGATCAATTATAGAGAAGCTTTGACAAGAACAAGGGATGGATCTGAACAACCTACAACCAAATCAACCATAAAATTTTATGGAAGGTGAAGAACACAAGCTTATGTAGAGAGGGAGGGTGAACAGTATAAGACCAATTTTTACTTTTCTTTATAATTAATATTATATAATATAAAAATAGAAATATCAACAGTAGTAATCAAAGCAATGCACAAATCACCACACACAATAGAGACACCAATTTTATGTGGTTCACCCAATGTGGGCTACTCCACGAAGAAAATATTTCACTAAAATTTTCTCAATCAATATCTTGGGAATCCTTTCCCTATTATAATATTTATGTACTTTTGTCCAAAGGAGACACAAATACCCTAATCAAGTTAGTGGATCTCTATCCATAAGAGACACCAATATCCTAACTCTGCTCTGGCTGGTGATCCTCTAGAATATCTCTACCTCCACTACCCTTAGTAAGTGGATATATATCCATAGAAGACACCTATCCTTCCTAATCTGGTTGGAGACCTCTATCCTCAACTCTGTCACCTCCAAAGCTCTATCTTAAATCTAAACTAAACACAATCCTTTGGTCTAGCATAAATCTATCCTCAATCTCTATCTCTAGTCTAGTACAAACCTATCCTCAAATATACACCAAAATCTATCCTTGAATTTGTGTCCTCAAGCCTTAACTCAAATCTTGAATCGATCTCAAATTAAATATGCTATATCTACCCCATGATATTCTCACAATGACACTGAGAGGGGGGGGTGAATCAATGTAGCTATTAAAATTCAAATCTACAACACTTAATGTTGAAGCAAAGAGAACTTAAAAATAGGTAAAACAATTTTCACAAGAGAGCACACCACAACACACAATGTAACGAGGTTCACCAATTTGGCTACTCCTCAAAAATGACTGCTTGGACTCCAATCCAAATCCAGCCTTTGCAAAACACCAATTTTATAAACACTTTACCAGCACCCACTGGAAGGAGCACCAAACCCTTATTTTTCTGCTTCAACAGATAGGAGCACCAACCCCTAATGCAAAGCACCAACTTGGACTACAATTCTGAATTATCTTAATGACATAAAAATGCCTTCACTATTTACATGACCCTGACTGGTCTGCAATTAATCAAACTCTGCACTCTCTCATGGCTCTTCTTATTTCTCTCTCGGCCCTCTTCTAACCCTCTTTACACAGCAATTTATCACATTCACCAGTGGCCTTATTCTTCACGCATACCTACTTTTATATCATATTAGTCTCTATTTTTAACTTCCATATTTACGCATGCAACCCGTAACTGTTCCTTTAATATTCTCTTCTACCACTTGTCAATTGTAACTTCTTATTTATGTAACTCCTTTTGTATTTATAGAGTGGGCATTTCGTTAAACATGTTACATGCAACATATACCTCTACCATGACTGTTCATCTTCTTTTCTATGCATGCATGCATTTTTTGATTCTATTTATGTGACTGTTTGATTTCTTCTTCTTCGATTGTTCTTAAAATAGATGCATGCTTTTCTTTTGTACTTGCTCATGTAACTGTCGCATTGACTCCAATTAACTCTTCTTATTTTTGTTGCATGCTTTTCCTCTACAACTACCCCTTTGACTGTTGTTCTACTTTAGTTAACTGTCAGTGATCGTGCTATTGCAACCTGTCATGAAATCATGAAACTTCTATATATTTATGCTCTTCTCGTCCTTTATCCATCAAAACTCAACATGTCATGAAATCATGATGTTTTCCACCTCCTTGTTCACCTCTTGTCTTGCACCCGCGAAAACCAGACGTCATGAAATCGTGACACTTTTCACTTCTTTGCACTTCTCTGCCTTTCGCCTGTGAAAATGAAACATGTCACGAAATCATGACACTTTCGCTGCCTTGTGCCTTTTCTGTCTTTGACCCGTGAAAACACAACATGTCACGAAATTGTGACACATTCACTGCCTTATGCCTTTTCTATATTTGGCCCATGAAAACACATGTCACGAAATCGTGACACATTCACTGCCTTTTGCCTTTTCTATCTTTGGCCTACGAAAATGGAACATGTCACAAAATCGTGACACTTTTCCTCCTTGGTGCCTTCTCTTTGAACCTATCACGAAATCGTGACACTTTTTCTCCTTGGAGATTTCTCTTTGAACCTGTCACAAAATCATGACACTTTCTCTCCTTGGTGCTTTCTCTTCGAACCTGTTGTGAAATCGCAACACTTTCTCTCCTTGGTGCTTTCTCTTCGAACCTGTCACAAAATCATGACACTTTCACTCCTTGGCACTTTCTCGTCGAACCTGTCATGAAATCATGACACTTTCTCACCTTCATGCTTTCTCTTCGATCCTATCACAAAATCATGACACTTTTTCTCCTTATTGCTTTCTCTTTGAATCTATCGCGAAATCGCGACAGTTTTCTTTGCTTGTGCCTTCTCTCCAAACATGTTACAAAATCATGACAATTTTCTTTGCTTGTGCCTTCTTTCCAAACATGTCATGAAATCGTGACAGTTTTCTTACTTGCCTTCTTTTCTTCCAACATGTCATGAAATCGTGATAGTTTTTCTACTTGCCTTCTTCTCTGACAACATGTCGCGAAATCACGATAGTTTTTCAACTTGGCTTCTTTGCCTCCAACATGTCATGAAATCGTGACAGTTTTGCCAACATTTTCTCTCTCCTTCGATATGTCATGAAATCACGACAATTTTGATTGCATTTTCTCTCTCCTTCGAGATGTCGCGAAATCGCGACAATTTTGACAACATTTTCTCTCTCCTCCGAGATGTCGCGAAATTATGACAAAAAACATGTCGTGATATCGCGACAGTTTTCTTACTTGTATTTTTCTTTGATTTTCTGAATCTGGGTCACTTCTGTCTTCTTGGAAATTCACTGTACATGTTATGACTGACCTCTGAACTCCTTTCCACTACATCAACTGCATCAACTGATCTATCTATTTGTGTTGACAACAATGACAATACTTTTGTTGCACCTTGCTCAACAATCTCCCCCTTTGGAATTGTTGGCAACACTCATGCACTCTCCTGGAATTCTTCTCCCCCTTTGACAATAATATCAAAGGGCTGTTGTAGACTCCCCCTGAGTCTATGCACAACATTCTCAGATACACATTGTTATAGTTAGCAAAAATCATGAATATGAGCAAAACTATAAACATAGGCATAAATGCTCCCCCTGAGAATGTGATCCCAATTGATAGTCAGTTCTTGGGAAATGTGACTACTCCCAAATTACTTCGAAGGTACTCAAAAAATTCCTTTGGCACTGGTTTTGTGAATATATCTGCTACTTGCTCTGTAGTCGGAACAAAATCCAATTTGACCTCACCTTCTGCAACTTTATCCTTCAAGAAGTGATACCGGATTGCAATATGTTTGGTTTGAGAATGCATAACCAGATTCTTTGATATGTTTATAGCACTGGTGTTGTCACATTTAACTGAAATTGGTGCTTTGAAGTGAATACCAAGATATTTTAGGGTTTGTCTCATCCATAATATCTGTGTACAACATGTTGTTGTTGCAATGTATTCTACCTCTGTTGTGGATAGAGAGACTGATTCTTGTTTTTTGTTGTGCCATGCTACCAGCCTGTCTCCAAGATAAAATGCTCCTCCACTGGTACTCTTTCTGTCATCAATACATCCCTGCCCAATCTGCATCGGGAATATGCAATAAGAGTGAATTCCTTACCTTTTGGGTACCATAACCCATACTCCATAGTACCCTTGAGGTACCTAAAAATCCTCTTCACAGCTGTCACATGAGTCTCTTTGGGACTAGCCTGAAATCTTGCCACCATGCATACTGCATGTAAGATATCTGGTCTGGTAGCTGTCAAATACAACAGACTTCCAATCATAGATCTGTACATGGTTTGATCTACATCTGGAGATTTTTCATCCTTGCTCAACTTGCAACCTGTTGTCATGGGAGTGCTAATAGGTTTACTATCCTCCATTGTGAAATTTTTCAACATTTCTTTCACATATTTAACTTGAGAAATAGAAATGCCCTTCTTACTTTGATTGACTTGCAGTCCGAGAAAATAAGAAAGTTCACCAATCATAGACATCTCAAATTCTTTCTTCATTTTATTTGCTATGTCACTACAAGACTTATCATTGCTGCTACCAAAAATGATATCATCTACATAAACAATAAGGATAATAAGATGGCCATTATATGTTTTGACATACATATTGCTATCCACCAAACCTTTCTTGAACCCCTATTGAATCAGATAGTTATCCAGCATTGCATACCATGCTCTAGGTGCCTGTTTTAAACCATACAAAGCTTTCCTCAACTTGCAAACAAAGTTGGGATTATCATCGAGTTGGAAACCATCTGGCTGCTCAATGTAAACCTCTTCTTCCAGTTTTCCATTCAAAAATGCTGATTTTACGTCCATTTGATATACCTTGAAATTTTTATGAACTGCTAAATCTAGAAACATTCTGATTGCCTCTAGTCTGGCTACTGGTGCAAAGGTTTCCTCAAAATCAATACCTTCAACCTATGCATAGCCTTTACAGACCAATATTGCTTTATTTCTTACAACCTGTCCATCTTCGTTCAATTTATTTTGAAAAATCCATTTAGTATCGATTACATTTTTATTTGTTGGCCTTGGTACTAACTCCCAGGTTTTGTTTTTCTCAATCTGATCTAGTTTTTCATTAATTTCTTTCATCCAAATTTTATCTGTGCTTGCTTTAGCAACATTTTTTGGCTCAATGCTGGATAATAGAGAGTAGTTCCGTACTACTGCTCTTCTAGTCTGAATACCAACTGTTGGGTCCCCAATAATATGTTCTCTGGGATGATTTTTTTGCCAGCTGCTTGTTTTGAATTTCTTGTTTTCTTCTTCTTCTGAGTCAATTCTTAAATCAGTTGGGTCAATTTTTTGATTCTCTTATGTTTCCATTTCTTCATCTCCTTCAATGACTTCTTCATAAATAGGGTAGTTTTCTTGATAAGTTGTTTCTCGATCTCTACCTTCATCAACTTTAACATCTGCACTCTCCACAATTTTCTTTAGCCTTTTGTTGTAACAAGTGTAGGCTTTGCTTTTTGTTGAGTAACCAAGAAAAATACCTTTGTCAGCTCTATCTTCAAATTTATCGAGATTATCTTTAGTTTGTTTGATGTAGCACTTGCTGTCGAACATTTTGAAATATCTTGCTATTGCCTTTTTGCTTAACCACAGCTCATACAATGTTTTGCTTTCATGCATCCTTAGCATGCACCTATTTTGGATGTAAACCGTAGTATGGACTACCTCTTTCCAAAATCTGTCAGCTATTTTGTTCTCAGCCAACATTGTCCGTGCCATTTTCTGCATTGTTCTGTTCTTCCTTTCTACAACACCATTCTACTGAGGTGTTCTTACTGCTGAAAACTGTCTTCTGATCCCATATTTTTGACAATATTTTGCAAATTCTTTTGAGATAAATTCTCCTCCTCTGTCTGATCTTAGGCATTTAATTCTTTTTTCAGTTTGATTCTCAACCTATTTTTTAAAAATCTTGAACATCTCAAAGGCATCTGCTTTAAGCTTTAAAAATAGTACCCATGTCATCTTGGAGTAGTCATCTATGAATAGCATAAAGTATTTGTCACCATTTATGCTTTGTGTTCTCATGGGTCCACACAAATTAGTATGTATTAGATCTAAAGGCTTATTGGTGAAGTATTCCTTTGATTTGAATGTGGCTCTAGTTTGCTTCCCTTTTTGGAATGAAGCACAGATGTTATTTACTGGTTTTCCAATGGTGGGTATATCTCATACTACCCTTTTTGAACTTATTTTTACCAGATTTTCAAAGCTAATATGACTAAGCCTCTTGTGCCACAACCAATTTTCATCTTCTTGTCCAATCAAGCATGCTCCTTCTGAAGTTTCTGAGAGAGTATATAGATTTCCAGAAGTCCTTAATCCAGTAGCTATCAGCTTCCCACTATGTGCTTTTTTGACTTCACAACCTTGCTTCTTAAAGATGACTTCATGACCTCTATCACAGATTTGACTTATGCTCAGTAAGTTGTGCTTCAAACCAATCACAAACAGAACTTCTTTGGAATTGATCTGTCCATCACTTATCTTGGCTGATCCTTTGCCAACTATCTTGGCTCCATCATTATTTTCAAACTTTATAGAGCCCCCTTCATATTTTTGTAATTTTTCAAATTTTTATTTATCTCCTATCATGTGACTGGAGCACCCACTATCCATTATCCATGGTGCAAATTTGTTCTGTGCTTTGAAAGTTGTATGAACAATCAAGGATTCTTTTTCTTCCTTGGGTATCTCCTTTTCTTTCCACTCTGGTTTGGCTACAGTTTTGGTTACTTGTTTAGACTTTTCTTTGTCAGTAGCCTATGCATGTTTTTCTAGGAATTTTTTGTTTTGCCTTAAACTATTTGGTTGAGTTCTTCTTCCCTGATATCTGTTTGCTGCATATGTGCTTCTATAGTTTCTTGCAATGTGTCCAAAGTTATGATAGTTATAGCATTCTACTGCATAATCCATCAAGGATGTAAAGACATTTCTACTAGTGAAGTTTCTTTGTCCTATATTATGAATGCAGTCTAAAATCTTATGACTGTAAGCATTGCATTTAAATCAATAACCATAAAAGGAATGATTGAACCTAGGAATTGGTCTTTGCCATTTTGTAGTAGGAGCCACAAATTTTCTTCTTCTTTGATGTGTGACTTTTATGAATCCCTCATTGTCAGCACTCTTCTTGTGCCTGGAACTATTGCTTTCTTTTGCTTGATTCGTTTTCCCTTGATCAACCATGATCTTATCTTCTTTCTTTACTTGTTCTACTGTTATGGCCTTTGATCCACTTGACGATTCTCCTTCGACAAAGACCAAGCCAAATTTGATGCCCGTAGTCCTTTGACAATTTATAATCTTTTCAAGCTTTGTAGAACTTCCTTCAAGTTTGTGATAGCAACTTAATTTTTTATTCTTTTCTTCTACCCACATTCTTAAGACAACAATCTCTTCTTCCAGTTTGCAACACTCATATATTTTCATGGTTAATTGAAATTCGAGTTCTTCAGACATTTTCTTAAATTCTTCTGTTTGTACTTTCAAACTGCTTATTATGTCATTCACATCCTCTAGTTTTCTTGAGACCTTTTTATTATTTTTCCTTTGTGTATTCAACTCTTTAAGTGTAGCAACCAACTCTCCTTCCAAATAAACTTCAGCCTCATCCTTACTTTTTGTATCACCTTCTTATTTTTCTTCTGTTTTTTCTTCTTCAAATGCCATGAACAGAGCTTCACCTATTTCTTCTTCAGAATCTTCACCTGAGCTATCTTTAGAAGAGCTGACATTCTTGGATATAAAACTTTTCTTTTTTAAATTGCTTTTCCTAAAATTTGGTTTTTTCTTCCAGTCACTTCTTTCTTGGTGTGACCCTTCATCACTTTTGGTTTTCTCATTCATTGGACACTTAGCTGCAAAGTGACCGACCCCTCCATAATTGAAACACTTAAATGGTAACTTTCTTCTATATTTTCCTTTTCCCTTTGTAAGTTTTCGAACAAAGTTGGCTTTCATTTCATCCGATGTCTCTTCATCCTTAGATTCTTGTTCAACTTTTGTATTCTTGTGTGCTTTAAAAGCAGCTTCTTTGTCTATGGGCTTAGTTTGTCCTATTCTCATTTTGTATGTAGTCAAAGAACCATGCATCTCATCCATGCTAAAATTATTTAGATCTTTAGCCTCTTCTATTGCATAAACTTTAGAATTAAATCTTTTATGAAGAGTTCTAAGTACCTTTTTCACGATAACCGCATCTTTGATTTTTTTGTTGAGTCCTCTGATTGCATTAATGATTCCATTGACTCTTAGCATATAGGCCTCTATGTTCTCATCGTCATTCATTTGTAATGCTTCAAACTGAGCTCGATGAGTTTGTAGCTTGGCTTCCTTGATCTTGTTGTCTCTTTCATTGATGCTCTTTAGTTTGTCCCACATGTCTTTTGCTGATTTACAGCTCATGATCCTTATTAGTTCACTGTCTACTAGCCCACACATTATGGAAGTCTATGCTTTGGAGTTATTCGCAAACTTCTTCTTCTCAGTAGTATCTGTTGGAGGAGTAGTGGGTACTATGTATCCACTTTCTACTGATTCCCAAATGTTGTATCCTAATGCACTCAGATATGTCTGCATCCTGAGTCTCCAGAATGAGTAATTAGTTCCATTCAACAAAGGAGCTTTGTTTGATGAGAATCCTGCATTACTTGTCATTGTGTTCCTTCAAATATCACCTTAGCTGATTAATATTTGTTCAAGAACCTTGCTCTGATACCAATTGATATTATCACAATGACACTGAGAGGGGGGGTGAATCAGTGTAGCTATTAAAATTCAAATCTACAACACTTAATGCTGAAGAAAAGAGAACTTAAAAATAGGTAAAGCAATTTTCACAAGAGAGCACACCACAACACACAATGTAACGAGGTTCACCAATTTGGCTACTCCTCAAAAATAACTGCTTGGACTCCAATCCAAATCTAGCCTTTGCAAAACACTAATTTTACAAACACTTTACCAGCACCCACTAGAAGGAGCACCAACCCCTTATTTTTTTGCTTTAACAGATAGGAGCACCAACCCCTAATGCCAAGCACCAACTTGGACTACAATTCTAAATTATCTTAATAACATAAAAATGCCTTCATTGTTTACATGACCCTAACTGGTCTGTAATTAATCAAACTTTGCACTCTCTCACGACTCTGCTTATTTCTCTCTCGGACCTCTTCTAACCCTCTTTACATAGCAATTTCTCACATTCATTAGCGGCCTTATTCTTCACGTAGACCTGCTTTTATATCATATTAGTCTCTACTTTTAACTTCCATATTTACGCATGCAACCCGTAACTGTTCCTTTAATATTCTCTTTTGCCACTTGTCAACTGTAACTTCTTCTTTATGTAACTCCTTTTGTATATATAGAGTGGGAATTTCATTAAACACGTTACATGCAACATATAACTCGACCATGACTGTTCATCTTCTTTTCTGTGCATGCATGCATTTTTCGATTCTATTTATGTGACTGTTCGATTTCTTCTTCTTCAATTGTTCTTAAAATAGCTACATGCTTTTCTTTTGTACTTGCTCTTGTAACTGTCGCATTGACTCGAGTTAATTCTTCTTATTTTGGCTGCATGCTTTTCCTCTACAACTACCCCTTTAACTGTTGTTCTGCTTCAATTAACTGTCAGTGATTGTGCTATTGTGACCTGTCGTGAAATCACGAAACTTCTGTATCTTTATGCTCTTCTTGCCCTTTATCTATGAAAACTCAACATGTCACGAAATCATGACGTTTTTTGCCTCCTTGTTCACCTCTTGTCTTGCACTCGTGAAAACTAGACATGTCATGAAATTGTGACACTTTTTGCTTCCTTGCACTTCTCTGCCTTTCGCCCGCAAAAATAGAACATGTCATGAAATCATGACACTTTTGTTGCATTGTGCCTTTTCTATCTTTGGCCCACAAAAACATAACATGTCACGAAATCATGACACATTTTCTGCCTTGCACCTTTTTCTGTCTTTGGCCCATGAAAACACTACATGTCGCAAAATCATGACACATTCACTGCCTTTTGCCTTTTTTGTCTTTGGCCCACGAAAATGGAACATGTCATGAAATCATGACACTTTTCCTCCTTGGTGCTTTCTCTTCGAACCTGTCATGAAATCATGACACTTTTTCTCCTTGGAGCTTTCTCTTCGAACCTATCGTGAAATCATGACACTGTCTCTCCTTGGTGCTTTCTCTTCGAACCTATCACAAAATCGTGAAACTTTCTCTCCTTGGCGCTTTCTCTTCGAACCTGTCACAAAATCGTGACACTTTCTCTCCTTGGTGCTTTCTCTTTGAACCTGTCATGAAATCATGACACTTTCTCTCCTTGGTGCTTTCTCTTCGATCCTGTCACGAAATCATGACACTTTCTCTCCTTGGCGCTTTCTCTTCGAACCTGTCATAAAATCATGATAGTTTTCTTTGCCTGTGCCTTCTCTCCAAAAATGTCACAAAATCATGATAGTTTTCTTTACTTGCGCCTTCTTTCCAAACATGTTGCAAAATCGTGACAGTTTTCTTACTTGCCTTCTTTGCTTCCAACATGTCGTGAAATCACGACAATTTTTCTACTTGCCTTCTTCTCTAATAACATGTCATGAAATCACGATAGTTTTTCAACTTGGCTTCTTTGCCTCCAACATGTTGCAAAATCATGACAGTTTTGCCAGCATTTTCTCTCTCCTCCGATATGTCATGAAATTGCGACAATTTTGATCGCATTTTCTCTCTCCTCCGAGATGTCGTGAAATTGCGATAATTTTGACAACATTTTCTCTCTCCTTCGAGATGTTGTGAAATCATGATAGAAAACATGTTGCGATATCGCGATAGTTTTCTTACTTGTATTTTTCTTTGATTTTCTAAATCTGGGCCACTTCTGTCTTCTTAGAAATTCACTGTACATGTTCTAACTGACCTCTAAACTCCTGTCCACTACATCAACTGCATCAGTTGATCTATCTATTTGAGTTGACAATACTTTTGCTGCACCTTGCTCAATACCCCAAACCTTAACTCAAGGTTTGAAAAAACCAATCAGCTCTACTCACAAGTCTTCTCAAAGACTTGTCTCAAATCTGCCTTGTAAGATTCCACAAAATCTCACACTAGTCTATCCACAAGTTCTCTCTAGAACTTGTCAAAATCTACTCTACAAGTCCTCACTATAACTTGTACAAATATGCTCAATAAGTCCTCACTAGGACTTATCCAAATCTGATCTCAATTTGTATTGTAAGCTTCCACAAAAGCTCACATAATCTGTCCACAAGTCTTCTCAAAGACTTGCCTCAAATTTGCTCAACAAGTCCACACTAGAACTTTTCCAATCTCATAGAAACATAAAGAGAATTTTTAGAGACTCAATATACTTCACATTCACTTCAATACTCAATTACATTCAATCACTCTCTTAGAAACATATAGATATTTTTTAGAGACTCAATATGCTTCACATTTATCTCAATACTCAATTACTTTGAATCACTCTCTTAGAAACATATAGAGAATTGTTAGAGACTCAATATGCTTCACATTCACCTCAATACTCAATCACTTTCAATCACTCTCTTAGAAACATATAGAGAATTGTTAGAGACTTAATATGTGTTACACTCACAAGACTCTCAATAACTTTCTCAACTTAATTCAGAATATAGAATAATTTGTTTTATAGAACTTGAGCTATCACTTCACACATCCACATGACTAGGCTTAAAAAAATCTACTCAATAAATCACTCAATGAAATAATCCTTACTCACAACCCTAGTCCAAGTATATGAACACTCACTCAAAATGTTTCCAACAATGCTTATATACCAACCTAACATAACAATGATACTCATGATATTTGCAAACCATAGTTCAAGTTCTTCACTTAATCAATGGCTTCAACAACAATGCTTATCAAACAAGATTTTATCAATAACTCTTTATTCTAGAAAACCTTGAAGTATTAAAACACACTCAAGAATGCTTATAAAACAATATTCACATATAGCTCAACAACTCAACAAGGAAACCTAATTAAGTCATTTTCACTCCAAAGTTATTTTTAAGAAAACAAACCAATCAAATCGACCAAAGAATGATATGCCCATACCTTTTTATTTGTTGTAGAATGACCTTCAAAACCTAGATCAAATATCACAACTTTTTTTGTCAAGTACAAAGGATTAGATGAAAAGAATTATCACCCTAAGACTTTTCACAAAATACAATGATAACTCAAATACCAAATACACCTTATTGATCTATCTTAATAATAAATTCCAACATCATAATTTTCATCAAAAACTCTTTAATAAAATATAACTCAATTACTACTTATAACTTTTTTCTCAAATTGCACTTATCAAATAAACTACTTTATAAAATAATGCAATTTATTCTTCTAAGATAAAAATTAATTACCTTAGTTTTACTTTATCACAAACTACCTTTTATCATGCCCAAAAATCACTTTAGCTTAAAAGTAAATAATCCACTTTTAATCATCACCTTATCCCTCCTAATATTCTCACACAACCTTAGGCAATTCAAATTAATAAAAAATTAATACCTTGCCCCTTTGTGGGATTCAAACACAAGAAGCCTCATCCCCTTAGCACCTTAGCCAAAACCTTGGCTTCTACGTGAGCTAAGCACTCATGTGGGAGCTTAAGCACCCGCATGCTTAATAACCTCTTGCTGGCATCACCAAAACAAATGTAAAAATGTTTATCCACTTGCTGCCATCAGGTTTCAAACCCATGACCACTCTGCCACTAAGACCAAGCATTGCCAACTACACTAGCTATTGTATGGTGGTTAATGATGATCCGCTTGTCCTTTTGAAACCACCCAAAATTTTGAATGACATCAGCACACTATCTCCTCTTCTTCCTTCCATGAAACTGTCGAGAATATCTCACGATTCAAAATTTGAATTAATTTTTTTCTTTTGCTTTGGGTGAGGCAATATTTATATTGCCTATGGTTTCCTCCAATGCATCGGTGGTGGTTTTTGAATTCAAACATAGGCGCTATGACTTTAGGGTTGAACCCTAAGTAATTAAATAAATATTTATTTTATAAAATTTAAATTCATTTGAATTTAAATATTTAAATCTTCTTCCTTGGATTTTTAAAAAACCTCCTTGGGTCTTTATAAACACCTTTATTTTTTCCCACATGGTTTTAATAAAAAACATTTTACTTATGCTTCACATAATATTAAAAATAAATATTATGAAGCTTTTTTGCCATTAACCTTTGCATTTTTCCTTTTGACCTTTTGACATCAACGGTAGCTTATTCCTTGACATAAATGACAACTTCGACTCAAAATATCCAACAATATCCTCCTTTATCATTGATGGCAACCCAATAAATTTTTACCATTTCCTTGATATTTTTATTTTTCTCCCCCTAGAAAATTGCTCTATCCTTAAACCAAATATCTCCTCCTTACTCAAATACCAAATTTCTCCCCCTTACTCAAATATCTCCCCCTTTGACATCAATGGCAAAGGTTCACCTTTGGGGCTCCGGGCTAAGAATGAGCCTCTTATATTAGCCTCTCCCCCACCTCCTCTTGAGGTGGTTAATTCTAGGGTGAGAGTATTTATACTCCCATCAAGCACTGGTATTTACCTTTGTCTTCTTTCCTTATCATACGATCCTTCTGGTCCTTTTGACTATTCCTATCCATATCCATATTCCTATTCCTATTCCTGTTCGTATTCCTGTTCATATCCATATCCATTTTCCTATTCCTATTCTTGTTCTTGTTCTTGTTCATATCCATGTTCTTGTTCCTATTCCTGCTTGGTTCTAGAATGTATTCTCTACACCACTTCGTTGTATGTACATCATTATTGCACTTATAACACTTAATATTATTATTCCTTGGAAGTGTATATGTCTTAGGATTTCTCCTAGTAAAGCCATATCCTTTTCTATCATGAACCCTACAATTCATTGCCTTGTGACAAAACTGATTGCATGAGTAGAAATCCCCATGGAAAAGTTGTCTATTTCCATATTCCTGTATTTCATGTGTCCTACATTGTGAAGCAATGTGCCCAAATTTGTGACATGAAAAACATATTCTATTGAAGTTTCCTTGTCTTGACCTCATTGGTCTCTTAGTCTCTCTTAAGATATTCTGATTGTTGTTCCATATACTTCTCCTTTGTGCATTGTTCCTTCTCTTGTTGAACTTTTTGTTGTCCATCTCATCCTCAAAAGTATCACTTTCTCTTACACTGTCTTCTTCTAAATTTTCTTCTTCTTCAAAACTTGAGGTTGACTCCTTTCCCCATTTCTTTTGTTCTTGTTCAAATCCAAGACCTATCTTGCTTGATGTAGGCTTTTGTATCTTGATAAACTTATCTAAATTATTTGAGCTATTTTTGAACCCTTGTAGCTTGAATTTGGATTTTTTGACTTTCATTTTTAATGAAGCTACCTCTTGTTCTATTTTCTTACATTCTACAACCGTATCTTATAACTTCTCCTTGAATATTTTTGTCTTAGCCATTGACTTGTTTAGATATTCTATAAGCATTCTTCTTTCTTCATCACATTCTTGAAATTGAGATTCTAGTTTAGAGTTTTGATTTCTTACCCTTTTTACTATGTCAAGAGCATAAATAAGTTCTCCCTTGAGATCATATCCTTCTTTATTTGATTCTTCCTCTATTTTTTTACCTTTGTCTACATCTTCATTTTATTTTGACTTGTCTTCTATAGGATCACCTTATTATTCTTCTAGTGCTATTAGAATATTATCTTCTGGTCCTTCAAGTGTATCTTCATATTCATCATCACTAAAACTAAAGCCATTCCTTGTACAACTATCTTCAATATGACCAAAATTATCACATCTAAAACACTTGAGAATTATTGGTGACCTTTTCTTAACTTATTTTTATTCAATCATAAATAGGACTTCATATTTATCATTATCTGAGAAACTAGAATCACTATCACTTGAGTACTTACTTGCCTTGTTTTCATAGTAGCTCCTCTTTTGTCTTTGGAAGAACTTCTTCCCTTGTCTGCTTTTTCCATCCTTGATTTTCTTTTGGTGCCTGTATCTTTCTAATTCCTTACTCCTAAGATCATTTTCTTCATCATTGTTATTTTTAGCTTCTTTACAGTCAGTTGCATAATGACCATACCTTCTACAATTGAAACATTTAACAGATTTTTTATCTTTAAATCTTCTTGAATACGTATTCCTTCTACCATAATTTGCTTCTTCATCACTAGATGAGTCATTGTTTGATTATGATTTATTACCCTTTGTATTCTTGATTTATTTGAGGTTGCTTCCTTTTGGGGATTAGGTTATTTTGTTCATAACTCAAAAGTTGTAAGAATACCAAGAAATATATCTCTTATAAGAGAATCACCATCCTTTGATTATTCTATAGCAGAAATATTTTCACTAAATATTTTTGGAAGAGATCTTAAGACCTTATCACAAACATCTGATTCTTCAACCTTAAGTCCAAGTCCTTTCATAACATTAACAACCTAATTGACTCGAAGTAAATAAGCACTAATGTTTTATTCATCATTCATTCTTAACTCTTCAAATTGTCCTTTGAGATTTTGTATCTTTGCTTTCTTGACACCTTTATCTCCTTCATATATACTTTGCAACTTATCCCACATTCCTTTTGCATATTGAAATTGCATAACTTTTATGGACTCTATTCTATTCAAACCTCTAAAATTTTCATTTATTTATTTTAAAATGTAATGTTGTAGAAGCTTACCTTCCTTATATGTAGGTGGATCAACTAGTGGTATGTATCCATTTTCAACTGCTTCACAAATTTCATTGCCAAGTGCCATCAAGTAAATCTTCATTCTCATACTCCAATATATATAATCACTTCCATAAAATATTGGTGCTAAATTATTTGATGATACATTATTAGAATCCATTGTGTTATTGAAAGCTTTACCTTCAAGCTATTAAACTGTTCCCAAGGAACCCACTCCGATACCAATTGAAGAACACAAGCTTATACTGAGAGGGGGGGCGAATAGTATAAGACCACTTTTTACTTTTCTTTATAATTAATATTATGCAGTATAAATATAGCAATATCAACAACAGTAACCAAATTAATGCATAAATCACCACACACAATAGAGAAACTAATTTTACATGGTTCACCCAATGTGGGTTACTCCACGAAGAAAATATTTCACTAAAATTTTCTCAATCAATCTCTTGGGAATCCTTTACCTATTACAATGTTTATGGACCTCTATCAAAGGAGACACCAATCCCTTAATCAAGTTAGTGGATATCTACACATAGGAGACACCAATCTCCTAACTTTGCTTTGGTTGGTGATCCTCTAGAAGACCTCTGCCTCCATTGCCCTTAGCAAGTGAATATCTATCTACAAAAGACACTTGTCCCCCATTATTTGGTTGTAGACCTCTATCCTTAACTCTATCACCTCCAAAGCTCTATCTCAAATATTTACTAAACATAGTCCTTCAGTCTAGCTCAAATATGTCCTCAATCTCTATCTTTGTTCTGGTATAAACCTTTCCTCAAATATGCACCAAATTTTATCCTCAAATCTATGTCCTCAAGCCTTAACTCAAAGATTGAATCAATCTCAAATCAAATATGCTAAATCTACCCCAAACATTATCTCAAGGTTTGAACAAATCAATCAACTCTACTCACAAGTCTTCTCAAAGACTTGTCTCAAATTTGCCTTGTAAGCTTCCATAAAATCTCACACTAATATATCCACAAGTTCTCTCTAGAACTTATCCAAATCTGCTCTACAAGTCCTCACTAGAACTTGTCCAAATTTTCTCAATAAGTCCTCACTAGGACTTATCCAAATCTACTCTCAAATTTTATTGTAAGCTTCCACAAGTCTTCTCAAATACTTACCTCAAATCTGCTCAACAAGTCCACACTAGAACTTGTACAATATCATAGAAACATAAAGAGAATTGTTAGAGACTCAATATGCTTCACATTCACTTCAATACTCAATTAATTTCAATCACTCTATTAGAAACATATAGAGAATTTTTAGAGACTCAATATGCTTCACATTCACATCAATACTCAATTACTTTCAATCACTCTCTTAGAAAAATATAGAAAATTGTTAGAGACTCAATATGCTTCACATTCACCTCAATACTCAATCACTTTCAATCACTCTCTTAGAAACATATAGAGAATTTTTAGAGACTCAATATGCTTCACACTCACAAGACTCTCAATCACTTTCTCAACTTAATTTAGAATATAGAATAATTTATTTTATATAACTTGAGCTATAACTTCACACATCCAGTTGACTAGGCTCAAACAACTCTACTCAATAAATAACTCAATGAAATAATCCTTACTCACAACCCTAGTCCAAGCATATGAACACTCACTCAAAATGTTTACAACAATTCTTATCTATCAACCTCACATAACAATGATACTAATGATCTTTGCAAACCCTAGTTCAAGTTCTTCACTTAATCAATGGCTTCAACAAAAATGCTTATCAAACAAGGTTTTATCAACAACTCTTTATTCCAGAAAACCTTGAAGTATTAAAACACACTCAACAATGCTTATAAAACAATATTCACATATAGCTTAACAACTCAACAAGGAAACCTAATTAATTCCTTTTCACTCCAAATTTTTTTCTCAAAAAATAAACCAATCAACTCAACCAAAGAATAATATGCCCATACCGTTTTCTTTGATGTAGGATGACCTTCAAAAACTAGATCAAATATCACAACTTTATTTGCCAAGTACAAAGGGTTAGATGACAAGAATTATCACCCTAACACTTTTCACAAAATACAATGATAAATAAAATCCCAAATACACCTTATTGCTCCATCTCAATAATAAATTCCAACATCATAATTTTCATCAAAAACTCTTTAATAAAATATAACTCAATTACTACTTATAACTCCTTTCTCAAATTGCACTTATCAAATAAACTACTTTATAAAATAATGCAATTTATTCTTATAAGATAAAAATTAATTACCTTAGTTTTACTTTAGCACAAACTACCTTTTATCATGCCCAAAAATCACTTTAGCTTAAAATTAAATAATCCATTTTTAATCATCACCTTATCCCTCCTAATATTCTCACACAACCTTAGGCAATTTAAATTAATAAAAAATTAATACCTTACCCCTTTGTGGGATTCGAACCCAAGACACCTCCTCCCCTTAGCACCTTAGATATGGCCTTGGATGTTGTGTGATATAAGCACTCACATGGGAGCTTAAGTACCCGTATGCTTAATAACCTCTTGTTGGCATCACCAAAATAAATGCAAAAAGTTTTATTTGCTTGCTACCGCCAAGTTTTGAACCCATGACCTCTCCGCAACTAAGAATAAGCACTGCCAACTGCACTATCCACCATATGGTGGTTAATGGTGATTCACTTGTCCTTTTGAAACCACCCAAAATTTTGGATGATGTCAGCACACTATCTCCTCTTCTTCCTTCCACAAAACTATAGCGAATATCTCATGATTCGGAATTCGATTTACTTTTCCTTGTAATATTATCCCAGATGGTACCATAGGGATTACTTCAAAACCAGATGCATTACAAGTTTAAGCCACTACTGGGCACTGACAAGTTTCCTATTCCACAAGTTGCCGATAAAAGTGATGCATTACCTATAAGACAAGAAAGGGAAGTGAATATCCCAAGAGAAGGTGAAAATAAAAAGAGAAAAGAACAAGAAAGTTTAAAAAGGGAAGCCCAAGAAAAATTGAGGTTCCCTTCCATTACAAAAGTTTAGAGAATAGAGGCTACTCAATACCATAGAAGGAATTATGGGGAACAAAAAAAAGGTATGAAAGGCCTCCACCAGTTTAGTCTAAATATAATATTATGGAGGAATTGAATAGAGCTCCATATAGATCAAGCCTGTATGATACACATTTTCTTCTTAGAAAAATAGATTTGTCGAAAGCTTCTCTATATAAGAAGTCCTAAGGAAAAAAATTTCCACAGTGTTCAATCTGGCACAAGATAAAGAAAATATGTCTCCTTCCACCCTAAATAACAAACCTCCTCCATTAGAATGGAAGGATGGATCATTCACAACTATATGATATACTTAGGGGCCTCAATGACTATTATGCCAAAAGCAATTTATGATGAGATGGGTATGGAATACACAAGGTCATGTTAGGGGGTCTTACAACTTGATGGTACCTCGATTAATATTATAGGAATTATAGGATGTATTTATGAGGTTGCACAGAGCCCCAAAAGTTACCAATTTACAAGAAATTATGGTAATGGGTCTTGAATCTTATTTTGGTATATTCCTTTCAAGAGAATTCACTACCAATATGGGAGGTCACATGTATTTAGACTACTCTGGTATGATTATTACCTATAAAGGCAAGAGAATAAGGATAATCCCCAAAAACCCTATGTCTTTCCATATTGAAAAATTAAGGAATATTTGTTCAATCATTCAATAATGGAATAACTTCAGTTAGTGGAAATTTTGGAATATTTAGAAGTTGAAGATGATTTGCCTTTCAAATATGACCACATCCTATTAAAAATAGGGTTGGGTACCTACAATATCTCTTCTAATGTAGAAAATAATATCCCTACCATATCTAATCAGTCTCCTAGGTAGTCAAAAATTTGGACAATGCCTTTTGACGAAGCAAGGTGCAAAAATATGGTCGAAGTCGATGTAGTGTTAAAATATCCTTCAGAAGAGTTTTACTTTTAGACTAAATTGGTATTGTACAAATAAAATTGTAGAATATGAAGCTCTGTGTTTGGAATTGATGCAAGACAAAAAATGGGAATCAAAATATTAGACATTTATGGTGACTTAGAGCTGGTGGTCAATGAAGTTACATAGAAATGCAGTAGTAAGCATCACTACTTAAGGACATATAGAAATAAGGTCTATGATTTGATGGATTCATTTGATGCTCTAAATATCCACTCTATCACCAAAAAGTAGAATGTGCTCATTGGTGCTTTGGTAGATAAAGGCTCTAATTTCAATCCCTTCTCAGACCTTGGATCAACCATGAATAGAAGAGTCAAATTAGTCTTCAGACCTGTAGTGCTAGATAGACAAATTTTTTGGTAGGTCTTTGAAAATGATGATCAAATAAATAATTTTCTAGTCAGAGAGGCTTGCTTAGCCAATGTGTAGGAAGATTTTTTTAGGAAATAGATTAGCAAGATATCATTCAATTGAAGAATAATCACATTCCTAAAGGCATGATCACATTGGAGAGTTTGTTTGACAATGAGGATGGAAAGAAGTCAAAGACTATGAAAGTATATTATAAAATATGTAGTAGGATAAAAATTGAAGAGAAAATAAAGATTAATATTGGTGTAAAGTGTTCTCCAAAAGAAGTTAAGGAAGTCAAGGCACTATGCTTCAAGTACTTAGATATTATTGTTTGGTCATATGAGGACCTCAAGGTATATGATAAGAAGATTATTCAACATAATATTAAGCTTGAGCATGATGCAAAACCCTTTAGACAAATACAAAGGCCTATCAATCCTAAAATTGAAGCGATAATGAGGCAAGATTGATCAAGATACTTAAAGCAAATATCATTTATCCAATCAAGAATTCCAGATGGGTTGCTAACTTGGTTCCAGTAAGAAAAAGAATGGATATATTTGGCTGTGTGGATTTTAGAAATCTAAACAGAGCATCACTAAAATATTAGTATCTACTCCCCTAGATTGATTAGATTTTGTAGATGGTAGCAGGGATGGAAAGGCACTTCTTTCTAGACGTCTTCTCTGGATACAATAAGATCTAGGTCAAATATG
This sequence comes from Wollemia nobilis, assembly GCA_028583015.1. Classification (NCBI taxonomy): domain Eukaryota; kingdom Viridiplantae; phylum Streptophyta; class Pinopsida; order Araucariales; family Araucariaceae; genus Wollemia; species Wollemia nobilis. Next base: position 3,348,037 of record JAQPPZ010017060.1, read on the forward strand.
AGGACCAATTCAAAACAACCTTCACCACTGAGTGGGGTACATTTGCTTATCAAAAAATGCCTTTTGGCCTATCCAATGTAGGAGCTACATTCCAAAGGCCTATGGACTATGCCTTTTGTGAGTTGATAAAAAAAATTATTTTCATTTATCTTGATTATCTGACTATGTTTTCTCACAAGAAATAATCACACCTTGAGCATTTAGAGAAAGTTTTCCAAAAATGTAGAGTTTGGCATCTCTCTAAACCCAAAGAAATCATTCTTTGTTTTCCATGAAGGCAAATTATTGGGACATGTAGTCTCTAAATAATGGATGTCAATAGATATTTATAGAATAAAATCAATTCTTGCCCTTCCCCTCCCCACAAATAAGGCCTACATTTCTTCTTTGGGAAGATTAATTTTGTGAGGAATTTTATATAACTTTGCTCAAGTGGTTAGGCCTATCTCAGTTACTCAAGAAGAACATGGAGTTCAAGTGGAATAAGAAAAGGAAGCAAACCTTTGAGGCTATTAAGCAAGCAATTGTGGCTACACCTGTATTGATAAATCTTGATTTCAGCAAGGATTTTATCTTGTATGCCTATGGAGTTGAGGAAAGTTATGCATTAGTGCTAAAATAAAAGGATGAGAATAAAGAGGAACACCCAATTTTATTCTAGATACAAAATCTACATGAGTATCATACCAAGTATAACTTCATTGAGATGTTGGTATTTGCAGTGATAAATTCCTTAAAAAATTTTAGGTAGTACTTGGTCCAAAGCAAGACTCTTGGGTATGTGGTACACCCGGATGTGAGGAATTTTATCCTTCAAGGATAATTGGGTGATAAAAGAGGGTTGTATTACTAAAATACAAGAGTATGATGTAGAGATTCATCCCAACAATTTACTCATAGGGAGATCATTGTGCTAGGAAATAGCTATAAAAGCAGATTCAAATTAAACAATGGCTTGTCAGGGAGCAACATATGATCACAGTGATAGTCTTATAGAAAGAACATATTGGGTAGGCCAGTTGATAGATTATTTTCAAATATGAGCATGCCCTCAAAATCTCAATCATTCATAGAGAATAAGGTTTAGGCTCTAAGCTTTAAAATATGTATTGCTTCTTGAGGGGTTGTACAAGAAAAATCTAGATGGAGTGCTTCTTAGATGTTTAAAAGAAAATGAAAAACAAAGATTCAATGGAAGAATTTCATGGAGGTTTTTTAGAAGACCAATTTTAGAAAGATTAATTGCTATGAAAATAATAAGGGCAAGATACTACTGGCCCACTATATTTGTAGAAACTTTTAAAGCAACTAAATCATGTGATAAGTGCAAGAGTTATGTGGGAAGGATCAAGAATGCAACATTTCCACTTAAAAAAATCCAAGTGGAGGAGCCTTTTTAGCAATGGGGGCTCAATTTTGTATGGGTAATTAACCCAAATTCATCAGTATGCCATAAATACATTCTAACTACTATTGATTACTTTACTAGATGGGTTGAGGCTATCCCAACCAAGAGGTCATACCAAGAAGTAGTGATTGAATTCATAGAAAATATGATCACAAGGTTTGGACTTCCAAAAGCACTAGTAAGTGATAATGGCCCAAATTTCATAGGTGCAAAATATATTGAATTTGCAAGTAATTATCATATAAATATAAATAATACTTCTAACTATTACCCTCAAGGGAATGGATTGGCAGAATCCACCAATAAAAACCTTATTAGAATTCAAAAAAAGGTAATAGAAGAGAACAAAAGGACTTGAAATATTTTATTAGACCAATATTTATTGGTAGATATGATTAGTATCAATAGGTACATCAAGACACCCACTTATGCATTAGTTTATGGTAAGGAAGTTGTTCTACCTACTCATATTGAAATACTAGCTTTAAAATGGGCCAACCAAGATCAAGAGCTAGATCAAAATCCACTAGAGGCTAGGTTGATGCACCTTCTACATTTGGAATAACATAGGACTCAGGCATATGAGAACTTCCAAAAATACTCCATGAATATGGAAGAGTGGTTTGACAAGAAATCAAAGTTCAGGAAGTTTAATGAAGGAGATTCAATGTTAAGGTGGAATGTAGAAAAGGCTAAACCATGAAACCACCAAAAAATTTATTCCTTGTAGGAAGGACCCTTCAAGATTGTTTAAGTAAAGAAGAATAATATTTTTCAGCTTCAAGATGAGAAGGGGAGCGTACAATCCATTCCGATCAATGGGTATCATCTCAAACTGTATTTTAGATAGAGAATCCTTTATTTTGTAACATATGTACATATTTTGTATTATATTTTTGGAGTATTAAAAAAATTATTGAAGTGTCATTTTCCATTCTTAGTGCAACTATGTTATATTTTGCAAAGAAGTAATGCAATATAAAATTCTGTGATCAAAAGAGTCAAACTAGCTCTAGCAAAATTTCATGGAGTGGAATCCTCTCTAGTGGAATTTTGAGTTTGATGGAATTTTCAAAGGCAATAAACCTTTCCACAGTCCATTAAATGAGTGTAGTGTTAAAATTTGCAGTAAACTTGGTCAAAGTTACCATTGCAAAAATCCGATGAGCAAAATTTCAAGGAATACATCCAAAAAGCACATTGAGCCTTCATGAGCAGAATTTTTAAGACTAAAGCATAATGTTGAAATCCGTTGAGTACTAAATTCCATCGCAAAAAGGAAGGAATAAATGCACATTGAAAATTGTTCCAAAGAATAGTTTACCACCATATGCTACGAATTTTTTCCAATCATTGATGCGGATTTCACTTAAAAGCCACACATTGCATCACCTAATTCACTTGTTTGAATTCATGAAGAATAATTTCTCTTTTTTCTACTCCATTAATGATGGATGGGTTCTTGAGGATCTATTTAAAGGATAAAATTGGGAGAGTAATTATTTCTAATGATTTGGTTGATGAACCATATCACTATTGGGTGAATTTTTTGCACATTTTGAAGAGAATTGCTGAAAATTTCTTTGAAATGGCATCCAATGTGGTAAGGCAAGTTATTTAATAAAGCAACATTGAAAATATGAATTACACTAATAATAAGGTAGTAGTTGTAGACACAAATATGACACATAACTAGATATTGGCTCAAGAAGGATATTGATGTCAAATTCTTCAAGGGTAAGCCTCTTCCAAATCAAGGTATTAGTGTCGTATGATATTTGCTATCCTATTATGTTTGTGATGCAGTTCACCCTTACCACTGAGTATTTTACATACCCTGAGTTTTTTTCCATGTTAGCCATGGTACCTGGCCTAGATTCTGATATGCATGTGAGGGACTGGGAATTAGCCATTGCGTATTTTATTTAAAATACCAAAATGTACATGCCACCAATAGGGGATGCTGATAACATTCCAATTTACTTCAATTGGCCTACATTACTTGCTAAGAGAATGTACGAATAACTATTGGCCATGAAAAGTGAGGAAGATAATCCTTCATTCAGACATTATTCCAATATGATTTGGATGTTCCTCAGTGCTACTAGAAATGATAACCCCTAGGTATTGGTGGTGGACAAAGATGCAATAGGGTATACCTTACCAATATATTATTGGACTAGAGTTTTGAGTAGGGCAGAATCATATTATACTTTCAACATGGAATTTTTGGGACCAGCCTTGCAAATCATGTATGGCAGTTGCCCTATATTAGCTCCTAAAATAGAAAAGAAGATAAGGGTCAAGGAGGCTAAATAAGGATACTGGTATGTATTGATAGAGGTAATACTCATCAGGTTGTATGGTTTCATAGAGAAGCCATTTTTGTTACCCCACTATGTCACCCATCACTTATTCGCACTAGAATATTGCAGGTAGGTGGACTATATAAATTTTAAATTTGGATTTGGAAGTAAAATAAAGGTTACAATAATTTACCCTTTTAAGGAAGGTGATATCACTATATGGAAGAGGGGACAATACAAATAAATTAATGCGACTCTCAAAATTTTAGGTCTTTATCAACTCCCTTAGAGATAGGGATATGACCTAGATGATTTATTTACAGAAAGGATTAAGGACTTACTTGGATATAAAGTGGATAAATTTACAAAGTCAAATTGCACACAGATAGAGAAACATAGAAATAATAAAGAACAATCCCTCCTCCAATGGAATGTAAATACCATGGAATCGCTTCCACCCTAGAGAGAATTTTAGGACCATGTACTAGACTATGACCCAACCAAATATTTTCATTAGCTTGGTGATGCAATAATCAAAGATATGGAATAGACTTATAGTTGGTTAGAGGGCAAAATTTTGGAATGGTGGAAGATGAGGGTCTATATAAACATAATGAAAGCTAAGTATCCTAAGCCAATTGATACAGAGTTTGAGGAAAGATATGATAAGTACTATAAAAATTGGAAGACCAAGGGGAAGAAAAGCTTAGCATTGAGCTTGGGAAAAGTAGAGACAAGCAAGGCTGGAAAGAGAAAATCTAAAAGTTAAAAAGTATGAAACATCCAAGAAATAGCAATCAATAACACCCCACCCTCTGCTTCCGCATCTTCTCAACAAAAGGAGAATATTGAAATAGTTGCATCTACCTCAAAGAAAACTGGTGCAATAGAAATTACAAGAAGAAGAAGGATATCCAAACGACAAGTGATAGGAGTTATGATCCCCCTAGATATTAATAATATAAAATAGAATGAAGTTAAAGTTGTAGAACTCATTGCTACAACCCCTTATAAAACTATATAGGTTCCCATTACAAAAGTTGCAGTATCACTTTCTTAAAAACAATAAGATAAAATAGATACATTCAAGAGGAAGGTAAAGGATGTAGTGGATAAAATGGACAAGGATATTACCAAGAAATAAAATATGGATGAATCAAAGGTGGTGGCACAAGTCCATGTCACCTCAATTGAGCAAGATTCCCAACAAGGAGGGTAATAGAGTGTTGATGAGATTTTCAAACAGTCTACTTTAGTAGGCTCAGGTATATTTTCTAATCCCTCTTCTCCTACTACTTCTTATTCCCCAAAGATATCCCCTGCACCTTATAAAGTAGAAAAGACATTAAAGATATCATCTCCTACACACAATTCTCCATAACCATATCCACCTCATCCAACCTCATCTTCTCACTAGGTTCATCTCCATTTCATACAGTTGAAAGCCCAAAAACATCATCTCCCCCTTTTTCACCATAAGTCGTGGTATCATCATCACCTCAAAATTCCACTCACTCACTTCCCACATCATCATTGCCCACATTAATTATGGGAATATCACTACTATCAACTCCCCCATCACTTGCATATACCAGTTATATTATAGTTTACACCTCTATTGTAGACATAGAGTCCATCATTATCACCACCACTCCTCTCCCATCCATGGTGATCCCATTTTTCCCATAAACATTACACTATCTACCCCTATGGATCATCCAATGGTGGTATCCTTAAAAAGTATTAAGGATACTTCGTTGAAAGCACAAAGCTATTGCAACAAGAAATTGGCTTAGTCATCTAAGGGAACTGCTCGTGTGAGAAAAATAGTAATTGTTAACCCTATGGCTAAGCAAAGGATAAAGCTCAAGATTACACCTCTAGTAGACAAAACAGAGGAAGATATGATAGTTGAATACTACCAATTAGAATATAAAACCTAAGACATGTCTCAACTGGTGCTAGGGGAGGAGTTTATCTTAGCCAAGGCTAGGATTGAGACTATATTTATTAAAAGTGACATCTACAGGGAGCAACAAGTGAATATGGAGGAAAAAACTTCTAGGCTTGAAGCCATGATTAAGGACCAAAAGAAAGAGTAAATAGCACCCTAGAATGAATCCAAAAAGTGGAAAACAAAATTTAAAATATGGTCAATTACAAAGAGCAAGTTCAGTAGCTATAGGAGTAGAATCAGGGGTACGCAGAGCAGATACAAGCTTTGCAATAGCAACTCCAAATTGAGAAGACTAAGGTTGCAGGATTCTCCAAGGATAAGGTAAAACATGTTAGGAAGGAAATTATATCAAAAATATTGGAGAAATATTCTGACATCTAGCCCATCCTTGATTTCATGGATGAGGCCAACCATGTGCTCCAAAAAACTAGGGAAGATCTAGAAAAGGTCACCAAGGAGATACAACCAATAGCTCCTCAATCTAAAAAAATCCTAAATATTTTTTAGGCTATATGTAAATATGGCCAAGTCTATTCTCATAAAATAATGTAATACTTCAAGAGTTACATCCAGAATCATCCTCAAGAAGAGTGTATTGCTTCATAAAGGGTGGTTGTTGATTAACAATATTGATGACAAGATCTAGAATATAGTGAATACCAATGAGAAGATTATGCAATATGGTTTCAAAGGAATCTGGGATGAAAAGCATATTATGTTATCATAAGATCTCTAGAATAGCATAAATGCAATGATACAAGATGAGCCATATATATGCACGGTAAGAGTTGATTAACCAGGATAAAGTAACTCAATTTATTAAAAATATAACCAAACTGAGAGATCTGAAGGGAGATTTAATAGATTGGGGAGCTTCTTGTATCATATGAAAAATAGTTGAATTGCATTACATTCATAGATAAGTGTTGGAGATAAAAAATACCTGCCAAGCATATTGGAACATGCCCATGAATATTTTGGACCATGTCACTCAACTCCTGAAGAAATATGCCAAACAAGCTAAATATGAAGAAGAAACTGAAGATGAAGAGGAAGATAAAGATGAGGAGGAGGCTGAATATGAGGACAACCAAGAAGAATAGTAAGAAGATCAATATGGGGAAAAGACACATCAAGAAGAAGAGAGTGCAAAAGATACTGTAAATACCCAAAAAGGTGAAAATCAGGACCACCAATAAAAGGTATGAGAGCACTGCAAATTTTATTGTAAATTAGCTAATGTTTTGAATGCTATAGCTGGTGGAATAGTCGTAGAGGTATTTTTGTAAGTATTTTTTAGTCCGACAGTGTCAAAAACCAGCTAAAGAAACATGAGTCTACCAAGTCATGTAAAATCTATGAAGAAAAATTCTAAAGAAGAATATCTTTTTGGCCAAGTATATAAAGGAGCACATCTTCATGCACTTCTAGAGAAGATCAAAAACTACCTCTAGCATGGCCTCCATATGAACCTTTACTCTTTGAGTGCCTCCACATGTTAGAGTTAGAGTATATTACATCATTTGGGTCATGTAAATGTACCACCTTAGGTACATAGTTAGGATATGAGATTACTTTAGGGGGAAGTTATCTAGTTGCTTTAAGCAATGTAATAAATACACAAATGGCAATCTACAAGTTGTAATGTGCAAGGTGAGTGTTGGCCAAGGAATCTATCTTCCTATATTAAGGGCCTCATAGTGGTAGATTATATATAAAGGATACATCAAGTAGATATCAAGCTCATATCATTCTCATGGTAGTAGTACTCCTGTATGGAGTACAATGTTGCTCTTTAGCTCATATTAATGGAGTGACTATTTCCTCCATATTGCATTGTATTTTTGTAATTTCTATTTATAGTATATTTCAATCATATTATTGTTTTACTTTCCTTCATATTTCTTGTATTTCATTAGGACCTATGTTAGATATCTTTACTACATATATCCTGAAAATCTAAAAGTGGAATTAGAACCATGATGCATAGAAATAGAAGGACCTATATTCATCATAAGATAAGTCCAGTGGGTCAATATGAATAGGAAGAGTCACCATTACTAATGTCATCGTACATATTTGCAAACTAGGTATACCATTGAGTTCCACTACATGGAAAAGCTATCATTAGGATTATCTGATAGAAATAGCCATAGTAGTCAACATGATTAGAAACGTGGAGACTAAAATAAATCTCAATTGTAGAAAACCTGAGATTATGTTTGGCTAGAGTATTATCATAGAGTTGCAAAAAAACTCATGAAGACTAGGACTCGAAATTCAAGCCACTAGTTTGAAAAATCAACTAGTGAATATTATTCTCCAAAATTACAAATTATTCAATTCCAGTTTCTAGAAAATTTTTGTAGGAAAAGGAGATTCAAGAAAATATTAGGAATATTCCTACAAGAGAGTTAGGAAGAATATCTTCTTAGAATCATTCTGGTTCTTGCAACAATAAGGAAGAAGACTAAAGTTTTCAAATACCTCAAAGAAGGTTCCATTACATGAGCTACAATCCTAAAAATTATAGAAGTAAATAAAATGCCATAGTAGCCTTATAGTAGACTCAAGGAAGAAGAGACTCCAAAAGTTGAGTCAAGGAGGAGATAGGATATTGATGATCTCCATTCAATATTAATACCTATAGATTGTAGAAGTAGAAAAGGCCATAGAAGTCTTAATCAAGAAGGCCACATAAGCCATAATTTTGAAGAGAATTCCTGATTCAGAAGTATCCAAAGAAGAATTTTTGAAGAAAACTTTAGAAAATAATTCTTGACTCAGAAGACAAATTCTTGACTCAGAAGAAAACTCCAAAGAAGAGTTTCTAAAGAAAATTCTAGAAGAAATTTCAGGATTCATAAGAAAAGTTTTTGATTTAGAAGAAAAAACTAGAAAGGAGTTCCTAAAGAAAACTCTAGAGAAGATTCCAAGAAATAGGATATTGGTGATATCATTTACTAATTAAAGACTTATTTCAAAAGAAGCTGAAGATATCCAAAGTATATCTCATTGAAGAACTTCCAATCTTGGAATAAATAAAAATACTAGGAGAGTCTTAAACAAATCTAGAAGTAGTAGAATCAAATATCCTAGAATAAGATCTCATCACCAACACTTTCAGAAGTAGAAGGTTGAATAAAAGGTCTCAATTGGAATACCAGAGAAGCTACCATATAGAAGACCTTAGAGAGTTATAAAGGATAATAAAAATAATAAGGCTTGGAGGGCCTTGTTGTAGAGCTCATAAAAGCTTCATCAGAAGAGTTCCTAGGAGAACTCATTGAAGAAATCCACTACAAAGGAGAAGCTCCTAGTAGTTAAGGACTTGGGATAATTTTCACCATCTAAAAATAAGCCCAAGAGAAGAAGAATTTTGCAAGGAGTGCCAAATCCCAAAATAAGAATCTAGTGAAGACCTCAATAAAATAATAATCTTGAGAAGAAGATCCTATTTGAAGTTAGAATTCAACAAGAAGCTTGAAGGAATATTCAAACATAAGAAGCCTACCAAATATAGGATATTTGGAGATTGCCTCTCATAGCAAGAAGGCAAAATTTAGATAAAGGAGTTATCTAAATCTACAGTAGAAAGTAGAATATCACTGGAAGGATCAAGCCACCAAATCCAAGGCTCAAGACATAAAGTTTGAGGCTACAAATTGGTGAAGTAGAAATTTGTTCAGGACACCAACAAAGAAGTTGTGTATCCATTCACTACAAAATAGCAACTTGGTGAATCAGATATACCAAGATCATCATATACAAAATCCATAAAAAAGGTAAGAAAATTGGGTACAATTAGTTGAACTTCAAATTAGGGTTCATTATTAGATTCCATTAAGCACCATATTTGGATTAAAATTTGTAGAAGAATAGATTTCATTATAGTCTTCAAGTGCAAAAAGAAAGAATAATTTCTAAGGATTATTTGCACATTAATAGGATTTGGATATTTTTGAAAGAAATAAAATTATCATCTACGTATTTTATATCTAGAAAGCAAGAAGACTATATCCTACAATATTGATTGTAGTGGAAAATTGCAGAATACTTATTAAGGGTTCATTACAGATTACTCTTAAAAGTTGCAGAGAATATTAAGTGCACTTTAAACTATTTTTTGAGAGTTTATTTATAGGAGAAATAAGGTGATATTATTGTTTCTATTAATTACATTATTAATCCATTAGAACTATACTAGTTATTCTTAACTAGTTACTCTCAAAAATGTTAGTTTATGTTTGTTTATTGTTAAGGATCCAGAGCACAAAAACCAATAGATTAGTAAGAGTGTCTAGAGACACTATTTGGTGCATAGAACCTATAGCATTTTGTGGCCCAAATAAGCCACCAAAATCAGATCATATTCCTCCCAAGAGTGGATAAGAAATCCACCAATAAAATAAGCAATAGAAGCTTCAAATCGAGACTTGGTGAGTCTCAAGATTCAAAGTGCACTAAAGGCTATTTATAAAAAAGTGTAGAAATTAATTCTACAAAAATAAGCTTCTATCTACATGGTTACAAGCTTGGGTTCATTAGAAAATATCCAAGCAAAAGCAAAGAGGTGTCTAATCAAGGAGATAGTATCAAAATCTACCATTACCTACAAGGAAGATGTCATAAAACCTGAAAAATTAGATTGCAAAAAGGAGGTGCAAAAATGGTATTTTATATAAAAAGTATTTTACATTTCTAATTTTCCATACGCAGGAAAAAGGGTAAGGTTTTAAATGCCTCAAAGGCACAATATTCTCAGGGTAAAACAACCCAAGATAGTTGTATAATAACACACTCCACGTAAGGGAATAAAGCCTCTCAAAAGGCTCACATATTATACAGTTTGGACAACCAAACCTGTAAGTAAAAAAAGCACAATAGAAATAAAGGAGGAGCATTATATTCAATGGCAACATTATCTAAAAAAATAATTTCATAATAGGTTGAATAATAAGGTAAAAATATTACGTTGGATGTGCATCTAAGTAAGAATCATTGGAGTACTTCAAACTCCCCCATAGCATTACTCAATGTATTCAAGATTGTTATTGAATCCTAGCTCCAAGAATCCAAAGGTGTTGCTCTCTACTCTAGCTGGAACCAACTCATATCAAGAATCATAAAACAAAGGAAGAGTTGGTCATGTTACATTTTTAATAAGGGTATTGAAATGATACATTGAAGAAGCATTACATAGAAAATCCCATGCACGAAGGGAAGGTGACACTTGTCACCTAGGAAGAAACACTAATGAGCACTCATCCATTACAAGCTTGACCAAGAATACATTATAGATTGGTGCACCCATCCAAGACTATAACATACATATGTTACCTGGTAGAAGATCCCTCAAGCACTCATAGAAAAAAATTGTGATACTTGTCACACAAGTCAATATTCATCATCTATTAAAAGGCACCAAAGACCAAGAAGGTCAACATCCATAGCATTCAAAAAAATCATAGTAGTCACAACATTCATAGTAGTTATAGCATTTTAAGAATTCACATAAGTCATAATTACAGCATGGAAGAGAGGTGAAGAGCATTAAAATCTCTAGTCAAGATACTCAAAGGAGGTCAAAAATTCCAAGGTTGAAGATCCACCGTTCAAATGTTGAAGCCAAGGAAGAATCAACGTACACAATTCACTATAAGCACTCAAGGAAAAAAACATTAAATAGGACTATCATATGCATCCAAAATCTGCAATGAATACATAAAGAATACACCATTAAAGGTAAGGTATTTACTTCATTAAATTTACTTTAATTAATAGGAAGTTATAAGGTATAACATAAGATTAAAACATTAAAGGAAATATACCATATTTGAAAGCAATGTAAAAGGGAGAAACACATATTAAATAGCCAAATATTTGCAATAGTAAAACATAGGAGAAATAAAGAATTCTACTTGAAAATAAGAATTTCTATTATTTAAAATTTCATTATTTTCTAATATTCCATATTAGGGGGTTATAAGGAATATTACATAAAATTAGGTAATTGGAATTTAGAAACATTAATATCAAATTATTAAAGGCTATAAACGGAGGTTTATTAAGGATAATCAAGAGTTGGAAATTAATTGGTATACTTGTCTTAAATCACATTAAAGGGATAAAAGAAATCCAACTATTAAAACCTCATAAAATTAGAAAGTGCTTAAAGTTCAATAGGAGTAAAAAGGTGTAAAATAAGTTGTTTTTTGCTATTCACAAAACTTTACAAAATCAACTCTAAATTGAACTATTATTCTCAAATGCACTTTATCTATCATATAACATTTCCAAAATTACTAGGGAGACATAAGCGATTCTACAAAACTTGATAATAATAGTATTAATCAAATATTGTTAAGTATTCAATCCATATAGGAGTCATAAGGACATCTACAAGATAATTATTCAAGAATTAAATCAAACTAGGGAGATATAAGGAAGCCTACAAAACCTAAGCTCTAAAAATATTCAATCAAATCTAAGATCATAATTCTAGGGAGTCATAAGGTAGACTACATGATAAGACTCTATAACATAAGATATAAGCTCTAACAAAGCACTTTATACTCTAATTTAGAGTGCTATTTCTACTTCAAATAATACAACAAACAAATGCATGAATAATATCTCAAAGGAAAAAGCAAGTGCCATAAAAATTGAAATCATGAATCTACTTATAAAGGGTAAAGCATACTTAGATATTACTTCTAAATTGATTCACAGTGAAGCATTAGATGATGATTTTGACATAATAGAATATTATCTACAAGTTCAACTCAAAGAAGCCATTGAAAATGAAAAGGATGACTTCCACTCCCCTTAGATTTTGTAAGCATATTGTATTTGGCATTACTTACATAAAAATATTACAAAAAAAAATGTTGAACTGAAAGGATTGATAGAATATTATAAAAGAAAAAAATAATAAGTGAATCATACTTAGAAAATATATCCTCATGCAGTATTGATACTTCAAGAACTATTATTCAAGATCTGGTCTTAATGTCTTGATAGATTATTTAGAAACTTTTGGACAAAGTAGGGACAAATAAGGAAAAACATCTTTGCAGGAATCAAGCAACAATACTACCACCTACAAGAACATAGAGACCAAATTCAAACGTAAAGCTAAATAGGAAGAAGATGAACCTGATCGATTGATCAAATCAAAGAGAATTCTCAAGAAGAAGATCCATATTTAAGATTGAATTATTCAATATCCAAATAATGTAATACAAGGGGGTGTTAGAGTTAGATTATATTACATCATTTGGGTCATGTAAATGTACCACCTTAGGTACATAGTTAGGATAGGATATTACTTTAGGGGGAAGTTATCTAGTTACTTCAAGCAATGTAATAAATTCACAAGTGGTAATGTGCAAGTTGTAATGTGCAAGGTGTCCCCTTGTACAACTAGGTAGAGTGTTGGTCAAGGAATCTATCGTCCTATATAAAGGGCCTCATAGTGGTATATTATACATAAAGGATACATCAAGTAGATATCAAACTCATATAATTCTCATGGTAGTAGTATTCTTGTATAGAGTACAATGTATCTCTTTAGTTCACATTAATGGAGTGACCATTTCCTCCATATTGCATTATATTTTCATAATTTCTATTTATAGTATATTTTAGTCATATTGTTGTTTCACTTTATTTCAAATTTCCTATATTTCATTAGGACCTATGTTACATATATCCACTGCATATATCCTAAAAACCTAACACCACAAAGGCTTAAAAGAGTAAGGTTCACTGGGAAGTTGTTTCTTGAGGTATCCTCTACAACCAACTGAAGTGGATTTCACCATCTTTCATAAAGAGATCATCTACTAAATCATTACTATGAGGTAAGTTTTATGAAATAAGGAGTAGCCCCTTACAGATATGTCTACATTTCATCTCTTGAATGGTCTCCTTGTGAAAAATTGTGCTCTAAGAAACTTCATAGAGGTCTAAGAGTATGACTATCATAGGGAGTTTATTTAGTGAGGCGTAAGCTAGCGAATTAATTAAGTCTATTTCACCCTTTCCACTCTATCCATCCATATTCCTTTTCAAATTTCACTCCATTCATTCATTCCATGGCCATCATGCATTCATTTTTTGACTCCAGTGCCCAAAGGATAAGGATATGAGTTCATAAGCCTTGCTAGAAATGCTCCCTATGAGGCACCAGAATGTAGGCTCAAAAAGGACCACATACTTAATAAATTTTTAAAATTTGTTTAAGTGTTGAAAGAATCTCAAATACAGTGTAAATTTTGCTCAATAATTTTGGACAGTGTTAAATTCTGCTAGAGAGTGAGATCAATGAAAAATTCCATGGTCAAAATAGTCAAACAATGCCTAGCAAAATTTAGAGTAGAGTGGAATAAAGAAAGGAAATGTCATGTTAAAATTCGTTGAATAACACACAGTGTAAAATTTTATGATCAACACGGTCAAACAATACCTAGAAAAATTTGGAGGAGCAGAGTGGAACAAAAGACTGAGGAAGACAAGGTAAAGTTCACCAGATGAATTTGTAGTTATAAACTCTACTCGAGTAACATGCAGTGTTAAAACCCATGGTCAAACTAGCCAACGTTGGTGTAGTAGAATTTGAAGGAATCGATTTTCCAAAATAATGCAACTCGAGGGAAAGTTTCATTCTCCATCGAACAGGGTCCTATGTTGTTTTCTGTGCACCCATGACACAAAGAAAAGTTTTGTGGTCAACATGGTCAAACCTAACCCAGTAGAATTTCAAGGAGCATATTTTGAGAAGGCAACCCACAACAAAATTTTTCAAATGCGGAACACCTCTAAGCCTTTATTTCATGGAGAATGTGGTCAAAAATGAGGGAGCAGATATTTCAAGGAGCATATTTTGAAGCTAGAAATTATGTGATGATGTGCATTTCAAGCATGCTAGATCATCTTGGATCACAACCGTTCAAATGCAGATCAAAGGTGGATCAAAGGTAGATGAAGTATTTTGATTTGAGTTAAATAGGAGAATATTTCACACTGAAGAAATGAATTTTAGTCCACACAACCACTAAACAAGAGCAAAATAGGCCAGGGAAAACCAAGCACTATAGAAATCAAGATCCATTAGCATTTTTAGTTACATATCAATGGCAAAGAAGCTTAGACAAGAATAAGGGATGTATATGATCAATATACAACCAACTCAACCACTAGATTCCATGTAAGATCGAATAACTTGTAGAGGTCTAGGTTAAAAAGAGTTTCATGGAGTGTAACTTTGCTTCTTTCTACAAGCAAATAAGAGGCCACCACCTCAATACTCTACTAATTTGGCATAAAATTTTCTTTGTAATCTTCCTATCTTTCTATTCATTGTAAAAAACTATATATAGATGTCAAACCCTCAGTTTTAAGGGTTAGCTTTGGAGTGTTTACTTGCCCTATTATTGTAAATTTTCATAGAAAATAATTGAAGGAGCATTACTTGGACGTTTTCCTCAAACTTTTATCTTCATTTTCTTGTGATTTTAATCTCTGAATTCATTTATGCTACTATTGTTATGGTTAGTCAATTCTACTGATATTGGATTGTTGACTTAGGGTAAATTGGAATACTTCATGTTTAAACAAATGCTATAGAGAGCTTATTTTTCTATTAATCTAGATGTTGATCTAATTTTTCTATTTGGATTATTAACATTTTGGATGTTTAAAATAGTTCTCTAAGTATTTTTTGGTTCTTTAATGATGAAGATCATTTGTTTTGAATTTTATTAGTTACAAGTGTGGCATACTAGAAATGTGATCTATCAGAAGGTTCTTTATAGTTGTCAATGTTGTTAAATTTATCTAGCCATTATTCATTCAATTTTCTAACCCTTACCCTATTTCTATCCCTAAACTTACATTTTAAACTAAGATTAATTGAGTCAACACACAATTAGTTGACAAGGTATACTAGCCTACTCTAGAGGTTGGATTGAAGTAATCTTTGATCCATCCAATATCAAGGTTTGATATGTGATTAGTGGGTGTGTGTCTTCCATAATGTCATAGATTAATAGTTATAGTTCAATATTTCCTTAATGTCAATTCAGACCCCAACATTTCTCTTGTTCATGTTGCATTTTTTGTGTAATGTTGGACTCTGTACTTGGTTTACTATTGTAATATCTTAGGTTTTTTTATTTTATGATTGAGTTTTGACTTCCTCCTTGAAATTATTACTAAGCTTGGTAAGGTTGATGGTTGGGAGCTTATTTTTTATTCATGCTTGGGAGATTGTCCTTTGTTGCATGCTTTTAAATAATTTCTAATATGCCAATACTTTAAGTGGATTCAATCTTATTATAATTAAATGATTGGAAAACTTAGGCATTTTGAAACTTAGGGAATGAATTGAATAGAAGTAAGAATTAGAAGAATCAATGGAACTTCTTATGGAAATTGGAACAAGAAATATCGTGTTGTTCATATTGTGTTCAAAAGAAAGGATAGAGTATTTTTTAAAGTATTTTTATAATTTATGTTGATGTTTCCTTTATGAAAATGCTAGTATTATAAGGAAAGTTATGATCTTCTATCTTTGTCAATTGTTTAGAATTTGTTTTTTTTTTAAAGTAAAGCTTTGGTTAGAAGAAAAATAATTATAATGGTTTCTTGAGACTTGAGTAGGTAGGGAAACCATTATAGATATAAGTATGGAATTCTCTCTTTGGTTGTTTAAAATGTATTGTGCATGTTTGTTTGCAATTACATAGAACATGTTAAGTAGATAAGCATGAGATTCTCTCTTGTTTGTTTAAAATGTATTGTGCATGTTTGCTTGCAAATACATAGAAGCATGTTAAGTTGCATTGCATAATATTAAAAAGAGTTGTCTTGATCCCTAAGTGTTCCTCAAGTTCACGAGAAATTCCTTTCATGAAGAAGATCATGAAAAGAAGGTGGTGTAGAGGCCACTTAGGCGGATTGGCTTTGGAATAATTTATAATGAAAATTTGTTATGTAAATGAGAGTTTGCTTTGTATTGCTTAAATGAAACTTACAATTTATTAAAAGGCTTGGCAGTTTTGTAAGTTGAAGAGAGTTTGAATATTGATCAAAAGCACATGATATTTGGAATATGATATTTATCTTTCCAAATGTTCCTATTGTTTTTAGGAAATAAATGTTATCTTGTGATCTACTTTTGATGGGATGTTTTCATATGATCTTCAAGTGGATTGATAGCATTATGATTATTCGATTTTATTTCTAAAGAAATGCTTATTTTATATATATTTATAATAGAACTTAGACCAGTTTAATTATGGTTTTGGTAGTTCTATGTTGAAGCTTATGATTAATTTGAGATGAAATGTATTTATCTACTTCTCAAGTTCGACATGGTGCTATAGCTTAAGCATGTTAATTTCAATTGAAGCATTTATTTTTTAGAGAGAGTTATTATTTATTGTTTAATGCTATCTTGGGTTAGGAAAGGGGTTCTTGGGTTGGACCTAGATCTTCCTTAGGACCATGAGTCAAAGAAATTAATCCAATCTTGATAGGAGCCACAGTGGTGCAATAATCATGTAGAAGTGAATCCTAGAAGGAGTTACAAGAATGCAATAGCTAGGTACTCATGAATATGGAAGGAGTTGTGAGGATGCAATAGCTAGATTCTTGTGATTTGATACACCTTGAACGATGAGGATCGGGTGTTCCTTTGTTGGAAATTTGAGGTAATTTGAGGCATTTTATGTTGTCATTGATGTCACATGGATCACATTGAGTTTTGGTGGCCAAAATATTTCATAAATAAGCATTTATGATATTTTGGAAAGCATGGCTATTTACAGGGTTTTTGTGAAAACCAAGGTAGACAAAATAAAAGGTTTTATTTAAAACCATGGATGGCAGATTTGAAATGGGTTTTTCTTAAAACCCATGTTGGCTTTTCGTTTCATCAAAAAGGTGCCCCGATGAAGGAGATAATTAATTTTAAATATTTAAGTTTAAATTTTAATCATTTAAAATTTAAATTAAAATTAAAATTAAAATTAATATTTTAATATTGTCGACGTCAAAAAGGAGGAGGCAAATAATATTAAGTCATAGCCGATGTCAAAATAAAAAGGTGGGCATATATAAATATGCCACTAAAATTTTTTTTTCCCTAAGTCCTCGATGAAGATAATCCATTCGAAGTGCTAAGGGAGCAGAAGTGTCGTATTCGTTCGAAAACCAGTGAAGAGAAGAGGGAACAAAGGTAAGGGAGGTTCCTTACCTATCACCGTAGGCGCTTGTGGCCTAGCGGCAAGAGGAAGGCACGTAAGGTGTTTAAGCACTAGCAGATCCGAAGTTCGAATCCTACCGATGCTGGTTTTTGCAAGGTAAAAAGGGAGAACCTTTTGCACATGTGGTTTTTGAGGGCAAGTTCAGAGGAAGCAAGAAGGAGGTCTTGCACTCTTGGTTTCTATGTGAGTGGTTGGCTCACGTGGTTGTTGGCACTATGGTTTGAGTGGTGCAGGGGCAGTGACAGGGGATCAAATCCCATTGAGGTTAAAGGCAAGTTATTAATTTTTCCAAATATTTTATTTTTCTAAGGTTGCCCTAGGAGAGATAAGGTTTGTGGTGCATGTTGTGAAAAAGAAATATTTATGGTGATTTTCCTTTTAGAAGTATATCATATTATATATCATTGGAAATCTTATTTCGAGGGCTATTTGATTATTTTGTTTAGAAGGAGAAATAAGGTGTACATAAAGAGATATTTCTGTTTTTGTAAAAGGGTTCAAGTGAAGGTTGTTTTGTTCTTTTCAAAGTGTGTTGAGTGTGGCAGATTTTCCAAAGGGGTTTCTTCATCTTCATAAAAGGTATGGGCACATTATCCTATTGATTTTTTATGGTGGTTGATTTCTGAAATATCATTGGAGGGAAAAGGATTGTTTGTGGTTTCCTTTTCGAAAGTGGTTGATTGAATGCTTCAAGGTTTTCTAAATTGAGAGTTGTGTTTAAACCTTATTTTATAAGCATAGTTGTTGAAGCCCATTGGTTGTGAAAGAACATGAGTTAGAAAATAACATGAGTATCATTGTTATGTGAGATTTGTAATTGAGCATTGTTGGAAACATTTGAGTTGGTTGATACATACTTGGACTAGGGTTGTGTGAGGAAGAATTATCCCTTGTGGTGATTAGTTGAGATTGAGTTTAAGAACATATTGAGTCTCTAACAATTCTCTTTATGGTTCTATAATACTTGGGTTGAGTTGAGTTGAATAAGCCTAGTCAAGTGATGTGTGAAGTGATTGTTCAAGTCCTATGAAACAAACTATTCCATTATTCTGAT
Source organism: Wollemia nobilis (assembly GCA_028583015.1). Lineage (NCBI taxonomy): Eukaryota > Viridiplantae > Streptophyta > Pinopsida > Araucariales > Araucariaceae > Wollemia > Wollemia nobilis. Next base: position 3,367,034 of record JAQPPZ010017060.1, read on the forward strand.
TTGAGTTGAGTTGAGATTGAGATTAGAACATATTGAGTCTCTAACAATTATCTTTATGCTTCTATGAGTTGACTTGAGTTGAGTTGAGTTGAGATTGAGCCTAGAACATATTGAGTCTCTAACAATTCTCTTTATGCTTCTATGAGTTGAGTTGAGTTGAGTTGAGATTGAGCCTAGAACATATTGAGTCTCTAACAATTCTCTTTATGCTTCTATGAGTTGATTTGAGTTGAGTTGAGTTGAGATCATTGTGGATCATTGTTGTCATCCATTGAAGAGTACATTGCCATTCATTGTTGAGTTCATATTTGAGCTTTACCTTGATATATTTGTGGATGATATTTGAGTGCTACTTGAGCATGATTGATTGAGCCTTTGAGAAGGCATTTGTGGACAGTTTTGAGAAAGCTTTGTGGATAGTTTTGGGGCAGATTTATGGGCAGATTTGTGGACATATTTGGGATAGTTTTGGGCAAGTTCTTGGTGAGATTGCTAGAGAAGATTTGGACAAGTTCTTAGTGAGCTTGTTGGAGCAGTTTTGGGCAAGTTCTTGGTGAGCTTGCTAGAGCAGATTTGGACAAGTTCTTAGTGAGCTTGTTGGAGCAATTTTGGGCAAGTTCTTGGTGAGCTTGCTAGAGCAGATTTGGACAAGTTATTAGTGATATTGTTGGAGTAGTTTTGGATAAGTTCTTGGTGAGCTTGCTAGAGCAGATTTGGAAAAGTTCTATGTGAGCTTGTTATTCAATTTTGGACAAGTTCTGTGTGAGCTTGTTATTCATATTTGGACAAGTTTTGTGTGAGCTTGTTATTCAACTTTGGACAAGTTCTATGTGAGCTTGTTATTCATATTTGGACAAGTTCTGTGTGAGCTTGTTATTTAGATTTGGACAAGTTCTGTGTGAACTTGTTATTGCCTAGCTTTGAGCAGATCAAAGAAATCATTGTATTGGATATTTTTGTGTGAAATATTATAAGGAGATCAGCTTGTGGAGTACCCCACATTGGGGGAACCACATTAAATATTGTGTCTCAATTGTGTGTGGTGACTTGTGCTCTTGCTTACTACTACTATCTGAGTTATTAATGCACACTGCTATATTTGGTTATTGCAATTAAGGACATTAATTGATATTGATTTGGAAAGAAAGTAAAAAGTGGTCTTATACTTTTCACCCTCCCCTCTCAGTATAAGCTTGTGTTCTTCAATTGGTATCAGAGCGGGTTCCTTCATAAATGCTAACAACTTGAGGGCAGATTCTACAAGAACACAGATGGCTTCACATAATGGATCATCTACAAATAAGGCTCCATTATTTGATGGTAACAATTATGCTTTTTGGAGCATGAGGATGAAGAACTACTTGATATCACAAGGATATGAGGTATGGCAAATGGTTGAAAAAGAGTATAGGGTTGAAGGTGATCCCGAGGTAGATAAGACTATCAGAAATTTGGTTGAGATCAATGCAAGAGCAATGAATTGTATTTTGAGTGGGCTTCGTGAGACATATTTTGCAAAAGTCATGGTATGTACTTCAGCTAATGAAATGTGGACCAAGTTGCGGAATACTTATGAAGGAGATTCCAAGGTAAAGTTGGAAAAACTACAAACTCATAGAAAAATATTTGAGGAATTGAAAATGGAAGATTCTAAAGATATTGCAAAGTTTTTACTTTGAGTTGATGAAATCACTAACACCATGAGAGGCCTAGGTTTTGAGATGAAAGAATCAGAAGTTACTCAAAAGGTTTTGAGATCACTTCCCATGAAATATGATTCTAAGGTTTTAGCAATAGAAGAGACAATGGATATCAACAAGTTAACAATGGAAGAATTGCAAGGTACTCTCATAGCTTATGAGATGAGGGTAAGTAAGCATCAGGTTCCAATAAAAGAGATTGCATTCAAGGCTTTAGAAAAAGAGAAAGGGAAAGTTTCAGAGATAGATAGAGTTTTAGATAATGATGAGGAAGCTAACTTCATCAAAAGGAATAAGGACTCAAGGAATTTTAGGGATATAAGGAAAGTCAGATGCTACAAGTGTGGTGATCTTGGTCACTATGCATACAAGTGTCCACATGAAGAAAATAGTGATGATAAAAAATAGGATCATAGAAGAAAAGAATATGGAAAGCATAAGCATGACAAAGATGACAGATTCAAGCAAAATAGGTATGAGAAGAAAAAAAATTTTCGTAAGGCAAAGAAATATTACTACATTGTAGAAGCAAGTGATAGCTCAGATCATAGTGATAGAGACAAATCAGATGATGAAAAGGAAGAACATTTATTTCTAGGAATAGAAGGTGAAAGAGAACAGTGCTTTGTGTGTGGTCAAAGAGATCACAGATCGGGATATTGCAATGGTTTCAGTGATAGTGAAGATGAGATGACACATCAAGGAAACAAGCATGGTCAAAGAAATCTTGAGAGTTTGTTTGCTATAGAAGATTATAATGGTCTCAATGATAGTGAAAACAAAGAAGTATCACTTTTGGTAATAGAAAAGGAAGAGGATGAGCCAAGTAAAAAAAAATCAGAAATCAAAAGGCTAAAAGAAGAATACAAGAATCTTGAAAACAAGATTCGAACAGATGTCAAAATCAGAGAAGAACTACTTAAAAAAATCAATAATCTCAGAGAAGAGCTTCAAAATGCAAAAAGGATAGAAGAAAGGATGAATGAAGAACTAAGGGTAACTGCAACAAGACATGATAAATTAGATGAAAAGGTTCAAAAAGGAGTGGAAACTTATTTTAAGGTTGTATCTTACTTCCAAGAAAAGTCACACTCAAAAGGAAAGGAAGTTTTAAAAGATGAAAGCAAGGAAGCACCTAATATTTGTGAGGAAAGTTCCAAAGTTCCTATGGCTCCAAATATTCAGTTTGGTTCTTGTTTTGAGATAGGTGAATCAAGTTCAAAAGGAAAATAAATTCTTGAAAAGAAAAGCAAGGAAGAAACTAAGGAAGAAGTTTTAGATACTACAAAGAAGGTTCAAGGATGCAATGCACAAGTTGAAAATGATCATAAGGATAATGGTCAAGAAAGATATGAAGAACCAAGGCATGAACAAAGGGCTTTTCAAGGACATTGTTTTTCTTGTAATAGATTTGGACACAGGGCTATACATTGCAGGATCCATGGATCAAAGAAGTTTGATTTTGCTAGAAGGAACTTCAAAGGAAGAAGGTATGGTTTTCAGGGACATTGCTTCTCATGTAACAGGATTGGTCATAGAGCTTTTTAGTGCAAAGGAAATGAGCAACATGGTTTTGGTTTTAGAGCTACACAATTCAGAAGTCATAATGGTCATGAAAATAGAGCTTCACAATACAGGGTTCAGGAAAGGAATGGATATGGAAATTATTTTAAGAATGAATTCAAGATATGGGCACCATCCAAAGGCTACAATATCAAGTGTTTTAATTGCAATAACTTTGGGCATATTGCAAAATGGTGTAGGACTCAATTCCAAACAGGTTCAAGGCAAGAAGGTAAAAAGCAAGAAGGTCAAAAAAGTTCTAGACAAGAAGATCAAGTAATTCATCAAGAGAAGGATATCAAAAAAACATGGAAGGAAGTTGATAGAGGAAAGAAACAAAGTAATATGGGAGTAAAAGTACTCCCACCCCAAAATTAATCACCTCAAGAGAGAAGAGGGTGAGGGGGCTAAGCTTAAGAGTCATATATTTTAGCCCCATAGGTGTCCCTTTTGCCATTGATGTCAAAGGGGGAGAGATTTGAGTAAGGGGGAGAGCATTGAGTTAGGAGGAGCAGCCTCCAAAGAGAGTATTGAGTTAGGGGGAGTAGCCTCCATAGAGAGTATTGAGTCAGGGGGAGCAACTTTGATTCTCAGAGTTGGTTTTTGCAGTGACTATGGTGATTTGCATTAGAGGTGTTGCCATCAATGAAAAAGGGGGAGATTGTTGGAAATTTGAGGTAATTTGAGGCATTTTATATTATCATTGATGTCACATGGATCACATTGAGTTTTGGTGGCCAAAATATTTCATAAATAAGCATTTATGATATTTTGGAAAGCATGGCTATTTACAGGGTTTTTGTGAAAACCAAGGTAGGCAAAATAAAAGGTTTTATTTAAAACCATGGATGGCATATTTGAAATGGGTTTTTCTTAAAACCTAGGTTGGCTTTTTGTTTCATCAAAAAAGGTGCCCCGATGAAGGATATAATTAATTTTAAATATTTAAGTTTAAATTTTAATCATTTAAAATTTAAATTTAAAATTAAAATTAAAATTAATATTTTAATATTGCCGACGTCAAAAAGGAGGAGGAAAATAATATTAAGTCATAGCCGACGTCAAAATAAAAAGGTGGGCATATATAAATATGCCACTAAACTTTTTATTTTCTCTAAGTCCTCGATGAAGATAATCCGTTCGAAGCGCTAAGGGAGCAGAAGTGTCGTATTCATTCGAAAACCAGCGAAGAGAAGAGGGAACAAAGGTAAGGGAGGTTCCTTAACTATCACTATAGGTTCTTGTGGCCTAGCGGCAAGAGGAAGGTACGTAAGGTGTTTAAGCACCAGTGGATCCGAAGTTCGAATCTCGCTGGCGCTGGTTTTTGCAAGGTAAAAAGGGAGAACCTTTTGCGCACGTGGTTTTTGAGGGCAAGTTTGGAGGAAGCAAGAAGGAGGTCTTGCGCTCTTGGTTTCTATGTGAGTGGTTGGCTCACATGGTTGTTGGAACTATGGTTTGAGTGGTGCAGGGGCAGTGACAGGGGATCGAATCCCGCTGAGGTTAAAGGCAAGTTATTAATTTTTCCAAATATTTTATTTTTCTAAGGTTGCCCTAGGAGAGATAAGGTTTGTGGTGCATGTTGTGAAAAAGAAATATTTTTGGTGATTTTCCTTTTAGAAGTATATCATATTATATATCATTGGAAAGCTTATTTCGAGGGCTATTTGATTATTTTGTTTATAAGGAGAAATAAGGTGTACATAAAGAGATATTTCTATTTTTGTAAAAGGGTTCAAGTGAAGGTTGTTTTGTTCTTTTCAAAGTGTGTTGAGTGTGGCAGATTTTCCAAAGGGGTTTCTTCATCTTCATAAAAGGTATGGGCACATTCTCCTATTGATTGTTTATGGTGGTTGATTTCTGAAATATCATTGGAGGGAAAAGGATTGTTTGTGGTTTCCTTTTCGAAAGTGGTTGATTGAATGCTTCAAGGTTTTCTGAATTGAGAGTTGTGTTTAAACCTTGTTTTATAAGCATAGTTGTTGAAGCCCATTGGTTGTGAAATAACATGAGTTAGAAAAGAACATGAGTATCATTGTTATGTGAGATTTGTAATTGAGCATTGTTGGAAACATTTGAGTTGGTTGATACATACTTGGACTAGGGTTGTGTGAGGAAGAATTATCCCTTGTGGTGATTAGTTGAGATTGAGTTTAAGAATATATTGAGTCTCTAAAAATTCTCTTTATGGTTCTATAAGACTTGGGTTGAGTTGAGTTGAATAAGCCTAGTCAAGTGATGTGTGAAGTGATTGTTCAAGTCCTATGAAACAAACTATTCCATTATTCTGATTTGAGTTGAGTTGAGATTGAGATTAGAACATATTGAGTCTCTAACAATTCTCTTTATGCTTCTATGAGTTGAGTTGAGTTGAGTTGAGTTGAGATTGAGCCTAGAACATATTGAGTCTCTAAAAATTCTCTTTATGCTTCTATGAGTTGAGTTGAGTTGAGTTGAGATTGAGCCTAGAACATATTGAGTCTCTAACAATTCTCTTTATGCTTCTATGAGTTGATTTGAGTTGAGTTGAGTTGAGATCATTGTGGATCATTGTTGTCATCCATTGAAGAGTACATTGCCATTCATTGTTGAGTTCATCTTTGAGCTTTGCCTTGATAGATTTGTGGATGAGATTTGAGTGCTACTTGAGCATGATTGATTGAGCCTTTGAGAAGGCATTTGTGGATAGTTTTGAGAAAGCTTTGTGGACAGTTTTGGGGCAGATTTGTGGGCAGATTTGTGGATAGATTTGGGACAGTTTTGGGCAAGTTCTTGGTGAGCTTGCTAGAGCATATTTGGACAAGTTCTTAGTGAGCTTGTTGGAGCAGTTTTGGGCAAGTTCTTGGTGAGCTTGCTAGAGCATATTTGGACAAGTTTTGTGTGAGCTTGTTATTCAATTTTGGACAAGTTCTGTGTGAGCTTGTTATTTAGATTTGGACAAGTTCTATGTGAGCTTGTTATTCAGCTTTGGACAAGTTTTGTGTGAGCTTGTTATTCAGATTTGGACAAGTTCTGTGTGAACTTGTTATTGCCTAGCTTTGAGCAGATCAAAGAAATCATTGTATTGGATATTTCTGTGTGAAATATTATAAGGATATCAGCTTGTGGAGTACCCCACATTGGGGGAACCACATTAAATCTTGTGTCTCAATTGTGTGTGGTGACTTGTGCTCTTGCTTACTACTGCTATCTGAGTTATTAATGCACACTGCTATATTTGGTTATTACAATTAAGGACATTAATTGATATTGATTTGAAAATAAAGTAAAAAGTGGTCTTATATTGTTCACCCCCCCTCTCGATATAATCTTGTGTTCTTCATCCTTAACTAGGAAGTTATAGGAATCATTCACAAGATAGCAGTGGTGGCACCCTAAACATATATATTTGGGTGATCATGTTAATTTCTAGATGAGTGGTAATTATCTCAATTATCCCATGTAGGTGTGGTAACTAAGCACCAATGCTTATGCTTTATTAACCTACCTAGATGGACTTAGGGTAAGGTTAGGTAATAAATGTTTCCCTTTAAGGGTTATGAGATTTAAAGGATAATCCCTACATTGTGGTGACATTGTCCTATACTGGAGAGGGTATAGGAAAAGTGGGGGGACCACTTTTTCATCCTTCTAAAAAATAATATTTAGTAAGGTGAACCCCAAAAAATGGGGGACATTGGCCACTCCTGTCCACTAAGTTTCATCTGCAATGACATTCAACTCAAATGTGATTAAGTCTTGAGAATGCTAAAAAGAAAAATATTGGGACTCTTGAGAACCTTCCTTGTGCCTTTAAAAAAGTCTCTCTCTAGTTGGTATATTTGGATTGTTACACATATCGTAGAAATTTCTTGTATTGTACTATGCTTTCTAAGCAATTAAGTTATTCTATTTTTTTTAATATCTCTCTGTGTTCTAATGTTATAATCTATATTTTCAAATTGCATTCTTTCTCAATTTATTGAACTTGAGACTAAGTTTTTAATAACAAATATATACTATAGAATTAATTTTATCTTTGGATAAAAACATTAATAGGAAATTCCATCAAATAGATGTCAGAAGAGCATTTTAAATGTAGATTTTCATGAAAATGTACACATCTCAACCTAATTTTTTTGTTTAAAAAATACACTTAGTTGATAGATTAACAAATCAATTTATGATTTGAAACACTATCCTAGATACATTTTAAAATTAATAATTATTTTATATTTAAAGTATTTACAAGAACTAAAAAATGATCATAATATTCATGTCAATAATGGGAATATTCATATTATTATAATTAATTTTTTTTATAAGTAAAAATATTGTATTAAAGTGGGTTTTGAAAGGAATCCCAAAACCTTGTTACAAAACCAAAATTATGGAATGCTGAGAAGAGGAAAACGTAAAACAAAGAGGCAACCAAACTACAAGACAAAAACAAAAAGGAATTCCAACCAACCAAACATAGATAGCAAGTCCCTCAAAAATACAACCCAGAGAATATCTGCAACCACATCCTCAGATGCACCCCAGGGAAATATAGCCTTGAGGGGAAGAATAAAATTGAAGGAATTCCAAGTGCTTCTAATAATCACCACACACTCTGAAAATTTGGTGCTGCATGTGACTCCTGAAGACATGCGGGAAATCCCTCCAATTGTGAGCAAGAAAATTGGATGCAGGCACCCTTTGGGAAGCAAAAAAGAAGGCAGGTGAATGGCTATGATTGAATGGATGAAGATGATAATAATTGGAAATAAGCAATGGGGGTAAAGGGTCCTGATGGGGTGATTTTTGATATTGATGATTTGATTATTATTTTTTGGTTAGCTCTATGTGGCTTCTATTGGTGGCATACATACATATAGTCATTTTATTTAAGATATAAAACTTCCCTTGGCTAGTTTCCTTCATGATTGGCTAAATATTTGCTACCTTATTTCCTCCTCTATAGATATGTTGATAATTTGAAAATGCTACCTCTAATAATAGTTAATGAAAACAAAAATTATACTATTTTTTATCTAATCTCAACATTCTTTTTTATTAATAATATTAATAATAATTTGTAAATCCACCTTAATTGAAATATATTTTCATCCATTTTCAATATCAATCTTCATTTATGTAAAAAATTACATTATCCTTTTCATGGTTATTGGTTTAAGTTATGATTCTTAGTGTGTGAGGGTAATTTTATCTTTATTATTTCAAACAATGCCATCTCCACTAGCTATTCCTAGATTTCATTTGGAAGCACCAAAAATATAAATATTGTTGAACCCAATTTTTGGACATTTACATTGTACCATTTATTAAAAATTATCATTTGTGCTAAATCCATTGTCATAGATGAGTCTTTCATGTATATTCAAATCCTATAACCAAGAGGCTAGCACCTCCTTTCCCACACTTGATACTTTCCCTGATAAATTCCATGCTAATAAACAATCTATAATAGAGGTAATCATATGATTCTGAACTTGGGCATGATACTAAGATTTGTTTTTTGAAATACATTTTTTCTTTCAATCCATAGATTCCAACAAGTAATATCATGACCAATACTCCATATAATGCATAATATTTTAGTTTTGAAATAATTTATCCAATATTTCAGAAACTCTTTTAATATTGATGGACCTACCTAATATATTCTCATTTTTTAAAAGACTACTCAAAATGATATAGACAAAGGGATGCTAGGAGTAAAAAACTAATTTTTCTAGATAATTCTTGATAAAATCACACCTAAAAGTTTCATTATATCCTTTTTTCATACTCTTGCCTATAATTTTTTTTTGGAATGCTAAAAAAATTATTTTCAATGCCTTAGGGAGTGTCTTAAGTGACCAAAAATTATTACAAGGAAAATATTTAGGAGTAGGAAATTTTGATTGCTTTAAAGCCTTTGATTGTATCCACCATATTTTGATAGATTCTAAACCAACTTTTCCTTTTTCATAAAATGAAAAATAGGACTCTTGAATCATAATTTAACCTTTACAAATAGGGAACCTACAATTTTCTTTACATCCTTTTAAAAAAATTTGAATTTTATCAAATTTAGATGATATATCTATTGAAAATCTTAAAACTAACAACGCATATATAGCCAACCATCCAACAATATTCTCATAAAATTTAACCTCCATAGCTTTTATCATTAAAGGATAAAAAAAAAATATAATTCATAATTTGGAGATGAGATTTTAAGGTGCCAATTGTTACAACCTAAATATATTTTTGAGAAATCCCTCCACTCAACAAGAATAATGAAGATATAACAATATAGTAAGTAACCTTAAAAGAGTCCATAACATGGTTTCAAGTATCTAGTAAGGGATTTATTGATCAAAATAGTATATTTTAGAGTGCTATATTAATAATATCTAATCCATTTACACAAACTTTAATCAAAATATTTTTCGGGGAATATCATGTAGAAAAAACTATCACATACTTTATTCCTATTTATTTTATAGAAATGCCTAGTATTTTCATGGAATGAAAAGAATTATAGCCTCTTGTGCATTTATTATATTATCAAAAAATTTACTATGAACAAAACCACCTTGTTATTTTGAGATAACATAATCTAAAATACTTTTCAATTTATTTTTCATAATTTTTAAAATCATCTTAAAAATTATATTACAAATGCTTATCGGATAAAAGTTACCAAAATATTTTGTCTTGTCTTTCCTAGGAACCAATGCAATTGAGGTGCAATTGATATCACTTATTGTAGTGTTATTTTTCCTTTACTCTTTAGTAATATCCAATGTATTACTCTACAATACCAAAATATTTAAAATATAATTCCAAGAAATCCATCAAGCCCAAGTGCCCTAATGGAAATATAAAATTCCCTCTTGTATCTCCTTTAGAGAGATCTTCATTATCAATATTTTATTGTCTTTATTTGATAATTAATGAAAAATATCTTAAATATTATTTAAACTCCTTATAGTTTCTAATTTATAATAGAGTATGTTTCAAATAATTAATTACTTCCTTACCAATATCTTCTTGTTCCTCAATACTTCTTGCATTTAGAGCTAAATTTTTTTTTATTCAATGAAAATATAAACATATTGGAGAATATTACATTATTTGGTACATGATAATGTAACCCATTGTACCTTCATGGTACATCTTGTAAATATGAGATTAGGTTTGAGTCATAGTTTAGAGCATGGGTACTATTTTATGTAATGTGTAGGAAATGCACAAATGATATGTAAGTGTGTATGTGCAGTAAATGCACAAGTGTCATGTGAGTAAGTTTGCAAGCGTAATTGAGTTTATGTGCACAAGTTTCTTATATATTTTTTGATAAGTTAAATATTTATATTAAAGAGGGTAATTGAAAGGCACCCTAACACCTTAGTACAACTAAAAAGGAAAAGGATGCAGAATCCTCAAAAAACAACCGACCATCCTTGAAGACCTAAAAATGTAAAGGAAAAGGAGATAAGCCCAAAATATGATAGGAAGGCCCGAAAGGGCGAACAAAAATAACCTAGGACAAAATACAATAAGGCCATTACATCAGGGATGTCATCCTTCTAGGCATCCTTAGCAGCATCCTTAAGGACATCCTTAAGGACAATTTTCTTATATGTAAGTGTGCACAAGTGTCTTTATATTAGAGTGTGCTAAGTTAAGAGTCATGCATATGCAAGTTTTATGTAGAGAATCCAAGAGTCATGAGACTTGGCATAAGGAAAGGAATAGTCAAGTATCCAAAGAGTCATTCTACAATGGCTATATATTACTCCATGGAGGATCATTAGGATATAGAGAAGCAGTTATCAATATCATCATAGTAGTCATATATTTGTAAGAGAAAGAGGAGAAATAAATACTACATATATTTTGAGCAATTAATATTGTAATTTGTGCTACATGCTTTGTACATGTATGATTCAGGCTATTACATTCATATTGTTGCTTATTAATGAATGTTATTTGATATATTATATGCCTTGATTTACATATTAATTTGCTCATATTATTTTGCTTATATTATTATATTGATCTTACTATATTGTGGCTATATTATATTTTATCATGTGGAATTTATCTTGTGAGTTTAATTTTAGTATTAAGGCTTTAAAATCCATTACTGGTGTCAGAGATACTATGAGTAGTTTCTTACACAAGTTGAATTTATTTAGCTACATACAAAATTGATTTTGTCTAGATTGATAAAATTTTGTAAGGTTAAAGTAAGTAGAAAGGCTAGAATATTTCCATGAACGTAGGAATAGCTAGTGAATACCAAGATTCAGCTATAGATTCTTTCCACGGTTGTAGTATAACTAGTGAAGACAACAAATCATCTATTGGAGGGAAAATCAAATTTAAGATAGTTTATCATTCAAGGACATAGCCAAACCTTGACATTTATAGAAGCATAAAGGACATAAATTTCACCTTGATATTAGATATTTGAATTCTTAGATGTTACCTAATACATTGTTGAAGATAGAGTTACTACAAATATTGATTGTTAGAAGAGTGAGAAGCTTCCTACAATAGATAGAGAAGAATTTCATCTTCTAGTGCAAGAGTAAGTAGAAAAGGAGAAGGATATATCAAGGACTGATATATCTATCTGAATGTAAGCTTTCATCAAGCATAGATTAATTTAAGTTGTAGGATATTGAAGTTTTAGGTAACTAATAAATTGGCCTTGACACTAAATATTCAGGTCTTGAAGATAAAACTTGATATAAGAGGTAAAATAATTTAGGTCTTTAAAACAAATATTAACATAATAAGAATAGGTTTTGAAGAGAGGCCTTCATAAAAGAAGTTTTAGGAAGATTCAGGTCATTAGATATTGACCTTGATAATAGGCTTGACATTGGTAGCCATATAAAAATTTAGTGAAGAATATTCTAAAGTGTAGAAAGCAGTCATTAGAGAGCATCAAGTTTAAGAGATGAAGATTAAGGGTCCATAGTAAAGGACCATATTAGAATGGATGAAAGTATTATAAAAGTAATGCACTTGACATATGATAGAGTGTAGTATCTAGAATAAATAGAGGTTATGCATCATAAAAAAAAGTATTAGAAGGACGGTCCAAAGGAAGATAAAATAACCAACAAATAGATACCTACACAAGCAATGGGAGCAAAGAATATAAGTGACCAAATTTAAAATAGAAAGAGGCCATCTATCACAACAATAATAGAATAGAGAATATGCAAGCTAAACATGAGTCAGTAGAACAAATACAACACTATTGCATTAGATAGAATGCAACCACACATCGAACAAGTCATCTATGGTTCCATCTCATGCCCAAGATAGAATGAAAGATGTCAAGTTTACATAGAGAAGACTTAAAGCATGCTTGAGGAGATTGAGAAGATCCCAATCACATTTAAGGAGATTAAGAAGATCCCAAGCATGCCTAAGTATCTTTAGAAGACCATGGGCATACTAGAGAAATTCTTGAGAAGCAGTAGTGTGATGTCTAAGAAGCAGTAAGGAGCAGTGTCTTAACCAAAGTAACCCAATAATTAGTGTGATGTCTGATACAAACAACAAAGCATACCAAGTGTCCAATAACAAGTTCTAAGTGGAATATTGAATGTTTGAGTTATGGAAGGAGAAGACCAAAGTAATACACAGTTGGTAAATCCATTTGCCACCCTAGTTGTCTACCATAATGAGGAAGGAGTAATGTTAAAACACTCAATCATTGAAACATATCCAAGGTATCTAGCACAACATAGCTCACATCTCACCTGAAGTAAAAATGCATGCCACATGTATACAAATGTCTTACATTCCATCTAAAGAGGAATCACTCGTAAGCCATTTAAGGATTGTAATGCTTGGTAAACCTGTTAAAGTCAGCCCACACAAGTAGCATTCATTCCATCTTGCAACATTTGAAGAGAGGATAAGGCATGCATGAATTTCCAAAGGTATTTTAAAGTTTATTAGGGTTTTTAAATTTAATCTATAGGAATGATAAGGTAGAAATATTTTTTTGGTAATTAAAGTAGTTGTATTATGTGGGTTTTAACTGGATCCCAAAACCAAATACATCAACTTTTATCAGCATATGCTAGCATTCATAACCATAGATGCCATCAGGGAAACCACCCAAGGAATCCATAGTCTAGAATAAGACCAACTCTTCAAGACTTACAAAACTTTGATTGCAACATTATAGAAGATGAAAAACCAGCCTTAGCTAGGAAAACCACTAATACTACGCAAGGGGAAATATTCCTAGACGTACAACAAAAGTTGAAAATATTAAAACCCATGCAAGGAAAACCATGAACACATCTCAAAAAAATCCCACATAAGGGATGAACTACATCCAAAAACCCACCAAAATATAACATCCCAAAAACTAACCAAACCCTCGCAGGGGCCTTTCATGGAATATCATGCATTTGTTATGTCCTCCTTCATTGAGTTGCTCTCTGTAGTGTTCTTGATTAGCTACTTCAGATTCCCACTAATGCTCTCCAAGGTGTTGATGATGCTATTGATGATGGTTGTGGTATATGTATTAGCATGACCTGAGCTACCACTATTGTCATAAAAAATACATTTTGGAGAATGTTTGCTTATTTCATTCTTTGATTTCTTGATTTGGGCTAATATGCAGGTCTATGCGGTGTAGCGACCCTGGGATGCATGCACCGCTCTCTTTTTTTTATGCTACTTGCAATGTATTAAAAACCTAAGATGAAATGGAAGACAATGAAAAGCATATAACGCAAAAATAATAAATATGGATTTCTTTATTTGTATTGAAACCCGGTTACATGTCGGTCCCTCTTAGGGATACCTATTTTGATAAAATAAGGTTACAAATAGGTAAAGAGTGTCCCTTTCATGAAGAGGTGGTGCGATTTCAAAAAGCTTCCTGGTTCTACACATGGAAATGTATGAGGACTTATAGATGCCTCCTTCTCCAAGTCTATTTCCTAGAGGGATCCCTTTTGCTCTTGTATGTTGCATACTCCGTTCGATCAACCTGTGGCCCTATAAGCAATGAAACAACAACACATGCTTAGATGTCCGAGAATGTCTCCTTGGATGAGGTTGTTAGTAATGTATATAATAATGAAAGCAAGTGCAAATTATACTAATGCTATGAATGCGAACGAATGAAATGATGCTATGCTAATGATATGCTAAACAAAATAATGAATCTAATGTTTAAACCCTAAGCTAAGTCTATGGGCCACTGTCCAAGATAGCGGCCGCTAAAGTTATTCTCATCCTCTTTGATCCAAAGCTATGGATCAAATATTGTATCCAATGTTGAAATAATGGTTGCTATGCTCTCCAATATGTCAGGGCTTCACCGTACACGCGATCTCCAAGGGAACTCTCCAATTCTTGAAAGCTCTCCTCAATGAGCAAGATTGATAAATTATCTAGATAAAGATCTCTTAGATAAATGATGTCTCTCCTCTCTTCCAAGATCAATAAAAATATTGATCTCCCCCTTTGGTGCTCTTAGGTTTGCACCTTTTATAGTGTGAAACCCTAGGTCTATGTCCAAGCCCTAGGAATGAATTTCTCATGTGTAGTGCAAGTTAGCATGAGAGGCTTTTTTTGTCTTTTCTATGTTTGGTGGCCAGTTAACTGAAATATAACTGCCAAATTGAGTCTCCTATGTGAACTGGTCATGAAAAGGAATTCAAAGTTACTCCCACTCACCTTTATTGCATGCATACTACCACTTTCGCCTGTGATTAGGCTTGTTTGTCGGTAAAACTGCTTTTAGGGTTTAGCTACTATCGTCTGCAGTGATTAAGATATGGCCACTGTTGTCTGCAATGACTAAGGCCTGGCTACTCTAGGCTTGAGTTGCTAGGATATGGCCACTCCTGTATTGAGCAGCTAGGCTTGGATAACTTGAAAAGGTCCCAAATGAGTGGTGAGAACCATTATTAATGCTTGAAAAGTCTAACATTATGTCATCTAATATTATGAATGTTTCTATGTGAGCAGCTCCCCTAAGAATGACATAATTTAGGTGTCTACATATGCCCCTTTTTGTGACGCGTTGTGTGGAAAACACAACACTGAGTAAAAATGTAGACTGATCTGTTTGTAGGGTGTATGCTGATCAATGGTCTGATCAATGTTGGATGGCCCAATCATGCAATATGGCACGCATCCCTTGAATCATTTCCTTAACGTTCGAAGGACTTAGCTCAGTGGCTTGGGCATGTTAAATTGCACTCATTACTCAAACTCAATCGGGTAGCTTCAAATGCTACAACAATTTTGATTGGTAGGAGAGCTACAATTGAATTTGTCATGTCTACTTACATTCTCAACAAACAAGAAAAATTTGTGATTTTTTTATGCACTGATTCGTAGGATGAACATGATTTTGTTATGATCAAGTTATCTTTTATTGATTTTGATTATGATGATGTTGAAGTTTTGAACTACTTCCTCACACAATGGATTGGTGAAGAAATGATAATAAATGAAGCGACAAGTCACTTAACCAATATGACTAATCTGGTTTCTTTCTAGCATTTGTTGTTTTTAATGGGCAATCCCACATCCAAGTGTGATTCTAATTGTTTATGATAATAATCTATACCTATCCCGAGGAGTGGTCCAACTATCAATAGCCTTATTAGGGGGTTAGGATGAGTTATTCTATTTATGTTTATATTGTATCACTTTGGCTTAATATTTTTGGTATCATAGGGGAATTAGGATGATCCTTTTGCACCCGTGGAGTAGCCCGACCATCTTGGTCTTCTTCGGGATCAAAGGGTGGTACATCATAATTCCAAAATGAAATGCTTTTGCCCCAATTGGCCTTATGGTAACCTGCTCATCACATTTAAATGCATGGAGTGTGAATCGCTGCAATCACCGAGTGGATAGAGCAAGTAACTGGGTACAAGGCTTGCTTGAGATTATGCTTTAATGTGATTTTTTTTTTGTTATTTTGGTCATTGAGATGACTTCAATTCATCAAAATACATTTATTTAATGTTTTTGTCATCCCCCATGGAAGGATTTTTCTTGTTTTTATTTTTGGAGTAGGCTGTTGTCAGATCTAACGACCTCTGAGTTTTTTCCTGTGGCTATTGTCACCTTGAGCAGCCATGAAGTTTGATCCGCTGACATCAACAATGACCAAGGCATAATTTGAAAATATAAAAAATGCATTTTTAGGGTTTTGACTTGTCACTTTCATTTGCTGTCAATTCACTTTTTAGAGCTCTAGTGAGACAACGATAGTTGCGATTTCTAAAGCTACCTGCATCGAGGACATGGCTACACAGGGTGAGGCATCAGCTATTGGAGGAGCCAAAGCTTCTTGGGTATTCTTATTTTTTAAACCCTAACCTCTTTTCCTTTTTTGGGTAAAACTTAACCTCACTAAGTAATTGGCAAATGAACCTCACTAAACCTGTTGGTAATGAACAAAATTCGTATCTAGGCTTAGTATAGGTTTTTAAGTGGTGGGTGGTCCCCATTTTTGTTTTTTTTTTTTTTTTTTTTGAATTTTATGGCCTAGGGTTCATGGGTTTTCTATGTTACCCTTCGGCCGCTATCACTCAAAGTGACAATAGTTTGGCCACTATTTCTCAGAGCGACTAATTTTGAACCCTAATGATAAGAAATTTGACCATTGGAATTTGGTCGTTGCTATCTCTAGCGGCTAGATTCTGATCGCTAGAGGTGACAACGACTAATCCCCTTAGCCAATTTTACATGACTTTTTTGCTTTTTATTGGATTTTTGAGATAGTTTTTGATTTTTTTGAAATTTTGAACTACTTTTTAGCCTGTATTGCACTATAGTTATGTTTCATATTTATTTTGCTTTTCTTAGATCCTTACTGCTTAGGCTCGAGACTCGAGGCTCATGAGTGACCTCCTACCTATTATGAATGACATGGATTAGAGGTGGCTTAAGTCTCATAGGCTCCAATATGTTACCATACTACCTCACATTATGTTAGACCAAGCTTACCTTATGGCTTTGGCCCATCGCTGGGACCCTCGGACTAATACCTTCCACCTCCCAACTGGTGAGATGACCATTACATCGAAGGATGTGTACAAGATCTTCTAGATCCCTTTTTATGGGGTGGTTATTGTTTCTTCGACCACTAATGCTCAGGTGGTCATCTTCACTCGAGTGTTCAAGAGACATTCGAAGGATGCTCTCAAGGATAACAAGTTTGGGGGAGTGTCTATCATATGTTGGTACCGGGAGCATGTTTTCACAATGAGACGTGTTGCTGATGGTCATCAACAATGTCCTTATCCCAAATTGCTTAGGCTTGAGGTTCCCTTGGAACCTCCTTGTGATGGTTCATGACTTGATGGACAATGAGGAGCCTATCATATATGCATTGGGCAGGTCTCTATTGGCTTAGTGTTATGATGAGTTGTACCACATCCACCAAAGAGGTTACATTAGCTTTGCCTACAGTTGGCTTCTATAGATCTAGGGATGGGAGCACATTAGAGTAGATCACCCTAAGGGGCTTTCCATTGAGATCATGCTTGTGGATAGGAGGATGTAGTGCTACAGTTCTAGATGGTCTAGAGAGAGTGAAGACTGCAAGATCCACACTTTTATAGGGGAGCTAACTCATTACACTAATACTTTTATTGGACTCTAGGATGGAGATGTCATATGGCACCCGTATCATGAGTGTCCTACTTGGGATGACTCTGACAACTTTACTGCGAGGATGCAATGTGAGCGATGGCTCATTGGTCATAAGGTTAACATATGAGAGCACTTCTACTCTCAGGTTCTTCATTAGTATGAGTTGCAACAAGATGTGCCACTTGTACCACTTTTGTATAGGTGCATCGAAGCAAAGAGAGACCTCCCTTCCTGATAGGTTATAAAGCTAGCTGATGAGGAGGATGACCCAGTCATTGATCTTGGAGTATTTGGTGGAGTTATAGAGGCATTTGCATGATTGTGGGGTGATCTTATGTGGTATGGTGAGGGCATTTTGGGCCGAAAGGATGATGGCAAATATGGGGCCAACCCAATGGGGCATAAGGTTTATGCTAGGACTACGGTGTTGGGCCAATAGGCAGAGCCCATAACAGTGGAGGAGCAGGAGGCTCCTAAGGAGGTGAAGGAGGAGATGGAGCTTGAGGAGAGAGATTATCCTCTTAGGGCACAACTACATGATGTGGAATCCAAGCTCCAGTCGGCCAAGATATAGGTACAATAGCACGATGCCATCATAGCTCAGAGGGATACTACTGTAGTGTAGTTTTCAGACCAGATATAGGCTTTATAGGCTGCTGTGGGAGGATTTGTCTAGATGTAGGTTGTTGTTGCCCCTCCTACTCCCAAATATCCTTCAAGGGAAGCTATCGAGACTGAGATCCATCATCTATAGTGTTTACTGGATGAGAGCGACATTTATATTGTTGAGGACGTAGCCTAGATTACTACTCTCTCAAGGCAGATCAAGAGGCTAGGAGAAATATCTAGGGAGAGAGGGGCTACAGGTGGGTCACAAGTCAGAGGAGCTCTACAATAGGGCAGTATTTCATCCGACCTAGTCATGGGTCCCAGACTCATACTAAGAGACCAGCAGGGTCTAGCTCACACCATTCTCCTAGAGATCTAGCCACAAGGGGCGGTGCTGCAAGGGGTGCATGCCCAACATTTGATTGATGATGCTCTTGGTTTTGATTCATTTTTTGATGTCTACTAACCTATATGACTGTAGCCCATGGGAATTTTTGTACATCCATAGACTTGACACACATACTTTTATGATAGCTTTGCATTATGAATCATTATGTGTATTGTTTATTGTTTATTGCTCATGTTTTTGTTGTTATTTTTTTATGATGTGATGTGATGATGGAATTATGATGATTTGATGTATATGTTAGATGATAGATGATATTGTAAATGCTTATATTGTGTATATGCTTATATGATTTGATGATATGACATGATGTATTTTGATTATGAATGATTTATTCATGATTGTATGCAAATGGATATTGCATATATGTTTTATGATGTGTTCTATGATGGGATGATGGACAATTAATGACTTGTGTTTGTGGATGCGATGTTATTGTTAAATGCATGTTTAATTTTGCTTCGATTGTATGCATCTAACTTATATGATGGGATGGTATAAACGAACCTGTATGCTCTAATCACTAAAAAAATAAGGACTGTATATGACATTGACAATCTTAATGGGTGATACCTCAGAAAGTAAAAAAAATAATCATGAATTTAAATAATCACTCTTATCATAAGAATTGATTAAGTATTCATATATGAGATGTAATGGTGTGTAATGTGTTTTCTTGATAAGTTTTTGTAAATTAAAATATATTAAGTAGTAAGTGGCCGTCTATTTACTATTTCTAATATATATGTGGTATATGTCCTACTATGTTGATACCCCCTAATTTATAGAATCTTATAAATAAAGTTATGGTGTGAATGATGATATGATTTGATGCTATGTAAGAATTTTAGGGGCTTTCCCAAGATTTAAACACTCTAGTTACCCTATCAATAGCTGTCTTCTGATCACTCTAGACCTTTGAAAAGTAAGGCTTTTACCATGGATATGGTTTTTCATGATCTTTGTGTGTGCAAGTGATTGTATATTTTGAGATAGAACTCAAGCATTTCCTCCGATGTCAAGCGGGATTCTTTCAGCCCATTGCTAAGATAAGGGATTCTCAAGTGTTCATCTTGTCCTAAGTTGGACTTAGTTGGACTATACCACTAGGCAATATTAGGTTACCTAAGCTAGCTCCTCAAAATTCAAACATTGGTCTAGATAAATGCATGAAGCAATTGTGGTAGACATATTGCCATGCGTAAGGATCTCTCCTTTCGGTTTTGTACAATGCTGAGAATTCCAAGGATTCAAGATTTATTCCTTTTTTGGATTCTTTTTGGCTTTGGATATTTGCTCATATATAGTTATGAAAATCACTTTTTATTTTTGATTGATTTTTTCTTTGAGCAAGGATTTTTGTAGTGATGATAATCATTGTTTATTTTGCTCATATGTAGTGATGAAAATCACTGTTTATTTTTTATTGATTTTTCTTTGTGTGAGGTTTCTTTGAATTTTTGATTTGTTTATCGGATCATTGCTATGAAATTTGGACTGTATGCTTGGCTTTTTGAATATGTAATTTTCTTCGGTATTTTACTTATTTTGATTTAAGCAAGGGATTTGGATAGGGCAAATATTGTCCTTTTGCCAATTCTTAGCACCTTTAAACTGGTTGCATAGGGGGGTAATAAAGGAAAATCCTTTTTGCTTAAGGAACCTATACCACTTTTGCAACTTTCATATTTTCCTTGTACCATCTAGGATTTTAGTGTTTCAATTAGTGACCATATCTTGAATATCCAAGGCATTATCACAGCTAGACCTTACCTTCTAATAATCGAAGTTATTTTTCACAAAATTTGATAAGATCAGTAGGTGTGGTTGATTAACCAAAAAAACCTTAGTATATTATGTATAGCAATAAATAATGGTTGTGTTGAAAAACACAATTACACACATGTGTTAATGGAGGTACGGATTTGAATGATTTGTGTGACAAACTGTGGTATCATTTTTAAAGCTCTCATAACATATAAAATTTTAGTGGATATGAAAATGCAATGCAATGATGTGGATGCAAGATGTGAGATGCAATTGTTTTTGTATTTTTTATTTTTATGTTTTTTTTATACTTTTGTTTAATTTTGACCAAAGGTCTCATTATGCCTTTGGGGCTTTTTGATTTTTGACCAAGTAGCATGAAGTACCCTTGGAGCTTTTTTATTTTGACCAAGTGGCATGAAGTACCCTTGGAGCATTTTGATTGAAATTGACCAAGTGGTTTGTATACCCTTGGAGCTTTTTGAATTGATTTTGACCAAGCGGCTTGAATGCCCTTGGAGCATTTTGAATTGATTGGAGTTGACCAAGCAGTTTGAATACCCTTGGAGCATTTTGAATTGATTTTGACCAAGCGGTATGAATTACCCTTGGATCCTTTGATTGTATTTTGAAATTTTATGTTTTTATGATTTATTTTGTGTTTTTGACATATTTGAATGTTTTTGTGTTTTATGACATATTTGAATGTTTTTGTGTTTTATGACATATTTGAATTTTTTTGTATTTTATGTGTAGAATGCCTTTAAGTGAATGATATTGAGAGTCTCAAGATCCTCAACACCATCTAATGATATAAGGCAATATTCTCTAGGCCCAACTCTCTATGAAATCATGTATGGGCCTATCCAGTTTGCCACAAACTTATCTCATAGATGAGGCGACAAATTCAAATTTTGATGGTTTTCTTTTAGCACTAGATCTCCAACCTTGAATTCCCTTAAGTGGAATTTACTATTGTAAGCTCGCGTAAGGCAATCTTGGTAAACACAAAGATGCTCTAAATAATTGACTCAACATTCATAAAGAAGCATCAACTGATCAAGGCGGCCTTGCCACGCGACATCATCATCTATGAAGTCCTTTAATGCTATATGTAGAGTCAAAATTTCCAACTCTAGTGGCATGATGGCCTCAGTGCCATATACTAGTGAAAATGGTGTTGCCCCAATGGGCATCTGTATACTAGTCCTGTATGCCCATAGTGCAAGAGGTAACTACATGTGCCAATCCTTGTGATTGTCTTGCATTGTCTTCCTCAAGATGGAGACTATTGTTTTGTTTGAGGCTTCTGCTTGCCCGTTTGCTTGTGGATAATAAGGCATTAAAAAAATATTTTGAATATGATATTTGTTCATTAAAGCATGCACATTTTTGTTATTTAAATATGGCCCATTATTCAATATTATCTTAGAAGGGACACCAAAATGACTTATGATATTGTGGAGTATAAATTCTACAATCCTTGGTCTAGTTGTTGATGTTAAGGGGATCACTTCCACCTATTTAATGAAGTATTTTATGGCCATTATTATGAATGTGTGTCGGCATAAGGATAGGGGTGAGATCTTCCCAATCAAGTCTAGTTCCCATTGTGAGAATGGCCATGCTGCCTGGATGGGTTGCAAGGCTTGCGATGGTAAGTGCGTTAGATTTGCATGATGTTGGAACTTAATACATTTCTTGACATACTCATAGTAGTCCTTTTCCATGGTGGACCAATAGTAACCCATTATCAAGATGCGCTTAACGATAGCCATGCCACTGAAATGCCCTCCACATGTGCCATCGTGAACTTGTAAAATTGCCCATAATGCTTCCTGGGGCTTAATACAATGGAGTAATACTCCATCATATCCTCATCTATAGAGGATTTCTCCTACCAAGATGTATCTTGTTGCTTTCTATTTGACCATTCACCTTTTAGTATGTGACAAACCTTGAGGTACTATTCCAAGTTTTAGGAGGTCTTGTAGTTGGAAAGCCAATCCTGATAAGCCATGACTTCTATAGAAAAGATTATTTTCTTTTTATGTATTTCCAAGCTGGTGAATACGAATTGAGGAAAAACTCTATGGTGTATGGTTGCACCACACTCCATAGGTCCTTGGGAGATAAAATACCCCCAAGGTTATATTTTCAAGAAATTTTTGGCTACGAAGGACCAATCGTAATTTGGCTTGATGTTGATCATGTTGACTGATTCTTGATTTTTAAAAGCTTCATGTTGTATTGCTGAGTGCAAAAGCATTTTCACATGAATGGTTGTAAAATAAGCAGATGAATTCTGAGGGATTAAGGATCCCAAAGAGGCCATGGTTTCTGCAAAAAAATTTGACGTATGAGGGATTACCTCGATGTCATACCATTCCAGCTAGGCTAGGTAGGTGTCAACAAGTTCCTTGTAAGTCTTTAGGAGTGGGCATATGTATTGAAATAGTCCTTTGACCTGGTTTACTATGAGGAAGGAGTTACCAAAGATATTCAATATTTTAATGCCCATTGCTATGGCTATTTGAGGTCCCAATATCAATGCTTCATATTATGTATTGTTGTTTGTGCATGGGAAGTCTAGTTTGAATGATAAGGACAATGGAACACCCTGTGGTGTGATAAAAACAATCCCTGCTCTGCTCCCTTATTCACACTTCGAACCATCGAAGAACAATGATATGTATCTTTCTTTATAATGTTATTCAAGTTCTAGTGGATCTAATAATGTAAATATTGCATCATCAAACAATTCTATGGTGAGAGGCTTGTTATCCTGAAGAGGCACCTTTGCTAATTGATTTGCTATGACTTGTCCCTTGATGGAATTTTGACTTATGAACTCTAGATCAAATTCTATCAATAGCATGATCGACTTTGCGATTCATGTATTGTGATATGTCTTGCTCATCATGTAATACAAAGTATTTTATTTTGATATGACATAGGTCGTATGGCTCAACATGTAGTGTCACAACTTTCAAGTTGCAAAGACCACTGCTAAACACAACTTTTCAACATACGCATATCCTAGCTCATAACTCACCAAGGTGTGACTAATGTAATATATAGCTTGATCTTTGTCTTGTGCATTCTTTTGGGCTAACATGGTGCCCAATGTGAAATCAGTAGCTGATATATATAGTAAAAATGGTATGTCTTGCCTTGGTGGAGCCAATACTAGCAGTGTTTCTAGATAAGTTTTGATCTTTGCAAAGGCTTTATGGCATTCTTCGTCCCAATGAAAGGGGACCTCCTTGCATAGAAACCGATTCATAGGTCAACATTTGTTTGATAATTGCACGATGAATCTTTTGATGGATGCTATATTGCCTTGTAGGCTCCTCAACTCCCTAATTTTGGTAGGGGTGACCATTTCCAATATATCCTTTACCTTTGCAGGATCTACTTTGATGCCTCTCTTGGATACGATGAATCCCAAAATCTTTCCAGAAGTTATTCCAAATACACACTTCTTAGGACTCAATAAGACATTGTGTTCTATGAGGTAATAAAAGACTTGTCTAAGGACTTCGGTGTGGTCTTGCCACAATAGGGACTTGGCTAGTAATTCATCCATGTAATCCTCTAATATATTATGCATATAGTCATGGAATATGTATGTCATGGCTCGTTGATATGTGGCACTAGCATTTTTGAGACCGAATGTCATCACTTTGTAACATAATATCCCCCACAAAGTAATGAAAGCAGTTTTATGTTGATATTTGGGCTTAATCTGGATCTGGTTGTATCCAGAAAAACCATCCATTAAGGAGAGCATCTCATGACCTGCGGTTGCATCTACAAGAGCATCTATGTTTGGCAATGGGAATGAATCCTTTGGTGTTGCCCTATTTAAATCTCTAAAATCCGTGCAGCTATGGAATCTTTTGTCGAGTTTCCCCATGGGTACCATGTTTGAAACCCACTCAGGGTAATCTATAGGAACTATGAATACTGCATCCAGTAGTTTTTGCAATTCATTCTTCACCATCAAAGCGACAGTGGGATGCATTTTCTTGAGCTTTTGCTTGACTAGCTTCTTCATGGGATCCAATGAAAGGTTGTGAGCAACTAACTTTAGATATATCCCTGGCATGTCCTTGTAAGTCCAAGAAAAAATATTTGGCCTTTCTTTGAGGAGAGGAATTAGGATGGCTTGTTCCTCTGGAGATAGACTTTCTCTGAACTTGAATTTTCTTGGTTGGATAGGATCATCACTTATGTCCACCTTGAAATTCACTTCTATAACCATATGTGACCCATACTATAGTTGATGAGGCATAGGTATCAAATGAATATCATTGGTAGGATTTATAGGACCTACTAACTCAGGTTCCAAACCAACATGGAAGATGTCATACACATAACCTAAGGCAAAATGGAATAGTTGTAATATCTCTTCATTGGATAAGAGGTCTTCAGGCTCTATGGGTGAGTTAGCGTGATCCCAATCAATAGCCTCTATATCAAGATGCAATGATTTGGTAGGATTTTCTAGATTATGAAGTGGAGTGGTCAAATCAATGGAGATCATGTTGATGTATGGGATGAAATCTCTAGGACCACATGGGTGTAATCTTGTCTTAGGGGTTTCCCTTCCATACTTACGATGAGGTTCTGGAGGAATGGAAATTTATGGATCTAGCCCATGAGTAGGGTGTATGATAGGATCATTGGGCTCTAATATCTCTCTAAATGTAGGCAGAGGGGGATTGACCATCTGGTGAATGGCAACTAGGTCAACAGGTCTCCCAAAAAATCATAGATGAGGGTCTATAGAACAGAGTGCCACCTCTCTCTACTAGCTCATTGAATTATCACAAGTGGTGAGGCCCAAGATAATCCATGTCGGTCTCATCCTCAAAGTCATCATTACTTATCCAAAAATTGTTAGCATTGGTATGTGCCCCTAAGACGAGGGGCTCATGTCTTGGCCCTAAGTAGGCCATCTCTGTTTCATCTTCATATTCTTCATTACTTATAAAGAATCCATTTGCATTTGTCTCTTTCCCCAAAGTTAAGGGTTGATGGCTTAGGCCTAAGTAGGCTCTTTCTGTTGAGTCTTTTGATTCATAGTCACTTTCTATTGATGTATACCCACTCTCATCGTGGATGGACCATGTGAATATTTGTAAATATTAAGGCCCCTGGTAGGCTAATCCAAGTTGTGCCTCATTGTCACTTGCTTCATATCCATTATCCTCATACCACGAGTTGTACCCTATTGGGGTGGAATCAATTAAGATATTTGGATGATAAAATTTTGGTGGTGGTACGTTTACCATGGCCACTTGTCTGTTGCTAAAATTTCCTATTCTTAGGGGTGATAAGGAATAAAATCAATGTCTTCTCCTAACCCTAAGCTTAATCTATCTAATGCCACTGCAAGAGAGTCATCTTGTCCTTTGACATAATAGCCTAGACCAAACCTATCAGAGGGAAGCTAATATCGTGGCTCGTATGGCCACCTGCGTCCCTGCTCATATATACCAAGGCCATAGCCATGCCAATGGCTATGCTCAAAGTATCTTAGAGAAAAATTGGGATTAGAGAGGTAACAAACATTGACTATGAATAATTCATCACTATCCTCTTCTACATCTGAAGACTTATGGGTGCAGTCTAGGCCGACATAGAAAAAATTGGTTTAGTTGGGAGGGATTCCAAGTGGAACCACTGTTCCCATTGGTGGCCTCAAGTCCTTAGGTATTCTCATGTTTTGTGCAGAATAAATGATAGGTGTAAATGTAATATTCTACACAAGGTACTCCCCTATGCTTGTGCTTTCCAAGTGTATTGATGCATGCAACGTGGATGACCCTACAAATGATACTGGTGAAGTGATGTGGTAATCACTATCTTCATCTTGATCTTGAAGATCTTCTTCTTCCATAGGACTTGGTATTTCAGAAATGGCTACGGTTGGCACTTCCTTGGGCCTTTCTTCTTTGACTAAGGGTGCCTTTAGCTTCTGATTGTCTTTTGGTTTTGACGTTGATGTTACTTTAGAAGCATTGACAATTTTGAGTGCACTAGGAGGTGTTGATGTGCATGTGTATTTTTACCCTTTTGTCTTTATTATCCATTTGTGTGGTTGGGGATGAAGGCGCTACGTACAGGTGGGTAGAAAGGATTACAAATTCTCATGGAATGTCCACCTTATGGATGTATTTAAAATGCTCTTCATCAACATAACCACATAGACTTTGTTTTCGTACACATACTTGACACACTGGTGCAATATCAAAGGCACACACTTCATGGCCCTTATCCAAGGACACCCTAGGAGCATATTGTACTACATAGATCCTTCCAATACATGACACATCACAGGGATGGTCTTGTGCCCCACCTTAATAGGTAGGACTATCGTTCCCATAGTATTGCATAAAGCATCATTAAAATCTCTCAATGTGTAAGACCCTGGAATGATATTGGGGATCTTGAGGTGCTCTATTGTTGTTGTTGTGATGATGTTTATTGATGAAACTATATCGAACAAGACCCTCTTGAAAGGTAAGTCATTGATTACTACCATAATGTTTAGCGGAGGGTCTGGTAAGGCAACATGTACTATCTTAATCTCATGATCATAGAATAAAATTATAGGTTCCTGGCATTCTTGTACTTGTCCCACAAAGTGAGTGAATGCATTCACATATTGTGGTTGGAGCTCAATTGTCCTTAAAATCTCCATTAGAGTCTCCCTATGCTTTGGGGATTGTTGTATGAGTTCATATATGGATAACTTAGCCAGAGTCATCTGTAGGTTTTGCTCCAATCTACTTTCGATAGTTACCACAAGTCATGTTCATGGACCTAGAAGGTTGTATTGCCTTTGCCTAGGTGCGGCTGGGATGTTCATGGGAGTTGTCAGAGTTTGCAGTTGACCATACCGCCTAGTCCTTGTTGCTATGTTAACAATATCAACCACCCCAATGCATAAGTGGGTGGGTATATCAGCTCAAACCTGATTGACTTGGACCCCTTGCTCTCTAGGGGCCTCATTATTGGGCAAAAGGTTTCTATATATGCCCATGTATTTGTTATCAAGATCCAGTGGGTTGTCAACTTTGAGTTCTCCTGCCTCAATCATGTTTTGCACTTGATGCTTAAAACCAACGTAAGCCTCAATTTCATGCCCTGCTATCCTGTGATAAGGTTAAAATTGATCTTCCCTATATCCTTTTGGTTTAGTATGGTTGGGATATATAAGAGGTATATAAATAAATCTGATCCTCCTAGCCTTGCTTAGCTTATTAAAGAATGATTGCATTGATTTTGTTAGTGGCATGAAATATCGAGGTGGCTTGCATTCTTTGTTTCATCCCTGATTGTTACTTTGGTCATAATTGGTTGGTAGGGGATGTGCTTGATAGTTCTGGGGTTGTTTTACACCCCCATCCTTGGGTGTAGCCAATATGACTTAATTGATTGGAGTAGGGTTGGCCTAATTTTGTTTGTACTTGTCATTCTTACCATTCTTGTTCCACTCCTTTTTGTTTCAAATTTTAATGGTTCCCTCATCTACTTTTATTTCTTTGATGAGCTTGGCCTATGCCAAAGATTCCTCAAATGAAGGATACTACTGAAGTTGTAGTAAGAGGGAGATGTGTTTAGAGAAACTTTTGGTGAAAATACAAATGATTTCTTTTGTGGTAATGAAGAATGATAATTTTGCCATGACTTTTCTCCATCTATTCCCATAATCCATTATTGGCTCATCATCATATTGTTTCAAGTTGGATAGGTCTAAAAGGTTCACATTATTCTTAGCACCAAAGGAGAAACACTTTAAGAATGCGTTTACTAGTTGTTCAAATTTGGTTATGATATACTTAGGTAGTTGGTTGAGCAGCACCTAAAAATGTCATTATGAATGTTCTTAGCATGAGAGCAACATTGTCTTCAAGATGAAAATAGGTGTTGATAAAATTGGTGACATGCTCTTGTGCATCCTCTTCACCCTTAAAATTTTCTAACCTAGGCATCTAAAAGTGCTTAGGATATGGAGGGCTAGGGTTTGATGGGCAAAATCGTTGGTTGTATATTTTGCTTAATGTTAGCAATTTCCCAGTTGCCTCTTGTTTCTCAAAGGATTTCATATTTTCAGCAAGCTCTTGAAATAACTTTGATGCACAAATTTACTCCTCTTGTAAGCCTACTCATAGTGGAAATGGAGTCAACTCTCTATCCATTTGATTTGTTTCATTTTCCTCCCTCCTACGAGGGGACTCAAGATTGTGATCCTGGTTTGCTATGTTTACCTTTTCCCACTAGTTAGATTTTGTTCATGGTTTGGTGGGGGATTTTGTTGTGGGATATCTTTTCTAGTGCACCTCTCCTTAGGTGAGTTAGCACATCTAGTTCTTTGGTGGTCACCACCATTTGTCAGTGTTTTGGCTGATCCACAACAATCCCCAAAATTGGGGACCCACCTTTTTTGCATGTTTTAAAAGAAGATCTCAGTGACCCAGATGCTAAAAATAAAGAAAAATGCAAAGTTGCACAAAACGAAAAAGTGTTGTGATATCGCGACATGTCGCTCCATCGCGGCCAAAAATGAAAAAGTGTCACAATTTCATGATGTGTTGCGTTGTCACAGCCGAAAATGAAAAAGTGTCACGATTTCGTGACGTGTTGCGCGGTCGCTGCCAGAAAATGAAAAGTGTTGTGATTTCGTGATGTGTTGCGCTGTCGCGGCCAAAAATGAAAAAGTGTCATGATTTCGTGACATGTTGCACGGTCGTTGTCGAAAATGAAAAGGTGTCACAAAATTGCAACATGTTGCTCCGTCGCGGCCCAAAGAGGAGAGAGAAATGCAGAAGAGAAAACCGTAGCGAAATCGTGACATGTCACAAAATCGTGAGTCAAACCAGTCAAACAGGGCAAAGCAGAAAAGCGTCGCAAAATTACGACAAGAAACAGCAAAGGGGCCTGGAACAGAAAAGCATCGTGATTTCATGACAGGAAGCAGCCGAGGCGTACGGAGATGAAAAACGTCGCGATTTCACGACAGGTTGCGGCCGAAGGCGTACCAAGTGAAAAACGTCGCGATTTTGCGATAGGTTGCGGCCAAAAGCGTACCAAGTGAAAAATGTCACGATTTCATGACAGGTTGCGGTCGAAGGCATACCAAGTGAAAAATGTCACAATTTCACGATAGGTTGCCGCAAGACAACTCCAAGTGAAAATGCGTAGCGATTTCGCGACAGGAAGCAGCCGAGGTGTACAAAAGTGAAAAAGTGTCGTGATTTTGTGAAAAAAAAACAACAGTGTACGAAATGAAAAGTTTTCGCGATATCACGACATGTTGCCATTTCACTGTGCATGAAGGCAGGAAATACTGTTGGTAGGAAAACATCGCGACATGTCGCGCTATCGCCAAAAAAATGTCGCTATATCGCGACATGTTGCTTTTTCGCGGTGAAAGTAAAGGAACAAGGCTGCATGCTATTTTTGGTCGCGATTTACAGGGAGCCGTTACAGAACGTGCAGTAAAGTGTGGAACACGTGGCGTACATGTGTAAAGGCTGCAGGGGCGTTACAGTTCACTGAGAAGATTAAGCATTTCAATGTTGAGCATAAAGTTAAAAACAACGAAAATGCGGGGAAGGTGAAACGAAGCTATCTGGAAGATGAAGCGAAGCGTCACAGGGCGAAATAAAGAGCATTGCCAGAAAGTATAAAAGCAGAGGCACAGATTGGCACAAAAGGTGGGAAACTGCTGTGGGCAGAGTTGCAGTGCCTAAGGTGAGAAGCCATTTTGGGCCTGCTTGGGAGTGTTTTTCTTCCCCTTTTTTTGGTTTTGGGAAAACCAAATGTTCTGCTATTGTAACAGGATTTATCTTTAATGCAGGAGTGTTCAAAAATTTGCATCTTGTTGGCAAGAAAGAAGGAGTTATTTTTTGCATGCATGTTTTAATGTTTATCTTTCCCTTTTTCAGATTTCTAGGCTTCTAGGTGAATTTGAATGCAAGTTCTCTTGGTTGCTTCATGCGAATGTCTAAATCTGAAAGATCACAATAAAACCCTAGAGACCAACACTTAACTTATTTGGATTGTGCGTGTTTTGCAGGTTCAATAGGTTAGGTAGCATGCATGGAAACCTCACTTCTTCAGTTTTGCCAGGATGGGATAGCATCAAACTGAATGCAATTTTTAATTTCTTTTCTTTTACATTTTATTTTCTTTTTGCTACACTTTATTTTTTAGAAGTTCCAAATTTATTTTTCAAGCATTAAAATAAAATAAAAAATTAAAAAACTTCAAAATCCATAAATAATTCCTTCATTTATGGCATTTCATTAAATTTCATTTTGAAGTTATAGCATGGTCATATAAGGATCAGATCACATTTGTTTTATAAGGGTTCAATAAACAATAATTAAATTTCATAGTAAAATAAACCACAGTGCCCGTTGTTTTTAGTTACTTGCAACCACTAAGGTGTTCCAAGCATTTAAAATGAATATCTTCATTTGAGATTATTAATACAAAGATACAAATACTAACATAACAGGAACCTTGGAGAAGTTACTTGTTTAATTTCTTTGCAAGCAAAGGATTTAGAACACAAATCCTATCGAAGAGTGTGTTTTCACAATCGGGTGAAAATACCACTCAACAGATTGGCACTAGAAGGAGGGCCTGATGAGGTTTATTTTATCGTGATTTTAGATGCTACGGGTTTATAATTGTTTAAGAGCTTTACATTGCTAAATATTTCAAGTCCATTTGATTGGCATCTTCGGCTTCTAACACCACTCAACGGATTAGTGCTAGGAGGGCCGAACGGGTTTATTTTAGTGTTATTTAAATTTAAATTTTTTATGCTTTAGTCCTCTAACACTCAACAGATTGTAAAAAGGACGACCTGAATTTAT
The DNA here is from genome assembly GCA_028583015.1 of Wollemia nobilis. Lineage (NCBI taxonomy): Eukaryota > Viridiplantae > Streptophyta > Pinopsida > Araucariales > Araucariaceae > Wollemia > Wollemia nobilis. The sequence goes on from JAQPPZ010017060.1 coordinate 3,398,620, forward strand.
TTACTTGTTCTATTTTAAGCAATTCAGGTATGCTGTATATTATTCTAACACTTTCCTGATTGTTCATATAGAAATATGTGATTTGATTTTATTTTGAAAATTTTGGTCTCATGCAATTACTTGACATTTTATTTTAATAAGTACATCTCTTGGTTGATGCTAACTTGATTTTTTTTTTACCTGGCAGGTTGAATATTCAACAGTTTTGGTTCTAAAGTTACATTTTAAGTTCACTAATGGCAACACTTGCGGAGCAAATGGTATCCTTGAGAGCTAAAATAACATCTCTAAGAGAAAGAATGGTATCTATGATAGAGGATCATTATGAGGGTTTATCTATACCTGTGGTATCCTATCAAATTCCTAAAATGTTGTTGGATTTTTTACAGTGTTTTAATCAAGAGGTGCCACTAGGATACTTGCAAAGACTGCATGTCTACAAGGATACATCATGTAAATTCCAAATTTTCTATGAGGAGGTGGCTTGTAAGTTATTTGCATACATTTTGGATGACAAACCATTCTTTTGGTACAGCCAACTACCCATGGAGGTTAGGACTTCTTGGATACAACTAGAAGCAACCTATCTTTATCATTTTGGTAATCAGGTTGACTTAGAAATCCTGAAAAATTAGTTTACCTCCATATGTAAGGAGCCTAATGAATCCTTGAGTCAATTTAATGGAAGATTTCGTGAATTTCACTCCCAAATGTGGGAAAATTTTAACACATTGGAAGAGGAAGCCATGGAAGTATACTTAGAAGCCATACACCCCACACTTGCTTCACTCATTGAGGAAAAACTGAGTGGTTTGTCCCTAGAGAAAATCCATGAGGTCTTAGAAGAGATAGAACGACAAGGTCTTGAAGAAGAAAAGGCACAACATGTCCACATGAGAAATTGTTCTTTTGATGCCAACCTACACCAACCATAAAACATAGCACCCTCCACTCCAATGATACCTAAGGTGAATGATCAAGGGGATGAATTTGAATATCCAAATCTTACAACCACATTAGATGTAGTTCACGAGGAGGTGCAAATTGATAAGCCAACATCCACTAGTGAGGATTATGCAGAAATGATCTCATTCATAGAGATACATGATTATCCGGATGAAGGGGTTCTAAATTCAACAATGTTTGATATATGTGATAGGATGGAACCCACTATAAAATTAAATGAAGTGTTTGAAAGCGAAATGGAAAGAGAATCAATAGATAAATTTGAAGATATGATAGAATTTCACCACTTGTTCTTGGAAGATACTATTGATGAGATGTATACAATTAAAGATCAAGAAATTCTTCACCCTCCAAATTATGATAAAATTGAATCATGAGTTACTAATTTGGATTATGATGGCCTTACAAATTTGAATTCAAGAAACAACCCACTTTTGGAAATAATTGAACCATCTAAGGAAGGTGAAGATGAATTTGATGAGAAACACATTGATGAATTGGAAGATGTTGAATAAATAGTTGAACGTCACCACTTGATTTTGGAAGATGATTATTATGATGCTTGGAAGAAGTGGGAAGACTTCACTCATTCCAAAACTACTAATGAAACTTGTGTGCCAATTGATATACAGGACAACATAATTGCCTACTCAAAGGAAGATATTACAACTCCTGTACAATTCAAGGATGTTTTGGAAGAGGGTTTCAAATCTCATCAAATTTTGGAAGATTATAATGATTCTATTACCAAGGACAAAGAAGAAAAAGAATTGACGAATGAATCAAAAGATCATGCCACAAACATCATGGAATTTCATTCTATGGATTTGGATGACAATTTTCACAATGGTTGGGGGAGATATGATAATGCATTCTTTTCTCACATCCCTATAAATGAAACTCATATTTCACTTGATATGCAGGATGTTGAACCTTCTACATCATACGAAGATCTCATATTCACAAGATTTGAAAAGGTGACAAAATTTGATCATGTTGAATATAAATTCATTGAAAGTGGGGATGCAAGTTTGCATGATGATTTTGAGGATTCAAATGAAGAGATACCATGGATAGTGAACTAAGAAGTAGAACCAAATGACAAAGAGATGGATCAATTGGAAGCAACTCAAATAAGTGATCATCAAAATCAGTCATTGACATACACTTTGACCAAGAGTGTTTGAGGATTGAAAAGGATGACCATATTTTGAATTTAAATAATTTGAATGATGAAATGTCATTAAAGGTAAATGAAAAACAAGGTATAATTTTTAATCACACCTTTAATAACAGTGTTTTAATGAATGGAAAAGAAGTTGGTGCACTTGAATTGTTAAATCAAATTCATCAACAATTGCTAATTGAATCTAGGATAAAAACTTTTAATGATCCTAATTTAGTAAATATCCTAGATGCTTGTAAATTGTTACACAAATTTTATTGGCATACAAATTTGGAAAATTATTTGGCTTTAAAATTTGTAGAAATAGGCTCCTACTTACAAAATTGCATATTGGAAAAAGATAGCCTAATTCTAAATCAAGGAGGGAATTATGAAGTTTACATTTTAAAGAATAGACATGATAAAATTGAAAATCATTTATTGTCTAATCATTCTAGTAATTTGATGCTCACCTATGGGAGTATTATTGGAACTAAATCAAATTGGTATGGTGAGCAAGGCAAGTGGAAATTTGTTGCATTGTTTGGTCTGGTCTTGTTTTTGTGGATTTCCCACAACATTTGGCATGCATATCATGTTATATTTTTGTTGAAATGTTCTAATCATGTTTGGGATCCAGGAAAGTGATAATCCAAGCTTTGCATCATCTTGTATTATAGTGTACATTTGTATATAGATTTTGGTTTTTGGTTTTTGGTTTGTGTTTTCAAATTTTCATTTTTGGGATTGCAGTTTGGTTTTGGATTAAATAAGTTTTAATTTAAAAGTTGTGTTTTTATTTGACATGTTTTGTTTGTCTATTTAAAAAAAAAAAATGATAAAAAGTTGTCTTGAGATGCTAACTTATGTTCTAGATCGGGGAAATATGGAACATTGGAATTATGTGGTAGAAAGCTCCGCAAGAAATACAAAAATTTTAATAATATCATTTGAAACTTGTGATGCATGAAGTAGTCAGTTTTATATAGCAATATTTCATCTGCAATTCAAAAGACAATGCATTCATACTACATCTCACTTTGCACATACATGCCATCTTAGTTGCAAATGCATTTCAAATGCAAATAATTAAAGTGTGTCAAATCCTCTTAAGGTTATGCTATCACATAAATAAGAAGAAAATCCTAAGGTTGGGAACTGAGTCTTGAGATATCTAGAACCAAGCACATTTTATACACATTAAAAAGGATCTTGAGCAAAATGATCAAAACCTTGCTTAGAAGAAAGGGTTGGGCGAAAGAAGTATTTCATGTCTATCCTATTTATGCAACATGATCCTTAAGACAATGGTTTTGACCACTTCCATAAAGCTTAAAGCTTAAAATTAGAGTAGTAAGGATAGGGCTAAATCCTCATCGAACTTAGGTTGAGGATCCAACTCCCCAAAGATTTGATTTGACCTACATGGAGTAGTAAGGATAGGGCATAAATTCTTATCTCGCTTAGGTTGAGAATCTAATTCCCCAAAGCTCCTATGTCTCATTTCATAATAAATCTTGGATTGGAAGGATCATACTACATGTCCCTAGCAAGGATGGGTAGTCATCCCTAAGGTCCAAGAAGTAAAAAATAAAATTTTCCCATCTCATCTTTATATTGGATTGGAAGGATCGTACTACTTGTCCTCTGCAAAGGATGGGTAGTCATCCCCAAGGTCCAAAGAAATGAGGATAAGTCTTGGATTATGGGGTTAAGTATGCCCATGCATGGCAGCATGTCTTGTCTAAAAAACAAGACCACTGATTGTCCAAAGGGTTAGACTAGCATGACCATTTCTTCCATAATTGGTTAAATTATTTTGCTCAAAGTGAGGTAATGAATTCCAAATAAGAGTAGTAAGAATAGGGTTAAACTACCATCTCGATTAGGTTGGGAGTCTGATTTCCCAAAGCTCTGATTTCACTTTCACTTACACATGGGTTCAAGATAGTAGGGACTCATAACCAACTTTGGGATCTAATAAAGCAATTCATTATACATATAGTTGATCCTAAGAGGGTTTGGTAATCTTGAATGTTTGTGTATGATACTAGAAGAAAGAATATGCCTTTTATAAAAGCAAAATCTCTTAGCATATTTATTAGGTTACACAAATCATTCACAATATCACATATGAATTCATGTAAAACTGATGATGGAATGTTGATAGGGAATGAAAACACATTGCACACACCGAGCTAATACTTGATGATTCTGATGGTTTATATATTTCTGATCTATGGGCATTTGTTTATATTTATTATGTGCTAACACATGTTTTTGAGTTTATATATTTCCAGGTAGGGTTCTCAAGAAAATGCTTAAGAGCATTTGATAGCAGAGTCGCCATTTGTTGTGGCTGATCCACAACACACCCCAAAATTGGGGACCCACCTTTTTTGCATGTTTTCAAAGAAGATCTCAGTGACCCAGATGCTAAAAATCAAGGAAAAGGGGCAAAATTGCACAAGGATAAAAAGTGTCGCGATATCATGACATGTCATGCCATCGCTTCCGAAAAATGAAAATTGTCGCGATATCGCGACATGTCGTGCCATCGCTGCCGAAAAATGAAAAATGTCACGATATCGCGACATGTCGCGCAGTCGCTGCCGAAAAATGAAAAGTGTCATGATTTCGAAATGTGTTGTGCTGTCGCGGCCGAAAATGAAAAAGTGTCATGATTTCGCGACATGTTGCGCAGTCACTGTCAAAAATGAAAATGTGTCACGAAATCACGACATGTTGCTCCGTCGCGGCCTAGAGAGGAGAGAGAAATGTAGAAGAGAAAAGCGTAGCAAAATCACATGTCACAAAATTGCGAAACCAATCAAACAGGGCAAAGCAGAAAAGCGTTGCGAAATCGCGACAAGAAATAGCAAAGGGGCCCGGAATGAAAAAGCGTCACGATTTCACGATAGAAAGTAGCCAAGGAATACGGAGATGAAAAACGTCGTGATTTCACGACAAGTTGCGGCTGAAGGCGTACCAAGTGAAAAACATCGTGATTTCGTGACAGGTTGCGGCCAAAAGCGTACCAAGTGAAAAATGTCACGATTTCGCGATAGGTTGCGGTCGAAGGCGTACCAAGTGAAAAACGTCACGATTTCACGACAGGTTGCCGCAAGACAGCTCCAAGTGAAAAGGCATAGCGATTTCGTGACAGGAAGCAGCCGAGGTGTACGAAAGAGAAAAGTGTCACGATTTCACGACAGAAAAATAGCAAAGTGTACGGAATGAAAAGTTGTCGCGATATCGTGACATGTCGCCATTTCGTTGTGCATGAAGGCAGGAAAGGCTGTTGGCAGGAAAACGTCGCGATATCGTGACATGTCGCGTTTTCGCGACATGTCATGTTTTTGCGATGAAAGTAGAGGAGCAAAGCTGCATGCTCTTTTTTGTCACGATTTATAGGGAACTATTACAGAACATGCAGAAAAGTGCGGAACATATGGCATACATGTGTAAAGGCTGCAAGGGCGTTACAGTTCACAGAGAATATCAAGCATCTCAATTTCAAGCGTAAATTCAAAAACAACGAAAAGGCGGGGAAGGTGAAACGAAGCGATCTGGAAGATGAAGCGAAGCGTCACAGGGTGAAATAGAGAGCCACATCAGAAAGTATAAAATTGAAATCATAGATTGGTACGAGGGTCGGAAACCACTACGGGCAGAGTTGCAGTGCCTAAGGTGAGAAGCCATTCTGGGCCTGCTTGGGAGTGTTTTTCTTCCCCTTTTTTTGGTTTTAGGAAACCAAATATTCTGCTATTGTAACAAGATTCATTTTTAATGCAGGAGTGTTCAAAAATTTGCATCTTGTAGGCAAGAAAGAAGGATATTTTTCTGTGCATTCTATAGATTTAATGTTTATTCTTTCATTTTTCAGATTTAGGATTTATAGATAATGTTAAATGCCACTTTTGTGGGTTGCATTAGGCGAATATTCGAAATCTGAATTTTATTTCAAAACCCTTTGAATTAGCACTTAGATTATCTGGATTGTGCATTTTTGCAGGTCCAATAGGTTAGGTTGCATGCATGGAAACCTCACATCTTCGGTTTTTCCAGGATGGGATAGCATCAAACTGAATGCAATTTTAATTTCTTTTTCTTTTGCATTTTATTTTCTTTTTGCTGCACTTTATTTTCAGAAGTTCCAATTTTAATTTTGCAAGCATTAAAATAAAATAAATTAATTAAAAAAAAACTTCAAAATCCATAAATAATTCCTTCATGTTATGGTATTTCATTAAATATTATTTTGAAGTTATAGCATGGTCATATAAAGATAAAATCATATTTTCTTTATTCGGTTTCAATGAACAATCATTAAATTTTCATAGTAAAATAAACCACAGTGCCCCTTGTTTTCAGTTACTTGCAACCACTAAGGTGTTCCAAGCATTTTAATTAAATATCTTTATTTGAGATTATTAATACACAGATGCAAAATGCTAACATAACAGGAACCTTGGAGAAGTTACATGTTTAATTTCTTTACAAGCAGAGGATTTAGAACCCAAATCCTATCGGAGAGTGTGTTTTCACAATCGGGTGAAAATACCACTCAATAGTCTGTAAATTATTAAGAGCTAGCCGCTCAGCCTACTCTCTTAAGTATTGCTCATGTTTGCATAAGAGTCTTTCTCTTTGTTTATCCTATTTGAGAGCTTCTACTAGCTCTCACTCCTTATGTAATGCATTTTCTAACCACCTCATTTGGTCAGTTTGTGTTGTCATAAAAGAGTCATGTTTATCTAACTCCGTTCTTGTTGTCTTGACTCACAAATTTCTCGAGGAGGTTTCTGCTGTACCTATACTCTTGATAGCTAATGTGACTTGTTCAGTGTACTATCGAGTATCCCTACGATCAAAATTCATGTGTCTATTATGAGGTTTCTCTGAGGTGCCCCCAGACTAAGATATGTGTTTAGAAATAATAGTTTGTGAGCTTCTAGATGCAGAGTTCTCAATAGCTATAGTTCTTTGAGTTGGTCATGTAGGAAACCGATCCATCTCATTTAGTTGTCTTGTTTTCCATGGCTGGTCTTGTGGGGTTTCATTCACTCCTATGAGGTCATAGTCTATGAGAATATTTCATTTTGTGTGAAGGGTTTCTTCTTTTTTATTCCCATGACTATATGTAGCTCTAGTTTCATGCCCTTCATTGGGTAGACATATTTCATATGTTTCTTGTGAATCTTGAAGTGTTGTGACTCTTGCTTGCCTTTTTGATGAAGAGGGTTTTGTGGTGACATGTTTTCTCCATGTGAATGGATATGTAGTAGTATCATCATCCCTATGTGAAGAATGATTTTTATAACCTTCTTTATTTCCATGTGAGGAGGAAGCCCTTGAAGCTTCCTCACATCTTTGAGATGTTTTTGTGTGTTTAGAGGAGGCCCTTGAGGTCTCCTCATGTCTCCTTGATGAGGATGGCTGTGAAGCCTCTTTTTTTTTATGTGAATTTGTTCCATGATGTGGTTCCCTACTTGGGATTTCTTGAGGATATCCCCTAAGTATTGAGTTATCACCCCTTACGCTCGCAAATCTACGTCTCATGGTCTTACAAGTAGGTCTTTCAATGTTACTATGACTTTGCCTATGGGTATGAGTTGCTTTAGTCTCTTCCTCAGTATTATACCGAGGGTGTTTGCTTCTTGTTTTGACCATGTTTTTGATGAATTGATCTTTTGACTTGTAATTTAGGAATAGCCACACAATACCAAACAAATGCTTATCTTGATTATCGATTTAAGTGTGCCCTAAATTGTTTGGTGTGTTTTGATGTGTTGTTATTTCAATTTCTTGCTCTTGTTCTTAGATTAAGAATGAGAAGACTCATCCATAGTGATAATCAAGTACACCCATGCCAAACATGGTTTTCTCAAAATAATCTAGGGTACACCACTGAAGACCTAGTGGGGGGTTCGCCTAGCTCTTCCACTCTGAACCAATGATTTTTCCAAAATTAGGAGATAGTTTGAGTACAAGTAACTTAGTATCACTATAAGTAAGTTTCTCAATCCATTTATAGGAAGCTCTAAGGGGCACACTAGTGGAAGGAGATGAATTCCAATGAAACTGGATAGAATTGAAGGTTGGTGATGAAATCCAACTCCCCAATGTTTAAATGATATGTTCGTGTGTGGTGTTCATTTTAAGCTTGCGTAACATAAAGTGCATCATATAGTAGCAATGATTCTTTCCTATATGCCTAAGTGCAAAAATATGTTTCAATATTTAGAAAGATGCATGAACTACTATGATTTGTATGAGCACACTTTATTTTGTGTAGCTATGGCCTCTAGCAGGGCCTCAAAGCAAGCAAACAACATACAATGTCTAGCATGTTGGATTCTAGGGTGAAATTTTTAGGCAGAAACCACTGTTCCTAGAAATTCCTAGTGGAAATTTAAAAGAAGATCTAAGATATGCAAAATGCTTAATTCTTTCTCCTTTTATTCTTTCAATTTACAAAAATAAATGTGCTTTAAGTTCCCTTTTTTAGACACACATAAGCAGATAGAAAGCTGTAAAATATCAGATAAGCTATACCAACCTTTGATCTATCTTATAGAGTTGATTTTTTGATCTCTACTACTCTCCAGTCCTGACCGCTATTGACTAGAGCGACTGATTCTTGGCTGCTATAGCTTAGAGCAACTAAAGTCTATTGGTTGCTATAGCTCAAAGCAATAGATTTCTGGCTATTGTAGCTCTGAGTGGCTAGACCTGCACACAAAATTAAGTTAGTATTCCAATAGAAAATGAAAAATCAATGGAGGTCCCACCATGATCACCATCTATAGAAACCCTGGGATGCACACATCGCTTTTTTTTATGCTACTTGTAATGTATTAAAAACCCAAGATGAAATTGAATACAATGAAAAACATATAACATAGAAATAACAAATATGGATCTCTTTATTCATATTGAAACCTGGTTACATGTCAATCCCTCTTAGGGATACCCATTTAGATACAATAAGGTTAAAAATAGGCAAAGATTGCCACTTTCACAAAGAGGTGGTACACTTTCAAAAATATTCCCGGTTATGCACACAAAAATGTATAAGGGCTTACAGATGCCTCCTTCTCCAGGTCTATTTCCTAGAGGGATCCCTTTTGCTCTTGTATGTTGTAGATTTCATCCGATCAACATGTGGCTCTATAAGCAATGAAACAACACACACTTAGATGTCTGAGAATACCTCCTCATATGAGGTTGTTAGCAATGTATATAACAAATGAAAGCAAGTGCAAATTAGACTAATGCTATGAATACAAATGAATGAAATGATGCTATGCTAATGATATGCTAAACAAAATAATGAATCTAATGTTTAAACCCTAAGCTAATCCTATGGGCCACTATCCAAGACATCGACCGCTAAAGTGATTCTCGTTCTCTTTGCTCCAAAGCTATGGATAAAATCTTGTATTCGATGTTGAAATAATGGTTGCTATGCTATCCAATATGTTAGGGCTTCATCGTACACACGATCTCCAAGAGAACTCTCCAAGTCTCAAAAGCTCTCCTCAATGACCAAGAGTGATAAATTGTATGGATAAAGATATCTTAGATAAAGGATGTCTCTCCTCTCTTCCAAGATCAATAAAAATATTGATCTCCCCCTTTGGTGCTCTTAGGTTTGCACCTTTTATAGTGTGAAATCCTAGGTCTATGTCCAATCCCTAGGAATGAATTTCTCATGCATAGTGCAATTTAGCATGAGAGGAGTTTTTTGTTTTTTCTATGTTTTGAGGTCAGTTAACTGAAATATAATTGCCAAATTGAGTCTCCTATGTGAAATGATCATAAAAAGGAATGAAAATTTACTCCCACTCAACTTTATTGCATGCATACTACCACTTCCACCCATGATTAGGCCTTTTTGTCGATGAAACTGCTTCTAGGGTTTAGCCATTATCGTATGTAGCAACTAAGATCTAGTCACTATCATTTGCAGTGGCTAAGGTCTGGTTGCTCTAGGCTTGAGAAGCTAGGATATGGCTGCTCTTGTATTGAGTGGCTAGGCTTGGATGGCTTGAAAAGGCCCCAAATGAGTGGTGAGAACCACTATTAATGCTTGGAAAGTCCAAGATTATATCATCTAATCTTATGAATGTGTCTATATGAGAAGCTCCCCTAAGCATGACATGATTTAGGTGTTTACATGTGGTACTTTCCTCCAATTTAATTTTACTTTTAGAGGGCATAGAATTAGGGATATCAGTTGGCGAAGCCTTGATTTTCGCAAGGGTTTGAAACTTAGGGGACACTTTAGACTCCATAGGGTCCTCATGGAGAGAGTGAGAAGGGATTAAAGTGAAACACAAAAGAGGTGAATTGGACTAAAATGGGGGATGATGATGAGTGGAGGTTTGGCTAAGGCATGATAGTACAAAATAGAAAATAAGCCTTGATGGATGGGGGTGCTCGAGAATTTTATCTTGTGATTATTATAAATGGACAACCTTATCGAGCAATAGAGCAAGTCAAGAATATTTATGGGTTTGAAAACTTTCAAATTATTTACCAGAGCAAGGTGAAAACTAAGGAGAGGCTTGGACGAATCATATACAGTGACATACTATAAAATAGGGACTAACAGAGAGGGCTAGGAGGAAGGGACTCACGTTCAAGAGCAATACCTTTCCATTTGAAGATCTTTGAGTGGTTGGGGAAACCTTCAAGCTCTAGATCCTAGTTATGCTTGTCCCTATGAATGACATGACCAATAGCAAGAAACTTTGTAACCTCCACTAACATCTCCACTATTACTTGAAATCAAAGGTTTCAAATTTTCACATTGCCATTGTTCCATGATTTCATGAAGTCACTCGTAATATCTGCCTCAACCCCTCTAAATTTATTAAAGAAAGGATAAATACCTGAGCTTCAAATAATTACAAAGGTAAAGTATCAATTTGGGAATCATAAGGTTCAATCAGTGCCATGGAGAGAAGCATGACTGAGTATCCAGCAATAGGAAAGGCTTTGCTCAAGATCAGTATGGGAAACTGAATGACAGGATTTTTGAGCTTAGGGGGCATGAAGCTATTGTGAGAGGAACTGGTTAAAAATATTTTGGAAGATATTTTGCAAAGGCTAAAAAACTAGAGTTCGATACAGTTGGAATTGATGTAGTGGTAGAAACTTCTTTGGAAAGGTCCTTCATAATTAGCAATTGAAGTGGTGGTATCACACTTAAATTGGAAATGATGCACATTGCTTGTGTGTATCTACCTGCTTGAGTAAAACTTGAATGAACCCTCTCGAAGAAATCCATGCACAAAATTCTTGGTGGATTTTATAGAGGAGAACATTTGTTTCTAACTAGGATCGATGATGGAAGGTGAGCCCTCTTGATACCCACCATCATTGGAATCAGTGGGAGCACCAAAGGAGTATTTGGACTTGGTTTACGAATTATGGGAATGTTTTCTTAGCGTGACCTAAAGGATTTATCTCCTCTCTTCCAAGATCGATAAAAATATTGATCTCCCCCTTTGGTGCTCTTAGGTTTGCACCTTTTATAGTGTGAAATCCTAGGTCTATGTCCAAGCCCTAGGAATGAATTTCTCATGCATAGTGCAAGTTAGCATGAGAGGATTTTTTGTCTTTTCTATGTTTGGAGGAAATTTAACTAAAATATAACTGCAAAATTGAGTCTCCTATGTGAAATGATCAGGAAAAGGAATGCAAAGTTACTCCTGCTCATCTTTATTGCATGCAAACTACCACTTCTACCCATGATTAGGCCTATTTGTCGGTAAAACTGCTTCTAGGGTTTATTCATTGTCATCTATAGTGACTAAGATCTAGCCGATGTCATCTACAACAGCTAAGGTCTAGCCACTCTAGAATTGAGCAACTAGGATTTGGTTGCTCTTGTCTTGAGTGGCTAGGATTGGATGGCTTGAAAAGGCCCCAAATGAGTGGTGAGAACCACTGTTAATTCTTGGAAAGTCCAAGATTATGTCATATGATCTTATGAATGTGTCTATGTGATCAGCTCCCCTAAACATGACATGATTTAGGTTTCTACAGGTTGTACTTTCCTCCAATTTAATTTTCCTTTTAGAGGGCAAAGACTTAGAGATAGCAACTGGTGAAGCCTTGATTTTAGAAAGATTTTGAAACTTAGGGGACACTTTAGACTCCATAGGGTCCTCAAGGAGAGATTGAGAAGGGCTTAAAGTGAAATGCAAATGAGGTGAATTGGACTAAAATGGGGTATGGTGATGAGTGGAGGTTTGGCTAAGGCATGATAGTACAAAATAGAAAATAAGCCTTGATGGATGGGGGTGCTCGAGAATTTTCTCTTGTGATTATTATAAATGGATAACCTTATCGAGCAATAGAGGAAGTCAAGAATATTTATGGGTCTAAAACCTCTCAAATTATTTACCATAGCAAGGTGAAAACTAAGAAGAGGCTTGGACGAATCATATACAGTGACATACTATAAAATAGAGACTAACAGAGAGGGCCAGGGGGAAGGGAGGGACTCATGTTCAAGAGCAATACCTTTCCATTTGAATATCTTTGAGTGGTTGGGGAAACCTTCAAGCTCTGGATCCTAGTTATGCTTGTCCCTATGAACGACACGACCAACAACAGGCAACTTTGTAACCTCCGCTAACATCTCCACTGTTACTTGAAATTGAAGGTTTCAAATTTTCATATTGCCATTGTTCCATGATTTCATGAAGTCACTCGTAATATCTACCTCAACCCCTCTAAATTTCTTAAAGAAAGGGATAAATACCTGAGCTTAAAATAATGACAAATATAAGGGATCAATTTGGGAATCAGAAGGTTCAATCAGTGCCATGGAGAGAGGCTTGACTGAGTATCTAGCAATAGGGAAGGCTTTACTCAGGATCAATATGGGAAATTGAATGATAGTATTTTTGATCTCAGGGGGCATGAATTTGTTGTGAGAGAAACTGGTTAAAAATGTTTGGTAAGATACTTTACAAAGGCTAAAAAACCAGAGTTCGATATAGTTGGCATTGATGTAGTGGTTGAAACTTCTTTGGAAAGGTCCTTCATAATTAGCAATCGAAGTGGTGGTATCACACTTAAATTAGAAATGATGCACATTGCTCGTGTGTATCTACCTACTTGAGTAAAACTTGAATGAACCCTCTCAAAGAAAACCATGCACAAAATTCTCAATGGATTTGATAGAGGAGAACATTTGTTTCTGACTAGGATAAATGATGGAAGGCGAGTTATCTTGATACCCACCATCATTAGAATCAGTGGGAGCACCAAAGGAGTATTTAAACTTGGTTTGCAAATTATGGGAATGGTTTATTCACGTGATCTAAACAAGCAACCAAGGAATGGGATTAATGGTGGTGGAAAAGCTAACCAATATTGTATTGAAGGAAATTGAGTGGGTGTGGTAGATGAGGTGGTGAAGAGGGCCAATGAAAGGAGGGGGGAGGGGTGATCAGATGAGCCCATAACTCGACCAATCCTTTCATAAATGACATCTTGAGGAATATTACTATACCAAACAATCAGAGAGTTTTTTTGAACTCCTTTGTTAGCAAGTAAGTAAGTCATCTTGTTATCTTCATGGTATACATGTCGACAGGTGACATTGAGCTGACTTTGGATCAAATTTTTGTCCTCTTTGATGACATTCCTAATTCTCCATGAAGAGGCTTTGCTATTTTTAATATAGTTTGTAACATCAAGGGAATCCCCTTCAATTTAAAATTTCCCTTTATAATTTTGGATGATGCTTAACCCTCTCCAAAGCGCATGAGCTTCAACAACATGGTTTGATTGGATCCCTAAGTTTTTAGCAAAGGCAACCAAAATTTTGCCCTTGTGATTTTTGACAAGACCTCCAACACCTACCATTCCCAAATTTCCTTTGGAAGCGCCATCGTAGTTTGAGACTTTTTAATAAGTCAAAAATTTAATTAGGAGACTTATTGAAATATTAAAGTTTGAGAAACTATAGGAGAAATAATGGCTATTTAGTTTATATAGTTTATTTGGAGTGATAAGGTTTATTTAGAGTAATTTATAATTTGAAGTTATTTCTTGAAGTTTAATTTATTTTTATAAAGTTGGAGTTATAAGGTTTCTTTAATAGTTATTATTTATTTGAAGTTTATTTAATAGTTTTTTGAAATTAGAAGATTATTGAATATTTGCAAATTAATTAATTTGGGAGTCAAAAGGAGTTCTACTTCAAACTTAGGAAAATTAAATTTGCAAATTTTTTATTTCTTAGTTTCTAATATTTTTATGTAATATTGTAATGTGTAGGAAATGCACAAGTGTTATGCAAGTGTGTATGTGCAATAAATGAACAAGTTTCATATGAGTAAGTGTGCAAGTGTAATGTGAGTTTATATGCACGTGTCTTTATATTAGAGTGTGGTAAGTGAAGAGCCATGTCTAGGTGTGCATACAAGATAGAGTCATGTGTATGCAAGTGTCAAGTAGAGAAGCCAAGAATCATAAGACTTGGCATAAGGAAAAGAATAGTCTAGTATCCAAAGATTCATTATATAATGGCTATATATTAATCCATGGAGGATCATCAGGATATAGAGAAACAATTATCAACATCATCATAGTAATGATATATTTGTAACATAAAGAGGAGTAATAAAGATTGCATATATTTTGATCAATTACTATTGTAAGTTGTGCTACATACTTTGTACATGTATGATTAAGACTATTACATTCATATTTTTGCTTATTAATGAATGTTATTTGATATTATATGTCTTCATTTACATATTAATTTGCTCATATTATTCTACTTACATCATTATATTGATCTTACTATATTGTGGCTATATTATATTTGATCTTGTGGAATTTATCCTATGATTTTTATGTTATTATTAAGGCTTAAAAAGCCATCGAAATCTAATTTAGATATAGCATAAAAAAATATTTATATCCTCCCTTAATATATACTTCCTTATATTTTTGGGTTCAATATGACTCTCCCTATGTAATACATTATAATAATAAAAAGTAATTGTTTTTTTGCACATATGTATCTTAGTCCATTCCATTGATTTCTAATATCTCTTATAAATTGTTGATATTGATATAATTTTCTATTTTATTTTAAATATAACATTCCAAATTTTAATTTTTTCCTTTAAATATTTCATTGTTTAAACAAACTTGTATATATTGTTTTTCCTAAAAAAATAAATTCAATAACTTTCATTTCAAAGTTTGAAACAATGACATGGGTGTTTTATACCCTCATATAAACCTTAATAAATAGACCCATTTAGAGCTATTCTATAATATCCCAATAATGACTCAAATTTCTCTAAAAATTCTATCAAAACTATTATGATAAAAATAGCTCATTGCAACTCCTTGGTGGGTAACCCTAAAGACCTTCCTACGACTTCAATTCCTAGTTAAGAGTCACCTCTTGATTATCCCCATATTGAGGTGAGTGATTTTTAATAGGAATGCAAGCTTGTTGGGTCCAAAAAATCTAGTAGAAATCTCACCTTCCTCTTCAAAATCACTCACCTTCTAGAATAGATCCTCAAGAGATAAGCTCAAAGGTGTAATTTTCATTGATCAGGATCAGAGTATTTTTGAGGTATCTTCATTGGGTTGTAATAAGTTGATGGTCGATTTAATTCCTAGTCAAGTTCTTTTCAAATACTATTGTTTATGGTTCTCTAGGGGGAATCTTATCCCAGACTATGGATACCTCAGATATCATCATTTATTTGGATGACATGGTGTCTCTGGTATCAACCATGCTCCTTCAAGAAATTAAACTTATTAGCAAGCTAAAGTCTCAGAAGAAATTTGACCAGGCTACTAGGTATAAAAAGGATCATGTGGATGGAATTAAGGATCATCCTGCATCCTCAAATTAATCCCTATGATCCCACTTGTGGATTTTGGTTTGTCCATGGTAGTTTACCCATTTCTTGTCTTTTACCCTCTATTTTGTTTGTCTTCACGGCTTGTCTGCCCCCTATCTATTTTTTGATATGTTAGTTGGGGATGATCGTTATCTTTGTCATACTTTATTTTTAAGGTTAAGGGATCCTTTCAAAACTCTCATTGTACAAGGTTTAGGGATCCTTTTAAAACTCTCTTTAAATAAAAAAAAAAAATCCCATTACAAGCCTTCGATCATTTTATAGAGTGGCATTTAGTAATTTATCCATGTAACCATCAGTCATCTTATAAATATGACCTTAAGTATCAAATACATCAAAAAGAACATAAAAGGTGTCCTAAACCATGACTTTTGTCAATAGGAAAAAAATATAAAAAGAGTGTAGAGTATGGTGGAATCATAGTCCCACACACTACTTCCTTTAGCCAAGTACCAACTAGAATATCCAAGATAGTTTTTGATAGACCATTTGTTTCCTCATTTAATTATTTTTAAATATGTTTATAAGAGATATCTACAAATTATGGTTCTAGCAATTTCACTTGCTCATAATAAGACCTAAGTATCAAATTTTGCATCAACACTAATCTTGAAGCCTAGTCCACCACCAATTTTGAGTTACCAAACTTGTATATATATGATCCTTGAAACATTGATCTGTCCAACCATTTGGAATAAATAGAGGTCTTGGAGTCACATGGACCAAAATTGTAACATTCCCTCCTCTATTTAAGCTATATATTTTCTTGCTATTGTAAAATTATATATTGCTAAGGTAATTTGTGAGTGTAGGAACATGCCTTCATTCTCAGAAGAATATATCAAAAACACCAAGTGACCACCTACTAGGTATAAAGAAAATGATGTTTACATAGGTAAGGTGGGATATGATATTTAGTGCTTAAAAGCACCATGGTTGTGAGTACATGGAAGCTCACTAGAAGAAAATTCATATAGGATCATGATGACTGTTGCATGCATTTCATGTTTGCTTGATTGTTTAATGCATTCGTCTATAGAAATATGATTATGGTTGACAAAATTTAGTTATTTTGCATTAAGATATAATTTCCTTAAATTAAACTAATGTATAAGTATAATTGTATATTAATACATATTAAATAAATAAATATATATATATATATAAAATAATAATAAAATAAAAAAAAATATAAATTAATTTTTTTTTTTTTTGGTAAATTAATTTTATTGAAAATAGGGTATTTGAAAGGCACCCTAATGCCTTTTACAATTTTGAAGCAAGAAGGAATGAAGAACTTCTGAAAAAATTCAGATAGAGCACAACTGAGAGGCAAAAGCCAAAATTTACGAAAATGAGACATCCTCAAGGACTAAGGAACAAAAAAGGAACAAAAAACATATAGCAGCCCACCTAGACCAAAATGAAACTTGTTATCCTTCAGACCAAAGGATCAAGGACCAGACAGAAAGGATGACACCAAAGATAGAGAACAAAAAATGCACTCAAAGAGGAGTGTCCTTTTGTGCTAGAGAAATAATAGTAGTTTCTAGAATGATGTCCTTTGCATCATCCTTTGGATATCATTCGGGTCGTCCTTCAAAACTTTGAGATATGCATCCTTGGCAATTTCAACCACATCTTCGTCTTTGGCACCTCATTTGGTATCGAATGGAACTTCGGTAGCAGAGAACATATAAGTATCATTGAAATTATCACAAAAGAATATGAGGCTAAGAGTTTTCCTCTATTCTTTGAGACTTACAATAGCTTTGCCAATGGCTGTGTGAGCAGTCTCCAGATGATCAATAGTTGCAAAAGTAGCATGAACAACCAGTTTGTGGAGGTATTTTTCTATAATGCGAGGTGAGCTGGATTGAGCCTTTGAGGGTTTGACCAAAGTGGAAGGAGGGGTTTCAGCAAAATATTTGTTTTTAAGCCTTTGGGAGCATCTGACAGGAGCTAAAAGTAAATTAACATATATAATGAAAATAGTAAAATTACCTTTATCATGGATAGCTAGCGGATGAGCCACTCGACATTCATCCAAATAAGCCTATTCACATGGTTGGCATATGTGTCATTGAATTCAACTTACCTTCACATTTAAAAGGCAAGGACTATTTAGGATGGAAAAACATTTATTTTTTCTTCTCTCCCTTGGTTTGGAATCGTATTGTCATATTTCTTGGAAGCACTACTTCACAAGATTGTGTGGGTCATACATTCACTATCCGCTATCCGGTGTTTAAAAGTTGGTTTTTTGGATATTTTTACAAGTAATGCTTGTATATGTATTCAGAATGGTTAATTTATTTTACTGTTCATGATTTACAATTCTAGAGAACTAGTCATGATTCTGTTGTAGTGAGTGTGATTAAAACAACTATGTTGATGGTACTTTAGAAAATCTAAAATAATTTTTGTGTACCAAGAACATCTTCTGCAATTGCAAGAATGACTATCAAATTTCTATGTGTGGTTGTGGTAATATTTTTTATTGAAGTTGTGGAAGACATATAAAAACTAATTAGTAAAAATAATGATATGCTATACTATATATAAGTGTGTGGGTTATAATTTACCTGTGAATAAGAAATTGGGTGTGAGAATTTTTTTATGTACTTTAGTTGCATTCATTTAACCGTGTTGACCCAAACACTCACCACACTCTTTCTACTGATAATATAATGTTCATTGACTTTCAATACATAATAAGAGGACTATTTTCAAGTAAACTTGGGTGGAAGGACACTTCGAAAACTTGTTGTGTTGTCTTTGGATGATGGAACTGTGAGAAGTTGCATATGAAGAATCATTTTTGTAGAGGAAATTTTTATAAGTGTTGTTAGGGTAATAATGTTCAATCAAAATGACATATACATATTTTAGTTTTATTCATGTTATATAAATGTAATAATGGAGTAAATATTGGGGAAAAAATGATTGTTGATGTCATTTTAGATAGAAATTTAATCTGTATATGTTTGTGTGTATATATTACTTGTCATCTTCATGTTCAAAAGTGCTTTTATAATATAATAATAAAAATATATCCAATCCTTGCATGTCTAGACTATAATACATGGTGTAAGTTGCTACTTTGACTACCGTGTGACCTTACTATAAACTTGGAGCTTAAATTTTTATGTAAATACAATGTTATAGAGACACATTAATAGTTTTATGGGCTGGAGAAGTATATTCGTTTTCATGTGCATATTGGTGAAAATAACATACACCTTATAGGGTAAAAACTTTATAATCGATGTGCTTGTTGAGGTAAAAACCAACCCAAAAGGTTTTACTCCAATTTATAAGATGTTAAAGTTAATTTTTCCATCAATAGAAATTAAACTGACCTACACTTAAGGGACCAGCATGTTTGGAGCCAAGGACATGGAGATATTGTGAGACGTTGTAACATAATTTGGAAAGTGTATACTAAAGGCTTTAGACGAAGCATTCAAGTGATAGGTTTTAATTTTTATTTATATATAACAACATAAGAAAACAACTCAAAAATATAATTTTCTCTTTTTGTTGAATAGCTAAAGTGTTTACTGAATTGTTTGAGTGAAAGCTTTGAAATTTACTTTCTTTGATGATTTTATTAAAATTATGCTTTTCTAAAGATAAGTTTATACTTTGAAAAATTAGATTAAATTTTCAATTAGATATTTATTAAAAGGATACCTTTTGAAAATCTAGCTTACCAATGATATTTAAGTTATAAAATGTAGAAGCTAATTACTCTGATTAGATAGAAACCACGAACTTGTGAATAATGAGTATAACATATAGGAGACACGTGGATGTAAACCAATTTTGGTAACTAGACCATACCCCTCTGAATACCGATGGTATTGGGAACCCACTCTTGGATAAATTAAAACATAGAAACATCATTGTTTTGTCTTCAATTTTTTCAAACATTGTAATAGCAGTAATCTTTAATAAATTTTAGGGAAAATTGTATTGTTTTATGTGCACACAGGAGTTAATGGAACAACTTTAAAGGACCAAAACACCTTGAAATGCACACTTGTCAGCAACCAGTTATATAACACCAAAAGTTATAAACTTAGGGCATATTTCGTATTGTGAGTTTTAAAGTTTGGTCAACTAAAACAAGAAAAAAACTATTTGCATCATCCAAAATATAGTAGGGTAAAGATTTAGATTTTAGTACATAAGGATATATTTAAATTAGCTCTATAGACAATGTCAACTGCGATATTTGTTTAGGTAAATAAAATTTTATGTTACTCCTATTGAATTTAGTTTAATTAGATGATGGTATTAATATATGTTTATATTTAAATTTATTAAATACAAAACCTTGTTGTCAATAGCTAGTCGTATGAATGTATAACCTTAGGTAAACCCACCACTTCATTACAAGAAATGGGTAGATTAAATAGTAATTAACTATTAGTCTTTATTAAACATCATAAAAGAAATTTATAGATTAATTTTTAAATATTTTTATAGTTATCTAGAGTTTTAAAATCCATAAGTTAAAGAATAAATGTTTTATCTTAATATATATCTACTAAATGTGTATATCTTGAGTTTTAAATTCAATGAGTTAAAGAATAATTTTTTTATCTTGAAAAATATTTACTGAATGTGTATACACACATTCACATGAGGATTATATTATTATGTGATGTGGAAATCAAATACCTAAAATAAAAAGACCTAAAACAAAAGAAAAGGAAAAACTATCAAGTATAGACCTGAAATACCATTGAGAAGGATGGCATACCACGATGCTCTTCAAGAAGGATAGGCATCCACCCAACTTCGATAGTTCAAAAAGATGGTTATTGTTATTCAATGATAGATGTATCCTAGTAGCCTATATTAGGGTGGGATACTCTTCTACTAGTCTGAGTAAAAAATGATGGAATGCAACGTCATTCCAAGATATCATATGAAGTAGTACTATGAGGATTTTCAAGTACACAGTTTAGTTACAAAATAGCCAACAGTAACCCAAGGCTGGGGGAGATAGTATTTGGGGTTGTAAGGTCTAGTGATGGATGGAATGGGATATCTCATCATTAACTACAATGTGACCTAGGATATCTGGACCCAAAATCCATAGAATTGGTGGGACTTGGTTGTGATTATGAGTGGAGATCTATAATTAGGAACTTGGCATATTAATGATAACCCTAGCATTTTTATAATAACCAAAGCCAAGGCTAAAATATAGGTTGGAGAAACCTATGAACTCCATGCTATGGGATAGGGAATTTACGCATCCACCCTTCTAGGTATTATGGGCCCTAGAAGGATAACCCCTTGCTATGAACCTAGAACTCAAGAATGAGAAGGTAGGATTCACTAAATGGCACACTTATTGTGGGATTTGGCCAATATCGAGCACTCAAGTTACCATCTGTAGTGGTCATCTAACTCGAAGTGTGTAATATATGTCTCTGTACAAATAATAAGTTGGGTGAACATTAGTCTACTTATGACTTTAATTTCTCTTTACATAGAAATTTTGATTTTGTATTTTGAACAACCACAAGAGTTAGACCTAAGTTGTTAAAATTGGTATCATAGCCTAGGCTGCAAAAACCTTAGGTTGCAAACATGTGATTTGTTAAATTCTCAAATGACATAGCTCTTTTATCACCATGTATAAATGGTGGGGACCTCCAAAAGAACAAATAGTACTCTGCAAGAGGAGGTTGTAGAGTTTCTGGGAAAGGGATTGAGATGAATCATTAGAGAGTCAAAAAGTGTCCAAGTTATTGAAGAACCTAGACATGTTTTAAGAAAAGGTAAAGAACCTGCAACATGAAGGGCTGCACAAAATGACGATAATATGGCTAGAATGATTTAGTTGATGCAAAAATGGTTGAATCAATAGAAAGAACAAATTAAAATTCATGGATCTAAGATGAATGAGCATATGAAGCAAAAGAAAGCTCAAATAACTTAGTAGTAATAAATTATTACCCATCAGTAAAAGGTGATTAAAAATTTGAAAAATGATAAGAATCCTAAAAGGGTATAGAGTGATTTTCCTGAAGGGTATACAAGAAGGAATGTTGGTATTGAACTACAAAAATAAATTATAAAGTTGGATAACTCTAAATTCTATGGGAAGGGTGATGGTGAGGTAGTCAAAAATTGGCTAAGTGAGGTTGAGGGATACTTTATCATTCAACCCTTATGCTCCAAAGCCAATACTACTTAGGTTGTGGCACATTTATCAGGTCCTACCAAAAATTGGTGGACTACATATAAGAAAATTAGCTAGAAGGAGGCCTCTGATATACCATGGGATGTATTTGAGAAGGAATTTAGGGATAGATTCCTTACCCAAAAATTTTATATTGAGAAGTATGCTGAATTCACCAACCTTCATCAAGAAAATATGTCAATGATAGAGTACTACCAGAGATATGTACGGTTGCTAAAGTATGCACCCAAATATGAAAAACATGAAGAATTCAAGGCACAAAAATTTATCTTGGGATTGCATCCCAGAATTGGATCACCCATTGGTGTGGTCAAGTCAAAAGAATCTATCACAAGCCTTTGATTTTGCATGATATGAATAATTAAGCTAGAAAAATAATAAATTTTATTATCAGAGGTTTGAGAAAGAAGAAAATATAAAAAAAAAAGAAACTTGAAACTAGCAAAAGGAAAATACCAGTACAGGAAATATAGGGATGGATATTGTTACATGGGAGACAACAAAAATAGAGGAAAATTTCTTAATAACAAAGGGCAGCATGAAAATAGAAAAATTCCAAGAAGAGTTGTGACTCCAGAAACAAGAAATAATTATTCTAACCAAAACAAGTATGGGGATAGAGGGAAGAAAAAATGTCCAATTGTATGTTATGTCTATGGAGCTAAAGATAATTAAGCTAATCAATGACCAGAAAGAGCAAACAAAAGGAAACCAATTGAAAATTCTCCCCATAGAATTTAAGTAGCTATAGTTAACCCCATCCTCTTATGAGAAATTGATATGAATGTTTGTATTTTTATCATTAATAGAGCCAGTGATAATTTTTTTTACTAGTAATTTTAGGGACATTCAAAAAAGCTTAGGATTATGTCAAATTGGTGGTAGACCGAGTATGGATTTGGTCTAACCTATTCAATCACTCAATGTTTATTGATTTTCTAATTACTCTACCTCAAAGGGGAAACAAACTGGCACTAACAACAACACTGCTTGTCATTCCAAGACTGATGGATAGACCGAGAGGGTCAATCAAGTAATAATTGATATGTTATGTACTCATGCCATATTAGGCATGACTCTATTTAAAGGTCTATATGGGCATAGGTGTTGAACACCTTTGAATTGAGATAATCTATATGATTGAGCAATGATCGGACCAGATACTATGAAATGGAGGAATTATGCCAATGGCTCAAAGAAGCCACAAACCACCAAAAAGAGCTATGCAAATATTAAGAGGTCACTCAAAGAATTTCATATTGATAATAAAGTATTTTTGAGATTGAAGAATTCTAAGAGGTCCATAAAATCTACCAAGCTTAGACCCAGATTTTTAGGACCATTTGAAGTTAATGCCAAAATCAGTTTGAAACCTAAAAATAAGCCTTGCCACCTAATTTTTCCAAAACCCACAGTAGCTTCCATGTGTCCCTCCCTATAAATTATGTAGCATATATCTCACAAATTTTGGATATGTTATATTTATAGATATCGAACCCGTAACTCATTAGGGTTCGCAAATCAGGATTCTAGGATTTAGAACCAAGTAGCTTAGGAACAGGGTTGTTGATAAATGTAGAGTTCAATGAGATCTCTAATCTGAAATAAAAACCACATGGGAGAATGTGACAATTATAAAAAAAAAAATTCTTTTTTGAGGACTAATATTTATATGAATTTGGACATTGATATATATATATATATATATATATATATATATATATACATATATGATGTGTGTATTCTGGATTTACAATGCAAAAATTGGAGTACCTTTTGATAAAATGTAACATGATGATGCATTTTGTCAATATATTGAAGTAATTAAGCATTTATACTAACATAAACACAGGGAATGTGTTTAATTATGGTGGAGAAGAATGTAATATTCCTCCCTCTATTTAAGATATTTAATTGCTTGCTATTGTGAAATGAGATACTGCTAAGGGAATTTGTGAGTGCAAGAATGGGTCTTCATTCTTAGAAGAATAGATTAACAGCACCAAGTGACCACCTGTCAGGTAGAAAGAAAAGGTTGTTTGTGTAGGTAAGGTCGAATATGATGTTTATGAAGAACACAAGCTTATACTGAGAGGGGGGTGAACAGTATAAGACCACTTTTTACTTTTCTTTCCCAATCAATATTATGCAATGTATCAATAGCAATATCAACAACAATAATCAAAGCAATGCACAAATCACCACACACAATAGAGACACCAATTTAACGTGGTTCACCCAATGTGGGCTACTCCACGGAGAAAATATTTCACTAAAATTTTCTCAACAAATCTCTTGGGAAACCTTTCCCTATTACAATGTTTATGGACCTCTGTCCAAAGGAGACACCAATCCCCTAATCAAGTTCATGGATCTCTATCCACAGGAGACACCAATCTCCTCTGCTCTGGCTGGTGATCTTCTAGAAGAACTGCTACCTCCACTACACTAGCTTATGGATCTCTATCCACTGAAGACTCCTGTCCTCACTCAGAAGACCTATCCTCACTGCCCTGGCTAATGGATCTCTATCCACTAGAGACTATCATCCTCTATACTCTATCACCTCCAAAGCTTGCTCTCAGCTCTGTCTCAAATCTGTACTAAACACAGTCCTTCGATCTAGCACAAATCTACTCAATATCTATCTCTAGTCTAGCACAAACCTATCCTCAAATCTGCACCAAAATCTATCCTCAAATATACACTAAACATAATCCTTCGATCTAGCACAAATATATCCTCAATATCTATCCTCAAGCCTTAACACAAATCTTGACTTAATCACAAATCAACTCTGCTAGATCTGCCCCAAACCTTAACTCAAGGTTTGAACAAATCAATCAATCAACTCTGCTCACAAGTCTTCTCAAAGACTTATCTCAAATCTGCCTTGTAAGCTTCCACAAAAGCTCACACTAATCTATCCACAAGTCCTCTCTAGAACTTGTCCAATCTACTCAACAATATCTATCCTCAAATCTATATTGTAAGCTTCCACAAAAGCTCACACCAATCTATCCACAAGTCTTCTCTAAGACTTACCTCAAATATGCTCAACAAGTCCTCACTAGAACTTGTCCAATCTCATAGAAACATATAGAGAATTGTTAGAGACTCAATATGCTTCACACTCACAACAATTCTCAAATACTTTCACTCTCTCTTTTTATCATAGAAACATATAGAGAATTGTTAGAGACTCAATATGTTTCACACTCACAAACACTCAACCTCTTTCTCAAATCAATTTAGAATATGGAACAATTTGTTTCACATAACTAGAACTATCATTTCAACACTTCCACTTGACTAGGTTCAACCAAATCTACTCAACCAATCACTCAATGAAACAATCCTTGCTCACAAACCCTAGTCCAAGCATATGAACACTCACTCAATTATTTCCAATCAATGCTTATCAAACAATCTCACATAACAATGATACTCATGTACTTTCACAAACCCTAGTTCAAGATAGTTCACAACTTCACATAACAATGATACTCATGTTCTTTGCACAAACCCTAGTTCAAGCATATGAAAGCTTTACTCAATATTTCCAACAATGCTTATCAAACAAGGTTTCTAGAATCAACTTTCATTCCAAAAAACCAAACTCAACAATGCTTATCAAACAACCCTTTTCACTCCAACTTAGCATTCACAACATCCAACAATTACTCACTAGGAATATGTGCCCATACCTTTTGTTTGATGAAGAAAATGACCTCAAAACCTATCTTAAACACAATTTTCTTCTTTGCCAATTTCAATGGTTAGATGACAAAATATCACACTAACACTCTCTCAAAAATATTTCTCAATTACAAAAATAATCAAACTCAAATACACCTTATTACTCCTTATTTGAAATTAGCAATCATCAAAGCATACATAAAAATTAATTACTCAATTACTCCTTATAATCTCCAATCTTTAATTAACAACCTCCAAAAATCAAACCCTCAAAAATAATGTTGCCTATCCTTTTATCTCCCTCAAATACTCAATAATAAAATTTAAAAATAAACTTTATAACCCTTCAAAATATTTAATTTCCATTCAACCTTAGCAAATCCGAAATACCTCATGCAACCTTGGCAAATATTAATGCATACCTTTTATCTCAAGCAAAAGGCCTCGATGGGTTTCGAACGCGAGACCACTCCCAACCGAGTGCCTTATCGAGGTGCTAGCCCACCACGTGGGCTACGAGCCTCCACACGAAGGGGAAGGCTCAAGCCTTCCTCTTCTCCCTTTCCAATCGACATAGTGCAAAACAAAACGTACTCCTTCCTTGCAAAACCAACTCGACGGGTTTCGAACCCTGCTCTCCTAGCCTATCGAAAATCTTAGCGCTACCCATTGTTGCCAACTATGCTACACAATATTGTGCAAAGACAAAGGAGCCCCACTCCTATTTGTCTTATCCTCTACCATCGAAATCTTTCAAAACATGCAAAAACCTTACACTCTTCTTTGCACACAAATTTTGGAGCTTTGATTTCATCAATAATTGCATAGGGGTTTTTGACTAAGGTTCTTGCCCTCTTTTATACACGAAGGCCAATGTCATAGAAACGTTGATGCCTTATTCAAATTTTGAATTCAAATAAATTAATAACCTTTATAACCCAACCTTAGGGTTATTTTAATTAACATAAATTAATTTTATAATTAAATTATAATTAATCTATAATTAACTTAATAACTTTAGAAGTTAATTAAATTAATTAATAAATTAATTTATAATGAAATTATTTAAATTAATTTAAATCTCCCATTTTAATATTATAATAAAATATTATAATATTATTTTGCTTGGGCCTCTTCATTGCTCTTTGAAACTCATATGACCACCTGGAACCGGATCTGACCAACTGGAGGTGGACTTTCCTTTTGCACTGATTGCGAAACTGCTTCTTCTTGCACTGCTCACTGAAACTGACTTTTGACATCAATGACAACTCAATTACTCAAAATTTCCAACAATATCCCCCTTTGTCATTGATGGCAACCCAATTATCTTTTCCAATTTCCTTAACCTTTTTTTTGTTTTACTCCCCTGGGAAACTGCTCCCCTGACTCAATGCTCTCCCCTTAAATCAAATCTCTCCCCCTTACTCAAATCTCTCCCCCTTTGACATCAATGGCAAAGGGTCACCTTTGGGGCTTGGGGCTAAGAATGAGACTCTTAGCTTAGCCCCTCCCCCACCTCCTCTTGAGGTGGTTAATTCTGGGGTGGGAGTATTTCTACTCCCAGCATGCACTGATCTTTACCTTTGTCCACTTTCCTTCTCATATGATCCTTCTGATTCCTCTGACTGTTCTTGTTCCTGCTTGTCTCTGGAATTTTTTCTCTACACCACTTTGTTGTATGTCCATCATTATTGCACTTGTAACACTTAATATTGTTATTCCTTGGAGGTGCAAATATCTTGGGATTTCTCCTGGTGAAGCCATATCTATTCCTATCATGAACCCTGCAATTCATTGCCTTGTGACCAAACTGATTACATGAGTAGCAATACCCATGAAAAAGTTGCCTATTTTTGAAGTTCCCATATTCCTATCTTTCATGTGTCCTGCACTGTGAAGCCTTGTGCCCAAATCTGTGACATGAGAAACATCATCCATTGAAATTTCCTTGCCTTGACCTCATTGGTCTCTTAGTCTCTTTTACCCTATGTTGGTTCATGTTCCATATATTTCTCATTTGTGCATTGTTCCTTTCCTTGTTGAACTTTCTATTGTCCAACTCATCCTCAGAAGTCTCACTTTCTCTTACACTATCTTCTTCTAAAGTTTCTTCTTCTTCAAAACTTGAGGTTGACTCCTCTTCTTGTTTCTTTTGTACCTATTCAAAACCAAGACCTATTTTATTTGTTGACCTTCTTTGTACCTTGATCATCTTATCTACGATCTTTGAGCTCTTTCCAAACCTGTGTAACCTATCCTTAGACTCTTTTATTTCTTCCCTTAGTAGAGCCACTTCATGTTCTAACCTTTCACATTCTAAGACCTTTGCTTCTAACTTATCCTTGAACTTCTTTGTCTTAGCCATTGACTTATTTAGATCCTCTATAAGCTTTCCTTTCTCTTCATCACATTCTTGAAACTGAAGCTTAAGTTGGGAATTTTGCTTTCTTACCTTCTTTAATGTGTTAAGAGCATAAATAAGCTCTCCCTCAAGATCAACTTCTCCTTTCTCTGATTCTTCCTCTATTTGTTTACCTTTGAAAACATCTTCATTCTTTTCTAACTTGTCTTCTATAGGATCACCTCCTTCTTCTTCTAGTGCCATTAGAATATTCTCTTCTAGTCCTTCAAGTGTATCTTCATATTCATCATCACTGAAACTGAAACCACTCTTTGTACAACTATCTTCAAGATGTCCAAAGTTACCACATCTAAAACACTTGAGAATTATTGGTGACCTTTTCTTAACTTCTTCTTTTTCTTTTGTCAGAAATAGAACTTCATATTTATCATTATCTGAGAAACTATTATCACTATCACTTGAGTACTTACTTGCCTTGTCTGCATAGTAACTCCTCTTCTATCTTTGAAAGAACTTCTTTCCTTGTTTGCCTTGTCCATCCTTGCCTTTCTTTTGGTACCTATATTTTTTTGATTCCCTGTTCTTATGATCCTATTTTTCTTCATCATTGCTATTTCTAGCTTCTTGACAATCAGTTGCATAGTGACCATACTTTCCACAATTGAAACATCTAACAGATTTTGCATCTTTAAATCTTCTTGGATCCTTATTCCTTCTACCATAATTTGCTTCTTCATCACTGGATGACTCATTGCTTGAATCTGACTTCTTACCCTTTGTCTTCTTAGTAGCTTTGAAGGTTGCTTCCTTTTGGATATTAGGTTCCTCTTTTGTTCTCATCTCAAAAGTTGTAAGAATGCCAAGTAATTCATCTCTTGTCAAAATATCACCATATTTTGATTCCTCTATAGCTGAAATATTTTCACTAAACCTTTTTGGGAGAGATCTTAAGATCTTATCACAAACATCAGATTCTTGAACCTCAAGTCCAAGTCCTTCCATGGAGTTAACAACCTCATCTACACGAAGTAGATAAGCACTAATATTTTCCTCATCCTTCATTCTTAATTCTTCAAATTATCCCTTGAGATTTTGTATCTTTGCCCTTTTGACATTTTTATCTCCTTCATATATGCTTTGCAACTTATCCCAAATTCCTTTTGCTGATTTGCAATGCATAACCTTTATGAACTCTATTCTATGCAAACCTTTCAAAATTGCATTCATTGCTTTTGAATTGTAATGATGTAGAAGCTTACCATATTTATCTGTAGGTGGAGTAGCTAGTGGTGTGTATCCATTTTCAACTGCTTCCCATATTTCATTGCCAAGTGCCATCAGGTGAATCTTCATTCTCATACTCCAAAATACATAATCGCTTCCATCAAATACTAGTGCTGAATTATCTGAGGATCCACTCTTAGAATCCATTGTGTTCTTGTAAGATTTTCCTTCAAGCTATTAAACTCTTTCGAAGGAACCCACTCTGATACCAATTGAAGAACACAAGCTTATACTGAGAGGGGGGTGAACAATATAAGACCACTTTTTACTTTTCTTTCCCAATCAATATTATGCAATGTATCAATAGCAATATCAACAACAGTAATCAAAGCAATGCATAAATCACCACACACAATAGAGACACCAATTTAACGTGGTTCACCCAATGTGGGCTACTCCATGGAGAAAATATTTCACTAAAATTTTCTCAACAAATCTCTTGGGAAACCTTTCCCTATTACAATGTTTATGGACCTCTATCCAAAGGAGACACCAATCCCCTAATCAGGTTCATGGATCTCTATCCATAGGAGACACCAATCTCCTCTACTCTGGATGGTGATCTTCTAGAAGAACTACTGCCTCCACTACACTGGCTTATGGATCTCTATCCACTGAAGACTCCTATCCTCACTCAGAAGACCTATCCTCACTACTCTAGCTAATGGATCTCTATCCACTAGAGACTATCATCCTCTATACTCTATCACCTCCAAATCTTACTCTCAGCTCTATCTCAAATCTGTACTAAACATAGTCCTTCGATCTAGCACAAATCTGCTCAATATCTATCTCTAGTCTAGCACAAACCTATCCTCAAATATACACCAAAATCTATCCTCAAATATACACTAAACATAGTCCTTCGATCTAGCACAAATATATCCTCAATATCTATCCTCAAGCCTTAACACAAATCTTGACTTAATCACAAATCAACTCTACTAGATCTACCCCAAACCTTAACTCAAGGTTTGAACAAATCAATCAATCAACTCTGCTCACAAGTCTTCTCAAAGACTTATCTCAAATCTACCTTGTAAGCTTCCACAAAAGCTCACACTAATCTATCCACAAGTCCTCTCTAGAACTTGTCCAATATTCTCAACAATCTCTATCCTCAAATCTGTATTGTAAGCTTCCACAAAATCTCACACCAATATATCCACAAGTCTTCTCAAAGACTTACCTCAAATCTGCTCAACAAGTCCTCACTAGAACTTGTCCAATCTCATAGAAACATATAGAGAATTGTTAGAGACTCAATATGCTTCACACTCACAACAATGCTCAATTACTTTCACTCTCTCTTTTTATCATAGAAACATATAGAGAATTGTTAGAGACTCAATATGTTTCACACTCACAAACACTCAACCTCTTTCTCAAATCAATTTAGAATATGGAACAATTTATTTCACAGAACTAGAACTATCATTTCAACACTTCCACTTGACTAGGTTCAACCAACTCTACTCAACCAATCACTCAATGAAACAATCCTTGCTCACAAACCCTAGTCCAAGCATATGAACACTCACTCAATTATTTCCAATCAATGCTTATCAAACAATCTCACATAACAATGATACTCATGTTCTTTCACAAACCCTAGTTCAAGATAGTTCACAACTTCACATAACAATGATACTCATGTTCTTTGCACAAACCCTAGTTCAAGCATATGAAAGCTTTACTCAATATTTCCAACAATGCTTATCAAACAAGGTTTCTAGAATCAAATTTCATTCCAGAAAAACCAAACTCAACAATGCTTATCAAACAACCCTTTTCACTCCAACTTAGCATTCACAACATCCAACAATTACTCACTAGGAAGATGTGCCCATACCTTTTGTTTGATGAAGAAGTGACCTCAAAACCTGTCTTAAACACAATTTTCTTCTTTGCCAATTTCAATGGTTAGATGACAAAATATCACACTAACACTCTCTCAGAAATATTTCTTAATTACAAAAATAATCAAACTCAAATACACCTTATTACTCCTTTGAAATTAGCAATCATCAAAGCATACATAAAAATTAATTACTCAATTACTCCTTATAATCTCCAATATTTAATTAACAACCTCCAAAAATCAAACTCTCAAAAATAATGTTGCCTATCCTTTTATCTCCCTCAAATACTCAATAATCAAATTTAAAAATAAACTTTATAACCCTTCAAAATATTTAATTTCCATTCAACCTTAGCAAATCTGAAATACCTCATGCAACCTTGGCAAATATTAATGCATACCTTTTATCTCAAGCAAAAGGCCTCGACGGGTTTCGAACGTGAGACCACTCCCAGTCGAGCGCCTTATCGAGGCGCTAGCCCACCACGTGGGCTACGAGCCTCCACACGAAGGGGAAGGCTCAAGCCTTCCTCTTCTCCCTTTCCGATCGACATGGTGCAAAACAAAATGTACTCCTTCCTTGCAAAACCAACTCGATGGGTTTCGAACCCTGCTCTCCTCGCCTACCATACGTCTTAGCGCTACTCATTGTTTCCAACTATGCTACATAGTGTTGTGTGAAGACAAAGGAGCCCCACTCCTATTTGTCTTATCCTCTATCACTGAAAGCTTTCAAAAACATGAAAACCTTACACTCTTCTTTGCACACGAATTTTGGAGCTTTGATTTCATCGATAATTGCATAGGGATTTTTGACTAAGGTTCTTGCCCTCTTTTATACATGAAGGCCAATGTCTTAGAAACGTCGATGCCTTATTCAAATTTTGAATTTGAATAAATTAATAACCTTTATAACCCAACCTTAGGGTTATTTTAATTAATATAAATTAATTTTATAATTAAATTATAATTAATCTATAATTAACTTAATAACTTTAGAAGTTAATTAAATTAATTAATAAATTAATTTATAATGAAATTATTTAAATTAATTTATAATTAATTTAAATATCCCCTTTTAATATTATAATAAAATATTATAATATTATTTTTCTTGGGCCTCTTCATTGCTCTTTGAACCTCATCTGACCACCTAGAACCGGATCTGACCAACTGGAGGTGGATTTTCCTTTTGCACTGATTGTGGAATTGCTTCTTCTTGCACTGCTCACTAAAACTGACTTTTGACATCAATGACAACTCAATTACTCAAAATGTCCAATAATTTAGTGCTTAAAAGCACCGCGGTTGTGAGTACATGGAAGCTCAATGGAACAAAATTCATATAGGATCATGATGACTATTGCATGCATTTAATGTTTACTTGTTTGTTTAATGCATTTGTCTACAGAAATATGATTATGGTTGACAAAATTTAGTTATTTTACATTAAGATATAATTTCCATAAATTAAACTAATGTATAAGTATAATTGTATATTAATACGTATTAAAATTATATATATAAATAATAATAAAATATAAATTAAAATTATTAACTAAAAGAAAAATAACATATATAATGAAAATAGTAAAATTACTTTTATCATGGATATCTAGTGGATGAGCCACTTGGCATTCGTCCAAACAAGCCTATTCGCATGGATGGCATATGTGTCATTGAATTCATCTTACCTTCACCTTTAAAAGGCAAGGACTGTTTGGGATGAATTTTATTTATTTATTTTTCTTCTCCCCCTTGTTTTGGAATCTTATCATTGTATTGCTTGGAAGCACTGCTTCACGAGATTGTGTGGGTCATCCTTTCATTGTCCGCTATTCGATGTTTAAAGATCGATTTCTTGGATTTTTTTACAAGTAATATTTGTATATGTATTCTTAATGGTTACTTCATTTTGTTGTTTGTGATTTACAATTCTAGAGAACTATTCATGATTATGTTGTAGTGATGTGTGATTAAAACAACTCTGTTGATGGTACTTTAGAAAATTTAAAATATTTTTTATGTACCAAACATAAGCACATCTTCTATAATTGTAATAATGACCACCAAATTTTTGCATGTGGCTGTGCTAATCTTTGGCATTCAAGTGGTGGAAGATATATCAAAACTAATTATTAAAAATAATAACTTATATTATATATAAGTGTGTGGGTGATAGTTTAC
This sequence comes from Wollemia nobilis, assembly GCA_028583015.1. NCBI lineage: Eukaryota > Viridiplantae > Streptophyta > Pinopsida > Araucariales > Araucariaceae > Wollemia > Wollemia nobilis. The sequence continues at coordinate 3,432,295 of JAQPPZ010017060.1, forward strand.
CTATGAATAATAAATTGGGTGTGAGAATTTTTGTATGCACTTTAGTTGCATTTATTTAATCGTGCTGACCCAAATGCTCATCCCACTCTTTCTGTCGATGAGATAATATTCATTGACTTTGGTGAAGTACAGAATAAGAGGACTATTTTCGAGCAAACTTGGGTGGAAGGATACTTGGAAAACTTGTGTTGTATTTAGATTATGGAACTATGAGGAGTCACATCTGAAGAATATTTTTTGCAAAGGAAATTTATATGAGTGCTATTAGGGTGATAATGTTTAGTCAAAATGACATATACATATTTTAGTTTTATTCATGTTATATGAATGTAATATTGAATTAAAATTTGGGGAAAAAACACTTGTTCATATCATTTTAGATAGAAATTTAATTTGTAGATGTTTGTGGGTATATATTACTTGTCATCACCGTGATTAAATATACTTTTACAATAAAATAATAAAAATATATTCAATCCTTACATGTCTAGACTGTAATACGTGGTGTAATCTATTGCTTTGACTACTGTGTGACCTTACTATAAAATTGAAGATTAAATTTTGATGTAAATACAATGTTATAGAGACACAATAATAGTTTGATGGGCTGGAGAAGTATATTCATTTTCTTGTGCATATTGGTGAAAATAACATATACCTTAGAGGGTAAAACTTTATAATTGATGTTCTTGCTGAGGTAAAAACCAACCCGAAAGACTTTACCCCAATTTATAAGAAGTTAAAGTTAAGTTTTTTGTCAGTAAAAATTAAATTGACCTACACTAAAGGGACCAACATGTTTAGATCCGCACATGGAGATATTGTGAGACACTATATTATAATTTGGAAAGTGTATACTAAAGTCTTGATATGAAGCATTCTAGTGATAGGTTTTAATTTTTATTTATATATAATGACATAAGAAAACAACTCAGAAATGTAATTATGTACTTTTCTCTTGTTGTTGAATAGCTAAAGTGTTTACTGAATTGTTTGAGTGAAAGCTTTCAAATATAATTTATTTGATGACTTTATTAAAATTATGCTTTGCTGAAGATAAGTTTATACTTTGAAAAATTAGATTAACTTTTCAATTAGATGTTTAGTAAATGGCTACCTTTTGAAAATCTAGCTTATAGATGATATTTAAGTTATAAAATGTAGAATCTAATTACTCTGATTAGATAGAAATTGTGAACTTGTGAATAACGAGTATAACATCTAGGAGACACATGGATGTAAACCAATTTTGGTAACCATACCATGCTTCTCTAAATGTTGATGGTATTGGGAACCCACTCTTGGAAAACTTAAAACATAGAAACATCATTGTTTTATCTTCAAAGTTTTCACACATTGTAATGGCGACAATATTTAATAACTTTTAGGGTAAATTTTATTATTTTTTGTGTGTACAAGAGTTAATGGAACAAATTTAAAGGATCAAAACACCTTAAAATACACGCTCGTCGGCAACCAGTTATATAAAACCAAAAGTTATAAACTTAGGATATCTTTTGTATTGTTTGGGTTTTAAAGTCCGGTCAACTAAAATAAGAAAAGAACTATTTGTGTAATCCAGACTACAGTAGGGTACAAATTTAGATTTTAGTACATAAATATTTATTTAAATTAGCTCTATCAACAATGTCACCTATGATCTTTGTTTAGGTAAATAAAATTTTATGTTACTCTCATTGAATTTAGTTTAATTAGATGATGGTATTAATATATGTTTATATTTAAAATGATTAAATACAAAACCTTGTCATCAATAGCTAGTCATATGAATATATAACCTTAGGTAAACCCACCACTTCATTACAAGAAATGGGTAGATTAAAAATTAATTCACTATTAGTCTTTATTAAACATCATAAAAGAAATTTATAGATCAATTTTTTAAATTTTTTCTAGTTATCTAGAAGTTTAAAATCCATAAGTTAAATAATAATTTTTTTATATTAATATATATCAATTGAATGTGCATATCTTGAGTTTTAAATTCTATGGCCTAAATAATAATTATTTTATCTTGAAATGTATTTACTGAATGTGTATACACACAATCACATGGGGCTTATATTAGTATGAGATGTGGAAATCAAATACCTAAAACAAAAAGACCTAAAAAAATACGAGGGAAAACTATCAAGTATAGACCTAAAATACCATCGAGAAGGATGACATATCATGATGCTATCTGAGAAGGATATTCATCCACCCAACTTTTATTGTTCATAAATGTGGTTGTTGTGATTCGGTGATAGTTATATCCTAGCAACCTATATTAGGGTGGGAGACACTTCTACAAGTCTGAGTAACGAATGACGGAATGCGATATTGTTCCAAGCTACATACAAAGTAGTACTGTGAGGATTCACAGGTACACAGTTCAATTGCAACATAGCCAACAATAAACCAAGACTAGGGGAGATAGTATTCAAGGTTGGAAGTTCTAGCAATGGATGGAATGGGATGTCTCATAATAAACTCCAATGTAACCTAGAATATTTGGACCTAGAATCCATAGAATTGGTGGGCCCTGGTTGTGATCATGAGTGGATATATACAAGTATGCACTTGGTATACTAAATATAACCCTAGCATGGTTATAATAACCAAATCCAAGGCTAAAATATAGGTTGGAGAAATCTATGAACTCTATGCTATGGGATGATAAATTTGATGCATCCACCCTTTTAGGTATTATGGGCCCTAGAAGGATAACCCCTTGCTATGAACCTAGATCTCAAGAATGAGAAGGTAGGATTCACTAAATGGCACACTTATTGTGTATTTTTCCCAATCTTGAGCATTCAAGTTACCATATATAGTGATCATGTATCTCGGAGTGTGTAATAAATGCTTACATACTAATAACAAATTGGGTGGATATTAGTCTACTTATGATTTTAATTCCTCTTTATGTCAAAATTTTGATTTTGTGTTTTGAACAACCAGGAGAGTTAGACCTGGGTTGTTACATTTTGTATTAGATCCTAGATTGCAAAAACCTTAGATTGCAAACATGTAATTTGTTGAATTCTCAAATGACATAGCTCTTTTGTCACAAGGTATAAATGGTGAGGACCTCCAAAAGAACAAATACTACTTTGAAAGAGGGGATTGCAGAGGTTCTGAGAAAGATATTGAGACAACTCGTTAGAGATTTTAAATGTGTGAAAGTTATTGAAGCACCTAGATGTGTTTTTAAAAAATATAAAGAACCTGCAGTAGGAAGGATTGCACAAAATTATGATAATATGGCCAAAATGATTCATCTAATGCAAGAATAGTTGAATCAACAAAAAGAACAAATGGAAATTTAGAGAGCTCAGATGAATGAGCATATGGAGCAACAAAGAGCTCAACTAACTCAGTAGCAAGAAATTATCACCCAACAACAAAAGGTGATTGAAAATTTGACTAAGGATAAGGAGCCTAAAAGGGTATAGAGTGATTTTCCTGAAGGGTCTACAAGAAGGAAGGTTGGTGTTGAACTATAGAAAGAAATAAAAAAGTTAGAAATCTTTAAATTATAAGGGAAGGGTGATGGTGAGGTTATCAAAAATTGGCTAAGTGAAGCTAAGAGATACTTTGCAATTCAACCCTTATGCTCTGAAGCAAGGATTTCTTGGGCTGTGGCACATTTATCAGGTCTTGTAAGAGATTTATGGACTACATATAATAAAATTAGCCAAAAGGAGGCCTCTATGAGATGTATTTGAGAAGGAATTCAAGGATAGATTCCTTACCCAACAATTTTATATTAATAAGTATGATGAATTCACTAACTTTCATCAAGAAAATATGTCAGTGATAGAGCACTACTAGATATTTGTATAGCACCTAAAGTATGCACCTAAATATGATAGACATAAAGAATTCAAAGCACATAAATTTATCATGGGATTGCATCCTAGAATTGGATCACCCATCAATTTGGTCAAGCCAAATAATTTGTTGCAAGCCTTTGATTATGGATGATATGAAGAATTAATCCAGAAATATAAGAAAACTTATTATCATAGGTTTGAGAAATAAGATAATACAAAAAAGAAGAAACCCAAAACCAGCAAAAGAAAAAGACCAGTATAGGAAATACAAGGATGTAGATCATTACAGGGGAGACAACAAAAATAGAGGAAAGTTTCTGAATAAGAAAGGATAGCATGAAAATAAAAACTTTCCAAGAAGAGCTGTGACTTCGAAAACAAGAAATAATGATGCTAACCTAAACAAAGATAGGAACAGAGGGAATAAAAAAGATCCAAATGTATGTTATGTCTGCAAAACTAAATATCATTATGCTAATCAATGCCCAAAAATAATAGACAAAATAAAACCAGCTAAAGATGCTCCCCATAGAATTTAAGTGGCTATAGGTAACCCCATCCTCTTATGAGAAAATGATATGAATGTTTGTATTTTTATCATTAATAGAGCTAGTGATAATTTTATTTACTAGAAATTTGAAGTACATGTCGAAAAAACCTAGGATTATGTCAAATGGGTGGTAGATGGAGTATGGATATGGTACAACCTATTCAGTTAACCAATGTTTATTGATTTCTTAATTACTATACCTCAAGGGGAAACAAGATGGCACCAAAAATAACACTACTTATCATTTTGAGACCGATGGATAGACCAAGAGGGTAAACCAAGTAATGATTGATATGTTGTGTACTCATTCTATGTTGTGATTGAATCTATTTAAAGGCATATATGGGCATAGGTGTTGAACACCTTTGAATTGATATAATTTGGATGATAGAGCAATGATCGAACCGGATACTATGAAATTGAGGAATTATGCCAATAGCTCAAAGAATCCACAAACCGTCAAAAATAGATATGCCAATTTTAAGAGGTCACTCAAAGAATTTGATATTAATTATAGTCTTTTTGAGAGTGAATAATTCTAAGAGTTCCATAAAATCTACCAAGCTTAGCCCCAGATTTGTAGGACCATTTGAAGTTATTGCCAAAATCAGTTATGAAACCTACAAATTAGCCTTGCCACCTAATTTATTCAGAATCCATAGTTTTTTCCATGTGTCCCTCCTTGGAAAGTATGTAGCAGATCTCTCACACATTTTAGATATTTTACATTTACATATATTGGACCTGCAATTCATTAAGGTTCGCCAATCAAGATCTAGGATTTAGAACCAAGTAGCTAAGAAAGAGGGTTTTTGATCAATGTAGAGTTCATTGGAATATCTAATATGAAATAAATGCCACATAGGAGAATGTGGCAACTATGAAAGAGCAATTTCATTTCTTTTTTGAAGACTAATATTTGTTTTATGAGTTTGGACATTGATATATATAGATATATAGATATACATATACATATATGATGTGTGTATTTTGGATTTACAATGCAAAAATTGGAGTACCTTTTGATTAAATGCAAGTATCTTTTGATAATAATTTATAACATGTAACATGATGATGTATTTTTCAATATATTGAAGTAATTAAGCATTTATACTAACATAAACACAGGGGCTGTGTTTAATTTTGGTGGGGGAGAATGTAACATCCCCCCCTCCATTTAAGCTATTTATTTGCTTTTTATTGTGGAATGAGATATTGCTAAGGGAATTTGTGAGTGCAGGAACAAGTATTCGTTCTTAGAAGAATAGATCAACAGTACCAAGTGACCACCTAACAGGTAAAAATAAAAGGGTGATTGCATAGGTAAGGTGGTATATGATGTTTAGTGCTTAAAAGCACCGCAATTGTGAGTACATGGAAGCTCACTAGAATAAAATTCATATAGGATCATGATGAATGATGCATGCATTTCATGTTTGCTTGTTTGTTTAATGCATTCATTTGTAGAAATATGATTATGGTTGACAAAATTTAGTTGTTTTGCATTAAGATATAATTTCCTTAAATTAAACTAATGTATAAGTATAATTGTATATAAAGACATTAAAATAAAATATATATCTATAAAATAATAATAATAAAAGAAAATAAAATATAAATTAAAATCATTAACTAAAAGGAAAATAACATATATAATGAAAATATTAAAACTACTTTTATTATGGATAGCCAATGGATAAGCCACTCAACATTCATCCAAACAAGCCTATTCCCATGGCTGGCATATGTGTCATTGAATTCAGCTTACCCTCACCTTTAAAATACAAGGACTGTTTGGGATGGAAAAACATTCTTTTTTTTCTTCTCTCCCTTGCTTTGAATCTTATCGTCGTCTTGCTTAGAAGCACTGCTTCACAAGATTGTATGGGTCATCCGTTCACTATCCGCTATCCAGTGTTTAAAGGTTATTTTATTAATTTTTTTACAAGTAATGTTTGTATATGTATTATGAATGGTTACTTAATTTTAATGTTCGTGATTTACAATTCTAGAGAACTATTCATGATTCTTTTGTAGTGATGTGTGATTAAAATAACTCTGCTGATGGTATTTTAAAAAATATAAAAAAAATGTGTGTACCAAACAAGAATATCTTATGCAATTGCAAGAATGACCACCAAATTTCTACGTGTGGCTATGCTAATATGTGGTATTCAAGTGGTAGAAGATATATCAAAAATAATTTGTAAAAAGAATGATATGCTATATTATATATAAGTTTATGGGTGATAGTTTATCTATGAATAGGAAAATGGTTGTGAGAATTTTTGTATGCACTTTAGTTGCATTTGTTTAACCGTGCTGACCCAAATGCTCACCTTGCTCTTTCTACCAATGAGATAATGTAAATTGATTGCTGTCGAAATACAAAATAAGAGGACTATTTTCAAGCAAACTTAGGTGGAAGGACACTTGGAAAAATTGTTGTGTTGTCTTTGGATGATGGAACTGTGAGAAGTCACATCTGAAGAATCCTTTTTGCAGAGGAAATTTGTATGTTCTAGGGTAATAATGTTCAATCAAAATGATATATACATATTTTAGTTTTATTCATGTTATATAAATGTAATACTAGATTAAATTTTTTGGAAAAATCACTTGTTGATGTCATTTTATATAGAAATTTAATTTGTAGATGTTTGTGGGTATATATTACTTGTCATCACCATGTTTAAAAGTGCTTTTATAATACAATAATAAAAATATATACAATACTTGCATGTCTAGACTATAATATATGGTGTAAGGTACTGATTTGACTACCATGTGACCTTACTATAAACTTGGAGCTTAAATTTTGATGTAAATACAATGTTATAGAGAAACGATACTAGTTTGATGGGCTGGAGAAGTAAATTCATTTTCCTGTGTTTATTGGTGAAAATAACATATACCTTAGAGGGTAAAAACTTTATAATTGATGTTCTTGCTAAGGTAAAAACCAACCCAGAAAGTTTTACCCCAATTTATAAGATGTTAAAGTTAAGTTTTTTGTTAGTAAAAATTAAACTGGCCTACACTTAAGGGACCGACATGTTTGGAGCTGCAGATGTGGAGATATTGTGAGATGTTTTACCATAATTTGGCAAGCGTGTACTAAAGGCTTTAGATGAAGCATTCGAGTGACAGGTTTTAATTTTTATTTATATATAACTACATAAGAAAACAACTCAAAAATGCAATTTTCTCTTGATGTTGAATAGCTAATTGTTTTACTAAATTGTTTGAGTGAAAGCTTTGAAATCTACTTTCTTTGATGACTTTAAAATTATGCTTTGTTGAAGATAAGTTTATACTTTGAAAAGTTAGATTAACTTTTAAATTATATGTTTGGTAAATGACTACATTTTGGAGCTTATCGGTGATATTTAAGTTATAAAATGTAGAAGCCAATTACTCTGATTAGATAGAAACCGTGAACTTGTTAATAACGAGTATAACATCTAGGATACATGTGGATGTAAATAATTTTTTATAACCAAACCATACCCCTCTAAATGTAGGTGGTATTGCGAACCCACTATTGGACATATTAAAACATAATAACAATCATTTTTTTGTCTTCAAAGTTTTCGAACATTGTAATGGCAGTAATCTTTAAAAACTTTTAGGGCAAATTGTATTGTTTTTTGTGCACACAGGAGTTAATTGAACAACTTTAAAAGATAAAAACACCATGAAAAGCATGCTCGTCAACAACCATTTATATAACACCAAAAGTTATAAATTTAGGGCATATTTCGTATTGTTTGTGTTTTGAAGTATAGTCAACTAAAACAAGAAAATAACTATTTGCATAATCCAGACTATTGTAGGGTACAAATTTAGATTTTTGTACATAAATATTTATCTAAATTAGCTCTATCAACAATGTCACCTATGATATTTTTTTAGGTAAATAAAATTTTATGTTACTCCCACAGAATCTATTTTAATTAGATTATAGTATTAATATATGTTTTTATTTAAAATCATTAAATACAAAACCTTGTTGTCAATAGCTATTCGGATGAATATATAACCTTAGGTAAACCCACCACTTCATTACAAGAAATGGGTAGATTAAAAAGTAATTCACTACTAGTATTTATTAAACATCATAAAATAAATTTATAGATCAATTTTTAAATGTTTTATAGTTGTCTAGAGTTTTAAAATCCATAAGTTAAAGAATAAATGTTTTATCTTAATATATCTAGTGAATGTGTATATCTTGAGTTTTAAATTCCATGAGTTAAGGAATAATTGTTTTATCTTGAAATATATGTATTGAATATTTATACACACAATCACATGGGGCTTATATTATTATGATATGTGGAAATAAAATACCTAAAATAAAATATGAGGGAAAACTATCAAGTATAGACCTAAAATACCATCGATAATGATGGCATACCATGATGCTCTTCGAGAAGGATAGGCATCCACCCAAATACAAAATTTCATAGAGGTGGTTATTGTGATTTGGTAATAGCTATATCCTAGCAACCTATATTATGATGGGATACTCTTCTACTAGTCTGTGTAATGAATGACAAAATGGAAAGTTATTTTAGGCTATCATACAAAGTAGTACTATGAGGATTCTTAGGTACATAGTTTAGTTGCAAAATAGCCAATAGTAACCCAAAACTATGATAATTGGTCTTTGGAGTTGGAATATCCATTAATGGATGGAATGGGACATCTCATCATCAACTACAACACGACCTGGGATATTTGGACCCATAAGCCAGAGAATTGGTAGGCCTTGGTTGTGATCATGAGTGGAGATCTATAATCAGGCACTTGGCATATTAATGCTAACCCTAACATGGTTATAATAACCAAATCCAAGGCTAAAATATAGTCCAGAGAAACCTATGAACTCCATGCTATGGTACGAGTAATTTATGCATCCATCCTTCTAGGTATTATGGGCCCTCGAAGTATAACCCCTCACCGTGAACCTAGAACTCAAGAATAAGAAGATAGGATTCACTAAATGACACACTTATTACAAAATTTGACCAATATCAAGCACTCGAGTTATCATCTGCAATTTTCATCCAAATAAAAGTGTATAATATATGCCTATGTACTAATAACAAGTTGGGTGAACATTATTCTACTTATGAATTTAATTCCTCTTTACATAAAAATTTTGATTTTGTGTTTTGAACAACCAGAAGAGTTAGAACTCGATGGTTATAGTTGGTATGATAGCTTAGTTTGTGAAAAACTTAGGTTGCAAACATGTGATTTGTTGAATTATCAAATTACATAGCTCTTTTGTCACCAGGTATAAATGGCGAGGGATCTCCAGAGGAACAATACTACTCCACAATAGGGAATTACAGAGGTTCTGATAAATGGATTGACATGACTCATTAAAATTTTTGAATGTGTGCAAGCTGTTGAAGCACCTAGACATGTTTTAAGAAAAGAGAAATAACCTACAACATGAAGGGCCACACAAAATAATTATAATATAACTAGAATGATTCAGATGATGCAATAATAGTTGAATCAACATAAAGAACAAAGGTAAATTCAAAGAGCTCATATGAATGAGAATATGGAGCGACATTGAGATCAAATAACTCAGTAGTAAGAAATTATCACCTAGTAGCAAAATGTTATTGAAAATTTAACTAAGGATAAGGAGCCTAAAAGGGTACAGAGCAATTTTCCTGAAGGGTCTACAAGAAGAAATTTTGGTATTGAACTATAGAAAGAAATTAGAAAGTTGGACATCTCTAATTTCGACGAGAAGGGTGATGGTGAGGTAGTCAAAAATTAGCTAAGTGAGCTTAAGGGATGCTTTGCCATTCAACCCTCATGCTTCGATGCCAAGTCTACTTGGGTTGTGGCACATTTATCAGGTCCTATCATAGATTTATGGAATACATATAAGAAAATTAGCCAAAAAGAGTGTTGGAAATATGAGCAAGATTTGTTGTCATTGATGTCAAGAAGAAAGCAACGTTTTTCATAATTAATGTCATGAGGATGATGGCTTAGTTTTAATTTCATCCCTACATTCATATCAAAATGTTGATGTCCAAACTCCAGTGTTATTAATGTTCTCCAAGTGGTTTTTCTAGCAAGGCAAAGAAGCAGGTTAATGAAGATAATAATATTATAATATATAATATTATAATATTTTCTAGTTATAGTTTGGTGTGAAGAGAAACAAAGGTTGTGGAGTGATAAATTTATTATTTTCCAAAAGACCCATGTGAAAGTTTATAATGCCCTAAGTTTTAAATTATTTAAATTTAAATATTTTACCTAAAGGTAAAATTTAAATTTAAATTAATTTAAAGGGCCATAATTCAAATTAAAATTCAAAATCAAATTATTTCATTCGTCAACATGTTTGAAGATATTACCATGCATATAAAAGGGGGGAAGAGCCCACTTTAGTAAAATCTATCCATGTGATCGAGTAAATAAAAAATAAATCATGCGCCAAGGACTAAGGGGAATTCACATGTGCATTTTAAACCCTTTAAGAAGGCAAAACAAGGAAAAAATACAGAGAGGAGCACTAAGTAAATAAAAAAAGCACTGGTAGCATAGTTGGCAGTGAGGGCAGTGGTAAGTCACTCACAGGTGATAGGTCACGGGTTCGAATCCACACAACAGTGTTTTGGGTAAGGCAAAGTTGGTTTTCATTTTGTTTGTGTCATCGGAGGAAGCTTAAGAGAGAGGCATGATCCTAATTTATCTCGTAGGGGCACGTATCCCACTTGGTGGGAGTGGGTTGTGTGGAGGCGCTTATAAGAGAGGGATCAATGGTTTGAATCCCACCGAAGTACTTTTGGGTAAAATTACAAGGTATGCACCATATGCTAAGGTTTGTCATTGCATCCGAAAATTGAAAAGGGTGGAAATTATTTTTTAATTTCCTAAGGTCTTGTTAATTAAAATTTGCATAGTTAAAAGGGTTTATGAGTTATATGAGGGAGATAAAAGGGTATGCAAAATTTTAATTTGTGTGTTTGATTTTTAAGTGGTTAAAAGGAGTAATAAGGGTGCCAAGGGTGTTAGATGTTTTTGTTGAAATAAAGTTAAATTATAAAAATTGATTTGAAAGGAGAAATAGGGCATAGTTGATTTTTGATATTTTGACTTGGTGAAATATTTTTGAAAGAAAATATTAAGGATAAATTTTTGCTATCTAACCTTTGAGATTGGCAAAAAGAGTGAGTGTGATTGAGATAGGTTTTGAGAATCAAATATTCTTCAAAACAAAGGTATGGGCATATCTTCCTTATGAGTGAAATATTGTTGGATGTTGTGAATGCTAAGTTGGAGTGAAAAGGATTGTTTGATAAGCATTGTTGAGTTTGGTTTTGAGAAATCCAATATTGATTGATGTGGGTTTTCTAGAATGAAATTTGATACTAGAAATCTTGTTTGATAAGCTTTGTTGGAAATATTGAGTACCATTGTTATGTGAATTTGAAGAAATATCTTGAACTAGGGTTTTTGAAAGATCGTGAGTATCATTGTTATGAGAACTATCTTGAACTAAGGTTTGTGAAAGATCATGAGCATCATTGTTATGTGAGGTTTGTTTGATAAGCATTGTTGACTAAGATTTCATTAAGTGATTGGTTGAGTGGAGTTGATTGAGCTTCATTGATTGGAAGTGTTGGATTGGTAGTTCAAGTTCCATGAAACAAATTGTTTTTATTCCTAATTGATTTGAATAGAGTTTGGAAGTAATTGAGTATTATTGTGATTGTGAACCATATTGAGTCTCTAACCATTCTATATATGTTTTTGTGGTAAAAAAAAAGATATTGAAAGTGATTGAGTATTTTTGTGAGTGTGAGGCATATTGAGTCTCTAACCATTATCTATATGTTTCTATGAGATTAAAATAAGATTTTGTGTGAAGCTTTTTTGTGTGATTGAAGAGGTTTTCTATAATAGAGTGAGTTGAGTTGAGTAAGCTTTTGTGGAAGCTTACAATGCAGATTTGAGACAAGTCTTGGTAAAGACTTGTTGAGCAGATTGGACAAGTTATAGTGAGGACTTGTTGAGAATATTGGATACAAGGTTTTGCTTAGTGGCGAATTTCGCAATTTAGCACGAATATTCGGATTTCCAAAATGTCAATTTTGCGATTTTTGGGACCATAGAGGTCGGCCCGTTCGCCCAAAAATTTTGGGATCTAATTTTTTTAGGGTAAATTCGCCCCATTGTCATAAGGTTTCCCGCCCAATTTTTGCCCTAAATTTATTTAAAATAAGAAATATCCCGCCCAAATCGCCCCTTGTACCCCATTATATATAGCTAAACCTGACAACGACTCCCATACAATTACAACATTTTTTTCGGATAGCGAGCGATACAAAGCAGAGTACTGACAAAACCAGAGTCCACGACTGCAGAAGGCGATTGGTAGAAGGCGACTGATAAGGTGACTGATAGAAGGCAACTGATAGAAGGCGACTAGTAGAAGGCGACATGAAATGACAGAAAAGGTGACCGACAGAAGGTGACAAGCCAGAAGGCGATCGGAGAAGGTGACTGCAAAAGGTAGTGACAGAAGGTGACTTGCAGAAGGTGACTGATAGAAGGTGACTAGCAGAAGGCAACTGGTAGAAGGTGACTAACAAGGCAACTGATAGAAGGCAACTAGTAGAAGGTGACTAATAGAAGGTGACTAGTAGAAGGTGACAGAAGGTGACTGATAGAAGGCAAGTAGAAGGTGACTAGAAGGTGACTAGAAGGTGAAAGATAGAAGGTGACTAAAGGTGAAAAGAATAGAAGGTGACTAGAGAAGGTGACTAAAAGGTGACAGAAGGAAAAGGACGATAAAGGACTATAGAAGGTGACTAATAGAAGGTGACTGATAAAATGTGACTGATAGAAGGTGACTGGTAGAAGGTGACAAAGGAAAAAGGTGACTAGAAGGACCGATAGAAGGTGACTAATAGAAGGGAAGGTAAAGGAAGAAGGTAAAGAAGGCGACTGTAGAAGGTGACTCAATTTATCCGTATGCTTCTTTTACCATTAAATTTCATTTTTCATTTTATTAATGGACACTCAATAAGGAGGTTTATTCTGCCTACGAACAATATTCATGGGACAGTCATAGATTCTATTGTCTCTAGCAATAGTTCTCTTTTATACCTATTATTTTCATATTTAAAAATGATGTTCTTTGTTCATGTTATTCTTCTGTTCATACAGGTAAAAATGTCAACTACAAGCAGTGGAAAGAAGGGAGGAGAGTCTTCCAATAAAAGGAGTATCCTCAAATACTTTCCTAATATTTCAAAACCTAGTCTGCCATCAACATCTGCACAAACTGAAGGTATGAACACCTTTACTCACCAGTTAATTTTTTTACTTTGTTAATTTTAAATATAATGTCCTCAATTCATAAAGAAGTGTGTTTTTTGGTTGATGGCTTTGTTCACTTTTATCTGTAGAAAACACTAGTATGCTTTTAAATGCCATAGTGATAATGAATCTACTATTGACACTAGAATTATCTCTACAGAAAACACTGTTAACCCTGGTATTCCTCCACTTCCACATATCCACGATAATCAACAGTCCACACATGAAGATAATCTCAATCAAATCGAACAACAACATGAAGAGATTCCTAAATCTAACATGCCAAGTGGAAAAGAAACTAATAGTTCTTATGCAGTCCCTACTTTCGAAGAATCTTCATCTAAAAAAAATAAACGTGCAAGGTTATCTAGGTGGACAATTAATAGATCATTTCAGCCTGATTGGATATCAGAATTTCCATTTATTGAGCCAGTGCTGCCAGAGAATAGTAGTGATGATATAACAAAATTAAGATGCGTAATTTGCAGTTGGAAACATGGAAAGGAGCATAGATTGCAACTTAAAAAAGATACAGTAGAAAAACATTGTGGAAAGGTTTATATCAAAACAAAAGAAGGTGATCGAGCAACACAAAAAACTTATAGGTGGAAGGATGCATCAGAGTGCGCACATATGAGATATGTGGAAGAATATGATAAAGAAATGAAAAAAAGCAAACATTGGTTGAGAAAGGTGCAACGATTCAAGCCCAATTTCAAAAAATGAATAAGTTAACTTTAGCTTCAAAAAGTTTGCAGTTTGTTGTTGTATTTTCTATTCTTAAGAAGGGTAGACCTATGTCTGATTTCATAGATTATAAATCTCTATTTTGACTAGCTAATGTGCAGAACTTACCCAACGCTCATTGGTCAGATCGAAGTGGTTGGGAAATGGCAAAATGTCTGTCATTGGTTGAGTAGAATGACCTCAGAGAGAAAGTAAAAAAGGCAAAATTCATTTCACTTTCAATTGATGAGGTGACTGCAGTTGACAATACATCTTGGATTTGCATGCATGTTTACACATTGGAAAATCATTCAAGGCAACCTCATTTACTAGGAATACGCAAAATGGTGGAAAATTGTAATGCAGAAAACATTTACAATGTTGTTGTAACTAGTTTAAAAGAAGAAGTAGGAATGAATGAAATTGAAATAGCCACTAAGTTAATATGTGTAGGAGCTGATGGTGCTGCTACAATGCAAGGACACAGGAATGGTCTTTGTGTTAGACTACAAACATCGGTTGCCCCATATTTGATCCCTATTCATTGCATGGCTCACAGAATGAATCTTGCATACAAAATTGTGGATACATTTACAAATGTTGCCAGAGTGGAAGAGCTTGTCCATGAAATTCATGAATATTTTTCATGTAGTCCAAAAATATTTTTAGAGTTTCAACAGTTTGCACTAGGAGTTACCGAAGGTAAAAAATTGTTGAAAGATGTGGATACTAGGTGGATTTCGATGTATCTACCGACATTAAGAGTTTTCAAAGAATATCAATCCTTGATAGGGTTTATGTATGCAAATCGTAGGGCGGTTGATAAGGCTAAAGATTTACTTTTTCGAATGAGTGACTTTGAAACTCTTCTCACATTGTGTGGAATTCTTCCAATGTTGGAAAAAATGAATACTTTGATCAAAATTGCACAAGAAAGATCGATTTATATTATGGATTTCATCAGGGCGAGAATACAAATTTGCATGCATATTGATATGATGTATGCATCTGGTCAAAATTTTATGGATCCCTTGTTTGAGAGTTGGAGAGCATTAACAAGTGTGAATAGTCCTCGGAGCTTTTTGAAGTTCAATATTAACGATCATCTATGTATTAATGTCCATGGAAATGAAATACCTTTATATTGTTATGGTGTGCGATTGGATATAGCTACAAATGAAGTTGAGCAAATGCCCATAACCTACAATAGATTTCATGTGGTTGTGGATGATACAAAACTTAAACTAAAACAAATAGCAGAATCATTGACAAAAGAAATCAGAGACCGTTTTCAAAGAGATGAATTGCTAGAGGCTATGGGTGTGGTAAATCCAATGTTTTGGGATCCTTGTAATGAATACCAGATTATAAATTCTTTGTTCCTCAAATACATGGGCAGACTTGCTGGTCATTTTAGTCAAAGTGTTGTAGTCAATGGCATTGAAATCAATGGCATTCTGAACAAAGATCTTTTGACAAAACAATCCAACTATTTTGGAACAACAATGTCTGCTCAAGTTTCACAGCTCTCTAACCGTCATGAAGCAGGTTCTATTTCACGTTTGTGGAGAATATTACAACCAAGTACTGTCTTAAAACATACTATGAGTGAATATTTTCATTTATATGAATTATGTCAAACGATGATTTTGGGATCCATGGAAGATGAAAGGGTGTTCAGTGCACTTTCATATATAAAATCTAAAGTTCGAAATAGGTTGAACAAAAATTTGGAGAATTGCTTGAGAGTATATGTGTCGGCCTATGAGGTGGAGGAGTTTCCTTACGAAAGAGCATTGTCACATTGGAGTTCTTTGGTAGAGAGAAGAGGTGTAACGAATATTGATAATGATGAGGATGATGGTAACACTGGTCAGATTGTGATGACATAAATTTTGGGAATGAGTGCAGAACATTTTGTACAATCTGAAAAGAGTTTGTTCCAGCTTCCAGCATTATGATGCAAGGATGCATTCATTTGATTTTATTTCACATATTATCATTTGATTTGATTTCACATATCAGAATGAGAGGAAGCTATCATTTGATTTGATTTCACATATCAGAATGAAAGGATGTTTTCATTTGATTTAATTTGAGTTCACATGTTATTATTTGATTTGATTTCACATATCTGAATGAAAGGATGCTATCATTTGATTTGATTTGATTTCACATGTTACATTATTTTTCTTGTAATATTTGTTATTCATGAAAGTAATTGCCTATGTTGTATTTTTTGACATTTCAAATTAATTCATATAACATAAAAGAACATCTTATTGCATTCACATAATTCAATATTACTTAATATATCAACACAAACAATCAAAACATAACAACATTCAAAACAAAGGTTTAAAAAGATAACACATATCAAACATTATTTCTTCCACTTCAAATTAAGAACAACAAACTTTTACATCATCATAAATAATCAAAACATACTCTCTTTCATTGAATTCAATATTTAAAGAAGATACCATTCATTCGTTATTTACAATACATATCAAACATTATTTCTTCCACTTAAAATTTCCAATAGATAACATATTTTTCGAAAATAGTCATTCATTGTTTCAATTCTCAAAAAGGATACCATTCATTTACAATTTACAATATATATCAAACATTATTTCTTTCGGTTCAAATTACTTAATACATCAACACATATAATCCTAACATAACAACATTCAAAACAAAATTTCCAATAGATAACACATTTTTCGAAAATAGTCTCATTCATTGTTTCAATTCTCAAAAATGATACCATTCATTTGCAATTTACAAAACATATCAAACAATATTTCTTCCACTTAAAATTACTTAATGCATCAACACATAATCATAACATAGCAACATTCAAAACAAAATTGCAAATAGATAACATATTTTTCAGAAATAGTCTCATTCATTGTTTCAATTCTAAAAAATGATACCATTCATTTGCAATTTACAAAACATATCAAACATTATTTCTTCCACTTCAAATTACTTAATACATCAACACATATAATCTTAACATAACAACATTGAAAACAAAATTTCCAATAGATAAAACATTTTTTGACAATAGTCTCATTCATTGATTTTTGACAATAGTCTCATTCATTGATTTCAATTCTCAAAAAGGATATCAAACATATCAAACAAAATATCAAACATTATTTATTCCACTTCAAATTAAAACATAACAATAATTAAAAACAAAACTTCAAAATGATAATATGAATTTTTCAGAAATTGCCTCTAACATTGATTTCAATTTTCAAAAAATACCAGTCTTAAATATTTATAAAAATATAAAGATATAAAGAGTTTTTGTTTCACTTGAAACCCAACACAACAAAGATCTATTGTTTTTCAATGTTTCCTGAAGGTCCACCCACATCTACCTCAATATCCTTTTCTTCTAATGCCCCAACCCTAACCAAACTTTTTGTTGTAGTGTTGATCCCCGATAACAAGGCACTCTCTTCCTTCGTTGGATCTTCTTTGAAAGGTGCATTCAACTCCTTCTCCTTTTCTTTCAGTTTAGCCTCGACATCCAGGCCCCCATATTTGATAACCTTCTTTAGGTAATTATTTTCTCTAACCATCTGTTGTAACCTCTTCTTCAATTCAATAGCATTATTAATGCTAATTTTGGCAGTCTTGATCAAAACTTTCATGGCACTGACTTGTTGCTTTAGGTGCTGGAAATTAGACTACAAAACAGAAATAAAAAAAGGTTAATATTTATAAACAAAACATATTTAACAAAAAAAATATTTTTTAGTTAGATGTAGAACTTACATCAGTTGTAAGTCGTGTTGTTTCTGCAACTGCTACTTTGTTCTGATCAAGTGCCCATTCATTAAAATAAGCTTGGGCTTCTGCATTGAGGTTTTCCAAATGATTCATAACAATGACAAGAATTTCATCTCTGTATGTAGACTCGGCCTCCATAGTGCCAGATTCAGCTTTATGTAGCAAGGCATCGAGCTTTTGGGGCTCATTCTCCATCTTGAGAAACAACTCTTTTCTTTTTGAAAAATTCTTATATCGGCCATTGATGGCTTTAATCAAAACCTTGGCCCGATATTCCCATTCCTTCAATTTATCAATATCCGAAAGAAGAGTATTATGAACTACAACTTTACATGCATCGACTAATAACACATTTTCAGAAACATTTAGGATATCATCTTCTGTAACAGTACGAGCGATGACTTGTTGTGGGTCGGAGGGGGAAACTTCGATGACATCTACATTGACATCATCTTCTTCTCCATCAATGCCCTCTTCATCCTCAAGAATATCACTTGCCTTTAAAGGGAAATTTTAGGATTCATACCCTGATAAAGAAAGTCACAATCAAGAGTTCCGAGGGCATTTGAGATGCACTCTCAACATTTGAAAAATTCTCCAAGGTTAATATCGGTACAACAAAAATATTAGATGATGACACATTTTGTGTCTCTGTAGCACTTCTTGCATTGTGAGGTGGTGGTGTGAGGAACATTTTACCACGCATGCGTGATTGGTTCCTCGTAGGTGGAACCTGAAGTGGATGGACCTGAACTTGCTTTGGGTGGACCTGAACCTACTTTGGCTATGGTTGTGGTTGTGGTTGTGGCTATGGTCATGGAGGGTCAGGTGGTGGAGCCATATTTTTTTTAGCCTTTTGAATCTACGAGGTCCCTCTATTAAATTTCACACAAGAACATAAAATAAATCATTTGTAAATAACAATAGCATTAAAAAATATTTATTCAAAATATACATACCTGACTCAGACTCTGCAACCATTGATATTTCAACCATTTGCCCTTTGTCTGAAAAATACGTAAAACACATTAAAAAAACATAATTTTAAGTCAAAAAAATAAATCATTTAAAAAAGCATTTTTGAACAATGCAGAGTAAGGTTACCTTGTGGGTTGGAGGTAACCTCTTCTACGTCGACTATAACTGTTTCTCCAGTAAAAGGTGTCATAGGTGTATGCTGAATCCGACCATCATCAGACCTCACACGTTTGTTGGGAGTCATTGGTGATGACTGCGATTGCATGTCAGAATCAGCAGATACTTCCAGAATCCTAAATGCGGCATCCCTCTTACTTGAAGACTGAGATGCTCTTTTCTATTTTCAAAACAAAATTAGAGAATAAAAAGATAAAATTAAAAAAAGAAAATAAAGATATTTCAACAAAAATTTTTACCTGTATCTCACCATCAGACATGCCAATAGACAACAAACTAGGGTGCAATGCAGTGGGAGGACTACTCTGTTGAAGGTTGAAATAAGCTTCCTAAAATAAACAAAGAATAAAATTGTTGGTAGTCACTATGTAAGCAGATGCTTGAATTTTTTGGGCACTCAAAAGGTCGTGCTTCAGGCGGTTGGAAATGTGCGTGCACCAGTCAAATTTACCACCATCAATACAATGAAGCAATAAAGAAAGTGCCCAAAAAGGCATTTCTGTAGGTCGCCCCTACAGAATAAGCCTTGCCTAAAAAAATTCAATGCAAGCATATAGAAATTTGTCTCCAACATTCGAAATGTTTAAGCCCCTTTTGGACTTAGAAGAATTGATTGAAAAAAGAGAACATTATTAGAAAACAAAAAATAAAACAAGGAGAACATTTTTAGAGAAATGAAACTATAGCAGAACAATATTTAATGTTAAATAAAAAATAAATTTTCAAATTATACCTTTCAGATTGTCAGGATGAACAACGTAAAGGTTTCCTAGGGTGGATTTATCATCGTCGGTTAAGGCGTACTGGTTGTTCACCAGTACACCATCCAAAAATGGCAGCCCTGTTAGTCGTTGCACATCGGAGGGTTTAACCAAAAAACAATTTCGTTGTTATCCACAGGGATCGAAATAGTGCACACGTCATGGTTGTAACAAGAAATGATCTGTTGCATCAACTGAACGTTAATGTTCAACTGAGGCATCTTCAACACACCAGCAAGTCCAACGGTGTAAATCCACTAGGAATCTCTATCAAGAGTGTTGAAAATGCTCTTGAGATTGGGGCAGAAGGTGTACTTGAAATGAACTTTGGATGGAAGAGGGGAGGAACAACTAGTCATCTCTGAAAAGCAAGAAAACGCTGCCAAAACCTTATAAAAATGCTGCCAAAATGCTCTAAAAATGCTGCCAAAATGCACTAAAATTGCTTGGAAATGCTCTAAAAACTCTCTAAAACCGCTATGGAAAACGCCCTCAAAATGCTGGAAAAAGGTTTTAAAGTTGCTCTAGGAAAAGCTGCAAATGACCCTACAAATGAATTTATAGATTTTTCGCATGGCAGGAGTTAACGCATGAATGACACATGGTAGAAGGGAGGACATGTGGTGCCATATTATTTATGATTATGGTGGTCGCCTTGTTCCACTCGCCATATGCTAGTCGCCTTGTGCCACTCGCCATCTATCAGTCGCCTTGCACCACTCACCATGTTAGTCGCCTTGCACCACTCGCCATCTATCAGTCACCATGTGCCACTCACCTTCTACTAGTCGCCTAGTGCCACTCACCTTTTACCACTCACCATTTACCAGTCACCATGTGTATCCCATGTCTAGTCACCTTCTCGCCTTCTATCACTTCATCACTTCATCCCTTATTCATCACCTTCTACTAGTCACCTTATGTCAGTCACCTTCTACCAGTCACCTTATGTCGCACCTTCTCTCGCTTATGTCTTCCTTCTACCAGTCACCTTGTGTCAGTCACCTTATGTCAGTCACCTTCTATCATGCCTTATTTTAGTCACCTTATGTTAGTCACCTTCTACCAGTCACCTTCTACCATCGTCTTCTGCCAGTCACCTTATGTCAGTCACCTTCTATCAGTCGCCTTCTACCAGTCACCTTATGTTAGTTGCCTTCTGCAAATCACCTTGTGTTAGTCACCTTATGCTAGTCACCTTCTACCAGTCACCTTATGTCAATCACCTTCTGCCAGTCACCTTATGTCAATCACCTTCTGTCTATCACCTTATGTTAGTCACCTTATGTCAGTCACCTTCTACCATCACCTTCTACATTCCTTTGTCATCACCTTCTATCACCTTTCCTTCTCCATCGCCTTTTCTCCTTCTCTCGCCTTTATCATCACCTTCTATCAGTCGCCTTCTATGATTCGCCTTCTACCAATCACCTTCTGCTAATTTTGTTGATACTTGTAGTTGAAAAAAAAATCGCCATGTTTTGAAAAAATTTCT
This sequence comes from Wollemia nobilis, assembly GCA_028583015.1. Classification (NCBI taxonomy): domain Eukaryota; kingdom Viridiplantae; phylum Streptophyta; class Pinopsida; order Araucariales; family Araucariaceae; genus Wollemia; species Wollemia nobilis. Next base: position 3,454,000 of record JAQPPZ010017060.1, read on the forward strand.
TCAAAAATTTGAAAAATTTGCCCCATAGTTTATATAGTTTTCACGTTGATTCACCCCGATTTGATAAATACTTTTTTGGTACTACCCCTTATGCATAACCATGATTGGATAAGTTCTAGTGAGGACTTGTTGAGCAGATTTGAGGTAAGTCTTGGTGAAGACTTGTTGAGCATATTTGAGGTAAGTCTTGGTGAAGACTTTTTGAGCATATTGGAAAAGTTCTAGTGAGGACTTGTTGAGAATATTTGAGGTAAGTCTTTGATAAGACTTGTAAGTAGAGTTTATTGATTGATTTGTTTAAACCTTGAGTTAATATTTGGGGCAGATCTAGCAAAGTTGATTTGTGATTGATTCAAGCTTTGTGTTAAGGCTTTATGACATATTTGAGGACAAAATTTGGTGCAAATTTGAGGATAGGTTTTTTCTAGACCAAGGACAAAGATTGAGCATATTTGTGCTAGACCGAAGGACTATGTTTAGTGTAGATTTGAGATAGAGATTGAGCATATTTGTACTAAATTGAAGTATTGTATTTAGTGCAAATTTGAGAATAAATATTGAGCATATTTGTGCTATACTGAAGGACTATATTTAGTGCAGATTTGAGATAGAGATTAAGAAGATTTGTGCTAGATCGAAGGATTGTGTTTAGTGCAAATTTGAGATAGATATTGAGAAAATTTGTGCTAGACCTAAGGACTGTGTTTAGTGTATATTTGAAGCAAAGATGAGAGAAATATTTAGAGGTAATAGAGTAGAGGACAATAGTCTCCAATGGATAGAGATGCATTAGCCAGGGTAGAGAGGACAAAGGTCTTTAGTGGAGAGAGATCCACAACCTAGAGCAGTGGAGGTAGTAGTCTTCTAGAAGATCACTAGCTAGAGTAGAGGAGGAGTTCTCCTATGGATAAATATCCATGAAATAACTAAGGGAATTGGTGTCTCTTGTGGATAGATATCCATGAAATTGATTATGGGATTGGTGTCTCCTTTGGATAGAGGTCCATAAACATTGTAATAGGAAAATGTTTCCCAAGAGATTTGTTGAGAAAATTTTAGTGAAATATTTTCTTCGTGGAGTAGCCCACATTGGGTGAACCACGTTAAATTGGTGTCTCTATTGTGTGTGGTGATTTATGCATTTATTTTATTACTATTGTTGATATTGCCATTGATATATTTGATATTATTGTTTGGGAAAAAAAAGTAAAAAGTAGTCTTATACTGTTCACCCCCCTCTCATTATAAACTTGTGTTCTTCAATTGGTATCAGAGAGGGTTCCTTCGAAATAGTTTAATAGCTTGAAGGAAAATCTTACAAGAACACAGATGGATTCTAAGGATGGATCTTTAGGGAATTCAACACCATTGTTTGATGGGAACAATTATGTACTTTGGAGTATGATAATGAAGATTCACTTGATGGTACTTGGAAATAATGTATGGGAAGTAGTTGATAATGGATACATACCACCAGCTACTCCACCTATAGATAAATATGGTAATATTCTACATCATTACAATTCAAGAGCAATGAATGGAATTTTGAAAGGTTTTTCTGAAAGAGAGTTTATAAAGGTTATGCACTACAAATAAACAAAGGAAATTTGGGATAAGTTGCAAGGCATATATGAAGGAGATAAAAAGGTCAAAAGGGCAAAGTTGTAAAATTACAAAGGAATATTTGAAGACCTAAATATGAAGGATGAAGAAAACATTGTTGCATACCTACTTCATGTGGATGAGGTTGTTAACTCCATGCAAGGACTTGGACTTCAAGTTGAATAATCTGATGTTTGTGATAATATTTTAAGGTCACTCCCAAAAAGGTTTAGTGAAAATATTTTAGCTATAGAAGAATTAAAATATATTGATCTTTTGACAAGAGATTAATTACATGGCATTCTCACAACTTTTGAGATGAAAATAAAATAGGAACCTATTTCTTAGAAGGAAGCAACCTTCAAAGCTACTATGAAAACAAAGAGTAAGAAATCAGATTCAAGAAATGAGTTATCCAGTGATGAAGAAGTAAATTATGGCAAAAGAAACACATAATCAAGAAATTATAAAGATTAAAATTAGTTAGATGTTTTCATTGTGGACAGTATGGTCATTATGCATCTGATTGTCTAAAATATGGAAATAGAAATGATGAAAAAAATAGGATCATAGGAATAGGAAAATAGAAAAACATAGGTGCCAAAATAAAAGTAGGGATGGACAAGGCAAGCAAGGAAAAAAATTCTTCCAAAGGCATAAGAAAATTTTCTATGTAGACAAGGTAGGTAAGAGCTCAAGTGATAGTGATGAAAGTTCCTCAAATAATGATAAATATGAAGTTCTATTTATGGTAAAAGAAAAAGAAGTAGTTAGGAAAATTTCACCAATAATCCTCAAGTGTTTTAGATGTGGTAACTTTGGTCATATTGAAGATATTTGTACAAGGAATGGATTTAGTTTTAGTGATGATGAATATGAAGATACACTTGAAGGAATAGAAGAGAATCTACTCTTGGAATTAGAGGAAGAAGGAGGTGATCCTATAGAATACAAGTCAAAAAGGAATTACGATTATCCCAAAGGCAAACAAATAGAGGAAGAATACTAGAAAGGAGAAGTTGATCTTGATGGTGAGCTTATTCATGCCCTTTGATGCACTAAGGGAGGTAAGAAAGCAAAACTCAAAACTCAAGCTTAAATTTCAAGAATGTGATGAAGATAAAGGAAAGCTTATAGAGGATCTAACCAAATCAATAGCTACAATAATGAGGTTTAAAGATAAGTTAGAAGCTAAGGTTTTAGAGTGTGAAAGGTTAGATCAAGAAGTAGCTTCACTAAGTAAGGAAGTAAAAGAGTCTAAAGATAAGCTACACAAGTTTGGAAAGAGCTCAAAATCCATAGACAAGATTATACATGTATAGAGGTGTTCATCAAACAAAACAGGACTTGGATTTGAACATGAATAAAGAAAATAAGGAGAGGATTCAATCTCAAGCTCCTAATAACAAGAAGATTTAGAAGAATAGAGTTTAAGATAAAGTGAGAATTCTGAGGATGAGTTGGACAATAAAGAGTTCAACAGGAAAAGGAATAATGCACAAATGAGGAACAGATGGAACATAAAACAACACAAGGTAGAAGAGACTAAAAACCAATGGGGTCAAGGCAATGTAGTTTTAATGGATGATGCTTCTCATATCATAGGTTTGGGCACAAGCCTTCATAATGCAGGACACGTGGAAGACAAGAATATGGAAATTTCATAAATAGGCATATTTTTCAAGGGTATTGCTACTCTTGTAATAATTTTTGTCACAAGGCAGTAAATTTTAGGGTTCATGATAGAAATGGATATGGCTTCACCAAAAGAAACATCAAAATAGTTGCATCTCCAAGTAATAACAACATTTAATGTTATAAGTGTAATAATGACGGGAATACAACAAAGTGCTCTAGAGAAAAAATTCCAGAGACAAGCAGGAATAGGAATAGTCAGAGGAATCAAAATAATTAGTTGAGGAAGAAAGTGGACAAAGGTAAATATCAGTGCTTTCTAGGAGTAGAAATGCTCCCACTCCAGAATTAACCACCTCAAGAGGAATTTGGGGAGGGGCTAAGCTAAAACTCTCATTCTTAGCCCCAAGCCCTAAAGGTGACCCTTTTCCATTGATGTCAAAGGGGGAGAGATTTGAGTCAGTGGGAGAGAATTTAGTCAAGGGGAGTAGTTTCTTAGGAGGAGTAGAATAGAAAAAGTTAAAGGAAATGGTAAAAAAAAAATGGGTTACCATCAATGACAAAGGGGGAGATTGTTGGAAATATGAGCAAGGTTTGTTGTCATTGATATTAAGAAGAAAATAAGCTTTATCGTCATTAATGTCATGAGGATGATAGCCAAGTTTCAATGCCATCCATGCATTCATATCAAAAGGTTGATGTCCAAACTTCGATGTTATTTATGTTCCCTAGGTGGTTTTTACAACAAGGCAAATAAGTAGGTGAATGAAGATAATAATATTATAATATATAATATTATAATTGAAGAACATAAGCTTGTACTGAGAGGGGGGGTGAAAAATATAAGACCATTTTTTACTTTTATTTTCAAACAATATTATGCAATGTATATATAGGAATATCAACAACAATAATAAAATAAATTCACAAATCACCACACACAATAGAGACACCAATTTAATGTGGTTCACCCAATGTGGGCTACTCCATGGAGAAAATATTTTACTAAAATTTTCTTAATCAATCTCTTGGGAATATTTTCCCTATTACAATGTTTATGGACCTCTGTCCAAAGGATATACCAATCCCCTAATCAAGTTTGTGGATCTCTATCCATAGGAGAACTCCTTTCTCCTTAGCTTTGGTTGGTGATCTTCTAGAAGAACTGTTACCTCCACTGCACTGGCTAATGAATCTCTATCCATTGAAGACTCCTATCCTAACTCAGAATACCAGCCCTCACCGCCCTGGCTAATGGACATCTATCCACTAGAGACTATCATACACTATACTGTATAACCTCCAAAGCTTACTCTTAGCTCTATCTCAAATCTATACTAAACACAGTCCTTCGATATAGCACAAATCTACTCAATCTCTATCTCTATTCTAGAACAAACCTATCCTTAAATATACACAAAAATCTATCTTCAAATATGCACTAAATACAGTCTTTTTGTCTAGCACAAATCTGTCCTCAATCTCTATCCTCTAATATACACTAAACATAGTCCTTCGGTCTAGCACAAATATGTCCTTAATATCTGTTCTCAAATCTTAACACAAAGCTTGACTTAATCATAAGTAAACTCTGTTTTATTTGCCCCAAATCTTAACTCAAGGTTTGAACAAATCAATCAATCAACTTTGCTCACAAGTCTTCATAAAGACTTATCTCAAATCTACCTTGTAAGCTTCCACAAAAGCTCACTCTAATCTATATACAAGTTTTCTCTAAGACTTACCTCAAATATGGTTAACAAGTCCTCACTAGAACTTGTCCAATCTGCTCAATAATATTTATCTTCAAATATCTGTATTGTAAGCTTCCACAAAATCTCACACAAATCTCTCCACAAGTCTTCTCTAAGACTTGCCTCAAATTTGCTCAAAAATTCCTCACTAGAACTTGTCCAATCTCATAGAAACATATAGAGAATTTTTATAGACACAATATGCTTCACATTCACAAAAATACTAAAATAATTTCAATATCTCTTTTACCATAGAAACATATAGAGAATTGTTAAAGACTCAATATGTTTCACATTCATAAACACTCAATCTATTTCTCAAATTATTTTAGAATATGGAATAATTTGTTTCATAGAACTTGAACTATCACTTCAACACATCCATGTGACTAGGCTCAATAAAATCTACTCAACCAATCACTCAATGAAATAATCCTTACTCATAAACCCTAGTCCAAACTTATGAACACTCTCTTAATTGTTTCCAACAATGCTTATCAAACAATCTCTCATAACAATGATACTCATGATTTTTGCAAACCCTAGATCAAGTTATTCACTCAACAAATCACTTTAACAACAATGCTTATCAAACAATCTCACATAACAATGATACTCATGATCTTTGCAAACCCTAGTTCAAGTTCTTCACTTAACCAATTACTTCAACAACAATGCTTATCAAGCCAAGTTTATATCATTCACTTCTATTTCATAAAACCATCAACTCAACAAAGGAAACCTTAACCAAATCCTTTTCACTCCAACTTAGCATTCACAACATTCAAAAATCACTCACTAGGAAGATGTGCCCATGCTGTTTTGTTTGATGTAGAAGTGCCCTTCAAAACCTATCTCAATCACAATTTTCTTTTTTGCCAATTTCAATAGTTAGATGAAAAAATATCACACTAACACTCTCTCAAAATATTTCCCAATTACAAAAATAATCAAACTCAATTACACCTTATTACTCCTTTGAAATAAGCATTCACCAACACACATTCATAAAAATATAATTCCTTGCATACACCTTATTGTTCCAACTTTAGAGCAATATTCATCAATACACATAAGAAATAAAAAAGACTTTATTTATTCCTTATTACTCCAACTTTATAACTCAAACCTTCCAAAATAAAGTAAAATATTTAATCTTTAAAACCCTTATATCTCCCTTAGAAACCTTAGCCAATATTTATTTATCACAAACCAAGCACCTCTGAAATCACACAACCTTAGCACAAAATACACGGTGCATACCTTGCAAGCAAAACGTCACCATGGGTTTCAAACTCATGACCACTCCTCTGCCAAGCGCCTTACCAAGGTGCTAGCCCACCATATGGGCTACTAGCTCCCACAATATGTGGAAGGCAAAAACCTCCCTATTGTTCATCTCCTATCGGTGCATCATCAAAAAATTAACACTTCACCTTGTAAAACCAAAACTGACGAGTTTCAAACCTTGCACCTCGAGCCTACCAACCCTTCGCGTCTTCCTCGATTTCCATATATGCTACATGGAGCTATGTGATGGAGAAGGGACTCTACTCCCCTTTGTTCTTGTGTCTACCACCAAAATATTTGAGAAACGTGAATTATCTTTTCCCTTGTGCACGATATTTTAGAGCTTAGCACATACGAATGGTATGGATGGGTTTTGATAAAGTCTTTGCCCCTTTTTATATGCATAGACCAAACTTTGCAAACATGGGCGGATGATTCGAATTTCAAATTCGAATTTGAATAAACTTTATAACCCAACCTTAGGGTTAATAAATTAATTTTATTATAACCCAACCTTAGGGTTATAAATTAATTTAATAATTAAATTATAATTAACTTAATAACTTTTAAAGTTAATTAAATTAATTAATAAATTAATTTATAATGAAATTAATTTAAATATTCTTTTTAATATTATAATAAAATATTATAATATTATTTGTCTTGGGCCTATTTATTTTTCTTTCAACCTCTTCTGACCACTTGGAACCTGATCTGACCAACTGGGCATGGATTTTTCTTTGCACTAATTTCAGAACCGCTTCTTCTTGCATTACTCACTAAAACTGACTCTTGACATCGATGACAACTCAATTACTCAAAATGTCCAACAATAATATTTTCTGGTTATAGTTTGGTTTGAAGAGAAACACAGGTTGTGGAGTGATAAATTTATTATTTTCCAAAAGACCCATGTGAAATTTTATAATGCCCTAAGTTTTAAATTATTTAAATTTAAATATTTTACCTAAAGGTAAAATTTAAATTTAAATTAATTTAAAGGGCCATAATTCAAATTAAATTTGAAATCAAATTATTTCATCTGTCGACGTGTTTGAATATATTGCCATGCATATAAAAGGGGGTAAGAACCCACCTTAGTAAAATCATCCATGCGATCGAGTAAATGAAAAATAAATCATGTGCCAAGGACTAAGGGGAATTTGCATGTGCATTTTAAACCCTTTGAGAAGGCAGAACAAGGAACAAAGGTAGAGAGGAGCACTGAGTAAATCGTAGAAGCACTGGTAGTGCAATTTGCAGCGAGGGCAGTGGTAAGTCGCTTGCAGGCGACATTTCATGGGTTTGAATTCATATGACAGTGTTTTGGGCAAGGTAAATTTGGTTTTCATTTTGTTCGTGCCATCAGAGGAAGCTTAAGAGGGAGGCGTAAGTCTCATTTATCTCATGGGGGCATGTAGCCCAAATGGTGGGAGCAGGTTATGGGGAGGTTCTTGGTAGAGAGGGATCGACGGTTCGAATCCTATCAAAGTCCTTTTGGGTAAAATTACAAGGTATGCACCATATGCTAAGGTTTGTCATTGCATCCAAAAATTGAAAAGGGTGGAAATTATTTTTTAATTTCCTAAGGTCTTGTTAATTAAAATTTGCATAGTTAAAAGGGTTTATGAGTTATATGAGGGAGATAAAAGGGTATGCAAAATTTTAATTTGTGTATTTGATTTTTAACTGGTTAAAAGGAGTAATAAGGGTGCCAAGGGTATTAGATGTTTTTGTTGAAATAAAGATATATTATAAAAATTTATTTGAAATGAGAAATAAGGCATAGTTGATTTTTAATATTTTGACTTGGTGAAATATTTTTTAAATAAAATATTAAGGACAACGTTTTGCTATCTAACCTTTGAGATTGGCAAAAAGAGTGAGTGTGACTGATATAGGTTTTGAGAATCAAATCTTCTTCAAAAAAAATGTATGGGCATATCTTCCTTGTGGGTGAAATATTGTTGGATATTGTGAATGCTAATTTGGAGTGAAAAGGATTTTTTGATGAGCATTGTTGAGTTTGGTTTTGATAAATCCAATCTTGATTGATGTAGATTTTCTGGAATAAAAGTTGATACTAGAAACCTTGTTTGATAAGCATTGTTGGAAATATTGAGTATCATTGTTATGTGAAGTTGAAGAACTATCTTGAACTAGGGTTTGTGAAATATCATGAGTATCATTGTTATGAGAACTATCTTGAACTAGGGTTTGTGAAAGATCATGAGTATCATTTTTATGTGAGGTTTGTTTGATAAGCATTGTTGACTAAGCTTTCATTCAGTGATTGATTGAGTAGAGTTGATTGAGCTTAGTTGATTGGAAGTGTTGGAGTGATAGTTCAAGTTTTGTAAAATAAATTGTTTTTATTCCTAATTGATTTGAAGAGAGTTTGAAAGTAATTGATTATTGTTTTGAGTGTGAAACATATTGATTCTCTAACCATTCTCTATATGTTTCTGTGGTAAAAAAAGAGAGATTCAAAGTGATTTATCATTGTTGTGAGTGTGAAGCATATTGAGTCTCTAACCATTCTCTATATTTTTTTTTTGATATTAAAACAAGATTTTGTGTGAATCTTGTTTGTGTGATTGAAGAGGTTTTTTGTAATAGAGTGAGTTGAGTTGAGTAAGCTTTTGTGGAAGCTTACAATGCAGATTTGAGATAAGTCTTGGTGAAGACTTGTTGAGTAGATTGGACAAGTTATAGTGAGGACTTGTTGAGCATATTTGAGGTAAGTCTTGGTGAAGACTTGTTGAGCAGATTGGACAAGTTCTAGTGAAGACTTGTAGAGTAGATTTGAGGTAATTCTTTGAGAAGACTTGTAAGCATAATTGATTGATTGATGTGTTCAAACCTTGAGTTAAGGTTTGGGGCAGATCTAGCAGAGTTGATTTTTGATTGATTCAAGCTTTGTGTTAAGGCATGAGGATAAATTTAAGAACATATTTTGGTGTAGATTTGAGAATAGGTTTGTCCTAGACCAAGGATAGATATTGAGCATATTTGTTCTAGACTGAAGGATTGTGTTTAGTGTATATTTGAGATAGATATTGAGCAAATTTATGATATATGAAGGACCGTGTTTAGTGTAGATTTAAGAATAGAGATTGAGTATATTTGTGCTAGATCAAAGGATTGTTTTTAGTGTATATTTGATATAGATATTGAGAATATTTGTGCTAGATTGAAGGACTGTGTTTAGTGCATATTTGAGATAGATATTGAGCAGATTTGTGCTAGACCAAATCTATCAACCCAAAGCAGTGGAGGTAGTAGTCTTCTAGAATATCACTAGCTAGAGTAGAGGAGAAGTTCTCCTATGGATAAAGATACATGAAACAACTGAGGATATTGGTGTCTCCTATGGATAAACATCCACAAACATGATTAGGGGATTGGTGTCTCCTTTGGATAGAGGTCCATAAAAATTGTAATAGGAAAAGGTTTCCCAAGAGATATTTTGAGAAAATTTTAGTGAAATATTTTATTCGTGGAGTAGCCCACATTGGGTGAACCATGTTAAATTGGTGTTTCTATTGTGTGTTTTGATTTATGCATTGCATTGATTACTGTTATTGATATTACCATTGATATATTGGATATTATTTTTTAGTAAAGAAAAGTAAAAAGTGGTCTTATACTGTTCACCCCCTCTCTCAATATAATCTTGTGTTCTTCAAGGAGGCCTTTGATATACCATGGGATGTACTTGAGAAGGAATTCAAGGATAGATTCCTTACCCAAAAATTTTATATTGAGAAGTATGATGAATTCATCAACCTTCATCAATAAAATATGTCAGTTATAGAGTACTACCAAATATTTTTACAACTGCTAAAGTATGCACCCGAATATGATAGACATGAAGAATTCAAAGCACATAAATTTATCTTGGGATTGCATCCCAAAATTGGATCACCCATTGGTCTGGTCAAGCCAAAGAATCTATCATAAGCCTTTGATTTTGCATGATATGAAAAATTAAGCTAGAAAAATAAGAAAGCTAATTATCAGAGGTTTGAGAAAGAAGATAATAGAAAAAGAAGAAACCCATAACTAGAAAAAGGAAAAGACCAGTACAAGAAATATAGGGATGGATATCATTATAGGGGAGACAACAAAAATAGAGGAAATTTTCTAAATAACAAAGGGCAGCATGAAAAGAGAAACTTTACAAGAAGAACTATGACTCCAGAAACAAGAAAGAATGATGCTAACCAAAACAAGGATGGGGACAGAGGGAAGAACAAAGACCCAAATGTATGTTATGTAACCTAGAAAGAGAAGACACAAGAAAAACAGTTGAAGATGCTCCCCATAGAATTTAAGTAGCTATAGGTAACCCCATCCTCTTATGAGAAATTAATATGGATGTTTGTATTTTTATCGTTAATAGAACCAGTGATAATTTTGTTTACTAGAAATTTTAGGGACATGTTAAAAAAGCCTAAGATTATGAAAAATGGGTCGTAGAACGAGTATGGATTGGGTCCAACCTATTAAATCAACCAATGTTTTTTTATTTATTAATTACTCTACCTCAAAGGGGAAATAAGTTCGCACCAACAACCACACTGCTTGTCATTTTGAGACTGATGGATAGAACAAGAGGGTTAATCAAGTAATAATTGATATATTGTGTACTCATGCCATGTTGGGATTGAATATATTTAAAGGTATATAAAGGCATAGGTATTTAGCACCTTTGAATTGAGATAATCTGGATGATTGAGCAATGATTAGACCAAATACTATGAAATGGAGGAATTACACCAATGGCTAAAAGAAGCCATAAAATGTCAAAAAGAGCTATGTCGGTGTTAAGATGTCACTCAGATAATTTGATACTAATGATAAAGTATTTTTTAGAGTGAATACTTCTAATATTTCAATAAAATATACCAAGCTTAGCCCCATATTTGTAGGACCATTTGAAGTTATTTCCAAAATCAGTCATGAAACCTACAAATTAGCCTTGCCACCTAATTTATTTAGAATCCATAGTTTTGTTTATGTGTCCCTCATTAGAAAGTATGTAGTAGATCTCTCAAACATTTTAGATATTTTACATTTACATATATTGGAACCATAATTCATTAAGGTTCGCCAGTCAGGATTCTAGGATTTAGAACCAAGCAACTAAGGAAGAGGGTTGTTGATCAATGTAGAGTTCAGTGGGATATCTACTATGAAAGAAATGCCACATGGGAGAATGTGGCAACTATGAAAGAGCAATTTTCATTCTTGTTTGAGGACTAATATTTATTATATGAGTTTGGATATTGATATTTATATATGTGTGTGTGTTATATATATATATATATATATATATATATATATATATATATATATATATATATATATATATATATATATATGATGTGTGTATTTTGGATTTACAATGCAAAAATTGGAGTACCTTTTGATTAAATGCAAGTATATTTTTATTAGAATTTATAGCATGTAACATGATTGTAGGCCCAAAATGGCCACATCCTCAAAAAATTTTGAAAATTATTCTAAGGCATGGAAAATATCTATTCCGTTGAGGACATAGAGTATTTTGGAGCGGATCCATGCAAGGGACCTGATTCTGCTCAACACTTAGTATTTTTTGAGCAAAGTTCTTATTCCACTCGAGACATAGTGTATTTTGGAGTGGACTCTGGTAGGTTCTCAATCCATAAAATTTTTGAGCTTCACTGACATCAGCACGATAAAAAGTGTGGAATGGCGATTCTTTTTGGTTTTTGTGCGCTCCAACAACTAAGTACTGGAAAGCTCGATTTCGTTGAGTCCCAGGACTAAAAGTGAGCAGAATGGAGATAAGCTCATTTTACACTACTTTCAGTATGGAATGGTGATAAAAGGGCCAAAAGCATTGTAAAAGTAGTGGAATGATGTCAAGGGCCATTTGCATTGCTTGTAGTGCAGATTGGTGATTTCATAGTCAAACCTAGTCGAAGATGACATCAGCATAATTTGTAAGTGGATTGCAACTTGCACTTTATGTTGCGAATACTGGAGAGAAAGGAGTTAAACACTTTTGAAGACTAAGTAAGTGGACTAACGCTAGATCTGATTCTACTCACAACCTAATGTATTTCTCACCAAAATCTAATTTTGTTGGTCGAAAGCCATTGAAGATGATGTCAACATCTATAAAAGTGTGGAATGATGTTTTGTCTTTCCCCGTAGCTTTGTAGAATATTTTCGAGTTTTAATCACCACCGTTCACCAAAAAGCATCGATAGTTGAGATGTTGCTAACATTGTTCAAAGTATTTAAAGGTATATTCTTGTCGGATCAATGAAATAGTCAGTTTGAAGGTGGGAAGGCAAAGCATCGAGGGTTTTCAAGATCAAGAACTAGAGAAGTTGTAGATCTATGGTGGAGAAAGGTTTTAAAGAATGATGAATGGACCAGATGCAGTTTCCAATGGTCTGAACTCCAACTACCATCAATGAACCAGCAAGTTGCAGAGTCGAGCTGCCATGGTGGATCACTCATAGCAGATTTCTAGGACTTCACCAACCAATGAGATAATGCCAACAAAACTCTCTATTGAGTTATAAAATTGTAATATTTGTAATGTCTCCTTAATATATTTCATTTTGTAAAACTATAAATAGAGGCCGAACCCTCATTTTTAAGGGTTGACTCTAGTGCGTTTGCTTGCCCTACTATAAATATTCTTTGCAAACTAATGGAAGGAGCATTACTTTGATTTTTTGACTCAAGAACGTGTTATCTTCGCTATCTTTCATGCAAGAGGTTCAAAGCTATGAATTGCATTTCTATCAATGCTCTAGCAGTTAGTTCATTCCAGTTTATTGGATTACTAGTTGTGAAAGTAATTGAAATTTGTTCATAGTTAGATCTGTGTTGATAGGGAGTTTATTTCTGCTAAATATGATTATTGGTCAATTCTGCTAAATTGGATTATCAGTAGATTGGATATTGGAATTTCTTTCTGCAACATATCTCTATTTTGTGCTTAAATGTATGAATATTTCATGGTTTTGGGTGCTACTAATTTTGAGTGATGGGACACTGGAAATAGTTTGTGGGAGCTTTTTGTTGTAGTTGCCTATGTTGTTAGCCTATCCGACCACTATTTTTATAATATCTCTAACCCTAAACCTTTTCTAACCCTTTTCTTCAAACCCTAAGTGAGCTTTAATTATGTCAACACCCTGCTAAGTTGACAAGGAACCAACCTACACTGGAGGTTGGGCTGAATTAACATTTGGTCCATCCAATATTGAGTGTTGAGCTGTGACTATCGGGTGCATGCCTAGATAGAAAATTGGAAGATAGACAGTTATAGTGTCAAGTAAAACTTGATGTCAATTTGGTGCCCAATAGTTTTTGGCACGCCCGATGGGACCAGTTTACAAGAAACACAAAAACCCATCATATGATTTATTGTTTTATCTTTACCCAGAGGAATCAAGATTTGGTGAATTATCTTGACCTTGCTAAGCGGAGAATAGCAAATTCACCTGGCGACTCCCTGGTCTTTGAACCCAAAAAAAAGTGTTATCCCTGTAGACCATAGTTTTTCATGTATACCAGGTCATTCAAGAGGAATAACCTAGACTCATTTTTCTATTGTGAGTTGCCTTATAGAGGGTCTACTATTATAAGAAATTTAAACCAATATTTCCATTCAAAAGAAAATCCTCCTAAGGAAAATCTTGCAGTTAATCCTACAGTTAACCCAACAGCACCTCCAACAGGAGTTACACCTAGAAACATGGCACAAAATGCAGTCCCAAACCAGCCCTTGTAGAAGTACCCCAGCTGGAACATAGTTGGCCCCCTTAGACTAGCCCATATGCATGATATTCCTCAAGTTGTGTCTAAGGCTATTCCCACTTATGATGGATCTGGAAAAACTGCATATGAGCACTGCCAAGATATTTTGAATCTGGCAGTAATCCACAATATAAATAATGAAGATGTTATTGTCAGGATTCTAGCCCTATCCTTTAGAGGAAATATTTTGCATTGGTTTAGGAATCTTGAGGACAATACCATCACCTCATGGGTAGCATTGGTTGAGCCCTTTGTGGAGGAATTTAATGAATCTATAGATCCTTTTTCCCTCCTCAATCAGTTCACGTCTATGCAAAAACATCAACAAGAAACTATTTTAGATTTTAATTTGAGGTTCAGCAGAACCTGGAAGAGAATTCCCCTGTAGCTAGACCAGCTGCAAGCCTTGCTTATATGTATTATATCAGAGCTCTTGGATCATATCTAGGCCTACAAACCCAACAATCTGGGGTGGAAACTTTTCCACAAGTGTATAATGCAATTGTTCATGCAGAAAATATTCTTATTAATGTTGGGAGATTACCTCCAAAAGTTGTGCTACCTTACAATTTGGAAACCACTAATGTCCAAAGCCAAGCTACTACTTCATATTATATGGACCCCCCTCCATTTTCATCCCCATTCCCATAGATGACCCCCATTCCTCAGCCAAAAGCACCATCTATTGCAGCTCCTTTCCCTCCACTTCCTTCTCAGACTCCTCAAGAATTTTTTGTCATCCTTGATATACAGAATACTTTGAAAACTCTGAGCAACAAGATGAATTCTATGGAGAAGAGAGAAATGGAAAGGTATCAACAAAGAATATTCCCATATGTGAATAAATATCAAAGACCTAGTCCTAGCAATAGTACTGGGGTTAGAGTGAATGCAACATATGAAGAGCTTGAGTGTTCTTCAGAGACAAGTTTGGTGAATATCTGGTGTTTGGTGTGTAATGATCCACATGATTCATAATCTTGTGTTATGTACCAACACCATGTACAACAAGCTATGGAGATAGCAGAAAGAAATCAGAAAGGAAGAGTGAATATGCTCTGGCAACCTGACCAGATCATGGTTGGAAAATATTCTGATGAAGATGGACCTATTGCTATCATGACAAGGTCAGGAAAGAAAAAACTGCAAGTAGATCCACAGAATATGGGTCAATTTTAGGTCCCCTCTCAGAAGAAGAGTGATCCACCTCCCCAAAGCAGTAACACTTTCCCTATTCCCCAGGCCAAGGAAAAAGAAAATAGTCTTCCCAAGAGATTTGAGAAAGAAACTAAGGGAGACAGAATGAGGTCTAAGGATGAAGCCCAAGAGAGGCTTAGATTCCCCTCCATTACTAAAAGGTAGAGAATTGAGGCCACTCAGTAGTACAAAATAAAATATGGTGAGCCAGAAAGAAGGCCTGAGAGACCCACCTTGGCTAAATATGAATACAACATTGTGGAGGAAATGAAGAGGATACCATCCAAAGCTAGTCTATATGATACCCTCTTCATTCCTGGCCAAATAGACCTACTAAAAGCTTCCTTGAACAAATATCCAAGAAAAGTAGGCCACCACAATCCTTAGCATACCCTATGAAAAGAAAGAAATGTCCCCTATTGTTTTAAAGAATAAACCTCCTCCTTTTTATATCTCTTTAAGGATGGAAGGTTGGGTTGTTCAAAATTGTATGATTGACTCAGGGGCATCTACTACAGTTATGCCTAAAGTAGTTTACGAGGAGATGGGTATGGAATACACCAGATCCTACCCTAGAGTTCTACAATTAGATGGGACACCTGTGAAGATAGTGGGAGTAATCAAAGATGTCTTAATGAGGCTGCATAGAGCACCTGAGGTAACTATAGTACAAGAAATAGTAGTGGTGGATCTAGAGCCTTATTTTGGCTTATGTCTTTCAAGAGAGTTCACTGTAAAGTTGGGTGGATGCATGTATATGGACTATTCTAGCATGGTTATTCCATTCAAAGGAAAGAGGATAAGAATAACACCTGAGAAGCTAGTGTCTTACCACATTGAAAAAATTGAAGGAGACATGTGCAATCTCACTCCTCTAGAGGAATTTGAATTAGTGGATAACTTCGAGGAGTTGGAAATCGAAGATGAACTACCTTTCAAAGAGGATTACAACTAGTTTGGGATAGGTATGGGCACATACAGTATTTTTGTAGAGATAGAAAAAAGGTTCCTGCTATATCTAATCAGTATCTAAGAGAAATAGAAACATGGACCATGCACTTTGATGGTGCCAGATGTAGAAATGGTGTTGGTGCTGGTGTGGTATTATAGTCCCAATCAGAAGGGACAAAGAGTTTTGCCTATAGGCTAACATGGTCATGCACTAATAATACTATAGAATATGAGGCTCTATGCCTTGGACTGATGCAAGTAGAAAACATGGGCATTAAGATCTTGAACATATATGGTGACTCTGAATTGATAGTAAATCAGGTAAGAGAAAGGTGCAGCAGTAAGCACCATTACCTGAAAGCATATAGAAATAGGGTATGGGATTTGATGGAATCCTTTCACACCCTAAACATAAATTTTATTCCCAGAGGAAAGAATACCTTGGAAGATTCCTTAGCAGTAAGGGGAGCTAACTTCAACCCTTCTACAGACATAGGAGTTAAGAAGGACAAAGGGATCAAAATGATTTTCAGGCCTACGGTGCTAGATAAGCAAATTTTTTGGTAGGTCTTTGAAAGTGATGAACAAATCATTGATTTTCTGGTGAGAGAAGCTTGTCTATCCACTATTCAAGAGGAAAATCCAGAAGAGATTGATCAACAGGATGTTATTCAACTTAAGAACAATCACATACCTAGAGGTTTGGTCACTCTAGAGAGCCTGTTTGACAATGAAGATAGGAAAAAGATCAGATCCATGGAAGTCAATGAGAAAATCTATAAAGAAGTTGAAATAGAAAAATAAAAGAAGCTCAAGGTTGGAATCCAATGTTCTCTAGAGGAAGAGGAGGATATCAAAGCTTTATGTATAAAGTACCAAGACATTGTAGCTTGGTCATATGAGGACCTCAAAGTATATGATAAGAAGGTTATCCAACACACCATTGAGCTAGAGCCTAATGCAAAACCATTCAGGTAGAAACAGAGGCCTGTAAATCCTAGGATCAAAGCCATAATGAGAGAAGAACTTTTGAAGTTTCTAAAGGCTAAGATCATCTATCCAATAAAACATTCAACCTGGGTAGCCAACTTGGTACCTATCAGGAAGAAGAATGGTGACATCCACCTATGTGTAGATTTTAGAAATCTCAATCAAGCATCACTTAAGGACCACTACCCCCTCCCATAGATTGATCAAATATTGTAGATAGTGGTAGGGATAGAAAGGTTCTCATTGCTAGATGGTTTCTCTGGATATAACCAAATTTGGGTGAAAAATGAAGATCAGTTCAAGACAACATTCACCACAAAATGGGGAACCTTTGCATATCAAAGAATACCTTTTGGGCTATCTAATGCAGGGGCTACATTCTAGAGAGAAATGGACTATGCTTTTGGGGAACTGATTAACAAGGTCATTCTGATCTATTTAGATGACATGACTATGTTTTCCCACAACAAGCAAGACCACTTGGCACACCTAGAACAAGTTTTCCAGAAATGCAAAGAATTTGGCATCTCCCTCAATCCTAAGAAGTCATTCTTTGTAGTCCATGAGGGAAAGTTGCTAGGTCATGTGGTCTCAAAGGAAGGTATGGCCATTGATCCAGATAGAATCAAATCCATTCTTGCTCTTCCACTACCTATGAACAAGAAAGCCTTGTAGTCCTTCTTTGGTTAGATAAACTTTGTTAGGAAATTCATCTCTGAATTTGCTCAAAAGGTGAGGCCTATATCAGAACTTCTGAAGAAAGATGCAGATTTCAAATGGATTGAGGTAAGAAAGCAAGCCTTTGAAATCATCAAGCAGTCCATTGCTACAACTCTAGTGCTAGTCAATCCATATTTTAGTAAATATTTCATCCTTTATGCTTATGGAGCTGAGGAAAGTTATGCATCAGTGCTCACCCAGAAAAATGATCAAGGAGAGGAGCACCCTATATTATTTTGGAGCCAGAATCTCCATGAATACCAGGTTAAGTATAATTTCATTGAGAAACAAGTATTTGCTGTAATGAAATCATTGAAAAAATTTAGGTAATATTTGGTTCAAAGTAAGACCCTGGTTTATGTTGTTCATCCGGATGTAAGAAGTTTTATTCTACAAGGTGAACTAGGAGATAAGAGAGCTGGTTGGATTACTAAAATCCAAGAATATGATGTGGAAATCCATCCTACCAAGCTGGTAAGAGGAAGAGCCCTATGCCAAGGTCTGATAGAAGCAGCAGTTTTAGCAGAGGTAACAACTTGTCAGGCAATAGAATATGATCAGACTGAAGAATTATAGTCAAGTGAATTAGACTGGGTAGATCAGATGACTAAGTACTTTCAAACTGGGGTATGCCCTCCTGATCTTAATGCATCATAGAGAAGAAGATATAGACTATAAGCTTTGAAGTATGTCTTACTTCCAGAAGGTCTATACAAAATAAACCTTGATGGAGTTCTCCTTAGGTGCTTGAAATATGATCAACAACAAAAGGTCATAGAGGAGTTCCATGGAGGACTATCTGGAGGACACTTCTCAGGAAGAGTAACAACTTTGAAAATTATCAGAGTAGGCTATTACTAGCCTACCATATTTTTAGACACCTTCAAAGTCACTAGAGCCTGTGATAAATGCCAATGACATGTAGGGAGGACAAGGAATGCATCATTTCCCCTTAAGCCAATTCAAGTGGAAGAACCCTTTCAACAATGGGGTTTGGACTTCATAGGAGTTATCAATCCACATTCCTCAACTGATCACAAGTACATTTTGACTACTATAGACTACCTCACCAGATGGGTAGAAGCTATTCCTACAAAGAAATCAGACCAAGAAGTGGTGATTAATTTTATGGAAAGCTTGATTTCAAGGTTTGGTGTTCCAGAAGCCTTGGTGAGTGATAATGGCCCAGCTTTCATAGGAGCCAAATATATTGAGTTTTCCAGCAAGTATGGCATTACCATAAAGAATACTTCAAATTACTACCCCCAAGGAAATGGACTTGCAGAATCAACTAACAAAAATTTGTTGAGGATTTTGAGGAGATCATTGGAGGGTAATAAAAGAAGTTGGCACCTATTGTTGGAGCAAGCTCTATGGGTAGACATAATTACTATTAAAAATTCCATCAAAACCTCCCCTTATGCCTTAGTTTATGGTAAGGAGGTAGTGTTACCTATCCATTTGGAGATTCCAACACTCAAACTAATAAACACAGAAGAGGAATCTGAAGAAAATCTAGTGGAAACAAGGCTGACACACCTATTGCAGTTAGAAGAAAAGAGGACTCAGGCATATGAGGATTTCCAAAAGCATTCAGTTGACATCAAGGCATGGTTTGACAAGAAGGTAAGGTTTAGAAAATTCTAGGTTGGAGACTCAATACTTAGGTGGAATGTTGAAAGAGCTAAACCAGGACATCATCAGAAGTTTGACTCCTTCTGGGATGGACCTTTCAAGATAGCAAAGGTTAAAGAAACCAATGTTTTCTAGCTTGAATATCTGGAGGGAAACATGCAACCGATTCTGGTCAATGGTTTCCATCTTAAACTCTATTTTGACTGAGCTATAGCTCATTGTAATATATGTACATACTTTGTATCATATCCTTTCATTTTGTATTTCAAGTTTTGTTTTGATGAAATGTTGTATAAAAATAAAAAAAAGAATAAAAGGAAAAGTTGCAAATAAAGCTAAGTGTCAAATCAAAATTAGCAGGTTTCCATTCCACACTCAAATATACTAAGTAAGAAGTGGAATGAGGAGTGAGCCCCAATCCACACTCAAATGAACTAAAAAGCCAATGGAATGCTACATGCGCCTATTCCACGCTTAAAGAGACTAAGATGGCAGTGGAATGACAAGGGTTTCTAATCCATCGAAGTCACGACTACTTTTGAGTGGAAAATAAATTTTGCATCGCACCATTTCCTAAAAGGGCAAATATGCATAAATTAATGCTCAAGTTTCCCACACCGCTCCAAGGAAAAGAAAAAGGATGAGTGACGCCATGAGGGCATGGAAGGTATTTGAATTTCAGCCAATCAAAAAGTAGTATGGCATCTCCAAGCCACCAAAAGGAATGAGTATGATTTGAAAAGCATGCCAATGGGTAGTTCACATAATGGTCGCATTAATGGTGGAGGGTGTGCATGCATGAGAAATTAAAAGTGTTAAAACATAGAATACATTCATTCAACAAAGAGAAACATTCACTAAGCAAAAATAAAATAGAACGATAGTCAAGCATTATCTACAAATTCTAGAGAAAGCATTTTGAAAATTGCTTGCAAAAATGGCTCCAAAGAAAGTGCTAACAGAAGTACAAAAAATGGGAGCAAAGCTAGATGGCCATGTGGACTAGACTAGGTGGTTGGAAGACACAGTAATGACCCAAGTAAGGAGGACCTTCTTGAGAAGTAATTTAAAATTTAGATACTTTGAAGGAAGATAAATTTTACTACAAGGTATCATTTCTATAAAATCCTTCTTATTTTCTTACATCTGTGATTCTATTCACCATTATCCTGAGTTAGTTTCTATGATGATTAAATTTTATGACCCTAAGAAGAGGACAATGAAAAATCCTAATGGTATACCACTATTCACTATTACCAAAGATCTTTACCATGATTTGTTTTCCATAGGGGTGAGCCCACCCTTAGAGTCTAAACAATTTGATATAGCAAAACAAGCTAGGGTTTATGCTTCATTAATGGCTTTAGAAGAAAATAAAGTCATAGAAAGATGGCTTCATTTCTAGTTTAGAAGGATAAGAGAGGAAGATGAAATGCCTAAAGTTCCAATACCCATCGATGAATTTGCTAACCCAGAGCTCTATTCCATGTTAGCTTGTATGGAGGGTTTGGATTCTGACCGAATGGTGATAGATTGGCAAATAGCCACTACATATTGCATTTCAAATGAGAGAATGTATGAGGAAGGTGCAAAAAATAAGAGCATTAGAGTATCTTCTTTGACTGGCTAGCTTTCCTTGCTCAAAGAATACATGAGCAATTAGTGAGAATGAAAAGGAGTTCTGACACACCCTATTTCCGGCATTGTTCAAGCCTGGTTTGGATGTTCTTTGTTGCTGTAAAGGATATGATGCCCTGGATTCCAATCAAGGTAAAGAATGACCAGGGAGACCCCATTCCTGTTTACTATTGGACTTCTCATCTGAGGAGCACTGAGTCTTTCTATAGATTTAACTTGGAATTTTTGGGGCCAACATTGAAGATAATGTATGGGGAATACCCTAGGTTACCTCCACTAGCCAAGAAATTTTTAAGAACAGAAGGTGCCAAAGAAGGAGATTGGTACCTCCTAACAGAAGGTATAGTCATTAGACTATATGGCTTCACTAGTAAGCCTTTTTGCTACCACACTTTGTTATAGATAGATTATTCACCCTAGAATATTTGAGGTAAGAAGAGTTCATTAATATGAACTATGGCTTTGGAAGGAAGAGAAGGTGTTCATTGACCTACCATAGTGTTGATGATATAACCATTACCAAGAAGCAAAAAGGCAAAAAAATTGACCAATATCTTGATAGGTTGGGCCTATTTTACATTCCCTAGAGATGGAGTTATGACCTAGATGATATATTCTACAAGAGGAACATAGCCCTGAATGGAGAAAAGGCCTATAAATTTAAGAAAAATCTAGGCCTCATTTTGAATAGGGTATAAATAATAAGGAGAATGCTCTTTTGGAGTGGAATGTTGCTAATATGGGACAACTTCCTCCATGGTTAGAATTCTATGAGTAGATTATTGATTTTGATCTAGACAATAATGAAAAACATTGGTTGCAGGAGTCTACTATCAAAGATGTTGAGAGCAAAATAGATAAGAAAAAGGAAAATTAGTTGCAAGAGTCTACCATCGGAGGCATTGAAAGTAAAAATAAATGGAATGAAGCCAAGATATATGACTGGTGGAGGATGAGAGTTGAAATTGGTAAAGAGAAATCCAAGTTTGGATTAAAAATTGATGATGAATTTTCTGATAAATATTTTTTTTTGGTAGATAAGATATTATAGCATTAATACCGGGTTTTATAGGTTGACACAAAATATTTTACAAAAATCAACCCAGGGCTATTTATGAACATTTCCTTACTAAGGATCCTATAAATGTAAAATCTACATGCCGCCAAAGCCATTACATCCGATTAGGCACATAGCCTGTTATCAAAAGAAACTTCCCATACAACATTTTGGATATACCCCGAGAAAACACACCTACATCATAATTACAAAAAAAGAAACAGATACAGATCCCTTCCTTGAAATAGTGGAGAAACAAAACATTGTAGACACACATAGCAGAGGACTGAAAAAAACTCCCACAAGCTCTGTATTGACAGTTACTCTTAATATTTCTTTGGTAATTGCTTTCTTCCCTATATGACATGCTTTGGGACCACATCCTATCTTAGCCAATCAGCCTTAGAGAAGTGAACCTGCTGGCTAGATTTATGGCGATGGCTATCTGGTGGTCCACTTGGCTCTAGTTCAAAGTCTTATATTGTAATTTCTTTCCTTCCCTATGATTATAAACCAACCTCAAATTACTAAGACGACTAGGAGCCATGTTATTTGACATGTGACTGTCCCCATTAGTATTTGTGGTATTTCCAAGCAGTATTCTCCATCCTCACCCATATTGGAAAACAAAAGACCCAAGGAATATAGTGCTAATATATAAGAAGTCTCAAAAAAATTTAGATTCTCCATCCTCATCTTCGCAAGAGGAATCTCAAGAAAAAGGAGCTGACACTCCATTAATTGTTACTAAAGTTTTGAAGGCATTTCAACCTTCAACTGAATAAATTGAGAAATTTCTAAAAGGGGCACAGTTAATGAGTGAGATGCACTATTATGATGAGATGGCTATTAGTACAATAGTCATTCAAACAGTAATTAGGCCCAAGCACATAGCCTTGGTTGGATAGCCATTGGATACATAGATAGACTAAAATCAGAAGGATAAGGACTTTGTGTTCACTCTAGTCAGTTTTACCACTATAGACTTATAGTCATAGTGGAATTAAATCCTATTACTAAAGAAACACTTTAGGAAGAACCAGTATAGGAAGGGTTGTCTGGAGAAGACACAAAAAGTGAAAAATCCACAACATTAGAAGTATTTAAGAGAAATTCTAAAAGGGCACCATAAAGAGCTAAGAATAAAAAGCAAAAGTTGGACAAGGAGAAATTTTTTAAAGAAACACATGTTTTAGCTATAAAAAAGGTACAATCAGTGCAACAAAAGAGTGCAGAGGTAGCTACAGAACACCCTAAATCATTAAGTTAAGGTATGGTATCTACTACCTCTTCTCCTCCTTCTCCTTTGGATTCCTCAAATAAATATCCATCCCTTTCTAAGCAAGATATTTTAACAAAGGTGTCTTCTCCCTCTCATAGTTCACCCCCTCTTTCTCCAGTCAATACTAAGGGGCAAACCAACCCATATCCTCCAAGGTCACCTTAGATTCCTTCTTCATCATCTAAAATTCCCTCTTCATCATCTCCTATAATTCAATATTTGTGATTACAACCACCTCCAATATCTAAAAAACAAGCTATTACATCCACACCCACTAACCCTTCTATGAGTTTTGCTTCAGTTCCCATGAGTCTACCAATTACAAAAGCAATAGTGATCATAGATTCCATTGTAGTCACTTCTACTAAGCTAGTATCAACTACTGATTCTAATCTCTCATACCTTATAACCTCTCCTCCTCCTCCTGTGAGTTATCCTACCCAAGAAATTTGAAAAATAGATGAAATTTACATAGAAAATCCAAGATTTTTGGGTAGAAAAGTTATCCAAACCTTCCAAGAGGATGGCCAAAAAAAGGAGAAGCATATTTTTTGATCCATTTTCAAGTAAAATAACATATAGATCCATGATTCCCCTTGTGAGTAAGCTTGAAACTGATATGACTGCTCAATACTATCGTCTAGAGGAACATACAGAGGATATTGAGCAACTGCCAACATAATATGAATTGGTCATGGCAAAAGCTCACTTGGATACTTTTTATGTCAAAAATGATATATACAAAGAAAAAATGGACAATTTGGAGGTAAAAATAGAAAACATTTAGAAGACTATTGATAATAAAAAACAAGTGGAGAAAGCTCTCAGAAAGGAAGCAAATAATTGGCAAGAAAAATTTTAAGAGGCTAATAAGCTCAAGGAGCAAGTGGAGGAATAGAAGAAAAAAAATGAAGAATAAGGTAAGGAGATATAGAGCTTAAAATAGCAGCTTCAAATGAAAAATGCTAAGTCTTCTGGTTTTTCTAGAGGTGGACTTAAGAAAGTGAGAAAATAATTGCTCTCTAAAGTTTTGGAAAAATGCTTAGAGTTACAACCCATTATTGATTATTTGGATGATGTCAATCGTCTACTTCAGAATGTTCAAAAATATCTGGATAGATTCACCAGAGAGTTGCAACCCATGGTGATTCTGGTTGAGAAAATTTGCAAACTTGCAGATAGCAGACTTAGTGACTTTGCTAAGCCTATTCCTAACAAGGAGTGGAATATTGCTAGAATTGCTGCCAGAGTTGTGGTGAAGAAACATAGATCCCTCCAAAAGTCTTGGTTATTATTTGATAAGGTTGAAAATATGATTAGGGATGTAGTAGATATAAATAAGGAAATGATTCAGAATGGTTTCAGAGGTCTATGGATGGAAGATAAATCTCTATTATATATAGAAATAATTAATAAGAGTACTAATGAGAGATTGCAAGTTGAGTCTGAGATTGATGCTCTGGAAGAGCCAATTGATCAGGAGCATGCTTCATAGATAATTATTAATTTTACCAGGATCATAGATCTAATGGAAGACTTGGTAAACAAAGGAAGTGCTACAAACTATGAGGATATTGGTGAGCTAGAGTAATTCATAAGCACCTAAATAAAACTTCCAATCCCTTTGACACTGTTTGGAAATAGGCCCTGCAAACCCTAAATCTAATGGTGCAGTTGTTTGGTAATAATACAGAGGAGGAAAATAAAGAGTAAAATTCACCTGAGGAAGAAGTTGAGCAAGATCAAGAAGATAATGCTAAAGAAGAGGCTCAATAAGAAGAGGAAGAACCAATCAGAGCTGCCATAGACCTAGAACAGACACAACCTTAGAATTTTTTATTTTGTACATTTTGTAAGTCATGTAGAAGTTTTGTATTTTTTTGTATTCATTTTTACTTTGACATTGTCAAGAGGAAATAATAAAAGCATGAGTCCAGAGAGATATAGATAACAATAGTTTTGTGTGAAGGCATTCATATCATTTTTTGTGAAAAGGCTTTATAAGGAGAACATAGTTATGTTTTGCTAAAGCATCGGTGCATTTTTGAAAGGAGTGATAGAGATATCTTTGTTTCCAGCATGGTCTCAATATGAATGTTTATCCTCTAGGATGTTTTATGAAGTTTTCAAAGGGTAGTTTTCATATGGAAATTATTATTTAAAGCATTCTTTTGAAGACAAGCATTTTTTACTCCTGATGCCCAATGGATAAGACTTTGAGTTCAATGGATTTGCAAGAAAATCCACCCAGGAGGTGCTAGAATGTAGGTCTAAAATGACCACATCCTCAAAAAAATTTGAAAATAATTCTAAGGCATGGAAAATCTCTATTTCGTTGAGGATATAGAGTATTTTGGAGTGGATCCATGCAAGGGACCCGATTTCTCTCAATAATTAGTCATTTTTGAGCAAAGTTCTTATTCCACTCAATACATAGTGTATTTTGGAGTGGACTCTGATAGGTTCTCAATCCACAAAACTTTCAAGCTTCGTTGACGTCAACACGATAAAAAGTGTGGAATGGTAATTCTTTTAGTTTTCACACGCTCCAATGACTAAGTACTGAAAAGCCTGATTTCACTAAGTCCCAAGACTAAAAGTGAGCAGAATGGAGATAGGCTCATTTTACACTACTTTTAGTGTGGAATGGTGATAAAATGACCAAGAACACTATAAAATTAGTGGGATGACATCAAAGGCTATTTACACTACTAGTGTGGATTGGTGATTTCGTAGTCCAACCTAGTCGAAGATGACATCAACATCATTTTTTAGAAGATTGCAACTTGCGCTTTATACTGTAGATACTAGAGAGAAGAGTTAAATTTTTTGAATACTAAGTAAGCAAACTAACACCATATCATATTTCAATAATGATCCACAGTATTTCTCATTGAAATCCAATTTAGTTGGCCGAAGCCATTGAAGATGACATCAACATCTGTAAAAGTGTGGAATGGTATTTTGTCTTTCCCTGTAGCTTTGTAAAATATTTTTGAGCTTTAATCGCCATTGTTCACTAAAAAGAATTGACAGTTGAGATGTTGTTGATATTGTCAAATTATTTAAAGGTAGATTCTTACTAGATCAATGAAATAGTTAATTTGAAGGCAGGAAGATGAAGCATCGAGGGTTTTCAAGATCAAGAACCAGAGTGGTTATAGATCTGTAGTGGAGCAAGGTTTTAAATAATGATGAATGAACTAGATGTAATTTCCAACGGTCTAAAATACAACTACCATCAACAAACCAACAAGTTGCAAAGTTGAGCTACCATGGCGGATCACTTCCATCAGATTTCTAGGACTTCACCAACCAATGAGATAGTGCCAACAAAGCTCTCTTTTGAGCTAGAAAATTGTAATCTTTGTAATGTCTCCTTAATATATTTCATTTTGTAAAACTATAAATAGAGGCCAAACCCTCATTTTTAAGGGTCGACACTAGTGCATTTGCTTGCCCTACTATAAATATTCTTTGCAAACTAATGGAAGGAGCCTTTTGTTGTAGTTGCCTATGTTGTTAGCCTATCCGGCCACTATTTTATCAGCTCTCTAACTCTAAACCTTTTCTAACCCTTTTCTTCAAATCTTAAGTGAGATTTAATTATGTCAAAACTCTCCTAAATTGACAAGGAACCAACCTACACTAGAGGTTGGGCTGAATTAACATATGGTCCATCCAATGTTGAGTGTTGAACTGTGACTATCAGGTGCATGCCTGGATAGAAAATTGGAAGATAGACAGTCACAATGTCAAGTAAAACTTGATGTCAATTCAATGCCCAACAATGATGATGCATTTTTTCAATATATTAAATTAATTAAGCATTTATACTAACAAAAATATAGGGACTATGTTTAATTTTGGTGGAGGAGAATGTAACATTCCCCCCTCCATTTAAGCTATTTATTTACTTGCTATTGTGGAATGAAATACTGCTAAGGGAATTTGTGAGTGCAACAACAATTATTCATTATTAGAAGAACAGATAAACAACACCAAATGACCACCGACCAGGTAGAAAGAAAAGGGTGTTTACATAGGTAAGGCATGATATGATGTTTAGTGCTTAAAAGCATCGTGGTTGTGAGTACATTGAAGCTCACTAGAACAAAATTCATAGAGGATCATGATAACTACAAATGCATTTCATTTTTTATTGTTTGTTTAATGCATTCGTTTGCATAAATATGATTATGGTTGACAAAATTTAGTTATTTTGCATTAAGATATAATTTCCTTAAATTAAACTAATGTATAAGTATAATTGTATATTAAGACATATTAAAATAAATAAATATATATATATATATATATATATATATATATATATATATATATATATATATATATATATAATAACAAAAGAAAATAAAATATAAATTAAAATTATTAACTAAAAGGAAAATAACATATATAATGAAAATAGTAAAATTACTTTTATCATGGATAACCAGTGGATGAGCCACTCGACATTCGTTCAAACATCGCATGGCTGACATATGTGTCGTTGAATTCAGATTACCTTCACCTTTAAAATGTAAGGATTTTTTGGGATAGAAAAACATTATTTTTTTTCTTCCCTCCCTTGCTTTGGAATCTTATCGTTGTCTTGCTTGGAAGCACTACTTCATGAGATTGTATGGGTCATTCATTCATTGTCCGCTATCCGGTGTTTAAAGGTTGGTTTCTTGGATTCTTTTTACAAGTAATGTTTGTATATGCATTCTTAATGGTTACTTCATTTTACTATTCATGATTTACAATTCTAGAGAACTATTCATGATTCTATTGTAGTGATGTGTGATTAAAATAACTTTTCTAAGAGTATTTTAGAAAATCTAAAATATTTATTATGTACCAAACATAAGAACATCTTCTGCAATTGTAATAATGACCACCAAATTTCTACGTGTGGCTATGCTAATATTTGGTATTCAAGTGGTGGAAGACATATCAAAACTAATTAGTATAAAGAATGATATGCTATATTATATATAAGTGTGTGGGTGATAGTTTATCTGTGAATAAGAAATTGGGTGTGAGAATTTTTGTATGCACTTCAGTTGCATTCATTTAATTGTGCTAACCCAAATGCTCATCCTGCTCTTTCTTTCGATAAGATAATGTTCATTGGCTACCGGTGAAGTATGGAATAAGAAGATTGTTTTCAAGAAAACATGGGTGGAAGGACACTTGGAAAACTTGTTGTGTTATCTTTTGATGATGGAACTATGAGGAGTCACATCTGAAGAATCCTTTTTGCGGAGGAAATTTATATGTGCAAATGACATATACATATTTTAGTTTTATTCATGTTATATAATTGTAATAATAGATTAAACTTTGGGGGAAAATCACTTGTTGATATCATTTTAGATAGAAATTTAGTCTATAGATGTTTGTAGGTATATATTACTTGTCATCACTGTGTTCAAAAGTGCTTTTATAATACAATAATACAAATATATTCAATCCTTGCATGTCTAGACTGTAATACATGCTGTAAGCTACTGCTTTGACTACCGTGATCTTACTATAAACTTGGAGCTTAAATTTTGATGTAAATACAGTGTTATAGAGACACAATAATAGTTTTATGGGTTGGAGAAGTAAATTCATTTTCCTATGCATATTGGTGAAAATAACATATACGTTAGAGAGTAAAAACTTTATAATTGATGTGCTTGCTAAGGTAAAAACCAACCCAGAAGGCTTTACCCCAATTTATAAGATGTTAAAGTTAAGTTTTTTGTCAGTAAAAATTAAACTGACCTACACTTAAGGGACCAGCATGTTTGGAGCCGCGAATGTGGAGATATTGTGAGACACTGTACCATAATTTGGCAAGCATATACTAAAGGCTTGAGATGAAGAATTCGAGTGATAAGTTGTAATATTTATTTATATATAACAACATAAGAAAACAACTTGAAAATGTAATTTTCTCTTGCTATTGAATAGCTAAAGTGTTTACTGAATTGTTTGAGAGAAAGCTTTGAGATCTAATTTCTTTGAAGACTTTATTAAAATTATGCTTTGCTGAAGATAATTTTATACTTTGAAAAGTTAGATTAACTTTTCAATTAGATGTTTAGTAAATGGTTACCTTTTGAAAATCTAGATAACTGGTGATATTTAAGTTATAAAATGTAGAAGCAAATTACTCTAATTAGGTAGAAATCGTGAACTTATGAATAATGAGAATAACATCTAGGAGACATGTGGATGTAAAACAAATTTGGTAACTAGACCATACCCCTCTAAATATCGACAGTATTGGGAGCCCACTCTTAGACAACTTAAAACATAGAAACATCATTGTTTTGTCTTCGAAGTTTTCAAACATTGTAATGGTAGTAATCTTTAATAACTTTTAGGGCAAATTGTATTGTTTTATGTGCACACATGAGTTAATGGAACAACTTTAAAGGACCAAAACACCTTGAAATGCATGATCATCGACAACCAGTTATATAACACCAAAAGTTATAAACTTAGGGTATATTTTGTATTGTTTGTATTTTAAAGTTCGGTCAACTAAAACAAGAAAATAACTATTTGCATAATCCAAACTATATCAGGGTACATATTTAGATTTTAGTACATAAAGATTTATATAAATTAGCTCTATCAAAAATGTCACCTGCAATATTTGTTTAGGTAAAGGAAATATTTTTGTTACTCCCATTGAATTTAGTTTATTAGATGATGGTATTAACATATGTTTATATTTAAAATAATTAAATACAAAACATTATTGTCAATAGCTAGTCGGGTGAATGTATAACCTTAGGTAAACCCACCACTTCATTACAATAAATGGGTAGATTACAAAGTAATTCACTATTAGTCTTTATTAAACATCATAAAAGAAATTTATAGATCAATTTTTAATTTTTTATAGTTATCTAGAGTTTTAAAATCCGTAAGTTAAAAAATAAATATTTTATCTTAATATATATCTACTGAATGTGAATATCTCGAGTTTTAAATTTTATGAGTTAAAGAATAATTATTTTATCTTGAAATATATTTGCTGAATGTGTATACACACAATCACATGGGGCTTATACTAGTATGAGATGTGGCAATCAAAGACCTAAAACAAAAAGACCTAAAATAAAATATGAGGGAAAACTATCAATTATAGACCTGAAATAACATCGAGAAGGATAGGCATCCACCGAACTTTGATAGTTCACATATGTGGTTGTTGTGATTTGGTGATAGTTGTATCCTAGCAGCCTATATTAGGGTGGAATACTCTTCTTCTATTCTGAGTAAAGAACGGTGGAATGGGATGTTGTTCCAAGCTATCATACAAAGTAGTACTATGAGTATTATAAGGTACACAGTTCAATTGTAGAATAGTCAACAATAACTTGAGACTAGGGGAGTTGGTATTAAGGTTTGGAAGATCCAATGATGCATGGAATGGAATAATTCATTGTCAACTACAATGTAACCTAGGATATCTTGACCCAAAAGCCAGAGAATTGGTGGGCCCTGCTTGTGATCATGAGTGGATATCTACGATTAGGTACTTGGCATATTAACGCTAACCCTAGCATGGTTATAATAACCAAATCCAAGACTAAAATATAGGTTGGAGAAACCTATGAAATCCATGATATGGGATGAGTAATTTACACATCCACCCTTATAGGTATTATGGGTCCTAGAAGGATAACCCCTTACTGTGAACCTAGAACTCAAGAATGAGAAGTTAGGATTCACTAAATGTCACACTTATTTTGGGATTTGGCCAATCTCAAACACTCGAGTTACCATCTGTAACGGTCGTCTAACTCAGAGTGTGTAATATATGCCTACGTACTAATAACAAGTTGGGTGAACATCAGTCTACTATGATTTTAATTCCTCTTTACATCAAAATTTTGATTTTGTGTTTTGAACAATCATGAGAGTTAGATTTGGGTTACAAAAATCAAAATTCTTTGGATGATCATTTTTTAGTAGATCAAATTTCAAGATAATAGTTTTGTGATCTAATCCCACTCATAATAAAAACTTTAAATATATTATATACTCTTTTTGTAACCATGTATTACATAACAAAAATCTAAATATTTTTTCTATATAAGTTCACCCAATATGTCTATTATCCCATGTATACTAAAAATATAAATAGATAGCATCCCAAAGGTAATTTAACTTCACAAAGGAAGAAAATTCCTCCATTTATTTAGACCATGCAAGAATACCATCCTTTTCTAAAAGAAAATAGAATTGTACCCATGTCCCTCGAAGAAATCCATATATGACAATATTGAATCATCATTGAAGTTGACATAAATAAACTAAGGTCATTCCAAAATTTATTCCAAATAGTAGTAAATATTGAATCATATACATTCATAACTCTGACTTTGATATTATTATCTTTCCTAAAAAAGGAATAGCAACCCAATTTTTTATTACTTCTAGCAACTGTCCATCTTATTTCTATTTGTTCCATATTTTTTTAATACCTCTTGAAGCTCCTATAATAGAAATTGCTAGACAAAATCCCATCTTCCAAATAATTTTGAATGCATCCTTGCATTCCTCACTACTTCGTTTTGTTTCTTTTATTAAAATAATATCAAGACTATAACAACCTATTAGTTCCATAATAAATCTTTATGAGTCTTAATCGTACACCTAATATTCCAAGATATCTTTTTCATCACCACTTTTTATTCTTATTTATTTGCTTATCGCCACTTCTTGCTTTTATAGTTTTCCAAATTGATATCATTATTAATTTCATTATATCTTTATTCTTGATTTATGGGTCTTCATCTCCATTTTTATGCCTATTTACACTTTTATCATCATCAATCTAATTTATTTTCTAGATTGTTCAAAATGAAACATACGGTTTCCTCAAGAACTTGAAGTGCAAGGAATCTCCTCCAAAACACATTAATATTTATGTTTTCCTATAAAATCTAAAGAACAAGGACCATCATCCATAGTACTTACTTTCCTATGTTTCCATAAAAACCATAAATTACCATGAATATCCTCAATACTCCTTTATTTACTATGCTACTCTTGAAACCTTAAAGTGTAAGCAAACAACTCTATACTAATTTTATTTTTATTATAGGGAGATGATTTTCTATTACTTGATAAAAATAAAGATGATTAGTTTGAATTAAAATTGATATCTTCTACATTATTTTTGTAAAATTTATATCCATATCTCCTTTCACACCTTTAAGTCCTAAATTTCAACTTGCACATTGTAACTCTTCATATCTTACATATTTCTTATTTTTTTATAATCAGTGATACAAGTTAAGCATAATGGCCATTATTTTATGATATAAAGGATCTTTCTCTACAACTTTATAGGAGTTGAAATTCCTTGATCAAAGCCATATTCTTCTAAAATATGGTCTCCTTGATTTATCTTATAGGATACCTCTTAACAAAAAAAATCCATATCTTTCTAGATTGTTTTCACTTAGTAATATCTTACCATATGTCTAATTTCATAACATTTGTGCATTCAAATATAATATTTCATGATCCACTTGTTCATCCAATTCTTTTGATCCAAAATTAATCTTGATGTATTTTGGCAAAAGGTTTAAAAATATCCATGTCAATGAATATCTAGTTATATACAACATGCTTTCACTTAGTAGTTGGTCCCTCCTAGATGAAACTCCCCTAGAGTATTACCAATATTCTTCAAAAAATATTTATTTATAATCTAAAATGGAATTCTAAAGATCCTAACCCACACCAGAATGCTTTAATAGTGTCTCTCTACAAAATATTTTCACTTTATGGCCTTAAATATAGGTCATATTCCCCTAAACCATGGGCCAATACCATAATTATATCTCTAATTTTTAGAATGGAGAAGATGATGAAAATTCCTACTTAAAGAGAAGTCATAAAGTAACTTCAATTCAATATTTAATTTCATTAATTTACTTTAAAATCTCCAAAAAACTACCTAGTATTTGTGGAATCTACAAATTAACCCTTTTGTTCTAAAAACCATGTATCAATATCAATCATCTCATCCTTGATAATAAATCCTACTGAATTTGCTACCTAGATATGGATTACCATAGATTTTCTGTTTTATTATCCCAAATTATGATATTCATACTTCCATCTAAGGCATCCTTATGACTAGTTAGAGTTGTCATAAATTAATTTCCTTCCATGTTGCCTAGATTTACCTTATAAAATCCTTTTATTTTTAAGCTCTCCAATGCTCCAAAATAAGAAAATATGAGGCTTGATATTCGGTTGCACTCACTCCTTTATAGCACTTCAAAATATCATATATTGATTATTACTTCCACTATTATTTTTTAACTTCTAATTAAAAATTAATTAAATTAACTTTTAAAATGTTGTCCATCATATATTTCAAAATGTAGGTGAGTGGGAATTAGAGCGGTCTCTTTTCTAATACTATGGAGCTCGATGGTGTGGGCTAGCTGGTTGGTCCTACTGGGTCTGTGGTGTCCCTTATTCAAGAACATTATGTCCCTTTTGACCTAGGTGTTGCATCATTTGCCAAGGTGGTTGAGGTTTGTGGTCTCAATTTCTTCCATTTTGGGGACTTAGAGCTTCTTTTAGATTGTTTCTCTTTATCTATTTCGATGGATATAATTTAATCTTCCTTGGATGAAGGGGAATTTTCCCTTGTAATATTTGTGGGTCCTCATCCCAATTTGGGTTTTATTAGGAATGGTATCTTATGCAGTGGACTCCTTGTGGTGTTCTAGAGTTTTTTGCTCTTTTGAATGACTTTATACTTTTCAAATTATCTAGGGAATCATACATGCTTTACATTTTGAGTGGAGGTCCTTGGTTATTTGGTATAAGGAGCCTATTTTTGAGAAGGTGGGTAACATACTTTGATCCTGAGGTACAAAAAATAATTTTTTCTCATGTATGGATAAGGCTTCTTGGTTTACCCCTTCATTTTTGGTATATGGATAT
Source organism: Wollemia nobilis (assembly GCA_028583015.1). Taxonomy (NCBI): domain Eukaryota; kingdom Viridiplantae; phylum Streptophyta; class Pinopsida; order Araucariales; family Araucariaceae; genus Wollemia; species Wollemia nobilis. The sequence continues at coordinate 3,488,567 of JAQPPZ010017060.1, forward strand.
TTTAAGAGGGATAGTAAATTTTTTTGGTAAAATAATCATGATAGTTGGGACAACACGCTCTAAATCTATAATGGTGATATCCAGAATGTGTATCAATATCATTCTTGAGTCATATCTACCAAAATTGATTGACTTAATCTCAAAATTAAGTGTTAGGAAGTAGCTAATGGAATTTTGAAAATATTACTTCATTTTATTTGAGTTCTAGCCATCTGGACTAGGCTGGAATCAAATCAAATAAGAATTCTTCTAAAAATAAATGGGTTCACAAGGAGGGGTTTGTAGATCCCATTTTGGTTAAATCTCTTGGAAGCTTGAATCCTATTCCTATGAAAGATAGTAGTTGGTTTTTGGTACTAATTTTGTTGCTCTTATGAAAGAAGAATAATTCATAAATAGTGATAGATCTCTTCAAAAGACTACAAATTGCTAGGTAAGCTCTGATTCAAAGCTTTTTTATTTGAGTTTAGCAAATTTTGGGAGTCCCCTACAAAAAAAGTTAGGTAAGCTACTTGAATCTAGTAAGTATCCCAATCCTCTTGGTAAGAGAGTGATGAGGGATCTAAACTCTTCTAGCTCCTTGAAATATGGTTACAAAATAGTTGATGGGCCTAGCCCTTAGAAGAAATATAATACAATGCCTGATGTGGGGAAAATAAAAGTGGGAAGACCAACCAAGCAAGATGCTTTGCAATATATCATAAATGATGATATTGCTTAGGGGAAAAAATCTACACTAGATCATTTGAGAAAAATCTTGGTGGATTTATCCCTAATTCCTAAGACTAATGGTCCTCTTCCCATGGGAATGTTGATGAATTTCACTTCAAATATTATTAAATGAAGATTTTGTCCTAGAATGTAAGAGGCCTTAATGGTCATCCCAAGAAGAGAATTATACCATCTCTGAGGAAGTACTTATCTCCTTCAATTATTTTGATCCAAGAAACAAAGGTAGATTCAATTAATATTATTAGGATAAAAAATTTTATTTGGAAAGATGTTGATTTTGTTGTTAGCCATGTTGTGGGATCTTCTAGGGGGCTTCTTTTCTTATGAGATCATTTAATTTTGGAAGGATCTTTTATTTTTTCCTTGGATAGGATTTTGAATATTCTATTTCATTGCAAGACTTAAAATAGAAGGTGGGTTTTATCTAATGTTTACATGCCTAGCTCTATCCTTGATAGGAAAGATTTTTGGAATATTCTAAGTCAAATAAGATAATAGTTTATGAAGGAATATTGGGTTCTTGTTGGATATTTCAACACTCCCCTATACCACTCTGATAAAAAGAGGTAGCAATTTGTGGTCTAAAGGAATGGAGGACTTTTCCAACTTTGTTAATCATAATGAACTTTTGGATCTTGATATTAGAGGTGGTAAATTTACTTGGAGTAATAGAATAAAGGGAGATCAAGTAATCCAATTTAGGTTTGATAGGTTTTTGATATCAAAAGGAATGGATGTGCTGGGGAATTCTTTGAGTTCTCTTCCTAGAATTGGGTCAGATCATAACCCTCTACTTCTTGAAGTCCTAGGTGAACAAAAGTTCAATAAGTCATTTCACTTTGAATTCATGTGGTGGATTTCCCTATTCTTATCTAGGAATGACCGTGGCTCTGATACCACTGATAGCTTTAGCAACATTCCATTACATCACAAGACAGAGACCAGAATAGTAAAGCATCTCATTACATGAATAGAGAGTGATACATTCGAGTAGAGATATGAGGCCCTTTATATAGGAAGATGGATTCCTTGGCCAACACTCTACCTAGCTGTACAAGAGACACCTTGCACATTTACAACTTGCACATTGACACTTGTGCATTTACTACATTGTATGAAACAACTAGATAACTTCCCCCTAAAGTAATCTAACATAACCAAATGATGTAATATATTCTAACACCCCCTTGTATTACATTATTTGGTATGAAGTTCTCTTGAATCACATAGATGATCTCTGAATGTTTGAAACTTGATTTTTCCAAGTGCTTTTGTAAAGATGTCTGCCAACTGATCTTCTGTAGGAACATACTTGAGGATGATGTGCTTGTTCTAAAAATATTCCTTGATGAAATGACATTGAGCTTCAATATGCTTTGTTCTTTCATGTATGATTGGATTCTTGATCAGATTCAGTACTCCTTGATTATCATAGAATATCATAGTGGGAGTTCATTTGATTCCCATGTCAGATAGTATGTATTGTAACCATAGAGCTTCACAAGTTGTATCTCTTGTTGCTCGATATTCTACTTCAATTGATGATTGTGCTATTGTATGTTGTTTCTTGCTATGCCAAGATATGGGTCCTGATCCGAGATAGAAGACATAACCTGAGGTAGATTTCCTATCATCAATAGATCCAACATAATCTGAATCTGAGTATCCCTGTAGACAAAATTCTTTGACATCCTTCATATAAGTTAATCCATAGTTTGTAGTCTTCTTGATATATTGTAATATTCTTTTTGTAGCTTTCCAATGACTTTCTCTTGGTTCTTGCATGAACCGTGAAAGATAATTTACTACAAATGCTATGTCTGGTCGGTTGTTTGTTAAGTATAGAAGACTTCCAATCAATTGATGATACATCATTGCTGAAACCAATGGTGTTTTATCATTTTTGGATAGTTGAATCCCTTGTTCCATTGGTGTATCTTTGGGCTTACACTCTGTCATTCTATATTTTTCAAGAAGAGCTTTTGCATATTTTGATTGAGTGATAACTATTTTATCCTTTCCTTGATAAATATCTAGACCAAGGCAGTAGTTCATTAGTCCTAGATCTATCATTTCAAATGCCTTTTCTAGATCCTTTTTTATGTCACTTATTAAATTTTTTGAACTCCTAGTAATCACTATGTCATCAACATATACTATGAGGATCAAGATATCATTTCCAATTTTCTTGGTATATAGACTGGGATCTGATGAACTCCTTTTGAAATCATGATGTAATAGGTGATTATTGATCTTTATATTCCATGCTCTGGGAGCTTGTTTCAAGCCATATAGATATTTATTCAATTTGCATACCTTATTTTCCTATCCTTGAATGATAAAGCCTTCAGGTTGTGTCATATAGACTTCCTCTTCTAAGTCACCATTAAGGAATGCACTTTTTACATCCATCTGATGAAGTTTCCACCCTTGATGTGTTGCTAGTGCGCAGACTATTTAGATAGTAGTCATTCGAGCTATTGGTGTGAATGTTTCTTCATAGTCAATTCCCTCTATCTGAGTATATCCTTTGGCTACTAGTCGAGCTTTGTATTTGTCAAGTGTTCCATCTGCTTTGTATTTTATTTTGTAAACCCACTTGCATCCCACTATTTTCTTTCCTAGAGGTAGGTTTACTAGATTCCATATCTTATTCTTTTTGAGTGATGCATATTCAGATTCCATAGTTGCTTTCCAGTGTGAGTCTTTTAGTGCTTGAGAAGTTGATGTTGGTTCTACTATGTTACTTAGCATTCCTCTGTTCATTCTGGTCATGCTATGAGTTTGAGGTCTTGTAGAGGTAAGATCTAGCATTATTTCTAGATTTGATTCTCTGAGAGTATCTCTGAGCCATATTGGTTCTTTTCTAGGTAGTATTGTTGATGCTTTCGTGTCTTGTTCTTGAGATTTTGATTCTACACTCATTGTATCTTCTTCAGATAGATTTAGGAGGACTTCTGTGTCGCCACTGGATTCATCTGTGTCAATTTTGACTTTTTCATCAAAGATCACATCTCTACTAATGTAGACTTTCTTTGTAGATGGATCTAGTATTATGTATCCTGCAGATTCATTGTCATAGCCAACAAATATCCCTATCATAGTTTTGTCATCTAGTTTAGTCCTCTTTTGTTTTGGAACATGCATGTAGGCTTTGCATCCGAAGATCTTTAGTTTTTCTATGTTGGGATTTTGTCCTGACCATGCTTCTTCTGGTGTAATATGCTTGAGTACTCTTGTTGGTAGTCTATTTTGTATGTAGACTATTGTTTGTACTACTTCAGCCCAATATTTGTGATCAAGTTGTGCTTCTTTTAACATACATCTTACCATTTCCATTATTGATCTATTTCTTCTTTCTGCAATTCCATTTTGTTGAGGTGAATATGTTGTAGTAAGTTGTCTTTTAATTCCATTCTCTTCAAGAAATGAGTCAAATTATTTGGAAATAAATTCTCCTCCTCTATCTGAACAAAGTGCTTTTATGGTCTTCCCTGATTCTTTTTCCACTTGAAGTTTGAATTGTTTGAAATGACTGAATGCTTCTGATTTGTACTTCATGAAATATACCCACATTTTTCTAGTGTGATCATCAACAAATAATTGAAAGTATTTATGTCCTCCAACACTATCAACTTTCATTGGTCCACATAAATCTGTATATATTATTTCTAGAGGATGTTGAGCTCTGTGTTGATGAAGTTCAAAAGGAATTCTATGTTGTTTTCCTGCTAAGCATTCTGGACATACAGTAGTTTCTGGAGATAATTTGGGTAGTCCTTCTACCATTTGATATCTGAATAATTCCTTCATTGATGTCTCACTAGTATGTCCTAGTCGTTTGTGCCATAGTTCTGAAGCATTGATTGAAAGAGTTGAGTGAATAGCAGTGTCTAGGACAAATAGACCATTTTTATAAGATCCTGATGCTATCCTTTTTTCCTATTTAGAGATGTGGCATTGTTTTCTGCCAGTGAGAACCTTGAACTCAATAGTTAAGTCTTGATCCATGAGTTGAGAAATAGAAATAAGATTAGTAGTTAATCCTGGAACATACAATACATTTTTTATTATACCTCTTCCATCCTTAAGATTTACTGGAATATTTCCAATTCCTTTTACTTCATATATTTTGCTATCTGCTACAACAACTGGCTTCTCATTTACCTTCTTCAAAGAATTGAACTAGTGTATGTTACCTGTCATATGTTTGCTTGCACCTGAGTCTATATACTAATAATCCATGATGCCTCTTGACTCTCAAGTGTGTTTTGAAAGATAATATAGTGCTTTTGTAATTTGTAGTTCAATTTTGGGTTGATTTTGTAAACTCAAATTTTCTAACACCTTATTACTCCTATTGAACTAAGCACTTTTTCAATTTTGAAGAGGTTTTAATGTTGGATTTCTTTTGTCCCTTTTTGTGAAATTTTGAGACAAGAATATTGCTAAATTCCAACCTTTGAAAAGCTTAAATAAACCCCTTTTAATATCCCTTAGGATTTGATTTTAGTGTATCTAATTTTCAATAAATTAATTTGGTGTTGTATTCCTTATAGCTCCCAAGTTTGGAAAATTAGAACACAATAATATTTGCAAATATTTAAAAATTAATTTCAAGTAGAAACCCTTATTACTCCTATGGTTAATATTGCAAATATTATATTGATTTTATAAATTATTCCCTTTGAATTTTGCTTTCAATATGGTTAATTTATTCTAAGTTTAAACTTGATTTATAAACCTTATAACTCCCTTAAATGAAAGCACATTAAAGTAGGGAATAAATCTCACCTTGCAATATTCAAAGACTGTAATAATTGGCACTATGTTTGGGTGTGTAAGTGCTGCTATATGAACATCTTTGCTTTGGCCATTACCTATAATGGAATTCTTGGAATATCCCTTGGACTATGGTACCTTTAATATCTACCTTTTACCTATTTTTATTAAGAGCTTTTAATTTTCTTCTTACACAATATTGATGCTCCTCTCAATGCCTCTAAAGTATTCTGAATTCTATGTTCTCTCTAGTCCAAGGTACCTTTAATAGGAGGTCAATATTTTGAAGGGTGACAAGTGTCACAATGGTTTCATTCAATGCTCCAAGTATGCTTTGAACACTTGGTGAAGTCACCAACTCTGTTCTAACACATGTTACAAGTGTCACCTTTCCTTGGAACATTTTTATTCCCTCTTTGTGTGTTGTCCAAGTGGCTTCTTTGCTTCAATGTATGTGAGGCCTCTTACTGTAACACTTATGGCTGAAAGTAACTCCTCTTCCACATGGAATATGGGTGCCAAAATAATGTTGTAATGTCTCCTTTCACATGTGTGAAATTCAATGTTCCTTTGTGGGTGTTTTAGGGTTCTTTTGGAGAATGACAAGTGGCACCTTCTTTCCTTTGCATGCCCTTGTCTTATCAATGCCTTCTTGCAAGCCTTTCAACGTATTTTTCCACCTTATTCTTTGTTGTACTTCAATGGTGCTAAGATGGTTCCAGCCAAGCAATGCTTATGGTGGAGCTTTGGTGGAGACTTTGGTGGAGATTTGGAGGAGCTTTGGTGGATCTTGAATGGAGTTCAAATGGCAGCACTTTGGTGGAGACTTCTTGATGCTCCAATGATGGTATTGAATGCTCCTTGATTGGATGTATGATTCCAATTTGCTTGCTTTGATTTCCCTTGCTTATATGCTGCTAGATTTGTCTCCTTTAGTGAGAAATATGGCACCTTATTTGTGCTTTATAGGTTACCTATTATGGTTTCCCAATCCATGCACGATGTGAGCTTTTTTTAGAGGCTTCTTTATGCTTGGAGTGTGCTAGTATTAGGTCGCTCTCTTCTTGATAATATTGTGCTTTTGAGGCACCTTCAAATCTGCCCTCTTTTATGTATAGAACCATATTAGAGAAGTGTAATACAATGTAACAATATTTATGAATAAGATGCCTTTAGTGCACCCTTTTTTGCACTCCTTTTTGCAGGTTTGATTTCTGGTTTTAATGGCAAAATTTTTGGAATGCAATGTAGGGGTTTTGAGGATTGTCTCTTTGATTAGACACCTTCCCATTATTGCTTGGATACTTTGATGACAAATCCAAGCTTATATAGAAGTATATAGAAGCTCCTTATTTGATGCACTTTTCTCCTTGCAACTAACCCTTGTAATGCTTTGAATTTGAGACTCACCAAGTCTCTATTTTGAAGCTTATTTTTCTGATTTCAGTTAGTTGTCTTCTTCTCCAAATTTTGGAGGATTCTAACCTATTTTGGTGGCTTCCTTTGGCCACTAGATGTTGCATATTTTTGTGCACTAATAGTGTCTTTAGACACTTTGACAAATTCTGGTTTTGTGCCCTTTTAAAGAAACACAAAAACTAATATTTTGAGAGTAATAGAGTAGTGCAAATGAATCCAATAATATTTCACTTTTAATGCACTAACAATCTCACCTTATCACTCCAATCAACTCTCAAAATAAATTATTAATGCACTTAATCAAACTTAATCAAGAATAATCTGAAATGAACCTTCAAGAATTATTCTACAATTTCCTTACAAATAAAGTTGTAGGAGCTAGTCTTCTTTTGCTTTCCAAAGTAGATGATAGGTAGTTGATAGATAGTTGTAATTCTGAAATCTAATCAACTCCTAATGTGCAAATGAACCTTAAAAAGGAACCTTTCTTTTTTCCCTTTTGAATACTATAATCCAATTTTCCCTTCTTGCAACTTTAATCCAAATAGGGTGCTTTAATGAATCTGATAAGTAATTCAATTAATGAATCTACTTGCACCAATAGTTGCTTACCTTTAATGGCTCCTATAGATGATGTAGATCTAGCTGCCTTAGATAGAGTTTTGCAGCTTCTCTGGTCCTCTTCTTCCTGCTCTATGACTCTTCAAACAATCTCAAAGCAATGAAGTTTACATGCAGCGGGTCCAAAGGTGCATCTGGTTTGCAAACAACATAGCAATGGTGATTGGCCCAATTGTGGTAATAGTACTTTATGACTTGCTCTACCACCTAGAATCTTCTGAGAGTTTTTGTAATGGTGGTTTTCCCTATTCCTATCTAGGAACGACCGTGGCTTTGATACCACTGATAGCTTTAGCAACATTTCATTACATCACAAGATAGAGACCAGAATAGTAAAGCATCTCATTACATGAATAGAGAGTGGTACATTCGAGTAGAGATATGAGGCCCTTTATATAGAAATATGGATTCCTTGGCCAACACTCTACCTAGATGTACAAGAGACACCTTGCACGTTTACAACTTGCACATTGACACTTGTGCATTTACTACATTGCATGAAGCAACTAGATAAATTCCCCCTAAAGTAATCTAACATAACAAAATGATGTAATATATTCTAACGAAAGATCAAGATGTTAAGGGTAAGATTGAAGGATGGTGGAGTCAAAGATTCTCTAGTCCTCTTTTATCCCAAATAGCTAAAAAGCTAATATTTATAAAACCAAATTTAAAAATCTAGAATAAGGAGGTGTTTGGTAAAAATTTTAAGAAAAAAAGGGAAATTCAATCTCATTTGATAGATGTGGAATCATCTATGGAATCTGGATCTAGCAATGTTGATTGGAGATATAAATAAAAATCTCTTTTGGCCAATTTCACAATATTCTAGCTAAGGAAGAAATATTTTGGAGATAGAGATCTAGAGTTGTCTGGCTTAAAGGAGATAAAAATACTAAATATTTTCATGTAACAACATTGAGGCACAAGTTTAAAAACAAAATCAAGGAATTAATTAGAGAAGATGATTCATAAATTGATGACCCGAAAGAATTTTTTTCAAAAGCTATTTTTTTTTTTTAGAACCTCCTTTGTACCAAGCATGAGGGAGATGAATTTACCAAACCTTGGATTTTAAATTGTATTCCTTCTCTCATATCCTAAGAAGTTAATAATTTTTTTTACTTATCCCTTTAATAGTCAGGAAATTAAATATATTTTTTATTTACCAAAGGAGAAAGCTCTGGGTCCTAATCGATTTCTTACTATATATTTTTTAAATTTTTGGCATATAGTTGGTAAAGATGTGGAGGAAGCTATATGCAAAGTTCAGTTGAGATTGAAATAAATGTGGAAATATGGTGTAACGATATGATGCAAATAAAAATGGATATATATGCTAAGTCCTACGAATGCGATGAGCAATGCATGAAGGAAATGACACAGAAACAAGATGTGAGAAAACAAAGTGAGGCCTCCTTTATTGATATTGCTTTTAATATTATTACAATACATCCCCCCTCTAGGGCTCAGAATATTTGATACAATTTGTTACATTAATGGATGCCCGAAAGAAGCTACGCTTCCAAGATCGAACGGTACGCTTCCAACGTCTTTCGCGTGCCCACATTCGAAGTGGGTGGGCTAAAAGTTGTTGCCGCTTGTGTCCATGTGTTCGTCGTTCCTTGCTACCCCTCTAGTATTCCTTGTGGTGAGATCCTGCACATAAAAAGACAACAAATCATTAATAGCATATGCATATCTAGAAAAACATGCAATCCCCAAGGCCTCCAGTGGGTGCTTGTGGAATATCAATGATAAGATTGATAAATTGATTACAAAATGATATATAAATGTAAAGGACAACTTCTAGAATTGGTATCACCTAATTTTGCATCGAAGCGGCGTTGGATGTCCCCATTATGCTCATTTGCCCGTTGGGGGCCTCTCCAAAGCGAGTTCTACAATGTCTTGCCTATGCTTATAAAAATCACCTAAAACTCATGGGTTAGGCATTATATGTAATTCTAGGCTACCCAGATGCTCAGAATATACATATCCTACCCAGATTCTCTTGTATGTGATAGGGGCACCCTACGAGCTAGTTAAAACATAAAATAATAAAATGATCATCAAATCATGTCAGAATGAGTTCAAAATTTAACAGAAGCATTATGATGTCATATGGGACATATTGCAAAAATAACAGTAAGGAAATCATGCACAAATTTCTAATCACTCTAGGGTGGGACACTGGGGACTGTCGCAAAACCTACAAAAAGTGACCTTGCAAATGTCCTGCCCAGAGGCCTCCAAAACTATTGCAAACTTGTGGTTAGACAAAAAATAGCATTTTGAGATGACCCAAAAGGTCAGATTTGGTAGATTCTGTCCAAGTTGTCTTGTATATGAAGGTGCTCCCTGTAGGTTAGTAGACACATAAAATGACAGAAACTAGGTCAAATCATGTCAGAAAGCAATGAAATTTGGACAGCAGCATAAGTACATTAGATATAAAAGAATGCAAAAAGAATAGTAGCAAAACCATGCACAAATTTCTAATCACTTTGAGGTGGGGTGATTAGGACTGCAGTAGTTTAGGGGGCACCCGGGGGTGGGACGCCCATCGTTTAGGGCCTAGTTTTGACACCAATCCAAGTGGGATGGGTCCAAAACTTCCTAGGGGGTTGTTTCGACGAGTTTGGGGTGGTATTGTGGCTGATTTCTCAGGTTTTTGGATCTGAATTGCATTCCTATTGTTCACCCGATAACCTCTCTTCCAGAAGAGAGAGATTAGGGATGTAGGAAGCACAAATAAGAATGGGGGTATAGTTTGGTAGCACTTCGTTGCTCCAAATGCTCTAGCTTTGTTCTCCCTTTGGGGTGAGGAGGCTCACATTTTTATATACCTAAGGGTCTCCTTTGAATGCACATGTGAGGGCACCACTTGGCTCATTATGCCTTTTTGGGGGAGAGAAGATTCCTCCCTAATTAGGGCCTCCTTGATTGAGGCCTCCATGATTTGAAATGTTCCCTCGTAATTGCATGCCTTGAAGGTGAAGTTAGGTGGTAGATTTGGGTTGCCATTTGTCAAGGTTTGACTTTTTGCCAATCAAACCTACTAATCATCCCACCCTAGAGCGATTGTTGCTAATCATCCCGAGGTGGGACGAATAGGATTCTAATCATCCCAGGGTGGGACAAATAGGGATCAAAGTGCTTAAAAGGTGCAAAAATGACCTCTGACCTTCCAAAACTGAATTTGGACTGGTTAGGACCACTGTTTAACCTCTGGAGGCTGCCTTAGGGGGTATGTATGCCAATTGGGTCAGTGCTTGTAGTCACATAATCGGATTGGTGTTGTTTTGGTGTCTATAGATGCCCCTTTTTGGGATGTGTTGTGTGTGATGCAGTTCTGAGCAAAAATAGATGACCAAAGCACTCGATGATTAGGGTTTCTTAGTAACCTAACCAAATTTTGATGCCCCAAGTATGGAAAGGGCACGCATTCTTGAATCCTTGCTTCTGACGAGCTAAGGAGCTTAACTCAAGTGTAACCTTTTTCAGTGAAGTGTACTTGATCTTGGAAATTGTTCAATCATGAATAGGCAAAGGGCACAACCTTTTGTCCGAGGAACCTTTTCTTCGTGCTTCCAAAATGCCAAGTGTTTGTTTATCCTATGATTTTTGCTTGTTTGCTGCCCCAATCAGGAGCGTGATTGTCTTTGTCAATGATTCTTTGAATGCATGCCATTTCCTTGATTGGGTGTGTATTTGTTGATTGGTGACTAAGTGTGACTACCCCATCAAGTGATGAATCGATGAGGGAATGACCAAAAATGAGAAAAGTTATGATTCACTTGACCCAAGATGATGTTTTTAAGGGTGCCTTCAGTTGTTTTCATTGAACGTTTATTGCAGTTTTCCAACCATCGATCCTATTTTTGGTGGGTTTTGACACTTTTTTTTTTGACACCTATTGGAGTATTTAGGCTATGTTAGCATTTTTAGGGAGTATGATAGTAAGTATTTGTGACCCTGACAGTGGTTTTTCATGCCATGAATGTCAGGTGCAAAGGCACCTTTGTTCGGCAGATCTATTTTTGTTTTTGGTGCATTTTTTTGATGCAGTTTTTGTTGTTTTATTTCTTGCTCTGTAATCGTCCTAGGGTGGGATGAATACCAATTTTCTAATCATCCCAGGGTGGTACGAGTGCTAACTAGATCCCTCATCCTAGGGTGGAATGATTACAGGTCTAACAGCCTATATAAAGACCAAAACTAGGTTTTGGGATCATTTGCAAAAAAAAATTCTTGGTGATTTGGAGCAATGAGGAGGAGTGCGAGTGTGTGTAGCAGAGCACTGCTAAAATTTCATGAACATCATGAGTGCGATAACTGGATCTTCGAGTGTAGGATCTGAGGCAAGACCGGTATGATGTTCCTTCTCTCTACCTATTATTCGTGTGTGTTTTATTTGAAGTTTAAAACTCACATATAAAATGTTTGTTCCCTTTATTTTGATTTTAAGGTTTTAAAAACCTAATTTTTTTGTGTGTTGGTTTGATTTTATTCGTATATCAAGTTGAAAACCTAATATAGGAACTTTATTTGCTTTGTTTTTTTGTTGTTAATTTTCGTATATTAAGGTCAAAACCCTAGTACACAACTATTATCTGTACTTTGTTTGTGTTTGTATTTAGGTTTAAAACCCAAAACGTTTTCGTTTTATTTTGTTGTTTTTGTTCATATTATGGTTGAAACCCTAATATGTTTTATTTCGTGTTTGTTTTTGCCATATTAAGGTTGAAACCCTAATATGTTTTTTTTGTTTTGTTTTGCGTTCACATTAAGGTTGAAACCCTACTATGATTTTTGTTATTTTTTTTTTTGTTGATTGTACAGTTATTTTCATATATGTTGTCATTACTGTACAATTTTATTTTAATGATTCTTTACTTTCACTGTACATTTGTTTTACTGTACTTCTGATGATGTAATTTTGTTGTACAATTGTAAATTGCAGTCTGGACTTCTGCTGTATAGTTTTATTTTAATGTTTTTGTTTATATTAAGTATGTACTTAATATCTTTTTTGTTTTGTTTTATTTTGTTGTTTTAGGTTGTGAAGAGTCGGTACCACCAGTCGACTATTTTCTCTGATGCCCGGGATGCCCTGACAGTTGTGGATTTAGAGTGGCTTGATGCCCTTGGGCTCAAGCACGTGATGTGTCTGGAGCCTGTGGTGGGGGATAGGGCATATTTTATTGCCCTGATCAATCTGTGGGATCCTTGCACCAACACTTTTCATCTCCCAATAGGGGAGATGACTCTTACTCTAGAGGATGTGTATCAGATTCTATGGATTTCGATAGATGGACTTCCTATCCGGATGACCGACTGTGACTAGCGGATGGTGGTATTGACACAATGTTTTTGTTTGATGGTGGAGAGGGGGGTGGAGAGGTTCATGGAGAGGGTAGAGGCTTACTTCCAGATAGACAGTATTCTAGTGCGATGGTGGCTAGAGAAGGGTGTATTAGGGGTGAGGCATGCTTTGATCATGACCCTCATCTCTAATATGCTACTTCCTGACTCATTAGGTGTGAGGTTCCCTAGAACCTGCTTGAGTTGGTTTTCATATTGGTGGAGTGTCCCACATCATCTCCACTTATTATGATATGGGGTCAGACTTTATTGGCTCAATTGTACGATGAGTTGTATGAGGTCCACTATCGAAAGTGAAAGAGGATCGGGTGTAGCTATCTCTTGCAGTGTTGGGGTTGGCAGCACTTAGCTATGGAGCAATTGTAGGGTTTGCCTTGGACCACCCAAGGTGAGATGGTGGATCAAAAATTTGGATATGTCAATTTATGGCGGAGGTCATAGGAGCATAGACAAAGTTGACGGTGGGTAGGTGATGTAGGTCATTATACTGATGACTTCTCTTGTCTAGTGCTAGAGTAGGTGTTCTAGTGGATGTATCAAGACTGTCTAGCCTGGATTGAGGCTGGAGAGTGGCTCTAGCATGTGCACAGGGGTAGATGGTTGATTGGGCGGCATAGGATAGAGCAGGAGTACTTATCATATGTTCAGGTGACACAACAGTTTGGGGTACACTAGGGATTGCCTGGTGATCCCTTGATCTATCAACATCATGAGGACGAGAAGACTCTAGTCTGGCCTACCATTGAGAAACTGTGTGAGGGGTCCGATGTAGTTATTGATGGACCCAACATGGACGATATCATGGTGACTACAGAGTATGATCGATGGTGGATTATGCGGTGATGGTGGAGTGAGGGGCCTCTAGGAGGTATGGATACTACAGTAGCAGGATGTGGAGGTGTAGAGGCACCAGTGGAGGGTTGGGGGCTTTGCTTGATGATGCTAACATGGTGGAGGTCGATGACTTTATCGACAATGGAGATGATTTGGGGGTTTCAGAGAAGCTAAATGTATAGGATGTCCTAGAGCAATGGGTGCTAGAGCAGCAGGCCCTTTCAAAGGTGCCCATGCCTCAGGCTATCTCAAGGGATGTGGAGGCTGGGCTTCGTGCTGAGATAGCATGATTTGAGGGTCTCCTACGAAGATGGAATGAGGAGCATAGAGATGCTTTGTTGGAGGTAATGTAGGAGAGGGATTTCCTGTGAACTCAGTTGGAACAATAGGATAGTGCATTGGATGTGTATCACCAATGAGATATGGAGTGCGGTCGATATCAGATAGAGTTAGAGAAAAAGGTTGTCTGCCTCGATGGACAATTGCCTGTGCTTGATGGAGGTGGTTCGTTGTGTCGTACGAGAGGTAGTGAGACTGAGTAGTTGGCATAATCTCGTCGAAGGCAACTAGGTGAGGGTAGTGTTGGTGGGTAGGATGTGAGGGATGGCAGCAATTGCCCTGAGAGGTCCCATAGAACCCATACTACTAGGGGTAGTTCTAGTCACACCGATCCTACGTGATCATGGTGGCCGACTCCCTAGGCTTTGGGGATTTTTATTTTTTGGTTTTTGTGAGGTCAGAGGACCTTCTTATTGTAGCCTAAGGGCATTTTGTCTTGATATATATACATGAATATTTTTGGTTTGATTATATACTTGTCATGGTTTATTGTTCTTTATGCACATTTATTTATGTTGATGTATGCATATGCTATTATGCTTGCGAATGATTTTAACTATATGATATAGATGTATGCATATGGAATGGATGGAATGATTTTTTGGTATATAGATGGTGGCACCATAGACTGTATATGATTTACTGGCTTTCTACGTGATTGCTTTATGGAATAATTTTGCATTTGTAATTTTTGTTTTGTATTTTCTTATGGTGAGGGTAGTGTTGGTGGGTAGGATGTGAGGGATGGCAGCAACTGCCCTGAGAGGTCCCATAGAACCCATACTACTAGGGGTAGTTCTAGTCGCACCGATCCTATGTGATCATGGTGGCCGACTCCCTAGGCTTTGGGGATTTTTATTTTTTGGTTTTTGTGAGGTCAGAGGACCTTCTTATTGTAGCCTGAGCGCATTTTGTCTTGATATATATACATGAATATTTTTGGTTTGATTATATACTTGTCATGGTTTATTGTTCTTTATGCACATTTATTTATGTTGATGTATGCATATGCTATTATGCTTGCGAATGATTTTAACTATATGATATAGATGTATGCATATGGAATGGATGGAATGATTTGTTGGTATACAGGCGGTGGCACCATAGACTGTATAGGATTTACTGGCTTTCTACATGATTGCTTTATGGAATAACTTTGCATTTGTAATTTTTGTTTTGTATTTTCTGATGGTGATGTAAGTAATGCAATATACAACAATTGTTTTAGAATGTAGTTAAGGTTTTTCTAAGACTCAGATGCTTTAACTAACTAGTCAAGATTATACATTATCTTACAAGACTTTCGAACAAGGTATGAATCAGACTTGACTTTGACTAAGTTATTTCACATCCCTGTGTGTGTGATTGATTTCGTTGATGTGGTATTCGTAAGGATACCACCAGTGCCAGGTAGGCTATCCACCAAACCTATACTGAGGATCACCTAGTTAGCTCCACTGACTCCTTTGTTGTATTTAGTAGGATTAATCTACGATGCAATCTAGGATACCATAAGCTAGCTCGTCCACATGCAAACATTGGTCTACCCACATGCAAAGCTAATGTGATAGACATATCGTCATGCATTTAGGATACCGCCATTGCCAGGTAGGCTATCCACCAAACCCGTAATGAGGATCACCTAAATGGTTTTTCAAATGCTAATAATTCCAGGGATTCAAGCTCAAACGTCTTTCTATTGTTCAATGTGTTGGGATACTTGCTCTCACATATAGTGATGAAAATCACTATTTATTTTAATTTTTTTTTTTTTCGTTTGAGCAAGGGGTTTGAGTAGTGGTGATAACCATTGTTATTTTTTATTGTTGCTTTTTGAGGATTTAGATTTTGAATTTTGATTTCAAAGTTGAGCTTGTGGGAATTTTGGCTTATGAATGGCATTAATCCTTTAGGCCTTGGGGATGACTACCCATCCTTCTTAGGGGCGTGTAGTACGAATCCTTATGACTTTGGGGATCAAAGGTGTTTGGGAATTTTGATGGTGAACTTTTGGGATTTTGCTTTGGAATGGTATTGATACTTTAGGCCTTGGGGATGACTACCCATCCTTCTCAGGGATGTGTAGTATGAATCCTTATGAATTTAGGGATCAAGGGTGTTTGGGATTTTTGATAGTGGTGAAAAAACTATTTATTTTGAGGAATTGGATGGGGAAGAGCTTGTCCTTTTGTCAATTCTTAGCATTCTTGAACCATTCACACAGGGGGATGAGCAGGATAAAAATTTTGCTCAAGGTACCCTAGACCATTTTGTAGGTTTCGTCTTTCGTTCACATAACTTTGGGGTGTTTGGCTAACCAAGCGATTGCAAGAATCCTTGGAGATTTTGGTTTGACAAAAGGGATTATAGATACCTTTGGGGCATTTTTGGTTGACCAAGCAATTGTGGGAACCCTTGGAGCTTTTGGTTTGACCAAAGGGATTATAGATACCTTTGGGGCGTTTTTGGTTGACCAAGCGATTGCGGGAATCCTTGGAGCTTTTGGTTTGACCAAAGGGATTATAGATACCTTTGGGGTGTTTGGTTGACCAAGTGATTGCGGGAACCCTTGGAGATTTTGGTTTGACCAAAGGGATTATAGATACCTTTGGGGCATTTTTGGTTGACCAAGCGATTGTGGGAACCCTTGGAGCTTTTGGTTTGACCAAAGGGATTATGGATACCTTTGGGGCATTTTGGGTGACCAAGCGGTGGTGAGAACCCTTGGGGCTTTTGGTTTGACCAAAGGGATTATGGATACCTTTGGGGCATTTTGGGTGACCAAGTGGTGGCGAGAACCCTTGGAGCTTTTGGTTTGACCAAAGGGATTATAGATACCTTTGGGGCATTTTAGGTTGACCAAGTGATTGTGGGAATCCTTGGGGCTTTTGGAGTGGGCCATGGCTCTCTAAATGTTGAATGGCCTCAAATGACTGATGTTCAAGGGTTCTAGTTCCTTGATTCCTTCAAGAGAGGTGAGCCGGTATGTTCCAGGTCCTATTTTACTGTCGATTACATAAGGACCTAACCAATTTTCCATGAACTTGTCCCTTAAATGGGGCGGCAAGTTAGAATTTTGTTGGTTCTCTTTTAAGACCAGGTCACCGACCTGAAAGTCCCTCAGGTGAACTTTCATGTTGTATGCTTTCTTAAGTCGCTCTTGATAGATACGTAAATGCTCGAGAGCATTGATGCATCATTCATCGAGTAACGTAAGCTGGTCTAACTGGGATTGCCATGCAGTGTCATCATCGATGAACTCTTGCATTGATATGCGTAGGGAGGGTATTTCCAACTCGAGAGGCATGACTGCCTCGGAGCCATACACTAGCAAAAATGGAGTTGCCCCAGTGGGCATCCGAATGCTAGTGCGATAAGCCCATAGGGCAAGTGGTATTTGGATGTGCCAATCCTTATGACTATCTATGACCATATTTTTAAGGATGGCAACTAGCATTTTGTTTGACGCCTCTGCTTGCCCATTTGCCTGTGGATAATAAGGTGTCAAAAAATTGTGCTGAATTTTGTACTTTGTTGTCAAAGCACGCACATCTTTGTTCTTAAATGACGTCCCATTATCCGAGATGATCTTGGATGGAATACCAAAATGACATATGATGTTATGTAAAATGAACTCCGTAATGCGGGGCCCAATCGTAGAGGTAAGCGGAATTGCTTCCACCCACTTAGTGAAGTACTCTGTGGCCGTTATGATAAATGTGTGATGACCTGACGACGTAGGGGAGATCTTTTCGATGAGATCTAAGCCCCACTGCAAAAATGGCCAAGCCGATTGGATCGACTGCAAGGCCTGAGAAGGTACGTGTGTCAAGTTAGCATGGTGTTGACACTTCATGCACTTCCGCACATATGCGCAACAATCTCGCTCTAAAGATGGCCAATAATAGCCCATGCGAAGAATGCGCTTTGCGATGGCCATACCATTGAAGTGGCCACCGCATGTACCATCGTGCGCTTGGGTGATCGCCCAAGTGGACTCCTATTGGTCCAAGCAATGGAGGAGGATTCCTTCGTAGCTTCGATGGTATAAAATGTCTCCTAGCAAGACATGTTTTGCCGCTTTCTATTTGAATGATATTTTTGTGGTGTGCGACAATCCAAGTGGGAGGCTACCTAACTTGAGATAGTCTCTTATGGGTGTGTACCAATCCTGCTGATCAGAAACCTCGATGGTATGAACGGTCGATCCCTCTTGAAGTTCATCCCTAGCAAAAGTCGAGTGGGAAAGAACTTGTAAAAATAGTGTTGTGTTGCTATTAAGAGGGGTTGGAGAGAACAAAGACCCCCAGTTGGCATGATTCAGACTATCATGGATTCGAGAGAACCTATCCTGAGATGGTTCAATCTGGATCAGGTGGATTCTTGGCGTTATGTCAGAGCTTGCACGCTCCATCATGGATTGCGATAACATTTTGACTTGAATGGTTGTCATCTCACCAGAAATGTCTTGCGGGATTAGTGACCCCAAGGAGGCCATAGTGTCCACAAAATGATTCGATGATCGAGGGAGTGCCTCGATGTCATACCATTCAAGATTTGCTAGGAATTTATCCACAAGGGCTTTGTAGGCCAGTAGAACTGGGCATTTGCATTGGAATACCCCTTTCACTTGGTTGAAAATTAACAATGAATCACCAAAGATATTCAAGCATTTGATGTTCATGGTGATGGTTGTCTAAAGACCTATGAGCAAGGCTTCGTATTCAGCATTGTTATTGGTGCATGGGAAATCAAGTTTAAATGATAAAGGCATTGGAGCCCCTTGCGGTGTGAAAAACATGATTCCCATGCCACCCCCTTGCTCACATTTAGAACCATCAAAAAATAAGGTTATGTCAGCCTGTGACTCAGGCTCATCAGAATCTGGCGATTCTGAGACATGGAAGACCCCATCATCGGGCAGCTCTACGGTCAGAGGTTGATCATCTTCGAGAGGAGCCTCTGCTAGTTGATCGGTGATGACTTGACCTTTGATGGACTTTTGTCCAATGAATTCGATGTCAAACTCCATCAACAACATGATCCATTTTATCGTGCGACTACTATGATAAGTATGACTCATCATGTACCACAATGGATTCTCCTTAGACACAACATACGTCGTATTGCTCAACATGTAATGGCATAGCTTTTTGGTGGCAAATACCACCGCCAAGCATAGCTTCTCAACGTATGCATAGTTAAGTTCATAACTGACCAGGGTGTGGCTAAGATAATAATTAGCCTGTTCTTTATGTAATTCATTTTTTTGGGCTAGCATGGCGCCCAGTGCCACCTCAATAGCTGAGATGTATAAATAGAATGACACTCCTGGTCTAGGTGGTGCCAATACTGGCGGTGAAGCCAAGTATTGTTTGATGTCATCGAAGGCTGACTAGCACTCGTCATCCCAATGAAATGCTACCCCCTTGTGTAATAATTTATTCATGGGTCGGCACTTGTCAGATAACTGCGCTATGAAGCGCTTGATCGACGCGACCTTACCCTGCAAGCTTCTGAGCTGCCTGATGGTGGTTGGGGGAAGCATTTCAAGGATTGCCTTGACTTTATTTGGATCTACCTCGATGCCTCATTTTGAGACTATGAAACCCAAGAGTTTTCCAGATGTGACGCCAAATACGCACTTCTTGGGGTTTAGCCTAACCTTGTGTTCGATGAGGCGATCAAGGATCTTGCGTAAGTCATCGAGATGATTTTGGCGCAAAAGAGATTTGGCCAACAAATCATCCATATAATCTTCCAAAGTTTTATGCATGTGATCATGGAAGATGTATGTCATAGCACGTTGGTAAGTGGCGCCAACATTTTTAAGGCCAAAGGGCATGACCTTATAACAAAATGTCCCCCAAGGCATCGTGAACGCCATTTTTAGTTGATCATCGAGATTGATACGAATCTGGTTGTATCCCGAGAAACCATCCATGAGGGAAAGCATTTCGTGGCCTGCTGTAGCATCTACCAATGCGTCGATGCTAGGCAAGGGGAAATCATCCTTGGGACTCGCTTTGTTTAAATCTCGAAAATCGGTGCATATGCGAATCCTCCCATCAGGCTTTTTGATGGGTACCATGTTGGACAGCCATGGTGGGTAATCTACGTAGATGACAAACTATGCATCCAACAACTTTTGTAGCTCATATTTGACCATTAAGGCCACTATTGGGTGCATCTTACGTAGCTTTTGCTTGACTGGCTTGACTGTCGGATCAAGTGTTAGATTATGCATGACTAGCTATGGGTCTAGCCCCGACATGTCTTTGTAGGACCATGCAAAAACCTCCTTCTTCTCTTTGAGAAGGGCAATGTAATCGGCTTGCTCTTCGGGGGATAAACTTACCCCTAACTTGATGATTTGTGGATTCATTGGATCAGAACCGATGTCTACGTCAATCATCTCTTCGATTGACATGTGGGATCCATCCTCCAACTGGTGTGGAGTTGGGATCAGGTGGATATCATTTGCTGAATTTAGATCTACGTTGGGAATGTCGGGTTCCTCTTCAGCATGGAAGATATCCTGAGTCTGTCCTGGGGTGAAATGAAACATCTCACCGCAAGGCCAGTACTCTGATGGGGATGGTGGTGAGTCAGCATGATCCCAGTCTATGGCATCTAGGTCTAGATACAATGGTCATGTTGGATCGGCTGGATTGCGGATGGGGGTGGTTAAATCAATGGAGATCATGTTGATGGAATGAATTTGGTCTCCATTGCCGCATGGGTGTTGATTCAGACATCCTTGGTGATCCTTGTACCCCGGATCTGGCTCTGTGGGTACTGGCACAAAAGGATCGGCCCTATGTGTGGATAGAAGGATAGGGTCTGCCCTTGGCACTGATGGCCCTATAGGGTCTCTAGGTGGGAGGTGCTCCCTGTATGCCCGAAGTGGTGGATGAAGCACTTGGTTTAACTGTACTTGGTTTAAATGCCACCTATGCCTTGGTCCCATATTTAGATGTTCAAACATATCATCGATGTCTATGGGGTATTCCTGTTGCCTCATATGGTTGAGATATGCCATCTCAGTCTCATCCTCATAGTCGCTATCGGAGATCCATAGGCCTTCATTGGCTCCGACAACTATGTGCCCCTCTGGCTGGTATAGCCTCCCACTAGGCATTTCTTGATCACTATCCTCACTCTCTATGAAAACCAGAAATATGGCATGCAGGTAGTCGATGTTGAAGAAGATATTTGGATCTTCTTCCTCCGATGGATCACTTGGCCTTATGGCCGGCATGGGAGGCTCATTTTGTTTGAGCAAGTTGATTTGGTCCCTTCTGGGTTGTTTCACTCTCTGTGGGAGGGCTGGATTCTCTAGAGGTAGCAATTGCCCGATCGAAACATTAAAGGGGAACATTGCCACGAAGTTCTCCTGATAGTCGTCAATGGGTGTCACCTGCGAGTGATTGCTATCGGACTCAAAAGGGTCCCAAGGTGCTACCTCATAATCTGACTCATCTTCAGAAGACCCCCCTTGATCTTGTTCATATCCCTCTTGGAGGTTACTTCTTGAACTTTCCCCTTCCTCGATCAAAGGGGAGGGGTTGTTGAGGTCAACAAGGTTTGTTGTTAACAATGGGAGATAATCCCCCAATGTGTATGTTGTGTTGGGATTGGCATATGGATCTTGTGCCAACCCATCCCTGTTGCCTAGACCTAGGCCTTGCATGGTTTCTACCAAGATGTCGAGGGGCAAAGGGTGGTTGAACCCTACTCCTGATTTATCATATTGCATCTGGTATCTCGGTTGACAAAGAATGTGCATTCCTTGTTCGTATCTGCCCAATCCATATCCATGCCAATTACATTGGTCTAGGTATTTCAAGGCAAATTCTGGGTTGGATAGATAGTCAACATTCTCAACAAATGGCTCTTCGTCCTCTTCCTCTTGTAGGTAGGGTTCAATGTCATTCTCGAGGCCCCCATATACAAAATTGGTCTGATTTGGCGGGTAGCCTAAAGGGACGATAGTGCCGATGGGGAGGCGAGGTCTCCCCATGTCTTGCATGGATTCGAGCATGGGTGTTGCCACAATATTCCACACTAGGTACTCCCCCAGGCCCGTATTGGCCATCTCAATGGTAATCATCGATGGTTGAGGGGGAGGGAATGGGAGTTCTCCCTGAGTCCACTCCATGTTGGGTGAACCAGGTGTCTCGACTTCCATTCGGTTGGGCACCTCTTCGATAGAGATGGTTGAGACTAATGGTGGTACCTCCTCTAGGGGCTTCTTCCCATTGTCCTTCGGTGTGGCCACCATAGGTGGCATCATTGGTGAAGGAACAGACGATGAAGATGGGCTAGGTTGGTGAGTTGAGGGACTCAACAATGAGGATGTAGGCAGAATCGGACCCTGTGTGGATGGATTCAATTGAAAGTCCAAATGTGTCGATGGGAGGGTCGATTGTGGCATCAGATGCACCGCATTGCAAAACTTAAAGGGCTCTAAGTCCATTGGGACTACATGTACTTGCCCTTCGTATGTGTATTTGAGGCATTGATGGGCTATCGAAGGGACACACTTCATGTCCCTGATCCAAGGCCGGCCTAGCAAGATATTGTAGGCCATCTCACCCTCAAGGATGTGACACAATGTAGGAATGGTCTTTTGTCCTACTTGGATGGGCAGGACAATTGTGCCAACCGTCGAGCATAACGCGTCGTTGAATGCTCGAAGAGTGTAAGTGGATGCCACAATGTGGGATGCTGGTAGCTTAAGGTGTTTTAATGCCATTGTCATGATTATGTTGTTGGACGAGCCAGTGTCCAACAACACCCTCTTGAATGGAATCCCGTTGACCCACGCAATGACGTGCAGGGGTGGATCCACCATATCACCAGTCACCAGTTTTAGTTCATCTTCCCTGAAGGTTATGACTGGTTCTATGCATTGTCTCACATGTCCCACGAAATTGTTGAAAGAATTGGCTTCATGGGGTTGTAGCTCAATGGCTTTGAGTATCTCCATCAGAGCCTCCCGATGGGGCGGTGATTGTTGGATGAGCTCATAAATGGAGAGCCTAGCCGACGTGGTCCTTAAAATTTGAGTAAGTTTAGTCCGAATCATGGCCACTGGTCTAGGTGAGGGAGGTTGCGTAGGGTGTTGTGGAGGTTGTGACATTGATGGAACATCTCCTGTAGCTACAGTGGGTGCAACCGTGTTTGGGTATCTTTTGTTCCATGTCACGATGCTTATCATCCCTACGTATCCTTGCATGGGGCAGTTTTGTGTTACCTCATTCACTTGTAAAGTCTTTGCCTATGCATCATGGGCAGGCAGGGGGTCTTTGAAGACCTCCATCTATTGGTTGCTCAGTGCTACGGGACTATCTACCATGAGCATTTTGTTGTCTATCAAGTCCTGCACTAAGTGTTTGAATTTCCAACAAGTGGAGATTTCATGTCCTTTCTATCGATGAAATCTACAATATAAGTCTTCCCTATAGCCCTTGGGTTTTGGCGTGTTGGGGTCTATGGGTCGACTTTCTAGCAAGTTTATCAGGTTTGCCATGAACAAGCGATCAAACAAGGAGTCTCTAGACTCCGTGAATTGTGTGAATTGTCGCCTAGGGTGACGCTGCTGATTTTGCTCTTGTTTATGATTTTCCTTTTCATAGTTATCAAGAGGAACTACCTGATAATTAGCCTTTGGGGGCTGTGTCATTTGTGTAGGCTTTGGTATAGTTATGGCAACCTGATTGACCATGGTGGGTTTCGATTGCGTGGGCCCAGTTTTAGCATTTTTGGGCCACTCTTTCTTGCGTGGCTTGGCAATCTCGCCATCTTGTATTTTGATCTCCTCAATTATCTTGGCTTGCGCCAGGGCTTCTTCGAGGGTGGCATATTGCTGCAGCTGCAATAGCATGGAGATCGACCTTAAGCAACTCTTTGAAAACATTTGAGTCATGTCGGCCATGGGAGGGAGGTAAGGTAGCTTTGAAAGCAATGTCCTCCACCGATTCCCATAAGCAGCCATGGTCTCATCATCATACTACTTAAGGCCAGCTAGGTCACTTAAGGATGCCTTCTTCTTGGTGTTGAAGGCAAAACGTTCAAGGAACGCGTCCACTAGCTGGTCTAGATTATTGATGCTATGCTTTGGCAACTGGGTAAACCAATCCGAGGTAGGGCCTACGAACGTGGTTATAAACGTTCTCAAAAGCAATGCATCATTGTCCTGAATGCCAAAGCATTGACTCAAGAACCTTGTTACGTGCTCTTGGGCATCCTCATCCCCTCTAAAAATTGCCAATTGAGGCACTTTGAAGTGGTCGGGGTATGGGGGTGCCAAAACTGAAGGATGCACAGGGTGACTACGGAGTTGGCGTAAGGTGGGCTTTTGGGGCCCTGAAGTCTTAGTCTCCATAGACTCTAAGTGCTCTAGCAGTGCTTTGTATGCATCAGAGGATTTGATTTCCTCTTCTTTGGTTTGTTCCCATTGTGAATTGCGAGGAACTTGAGGCCTATGGAGGGGTAGCCGGATAGCGCCCCCTGCCTTGGTAGGGCATTTCAGCCCGCTCTTCTTCTCACTCAAATTCCTCATAGGCCTCTTGAGGAGTTTTTGGGTATGACCTATAAACATGGATGGGTGCCCGAGGAAGGTGCCCATCATTGGTTCTAGGAGTGGCCTCCCGCTCAGGTCTAGGAGGTCTTGGAGGCAATGCTTGATAAGGTCGTGGAGACCTATCTCGTACTAAGGGGTTGTGCCTCTCATAAATTTTTGTCCTATGCATGTGAGGGGTTGGAATCCTCTCATGCATAGTGTTCTAGAACAACTCATCTATCTGGCGTTGAATGCACTCTTTGTTAAGATGATACAGTTGTTCTAACTGCTATTGATCTTGCCTAAGCTGCATGATTTGTGCTTGGCGGGTGGCATGTTTGGCAAATGCCAAGTCGATTTGTTCCGCCGTCCTAGGTCTAGGAGGCCTAGATGCCTCCCCTACATATCTATCTCGGTCATGGTGATCCGAGATCTCTATGGGTCACTTTCCTCTATCGAGGTTAGCAGCATTCACCCGAGGCTCTAGCCTCAATAGGTGATCTTGATAATCAGCAGGTGCGGAGGTGCATTGCTCCCACGTGGTGTATTGCTCTTGAGGAATATACTAGTTTTCCTCATGCTCCCTTTCATACATGTGAAAGGGACGGGTAGAGTTGGCTCACCCTATCTGAAGAGCCTTGCGCTCTAGATTTGGCCTATTAGTTCTAACAGTAATGAGGGGTGGAGGAGGAATGATATAATCATGTGGGCCCTCCTTATGAACCCTATGTTGCTCTAGCGCTTCATCATGCAGTGGCCACTCATAATGAGTGTCTAAGGGGGCCTTCCCATGTGTGTACTCCTCCTGAGAGGGTCTGTGTTGAACGGGAGTGCCCCTCAAAGGGGTGCCTCTATAGTCCTATTCTGTAGTGGTATGGTGTGGACTATGTTGTGGGTCAGGCTACCAAGGTGGTATAACCAAGTCCTTGGGGCTATAACGGAGGTGACTTGTGCCTCCTTGCATACTTTTCATAGCTTCTGCCCGTGATTGGGCTTGGCTACGGGTATACACCATGGTGGTGGTTTTTCTAAAAAGATATGTATATTTTTATCTCCTTTACAATTTTTATGCTATACCAAACAAAAGGGGACCACACAAACAAAGAAATGATTATCTTGTTTACAGATTAAATGTGTGTCCTAGATCCGGTTCAGTGTGTTTGATTTTTGTTATGTAAATCTTGTAAAGAAAACTTTGTTATACATGCATAATGAGGGCTCTTGTATCTCCAAAATGGTCGCCCCTTCAATATACCATTGCCAGGCCATTATACCGAACCTCTCAATATACCCACCCTTACGTGAGGGAAACTATTGGTACGCGAGAGCAGAACAGTAAGTGGAACATAGGCGGTATGGAAGGGGGATCGCTCTATTTTTGACACCTACCTTAGAAGACTTATCCTCATGCACGGGGAATCACCCCCACTACACTTGGTCAGCTTTCATCAGGATTTACGTCTAGCAACAGTCGCGATCAGGGTATATGTATGCAAAATCCAAGCCAAGGTGGTGATGAAACCCACCGTTGGTCTTGATCAAGTGTTGGGGTATTAAGACCAACTCCTTGATGTTAATTTTATTAGGTGGTGTGTGTGGTTCCTTTTAATTGTGTAAAGAAAGAAAACATACAACAAAAGATGATTTTCACTAATGCAATGCTTTAAAGTACGTTTTATCTTTCAGAGACAATTAGTAGCAAAAAGGAAATCACAAAACCTAACTAGAACTGAAACCTATAATGAGGACTTGCCATTTGTGCAAGTATCATGCAAGCAAACCAGAGAAAAATGCATTCCTAATCAAGTTCCTTCCATTTAATTTACTCTATGTTTTTATTTTATTTTTTCTTTATTGCAAGAAAGGAAAACAAACTACTTAACCTTTCTATGCAAGTGTCTAAAAATAAAGCAAAGAAAACAGAAAATTGCAGAAACAGAAAGTAGAAAAACACAGAGGATGTTCAGAAGGCCTACCTCTTCTCTGTCTAAACCAGATGCCTCTGAGTTTCTGCTCAAAAAATGCATAGAGCTCTAATCATCCTGGGGTGGGATGAATAGCAGGTCTACATTCGTCACAGGGTGGGATGAATACGTATTCATCCCGAGGTGGCACGAGTAGCAGTCTAGTGCCCGAATGAGTAACACCTGCAAAGAAAAACCATAAAATTTGGATCAAAAACTTGATCCTAATAGTAGGGGATAGGGTCCCACCATGATCACCACTGAAATCAATGTATAAATAATGGTGTACCGATATGATGCAAACAAAAATAGATATAGATGCTAAGTCCTACGAATGCGATGAGCAATGCATGAAGGAAATGACGCAGAAACGAGATGTGAGCAAACAAAGCGGGGCCTCATTTATTGATATTGCTTTTAATATGATTACAATACATCCCCCCTCTAGGGCTCAGAACATTTGATACAATTTGTTACATTAATGGATGCCCGAAAGAAGCCACGCTTCCAAGATCGGACAGTACGCTTCCAACGTCTTTCGCGTGCCCACATTCGAAGTGGGCGGGCTAAAAGTTGTCACCACTTGTGTCCATGTGTTCATCATTCCTTTCTTCCCCTCTAGTATTCTTGGTGGTGAGATCCTATGCACAGAAAGACAACAAATCATTAATAGCATATGCGTATCTAGAAAAACATGCAATCCCCAAGGCCTCCAGTGGGCGCTTGTGGGATATCAGTGATAAGATTGATAAATCAATTACATAATGATATATAAATGTAAAGGACAACTTCTAGAATTGGTATCACCTGATTTTGCATCGAAGCGGCATCGGACGACCCCGTTATGCTCGTTTGCCCGTCGGGGGCCTCTCCAAAGTGAGTGCTCCAATGTCCCACCTATGCTTATCCAAATCACCTAAAACTCATGGGTTAGGCATTATATGTAATTCTAAGACTACCCAGATGCTCAGAATTTGCATATCCTACCCATATTCTCCTGTATGTGACAGGGGCGCCCTACGAGCTAGTTAATACATAAAATAATAAAATGATAGTCAAATCATGTCAGAATGAGTTCAAAATTTAACAGAGGCATTAGGATATCATCTAGGACATATTGCAAAAATAATAGTAAGGAAATCATGCACATATTTCTAATCGCTTTGGGGTGGGACGCTGGGGACTATCGCAAAACTTGCAAAAAGTGACCTTGCAAATGTCCTACCCAGAGGCCTCCAAAACTCCTGCAAACTTGTGGTTAGACTAAAAACAGCATTTTGAGATGACCCAGAAGGTCATATTTGGCAGATTCTACCCAAGTTATCCTATATCCGAAGGCGCTCCCTGTAGGTTAGTAGACGCATAAAATGACAGAAACCAGGTCAAATCATGTCAGAAAGCAATGAAATTTGGACAACAGCATAAGTACATTAGATATAAAAGAATGCAAAAATAATAGTAACAAAACCATGCACAGATTTCTAATCACTCCGGGGTGGGGCGATTAGGACTACAATAGTTTGGGGGGCACCCAGGGGTGGGACGCCCACCGTTTAGGGCCTAGTTTTGACACCAATCCAAGTGGGATGGGTCCAAAACTTCCTAGGGGGTTGTGTCAATGAGTTTGGGGTGGGATTGTGGCTGATTTCTTGGGTTTTTGGATCTGGATTGCATTCCTAGTGTTCACTCGATAACCTCTCTTCCAGAAGAGAGAGATTAGGGATGTAGGAAGCACAAAGAGGAATGGGGGTATAGTTTGGCAGCACTTCATTGCTCCAAATGCTCCAGCTCTATTCTCTTTTTGGGGTGAGGAGGCTCACATTTTTATAGACCTAAGGGTCTCCTTTGAATGCGCATGCGAGGGCGCCACTTGGCTCATTATGCCTTTTTGGGGGAGAGAAGATTCCTCCCTGATTAGGGCCTCCTTGATTGAGGCCTCCATGATTTGAAACCTTCCCTCGCAATCCCATGCCTTGAAGGCGGAGTTAGGTGGTGGATTTGGGCTGCCATTTGTCAAGGTTTGACTTTTTCCAATCAAACCTGCTAATCGTCCCACCCTGGAGCGATTGTTGCTAATCATCCCGGGGTGGGACGAATAGGATTCTAATCATCCCAGGGTGGGACGAATAGGGAGCAAAGTGCTTAAAAGGTGCAAAACTGACCTCTGACCTTCCAAAACTGATTTGGGAGTGGTTAGGACCATTTTTTAACCTCTGGAGGCTGCCCTAGGGGGTATGTATGCCAATTCGGTCAGTGCTTGTAGTCACATAATCGGATTGGTGCTGTTTTGGTGTCTACAGAGATGCTTTCTACCTTTTGATGTGAATTCCATGTTTATTATCCTCATTCCTAATATTATAGGGTCCAACAAGATTAAATACTTTAGACCTATAAGTTTGTGTAATACTATATATAAGATTTTATTAAATTTGTGGCTAATAGAATTAAAAATAACTTGCATAGTATAATTGGTCCAAATCAAGGTGGTTTTTTTTTAGGAGGTAGATCCTTGATGGAACTATTACAGTTCATGAAATTATTCATTCAACTAAAAAAAATGGTAATTTAGGCATGTTCATCAAGCTGGATATGAATAAGGCTTACAACAGAGTTTCTTGGTATTTTTTTGGAAAAGTTTTTTATCATATTTGGATTTCATTTGAGTTGGGTGAATATTTTAAAACAATGTTTCTCCACCCCAATTTTTTCAATCAATGTGAGTGGATGCCTTGGTGGTTATTTCAAAATATCAATAGGTTTGCTATAGGATGATCCCCTATCCCCTTATTTGTTTATCATTCTGACTAAGGCTCTTGGATGAGCTCTCATAGTGGTCTTTGATTCTTAGCTTGTGAAAGAAACTAGGACTATTGTTCATTTAAATTCTATTTATATTCAACAATTTGTAGATGATACACTTTTAATAAATGTAGCTTATTTTATTTAAGCTAGAGTGCTCAAACATATTATAAATTTATATGATCTTGTTGTGGGTCAGAAAATTTATCTAAAAAAAAGTCAATTTTTTTTTTTAAATACTCCCTTGAGGCAAAAAATAGCAATTGCTTGTATTCTTGGCTGCTCCATTTGTTCTTTTCTTACTCCTTATTTAGGAATACCTTTTTTCAAGGGTTGTTTCAAAGAGGATTTATGGTTTCCTATTTTAGAAATGATGTACAAGAACTTTTTGGGTGGAAGGATGCTCTTTTAAGTGAAGATAGTAAAGCTCTTTTAGTTATGGCAACTTTTCAAAGCCTTCCTATTTATTTTATGTCTATTTTTAAAATACCAACTAAAATTGCTCATAAAATTGAACAAATTCAAAAAAATAATTGTGGACTAGCTCTAAAAAATGAAGATTTCATCTAGTCTCATGGGATTAGGTTTGTTCTAGCAAAAATAAAGGTGGTCTTGGGTTGAATAAATTATGCTCTATGAATATTTACCTCTTGGCCAAGCAAGGATGGAGACTTATCTCATGTAAGAGCACTAGCTGGACCAAAATTGTTCAAGCTAATTATCTTAATAGAGGTTTTTATTTTTTGGAGGATCAAGACCTCCCTTCATGTTTAGCCTTTTGGAAAAGCATAGCTTCAACTAAAGACATCATTCTAAAAGGGCTAATATGGAAGTTGGGAAATGGCTAAATAATTTATTTTTGGAATGATGCTTGGCTTTTGGATTCACCTATCTCCAAAATTCTTGTCTATGCTCCACTTAAAATAGTGGTGGAGCCTTTAACAAATTCTAAAGTTGTAAACTTCATTGAAAAGGTGAATGGAAGGAAGTGTTGGAAGGAGCTAGTTATTCGTAATATTCATGAAGACCTTAGAGATGTTCTTAAGAAATTATGGAATAGGCTATAGGTTCAATTATCCCTTAGGGGTATGGTAGATATTCTCTGGGTTGGGATCTAGAAAGCAATGGTGAATTTTTAGTTAAATCGGCCTACAAACTAATATATTTAGAGAGAGATTTCTAGGTTCCCAAAAAGTAGATATGGCTTAAGGGCTTGACTCCTGAGATCAATTTTTTTCTCTGGTTAGCTATTCACAAAAAATATTAACCATTAAAAACCTAAAAAAGAGAGGCTTAATTTTGGTTAACATATGCTATCTTTGTGGACAAAAAAAGGATAATTCAAAGCATCTTCTTTTATATTATCCCTTTTCTTGTGAAGTTATTTGAATCCTTTTGAAGCTAATTGGAATCTCTTGGGTCCTCTCTAATTTTTTGGCTGAGTTCTTTGAACAATGGTTGGCTCATATTTTAGTAAAATATGTAGGATTTTCTGGGCCTTTCTTCTCCCTCACTTTCTATGGGGCATTTGGAAAGAGAGGAATGGTCAAGCTTTTAAGAATACTTCTAAGGATGCCACCTCAATTAGTAACAAAATCCTCTGTGCTCTAAAAGAAAATATCTCTTGTATTACCTTCCCTAATGAGAAATAACCTCCTTAGGAATACAGAATTAAAGAGTTCCTTGATATTCCAAGAGGTATTTCTAGGTCATCTAATAATTCTAAATACATTAGATGATAAACTATTTGGAAACCTCCTCAGGTTGGATGGATAAAATTTAACTTTAATAGATCTTCCAAAGGAAACCCAGGGCTATTTGAGTCTAACAAAATATTAAGGAATGAGAAGGGTGATATTATATTATATTTTACAAAGAATTTGGGCCATGATTTGAGCCACTTTATTGAGGTAATAACAGCTTATCAAGGATCCATTCTTCTTAGTTACTTTCAAGGGAGGAAGACC
This sequence comes from Wollemia nobilis, assembly GCA_028583015.1. Classification (NCBI taxonomy): domain Eukaryota; kingdom Viridiplantae; phylum Streptophyta; class Pinopsida; order Araucariales; family Araucariaceae; genus Wollemia; species Wollemia nobilis. The sequence goes on from JAQPPZ010017060.1 coordinate 3,519,979, forward strand.
ATTTTTAAAGGATACTCCTTAAATATTATAAATATTCTTCTGGGAAAACAACCTGCTAATTGGTCCATTGACAATATGATGTGTGATATGATTATATTTTTAAGAGACCATGAGGCCATAAATTTTGAGCATGTCCTTAAATAAAGCAAGAAGACAACAAATGTTTTGGCAAATTTAGGATTGTTGCAAACTAGTTTTATGGTTTGGAGGAAGGATTTCCCCTAAGATCTCTTACAAATTGCTTAGAATAAAGGCTCGTCATAGTATTTCTAGAATTTTCATAATGTTTGGCAAAGTCCATCCTCTTGAGATGTCGTTTACAAATATTTGTTGTCACAATATTGGTAAAGATTCAAAGATAAGCCCTTGCTTTGATTGTAGTAATGACCCTCTATTTTTTAAAGCATTTTGGTGGTATTTTTATTAAATCCTGGTCTCCTCTAATTTTGGTAGGATGTTGGTGATTCTTTGTATTCTGATCGTAGAAGGATTGGTATTAGAACCTAAAATTGGAAGGTGCATGTGGGTTGCCCTATTTTAAAGATTATGTTTTTTTCAAAGTTGATTCCAAGGAAATTGTGCCTCCTCTTGTGGTAGATTGACTTGAATGAGTATCACATTATTTATTTTAGTTTGATCTATCCTTATCACACGAGAAGCAATATCTTAAAATAGTAGCTCCTTTTCTATGTTTTGTTGAATTGGTTTCTTTTATGTTAGAGTTGGCATCCCCTAATGCTCACACATGTTTGTTGGAAGTGTGTCATATGAGTTGGAGTGGGAGGCCATCATGATTGTTACTCCCTATGGTTTTTATCATTTCCCAATGCATGCCAATCAACTTAATATTTTTGTTGTCATTCCTTTCTACATGAGATATTTGGTTTTTCTATGAGGTTATTTTTTATCCGCATGCTAGTTTTTGGTTTCGATATTGGGTCATTTATGGTATTTTTAAAAATATTTTTCCCTATTCAAATTGTGTTTTTAAAGGTGTTATTTAATGAGGATTGGGCTGGTACAAATTTTTTAATTGTGTTGATTTATTCTCTTTTGCAATCCTCCTCTTGTTGGTTCAAAATTGAGATTGAGTGGTTGGGAATCATGGAGGAAGTGGCCAAAGCAATCGAAACTTCTTTTATGGAGGTAAATAATGAGGTTTTACAAAATTTGTAAAAATGTGGTATCTTGCATTTTTTGAGACAGTTTAATGGGAATGATATAGAATTGGATAGAGAAACAAATTTTTCTTAGAATAGAGAGAGGGTCTCATTAAAAGGGACAATTTTCACCATCTCTATCCCACTACTGGTTGAAATCACTGGAGTCCTAGCTCTATGGGATTGTGTTGACAAAGAGAAACATTATTTAGCCAAAGAGCTTGAAATGTTTGGGTGTAAATCTAGCCACCCAAAGAAATATCATAATGGATACAAAATAAGCTCTTTAATATTGTTCATAGCTTTCATTTGGTGTTGGTGAACCATATTAGGGGGAAGAAACATATGAACATCTTGGGCTTCTTGTTTAAAGAGCTTGATAAAACAATATCAGATCTTCAATATGGTAATACCTCTCTTCCTAATCACTAGGGTCTTTTCATGCTAATTTTTAATTTTATCTTTTTGAAGAATAATTCATTATCTCTAGGTAAAAGTAATATTGTGCCTTATGTTTCTCTATATGCCTTTACATATAGGAAAGAGATTGATATTTCTTGTCATACTTCTTGGGGAATGGTTTTGCATCTTTGAATGAGGAAATTGTTGTTCATGAAAGTATTTTTAAGCCCCATCTGGAGCATGTTGGATATTCTTGTTGGAAAAGTTACTAGAGATGTGGTTCCAATCCCAAAGATGAGGGAGGATGACCCTTAGGATACAATAATTGGTGTTCAAGTACTAAAAGATAACTCTCCTTCAATATTACTAGATTTGAAAGACAATGATTCATATTCTCTAAAAGAGGAAAAGACAATAAGGAAAAGAAAGCATAGCTTTTTGAAAAAACCTAAGATAGAAGTGAAAGGCATGAGGATATCAATGTGTATTAATACCAAAGTTGCATAGAGATTAAATATAATTGACTTTAATGACTCTGATGATTCTTACGAGTTTCCTATTTCTAAGGAGCAACTAAAAAAATCAACCACCCTACTCTCTAGGCATAAGAATCTAGAATATTTTACTGCAACACCAACCTCTTATTATTATCTTGTTAAGGAGTTAATGAGATCCATTAAGATATTTATAAAGCATACTGCATATTTTATGAATGAACTATCATGGAAATTACAACAAAACCAAATACTACAGAGATGAATTTCATTATATATGATGACTCTTTGCAATATTAGGCTTTAGTTTTTTTTTCTATGTAGATCTCTTTATATGGGTTTTGGATCTCTCTACTTCTCTCTTATGGTGATCTTGTTGGGCTAGTATTTATTTATAGTTGACTTTTTTGGTGTTTCGTGTTGTTTCTCTTACTTGGTTGTAGCTGGGAATCTCTTGTAAATGTTTTGGGGGAGCCTTTAAAAACCCCTCCTTTTTCCATCTTAAAAAAAAAAACTTTAAAAATAACTATTTTAGAAATTTTTATTATTCTTTAGAAATTCAACTTTAGAAAGAACCAAAAAAAAAATTCATTCCTAACAAATATTAACCTAAAGATTTAAATTCTAGTTTGTTTACAAATGTCATAGGCACTTCAATTATGAACTTGAATACTATTCTTCATCTAACTTTGTTATAAGTGGTTATACAAATTTCAATCCAAATTATCATAAACCTATTTATGATTATTATTTTTCTCTTAGTTATATTTTATTTAATTTAATAGTAAAAAGAACTTACTTTTATTATATTTGACTAAATTTTAACATAAATATTATTGGAAAGATATTGCAATATTAGTAAAATACCTTTATTACTTCAATATGTGTAAGGTATATAAGTATGAGACCTAAAACTATGTTTTATGAGTAAATTAAACAAACACCTATGCTTATCACTTAGAATGCTTGATCTAAAACCTGATATAAGCCTAACCTTGACAAAATGATGCAACCAAATGAGATATGTACGAAAAAAGATCTATTCTATAAGATTTTTAGTTTCTATGATGCAAAAAATCTACAGATTTACAAAGCAAAAGCTCAAATATGAAATGCAATAAAAAATACACTAGCCTAGGTGCAACTATGTACACTTCTGATTGGATGCCTAAAATAGGAAATAGAAATATTCTTTTTGTGCTCAAACTATATCAAATTATTTAATTTTGCTTTATTCATGAGATACAAGAGATCACAAAAGCATTATGTGTATCTAATAGTAGAGAAGTTACACTATAGTAATAGAGAATAATAGGTTATGGGACAAGTGCACTTGATTTTGGTACTAGAATAAAATCCTTGTAGGGCTTGTGAACCTACAATGTAGTTGTTTGCTTTTTTTCTAGACATGTAAAACCCCACAAAATAAATAAACGAAGGGGAAAAGGATAATTAAGATCAATGTAGAGGGGTCTACCAAGGCCTAAGAAAAGTGAGTAGCTTCCTTGGTTAGTTAATTAGACCCCTATCCCTTTTAAAGAGATATATGAAATAGCCAATAATAAAATATAAGAACATAATAGAGCTAACCTAAAATATTATGATAATTCTACTTCTATGAGGAGAGAAAAAATAGATAGAGAATATGAGTTCATTGAGACAAACTATCAAATATGTAGTGAAATTTTTATAATGATGGAAAATTCCAAACGAGATGCTATAAGTATGTAGTAAAATAAAATGATAAAAATAAATCAAATTATGCAACGTATGCAAATTGATATAATAGTATGCAATATGGAAGTTAGCTAAATAAAAATATGTTAACAAAAAATAGAAATTACTAGTAATCTAAACTAGGAGAGATAAGGGAGGAACAAGAGAGAGTATGATCCATATTTAGAGGTCATTCCTCCTTTGAACAGGTTGGAGGCCTCTCTATCTAAGGCTCAACACAATAGGATGGAGAAAGAAAGAGTGCATCATGCACTAGATGAATCTAGAAGGACTAAATGATAGATGCATGGAGAGTTATGGTAATGATAGATAAAAGGTTTCACCAATTGTGTTACGATTCATAGTTTCAAAGCACTCTTGAATTGTTAGAAAATTTGATAACATTTTGTTAGCATGATTTATTCATGATCATGCCTATGAAAATAATGATATTTACATATGACTAGGCAAGCAAATCCTTCATAGGTAACATAATTGCATTATCCAACATACTTACAGGGAGGCTAATACAGTTGCTAATAAGCTAGCTAATATTGAGGTCATTGCCCAAGGTCCTTTAACGTAGAAAAACAGTCTACCCTCTGAAGTATATGATATTCTTAAATGGGACCAATCTCAAAGGAAGGACCAAAATCACGTTATCCATGATGAAAACTAATTTGCCTATCAATCCTAGTCATCAATTTTTTTTTTATCCTTTGTAATCCTCAAGACCTACTTTTCAAATATTTGGTTGTCTTCATTCAACCGCCTTTCCTTTCTTGGGAGTTTGGATACACGTTCCCCTAAGGCCTAGTTTTCATTTCTACACTATTTTTTTCAAGAACCTTAATCATTCTTGGGTTACCACTTATTATTATTATCCAAATGTAAATCTTCACATGAGTTGTAATTATTCTAATCTCGTGTACTTTGATATGAGTAATATTACTTTTTTGAGAACCATATTCAGCCTTCTCGATCGAAGAATCCTCCTGAAATTCAATTTTGTGATCATCCCAAGCCTTTCGAGGTCTCGTGTTTGGATATCTTGGTGGTTAAGCCTTTCATGCACCCCGATTTGCCAAATAGTCATTTTAGAGTCTCACCAAATTATTGGATGGACTTACAACTTAATATTGATTTGCAAACCAAACCTCTACCCTAGCCAATCCCTGCTTGCCAAAGATTTCTTTCCATTTACACTAATGATTTCATGGTCCCAAAGTATATGTTCTCAAGGCAACACCATCCTTTTATCTGAGCCTATGCATGCCTTGTTCATCTTCCTGGTGATTGCTCCCTCTCCAGTATCGTTCTGTCTGTTCCTTTTCCTTAACCTTCCTCTATAATTTTCCATTTTTGTCACCATGAAAGAGTGCAAACCCGTTTATATTGAGCCTTCTATGCTCTAGCTCAATCCTCTGGTTCGTGACTTGTGGACTGATAAAACCAACAATGCTCTAATTGAATTATTTAGGCAACATAACAAAGGCCTTTGCAGATTCTTGGGATAAGGATTTTGTCATAATTCATGGTGTCCAATTTCATATCTCCTTTGAGTTTTTGGTGGCCTGATAGGCCAACCCTTGGAGGGTAAGGTTATTTGGTGCAACAAACATAATTGGGAGGCTGAGTTGATATTTTCAAGAAGAAATCCAAGATTTATAAGAACTACAGTAAAGGTTTGTATCATGAACACTTCTCCCATCCTTTGCATTAAATTCTTGTTCTTGTTATGTAATATCTTTCCTACGATAATCCATATTCTCAATTGTGTTGTATTCACATTGCCTATGTGAATTATTTCCATGAAGCCAAAGCCATGAACATTCCTGCTACAATTTTTTAGTCCATCGACTACACCATTACAACCACCTGCAAAAAGGAGGATGTCCTTCCCTGTCATCAAGGGCTCTTCAAAGTCCTTTACCATTATCTCCTCCTTCATTTTCCCAATGGCAAAATTCCCAATCCTAAGTCTGAAGAAGATAATTCATCCTCTACTCCTATCCCCCAACCTTCTAATCCCAAGTGAAAAATAAAAAATGACAAGCCTCACTCTACTGCTAGGAAGAAAATCAAAGTTGAAACAACCCCTATAAGAATCTCTCAATGACTGAAGCTTAAGGAAGTAACTGAAACCCCTCCATCCATCTCAGGAAAACCTCCTAAAGCTCAGTCTATTTCACCTAATATTGTTGATAAGTTCCTTCATAAATTAGTTATCCATGCTACTAATGCATCCATCATCCACTGGAGTCTACTTACATCGTCATTGATAAAGCCATTGCTAGCCTTAAGTAACAGGTGTATAATATCAGCCTCTTCTTCTTTTGCGATAGTTTTAATGGTTCCTCCATGGTTTCTACTACTGGACCCCCTTCTGATGTCAAAGGGGACGTTAATGAAGATGAGGTAGTCAAAATTGCTAAATATGCATACCTAGAAAATATGAAGGAAACTTCAAAGGGCAAAGAAAACCCGAAGGAGGAGGCAAAGGACAATGTTCTAGAAATTGATGTTCACAATCTACTGCAAACTAACACCCTTCCTTGATGGTGTATTTTGCTTGCTATGGGTTTTGTTCCTGGTGGCACTGCTCTTCCTCTGGTCTGTGGGAGCATAGTTTTTTTGCTCTAGCTTGATCTTCTATGTTCCTTTTTTGGTGGTGTTCCTTTTTGTTCCTCTGTACCGAAGGATTGTAATGGCTTTTAGCCTTTCTATTTTTTGCCTTTTAGTTCTAAAGGGTTTTGGTCTGTTTGAAGGGATTCATTTTTTCTCTGTTGTGTTCCTCTCGGTTCCTTGATGTAAAAGGTGACAAGGCGCATTTCAAATGCCCTTTTTGAATTAATATAATCTAATTTACCAAAAAAAATAAGAGCACTTCAGAGGGAAGAAAAAGGTTTAAAATAGATCCATTATGATTCTATTAGGTAGTGGTAGTTTTTTTTTTTTGAAAAAAATGAAAACTTGTATTAATACAAAGAACAATTACAAACGGGAGAGAACACATCCCGACCCAGAGCAAAGAGCAACACAACAAGTGCAAAGCACAAAGGCAGCACTAACAACCACAGGGCAAAGAAAACAACAAGGCGCGAAAAGGCGACATGTCGCAAAATCGTGACATGTCATGATATCGCGACAGTCACCCTCGTCTCGACCACGTCGACACCAACAGTCGCGATATCACAACAGGAAGGGCCCTCGACAGCCGCACGCAAAAGGAGTCACGAAATCGCAACGACAGCACCTTCCAGCAGCCAAATAGCAAAGGCGTCGTGAAATCGCGACTACAACTCCAAAGAGCACCAAAGCGCCAAAAAGGTCGTGGAATCGCCACGGACTGTCTCCGCATCATCCAACCAACAAAGGCATCACGAAATCGTGACGAAGTTTCTAAATGACTCTCATGCCACAAAAGGGTCGCGATATCGTGACAATTATCCTCCCAACCGCTTAAGTGCCAAACGTGTCGCGATATCGCGATAAAAATACCTTGCAGCTTCCAGTTTACCAAACTGTCACGATATCACGACGAATTATCAACTTTGCTCTTCATCTTCAAAAGAGGTGCGAAATCACGACATAATATCAACAAGATCCGTGATAGCGCGACATGTCGTGATATCGCGACAGAAACCCGCCAAAGGCCGCAAAGGCTCAACCTATCACGAAATCGTGACAACTTCCAGCTCGAGGCCGTGACGGCGCTACAGGTCACGATATCGTGACAATTTTCCTCCCAGTCACTTAAGTGCCAAACGTGTCGTGATATCGCGACAAGATTACCTTGCAGCTTCCCACTCTCCAACCTGTCTCGATATCGCGACGAAATTTCAACTTTGCTCTTCAACTTCAAAAGAGGTGCAAAATCGTGACAGGATCTCAACAAGGACCATGATAGCACGACATGTCACGATAGCACGATAGAAACCCACCAAAGGCCGTGGAGGCTCAACCTATCATCGTGCTATCACGACAAAAACCCACCAAAGGCCGCAGAGGCTCAACCTATCACGATATCATGACAGCTTCCGGCTTGAGGCCGCGACAGCACTACAGGTCGCGATATCACGACAAAAAATTTCCTTAGCATAAAAAACACTGCACATTATTTCAAAAAAATTTCAAGGCCTTGTCTAATCTCTGCATCCTCCACAGGCATATCACTATGCAGATGCATCCCAACCTCCCTCTCAGCACCCATCTTAGCAAGGAAATCAACCGCCTTATTAAGAGTTCTGCTAGCATAAATAGGTATCACATCCTCTAATTCCTTCCAAAGCTCTTTAATTTGGGAGACCAGAATCCGCAGCCTCCAAGATTTTAAGGCAAAGTTCCTCATGCAATCAAGAGCGCCAACCAGGATTTGGGAATCAGAATCAATGATTATCTTTCTATGACCCTGCTTGACAGCCCAGATGGAAGCAGATTTAATAGTAAAGGCCTCGGCTTCATTGTTTGTGGCATATCCCAGACCTTAAAATTCCCAATAGAGCACAGCCCCAGCATGATCACGGTAGATTACTCCACTTCCAGCATTTCCCGGATTGCCTTTTGCAGCTCCATCAGTTTTGATTTTGATCCAGCCTTTTGGGGGAGGTTTCCAACAACTTCTTACCTGTCTCTCAAGATCAGCAGCTCTCTCTTCCAGAGGCTTAGAAGCAAGCTGATTTTCCTCCTCAGCATAGATGGCAACGGTTTCCACTACTTTGCTCCAGATGACCTGCCATATCCCATCCACCGAAGAGAAGGTTTCACGGAAAATACGAGCATTTCTTTCCAACCACACCTGCCACCAAATAAAAATGAAACCAAGCTCCCAGCCAATTCGAAGAGCTTTAGATGTAAATCTACCTCTCTTCCAGATTTCCCATAAATTGGTCCGAGACAAGTCTCCAATAGCCTGAAGTTTAAAATGGGAGAACCAACGATGCCAAATCTGTTGTGTGAAAGGACAATCAAACAAAAGATGATCAACAGTTTCCTCATTCCTATAGCATAAAACACACTGGGAAGGACCAATGATGCCTCTGATTCTGATATTGTCAAAGGTCAGGATTCCATTGTGCATCAGCTGCCAGGCAAAGAAGTTCACTTTCGGCCAGCCCTTGGGATGCCAAATATTCCTCCATTCTTGAACTGGAAAAGAGTGTGGGGGGGGCTCTGGAAGGATCGAATCATAGCCCTCCTTCACAGTATAAACCCCAAGGTTCCCAAAGCCCCAGGAAAGCTCATCCTCCTCATCTCTCCCAGTAAGAAACCGTTCTGACAAGATTTTTTCCAGAGTTGGAGCCTGCTCCGGGGGGATTGGAATAGGCCATTCACCCAGCCGCTTGAACTTTTGAATCTTATACTCCCCCAATTGGCTGGTATTGAAGTAGCTCTCAATATGGATCCATCCCTTATCTTCTAGAGCTGATTTTAACGGATGCAATTCAGGAAACACAGCAAGAATGGGAGGATTCCGATCCCAAGAATCGAGCCCGTAACCGGGCCTTCTCCCCTCTCCCAACTTTCCAGAACAATTGATCTTTGATAATGCGAGATCCAATCTTGAGATCCTGCCACACTAATGATCCATTACCCTCCAAAGGAAAGCGGCCCAAGTCATTGGGGTGAACAAGACCCAAGTATTTAATAGAGAGGATTCTCGTCGAAGAGGGACGTTGGTCGGGAAATCCACCTCCAATACGCTTTACCACCCAAAGCCCGATTGTTAAACTTGGAGCTTCTTAATCCCAGCCCACCTTTTTCCTTGGGTTGGGTGACCTTATCCCATCCAACCAAGGCCCATTTCCTCTCTCCTTTGGCACCTTCCCAAAGAAAACTTCTAGCCGCTTTGTCCAGCCTCTTTCCAAATTGAAGGAGGGGCAGCCGAGATAGAGAATTTATAAATTGGCATGGCTCCGAATAACGACTCGCAGGAAAGTCAGTCGGCCCCCATAGCTTAACCATCTATGAGACCAGTGATTCATTCTCTCTTTGATGCCATCCAAAAGGTCCTTCCAGAAATTAGCTTTCAATTTTTTGAAATGCAGAGGAACCCCCAGGTAAACTATAGGAAGAGAGGTCCTAGTGAATCCCAAGATCTCAATAACTCTGTCTTGTGACCTTTGATCAAGATTAAAGAAGACCACTTTGGATTTTGTTTCATTGATGACTTGATTAGAGGCCCGGAGGTAGACGTTTAGAGAATCTCTGATTCCTCTTGCTTCCCTGAGGATGGCCACTCCCACCAATCCAGTATCATCCACAAATTGTAAATGAGTCAAAACTTCAACCCCAATTTTAATTCCTGTTATCAGTCCTTGAAGTCTTCTTCTTAGGAGGAGTCTGCCTAATCCTTCAGCCAAGATGAGAAAGAGATAAGGAGAGCAAGGGTCTCCTTGGCAAAGACCCCGTGAGGCTCCAAAATGTGGCAAGGGAAGCCCCTTAATTAAAATAGAGTATGAAGGCGTAGAGATACAGCTCATGACCCAGGCAATCCAGTCCTGAGAAAAACCAAAGGCTGCCAACATCTTGACCAAGAAGCCCCACTCTACCCTGTCATAAGCCTTAGACATATCCAGCTTTGATGAACTTCCTTTGTTACCTGAATTGTGCATAGTATGGATAGCCTCCTGAGCCAAGATCACTCCATCCAAGATCTGTCTCCCTTCAACAAAACCCCCTTGCTCTGAGGAGATTATATTCTGAAGAAGAGGTTTTAGTCTTTCACCCATAATTTTAGTGATTATTTTGTAAATCACATTGCATAAGGCAATAGGTCTGAAATCAAAAATGTGAACCCCCCCTCTCCTTTTGGAATTAAGGTAATAAAGGTGTGATTTAGAGCCTTGAGCATTCTTTTATTAGTTCGGGACTCCTCAATGACAGCCAACACATCCTCCTCCAGGGTATCCCAGAAGGCCTGAAAAAACTCAATAGGGAAGCCATCAGGACCAGGCGATTTTCCAATGCACATCCCAAAGACCACCTTCTTGAGTTCATCACGATCAATGGGATTAAGAAGGGACTAATTCTCTTCATGAGAGATAATAAAGGGAATGCCATCAATGACTTCATTTCTGGCTTCCACATCATGCTCCATACTTTCCTTAAAGAGGTTTGAGAAATACTCCATTGAGTGGGAGTGCATACCAGGGAGAGTGTCAAAAGAGTTTCCATTCTCGTCTTGAAGGAGTTCCATATTATTCAATTGTCTTCTAGCACAGGCAGAGCGATGGAAAAATTTTGTATTTCTGTCTCCTAATAACCATGTGTTTCTTGCTCTCTGTTTCTAGTAGATCTCTTCTTGATTATCAATGTCCTCAACCGCTTTGCGTAAAGCATCATCCTCGGATTTAAGATGCTCAGAAATGATTCCTTCCCTGAATTGTTTTTGCACCTCGTTCCATCTGGTCAACAAGGGAGCCCGTTGAAGCTGGAAATCAGATTTGTTAGTTTGCCTCCACTGTTTTAGTTTACTCTTAACAAAAAGAAGCTGTTTATGAAATTTGAACATAGCTGTCCCAAAAAGGGAGACGACCTTCTTCCCACCACTGTGGAATTTTCCTTCGGAGGTCCTTTTTTTGCAACCAAAATTTTTCAAATTTAAATGGTTTGTAATACTGCCCTGACATAGTCCCTCCCTCCAGCAAAATGGGAGAGTGATCTAAGACTGGGCCATCCAAAATCTGAAATTTGATATTCCATCTAACAAAAGCTTCCTCCGAGACCAGAAACCGATCAAGCTTAACCCTCCTATTGTATGGCTCTCTTCTCTTATTAGTCTAGGTAAAGTTTTACCAGGGCCTTTGATATCAACAAGGTTAAAGGCCTGGACTTGGGCAATTAAAAGCCGGTCCCCTGTATCCAAAATTGGGATGCCACCTTCCTGATCCCTGGCAGATAATTTGGCATTGAAGTCCCCAGTAATAATCCAATCAAAATCTTCTCGGGAGGACCTCATGTTTTGAACATCTTTCCATTGAAACCGCTGACCATCGATGTTCTGAGCCCCATAGAAGTTTGTAATTAAGACTTGTTCAGTTGTAACAATGTTCCTAAAAAGAGATGTGAGGACACCCCTCCAAGCTATATGTTCTATTGCTATCCACGCAAAAGGGTTCCAAAGAGTAGCAATCCCTCCCGAGGCACCTAGAGCAGCCACAGCCATATGGCCAGCACCCCTCCAGATTCAACTGACAGTTTTACTCATAAGGTCTAAAGACATTTTTGTCTCCTAAATGAGCAGAAAGTTTGTTTTACTTCTCTCTAAAAGTCTTTGAACAACAGATTGATGGGTTCTACTGTTTAAACCCCTCACATTCCAAGATTGAATAATCATTGGAAACCTTGGGAGCAATAAGAATCAATTTTTCTTGCCAATCCTCCATTGATTAGCTTATCTCCTTGCACTGCAATTAGATCCTTATTGGATTTCCTACCCGCACCTTGGGAGTTACTATTTTTCGACCTCTTCTCCACCTGGGTAATCCCTAGAGCTGGTCTTTCTCTGATATTTTCTGCATTTCCCATGGTGACATCCTTAATAACTGGCTGTGCTGGGGAGTGGATTACCAATGCCCCTAGGTTTTCTAGCTGCAAAATCTCAGAGGAGTCAATCACCTATTCTAGGACAGGGGTTGGTGAGGGAGGAGCATGAGAATGGATGATATTATCCTCAAGGTTCCCATCTGCTCCTTCCATAATTTGGTCTTCTTGATCCACAAGATATTTGAAGATTTCATACCGATTGGTTGGCTTGGGTTGAGCTTGCTCCTTGCCATTTCTCTTTTTGTTTCTTCTTCTCTTCTGCTGTTCAAAGCCATCTTTCTGGGCATCAGAACCAAGGGGAATGATGGGTGGTTCCTTGACCAGAGTGGGCTTACCCTCTCGGGGGCAATTTGGCATTCCCTGTGGAACATCCGCTTTGGTGCTCATGATATTTGGGCAGAACCTAGCCAAATGGCCATGCTTATGGCAAACTCTACATCGAAAAGGTAGGGCTTCATAGTCTAACTGTTGTATCCAGGATTGTCCTGCTAACTCCAGTTCCATCTCAGCTGGTAGTGGCTTGCTAATATCCAGTTCTACACAAATTCTAGCATAAACAGTAGTGTTTCCTTCTATGGTATCTTTGGAAACTCCCAAATATCTACCTAGAGAGTTACCTATCAATTCAAGAATCTGCTCACCCCAAAACTCCATCGAGAGAGCATATAGTCGGATCCAAACCGGGACAGCCGTGGGCTCAATGCGAGGGTCGAAGCCCGCTCTCCACGGTTGGACAAATAACCCTGTCGGGCCATGGCTCCTCTTTTATGATTCAAATGCTCTGTTTCTATCCACTAAGGAGGAAAAACTAATAATAAAATACCCATTGTTTATGGGCCATAAGGAGTACTCACCGATAGGCTCCCAGTTTTGTCTCACCCAGGTGTGTAGAAAGTGCAGGGTGGGTCGGATACCCATGAATTTGCAAATCAGGTCATGAGTAGCACGGTAGTTGATCGTGTCCTCGACCAGCTTTGGTTCTATGACAATCTTCGATCTGGAAGCGGATTACGGGAGACATCCATTGACTCTGTGCACAGGAGAACCCTTGCCCACATTCCTGGATAGCGAATGGTAAGCACTCCACTGAGCTTCATCGGAGGAAGACGCAGGGTTTTATCTTAATATCTCGGCATAAGAGGTCTTATTCCCATCGAGAAATCCTAGAGGAGACCCCATTGGGCCCTCCTGGAGCAACGAAAGAGCCGTCAATGAAAAACAACAACAAACCACCTGAGTCCCTGGTAGAATCTTCCCACCAGAAACCCTAGAGCCTCGACCGACGACAGTTCAGAAAGTTTCCCGCCAAATCGCCAGAGCTCAAAAACCAGTTTCGATCCCTCTTCCTCTAGATTCCACATGAAGTTAGGTAGTGGTAGTTGTTTCAACTAGAAAATAAGAGAATTTGCATGGATAAAACTTGCACAATCGTCAAATGTGATTGCACAAAATTAGGGGATATTCAAAATTACCATTGTTGTACCAAATTGCAACAAGTAGTTTGATCATCCAATAGGAAAATATATGTACATAATTGGTAAACAAAATTGGATCAGGTCATATTTTATCAACATATAGGGGTGAGGCAAAATAAAATTTTGAATTTTAAATTAGAGTAAATTAAATTACATAGTCTATTTTCCAAAATTCTATTTAATTTGATTTTTTTCAATGAGTTTACACAGGTTTTTATGTGGGGTCCCGATCCCCTCATATTGAGTAGGGTTTGAACCTTGAACCTCTCAAAGAGAAGCCAAAGCCCTTACCACTACAATAAGCTTGCAGGTTCTATTTAATTTAATTTAATTCATGAATAGATTTTCATTTAATTAATTTTTTTAATTTTAATTTTAAATTTAGTTCATTTTGGGCTTATGAATAAAGTCTAATTTATTTAATTTAATTTAATTTAATGTGTTTTTTCAATTTAGCAATGGAATTTGATTTAATTTATTTTAATTTATAATAGAATTTAATTTTTAATATATATTTTTTTTTGTGGAAAACATCCCAGAAAGGATGCCACTTTTGGGTAAGACCCAAGGAGGCAGGGGTACCTATTTTGCCAAAATTACCTAGGGATCGCACCTGGACTGCCACCTTTGACATACTCAAGGAGAAAACTTGAAACAACAAAAATCAAGAACACACAAACACAAACACACAAAAATATTTAAAAAATAATAAAAAAAAATATTCTCCTTGAGTGTGTCAAAAATATAAAGCACAACCAAACACACACACATTAAGATAAAAAAACACAACATGAACCACACAGAAAAAACACAAGAACAACATAACAAAACACAAACATAACAAAAACAACTGAACGCTACAAAGACACAACCAAAAAAAACATGAAAAACAAAAACAACCAAAACCTAAAAAATAATAAAATAAAATAAAATAAACAACCAACAATAGACAACAGAGAAAATAAAAACATAGAAAACACTCACACACCAAAACACAAAAACACCAATTAACACAAACATACATTATCACAACCACAAGAACAACAAAAAACAACACAAAAAACATAAAAACAAAATAAAACAAAAAAGCACACATATAAATAGAAAATAAAAAAGAAAAAAATAGAACACAATAATGACCTTTATAGACAAAAAGACATTAAGGCAAGAATCAACAGAGGAAACAAAAGAAAGATTAGTTTGAGCTAGGGAACTAAAATACCATGTCCAAACTAAAGAGAAGCAAAAATAAAGTAATAAGAAACTAGGTACCTTCAGAAGTGGAGCCACCCAAATAAATGAAAGAAAGAAGAGCTTCCCTTATTTGTGAAGCCCACCATATAGGAGGGTGGTCGTAGAAAGTAAGATACCTTTGTCCAAATCCCAATTAGCTAAAGCATCAACACTCTTGTTCTGATCTTTGACCACATGATTGTAATCAACTTTCAAAAATACCATCTGGATTAACTGAATATTTTTAATAATTCTTATTATTCTCCAATCAACCTTATGATTCTTAGGAGTCTTCAAAATATTAATCATGAGTTGAGAGTCAGACTCAACTAGTACCTTTTCCCATCCAATCTTAGTAGCCTCTTGAAAGCCTCTAAGGATACCATATCCCTCAGCAAGGTTATTATTCATGTGGGATTGAAGTAGCTAGAAGACTATTTTTTAATTACAAAGAATTATTTATGTAAAAATGTATCTACAAATATAATAAAAGGATTGTAAAATAGAAAAATCTTGTAAAATTAATAAAATTTGGCTAAGTTTCTAATGTGGGCCAATTTTCTCAATTGTTGATTGGATTTGAAATGATCTACTTGCAAAGTGGAACAGTTGGCTTATAAAAGTGATTTGCTAGAAAACTCAACCAATTCACTCTAGATTTAATCACTCATAGGTCTAAATAGGGGTACAAAGAGAATCATGGATCCCAAGAAGAATATTTAAAAATAATTTTTTTATCTTTAAGAGGCACTAACTCATTGTAGAAGCCTTTTAAACCTATTAGAGATATATTTAGAGGCATGTAATATTTTGAGGTGTAACATTTTTTTAGATATACCTTCAAATGTTTTCTTTTATGAGGAGTGATAGTTTCTCACCCTAAGAAACTTAAGGGTAAACTCCAACTATAAATAGGAGCCATAGGCTCCATTGTATTTAGCTTTTGGCCATGAGAATTCAAAGCTACACTATGTGAAACCCACATTGTGCTTTGAATCTCATGAGAATATTGAGAAATTGGCAAGTGTAGATGCATTCTATTAGGCATACCACCCTCATTGTCTACTTAGTGTGATGTGATTGAGACATGGTCCTTTTTCCCATATTGTTATTTTCTCATCAATTTAATACTTCATGAATGGAAGAATATTGATTGTTTTAAATTTTTTATGTTTTTATTGATCATGCACACTTCCTCGATATGATTGAACATTGTATTACATTTAAATCCCTCACAAATTTAATATTTTATGCATGTTTATTTTCTACAATTTAATTTTCATGCCATTAGTGTATGTTAGCATAGGAGTGTTCTATGGGGATAGTAGAGACTCAACTTCATTTGGGAGGTTGGGAGGAGCCATTGTCCCTTCCTTCAAACTTTTTTGAAACTAGAATTAGGACATGTCATTAAAATAGAATCCAAGATAAATCCTTAGTTCAACATAGTTTCTAGTACACTTGGTGTGATGAATCCCCATTTATCACCCCATAAAAAAATCATGGACATCCTATCATGTATTATCAACATAGTTTGTGAAAACACCAATGGGATGCTAGAATTTTTCTCTATTGAGTTGTCACTGATGTTAAAGGTCGAATTGATTGTTAGAAAATGGTGGGAAAATTATTCAAGGATAAGTTTGAAATAATTAACATTAATATTTATGTTAATGTTGAAAATACCAAAGGTTGAAATATTTAATTTAAATATTTAAATTAAATATTAAAGTGAAAGGTTGCATATAAATAAAGGGCTTACTTGGTTAAAGATTTAAATATTTAAATATTACCTTGAAGGGGTCAACCCATTATGTTTCAAATTTAAAAATAAAATATTGTTATTCATGTGTATATTCCAAACCTTGAAGTTGAGAGAGACTTGAGCCTCATGATTTTATCAGAGTGTGAACGAAATAAGGAGATAATGGTGAGTCAACTGAGGATAAAAATTGAAGGTATGGAAGCCAAGTAGGAGTGATGAGGTATTGGATGCACAATAGCAGTAGAAGATCACGAAGAAGGTGAAACCCCCATTTGAAGGCCAAGAAGGGTTTCGATTCATGAAGGAGCAACAAAGGTGGTAATAGCCAAAATTCTGAAGATCTTGTGTGTAGAGCAGAGGAAATTGGAGTTTTGTTGATATTTTGCATAGTGGACAAATATTATTACAACCTTGGGAGAGTACCATGAGAATTTGAAGTGCCATAGATAGAAGAAGCATGTTTGCTAGCCATTGAATCCATGCAGAGGAGATATACACAAGCTCTAAGTAACATAGCAGTCAAGACATGTGGAAGGTACATAGTTGAAGATAAACAAAGGCATTGGTTAATGAATAAAATATATACACAAAACCAATAAAAAATACAATGGCCATCCTCGAGTGCAGCAAAAAAAGGTTAGTGTGCATCTAATTTTGGAAGGATAAACACTGATTGGAAAACACTCATTTGATTCAAAGGATAAGTCAAAAGGAAATTTGGTGCAATATCAAAGGAGATAACATGTCTACCTAGGAGAGTAGATTCTTACAATAGAGCACACTCATTTAGAGGAATAAAATGTTGGTTAGGGACAACAAAATGCTAGCATTGAAGACCATTGAAGATATCTATTTTTCAAGGGCATCTTACATGTCTCATCTAAATAACATCTATGCACAGGGGAATCTAGCAATGTCAAACATCTGTGCACTAGAGAATCAAGTGATTTCAAGCATCTGTGCACAGGAGAATTAAGTGATGTAGCCATTGAGGTTGTTGTATGTAATGGCTATGCATAATTTGAGGTAACATTTTATTTGGGAAGAATAATAAAGAAATGTTTGAATTAAAAAGGTATCAAGTTCTATTTTCTTTGGTTGTTTTTTCTATCTTAGCTTGGATCGATAGGAGAATAGGAAGATTTTTTTAAGAGGACTGTGAGTTTCCTTTATCTTGTTTGAGTAGAGGATGACAGAGGCTATGCTTCATATTTATGATGTAATGAATAGCACATCGAAGAAGATGAACAATGTCATTGTATAGTTGAACAAGATTATGAAGGATGGTATTGGCATTGGCAATATATTTCATAGTGTGAGGTTGAGAAAAAGCAAGGTATTAGCATTCTAAATTTCAACATGCAGGTCAGTTATCTAGTGCTAGACTAGGGCTATCTTTGAATATAATGAATGTGAGACATGTGGAAGTGACAGACTTAATGAATGTAAAGAACATATTGGCCATTTGAAGCTTTCTACACTAGTGCATATCATCCTCTATATGTTCATGAAGTTAAAAGAATTCTAGGTAGAATATGTCTGAATTACCTTTAGTTGAAGAAAGCAAACTCAAGAAAAGGGAAGAATTTAAAGAGTAAAAGCAAGGTACAACAGGGATTATAATATCTTGATGAGTAGAGATTAGAGTGCAGATCCAAGAAGATCCTATGATAGAATTATGTGTAGTCCTAGATGCCATTAATGATCAAATTTTGGAGTAGACCTGTGTAATTTTGTTGATCAGTTTTATATCTGAAGATCGGTGCCTTTAGATTTGATATTGGTGCCTCAAGGATATTGGTGTCTCTCGTAGGTTGGTTCCTACATTATTGTAACAAGGAGATTGGTGTCTCCCATAGGTTGGTGCCTACATTATTGTAACAAGTATATTGGTGTCTCCCATAGGTTGGTGCCTACATTATTGTAAGAAGAAGGTTGGTGCCTACATTATTGTAACAAGTATATTGGTGAATCTTGTATGTTGGTGCCTACTTATTTATACAAGGGAATTGGTGTCTCTTGTAGGTTGGTGCCTAAAAATATTTTCAAAAAATAAAAGTAATATTTTGTCATGGTTTTCTCCCAAAAGGGTGTTTCCACGTAAAATCCTTGTCTCTTGTGTGTATGATGATTCACTATTGCATTCATATTATTGTAGTTATTGTTTTGGAAAGAAAATTTTTATCTTATACTATTCACCCCCCTCTTAGTATAAGCATGTGTTTCTTAAATTGGTATCAAAGTAGGTTCCTTCATGAAATTCTAACCACTTGAAGGAAGATCTTATAGGAATACACATTTTTCACCAAGAAGGTTTTTTGTCAAGTAGGGTTCCATTTTTCTATGGGACTAACTATGCTTTCTGTAGTGTGATGACAAACCTATTTTATGTAACATAGCTATGATATATGAAAATCTATTGAGGATGGGTTCACACCACCTACAACCCCTCCCATGGGAGATACCAATCCATTGTTACATTATTGTAACAATTATATTGGTGTCTCCCATAGGTTGGTGCCTACATTATTGTAACAAGGATATTGGTGTCTCCCATAGGTTGGTGCCTACATTATTGTAACAAGGATATTGGTGAATCCTATATGTTTGTGCCTACGTATTTGTACAAGGGGATTGGTGTCTCTTGTGGGTTGGTGCCTACAAATATTTTGAAAAAATAAAAGCAATATTTTGTCATGGTTTTCTCCCAAAAGGGTGTTTCCACATAAAATCCTTGTCTCTTGTGTGTATGATGATTCACTATTGCATTCATATTATTGTAGTTATTATTTTGGAAAGAAAATTTTTATCTTATACTTTTCACCCCCCTCTTATTATAAGCATGTGTTTCTTCAATTGGTATCAGAGAAGGTTCCTTCATGAAATTCTAACCGCTTGAAGGAAGATCTTATAGGAATACACATTTCTCACCAAGAAGGTTTTTCATCAAGTAGGGTTCCATTGTTCTATGGGACTAACTATGATTTCTGTAGTGTGATGATGCAAACCTATTTTATGGAACATAGCTATGATATATGAAAATATATTAAGGATGGATTCACACCACCTACAACCCCTCCCATGGATCGAGATAGAAATAAACCATTTGAAAATAATGCCAAGGTAATGAATACAATATTAAGTGGGTTATGTGAATCAGAGTTTATGAAATTCATGCAATGAACCTTAGCCAAATAACTATGGGAAAAGTTACAAAGAACATATGAAGGAGACAACAAGGTTAAAATGGCAAAACTTTAAACCCATAGAAGAAATTTCAAAGACTTAAATATCAAATATGAGGGAAATATTGCCAAATTCTGGTCTGTGTTGATGAAATTATCAACACCATTCATGGACTTGGAGAAAGTATTAATGAATCTAAGATTGTTCAAAAAGTCTTAAGGTCACTTCCCATGAGGTTTGATGTGAAGGTCTTGGAGATTGAAGAAATGAAGGATCTTAAAACCTTAAGCATGGATGATTTACATGGAATTCTTATAGCCTATGAGATGAGGACTGAAAAATATCAAATATCCAAATGGGAGGTCATGTTTAAAGCTTTAAAGAAGACAAATAATAAGGAATCAGAGTCAAGTGAAGAATTGAGCAGTGGAGAAGAAGTCAAATTTGTATGAAGAAATAAGAAGGGATCAATAAAACACAAAGGTAAGTGTAGACACTAAAATCTGGTCAACACGATTAGGCAATCAAAAGCACTGGTTAATTGACACCATATGCCCCCCTTTGGCAATCCTTAGAGGTTTAATAGTGGTCCTAGCCAATTTTGGGAGCTTTTACCCCACTTTTGGGAAGTTTTGGGGTATGTAGGCATGGTCATCCCACCCAAGTATGGCCACATTTAATGGTCATCCCACCCAGGAATGGTCGTGTGTGGTCGTTCCTGGGTGGGATGACCATGAGCTTTGACCCCAAAAAAGTCAAAATATGGATAAATGGCACCCAAAAACTACTATTTTCCCTACCTATTAAAGCACATAGGTTAGAGGGTGCATAATCCTTATGATATACTACATGAGGGAAGCCAAATAGGGAGATTCTCTTCCCCCTCCAATGCATGCCACCCTGTTGGCCAAATGATTCATCTTGCACTGCATGCCCTCACATGTCTTCATGCCCAAAGGCTTCCTTTGGATATAAAGTGGATCCATTTTCCACACAAACTATAGATAGGAGTTTTGAGATATAGCAATGAAGTGCTACCAAGATTTCGCCTCATATTTTTGTTCTTTTTCCCCTTGGAATATATACCTAGAGAAGGAGGTTTGCGAGTGAAATAAGAGGTGCAATTTGTTTGTAAAACTGAATCAATCGAGTGAATTTCACCACCAAATTTGACAAAAACACTATTAGGAGGGTTTTGGACCAATTCATGGAGGAATTGGTGATAAATTAGGTGCAAAATTAGTGGTCATCCCATCCCAGGATGGTCCCCATTCTATGACATTTTCCACTATCCCTACAAGGTACAAGGATAGATCTATACATTATTTCTTTACTTTTACTTTTTAGTTAGATTCTATATTATTATATGAACATTCTTTCAAAATTTCATGCATTTTGGAGCTATATTGAGCGAGATATCACATTTTTAGTGTTTTGCAAGGTCTTATGCAGGTCTACGGAGTTCATCTGGAGATTCACATGAAACGGTTATTGATTTAGCAAATATGACCATGTTGGTTGTCTTGAAATCTTATTTTATGCATTCTGTCCAAATTTCATGCATTTTGGATATGTTTAGGGGCATAAATTTCTCGCTTTGGGTTTTATAGGTTGGAAAAGTGCACTGCAATTATGCCACTCCATCGAGTGCAATTTTGGTTCTTTTTTAGTGATATCTTCCCAAAACCATATATTTTACATACCTATGCAATTTCAAGTCATTTGGAGTTTATTTAGATAGACGTATTGCATATTCATGTTTTCTAGCCTTTTAGTGCCTATGGGGTTTGCATATTTTCAATATATGCACTTGCTATTTAATGATTCTAGTTTCCTTGTGTGTAGGTGCAGGTTCCTACAATGCATGAGGAAGGAGCACAAGATCATAATACCATATAACAAAGTTGCGGCATCATAGGTTCACCCACATTAATTGTGGGTATGAGGAAGAACATTGGAAGTGCACACAAGCTTCTTTATAAGGACTTGATCCTTGGTAACCCATCATTTTGTAAACAATTTTATCACATTAAGATCCCTAAATGGGACATCTATGTAACCATTGTTCTTATTTACCAAATTAAATAAAGAGAAACACCTTTTCTTGCACTTATTTGGCTTATATGGTTGCTTAAATTTGTCCTTTTGTAATGCTTGTTTAAACACCAGATTCAAATGTATATTGTTTAGAACTCTTAGGTGCACCATTTTTTCCCTACTTAAATAAGCATACCATAAAATTTTTTAATTGTGGTAATATTTTTCACTATGCAGCTAAGTGCCCACAAGCTGGAAGTAGTAGCAGTGAAGAAGAGGAGGAACACAAGAAAAAGAAGGAAAGAAAATTTTATCATGAAAAAAAAGAGGTACGGTCAAAGAAAGCATGAGAAGAAGATCTATCAAAGGCACAAGAAGATTTTTTATGTTGAAGAAGCAATAAGTTCTTCTAAAAACAGTGATAAAATCCTCTTCGATAGTGAAAGAGAAGAAATCCTATTTATGGCCATGGAGGTAAAAGAAGATGCTCCTGTTGTTGAAAAACAAGAAGAGGAAAAAGACCCAAAAAATGAAGAGGAAGCCATAGTTGACATAGAATATGAACTTATTTTTGCTCTTGAAGAGGTGAAGAGGCTTAGAAAGAAGAACTTAATATTGAAGACTCAAGTACAAGAGGATGAGAAAACAAAGGTAAAGTTTTCACAAGAACTTATCAACTTAAAAATTAAAATTGAAGAGGCAAAGTGGATTGAAGAAGTTATGACTGAGTAGTTAAAGGCAAAAGTGTTGGAATGTGAAAAACTGGAACATGATATTATCTCTTTGAGGAAGGAAGTTGAAAAATCTAATGATAAGATACAACAAAATATTAGGTTTGAGAAAAGCACAAAAATCTTGGATGATATTATCAAAGCATAGAGATCTTTGGTTATAAAGACTGGACTTGGTTTTGAAGAAAGTCAAAAGAAACAAAAGGAGGATTCAAGCTAAAAAATAATAGAGGCATTAAAGAAAATAATTAAATAAGATCTAGAGACCTATGCTGATGTGTTAAGAAGTGGAAGAATCAAGAAGGAAGAAAACAAAGCATCATCACGAACCAAGGTCCATAATAGAAACAACAATGAAAAAACCATGTGGTCATATCCTCCAAGGAAATCAGATAGGGTTCAATATTTCTTCTAGGGTTATTGTGTTTCATGTCACCAATTTTTTCATAAAGTTGTACATTGCAGGGTTCGTGCTAAAAATTAGTTTGGCTTCACCAAGAGGAATTTCAATTCATTTGCACCTCTCATGGACTACAACATCATTTGTTACAAATGTAATAATTTTGGGCATAGATCTAAATGGTGTAGAATGGTGTTTCCTGAACTTCCAAAATCAAGTAATAAGGAGGATGGTCAAACTATTCAAAAGGGTATGTCCTCCAATTTTTAGAAAAAGAAAATAAAACAAGAAAAGGAGACATATGAGTTGGGAGTAGTTTTACTCTCATCTCATAATTGAATGTCTCTATTAAGAGCAATTAGAAAGGAGGCATTGTCAAGTGTCTTATCCTTTAGTCCTGAGAAGCCTTTGCAATTGATGTCAAAGGGAATCAGTTTGGAATTTTAGTAAGGGGGAGTAGCTTGTGATTTGATTGCAATAAAGGATAGGTTTTTTGTAGGGTTGCCATCAATGACAAAGGGGGAGATTGTTAGAATTATTCTCTATTGAGTTGTCATTGATTTCAAAGGTTGACTTGGTTGTTAGAAAATGGTGGGTGAATTATTCAAGGGCAAGTTTGAAATATTTAACATTAATATTTATGTTAATTTTGAAAATACCAAAGGTTGAAATATTTAATTTAAAGATTTAAATTAAATATTAAAGTGAAAGGTTGCATATAAATAAAGGGTTTACTTGGTTAAAATATTTAATATTTAAATCAAAGATTTAAATATTACCTTGAAGGGGCCAACCCCTTATGTTTCAAATTTAAAAATAAAATATTTTTCTTCATATATATATTCCAAACCTTGTGGTTGAGAGAGACTTGAGCCTCAGGATTTGCTTGGAGTGCAAAAAAGAAGGAGATAATGGTGAGTCAAGCAAGGATGAAAATTGAAGGCATGGAAGCTGAGTAGGACCAATGAGGTATTGGATGTGCAACATCAGTGGAATATCACAAAGAAGGTGAAACCCTTGTTTGAAGGCTAAGGAGGGTTTTGGTTGGTGAAGGAGCAACAAAGGTAATAACAACTAAAATTATAAAGAGCTTGTGTGCAAAGCAGAGGAAATTAGAGGTTCGTTGATATTTTGCATAGTGGACAAATATTGTCACAACCTCAGGAGAGTACCATGAGAATTTGAAGCACCTTACATAGAAGAAGCATGTTCACTAGTCATTGAATCCATGTAGAGGAGATATATGCAAGCTCTAAGTAACGTAGCTGTCAAGACATGTGGAAGGTACATAGTTGAAGATAAATGAATGCATTAGTTGATGAATTGAAGATATATGCAACACCAATAAATAATACAATGGTCATCCTCAAGTGCGGTAAACAAAGGTTAGAGTGCATCTAATTTTGTAAGGACAAACACTAATTGGAAAACACTCATTTGATTCGAAGGAGAAGTCATAAGGAAAGTTGGTGCAATATCAAAGGAGAAAACATGTCTACCTAGGATATTATATTATTCCAATAGACCACACTCATTTGGAGTAGTAAAATATTGGTCAGGGATAGCAAAATGCCAGTGTTGAAGACCATTGAAGATATTCATTTTCCAAGGGTTTCTTTCGCATCTCATCTAAATAACATCTATGCACAAGATAATCAAGCAACGTCAAACATTTGTGTACAATAGAATCAAGTGATGTCAAGAATCTATGCATAGGAGACTTAAGCAATGTAGCCATTGAGGTTGTTGTGTGTAATGGCTACACAAAATTAGAGGTAACATTTTAATTTGGGAAGAATAATAAAGAAAGGTTTGAATTAAAAAGGTATCAAGTTCCATTTGCTTTGGTTGTTTTTCTATCTCGGCTTGGATTGGTAGGAGTCTAGGAAGAATTTTTTTAAGAGGATTGTGGGTTTCATTTATCTTGTTTGAGTAGAGGATGACAGAGGTCATGCTTCATATCTATGATGTAACAAAAAATGCATCAGCGAAGACAAACAATGTTATTGTATAGTTGAACAAGATTATGAAGGATGGTATTGGCATTTGCGATATCTTTCACAGTGTGAGGTTGAGAAAAAGCAAGGTATTGACATTCTAAATTTCAACATGCAGGTCAGTTATCTAATGCTAGACTAGGGCTATATTTGAATTTAATGAATGTGAGACATGTGGAAGTGATATAATTAATGAATGTAAAGAATATATTGGTCATTTGAAGCTTTCTACACTAGTGCATAGCATCCTCTATGTTCATGAAGTTAAAATAATTATGGGTAGAATATGTCTGAATTACCTTTAGTTGAAGAAAGTAAACTCAAGAAAAGGAAAGAATTTAAGGAGTGAAAACAAGGTACAATAGGTATTATAATATCTTTATGAGCAGAGATTAGAGTGCAGATCTAATAATATCCTGTGATAGAATTATGTGCAGTCATGGATACCATTAATGATCAGATTTTGAAGTAGACCTGTGTAAGTTTGTTGATCATTTTTGTATCCGAAGGTTGGTGCCTTCAAATTTGAGGTTGGTTCCTCAAGGAGATTGGTGTCTCTCGTAGGTTGGTGCCTACATTATTGTAACAAGGATATTGGTGTCTCCCGTAGGTTGGTGCCTACATTATTGTAATAAGGATATTGGTGTCTCATGTAGGTTGGTGCTTATGTATTTGTACAAGGGGATTGGTGTCTCCTATAGGTTGGTGCCTACAAATATTTGAATAAATAAAAGCAATATTTTCTCATATTTTTCTCCCAAAAGGGTGTTTCCACGTAAAATCCGTGTCTCTTGTGTGTATGGTATTTTTTGCATTGATTCACTATTACATTCATATTATTGCAGTTATTATTTTGGAAAGAAAATTTTTATCTTATACTGTTCACCCCCCCTCTCAGTATAAGCATGTGTTTCTTCATGGGACTCACCCTCATTATCCATTATTTTTACTCAAAATTTGACCAAATTCCTCAATTTTAAGGTAAATTTAAATTCATCACAAATTAAGTGATTGGATGTAGATTGAAGAGAAATTTTCCAAGTATTTACATAGTTAGCGATAAACTCCAATTTGGTATTTATTCACTCTATATTGAGTGAATAACCTACACATAGTGTAAGTTTATTTTTTGAGTGATTTGAAACATTTTATAAGCAATTCATTCCAAATCTATCCAGTTTGTACAAGTTGAATCTAGAGAACTTTATTAAGATCAAGAACTTGATTTATCAATCCTAGTCTCAAACTAACCTTAAATTTAAAATTTTAATTTATATTAAATTATTATAGGTGTGTTTTGAATGGTGATTCTATTATGAACATTACAATCATAAAAAATGCAAAGCAAGTGAATGAGATAGCACCAAAAACCAAAAAAATCTTAATTTTAATTCCAAATCTACATCTACCATGGGTAGAAAGTAATTAGGATGAGTCTGAGAAGAATTTTATAAGTCCTCACTCAAGAAAAAATCTTCTCTATAATAGGAGGGATTCTCTATTTGAGGCCATTTTCTCAAAAAACAATTAAAAATTATCAAAGTCTATGTCATCTAGCAATTCACTCTGATTGGCTAGAAATTCACTCCATAGTAGTAAAGTTTATCCAAGTAAATTTAATGAGCGATTCACCTAGGTTCTATGGATCAATTCACTCATAAATAAAATTTATTTCCCAAAATCCTCCAAGTAGAGGGATTCATACTAGAACCAAAGCACTTGGCCCTCAACCTATCAAAAATTTTAAAATTTCAATTTAGCAAGAAATTTACTTGAATTTACTATTGTTTTGCTTTAATTTTCTAGTGAATCACTTTATAAGTTAATATCTTAAAAAAAAATCAATTTACATTCTTGGTAATTATTTGCTCCAACTTTATAATATTTTGATCTAACTATATAGTGAATTTTCTGAGTTTGTTAGCAATTCATTACAGTTTCCAAGTGAATCACTTGACAAACCAAATTTTGTAAATATTTATATTTTAACCTCTAAACTTTACTTATGTAAGTCCATACATGGGATAATCTAGGTCTAAACTAATTTTAGGGTAGGTAGGGTTTTTATTCTTTCTTGAATCCATAGCCAATGACCAAGGTAGAATCTAAGATAAGCCTTATTACTATTGTAGTAATAAAATGAAATTTGACATGGAGGTTGGTAATTGACTCATTCCAGAAGAACTTTGTTGAATTATGGAAATAAAGTATAAAATAATAGAAATAAATAATATATAATCCTAAATATAAGTGATCTTTAGGAAAAGAAAGTTTATGTATAAGGAAAAGAGAAGCAAAAATGGAAGTCACTAATCTAGGACCACAAATTTCTTCTACCATATTTCCTAAAATCATCTTTCACTTTACTTCCATTCTTGTTTCTTCTACTTCCCTCTCAATTTTATCTTTCCATATTATTTCTTCTACTCTCTCTTATCTATTTTCCCCTATATTATTTTTTCCATCCATCCCCCCTCATGTAAGTGCATTTTTAGTCTTAGGGTCACTAGAAATTTATTTGTTTAGGGTGTAGGGTCATATCACATGTCATCTCCTCTTTATTTTTCCATGCCATAATTCATGTCACCTCACCCATCCTTTGGTTCCCCCACACCACAAGCATAATTATGTCACCTCATGTTTCATTGTATCAATCCATCTAATCATCCATAATTACCTGATCCATACAATCATCTACATTATTATGTCAAATTGGCATCCTTGTCTTCATTGGCCAATAGTCACCATAGGTACAAAAATACTCTCCCCTTAAAAAGCATAAAAAATATTCAATGTAATCCAAAATATGAAATATAACCTTACCCTACATGTCCATAAGTCATTCCCTCACTTGGTGAAAAGGGACCAGTGAGTGAAAAGATAGAGAAAGAATATCATGCACTATGTAGCAGACAAGAATATACATTGATAAAGAGAACATCAATGAAAAGAGAGCCAACATATACCATATTCATGATTGAAAACATTAGTTTATGAAAGGAAGAAGAGAACTATTAATCATCAAGGCATTTACAATATGAAATAGGATAATCCAAGTCCCTTTGGGACCTAAGGGTGCTAAAGCAAACTAAAAATTTATTAGGTCAAGTCCTATTATAATAATGTGAAAGTGATAAGATAAAGTAAAGTACAAAGGACATTTATTGTAGACACCTAAAATGCGTCATGTCGAGGGTGACTACTCATATGGACATGCTACAAAACCATATGGAGGATCTTGGATAGACTCCAAGATAGAGCAGTGGTTCTAACCACTCAATTTAGGCATTTTGGCCTAAGCAATCTAAAACGCAGCCCAGACCTACGGTCTATAGTCTAAATCATGGTTGAAACCTATGGTCTTCAGTCTGGACCGCAACTATGACCTATGGTCTTAAAGTGAAGTTCAGTTAGGCCTTCCATCCAAGCCAAATCGGTTGGAATAGCTAAAAGATATAGAAGGAGGTAGTTGAAGGATGAAATATTCTAGAGGCTTCCATCCAAACTATCCTAACCACCCTTCTTGGTCTTGGCTTCTCTAAGAAGCCACACCTAGCCCTAGGGGCATGCTATAAATACCCACTCCAAATGGGGATAAAAGGAGAGAGAGTTAATTGATCAAGAGAGCAGTGAAGCCCTGTCAAATTGCATACTAAATCTGTTCATTTGAGAGCCCCTTTGCTATTCACCTAAAGACTAATTAGCCATGGATGTCCTAGGTGCCTAAGAGATTCAAGAAACACAAATTCGGGTAAATGAATGTCCTTCATAGTGATTTGACCACCAAATTCTATCATAGGACAACAAAGGCGACCCTTGAACATCAATTTGGATAAGGAGGTCAAGCCCACTACCCCTAATTCTAAGGGAAAACCTATCAGAGATTAAACCACGGCTTTCAACCATGCTTCACAGTGTAGACCACCCATCATAGATGTGGTTTGCAATAGGTTATTGATCACCTTACTTGCTTTGCTTTTAACCGCATAGATTAGTTATATTAGTCTTTTCATAGGTTTAATTGCATTTTAGAGAAACTCTGACCGTAGGAATTGGTTATTTCATGCATTGTGTTAAGTAAGATTATATTGGTTTTTTTATGCACTTTATTGCCCCTAAATTGATTTTTTATCCATGCATCATTTGCTTATTCACGTCCTTCATGTTGTATTATAATTCTTGATCAAATTAGAATAGTTTAAAGTCTTTCTTTATGTTTTATTGTTTTACTAGTTTAATGGTATTTACATACATATTTACTTAAAGGGCCTCATCACGAGAGGCTATCAATATTTTTAATCGTGTACTATTGTTTCTTGTTCACAAGGAGACAGGTGCAAGAGGAGCTTATGTAATAAGCCTTCCACATCATGAAGAAGGGGGGTCAGCTCCACCCTAAGGTAGTTTGTGACGAATCAATAGAGCATTATAAGTGCACCTACCCTATTGAGGGTATTACAAATTGTAATATCAGTATCATCGCTCAAGTGACCCTAAGAGGGCATTTTTGTAATCAAATCTCATTCAAATATTAATACAAGAAACCTTACGTTGTTTTTGTTCAATTTATGTACTTGTGTGAATATTTATGCTTTCATGATGATATAGATCAATACAGTAGCTAGGTGCATGCTCCGTGGTTAGGTCAGATGGCGATCATGGTGGAACTCCGCATTTCTAGCCCTTGAGTATTGACATCTTTGTTTTTTTTTCATCTTAGGTGCTAACCATAGCTTTCAGCTGCAGTTGTTTTTTGGCCCATGACTATAACCTGCGGTCACCACTGCAGCCTATAGATCGGACCTACGGTTAACATAGGAAAAGGTAGACAACAAGAAACTTAGTGGGAAATAGAGTAGGAGCTAAGGTAGGCCCCAATTTCACTATTTGTTTGGAATTTTTTGCTCTATGTTTTTCCAAAAAGCATTGAACTGTTGCAAACTAGGAACTTAAATAAAAAAAGTCAATGAACAAGTCTTAGTTTATTTCCATTTTCCTTTCATTAGAAAGGTGGTTTTGGGAACAGTGGACCTCTGTGTGCAGTTCGTCCCTAAATATAGCGACCTTGATAGAGATTGTGTGTCGTTTGCATGCTTAAGGCCCAATGAGCGGCCATATCATTGTAATTGCATCGTCAAAATTTCATATAGGATATTAGCATGCATTCTTTTTTAATTTGAAACATTCCTTTATTTTCATGCATATCATGTAGGAATGATCATTATGCTCTTCTATGCATTTGTCATTTTTGCAAAGTAAAAGGAACCACACACACCACCTAGCACTTAAACGCTAGTGAGTTGGGCTTCATCTCTAACCACTAGTAGGGTTCAATGATGGTGGGCGTAATTACCATCCGTTGGCCCAAATCCCATGTATCTTGTGTTACTAGACCATACCTGGTCCAAGATACTTTCGTACACTAAAAAATTTGTATATACTCCTCTTTGGAGGGTATGTCGCTGATTGGGGGAAAATGGGTGAGGAACTGGGAGGACCTGTGCCTCCTAACCATGTGTGGGCTTCACTTCCACATATTATAGGTTGGTTTACATGACTTGGGTTTCATCGCCAAGTTGTCGAGCTACGGGTATATAGGTGAAATCCAATTTAACTAATTATAAAATCCAATAATATTTCAAAATGCGTAAGATTTTCTAACACTGATACAACACATCTGAAAACAACACCAAACAATTTAGGGCTAACAATAAAAATTTAAAAGGATATAATCATCATTTGTATACCTTATTTGCATAATAAAACACATCTAGATGTTAGGTACACAAATGGTGAACACACGGGGTGATCGTCAAAGGTCTAGAACCAATGTCTATGATCAACCCTCAATTGGTTCACAATAGCATGTGTCGAGTCCTCATACACATGAGCAAACCAAATGATGTTCAACGAGCATTAGAGGTGACAACTCAACACAGGGAGATCCCATTAAGTAGACCCCCAATAGATGAGCTTCATTACACTCCTTTAGGCATAATACTGAGCACAGAGCTTCTCTGCATGAGGATGCTCTACTCCAAAGCCATTATTGAGACTGCACTACACACGAATCTATGGGATCGGTCAAGGAATATGTTGTGTAGGGGACCAAGTTGGTTCCCATATGTACTAGGTCCACAAGAGGTTCTAACCCTCCATAGTTAGAGTATAGATGGACCAGATATCCACCCATTTAGGAGCAAGAGGATAGGCTCACTTATGAGCATAGGTCCATCCATACTCCCGTGCATGGTCCACCACATAATATCACCATTGATATATGAAATGTGGGAGCTAATGTAACACCACTGCATGAGCGTTGGAGGTCTAGAAAGTTAGATGGTCTAGGTAGTGTTCTTAAGTAGCTAAGATGCAAGCCTACAGCTCTGCCCACTCATGCTCCGAGTGAGCATAGCGGTAGTTGTATCAAGATCACTATAGAGCATGGAGAGGCTTCTAAGTGCCCTCATGTCACATGTCTGCCATCAACATATTTTTTTTATGGGTATAGAACCCATAAGGTAGCTCGTACAAAGCACACACACAAAAGGCCTCCCATGGACGACCAGATTGATAGATCACATAGACTGGTGTCTGAGAAAATATGTCAACTCCTCCAAGATCAATTAGAGGATGCTTGCCTAGAGAGGCAACATATTGAAGATGAAAATATTCAAGCACAAAGACTCATACGACAGAGATTATATGAGCAATGCATGCATGTGGAGCATATTATAGCTCAGAAGGAGCACATAGAGCAGGAGGATCGGCTAGCCAGGGCTGGCCTATACCCTCTTAAGGAGCATAGAGAGCATGTGCATAGGAGGGTTGTGTCCCTAGCCGATATGCATGAGGAGCGTAGAGACGCTCGTACTCATGTTAGTGCCCAATAGAGGGAGCAACTGTCGTCACTCAATGATCTTAGATAGAGGCAACATGAACATGTAGACGTATATGGATACGATCAGGAGTATCCTGAGAGTTATCAAGTTGAATATGAGGAACAACCATGTCCTCCACCTTCCTCAAAGAATACATTACCTCCTATAATGCCTCCATGTTAGCTTAGGGAGGAGGACTTTTTGTCTTCTAAGGTGTATAAGGTTTTGGTCGATAATGTCAAAGCCATAGAGAGGCAAGGCATGACTATGCAAAAGTCGACATTGAGGAAGATACACAATGAACCTCTAGACCCATCAGTGCCTACAACTCCATATCCCGAGCATTTTGATATGACCAGGTTAGAAGGATTCAAGGGTGATGAGGATGCCCAAGAGCATGTTATGAGTTTTTTGGATGCTTATTTCTATATAAAGAGTCATGATGCCTTGTTGTTGTGCACCTTCATTATGAAACTCTTTGGCACAACCTGAGAGTGGTTCAACCAATTGAAGAAACATAGTATTACTAGTTTCGAGCAATTAGCTGATGCATTTCTTGAATGCTATTCATTTGGCATCAAGAAATAGTCCAACATTTCTGATTTGGCTGCACTAGCTCAGCGCGACTACAAGCCCATCGAGCAATACGAAAGGAGATGGCGTAGAATAATGGAAAAGCTGCCATTTCCTATTCCTATAGAAAAATTGACATGAATGTTTACAAAGAGTTGTGCCAAGCAAATCTCGCTATTGTTGTAGCTATAGTAGTACACTATATTCGACGAAGCTGTGGTGCAAGCCAAGGTGATCGACGACATCAAGTTGCAAAAAGGTAACTTAAAGCTTAAGACTAGGAAAGAAGGGTTTAAAAAGAGTACTATGAAGCAACAGGGCAAGCAGGCCCACATGAATCAAGTAGTACTAAAAATTGGAGGAGAGGACAAGGGACAGAAAAAGCCTAATTATCAGGCCCAACCTCCTCCTGCGTGTTATGAGGCATGCAAAAACAACTATAAGGGAAAAAAAAGAGAAGAGCGCCCACCTCACTAGTTCACACCTCTGATGGAATCGATGACTTCAATTTTCCATCAACTATGCGAGGCCAAGGCCATACGATTACCCAAGGTCAAATTAATAGATCTGAATGTGCCAAAGTTGAAGTGGCATCAAGACAATTTATTCTACATATTCCATAAAGCGAAAGGCCACGACATCAAGACATGTTGGTCCTTCAAACACATTGTATAGAACATGATAGAAAAAGGAGAGCTTGTAGTACCAGGTAATCCATAGGCACTTGACAACAAAAACATGGGGATTTTTTAGAATCCACTACCTAATCACGAGGCACCTCATAACAACACTGGCTAGGTCAATCAAGTGAGAATCGAACCACCTACCCAAGGGTTCGTAGGCATGGTCAATGTCATTACTAGACATGGGAGGTACGATCAACCGAATCAACCTCATGCTCCCATAAACATACAAGCTACATCAGATCAATGGCCAGCTCAGAACATTCTAGGCCCACCAACTAGACTGGTGGTGACCATAAGGAGCAGGTTAGTTCAAAACCTGCAGATAACTCTTACAAAGTTGTCAATAAATGAGCTTATTCAGTAGTCCCCTAGATAGAGGGAGACTCTTATGGACATTTTGAGGTCCATTGAGGTACAGTCCCAAGATGCACGTGCATTTACAAATTTCATGGGAGATGTACAACAGTGTCAGGAACCCATGATACAATTTTATGATCATGAAGTGAATATGGTTTCTACTATTATGGCTGACCCGTCGCTACATATTATCATGTGTTAACCACATGCCTTTCAAAAGGTTCTTGATCGACACTAGGTCCTCAATCAATATAATTACGACCAAGGCATTGACCCATCTCAAGTTACCCAAATCACACATTGTGCCTACCACCTTTACGTTGAGAGCGTTTAATGATGCACTATGCTCGATGGTTGGTATAATTGTTCTACTTGTTCAAGTGGGACTCAATACCATCTCTATGATGTATCACGTGATAGAGGGTGCCATGCAGTACAAAATTCTACTCGAAATGCCTTGTATTCATGAAATTATTTGTGTCCCCTCTATCTTGCATCAATGCATGAAGTACATTCATAAGGGACAGGTTCACGTAGTGTCCTCGGATGAAGAACCATTCAAGTTCATGAACCTCAAAAATTTACAAGGGAGTTTTGTACTTCCATCGACACACTTGGATATCTGACTAGCTTCACTAGTTAATATTTCGAGAGGTAAATTGGCAGCCCATGCTCAACCATCGACATTTGTGTCATGCAGATCTGAGCATATGACTGTAACTTCTCTAAAACTGACTACATCAGCATTGCATCAGTAATATGAGAAGCTAAAGGTGAAATTGGGTGAGAAAGTAGAATATCATAGACCCAGACCAGTCACCAATGAGACTCCCACTCCCATGGATGTGGAAGAACCTCAAGACAAAGTCAAGGAGGCACCTCAGCCTACTTTACCTGCATCTTCAACAGGGTCATCTGCACCATAGGTGACCATTCATCTAGCTAGCACAGGGTTGGGTGAGTATCTTATGCAAAATATTCCTTTCAGACCTATCCTGAAGACTGCACAAGAGATGGGCTGACTATACGCCCATCAATTTTTGATTGGATCTGTAGTGTCGTTGGGTGAGCCACCCAACCAAACAAATTTCGTCTATGTAGGGCTAGATTAGGCACCCACCAAAATATTCATAGATGAGGATGATGACGAGCCATTCACTGTAAATGTGCACTATTTGTCCAACTCGAAATACACCATGCATATTTTTGAGTCGTATCATTGGCATGGACACGGCCTTGGTCTTTTCAAACAAGGACGTAGGACTTTGCTCGAACCTCATTATCAGTTAGCTATTGATAGGTTTAGGTTAGGTTTATAGGTATAGGATCATGATGATTTGCTTACTGTATCCTTAGATCGCATGTACCTGAGTTTGGGGGATGATGTGGATTTTAATCTATATCACGCTAATCCTTCTAGCTATTGGAGGACTATCTAGACGGTATCTTTTGTTACCATAGGGCCACCCGATTCATATCATGATGGGACCTTAGAGGACAACCCTGGAGACAACCTGGATAACCAAATCTGTAGTGCTATCGATGACACTGGTATGCAGGGGCATAACCCCACTATTGTAGGTGATCTCGAGTTAGGAGATCTTTGTGATAATGATGGAGAGGAGTCCACCTTCAAAATGAGTGGACCTAGTTATGATGCAAATGATGAGTCCTCAAATGATGATCAATATAAGGAGGAAATCAAGCCGACCTTTCCAAGTCTGACATTTATATGCCATCTACTACCTATGGAACAAGTGGAAGAGATGAACGAGTGCTTCATAGTCGATAGTGATTATAAAAATGAAAAAGAGGAGGCCTATTTAAGGCCTCGCCTAGCTAATCTCCCACTGTGCATAGACACAATAGAGTGGTACATCCATGGTAGTGACCATAGTGATGTATATGAGAGGACCAATTCCAAGCTCGTGTATCCACAATATCTATTGCCTAGGGAATCAAAGCATGTTATGGAGGAAGTCCCTCCCAACACTGAGTGCTCTAAGGAAGAAGCAACACCAGTTTATGTGGCAGTATCATATATACGATTTTTCTATCAAATTTATCTAGATAGTGATGATAGTGACCATAGAATTAGATACATGGGGCCACATCTGGCAGATCTCATGGGGGAAGTGACATATTGTATTTGTAAAGTGATGATGAGGATTCGTTGGAGATGGCCTATTTGGGACCTCATCGCCTACATAATAGGCCTCCACCTTGAGGTCCCCCACCTATTATAGTTGTAGGTTTGCATCGGGAGATCAATATCCATCACAACCTGAGGGAAAGAAGAGAGCTCGAAGAGAGGTATTAGGAACTCTTTCCCCATCCGCCTACGTACATAGAGCTCCTTGAGCCGAGAGATCCCATTTTGCAGCTAGTGCATTGGGAGGATCTAGTTATACGGGTATCCCACAGAGAGGATATGTTTGTGCTCATACCATCCAAGCCAGATATTAGGTATAGAAGCTACACTTTAGATATAGATTTTTGTCCATGTGGTTCAGGAGATCAATTCCATTCCATCAGCATGGTCTCTGTCAATTTTACTCCACTCTGCAATCCAGTAGATATGTCCAAACCTCTACATCTGAGCATGGATGCTATCAATTGGGATCGTGTTGACTTGCTATTCTAGCCTAAATATTTCTTCCCTAATGAAGAAATGTTGCAACCATTTCATTTTGCACTAGGTTGTGCTTATGATGTTTGTCACATTGAGGGTGCTTCCCACAAGGAACATGTGAACCCGACTGATGACATCCATATAATTCCTACACCTCACCAGCTTGAGGAGGGATCACATATGTTAGTAGAGAAAACCTTCGATGTGGATATCAATAAAGATCCCACCAATACAAATAAGGTTATATTTAGAGAGAGTCTCACTCTGGATGAGCGTGATAGCATCATCCCTCTACTGAAAGAGAGACCTGATCTCTTTTCTTGGAATTACAAATACATGTCGGGTCTAGATCCAAAATTGGTTACTCGTAACATTTTGTTAGATCTATCAAAGAATCCAGTCAAGAAAAAACTTAGAAAAATGCATCCAATAGTAGCCTTAATGGTGAAAGACGAGTTACAAAAGTTGTTGGACATATAGTTCGTCATCTCCATCGACTATCTAGCATGGGTATCCAATATAGTACCCATAGGAAAGCCAAATGGAAGGGTTCGTATTTGTATGGATTTTAGAGATCTCAATAAGGCTACACCCAAAGATTCATTTCCATTGCCAAATATTGATGCTCTGGTAGATGCTACTGTAGGTCACGAAATGCTCTCCCTTATGAACAATTTTTCTAGATACAATCAGATTCGTATTAAACCTGAAGATCAACATAAAAACGTGTTTATAACACCATGGGGGAAATTTTGCTACAAATTTATGCCATCCAGTCTTAAAAATGTTGGTGCCACATATCAATGGGCAATGACATATATCTTTCATGACTACATGCATAAAATCTTAGAAGATTATATTGATGACTTACTAGCTAAGTTGTTGCTGCAAGTAGAGCATGCAGAGGTCTTAAGGAAGGTCTTCGATTGCCTGATAGAGCATAATGTCATATTGAATCCTAAGAAGTGCGTATTTGGCATAACTTTAGGTAAACTCTTGGGATTCATCATTTCTAAACGAGGCATCAAAGTAGACCCAGCAAAGGTCAAGGCTATTCTAGAGATGCATACTCCCACTAATATCAAATAACTAAGAAGCCTTCAGGGAAAAGTAGCGTCCATAAAGTGATTCATCGCTCAATTATCAGATAAATATCGAACCATGAATCAACTGCTATGTAAGGGGGACCCATTTGATTGGGATGAGGACTGCCAAGTAGCCTTTACTAAGATTAAGCAATACCTAGCAATGTCGCTAGTACTAGCTCCACAAAGGCTAGATGTGCCTTTTCTACTATATATCGACAACCAACTTTGCATTAGGTACCATGTTAGCCCAAAAGAACATGCAAGGAAAATATCAAGTCGTATATTACATCAGTTGCACCTTGGTGATTTATGAATCAGGACATGCATATGTTGAGAAGCTTTGTTTAGCAGTGGTGTTCGATACCAAGAAATTATGGCATTACATGCTAATTCATACAACATATGTTATATCAAAATAGAATCCTTTGCAGTATATGATGAGCAAGACATATCATAACACACGTATCGCAAAGTGGATCATGTTATTGACAGAATTCGATTTGCAATTCATCAGCCATAATTCTATCAAGGGATAAGTCATAGCTAATCAACTAGCTGAGGCACCACTATCCAATAGTAGGCCTCTAACCATTGAGCTTCCAAATGATGCGGTCTTCTTAATATCTGAAACTCCCAAACCCAAATAACCTGAGAATAATGCTAATATGACATTGTTCTTCGACGGTTCAAAGTGTGAGCAAGGGGGTGGTGCAGGAATAGTGCTTTTCATGCCACAATGAGCTCCAATGCCCTTGTTTTTCAAGTTAGACTTTTTGTGCACCAACAATAATGCTGAGTACGAAGCCCTACTTTTGGGCCTCCACACAGCCATCGCCATGGGTATCAAAAGATTGAACATTTTTGGCAATTCTCTGTTCATAGTTAACCAAGTTAATGGGATCTTTCAGTGTCGATGTCCCATACTGAAAGCCTACAAAGATCTTGTTGCCACTTATCTGGATAAATTTGAATGGTATGACATCGAGGCAATCCCTCATTCATCAAATAATTTTGCAGACACCATGGCATCTTTGGGGTCCTTGATCCCTCAAAATCGGTCTACTAATTTTACTACCATCCATGTTAGAACGCTTTCACACCCAGTAGTGGAGCGTGCGGCCTTTGATAACAAAGAGTAAGTCAACATGATCATCGTGGAACCAACAGCTAATTGGTTCCGTAGAGCAAAATACTTTCTTAAGCAGGCACCCTAGGATTCAATGACTTCTTAGAGTCCTACGGGGAGTGGTACTACAGTTCACCATAAGGTTGTCTCCCAGTATACATTTACAAAGTTAAATACACAAGGGGAACAAGTCATATTAGCAGTCGAAGCTGAAGCTTGTCAAAGTTGGATGTTGCAAATCCAAGACTTCCTAAAACTTGGTATGATCCTAGAGGGATTTCGTGTGCTGCAAGATGTACATTCAAATATAAAGCCACTAAGTATGTCTTGATAGGATATATTTTGTATCTACGTAGCTAAGAAGGAGTTCTTGTTCAATGTCTTGAGCCCCAAGAGTCATCTTGGGCAATTTCAAAAGCTCACGATGGTACGTGCGGTGGCCATTTTAGTGGCATGGTTGTCATCAAACGCATCCTTTGCATGGGTTATTATTGGCCCACTATGGAGAAGGATTGCAATGTGTATGTCAATAAATGTGTTAAATATCATCATCATTCTAATCTTATGCACTTGCCATCACAGACCTTACAGCCCATTCATGCAGCTTGGCCATTTTCTCAATGGGGACTAGATATTATTGGCAATATTTCTCCTCCATCGTTAGGCCAACATACATTCATTATCACGGCTACTGAGTATTTTACAAAGTGGGTGGAATCCATTCCCCTTACAATGATCACAGGAGTTTGCATCATAGAATTTATTCTCAAGCATATCATATGTCATTTTAGGATACCATCCAAAATAATTTTGGATAATAGAACTTATTTTAAGAACAAAATTATGCAGGCTTTAATGTATAAATACTGCATTAAACATAGTTTTGCAACTCCATACTATCTACAAGCAAACAGAAAAGATGAGGCCTCAAACAAGACTATGGTAGCCATCTTGAAAAATATAGTGCAAGAACACCACAAGGATTGGCATATACAATTGCCCCTTGCATTATGGGCGTATAGTACTATATTTTAGACGCCCATTAGGGCAATGCCATTTTCACTAGTATATGGCATTGAGGCCATTATACCCTTAGAGTTGGAAATTCCAATGTTGTTTGTTGCATTGAAGGAGTTCATCGATGATGACACCGCATGACAAGCTCTCCTCGATCAATTGATGTTGCTCGATGAACGTCATGTGAATGCCCTCGAGCATCTCTCTGGCTATCAAGAGTGGATCTTACAATGTAAAAGTCCACCAAAGAGACTTTGAAGTTGGGGATCTTATGCTGAAAGAGAACCAATAGAACTCGAATTTATTGCCTGATATGTGAGACAAATTCATGGCTAATTGGCTAGGGCCTTACATCATATATGAAAATATTGGTCCAGGTACCTATCGCCTAACATCGATAGAGGGTGTGGAAGAGCTTGAGCCTCTAAATATCATCCATCTTAAGGTGTTCTATGCTTAAGAATGTAGTAAATTCACCAAAGGCATCTGTAAGCCCTTTGGTCAACCCAAAAGCTTCGAGGGTTTTGTCTCAACCTCTCGGTCATCCCAAAATGCCCCAAGCCCTCAGTTGAGTAGCTTGGTCAAGTAAAAGCTCCAAAGGTAGTTCCTCATTATTTGGTCATACTTAAAAGCTCCAAGGACTTGTACTCGTCATTTGGTCAAATATGAAAGCTCAAAAATGTATAAAAATTTGAAAATATATAAAATTCCAAATCAA
Source organism: Wollemia nobilis (assembly GCA_028583015.1). Classification (NCBI taxonomy): domain Eukaryota; kingdom Viridiplantae; phylum Streptophyta; class Pinopsida; order Araucariales; family Araucariaceae; genus Wollemia; species Wollemia nobilis. The sequence continues at coordinate 3,560,200 of JAQPPZ010017060.1, forward strand.
ATTCTTAAAGCATAAAATCCAAAAACATTTGCTTTTGCAGTTTGCATTTTCATATATGCATTCACATCATCATATTGCATTTAGACATTTTTCATTCATTGCATTTCACAGTAGAGTGTAATGTGTATATCAAAATCTTAAAAGTGATTGCACGTTTGTGTTTCAATCATGCACCCTTGCATTTATCATAATTCATTGCATTCATGCACGATACTTGTTGCAGAAAAATATATATGTATATTAATTTTTCCAGTCACTCAGCCATACTTAGTCGGTTCTTCAAGTATTGTAGAAAGCTTGCTTTGCTATTATAAACAAGGTCATTAGTTGGGATAGTGCTTCAACATATCAGAATCCCGTCACTAAGAAAAACAATATAAAATCCTACTAAGACAAGAGAGGATGAAATCTATGAAAGAAGTCTTAGGTATCTAGAGAGATGGGTTTCACAACCTACTTATATTGCAAATAGTCGGTCTAGAAAGGTGTACTTTGGCAAAAGGACAAGAATTTCCCCTATAAATACCAAAGTCACAAAGTTTAAATCCCAAGTTACAAAATGCAAAAGTACAAATTTCAAGTTCAAAATGTAAAGTGGCATAGTGAATCAAAAACACTATAAAAATCCCTTACTCATAGAAAATGGTAACACGTGGACTAACAGTGATTTTTATCACTACATATGAGCAAGTAAGAAGGGTGAGAACTTGAATCCCTAGATTGTCCACCTTTTGAAAGCCATAGAGTGATCCTCGATCATAGTAATGGGTTGGAAGAGTCCCACCTGCAATCAGAGGGGTAGTTCTATTGGGTGATCCCAAAACATAGCAATGGGTTGAAAGAGTCCTACCTGTATTTGGAGGGGTAGCATGATCAATTTACAAGATGAGCTAGCTCTAGGTACCTAGGATTGTCTAGTTGTATAAGTCTAATAAAAGCTAAAACAAGGATGGTACGATCGTATGAGTAACTCTATCTCACATATGGGTTGAAAGAGTCCTGAATGACATATGGGGTATGCTTTTGATCTATCTGAAAATACTCACATACACATATAAGGATAATGAATAGTTGGGTATTTCACAGCAAAATCCTTGTCCAATATAAGCCTTGTATAGTTAGTATGTGATTTTTGGAGAAGTATCCTAGGGTGTTTGAGTCTCAAGGAAAACCCCAAAAAGTTATCCAATAGAAACAAGATATCAAATATAATTAGACTTCAGAAATACGAGTCATTCATTCATCAAGAATGCATTTTACAAAGCACAATCAAACATATAGGATAGATACCACATGAATATCAGAAATGATGTTTAGATGGCCACTGACTATTTAGTGCAGCAAAGAAGAAATATATAAAATAACATATTCATTCATTAGAATTATACCATTCCATTTCATTGCATTTCATACATGGGTGATTAATTGATTAAGTTCTTATAATGAGAATTATTAATTATTTTGCATGATTGTTATACATTCTGTGGTGTCATATTTTAAAAATTGGTATACGCAGTTTACATTCATTCCTTATGTTTTAAGTGATTAAAGCATACAGGTTCATTTCCATTAGATTATGATTATGTATATAATGCATTACCATACATTGCATAGCATACCATAAACTGCATAAAATAAATGCATACCCACAAAGCAAAAATAAATATGCATTTAAAAATAAACATCGCATCCATATGCATATATCATATCTCGCACATCTAATCATCTAGATCACTACATATCATCATCATAAAGTAAAATAGTTATCTAGTGCATGTCATCCATAAATCGTATCATATAAACATAGCATTTTCATAAGCCTTGCATCCATGTGCATCAAATAAACATAAAATCAAAAACAAATAAATAAACATGTACACATAATGAGCCATAACAGATCATATCATATATATATGTGCCCAAAATAGTCCATAAGGAGTACAAATGCTCGCAGGATACAACTATGTAGGTCCTCGACCTTACACACAAAATGATATATCACAAATATAGTCAGCAACTACTATAACCCAGATCTAGGCTACTCCCCTATACTGGAACTCTCATCGCCTCCCTCAGCGTTGTGCTCTAGAGCCTACTCTCTTGGCTGACCTGGCACCTATGGTGGATCCTACTATAGATCTTGCCTACCTCCAAAGCCTAAAGCACCCAACACATAGGAAATTGGTAACTATAGTAGGCTAGTCCTCTGACTAGAGGCCCCTGATGTCTACCCTAGATCTCTAGTCCTGGCCTGTGATCTTGTTGTGTGTGTGCTAGAGGACCTGTGCATCCTCTCATTCCTATGAGTCTCATGACTCAAGCTCATTATAGACTACCCTAAGGTCCTAGACCCAGTATGCTACGACTCTAAGGAGAAAGGATCCTCTGAAACATGTAGCCTGTGCATCTCTATGTACTCGACTAGTTGATTGATGTGAGCAAGTCAGGTTGCATGCATATCATTGGTCCTCATGACCATACCACGTAGTCGCTCTACCTTAGTCATTGGATCCTATGTAGCTATTGTACCTATTGACACTTTTTGTCACATTATATAAGGGGTAGAAGAATAGTAGAATTTTTGTATAATATTTCTTTGTTGAAAGTTTTTCTTTTATTTTAAGTTACAACAATTTTGACCCTATCACCCCTTTTATAAAATGAAGAAGAAAGAGCTTCGCTACCAAACAAGCCAAGGAAAATGGCTTCGTCGAAAGAAAAGGAAGAGAATGTGAAAAGAGCTTCGGGCCCGAAACACTTCAAATCACTACTTCGGGCGAAAACCTTGCGAAGTAATTTCATCAAAGAAAGTACAAAGATAACGCTTCGCACCCGAAGCATTTTCAGTAGCTACTTCGGGTGGAAGTTTTGCAAAGTAGCATCCAAACTTCGCCGAAGGAGGAGAGCATAATCCAAAATCAGCTAAGGTAAGGAAACTACTTTAGGCCCAAAGTATTTCCAACACCTACTTCGGCCAGTTTTCACCAGAAGCAGTAGCGCCCAAAGCAAAATGACAATGTGTCAAAAATAGAAGAGTGCTTCGAGAGGATATTCCTCGAACCACAGTTTTGAGGAGTCGGCCAAAAAATTTTCCAGCTGAAGCAGTTTCTCCAGCAAAGGACAAAAGGCCCCATTTCAAAGATGGAATTCTCTCGGTACTCGACATCCCCGAAGTAGTTTCTGCGAAGCATTACTTTGCGAAGAACAAATCAAGGAGAATCTACTTCAGCTCGAGGATTTGGCGAGGTAGAGATGTAGTGAAGCACTTTTTGGGCCCATGCTCCAAGGTGGGTAGCTTCCCAAGGTGATCAAAGGCCCCTTATAAATACCTCCTTTCTTGCCCGATAAGCTTGCTGACCATTTTTGGCAAACAAAAGAGACGTAATAGTCCTCAAAGTAAAACACGATGGGCATAATGATCACTCAAGCATAGCATCCAGAAGCCAGGGACACTCGAGCGGCACATTAAATGAACATTTCCATGGTTGACCCAGTTGTAGTTGCTAGTTTTGGCAACCGATTTGAAATCTTAGTCACAGCAGTAGCGAGGCACCGATTTCTCAGGGCCCGAGGGTGTACTCCGCCATTTTTGTAATAATGACTCAGAGGGTTAGGTCCTCTATAAAAACCTAGGCATGTAATGTAAAAAATGGGGGAAAATTTCTTCTAGAAAGCTACTATAACTTGATGTCCTGCGTTTAATACTAAAGATCTTTTGTGCTCTATTTCTTTCTTTTATGCTGCCTTCTGTGCTTAATTTTTTTGTCTTTTCTCGTTCACATACTGAGACTCTGAATCCTGAATCTGGTGTACGATCGAGGACTATACCCCTAAAATTTGCCCTAAAGGATACATAGGAGAGGAAAAATGTCTTGTCGCTTTCCTTTATGTTGCCTAGTGGATCGAGGTTTCTGTTATTCCCTTATCTCAATCACTGTTACTCTGAACCCTAAATTCCAACGAGAGAGAAAGGAGAACCCTACGAACCCATCCAGAGGATACATAGGAAGTTCGGCATTTCATTTCCTTCATGCTATTCTTGGTATTTCCTGCTGCTATTCGAGTTGTTAGTGAGTAATCATGCTTCCTGTTCTCTCCCACCTTAAATCATCATCTTCTAACCCTTACTCTTTTTATTTCTTTCTCTAACCCTTACCCTGTTTATTTCTTTCCTGCACTCTTGTCTCAAACCCCGAAAGTAGATTAGTATAGGAGCTAGCCTTTCTCTGAATATCGACACGATGGGCATCTCTTCCCCTTGGCCTTTCAATGTTGGTCATGGGTCCAGGGCACACAAACCCATCGAAAGTCCTTTCCTATGCGGATTTGATGACCAACTATTTCTGGCACTCTCGATGGTACACAAGGTCCCATATTTGAGAAAATTTCTAGCCCGTCTTCATTGAAGCCAGTAGTTCTAACAAGTTCTCGGTGAGATCCAGTCAGTCTCATATTTTGAGTAGTAGTGAGAATCAATGCCCTCATTACCAAAAGACTCTTAGCATCTGGCGACTCTATTTTAACTAAGAATGTCTGAAGTCATGGAGACTAGTACCTAAACCTGGTTTTCATAACCATGAGCCCCCACATTTTGAGAAGGTCCGAGTTTGATGAATCTCTATCCTGTCTTCATCTGATAAAATCACCTAGCGACTTGATTAAGCTGAAGATATGGATTTCCTAGTCGTAGGTGCATTTTAAATCTGAAAGAAGATATCTCGGAGGAACCAAGGTTCGGTGAGCAGCCTCGACCTCATAAGTGGAGAAAGAATGTTCACCTAACAACCCTGAATCAGCAGTGACAACTGTAATTTCCATAGACTACTGTCGTAATGGCTGGGAAAAGCTTTCCTAACTGGAATGATCCAGGCCCCATGAATATCCAAAGCTATCATGAGATTCCCAAAAGTGCCTTGAAATCATTAACAAAATACAGCAGCACCATGAGAATGGCCCGAGAACACCTTGAAGGTGTTGCCAATTTAGTGACCCTCCATGTCATTATCCATGAAGATGTCATGATCAAACTTCTTGTTCTATCTCTGGAAGGAAGGGCGCTACGGTGGTATAGATTGCTTAGGCCCAAAAGCATCTGCTCATGGGATGACTTGGTGGGGGCATTGATCGAGATGTTCGATGGCTCTCAGGACCCCTTCCATCTCTTCGCATACCTCTCCACTATTAATAGAGCACCTTCGAAGGGTATCACGAATTTCAATGTCCAATTCTACAAAAGTTGGAAGAGAATCCCGCTGGAGATCCAACCGATGCCTGCCCAAGCCCATATATTCTATGTTTAGGCCTTCCATTCGGACGTAAGCCTCATTCTACTACAATCATGGGAACAAAGGTTCCCTAAAATATTTGAGGAGGCAATACGAGTGGAACAGCTTCTGCTCCTATCGGGAAAGTGGCAATGGAAAGAAACTCCATCGCTTCCTTCGATAATTACTGCTCCTATCTGGCCAACACAGTACTCATCATGGGGCATTCCTCACATTGAGCTGAGACCTGAGATGCAGTCATTTGGAGCTCAGGAAGCAAACCTCGTACTAGCTCAACAATGGAAGTACGTAAGCATGGTCCACCCAATGAACAACATGGCTACTTGTGATCTTCATCAAGAGGTGAACCGAGGAGAGGAGCAGACTCAAGTTGTAGAACCCAAGAACAAAGAGGGCACATTTTTGCACCCTTTTTGTATCCTAAGATATGGCATGCAAGTGTTCAGCCAAAGATCATCAAGCCTATTCTATTCAGAGGATGAACCTGAAGAGATCCTGGAGGACTACTCTTCGTCGGAGGAGCCTTGTTACCATATCAGTGGGATGGAAGAACCTGTACCTAGCCTTTATTTTGAAGAATCTATAGAATTCTAGCATTGGGTCTGGTATTGGTTCTGGTTATCCCTAAGGCCAATGCCCCAAGAAGGTTTTCAAGTGGCAAACTTCTTCGCTAATAATCTGGGCATTAGCAGGAATGGAAATCAGCTACGTTGTTTCTTGTTCGCAACATGGACAACTTCGGGAAGGGTCCAGCCGAACCTCAAGGGTATGTTAAAGTACAATCAGATCTAGTCCAGACACTATAGGTTTACCGAATAATTGCACGAAGTTGAATCCATGGTGGTGGCATGTCTATTATGCCGCAAAAATATTGTGTAAATACTATAAATAGTTCGGCTCCTAAAAAAAAAAAATAGAGAGAAGCTTAGGAACTGGGCGAACGAAGTAGCTGATAGAAAATAGCTCGCTGCAAATTTTGTGACTAAGCAAGACTCAAGCTAAGTACTAAGAGGTACTTCTCCAGGGGGAGTCCAAGCGAAGTAGTATCGAAATAGAATTGGCGAACCACTTCTCGAATGGAAAGAACTTCAGAACTAATTTCTTGCGAAGGGAATCACTTCGGGCCCGAAGCGTAAAAGGAACAGCTCACACCAAGGGTTTGCCCTGAAGCACTTCAACTCTAACTTTGGCTTCACCAACTCGGTGACAGAAAAGTTAGGGGGCATTTAAAACGTGCCTAGGGGAACATGCCAACAGCTATCTTCAAAAGTGTTCGAAGTAGGCAAGTTAAATGAAAAGGTGGCAAGTACGTCCTTTAGGGATTCAGTTAGGAGAAAATTTCATGCTCAGGTACAAAGTGGTAGAGGGTCACGCTTCCAAAGCGAGCCGCAATCATCACAACACACAGCCCTGTGTACCACCCCACCATGTGGCGAATTTGGCAAAGCGACACGAAGTTAATTATGGAAAGTGCTATAAATACTGGTGGTTGCCTTCTATGGCTATATAACATAGACTCCAACAGTAACGAAGTTGTTTGCCTGATAATTCATGTAAACTTCGCTACTAGTCTTCATACTCTCCTATCTTGCACTTCGAAGCCTCCAATCTCGAAGCCCTATGCATTGTTTTCTCCATCACCCCTAGCACTATGGGGAAGAAGAACTCTAAGGAAAATGGGAAGGAACCAAAAGTGGTGGACCCCGAGCAGCCAAAGGTAAAGGGCCATGACAAAGGGCCGAAGAAGGTCGATGTTAGCCGTCGCCCTAAGAAACAAATCATGGGAGAAAGAGAGGATTCTGGGGATGTGCAACCTAAAGAACCACCAGTAGACAGGTGGGATAGGATCAGAGACACCAAGCTATCAAGAAGCATGGCCAAACTCAAGAGCACCATCGAGTTCATGAAAAGCAGACTCTCGACAGACAGTAAAAGAGCTGTCGCTTACTACTCCTAGATATACTAGTATCTGATGCCCCCCACACATCACTGCCCTGAGCTAATTGATGCCATCATGCAAAACTATCAGCCCTCTTCTAGGCAAGTGGTGGATGCCTTCAGTCACAAGGTATTCTCCATTCTGAAGGAAGATGTCCAGGCTGCCTTTGCGCCATAGCAGGGCCCTCCTAAGGGGTATACGGTTTGCAACGTTATTCTTAGTGAACAAATGGAGAGGTTCGCATCCTCCAACTACATAATCAATTTTTTGTAGAAGAGACTCAAAAGCGGGCTCCCTTCGGGCAAATTGCCCCAGATGCCCCTACCCTTGGAGGCCTTCAAAAATGCCGACATCTTCTCCATCATTGCTTGGGTGGTAGGCCTATCTACTGATGCTTCGGTGCACCCGTGGCAGGTATCTTTGGCTGAGTGTATTTCCAAAGGGGAATTCTATGCCCCTAATACTTCGAGGCCAAGCACCAACCCAATATTTTTTGACTAGGCAGACTGGGTGGCCAGGACCCTACATACGCGGCTCACCAGTGAAAGCATGAGATTTCGGAATGAAAAACAGTATTAAAGATGTAATAAAAATAGAACTTTGAATCAACCGAATATAAATTAATTCCGTTCGGTTACAATACATCTCCTGCCTTTTCGGGGGCCAGGAGTGTTAGTCTGTCTCGGTTACAATCGGGGTCAATATTGCTTCTATCCGCATGCCCACATTTGAAATGGACGGGCTAAAGTACCACCGCCGCTTATGTTGATAAAACTTTGCTTGCTGCTGTTCTTTCCTGCGACCAAAGAAACAGTAAACACATTAATAGCACCTGCTGCAAAAGGGTAGAGCGTTAGTTTTAGAAATTGATAAATAATACATTCGAAAGATTTATTAAATTCATGCAAACAAACAGCTCTATGCAACCTGCGATTCTAATGAAGAAAATCAGAAAAACGTCATCAGATGACCATTGTCGAATCAATGTTCTTTCCTGCAGGTTAGTGGTGCAACCAGAACGAGAAAAGCGTGATAATATTTGACGAATGTCTAAAGTTACGATATCATAATAATATGTTTGATAGCCGATCTAAAACAATCTAAAACGTAATGCTGGAAAGGTATTCGAACAGAAAACATAATCTATCCAAACACAGTTATTGCAAGATCTGTTGGGAAAACAGCATAGTTTATATTCGAAAATGAGATAACGTAAACTGTTTTAATCTTATTCGAAACAACATGAATATTAACACTACGAACATACGTGGGGTGCCCAAGCGGGCCGCCCCATTAAAATCCGACTTTGACGCCAACTCACTAGGAATTGGCTCAAAATCCAGGATAATGTGTTGTCGGCAAATTGGTGGATTCTTGTGATCCACTGTCGGGTATGAGAGTCTGACTCACGCTTCTGAGCACCACCCACCAACCTCTATTTTGCAAGAGATTCTGGATGTGAAGAAGGTGGATTCAAACTGGTGCAATCGGGTCTCTGGATGAGTTCAACAGCACTTCGTTGTGTTTCAGAAAAATACTTCCTCTCTCTCTTACTTCGCATCGAGCTAGTTTTTATAGAGGTTTTCGCCTCTTAGAGCATTAATGTCAAAACCCTAAATCCGCAAGGGCCGCTCAGATTTGATCTTTATCAGGCCATTATGAGACATGGCTCGTACTGACATCAGAAGTTATGAGGCGTGGCCTCGGATCGGATTTGTTTCGAAACTGCTTGTCTCATTAAAGTCCGCCGTTCTGCAGATCCACGGGGTCTCTTTGGAGAGGGGCACGTAAGGGTGCCACGTGGCAGTCATTCTTTGGATGCGGCGGCCACGTCAAAGTCCACCTTTGATTATCGTAAGTATGCCTTTTAAACGTAAAGTGCCGAAGTGTCGCGATATCGCGACACTTCGACAGAGCCTCCCCTTGGGGCCAAAGGTGTCACGATATCGCGACGCGATATCACGACACCTTTGGCCGAGGCTCCCCTCGGGGCCAAAGGTGTCACGATATCAGCGTCACGATATCGCGACACCTTTGGCCGAGGCTCCCTCGGGGCCAAAGGTGTCGCGATATCGCGACACCTTTGGCCGAGGGAGCCTCGAGGCAAAGGTGTCACGATATCGTGACACCTTTGGCCGAGGCTCCCCTCGGGGCCAAAGGTGTCACGATATCGCGACACCTTTGGCTGAGGGTAGCCTCGGGGCCAAAGGTGTCGCGATATCGCGACACCTTTGGCCGAGGGGAGCCTCGGGGCCAAAGGTGTCACGATTTCGCGACGCGCGAAATCGCGACGTCACGATTTCGCGACGTCTAAGGCTAGGTTCCCTTTTTTGTTAAGGCTTGTTTGCTTTTGAAGACTTTGCTTTGGATTGCTTAAGGCTTGAAGTTTGGTGAAGTTGAAGGTTTTGAAGGCGCTTTGGACTAAAGGCTTAAAGTTTGTTAAAGGTTTTGACAAAACGACCAACTCCTGCTCATTTTTCGACCCTCTAAACTGTCGTGTAAGTGGCCAAGACCACTTTTTGACCTCTGAGGGCTGCCCTGAAAGCTGTGTATGTCAATGCGATCAATGTTTGTAGTCACTTAATCGGAATGGTGCTGTTTTGGTGTCTACAGATGCCCCTTTTTGGGAAGCACTATGGGTGACGCAGTCGTTGAGCAAAAATAGAGGACCAAAGCACTAATGATTAGGGTTTCTTGGTAACCTAACCAACTCTTGATGCCCCAAGTATGGAAAGGGCATGCATTCTTGAATCCTTGCTTCGACGAGCTAAGGAATTTGATTTCAAGTGTTAACCTATTTTGGTGAGGTGTGACTTGAGCTTGGACATTGATCAGTCATGATTAGGCAAAGGGCGCAACCTTTTATCCATAGGGGAAACCTTGTGTTCATGCTTCGGGAATGCCAAGTATTTGATCAACTTAATGATTGCTTGTTTACTGCCCCAAGCGGGAGCGTGATTGTCTTTGTCAATGATTCTTTGAATGCATGTCATTGCCTTGATTGGGTGTGTGCTTGTTGATTGGTGACTAAGTGTGACTACCCCCTCAAGCGACGAATCGATGAGGGAATGACCTTCGTGAGAAAAGCGACGAGTCGCTTGACCCAAGATGACTTAGGTTAGGGTGCCTTTGGATGTTTTACCATTTGAGCACATGCGATTTCCCGACATTTGGACCTATTTTTGGTGGGTGTTAACCCTTTTGGTGATGCCATAATGGGGTGAAATCATCAAGAACCCATCTTCCCGTGGAGCGGTCCAGCTATGGTAGCCTTCTTGGGGAAGTAGGAGGGTGACAATTTGGGCCCCGACATCGATTTTCTGTGCCAAGAGGTTAAGTGCAAGAGCACTTGTGTCCGGCAATTTATTGCTTATGTTTTTGTGTTGCTTTTTGTGATGTTTTTGTTGTTTTGATTTTCTTTCTTTGCGTATATGTCATGATTTTATGCACAATGGTTGATGTTGGTGGATGCATGCTACTTTATATTGATGGATGCATATGGTATGATAATTACCGATGTTGTATGTTGATTTATTTTGATGGATGCATGATGGATGCAAATGTTTTTGATTGGCATGTGATATGCGGAAATAAGATGGATGGATGAACTTTGTGATGTTTGACTATGGCACCATAGACTGTTTTAGATCTCCATTATTTTGCTATGTACAAATGTGGTGTTTCTTTTTTGTATTTTCTGGTGGTATTGTAAGGATGAAAAGTAGCGCAGTTGGTTTAGAAATGTAGCAAAGGTTTTCCGAGACTCAGACGGTTTTAACTTACTAGCCATGATTGTATTTTATCTTACAAGACTTTTGAACAAGGTATGAATCGGACTTGTTTTTAACCAAGTTATTTCACATCCCTGTGTGTGCAATTGAGTTCATTTATGTGGTATTTGTCAGGATACCGCCAATGCAGATGGGCTTTCAACCGAATCATGCTCGAGGATCACCTAATTAGCTCCACTAACTCCTTTGTTGTATGTAGTTAGATTAATCTGCGGTGTTATCCAGGATACCATAAGCTAGCTCATCCACATGCAAATATTGATCTGTACACAAGTTAATGTGACGAGATATATCGTCATGCGAGAAGTTTACCGCCGATGACCGATAGGCTATCAACCAAACCGATCATTGAGGCTTGCCTCATGACCTGTCAGAATCTTCGAGAGTTCCGGGGATTCAAGGTCAACTCCCTTCTTTTCTTCAATTGTATTGGGATACTTGCTCTTTATAGTGATAATAATCATTGTTTATTTTGATTTGTTTTTCTTTTCTCTTGAGCAAGGGATTTGGATATGGAGTGACGAGAATCACTATGCTTTGTGCCTTTTGATATGTGCACTGTAGGATGTCAAATTTTGGAGCTTTGACATTTGCAAATTTTTGATGTTTTGCAACTTTGGGATTCTTAGGGAATTGGGTAGGGAGGATGCTTGTCCTTTTGCCAACTCTCAGCATTCTTGGGGTCATTCGCACGGGGGATGAGCAAGATAACCGTTTCGCTTATGGTAACCTCGGATTACTATGCAGGTTTCATCCTTCGTTCACACAACTCGGGAATTTTTATGTGTTTTAATTTGTGTTGGGATGTTACGTAACAAGGTGTATTGCAAGTGTAACTCTACCTTCGTAAAATCTGTTTGACTTGATACATTACATTGCTAAAAGAGCAAAATGATGACTGAATCACGAAAAACTCTTGATACATTAAAAGACCACTGACTCTAGTGTGGTAAAATGAATGGTGTTTTTGTTGTTTTTGTAAGATGGAACAGTGTGGAACAAGATGGACTAGTAGAATCATGACAACCTATGGTGCCTTTTGACCTATACGACCATGAATGTGCAATGTATGGGTGCGATGCTTGAATGCAGCTATGTATTTTTGTATTTTTGATGGATTGATTTTGGTGAATATGAAGATGAATTGCGAGAAGAACTCTCTATTGATGAATTTGAATATGCCTAGAAATGAGATGCAAATTTTTGTTGTTTTTGATGATTTTTGTTGTTTTTGAATTTTCATGATTTTTGACCAAGTGATTGTGGAAATCCTTGGAGCGTTTTGGGATTGACCAAGCGATTGCAAGAATCCTTGGAGCCTTTGGGATTGACCAAGTTCAAGAATCCTTGGAGCATTTTGGGATTGACCAAGCGATTGCAAGAATCCTTGGAGCATTTTGGTTTGACCAAGCGATTGCAAGAATCCTTGGAGCATTTTGGGATATGACCAAGCGATTGTGATAATCCTTGGAGCATTTTGGTTTGACCAAGCGATTGCAAGAATCCTTGGAGCATTTTGGGATATGGCTCTCTTTAGATATGAAATGGTCGCAAATGACTGATATTCAAGGGTTCTGTTTCCTTGATACCATCAAGAGAAGCTAGCCGGTATGTCCCGGGTCCGATTTTGCTATCAATGACATACGGACCTAACCAATTGGCCGCAAACTTGTCCCTTAGGTGGGATGGCAAACTGGAATTTTGTTGATTTTCCTTCAAAACCAAATCACCAACGCGAAAGTCCCTGAGGTGAACTTTCATGTTGTAAGCTTTCTTAAGTCGCTCTTGATAAATGCGTAAATGCTCGAGAGCATTAACGCGTCGTTCGTCAAGCAACGTAAGCTGGTCTAACCGGGCCTGCCGCATAGAATCATCATCGATGAACTCATGCATTGATATGCGCAGGGAAGGAATCTCCAACTCTAGAGGCATGACTGCCTCGGAGCCATACACGAGTGAAAACGGAGTGGCCCCGGTGGGCGTCCGAATGCTAGTGCGATAGGCCCATAGGGCAAGTGGGATTTGAATGTGCCAATCCTTATGACTGTCTGCGACGGTCTTTTTAAGGATGGCAACTAGCATTTTGTTTGACGCCTCTCGCTTGCCCATTCGCCTGCGGATAATAGGGTGTCAAAAAGCTATGCTGAATCTTGTACTTTGTGGTCAAAGCACGCACGTCTTTGTTCTTGAAAGGTGTCCCATTATCCGAGACTATTTTGGATGGAATACCAAAATGACATATGATGTTATGCAAAATGAACTCCACAATGCGGGGTCCTGTCGTAGAGGTAAGCGGAATTGCTTCCACCCACTTGGTGAAGTACTCTGTGGCCGTTATGATAAACGTGTGATGGCCTGACGACGCAGGGGAGATCTTTCCAATTAGATCAAAGCCCCATTGCGAGAACGGCCAAGCAGACTGGACTGTCTGCAAGGCCTGAGAAGGTACGTGCATTAGATTGGCATGATGTTGACACTTCACGCACTTCTTGACATAGGTGCAACAATCTCGCTCTAAAGATGGCCAATAATAGCCCATGCGAAGAATGCGCTTTGCGATGGCCATTCCACTGAAGTGGCCACCACACGTACCATCGTGCGCTTGGGCGACTGCCCAAGTGGACTCTTGCTGGTCCAAGCAACGAAGGAGGATTCCTTCATAGCTGCGACGATACAAGATGTCTCCTATCAAGACATACTTAGCCGCTTTCTGCTTGAGTGCTCGTTTTGCGGCATGAGTCAAATCAAGTGGGAGACTACCTAACTTGAGGTAGTCTCGGATGGGTAAATACCAGTCCTGTTGATCAGAAACCTCGATAGTATGAACAGCCAATCCCTCCTGAAGTTCATCCCTAGCAAATGCTGAATGGGATAGAACCTGCAAGAATAGTGTTGTGTTGCTACTAATGGGAGTAGGGGAGAACAAGGACCCCCAGTTGGCGTGTTTCAGACGATCTCGGATTCGAGAGAACCTATCCGAGGGTGGTTCAATTTGGATCATGTGGATTCCTGGCGTCAAGTCTGAGCTTGCACGCTCCATCGTGGATTGCGATAAGGTTTTGACTTGAATGGTTGTCATATCACCGGAAAGGTCCTACGGAAGTAGTGACCCCAAGGAGGCCATTGTGTCCGCAAAACGGTTCGATGATCGAGGGAGTGCCTCGATGTCATACCACTCAAGTTTTGCCAGGAATTTGTCCACAAGGGCTTTATAAGCCTTCAGAACTGGGCATTTGCATTGATATACCCCTTTGACTTGATTGACTATTAACAACGAATCACCAAAGATGTTCGAGTCTTTTGATGTTCATGGCGATTGTTGTCTGAAGACCTAGGAGCAAGGCTTCATACTCTGCATTGTTGTTGGTGCATGGGAAGTTTAATTTAAATGACAGGGGCATTGGAGCACCCTGCGGTGTGAAGAATACAATTCCCGCACCACCACCTTGCTCACACTTAGAACCATCGAAGAATAGGGTTATGTCGGACTTGTGACTCAGGCTCATCAGAATCACGGCGATTCCGAGACATGGAAGACCCCATCATCGAGGTAGTTCTATGACCAGGAGGCTGATCGTCTTCAAGAGGAGCCTCTGCTAGTTGATCGGCTATGACTTGTCCTTTGATAGATTTTTGTCCAATAAATTCTATGTCAAATTCCGTCAACAACATGATCCATTTCGCCGTGCGACTACTATGATAAGTACGACTCATCATGTATCGCAATGGATTCTCCTTAGACACAACATACGTAGTGTTGCTCAAGCATGTAGTGGCGTAGCTTTTTGGTAGCAAACACCACTGCCAAGCAGAGTTTCTCAACGTATGCATAGTTAAGTTCATAACTAACCAGGGTGCGGCTAAGATAGTATGTAGCCTGTTCTTTGTGAAGTTCATTCTTCTGGGCTAGCATGGCGCCTAGTGCCACCTCGATGAGCTGAGATGTATAAGTAGAACGACACTCCTGGTCTAGGTGGTGCCAATACTGGCGGCGAAACCAGGTATTGTTTGATCTCGTCAAAGGCTGACTGGCACTCGTCATCCCAATGAAATGTAACCCCCTTGTGCAATAATTTGTTCATGGGTCGGCACTTGTCAGATAATTGCGCTATGAAGCGTTTAATCGACGCGACCTTTCCCTATAGACTCTTGAGCTGCTTGATTGTGGTTGTGGGAACCATTTCAAGGATTGCCTTGACTTTCTTTGGGTCCACCTCGATTCCTCATTTTGAGACTATGAAACCCAAGAGTTTTCCAGATGTGACGCCGAAGACGCACTTCTTGGGGTTTAGTCTAACTTTATGCTCCATGAGGCGATCGAGGATCTTGCCTAAGTCAGCGATATGATTTGAGCGCAAGAGAGACTTGGCTAACAAATCATCCATGTAATCTTCCAAAGTTTTGTGCATGTAATCATGGAAGATATACGTCATGGCACGTTGGTAGGTGGCACCAACATTTTTAAGGCCAAAAGGCATGACCTTATAACAAAATGTTCCCCAAGGCGTTGTGAACGCCGTTTTTAGTTGGTCTTCAGGATTGATACGAATCTGATTGTATCCTGAGAAACCATCCATTAGGGAGAGCATTTCGTGTCCTGCTGTAGCGTCTACTAACGCGTCGATGCTCGGCAAGGGGAAATCATCCTTAGGACTCGCTTTATTCAAATCATGAAAATCGGTGCATATGCGAATCCTCCCGTCGGGCTTCTTGACGGGAACCATGTTGGACAACCATGGCGGATAATCCACGCAGATGACAAACTGTGCATCCAACAGCTTTTGCAATTCATCTTTGACCATCAAGGCCACTGTTGGGTGCATCTTACGTAGTTTTTGCTTTATGAGCTTGATTGTCGGATCAAGCGTTAAATTATGCGTGACTAGCTGCGGGTCTAGTCCTGGCATATCCTTGTACGACCATGCAAAAACCTCCTTCTTCTCTTTGAGAAGGGTAATGTAGTCGGCTTGCTCTTCGGGGGAAAGACTTACCCCTAGCTTGAGAATCTATGGATTCATTGGATCTGTGCCGATGTCTACGTCAGTCGTCTCCTCGACTGACATGTGGGATCCGTCCTCCAACTGATGTGGAGTCGGGATCAAATGGATATCATTAGCTGAATTTAGATCTATGCTTGGAACCTCAGGTTCCTCTTCAGCTTGAAAAATATCCTGAGTTGTCCTTGGGGTAAAATGAGGCATTTCACCGAAAGGCCAGTACTCTGATGGTGATAGAGGTGAATTGACGCGATCCCAGTCGATGGCATCTATGTCTAGATGCAATGACCGTGCTGGATTGGCCGGATTGCGGATGGGTGCGGTCAAATCAATGGAGATCATGTGGATGGAATGAATTTGGTCTCCATTACCGCGGGCATGATAACGCGATTCTTCTAGATGCTCCCTATGCTCTGGATCTGGCTCTAAGGGAACGGGCACGAACGGATCGGCCCTATGTGCCAAATGGAGGACAGGGTCTTCCCTCGGCACTGTTGTTATGATAGGGTCTCGAGGTGGACGGTGCTCATCGTGAATGTGGAGCCATGGATCCAAGATCAGGTCCCACCCTGCTGGGTCGACCCACCATTCATGCCCTAATCTTATGCCCATCTGTCCCATTAGATCTTCATGAGTTAAAGCGCGATAATGTCATCGCGCATGTCTGAGATAGTCCATCTCAGTCTCATCTTCTGAGTCACTTTCGGAGATCCAAAAATGTTCATTCTCTTCAGCAACTATTGCTTGCGACGTTGATGGTTCTCCTTGTTCCAATGACGTTAATCTGGTCCCATTGCGGTTGTTCCACTTTTGGTGGAGGGACCCGACTCTCTTGACATTGTATCGACTCAACTTGGAATCTCTAAGGGGAACAGCTTCGAGAAGATGTCCCGGACACCATTGATATTCTCTTTGGGGATGAGTATCCGAACTTTCGCCTCTCTCTAGCAAAGGAGAGGGATTACTGCTGTTACCAAGGGTGTTTGGTGACCATGGGAGGTAATCTCCCAATGTAAATTTTGTATTTGGGTTGGCATAGAGATCTGGTGCCAATCCCCCCTTGTTGCCTATTTCTAGGTCTTGCATATTTTCAACCAAGATGTCCAAGGGCAGGGGGTGGTTGAACCCTACTCCTGACTTGTCATATGGCATCTGATATCTTGGTTGGCAAGGGAGACGCATCCCTTGCTCATATCTGCCTAGCCCGTATCCATGCCAATGGCATTGGCCGAGATATTTGAGGGCAAATTGCGGGTTTGATAGATAATTGATGTTTTCAACAAAAGGTTCTTCGTCTGCTTCCTTTTGCTTACATGGTTCAAGACCATGATCAAGGCCCCCATACACAAAATTTGTCTGGTTGGGTGGGTGACCTAGGGGAACAACTGTTCCTATGGGAAGGCGAGGTCTTCCCATATCCTGGACTGACTCTAATGCGGGCGTTGCCACAACATTCTGCACTATGTACTCCCCAGAGCCTGTACTAGCCATTTCAACAGTGATTGTTGATGCTTCGGAGAGGAGGGAACGGGAGTCCTTCCTGAGTCCATTCCATGTTTGGTAGGTTTGGAGTCTCAGCTTCCGTTGTGCTGGATATTTCCTCTGTTGATATCGTTGAAATTGTTGGCAACCCCTCTTCTAAGGGCTGAGCCTCTTCCATGATTTGTTTTCCCTTGTCCTTCTATGTAGCCATGACAGGTGGCGTTGGTAATGAAGGAGTAGATGATGAGGGTTCACCTGGCTGGGATGTTGCTGTTTTGGTCACCAGTGGTGCCTGCGGTGTTGGACCCTGTTTAGATGGATTTAACTGGAAATCCAAATGTGTTGAAGGGAGGGTCGATTGAGGCATTAGTTGTACCGCATTGCAATACTTGAAGGGTTCCAAGTCCATTGGGACTACATGTATTTCTCCTTCAAAAGCATACTTTAAGCACTGGTGAGCGATGGAAGGGACACACTTCATGTCCCTGATCCAAGGCCGCCCTAGCAGTATATTGTAGGCCATCTCGCCTTCTAACACATGGCACAATGTTGGTGTTGTCTTTTGTCCTACCTGGACAGGTAGAACAACTGTGCCGACTGTCGAGCATATTGCATCATTGAAAGCTCGCAGTGTGTACGTGGAGGCTGTGATATGAGAGGCTGGCAGCTTCAAATGTTTTAGGGCTATAGTGGTAATAATATTACTGGACGAGCCAGTATCTACCAACACTCTCTTATACGGGATCCCGTTGATCCGCGCAACAACATGCAGGGGTGGATCTGCCGCGTCATTCGATATTGCTTTGACTTCATCCTCTCTGAAGGTGATGACCGGCTCAATACATCGTTTTACATGTCCCACGAAGTTGTTGAAAGAATTTGCTTCTTGGGGCTGTAATTCGATGGTTTTTAAAATGTCCATAAGAGCTTCCCTGTGAGGTGTTGATTGTTGAATAAGCTCGTAAATGGACAGCCTAGCCGATGTGGTCCGCAAACTCTGCGTGAGTTTGCTCCGTATCGTGATTTCTGGTCTAGGCGGAGGTGACTTGTATAGGGTGTTGTTGAGGCTGTGACGTTGTCGGAACTTCCTTTGTGGCTACCCCAGGGGCAACTGCTGAGTATTTTTTATTCCTCGTCACTATGCTGATCATTCCCACAAATCCTTGCATGGGAAGATTCTGGCGCACCTCATTAACTTGGAGAGGTTTTTCCTGTGCCTCGTGGGCAGGCAAGGGGTCCTTGAATACCCCCATTTGTTGGTTGTTTGGCGCTATGGGGTTGTCCACGGCCAATGTTTTATTTTTGATTAAATCTTGGATTAGTCCTTTGAACTTCCAACATCCATTCAAATCGTGTCCCCTTCGCCTATGAAATCTACAGTATAGTTCCTCTCTATATCCCTTAGGCTTAGGAGCGTTAGGGTCTATAGTCGGGATCTCTGGAAGGGTTACTAAATTTGCCGCTGACAAGCGGTCAAATAAGGAGTCCCTAGACTCCGTGTAGGGGGTGAATTGTCGCCTAGGGCGACGCTGCTGATTCTGCTCCTGTTTCTTATTATCTTTCTCATAACTAGGAGGCACTTGCTGGTAATTGGCCTTTTGAGGCTGCGTGTCTTGCATTGGCTTGGGAACATTGATCGCAACTTGATTAACCACTGCGGGTTGTGATTGCGTATTCCCAGTCTTAGTGGTTTTATTCCACTCTTTCTTTTTAGGCTTGGCAATTGTGCCTTCACCTATTTTAATCTCTTCTATGACTCTGGCTTGCGCCAAAGCTTCTTCTAAGTTGTCGTATTGCTGCAGCAGCAATAGCCCAGAGATTGATTTTAAGCAACTTCATGCAAACATCTGAGTGAGATCAGACATAGGGGGACGGTAGGGTAGCCTGGAAAGCAAAGCCCTCCATCGGTTCCCGTATGCTGCTATTGTTTCCTCCTCATACTGCCTGAGGCTGGCCAAATCACTTAGTGATGCCTTCTTCCTTGTGTTGAAAGCAAAGCGTTCAAGAAATGCATCCACTAGTTGATCTAAGTTGTTGATACTGTGTTTGGGCAATTGTGTAAACCAATCCGAGGCAGGGCCCCGCGAATGTGGTTATGAAAGTTCTAAGCAACAATGCATCATTGTCTTGGATGCCGAAGCATTGACTTAGGAACCTCGTGACATGTTCTTGTGCATCCTCCTCACCTTTAAAGACTGCCAATTGTGGCAACTTGAAATGTTCAGGGTAAAGAGGTATGGGTACTGAGGGATGCACCGGATGACTGCGGAGTTGACGTAGTGTGGGCTTTTGATGCCCAGAAGCTTTTATCTCCACAGACTCCAAACGCTCTAATAGCGCTTTGTATGCATCGAAAGATTTTATTTCTTCTTCTTTGGTTTGCTCTCGTTGTGGGTCAAGGGAGACTGGAGGCCTATGGGGAGGTGGCCGATTGGCAGCCCTCCCGCCTTGATGGGGCGTGTCGGCCCGTTCTATTTCTGGTTCGAACTCCTCATAAACTTCTTGAGGAGTCCCTGGGCGAGACCTATGACCTTGATTGAGTCCCCGTTGGGGGTACCCATCATTGTTTCGGGGAGTGGCCTCCCTCTCGGGTCTATAAGGTCTCGGAGGCAAAACTTGACGAGGTCGCGGAGACCTGTCTTGCACCACAGGGATTGTGCCTCTCATATTGTTCTTCTCTGTGGGTGCGAGGGGTTGGCACCCTCTCAGGTAGCTTATAGCGCAATTCATCCGCTTCGCGCTGCATGCGCTCTTTATTCAAGCGGTATAAATACTCTAACTCCTGATGACCCTGCTCAAGCTGCGTGATTCGAGCTTGGCGAGCGGCATGTCTGGCGACTGCCGGGTCAACTGGGTCTGCCCTCTTTTGTTGAGGAGGCTTGAATGTTTTGCCTATGTGTTTGCCTCGATCTTGATGGTCTAAAATTTCAATGGGTTGCTTCCCTCTGTCGAGGTAGGCGACATTTGTTTGAGGCCCTAGCCTCGATGTGTGATCATGATATCTGGCGAGTGCAGAAACGCAAGGTTCCCACGCTTGTTTGTTGTTCTCGAGGAATGTGATGATCTTCCTCGTACTCCCTTTCATGGGTGTGAAAGGGGCGGGCGGAGTTAGCTTGCCCTGTGTAAAGAGCCCTGCGCTCTGGATGTTGTTTTTCTATTCTGATGGGAGGTAAATAAGGGACGCCATATCCACTTTGCCCCTCCAAATGGACAAGTATGCCTCTCTAGCGCTTCATCGCGCTGTGGCCATTCAAATCTAGCCTCAAGAGGCGGTTGTCTACTTACATTGAGAGCTGCATGTGAACCATCTTCCCGAAAGGGGCTGTGTTGAATGGGTGTATTCCAATGAGGAGGTTCCCAATAGTTCCTTCTTGAAGTGGCCTGATGTGGACTTTGTTGTAGGCCAGACTGCCAAGACGGTATGGCTAGGTCCTCAGGGCTAAAGCGAAGGCGACTAGCGCCCTCTCTTTGTGTACCTTCCGCAGCGTCTGCCCTTGATTGGGCTTGGCTACGAGTGTACACCATTGTGATGCTTCGCTACTATCTAAGCAGATTTTATCTCGTTTATGATGATTTGTCTTTTTGTCTACACTAAGCAGAAGTAAACACACACATACACAAAACTGTGATTATCTCTTTTAAGGATTAAATAGTGTGTCCTAGACTGGTTTAGTGCATTTTGGTGTTTCGTTTTGTTTTTGCAATTTTGGAAGAACGTTTAAATGCATAATGTTGGCTCATATGACTCCCATAAATGGTCGCCCCTTCAATATACCATTGCTGGACCGATATACCAACCTCTCTATATACCCGCCCTTACGTGAGGGAGACTATAGGTACGTGAGAGCAGATGGTACGTGGAACATAGGCGGTACGGAAGGGGAATCGCTCTGTTTATGACACCTACCATAGAAAACTTATCCTCGCGTGCTGGGAATCACCCCAAGCTACACTCGGTCAGCCTTCGTCAGGATTTACGTCTAGCAACAGTCGCGATCGAGGTAATGGATGCAATATCTCAAGCCAAAGTGATAATGGAATCCACCTTTGGTCTTGCTCAAGGGTTGGGGTTTTACGACCAACGCCTTGGTTTAAAATACCACGTGGTGTGTGGGGTTCATTTTACTTTGCAAAAAATTGAAACAGGCAACTGAAAAAGAAATCTTTCCCTATGCCAGACAGACACTACAAACTGAAAAACAGCAAGTAGAAAAGTAATTTTTTTTTTTTTTACGGAAAAATTTACGAAAAATTTGCGGAAAGTAAAAAAAAAAAATTAAACAAATAAAATACACAGAAATATCATAACCGAAAATGACATGGACAGTTAAAGAAAACCGTTACCTCTTTTCTGACCGGATTTGCTATTTCTGATCTTCGGTTTAAAAAGGGTACCTGTCAAGCACAAACAAGACAACTCTGATTAATTTCTGTGATTTTTAAAAATCGGGGAATGGTCCCACCGTGATCGCCACTGAAAGCATGAGATTTCGGAATGAAAAATAGTATTAAAGATGTAATAAAAATAGAACTTTGAATCAACCGAATATAAATTAATTTCGTTCGGTTACAATACATCTCCTGCATTTTCAGGGGCCAGGAGTGTTAGTCTGTCTCGGTTACAATCGGGGTCAATATTGCTTCTATCCGCATGCCCACATTTGAAATGGACGGGCTAAAGTACCACCGCCGCTTATGTTGATAAAACTTTGCTTGCTGTTGTTCTTTCCTGCGACCAAAGAAACAATTAAACACATTAATAGCACTCTCTTGCAAAAGGGTAGAGCGTTAGTTTTAGAAATTGATAAATAATACATTCGAAAGATTTATTAAATTCATGCAAACAAACAGCTCTATGCAACCTGCGATTCTAATGAAGAAAATCAGAAAAACGTCATCAGATGACCATTGTCGAATCAATGTTCTTTCCTGCAAGTTAGTGGTGCAACCAGAACGAGAAAAGCGTGATAATATTTGACGAATGTCTAAAGTTACGATATCATAACAATATGTTTGATAGCCGATCTAAAACAATCTAAAACGTAATGCTGGAAAGGTATTCGAACAGAAAACATAATCTATCCAAACACAGTTATTGCAAGATCTGTTGGGAAAACAACATAGTTTATATTCGAAAACGAGATAACGTAAACTATTTTAATCTTATTCGAAACAGCATGAATATTAACACTACGAACATACGTGGGGTGCCCAAGCGGGCCGCCCCATTAAAATCCGACTTTGACGCCAACTCACTAGGAATTGGCTCAAAATCCAGGATAATGTGTTGTCGGCAAATTGGTGGATTCTTGTGATCCACTGTCGGGTATGAGAGTCTGACTCACGCTTCTGAGCACCACCCACCAACCTCTATTTTGCAAGAGATTCTAGATGTGAAGAAGGTGGATTCAAACTGGTGCAATCGGGTCTCTGGATGAGTTCAACAGCACTTCGTTGTGTTTCAGAAAAATACTTCCTTTTCTTTTTACTTCGTATCGAGCTAGTTTTTATAGAGGTTTTCGCCTCTTAGAGCATTAATGTCAAACCCTAAATCCGCAAGGGCCGCTCAGATTTGATCTTTATCAGGCCATTATGAGACATGGCTCGTACTAACATTAGAAGTTATGAGGCGTGGCCTCGGATCGGATTTGTTTCAAAACTGCTTGTCTCATTAAAGTCCGCCGTTCTGCAGATCCACGGGGTCTCTTTGGAGAGGGGCACGTAAGGGTGCCACATGGCAGTCATTCTTTGGATGCGACGGCCACGTCAAAGTCCGCCTTTGATTATCGTAAGTATGCCTTTTTAAACGTAAAGTGTTGAAGTGTCGCGATATCGCGACGTCGCGATATCGCGACACTTCGGCAGAGCCTCCCCTTGGGGCCAAAGGTGTCGCGATATCGCGACGTCGCGATATCACGACACCTTTGGCCGAGGCTCCCCTCGAGGCCAAAGGTGTCGCGATATCATGACACCTTTGGCCGAGGCTCCCCTCGAGGCCAAAGGTGTCACGATATCGCGACACCTTTGGCCGAGGGGAGCCTCGAGGCCAAAGGTGTCGCGATATCGTGACACCTTTGGCCGAGGCTCCCCTCGGGGCCAAAGGTGTCATGATATCACGACACCTTTGGCCGAGGGTAGCCTCGAGGCCAAAGGTGTCACGATATCACGACACCTTTGGCCGAGGTTCCCCTCTAGGCCAAAGGTGTCATGATATCACGACACCTTTGGCCGAGGCTCCCCTCGGGGCCAAAGGTGTCGCGATTTCGTGACACCTTTGGCCGAGGGTAGCCTCGGGGCCAAAGGTGTCGCGATATCGCGACACCTTTGGCCGAGGCTCCCCTCGGGGCCAAAGGTGTCGCGATTTCGCGACGCACGAAATCGCGACGTCGCGATTTCGCGACGTCTAAGGCTAGGTTCCCTTTTTTGTTAAGGCTTGTTTGCTTTTGAAGACTTTGCTTTGGATTGCTTAAGGCTTGAAGTTTGGTGAAGTTTTGAAGGCTGCTTTGGACTAAAGGCTTAAAGTTTGTTAAAGGTTTTGACAAAATGACCAACTTTGCACCGCTCATTTTTTGACCTTCTAAATCTGTCGTGCAAGTGGCCAAGACCACCTGTTTGACCTCTGAGGGCTGCCCTGAAAGCTGTGTATGTGCATGCGATCAGTGTTTGTAGTCACTTAATCGGAATGGTGCTGTTTTGGTGTCTACAACCAGTATGAAGAATGCTGGGGCAAATAAGTACTTTTCGCCCTGTTCTCTTCTTGTTTGGTTATTTTTATTTCATGTACATAGAAGTTTCCCTTATGTTGCTATTACGGTAAGCGACGAGGATGGAAATCCTCTGCCTGTATACCAGTAGACCCCTATCCTATTGAAAACGAAGTCCTATTATTATTTTAACCAACAATTTTTGGGACCCACAATGCACATGCTAACGGGGTCTTCCCCTTGGGTTCCCCTCCTCCTAAGGGACAAGGTGGTACAAGAAAAAAGGGGAGACATTTTTCAGCTAACATAGGGACTTGTAATTCGCATATTCAGCTTCATAGGGAAGCCTTTTCTACTGCCAGTCTACCCCTTCGAGTACTAGTTTGCATTGGAGGTCGCTCGGTAGAGCGATGCAACAAACGCCATTTATGGCCATGGATGGAAATGGGCTCACACCTACGATTTCCCTTTCAAAATGGGAGTTATCGAGGTGTTTGCCCTCAAACAAAATGTTTTATTGGAGGATAAACTCACCAATTTTGGCCTAGTCTAGCTTCCTCAGCAATGGCTCTATGACCCCTTGGGGGTAATGAGGGACCATCTTCAATTTAAGAGCTTCCAAACTTGCCCCTATCCAAAAATTATGGAGCAGAGGAACAATCCCAATGGGAGGGATCTAGAGTGGCACTTGGAGAAAATGGAAATGCTACCTCCCTAGCATGAGTTTTACTTGATGGAGGTCACATATGACCCAGTTAGGCACCCTCTCCCGAGCCCCAACTCCACCTTATGGAAGAAGGCAAAGGACAACTTTAAGGAGGTAGAAAAATATTGGGATGTGGCCCAGCTAAGAGAATGGTGGATAATGAGGGTCCACTGCCAAAAGATGAACTCTTACAGACTTTTGGTGACTGACAAGGACTTCACAGTGGTCTATGATGCCAATGCCGAGACATGGAAGCCCCTGTCCTTCATCGACCTCATTCCTCCAGCTATCCCAGGTTCGAGTGAAAGCCCAAAGAGAAAGGAAACTACTTCGAGGCCGAAGAATGAGAAGAAGTCCAAAACCACACCATGTAAACCACCTCAGGTACCTATGGGAGGCCAAGACACGAGTTTCAAAGAGTCAAAACAACCGCTGGTGAGGACAAAGAGAAGGAGGCCAAAATCAGTCCAAGTGCCTCCAAGCCATCCAAAGCGACTTCACACAGGTTTTTCAAGCCCTTCCATGAGATGACCTACATTGGGTCCATTTGAAGCAATTATTGAGAGTACCACACTGCCAAGCACTGCAACCATCTCGAATATCAATGTCATCAATGTGGAGGAACTCCTCCAATCCGAAGGGGATGTTGAGGAAAAAACTATGGAGGTTGAAGATGCCAAAGCAGAAGAAGAATAGGGAACAGCTACACCTGAAGTCACTACAGCCACTTTGCCAAGAGGGCACTCAGGTACGCATTCTCCACCCTATGCTCAAAAATCACCCACGTCCACTACAGCCACGGTCGAAGGATCCCAT
Organism: Wollemia nobilis; assembly: GCA_028583015.1. Classification (NCBI taxonomy): domain Eukaryota; kingdom Viridiplantae; phylum Streptophyta; class Pinopsida; order Araucariales; family Araucariaceae; genus Wollemia; species Wollemia nobilis. The sequence continues at coordinate 3,585,920 of JAQPPZ010017060.1, forward strand.
CAGTCTCCCCTGTAAGGCCACTCATCCCCTCACACATCACCCACAGCTAGTCCAGGTCCATCCCATGATCCCGGCCAGGATAAATCCATTGAAGTCACTTCACCCACTCACACAGTTGCTATGTTGATTCTTAGCAGAAGTGGAGGTATCGCTTCGATGCCGAGCCCCACCATCGAACCTCCTTGTGAAGCATCCCCCATACACTCCTTGTATTTGTTCACTACTTCGGCTGGTGACCCAGCCTTGTTTGAATCTAATATATCCTTGATCAAGGAACGTCCCCTCGCCAAGAAGATGCTCCAAGCTCGGCAGAATACTGACAAAATTTTGAAAGAGGCGAGAAAGAAAAAAGGGCAAGCAACAGCTCAAGTTGAAAAATGCGCCGTGTTTGATCTGAAAACTGGGAATATGCACAAGATCAAGAAGGTCCCCAAGGTATAGAAACCTCTGGATGAAATGAATCCATTACCAGGAAACACCTAAAGACCTGGTGCATCTAAATGTAGACAATGAATCAGCATCCATGCATGTACGAATTGAGACCTTTAGGGCTCATGCAGTTATCGCCAACTAGCACAGGATTGAGGTCGAGGCCACCAATGTTAAGCTAGAAGAAGATTTGGCGAGGGTCCGCTCCAAGTTGGTAGAGGTTGAGGAGCAGTGCAAGGCCATGAAAAAGGAAACACGCACCCTGAAGCTGCAAGTTCTACAGCTCCAGAATACTAAAGAAAATCAAGTGTAGGTACAAGCCAAAAATGACCTAAAGGCCAAAGAGCTGGAAGGTAGAGTTGCACAAATGCAGGCCCAACTGTATGAGAAGGAAGACCTATCAGTGTTTGATAGGAGTAGAATTAAGGAGATTTGTGCCCACTTGCTCAAGAATTTTAGGTCTCGGTGTTCCAGTGCCCTCACGATACTGACCTTCATCACCGAAGCCCATCTCGCTATTGCAGAAGGAGGGCCAATCATCAATGAAGTCACAAAGAAAGCCAAGCGCTGGCTCAAGTTAGCCTTCGACATCCATGAGATATCAAGACTTGCAGGTCACTGCAATGACTCGGATGGCTAGAGATTGGTCCATGACCTAGGCCACAGTTCATGCCTTCTTTTCCAAGGTGCGCAAATATCAGAAGGTGCGAAGACTCCAAGACATTTTTGACAATGAGCAGTGCACCTCAATGAATTATTTTTAGGACCTCTCCTCCTTGGGTTTCTCTAGTTTCACATACGATGATGGGAACCTTCTGACTAAATATGACCTCAAGCCAGTTTGGCTCCAATTCGAGGGTGATGTCTCAAAGATAGACGGATGGGAGGAACCAATCTCAGAAGGGCAGATAATAGACTTCATCTTGAAATACTGCAAGATGGTAGCATGCCTAAATGATTTATTCATTAGGGCCAAGCATGCTGACATCGGGCAAATTGATCAGTTTTGTGTTTTGGTTAAGACATTACAGGATCAAGAAGCATTCCAAAAGAATTCCTGGACTCATGTCCAGAGAATGATGAAGCGCATCCGTGATCACCTCGAACCATCACCGCAACCAGAAGCCATGCTAGAGGAAGAAGAAGAAGAAGGAGAAGAGGAACAAGAAGAGGGACAGACCGTAGAAGCAGGGTCTGGGGAAGACCAGTAACTCTGTAGCCCAATGGATCGGGGCTAAAGGTTTCTTTTTTCGAGATGAGCTCGTCACCCTGCGAGCTGCCAAGAATGTTGACACTTTTTGTCACATTATATAAGGGGTAGAAGAATAGTAGAATTTTTGTATAATATTTCTTTGTTGAAAGTTTTTCTTTTATTTTAAGTTACAACAATTTTGACCCTATCACCCCTTTTGTAAAATGAAGAAGAAAGAGCTTCACTACCAAACAAGCCAAGGAAAATGGCTTCACCGAAATAAAAGGAAGAGAATGTGAAAAGAGCTTCGGGCCCGAAACACTTCAAATCACTACTTCAGGTGAAAACCTTGTGAAGTAATTTCATAGAATAAAGTACAAAGATAACACTTCACACCCGAAGCATTTTCAATAGCCGCTTCGGGTAGAAGTTTTGCGAAGCAGCATCCAAACTTCATCGAAGGAGGAGAGCATAATCCAAAATCAGCTAAGGTAAGGAAACTACTTTGAGCCTGAAGTATTTCCAACACCTGCTTCGGCCAGTTTTCACCCGAAGCAGTAGCGCCTGAAGCAAAATGACAATGTGTCAAAAACAGAAGAGTGCTTCAGGAGGATATTCCCCGAACCAAAGTTTTGAGAAGGAGTCAGGCCGAAACATTTTCCAGCCAAAGCAGTTTCGCTAGCAAAGGACAAAAGGCCCCATTTCAAAGATGGAATTCACTCGGCACTCGACATCCCTGAAGTAGTTTCTGCGAAGCATTACTTTACGAAGAACAAATCAAGGAGAATCTACTTCAGCCCGAGGCTTTGGTGAGGTGGAGATGTAGTGATGAACTTTTTGGGCCCACACTCCAAGGTGGGTAGCTTCCCAAGGTGATCAAAGGCCCCTTATAAATACCTCCTTTCTTGCTTGATAAGCCCACTGACCATTTTTGGCAAACGAAAGGGATGTAACAGTCCTTGAAGTAAAACATGGTGGGTGTAATTATCACTCAAGCATAGCATCTAGAAGCCAGGGACACTTGAGCGATGCATTAAATGAACATTTCCATGGTTGACCCAGTCGCAGTTGCCAGTTTTGGCAACCGATTTGAAAGCTTAGTTGTAGCAGCAGCGAGGCACCGATTTCTCAGGGCCCGAGGGCATACTCTGTCGTTTTTGTAATAATGACTCAGAGGGCTGGGTCCTCTATAAAAACCTAGGCATGTAATGTAAAAAAGGGGGGGGAATTTTCTGCTAGAGAGTTGTTGTAACTTGATGTCCTACGTTTAATACTAAAGATCTTTTGTGCTCCATTTCTCTCTTTTATGCTACCTTCTGTGCTTAATTCTTTTTTCTTTTCTCATTTGCATATTGAGACTCTGAATCTTGAATCCGGTGTACGATCGGGGACTATACCCCTAAAATTTTCCCTAAAGGTTACATAGGAGAGGAAAAATGTCTTGTCGCTTTCCTTTATGCTGCCTGGTGGATCAAGGTTTCTGTTATTCCCTTATCTCAATCGCTGTTACTCTGAACCCTGAATTCCAACGAGAGAGAAAGGAGAACCCTGTGAACCCGTCCAAAGGATACATAGGAAGTTTGGCATTTCATTTCTTTAGTGCTATTCTTGGTAGTTCTTACTGCTATTCAAGTTGTTAGCGAGTAATCATGCTTCCTATTCTCTCCCACCTTAAATCATCATCTTCTAACCCTTACTATTTTTATTTCTTTCTCTAACCCTTGCCCTATTTATTTCTTTCCTGCACTCTTGTCTCAAACCCCAAAAGTAGATTAGTATAGGAGCCGGCCTTTCTCTGGAGATCGGAATGAGGGGCATCTCTCCCCCTTGGCCTTTCAATTTTGGTCATAGGTCCAGGGCGGGCAAACCCATCGAAAGTCCTTTCTTGTGTGGATTTTATGACCAATAGTTTCTTTGTGACTTCATCTATGATTGGCCCTCCTTCTGCAATAGCGAGCTGGGCTTCAGTGATGAAGGTCAGTATCGTGAGGGCACTGGAACACCGAGACCTAAAATTCTTGAGCAAGTGGGCGTGAATCTCCTTAATTCTGCTCCTATCAAACACCGACAGGTCTTCCTTCTCATACAGTTGGGCCTGCATTTGTGCAACTCTACCTTCCAGCTCTTTGGCCTTTAGGTCATTTTTGGCTTGTACCTGTGCTTTATTTTCTTCAGTATTCTGGAGCTGTAGAACTTGCAGCTTCAGGGTGCGTGTTTCCTTTTTCATGGCCTTGCACTGCTCCTCGGCCTCTACCAACTTGGAGCGGACCCTCGCCAAATCTTCTTCTAGCTTAACATTGGTGGCCTCGGCCTCAATCCTGTGCTAGTTGGCGATAACTACATGAGCCCTAAAGATCTCAATTCGGACATGCATGGATGCCGATTCATTGTCTACATTTAGATGCACCATGTCTTTAGGTGTTTCCTGGTAATCATAGTCCACTAGATTCATTTCATCCAGAGGTTTCTGCACCTTGGGGACCTTCTTGATCTTGTGCATATTCCCAGCTTTCAGATCAAACACGGCGCATTTTTCAACTTGAGCCATTGCTCGCCCTCTTTTCTTTCTTGCCTCTTTCAAAATTTTGTTAGTATTCTATCGGGCTTGGAGCAGGGCTAAAGGGTTCTTTTCTCGAGATGAGCTTGTCACTCCGTGAGCCTCCAAGAATGTTGACACTTTTTGTCACATTATATAAGGGGTAGAAGAATAGTAGAATTTTTGTATAATATTTCTTTGTTGAAAGTTTTTCTTTTATTTTAAGTTACAACAATTTTGACCCTATCACCCCTTTTATAAAATGAAGAAGAAAGAGCTTCGCTACCAAACAATCCAAGGAAAATGTCTTTGTCGAAAGAAAAGGAAGAGAATGTGAAAAGAGCTTCGAGCCCGAAACACTTCAAATCACTACTTCGGGCAAAAACCTTGCGAAGTAATTTCACCAAAGAAAGTACAAAGATAACACTTCGCACCCAAAGCATTTTTAGCAGCCGCTTCGGGCAAAAGTTTTGCGAAGCAGCATCCAAACAACTTCGTTGAAGGAGGAGAGCATAATCCAAAATCAGCTAAGGTAAGGAAACTACTTCGGGCCTGAAGTATTTCCAACACCTACTTTGGCCAGTTTTCACCCGAAGCAGTGGCGCCCAAAGCAAAATGACAATGTGTCGAAAACAGAAGAGTGCTTCGGGAGGATATTCCCCAAACCACAATTTTGAGAAGGAGTCAGGAAAAAACATTTTCCAGTCGAAGCAGTTTTGCCAGCAAAGGACAAAAGGCCCCATTTCAAAGATGGAATTCACTCGGCACTCGACATCCCCAAAGTAGTTGCTGCGAAGCATTTCTTTGCAAAGAACAAATCAAGGAGAATCTACTTCGGCCTGAGGCTTTGGTGAGGTGGAGATGTAGCAAAGCACTTTCCAGGCCCACGCTCCAAGGTGGGCAGCTTCCCAAGGTGATCAAAGGCCCCTTATAAATAAATCCTTTCTTGCCCGATAAGCCCACTGACCATTTTTGGCAAATGAAAGGGACGTAATAGTCCACGAACTAAAACATGACGGGCGTAACGATCACTCAAGCACAGCATCCAGAAGTTAGGGACACTCAGGTGGCACATTAAATGAACATTTCCATGGTTGACCCAATCGTAGTTGCCAGTTTTGGCAACCGATTTGAAAGCTCAGTCGCAGCAGTAGCGAGGCACTGATTTCTTAGGGCCTGAGGGTGTACTCTACCATTTTTGTAATAATGAATTAGAGGGCTGGGTTCTCTATAAAAACCCAGGCATATAATGTAAAAAAGGGGGGGAACTTTCTACTAGAAAGCTGCTGTAACTTGATGTCCTGCGTTTAATACTAAAGATATTTTGTGCTCCATTTCTCTCTTTTATGCTGCCTTCTATGTTTAATTCTTTTGTCTTTTCTCGTTCGCATACTAAGACTCTGAATCCTAAATCTGATGTACGATCGGGGACTATACCCCTAAAATTTGCCCTAAAGGATACATAGGAGAGGAAAAATGTCTTGTCGCTTTCCTTTATGTTGCCTGGTGGATCGAGGTTTTTGTTATTCCCTTATCTCAATCGTTGTTACTTTGAACCCTGAATTCTAGTAAGAGAGAAAGAACCCTGCGAACCCGTCCAGAGGATACATAGGAAGTTCGGCATTTTGTTTCCTTCGTGCTATTCTTGGTATTTCCTATTGCTATTCAAGTTGTTAGCGAGTAATCATGCTTCTTGTTCTCTCCCACCTTAAATCATCATCTTCTAACCCTTACTCTTTTTATTTCTTTCTCTAACCCTTACCTTATTTATTTCTTTCCTGCACTCTTGTATCAAACCCCAAAAGTAGATTAGTATAGGAGCCGGCATTTCTCTGGAGATCGGCATGAGGGGCATATCTTTCCCTTGGCATTTCAATGTTGGTCGTAGGCCCAGTGCACGCAAACCCACCGAAAGTCCTTTCCTGTGTAGATTTTATGACCAACAATTTGACCAATAGTTTCATGACCATACCACGTAGTCGCTTTACCTTAGTCATTGGATCCTGTGTAGTTATTATACCTATTATTGGTGCTGCAAGAGGCCCCATAGTCACCTGAGGAGGTGGCATAGCCCCCCTCGATGCTCGAACAAGATCCTGCTCTACCTCTACTATAGTCCACTATACTTGTGCTAAATCCAAGATAGTCTATAGTATTTACACCTAGACCTCTACATCTATGGCCCAAGTCATGAGATCCTGTACCTAGCCCTGCACCTTAGTCAGGCACCACTCCCTATAAGCCACCTTCACCTCTAGAGTGGGGATGGTAGTGTCTCTCTCAAGCTATTGTGTGTGAAACCACCTAAGCTAAATCTGCAAGTCAACCACCTGAGCCAGTAGCTATTCCTCTACACTGTCATGAGGGACCTCACCCTCCTCTAGAGTATCCTCCTTAGGGTTAATCTCTATAATATCCTCGATGATGGCCTTTGTGCCCCAACCACCCTCTGTACGCTGGCGCACCCTACACCCATCAAGATCTACCTCTATCTTTGCCTGAGTTGGATCTCAACCTAGAGGTCCTATCTCATGCCATATAAATAAGGACCACCACCCATCATAATCTAGTGTGGTCCCAACTGTCTCAACCCTTGACTCTTGGAATTCATCGGGTGCATTTCCTAGTGGTGGAGGAACTATCAACAAGAGGTCCCTCTCTATAGCTAGGTGTCTATACCTTAGTGGCATCTCTTGTATGTCTTACACCATGCCAAACTATCATAGGACATGAGAAAATAACTAATACTCCCTGACCTTTGGCTTACGGTATATAATCCATATATCTTGGTGGGACCATCATAGCCACTTTTCCACCTTAGGCCATGCAGGACAATCCATGTAGGGGCATTAGACAACATCCCATGGCCCAAGTGATGCAAATTGAATGATGTAGTGCTCAATGTTCCCAACATGAGCCCTATTACAGATACCCTCCTCAGCACAAGGCTAGCATGTGGTGTAACACTAATGGTCGGTGTCTATGGAGGTGATGCATAGTGGTAGCTCCATAGGACGCTCGATTTGGATGTGTTGCCACCCCCAAATCTATAATAATAGACTGTATTTTATGCTCTTATGGTTATGCTTTATGATCTGGTATAGCTCCCTGTAGAGCTGGCATAATAGGGTGCTCCCCCAAGCTAATTGTAGTGGCTCCTCTATAGATATTTGAAGCACCCTCCAAGTAGTGGCTAACATGTTCCAAGGAATCCTCACGCTCGAGGAGTATAGAAGGACAATTTGCATAATGAGATGCATGAAGAGGGTCTCTCATACAGAATAGACATCATCATGGTACTAGTAATTGATGTGCACCCCTTTGTGGTCAGCATCATCCTATGCATCAACACTCTGGTCATTGAATATGGTGGCAAAGACAACATCCTTTGTCATGGAGGCAGAGTAGACGATAGCCTCACCATCGATGGGGATCCTGAATATCTTGTAGACATCCTCTACAGTGATAGTCATCTCATTGGGAGGAAGGTGGAATGTGTTGGTCCATGCATTCCAGCACCGGGCTAATGTAGTAAGATAGGCTTGATCTACCGTAATGGTGGGTAGATCCATGATGAAACTGAACTCGACAACTCAAAACCAAGCTCGATCGTCATTAGAAAAAGCCTCATAGAGATTCTTCATAAGGTTAGGCTCTCGTACTCTAGAAGTTAACTTTTAAAAACAAAAATCATAATGTAAGCTAAATCTAGCTAAGCACAGCTAAAGAAAACTAAAAATTTTAATTAGACAACCTAGAAAAAAATAACAATAGCAAACCATAGCTGAAACCTGTTGTCCCCAATTTGCAAATTTGGGACCACGGCTAAAACTTGTGGACTCTAATTTTCCAACTAGGAACCGTAGGTACCAGCTACGTTTTAGGAGTGGCACCCATTTTGGGTACCCTCCTAGACCACTAAGGCATAAAATTAAATCCTACAGCTAGACCAAACTAGTGGGGTTCATTACCAGCATTTTAGTGCGGTTCAATTTTTTGCATTACTTAGTGTAGTTTATTTTACTGGTATTGACTGTGTGGTCTCATTTTTGAGTTGCCTTGCCCACACCCTGGCCCTGACTAGGAGATGGTTGATTAGAATCCGCAATCGAGGTAGATTAGTGTAATTGCGGTAGATTTTGGTAGTGTTCTAGATCAAGGAATTCTCTCTCTCTCAGAGCTCCCAAATTGCTAGTAGTTGCAAGAAAAATAATAAAAATTTCAAATGGGAATTCAATTTATAGGTCCTCCTAGTCTCTACGAACCACAACTGACACCTACGGTTCTAGAACTAGGGTTTTTCATCCGCAGGTCTGACTCGTGGTTCCCAAAATTTAAAAATGTAAACCACAAACCATATCTGTGATCTATAGCTAGCAATAAATGCACTCAAAACCCATCGTGGGAAGGTCTAAAATGACAAATTACTGATTTCCACTGGATAAAAATTCAAAATCAATGATTAAAATTGTAAATTTGTTGATGTTAAAAGCACCAGGATCAATCAAATAAATGCAAAACTAAAAAAAATACAATAATGAAAAACCAAATGCACCTCATATTTAGTGATTTATCCTATAAAATTGGTGGTTGTAGTGAATTGTGATCCATGCAAGTACTCCTTTCTGGATGGATTTAGTGGATACAACCATATCCTGATAGGAGAAGAAGATCAATATAAGACAATGTTCACCTGCCCTTGGGGAACGTTTGCCTATAGGGTATTGCCTTTCGGACTGTGCAACACACCTGCCACCTTTCAAAGGGTGGTTCTTAGCATATTCTCAGACATGATGGGAGACGAGGTCAAGGTATACATGGATGACTTCACTGTCTATGGAGAAACCTTTGAGGAGGCAATGACAAACTTGGAAAGAGTGCTCGAGAGAAGGAAGAAAAATAATTTGTCCCTAAGTAACGAAAAATGCTTTATGATGATGCAATAAGGCATCATACTGGGGCACCACCTCTCTGCAAAAGGAATAAAGGTTGATAAAAGGAATATTGAGGTCATCAGGGACCTACCCAGCCCCAACATGTAGAAAGAGGTGAGGAGTTTTCTTGGATCAACTGGGTACTATTGATGATTTATCACTGAATTTAGCAAAATTGCCAAACCACTGCACACTCTATTATTTAAGGATGTGGAGTTCAATTGGATGGAAGACTGTGAAGAAGCGTTCCAATTGCTTAAGGAGAAACTGATATCTGCACCAGTTTTAAGAGGACCAAATTGAGCCATACCATTCCATATCTACTGTGATGCATCCAACGGTGCGATTGGAGCAGTCCTCAAACAAAAATATGGTGAAGAATTTTACGCCATTTATTATGTTAGTAAAAACTTGACAGGAGTAGGGCTCAACTACACGGTGACAGAGAGTTCCTCGTAGTTGGCCATGCTATAAAAAAATTCCACCACTATATCATCAGATATAAGGTATTTTTCCATATGGACCATGCAACTATCAGATACCTAATGAGCAAGCTGGCCATTAGCAGAAGAATTATCAAATGGCTATTACTACTACAGTAATTTGACATCATCGTAGTCGACAAACCAGGCAAGGATAACGTCATGCAGATTTTCTGTCTAGATTGATACCAACATACCATCAAGCAATGGAAGACTAGTTTTTGAATGAACATTTATTCACTATTAGTGAGCAAACCCTGTGGTATGCATATATAGCCAATTACTTGGCCATCAGAAGGACCTCATCTGCTCTCTCTTTCTGAGAAAAGTAGGCGGTCATAGAGAAAAGCGCATAATTCCTATGGATGGATGGCCTCCTATTTAAATAGGACATGACCAAATTATAAGAAGATGCATAGCAGAACATGAGTTCTCGAAAGTAATCAAAGCATGTCATGATGAACCATGTAGAGGACACTTTGTAGGGAAACAAACTGCCTACAAAATCCTAAAAGCTGGGTACTTTTAGCTCAATTTGTTTAAGGATGTGACTGTGTATGCCAGCAAGTGTGATGAATGCCAAAGAATGGGCAAACTAACCCATTGAGATGAAATGCCCCTCCAGCCTCAAGTACACCTAGAACCTTTCGATAAGTGGGGCATGGACTTCGTGGGACCATTTAATCCACCTTCAATGGGGAGGAGGTTTATTTTGGTCTATACGGATTACGTTACCAAATGGGTTGAAGTTCAGGCATTGAGGGATTCAAAGGAAATAATGGTTGCCAATTTCTTATTTGCCCATATTTTTACATGAATTGGGATCCCTAGGGAGATAACAACAGACCAATGGCCTCAATTTACCTCCAAGTTGATCAAGGAGTTGATGGGGCAATACATAGTTTGGCACAATAAAATTGTGCCCTACCATCCACAAGCAAACAGGAAAGTGGAAGTGACAAACAAAGAAATAGAGAACATCCTAACAAAGAATGTGTAGTGGCATAGGAAATATTGAGCTACATGGTTGCTGAAGATAGTCTGGGCATATAACACCATGTGGAAATCCACCACAGGCTTTACACCTTTCCAACTGGTCTATGAGAAAAATGCGATGATGCATATCGAATTTGAAATCAAGATGCTGAGAATGGCTTCATAATTGAACTTGAGCTTGGATGAAGATCAAAAACAAATGATTTGATAGCTAGATCAGCTAGATGAAATCTAATTATATGCTTTGCAAAGAACAAAAAATATACAGAAGCAAAGAAAGCAATGGTATGATAGCCACATTAAGAAGAGGTAGTTCTAAGAAGGGGAATGGGTACTATTGTACGATTATTGGTTCCAAGAGAGGAAAGGCAAATTAATTCAGATATGGATGGGATCGTATGAGGTGGTAGAGCTCATCAAGAATGGGGCAGTGCACGTTAAGATAATTGACGATAGCAACACTGTGTTAACAGTCAATGGCCATCGACTATGCCCCTATAACATGTCCAAAACATTATAGGTAGAATCCATAATAGGCGTGGGGGAGACCCCATCTTGTTATATCTAGACCAAACTCTCACAGGTGAAATGGTGGGCATGGAAGTGCTCACCCAAAATTAGTTAATGTAGTTTTTTCTTACAGTGTGTTTTTGTAGGGATGACGCCCGCATGCAAGCTGCAGGAATCCTAACCTAGGGCCTAACAAGCATGGAATGTGTCTAACTGCCTTTATTTTCCTTTCTTTTTTAGTTGTTTTTTGTAGGTGGAGGACTTTACAGCAAGAGGAATAGGTATCTGGGAAACTAGGCCTGATTCGGCTCAGCATTTCGACATCGGCTCGTAGGTAGAAGTGAAGGCAGTATGAGGTGAGACTGAGAAGGCTTGATCATCCTTTCCTGGTCAATTGTAGCATGACAACCGAGAATAAAGGTGCCTTCCTTATAAATAAGGCACCCCGTTAGAATAAGGCGCCTTCCTTATAAAGAAGGCACCCCGCCAGAAGAAGGTGCCTTCCTTATAAAGAAGGTACCCCGCAAAAATAAATGCACCTTCATTATAAATAAGGTGCCCCGCCAGAAGAAGGCACCTTCCTTATAGAGAAGGTGCACATAAGAGTTTAAATATATATATATACATAGGCGCCTTCCATGGCTGGAAGGTGCCACAAAAAAAAAAAAAGAGCAGAGCCCGAGGTGCCTTCCACATCGAGAAGGTGCATGCAGACCGAGGTGCCTTCCACATCGAGAAGGTGCATGCAGATAGAGGTGCTTTCCATATCAAGAAGGTGCATATAGACTAAGGTGCCTTCCACATTAGGAAGGCGCATACATATCGAGGTGCCTTCCACATTGGGAAGGCGCATACAGACCGAGATGCCTTCCACATCAAGAAAGTGCATGCAGACTGAGGTGCCTTCCACATCGAGAATATGCATACATACAGAGGCACCTTCCACATCAAAAAGATGTAAGAAATCATAGGTGCCTTCCACCATCGGAAGGCACATCCATTCAAGAAGCACCAACAGCATCGGGAAGGCACTAAATAAGCGCCTTCCACATTGATAAGGTACCAAAGAGTGCCTTCCACGTACAACCAGCAGTCAAACCTCCCAGATGCCTTGATCAAGACGCAGTGACCACATGAATAAGTGGCATTAGATTACCATACCCCTCCCCCATGTCACAAATCTATGAATCACTAATCTTCACAATGCATGAACCACAGAATCAGGTATGCGCATGGTAATTCAAATTTCTATATAATCATTTATAAATTATGTGGTATCAAAAAAATATCGCCATCATAAAAATTGTATCCCCCCATAGCCAGAACCACATGCCAATGATATGGCTTGAAATAAACACTAGAGTAAGGCACCTTCCCTATAAGAAGGTGCCTTCCTAAAGAAGGAAAGATAGAGAAAAAAAATGTAGTAGGGAAGGAATGCGACATGGGAGGAAGGTCGAAGAATCACATAGTGAAGAAGAATGAGCCGAGTGACATGGAAGGAATTAGGGGGGCTATAAGAACGTAGTTCGAGGCTGAAGGATGGCTCAAATATTGTACCCTGGTCAGTCAGGGCCAGGATGTGGATGTAGTCAAGGAATTTGTTGCCTCCTTGAGAGGCAATGCAACTTAGGTGTGAGGAGTAGAAATTCTAGTCACCCCCAAATACATCTCACAGGCAACTGGATTACCCCTCATGGGGGAATGCACCTACAAAGGTGGACTATTGAAGCAGTGCATCGAAGTGCTGCTACCTAGAGAGACAGTGCAGATAGATAAGGAAGGGCTACCCAAAAACACCCTCCCCATGCACCTATGGAAGATATTCGAGTAGGTTTCTTGATTTCTTACATGCATAGGGAAGTATACCCATCTACACACCAACCATGTGCATTTTTTAAACAACCTGATGCATGGAAGGAAGTTGAACGTGCCTTTATATCTAGCAAATACCCTCAAGGATGAAGCAACTAGGTATCAGAAAGGAGCATCGTTCGCCTTAGCCCACCATGGGCTGATATCAGTTTTGGTCTGCCATATAGAAGTGCGTAGGCAGAACCCTAGCACAGAGGGATATGGTGGTTGAGTAAGGCAACAGGATGTTGTTGTCGAAGCAGGGCAAGTAGAGGGAAGCCCTAAGGAGAAAATGGTGAGTATTGAGCAATCAACATTGCCTTGTTTCATGGAGGAAATAGGGCATTCCCTAGTTCCTGAATGTACATAAGAATTAGAGCATTCTCTACTGCTCGACTGCACAGGGGAAACAGGGCATTCCCCAATTCCCAAAAATGAAGAGGAGGGAGCGCCACTTACTAGCAGTGAGGCCGAGTTTCGATCACCAAGCCCCAGGAGGAAATGACTACGATGACTCCTCCTCTCGATAGAATAGGAATAGGGCAACACAAAAATTGATGTGGTGGCCCAAACCCTCTAGGAATTAATAAACCAGAGCCCACAAGATGGAGGGACCTTCGGGAGCAATGATCAGGTCGATGCGGTCTTGGAGGAGGTGCTGGAGTGGCAAAAAAAATTTTGGATGGCCCAGCAAATTTTGGAAGACTACCAGAACAAGCATAGAGTGGAGTTGAAGGAGTGGGAAGAACCAATCACCCATATCGAGTAGCTGGTTTGACAGTTGCGAGAGGAGAACTAGCTACTCCAGGCCAGAGGAACAGAAAGGAAAGATGAGTCGGCCCAAATTGACTAGACAAAAAAAATTCCAATGAATTCTCCCACCTCTACAGAACGAGTCTTTTCTTCAAGATAAATTCGATCAGACACCCGTTAGAGCAGCCTGGAAATGGGGGAGAATTCCCCTAATTTTGGTAATGAAAGGGAGATAAGTCCTGCAATACCCCTTGTCATCGTCCTCATTGATACAGAGCAGGACGATGGTCAGCAACAATAGATAGGGCCAGAGGATAAAGAGGAGTTTCCTAGATATATAGAACCTGAGGGGTCGATGTAGGATAGACAAGGGAACAAAGAAGTACCCCTAGGAACGATAGCATAGAATGAAGAGAAAACCCCAAGGGTGGTAGTGCAGAATAAAACGAACCCACCAGGGACCACAGAGTAGGCCCCTCAGAGTGAGGATATGACTTCTAGGGAGAGGGAGAAGACCCATGTTCAAGCTACCATATTTTCTACAGAGGCCAGAGGAAAAAGGCCCAGGACAGGTCGAAAGAAGGCGAAGGTGACCTTCGTCGAGCCAGAAGAGGATGAGTGGGATATGTAGCCATTCGTGGAAATGTGAAAACAATTTGAACAGCTGCTCAAGGAGATGAAAGCAGCCAAAGAGGCCAGAAAGGTAGCCTCGAGGATGTGAGGAGACTCTGGAATATACATCAATCTAGTAGAGGACAACCAATTCTGGGATATTTACGGTTCATCTCGGGGATGACCCTCCATGATGAGAAGGTATCTTGAATGGTGGGGGGTATATGGCCCCAAATTGGAGGCTATTACCTTTGTAAATGAGAATGCAAGGCTTAATTTTGAAGCAGCCTAGTTATACAGAGCCCAAGTAGTTCATTCCAGGAGAGACAATTCAGATATCCCTCTCACAGCAGTTAGACATCCAGATGCTGACCTATGGCAAGTCGTAGAGGCTGCATTCCAATCAGCAAAAATGATGTAGGCTAGATCACCACCGGTAGCAGCTAGAATGAGGAGAGGATAGCCTACAGCCACACCCATGTAGAGGAGGCAGACACAGGCCGTAGGTACAACCAGATCTACCAAGAGACAGAGATGATAAGGGGTCAGCAAGACTACCTGCAGTTTTGATGCCATGAGGGAATGGCATATGTTAAGTGTGGGGGGATGATGAGCATAAAAAATGCTCATATTTTGTGCATCATTTCTTGATTATTATGCGACTATATAAAAAGGATTGCATATATTTATGAATGATTATGTAATTATTTGATGAAATTATAAGTGTTACCTAATTTGTGTGTTTTTAGTGTGTTTTGTGGAATTGCATTTGGTTTAGTTAGATTTGGATCAGTCGAGGTATTTTTGATGGACCTGGAACTTTTTTTCTTTGGGGATCAATGCAGAGAACATAGGCACCTTCCTCTTCTAGGAATGCGCCAAGAGAACGTAGGCACCTTCCTCTTCTAGGAAGGTGCCAAGAGTAAGTAGGTGCCTTCCTCTTCCAGGAAGGCGTTAAGGAAAGACAAGTGCCTTCCTCCTCTAGGAAGGTGCCAAAGGGAAGGAAGCACCTACCTCTCATAAGGCATCGACGAGAAGGTGAGCGCCTTCCTCCCATAAGGAAGGCACCACTAGAAGGTAAGCGCCTTCCTCTCACAAGAAGGCACCAACAAAAAGCAAGCACCTTCCTCTCATAGGAAGGCGCCAACGAAGGTAAGCGCCTTCCTCTTCCATGAAGGCACCAACGACGGTGTTGAGTGGTATTTTCACCCAATTGTGAAAGTACACTCTCCTTTAGGATTTGGGTTCCAAATCCCCTCTTGCAAAGAAGTTAAATGAACAAATTCTCCAAGGTCTCCGTTGTATTAGCATTTGTATATGTATATTAGTAATCTCAAATAAAGATATTCAATTTAAATACTTGGAACACCTTAGTGATTGCAAGTAACTGTAAACAAGGGGCAATGTTGGTTTATTTCACCATGAAAATTTAGTGATTGTTCATTGTTTTTTGGATTTTGAAATTTTTTAAATGTTTATTTTAATGCCTAAAAACTTTAAAATAAGATAAAATTTTTGGAAAAATAAAATGCAAAAAAATGAAAATGAAATGCAAAAAACTAAAAATAAAATGCATTCGATATGATGCTATCCTATTTCGACAAAACTGAAGATGTGAGGTTTTCATGCATGCAACCTAACCTATTGGACCTACAAAACAAGCACAATCTAGATAAGCTAAGTGTTGGCTCCTAGGGTTTTAAATGAGGTTTTTCAGATTTAAACATTCACATGAAGCAACCAAGAAAACTTGCATAAACTCCATTTACAAGCCTAAAATCTGAAAAGGGGAAAAATAGACATTTAATATTGCATGCAGAAAATGACTCCTCCTTTCTTGTCCATAAGATGCAACTTTCTGAAATTTTTTGTATTAAAAATTTGTCATTTTACAATAACAAAAATTTTTGGTTTTCCCAAACTAGTCCATGGAAGAAAAATGACTCAAACAGGTCCAGAATGGCCCTCTTGCCTTCAACTTTGCAACTCTATTTGTAGAAATTTCCAAACCCTTCTGGCCTCTTTGAATGGCATATTTAAACTTCTAAAAAAATTATTTTTCCTTCCATGACCATTCATTTCTTTTTCCAATGGCTGTTCGTTTCACCTTCCCTGACTATTCGTTTCACCTTCCCCACATGGGCTTGCGTCCGTTTCCACCCATGTGTAACGACCATCTTAAATGATTTCAAATCATTAAATATTCCTTATGTAACACTTTGTCTTATTCATTGGATTTTGTCCTTATGTCCACATCACTATGCAGGTCTGTTACCTTGGCGAAAATTGAACATGTTGCGATATCGCGACACTTCTTGCTTCTCTGCTTTCCTTCCCCTTTTGAATCGTGAAAATGCAACATGTCACGATATCGTGACACTTTTTCCCTTTTGGCTATGATGATGCAACATGTCATGATATCGCGACACTTTTCCTCATTTGGCCATGATGATGCAACATGTCGTGATATCACGACACTTTTTCCTTCTTTGGCCGAGACGGTGCAACATGTCACGATACGCGACACTTTTTCTCCTTTGGCCGTGATGATGCAACATGTCGTGATATTGTGACACGTTTTCTCTTTTGGCTGCAATGGTGCAATATGTCGCAATATCGTGACACTTTTTCTCTTTTGGCCACGATAGTGCAACATGTCGCGATATCGTGACACTATTTCTCTTTTGGCCATGACAGTGCAACATGTCACGATATTGTGACACTTTTTCTCTTTTGGCCGTAATAGTGCAACATGTCGTGATATCGTGACACTTTTTCTCCTTTAGCCGTGATGATGCAACATGTCACGATATCGTGACACTTTTCCTCTTTTTGCCACGATGATTCAACATGTCGCGATATCGCGACACTTTTCCTCCTTTGGCCATGACAATGCAACATGTCGCGATATCGCGACACTTTTTTCTCCTTTGGCCACGACAGTGCAACATGTCACGATATCACGACACTTTTTCTCCTCGTGGTGTTTTGCTTTTTCTTTGATCTTTAGCATATGGGCCACTTCGGTCTTCTTGGAAAACATGTAAAAACGGTGGGTCCCCAATTTTGGGGTACGTTGTGGAGCAGCCACAACAAATGGTGACTCTGCTGGGAAATGCTCCTGAGCATTTCGATGAGAACTCAACTTGAAAACACATAGACTCAAATACAAGCGTCAAAAAATATCCCAAGAATGAAACTAGATGAGAAATACATGAATCATTAGAATTATTAAGCATCAACTCAGTGTGTGCAATGTGATTCATTCCCTATCGTTTGAAAATCGTTCAAATTTCCATTGTCAGTTTCACTTATGATTCATATGCAAGGCTATGAATGATTTGTGCAGGATTTGACGCATGAAAACTGTGTTAGAGATATAACAACATGCTTTGCAAAGGCTCAGACCTTCTAGTATCACGAACAAACATATTAAAATTTTCAAACCCTCTTAGGACCAAATATATATATACTGAATTAATTTACTAGATCCCCAAAGTTGGTTATGTGCCACTACCATCTTGAACCCATGTGCAAGTGTAAGTGAAATCAGAGCTTTGGGGAATCGGATTCCCAACCTAAGCAAGATGGGAATTTAACCCTATCCTTGCTACTGTGATCTAGAGTTCATTACCTCATCTTGAACAAAATGATTTAACCTATTCTGGATGAAATTGTTAGGCTAGCCTGTCTATTTGAGCAGTCAGTGGTCTTGCTTTTAGACAAGACATGTTGCCATGCATGAGCATACTCCACTCGCCGACCTGGGCATCTATAGCCCCGGTGGAGATTAACCCCATATTCCATGATTTGGCTCTACTATTGATTTCTTGGACCTTGGGGATGACTACCCATCCTTGCAAGGGACATGTAGTACGATCCTTCCAATCCAAATAAAGAAATGAAAAATAGAATGAAAAATATTTTCTTTGGAATTTCAAGCTCTTGAGTGGGCAAAATAGAAGCTTTGGGGAATCAGATTCTCAACCTAAGTGAGATGAGAATTAGACCCTATCCTTACTAATCCAGGTCAAATCAGAGCTTTGGGGAGTTGGATCCTCAACCTAAGTTGGATGAGGATTTAACCCTATCCTTACTACTCTGATTTTAGGCTTTAAGCACTATGGGAGTGGTAAAAACCATTGTTTTAAGGATTATGTTGCATAATAGGATAGACACAAAATACTCCTTTCACCTCACCTTTTCTTCCAAGTATGGTTTTGACCATTTTGCTCAAGATCCTCTTTAATATGCGTAGAACATGCTTGGTTCAAGATAGTTCGGGCATCAGTTCCCAACCTTAGGATCCTTTTAATATATGTTATGTAATAACCCTAAGAGGATTCGACACCTTTTCAATGATTGTACATGAAATGAAGATGCAATTGAGATGAAATGTATATGCAATGCGGAATGTACATGAGATATGAATGCATTGCTCCTTTTGAAATGCGGATGGAGTATACCACCTACTTTGCCATAATTTATAAAATTGACAACTTCATGCATCACAAGTTCCAAACGATATTCTTTAATGTGTTTGCGATACTCGTGGAGATTTCTGCAATACAATTATGATGTTTCATATTCTCCTAGTCTTAGTCAACATTCATAAGGACATAAGTTGACATCTCGCTTTTTTTTTTTCAAGACAAACCAAAAGTTTCCAAAGGACCAACACACAAAACTTAAAACCAAAGTGAGATCCAATCTAAAACCAAAACACGAAAACCAAAAGTATATACAAATGTACAACATAATGCACGATGGTGCAAAAGTTTGGATTATCATTTTCCCGGATCCCAAACCTGATTGGAATTCTTTAAAATACGTATGACATGATACACATGCCAAGTTTTGTAGGAATCCAACAAAAACAAGATCAAACCAAACAAAGAAACAAACTTCCACTTGTCCCTCTCACCATACCAATTTTATTTAGTTTCATTAATAATCCTATGGTGGAGTTTCAAGTTTTCAAATTGATTAGACAATGATTGATATTCAATTCCTTTATGTCTATTCTTTAATATGTCCATTCCGCACTTTGATTCACGGTGTAGAAATAAGCTTTCATTTTCATTCAATAAAGCCATAACATTAATAATATTTGAATCAAACCATTCATTAGGCAAACCTTCATTCGAATTTTGCATGGTGAAACCAAAAAGATGAGATTTTACCTTTGGCATGTTTTCATTTGACCTTACTTGAAGAGGATTTGAAAGTTTCTCTTTTCTCTCATGACATTAATCATCATGTAGCACTTGCTCTTTCTCCATGACTCATTTATCAAAGGCACCAAACTTAGGTACCCAATTGAAAATATGTCCATCCCTTTCAAACCATAAGTCTTGTCTATCTAGGGGTGGGTTAACTAACACATTTCCATGATCAATAACTTGGGTTGTTTTGGGTCACATGAGATTTTCAATTGGATCATTAATGATATCAAACCCAAATGATTTAGGTTTTGTAATTTTCTCATTTTGAAATGGCATAATCATTGTAGCACAAGTAAGTGGATCAAGATTTTCAATTTCTTTTCCTTCAAAGGAATCTAAAGCAAATGACTCTCTTTCTTGATTCATGGTTGTATAATCCTTATCATGTTTAAAAATTTTATGAGATTTGAATTCCTCTTCCAAAATGTTCTCAAATTGTATAGGATTTATAGTATCCTCATGTGAGGAAGCAATTGAGTTATCCTGCATATTAATTGACACAACAAGTTTTTTAGAAGATTTAAATTGATAATATTCTTCCTATTTCTTTCATGAATCATAGTAATCATCCTCCAAGTTCAAGTTGTGATGCTCAAGTACTTCTTCTTCATCTTCTGATTCATCAACATGTTTCTCACCCCATTCATCTTCACCTTCCTCATTCTCACTCTCTTGACGATATAGAGTTTCCACCACCAAAATTTTGTCCTCTCCTTGTTTATGTTGGTATGGACCCTTATTTGGCACAAGTTCCAAATCATCCACTTGATCTTGGAGACAATGGGTATACCTAGCAATTTCAGGACAATTCCTTTCATTATGCTCCTTTGTATTATGCAATCTACACCCATTTTCCCATGCAAAATCAGAAATATTAAGAATGGAACTAGAGTGACTTGGTCCTACAGAAGTATCTATCTGATTAGCAATAGGGAAAGGCACACCCACATTGTTTGACTTCGTATTCCACTGTCTCCCTCTATTGTTGAAGTTTCGATTTGGGTGAGGGGCATGGGATTCATACTTCTATTTTTGAACCAAATCATTACTCAATTTGTGAACTATATTTTTGAGCTCTTCAACCTCTGAATAAATCTCTTTTGGTTGAGCTATGTTATTGCTAGTTCTAGTAGGGTTTGCATATTCGGTGAGATCTTGACTTAACATTTGAGTTGGATTTTGAACCACTTGATTTACATAGGGATTCACACTTTGAATCAAAATTGGATTGAGTGCATAAGCGGGTGTTGATGAATATGGTTGTTGATAAGGCAAAGCATTTATGCCTGATATTTGTGATGCCATGATCTAATTCATCATAGGAGCTTGACCATATGGACCATATTGTCCTACCATAGGCATCTGGGAAAACCCATAACCCTGTGGTGTCATTTGTTGTTCAATGGTCATAGCTTCAATGTAGGCTAGAGCAAGCGTGGTAACCTGAGGATTTTGCCTTGCAAACATTGCCATCATAGGATCCATTGCACCAAAATATATTTGCAAAGCTACTATGGGATCAATGGCAAAATTTCAAATTGCTCTATTATAGCACTTCTGAAACCTCTGATTAAAAGTTTAGATTGGCTCACCCTGGCCTCTTTTGCATGTAATGAATTGATTATAGATGATTATGGGATCTAATGGTGACCTAAATTGGTTGACAAAGGCATCCTCCATTTGCGCCCATGATGTAATGGAACCAGAAGGTAAGAAAATATACCACTCGTAAGCCACTTGGTCTAGGCTCATGGGGAAGAGTCTACAAGCCACATATTCATGTTGAACTTGCAGTCTTATCAAGACATCCCTATAGGCCTGAATATGTTCTTCTATGGTCCTTGGGCCATCCGGTTTGTATTCAGTCAAAAATATCTCTATATTCTTAGGGATCTCGTGAATATCCCATGCAATATTCAAAGGAATGTTATGGGCTCCATACCAAAGAGGTGTTGGAGGTTGGGCCATTTGATTCAAAATCGATGATGATAACCCTACAAGAATTGTGGAAATGGTATTGATAATTGGTGCACTAGTGGCAAATGACACCACTAGTGCAAGTCTGCTAGATGTGCCTGAAGCAGAAGGATCTTCCGTAACAAGAATATCTAGTGGGACCACAATTTGCTCGATTTTATTCCTTGGATTCCTATGAGTGAGTGAGAGGCTTTGGAATATGGTTTCCTCGATTGTTTTGGACCTAGCTACAATGTGATGTGGTGGGTCCAGCTTGTAATTGAAACTACCCTACAAAACCCGACAAAACTCTCAATAGCTCAAAGAAAACCTACGACACACAGAAAATCTTGCAATTAATGAAATTCAAAGAATAACTTCAAAATCAATTTGTTAGTCATGAATGAAATAAGGAACCATGACAAAGCAGTGTTCTAAAAATGTAAGTTTCTGATTCACCAGATCGCATATGTGCAAGTGAAGAGCATACTCCTACCGTTGTAGGCTTTCTGATTCACAAGATCGCATTACATGCAAGTGAAGAGCATAATACCGAAAACAAATACATTTTAGACAAAAAATAATTCCTTACAAATAAGCATGAAATTGACTAGCAAATATAAAACATGTAACGTATTAATAATCATGTTAGCATCAACCAAGAGATGTATCCATTAAAATCAAATGAAAGTAATTGCATGGAGACAACCTCGTTAGTCAAGACCAAAATTTTTCAAAATCAAATCAAAACACATTATTCTTGTATGAACAATCAAAAGTGTTAGAACAATGCATAGCAATTCATGTCCTCCTTTTAACACTACAAGGTTGTATTGTTAAAAGAGGGCTAAATATAATAATCAATAGGGCATATATTCAAAATTTAAATCCCTATAGCATTTAAATCACACTGAAATAAACCAATTCGTGTCCTCCTTCTAGAGCCAATATATTGAGTGGTATTTTCACCCAGTTGTGAAAGTACACTCTCCTTTAGGATTTGGGTTCCAAATCCCCTCTTGCAAAGAAGTTAAACGAACAACTTCTCCAAGGTCTCCATTGTATTAGCATTTGCATATGTGTATTAGTAATCTCAAATAAATATATTCAATTTAAATGCTTGTAACACCTTAGTGATTGCAAGTAATTGTAAACAAGGGGCAATGTTGGTTTATTTCACCATGAAACTTTAGTGATTGTTCATTGTTTTTTGGATTTTGAAAATTTGTAAATGTTTATTTTAATGCCTGAAAACTTTAAAATAAGTTAAAATTTCTGGAAAAATAAAATGCATAAAAATGAAAATGAAATGCAAAAAACTAAAAATAAAATGCATTCATTATGATGTTATCCTATTTTGACAAAACCGAAGATGTGAGGTTTTCATGCATGCAACCTAACCTATTGGACCCTAAAACAAGCACAATCTAGATAAGCTAAGTGCTGCTTCCTAGGGTTTTAAATGATGTTTTTCATATTTAAACATTCACATGAAGCAACCAAGAAAATTTGCATAAACTCCATTTACAAGCCTAAAATTTGAAAAGGGGAAAAATAGAAAAATAGACATTTAATCTTGCATGCAGAAAATGACTCCTCCTTTCTTGTTCATAAGATGCAACTTTCTGAAATTTTTTGTATTAAAAATTTGTCATTTTACAATAACAAAAATTTTTGGTTTTCCCAAACAGTCCATGGAATAAAAATGACTCAAATAGGTCTAGAATGGCCCTATTGCCTTCAACTCTGCAACTCTGTTCGCAGCAATTTCCAACCCCTTCTGGCCTCTTTGAATGGCGTATTTAAACTTCTAAAAAAAATGTTTCTCCTTCCATGACTGTTCGTTTCATTTTCCAATGGATGTTCGTTTCACCTTCCCTAACTGTTCGTTTCACCTTCCCCACATGGGATTGCGTCTGTTTCCCTCTATGTGTAATGACCATCTTAAATGATTTCAAATCATTAAATATTCCTTATGTATTGATTTGTCTTATTCATTGGTTTTTGTCTTTATGTCCACGTCACTATGCAGGTCTATTACCTTGGCAAAAATCGAACATGTTGCGATATCGCGACACTTATTGCTTCTTTGCTTGCCTGTCACTTTTGAATCACGAAAATGCAACATGTTGTGATATCGCGACACTTTTTCCCTTTTGGCCATGACAATGCAACATGTCATGATATCGCGACACTTTTCCTCCTTTGGCCATGACGATGCAACATGTCATGATATCGCGACACTTTTTCCTCCTTTGGCCGTGACAGTGCAACATGTCGTGATATCATGACACTTTTTCTCCTTTGGTCGCAACGATGCAACATGTCATGATATCGTGACACTTTTTCTCTTTTGGTCGCGACGGTGCAACATGTCACGATATTGTGACACTTTTTCTCTTTTGGCCATGACAGTGCAACATGTCACGATATCGCAACACTTTTTCTCTTTTGGCCGTGACAGTGTAACATGTCACAATATCGTGAAACTTTTTCTCTTATGGTCGCAATAGTGCAACATGTCGCGATATCGTGACACTTTTCCTCCTTTGGCCGCTATGATGCAACATGTTACGATATCGTGACAATTTTCCTCTTTTGGTCATGACGATGCAACATGTCACGATATCGTGACACTTTTCCTCCTTTGGCCATGACGATGCAACATGTCACGATATCGTGACACTTTTTTCTCCTTTGGCCGCGATGGTGCAACATGTCGTGATATCGTGATACTTTTTCTCCTCGTGGTGTTTTGCTTTTTCTTTGATCTTTAGCATATGGGCCACTTCGGTCTTCTTGGAAAACATGCAAAAAAAGGTGGGTCCCCAATTTTGGGGTACATTATGGAGCAGCCACAACAGGCAGTAAGACACATTCCATATAGGGAAGGTGCCCGATATACTTAGGTGCCTTCCTCATAGGGAAGGTGCCTCTATTCTTCACCTGTTGACCAGATTTGCACGACATGGACAACAGTGGCTGGTGCAATTTCAACTCTACGTCATGTAGACCTAAATTGGAGATCACACCAATGTATGAAAGCGTCTTACCAATGCCATGCGAAGCACAAACCAATCAACGAACACACTTCCATTAGAACCAAATGCCAGCTTTAAGCAAACATCGATTGCATTCACCAGTCTGTCTTAATTTATTCTGGGATGAATCGACTATTGTAACTTCTTTGTAATAGAATTTCTGCAAGTGTGTTATATAAACACACGTAAACCACTCTGAGATATATAGACTGATATAGATTTATATAGAGTTATAGAGACAGATAGAAGAGATAGATATTGTAACACTTTGATAAATATATTACAGTTCTAAGAGTTCTAAGCGCATGTTAAGCTGGGAGGAAGCTACTAGAGCCTGGGCCCACTCCAAGCCAGTATTTATTCCCCACTTTTCTTATGTTTTCTAGATTATTTTATTGTTTTTATAGGATCATTTACCGCATTGCTATTTCTAGTATTTACAGTATATTCATTTTTAGGAATGTGTGAATGTTTTATTTCTGTAGATTTAATTATTTTCTTCTTACATAAATTATTGAGGAGTGCATGAGTGATTGACAACCATTTTGAAAACACCCCCCAATAGTAGAATTAGCGAGGACTCATCTCAAGTGGTATTGTAAGAAATCTCGTTCCAGACCCTTCGCAAGTTTACGAAGCTCCCTGGGTTGATAAATTAAATGCACGGGCATGTGACAAAAGTAGGAAAAAGTTAACCTTGTTTGGCCTGCAACATTTTGGCATCGTTGTCGGGGAAGCGTCTCAACTATATTATTTACAATACCCTAAAACCTTCCATTTGACCTTGTATGAGTTCTTCGAGAAGAAGAGGACCGAACAGTCAGTTTATAAGAACCAATCCATCAGAACCTGAGTCAATCGAGCATTCTGAATTTGAATTAGACTCGCCCAATTGACCTCTAGAAATCCATTGGAGTGAGGAACCTCACTTTGTGCAAAGTGCATCCTCATCCCATCAATGTGGGGAAGAACGAATCATCATAAATCCCTGTTTAATAGGACTCCCTTAGAGGAAGCCCTATTGTGGAAAGTTGTAAAATATCGGACGATCTCACCAGATAACCTCATAGCCTTGACTCAGAAAGTCTTAAATGACCGTAATGCCATAAGCACTGCATTAGAAACCACATTTTATAAAAAAATGGCTGATAATGATGAAGTTTCATCTGGCTTTAGTTTCTCGATAGATGAAGGAGTAGAAGATGCCAAAATGAAAAAAATATCCCCTGCTCACCTTCCAACCTTCAGAGGATACCCAACTGAGGACCCTAACCTATTTTTATTTAAGTTTGATGTCTTATGTAGGTCTTTAGACTACAAATCTGATACGTAGAAGCTAAAACTCTTTCCTTCTACATTGGACGATGTAGATCTACGATGGTTCATCGATCTAGGAGAAAAACATATTGCCACATGGGACCAGATGAAGAGGCTCTTTTTAGAGCAATACCAAGATTTTGGGAGAGCAAGAGACTCCAGGGAGGAGATCCTGAGCATGACATAGAAATAATATGATTCTCTCAAGGAGTACTAGGAGAGATTCAACTTTAATATTCAATGATATCCTCATGCGAGACTATCTGATAAGTCCCTCAAAAGCATATTTTTGAGAGGACTTACCAATGAATCACTAGAGGCTCTTAACATGATCTTTGGAGGTGATGTCTACCAGCATGCTATGGAAGACATCCGGCAACTATGTTGGAACTACTCAAGAAGGTGAGGCAAGGCCACCTCCAGAACCATGAAAATGATTTCTTTAGTCACAGAGACAAAACTAGGTAACATGTTGGAGGATTTAAAGAGCGAAATGCTCTCATCTCTAGCATTGTAGATGGATACGCCGCTATTAGAGAAAAAAAGGCAATAAAATGAGGTAGCATTGGCTTATTTCTATCCAAAATGCAAAGGGAGGCATGCAAAGAATGCATGCCCAGAGAACAAAGTCAAAGTATGCATAGTTTGTAGGCTGAATCATAAAACTCAATTATGCCTACAACTACACAGTAATCAGGAGGAGACTGAAAGCACGGATGCCTATTTCATAGGCAATCGAAAGAGTTGGCCATAGCCCCCTATGGGGAATATGCCAATAAGAATTCCACCATATGGGTGAGGACCATACATGCACCAAAGACCACCTCAACCACCTAACATGGGGTGGTGGGGGTCATCACCCTGGTCTAATGCACCCCCAGTAGCATTCTTGAACCAGCAGCCATGGATACCATATCCATATCCTAGGCAGTAGTGGAGAGGCCACACTACATGGAATCAAGATCCTTAGAACGTAGCACCTGCTCATCCCCAATAGAATTTACCAGTATTTCCAACAGTGAGACCTACGCAGCTACCTGCACAACCGATGACAAATCCGAATAACAAGGTGAACTAGCCAACATACAACATGGAGGGTGAGATGTATCCTATCTACAATATTTAGCTTAGGTCAGGTAGGCAACTAGGAGTAGGAACACCTCCACTGGTAGAATAGGAGGAGGAGGTAGAAGAAACACCTTTTGTAAAGGAGTAAGAAACACTTGAGAGAGCGAAAGCTCCATTTTCCAACCGGCTGCAAGAATAGATAAAAGTAACGTAGCCGTAATTTGACATCTTGTCAAGCTTAAAGAACCTCACAGTGACAATTCCATTATTCCATGAAATCTGAGATGTTCCAATATATACCAAGGCAATTAGAGATATGTGTTTGAGGAAGTCAGGATGAAGAGCAACCCAGACTATCAACGTCATGGGTAAACTGGTGGATTTGATGATGGGCATAACATGCCATCCAAAGTATGTAGACCCAGGTAGCCTGATGCTAACTGTAAAAATCGAGGGACATTCCCTGTCCAATACATTGGTCAATCTTGGAGCAGCCATCAACGTAATGCCTTATGAGACCATGCAGAGGCTATAGCTCACGAACCTGAAATCCACCATGACAGTGCTACATCTGGTCGATCGATCGACCGTAGCATCGAAAGGAATGTTGGAAGACATGATAGGAACAGTCAGTGCATGGGAATACCCAGCCGAATTTTTAGTCTTGCAATCCAAAACTAGGTTGGGCGGTTACCAGCTCATCTTGGGGAGTCCATGGCTAGAAATAGCTGACGCTTACATCAACTATCAGGATGGGCTGATGACAATCTTCGATGGGCAAAACATTAAAATGTTGATCATTTCGCCCCCAACACAGTCTGTCAACTCAGTAGGAGAACCCATGTTCATCGAGCATGGAAATCCAGATCTGTCCATGATCCATCCGGTGATGATATTGGAGGAGTTGACATAAGAAGACAAAGATGGTGCTATTGTGGAGTTTCTCCATAGAGAGCCCTCCATATTCACACCTGGATCGCCATTTACTGGCACCCAAGATCACCACATTCGACAGATACACGTTGGGCCAGGAAGAACATTAAATGTCAGCAGTAGGTTGATGCCCACACAACTGAGGAAATTAGAAGAGCTCCTGGTAAGGCACCAACAAGCATTTGCATGGGATTACTTAGATATGCAGGGCATCAACCAAGAGATCTGTACCCATCAGATTTATCTAGATGATCAGGAAACTCAAAACAGACAGTCGCAGAGAAGAATGAACCCAAAAATGAAAGACATTGTCAAGGAAGAACTGCACAAACTCTTGGCTGCCGGATTCATATATCCATTTTTTGACAGTGAGTGGGTATCACCGTTAGTGGTGGTCCCTAAAAAAAATGGGAAGTGGCAAATTTGTGTGGACTACAGAGCATTGAACAAAGCAACCAAGAAAGACCACTTCCCACTCTCGTTCATTTATTAGGTCTTGGACACACTCTCAAGGAGGAAGTAATTCTCCTTTTTGGTTGGATTCAGTGGATACAACCAGATCTAGATAGGAGAAGAAGATCAATATAAGACACCATTCACCTGCCCATGGGGAATGTTTGCCTATAGGGTATTGCCTTTCGGACTGTGCAACGCACCTACCACCTTTCCAGTCCCAAAATGTAGAAAGATATAAGGATTTTTCTTGGATCAATCGGGTACTATAGGCGATTTATCGTCGAATTTAGCAAAATTGCCAAACCACTGCACACTCTATTATCTAAGGATGTGGAGTTTAATTGGATGGAAGACTACGAAGAAGCATTCCAATTGCTTAAGGAGAAACGATATCCGCACCAATTTTAAGAGGACCAAATTGGGCCATACCATTCCATATCTACTGTGATGCATCCAAAAATGCGATTGGAGTAGTCCTCAAACAAAAATATGGCAAAGAATTTTATGCCATTTATTATGTCAGTAAAAACTTGGCAAGAGCAAATCTCAACTACATGGTGACAGAGAAGGAGTTCCTTGTAGTTGTCCATGCTATAAATAAATTATGCCACTATATCACTAGATATAAGGTATTTTTCCATATGGACCATGCAGCTATCAGATACCTAATGAGCAAGCTATCCATTAGCGAAAGAATTATCAGATGGCTATTGCTACTGTAGGAATTCGATAGCACCATAGTCGACAAACCAGGAAAGGATAACATCATGGCAGATTTTCTATCCATATTGATACCAACAAACCATCAAGCAGTGGAATACCAGTTTTTGGATGAACATTTGTTCACTATTAGTGAGCAAACCCTCTGGTATGCAGATATAACCAATTACTTGGCCATCGGAAGGACCTCACCTGCTCTCTCTTTCTGAGAAAAGCAGGCTATCATAGAGAAAAGTGCATCGTTCTTATGGATGGATGGCCTCATATTTAAAATAGGACATGACAAAATTATAAGAAGATGCATACCAGAACAGGAGTTCTCAGAAGTACTCAAAGCATGTCACGATGAACCATGCGAAGGAAACTTTGTAGGGAAACAAACTGCCTACAAAATCCTATAGGCTAGGTACTTTTGGCCCACTTTGTTTAAGGATGCGACTGCGTACACCAACAAGTGTGATGAATGCCAAAGGGTTGGTAGACCAACCCATCGAGATGAAATGCCCCTCCAACCTCAGGTACACCTGGAACCTTTCGATAAGTGGGGCATGGACTTCGTGAGACCGTTTAATCCACCTTCAATTGGGAGGAGGTTTATTTTGGTCTATACATATTACGTTACCAAATGAGTTGAATTTCAGGCATTGAGGGATTCAAAGGAAATAACGGTTGCTGATTTCTTATTTGCCCATATTTTTACATGATTTGGGGTCCCTAGGGAGATAAAAACAGACCAAGGGCCTCAATTTATCTCCAAGTTGATCAAGGAGATGATGGAGCAATACAGATTTTGGCACAATAAAACTATGCCCTACCATCCGCAGGAAAACGGGCAAGTGTAAGTGACAAACATAGAAATAAAGAACATCCTAAAAAATATCGTGCAGCGACACAGGAAATATTGGGCTACACGGTTGTCGAAGGTAGTCTAGGCATATAACACCACATGGAAATCCACCATAGGATTTACACCTTTCCAACTGGTCTATGGGAAAAATGTGATGATGTCCATCGAATTTGAAATCAAGATGCTGAGAATGGCTTCAGAATTGAACTTGAGCTTGGATGAAGCTCAAAAATAAAGGATTCAATATCTATATCAGCTGGACAAAATCTGATTAGATGCTTTGTAGAGAAAAAAAATTATACAGAAGCAAAGAAAGCGATGGCATGATAGCCACATTAAGCTGAAGTAGTTCCAATACGGGGAATGTATACTGTTGTACGATTCTAGGTTCCAAGAGAGGAAAGGGAAATTAATGCAGAGATGGATGGGGCCGTATGAGGTGGTAGAGCTCATCAAGAATGGGGTAGTGTGCGTTAAGATAATTGACGGCAACAACACCGTGTTAACAGTCAATGGCCACCGACTACGCCCCTATAACACATCTGAAACATTACAGGTAGAATCTAGAATAGGCATGGGGGAGACCCCATCTTGTTATATCTGGACTAAACTCTCACAGATGAAATGGTGGGCATGGAAGTGCTTACCCAAAATTAGTTAATGTAGTTTTTTCTTATAGTGTGTTTTTGTAGGGACGACGCCCGCATGCAAGCTGTAGGCATCCTAACCCAGGGTCTAACAAGCATGGAATGCATCTAACTACCTTTATTTTACTTTATTTTTTGGTTGCTTTTTGCAAGTGGAGGACCTGAAAACATGAGGAATAGGTATCTGGGAAACCAGGCCTGATTCGGCTCACCATTCCAACATCGGCTCGTAGGTAGAAGTGAAGGCAGCATGAGGCAAGACTGAGAAGGCTTGATCACCCTTTCTTGGTCAATTGCAGCATGAATTTCGAGAATAAAGGTGCCTTTCTTATAAAGAAGGAACCCCGACAGAATAAGGTTCCTTCCTTATAAATAAGGTGCCCCTCCAGAAGAAGGTGCCTTCCTTATAAAGAAGGTGCCCCACTAGAATAAAGGTGCATTCCTTATAAAGGAGGCACCCCACTAGAAGAAGGCACATTCCTTATAGAGAAGGCACACATAAGAGTATAAATATATAAATATATATATATATATATATATACATAGGCACCTTTCGTGGCTGGAAGGTGCCATAGAAAGAAAAAAAAAGAGCATAGCCTGAGGTACCTTCCACATTGATAAGGTGCATGCAGACTGAGGCACCTTCCACATCGAGAAGGACAGACGTGCCTTCCACATCGAGAAGGCGCATACAGACTGAGGCACCTTCCACATCGAGAAGGCGCATACAAACTGAGGCACCTTCCACATTGGTAAGGCGCATACATACCGAGGCACCTTCCACATTGAGAAGGTGCATGCAAACCGAGGCACCTTCCACATCGAGAAGGCACATACAGATGGAGGCGTCTTCCACATTGGGAAGGCACAAGCAATAAGAGGTGCCTTCCACCACCGGAAGGTGCATCCATTCGGAAAGCATCGACAACATTGGGAAGGTGCTATATAAGTACCTTCCACATCAGGAAGGTACAAAAGAGCACATTCCATGTACATCCAGCACTCAAACCTCCTAGATACCTTGATCGAGATGTAGCCACCACATGAACGAGTGACATAAGATGACCATACCCTTCCCCCATGTCACAAATTGATGAATCACTGATATTCACAATGCATGAACCACCAAATTAGGTACATGCATGGTAATTCAAATTTTTATATAATCATTTATAAATTATGTGGTATCAAAAAAATATCGTCCATAAAAATTGTATCCCCCATCCGAACCCGTGCCAATGTATGGCTTGAAAAAAGCTAGAGAGGTGCCTTCCTAAAGAAGGAAAGCAAAAAAAGTAGTAGGGAAGGAAGGCACCATGGGAGGAAGGTCAAAAATCATGTAGTGAAGAAGAATGAGTCGAGTGACAGGAAGGAATCAAGGGGATTATAAGAACGTAGTTCAAGGTGCTATATAAGTACCTTCCACATCAGGAAGGTACAAAAGAGCACATTCCATGTACATCCAGCACTCAAACCTCCTAGATACCTTGATCGAGATGTAGCCACCACATGAACGAGTGACATAAGATGACCATACCCTTCCCCCATGTCACAAATTGATGAATCACTGATATTCACAATGCATGAACCACCAAATTAGGTACATGCATGGTAATTCAAATTTTTATATAATCATTTATAAATTATGTGGTATCAAAAAAATATCGTCGTCATAAAAATTGTATCCCCCCATAGCCAGAACCACGTGCCAATGATATGGCTTGAAATAAATGCTAGAGTAAGGTGCCTTCCTAAAGAAGGAAAGACAAAAAAAATGTAGTAGGGAAGGAAGGCACCATGGGAGGAAGGTCAAAGAATCATGTAGTGAAGAAGAATGAGTCGAGTGACATGGAAGGAATCAAGGGGATTATAAGAACGTAGTTCAAGGTGCTATATAAGTACCTTCCACATCAGGAAGGTACAAAAGAGCACATTCCATGTACATCCAGCACTCAAACCTCCTAGATACCTTGATCGAGATGTAGCCACCACATGAACGAGTGACATAAGATGACCATACCCTTCCCCCATGTCACAAATTGATGAATCACTGATATTCACAATGCATGAACCACCAAATTAGGTACATGCATGGTAATTCAAATTTTTATATAATCATTTATAAATTATGTGGTATCAAAAAAATATCGTCGTCATAAAAATTGTATCCCCCCATAGCCAGAACCACGTGCCAATGATATGGCTTGAAATAAATGCTAGAGTAAGGTGCCTTCCTAAAGAAGGAAAGACAAAAAAAATGTAGTAGGGAAGGAAGGCACCATGGGAGGAAGGTCAAAGAATCATGTAGTGAAGAAGAATGAGTCGAGTGACATGGAAGGAATCAAGGGGATTATAAGAACGTAGTTCAAGGCCGAAGGATGGCTCAAATACTGTACCCTGGTCAGTCAAGGCTAGGATGTGGAGGTAGCCAGGGAATTTTTTGCCTCCTTGAGAGGCGATGTAGCTCAAGTGCGAGGAGTAGAAATTCTAGTCACCCCCAAATACATCTCGTAGGCGACTGGATTACCCCTCACGGGGGAATGCATCTACAAAGGTGAACTATTGAAGTAGTACACCAAAGTGTTACTGCCTAGAGAGATAGTACAGATAGATAAGGAAGGGTTGCCCAAAAATAGCCTCCCCATGCACCTACGAAAGATATTCGAGTAGGTTGCTCGATTTCTTACATGCACCAGGAAGTATACCCATCTGCATGCCAACCATGTGCAGTTTTTGAACCACCTAGTGCATGGAAGGAAGCTCAACATGCCTTTCTATCTAGCAAATGCCCTCAAGGATGAAGTAGCTAGGTATTAGAAAGGAGCACCATCTTCCTTAGCCCACCATGGGCTAATATCAGTTCTGGTCTGCCATGCAGAAGCGCGTAGGTAGAATCTTGATGTAGAGGGATATGGTAGTTGAGTAATGCAATAGGATGCTATTGTCGAAGCAGGGCAAGTAGAGGGAAGCCCTAAGGAGGAAATGGTGAGTATCAAGCAATCAACATTGCCCTGTTTCATGGAGGAAATAGAGCATTCCCCAGTGCCCAAATGTATAGAAGAATTAGGGCATTCTCCAGTGTCCAACTACATAGGGGAAAGAGGGCATTCCCCAATGCCTAAAAATGAAGACGAGAGAGCATCACTTACTAGCAACGAGGCCGAGTTTCGACCACTAGGCCCCATGAGGAAACGACTGTGGTGACTCCTCTTAATAGAAGAGGAATAGGGTGACCCAAAAATTGATGTGGCAGCCCAAACCCTTCGAGAATTGATAAACTAGAGCCCATAAGATGCAGGGACCTTTGGGAGCAATGATCAGGTTGACGTAGCCTTGGAGGAGGCACTGGAGTGGCAAACCAATTGTTGGATGGCCTAGTAAATTTTGGAAGACTGCCAGAACAAGCATAAAGGAGAGTTGAAGGAGCGGGAGGAATGAATTGCCCACCTCAAGCAGCTAGTTCGGTAGTTGCGAGAGGAGAACTAGCTACTCTAGGCTACAGGAACAAAAAGGAAATATGCATTGGCCCAAACTAATTGGGCAATAGAAATTTTGATGAATTCTCCAACCTTTGCAGAACAAGTCTTTTCTTCAAGAGAAATTCGATTGGACGCCCATCAGAGCAGCCTATAAATAGGGGAGAATTCCCTTGATTTTAGGAATGAAAGGGAGAGAAGTCCTGCAACACCCACTGTCATCATCCTCAGTGATACATAGCAGGATGATTTTCAATAGTAGTAAATAGGGCCAAAGGATAAAGATGAGTTTCTCGGATAGACAGAACCTAAGGGGTCGACGTAGGACAGACATGGGCACGAAGAAGTACCCCCAGGGACAACAGTGCATAATGAAGAGAATACCCCAAGGGCGGCAGTGTAGAATGAAATGAACACTCCAGGGACCATAGAGCAGGCCCCTCAGAGTGAGGAGATGACCGCCAGGGAGAGCGAGAAGACCCTTGTTCGAGCCATCACATTTTTTGTAGAGGTCAAAGGAAAAGGGCCCAAGACGGCTCGAATGAATGCGAAGGTGACCTTCGCTGAGCCAGAAGAGGATGAGTGGGATATGCATCCATTCGTGAAAAGGTGAAAACAATTCGAATGGCTACTCAAGGAGATGAAATCAGCTAAAGAGGCTAGGAAGGCAGCCTCGAGGATGTGAGGATACTGGCATCTGCATCAATTTGGTAGAGGACATCCAGTTCTGGGATATTTACGGTTCATCCCTGGGACGACCCTCCATTATGAGAAGGTATCTTGAATGGTGGGGGGTATATGGCCCCAAATTGGAGGCCACTGCCATGGCCCCTAATTTTGGTAATGAAAGGGAGAGAAGTCATGCAATACCCCTTGTCATCGTCCTCATTGATACAGAGCAGGACTATGGTCAGCAACAACAGATAGGGCCAGAGGATAAAGAGGAGTTTCCTAGATATATAGAACCTGAGGGGTCGATGTAGGATAGACAAGGGAACAAAGAAGTACCCCTAGGAACGATAGCATAGAATGAAGAGAAAACCCCAGGGGTGGCAGTGCAGAATAAAATGAACCCTCCAGGGACCACAGAGTAGGCCCCTCAGAGTGAGGATATGACTGCCAGGGAGAGGGAGAAGACCCATGTTCAAGCTACCATATTTTCTATAGAGGCCAGAGGAAAAAGGCCCAGGATAGGTCGAAAGAAGGCGAAGGTGACCTTCGCTGAGCCAGAAGAGGATGAGTGGGATATGCAGCCATTCGTGGAAATGTGAAAAAAATTTGAACAATTGCTCAAGGAGATGAAAGCATCCAAAGAGGCCAAGAAGGCAGCCTCGAGGATGTGAGGAGACTCTGGCATCTACATCAATCTAGTAGAGGACAACCAATTCTGGGATATTTACGGTTCATCTCGGGGATGACCCTCCATGATGAGAAGGTATCTTGAATGGTGGGGGGTATATGGCCCCAAATTGGAGGCTACTACCTTTGTAAATGAGAATGCAAGGCTTACTTTTGAAGTAGCCTAGTTATACAGAGCCCAAGTAGTTCATTCCAGGAGAGACAATTCAGATATCCCTCTCACAGCAGTTAGACCTCCAGATGCTGACCTATGGCAAGCCGTAGAGGCTGCATTCCAATCAGCAAAAATGATGTAGGCTAGATCACCACCGGTAGCAGCTAGAATGAGGAGAGGATAGCCTACAGCCACACCCATGTAGAGGAGGCAGACACAGGCCGTAGGTACAACCAGATCTACCAAGAGACAGAGATGATAAGGGGTCAGCAAGACTACCTGCAGTTTTGATGCCATGAGGGAATGGCATATGTTAAGTGTGGGGGGATGATGAGCATAAAAAATGCTCATATTTTGTGCATCATTTCTTGATTATTATGTGACTATATAAAAAGGATTGCATAAATTTATGAATGATTATGTAATTATTTGATGAAATTATAAGTGTTACCTAATTTGTGTGTTTTTAGTGTGTTTTGTGGAATTGCATTTGGTTTAGTTAGATTTGGATCATTCGAGGTCTTTTTGATGGACCTGGCACTTTGTTTCTTTGGGGATCAATGCAAAGAACATAGGCACCTTCCTCTTCTAGGAAGGCGCCAAGAGAACGTAGGCACCTTCCTCTTCTATGAAGGTGCCAAGAGTAATTAGGTGCCTTCCTCTTCCAGGAAGGCGTTAAGGAAAGACAAGTGCCTTCCTCCTCTAGGAAGGTGGCAAAGGGAAGGAAGCACCTACCTCTCATAAGGCATCGACGAGAAGGTGAGCGCCTTCCTCCCATAAGGAAGGCACCACTAGAAGGTAAGCACCTTCCTCTCACAAGAAGGCACCAACAAAAAGCAAGCACCTTCCTCTCATAGGAAGGCGCCAACAGAAGGTAAGCGCCTTCCTCTTCCATGAAGGCACCAACGACAGTGTTGAGTGGTATTTTCACCCAATTGTGAAAGTACACTCTCCTTTAGGATTTGGGTTCCAAATCCCCTCTTGCAAAGAAGTTAAACGAACAACTTCTCCAAGGTCTCCGTTGTATTAGCATTTGTATATGTATATTAGTAATCTCAAATAAAGATATTCAATTTAAATACTTGGAACACCTTAGTGATTGCAAGTAACTGTAAACAAGGGGCAATGTTGGTTTATTTCACCATGAAAATTTAGTGATTGTTCATTGTTTTTTGGATTTTGAAATTTTTTAAATGTTTATTTTAATGCCTAAAAACTTTAAAATAAGATAAAATTTTTGGAAAAATAAAATGCAAAAAAATGAAAATGAAATGCAAAAAACTAAAAATAAAATGCATTCAGTATGATGCTATCCAATTTCGACAAAACCGAAGATGTGAGGTTTTCATGCATGCAACCTAACCTATTGGACCTACAAAACAAGCACAATCTAGATAAGCTAAGTGTTGGCTCCTAGGGTTTTAAATGAGGTTTTCAGATTTAAACATTCTCATGAAGCAACCAAGAAAACTTGCATAAACTCCATTTACAAGCCTAAAATCTGAAAAGGGGAAAAATAGACATTTAATATTGCATGCAGAAAATGACTCCTCCTTTCTTGTTCATAAGATGCAACTTTTTGAAATTTTTTGTATTAAAAATTTGTCATTTTACAATAACAAATTTTTTTGGTTTTCCCAAACTAGTCCATGGAAGAAAAACGACTCAAACAAGTCCAGAATTGCCCTCTTGCCTTCAACTTTGCAACTCTATTTGTAGAAATTTCCAAACCCTTCTGGCCTCTTTGAATGGCGTATTTAAACTTCTAAAAAAAATATTTCTCCTTCCATGACTATTCATTTCTTTTTCCAATGGCTGTTCGTTTCACCTTCCATGACTATTCGTTTCACCTTCCCCACATGGGCTTGCGTCCATTTCCACCCATGTGTAACGACCATCTTAAATGATTTCAAATCATTAAATATTCCTTATGTAACACTTTGTCTTATTCATTGGATTTTGTCCTTATGTCCACATCACTATGCAGGTCTGTTACCTTGGCGAAAATCGAAAATGTTGCGATATCGCGACACTTCTTGCTTCTCTGCTTTCCTGCCCCTTTTGAATCGTGAAAATGCAACATGTCACGATATCGTGACACTTTTTCCCTTTTGGCTATGATGATGCAACATGTCGTGATATCGCGACACTTTTCCTCCTTTGGCCATGATGATGCAACATGTCGTGATATCAGGACACTTTTTCCTTCTTTGGCCGCGACGGTGCAACATGTCACGATACGCGACACTTTTTCTCCTTTGGCCGTGATGATGCAACATGTCGCGATATTGTGACACTTTTTCTCTTTTGGCTGCAATGGTGCAACATGTCGCAATATCGTGACACTTTTTCTCTTTTGGCCACGATAGTGCAACATGTCGCGATATCGCGACACTATTTCTCTTTTGGCCATGACAGTGCAACATGTCACGATATTGTGACACTTTTTCTCTTTTGGCCGTAATAGTGCAACATGTCGTGATATCGTGACACTTTTCCTCCTTTAGCCATGATGATGCAACATGTCACGATATCGTGACACTTTTCCTCTTTTGGCTGCGATGATGCAACATGTCGCGATATCGCGACACTTTTCCTCCTTTGGCCATGACAATGCAACATGTCGCGATATTGCGACACTTTTTTCTCCTTTGGCCACGACGGTGCAACATGTCACGATATCACGACACTTTTTCTCCTCATGGTGTTTTGCTTTTTCTTTGATCTTTAGCATATGGGCCACTTCGGTCTTCTTGGAAAACATGTAAAAATGGTGGGTCCCCAATTTTGGGGTACGTTGTGGAGCAGCCACAACAAATGGTGACTCTATTGGGAAATGCTCCTGAGCATTTCGATGAGAACTCAACCTGAAAACACATAGACTCAAATACAAGCGTCAAAAAATATCCCAAGAATGAAACTAGATGAGAAATACATGAATCATTAGAATTATTAAGCATCAACTCAGTGTGTGCAATGTGATTCATTCCCTATCGTTTGAAACTCGTTCAACTTTCCATTGTCAGTTTCACTTATGATTCATATGCAAGGCTATGAATGATTTGTGTAGGATTTGATGCATGACAACTGTGTTAGAGATATAACAACATGCTTTGCAAAGGCTCAGACCTTCTAGTATCACGAACAAACATATTAAAATTTTCAAACCCTCTTAGGACCAAATATATATATACTGAATTAATTTACTAGATCCCCAAAGTTGGTTATGTGCCACTACCATCTTGAACCCATGTGCAAGTGTAAGGGAAATCAGAGCTTTGGGTAATCGGATTTCCAACCTAAGCAAGATGGGAATTTAACCCTATCCTTGCTACTGTGATCTAGAGTTCATTACCTCATCTTGAACAAAATGATTTAACCTATTCTGGATGAAATTGTTAGGCTAGCCTGTCTGTTTGAGCAGTCAGTGGTCTTGCTTTTAGACAAGACATGTTGCCATGCATGAGCATACTCCACTGCCAGCCAGGCATCTATAGCCCCGGTGGAGATTAACCCCATATTCCATGATTTGGCTCTACTATTGATTTCTTGGACCTTGGGGATGACTACCCATCCTTGCAAGGGACATGTAGTACGATCCTTCCAATCCAAATAAAGAAATGAAAAATAGAATGAAAAATATTTTCTTTGGAATTTCAAGCTCTTGAGTGGGCAAAATAGAAGCTTTGGGGAATCGGATTCTCAACCTAAGTGAGATGAGAATTAGACCCTATCCTTACTAATCCATGAAGGTCAAATCAGAGCTTTGGGGAGTTGGATCCTCAACCTAAGTTGGATGAGGATTTAACCCTATCCTTACTACTCTGATTTTAGGCTTTAAGCACTATGGGAGTGGTAAAAACCACTGTTTTAAGGATTATGTTGCATAATAGGATAAACACAAAATACTCCTTTCACCTCACCTTTTCTTCCAAGTATGGTTTTGACCATTTTTCTCAAGGTCCTCTTTAATATGCGTAGAACATGCTTGGTTCAAGATAGTTCGGGCATCAGTTCCCAACCTTAGGATCCTTTTAATATATGTTATGTAATAACCCTAAGAGGATTCGACACCTTTTCAATGATTGTACATGAAATGAAGATGCAATTGAGATGAAATGTATATGCAATGCGGAATGTACATGAGATATGAATGCATTGCTCCTTTTGAAATGCGGATGGAGTATACCACCTACTTTGCCATAATTTATAAAATTGACAACTTCATGCATCACAAGTTCCAAACGATATTCTTTAATGTGTTTGCGATACTCGTGGATCTTTTTGCAATACAATTATGATGTTTCATATTCTCCTAGTCTTAGTCAACATTCATAAGGACATAAGTTGACATCTCGCTTTTTTTTTTTTCAAGACAAACCAAAAGTTTCCAAAGGACCAACACACAAAACTTAAAACCAAAGTGAGATCCAATCTAAAACCAAAACATGAAAACCAAAAGTATATACAAATGTACAACATAATGCACGATGGTGCAAAAGTTTGGATTATCATTTTCCCGGATCCCAAACCTGATTGGAATTCTTTAAAAGACGTATGACATGATACACATGCCAAGTTTTGTAGGAATCCAACAAAAACAAGATCAAACCAAACAAAGAAACAAACTTCCACTTGTCCCTCTCACCATACCAATTTTATTTAGTTTCATTAATAATCCTATGGTGGAGTTTCAAGTTTTCAAATTGATTAGACAATGATTGATATTCAATTCCTTTATGTCTATTCTTTAAGATGTCCATTCCGCACTTTGATTCACGGTGTAGAAATAAGCTTTCATTTTCATTCAATAAAGCCATAACATTAATAATATTTGAATCAAACCATTCATTAGGCAAACCTTCATTCGAATTTTGCATGGTGAAACCAAAAAGATGAGATTTTACCTTTGGAATGTTTTCATTTGACCTTACTTGAAGAGGATTTGAAAGTTTCTCTTTTCTCTCATGACATTAATCATCATGTAGCACTTGCTCTTTCTCCATGACTCATTTATCAAAGGCACCAAACTTAGGTACCCAATTGAAAATATGTCCATCCCTTTCAAACCATAAGTCTTGTCTATCTAGGGGTGGGTTAACTAACACATTTCCATGATCAATAACTTGGGTTGTTTTGGGTAACATGAGATTTTCAATTGGATCATTAATGATATCAAACCCAAATGATGTAGGTTTTGTAATTTTCTCATTTTGAAATGGCATAATCATTGTAGCACAAGTAAGTGGATCAAGATTTTCAATTTCTTTTCCTTCAAAGGAATCTAAAGCAAATGACTCTCTTTCTTGATTCATGGTTGTATAATCCTTATCATGTTTCAAAATTTTATGAGATTTGAATTCCTCTTCCAAAACGTTCTCAAATTGTATAGGATTTATAGTATCCTCATGTGAGGAAGCAATTGAGTTATCCTGCATATTAATTGACACAACAAGTTTTTTAGAAGATTTAAATTGATAATATTCTTCCCATTTCTTTCATGAATCATAGTAATCATCCTCCAAGTTCAAGTTGTGATGCTCAAGTACTTCTTCTTCATCTTCTGATTCATCAACATGTTTCTCACCCCATTCATCTTCACCTTCCTCATTCTCACTCTCTTGACGATATAGAGTTTCCACCACCAAAATTTTGTCCTCTCCTTGTTGATGTTGGTATGGACCCTTATTTGGCACAAGTTCCAAATCATCCACTTGATCTTGGAGACAATGGGTATACCTAGCAATTTCAGGACAATTCCTTTCATTATGCTCCTTTGTATTATGCAATCTACACCCCTTTTCCCATGCAAAATCAGAAATATTAAGAATGGAACTAGAGTGACTTGGTCCTACAGAAGTATCTATCTGATTAGCAATAGGGAAAGGCACACCCACATTGTTTGACTTCGTATTCCACTGTCTCCCTCTATTGTTGAAGTTTCAATTTGGGTGAGGGGCATGGGATTCATACTTCTATTTTTGAACCAAATCATTACTCAATTTGTGAACTATATTTTTGAGCTCTTCAACCTCTGAATAAATCTCTTTTGGTTGAGCTATGTTATTGCTAGTTCTAGTAGGGTTTGCATAATCGATGAGATCTTGACTTAACATTTGAGTTGGATTTTGAACCACTTGATTTACGTAGGGATTCACACTTTGAATCAAAATTGGATTGAGTGCATAAGCGGGTGTTGATGAATATGGTTGTTGATAAGGCAAAGCATTTATGCCTGATATTTGCGATGCCATGATCTAATTCATCATAGGAGCTTGACCATATGGACCATATTGTCCTACCATAGGCATCTGGGAAAACCCATAACCCTGTGGTGTCATTTGTTGTTCAATGGTCATAGCTTCAATGTAGGCTAGAGCAAGTGTGGTAACCTGAGGATTTTGCCTTGCAAACATTGCCATCATAGGATCCATTGCACCAAAATATATTTGCAAAGCTACTATGGGATCAATGGCAAAATGTCAAATTGCTCTATTATAGCACTTCTGAAACCTCTGATTAAAAGTTTAGATTGGCTCACCCTGGCCTCTTTTGCATGTAATGAATTGATTATAGATGATTGTGGGATCTAATGGTGACCTAAATTGGTTGACAAAGGCATCCTCCATTTGCGCCCATGATGTAATGGAACCAGAAGGTAAGAAAATATACCACTCGTAAGCCACTTGGTCTAGGCTCATGGGGAAGAGTCTACAAGCCACATATTCATGTTGAACTTGCAGTCTTATCAAGACATCCCTATAGGCCTGAATATGTTCTTCTATGGTCCTTGGGCCATCTGTTTTGTATTCAGTCAAAAATATCTCTATATTCTTAGGGATCTCGTGAATATCCCATGCAATATTCAAAGGAATGTTATGGGCTCCATACCAAAGAGGTGTTGGAGGTTGGGCCATTTGATTCAAAATCGATGATGATAACCCTACAAGAATTGTGGAAATGGTACTGATAATTGGTGCACTAGTGGCAAATGACACCACCAGTGCAAGTCTGCTAGATGTTCCTGAAACAGAAGGATCTTCTGTAACAAGAATATCTAGTGGGACCATAATTTGCTCGATTTTATTCCTTGGATTCCTATGAGTGAGTGAGAGGCTTTGGAATATGGTTTCCTCGATTGTTTTGGACCTAGCTACAATGTGATGTGGTGGGTCCAGCTTGTAAATGAAACTACCCTACAAAACTCGACAAAACTCTCAATAGCTCAAAGAAAACCTACGACACACAGAAAATCTTGCAATTAATGAAATTCAAAGAATAACTTCAAAATCAATTTGTTAGTCATGAATGAAAGAAGGAACCATGACAAAGTAGTGTTCTAAAAATGTAAGTTTCTGATTCACCAGATCGCATATGTGCAAGTGAAGAGCATACTCCTACCGTTGTAGGCTTTCTGATTCACAAGATCGCATTACATGCAAGTGAAGAGCATAATACGGACAACAAATACATTTTAGACAAAAAATAATTCCTTACAAATAAGCATGAAATTGACTAGCAAATATAAAACATGTAACGTATTAATAATCATGTTAGCATCAACCAAGAGATGTATCCATTAAAATCAAATGAAAGTAATTGCATGGATACAACCTCGTTAGTCAAGACCAAAATTTTTCAAAATCAAATCAAAACACATTATTCTTGTATGAACAATCAAAAGTGTTAGAACAATGCATAGCAATTCATGTCCTCCTTTTAACACTACAAGGTTGTATTGTTAAAAGAGGGCTAAAGATAATAATCAATAGGGCATATATTCAAAATTTAAATCCCTATAGCATTTAAATCACACTAAAATAAACCAATTCGTGTCCTCCTTCTAGCGCCAATATATTGAGTGGTATTTTCACCCAGTTGTGAAAGTACACTCTCCTTTAGGATTTGGGTTCCAAATCCCCTCTTGCAAAGAAGTTAAACGAACAACTTCTCCAAGGTCTCCATTGTATTAGCATTTGCATATGTGTATTAGTAATCTCAAATAAATATATTCAATTTAAATGCTTGTAACACCTTAGTGATTGCAAGTAATTGTAAACAAGGGGCAATGTTGGTTTATTTCACCATGAAACTTTAGTGATTGTTCATTGTTTTTTGGATTTTGAAAATTTTTAAATGTTTATTTTAATGCCTGAAAACTTTAAAATAAGTTAAAATTTCTGAAAAAATAAAATGCATAAAAATGAAAATGAAATGCAAAAAACTAAAAATAAAATGCATTCAGTATGATGTTATCCTATTTTGACAAAACCGAAGATGTGAGGTTTTCATGCATGCAACCTAACCTATTGGACCTGCAAAACAAGCACAATCTAGATAAGCTAAGTGCTGGTTCCTAGGGTTTTAAATGATGTTTTTCATATTTAAACATTCACATGAAGCAACCAAGAAAATTTGCATAAACTCCATTTACAAGCCTAAAATCTGAAAAGGGGAAAAATAGAAAAATAGACATTTAATCTTGCATGCAGAAAATGACTCCTCCTTTCTTGTTCATAAGATGCAACTTTCTGAAATTTTTTGTATTAA
Source organism: Wollemia nobilis (assembly GCA_028583015.1). Classification (NCBI taxonomy): domain Eukaryota; kingdom Viridiplantae; phylum Streptophyta; class Pinopsida; order Araucariales; family Araucariaceae; genus Wollemia; species Wollemia nobilis. The sequence continues at coordinate 3,629,967 of JAQPPZ010017060.1, forward strand.
AAATTTGTCATTTTACAATAACAAAATTTTTTGGTTTTCCCAAACCAGTCCATGGAATAAAAATGACTCAAATAGGTCCAGAATGGCCCTATTGCCTTCAACTCTGCAACTCTGTTCGCAGCAATTTCCAACCCCTTCTGGCCTCTTTGAATGGCGTATTTAAACTTCTAAAAAAAAATGTTTCTCCTTCCATGACTGTTCGTTTCATTTTCCAATGGCTGTTCGTTTCACCTTCCCTAACTGTTCGTTTCACCTTCCCCACATGGGCTTGCGTCTGTTTCCCTCCGTGTGTAATGACCATCTTAAATGATTTCAAATCATTAAAGATTCCTTATGTAATGATTTGTCTTATTCATTGGATTTTGTCTTTATGTCCATGTCACTATGCAGGTCTATTACCTTGGCAAAAATCGAACATGTTGCGATATAGCGACACTTATTGCTTCTTTGCTTGCCTGTCGCTTTTGAATCACGAAAATGCAACATGTTGTGATATCGCGACACTTTTTCCCTTTTGGCCACGACAATGCAACATGTCATGATATCGCGACACTTTTCCTCCTTTGGCCATGACGATGCAACATGTCGTGATATCGCGACACTTTTTCCTCCTTTGGCCGTGACGATGCAACATGTCGTGATATCATGACACTTTTTCTCCTTTGGTCGCAACGATGCAACATGTCACGATATCGTGACACTTTTTCTCTTTTGGTCGCGACGGTGCAACATGTCACGATATTGTGACACTTTTTCTCTTTTGGCCATGACAGTGCAACATGTCATGATATCGCAACACTTTTTCTCTTTTGGCCGTGACAGTGTAACATGTCACAATATCGTGAAATTTTTTCTCTTTTGGTCGTGATAGTGCAACATGTCGCGATATCGTGACACTTTTCCTCCTTTGGCCGCTACGATGCAACATGTTATGATATCATGACAATTTTCCTCTTTTGGTCATGACGATGCAACATGTCACGATATCGTGACACTTTTCCTCCTTTGGCCATGACGATGCAACATGTCACGATATCGTGACACTTTTTTCTCCTTTGGCCGCGATGGTGCAACATGTCGTGATATCGTGATACTTTTTCTCCTCGTGGTGTTTTGCTTTTTCTTTGATCTTTAGCATATGGGCCACTTCGGTCTTCTTGGAAAACATGCAAAAAAATGTGGGTCCCCAATTTTGGGGTACATTATGGAGCAGCCACAACAGGCAGTAAGACACATTCCATATAGGGAAGGTGCCCGATATACTTAGGTGCCTTCCTCATAGGGAAGGTGCCTCTATTCTTCGCTCGTTGACCAGATTTGCACGACATGGACAACAGTGGCTGGTGTAGTTTCAACTCTACGTCATGTAGAGCTAAATTGGAGATCACACCAATGTATGAAAGTGTCTTACCAATGCCATGCGAAGCACAAACCAATCAACGAACACACTGCCATTAGAACCAAATGCCAGCTTTAAGCAAACATCGATTGCATTCACCAGACTGTCTTAATTTATTCTGGGATGAATCGACTATTGTAACTTCTTTGTAATAGAATTTCTGCAAGTTTGTTATATAAACACACGTAAACCACTCTGAGATATATAGACTGATATAGATTTATATAGAGTTATAGAGACAGATAGAAGAGATAGATATTGTAACACTTTGATAAATATATTACAGTTCTAAGAGTTCTAAGCGCATGTTCAGCTGGGAGGAAGCTGCTAGAGCCTGGGCCCACTCCAAGCCAGTATTTCTTCCCCACTTTTCTTATGTTTTATAGATTATTTTATTGTTTTTATAGGATCGTTTACCGCATTGCTATTTCCAGTATTTGCAGTATATTCATTTTTAGGAATGTGTGAATGTTTTATTTCTGTAGATTTAATTATTTTCTTCTTACATAAATTATTGAGGAGTGCATGAGTGATTGACAACCATTTTGAAAACACCTCCCCAATAGTAGAATTAGCAGGACTCATCTCAAGTGGTATTGTAAGAAATCTCGTTCCAGACCCTTCGCAAGTTTACGAAGCTCCTTGGGTTGATAAATTAAATGCACGGGCATATGACAAAAGTAGGAAAAAGTTAACCTTGTTTGGCACTGCAACATTTTGGCATCGTTGTCGGGGGAATCGTCTCAACTAGATTATTTACAATACCCTAAAACCTTCCATTTGACCTTGTATGAGTTCTTCGAGAAGAAGAGGACCAGCAAATCGGTTTATAAGAACCAATCCATCAGAACCTGAGTCAATCGAGCATTCTGAATTTGAATTAGACTCGCCCAATTGACCTCTAGCAATCCATTGGAGTGAGGAACCTCACTTTGTGCAAAGTGCCTCCTCATCCCATCAATGTGGGGAAGAACGAATCATCATAAATCCCTGTTTAATAGGACTCCCTTAGAGGAAGCCCTATTGTGGAAAGTTGTAAAATATCGGACGATCTCACCAGATAACCTCAGAGCCTTGACTCAGAAAGTCTTAAATGACCGTAAGGCCATAAGCACTGCATTAGAAACCACATTTTCTAAAAAAATGGTTGATAATGATGAAGTTTCATTTGGCTTTAGTTTCTCGATAGATGAAGGAGTAGAAGATGCCAAAATGAAAAAAATATCCCCTGCTCACCTTCCAACCTTCAGAGGATACCCAACTGAGGACCCTAACCTATTTTTATTTAATTTTGATGTCTTATGTAGGTCTGTAGACTACAAATATGATACGTAGAAGCTAAAACTCTTTCCTTCTACATTGGACGATGTAGATCTATGATGGTTCATCGATATAGGAGAAAAACATATTGCCACATGGGACCAGATGAAGAGGCTCTTTTTAGAGCAATACCAAGATTTTGGGAGAGCAAGAGACTCCAGGGAGGAGATCCTGAGCATGACATAGAAATAATATGAGTCTCTCAAGGAGTACTGGGAGAGATTCAACTTTAATATTCAATGATATCCTCATGCGAGACTATCTGATAAGTCCCTCAAAAGCATATTTTTGAGAAGAATTACCAATGAATCACTAGAGGCTCTTAACATAATCTTTGGAGGTGATGTCTACCAGCATGCTATGGAAGACATCCAGCAACTATGTTGGAACTACTCAAGAAGGTGAGGCAAGGCCACCTCCAGAACCATGAAAACGATTTCTTTAGTCACAGAGACAAAACTAGGTAACATGTTGGAGGATTTAAAGAGCGAAATGCTCTCATCTCTAGCATTGTAGATGGATACACTGCTATTAGAGAAAAAAAGGCAATAAAATGAGGTAGCATTGGCTTATTTCTATCCAAAATGCAAAGGGAGGCATGCAAAGAATGCATGCCCAGAGAACAAAGTCAAAGTATGCATAGTTTGTAGGTTGAATCATAAAACTCAATTATGCCTACAACTACACAGTAATTAGGAGGAGACTGAAAGCATGGATGCCTATTTCATAGGCAATCGAAAGAGTTGGCCATAGCCCCCTATGGGTAATATGCCAATAAGAATGCCACCATATGGGTGAGGACCATACATGCACCAAAGACCACCTCAACCACCTAACATGGGGTGGTGGGGGTCATCACCCTGGTCTAATGCACCCCCAGTAGCATTCTTGAACCAGTAGCCATGGATACCATATCCATATCCTAGGCAGTAGTGGAGAGGCCACACTACATGGAATCAGGATCCTTAGAACATAGCACCTGCTCATCCCCAATAGAATTTACCAGTATTTCCAACAGTGAGACCTACGCAGCTACCCGCACAACCGATGACAAATCCGAATAACAAGGTGAACTAGCCAACATACAACATGGAGGGTGAGATGTATCCTATCTACAATATTTAGCTTAGGCCAGGTAGGCAACTAGGAGTAGGAACACCTCCACTGGTAGAATAGGAGGAGGAGGTAGAAGAAACACCTTTTGTAGAGGAGTAAGAAACACTTGAGAGAGCGAAAGCTCCATTTTCCAACCGGCTGCAAGAATAGATAAAAGTAACGTAGCCGTAATTTGACATCTTGTCAAGCTTAAAGAACCTCACAGTGACAATTCCATTATTCCAAGCAATCTGAGATGTTCCAATATATACCAAGGCAATTAGAGATATGTGTTTGAGGAAGTCAGGATGAAGAGCAACCCATACTATCAACGTCATGGGTAAACTGGTGGATTTGATGATGGGCATAACATGCCATCCAAAGTATGTAGACCCAGGTAGCCTGATGCTAACTGTAAAAATCGAGGGACATTCCCTGTCCAATACATTGGTCAATCTTGGAGCAGCCATCAACGTAATGCCTTATGAGACCATGCAGAGGCTATAGCTCACGAACCTAAAATCCACCATGACAGTGCTATAGCTGGTCGATCGATCGATCGTAGCATCGAAAGGAATGTTGGAAGACATGATAGTAACAGTCAGTGCATGGGAATACCTAGCCGACTTTTTAGTCTTGCAATCCAAAACTAGGTTGGGCAGTTACCAGCTCATCTTGGGGAGTCCATGGCTAGAAATAGCTGACGCTTACATCAACTATCAGGATGGGATGATGACAATCTTTGATGGGAAAAACATTAAAATGTTGATCATTTCGCCCCCAACACATTCTGTCAACTCAGTAGGAGAACCCATGTTCATCGAGCATGGAAATCCAGATCTGTCCATGATCCATCCGGTGATGATATTGGAGGAGTTGACATAAGAAGACAAAGATGGTGCTATTGTGGAGTTTCTCCATAGAGAGCCCTCCATATTCACACCTGGATCGCCATTTACTGGCACCCAAGATCACCACATTCAACAGATACACGTTGGGCCAGGAAGAACATTAAATGTCAGCAGTAGGTTGATGCCCACACAACTGACAAAATTAGAAGAGCTCCTGGTAAGGCACCAAAAAGCATTTGCATGGGATTACTTAGATATGCAGGGCATCAACCAAGAGATCTGTACCCATCAGATTTATCTAGATGATCAGGAAACTCCAAACAGACAGTCACAGAGAAGAATGAACCCAGAAATGAAAGACTTTGTCAAGGAAGAACTGCACAAACTCTTGGCTGTCGGATTCATATATCCAATTTTTGATAGTGAGTGGGTATCACCGTTAGTGGTGGTCCCTAAAAAAAATGGGAAGTGGCAAATTTGTGTGGACTACAGAGCATTGAACAAAGCAACCAAGAAAGACCACTTCCCACTCTCGTTCATTTATTAGGTCTTGGACACACTCTCGAGGAGGAAGTAATTCTCCTTTTTGGTTGGATTCAGTGGATACAACCAGATCTAGATAGGAGAAGAAGATCAATATAAGACACCATTCACCTGCCCATGGGGAATGTTTGCCTATAGGGTATTGCCTTTCGGACTGTGTAACGCACCTACCACCTTTCAAAGGGTGGTGCTTAGCATATTCTCAGACATGATGGGATATGGGGTTGAGGTATACATGGATGAATTCATCGTCTATGGAGAAACCTTTGAGGAGGCAATGACGAACTTGGAAAGAGTGCTCGAGAGAAGCAAGAAAAATAATTTGTCCTTAAGTAACAAAAAGTGCTTTATGATGATGCAATAAGACATTGTACTAGGGCACCACCTCTCTGCAAAAGGAATAAAGGTTGATAAAAGGAATATTGAGGTCATCAAGGACCTACCCAGTCCCAAAATGTAGAAAGATATAAGGATTTTTCTTGGATCAATTGGGTACTATAGGCGATTTATCGTCGAATTTAGCAAAATTGCCAAACCACTGCACACTCTATTATCTAAGGGTGTGGAGTTTAATTGGATGGAAGACTGCGAAGAAGCATTCCAATTGCTTAAGGAGAAACTGATATCTGCACCAATTTTAAGAGGACCAAATTGGGCCATACCATTCCATATCTACTGTGATGCATCCAAAAATGCGATTGGAGTAGTCCTCAAACAAAAATATGGCAAAGAATTTTATGCCATTTATTATGTCAGTAAAAACTTGGCAAGAGCAAATCTCAACTACATGGTGATAGAGAAGCAGTTCCTTGTAGTTGTCCATGCTATAAATAAATTATGCCACTATATCACTAGATATAAGGTATTTGTCCATATGGACCATGCGGCTATCAGATACCTAATGAGCAAGCTATCCATTAGCGAAAGAATTATCAGATGGCTATTGCTACTGTAGGAATTCGATAGCACCATAGTCGACAAACCAGGAAAGGATAACATCATGGCAGATTTTCTATCCATATTGATACCAACAAACCATCAAGCAGTGGAATACCAGTTTTTGGATGAATATTTATTCACTATTAGTGAGCAAACCCTCTGGTATGCAGATATAACCAATTACTTGGCCATCGGAAGGACCTCACCTGCTCTCTCTTTCTGAGAAAAGTAGGCTATCATAGAGAAAAGTGCATCGTTCCTATGGATGGATGGCCTCATATTTAAAATAGGACATGACAAAATTATAAGAAGATGCATACCAGAACAGGAGTTCTCAGAAGTACTCAAAGCATGTCACGATGAACCATGCAGAGGAAACTTTGTAGGGAAACAAACTGCCTACAAAATCCTATAGGCTAGGTACTTTTGGCCCACTTTGTTTAAGGATGTGACTGCGTACACCAACAAGTGTGATGAATGCCAAAGGGTTGGTAGACCAACCCATCAAGATGAAATGCCCCTCCAACCTCAGGTACACCTGGAACCTTTCGATAAGTGGGGCATGGACTTCGTGAGACCGTTTAATCCACCTTCAATTGGGAGGAGGTTTATTTTGGTCTGTACATATTACGTTACCAAATGAGTTGAATTTCAGGCATTGAGGGATTCAAAGGAAATAACAGTTGCTGATTTCTTATTTGCCCATATTTTTACATGATTTGGGGTCCCTAGGGAGATAAAAATAGACCAAGGGCCTCAATTTACCTCCAAGTTGATCAAGGAGATGATGGAGCAATACATATTTTGGCACAATAAAACTATGCCCTACCATCCGCAGGAAAACGGGCAAGTGTAAGTGACAAACATAGAAATAAAGAACATCCTAAAAAATATCGTGCAGCGACATAGGAAATATTGGGCTACACGGTTGTCGAAGGCAGTCTAGGCATATAACACCACATGGAAATCCACCATAGGATTTACACCTTTCCAACTGGTCTATGGGAAAAATGTGATGATGTCCATCGAATTTGAAATCAAGATGCTGAGAATGGCTTCAGAATTGAACTTGAGCTTTGATGAAGCTCAAAAACAAAGGATTCAATAGCTATATCAGCTGGACAAAATCTGATTAGATGCTTTGTAGAGAACAAAAATTATACAGAAGCAAAGAAAGCGATGGCATGATAGCCACATTAAGCTGAAGTAGTTCCAATACGGGGAATGGATACTGTTGTACGATTCTAGGTTCCAAGAGAGGAAAGGGAAATTAATGCAGAGATGGATGGGGCCGTATGAGGTGGTAGAGCTCATCAAGAATGGGGTAGTGTGCGTTAAGATAATTGACGGAAACAACACCGTGTTAACAGTCAATGGCCACCGACTACGCCCCTATAACACATCTGAAACATTACAGGTAGAATCTAGAATAGGCATGGGGGAGACCCCATCTTGTTATATCTGGACTGAACTCTCATAGATGAAATGGTGGGCATGGAAGTGCTTACCCAAAATTAGTTAATGTAGTTTTTTCTTATAGTGTGTTTTTGTAGGGACGACGCCCGCATGCAAGCTGTAGGCATCCTAACCCAGGGTCTAACAAGCATGGAATGCGTCTAACTACCTTTATTTTACTTTATTTTTTGGTTGCTTTTTGCATGTGGAGGACCTGACAACATGAGGAATAGGTATCTGGGAAACCAGGCCTGATTCGGCTCACCATTCCAACACCGGCTCGTAGGTAGAAGTGAAGGCAGCATGAGGCAAGACTGAGAAGGCTTGATCACCCTTTCTTGGTCAATTGCAGCATGACTTTCGAGAATAAAGGTGCCTTTCTTATAAAGAAGGCACCCCGACAGAATAAGGTGCATTCCTTATAAATAAGGTGCCCCTCCAGAAGAAGGTGCCTTCCTTATAAAGAAGGTGCCCCACTAGAATAAAGGTGCATTCCTTATAAAGGAGGCACCCCGCCAAAGAAGGCACATTCCTTATAGAGAAGGCACACATAAGAGTATAAATATATAAATATATATATATATATATATACATAGGCACCTTTCGTGGCTGGAAGGTGCCATACAAAGAAAAAAAAATAGCATAGCCTGAGGTACCTTCCACATTGATAAGGTGCATGCAGATCGAGGCACCTTCCACATCGAGAAGGTGGATGCTGACCGAGGTGCCTTCCACATCGAGAAGGCGCATATAGATCGAGGCACCTTCCACATCGAGAAGGCGCATACAAACCGAGGCACCTTCCACATTGGTAAGGCGCGTACATACCGAGGCACCTTCCACATTGAGAAGGTGCATGCAAATCGAGGCACCTTCCACATCGAGAAGGCACATACAGATGGAGGCGTCTTCCACATTGGGAAGGCACAAACAATAAGATGTGTCTTCAACCACTGGAAGGCACATCCATTCGGAAAGCATCGACAACATTGGGAAGGTACTATATAAGTACCTTCCACATCGAGAAGGTACCAAAGAGCACATTCTATGTACATCCAGCACTCAAACCTCCTGGATACCTTGATCGAGATGTAGCCACCACATGAACGAGTGACATCAGATGACCATACCCTTCCCCCATGTCACAAATTGATGAATCACTGATCTTCACAATGCATGAACCACCAAATTAGGTACATGCATGGTAATTCAAATTTTTATATAATCATTTATAAATTATGTGGTATCAAAAAAATATCGTTGTCATAAAAATTGTATCCCCCCATAGCCAGAACCACGTGCCAATGATATGGCTTGAAATAAATGCTAGAGTAAGGTGCCTTCCTGAAGAAGGAAAGACAAAAAAAATGTAGTAGGGAAGGAAGGCACCATGGGAGGAAGGTCAAAGAATCATGTAGTGAAGAAGAATGAGTCGAGTGACATGGAAGGAATCAAGGGGATTATAAGAACGTAGTTCAAGGCCGAAGGATGGCTCAAATACTGTACCCTGGTCAGTCAAGGCTAGGATGTGGAGGTAGCCAGGGAATTTTTTGCCTCCTTGAGAGGCGATGCAGCTCAGGTGCGAGGAGTAGAAATTCTAGTCACCCCCAAATACATCTCGTAGGTGACTGGATTACCCCTCACGGGGGAATGCATCTACAAAGGTGAACTATTGAAGTAGTACACCAAAGTGTTACTGCCTAGAGAGATAGTACAGATAGATAAGGAAGGGTTGCCCAAAAATAGCCTCCCCATGCACCTACGAAAGATATTCGAGTAGGTTGCTCGATTTCTTACATGCACCAGGAAGTATACCCATCTGCATGCCAACCATGTGCAGTTTTTGAACCACCTGGTGCATGGAAGGAAGCTGAACATGCCTTTCTATCTAGCAAATGCCCTCAAGGATGAAGTAGCTAGGTATTAGAAAGGAGCACCATCTTCCTTAGCCCACCATGGGCTAATATCAGTTCTGGTCTGCCATGCAGAAGCGCGTAGGTAGAATCTTGATGTAGAGGGATATGGCAGTTGAGTAAGGCAATAGGATGCTATTGTCGAAGCAGGGCAAGTAGAGGGAAGCCCTAAGGAGGAAATTGTGAGTATCGAGCAATCAACATTGCCCTGTTTCATGGAGGAAATAGAGCATTCCCCAGTGCCCGAATGTATAGAAGAATTAGGGCATTCTCCAGTGTCCAACTACATAGGGGAAAGAGAGCATTCCCCAATGCCTAAAAATGAAGAGGAGAGAGCATCACTTACTAGCAATGAGGCCGAGTTTCGACCACTAGGCCCCAGGAGGAAACGACTGTGGTGACTCCTCCTCTTAATAGAAGAGGAATAGGGTGACCCAAAAATTGATGTGGCAGCCCAAACCCTTCGAGAATTGATAAACTAGAGCCCATAAGATGCAGGGACCTTTGGGAGCAACGATCAGGTTGACGTAGCCTTGGAGGAGGCACTAGAGTGGCAAACCAATTGTTGGATGGCCTAGTAAATTTTGGAAGACTGCCAGAACAAGCATAAAGGAGAGTTGAAGGAGCGGGAGGAATGAATTGCCCACCTCAAGAAGCTAGTTCGGCAGTTGCGAGAGGAGAACTAGCTACTCCAGGCTAGAGGAACAAAAAGGAAATATGCATTGGCCCAAACTAATTGGGCAATAGAAATTTTGATGAATTCTCCAACATTTGCAGAACAAGTCTTTTCTTCAAGAGAAATTCGATTGGACGCCCATCAGAGCAGCCTATAAATAGGGGAGAATTCCCTTGATTTTAGGAATGAAAGGGAGAGAAGTCCTGCAACACCCACTGTCATCATCCTCAGTGATACATAGCAGGATGATTGTCAATAGTAGTAAATAGGGCCAGAGGATAAAGAGGAGTTTCTCGGACAGACATAACCTAAGGGGTCGACGTAGGACAGACATGGGCACGAAGAAGTACCCCCAGGGACAACAGTGCATAATGAAGAGAATACCCCAAGGGCGGCAGTGTAGAATGAAATGAACACTCTAGGGACCATAGAGCAGGCCCCTCAGAGTGAGGAGATGACTGCCAGGGAGAGCGAGAAGACCCTTGTTCGAGCCATCACATTTTTTGTAGAGGTCAAAGGAAAAGGGCCCAAGACATCTCGAATGAAGGCGAAGGTGACCTTCGCTGAGCCAGAAGAGGATGAGTGGGATATGCATCCATTCATGAGAAGGTGAAAACAATTCGAATGTCTACTCAAGGAGATGAAATTAGCTAAAGAGGCTAGGAAGGCAGCCTCGAGGATGCGAGGAGACTGGCATCTGCATCAATTTTGTAGAGGACATCCAGTTTTGGGATATTTACGGTTCATCCCTAGGACGACCCTCCATGATGAGAAGGTATCTTGAATGGTGGGGGGTATATGGCCCCAAATTGGAGGCCACTGCCATTGCAAAGGAGAACATAGGGCTTACTCTTGAAGTAGCCCAGTTATACAGAGCACAAGTAGTTCATTCCAAGAGAGACAATTCAGATATCCCTCTCGTAGCAGTTAGACCTCCAAACGTTGACCTATGGCAAGCCGTAGAAGCTACATTCCAGTCAATAAAAATGACACTAGCTAGATCACCATCGATAGTGGCAAAAACAAGGATAGGATAGCCTATAGCTACACCCACATAGAGGAGGCAGACACGGGCTATAGGTACAGTTGGATCCACCAAGAGACGACGACGATAAGGGGTCAAAAATATTACCTACAATTTTGATGCCATGAGGGCATGGCATATGTTAAGCGTGGGGGGATGATGAGCATCAGAAATGCTCATATTTTGTACATCATTTCTTGATTATTATGCAGCTATATAATAAGGATTGCATATATTTATGAATGATTATGTAATTATTTGATGAAATTATGCGTGTTACCTAATTTGTGTGTTTTTAGTGTGCTTTGTGGAATTGCAGTTGGTTTAGTTAGATTTGGATCAGTCGATGTCTTTTTTATGGACCTGGCACTTTGTTTCTTTGGGGATCAATGTAGAGAACATAGGCACCTTCCTCTTGTAGGAAGGCACCAAGAGAAAGTAGGCATCTTCCTCTTCCAGGAAGGTGCCAAGTGAACATAGGAACCTTCCTCTTCTAAGAAGGCACCAAGAGTAAGTAGGCACCTTCCTCTTCTAGGAAGGCGCTAAGGAAATACAAGTGCCTTCCTCCTCTAGGAAGGCACCAAAGGGAAGGAAGAACCTTCCTCTCATAAGGAAGGCATCGACGAGAAGGTGAGCACCTTCCTCCCATAAGGAAGGCACCACTAGAAGGCAAGTGCCTTCCTCTCACAGGAAGGCACCAACAGAAAGCAAGCGCCTTCCTCTCATAGGAAGGCACCAATAGAAGGTAAGTGCCTTCCTCTTCTAGGAAGGCACCAACGATAGTAAGACACCTTTCGTATAGGGAAGGCGCTCGATATACTTAGGCACCTTCCTCATAGGGAAGGTGCCTCTATTCTTTGCCCGTTGACCATATTTGCACAATGTGAACAACAGCGGCTGGTGCAGTTTCAACTCTACATCATGTAGAGCTAAATTGGAGATCACACCAATGTATGAAAGTGTCTTACCAATACCAGGTGAAGCACGAACCAATCAGTGAACACGCCGCTGTTAGAACAAAATGCCAGTTTTAAGCAGACATTGATTGCATTCACCAAACTATCTTAATTTAGTCTGGGATGAATCGACTATTATAACTTCTTTGTAATAGAAGTTCTACAGGTGTGTTATATAAACACATGCAGACCACTCTGAGATATATATATTGATATATATTTATATAGAGTTAGAGACAGATAGAAGAGATAGATATTGTAACACTTTGATAAATATATTACAGTTGTAAGAGTTCTAAGCGTGTGTTTAGCTAGGAGGAAACTGCTAGAGCCTGGGCCCACTCTAAGCTAGTATTTCTTCCCCAATTTTCTTGTGTTTTCTAGATTAGTTTATCGCTTTTATAGGATCGTTTACCACATTTCTATTTCTAGTATTTGCAGTATATTCATTTTTAGGAATGTGTGAATGTTTTATTTCTGTAGATTTAATTATTTTCTTCTTACTTAAATTATTGAGGAGTGCATGAGTGATTGACAACCATTTTTAAATCACCTCCCCAATAGTAGAATTAGTAGGACTCATCTCAAGTGGTATTGTAAGCAATCTCATTCCAGACCCTTCACAAGTTTACGAAGCTCCCTGGGTTGATAAATTAAATGCACGGGCATGTGACAAAAGTAGGAAAAAGTTAACCTTGTTTGTCCTGCAACAATCTTGTCAAAATTATGCTCGTTCTTGTGAATCATTGCTAACAGCTATCATAAGCTTCCCCCTTTGCTTGGGAAAAATAACAAATATGAAATTTTATTTGTATCTCTCATCCTTTGGTTATATAGGCATAACTCCTATTGTAGCACCAAATCTACCTGAACATCTGATGGTGAGTGCAGACTTTTCAAATGTAAGCCTTTCTAAGTTGGAAGCAATGATTCCAGGATGTGCGTCCTTTTGCTGGACCTAGGGCATCTAATGTTGATCATATTAATGATCATCATAGAACCTTCAACATCATTTTAGGATGTATATTTTTGCTCAGTGTTTTTCAATATCACAATGCATCTCAAAAGGGGCATCTGTAGACACCTAAAAAGCGTCATGTTGAGGGCGAATACTCATATGGACATGCTATAAAACCATATGGAGGATCTTGGATAGACTCCAATATAGAGCAGTGGTTCTAACCATTCAATTTAGGCATTTTTGCCTAAGCAGTATGAACCGCAGCCTAAACCTATGGTCTACAATCTAAACCATGGTTGACACCTATGGTCTACATTCTACATCGCAATTGTGACCTACGGTCTTAACTGAAGTTCAGTTAGGCCTTCCATCCGAGCCAAATCCATTGGAATGGTTGAAAGATCTAGAAGGAGGTAGTTGAAGGATGGAATATTCTAGAGGCTTCCATCCCAACTATCCTAACCACCCTTCTTGGTCTTGGATTCTCCATGAAGCCACCCCTAGCCCTAGGGGCATGCTATAAATACCCCCTCCAAATGGGGAGAAAATGAGAGAGAGTTAATTGATCAAGAAAGTAGCGAAGCCCTATCAAATTGCATACTAAATCTATGCATTTGAGAGCCCCTTTGCTATTCACCTAAATACCAATTAGCCATGGATGCCCTAGGTGCCTAGGAGATTCAAGAAATACAAATATGGGCAAATGAAGGCCCTTCACAATGATTTGACCGCCAAATATGTCAGAGGACAACCAAGGCGACCCTTGAACATCAATTTAGATAAGGAGGTCAAGCCCATTGCCCCTAATTCTAAGGGTAAACCTATCAGAGGTCAAACCATGACTATCAACCGTGGTTCACAGTGCAGACCGCCCATCATAGCTACAATTTGCAACGGTTATTGATCATCTTATTTTCTTTACTTTTGACTACATATATTAGTTATATTAGTCTTTTCATAGGTTTAATTGCATTTTAGAGAAACTCTAACCGTAGGAATTGGTTATTTCATGCATTGTGTTAAGTAGGGTTCTATTGGATATTTTGTGCACTTTATTACCCCTAACTTGATATTTGATCCATGCATCATTTACTTATTCACGTCCTTCATGTTGTAGTATAATTCTTGATCAAATTAGAATAGTTTAAAGTCTTTCTTTATATTTTCTTGTTTTACTAGTTTAATGGCATTTACATACATATTTCCTTAAAGGGCCTCATCACGAGAGGCTATCAATATTTTTAACCATGTGATGTTGTTTCTTGTTCATAGGGAGACAGGTGCAAGAGGAGCTTATGTCATAATCCTTCCACATCGTGAATAAGGGGGGTCAGCTCGACCCCAAGTTATTTTGTGACTAATCAATAGAGCACTATAAGTGCGCCTACCCTATTGAGGGCATTGGCAATTGTAATATCAGTATCATCACTCAAGTGACCCTAAGAGGGTATTTTTGTAATCAAATATCATTCAAATATTAATACAAGAAACCTTATGTTGTTTTTGTTTAATTTATGTACTTGTGTGAATCTTTATGCTTTCATGATGATATAGATCAATACAGTAGCTAGGTCCACACTCCGTGGTTAGGTCACTTATCATAAAGTAAAGTAAAGTAAAGTATAAGCTAGAAGATTGATATTCTTGTATGTAAACAGCAAGAATCCAAAGGTCAAGTGGAAAGCAATAGTCAAGAATTTGAAGTCATATTATATAACTATACTATCGATACAAAGCTCCATATTTTGCATCAAGTGTAGAGAATATCTCAAGATTGTATTCTAGATTTATGAATAATATTGTATCTTTCAATATTGTTGATCTATATGAGATTTGTATATGTTGATATTATTCTATAGTTAAATATTCATTATATTATTATTTTGACCTTTAATATTGTGGCTATTTTATATTAATACCTATGATATTTTGTGGTAGTAAGGCTTAAAAATACAAAAGTGGTATCAGAGCTACCACTTGACTTTGTCCATTTTGATAGAGTTCATTTTAGCCACCATTATCAATATTTAAATTTATCCACTTTTGATAAAGTTAATTTAAATTTTGTCCACTTTGAAGGCAGTGCAAAATTATTCTTTATTTTTAAAGGTATGATTGACTAGAGTATAAGGGAACAAGGAATAGTCACCTTGATTTTATATGCTATGGTCTTTCCACTTGGTTAAAGGTAAACTCGGTGAAGACTAAGACTTAGCTAGATTGATATAAAGGTCTAACTTAGGAGAATATTTGGATATTAAAGATTAAGATAGAACCAACTCAGGAGAAATTTGGTCATTCTAGAGCATTCAGAGTCATATTGACATTAATATTGCATTTTATAGCAAGGAGGAAAATCATATTGGGTTCTTATGTGCAACCTAAGACATTGCAAAACAATTTTAGACATTGATAGAATACTACAACAAATATAAAGAAGCATTCAATATTTTAGAGAGAGAGGTATCATAGATATCAAAGGATATTGAGAAGCATTAAAATATTTTTAATTATAGATATTTGAAGCAGCAAATAATAGTGTACAGAGATAAAGGAACAATAAAATTTGAAGAAGAAGTACAAATATTTATAGAGTAGATATGAAGAGGTTTGCATTGGAGAAAATGCCAAAGAGGCATGCATTGAAGAAAAGGTCCAAGATGTCTGCATTGAATAAAATGACCAAGACGTATGCATTGAATAAAAGGCCCAAGAGGCCTGTATTTAAGAAAATTCCAAAGAGGTCTACATTGAATAAGAGGCCCAAGAGGCCTACATCAAGGAAGAGGCTCAAGAAGCTTGCATCATTGAAGAGGCTTAAGAGGTAAGCATCATAGAAAAATTCCAAGAGTTCTTCATATAAGAAGAGGCACAAATGGCCTATGTAAAAGCGCATGTAATACGGAGCTATAGAAAGCATGCATAAGGTTCCAAAGAAAGCATACATAAGGTACTAGATAAGTATAGTGGAAACTAACAAAGTGCTAAAGAAAGATATCTAAAAAGTGATAAAAGTAAGAGGTAAACCAGAAAGCTACCCATTTAATAAAATGGATAACCATACATTGGACCACTTGAGAAGAAGGGCAAACCATAAAGCTAGCCATCTAAAAAAAGGGAGAACCAAATGTTGGATTGTTTAAGAAATAAGGAAAAAGCAAAAAGAAAACCATCAGATAAGAGGGTGAACAAAAAAATGAGTCACATAAGAGTAAGTCACTCAAGGAAAGGTGAATCAAGAACTGAGTCACCTAAGAGTAAGTCACTTGAGGAAAGGTGAAATAGGAATTTAATCATCTAAGAAGCAAGGCAAACCAAAAATCAAGGCACCTAAAAGAAAGTTGCTTGAGGAGAGATGAATCAAATATCGAGCCACCTGAAAGCTAAAAAATGAACAAGAAAATTATAAGAGAGAAAATAAGCCATGAGACATCCATGCAAGAGATAACATCTCACATAATGAGCAAAATGCAATAAGGCAGATATTCAAGCATTGAGGAATGTTAGAAAATTTCATCAAATATTTCATAGAATTGAAAATAGAGATTATCCATCTATCTTATCATCAGTGCATTCATAGGTAATAGATGTTATATTCAACACAATATTTTTAGAGGGAATAAATTAAGTTTGAATAATTTTCAAAAATTTGGAGCGCAAATATTTTAAAATATTTTTCTTTTTAAATATTAATTATAAGATATGAAGTAATAAGATTTATTTAAAGTTTTT
Organism: Wollemia nobilis; assembly: GCA_028583015.1. Lineage (NCBI taxonomy): Eukaryota > Viridiplantae > Streptophyta > Pinopsida > Araucariales > Araucariaceae > Wollemia > Wollemia nobilis. Next base: position 3,646,831 of record JAQPPZ010017060.1, read on the forward strand.
GATTATTGAGTTTTTTAATATTTGAAAAAGTTGAAAATTAGAAAGTAAAGAAGTTATAAGGAGTTAAAGATTTAAATTTATTTGAAAGGTTTTAAAGTTGTTTAGAAATTTTGAAAAAAAAATAGAACTTTAAGTTTTGAAAGTTGAATTTTTTTGAAATATTTGAAATTTTACAAATCTAATTAGGGAGTTAAAAAAAATTCTACATCAAAGGACTATAAAATTAAAATTTGTAAATTTCATATTTGAGTGATTATTTAAATTGGGAGTTATAAGATATTCAACTTCAAATGAACTCAGTATGGATTATTGGTATATTGATTCCATAGAAAGTAGAAATATGACTATAAAATATACAATGGTTTACCACTTCTTAAAATAAATAAGAAAAACCAGTTTTCATAGCAGATAGTATGACTTATGTAGTCCAAGGAGTAGGAGATGTCTTTATTGAACTATCAAATAAAAAAGGAATAATTAATGATGTACTATATGTACCTGGGTTGACTACTAATATTCTTTTAGTATATCAACTAATGGATTAGAATCTAGTAGTTGAATTCAAAACTATTAAAGACAAGAAAAAATATCTTATTATAAAGCTTCACAAAAAAGGTTTATTTCTCAAAGACTTATCTACTCCATGGAAGGAACTATTTAAACCCATCATGCAATATCTGACTGTCGATGACCTCAAGTCGTAGTTGTGTGGTTTTCATCTCTCTTTTGTAAACTATTTTAGAGATGCTAAGTTTCTTAATATCCCTGAGTTTCTCTACTGGTCCATGTATTATTCTATTACTTACACCCGTACCAAAAAAGAGGAAGATCGGTCTTCCCATAAAGGATTGTTTAAAATTTTGTATGCTTATATACTTTAAAATTTTCCAAAAGGTAACATCGTTGTCCAGTAAAAATTTGAGGATGAGTCCTATCCCACTCCTAGTTCTAAAATAAGAGGAGCTAAAAGGAAGAGTAAGATTGAAAAACCTCAGACATCCTTTAATGCCAATAAAAAATTTAAGGTGGAAGTTACTCCTATGAGATGCTCCCAAAGGCTCAAGAGTAAAGAAACCCCAAATCCTGTGAAGGACAAAAAATATAGTGAGACTGATTCTGCTGATGTTGTTGAGAAATATTTGCACAAACTGGTCATTCAATCCTCCTCTACTACTATTGGTCACCTAGAGTCTGCTTATGTTGCTCTCAAGAATGCCATTTCTCAGTTGAAGTACAAGAGGAACACCTTAAATTTGTTGTTTTTCTATGATACGTATGACGAGGATGGGCCTCCTAACTCTGCAGTTGATGGAATTTATGATGCTAAGGAGGATGATGTTGTTGAAATTGCTAAGGCAATTTTCAAGTATTTTCCCAAGGAAAAATCTGAGCTATGGAAGGAGGTCTAAAAAATATTGATACATATACCATGCATACTGATGCACCTCCTATGTAGTAATTTTCTTCTTTGCAACTACTTTTGGTCTTGTGGGGTTTTTTTCCTTCTAGTTTTTTTGTATGGTTTTCTAATTTTTCCTATCTTGCTAAGGATGCATTTTGTTCCTTCTTCGCATCCTCTTATCTATCCTCTCTAGGTTGTACTTTTGCTCTTTTTGTGTCTTGTCCTCCTTTTTTGTTTTAAGGCGTTGGGGCACCTTTCAAATTCCCCCTTAATCAAAATTTTTAACTTGCCAAAAAAAGAGTCGTAGTTTTTTTCTCTTATAAAAATAGTTTGTTTACTCTAGATATAGTGCCAAATATCTCTCTATCAGTAGGCATCTTAGAAACAAGAGAGCTTTGGCATAAAAGGGTAGGACACATAAGCGCATCCTCATTAAATGAGATGAGTAAACATTAAATGGTTAAAGGTTTACCTAAAATTTCATAGGAATCTATAGTTTATCCAAAATGTCTAGTAGGGAAACAACATAGAATACCTTTTGAACTTTATCAACATAGAACTCAAGAATTTTGGAATTAATATATATATATATATATATATATATATATATATATATATATATATATATATATATATATATATATATATATATATATTTATGTGGTCCAATGAATGTTACTAGTATTGGAGGACATAGATATTTTTAACTATTTATTGATGATTACTCTAGAAAAATGTGGGTGTATTTTATGAAATTCAAATCTAAAGCATTCAATTGTTTCAAACAATTCAAACTACTAGTGGAAAAAGAATCAAGAAAAACAATCAAGAATCTTTGTTCAGATAGAGGAGGTGAATTTTTGTCAAAATAATTTAACTTGTTTTTAGAAGCTAATGGTATAAAAAGACAACTCACCATAGCATATTCACCACAAAAAAATGGTATTGTAGAAAGAAGAAATAGATAAATTATGGAAATGGTTCATTGTATGCTAAAGGAAGCTCATATTGATCATCAATATTGGGTAGAAGTAGTTAAAATAGTTGTATACTTACAAAATAGATCACCTACAAGGATACTAAAATTTTACTCCTAAAGATGTATGGTCGGGATAGAAACCAACTATAGAACAACTAAGAATCTTTGGATGTAAGGCATACATGCATATTCCAAAGCAAAGAATAACTAAACTAGATGATAAAACTATGTGAAATATTTTTTGGTTATGATGATGATTTAACAGGATACAAAATAATTGATCCTACAACAAAGAAAATCTACATAAGCATAGATGTGATACTTGATGAATGAAGGAAACAAAAATATTATTAAAGAATAAAATATTTATTTAGGGATAATTCTAAATTCTTCAGAAGAAGATTCATCAAGTGAAGACTCAAAATCAGACATAGATGATGAACAAATAGAAAATGTAGAGACTACTACAACACTTCAAAGGAAAGAACCTATATGGCTTAGAAATACACTTAAGGACTCAAAGCTATATAAGATTCTAAATATCACTACTACAAGACCTCAAACTCATAGTTTAACAAGAATAAATAAGGGATTGATAAGTTCTATGACAAAACCTACAACTACTCTAAATGCTTTAAGTCATCCAGAATGGAAGGCAACCATGGAATTAGAATATGCAACATTAATGAAAAATAAAACATGGAATCTAGTTGATCTACCACAAGGAAAGAAAGTAGTAGGATGTAAGTGGGTCTACAAGATAAAGTACAAAGCAAATGGTTCTCTTGATAAATATAAAGTGCTATTAGTTGCAAAAGGATACACTAAAATAGAAGGAATATATTATGAAGAAACAGTTACACCAACAACAACAATGGCTACTATTAGAGCAATTTGTGATTTACCAGCACATCATGGATGAAAATTTTATCAAAAGGATGTAAAAAGTGCATTTCTTAATGGTGATCTTGAAAAAGAGGTATATATATCACAACCAGAAGGATTTTTGATCAAAGGATAGGAAAAAAAGGTTTACAAGCTAAAAGAATCCTTATATGGCCTAAATCAAGCACCAAGATAATTGTATATAAAGATTAATAATCATGTATTGCAACATAATTTAAAAAAAAAAAAATCAGATCCAAATCTCTACACCAAAAATATTAGACATGAATAATACTTATAGTATACATTGATTATATAGTAATCATAGGAAGCTCAAAAATTTTGATAGATAAAGTTAAAAGATATCTAGAAAAGGATTTTGAAATGATAGATTTAGGGCTTATTCATTATTATCTTGATTTAAAAAAAAAATCAAAATTAAAATAATATCACAATAACACAAATAAAGTATGCAAAATCATTACTTGAGAAATATAGGATGAACAATTGTAAACCCAAAGACACTCCCATGGAGCAAGGATTGCAATTATCGAGATATGATGAGACACCTCTAGTCTTAGCCACTATCTATCATCAATTAATTGGAAGTATTCTATATTTAACAAACACCAGGCCAGATATATTTTTTGCTAGAAATTATATTTCAAGGTTTATGCAAGAACCTAGAGAAAGACATTGGAAAGACACACAAAAAATACTAAAGTATATTAACAAGACTACAAAGTATCGTAAATTAGAATAAACTCATGGATGTGGAGCTGAAGATGTTTAAGTACGTTTGGAGTAACAGGAGATTTGGAAGTCAACTCATTCTCTCCAGGTTGGATAGGATGTTGGTTTCCAAGCAAGGTTTTCCTTTTTTGAGGGATGCTTATATTTGTTCTTTGCCCAAGGTGGGGTCAGATCATAATCCTTTTTTTTTCAAATATTCTTTTGACCCATTTCCTAAATCATTTATATTTGAGGCAATGTGGTGTAAACACCTAGAATTGGAAGCTAGGATTAACGATTGGTGGTCCATTTCTATCTCGAGTAGGGGGTTCTCTAAAGTGGTAGATAAAATCAAGTACATTAAGAGTAATCTCAAATTTTGGAATAGGGATATTTTTGGTTATGTCTTGTAGAAGAAGAAGAACCTTCAATATTAGCTTAAGGTATTGGAGTTTGATATGGAATGGGGCAGTATCTCCTTGGAATATAGACTAAAGGATAAGGAGGTGCTTTCAGAGTTGCACAACACTTTATCTAGCAAGGAAATTATGTGGAGATAAAATTAAAGGGTTCTTTGGCTCAAGGAAGGTGATATAAATACTAAGTTTTTTCATGTTTTAGAACTGAGGCATAGAATTTCTAACATGATTAAGGTAACCTCTAAAGAGAATGATCCTAGATTGGTGAAGATCCAATACATAAGAGCTAAAGCTATTTCTTACTTTGGATCCCTTCTTGGTTCAAGAAATGTTACAGATCGAGAGTCTAAAGGTAAACTCCTCAAAAATATCCCTAGCTTGGTTTCTAAATAAATGAATATTAACCTGGATTCTTCACTTTGAGATTATGATATTAAGGCAACATTTTTGATATGGAAGGCTTGAAAGCTCTTGGTACCGATGGTTTTCCTCCCCTATTTTTTTACAATTTTTGGTACATTATGGGCAAGGATATTTGTGAGGCCTTAAGAGAGGTTAAAAGTTCAAAGTTTATCCCTCTTTGGGTGAATTATACTTTCCTTATGCTCATACCCAAATAATTGGATGACAAAGACTTCTGTGATTACAGACCTATCAACCTGTGTAACACAATTTACAAAATTTTAATTAAGTTTTTGGCTAACAAATTGAAACCTCTTATTCCCTCCATTACTAATAAAGCTCAAAGTGGGTTTGTGGTTGGAAGGCAAATTTTATATGGGATCATAGTTGTCGATGAACTTATCCACTTGATTCACAAAAGTGGTAGGCCAAGATTATTCCTTAATATGGATAAGAATAAGACCTATGACAAAGTTTCTTAGAATTTCATTATAGATGTCTTGGCTAAGTTTGGGTTTAATCAGAGCCAAATTGACTCGATTAAGGCATGTATATCTTTATCCAAATTCTCAATTATGATAAATGGATCCCCTACTAGATATTTCTCTAATTGTAGAGGTATTCACCAAGGTGACCCTTTGTCTCTGTATCTCTTTACCTTGATGGTTGAAGCACTTGGAAGGTCCATAACCTTGTAGACTATTGTTGAAGATCTTAAAATAACCTTGTTGATTGGACCTATCTCTCATCATTAGTTTTTTGATGATACTCTCCTATCATTTCTAGCCTTGGTTGTCCAAGCAAGAGCTATAAAGGAAGTCTTGAATATTTTTTATAAGGAAACATGCCAAAAAAATAATTATTCCAAGAGTAGGCTTTATTTCCTAAATACCCCAATGAACAAACAAAGGAATATTTCTAATATCCTAGGCTATGAAGTGGCTATTTTTTTGGTTGTGTACCTTAGAATGCCCCTTTTCAAATTAAGGATGGTGGAAAATATTTGGGATCATAATATTGAAAGGGTGCAGAGGAAGCTTGTTGGATGGAAGAGTGCTCTCCTCGATCAAGCTAGGAAATTTATTCTTATTAAAGCCACTCTCCATAGTATTCCTAATTTCTCCATATCCTTTTTAAAATTTTCTATTAAATATTTGCTAAAAATTGAGTGAATCCAAAAATACTTCTTATGGTTAGGCACAAAATATGGAAATAAATTTCACCTTATTTCTTGGGATGAAGTTTGTAGCAGGAAAACATGTGGGGGTTTGGGCCTTATAAATATTTTACTTATGAATAAAGCTATGGTGGCTAAGCTACACTAGAGGCTTTTGTAACAAGAGGATGTGGAATGGGTTTGGATTGTTTCTAAAAAATACCTTAACCATAGAGGTTGCTTTCTTTCTGATCCATTGGTTTCTTCAAGATTTATTTTTTTGAAAAGTCTAGTTAAGTCTAGTTATTCTATTATTAAGGGCTATATATGGAATTTGGGCAATGGTGAAAGGATTTAATTTTGGAATGATTATTGGATTCTAAATGGTCCCCCATCTCAAGTTCCTTGCTTAGCATGTTTAGAACCCTTTTGCAGACATATTGGTAGAATCAAAGTTATATATTTAATTGAAGAAAGAAATGGCAAAAAGATATAGAAATATATGGATACCTCTAACCTTAGTATAGATGAGATATTGGTCGAGAAATCTATTATTAAATTGTTTAAGTTCCAGGTTTTTAAAAATAGTAATGATGAGTATGTTTTGTTTTAGAAATGAGAAAGTGGTAGTTCCTTTATGGTGATATCAGCGTATGATCTACTTGATGTCAACTCTTTTTAGTGGCTCCCCCATTTTAGAATTTGGTTCAAGGGCCTTACCCCAAAAATTAATATTTTTTTTTGGTTGGCTATCCAATAAGATTTTGATGTTAGAAAATTTGAGAAAGAGAGGGATGGTTCTGCAAAATAAATGCTACTTGTTTGAATCTTGTGATGAATTTTTGAACCCTCTATTTTTTAGTGTCCTTTCTCTTCTCAGGTTTTCTTCACTTTGTTGAATATTTTAAATTTTTGTTTGGTCATTCCAAACCTCCTGGATGATCTTTGTTCTTAATTATTTCCCCTCTTTTTATCCCCTAGACTCAAAATATTTTGGTGTTTCATGTTACCTCACCCCTTTTGGGGAATTTGGTGGGAGAGAAATAATAGAGCCTTCAAAAACATTAAAATGGATGTTGTTGTTGTTACTTGGGCCTCACACATGCACACAAAACACACAAATTTTAATATAGCATAGTATATCCTAGGGCAGACTGTAATCAAAGATCTATTGTTCCTAGCAGCACCTATTGAAAACAAAGAAAAAAAACCTAAGGACCTAATCCATTTTTAGTTCGTTTTAGCCTTAGTAGATGTATGTTTCAATTTATGTTCTCTAGAAAACACAGGTAGAAAATAGAAGACACAAAGGGTTAAAATGAGTCCTACCTCAGGTCCTCATTCGATCTACACTGTTCTTTATTTCCTGCTCTATCAAATATAAACCGCATGTCTGATCTATGGTTTAGACTGTAAACCACGTGTTGTACCTATGGTTCAGTTGTTGGTCCATAACTGATAGCTATGATCTGTACCTGCAATTCCAAAAGCACAAGAAACACATTCAGATGTCTATTTTTGCGGGGTCCCATTGTGATCACCTTCTGTAACCACAAAAAAGGATCACACCTAATGTATCCTATTGAAATAATTGATGATGCATTCAAGAACAAGAAATTGACAACAAAATTATCAATAAAATATGATTTATTCCATTATATTTCAATGCCAAACTCAAATTACAAGTACATACGTCTTAGGGATAATCATCTTGATACAATTATTACAATAAGACATGTTTTTATTTCCCTCTCAAGGGTAGGTGTGATTTCAAAGTGCCCTTTAGGATGACACAAACTACTCTAGGGTGTAGACCCTCTTCTTCATGTTGAGGAAGGAAATGGATGGTCAAGAAACAAAACAATAATATCAAAAGCATAGGAAGCCTCTCATGATGAGGTCCTTTAAAGACAAATTGCATGAGAATAACATAATGACATAAAATAAAGAAAATGCATAAACTATGCTAAACATGTGTAAATATTATCAATATTTATGGAAATTTGTGAACAAAAAATAAAACTATCAATCTATGGAATCAATTACTTGAAATAAAGCACTATAGCATGAAAAGAAACCATTAATGTCTAAACTACCATAATGAAAACAAGTTAGTAAAAATACTAATTATGTTGTTTATAAGTCTCTAAAATCCTAACTAAACCATTAAAAAGCTAAATGTGATCTAATTAAGCATACTATAAATGAAAGAGTAAATAGATATGTCACCTATTGCAAACAATAGCTCTGATGAGCGGTCTGCACTGTAAACTGTGGTTGAAAGCCATGATGAGAAACCAGGTGGTTTGCCCTCCAAATTCAATGGATGTGGGCTTGATCTCCTTATCCAATTAATTTTCAAGGGTTGTCTTCGTTGTCCTCTAACAAGTTTGGTGGTTGAATCATTGAATGGGGCATCTGTTTACCCAAATTAGCATTTCTTGGCTCTCCTAGGACCTTAGGGTATCCATGGCCTAATTCATCATGATGCTTGACAAATTGAAAATGGGGATGGCAACAAGGCTCTCTCTATGCACTCAAGTAATTCAAAAAATTGATAGGGATTCGTTGCTCTAAAATCTAATGCTTGCTTCATAGTTTGTCCTATTTATCATGGGTACTTATAGGATATCCTGAGGCTAGGGGTTTCTTCATGGAGAAGCCAAGATCAATAGAGGGTGGTTAGGATAGTTGGATTGGAATATTTCATCCTCTAACCACATTCTTCTAGAACATATGGTCATTCAAATAGATTTGGCTCAGATGAAGGCCAACTAAACTTCAGTTACGATTGAATAATACAAGCTTATACTGAGAGGGGGGTGAACAGTATAAGATCACTTTTTACTTTTCTTTCCCAAATAGTATTAATCAATATAATAAATGGAAATATCAATAGCAATAACCAAAGCAATGCACCAATCATCACACATAATAAAGACACCATAATTTACGTGGTTCACCCAATGTGGGCTACTCCACGGAGAAAATATTTTACTAAAAATTTCTTAATCAATCTCTTGGAAATCCTTCCTAATTATAATGTTTATGGACCTCTATCCAAAGGAGATGTTGATCCCCTAATCTCAAGTTCATGGATCTCTTCCATAGGAGAACTCTTTCCCCTTCTACTCTGGCTAGTGATCTTATAGAAGACTATGTCTCTCTACTACATTGACTTATGGATATCTCCACTTGAACACTCTTCACTCAGATCTATCTTCAATTGTACTGGCTATTGGATATCTATCCACTAAGACTCTTTCCTCTATACTCTGTCACCTCCAAATATCTATCAATACGTTCACTCAAAACCTCTTCAAATATGCTCAATAGGCTCATTCAGAACCTGATCAAATCTTCTCAATAGGCTCACTTAGAATCTACTCAAATATGCTCAATAGGCTCACTTAGAACCTGCTCAAATCTACTCAATAGGATCACTCAGAACCTGCTCAAATCTTCATAATAGGCTCACTCAGAACCTACTCAAATCTGCTCAACAAGCTCACTTAGAACTTGTCCAAATCTGCTCAATAAGTCCTCTATAGGACTTGCTCAAATATGCATAGCAAGCTTTCACAAAATCTTACACAAAATCAGTCCACAAGCCTTCTCAAATACTTGCTCAAATCTACTTAACAAGTCCACACAGAACTTGTCCAATCTCATAGAAACATAAAGAGAATTGTTAGAGACTCAATATGTTCTACACTCAATGCTCAACCACTTTCTCAACTCAATCTCATAGAAGCATAAATATAATTTTTAGAGACTCAATATGTTCTATACTTAATCCCAAATATCAACTCAAATCAATCTCATAGAAGCATAAAGAGAATTGTTAGAGACTCAATATGTTCTATTCTCAAATCTCAATCTAAACTCAAATAAGAATAAAGAATAGTTTGTTTCTTGGAACTTGAACAACCACATGCATCAACTTGAATAGGCTAAATCAACTGTACTCAACCAAACACATCAAGTAAAAACCCTTTCTCACAAACCCTAGTCCAAGCATGTATCAACCAACTCAAAATGTTTCCAACAATTCTCAACAACAAATCTCACATAACAATGATACTCATATTCTCTTCTAACTCAAGTTCAAGTTCTTTGCACAACCAATGGGCTCCAACAACAATGCTTATAAAATAACGTTTACTCACAACTCTCAATCCATAAAACCTTTAAGCATTTAACCAATAACTTTTGAAAAAGAAACCACAATCAATCCTTTTCACTTCAAAGATATTTTCAAAAATCAACCACCATAATCAATCAATAGAAGAATGTGCCCATACCTTTTATGAAGAAGAAGCCTCTTTGGAAATCTTCCACAATCATAATATTCGTTTTCCAATATTCACAAGGGTTAGAAGATAACAAAATAATCAATATTACTCCAGTTCACAATAATATTCACCAAGGATTTTAATTAGAAAACCTTCTTAATAATAAAAGCACAACTTCCTTATCACTCCTAAAACCACTTGTACCATAAAATAAAATAAATCAAAACATTGCATAATTTCAACAACTAAAATATCCAAAAGCCACTTATCTTTCAAATTAAAATATCCACAATAATTTTAAATTATTTCAACAACTTATTACACCTCTCCAATTATTTTTAACATACAATACCTTTTAATCTCACAAATATCTAAACCCTTATAACTCCCAATTGAAAGCTTTAAATTAAAGTTCAAACAAAACCTTATGGCTCCCTCTATGTAAAACTTATTTCTTTAAACTTTAATCACAATAAAACTTTGAGCCATACCTTTCAAAAATAAAAACTTAGTGAATGGGTTTTGACCCTCCAACCTTCATCAACTCAAAATTGTTTGCTACCACTTGCGCAATTCACTTGGATCAGAATACAATGAACAAAAACTTATTTTAACTCTTTCGAGCTATCCTAAAAATAAAATCAATCACTATGGATGTGTTCGTACTACAACATGGGCCTTATCGAAGAAAGCACCAACAAGTTACCCACTAATGCATTTGAGCATAGGGTAAAACTTTATGTATAAAATATCCAAGGAATAAGGCCCATGTTGCAGGAGGCTACTGATGTGGTTGTACGAGAATCGACACGTGCAAATATCTTAAGATTTATCTTAGTGAAGCCATATCTTCTTCTGTCATGAACCCTATAATCTATTGCCTTGTGACCAAACTCATTACATGAGTAGAAATACTCATGGAAAATTTGTCCTTACCCATATTATTGTCTTCTATGTGTCCTGCACTGTGAAGCCATGTGCCCAAACCTGTGACATGAAAAACATCTTCCATTGAAGCTTCCTTGTACTAACCTAATTGGTTTCCTATTCTCATTGTTGTTCCATCTGTAACTTATTTGTGCATTATTCCTATCTTTGTTGAACCCTTTATTATCCAACTCATCCTTTGATTTCTCACTCTCTCTTTTACTTACTTCTTTTGACTCTTCTTCTTTTTTGGTGTTTGAGCTTGACTCTCCATTTTTTGCTTCCTATTTCCCTTGGTCTTCTTTACAACTAAGTCCTGTTATGGTGACTGATGACCTTTGTGCATTGATAGTCCTTTCCAAAGTCTTTGAATTTTTCTCAAAATTGTGTAGCTTATCCTTGGAACCTTTTACTTCCATCCTTAGTGAAACTATTTCATGCTCTAATATTTCACACTCTAGATCTTTTATCTTTAATTTTTAGGCCATACCTTCTTCAATCCTTCTTGCTTCTTCAGCCATAGTTTTAAAGTTGGTGAGTTCCTAAAGAAACCTTGCTTGTGCTTTCTCACCTTCTTGAGCTTGAACCCTTAAACCTGAGTTCTCCCTTTTTAATTATTCAAGAATAATCATAAGCCTTTCACATTCTATCTCTTTTACCTTTGACTGTTTAATCATACCTTCTTCAACTCTTCTTGCTTTTTCAACCTTATCTCTCAAGTCAGAGATTTCCTGTAGAAGCTTTGTCTTACATTTCTCATCTTCTTGTATTTGAACCTTCAATTATAAATTCTCTCTTTTCAATAGTGGCTTCCTCATTTTATTTTTTTGAATCTTCCTCTTCTTCAATTTCATCTATTGTCCAAAGTAGATTTTCTTCTTGATACCTTCTTCGACTATCCCTATTACCTTTTTTTGACTCATTATTTATAACTTCAAATCTACAAATCTGATAGAATCATCTTCATCTTCACTGTTATCAAAACCATTGCAATATCTTGCATCATGGCCAAGTTTACCACAAACAAAACATTCTTGTGGACAATAAGTTGAATGGTGACCTATGTTCCCACATCTCATACAAAAATTTATCATTCTGGATGTTTCTCCATTAATTGATTCATATATTGAATCTATTCCTATTTGTCCTCCCATCACAACAATATTAAACTCATATTCCTTTTATTTCATGACCATAGGTGTTCTTTTCTTCTTGTATCTCATGCTTCTAATCTTGCCTTTCTTTTCTATTTGTGTTCTTGTAGAATATTCCTTCAATCTGTTAAACTTCTTCCAAAGTAACCAGCTCTGATACCAATTGAATAACACAAGCTTATACTGAGAGGGGGGTGAACAGAATAAGATCACTTTTTACTTTTCTTTCCTAAATAGTATTAATCAATATAATCAATGGCAATATCAATAGAAATAACCAAAGCAATGCACCAATCATCACACATAATAAATACACCACAATTTATGTGGTTCACCTAATGTGGGCTACTCCACGAAGAAAATATTTTACTAAAAATTTCTCAATCAATATCTTGGGAATCCTTCCCAATTAAAATTTGTATGGACCTCTATCCAAATGATATGTTGATCCTCTAATATCAATTATGTGGATCTCTTCCATAGGATAACTCTTTTCCCTTCTGCTCTGGTAGTGATCTTCTAGAAGACTCTATCTCTATGCTGCACTAACTTGTGGATATATCCACTTGAAGACTCCTCACTTAGATTTGTTTTCAATTGTCCTGGTTGCATAGGACTTGCTCAAATATGCATAGCAAGATTTCACAAAATCTTACACAAAATCAGTCCACAAGCCTTCTCAAAGACTTGCTCAAATCTACTTAACAAGTCCAAACAGAACTTGTCCAATCTCACAGAAACATAAAGAGAATTGTTAGAGACTCAATATGTTCTACACTCAATGCTCAACCACTTTCTCAACTCAATATCATAGAAGCATAAAGATAATTGTTAGAGACTCAATATATTATATACTTAATCCCCAATCTCAACTCAAATCAATCTCATAAAAGCATAAAGAGAATTGTTAGAGACTTAATATGTTCTATACTCAAATCCCAATCTCAACTCAAATCAATCTCATAGAAGCATCCCAAAGCCAAACCCCAATGCTAAAAACACTTCAAGCCTAGTGGGCATCCCAAAGCCAATCTCTAATGCTGAAGAACTTAGGAAGAAATTTGAGGCATTGGAAAATAAAAAATTTCATCTCCCTAACATAAACACTAGGAGCCAGGTGAATCCTACTGAGGGGCCATCCTGCAGACCATGGGAATACAGGAAAAAAGGAGAATATTTGGATGTAGGGGTGGAGATATGTGAAACTATTCAGACTAAGGAATATGGCAGTCCGATTCTACAACAAATTGCCTCCCCCTAGTTTAGTCCTAAACAAACCAGGAGCACTATGAAGTCTCCTATAGATTTTGGCAGTGAAAAATAAGAGGGAGAATATCAAATGTTGAGCATCAAAAAATTAAAACTGATAATGACATTGCCAATGGAAAACATAGAACCTTGTTTCAACATGTTATTACAGGTTCTGAAGACAACAAATTAGGAAAACCCCCTCAAGGGAGGGGAAGAGGAAGAAATACCAAACAATCTAAATGAAATTCCTCTCATGGAACATGAGAGGCCTCAATGGTCTACCCAAACACAAGGAATTCAATGCAATAATAAATCAAGTGAATCCAACTATTATCATGTTGCAAGAAACAAAAACTTATGAGATTCAATCAAAAAAATAGCAAAAAAATCTAGAATCAAGGGGATATGGTTTGCAAATCAGCTAGAGGAGCATTTGGAGGCCTTATGACTTTGTGGGATCCTCGGATAGTAGAAGGTATCATTATTCAGAAAGATGACAAGGTTCTTAGTAATTTATTTAAGTAAATAAATAGCAACAGGTCATGGATCCTTTCAAATATTTATGCCCTGAATTCAATTCAAGGGAGAGCTCTACTATGGGAGTACTTAGGCAATCTGAGTGAAATCTTCCATAATGTCCCCTATATTTTGGCTAGGGATTTTAACACTCTTATTTACCCTTCAGACAAAATGGGTGGAAATGGAACACCTATCAAGAGCATGGATGATTTCAATGACTTTGTGAACTCCAACATGTTGATGGATGTAAAACTTAGAGGAGTGAATTATACCTAGAGCAATCGGCAGATAGGGTGTCATCTCATTCAAGAAAGGCTTGATAGGTTTTTTCTATCAAAGGAGGCTACAAATCTGTTAGGTGATTCTACCCTACAAGCCCTTCATAAATTTTCCTTTGATCATAATCCCATTTTGTTGGAGATCCCTAACTCTCTGTCCTTCAATAAACCTTTCATATTTCAATCTATGTGGATCAAATAGTGCAGTTTTAGAGATAACTTAATTCAGTGGTGGCAGTAGCCTGTCATGGGTAGTGCAGCTTTTAAACATGCTAGAAAATTAAATTTTGTTAAGGAAAAGCTTTGAACTCGAAACAAAGAGGTCTTTGGGAACCTCTTTGAAAATAAAAAATAGCTTGTTGAAAGTTTGAAGATAATTGATCAAAGGATTCAACATGGTGATGTTGATGAAACTACTAGGCAGGAGGAACGAACAAAACTAGCAGAGTTTCATAACATTTTTGCCTGTGAGGAAATCTATTGGAGGTAAAAATCAAGGGCTCTTTGGTTGAAATATGGAAATTCAAATTCCAACTTTTTTCACGTCACCACGCTTAGAAACAGAAGTAATAACAAGATATTTTTTTAAAAAAGTAGATGGTTCTATTACTCAGGACTTAACAAAAATTAAAAAGGATGCAGTAACTTATTTCAATTCTATCCTTGGTCAGGAATCACAGTGCAATGAGGAGGCCAAATATATTCTCTTGCCATCCATTCCTAGCATAATAAATGAGGATATAAACCTTAAGCTTCTAGCTCCATTTTATGATGAGGAAATTAAGGAAGCCTTGTTTAGCATAGAACCAGACAAAGCTTCGGGACCTGACAACTTTCCCCATTGTTTCTATCAAGATTTTTGGGACATCGTAAGTGAGGATGTAATTTTTGCTATCATAGAATTCCAAGCAAGCAATAATATACCAAAAGGTCTCAACTCTACTTTTATTTCTCTAATTCCTAAGAAGCAAACCCCTAAATCTATGGCTAACTTCAGGTCAATTAGTATGTGCAATGTTTCTTACAAGATCCTAACTAAAGCCATTGTAAATATAATGAGATATGTTCTACCCTACATCATAGATCTGTGCCAGGGAAGATCTATCTAGGGCACGTCAATATTGGATGGAGTTATCATAGTTCATGAAGCTCTGCACTCTGCTCATAAGACTAACATGTATGTTTTTGCCCTCAAGATTAATACGAACAAAGCATTTGACAAGCTAAATTGGGAATTTTTGATTGTTGTCCTCCTTAAGTTTGGTTTTCACCACCAATGGGTTAATTTGATCAAAGAATCCATTTATAAAGCATGGTTCTCAATTCTAGTTAATGGAACAACTGATGGTTACTTTCAAAGTCGTAGAGGAATTTGGTAGGGGGACCCTATCAGCCTCATGTTATTCATCATTATGGCAGAATATTTAGGCAAAACCATAAAAAATGCTTGCAATTCAAGGCTAATTTTGGGAAACAAGGCAACATATCTCACTAGGGTTGTTTCTCACCAACAATTCATTGATGATACCCTTCTATTGACTAAGGCATTGGTGGTTGAGGCCAAAAGAATTAAATACATCTTGTAACTCTATGAGGACGCTGCTGGTCAAAAATTTAATTTCAATAAAAGCAAGTTATATTTCTTGAACACCCCCATTCATAGGCAAGGAAGGATTGCAAAAATTTTAGGGTGTGATATAGCAAACCTCCCCACTTCGTATCTTGGTATCCCTATTTTCATTGGTTCTCCAAGAGAGTCAATGTGGGATAGGGTTATTGAAATAATTCAAAAAAAACTTGTTGGATGGAAAGGTCATATTCTATCTCAAGCAAGAAAGTTGACCCTCACTAAGGCCTCTCTTCAGAGCATTCCAGTCTATTTATTCTCTGTTTTCAAAGCCCCTATGAAGGTTTTCTATAAAATTGAGAAACTCCAAAAAGAATTTTTATGGACTGGATCATAGGAGAAAAAAAAGATACACCTTATAGGATGGACCAAAGTGTGCAGACCTAGGGAAAATGGGGGCTTAGGCCTGAGGATAATTGCTCATATGAATTTAGCTTTACTAGCTAAACAGACATGGTGCCTCATTTTTGGTGAAGAAAATGAATGGATAGCTATCATCAAATGAAAGTATCTTCAAAATATGGAATTCCTAAGTGACTCAGTTCCAATCAGAGGTTCTGCTTTTTGGAAAGCAATTCTCAATTGTAAGGAAATCATCAAAAAAGGTTTAATATGGGTTTTAGGTAATGGTGAGAGGATAAATTGTTGGAATGACAGGTGGGCTAAGGATGAACCACTGACGCAATATCCTAACTTAGCCCAAATCAGAGATATCACGGAAGAACTCATTGGCAAAAAAGTCTCTGATTATATGGTTGAGGATAGAGGTAGAATGAAGTGGAAACAAATAAGGATTCAAGTATTTCAAGTGGAATCAAATGATATTTGTAACATTCTTGAGAAATAGTTTATCCCCATGAGACCCAAGGAATATCAAGTGACCTGGGCTCCTATGAAAAATGGGCAGTTCATTGTTAAATCAGCTTACAAGCTTCTGCTTGATGACGAGGATTTTGTCCTCCAAAAGGACTTGGTTTGGATAAAAAATTTAATTCCAAAAATTGTAGTCTTTTTATGGCTAGTTATCCAAAGAAGAATTCTAACCATTCATAATATGATGTGTAAAGTTATTTGTATCACTAATCATTGTTATCTATGTAGGGCTAATTGGGAGACCATTTATCACATTTTCCTTGAGTGCCCTTTTTCCTTGACTATCACATTTTTCATGCCTTCAATATTTCTTGGGTTAAACCAGCCATTGT
This sequence comes from Wollemia nobilis, assembly GCA_028583015.1. Classification (NCBI taxonomy): domain Eukaryota; kingdom Viridiplantae; phylum Streptophyta; class Pinopsida; order Araucariales; family Araucariaceae; genus Wollemia; species Wollemia nobilis. The sequence continues at coordinate 3,664,062 of JAQPPZ010017060.1, forward strand.
ACTTGATTTTTTCATCCATTGGCCTTACCTCTTTTCAATCCAAATACTTGGATACATGTGGAAAATTTGTCTCAATCACTATCTTTGGTAGGTGTGGTTAGAAAGGAACCATAGTCTTTAATGAGTCTATCCATGATCATCAAACTATCATTGCCAGGATCCTATACTTTGCCAATGAGAATGTGAACCTTATCCCTTTTGATAGTCATAAACCTCATCTACAGGAGACCACGATTGTTCAATATTTAAGCTTAACCTTGTTAGATGAGTCTGTGCCTAGGGTAGTCAACCCCAGAGCCAATGTTAAGTGGTCCCCACCTCCTACGGGTTGGTTTAAGCTTAATTTTGATGGAGTGGCTAAGAAAAATCCTAGCAGAGCAGGCACTGGCAGCATTATGCGAGATCATAATGGGAATATGATGATTGCATTTTTTGAATATTTGGAAACAAGGGCGAACAAGGAAGCTAAATCTAGAGCTATGTGGAGAGGCCTTCAAATGACTCAAGAATTAGAAGGTAATTTGATCATAGAAGGAGACTCTATGCATGTTATAAATGTCCTCAATAATTGGAAAATACCTCCTTGGAGGGTTAAAACAATTGTTGAAGAGGCTAGGATCCTTTTCCAAGGAAGACAGGACAAAAAATCCCAACATATCTTTCGGGAAGCTAATAAAATTGTTGATAATCTAGCCAATTTGGGTGTCGATGGTGATGAAATTTTCAAATGGGAACATGGTATCCCGAGCGAAGTAGAGGAGCTTATTCAACAATAATTCCAAGAATTATAGTCGAATTTACCAACAAGGAAGGCATTGTAAGTTCAAATGCTGGGAGTATTCCCGCCTCTTTTTTGAAATGGACTTACAATAAAAATTATTTGAGTTGTTAGTCTTCGTGGATTCTGCTTGGAAATACCACAAAGACTAATGGGGATAGTCACATGTCAGATAACATGGCTCCTAGTCATTTTAGTAATTTGAGGTTGGTTGATAATCACATGGCAAGAAAGAAATGATAATTTAAGACTTCAAACTAGAGCCACGTGGACCACTAGATAGCCACCACCATAAATATAGCCAGCAGGTTCACTTCTCCAAGGCTGATTTGCTAAGATAGGATGTGGTCCCAAAGCATATCATATATATAAGAAAACAATTACCAAAGAATTATTAAGAGTAACTGTCAATACAGAGTTTGTGGGATTTTTTTAGTACTCTGCTATGTGTGTCTACAACTTTTTGTTTCTCCACTATTTCAAGGAAGGGATCCATGTATGTTTCTTTTTTTGTAATTATGATGCATGTGTGTTTTCTTGGGGTATACCCAAAATGTTGTATGGGAAGTTTCTTTTTTATAATAGGCTATGTGCCTTACCGGATGTAATGGCTTTGGCAGCATGTAGATTTTACATATATAGGATCCTTAGTAAGGACATGTTCATCAACAGCCCTGGGCTGATTTTTGTAAAAGGTTTTGGGTCAACCTGTAAAACCCATTATTAATTCTAGAGTATCTTATCTACCAAAAAAATATCTCATAAAAGCATAAAAATAATTGTTAGAGACTCAATATGTTCTATTCTCAAATCTCAATCTCAAATCAAATCACAATAAAGAATAGTTTGTTTCTTGGAACTTGAACAACCACATGCATCCACTTGACTAGGCTCAATCAAATCTACTCAACCAAACACCTTAAGGAACAACCCTTTCTCACAAACCCTAGTCCAAGCATGTATCAACAAACTCAAAATGTTCTAATAATTCTCAACAACAAATCTCACATAACAATGATACTCATATTCTCTTCTAACTCAAGTTCAAGTTCTTTGCACAACCAATGGGATCCAACAACAATGCTTATAAAATAAGGTTTAATCACAAATCTCAATCCAAAAAACCTTGAAGCATTTAACCAATCGCTTTCGAAAAGGAAACCACAATCAATCATTTTCATTCCAAATATATTTTTAGAAATCAATGACCATAATCAATCAATAGGATAATGTGCCCATACCTTTTATGAAAATGCAGAAGCCTCTTTGGAAATCTGCAACAATCACAATATTCTTTTGCCAATCTTCACAAGGGTTAGAAGATCAAAAAATAATCAATATTAATCCACTTCACAATAATATTCACCAAGGCTTTTAATTAGAAAACCTTCTTAAGAATTAATGCACAACTTCCTTATCACTCCTAAAACCACTTGTACCATAAAATAAAATAAAACAAAACATTGCATAACCTTGTCACTCCAAAAGCCACTTATCTTTCAAACTAAAATATCCACAATAATTTTAAATTATTTCAACAACTTATTACACCTCTCCAATTATTTTTAACATACAATACCTTTTAATCTCACAAATATCTAAACCCTTATAACTCCCAATTGAAAGCTTTAAATTAAAGTTCAAACAAAACCTTATGGCTCCCTCTATGTAAAACTTATTTATTTAAACTTTAATCACAATAAAAACTTTGAGCCATACCTTTGAAAAATAAAAACTTAGTACGAATGGGTTTTGACCCCCAACCTTCATCAACTCAAAATTATCCGCTACCACCTATGCTATTCACTGGAATGAGAATGCAAAGAACAAAAACTGATTTTAACTCTTTTGAGCTCTCCTAACAATAAAATTAATCATTGTTGTGTTTCTACCTTAGGACCTCCTTTCTAGGAGTGATTACACATCAACCATCAACCATCTCCTCTGTATCGTCGGATAAGATTGGAAAGGAGCAAATAATAATTTATTTCTTTTCTCCTTATTCTTTTCGAAGGATGCGCAACCTGTATTTGTTGTCACTCCTCTCGATTTTTTGTGTGCCCTCTATATGTTGCCGCGTTATGGTATATTTCCTGGCACACTGTCCACACTAACTTTTACCTTTGTTATTTGTGCCAAGACCTTAAGGGCTATGCGACTCAGATCTCAACCACTCACCTTTGTATTTTTGCAAACTTTACTTCCTTCTCCCTTTCGATTGGCGTGCGCTCTGATCAAAGGTTCACTTGCTTATTTTTGTCATTGAAAAATCATTTTATCTTGACACTCCTTTTTACCAACTGATATTTCCTTTTTATCACACTTCACTTTTTTATTTTAAAAACCTTTTATAGGGTTTTATACATATGGTTGGCTTTCGTAAAAAGTCATCGGCCCTTTTCATTAATTAATAATATTTTTATACATAAGGTTTTACCCTATGCTCAAATGTGTCGGCGGGTAACTCGTCGGTGCTTTCATCGATAAGGCCCATCAAATCATGGCGCCTAACTTGATTTCGAACATTAAAAAAAAAGCCCATTTTTATTTAAAATATTTAGTATTAAATTATTACATAATTTAATTATTAAATCATTTAAACTCTTTAGATCCCATAGCATTGGCCATTTGATATTATAATAAGCCATTATAATATTATTTTGCTCTTTGAACTATATTGAGCCACCTCTTATACTTCTGTGTTTATTGGAGAACCTTAGGTTGATGCTACTCATTGAAAATTTCATGGATTGGTGTAGAAGACAACTCTTGACATTAATGACAACTTCACGTTTTGACATCAATGACAATTCTATGGACTCAAAATGTCCAAAAAATATTGTAGGTTACAACTATGGTTTAGACTGTAAATCGTAGGCCTCAGCCGTAGTTTAGCCTATGGACCGTAGGTCTGGGTTGCGGTTTAGACTGATTAGGCCAAGGAGCCCAATTTGAGTGGTTAGAACCACTGCTCTATCTTAGAGTTTGTCCAAGATCTTCCATATGGTCTTGTAGCATGTCCATATGAGTAGTCATCATCGACATGACGCATTTTAGGTGTCTACAAGTGATAATACAAACAATTTATGGATGGGATTATAAATTGATCCTTATTGTGAAATACATAAAATATGAATGAATTACCATTTCATGCTTGGTGATTTTATTGTATGTAATATACATTTGGTAAATGTGTGTTGCATGATTGCATTCAATGTGATAAGCATGGCTTGCTTGTACTACATTTGGTATACTTTACATCTGAGTTGTCCTGATCCCTTCACTATCATCTCTTCCAACCATTAATAACTCGAGACCTTTCAGTGAAGAACCAGACAACACCTTTGAAGACTAGTGCAATGTTCATTTTGTATAAGCTTGTTTTGAGATAGCTTCATTGTAAATATTAATGGCTGGAATAATTTTTGTAAAGATAGTCATGATTTGTATTACTTGATGTAATTGATTACAAGCTTTGTATGTTAGTGATATAAAGTCTTCATAATGTAGTATTCACCTCTATTAAATGTTAGGTGACATACGCTTCAAAAATATGGTTAAGAAATGGAATTACTTTGGATATTAATTCTAGACAAATGTATGGTATGATTTTTATATTGCTCTAGTAGATTATATGGATGTAATCTCTCTCTCATGGAATATAACAACATAGAAGGAAATTTCATGGATACTTTCATAATAATATGAGACAAATAATATTCACACTACCCACCCAAGTTAGCTAGAAGCAAACCAACACTCAATGCAACCGAATAAGACAGAAAATCACCAACACCATAACACTTAGTAAATGAGTAAATTTTATAATGGTGCTTAAGGTAATATCCCAAGTTATTTATAAGTTTTCATGAGAAATAGCAAGATTAAATGACTCTCTCCTTAATACTAGTCTTTATGGATATTATGGAGATAATTGGAGGAATTCCATGAGGTAAAACTTCCAATTAGTTGTATAACCATTAAGATATCCTCATGAAGGATTTAGCCATTATATTATCCTCATAACCATTTGGTGATGGTATTATGGAATGGTAGAAGTTGGTGATCTACTCATGGATGGCTTGAATGAATTGTAGAAGTTGGTGCTTCTATGAAATTGTGACTTTGAGTTAATCTTGCATTGCTCGGATTCCTCACCATTTATTTGGGATACTCTCGTCTTAGATCATTATTATACTCTGGAGTCAATGAAAGGTGAACTAAGGTTATGATAGGAAAAAAAATGTATTAGATATGTAGTAACAATTGGGGTTGTTATAGTAATTATCCTAAAATTGATAGATCTATGTGGTTCTAAAATATCTATACATGGTTCTAGCCTAGACTTTTCTAGTAATACAAAAATAAAATATCTTGATAGAATATCCAACTCCTAAGGGTTTTATACCAAAAAAAATTCTTGGAATATCATAAGCCAATAAAGTTCTTTGATACCACTTGCAATGCACTTGTAACTAAAATAGAGTAAAAATAAAATTAAAAAGTAGATTAAGATGGTAGATATAATGGCTCAACTCAGATAATACCAACAACAAAATGAGGCTTATAACTAGAAAGAAAAGTAGATCAGAGAAAGAACTTGAATGATCACAATGTTCACTATGCCACTTCGAGGGGGAAACCTTTTGGAGCAACCCTTGCTACAAAATAATGTTCATGATACCCTAATGTAGTATCATAATACAAATTTATAGTAACATTAATTGTGAGGGTCAGCCATAAGTCGTCTACCCACCTACAACTAATGCTAGAATTACCACAAGTTGGATACCCTCCAACACATAATTCCAACATTAACTAATTAATATTATAACTAACTAATAGGGTTATGGTGAAGCCCTAACATAATTCAATATATTGTATCCTAGGTCAATGTGGCACAAGCCTAAGCAATATCTAGAGCACCTAAAATAAGTGATTATTACCTCCATACCCAAAGCACATTGATGAAAAATTCATCAAATTTTCCTCAACCTACTTCCTAGGAAGTATACGCCTTTAAATAGAAAAGGAAACTAAAAAAGTAATTTTTAGGTAATAATATATCAACAATTATTATATAGAAACCCCTACCCTTACATCAAGTACATTTCTTCTATGGTGTGAATAAAGCCTTGAGATTGTAAATAATGATCCTGAAGGTAAATAATCAAAAAATGAAGATTGTGAATTAAATTATTCTTTCTTATATATAAATTTAGAGTCCATAGAATAATGTGAGGTGTTTACTTTTCCCTTGGAAGAAGATGATTCTACAATGGGAACAAAAATCAAGTCCAAATACATGGTATTTAGGTTCCTCTTTGAGAATGTCCCACCTATAGGGATAACAAAGTTAAATAAATAATTAGATCATCAATCATTAGTGCCTCCCTTAAATGATGAATTGGAGCATACAAGTTTAGCAAAAGGAGGTATTATTATAGGATATAACCAATAAATAATATCTACAAATGGTAAAGAATTGGCATGTGAATCCCCTTTCATGAAGGCATTTTACTTCCACAACATAGAAATTTTAGAAGGAAATTATCAAATTCTTAAGATTCCATGTGAAATTTAATTTTCTATGAAACTTGAGGCACTTGAGGTTGTCAATTGCCATATTACTATCCAAAATATCATATGCAATCCTTATAAACCATAAAAGAAGATGAAACATTTTCTCTTCTAGACAATGTGGTATTTGATTTCTCTTTAGAGAAAGAGGATCCTATAGAAGTAGTAGTGATTTTACAACCAAAACATGAGTTATTTTTATCAAATCAAGAATTGTTATTAGAGGATGAGGATTAAATAGAGGAATATGGTGAGAGGTCAAATTGGTTGGAGGTGTTTGTTTGAGGATGTCAATGGGTGGGAAGTCTGCAGGGGAGATCGGGAGCGGCGGTGGTTCGGTCCTTGGATGCAGCGGAACAATCGGAGGGCATCAAGATTTTGGTGGAGCGAAAATGCTTGGGCCTATTGAAGATGACCAGGCTGGCAATGATATTGGTTGAGGTAAGGACCCACCAGACAAAGGGGGTGGTGGGGCTCAAAATTCTTATGCCCAGGAAGCGGCCTCAGAAACCCTAAACGAGTTTTTTACCAAAGAATTGTTTTCAGTTGGGGATGAGTTGGACATCCCAATGGAAGTTCTTTCAATATTCATGGAGTTTGAGAAATTTACCCTAATAGGTAAATTCATTGGAGGCCGTCCCAACATGGAAACTATCCGAAAATGGGTAGCAAGCAAATGGAGGACTTATGGCTATTTGGAGTTGGCGACCCTATCCCGAGGTTTTTTTGCCATTAGATTGAACAATAAGGAGGATTAATATAAAATTCTGGCTAGCGGGCCATTTTTTCTGGGTCGTAGAAGTTTATTTCTTAGGAGGTGGGACATGGATTTCAGTCCTGAGACCCAGAACATCAACATTGCCCCAGTATGGGTTAGGCTTCTGAATCTTCCCCTCTTTGGCTGGCATGAAAATGTCATAATAGGTATTGCACATTCCATTGGGGAGTTGGTCACCATTGACCCTCCCACCCGAGCTCGAACAAGGTTCGTCCAAGCCTGATTTTGCATTCTGGCAGATTTGGAGGCTAAACTCCCAACTTCCATCACTCTTTGGTTTGGAGGTACATTTCTTCATAAACAAGCTATTGTCTATGAAAATATACCAGCTTTCTGCACCCAGTGTCGGTCCCAAGGGCACCTCTAGTCCCAGTGTCCTCTTCAAAAATTGAGAAAATAGAAACGTGAAAATAACAACCCCCTGGAGCACAAGGAAGACCAGGCAAAGCAACCAAATCTTCCAGACGTGAAGGGCCATGGATCCCCAGGCCCCTCTAGAGACTGTGGCGGACTCTCATAGCCTGAAGAGAATCCCTCTCTCCAATTGGACCCCGAGCATCTTGAGGCTGACAACCAACGAGGAGCAGACTCCCACTTGGAAAGTGTATCGTAGGAAGAGATGGAACGAACCCCTTCCCAAGTTTTGCCTAAGGCTATTCCTCTACTCCAAGATACGAGTCTTCCTAATTTTAGTCAGTCACAGACGCTTCTAGAAGATTACCTCTTAGGAAGGAGGGGTGAATAGTCCGGTTACATTAGCCCCTGGAATACAAGGATCCGAAAGCAAAGTGTGGATTTTGGTAGTGAGAGGAAGTAGGGTCGTCCTCATAACAAGGAAAGGTGATACAAAGAGACTGCAACTGACATTGCAAATGGAACCCAGCGTTTGCTAGTTTTGGATGACTGTGACTCACAGTCGAATGAAGCACATGCATCAAAACCTCTCCCTCAACAAGGAAGGGGAGGCAAGAAAAACTTCAAACTATCTAGATGAAAGTCCTCTCATGGAATGTGAGAGGACTAAACGGTGCAGCTAAGTGAAGGTTAGTGGTTGATCTCCATAGGAGGATTAACCCTTCTATCCTTATTTTGCAAGAGACCAATCTTGATGCTATCTCCTCTGACAAAGTGGTGAAGGCCATTTGGGCCAAGGAAAATTGTCTGTCCAGCCCTGTAGTGGGAACAGCAGGAGGACTCATGGTTCTGTGGGACCCTTCGAGGTTTGAGTGCAGCTCACTATCAACTTCCAACAGAATCATCAATGTACTGTTCCAGTCCAAAACATCCAATTTTTCTTGGATTCTGTCCAATGTTTATGCTTCAAATTCTGCCACAGAGAGAGCAAAAATGTGGAAAGCTATCTCTCTGATGAGGGAGAATTTTAGCAACTTTCCTTGGGTTTTAGGGGGTGACTTCAATTTTCCCCTTCATCCTTCAGAGAAAAAAGGAGGGTCTAACCACTCCAGCCGTAGCTTGGAAGATTTCAGAGATTTAGTCTCTGCTAATGGCCTGCTTGACATCAAACTCAAAGGGGCTTCCTTCACATGGGGTAACAGAAGGATTGGGGGCGGTTTGATTCAAGTCAAACTTAACAAATTCTTCATTTCCCTAGAAGCCATTCCCATCCTTGGCAGGGCTATCCTTTCAGCTCTTCCAAGGATTGGGTCTGACCATAACCCTATTTTATTGGAGGCAAACGATGGGCCTATTTTTATGACCCCTTTCAGATTCGAATCCATGTGGATTTCCTACAAAGACTTCAAAGGATTGGTTTCAACGTGGTGGAAATCGAAGGTGGAAGGAAGTGCTCCTAAGAGGGTGGCTTTAAAGCTCAAAATGGTTAAAGAAAAACTGAAGATTTGGAACAAAGAGGTGTTTGACAACATTTTTGAGTCCAAAAAATCCATCGCTGAGAACCTGAAGGTTGTGGAGGAAAGGATGGCTATCGAAGGTTACACTGAGGGTCTCAGGGAGGAAGAGCAGAGACTTTTTGTGGACTTTCATTCTATTCTTTCTAGGGAGGAAACATTCTGGTGCCAAAAATCTCGTGACCTGTGGTTAAAGAATGGAGACTCCAACACGAGATTTTTTCACGCGTCTACTATGAGGCATAGGGGGGCCAACAAGATCATAAAAGTGACTTGTAAGGATGGGCACATTACCAAGGAGATTGAGGAAATCAGGAGTGAAGTGGTTAATTTCTTTTAGGATTTGCTTGGCACTCCTTCGGATAGCAACCTCTAGGTCCAGAAATCTATGCTCACCAACTTTCTGACTAAAGTTCCCCATGAGGTAAGCATGAAACTTTTGGAAACTTTTTCTTCATCTAAGATTAAGGAAGCATTGTTCTCCATGCAACCAGATAAGGCCCCTGGGCCTGATGGTTTCCCCCTCCCGATTCTTCCAAGTCATGTGGGAAGTCATGGGCTCGGATGTGTGTGATGCTATTCGGGTTATCCAAGCGTCTAGATCTATCCACCCGAAACTCAATTCCATCGTTCTAGCCCTCATTCCTAAGTCTCCTTCTTGCAAAAGTTTCTCTGACTATCGGCCCATTAGCCTGTGCAATTTTTTTTACAAGATCCTTACCAATTCCATAGCCAATAAACTCAAAACTGTCCTCCCCCTCTTGATTGATCCTTGTCAGGGAAGCACTGTCAAAGGCAGAAACATTCTTGATGGTGTTATCACTGTTCATGAGACCCTTCATTCCTCTTACCGCTCTAAGAATGATGCTCTTCTTCTTAAGCTCGACATAAACAAAGCCTTCGACCGTGTCAATCAAAATTTTTTGTGTGCAGTCCTCCTCAAGTTCGGCTTTCATCCCCACTGGATTCACCTTGTCTACAATTGTATATCCACTCCCTTTTTTTTTTCTTGGTCAATGGGTCCCCAGCTGGGTATTTCCAAAGTTCCAGAGGCCTCAGACAGGGTGATCCTCTTTCTCCCATCCTGTTCATTCTTCTAGCGGAGGTTCTGAGTTGGTCCATGAAAGAGGCTCTTCGACAAAACAAGATTTTTGGCATCTTGCTAACTTCTAGATTTAATCCTGTCACTCATCAGCAATTTGTGGATGACACCCTCATCTCCACTAGGGCGTCTGTTTCTCAAGCCAAGTCGCTCAAGAGGATCCTATTCCGTTATGAGAAAGTTGTAGGGAAAAAGGTCAATTACATCAAGAGCAAAATTTACTTTATTAACACTCCTCTACGCAGACAAATTTGGATTGCTAGAATTCTCGAGTGCACTATTGATTCCCTGCCTACGTCCTATCTGGGGTTGCCTCTATCTTATAGCGGGTGGGCTAGTGGGGACATGTGGAACTCGATTCTTGAGCGCCTTCACAAGAAACTCGATACTTGGAAGGGCAAACTCCCATCGCAAGCTGGGAAATCCACCCTTACCAAAGCCTATCTTTAGGGGATCTTGACCTACTTCATGTCGGTGTTCATGCTTTCAAGTGCAGTTCACTCCAAGATTGAGAAGATTCAGAGGACCTTTCTTTGGTCTGGTAACGAAGAGAAATCTAGACTTCCCCTTGTATCTTGGGACAAGGTGTGTTCAAGGATTGATCAAGGCGGCCTAGGGTTGAGAAGATCAAGACTTATGAATTTGGCTCTGATCGCAAAGCACGCTTCGAGGATTATGTCGAATGACTCGATGGAGTGGGTTTTGTTGGTTAAAATGAAGTATCTTGGCCCCACTCCCCTCTTGGATGCTAAAACATCCTCTGTGGCATTGATATTTTGGAAATCTATGCTCCAAACCCAACATTTGATTAGTCTAGGAGCCCAATGGATTCTGGGTGATGGCAACTACATTTCCTTTTGGAAGGACAGGTGGGCGACTGAAGAAGCCCTTGGGTCGAGGGTGAACCTAGCTCAGGGTGGTGGGTTTCATAGATCGGAGCACCCATTTCCATCGATGGAAGCTTCCTATTGTGGAGGGGTTTAATAATGAGGTTACCTTCATTGATAATATCCTTCAGTCAGTTTTAATTCCTTCTGCCAGGAGAAATGATAGGATCATCTAGAGTGGTATGGAGGATGGGCATTTCTCTTTTAAATCAGCTTATGAGCTCCTCACCACCAAGACTGCTCTGGACTACAGCTGGAATACTATTTTGAGGAAAGTAGTTATTCCTAAAATCAACTTCTTCGCATGGATTGCTTTCCACAATAAAGCCTTAACTATTGACAACCTTCACAAGAGAGGTTTTGCCTTCCCCAACAGGTGTTACTTGTGTTTAGCAGATTATGAGACGAGGGATCATTTATTCTTGCATTTCCCATTTTCCCACTCTATTCTAAGCATTGTCCTATCCTCCTTCTAGATCCTCTGGTGCTCTCCCCAATCCCTTAGAGATGCTTTTCACCAATGGCCTAATCCTTTCAAGAATCCCAAGCTTCGCTTCCTCCTCGAGGCATCCTTCCACCATTTAATTTGGAAAATTTGGTTAGAGAGGAATGCCAAAACCTTTGGCAGAGCTCCTATAGGGCCCCCTTCTGTTGCTCAAATGGTGTTATCTTACGCCATTGAGAATTTTATTGCTGTTCCCAGTTCCCATCCCCATCTTCCGAGTGAAGAAGCTATTATCAAAATGATGAATCTTTGGTCATTTTTGGAGGTTTTTAAAGGGCCCTATCGAAGGAATGTTGTGTGTACCAAACCCCCCATGGGGTGGATTAAATTAAACTTTGATGGAGCAGCTAAGGGGAATCCTAGGCCTACTGGCACTGGTGGGGTTGTCCGTGATCATGACGAGAATATTGTGATGGCCTATTGTGAAGATTTGGGCTCCTAGATGAATCATTATGCTGAAGCCCGAGGTGCTCTGAATGGTATTCGGATTCTCTTTGAGGATCCCCGACCTCTTATCATTGAGGGTGACTCGCTCAACATCATGAATTACCTTCTTGGCACCAAAAATCTGTCTTGGAAAGTCTACAACATCATCCTCAAGACTAGATCTCTTCTCTCCTATCGCGGTATATGGAAATCAAATCATATTTTGAGAGAAGGAAATCACGTGGCTGACCACATGGCCAATAAAGGGCTTGCAACCATGTGCCCGATTGTGTGGCAGTCTTGCTTCCCATTCGAGGTGGAAAGGTTTGCCAGGGCAGACATCCCTTCTTGATGTTTTCCTTGCGTAGTTTTTGGAAGGCCCATTCGAACATGTTTTGGGGTGTTGTGGCATTTTTGGAAGGCTTGGACCTGGCTGCTTCCATTCTTACTTCTGTCAACTCCATGATTTCTATCCTGAAGCAGAACCAGCACCGCCCAAATTCGGAAGGATAGGAGGATCGTGATTAGCTGTCCATGGTGTCTGTCTCTTTGTTTGTGACCTCTCTTTGGATTTATCTCAAGTCTGTCCTATTTTATTTTTGTTGTTGGGTCTCCAGGCCTAAAAGCCCTTTTTGTTGTTTTCAAGTTTGCAGCATTAGGATGGTTTTATTTTCATTTAGGTTTATTATTACAGCCAAGAGGTATGATGCATCATTAGAAAGTTGGCTAATTTTGTACATAAGGTTTTGGGATCCTCTATAAAAACCCACTGTTAATATATTATAATAATTACAAAAATAAAAATAGAGGAATAAAATAATCCAAAATATGAAGCATATAATTTTATCTTCAATAAAGGTAAAATTTTAGGGTTTGGATAAATCTCATGAGGGAACCTTTGTAAAGAAATATTTATTTTTTAGTATAAAACCCTAGAAGTAGAAATTTCTTAATGAATAGATAATAATTCACCTATGACTCATGAAATGGATCAAGTGATTCTAGATAAATGAGATACATTGAGTTATAGAGAAACCATGATTCTAAAAATGAGGTATTTTCCTACAATATTAGGGAGTATATCCAAGGTAAAAATTGTATTCCAATTATTCAATGCTTTGAAGGAAGACATAGGGATGGTCAAGGAACAATAGTAAAATGGGCCATTAATGGTGTGTGATGTTATGTTTCTATAACGACCCACTCATTACTCAACTCGAAACAACCCAAGAGAGAGAATATTTTTTTTTTAAGTGTGGAATTCAAAAGCAAAGGTTGCACATGATTCACAAAATATTTCCATTTCACATAAGGCATAACCATTTTTGATATCGATCACAGATTACGTAAATCAAGTGGACATGACTGATAATATCCCATAGATTAGAGTTCTTGTCTTTTGGGCTTCAACCCAAAAACATGTGGACTATACATTCAAGCTAAAATTAAAAATGTAAGAACTTGTTTGAGCTCACACTTAAACAAATTTGGGCTACAACCCAAAATGTATAATTGCCAATGATTGCTAGGTATCTCCTTATAACTATCATATGGGCTACAACCCAAACACATTCAGGCTACAAACCAGAATGTACATTCGAGCTACAAGTCAGAATATAGAAACTCATTTGAGCTAAAACTCAAATGCATTCAGGCTACAACCCAAAATGCACTCTCAAGCTACAACTCAAAAAGTGTTCCTTCAACTAATTTGGTAGTCACCTCCTTGCAATTGTCCCAAATCATGGAAATATCTTGACAAGGTACTGGACAAGATGTCTAAAGCATTGTATTCCCAAGTACCCCCACATGAACATAAATAAACCACATATAATTTACCATCTCTCTCTAAGCATATTATATTCCTTTACTTTAATATTTCATAAAACCATTGCAATGGAAAAATATCATTAACTAAAGCATTATTAAGTGAATATAAATCATTCCATCATATAAATAAGATATGAATTCGTTCATATTTCATATTAGAAAAATACTATACCTATTTCATATTAATAATATTTCATTAAAGAGAATACAATAAACTAAAACAATAAATGCAAGTATCAAAGATAACACCACATTTATCTCAGGAAAACCCCTAAGGGAAACACCGAGCCTCAAAGATATATTTTCATTATATAATCATAATTTTATCCAATACAATCAATTTAAGGAATTTCCACAATTTCATTTTCCAAAATCATCCATATATTACATAAGAATTTCCACAATTATTTATGTTACAAAAGAACACCATTCTTTCCAAATATATTCAGTAACGCCCTATTTTCATTAAACAAGGTATCATTTTTTTTTTTTAATTTAAAGAAAAACCCCTTTTAGTGCCACCTTGGTCTGAGAAACCATGACCAAGGGGTTGGTTCTACACAAAAAAAATCACCCGGGAGTTGCACCCAACCCTAACCGCATCAACATTATCAATTGGATTTTGGGTACCCAATGTGTGTTTGGTAGGGTGGATATTCGAACCAAGGACCTCCCTTGGAGGATTGCCCTACCCTCTCCAACTCACCTACAACACGTGGGTAAGGTATCATGTTTTTAACAATCATATTGTATAAAATAAATTTCAAGAAGGGACCCTATAATCCCTTCTAAAATGAACTCTATGTTCATATCATATTGTATAAAATAAATTTCAAGAAGGGACCCTATAATCCCTTCAAGAATGAACTCCACGTTCATTCTTTCTAAAATATTGATTTATTAAAAATCTAGAACTTACATAGTTCTATCAACATCTTATAACTTCCATAGTTCTATAATTATTTTAGAACTTCCATGGTTCTATCATCATCTTAGAACTTCTACAGTTCTATCATTAGTTTAGAACTTCCATAGTTCTATCATAATCTTTGAACTTCTACAGTTCTATCATTAGTTTAGAACTTCCATAGTTCTATCATAACTTAGAACTTACCCAGTTACTCTCTATGAATGGTTACATCTAGTCAATAAGAAAACCATGATTAAATGTCATAGTTAGAGAAGTTCCTACTTCTCTTAGACATTCATTTAATTTCTAAGGGGCACTCTAAGAGAAACCCATACTTGTCCTAAACAATCTATCTTTCCTCAACCAAAATTTAAGAATAGATTCAAGCACTTAATCATATCATTTGGAAACATAAATACATTTGTCTAAGCCATCCATCTTCGTTAACTATTTTCATTACAAAACAAGACCTCATTTTTAAGGAAAACCAAGTTTTATTTTCAAAAATACAATAAAACTTGCCTTTCAAAAAAATATGCATTCATTAAATTAAAAGGGGGATTAATCCACTTAATATCTTAGTAAATCCAAGAGGAGGTTAATAAAAAATGGATATCAATCCACTTAATCTCTAATTATTCTGAAAGGGGAGATTACTCCATTTAATTTCAAATAATTCTAAAATAAGAGAATAGTCAATTTAATATCTAATTATTCCAAAAGGATATATTAATCCATTTAATCTCAAATTATTCCAAAATTAGATATTAGTCCATTTAATCTCTAATTATTCCAAAAGGAGAACTTAATCCATTTAATCTCAAATTATTCCAAATGAAGATATTAGTCCATTTAATCTCTAATTATTCCAAAAGGGGAGATTAATTCAATAAATCTCAAATTATTCCAAAAGAATAGATTAGTCCCTTTAATATATAATTATTCCAAAATGGGATATTAATCCATTTAATCTCAAATTAGTCCAAAATAAGATATTAGTCCATTTATTCCAATGTATTGAGTGCATCCATTACTTAACTAAGAATGGATTCACTATATATTCTCTCCCATAATCAAGATCAATACTCAACTTAGAATACATGGATTTGAGAGGATCCCAAACACCTCTCAATACAATAAGCACCTCCTAAACACCCCTTCTAGGCAAAGGTCATATTGAG
The DNA here is from genome assembly GCA_028583015.1 of Wollemia nobilis. NCBI lineage: Eukaryota > Viridiplantae > Streptophyta > Pinopsida > Araucariales > Araucariaceae > Wollemia > Wollemia nobilis. The sequence continues at coordinate 3,679,907 of JAQPPZ010017060.1, forward strand.
TTTTACAATTTTTAACTTTGGATGGTATGAACTAGAGTTAAAACTAGTGGCTATCCAAAGTTACTTTTCAGTTAATGTTGGAGAACCCAGTTGGCTGAAAGGTAATACAATGGCTCTAATACCTATCATAATTTTATAATAAGTTTACCTAAAAATCAATCCCTAGATTTCCCTAAACTTGCATCCATCAATTATGAACAAACCAAAGTATAAAGCATGTATTAAAGGAGAAGATATTCTATATCACCTAGTTACTCAAATACAAAGCATGTATTAATGGGAAACATTCAAAGCATAGAAGGAAAAAACAATCCTTTAGATATGAAAGCAATTATGAGGAAATTAAAATCATGAAAGGAGTCCACCTAAATTCTCCTTCTCCTCCAATAGGCCTCCTAATACTCCCAAGGTTGCCTTCCAAGATTGCCTCCTCATGCTTTCCCTCTCATGCTAGCCTCCAAGTCCTCCTCATGCTTTTCTTAGCCTAGTCTTCTCCTTGTGCTTAATTCTAGACTAACTTCAACTAAGCCCTCTTAGGCTTATATAAATGCCTTCTTGAAAGATGCCTTTATTAAACTATTAATTTCTCTCTTTATGAGTCATAAAGGTGAGTTATTATTAAATGATAGAAAGATCCTCCATTATGGCCCCCTTTTAATATCCTCCCTTAATTTGGAGAAGGTTACCATAAAAAGGGTTTATGCCTCCTATTTTAATAATGCTTTAATTAAGATGCCCTTTCTCCACCCTTGGTTTGGAAAGGGGTTTATTTTGAAAAGAATTATTTAATTCGTAAGGAAAGATGAGAATTTTTCTACCCTTGAATTACAAATAGGGATTTAATAGGCATGGTTAGGGTCTTTGTCATAGCACAATCCCTTATGATAATTAATTAAACCCTCTTATTAATGCTAAACATCATTAATAAGTTAAGCTAATTATACCAATTATCTACCTTTATGAGTCATGAAGGTGGCTCAATATTATAATATTATAATATTAATAATATAATATAATATTAATATATTAATAATATTAATATTATAATATTTTATTTTCTTTATTGCAAAGTGTTTTAAGAAATGATATTTCCTTTATTATTTTATCTTTTTAAATTTGGCCCTTTCCTAGCCACCATTTAGGCCTTCCTCCTCCATCCATTTGGAGGGGAGTCCTAATCCATTAGCCCTTTCTCTTTTTGGCCCTTTTCCCTAATTCAAAAGTCTACTATTGAAATAGTAAAATACTTTAATTTAATCAAATATTATTCCCATTAGCAAATATGCCAATCCTCCTCCCTTAATTTGGATGAGGGATCAATTTGGTAAACTATTATTTTATTCCAAGGAGAAGATGATATTTCTCATCCCTTATTTTGGAAAGGGTCTTTGTCACCCAATTCTAACTCAATTTTCTATTTTACAAAAATAGGTTAAATAATCAAATCATCTAATTAAAGCTAATCACAATTAATTAATTAAACTTGTAATTAATATTAAATCATCTAATTAAATCTAATCATAATTAATTAATTAAACTTGTAATTAATATTAAATCATCATTAAGACCATTATGGATATTCATCCATCTTTTCCTTCTTTCTTGTCCTTACTGGCGACTCCCTCATCCACTCTATATTAAGGATTCTTGTTCCTACAACCATGCAAACTAATGTAGACTATCAGCAGTACCATATTCTTAAATAAACCAATCATACATTGCAAATAATCAACTTAATGTCATTTAATATATCTTCAAAAAAACATAACAATTCATAAGTCCATCATATGAAAAAGCTTGTCAAGGGAGGGTCATGACATACTACCCCCCTTAAAACAAACATAGTCCTCTGTGTTTTCTTGCAATACAAAACATAAATGAACATAGGTTTTCATAACTTCATTTTTCCACAAGTGGCACATTGTTCAACATTGTTTTATTTTATTTTCATAGAGGTTATATAAAATCATATTTCCATAACAGTTTAGACACAACAAGTCTAAATGCAACTAGGTTTATCAAAATATTTCAATAATGAGTTTCAACCTATGAATTTATGGTGCTTATCATGATTTAACCTCATAGAAAATAGGTGTCATCAAAGTCAAAAAAATAATGTCACAAATCTCACTTCAAGATAACCATATATCCTAAAATTCCCTTTGGCAAACATATTTACCACCACCAGTGCATCATCCTTGATGTTCCCTAGTATACCTTAGTCAAATTATTGACAATTACTTGAATTATGTTAGGTTCATACTTCAAGAGACACAGATGCCAAATGAGGTTCTCAAAAGAGTCTAAGGTACACTCCTTAAGACCCACAAAATGTGAAGGGTTCAATTAGGTCTTCCACAAAAATGTGAAGGGTTCAAGTGGTACACTCCTAAGATGGACTTATGTACCTTCTATTATTCATAAACCTCATGTTCTAGAACATAATTTATCAATTTAAAGAGATAATCCTATTTAAGTATAGTCAAAACTTAACTAAGAATATAATTTCTATTTCTATTCTTTCTCATTAAGTATGATAAAAAATTAACCAAGAATTGATTTGCACATATAAATTAATTCATGTTTATTGGTTACATTTTGCAAAGTCCATTGGCATACACACCATACATCCTTATAGCACATAGAATGGTGGTTTTTCAACAACACTAGAAAATAGATTTCATATTTTCTTATGCCCACAAGCCTTCTTGCTCACACTGTTGTGATTCCAATTTTTGAACTTGCTTCCTTAAATACTTTACCTCATGCATTCCATCCATCATCAAATGCCATCCATAATCTTCTTGGCAATTTGATGGACCTTGATTCTATCTTTACTCGAGGATATACATATTTTCTAGGAAGACCCTCTTCACTACTAATAGCCTTTTTTGTTTCTGTAGTTGTTTTACCATCTTCCCCCATATCTATGTCTTCTTTCATATATTCCTCTTTTTACCATAGTTGAGTGGCCCTCCATCTATCATACTCCAAGGTTGTACTAGCATCATCATCATAATTTGTAACCCATATATCCTCATCTGGTTTTATGGTCATTGATTTCATTCATGGTGATACTACTATTTTCCTCCTCTTCCTCATATAGATAATAGGTGGATCCAATGTTCTTTTTCTAATACCTAACTATCGTAATACTTGAGTATATTAAAAATACTCATATTACATGCTCACTCGCCCAATAATCCAGCTCATTGCACATGAGTTAGTTGCATTCCATCTTCTTTCGATATTAGGCCCTTCCTCCATGGTCTCCAAATCACATCTTGGGTTTGTAAATTTTACCAAATAGAGTGATACCACTATCTATCACATTCAGGTGGTTTTTTAATATTCAACTCTTTCCTCCTTTTCCACCTTAATGCATAAGGCACCTTTGTCCCTACCAAATTATGTGCATCATAAGGCAACCCTCAGGCTCTTTCTACAGCCACATGTTCCTAGGTCCATACTTGTAGTAAGAGGTAACAACTCATCCATGTTCGCTTCATCATTCACACATTGAATAACTCTCTATAAGTATGGGCCAACAAGGCTAATGTCCTTGCAAACATGATTGAAATCTCCACTAGGCCCTGCACTACTCCTAGCATGTTCTAAATAAATCATGCACCTGGTGAATCAAGTGAAATAATGCTTGATATAAGTACCATAATCATAGCCTATCTATGTGACAGTCTACTAAACATATAATACAGATCATACATTATACTACCTTTATCAATGTTCACATCTCTCCACTCTAATACAAATACTCTTTTCAAAACCCACTCCATTTCTTCATCTACAATGATCATCATACAACCCTCTATTGGTAATTGATATATTCGACATACATCTTCTAGAGTGATGGTCATTTCTCTAGTGGGTAACTAGAATTTCCCCTTATCAGGGTCCCATCTTTCAATGAAGTTTTATAGATAACATCTATCTGTATGCACTGGTTCTAGATGTATTGCTCCTTCTAATCCTATTTCTTTCAACCATCACCAATCATTATCATTCAACATATCCCTCACATTTTAAAAGATTACTCTAAATGTGTCATATGGTATTATAACTTTAATGGTCTTATTTCCTTTAGCTCTACATTGCCTCCTTGACTTGATCCAATGCCACCATAAGTCTTCTCTTCTCAAAATGTATACACAAATAGGTTAGCAATCAATAGCAATATGATCATGAAGCATACTATGGGGCTTGCTCCAAATACACTCAAACTCAATAATGATAGCCCTAATATAAGTATAACTACATTATACTTCATGGAAATTGATAGGTTAACTCTTTCCTCCCTTCGAAGTTGAATAAATAAAAATCCAAGTTTTCATCTCAACCTTCGAAGCTACAAAATTAATGATTTGAATTATTCCTTCAATTAATTCCAATTGTCTAACCAATCATCGATTTACAACACATCGATCTTGCTCAAACATCTAGCTGATCACATATTGATCATTTTGAGTCTCCATATTCATCCTTCATGGATCATGTCTTAATCATCTCGGGCTATCTTATTCCTCTTATATCACCCATCGTCATTCTCGTATTAATTAACTAGGGATATATCATTTCTCTAAGTCATTTGGGGTTACAATATTATCCAACATGATTTAAATCTTATTATTTCTTCATGCGTATCCCATATTTATGGTATTTTAATCCATTCGATGTCTCATCATATAATTCCATAAATCCATCCCATATAAATCTACTTATACACCTTATCCTTGGGTGCCATTATAATTTTAACCTTTATCACTCTACTGAAAATGATCTAGGTCACACTTGCCTACCCAAAAGGTGTCATCTCAAACATTTTGCACTTATCATTAATTCTATAATGATTAGAGTTACAAAAGGTTGAGTTTAGTTATTTATAGTTAGTTGTTTATCCCTATGAACTAACTTTTCTCATTATCATTCATCCAATAATGGCTATGATTATTCTTACCCCATGCAAGATACTACTCCTAGGTAAGCTTATACATTATCACTCACCTGATAATGATGTTTAATCTTTCTTCATGCAAGGTACCATATCAAAGTAAAGCTACCTTTCCTAGGATTAATTTTTAAGCAATCTTTAACTTATTCATGAAATATTTTAGTTCTATGACCTAGAGCTTTAACAACTGAAACATTTTTATCAATGGTTCAAACAACCTTAAACTCAAATTGAGTAACATTTAGTCTTGAAACAACCTTTGGTTCTTTTACCAGCATCCTTTTACTAGACTGGACCTTATACTAGCATCCATTTGCTAGCTTGGATATGATACCAACTGTAATGAGCCACTCGTTACTAAACTCAAAACAACCCAAGAGAGAGAATAATTTTTTTTTTAAAGTGTGGAATTCACAAGCAAAGGTTGCACAAGTAAGGTTCACAAAATATTTCCATTTCACATAAGGCATAACCACTTTTGAGATCGATCACAACTTACGACACTCAAGTGGATAGGACTGATCAATATCCCGTAGCTTAGAGTTCTTGTCTTTTGGGCTTCAACCCAGATACATGTGGGCTAAAACCTAGTATGTACATTCAATATACAACTCAAAATATAATAACTTGTTTGAGCTATAACTCAAAACACATTCGGGCTACAACCTAAAATGTTATATTTCCTATGGTTACTAGTTACCTCCTTATAACTATCATTTGGGCTACAACCCAAACACATTTGAGCTACAATCCATAATGTACATTTGAGCTACAACTTAGAATGTAGGAACTCATTTGAACTACAACTCAAATGTATTCAAGCTACAACCTATAATGTACTCTCAAACTATAACTTAAAAAGTGTTCGTTCAAGTGATTTGGTATCCGTCTCCTCGTGACTATCCCAAATAGTGGAAATATTTTGACAAGGTACTAGAAAATATGTCTAAAGCATTCTATTCCCAAGTACCCCCACATGAACATAAATAAACCACATATAATTTACCATCTCTCTTTAAGCATATTATATTTCGTTACTTTAATATTTCATAAAACCATTGCAATGGACAAATATCATTAACTAAAGCATTCTTAAGTGAATATAAACCATTCCATCATATAAATAAGACATGAATTCATTCATATTTCATATTAGCAAAATACTATGCATATTTCATATTAATAACCTTTCATTAAAGAGCATACAATAAACTAAAACAATAAATGCAAGTATCAAAGATAACACCACATATATCCTTGGAAAATCCCTAAGGAAAAAAACAAACCTCAAAGATATATTTTCATTATATAATTATAATTTTCTCCAATACAATCAATTTAAGGAATTTCCACAATTCCATTTTCCAAAATCATCCATATATTACATAATAATTTCCACAATTCTTTATGTTACGAAAGAACACCATTCTTTCCAAATATATTTAGTAACAACATGTTTTCATTAAACAAGGTATCATGTTTTTAACAATCATATTGTATAAAATAAAATTCAAGAAGGGACCCTATAATACCTTCAAGAATGAACTCCACAGTCATATCATATTGTATAAAATAAATTTCAAGAAGGGACATTTTGAGTGGTAATTTTGCTCGATTGCAAAATCACACTCTCCCTTAGGATTTTGATCCCAAAACCCTCTCTTGCAAAGAATTTAAAACAAAAAAACTTCTTCAAGGTCTTCACTATATTAACATTTGCACATGGTATTAGTAATCTCAATGAAGATTAATCAATTCAATGCTAGGAACACCTTAGTGATTGCAAGTAATTGTTAACAAGGAGTATGTGTTGGTTCATTTTATTATGCCATATTAATGATTGTTCATGAAACTTAAATGTAAATATGAATTGGCCCTCATATGACCACGATGTAGCCTTAATTTTTTTATCTTGAATTTTTTTAGGTAGATTTTATTTTCTTTTATTAAGTGGATTTTAAACAAGTTTTATCTTGCATTAAATCCTACTTTAAGCATGCAATGGAAGATTAAATCTATCTATGAATGTGAATTTAAAATGATGAAAAGATCCATTAAATGTAGCTTCTATCATGAAGATAAAGAAAGCCTTTGATGTAATTAATAAATTATCCCTCTTTGATGAAATTAATTTTCATAAAGAGAACAATTTATTGCTTTGAAATCATGACCTTAAAATGTTATCATAAATTATCCCTCTTTTATGAAATCAAAATTTTCATAGACATAATTTAATGCTTTAAAACACTAACCTTTGATGTAATGACAAATTACCTCTCTTTAATGAAATCAGAAATTTTCATAAAGAGAAGGTATTTGTTGCTCTTAAATGATGGCTAATGAAATACCAGAAATATTACCCCCCCTTTTATGAAATTGAATTTTTCATAAAGGAAAGGTCATCTATGCTTGCAAAAAAAAATATAAACCAGAAAAATCTGATTTGCCTTGAAAATGTAAAAAAAAATATAAAATTCCAAAATTATAAAAAACTTTCAAAACAATAGTTTTCAAAAATGTATATAAAATCGAAATGGCCTCGGAATGAGTTCGAATTTGTTTCTGATGAAAGTTTGAAGCTCATTCTTCACACCCATGTATTTATTTTTGTCATTTTATTTTTTCTAATTTTTATATTAATGGCGAAAGTTTTAAAAAAACTGCAAAATAAAAGTTAGAAAAATGAAAAATAAAATATGAAATGAACTGGAATTCTTAAAATGTAAACATTTGATGCCTTTTCAGTTTGATGGCACCGTATCCTACAAAATCAAAAATGTGAAAAATACTTGCATGCAACTTAAACTATTCCAACCTGCAATTGCATAATCAAAATGAACTAAGTGTTAGCTTCCATGGACACAGAAAATAATTTCCAGACTTCAAACATTCATTGATGTAACCATAAAAATGCATTAAACATCACTTATAAATCCGAAATATGAAAAGGGAAAGATAAAATTTAAATCCAAGCATGCAAAGACATTCTCCTCCTATTTTGCTAATAAAGCCCAAATTTCTGAAAAATCCTTGCATTAAAAATGATGTTTCCATTTTTACAACATCTCTGGTCTTGCAAAAAGAACCAGCCCCTATTCTATCTTTTAATGGGATATATAAAGTTGCAAAGAAAAAATCTTCACTTCCCTACCCCTCCTTCGTTTTGCCTTCTAATGTTGTTGTCTCTCCTGTGTTTCCTTCGTTCATTTTCCTTGTTTGGTGCTTTGTTTTAATAAAGCCACGTGAACACCTTTATTTCATTTCATTACCCAAAACATATCTTACTCATAATGCCATTTTATTTTTATTCTTAACATCCTTCGGTAATCTATTTTCATCTTTGCCATTTGGTAAAACATGGAGCTCACACATTACCCAACCGTTAGCATCTTAGGTAAACCCATTTACATGAGGACAAGCCATGCTTCATGTATTTAGTTTAAATTTATTTTGGGGTAATAACCCTGACTACATGTGAACATTATTTTCTACACATAGCTACCATATTATCCACTTGTCAAAATTACTCTTTCGAGGCCCACGTTGATGCGATATCTATTCTGTTGGTTGAATTTGCTACGACCAACCTCGCCTGTCATAACCTTATTGTACCCAATCTAACGCTCCTCGGCTCACCCCTACGTTACTGCCATGACCACTTTCCATTAGCACGCTTGGGGTTGTAGGCTATATACGGGCACCCAACGATGGTCACCACTGTCATATCATACCACATGGGCCCATGTCCTCCATCATCAACATCCCTTGTGATACATGGTGACTAGCATTCAAATCCTACACTTTGACCATTTGTGTCCATGTAGTGATCCCCGTCATTCATTCATTATCCCTAAACACCATCACACCATCTGTAGTCCAAGTTGTCATCAGCATTGTCCATGTCATGGCTAAGTGTCAAAATTCTACTACATCCTCGACAACTAATCTCCATGCTACCCTGGCATGTGATGGTCATTGACATGTCTTACTGTTTAGGCTTTCCATTGTTGCCTGTGTCATTGCACCTGTGTAGGTCTACCCAACGATCTCCACTTCTTGGTATCCCTCATGTGACTTGGTCGAAGGCTCGCAGAGGTGGGTATACTCTTCCAACCGTGCTTGGTTATCACCACATGTATCATTTCTCATGAAGTCCCTCTGGTTGTCTCTAGTCATTGATGTAGGGCAACTTACATTCAGCTGGTAATCCCCTTCCTTTATTGCTCTCATGTGGAATGTATTCTCTGCCACTGCAATCCACTAAGTGTTAGAATACCATAATTCATCGCAAGTTGTGTGGGGCCCTCATGCCAAAATGGACCTCATATGACCACGTAAAACCCATCATTCATTTCATACAATGTGTGGGCTCTGTCCTTGATGATCAAATTATGAATATATGACCTCCGTCGTCATTCGAATCATCCATTGCCATGTTTTTGGGATCTATTTTGCTAAGTTTGTCTTTGGACATCCACGTTGGCATCATCTACGAAACCCTTGCATCGCTTGTAACCACTCAGCATATTTCAAAAACCCTCTATCGCATCATCTACGTGGCTTAATCATGCACCGAGTTGTCCATATCTCATCATGGGAACTTCAAAACCTTTGTTCCAAAATCCTTGCCATGCAAGCTCCGCATCTAATTCACGTCGTATTGGTCATCTATTTGCCCTATTTGTATCCTTACTGGCATTCGACGTAGACATCCAGTGTGCCACGTGAGCCATATCCTTGTCCATGTGAGATGTGCACATCACTCTACCAAGTTCATCGTAATTTACATATGGTTTCGTGTATGTTGTGTTTGAATCCATCGAGGTTGCCTCAACTTGCCCACTTCACCGTTGTCACTTCAATTTCCCATTCGGCCGCCACTGCATGTAAAAATTCCGCATATATTGAGGGGTCCTTCGGTGTCACCGTGTCACACCTCGAATCCACATCGACCACCGATTAAAACCTGCACCAAGAAAGCAATAACATGTTAATTAAAATTTTAATATAATTGAATCCACACAACTTTAATATGAACTTATACAGACAATACAACTATAGTGAAAATAGAAGGCTAAGTCTTAAATACAATAAAATAAAGCATCATTTTTCTTTTTATTATATTATTATTATTTATTAATTTTTTAAATGTTTTTCTTTTTTATTATATTTTTTATCATTAATTTCATTTTAATGATTGTTTTAATTAATTTGAAATGATTTATTATCACTCAAAATAAAAGAGCAAGATTGAACTTTATCATTACACATAAAACAACAAATGAAAGAAAACATGATAATTTAACAAAAAGAAATTGTTAACAAAAAAACAAAAAAATCATCGACAAGAAAAAAATCGTCGACAAAAAAATATCATCGACAAGAAAAAAAAATATTTGACAAGAAACTGACGATAAAATATCGTCGACAAAAAATTGATGATAAAAATATCATCAAAAATAAATAAGTAAAAACTACAAACCCAAAACAAACTAGAGCATTAGACACTTAAAACAAAATGCAAACACCCGAATACCAAAACAAAAGATGGGTCCCCACTTTTGGGGTACATTGTGGAACAACCACAACAAATGGTGACTTTTTTGGGAAATGCTCCTAAGCATTTCAATTAAAGAACCCAACCTAAAATGAGAACACACGAAATCAGTGAAATACAAATCATTTAGCAATGTCCTAAGAAGGTAGGGGTAAACAACTTCAAATAGAAATAATTAATCCATCGGCCTTTGCCTAGTGTGTGCAGAAGTGATTCATTCTTACATCTCTGAAAGTCCTCCAAATTCCATCATCCCTTTCTACATTAGGCTATGAAGTATCGCTCATAAAAAAACAACTATAGATAGAGCCCCACTGCCAATCAAGCATCTATAGCCCTGGTGGAGTTTATCTAACTCACCCTTGTGTTTGCTTAACGCTTTGCAAAGCCTTTCCTTTTACCCAAGCTATGTCTAGACAGAGCCCTATTGTCGGTCAGGCGTCCATAGCCCCGGTAGAGTTTATCTAGATATTGTGATTGATTTGATCAAGATTTCCAATGCTCTTTTTTTTTGTATACATACATATATATATATATATATATATATATATATATATATATATATATATATATATATATATTTTTTTTTTTTTTTTTTTTTCTTTCTTCTCTTTTTTTTTTCAAAAGAACAACTGGGCAAAGCTTCAAGCATCACTGGGGTTAGGCAGCCTACAAGTGGAGCGTATTGGATTTTTGCCTAGGGTTGCAAATCAAGATAACTTCATCCTTCATAATTCCAGAAATACCATTTAATGTTTGTGAGTTACATGTGGAGCTTTAGCGAAATCTTTTAGTATTCCACTTTCCACTATTTTAGTCCTAAAATATGAGCATGATCACCAAATAACTCATCCCCCTTTTCTCGGGTTCACCTACTTTCAGATTAGATATTCCAACCTACTAAGCAAAGAAACACAATAACGGGCCAGACACCATAAGTTAAGGATCATGAAACATAACCTCAAAACAAGGGAACAACCCAAAACACAAAACTCAAAACACATCCCAAAACCTGACTTAAAGCAAACTAACAAGAACACATAACAAAACACAAAAATAGAAAGAAAAAACCAAAACTATATACAAATGTACAATATGGTACAGGATGGTGCAAATCTTGAGCTATCACTTCCCTGGATCCCAAATATGACTAGCACATTTCAAAAGACATATAATATGATAAGCATGCCAAGTTTTAAAGGAATCCAACGAAAACAAGAATAAGCCAAATAACACAACAATCTTCATCTTGCCTCATTCACCCCCCTAATTTGATTTAGTTCTATTAATGATCCTATAGGTGAGCTTCAAATCATCAAATTGATTAGACAAATTTGGATTTTCAATTCTTTCTTGTCTTTTCCTCAGGATATCGATTCCACAATTCGATTCATGATTTAGAATTAGTTTTTTTTTTTCAAACATGAGATTTTACAAACAAGAGCCTATTTCTAAAAATTTTGAAGCCAATTAATTATTCATGTTTTTAGGCCAATCAAATTTATGTAACCACTTGCAAGCATCTAGGATATTTATTAAATGAGGATCATCATAAGTTTTTATCCTAGATTCTATTATTAGTTGTTGATGAATTTGATTTAGCAATTGAAACACATCAACTTCTATGTCATTCACCAAAGCAATCTTATTAAAGGTGTGAGTAGAAATCAATCCTTGTTCTTCATTAACCTTCAATGACATTTCATCATAAATAATATTTGAATACAATGAGTGATTATACAAATCTTCACATGAAGCTTGGATGCTTGGACACAAAAGGTTAGATTCTACCTTTTGCATATTTTCATTTATCGAAGCTTGGTGAGTCATTGTGATTTCTTATTTTACCTCATGGTCTCTATCTTCATCATCAAACACCTGTTCAAAAATACCAAAGTTAGGCACCCAATCAAAAGTATGCCCATCCTTTTCAAATATTACATCTTGTTGGTCAAGGTGCATGTCAAATAACACATCACCATGATCAATCACTTGAGTTGCTTCACATAGATCAACCTCTTTGTCATTTGGTTCCAATTTCTTGTTAACCACCAATGATATCTCTTCATTTGAATCTTCAAAACAATCATGTGAATGTGTATCCAAATTTTCAGAATCCCAAAATGAAAGAGAAGGTTTTACCTCTTCCTCATCCAAAACATATGAGTCATAAGAAACATTTACCATTTTTTCCCTTTCTATTTCAACAAGATCTTCAATAAATTCATATTCACCATGATCTAATTTGGGAACTTTCTCAATTCTTGCAAATGCAATATCCTCATGTGGAATGGCAATTTTAGCATCCTATATGTCAATAGAAATTTCATCAATAGGGGTGTGAAAAGTAGATGATTCTTCATATCTTCCCCAACCATTGTAAAAATTGTCACCCAAATTTGTGGGACGAAACTCTATTGCATTCATGACATGATATTTTGATTCATCTATCAGTTTTTTTTCTTCTTTGTTCTTGGCAATTGAATAATTGTCATTCTCCAACGCTTGATGATATTCCAATCCTTCTTTAAAAACCTTCTCAGATTGTACAGAATTTGTAATCTCCTCATGCGAGAAAATAATTGTGTTATCTTCCATATCAATTGACACAAAAGATTCATTAGAAGGTTTGGAGTGAGTGTATTCTTCCCACTTCTTCTAAGAATATTAATAATCATCTTCCAAAATCAAGTGGTGACGGTCAACTACTTCTTCAACATATTCCAATTCATCAACGTGTTTCTCATCAAATTCACCTTCACCTTCCTTATATGGTTCAATGATTTTCAAAAGTGGGCTACTCTTTGTATTCAAGTTTGCAAGACTATCACAATCCACACTTGTAACCCATGATTCGATTTCATCACAATTTGGAGGGTGAGGAATTTCTTGATCATCAGTTTCAAGCATCTCATCCAAAGTGTCTTCCGAGAACCAGTGGTGAAATTCTATTATGTCTTCAAATTCATTTATTGATTCTCTTTCAACTTAACTTCCAACCACTTTATTCAATTCTATGGAAGGTTTTTTCCTATCACATATCTCAAAACTAATTAGATTTAGGACACCTCAATTATCTGAATACTCATGCACTTCTAGAAATGAACCCATATCTACACAATCCTCATTGGTGGATGTTGGCTTGGCAACTTGCACCTCCTCTTGGATGATATCTAAGATGGTTATAATATTTGGACATTCAAATTCATCCCATTGATCTTTCACCTTAGGCATCATTGGAGTAGAGGGTGCTATATTAGATGGTTGGTGTAGGTTGGCATCAATAAATCCATAAGAACAATCTTTTATGGTAACATGTTGAGCCTCTTCTTTCATTTTCAAAACACACTGTTGTTCTGCCTTTACTAGGACCTCATAGATTGTAGCTAAAGATGGGTCATCAAGATATTTCTTTAAAGAGGTATCCAGTACAGGGTGTATGGCTCCCATGTATACTTGAATAACTTCCTCTTCTATTGTGTCAAAATTTTCCCACATTTGAGAGTGCAACTCACAAAACCTCTCATTGAATTGACTCATGGATTCATTAGGCTCTTTACGAATAGAGGTAAACTGATTTTGCAACATATCTAAGTCAAACTGATTACCAAAATAATAAAGATATGCTACTTCTAGTTGGACCCAATGAGTCCTAACCTCTATGGGTGATTGGACATACCAAAAGAATGATTTGTCATCCAAAATGTATGATATTAACCTACAAGAAACATTCTCATATAATATTTGCCTTTGAAATAATATGCTCTTGTAGATATGCAATTTTTGTATGTATCCTAATGTCTCATTTTGACTCAACGGTCATAGAAACTCCAATATAGTTTCAGGAATTTTATGGGGTATTCCAAAACAACTATAATAGTCACCTAAGAGTGATACCATTCTTGTTTTTATTTCATCCATTCCTGCTCTTAGTTCATCACATGTCGCCATTAGTGAAACTCAAATAATAACTTTAGAACCAATTTTATTAGTCAAATAAATATATCTTTTAAAGAAGCATAAAATGACTAACAATTTTCAAATGAGTAAACCACAAATATCATCATGTTAGTATCGATAACAAGATATACCTCAATTAAACCATGACACAGAGCGGCTAAGATTTAAATGCATTTTGATCTAGCCTAATATTGGGTGGAAGTGGCATTCGACATGCAATAAGGATGAGCAAGGACAACTTTGCATTCGACATGGAAGACTCTAGTCTTGATTTAGACTTCAGTTAAACATAGAAAAACAAAGAGCTTCTCATGTTAACACCTAGTACGCATGAGGGATTAAGTTCTAGGGTTTGGAACATTGACCTAGGGCTTCAAACACTTTATAAGCAAACCTAAAAGCACTAGGGGACCTTCTATGACCTTCTTTTATCAATCAGAGAGAGAGAACGTCATACATCAAAACTTTGAATAGAGTGGATCATTGAGGAGATCTTCTAGAGACTTTGAGAGCTTCCCTTGGAGATTGATTCTTATAGCGGAGCCCTGTCATATTGGAGGGCAAATCTGAACACATAAGATAATAATTTTAACATTAGTAGCATACTTGAGCCCATAGTTGTTGGATCAATAGGAGGAGATTTCACCTTAGTGGTCATTGTCCTGGATAGTGGCCCACAACCTAGTCTAGGGTTTTAGGTGTTAGTTTCTTTTATTCTGCTTTATCTTTAATTTTATTAGCATAAGCTTTATTTAAGTTATTCACTTGCATAGTATTATTTTCATTACATCTATTGATATTATTCATTGCTAACAACCTCATCTGAGGAGGCAATCTCGAACATCTAAGCATGTGTTGTTGTTTCATTGATTTCAAAGTTATAGGTTCATCGGGCAAATCTGCAACATATGAAATCAAGAGAATACCTCTAGCAATCATACCTAGAGAAGGAAGCATCTGTAAGCCCTCATACATTTTTGTGTGCATCATCGAGAAACCTTATAAAGTGCACCCCCTATATCATGAGTGCTTGACTTAGGATGATCTGGCTAGTTTCACAGTTAGGATGCGGCGTGAGCAGTGGCTCATTAGCTATAAGTTTGGCATCAGGGAGTATTTCTTCTACTCTTGGATTCTTTGTCAGTTTGGGCTGCAACAGGATGTACCGCTAGTTCCATTTTGTACAGGCATCTCACAGTAGAGGGAGACCTTCCTCCTCCATGGATCATAGAGATTTCTGACGAGAAGGATGCCCCAGTAGTTGAACTAGGAGTCATTGGGGCTATCACAGACGCATTTGTGTAGTGGTGGGGCGATATTATGTTGCATGGTCATGGCAGTTTGGGCTATGAGGATGATGGTGCAGATCCAACAAGGCACATAATTTGAGCCAAGATCGAGGTATGGGGCCAACCAGCAGATCAAGTGGCAGCGAAGGAGTAGGAGGCTCCTGAAGAGGATGAGGAGCTAGATATTGAGGGGAGGGGTTCTCCTCTAAGAGCATAGTTGCACAAGGTCGAGGCTGAGCTCCAATCGACCAAGATATAGGTATAGCAGTGATATGCTACCATAGCCCAGTGAAATGTTGTTACAGAGTAGCTCACACTATGAATCTAGGCTTTACAAGCTATTATTGGGGGCAGTGCTGCTAGGATGTAGTTTGTTGTTCCTCATTCTACACCACATAGTGATACCGAGTCAGATCCTGAGGCAAACA
The DNA here is from genome assembly GCA_028583015.1 of Wollemia nobilis. Lineage (NCBI taxonomy): Eukaryota > Viridiplantae > Streptophyta > Pinopsida > Araucariales > Araucariaceae > Wollemia > Wollemia nobilis. The sequence goes on from JAQPPZ010017060.1 coordinate 3,696,107, forward strand.
CGGGGGCAAAGTTTCTACACCTACAGTCATTGCTAGATGAGTACGAGGAGCAGATCCAAGGGCATGTCTCTAATATAGCCTCTCTCTAGATGTAGCTTAGGAGGTATGAATTTGTCCCTAGGGAGGCACCAGGTGTAGGTGGATCACAGGTCAGTAGGAGCTACACCTCTGGACACTCTTTGATCCATTCTAGCCAAAGGACTCGTACTCTCATAGAGAGACCAATAGGGTCACATAACTCTATGTGTGACACAACCATAGGGAGAGGTGATGTTGGGGCACAAGACCTGTGTTTGATTGATGATGCTCTTGGATTTCATTTTTGAGGTTTAATTGATCTATATTATTGTAGCCTACGGGTAACTTTTGTATACCCACGCACTTTGAGATACACATTTATATGATATTTTCGCATTTATTCTTCATTATGTGTGTCATTTATTGTTTATGTTTTTTTTTTTTTTTTATGCTATGTTATGATGGCATTATGATGAGTTGATATATATGTGTTAGATGATAGATGATATTTATGATGATATGGATTTGAGATGGATGCTTATTTATGTGTATATGTAGATGTTTATATGATTTTATTATTGTGACATGATGTGATGTATCATGAGTTGATTTAATGATGGACTTATGATTTTATGTATGGATGAATGTAATGATGTGATCTTAGATGGATGATTTATGATGTTGTGTTTTATTGATGCAATTTTTTTTTAGACACATGTTTAATTTTGATTTAATTGTATGCATCTAACTCGTGCTATGATATGGTGAATGCAGTATGTAATCTAATGTGAATGAACTTGTATATTTTAATCACTTTAAAACATAATGGTATGCATATGATATGATTTCGACAATCTAATGGGTGATACCACAGAAAGTATAACAACCATGAATGTTTAATAATCATTCTAATCATAAGAATTAATTATGTAAACCATTCATATGTGCAATGTAATGGTGTGGAATGTATGTATATTTTCTAGATAATCTTATGTAATTTAAGAGATATAAAATAATCAGTGGCCATCTACATATCATTTCTGACATATATCTAGTATCTAGTTTATTTTATTAATACCCCCCTAATTTATAGAAGCTTATAGAGAAAGTTGATGATGTGGTTTGATGATATGATTTTTTGCTATGTGGGAATTTTTGAGGTTTTTCCTGAGACTTCAAACACTCTAGTTACCCTATCAACAACTATGTATTGACCATACAAGACTTTTGAAAAGCAAGGCTTTTGACCATATCCCTAGATATTCATTATCTTTGTGTGTGCAAATGAATATATATTTTGAGATAGAACCCAAGCATTTCCTCTGATTTCAGGCAAGATTCGTTCAACCCATTGCTAAGATCAGGGATCCTCAAGTATTCATCTCATGTTGGACTTTGTTAGACTATACCACTAGGTAGTATGAGTTACCTAAGCTAGCTCATCCACATTCAAACATTGGTCTATACAAATGCCAGAATCTACCATAATAGACATATCATCATGCGTAAGGATTTCTCCTTCCAAATTTGTGAAATGCTGAGAATTCTAGGGATTCAAGCTCCATTCCATTTTTTTCTTCATTTCATTTGGGATATTTGCTCGTGTAGTGATGAAAATCATTGTTTATTTTTATTTCCTTTTATTTTGAGCAAGGGATCTATGTAGTGATGATAATCACTATTTGCTTTGGTTGTGAACTATGACTTTGAAATCTGAGACTTTGAATTTGTGCTTTGTTTCGAGATTTTTGCTTGCATAGTACTAGTTTCATTGCATCTATTGAGCTTATTCATTACTAAAAACCTCATCCAGGGAGGCAATATCAGACATGTAAGTGTGTTTTGTTATTTTATTGATTTCAGGGCTATAGGTTCATTGGTAAAATCTACAGCATACAAAATCAAGAGGATCCCTCTAGCAATCAAACCTAGAGAAGGAGGCATTTGTAAGCCCTCATACATTTTAGTGTGCATCATTGAGAAGCCTTATAAAACGTGCCCCTATAAGAGGGGATATTTTATACACCTACTACCCTCTTTGTGTGTAAAATCATGTATCAAACGAAGGGTATCCCTTAGAGGGATTCATATGTAATAGGATCTTGGGAATATCAATACAAAAGAGCATTCATTCATTTATTTATTCGTATTCTAGTTATATCTGCTTTGTGGCTTTCATTTATTGTATGTTTAAACATTAAAGGATTCAATCGAATCACAAGTAGAGTAGTTGGTGGATGGTGCGTCGCTTCCCTGGGGTTGCTACAGATCCCGTTGTCCATCAGATCGTGTACCATCGCAAGGGGATTCCATGGGAACCTCAAGCCTGAGCAATCTAGAATAAGAATGTTGTTGATGACCATCAGTAATACTGCATGCCTCCCCAAGAATACCTTCTCCTGATACCAATGTATGACAGATACACCTCCAGATTTGGTGTCTTTGAAGGCATCTGTAGCATACCTTCCGAACACCCAAAGAAAGACAACATCACAATTATTAATGGCTGAAGAGATAATGGCCACTCCATCAAAGGGAATCTGGAATATCTTATACACATCCTCTGGCATGATAGTCATTTTTCCAATAAGAAGGTGGAAGTTATTAGTCCGAGAGTCCCATCGGTGTACCAGGTTCATGAGGTAAGCCTAATCTGACATAACGTAGGGTAGCCTAGTGATAAACTGTAGCCCGTGGACCTTGAGCCAATTCCATTCTGTATCACTCAGAAGGGGTATAATGTCATTCATGAGCTTTGGGTCACAAGCCCAAGCAGTGAGAATATAAGAGCAAAAAAGAGAAAACAAAGCATAACTACAATGCATCTAAGGCATAAATCATAATGAAACATGGAAATGATGCACATAATGGTAGGCTACTCTAAGTCCAAGCAAAATTAGCAATGAAATAATGCAACTAATAAGGCAACACAATTTCACAAAAGGAAGTCAAAAATTCAAAAAAATCAATTAATCACTTCAAAAATGCAAAGAAAATCAAAAAAATTTACAAGTGTTCTTAGTCATTGTCGACTACAGTGGCCATGAATTGGTCATTGAAGCTGAGATTAGCCAAGCCCCAATGGTCATAATTTTGACCATTGAAATTTTAAATCTAGCCACTCTGAGTGATAGTGGCCAAACCACAGGCCAAGTTGGCAGCTCTGAGCAGCAGCAACCGACAGGTGACATGGCAAACCCGTGACCCCTAGGCCAAAAATACCAAAAAATTAACAAAAAAAACAAAATGGGGACCAAACCACCACATAAAATCCTAAACTAAACCTAACTACGGGTTTAATTCATTATCGACAAGTTTAATGAGGTTCTTGTACCGATTACTTAATGCGGTTCATTTTACCCAAAAATGAAATAGACAAGGTCAAGGTTGAGAGAATACCCAAGAAGCTCTGGCTCCTTCGCTTTCATATGTCTCTCCCTACGCATCCATGGCCTCCAAATCGCAACAACACTCCAAATCATAGAAGTTATTTCACTATAGAGTTTTAAAATGCAAAATGATAGCTGGTGAAAGTGAAAGATCAAAACCCTAGGGTTACTTTTTATATTATCAAATTATGCCCTGGCCACTTCTGTTGTCAGTGGCATAAATTTCTTGTCTGCTCAGGATGAGAGTAGCCATGGGTAGACATTTGGGGGTCATTGGACCTGACAGTGGCTAGCAACCTAAGCAAAAATAGTAAGAATTCTCTCCATGGGAAGCAACAAAAACATTAAATAAACATATTTTGATGACCCATGATTACCATAATTTTAAAAATAACAAAAAAATTACATAAAAACAAATCTCGAGTAAGTGTCGTATTCAGTTATTTACTATATCAACTTGGCAGTTGCAGCGATTCACATTCCATGCAACTTGGTGAGATGAGTAAGTCACCAAAGAGCTCCTTGGAGCAAAATCTTAATTTTGGAATTATGATGCATCACCTCAACCCCAAAGAAGACCAAGATGGTCAGACTGCTCCACGGGTATGATGGAATCATCCTAATTCTCCTATGACACCAAAAACATTGAGCCAAGTGATTTAATACAAACATAAATAGGATTGCTCACCTTAACTCCCTAAGAAGGCTATTTGTGGCTGGACTACTCCCCAGGATAAGGATGAGTGATCATCATAAACAAGTGAAATCACACTTGGATGAGAGTCACCCATTAAAGAAAAAACAATTAAAGGGACCAAACTTAGTCAAAATGGTCAATCGACTAGTCACTTCATTCATTATCTTTCCCTCACTAATTTATTTGTGTGAGGGGGGTAGTTCAAGTATTCAAAATAATCATAATCAAAATCAACAAAATATCACTTGATCATGTCAAAATTATTTTTGTCCTATGAATCATTGCATCCAACAAATTACATAACTTCCCTGTTTGTTGGGAACATAAGCAAACATGGCATCTTCAATTTGTAGCTCGCCTACTGGTTGGATCTTATTGTAGCAACAAAAGCTACTTGATTGAGTCTAAGGAATGAGTGTGATTGAATATGTGCAAGCCTTGTTCTAAGTAAAGCCTTCCAAACATTAAAGCAATGATTCAAGGATGAGTGTTGTCTTGTGTTATTGGGCCATCCAATGTTGATCAAAGCAATGATCATAATACACCCTGCAAACATAGCAGTCTACATTTTTGCTTTGTACTGTGTCTTTCACTCAACGCATCACAAAAAGGGATAGGATCTGATGGTATAGGATCTATGCATGGGGTAGGTCTTTGTTGACCCAGTGCTATGATGAGTTGTATCATATCTATCAGTGGGGTCACATCAGCATCACTTGTAGTTTGCTTCTATAGGTTTGGGGATGGGAGCACATCAAGGTAGATCATCCCAAGGGGCTTCCTATCGAGATTATAGTTATTGAGGCACATATGTAGTGCTATACTGCTAGATGGTCTCGAGGGCGCAATGAGCGCAAGAGCTATGCTCATATGGGGAGCTTTTCCACTACATTGCTACTTTCACTAGGTTGAAGGTTGGGGATATCATATGGCATCCATATCATGAGTGATTGACTTGGAATGAGCTGGCTAGTTTCACAACTAGGATGTGGCATGAGCAGTGGCTCATCAGCTGTAAGGTTGGAATCAGGGAATATTTCTTCTACTCTTGGGTTCTCCATCAGTTTGGGCTGCAACAAGATGTATCGCTAGTTCTATTTTGTACAGGTGTCTCACAGCAGAGGGATACCTTCCTCCTCCATAGATCATAGAGCTTTCTAACAAGGAGGATGCCCCAGTAGTTGACCCAATATTCACTGGGGCTATCACAGATGCATTTGTGCAGTGGTGGGGGTATCTTAAGTGGCATGGTGATGGTATTTTTAGTTGTTAGGATGATGGTAAGCATGATAGTACAGATCCAATAGGGCATAAATTTTGAGCCAGGACTGAGGTATGGGTCTAACCAGTAGAGCAGGTGGTAGTAGAGGAGCAAGAGGCTCCTAAGGAGGATGAGGAGGAGCTGGATCTTGAGGAGAGGTATTCTCCTCTAAGATAATAGTTAAACGAGGTCGAGGTTGAGCTCTAGTCAACCAAGATTCAGGTACAATAATGAGATGCCAACATAGCCAAGTGAGATGCTACTATAAAGTAGCTTATGCTATATATCTAGGCTTTGCAAGCTACTTTCAGGGGCGGTGCTACTAGGATGTAGTTTGTTGTTCCTCCTTTTGCACCACAGAGTGATACTAAGGTATATCCTGAGGCAAACACAAGGGCAGAGGTTCTATGCCTATAGTCATTTCTAGATGAGTATGAGGAGCAGATCTAGGGGCATGTCTCCCATATAGCCTCTCTCTAGATGCAGCTTAGGAGGCATGGATTTGTCCCTAGGGAGGCACCAGGTGCAGGTAGCTCACAGGTCAGCAGGCGCTCCACCTCTGGGTAGTCTTCGATCCATCCTAGCCAGAGGACTCATACTCGCATAGAGAGACCAGTAGGATCACATCACTCTATGTGTGACACAACCATAGGGGGAGGTGATGCTAGGGGTACAAGCCCTGTGTTTGATTGATGATGCTCTTGGATTTTATTTTTGAGGTCTACTTGACCTATATGACTATAGCCTATGGGTAATTTTTGTATACCCACGCACTTTGAGATACACCTTTATATGTTATTTTTGCATTTATGCTTCATTTTGTGTGTCATTTATTTCTTATGTTTTTTTTTGTTTTTTTTATGCAATGTTATGATGGCATTATGATGAGTTGATATATATGTTTTAGATGATAAATAATATTTATGATGATATCGATTTGAGATGGATTCTTATATATGTGTATATGTAGATGCTTATATGATTTGATTATTGTGACATGATGTTATGTATCATGAGTTTATTTAATTATGGACTTATGATTTTATGTATGGATGAATGTAATGATGTGATCTTAGATGGATGATTTATGACGTTGTGTTTTTATGGATGCAATGTTTTTGTTAGATACATGTTTTATTTTGATTTAATTGTATGCATCTAACTCATGCTATGATATTGTGAATGCAGTATGTAATCTAATGTGAATGAACTTGTATGTTTTAAGATTTAAAACATAATGGTATGCATATGATATGATTTCAACAATATAATGGGTGATACCACAGAAAGCATAACAACCATGAATGTTTAATAATCATTCTAATCATAAGAATTAATTATGTAAACCATTCATATGTGCAATGTAATGGTGTGGAATGTATGTATATTTTCTAGATAAGCTTATGTAATTTAAGAGATATAAAATAATCAGTGGCCGTCTACATATCATTTCTGACATATATCTAGTATCTAGTTTATTTTATTAATACCCCCCCTAATTTACAGAATATTATAGAGAAAGTTGATGATGTGGTTTGATGATATGATTTTTTGTTATGTGCAAATTTTTGAGGTTTTTCCTGAGACTTCAAACACTCTAGTTACCCTATCAACAACTATGTACTGACCATACAAGACTTTTGAAAAGCAAGGCTTTTGACCATATCCCTGGATATTCATTATCTTTGTGTGTGCAAATGAATATATATTTTGAGATAGAACCCAAGCATTTCCTTCGATGTTAGGGAGGATTCTTTTAGCCCATTTTTAAGATCAGGTATTCTCAAGTGTTCATCTCATCCTTATGTTGGACTTAGTTGGACTATACCACTATGCAATATGAGTTACCTAAGTTAGCTCATCCGCATTCAAACATTGGTCTATACAAATGCTAGAAGCTACTGTAATAGACATATCATCATCGTAAGGATTTCTCCTTCCAATTTTGTGCAATGCTGAGAATTCCAAGGATTCAAGCTCCATTCCCTTTTTTTCTTCATTTCATTTGGGATATTTGCTCTTGTGTAGTGATGAAAATCACTGTTTATTTTCATTGTTTTTTCTTTTGAGCAAGGGATCTATGTAGTTATGATAATCACTATTTGCTTTGTTTGTGAACTATGATTTTGAAATCTGGAACTTTGAATTTGTGCTTTGTTTTGATATTTTTGCTTGTTTTAATGAAAGCAAGGGATTCATGTAGTGATGATAATCACTCATTTTTGGCTAGGGTGAAACTTGTCCTTTTGCCAATTATCAATACCTTTAAATCGGTTGCATGGAGGGGTAAGAAAGGAAGATCATTTTCACTTAAGGTAACCTAGACCACTTTGTTATTTTCATATTTCCCTTGTACCAACTAGGATTTTAGTGTTTCAATTAGTGATGGGATCCTAAATATCCAAGGTATTATCACAACTAGACCTTGCCCTCTACTAATAAAGGTGGCTTTCTACAAAAGTTGACAAGACCACTAGACATGGTTGAAAGACTAGGAAACTTTAGTATATTCCTTATAGCAACATGATATGGTTGTGTTGAAAAACACAGTTACACATATGGATGCATGGATGAATATGGATTTGAATATTGTGATTGTGATACGACTATGGCATCATTTGTGAGAATGTGATCATAACCTATGCGAATGCAATGGATACGTTTGTTATAATGAAATGCAACTATGTGGGTGCAAATTTTAGATGTAATTTTTTTTGGATTTTTGATTTTTGACCAAAGGGATTTTAGATGCCTTTGGAGATTTTTAATTGATTTGATTTTTGACCAAAGGGCTTAGAGATGCCTTTGGAGAATTTTTGTGATGACTTGACCAAAGGGCTTTAAGATGCCTTTGGAGCGTTTTTATTTGATTTGACCAAAGGTCTTTAAGATGCCTTTGGAGCATTTTTGATGATGATTTGACCAAAGGACTTTAAGATGCCTTTGGAGCATTTTTATGAATATTTGACCAAAGGGCTTTAAGATGCCTTTGGAGTGTTTTTATGATGATTTTACCAAAGGGCTTTAAGATGCCTTTGGAGCATTTTTATGAATATTTTACCAAAGGTCTTTAACATGCCTTTGGAGCATTTTTATGATGATTTGACCAAAGGGTTTTAAGATGCCTTTGGAGCATTTTTATGATGATTTTACCAAAGGAATTTAAGATGCCTTTGGAGAATTTTTATGATGATTTGACCAAAGGGCTTTAAGATGTCTTTGGAGTGTTTGTGATGATTTGACATATTTGAATGTTTTTTATTTTTATGACATATGTTTTTTATTTTTATGACATATTTGAATGTTTTTTATTTTCATGACATATTTGAATGTTTTTTATTTTTATGACATATTTGAATGTTTTTTTATTTTTTTGACATATTTGACTGTTTTTTTATTTTTTTATGACATATTTGAATGTTTTTTGATATTTTTGACATATTTGAATGTTTTTAATTTTTATGATATATTTGAATGTTTTTATTTTTATGACATATTTGAATGTTTTTGTGTTTTACGTGTAAAATATCCTCAAGTGGATGAAATTGAGAGGCACAGGCTCTTCAACACTATCCAATGATGTAAGGCGATATGCTCCAAGACTCACCTTCTCTGAAATCATATAGGGGCCTATCCAATTTACCGCAAATTTATCTCGCAAATGCGATGGTATATTTGAGTTTTATCTCGCAAATGCAGTGGTATATTTGAGTTTTGTTGGTTTTCTTTGAGCACAAGATATCCAAATTTGAATTCCCTCAAATGGACTTTACTATTGTAAGCTTGTGCAAGGCTATTATGATAAACGTGAAGATGCTCCAAGGCATTTACTCGTCATTCATCAAGAAGCATTAATTGATCAAGGTGGCCTTACTGCATGGTGTCATCATCTATGAAGTCTTTCAATGCTACACGCAAGGTTGGAATCTCCAACTCTAGGGACATGATGGCCTCAGTGCCATATACAAGTGAAAACAGTGTTGCCTCAGTGGGCATCTGCATACTAGTCTTGTATGCCCATAATGCAAGAGGTAACTACAAATGCCATTTCTTATGGTTATCTCTCACCATCTTCCTCAATATGGAGACGATTGTTTTGTTTGAGGCTTCTGCTTTCCCATTTGCTTGTCGATAATAGGGTGTTGAAAAATTGTGCTATATGTGGTATTTTTCCATTAAAGCACACACATTTGTGTTCTTGAAATATGGCCTATTATTCGATATAATCTTCGAAGGGACCCCAAAATGACTTATGATATTGTGGAGTATAAACTCCGCAATCCTTGGTCCAATTATCGATGTTAAGGGGATCGCTTCGACCCATTTGGTGAAATATTCAGTGGTCGTTATGATGAATATATGTCAGCCTGAGAATGGGGTGAAATCTTCCCAATCAAGTCTAATCCCCACTGTGAGAAGGGCCATGCTACCTAGATGGGTTGCAAGGCTTGTGATGGCAAGTGGGTGAGGTTTGCATGATGCTGACACTTGATGTATTTCCTGACATACTCACAATAGTCTTTTTCCATAGTGAGCCAATAGTAACCCATCCTCAAAATGTGTTTAATGATGGCCATGCCACTGAAGTGACTGCCACACGTACCGATGTGAGCTTATAAAATTGCCCAAGATGCTTCCTGGGGCTCAAGACAATGAAGGAGCATTCCATCATAACATCGCCTATAAAGGATCTCTCCTATAAAAATGTATCTTGTCACCTTCTATTTAAATTTTTATCTTTCAGCATGTGACAATCCTTGCGGTACCATTCCAAGATTCAATAATTCTTGCAATTGGGAAATCCAATCCTGATTAAATTTTATGGATAACACGACATGTTCCTCTTGTGATCCAAAATTTGATAACATGGATTGAGAGGTAACCATGTGATGAATGGTTGTACCCCACTCCATAGGACATTGAGATATCAAAGATTCCCAAGGTGTTATTTGTAAGAAAGCTCTAACTTTGAAGGACCAATCTTGTTTTGGTTCATTCTGGATCATTTTGACTAACTCTAGGGTGTCAATAACCTCACATTGTATTGCTAGAAATGTGAGCACTCTCACATGAATAGTTGTGGAGTCAGCAGATAGATTCTGAGGGATTAAGGATCCTAAAGATGCCATGGTGTCTGTGAATCTATTTGAAGTATGAGGAATTTCCTTGATGTCATACCATTATAGTTGAGCTAGGTGGTTGTCAACAAGCTCCTTGTAAGCTTTCAAAAGTGGGCACCTACATTGGAACAATCCTTTGACTTGATTTACTATGAGCAAGGAATCACCAAAGATATTCAATATTTTAATGCCCATTGCCACAACCATTTGAAGTCCCAAAATCAAGGCCTCATATTATGTGTTATTGTTCATGCAAGGGAAGTCTAGTTTGAATGATAAGGGCAATGGAGCACCCTACGATGTGATAAATACTATCCCTGCTTCGCCCCCTTGCTCACACTTTGAACCATCGAAGAACAATGCCATGTCTCTTTGTTTCTCAGGTTATTCGAGTTCTGGTGGATCTAATAATGTGAAGACTGTATTATCAAGAAATTCTATAGTGAGAGGCTTGCTATCCTAAAGAGGTGCGTCTGCTAATTGATCTGCTATGACTTGTCCCTTGATGGACTTTTGACTTATGAACTCTAGATCAAATTTTTGCAATAGCATGATCCACTTTGCAGTACGAGTATTGTGATATGTCTTATTCATCATATACTGCAAAGGATTATGTTTGGATATAACATAGGTTGTATGGCTCAAAATGTAATATCATGATTTTTTGGTTGCAAAGACCACTGACAAGCACAACTTTTCTACATACGCATATCCTAGCTCATAACTCACCAAGGTGCGACTAATGTAATATATGGCTTGCTCTTTGTCTTGAGTGTTATTCTAGGCCAACATGGTGCCCAAAGAAAAATTAGTAGTCGATATGAACATGAAAAATGGTATGTCTGGCCTTGGTGGAGCTAGCACTAGCGACATTGCCAGGTAAGTTTTGATTTTTGTAAAGGCTTTTCAGCACTCTTCATCCTAATGAAATGGGACATCCTCGCGTAGAAACCGGTTCATGGGTTGGAATTTATGTGACAATTGAGCAATGAACCATTTGATGGATGCTACCTTGCCTTGCAGGCTTCATAACTCCCTAATGTTGGTAGGGGTGGCCATTTATATTATATATTTTACCTTTGCAGGATCGATTTTAATGCCTCTATTAGAAACGATGAACCCTAAGAGCTTTCCAAAAGTTATGCCAAACATGCACTTCTTAGGATTAAATCTGACATTGTGCTCTATGAGGCGATTGAAGACCTTTTTCAGGACTTCAGTGTGCTCTTGTCATACTAGATATTTGTCCGACAAGTCATCCATGTAGTCTTCCAATATTGTGTACATGTAGTCATGAAATATGTATGTCATGGCCCACTGGTATGTGGCACCAACATTCTTTAGGCCAAATGACATCACTTTGTAACAGAAAGTTCCCCATGGAGTAATGAAAGTAGTCTTATGCTAGTCTTTGGGTTTGATTAGGATTTGATTGTATCCAAAAAACCCATCCATTAGGAAGAGCATCTCATGACCTACAGTGGCATCAACAAGAGCATCTATGTTTGGCAACGGGAATGAATTCTTTAGAGTTGCCCTATTCAAGTCCTTGAAATCTATGCAAATGCGCACTCTTCCATATGGTTTTCCCATGGTCACTATATTCGAGACCCATTCAGGATAGTCAATGGGAACTATAAAAATTGCATCTAATAGTTTTTACAACTCGTTCTTCACCATCAAAGTGAAGGTTGGATGCATTTTCCTCAAGTTTTTCTTGACTAGTTTCTTTATGGGATCCAATGAAAAGTTGTGAACGACTAACTTTGGATCGATCCCTGGCATATATTTGTAAGTCCAAGCAAAAATATTTGGCCTCTCCTTAAGGAGAGAGATAATGATGACTTACTCCTTTAGAGATAGACTCTCTCCAAACTTGAATTTCTTTGGTTGAGTAGGATCATCACTGATGTCCATATTGAAAGTTGCTTCTATAGCCATATGTGACCCATCCTCCAATTGGTGACACATTGGTATCAAGTGAATGTCATCAGTAGGTCTACATGTCCTATTGACTCAAGATCTAGACCAACATGGAACACATCATATGCACAACCCTGTGTAAAATGGAATGGTTTTAGCGTCTCTTTGTTAGATAAAAGATCCTCAAGCTATATGGGTGAATCATCATGATCCCAATAAATAGCCTCTATATCAAGACACAAAGGTTTAGTGGGATCTGTTGGGTTATGAAGTAGAGTGGTCAAATCAATGGAGATCATGTTGATGGATGGAATGAAATCTCCAGGACCACATGGGTAAAATTTTGTCTTAGATGTTTCCCTTCTATACTCACAATGAGGCTCTGGAGAAAAAGGAATCTTTGGATCCAGCCCATGAGCTGGTTGAATAATAGAATCATTTGGCTCTAACAACTCTTTGAATGTTGGCAGAGGGAAAATGATCATGTGGTGAATAGCAACTAGGTCGACAAGTCTTCCTAGAAACCGCAAACCGAGGTCTATGGCACAAAATTTCATCTCTCTTTCTACGAGTGCATTGACTTACTGCAAGTGGTGAGGCCCAAGATAGGCCATCTTGATTTCATATTCAAATTCATCATCACTTATCTAGAAACCGTTAGCATTGGTATGTGGCCCCAAGATAAGAGGCTCATTTCTTGGTCCTCAGTAGGTCGTTTCTGTCTCATCTTCATACTATTCATCACTTATGAAGAAGCCATTTGCATTAGTATGCTACCCCAAGTCATGGGGCCATTGTCTTGTTCCTAGATAGGCTCTCTCTATTGAGTCTTCTGACTCATAGCCACTTTTATCCGATATGAATCCACGGTCATTGTGGATGGACCAGGTAAATATGTGTAAATAGTGAGGCCCATGATAGGCAAAGCCTACTTGTGCTTCATCATCACTTACCACATATACATTTTCTTCTTGCTCATCATCCCATGAGTTTTAACCCATTAGGGTGGCATCAATTGAGGGGCTTGGATGATAAGTTTCAGATGGTGGTATGCTCACCATGATCACTTGTTTGTTGTTCAGATATATTGCACTTGGTGGGTGATAAGGAATAAAATTGATGTCTTCTCCTAACCCCAAGCTTAATATTTCCAAGGCTACTGCTAGAGAGTCATCTTGACCTCTGATATTATAGCTTAACCCAAACCTATCAGACAAAAGCTAGTACTGTGGTTCGAATGACCGCCTACACCCTTGCTCGTATATACCAAGACTATAACCATGCCAATGGCAACTTTCGAAGTAGCTTAAAGCAAACTCAAGTTTATAGAGGTGACAAAAATTAATAGTGAATAATTCATTATTGTCCTCTTCTGCATCGATAGACTTATGGGCGCAGTCTAATCTAGCATAGACAAATTTTGTTTGATTGGGAGGGATCCCAAGCGGGACCATTGTTCCTATGGGTGGTCTTGAGTCTTTTGGTCATCCCATGTCTTATGTGGACTCTATGATGGGCATGAATGTTATGTTCTGCATAAGATACTCTCCTATCCTCATACTTGCCAAATATATAGTCATATGTGATGTGGATGATCCCATAGATGACACATGCAAAGCGGGCTCTAGCATCTCCTCAGCTTGATATTGGAGATCTTCCTCCTCCATGGGAGTTGGACTCTTATTAACTTTTATGATTAGCAATTTCTTGAGCCCTCTTTCCTCAACCATGGACACCTTTATATTTTGATTATATTTTGGTTTAGACACTGATGGTCTCTTAGAAGCATTAATCATGTTGGGCACTAGATGAGGTGTTGATGTAGATGGGTCTTTTTGTACCCCTTTGCTCTTATCATTAAGTTGTGTAGATGAAGATGAAGGTCCTACATACAAGTGGGTAGAAGGAATCAAAAACTCTCCTATACAATCCACCTGATGAACATATTTGAATGGATCTTCATCATTCAACACCACGTAGACCTTGTTATCATGCACATGCTTGATACATTGGTGTAAGATTTAAGGAACACACTTCATATCCCTTATCCAAGGTCACCCTAAGAGGAAATTGTATTGCATGGCCTATTCCAAGATATGACACATAACGTGGATGGTCTTATGCCCCACCTTGATAGGTAGGACTATCATTCCCATAGTATTGCATAAAGCATCATTAAAATCCCTTAATGTGTAGGCTCTCAAAATGACATTGGACTTAGGGATCTTAAGGTGTTCTATTGTTGTTGTTGTGATGATGTTGATTGATGAACCTGTATCGATCAAGACTCGTTTGAAATTTAAATCATTGAATGATGCCAAAATGTGTAGTGGAGGGTCTGGTAAGGCAGTAGGCACTGTATTAATCTTATAATCATAAAATCATATTACAGGTTCCTGATATTCTTGCACTTGTCCCACAAAATGGGTGAATGTATTTGGATCTTGTGGTTGGAACTCAATCGACCTTAAAATCTCCATCAAGGTCTCCCTGTGCTTAGGGGACTGTTGTATGAGCTCATATATGGATAGCTTATCTGAAGTCATTTGTAAGTTTTGCTCAAGTCTACTCTGAATAGTTACCATAGGTTGGGTTGGTGGACCTGGAAGGTTATTTTACCCCTGCCTCTGCCTAGGTGCAACAAGGATGTTAATGGGAGCTGCAGGAGGTTGTGGTTGATCATACCATCTACTTCTAGTTGCTATATTGACAATTTCAACCATCCCAATGCACCCGTGGGTAGGCATATCAATTTAGACCTGATTGAATTGTGCACCTTGGCCTCTAGGGATCTCATGGTTTGGAAGCAGGTTTTTGTAGATGCTCATATCTTTTTTTCAGGAGTAAATGGGTTGTCAACTTTAAGTTCTCCTACCTCAATCATGTTTTGCACCTGGTGCTTGAAACCAATGCAAACCTCAATATTATGCCTCGGTATCCTATGGTAAGGGTAAATTGATCTTCCTTATACCCTTTTAGCTTAGGATGATTGGGATATATAAGAGGTGTATCAGGGAACCTGATCTTTCTTGCCTCACTCAATTGGTTGAATATTGATTGCATTAATTTTTTTAATGGTGTGAAATAGTGAGGGGGTTTGCATTCTTTGTTTCACCCTTGATTGTTCTTTTGATCATAATTGGCTAGTGGGGGCTGTGCTTGATAATTATAGGGTTGGTGCACATCCCCATCCTTAGGAACCGCCAATACCACTTGATTAACTGGAGCAGGGTTTACCTGCTTCTTCTTGTGTTTGTCATTTTTGTTCCACTCCTTCTTGGTTCATATTTTGATGGTTCCCTCATCTACTTTTATTTCCTCAATTATTTTGGCCTATGCCAATGCTTCCTCAAATTAGGGGTACTGTTGAAGTTGTAGCAAGAAGAAAATGTGTTTGGAACAACTCTTGGTGAAAATTCGGACAATCTCTTCTATGGGGAAAAAGAATGATAATTTTTCCATGACTTTTCTCCATTTATTCCCATAATCCATTGCTGGATCATCGTCATAATGTCTCAAATTGGCTAGGTCTAAAAGGTTCACCTTCCTCTTAGCACCAAAAGAGAAATGCTTCAAGAAATTTTTCACTAGTTGTTCAAAATTGGATATGCTATGCTTGGGCAACTGGTTGAACCATTGAGTGGCAGCACCCAAAAATGTCATTATGAATGTCCTCAACATAAGAGCATCGTTGTCTTTAAGATGAAAATATGCATTTATGAAATCAGTAACATGCTCTTGTGCATCTTCTTCACCCTTAAAAATTTCCAACCTAGGCATATCAAAATGTTTAGGGTATGCGGGGCTAGGGACAGATGGACATAATGGTTGATTGTGTATTTTTCTCAATGTTGGTTTGATACCCACCCTCTTGTTTTTCAAAGTACTTCATATTTTTAGTAAGTGCTTGGAATACCTTTGAGGAGAGGAGTTCCTCCTCTTGTATACCCCCTCGTAGTGGTGATGGAGGTAACCCTCTATCCATTTGATTTGCTCTATTTTCTTCCCTCTTATGAGGGGATTTAGGAGGTTCTTGATCCTGTTCTATTAGGTCTACCCTTTTCCCACTAGTTGGATTTCACTCATGATTTATAGGTTGGTTTTGTTGTGGGTTTCCTTCTTGTCTAGTGTGCTCCTCTTTTGATGAGTCAATGTGTTGATCTCTTTGATGATCATTTCTATTTACTCATTGGTTGATACGAGATAACTACTCAGGTTGCTCTCTTAAATGTTGCTCATGTTAGTGCAACAACCGTTCTCTTTGTTTATCATATTTGAGAGCTTCTAAAAGCTCTTGCTATTTATGCAAGGCATTTTCTAACCATCACACGTGATTAACTTGCTTGGTCATAGAAGACTAATGCTTATTTGATCCTATTCTAGTGGTTTTGATTCATAGATTTCTCAAGAAGGTTTCTACTATTTCTTTGCTCTAGCTAGCTAATGTGACTTTTTTAGTGTATTTTTTAGTTTCTCCATGATCAGACTCTATATTTTTACTATGGGGTCACCCTAAGGCACCCCCAATTTGATAAGTGGGCTTAGAAGTCATGGTTCATGAAATTCCAGATGCAAAATTATCTATGGCTAAAGTTTTACGAGGTGGTCTCCAGTAAATTTGATCCACCTTATCTAAATGTCCTATTTTCCATGGCTGATCCCATGGGGTGCCATTTACCCCCATGAGGTCATAGTCTAATGGAATGCTTCCTCTTTTTTGAAGGATATCCTTTTTTTGCTAACTATGATTGGACGTATCTCTAGTTTCCTACCCCTCAATGGGCTGATTTATTCTGTGTCCCATGTGAAATTTGGGATGTTGCGACTCTTGTGTGTATTTTTTGTGATGATGGTTTTTTGGCCCTCTCTACCCTCCATGAGGATGGATATGGGGAAACATTATCATCCCTGTGTGAATAACAAGGTCTAGAACCCTCCTTATCTCCATGTGAGGAGGAAGCTCTTGAAGCTTCCTCATGTATCTAAGAATTTTTTGTGTGTTTAGAGGAAGCCCTTGAGGTTTCTTCATGTCTCCTTGATGGTGATGGTCATGAGGCATCTCTATGTTCATGTGATGTAGTTTCATGTTGTGGTTCCCTGTTTGGGGTTTCTCAAGGAGAACCCCCAAGGGTTGAGTTATCACCCCTTAGACTCATGAAATTGTGTCTCATGGTCTTGCGAGTAGGTCTTTCAATGTTACTACGACTTCACCTAAGGGTATGTATTTATTTAGATTCTCCCTCGATATCATACTGGGGATGTTTACTTCTTGTTTTGACCATTTTTTTTGGGAGTTTAGCTTTTGTTTTGCACTTAAATATAACCAAAAAATATCAAGAAAATGTTTATCTTGATTACCAATTTAAGTGTGCCCTAAACTATTTGTTTTATTTTGATGTTTTGTTGTTTCTTGTTTCTTGTTCTTGCTTTGAATTTAGAATAAGGAGACTCATCCATAGTGATAATCAAGACCACTCATGCCAAACATGATTTCTCAAAAGAGGCTAGGGTACACTGCTTAAAACCCAGTGGGGGGTTCACCTAGCTCTTCCACTCTGAACCAATGATTGTTCCAATAGTGGGAGACACTTTGAAAAGAAGTAACTTAGTGTCACTATAATTAAGTTCCTCAATCTATTTCTAGGAAGATATAGGGGGAAAACCAGTGGAAGGATATGAATGCCAACATCATTGGACTGAATTGAGGGTTGGTGATGAAATCCAACTCCACAATGTTTAAAATATGTGTGTGTGTGTGGGGTTCATTTTAAGTTTTGCATTAATAAGAATGCATCATACAATAATAATGAATCTTTCCTATATGCATAATGCAAAATGCATTTTAATTTTTAGAAATATTCATAGCTACTATGAGATTAATGGATGCACTCTATTAGGTGCAAGTATGGCCTTTAGAAAGGCCTCAAAGAAAGTAAACAACACACAATTTCTAGCATGTTGGATTCTAGGGTGAACTTTACAAACAGAAGCTGATGTTCCTAGCAATGCCTAGTGGAAAATCTAAAAGAAAACCTAATATGTGAAAGATGCAAGTTCTTTCTCTTTCATTATTTCATTCTTTCAGTTTTCCAAATTGATATATGTCTTAATTATCACTGTTTTTAAGAAAAAAAAATAGATAGAAAACCATAAAGTGTCAGAAAAGTTATATCAACCTTTAATCCAGCTCAGAGAATCAATTATTTGACCTCTACTGCACTCCAATTTTAGCCGATGTCAACCAGAGTTACTAATTTTTGGCCATTATAGCATAGAGCGGCTAAATCCTGGCCACTGTAGACAAGAGCGACTGATTTTTGGCCATTGTAGATCATAGTGGCTAAACCTACACACAAAACCTGGGTCAATAAAGTGGAATAAAATGAAAGTAAACTAAAGAACTAGGCAGGAGTCCCACCCTGATCGCCATCTGTAGAAACTCTAGGGAAGCAGCACACCATCCACCAACTACTCTACTTGTGATTCAATTGAATCCTTTAATGTTTAAACATGTAATAAATGAAAGGTACAAAGCATGTATAACTAGAATGTAAAGAAATAAATGAATGAATGCTCTTTTGTATTGATATTTGCAAGATCTAGTTACATATGAATCCCTCTAAGGGATACCCTTCATTTGATACATGATTTTACACACAAAGAGGGCAGCAGGTGTATAAAATATCCCCTCGCATAGGGGGCACACTTTATAAGGCTTCCTAGTGATGCACACAAAAATGTATGAGGGCTTACATATGCCTCCTTCTCTAGGTTTGATTGCTAGAGGGATCCTCTTCCATGTAGACTGGTTGTGAGGAGGAATGCAAATTTTTCCCCGCTCATCCTTATTGCATGTAGACTTCTACTTCTGCCCAATATTAGGCTATATTGGCAGCAAAATGTATTTAAAGCTTAGCCGATGTTGTTTGTAGTGGCTAAGGTTTGGCTGCTCTGAGCTACAATGACTTGATTCTGGCCACTTTGGTCTACAACGACCAGGATTGGATGGGCTTAAAATGCCCCATATGAGTGGCCATAACAACTTTTGACACATGGAATATCCAAAGGTTTAGTCACATGACCTATGAGTGTACCTATGTGAGTAGTCTCCCTGAACATGACATGTTTTAGGTGTCTACAATCGCCATTAGTGAAACTCAAAGAATAACTTTAGAACCAATTTTATTAGTCAAATAAAGATATCTTGTAAAGAAGCATAAAATGACTAACAATTTTCAAATGAGTAAACCACAAAGATCATCATGTTAGTATCGATAACAAGATATTCCTCAATTAAACCATGACATGAAAGAACATTCTCAAATTACATAAAGATTAGCATTAGTGCATCATCATTTAGAGAATGTTAGAATCAATGAACATAATCATATGGAAATATAATCTCGTTAGTCAATACCAATGTCTTCAAATAAATCTTTCAAGTAATCATGAACAATTTAGCATCTAAATAGCAACAAAATAAATCAATTCAAGCCCTCCTAGCTCTTAAAGTGTTGAGTGCTAAATGAGGTCAAATATGCTAATCCAATGAACTTGAAATATTTAGAAATTCAAAACTCTCAAAGTTACACTAATATCACATTATCAATTACATGAATAAATCAAAGCATTTAATAACAACAATGAACAAATTAGCATAAATAAAATAACACCAATTCAAGCCCTCCTTCTAGTGCCAAACTGTTGAGTGGTAATTTTGCCCAATTGCAAAATCACACTCTCCCTTAGGATTTTGATCCCAAAACCCTCTCTTGCAAAGAATTTAAAACAAAAAAACTTCTCCAAGGTCTCCGCTATATTAGCATTTGCACATGTGTATTAGTAATCTCAATAAATATATATCAATTCAATTCTAGGAACACCTTAGTGATTACAAGTAACTGTTATCAAGGGGCATGTGTTGGTTCATTTTATTATGCCATATTAATGATTGTTCATGAAACTTAAATGCAAATATGAATTGAACCTCATATGACCATGATGTAGCCTTAATTCCTTTTATCTTGAATTTTTTAAGGTAGATTTTATCTTCCTTGATTAAGTGGATTTTAAACAAGTTTTATCTTGCATTAAATCCTACTTTAAGCATGCAATGGAAGATTAAATATATCTATGAATGTCAATTTAAAATGATGAAAAGATCCATTAAATGTAGCTTCTATCATGAAGATAAAAAAAGCCTTTGATGTAACTAATAAATTATCCCTCTTTGATGAAATTAATTTTCATAAAGAGAACAATTTATTGCTTTAAAATCATGACCTTAAAATGTTATCATAAATTATCCCTCTTTTATGAAATCAGAATTTTCATAAAGAGACATAATTTAATGTTTTAAAACACTAGCCTTTGATGTAATGACAAATTACCTCTCTTTGATGAAATCAGAATTTTCACAAAGAGAAGGGTATTTATTGCTCTTAAATGATGGCTAATGAAATACCATAAAAATTACCCCCCTTTTATGAAATTGATTTTTTCATAAAGGAAAGATCATCTATGCTTGCAAACAAAATATAAAGCAGATAAATCTTATTTGCCTTGAAAATGTAAAAAAAATATAAAATTCTGAAATTATAAAAAAATTTCAAAACAATAGTTTTCAAAAATGTATATAAAATCAAAATGGCCTCGGAATGAGTTCGAATTTATTTCTGATGAAATTTTGAAGTTCATTATTCACACCCATGTATTTATTTATTTATTTATTTTTTTTCCTGATTTTTATTTTAATGGCTTAAGTTTTAAAAAAAAATGCAAAATAAAAGAAAAATGAAAAATAAAATCTGAAATGAACTGGAATGCTAAAAATGTAAACATGCGACACCTTTATTTTGATGGCACCCTATCTTGCAAAACCAAATATGTGAGAAACACTTGTATGCAACTTAATATATTCCAACTTGCAATCGCACAATCAAAATGAACTAAGTGCTAGCTTCTAGGGACACATAAAATAATTTTCAGACTTCAAACATTCACTGATGTAACCATAAAAATGCATTAAACATCACTTATAAATCCGAAATCTGAAAAGGGAAAGATAAAAGTTAAATCCAAGCATGCAAAGACGTTCTCCTATTTTGCTAATAAAGCCCAAATTTCTGAAAAATACTTGCATTAAAAATGATGTTTCCACTTTTACATTGATATTTCGGCATCATCTCTGGTCTTGCAAAAAGAACCAACCCCTATTCTATCTTTTAATGGGATATTTAAATTTTCAAAGAAGAACTCTTCACTTCCCTACCCCTCCTTAGTTTTACCTTCCAATGCTGCTATCCTGCGTTTCCTTCGTTCATGAATGTCAATTCTCAAAAATGTCATTTTTCCCTTTATTTTCCTTGTTTGGGCCTTTTTTTTAATAAAGCCACATGGATGCCTTTATTTCATTTCATTACCCGAAACGTATCTTACTCATAAAGCCTTTTTATTTTTATTCATAACATCCTTCGGTAATCTATTTTCTCCTTCACCATTTTCTAAAACATGGATCTCACACATTACGCAACCGTGAGCACCTTAGGCAAACCCATTTACATGAGGATAGGCCATGCTTCATGTATTTGTTTTAAAGTTATTTTGGGGTAATACCCATGACTACATGTGAACATTATTTTCTACACATAGTTGCCATATTGTCCACTTGTCAATATGACTCTTATGAGGCCCACGTTGATGCGATGTCTATTCTATTGGTTGAATATGCTGTGGTCAACCTCGCTTGTCAGAACGTGATTGTACCCAGTCTAACACTCCTCGGCTCACCCCTACGTTACTACCATGACCAATTTCCATTAGCATGCTTGGGGTTGTAGGCTATATGCGGGCACCCAACAATGGTCGCCACTGTCATGTCATTCCACATGGGTCCACATCCTCCATCATCAACATCCCTTGTGATACATGGTGACTAGCATCTGAATCCTACACTTTGACTATTCGGTAGTGATCCTTGTCATTCATGTGTCCCTAAATGTCATCATGCCACTGGTAGTCCAAGTTGTCATCATCATCATCCATGTCATGGCTGAGTGACAAAATTCTACTATGTCCTCGATAACTAATCTCCATGCTACCCTAGCATGTGATGGTTAGCGATGCGTCTTACTGTCTGGGCTTGCCATTACTGCATGTGTCATTGCACCAGCGTAGGTCTACCCAACTATCTCCACTTCTTGTTATCCCTTGTGTGACTTGGTCGAAGACTCCCATAGGTGGGTCCACTCTACCAACTGTGCTTGGTTAGCGCCACATGTACCACTACTCGTGAAGTCCCTCTAAATGTCTTTGGTTATTTATGTGGGGAAACTTATGTTTAGTTGGTAATCCCCTTCCTTTGTTGCTCTTGCATGGAATGTAGCCTCTATCATTGCAATCCACTGAGCGTTAGAATACCATCATTCATCGCAAGTCATGTGGGACCCTCACGCCCAAATGGAGCTCATATGACCATGTAAAACCTATCTTCCATTTCATACAATGTGTGGAATCTATCATCGATGATCGAATTGTGAACATATGACCTTTGCCACCATTCGAATCATCCATTGCCATGTTGTTGGGGTCTATTCCACTAAGTCTATCTTTGGACCTCCACACTGGCATCATCTACGAAACCCCTGCATCACTTGTAACCACTCAGTATCTTTTGAAAACCCTCTATCACATCATCTACATGGCTTAATCATGCATCGAGTTGTCCATCTCTCATTGTGGGAACTTCAAAACCTTCATGCCAAACTCCTTGCCACACAAGCTTCACATTCGATTCTAGTCGTATTGGTCGGCTATTTGCCTTATTTGTATCCTTGCTGGCATCTGACGTAGACATCCAGTGTACCATGCAAGCCATATCCTTGTCCATGTGAGACGTTGTGCACATCACTCTGCCAAGTTCATCATGACTCGCATGTGGTTTCGTGTATGTTGTGTTTTAATCCATCGAAGTTTCCTTAACTTGCCTGCTTCACCGTTGTCACTTTGACCGCCCATTCGGTTGCCTCTATATGCAAACATCCTGCATATGTCCAGGGGTATTTTGGTGTTGTGTCACACCTCGAATCCACATCGACCACCGATTAAAATATTCACCAAGAAAGAAATAACATGTTAATTAAAATTTTAATATAACTGAATCCACACAAATTTATAATGAAATTGTATAGACAACACAAGTATAGTGAAAATAGAAGACAGTCTTAAGGACAATAAAATAAAGCATCATTTTTCTTTTTATTATATTATTATTTATTAATTTTTTAAATGTATTTATTTTTTATTATATTTTTTTATCATTAATTTCATTTTAATGTTTGTTTTAATTAATTTGAAATGCTTTATTATCACTCAAAATAAAATAGCAATATTAAACTTTATCATTACACATAAAACAACAAATGAAAGAAAACACAATAATTTAACAAAAAGAAACTGCTAACAAAAAAACAAAAAAATCATCGACAAGAAAATATCATCGAAAAGAAACTGATGATAAAATATCGTCGACAACAAATTGACAATAAAAATATCATCAACAAAAAATAAGAAAAAACTACAAATCCAAAAACCAGAGCATTAGACACTTAAAACAAAATACAAATGCCCGAATACCAAAATAAAAGGTGGGTCCCAAATTTTGGGGTACGTCGTGGAATAGCCACAATAGGACCCCATAATCCCTTAAAGAATGGGATCCACGTTCATTCTTTCCCAAAGATTGTTTTATCAAAAATCAATAACTTTCTCAATTCTATCATCATCTTAGAATTCCACAGTTCTATCATTAGTTTTTCCACAATTCTATAATCGTCTTAGAAATTCCATAGTTCCATCATAATCTTAGAACTTCCACATTTCTATCATTAGTTTAGAACTTCCATAGTTCTATCATAACTTAGAACTTCCTCAGTTCCTATCTATGAATGGTTACATCCATTCAATAAGCAAACCATGATTAAATGGCATACTAAGAGAAGTCCCTACTTCTCTTAGACATTCATTTAATTTCTAAGGGGCACTTTAAGATAATTCCATACTTTTATTAGACAATCTATCTTTACTTAACCAAAAATTTAGCATAGATTCAAGCACTTAAAAGTATCATTTAGAAACATAAATACATTCATCTATGTCATCCATATTTATTAACTATTTTCATTACAAAACAAGACCTTCTCATTTGTAAGGAAAACCAAGTTTCATTTTCCAAAATACAATAAAACTTGCCTTTCAAAAAAATATGCATTCATTAAATCAAAAGGGAGATTAATCCACTTAATCTCTTAGTAAATCCAAGAGGAGGTTAATCAAAAAGGGAGATCAATCCACTTAATCTCTAATTATTCCAAAAGGGGAGATTAATCCATTTAATCTCAAATTATTCCAAAAGAAGAGATTAGTCCATTTAATCTCTAATTATTCCAAAAGGGGAGATTAATCCATTTAATCTCAAATTATTCCAAAAGAAGAGATTAGTCCATTTAATCTCTAATTATTCCAAAAGGGGATATTAATCCATTTAATCTCAAATTATTCCAAAAGAAGAGATTAGTCCATTTAATCTCTAATTATTCCAAAAGAAGAGATTAGTCCATTTAATCTCTAATTATTCCAAAGAGGGGATTAATCTATTTATTCTCAAATTATTCCAAAAGAAGATATTATTCCATTTAATATCTAATTATTCCAAAAGGGAGATTAATCCATTTAATCTCAAATTATTCCAAAAGAAGAGATTAGTCCATTTTTTCCAACCCATTGAGTGCATCCATTACTTAACGAAGAATAGATTCACTATATATTCTCTCCCATAAGCAAGATCAATACTCAACTTAGAATACATGGATTTGAGAGGATCCCAAACACCTCTCAATACAATAAACACCTCCTAGACACCCCTTCTAGGAAAAGGTCATATTGAGTTTTACAATTCTTAACTTTGGATGGTATGAACTAGAGTTAAAGCCAGTGGCTATCCAAAGTTACTTTTCAGTTAATGTTGGAGAACCCAGTTGGCTGAAAGGTAATACAATGGCTCTAATACCTATCATAATTTTATAATAAGTTTACCTAAAAATCAATCCCTAGATTTCCCTAAACTTGCATCCATCAATTATGAACAAACCAAAGTATAAAATATGTATTAAAGGAGAAGATATTCTAAATCACCTAGTTACTCAAAGATAAAGCATGTATTAATGAAAAACATTCAAAGCATAGAAGGAAATAAATCCTTTAGGTATAAAATCAATTAGGAGGAAATTAAAAACATGAAAGGAGTCCACCCGAATTCTCCTCCTCCAATAGAAATAATTCTAATATTCCCAAGGTTTCCTTCCAAGATTTCCTTCTCATGCTTGCCCTCTCATGCTAGCCTACAAGTCCTCATCATGTTTTGCTTAGCCTAGTCTTTTCCTTGTGCTTCATTATAGCCTAACTCCAACTAAGCCCTCTTAGGCTTATATAAAGGCCTTCTTGAAAAATGCCTTTATTAAACTATTAATTTCTCCCTTTATGAGTCATAAAGGTGAGTTATTATTAAATGATAAAAATATCCTCCATTATGGCCCCCTTTTACTCTCCTCCATTAATTTGGAAAATGTTGCCATCAAAAGAGTTTATGCCTCCTATTTTAATAATGCTTTAATTAATATTCCATTTCTCCACCCTTGGTTTGGAAAGGGGGTCTATTTTGAAAAGAATTATTTAATTCCTAAGGAAATATGCCAATTCTCTACCTTTATGAGTCATGAAGGTGGATCAATATTATAATATTATAATATTAATAATATAATATATCATATTATATTATATATTATTATAATATTATTAATATAATAATATTATAATAATATATTTAATAATATGGACGAAGGGGTTTTAACAAATGTGGATCAACCAACCAGCTAGATACAAGGAATATAGAGATCAACATAGCAAACAAAAAAGGATCCACGAAACAGACAAACAATAAAGCTACATAATAATCGAGCAGGACAAACCCAAACTAAAACCATCAACACACTAGAGCTTTCACTATCAATAGCTAGAACCCCAAAAATACATCATGTCTCACGTAGGAGACTATACCTATAAAAAAAATATAGTCAAGCATAAACCCCTAGAAAGGACATCCAACAACAATAGCTATTTGTGGCATGAATTCTTCTATAATTCAAATTTAAAATTTAGCCACGGTTTAGGTACAGACTCTTGCGTTCAAAAAATTTTCCTAGGGGATCCCTACTACCATAGATCAGAGCCATTTGAAAACACAAATTATCTCCTCGAGATTTCATTGTCTATTTGATTTAATCCATCTAGGAAATCCTCCTACCAAATTGTGCATCTTTCCTACAGAAGTCCCAAGTTTGCTAAAAATTTTGTCGATCTATTTCCCTCCCTGTAAACATGCTTAATCTCAACAACTTCGAGGGTTAAAATCCATCTTTAGGTTTCAGAA
This sequence comes from Wollemia nobilis, assembly GCA_028583015.1. Lineage (NCBI taxonomy): Eukaryota > Viridiplantae > Streptophyta > Pinopsida > Araucariales > Araucariaceae > Wollemia > Wollemia nobilis. The sequence continues at coordinate 3,723,000 of JAQPPZ010017060.1, forward strand.
AGTTTATTCGCGATCATCCAAGAAGGGACCTGAACACCTTTGATCATATTAATGATATTGAGGGAATCCCCTTCAATAATTACCTTCTTACCATTCAAAATTTCTAGTTGACAAACCCCTTGAAAGAGAGCTCGCGCCTTCGTAAAATGATTGGTCTGATGATCTAAATTTTTAGTGAAAGCCAACAAAATCCTCCCATCAAAGTCTCTAACCAATCCCCCCACATCAGCTGGTCCCGAATTCCCTTTAGAAGCTCCATAAAAATTTAGCTTCAACCAAACAGGAGGAGGAGGTTCCCAAATAGTAGTCTGTCTAGTAGGAGCTTCAGGGTGATGATCAGGAGAATAATCTCTAAATACAAGAATCGACTCCACCGCCAACTCCCCAATAGAAGTGACCTTATCTAAAGGAATTGCATCCACATTTTCAACAATGGCAGCAATAACTTGAAGTGCCATGAACTCAGCTGGATGGGAGATATTTTTAAAGGCTCTAGAATTCCTCTCCTTCCAAATACGCCACCAAACATGAGGTAAACCAAAGGACCAAAAAGCTCAAAGATGCAAAGATAAAAAGGGAGACCTCCATTGAATGATCAAGTTAGACAACTTTGAAAAAACCCAAACCACACCAACAATCCTCAGGAACTAGGAGAAGATAGATTGAGAAAAGGGACAATCAGACAATAGGTGCATAGGTGATTCTTCAACACTACCACATAGGTAGCATCTATTTAGGATAACCAATCCCTTTTTCTACAAATTATCCAATGTAAGGCACTTCCCTTGAGCTGCCAACCAAAATAAAACATTAACTTTGGGGGTAAGACCCTTCAACCAGATATTACTAATGGGAAACCAGGGATCAAAGGGAACATCTAACAATAGGTAGGCTGACTTAATAGAAAATCAACCATCCTTCTTAGCCCCCCACACCAATTTGTCTGGCCTATCCTAGTTAGGAATAACCATCCACTTTAGGATATCCATCAGAGCTTTTAATGCAATTTCTTCTTCCTACAAAATCCCTAGAAGAACAAAAGGTTTCCAGCATTTTCTATCATTAACAGAGACAATGAAGTCACATACCTTTGGCCCAAAAGCTTAGCTTGTGATTGGTTCCACCAGACTTAGGTGAGGATATGATTCTAATGGTCTATCAACTACCCAAGTGTCTTTCCAAAAATTAATGCTCTACCCATTACCTAACACCCATCTTCCCCCCTTTACGATATCAGAGTGGTTGTTAACAATGTTGCGCCAGAATGTTGAGCCAAGGGCAGGACTTGGGTCTATGAGAAAATTACTAGTGTTACCTAAATATTTGGCTGACAATATTTTAACCCAATTAACATTATATTTTTGAACCAATATCCAGCCCTATTTAGCTATTAGTGCTCTATTTAATATTTTCATTCTTCTTAATCCCAAACCTCCCAACTCTTTCCTACTACACACCTAATCCCACGCCACAAGCGAGAATTTCTTCTTCTCCTCAGAACCAGACCAGAGAAAGGATCATTGAATTTGTTCAATTTTTCGAAGAATCTTTCCCAAAATATAGAAGAGAGAAAGGAAGTACATTGGTATGCTCTATAGAGTAGACTTAACTAGCATAATTTTACCTACTTGGCTCAAAAGTATCCCTTTCCATCCCACCAATTTTCTTTGAACTCTTTCTACAACCGGTTCCCATAGAGAAGTCTTAATCCCCCATTTGAACATTGGCAATCCTAGATAAACCAAAGGAAGGGATTCAATCTCACATCCCAAGATCTCAATAATTTTCCTCTACCTACTAGGAGGAGTATTCAGGAAGAACACCTTACTTTTTCTCAAACTCACTTTCTTCCCAACCACTCTTTCATAGTCCTGGAGGATCTCTTTGATAGCTCTGGCCTGAGGGATTGAAGCTAAAAAGGATAATAATGTGTCATAAATAAATTTATGGTGTGATATCAGGTCAATGGTAGTTGTAGGTTTGATTCCCACCACTATGGGATTCACCTTTAGAGCTCTTCCCAAAGACTCAACCAATAAAATAAATAGATACAGAGACATAGGATCCCCTTGATGAATGCCTCTACAACTGCTAAAGTAACCAACCGGTGATCCATTAACTAAGATTGAGAATTTTGCTAATGATATACAAGCTCTGACCAATCTAATCCAACAAGGCTTGAAACCAAATTTCCCTAGAACTCTAAGAAAAAAGCTCCATGAGACCCGATCATATGCTTTATTCATATCAAGTTTGAGGAAAGTTCTTGGCCTTCTACTTTTATCTATAGAATGAATCAACTCATGCACTACAATAACACCATCTAAAATTTTTCTGCCTACTACAAATCCACTTTGAGGATGGTCAATAATTGTTGGAAGGTATACTTTGAGCCTGTTCACCATAGTTTTAGTGAGAATTTTAAAAAGTGTATTATAGAGGCTAATGGGCCTAAAATCAGAGTAATATTTAGCACCCACCAACTTTGGGATAAGAACTATAAATTTTGAGTTTACATCAACCAAAATTAAATTAGACTCCTAAATTTCCCTCATAGTTGAATAGATGTCACCACCAATGATGTGCTAGAACCTCTGAAATAAAATAGGAGGAAAGTCATCCAACCTCAGAGCTTTTAGACCACCCATAGAGAAGACAATGGCCCTAATTTCCTCATCTCGAAAGGGAGCACAGAGGTATTCATTCATATCATCTAAAACTAGGGTGGGGATGTGGTGCAATAGCCTCTCTTCAGCTTGAAGATCCCTATCATCCCTAGAGTAGAGGAGGGTTTTGAAAAACTCGATCACTTATTTCTTTATTTCTATAATATCCTTCGAGATAACACCATCTGATTTCATAATTTCTCTAACTCTATTATTGCTCCTATGCCTTAAGGTGGATGTGTGAAAGAATTTTGTGTTCCTATCACCTTCATAGAGCCAGAGGGATCTTGATTTTTGATGCCACAAAATTTCTTCATCCACCAGCACGTTATGGAAATTTGCTAACAATTTTCTTTCCCTATGTTTATCCCCTTCAGTCACCTCTCCTAACTCCAAATTTAATTCAACTTCCTTTAACTATTCAACCAACTATTTTTTCCTCTAGAACACATTCCCAAAAATGTACTTGTTCCAAACCTTAAGATTAGCTTTAACAAATCTGAGCTTTGAAGCCACTTGAGAAATAAGAGGGCCTGAAAAACCCTAAGACCACCATTCCAGAATTCTAGATTCTAAGCCCTGATGTTGCAACCACATTACCTCAAACCTGAAGGGTCTAGGAAAAAACTAGAGTTTGGAACTTTTTCAAACACTAGAGGATTATGATCGGACCCCACTTTGGGGAGAGAGCAAAGGGATGCATCTCCAAACACTAGAAGACCTTCCTTGGAGACTAACACCCTATCCAACCTAATTTGAATATTTTGATTGCCCATATGCCTGTTACTCCAAGTGTATTTAGACCCCTTCAAATCCACATCCATCAATTCCTGATTATTAATAAATGCAACAAAATCCTCCATACTTTTAGAACCAAAATCACTACCACCCTTTTTATCCAAAGGGTATAAGGGGGTATTGAAGTCCCCAACAAGAATCCAAGCTTCCCCCTTGAAAATTTCTCTCATAGAGCTCAGAGATTCCCATAGTAGATTCCTGTTAGGGGCTATATTAGGGGCATAAATATTAGACATAATCCATATCTACCCAGATTCCTTACTATAAAATAGAATATTAATCACTCTATCAAAAATAAATAGAATGGATCCATCCAGTTTCTTAGGGTCCCATAGACAAAGAAGACCCCCAAAAGCTCCATTGGTAGAATTTGTTGCAAAACCCACCTCCTTCCAAACTAATTTTTTAACTACCTCTACATTAGAACTATCCATCTTAGTTTCTTGAATAAATATAACATCAGGTCTTACCTCTCTCCTGAGTGTCACCAAAATTTATTGCTTGGAGGGCCCATTCAGGCCTCTGATATTCCATGATAACAACTTCATCTTCAAGATTTGGAGCTATTATTCCCACTCGAAGAACCGGGGGAGCTACAAAATGTGTCAAGTTTTAGTTGTTTACCTTTGCTATCCTTCTCTTTCTCAAACTTCAATTGGGATTGGAGTCCATCAACAATTTTTGACTTTGCCTCATGGATCCTCAATGCTTTGTTAGAGGGTTTCCCTACCTTATGATTACCTCTGACATCCATCTGACCTTTTTGGGTACTTCTAGTTTTGGGTCTAGAATTGGCTATGTTCCGAAGAGCCCACCCTTAGGCACGATGACCATTTCAACTCGAGTAGGGTTGGTGACTCCTGACCAGGAGCCTCACTAGGCTTTTGGGGGGAGCAAAGTTCTTCTATGACTGGCTCCTCAGTGAGTAAGCTTTGATAGGAGTTATGAAGGAACTTCGAAGGGATTAAAGTCTTCATCACCAAGTCTTCTAGGAGAACCTGGTCTAGACTTCTACCACTAGATGATTTCCTATTATTCAGTTTTCAATACTATTTTGTAACCTATTTAAAGGCTATAGTTTCAAAACTATAAGCTAATGAAATATTTGCAATTTGATTGAATCCTGAATTCCTCTTCACATTGGCATCAAAGTTGGAGGAAGGATTTGGGAGGAGGAATTGATTTTTTTTAACTCGCTGGAGAAATCAAGCGCAGGAAGCACAATTTGGTGACTTCATTATTTTTTTTCCTCCTCCAATTCCCTAAGTTTTCCTATAGTTTTTTAATTGCATTTCATTAATCCATTACCGAAGGCAGAGGAGGTGGTGAAATTATTCATTTTTTATGGGCCACATCACCCCCCTCGGTAGTACAAGGTCACAACTGGGCCCATAGGCATTTTGACTGACTATATTCATTTCCCCTGCTAGGCCATGCCCAGGCAGATGATCGACCAAGCAGCTCTTTACTACCAACGATTGCGCCTACGGACCAGACAGATCTAAGCTGTCAGCCTGATCATGCCCAAAATGCATAGGATATTATGCCCAAGGGCTTGGGAGGAGCCCTTTTTTGGCTCCTGTCCATAGGGCCCACACCCCTAGGCAAGCCAGTGGGATCGCTTTGAGGGTAGGAGTGCCCTCACGCTCCCATGTGGCTTCTCCAACCCGAGCGTGGTTTGAGGACAAGAATTCCCTCACACGCCCAGGAGATTCCTCTAGACATGTGGCAGAATCACATCGAGCCACCTAATCTTAGTAGCTAGAATTCTAGATTGACTTAGTTCGACATGTGGAACACACGTCGAGGTGACATGTGGTGAGGTCAGACAACTAACGTGGACCTACTGGATGAGACATGTGGCGAGGACCAACTGGAAGGTGACACATGGCACAACAAGTAGAGGGAGTGAGACAACATAGTGACAAATGGCACCAATGTGAACAGGAATTCAGGATTCAATCAAATTGCAAATATTTCATTGTTTGAAGTTCTTGTAACAAAAGGAGGGAATTTTCTAGTGTAAAATTGCCTAGGAGGCAATATTTGTAAATCCTTCACAAAGCTTCTTAAGTTGCACATGTTTTTGCAATTAAGGGGGGATATACATTTCTTTTCTTCACAATTTTTTGTAAAAAGAGAAGAAGACTTATAAGGGTGCATTTTCGGCATCGTCCGACACCTTAGTCATGCTTCTTTCATAAATTAATTACATGTTTTGCAACAAGAAGGGGGGAGCTTATAAGGGTGCATTTTTGGCAGTGACCGACACCTTAGCTACCTTATCTTTTGCAAAATCATATTGTAAATGAATGAACCTCGTATGAAGTGATCTATTCTACTACACCTAGCGATTGCAGCTAGAATTCTATATTGACTTAGTTTGACATGTGGCACACACATCGAGGTGACATATGGCGAGGTCAGACAACTGATGTGGACCTACTAGATGAGACACATGACAAGGACCAACCGAAAGGTGACATGTGGCACAATAAGTAGAGAGAGCGAGATAACATAGTGATAATTGGCACCATCTGGCCATTGACATGTGTGTGAGAAAATTTTGGATTTTTGACAGTGAGCAGCCACATGGCATTCAATCATTCATCGGGTAGAGTGACATGGAGGAAGGTCAACACGTGGAGTAGCGATTGCCCAAAGTAATCATGCGTTATTTGAACGTGCTTAGGCTTTTAAAATCCTAATTCATCTTTTATGGGATGAATGTGGGATAAATCCCATAGAGTCATTCCAAAGGCTCGGTCCGCCTTAACACAAAGCACGTGGGGACAGTTTTCAAAGTCGTCCCAGTAGTGTAGTGGTCAAGGCATAGCCTTGACAAACGTGATGTCTCACGTTCGAATCTGCGCGCCAACATTTTTGCAAAGGGCCTCTCCAAAAATCATGCCATTTGGTATTTTTCATTATTTTTTTATTTTCTAAAGTTTTTTTTATGTTTTTTATAAATATTTTTTATAGATTTTTTTTTATATAGTTTAGCACAAATTGGCATAAATTAATCAATTTTTAACCTTTTAAGTTGATTTTTTTTCCCCAATTGCTTTATTATATGAATTATTCATCTTTAAAAATATTTTTAAGCATTAAAACTTAGAAAATATTTAAAGAAAACTATTTTTTTTTGCAATAATTCCACTCCATTTCTATTGTTTTCTCCAAATATTGGGGATAAAGAGACATAGGAACAACTCATTTTATTGCAAAAACAAAGGCCATATTCAACATTTTTTTTTTAAAGTCATTTTCGAGTGTTGAAGACAAAAACCAAGTCATGTGTCGTTTGGTCTGGAAGCCTATCAAACGTGGGTCGTGTGTCGACTTGTCTAGGAAGGAGTGCTTGAATTGTTAATTTTGCAAAATAGAGGGAGGAAGACAACATTGTACTTCTTTTGCAAAATTGTAAAACATAGTAGGAGACATCAAAATATCATTTTTTTGCACAACACACATTAATATTTTGTTGCAAAAATTAAAAAGGTGCGTTTTCGATTTTACTCGACACCTTCATTGGCAAATTAGGTGCATTTTTGGTTGCATCTAACACCTGGTGATAAGAATTTTATGGGTATTCTTGTTTGATTATTGCATTATTTTTTTTGCAATTATAAGTCAAAGAATCAAGAACACACTAAACCCCAAAATTTCACAAATTTGTGTAAATCCTTACATAGATTTAAAGCCAAAATTCACTTGATATTCTCTCCTAAATCAACAAAACACCTAATTCACTCTTATTTGTTTGGCTTAATTTCCTCAAACTTTTCATCCTTCTTGAAGGGTGTTAAGGCAGGTGCCATTAAATATCTCTTTGAGTGAGTTATATTTTGGTAATCTTTTTTAGGGTAATAAAAAAGAAAGAACAAGTTTTTGAAAATAAGGAACCTTAAAAATTTGCAATCCTTTGCACTAAAGGGGGATAATTCCTTTCTTCCTTCAAAACACAAATTTCTGACAAGAGAGAAATAAAACTTGTAAAGGCAATCATAAAAGTAGAAGCCATAAAAATTATACCTTTTATTTTAGACTTCATAATAGCAACCATGCTTGAAGTTCTTACAATAAGGAAGGATGATTTGGTGAACTTTTTGATAAAATTGCCTAGAAAGCATAGTTTTGCACAAATTGTAAAAATGACAACCATGACACCATTCAGTGTTGGTTTCAAAACAAGCAAAACTAAAATGGCAAAGGCACATCACAGAAACTATCTTTCTAGTGAAGTGTCTCATTTTCATTCTGGTTCAAAGAGAGCAAACAGAGTGCTCATTGCTAAGATAGTGTTGTAGAGGGAAATCACATTTTGTCACCTTAAGAAAATCACCATTTCCTCTCTCTCTTTTTTAGGCTTCATAAATAGCATAAGTTTTTGTTTGAAGTACTTATAATAAAGGGGTGTTTGTACCTCTTTTTAGGCTTCATAAATATCAAACTCTCATTGTTTGAAGTTCTTGTAATAAAAGGAGGGAATTTTCTAGTGTAAAATTGCCTAGGAGGCAATATTTGTAAAATCCTTCACAAAGCTTCTTAAGTTGCACATATTTTTGCAATTAAGGGGGGATATACATTTCTTTTCTTCACAATTTTTTGTAAAAAGAGAAGAAGACTTATAAGGGTGCATTTTCGGCATCGTCCAACACCTTAGTCATGCTTCTTTCATAAATTAATTACATGTTTTGCAACAAGGAGGGAGCTTATAAGGGTGCATTTTCGGCAGCGACCAACACCTTAGCTACCTTATCTTTTGCAAACTCATATTGTAAATGAATGAAACTTGTATGAAGTGATCTATTCTACTACACCTAGCGATGGCAGCGGTTGGTTACCCATGCAATTTGGTTGGATGACAATATTACAATAAGGGCATTCGTTGATGTGAAGACAAAGTGAGGAATGACCCATTTTTTGCTTAGGAGAAGCCAGAGCACTATGACAGAGCAAGAACCAGCAGATCAAGACCTTTTTTTACTATATTAGGATAGTTATATACTTTACCCAAATATTGTTGTATAGGAGGATAGGTATGCATTACCCAAATAATGTAATAAGGGGGGATGTTAGAGTAATATTCCATTCTTTGGCATATTTACCCTTTTTACTTTGATAGGTACAATAGCTAGTATATTGCATTACACTAGTTGAGTAGATTATTACATTTACTTTTCTACTTTTACCATGTAGATATTTACTTTCTTAAATATCTAATGGTTGATTTGGTAAATATCCTAGGTGGAAGAGTTCTATTCATAATTCTCTTCCTCTCAACAGAATATTTAGCGTGATTTCCTATTATTTAGTTTTCAATACTATTTTGTAACCTATTTAAAGGCTATAGTTTCAAAACTATAAGCTAATAAAATATTTGCAATTTGATTGAATCCTGAATTCCTTTTCACACTAAAGGTCTTGTTGCATTATCATCAAAATCAGGATTGCATCAATCACCATCACCTTCATTGGAAAGTAGGTTCTCACCCCCTTTAGATTTAAAATTTTTCTAAGTGCCAAAAGACCATAGATCACATCCATCGCATCCATAAAATGTTGCTATTGCTCAGAACTACCCTTGAACTTCTCCACTATTTCTCACCTTCACTTCCCTAGCATTGCTCAACACTACCCTAGAACTTATCCACTATTGCTCACATTCAATACGTTAGCACTATTGCACTCACCTTCGCTACCCTAACACTGCTCAACACTGCACTCGCCTTCGCTGCCCTAGCACTACTACACTCGACTTCGCTGCCCTAGCACTGTTGCACTTACCTTCACTATCCTAGAACTCCTACAATCACTTTCACTACCCTAACACTGCTCAACACTGCATTCACCTTCGCTACCCTAGAATTGCTACACTCTTCTCTCCCTTTTCTTCCCTAATATTGCTCAACTTTCCTTTATTAAAAGGTGTTTTAAGAAATGATATTTCCTTCATTAAAAGGTGTTTTAAGAAATAAGATTTCCTTTATTATTTTATCTTTTTAAATTTAGCCCTTTCTTAGCCACCATTTAGGCCTTCCTCCTTCATCCATTTGGAGGGGATTCCTAATCCATTAGCTCTTTCTCTTTTTATCCATTTTCCCTAATTCAAAAGGTCTACTACGAAAACAGTAAAGTGCCTTAATTTAATCAATATTGAATTTCCATTAGCAAAGATACCAATCCTCCTCCATTCATTTGGAGGAGGGATCAATTTGGTAAACTATTATTTTATTCCAAGGGAAAGATGCTCTTTCTCCTCCATTGTTTTGGAAGGGGTCTTTGTCACCCAATTCCAACTCAATTTTCTATTTAACAAAAATAGGCTAAATAATCAAATCATCTAATTAAAGCTAATCACAATTAATTAATTAAACTTATAATTAATATTAAATCATATAATTAAAGATAATCACAATTAATTAATTAAACTTGTAATTAATATTAAATCATCATTAAGACCATTATGGATCTTCATCCATCTTTTCCTTCTTTCTCGTCCTTAGTGGTGACTCCCTTGTCCACTCTATCCAAAGGATTCCTATTCCTACAACCATGCAGACTAATGCAAACTATCAATAGTATCATATTATTAAATAAACTAATCATATATTGCAAATAATCAACTTAAAGTCATTTAAGTTGATTTATCTTCAAAATAACATAACAATTCATAAGTCCATCGTATGAAAAAGCTTTCCAAGGGAAGGTCATGATAGTTTCCTAGTTGCATAAAGGTTGTAGCCCAAACCAAAAACCAACACTAAAATCCATCATGGAATAATATAAAAGGTAAATAGGCTATCACAGTTGTAGAAATTCCAACACCCACTCATACTTCCCACCACTTTAGATTTAGAACAATGTATTATTTCCAAGATAGTTGGCATCAAGTAGTAGATCAAGAGGGAATGATAAGAGAAAAAATTATTCTAACTACCCAAACTATGACATCCACTCAAGGTCTCAACTATTTTGTTAAAGAAATGTACTATATCTAAAAATTGGCCCATGAGGCTCTATATTGGGAAATCCCCCTTGGAAAAAGCCCTCTATATGCACCATTAATGTTATCTAACGTACTATGTTTGTATAGGTATTAAAAAATCCTTAGCTGGAACATCAATATTAAAATAATGGGTAGCTTTTTACCTCAGCCTATGAATGGGACTATCTTTCACTCAAAGATGTAGTTTTTTCATAAATTCCCTCTCATCACTTCCCCTTATTTAGTTTCTTTTTCCAAAAAAAAGGAAAAATAAATAATATTAAAAATAGAGAAAGAGAAATCCCCATCTCACTTGAGTTAAAATCTCACAAAAGACACTTGGATTCCCACTTCTTTCAATATATTTCTTACATGATCAATTTAAGATATCTCTAAGATCAATGGTTTCTTTCCCAAAGCTAATAAGATGAGATTTCAACCTAGGAATACAATGATAGGAATACAATTCCTATAATCTAGACTAATTTTAGGGTAGGTGGGAGTTTCATTCCTTATTAACTCCATATTAAATTAATAATAAAGAGTTTGTGCCATAATCCCATCAATAATCTCTATTATACAATTGCATTATATACACAATAGTTTTCTTAGATCAGAAAAACCACATACTCCTTGTGATTTCTATTTATAACTAGATCTCACATGGTTTGTGTGTAAGTGGTTTTAACCACTTTGAACTTATTAGATGCTAATGTAATAATTCTCCAACTTTCTTGCCCTTGTTAAATCATGATCCAAACATGGGAAGGAACACTAACTAAAAATTTAACTATGAATAGGGACATACTCAGTTATCCATGATTTTTCAACACACGACTACATAGGGACATACACGTTATCCAAACTATCAAGGTTGTAAAAATGGATACACATGACCATTCATAACACCTTGATTGGGTAAATACACAACCAATCACAAATAATTGAATAGGGTCATACACACAATCCATACAAAAATTGTGAATAGGGACACACACGACCATTCACAATACCTATAATTGGGGACATACATAACCAATCATAATCAACTGGATAGATACATACACACTATCCATACATCAATAGTTGTAAACAAGTACACACATATCCATTCATAATATCTATTATTAGGGATATACATAACCAATACTTATAACTACATAGGGACATATTCACTATAATTACATCAAAAATTGTGAATAGGAGCATACAATACCATTCACAACATATGTTATTAGGGAAATATACAACAAATCACTAACATTTGGATATTGTTTAGAAGAGATACTCATCCTCTCTTTCCTAAAGGAAATGCTCTTTGTCAAGTGTTGTAAGTTCACATTCTTCATTTGCAACCATCATCCTATTTGGTTTCAATTTTATATTAATCATATCCTTGGCTTGCTTGTTTGATGTAGTTCATCATTATATCCCCCCTTTGTTTGTAGTAGAAGAACATAAATTGGTCTATGTATTAAGAATACTTTCTGAATTATATATTCTTTACAAGTAATAGCTTATCTTAATTCATCGAATCAATTTTCTTAATTTGATTTGCTTTGTCAATCAAAGTTGATATTACATCTTCCAAGGTAGGGTTGATTTTGTTCAATGTGAATACAATATTGGTATAACTTGAAGTCATGCTATTTAACAATATAACTTTTTCATCATCTTAAAATTGATTCCATCTAGTTGATTCATCAAGGATCAAAACTTACTAATGTGTTAGATGATATTTTCATCTTTATTCATCTTTAATCCGAATAGTTTCTACTTAAGTGTCATCTCTACACTTGATGATTATGACTTGAACAAAGTATTGGGATATGTCCAAACTTATTTTTCCATTTTTGAGAGATCTATGTGATGTAGGTAAGCATTTTAGAGTCTAATATACCAATCATTGCTATTGCTCTTATATTCTTTGAATTTCATTTTATTGCTTCTTTAGGAGTTTGTGATGTTGGTGCAATTTTGTTCATGACATCCCAAAGATCCTTCTCAATTAGAAGCAATTGGAGCTTCACTTGCCATGTGTGAAAGTCTCATCCATTTAATTTCTCAATCAATGTGGCCTTGTCCATGAGGAATTATTTTTCACCACCTAGTTCGGACAATCATCCATGTCATTGTCAAATTACGATCCTTGTCTTCATTAATCTATTGGTCACCATAGGCACAAATATACTCTCCCCTCCAATAGCATCAAAACTATATAAGGTAATCCAAACTATGAATGAGCATCTCACCCTCAATATTCATAAGTCATTACCTCACTTGGTGAAAAGGTGGTCATGAGTGAAAATATAGATAGAAAATATCATGCACCATGTAGGAGGCAATAAGATACATTGACAAAGAGAACACCGATGGAAAGAGAGTTAGCATATGCCACATTAATGATTCACCAACCTTGGTCAATGAAGGAATAATGGAGCTATTGGTCATCAAGGCACTTTCATAATAGAATATAAAATTCAAGAGCATAGTGGTGGGACAAGTTGAGTCCCTTTGGGACCAAGTATGCTAAGGTACACGTGAAATTTCCTAGGTCAAGTCCCTTTGTGCTAATGCACACCCCACAAATCTCAATAACTGCAAGACATAGCTCTTCAAAGACAATTAGATAGGTGAAATAGGAGCTAATTACCAAGGTAAGGTCTACTGAAGAACTCTCCACCCAATGAATAGATGAAGTACATAGATAAGTCAAATAATATGGAAAATCACATAGGTAAAGAACATATCCTACAAGTAAGGAAGACTCCAATGGTGCAAGTTGTCTATTATGCTTTTCAAATGATAGTTGGAGAATTGAGAAAGTATATATAGAAATTTCTAAATAAGGGATTGCCTAAGGTGCTCTTCTATCAAAGACAACTCTATAGATGTTTGTCAAGACCCTCCTAGATGGACCTTTTTGATATGAAAAACAATGTATTAACTGATAATGCTTTAATACTTGATTTTATGCAATTAAGCAGCTATGCAATATTAATAGATATTAAATAACATGATACCACTAACAAATTGCCAATGTGTAGGATCAGGTGCACTCGTAAGTGGAATAAGTTGAGTCATCTACCAAATGCGAGGGTACTTGAGGTTGGGGAAGTGATGATAAAGAAATTCAAAGATAACAAGGATGGATACCTTCATACAGACATGCATTCAATTAAGGGATAATAATAAATAGTTAGCCACATTGAGCCCCAAACTGATAGCCTAGTAGCTATCATAAGTTCTAGAGGCAAATACAGGTGACTATATTGATGGAAAGACTCCCTCTTTTTTTTCTACACTTGCTTGATTATATTTCTTTTTTTTGGTAGGTAAAATATTTTAATTAATTTCCAGGTTGAAGGGACCCAATCCCGAATACATAAGGCATTCATAATTCTAATAATACAAAATTTGAAACATCCTAGAACCAAACATATGAACATGGAGACTACCAATAGCCTATAAAATCTTCAAACGATCTAACTCCAGGAACTAAACAAAAAGATTAAAACAAGCATACAGACTTAAATCCATGACCAGGTGGACCAACATCACCACATATTTCAAAAATGTATGAGAAAAACATCCACCAACTACCCCACTTTCAGTGCTACTAGAAATCATCTTCATCCTCATGTTTAACAGTATTGTTTTGGCTCTTTGTAAGGAGAGCATTGAGGGCAGATGAGAGTTTATGAAGCTTCTTAATGATGTCCAAGAAGATGATGCATGCCTCCTTGACCATATTGACTGCTATCATTAGTTGCTCCACTACACTAGAAACGTGATCGATGATCCTGGTTCGAAGTGCATCACTATCATCAGACCTGTCATCTTCCTCCTCATCCAAAATAACCTCGAGCATGGATTGGGTTCCATTAGCACCTTTGCTTTTTAGGAATAATGAACTTCTATGAGGAGAGGGGTGAGCAGATTTTCTTTATCTCCTCAAGGGTCTACTTCTGAATTCAATTGCATTGGACTCCACTGGGACTGAATCCTTGGGATTTGATGGGCTACCTTCCTCATCCTTATTTTTGGCCCGATTGGGATTGACTAAAAAAACTCTTGGGAGACTAGAATAAGGGGTGGTAGACTACAGGGGCACTTTAGCATAAGGACCATTAGATAGGGGAACAACACTAGAGGGCTCAATTGGAGGATTTAGATTATGGAAATTAGGAACAGAAGTTGGTTCAGGGGTGGACATAGTAGTCTGAGGAGACATAGTGGGCCCAATAGTAGGTTGGGACAAGAGAGCATGTTTATAAATAATGAGGAATAAACCTTGGTGTGAAGGATACTTGGATGTTTTCTTATCCCTATAGTTTTCTATGGTAAGGCTCATGGACCAAAATAGGAAGTCAAGAATGCTAATAGGCTTGATATCTCATAGATGATTAACAAAGGTGAGGTGGAAGGATCGGAGGGGACTGTTAACATTGTCCACAGTGATATATTGCATAATGGGGATAATAAATGAGTCCCAGGGGCAAGGAAGAGAGGATTGAACAACTCCCCCCTTGACCCAGGCCAAATCCTTACCTTTTTTAGGAAAGTTATCTATTTCTTCTTTGAAGTTATGGCAGTCCCATCTCACCGACCTGCCCTTGGAAGAAAACCCAAAAATTTCAGCCAAAATATGGATATTTACCTCAATTTGGATCCCTTGAATCTGAACCTTGCCATCATTCCATGAACTGACAAACTTACTAGTGACTCCATCATCAATACCACCAAAGATATTGAAGAAGGGATTGAATCCCTTGGCTCCAAGCAAAGCATCAGCAACAGGGTCAATTTGCAATGCGAAAGGCTTGAGAATGGCCATAATATCAAATAGGTGACAACATTAAAAGAACCAACACAAGGAAACAATGAAAAGGATGCCAAATAACAAATGAACATGGCCAAGAAGGAGGTGGATTATGAATGTGTACCAAAGGTTGTAGAAAAAGGGATTAAATTATAGAAGGCACTTTTCGATGTAGTTTGGAAACCCAACCATAGGATAATGACAATGGAACACATCAGCAAGGGCACGGGGAAGGGAAACGGTTCAAAAAAGGATGAGGAGAAGAGGGATGGTAGGGTTGAAGGAACCGACTAACAAGGTGGAGCAAGCATCATGAATGGTGAATAGGTGATGGATATGGAAAAGCTAAAAGGTGGATTTAGCATGATGAGAGAGAAAGGGGTGGATGAAGTGGAGGCACGAGGCTTTGGGAAGATACCAAAAGGACTCAAA
The DNA here is from genome assembly GCA_028583015.1 of Wollemia nobilis. NCBI lineage: Eukaryota > Viridiplantae > Streptophyta > Pinopsida > Araucariales > Araucariaceae > Wollemia > Wollemia nobilis. The sequence goes on from JAQPPZ010017060.1 coordinate 3,738,709, forward strand.
AGCTACTATGTTTTTTAAATGAACCTCTTGGAAAGAGATACCATCAAAATTTTGAGAGGTAATGATTAAATGGAAAGGTGAACATTTGTCCTTGGTGTTAATGGGAACACCCGTGGTGTTGAGGAAAATACCTTTGGAAAGATACTTGCTATCATTAGAAATATTTCTCAACATAATTTTTAGCAGCAGTGATGATGTCTTGAGGGAATGGATCTTCCCACACAATGAAATCTTTTTGATTGGCTGCCCTATTAGCCAAAAAATCTGCAATCCTATTGGCCTCTCTAAATACATGATGAATTGTGTTGAGCAGAAGTTGCCTAAGAATAGATTAGCTCCCCTGTATAATGTTTTGAATATTCCACCCTACCTTGGTGTTATTCTTAACATTATTAATCATATTTAGAGAATCCCCATAAAATATTATTGGGTTAGGTAGTCCTTTTCTAATATATATACTCCTCTAGATAGCATGAGCTTCAACATAGGTATTTGACTGAACTCCCAGGTTTTTAATGAATGCTCTAATGATCTTTCCCTCATGGTCTCAGATGATTCCTCTAGCTCCAACATATCTGGGATTACCTTTAGACAACCCATCAAAATTTGCCTTGAGCCACCCTAGAGGGGGAGTTCCATTTGGTGTTGGCCTTGCAGTTGGCATGAGTAGCGGGTCTGGAGCACTCATATGCAATTTTCAATGATTTAAATAGATGGGATTCCAATCCAAAAGCAGGGGTTTTTGGATAGAGGATCAAATTTGCATTCTCTATAGCAAAGCATAAATCTTTATTAACCATCACTTTTGGATCCCTATATTGGTCTTTAAATATTTTGCTATTGCGCTCAAGCCAAATTTACCATAGGGTATGATGCAGCAAGGCTTCCCATAGGTTCTTGACTCTAGGATTTTGAAACACTTGGAGTCATTGGGTAAAAAGGTCAACAATTTATTGGGGCCAGACCCACTTGACCTGAAACATATTCAATAGAATTGAGAAGGCAATGTAGGCAAAGGGACACTTGTTCAATAGGTTTTGTGTGGATTCCCAAGCTTGTAAACACATATAACATCTATTAGGCATCATGAAACCCATATTTATAAGGTTTTATATAGTGAGGATTCTATTTTTAATGGCTAACCATGATAAGTATACAACTTTTAGAATGCTATGCTTGAGCTATATTCTCTTGACAACGGTGGGGGCAATTTGATTATGCTACAGGTCTTGAGGGAAATCAAGCAAGAGGAAAGCAGACTTGACCAAAAATGTACCATCATCACAACATTTCCAAAAGTGTTTATCTTTTTCTTGGGCCATAGGGATGAAGCTTGATATGAAAATTTCTTGCAATAAAATGATAGCTCTGTCAATATTTGCATCATTTGTGCTGAAATATAGTTGCTTCCACTTAGGGCAGCCCTAATTTTACACAATAAAGTCAGCAAATTTTGGTCCAAACTTGAGATCAGTTAGGGGCTTGAGAATAGCAATTTTTGGTTCATTGATAAGAGGATCATCCCTAGCCCATGGATCATGCCAAAAATTAATAGTTTTCCCATATTCGAGCTACCATATGACTCCTTTTTAAAGCAGGGGTCTAGTTTGAATGATTAAGTTCCAAAAGTGAGACCCTATTTGAGGAACTTCATCATATCTAAAGGAGTGATGTTGCAAATATTTCCTTTTAACAATTGAGATCCATTCTAGATTTTCATTAGTAAAAACTTTCCAAGCCTTCTTAGCTAAGAGAGCATGATTCATTTTGTTGATTCTTCGAAACCCAAGGCCACCCTTATCCTTCAGAGAGCAGACTTTGTCCCAAGCCACTAAATGGAATTTTTTTTTATTGTTAGCTCCAGTCCACAAGTTACATTTTTGAATTTGCTAAATCATGGTCCCAACTACTGTAGGGATTTAAAACACTGATAAAAAATAAACAGGTATGCTTTCCCTGATGTTCTACTTGGAGCCTTTCCCTGATGTTCTACTTGCTTTCAAATATATTACCAAAAATTTATTTATTCCATACCTTCAGTTTATTTTTTATAGATAATAATTTTTGAGTAACTTGGCCATTGAAATATCTTGGAAAACTCTCTCCCAACCACTCAGCAATGCATTATTTTAAGTTAGGTTGTTGGTTCTAAATTGCCTCAAAATGAAAAGGAGTTTTGAAAGGTGGTATGTTGGCAAATTTGAATATTAGGGGACTATTATCAGACCTAATATTTGGCAAGGCTTGCAAACTAGCATCTCCAAACATAAGTAAAACATCCTAAGAAAGAAAAAAATGGTCAAGCCTTTCCTGAATGTGATCAAGCCCTACCCTTCTGTTGCTCCAAGTAAATTTGGATACCCTTAGCTAAAAATCCATTAGCTCATTTGTATCCACAAAATTATTGAAGTCTTCTGTGATCTTGGGAGTAATTTCTTTCCCTTCTTTTTTCTCATAAGGATATAGTGGAGCATTAAAGTCCCTAGCAAGGATCCAAGGGATATTTATAAAGGCATATCACATCTAAGTGAGGGTATTCCATAGGTTCAGTCTATCCTGAGGGACATTCAGGGCATAGACATCCGTCAGAACCAAAGATTGCCTTGAAACTAAATCATGAAAAAATATATTGGAAATTCACCCTTCACTAGAAATCACTCTTCCTTCCACCTTGGTTGGATCCCAAAGGCAAAGTAGTCCACCAGATGTTCCAGAGGCAGGGCTGAAAGAAAATTCACATTTTTTCCATATGATTTTGGTAACTTTAGGAGAGGACTGTATTCCTAATTTGGTCTCTTGCATTAGAAAAATTGTAGGTTTTTACTCCTTTAATATTGAAGCAGCAATTCTATGTTTCGCTGCTCCATTTAACCTTCTTACATTCCAGGAGAGGATTCTAATTTGGAACTCTTGGAGGGTTTTCTACCTCCTTTGTCTTGTTGTGCAGGAGGTTTGGGTTTCTTTGATTCTTCTCCATTGGAAGTTACCATTTCCTAAAAGAGAGTTATTTGGGTGTTGTTGGCTATGTCTTCTCCTATATCTCTATTTCTTTGCTCAGTAGTAGAGGGTTTGCATTTATTTTTGTCACTTCCAACATCGATTAAGGATTTTTTGAAAATCTTAGTCTATTTAGGACTCCATGCTTTAGGATAACCATGAGACATCCTTGGGCTAGCAATCTCATCTCCATGGGAATCAAGTTGGGGATGAGAAGGTCCTAACCTATTAGGGGATGGGAAGTTAGGTGGGTGATTAGAGGGTGGCGGTGGGGGGTTGGATGGTGGAGGCTAGGGATAATCTGCCATGGTAGATGGGGATTTAGGATGCATATCAAAGGAAGTATGAGGAGGTTGTAGGGGTGGGTTTTCCTTCACAGGTGATTATTCAAGGTGATTTGAGATAGGGAATTCCTCTCTAGGAATATCCTCACTATCATCATTTGCATTGAGATTTAAATTGTTGAATAAACTAAACCGGTTAGAAAAAGTAAAAAGGGAACTTGCCTTATTCTTGTCATAATTTGGAAATGAAGGCACAGGTTGCTTTCTTTTAGGGTCGTAACGAGGACCAACTTTTGCCCTCATTATTTGCGTCTTTCCTTTAGGTGGGTGTTGCGTCTCCTGATGATCATTCTGGGTAAGCCTCAATTTTGGACATTGGGTTTGAAGGTGCCCTTGGATGCAGAAATCAATGCAAAATGATGGTTTATTCTCATACTCCACCATTTGGCATCTGGGTATGACCCATAAATCAAGTTCACATGGGCTAGAAGTTGGAACTCCAAGTTAGCATTGACATAGATATGGGTCTGCATCATTCTCGATCAAGCATGTGTAGTAGGGTCAATAGTGATAATCTCCCCAATAGTGTAGTAAATCCCTTGTATAACATCCTCATGCCAAAAATGAGATGGTAAATTTAGGAGGCAGACCCAGATGGGAGAAAAGTTGATGCTTTGGGTTTCTGAATCAAAATCCACGCCTCATTTATGGAGGAATAAGCTTCTTCTACCAAATAACCAGGGGCCACCAAATAGAATGTGGTCTACTTCCTCTTGAGTATTGAGTAGAATTATGAAGAAGCCTATGGACATAGCAACAATCTCAAAATAGCCTTTAGTTTTCCATTTTATAGTTGTCCATCACCTGATAGCTTCCATATCAAGTCTTCCCCCCAAAAATTTCCCAACTAGGAAAAATGAATCTAAGAAAATGTGCCCATCCATGACCTCTTCTGATAATATTACATCACATCCATTAGGGATAAAGGTGTGAAATGAAGTTGAGGAAGGTTTAGGACCTCCCCTAACTATTTTTGCAAATGAGACTGCTTGGGATTTTCTATTTTTTATAGAAATTTTATTTGAGGGTTCTTTCCCCCCAAAAGCATCAGTTCCATCTTCTAAAATTGTAAATTCAGGCTTACTTGAGACCCCATTCCCATATCTCTGGTCTACCGTTCCATTCTTGGTCCCACTTCCATGAGTGCCCATTCCATTCCCTCCTCCTTTATTGCAAATTCCCTGGTTCCCGCTCAATGAAAATTCAAAATTCAAGGTTTTGCTCGCCATGACTCTTAGTCATCATGCTTGATTATCTTTTACTTCAGTACTATTTGCCTCAATAATTTGCAAGCTATGAATGAATAGGTTGTCTTCATAACTCCTTGCATGCCCTGGTAAATAGAATAGTAAAGAAGTAAAGGGATATCATTTTAAATAAATAGTTGATTTAATTAAATCATAAATAAATATCATTCTTAAATAAATAATTGATCTAATTAGAATGATAAGGAAATATCATTTTAAATAAATAGTTAATTTATTTAAATAATAAAGAGATCTCATTTTAAATAAATGGATGATTTATTTTATGGTTATAAAGAGTTTTCATTTTGAATAAAATGTGATTTATTTCAGATTGATAAAGAAAACTTTAAAAAAATGGTTGTTTTATATTAAGAAATAAAAGAACCCCATTAAGAAAATGACTTCTCTATTTGAAATGATAAACGCAATTCATTGAACTCACAGAGAATAGACTTTAACTAGTTGAATTGATGGGGAATTTGCTTAATTCAAAATGATCAACCAATATGGTTTAAATATGATAAGACGGCTCTTCAGAATCATATAGGCTACCATTTGGAAATTTGATCAGACCATTTGTGCAAAGCTTCCTTTGATGTGAAGGGATAGCTTCTTAATGGAAAGTACCTTGGGAAGAGGTAGGAGAAATGTTCACCCCTACCACCTGATGGATGTAGATGGAGATTTATGGTGGGTAGGTAGGGGACGTAAGTTAAGGATAAGGGACATGAATTGAAGGAGGGTAGATAGGGGGAAAAGGTAGTAAGGGAGTGGAGAGCATAGAAGAGAGCATACTCGAGTGCAACCTAGATATACCGCTAGAAAAAATATACCAGGTTGGACTCATATTATGCTAAGTAAGACATGTTTAATATTTCCATTCACTAGTTTTAGACTGTTATTGGGCTACAAGTTCTTGCCTTTTGCATTGACTCCTTTAAACTATGGTAAACTTACTCCTTAAGTAATATAAGCTAATACTAGTGAGGTGGTCTTCTGGCCATTCTCTTGTTGACTACTATAAATATATTGTAAGCTCGTGGCCATGTGGTGGAACCATTTTTTGGTTGGTTGGTTATGGTAGCACCCTTTTTTGGTTGGTTGGTTATGATAGCACATTTTTTTTGGTCTGGTCGATCGGTTGTACCGAACTCTTCCTACCACCATGACCGCTACTCCTAATGATTAATCTATTATTGGTAAGCTTAGACAACATGTAGAATAGGAGGATCTCCAAGTAAGACATTCACTTATGCACCAGAGGTAACCCTTCCTTGATGTTCACAGCCATGCTTGGTAGCCACCCTTGGATACATCAATGCTGAGATAACCCGACAATGTTATGGCTATCGTTTGACATCGTGGATGACCCAACCACATCGTGGTTATCATTTGACACCGTGGAGACCATGAACACTCCACCTACACTTTGGATTACTATGAAAAAAAAGTAATCTTGATCATGCCTTGTCATTCTTTACATCGCAAATCGCACTATGTTAATTTGTCCTCCCTTCACTAGAGTCGACCGTTGGTTAACCACTATGTAAGAGGGAGCATAGGTTGTGTTTGGTTGGATAGAATCCTAAATGTTATTTCATTATCTAAAATTGTATATTTTAGGGTAATGAAAGGAAATAATATTTAATGTTATTTCATTATCTAAAATTGTAGATTTTAGGGTAATGAAAGGAAAGAATCTTTAACTATTTTTCATTATCTAAAATTGTAGATTTTAGGGTAATGAAAGCAAATAATCTTTAAATGTTATTTCATTATCTAAAAACATAGATTTTAGGGTAATGAAAGGAAAGAATATTTAAATGTTATTCATTATCTAAAATTGTAGATTTCAGGGTAATGAAAGGAAAGAATCTTTAATGTTATTTCATTATCTAAAATTGTAGATTTAATAGTAATGATTGGAAAGAATATTTAATGTTATTTCATTATCTAAAGTTGTAGATTTTAGGGTAATGAAAGGAAATAATATTTAAATGTTATTTCATTATTTGAAATAGTAGATTTTAGAGTAATGAAAGGGAAGAATATTTATTGTCATTTCATTAGCTAAAATGATAGAATTTAGTTTAATGAATGTGAATATGGTTTGTTTTGTAAATTAAGGGTATGGTACTTTAATTTATAAAATGAAGAAAAAAGTTTATTTGAAGATTAAAGTAGTTGGATTTAATTGGATAATGAATGTGAATATGTTTTTTTTTGTAAATTAAGGGTATGGGACTTTAATTTATAAAATGAAGAAAAAGGATTATTTGAAGATTAAAGTAGTTGGCTTTAATTGGATAACGAATGTGAATATGGTTTGTTTTGTAAATTAAGAGTATGGGACTTTAATTTATGAAATGAATAAAAAAGTTTATTTGAAGATTAAAGTAGTTGTCTTTAATTAAATAATGAATGTGAATATGGTGTGTTTTGTAAATTTGGGGTATGGGACTTTAATTTATGAAATGAAGAAAAAGGTTTATTTGAAAATTAAAGTAGTTGGCTTTAATTGGATAATGAATGTGAATATGGTTTGTTTTTTAAATTAAGGGTATGGGACTTTAATTTATGAAATGAAAAAAAGGTTTATTTGAAGATTAAAGTAGTTGGCTTTAATTGGACAATGAATGTGAATATGGTTTGTTTGTAAATTAAGGGCATGGGAATTTAATTTATGAAATGAAGAAAAATGTTTATTTGAAGATTAAAGTAGTTGGATTTAATTGGATATGAATGTGAATATGGTTTGTTTGTAAATTAAGGGTATGGGAATTTAATTTATGAAATGAAGAAAAAAGTTTATTTGAAGATTAAAGTAATAGGATTTAATTGGATAATGAATGTGAATATAGATTGTTTTGTAAATTAAGAGTATGGGACTTTAATTTATGAAATAAAGAAAAAAATTATTGAAGATTAAAGTAGTTGGCTTTAATTGGATGATGAATGTGAACCTAGGTTATTTAGCAATTAAGGGTATGGGACTTTGATTGTTAAATAAGGTTTAGACCATTTATTACAAGAGCATGTGTTCTTAATGCATGGTTGAATAGCTCTCATGAGAATATGAGAGGGTAAAATGAAAGAGTGGCTTTCTATGATGTCAACTATACATTAGAAAGTTGAATTTCTTAGGTTATTTGTATAGTTGTAATTTGGCAATAAAATGAATAAATGCATTTAGAAGCATGTCTATCCTGAACTATGAGTGTCTTGATCCTCTACTATCCTCACTTGATTGATGGAAGAGTGGGAGGACCAAATTCATGAGATGGACCAATGCACAAATTTGCTCTCTACCTTACATATTGCTCATTTATGCAAATATATTAAATTGTGGGAAGGTTTCCCTGATGAAATTGATGTAACATATTTTTTGAAGGTATGGGTTTACAATACATGCTTATGTAATAAATGAACAATATGGTTGATGCACCTTGTATTCCATTAATTGAATGTAGTTGTATTTAAATCCTGTCTATTGCATGTTTATTCTTTAATTATTGCTTATGTTGCAGTTATCCTTTTCTTGTTAATGATTCATGTTTTATTAGATTTAGTATTTAGATCTATTCTTTATATTCTTGTTTTAAAAATTGTTACTGTTGGGTCTTTGGAAAGCAAATGAATAATGAAATATACTCTGCAATAAAAATTAACTAGACACAGAAAATATACACTGCAACAATAATAAGATAAGAAAATTCATAAACAAGATGACACAACAGATATCGTGGTTCAGAAATTATTCCTATGTCCACAAAATATTATATCCTTTCTTGAGAAGACAAATCAATGATTACATATTACAACTCTCTGTAAAAATAGAGTCTCATCTCTTGTTATCACTCTTGTATATCATGCATACTGATTACACTTAATTTATAGACCTCTCTGCCCAACATTTTAATCTTCACCAGTTGTGGTAAAAAGTAGAAAAGCTAATCTTCACCAGCAATGGTAAAAAGCAAAAAAATAATATTCACCAGCAATGGTAAAAAGCAAAAAAACTAATCTTCACTAGCAGTGGTAAAAAATAGAAAAACTAATCTTCACCAATGATGGTAAAAAGAAAAAAAACTAAAGCAGGAAATAAATCAAAGTAATCGTTGGAGAGTATCTTCTCGAACACTTTCCTCTTATCCGCTTTTATCCTCCACAAGATATGGATGACAAAAAATAACAACAAAAAAAAAACTCTTATCTGGTGAACATATAAGGATACCACGTCATGGGCTGGACCCATGGATAATAGCAACAATATCTCCCTCTAGACCCATGAGGAGGGCTACTCCATACTTGAGGCTTACATGAAATTCATGTATGTCAAAGCTTTACACAATTTATGCTTTTATTTTGGCACTGTCTTCGTCATCATGTCTGACAGATTTTGATTAGTATGAATTTTGTTAATCTTCACCAAACCATTTTCAAGGACATCTCTAATCCAATGATACCACACATCAATGTGCTTGGTTCTATAGTGGAATGTAGAATTCTTGCTCAGATCAATGGCACTTTGACTGTCACACTTAATCACGTACTTATTTTGTTGCAAACCCAACTCCATAAGAAAATGTTTCAATCATAGCATATCCTTATAGGATTCTATGGTAGCAATATACTCTACCTCTGTATTCGAAAGTGCAACATATTTTTGTAGCCTTGATTGCCAAGAGATGGCTCCTCCTACAAAAGTAAAAAAGTAACTAGAAGTAGACTTTCTACTATCAATATCTCTTGCCATATTTGCATCTGTATAGCCTTCCACCATAGGTGGTGAGTTTCCAAAATATAGGTAAACTTTAGAGGTGCCTCTTAGATACCTTAGGATCCATTTTACAGCTTCCCAATGTTGCTTGTCTGGATTTGCAAGATATCTGCTAACTACACTAGTAGCATGTGCTATGTCGAGCCTTGTGCACACTGTAGCATACATTAAGCTCCCAACAGCTGATGCATAGGGGATATTTTCCATTTCTTTCTTTTCCTCATTACTGGTTGGAGATGATTTTACACTCAACTTGAAGTGACTAGCTAATGGAGTACTCACAGGTTTGGCATTTTTTATATTAAATCTTTCAAGTATATTCTCAATGTACTTTTCTTGTGATAACCATATCTTCTTATTCCTTCTATCACGCTTGATTGTCATACTGTTGGTCACGAATCTGCCACAGGAAAGGATTTTAACATAAATGCGCCCTAGACCCGGCCAACATTGAAAGGCCGAGAGAAAGAAATGTCTCCCGGACCAATCTCCAGAGAGGGCTGGTTCCCTTACTAAATCTAAGCTTGATGAAGACTAGAGTTGCAGGAAAGAAATAGGAAATATGCAGAAAGAAATGGGAAATATAGCCACAGGCCAAATTTGTCAGATCGGGAAAGATTAGCAGCAGATAACCTCAAGCACACTAACAACATATAACAAAAGATAGCGACGTAATCTACTTACAACCTTGCACAGATAACCTCCAGAATCGCATTCCAGAACTCACTTCCTCACTAGCAATATTTAAACTCAGATGCAGAATTCAAATTTAGCAGCAGATAAGAAATACGAGCGTAAAGGAGGAATGCATAAGATAGAAGGAAAAACACACAGAAAGTTGCTTGCAAAACCAGAGGCCAAATATCTTTCATTCATGCAAAGAACTTGAAAAGTTTTTCAGCAAAAGTCTCTCTCTCGATGCCTCTTCTTGAGATATACATTGATATTTATAGAGGTCTTGCCTCTTTGTAGCATTTAAAACATGAAACGGACTTCCTCGAGATCCACAAAATATGCAACAAAAATAAGGAAATGATCCCCTTAAACCAGCCTCGGAGAAACCAAAAATTGAATGAAACAAGGAACCGGTCGTCTTCATTAAATGGTCATTCTCGGAGCATGCTTGGACCGTTAGAAAATCACGAACAGAAGCTTTGAATAATGGAGGCGTCTTCAATTCTGGTGGCTTTGAAAGCTACAGGCCTGAGCACGTTCTTCTATCTTGCACACATTGGAAAGCAGCAAAACATTAAATTCTGGAGAGCTTTTAATCCTTGGAAATCGCAATACTTCATCGGGCCGTTGAACTGCTTCCTGGCGCGAAACCGTGACGGGTCGCGAAAACGTGACATGTCACGAAATCGTGACATTTTTCTTCTCCGTACGCTTTTGCCACTTTGGGTCGTGAAAACCAAACATGTCACGAAATCATGACGTATTTGGCTCTTTGTTCTCCTTCGTCACCTTAGGTCGCGAAAACGCGACGCGTCGCGAAATCATGACATTTCATACTATTCTGCTCCTTCTTTGCTCTGCTCTCATGAAACTATGACCTGTCACGAAATTACGACATTCTTTCCCCATGTTGTCCTTTCACTGTTTCAAACCGCGAAAATGCGACAAGTCACGATTTCGCTACATCTTTCTCTCGCTTGGCTTTCTCACTGCTTCCTCATGAAAATGCGACATGTCACGAAATCATGACATCTTCTACTTTCTTGCCCTTCTCTTCTTTCAAGTAGAAACTAGAACATGTCACGAAATCGTGACATTCTGTACCATTTTGTTCTTTCCACGCTTTCACATCGCGAAAACAAGACATGTCACGAAATCGCGACGTTTCCTTGCTTTCTCTATGTTCCACAATTCGTCACGATATCATGACGTCTTCTTCTTGCTTGGCCTCATCTTCAAAAATGTCACGAAATCGCGACGTCTTTCATGCCTTATGCTTTTTCTTCAACTTTACCGCGATAATGCGACATGTCGCGATATCGCGACGTTTTCTACATTTTGCTCCTTGTTCACTTTTCTGTCATGATATCATGACGAGGTTCATTGACATTGCCCTTTGCTCAATTATGTCACGATATCATGACCTTTTCTATCACTCTGCTCCATGGCCATCGCAAGTCACGAAAACGTGACATGTCGCGATATCGTGACAATTTTACTACTCTGCCTCCGTTGACCACTTTGACCATGATTTTGGAACACGTCACGATATCACGACATTCTCTGACTTTGGCTTCTCTCTCCTCTAAAAACCCACGATAACGCGACATGTCGCGATATCATGACAGTTTTGAACCCGTGCTCTCCATGCTACTTTTGGTCGCGATATCACGACAGTCTTCGGACTTAGCTGTTTTGGCACCAAAACTCGTAGAGAAACATAGAGGAGTGAGAACTTCAATTTATGCATGAATAAGCAACAATCAAAACAATGTGGCAAAAATGCCAACATTCTTGGTGGCTCATGGGGTATACAGTTCTATTGTATGCACGAATCCTAGGCCTGAATCCATTGGGCAACAGAGTCAAGAAAATGAGAAGAGGAAAGTAATGCTGACTGATGGGGAACATCTCTACAGACTACTGCAACAACTCTTGCTGACTTACAAAAAACTCAAATAAATCTGTATTTGGCCTAGCTCACCAGGTGCTGTAAAAGGATCTCCATGATAGTGATGAAAGCACCAGGGTTGCAAAAAAAAATGAATGGAATGAGGAGTGAGGACTATGGAATGGGAATGTGAAATGATGGAATGGTCGAAGATGAAAGAGTGAAAGCGGTAGATACAACAACTGAAGAGGGAGCTACTGTGTCACTAGCTGTGGGGATGGAGGAAAAATGAATAATGGAATGGAAGTGGATGAGATGGTGAAAGCGGTGGAAACTACGGATAAATGCTGAAAAGACAATGGATTAGAAGAAAAGGAAAAGAAGAAATGGGAATATCAGAGAGGGGGAGTAGAAACAACAGTAGTGGCTTAATTACAGATGGTAGAAGAAGGAATGAGCGAGGAAGGGAATGAAAATAAGGGAGTGGAAGGAAGAAATTAACGAAAGCCACTATCTATTGGGAAGGAAGAAGAAAAAAGAAAGAAATAAACGTACCTATGGGCTCGCATACAAAAAGAGCCGAAGTTGACAGAGGAAATCCACAATACTTTTTTTTTCTTTTTCTTTTTCTCTTTTTTTTTTTTTTTTTTTTTACAAAAGCAAAATAACTGTACAAGGTAATACTGGACTCATACTTCATGGAGTGTAGGCTTTCAGATGAAAGTCGTTCACTAAAATAGGAAGTGGGCTGCCATCCAAATCTTCCAGATGAAACGAATTTGTTGCACCGACACTGACAATGCGGAATGGACCCTCCCATAGAGCGTCAAACTTCTTGTGCATTCCTGGCTTGGCTTTCCTTTCATTCCATTTCAGGACCAAATCACCCACCTTGAGTGGACGATCAGCGGAATTTTTATGGAACCATTTTGAAACAACCTGTGTATGCTTAGCAAACTCCTCATAGGCCAAAGAACGTTGCTCTTCCAACTGCAACAACTGAGCCAACCGCATATCCATGGAATCCATATCTGCTTCATCATCCTGAAATCCCTGCAACTACTGCAATACTGGCAATTCTAGATGAACAGGCAACCTTGCCTCTTTTCCATATACCAGGGCATATGGTGAAGTCTTGATAGACTTCTTGATTGAAATCCTATCTGCCCACAAGGCTTGATTCAGTAGAAGGTGCCATGATCTCTTGTTATCCCCCAAGGATCTCTTCAAAATCCGTAGCAAGTTCTTGTTTGTGGACTCCGCCAAGCCATTCCCCTGAGGGTAATAGTTAGAGGATGTCTTCAGGAAAACACCATACTTGTTTGCAAATTCTGCTAGCTCAGCTCCAACGAATGGAGTTCCGTTATCTGTGATAATAGCATCAGGAATGCCAAAACGTGTGATCAGCCCTTCGATGAAAGAGATCACCACATCTTGATTTGCAACCCTGGTTGGAATAGCCTCAGACCATCTCATGAAATAATCTGTAGCCGTCAAGATATACTTGTGTCCAGCTGAAGAATTCAGATCAATGATCCCAATAAAGTCCAATCCCCACTACTGAAAAGGTGCTTCAACCTGAATTGGATGCAGGGGCAATGATGCATTTCTAACCCTTCCTGTATACCTCTGACATCCGTCGCATGCTTGGGCAATCCTGAAAGCATCTGTGAACAAAGTTGGCCAATAGTAACCAGCCCGAATAATTTTTAAAGCCATTGGTCTACCTGCATAGTGTCCTCTCGATATGCCAGAATGAAACTCCTCCAGGAGTCTAGCCTTCTCTCGATTCCTTGACACACCTTAAAAGAACGCCATCAATATTCTTGAAAAACAATCCTTCGGGCAGCAACGCATACCTGAGAGCTTGCAGGCGAAACCTTCTCCGTTGTGAGGCATTTAACTGTGAAGGGCATCTGCCAGTTGTGAAATAGCTAATCAGGTCATCAGCCCAATCTTGTCCTTGTACTAAGAGGTTCACCAGATTCCTATCTCCAGCAAGATCATCTGCTTGATAATCAACTATCCCAGATGTTACAGTCTTTGCTAAGTGCTGGCATAAGGCCTTACCCCGCACCAGCTTGGTCGGATGAATCTCAACATCAAATTCTTGAATTTTGGTGACCCAACCAGCGCGTTTATCACCCATCTCACCCTGAATGATGAAATTCCTTACATCGGGATGTATAACATAGACGACTGTCCTACTCTGAGATATGAAGTGCTTGAATTTCTTAAGAGACTTCATAACAACATATACCTGCTTTTCAATGAAATTATATCTTGCCTCATGAGGTAAGATAACCTGACTAAGGAAAGCAATGGGCCTTTCATTCCCATCATCTCCTTTCTGTGTGAGTACTGCGGCATAGCTCTCATCTTCTCCAACTGCATACAGAATGAAATCTTTTGAATAATCAGGATTAATTAATACAGGAGCCTGCGCTATTCTGTCCTTAATTTCCTGGAATGCCTCCTTCCTCTGAGTCGTCCACTTAAATTCTGCATCCTTCTTCAACAACTCAGTCATGGGCTTGACGACCTGGGCAAAGTCAGAAATGAACTTCCTGATAAAATTAATCTGCCCGAAGAAAGACTGCAGCTCTTTCTTATTGGCAGGGAGCGACAGTTTCTTCAATGCTTCGACTCGAGATGGATCAATTGCCAAACCATCTTCTGAAATGACATGCCCCAAGAGTTTACCTTCCTTCACTACAAAAATTGACTTCTTTGGATTAATGGAAATACCAAACTCTCTACATTTTCCAAAGATTTGCCTCAGATGAGAACAGTGATCTTCCCGTTTATGTGAAAAGACAGTCATATCATCAAGATAAATGACAATAATCTTGTTCAAAAGCTCCTCGAATGCAATGTCCATGGCTCTCTGGAATGTGGCCCCAGCATTGGACAATCCGAAAGGCATGCGCTGATAAGCAAAAGTGCCCCACTTGGTTGTGAATGCAGTCTTGTACTGGTCCTCATCCCTAACCCAAATCTGGTTATATCCAGAGAAACCGTCTAGCAGTGAGAAACGCTGAGCCCCAGCAACAACATGAAGTATCTGATCAATGCGAGGCAAGGGATAGTGATCTTTCAGAGATGCACGGTTCAGATTTCGAAAATCTACACACAGTCGTATGTCTCCATTTTTCTTTCGAACCGAAACCAGATTAGCGACCCAAGTCGAGTGCTTAACCGGATATATAATCTTGGCCTGCAACATTTTCACAAGTTCGGCCCTCATAAGAGTCTCAATATTTGGGTTCACTGGTCGCTGCTTTTGCCTGAAGGGTTTGACTCCTTCTTCCAACTCAATAGTATGCTGAATAATCTGTTTGTCATATCCCCTCAGATCCTCGTAACTCCAGGCCACGATATCAAAAAATTCTTGACACAGTTGCCTGATCTCTTGCAGTTCATTAGGAGTAGAATCAGTCCCAATCTTAATGACCTTATTGGGTTCCAACTGCAGCTCCATATACTCTTTCTTGTCGATCTCAATCCGATGTTTCTTGGACCGATCATGCTGATCAAACAAACTTTCTAGAGTGATAAGACCTTTTGGAATATGATTATTCTGCAACTGAATCAGACCATCGGTTTCTTCGTGCTCCAAGGTTCTTCCTTTGATAGTGGCAGCTTCTTGAATCAAAAAGTTAACGATTTGCTCATCGCTCTCGAAGACTTGCCAGAAAGTGTCTTTGTCTGGGACACTAGGCCTGTACACCATTCTTACTATTTTTGGTTTCTTTACTACCTGCTCAATGGGAGAAAAATTTGCTCCAAGAGATGCTAGAAGATCAGCATGCTTATTCAGCTCTCATGAAATGGCTTGAATACTCAGAGCTGTGAAAGACTCAAACAGGTCCCACACTTGGTTGCGATATGCTTTGAGATAATGCTGCTTGGAAATACACCTGTTTGTTACTTGGTTTACAATCAACTCAGAATCACCAAAAATCTGCAACTGTTCAATTCCCAATTTTCTTGCCTTTTTCAAGCCTAGGCATAATGCTTCGTACTCGACAGCATTGTTAGTACAATTCCAAGTGAGACGGTATGAATATGTTCTTTGTAAGCCAGAGGGAGAAATCAGAACAATACCTGCTCCTGCACCATTTTTGCATCTTGCCCCATCAAAATACAACTTCCATAATTGATCGGGGACAGAGCTCTGATCATCTTGGTTAAGGAATACCTGCATTGCGCCATCCTCGGGCTTTGTGATAGAATAACAACCGATTTCAGTCTCCAGCATAGCATTGAAATCAAGCATTGAAAACTCGTCTTCCAACTGAAGCTCATCCAAAACCTCATTCATCAAATCAGAACCTTCTAACTCTTCGGTTAGCATGTTGACAGACTGCATGGTCTTTCCTGCTTCATCCAACCTTTCAATATGAAAAGAGGAAGGTTTTTCATTATGAATTCGGATTCTCTTTCCTTTAAAAGGGATCTCCAAGTGAGAATAATCCAGTGAAAGGTAGCCTCCCAACTTAGCAGTAAATTCTCTTGATAAGCACATACTGAAATACGGTTCTAGATCGACCACAACTATCTCCTGAATGACTGTAATCTGAGGCATACTGTGTAAAACAATCGGGACATCCTTGATTACACCTACTATTTTCATAGGAGTACCATCCAACTGCAAGACTCCAGGGCTACTTCGTGTGTATTCCATACCCATAACTTCGCAAACTGCCTTTGGCATGACAGTTGTAGCGGCACCGGAATCAATCATGCAGTTATGCACGATCCAACCCTCCATTCGAAGTGACAGATAAAATGGGGGTGGTCTATTCTTGCCAGTGATTGAAGTGGTTAACGCTTGAGCATAAATTGTCTGGGTAGGATTCTTCTCACTATCCTTTACAGATTTCAAGGATTCTTGCAATAAATCTACCTGTCCAGGCAATTGTAATGCATCATAAAGACTAACCTTAGCTGGGATCTTCTTCAATTCTTCGACAATGTTGTATGCAACCGCAGCAGATTCCTTCTTTTCAATGGGGGGTCATATCTGCTCCGATACTGCTGAGTGGCTTCTACTCTCAACCTTTTAGTCAATGATGGGTACTTCAGCTTTTCTCTTGCTTGTTCCTCTGCTTTCGATCTTGCCTGTGTAGTTGTAGCTTTTTCTTGTACTCTGTGTGGAACAGGATCTTTTGGTAAAATAGGCGCATCTAGCTTTGATACTGACACAGGAGTTTTCACTTGTTTCTTCAAATCAGCTGGCACTTTTAATGGCTCTAGCTCAGCAGGATCTACTGTAACAGGCTTCTTTCCAGTCCTCGTGAGAACTAAAACTTGTTCTTCAGATGGAACCATTAAGCTATGACCTACCTCAGAGATCATGTTGACTTGCCCTCCCGAAGAGCTAGCGGCCAATGTCTGCACATAATTCAAATGAACCATGCAAGTGTCTTCGCCATGTGGATCATTACATGTTGAACACCAATATGTTCTTTCTGCAAGGACTCGCATCTTCATTTGCCAAAATAGTCAAGTTCTTCTCGGGTGCTTTGCTTGTTGAAGCAGCTTGTTCTCTAGTAATCGACGGAGGCTGAAATCTCCTGGGCTGGAAATCTCGCTCAGCTTGCTTCCTTTCAATAAGTGTGATCTTATTGCCCATTGCTCTTATAGCAGAATTGGCAGATTTTACCTCTTGCAAGAGTGTCGTATAAGGATCAAGATTTACAGTGCACAGGAGGTGCTGGTAAGGGCAAAGGTGCTAGTGGTGTCGGTAATGCTGGGAATGAAGTGGAAGCGGGGAATGGCAGAATGTTGGGTGCAGGCAACTGGGGATTTGCTGAAGTAGGGAGCTGAGGAACTGGAATGGGTGCAATCTGAGGTGCACTTGAGCTCCATGATGGAATAGGATACATGGAAGACATAGATTGCAAAAATGAACTAGGATATAAATGCTGTGGAATATCAGGTAAAATGGGCATTGTTACCTTTGGAGGAAGCCTACCGATTGCAATCAAGTCTGCCTCTACCTTTTGTGCTTGTTCGAACAGTTTCGGGAAGGTCATCACATTGGACTGCCTGATCGCCAAGCCAATGTCTGTGTTGAACGCTCGAAGATAGTAGAATGTAGCTTGCTCATGGGTAGGGCGAAGACCTTCAGGCACTCGCTGCCAGCTTCTGGTAAATCGAACATTGAAATCTGCTATCGCCTCCTGCAGGTGCCTTTGAATTGCATTAAATTGATGCAATAATGAAAATGGATCAGCCTGTTCATGAAAATTCTTAACTAACAGTTCTCCTAACTGATCCCATGATGTAATAGTGCCTGGTTGCAGAGATCGGTACCAATACAACAATTTTCCTCTCAAGGATAACACTAATAACTTTACCATCACATCTTCATCTGTTATATCATGAATGGCTGCCAAAGAAGCTACATCATGAATATGTTCATATGCAGTCTTACCAGTACCATCATAGGTTGGCAAGGCTTTCAAAGCAGCTTGAGGAACTGGATTTTGAGCCTACAAATTCAAGGCTCCTGAACTATTCCATGCTGAGAACTGCCTGGGTTGAGGATACTGGGCCATTGGGACTAGTGTATGTGACTGAGAAGATGGAAAACTAGTAACAATACCAGGGATTTGTGTAGATATGGCAGATGATGCAAGCGATGGGGAAACCAACCTAGAGTGTTCACCTCTTTTTGTGCTGTCAAGTTCAAAAAACTCAACAAGATTTTCAACTTTTTTGGACTTTGATCTCGTGATCATGAAGTACAACTTTCACTGTATCCACGTTCAGAGATTTTTGGGTACTGCAGAGTCACCAAATGTTCTAACTATACGGCATGAAGGCGAACATTAAACCCTCAATACTATGGGATCTCTCTGAGACAGAAACAATCTGTCCCACCGGGCGTGCCAAAAACTGTTGGTCACGAATCTGCCACAGGAAAGGATTTTAAAATAAATGCACCCTAGACCCGGCCAACATTGAAAGGTCGAGGAGAAAGAAATGTCTCCCGGACCAATCTCCAGAGAGGGCTGGTTCCCTTACTAAATTTTAAGCTTCTTGAAGACTAGAGTTGCAAGAAAGAAATAGGAAATATGCAAAAAGAAATGGGAA
Source organism: Wollemia nobilis (assembly GCA_028583015.1). Classification (NCBI taxonomy): domain Eukaryota; kingdom Viridiplantae; phylum Streptophyta; class Pinopsida; order Araucariales; family Araucariaceae; genus Wollemia; species Wollemia nobilis. The sequence goes on from JAQPPZ010017060.1 coordinate 3,757,747, forward strand.
ATATAGCCACAGGCCAAATTTATCAGATCTTGGAAAGATTAGCAGCAGATAACCTCAAGCACACTAACAACATATAACAAAATATAGCGACGTAATTTACTTACAACCTTGCACAGATAACCTCCAGAATCGCATTCCAGAACTCACTTCCTCACTAGCAATATTTAAACTCAGACACAGAATTCAAATTTAGCAGCAGATAAGAAATACGAGCGTAAATGAGGAATGCATAAGATAGAAGGAAAAACACACAGAAAGTTGCTTGCAAAACCAGAGGCCAAATATCTTTCATTCATGCAAAGAACTTGAAAAGTTTTTCAGCAAAAGTCTCTCTCTCGATGCCTCCTTCTGAGATATACATTGATATTTATAGAGGTCTTGCCTCTTTGTAGCATTTAAAACATGAAATGGACTTCCTCGAGATCCACAAAATATGCAACAAAAATAAGGAAATGATCCCCTTAAACCAGCCTCGGAGAAATCAGGAATTGAATGAAACAAGGAACTGGTCGTCTTCATTAAATGGTCGTTCTCGGAGCATGCTTGGACCGTTAGAAAATCATGAACAGAAGCTTTGAATAATGGAGGCGTCTTCAATTCTGGTGGCTTCGAAAGCTACAAGCCTGAGCACGTTCTTCTATCTTGCACACATTGGAAAGCAGAAAAACATTAAATTCTGGAGAGCTTTTAATCCTTGGAAATCGCAATACTTCATCGGGCCGTTGAACTGCTTTCTGGCGCGAAACCATGACGGGTCGCGAAAATGTGACATGTCACGAAATCATGACATTTTTCTCCTCCGTACGCTTTTGCCACTTTGGGTCATGAAAACCAAACATGTCACGAAATCGTGACGTATTTGGCTCTTTGTTCTCCTTCGTCACCTTAGGTCGCGAAAACGCGACGCGTCACGAAATCGTGACATTTCATACTATTTTGCTCCTTCCTTGCTCTGCTCTCATGAAACTATGACCTGTCACGAATTCACGACATTCTTTCCCCATGTTGTCCTTTCTCTATTTCAAACCGCGAAAACGTGACAAGTCACGATTTCGCTACATCTTTCTCTCGCTTGGCTTTCTCACTGCTTCTCGTCACGAAAATGCGACATGTCACGAAATCATGACATCTTCTACTTTCTTGGCCTTCATCTTCTTTCAAGCGGCAAAAATGGAACATGTCATGAAATCATGACGTTTCGTACCATTTTGTTCTTTCCACGCTTTCACATCGCAAACAAACATGTCACGAAATCGTGACTTTCCTTCTTTCTCTATTTCGCTTTGTCACGAAATCGTGACGTCTTCTCTTGCTTGGCCTCATCTTCAAAAATGTAGCGAAATCGCGACGTCTTTCATGCCTTATGCTTTTTCTTCAACTTGACCATGATAATGCGACATGTCGCGATATCGCGACGTTTTCACATTTTGCTCCTTGTTCACTTTTCTATCATGATATCGTGACGAGGTTCATTGTCATTGCCCTTTGCTCAATTATGTCACGATTTCGTGACCTTTTCTATCACTCTGCTCCATGGCCATCGCAAGTCACGAAAACGTGACATGTCGCGATATCGTGACAATTTTACTGCTCTGCCTCCGTTGACCACTTTGACCGTGATTTTGGAACACGTCGCGATATCGTGACATTCTCCGACTTTGGCTTCTCTCTCCTCTAAAGACCCGTGATAGCGCGACATGTCGCGATATCGCGATAGTTTTGAACCCATGCTCTCCATGCTATTTTTTGGTCGCGATATCGCGACAGTCTTCGGACTTAGCTGTTTTGGCACCAAAACTCGTAGAGAAACATAGAGGAGTGAGAACTTCAACAATTTATGCATGAATAAGCAACAATCAAAACAATGTGGCAAAAATGCCAACACATACCCAAAATTTGGTTTACATCCCCTAGGTCCTTCATTTCAAAGACCTTGTTCAGCTCCTTCTTCAACCTGTCAATCATATTAACATCTTGACCAATGATAAGCATATCATCAACATACAACAAAAGAATAATGAAGACTCTAAATATTTTTTGAAGTAAACACAATGGTCTGCAGTGGTTCTAATGAAGCCTTGATTCATCATAAAAGAGTCAAAATTTTTATACCATTGTCTTGGTGCTTGTTTTAACCCATATAAATTCTTCAACTTGCATACCATGTGCTCCTTACCCTTTACTAGGAAACCTTATAGCTGCTCCATATATAGTTCTTCTTTTATATCTCCATGTAAGAAAGTTTTTTTGATAGCCATCTGCTCAATATCTAAGTCTAGACTAGCAGCTAGGCCTATGACAGTACGAATAGAAGACATCTTCATAATAGGAGAATTTTTTTTTTTTAAATCAACACCCTTTTTCTGCCCGAAACCTTTCACTACCAACCTTTCCTTATATCTCATATCATTTTTTAGCCTAAACACCCACTTGTTATTTAAGTCTTTTCACCCTTTTGGTAGCTCAACTAAATCATAATTTTTTTTCTTATGCAAGGACTTAAGTTCTTCTTGCATAGCTTTCTTCCATTTTTCTTTCTGCTCATGCATCATAGCTTCTTTAAAGCATTCTGGTTCACCACTTCCAGTGAGTGTGATATACTCTGATGAAGGATATTTTGTTGAGGTTGTCCTTTCCCTTTGTGACCTTCTTAGCATAGGTGGTTCTTCTTGAGGAGGTTGCTCCCCCTACTCAACATCACCATGCACATCATCATTACCATGTGCATCATCATCATCTACTTGTTGATCCTCATCACCCAAAACTTGATCTTCTTCATCTTGATCTTGTTGCCCTTCATTTTCATGGATGGATAAAGGATCTTGTATTTCTGGTAGCTCATCTACAACTCTCTTTGGTTGTTCTTCTTTGTCAAAATCATAATATGTTTGTTTTTCATGAAAAACCACATCTCAGCATATATGCAACTTCTTGGCCTTGGGATCCCATAACCTGTAACCAAACTCATCACCTCCATAACCCAGAAACATACATTGGATTGCTTTGTCATCTAGCTTGCTTCACTGCTTCTTAGGTACATGTATGAAAGCCTTGCATCCAAAGACTTTCAAATGTGAATAAGATACCTCCTTGCCGGTTCACACTCTTTTTGGCACATTGCCTTCCAATGGAGCTGAAGAAGATAATTTTATCAAATAGCAAGTTGTACTCATGGTTTCACCCCAAAACTCCTTTGATAACTTAGCTGAAGAAAGCATGCTTCTAATAGTTTCAATTATGGTGCAGTTCATCCTTTCTGAAACACCATTGTGTTGTGGTATGTAAGGGACAGTCTTATCATGTCTTATCCCATGCTTTGCACAATATTCCTCAAATATCTTTGAGGTGTACTCTCCACCATTATCTGTATGAAGTAATTTCAAGGACTTGGAGATCTGCCTTTCAACCATAACATGAAACCTTTGAAATATTTCAAACACTTGATCTTTGCTCTGCATGGTAAAGCTCCAAACTTTCCTGGATGCATCATCAATAAAAGTAACAAATTACAAAGCACCATTAAGATAGATATTCATCAAAAATAGTGTTCACCTTGCATTTGGATAACTAGGCTTCAGTCCTATAGAGAGAGCAACACTTCTTTCCTCTTGCCACAACCAAAGAGCCTTTTTTTAGGTTCCATAACCCATTGCCAAACGGTGTCTCATACCCTTCATCATCAAGCTTTCTAGTTGAGATGAGATTCAACCTGAGATCTATAATATGCCTCACATCCTTGAGGACCAGCTTATAACCAACATTGGTTGTGATGCAAACATCACCTATTCCAATTATTTTAGACACTCCATTATTTCCCATTCTTACCGAACCAAAGTCTCCTGACTTGTACGTGATAAAGAAATTGCTATGTGAAGTGGCATGGAAGGATGCTCCTGAGTCAACCACCTAGTTTGAATCTTCACACACTGCACTAATACAGTCTTCACCACACATTGAGAATATTAGGACATCACTCGATGCAACTACAGTGGTTTCTTGATGTTCTTTATTTTCATCACTAGATTTCCCTTCCTACACTCCCTCTTCATGTGCCTAGGCTTCTTGCAGTAGTAGTAGGTTATTCCTTTTCTTAATTTAGATCTCCCTTTTGATTTGTCTCGATTGTTATCTCCTTTGTTCTTTTGTCTTCCCCATTCTTCAGCAAAAAATACCTGAGTGGGAGGAATTTGAGGATTTTCTCCTCACTTATTCATTCAACAAACTGCCTATAACTTGGCTCATGGTAACAACTCCATTGGATCCTGAGTTGCTCAAGGATACAACAAGAGTCTCCCAACTATCTGACAGTGATCTTAGCAACAACAGTGCTTGCAGCTCATCATCTAACATCATCTTCATAGCTGCTAGTTGATTTAAAATGCTCTGCATCTCGTTTAGGTGCTTTGCAATAGACCCATTTTATTTAAACTTCAAGTTTACCATATTTTTTATCAGAAATTCCTTGTTTTTGGATATCTTTATCTCATACAAGTCATGTAGTTTCTTTCATAAAGGGTTTGAACTGGTTTCTGTCGCCACATGGTGAAACACAATATCATCCAACCATTGATGGATGCAAGCAGTTGCTTTTTAGTCCATCTTTGTCCAATCCTAAATGGATATGTCATATGGCTTCTGGTCTACTTCAATCGGCAGGTTGAGGTCCCTCGAATAGAGAAGATATTCCATCTTGGATTTCCATATTAACTATTTTTTGCCATCTAAGCTAACCATCTGAGTAGAGATGTTTGCCTCCATCTTTGATCCACACACAAGTGAACCAAGTTGGCTTTGATAGCAGTTGTTGGGTCTTTGGAAAGCAAATGAAGAATGAAATATACTCTGCAATTAAAATTAACCAGACAGAAAATATACACTACAACAATAATAAAATAAGAGAATTCATAAACAAGATGGCACAACAGATACTATGGTTCAGAAATTGTGCCTACATCCACAAAATATTAGATCCTTTCTTGAGAAGATAAATCAACGATTACATATTACAACTCTCTGTCAAAACAGAGTCTCATCTCTTGTTATCACTCTTGTATATCATGCATACATATTACACTTAATTTATAGACCTCTATGCCCAGCATTTTAATCTTCACCAGTGGTGGTAAAAAGTAGACAAGCTAATCTTCTCCAACAGTGGTAAAAAGAAAAAAAAACTAATCTTCACCAATAGTGGTAAAAAGTAGAAAAACTAATCTTCACCAGCAGTGGTAAAAAGCAAAAAAACTAATCTTCACCAGCAGTGGTAAAAAGTAGAAAAACTAATCTTCACCAATGGTGGTAAAAAGTAGAAAAACTAAAGTAGGAAATAAATTAGAGTAATCACTAGAGAGTATCTTCTCGAACACTTTCCTTTTATCCACTTTTATCCTCCACGGGATAAGGATGACAACAAATAACAACAAAAAAAAACTCTTATCTGGTGAACATATAAGGATACCACGTCATGGGCTGGACCCATGGATAACGACAACAATTATAAAAATAATAGTAAGTTCTAGGTGAACTTAGAGGATGACCTAAGGGTTTGAGACCCCCTTAGGGAGATTGGTAACTAGGTTTAGAATATTGTACCAGAGTTAATATAGCTTGTTAGTTGACAAGATTTTTAGCTTAACTCATTGTACATGTAGCATACCCACACTTAATAGCTTGTGTGGAATATGGAGATGCGTGTACACCTTCTAATTATTAAAGGTGGTAAGTCTAGCTCATAAAGATTGATGATATGGATGGACTTATGTGCATATTGTGAGCTATACCTACATAGAAGGGACTTGCATGAGAATAATCTTATGTGGTATAGTTCTTGAGAAACTTAGGGGTTGTTAAACATTAATTCAATCTAAGGTTGGTTAGGGGTTTATGAATCCCTCTCCTTAGTCAAAAAAAAAATTATCTATTTTTGTGTGATTTTTTCTAATTTTTGGGTAATTACATTTGGTATAAGAGCTCTAGGTATGAGGGTATAGAGCTTCTTATATGTAGAAAGTGATTTGGGAACCCCCAATGAAGGTTTTCTTAAGTTTAAGCTAAAAGTTGAGATGACCTAGATTTTCTCCCTAATGGATTTGATTCCAAGGGAAGATGAATGTTATGATACCTCAGTATGGGATTTGATATTAATGATACATCATAATATTAGAATATTATTCTAGTTATATTTCTAATTATTTGGTAAGAAGAACTATGTAATGTGGTTTGAGTTAGTTGTTTAGTTTAAGATGAAGCTATAATATAATTCTTTTCTTGATTGTAACCAGATCAAGATGCCACCAAAGGCTAGGAGAGAAAGCCCTCTTCTTAGAAAAACTCGACAAAGTAATGTTGAAGAAGTGACCTAGAATGAGGATCCAAAAACTCCCAATATGGAAATAGAATATCTCACTACCACAGTTTCCGCATTGCAAGATCACTTAAGGCAAGTGTTAGAAACTATTGTAAACCAATATTTACAAGCTAGAGAATCATAAGTCAACCAAGCTGAGGGCATGACTGCAGAGCAGATACAAGATAGAACCCTATTAAATAAAGAAATGGTAAGATATCTAAATAATATTTGTATCTCCAAGTTCGATGGAGAAGGAGAAGGAGATGCAGTTGAGGCTTGGTTAAGGGAACTGGAAGTTTTTTTCATGATAAAGGGATATTCTTCAGGTTCCCAAAATGTTTGCGCTACTATCTATGTTGAAGGGGCTGCTCTAGATTGGTGGGAAACTTACTATTAGTAAAACAATATTGAACTAGTATATATTCCATGGAAGGAATTTATATTCATCTTCAAGAAGAGGTTCCTCATAGAGCATTTCTATGCTCTAAAATTTGAGGAGTTTGTTAGTCTAACGTAAGGAACCAACTTAGTGTAGATATACTACAAGAAGCTGGTAAAATTGTTGAAGTATGTACCCGCCTATAATGAGAAAATGTGGATTCATAAGTTTACTCAAGGATTGCAATCTAGGATAAAGCATGATGTAGAGATACGGGAACCCAAGTCATTGCAAAAGGTATATGACCTAGCAAAGAAAGCAAAGTCACACTTCTATTATAAATATGAAATCTTGTATGAGCAAGATCGATAGGAGCTAAATAAGAGGAATAGCAATGGGGTTGTAAAATGGGAATTTGAACAAGATCAAAAGGCTAAGAACCATAAAAATCTAGAGAAGAAGTCTAATGGAAGCCAAAAGAAGTTCAAGAAAAAAAATTATAAGAAAGGCAAAAAACCTAATAATTCTAAGCCTCAACAACAGAAATCGCAAGTTTCAATTCCAACGATCAAGGGCGAGGAGTAGAAACCAAAAAAATAACAAGGGCTCAAGTATGGGTGTTACCATTGTATAGGGCTACATTTTGCTAACCAGTTCCCATACCAACTAGGGCCAAGTACATCCAGCATTAAAGGAAAGGAACCTATGCATCATATCTACACCGCAACTAGGAGTTAGGAGATTGAGGGGTAAGCCACCCAATGATTTTAAAAGGTAATATTTTTGATAAGCAAGTGAATATCTTCGTTGATAGTGGAGCCACTGATAGCTTTATTTCTTGTAAGTTAGTAAAATATATAAAAGCCAGGGTATTTAGCTCATTGATGGAAGGTTAAGTATGGTTCTAGATAGACCTACTCTGTAAACCAGTGTTTTTCAATGATGGAAATTACTTTAGCTAATGGAGCTACATAATATTACCTATATGTAGCTCCACTTCATGCTTTCGATGTGATCCTAAGGATGGATTTGTTACAGGGCCATAAATTCATAATCAATTTCTAGGATAGGTGGATCGAATATTCTGAAGGAGGTAAGGAAAAGCTTTGAATTCATAGCAAACAAGGGGTATTCAAACCCCAAATTTTTTTAGAAATATAGTTGAAGAAAGCCCTCAAGAAAGGAGGGATAATTTATATAATAAAGCTACATGAATTTGAAGAAGATCGAAAGAAGGAGGTGTTGGAGATACATCAACTTTTACAAGATTTCAAGGATGTATTCCTTAAAGATTTACCTGGGCTCCCTCTTGTATGAGAATTTTATTTCACTATTGATCCTATGTCAAGAGTGGAACCAATTCACAGATCCCCTTATAGGATGTCACCCATTGGGATGTAGGAATTAAAGGTACAGTTGCAAGGGTTATTAGAGAAAGGGTTGATAAAACCAAGTGTGTCACCTTGGGGTGCATCTATTTTATTTGTGAAAAATAAATATGACTCTTTAATATTATGTATTGACTATAGGATGCTAAATAAAGCTACAATTAAGAATCAATGTCCCCTACCTAGGATTGAATATTTCTTCAATCAATTGAGGGATTCCATGATGTTTACCAAGATAGATTTAAGGTCAGGGTATCACTAGTTAATAATACATGAGGAGGATACTCACAAGATGATATTTAAGACTAGGTATGGGCATTATGAGTTCATAGTCCTACCTTTTGGATTAACTAATACCCCAAATGCTTTCATGAATTTAATGAATAGTGTTTTTAGAAGAAATATAGACCAGTTTATCATTGTGTTTCTATATGATATCCTAATATACTCTCGAAACAAGGAAGAACATGATAATCATCTCACGATCGTGTTAGAGTTGCCAAGGTAAAATCAACTCTACAAGAATCTAATCAAGAGTGATTTTTGAGTTTCAAAGGTGCACTATTTGGGGCATATCATATCAGTAGAAGCCATATTAAATTGGCCACCCCCTACTAATATTACTGAAGTAAGAAGCTTCATGGGGTTAATGGGCTACTATAGACATTATATAAAAAACTTTTCAAGGATTGCCTTGACAACTAACCTTTAGAAGAAAGGAAAGGAGTTCAAACGGAAAGAAAAATATGAGACTACTTTTGATTTATTGAAGTAGAAACTCAATACCGCACCAATATTGAATATTCTAGATCCTCAAGGAGATTTTTCAGTATACACTGACGCATTGTTGGAAGGGTTAGGATGAATACTCATGCAAGAAGAGTCGGTAGTAGCTTATACTTAGAGGAAACTTAAAAATCATGAAGTCAATTATGCTACTCATTATTTAGAGCTAGTCATTATGGTGCACGCTCTCCAAATATAGCACCATTATCTGGTAGGAAGACCTTTCAAGTTAAAATCAGATCATCAAAGTCTAAGGTACATATTTACCCAACAAATACTCAATGCAAGACAGAGAAGGTGGATCAAGTTTCTCGTTGAGTATACCTTTGAAATTTAGTACATAAATGGGAAATATAATAATGTTGTGGATACCTTGGGTAGAAGGAGACGCATAGCAACCATAGTCAGAAGTCACATAAAGCTCATAGATCAAGTAAGGCAAGAGAAAAATCAGGATGAATACTACCAAGAAATTTGAGCTAGAATAGACAGAGATCCTGAGAGCAATAAGAATTTTGGGGTGATAGATAACCTTTTGTTCTATAAATGTAAAATCATCATACCAAAATTAGGGGATTCAAGGAGACTAATAATTTAGGAAGCCCATATATCTCCTTAAACAACTCACCCCAAAGGGGTAAAGATGAGGGGAATTTTGAAAAATAACCTTCTTCTGGGTAGGAATGAAAAAGGACATCACTGATTTTATCACTCGATGCCTTGAATATCAAAAGGTAAATATGGAACATAGACATCTCACAAGATGTTTGTATCCACATAGTATACCTATATAGAAATGGCAAGTCATATCTATGGATTTTATAGTAGGTTTACCTAAGACTAGGTACCAACACAATGCAATTCTAGTAGAAGTCAACAAATTGATTAAGGTTACACATTTTATACCTAGGAGAACCAAGGATGATGCTCAGGTGGTGGCTAATATATTTTTAAAGGAAGTTTTAAATATTGCATGGATTTCCAGAGATAATCATCTTAGATAAGGACTCCAAGTTCACTTATAAATTTTGGAAAGCCCTTCACTAGGAAATAGGTATGAAGTTGAACATGAGTTCAGCATACCACCCTGAAATATACAATCAAATAGAGTAGGTAAATAAAGTACTAAAAGACATGCTCTGCATGTATTATATAGATCACAAGTCTCACTGGGAAGACTACTTACCATTGGTAGAGTTCGCCTATAATAATGGGTATCACTCATATCTAGGAATGGCACCTTTCGATGCCTTGTATGGGTGAAAGTGTAGAACACCACTATCGTGGGATAACCTAGAGGATAGAATTTTGATTGGACCAAAAATGGTCAGAGAAATGGAAGAGCAAGTGAAGGTAATCAGGTTAAGACTCAAGAAAGTTGTTGATAGGCAAAATAGTTATATTGATTTAATGAGCTCTCCAAGAGAGTACTCGATGGGAGATAAAGTGTTCCTAAGGGTCAAACTAATGAAAAGTGTGATCAAATCCATAAAATTGGATCCATGATTTGTAGTACCATTTGATATCATTGAAAATGTTAGTCTGGTTGCATACCGACTCACTTTACCTCCTAATCTATCAAAAATCCATAACACTTTCCACATATCTTTGCTTAGAAAATATATTGTTGACCCTGAATATGTGTGGGATATTTCTAATTTGTAGATGGCAAATCCAAGGGAAATTGAAGTAATTCTAGTAAGAATTCTCGAATTATGCTCTAATACTATGTAGAATCGGATCCTTGAGCAATGTAAGTTCCAGTGGGACCATTTCTCGAAAATGAATGCCACTTGGAAGAAAGTGGCGGATATGTAAAAATATTTTCCTTTTTTGTTTGATGATATCTAAAAGTTGTAATAATTTACTTTTGATTATGTATGCTTATGTAAAACTAAGAAACACCTGGGATGGTGTTTAGTCCTAGTGGGGAGGATGTCATGACCCTCCCAGATGAATCTTTTTGATATGAAAAATATTGTATTAACCGATGATGCTTTAATACTTTATTTTATGCAATTAAGCAGCTATACTATATTAATAGATATTGAAGAGCATGACACTGCTAAAAATTTACCAATGTGTAGGATCAAGTGCACTCGTAAGTGGAAGAAGTTGAGTCATACATCGAAGGCAAGGGTACTTGAGGATGGGAAAGTGATGATAAGGCAACTTGGAGGTAACAAGGATGGATACCTTCATATAGACATGCATTCGATTAAGGTATAATCATCAATAGCTAGCCACCTTGAGCCCCATATTGATAGCCTAGTAGCTATCGTAAGTTCTAGAGGTTGAGACAAGTGACTAGATTGATGGAAAGAATCCCTCTTTGTTTGCTTCACATGCTTGATTGTCTTTTACTTCAGCACTATTTGCCTTAATAATTTGTGAGTTATGAATTAATAGGTTGTCTTCGTAACTCCTTGTATGCCCTAGTAAATAGAATAGTAAAGATATATCATTTTAAATATATAAGTTGATTTATTTAAATAGTAAAGGGATATCATTTTAAATAAATAGTTGATTTATTTAAATAGTAAAAAGATATCATTTTAAATAAATAGTTGATTTATTTAAATAATAAAGAAATATCATTCTTAAATAAATAATTGATCTAATTAGAATGATAAGGAAATATCATTTTAAATAAATAGTTAATTTATTTAAATACTAAAGAGATCTCATTTTCAATAAATGGATGATTTATGTTATGGTTATAAAAAGTTCTAATTTTTAATAAAATGTGATTTATTTCAGATTGATAAATAAAACTTACTCCTTAAGCATGTTATGCTAATACTAGTGAGGTGATTTTTTGGACATCCTCTTGTTGGTCGCTATGGAGCCATTGTAAGCTCATGTCCATGTGTTAGCACCCTTGTCTGGTTGGCTGGTTATGGTAGCACCCTTATCTAGTTGGTTGGTTATGGTAGCACCCTTTGTCTGGTCAGTTGGTTGTATCAAACTCTGCCGACCATCGTGATCATTACTCCTAATGATTAATCTATTACTAGTAAGCTTAGACAACATGAAGAATAGGAGGACCTCCAAGTAAGATGTTCACTTGTGCGCCAAAGGTAACTCTTTCCTTGATATTTGCAGCCATGCTCGGTAGCCACCCTTGGCTCCGTCAACACTGAGATGACCCGACCATATCATGGCTATCGTTTGATACCATGGATGACCTAACTACGTCGTAGCTATCATTTGACATCGTGGAGACCCTGAACACTTCATCTACACTTTGTCTTGTTGTGGGACATAATCCATCTCGATCATGCCTTGTCATCCTTTGTATCACAAACTGCCCTATGTTAATATGTCCTCCCTTTACTAGAGTTGGTCATTGGTTAATCACTACGTAAGAGGGAGCATAGGTTGTGTTTGGTTGGATAGAATCCTAAATGTTAATTCATTTTCTAAAATTGTAGATTTTAGGGTAATGAAAGAAAATAATCTTTAATATTATTTTATTATCTAAAATTATAGATTTTAGGGTAATGAAAGGAAATAATATTTAATGTTAGTTCATTATATAAAATTGCAGATTTTAGGGTAATGAAATGAAAGAACCTTTAAATGTTATTTCATTATCTAAAATTGTAGAATTTAGGGTAATGAAAGGAAATAATCTTTAAATGTTATTTCATTATCTAAAATTGTAGATTTTAGGGTAATGAAAGAAAATAATCTTTAAATGTTATTTCATTATCTAAAAGTGTAGATTTTAGGGTAATGAAAGGAAAGAATCTTTAATGTTATTTCATTATCTAAAATTGTAGATTTTAGAGTAATGAAAGGCAAGAATATTTAATGTTATTTCATTATCTAAAATTGTAGATTTTAGGGTAATGAAAGAAAAGAATCTTTAAATGTTATTTCATTATCTAAAATAGTAAATTTTAGAGTAATGAAAGGGAAGAATATTTATTGTCATTTCATTAGCTAAAATGATAGAATTTAGTTTAATGAATGTGAATATGGTTTGTTTTGTAAATTAAGGGTGTGGGACTTTAATTTATGAAATAAAGAAAAAGGTTTATTTGAATATTAAAGTAGTTGGCTTTAATTGGAATGTGAATATGGTTTTTTTTGTAAATTAAGGGTATTGGACTTTAATTTATGAAATGAAGAAAAAGGTTTATTTGAAGATTAAAGTAGTTGGTTTTAATTGGATAATGAATGTGAATATGGTTTTTTTTATAAATTAAGGGTGGGACTTTAATTTATGAAATGAAAAAAAGGTTTATTTGAAGATTAAAGTAGTTGGCTTTAATAGGATGATGAATGTGAATATGGTTTGTTTTGTAGATTAAGGGTATGGGACTTTAATTTATGAAATGAAGAAAAAGGTTTATTTGAATATTAAAGTAGTTGGATTTAATTGGATAATGAATGTGAATATGGTTTGTTTTGTAAATTAAGGGTATGGGACTTTAATTTATGAAATGAAGAAAAAGGTTTATTTGAATATTAAAGTAGTTGGCTTTAATTGGATAATGAATGTGAATATTGTTTGTTTTGTAGATTAAAGGTACGGGACTTTAATTTATGAAATGAAGAAAAAAAATTATTTAAAGATTAAAGTAGTTGGGTTTAATTAGATAATGAATGTGAATATGGTTTGTTTTGTAAATTAAGGGTACGGGACTTTAATTTATGAAATGAATAAAAAGGTTTATTTGAAGATTAAAGTAGTTGGATTTAATTGGATAATGAATGTGAATATGGTTTATTTGTAAATTAAGGGTATGGGACTTTAATTTATGAAATGTAGAAAAAGGTTTAATTGAATATTAAAGTAGTTGGTTTTAATTGGATAATGAAAGTGAATATGGTTTTGTTTTGTAAATTAAGGGTATGGGACTTTAATTAATGAAATGAAGAAAAAGGTTTATTTGAAGATTAAAGTAGTTGGCTTTAATTGGATAATGAATGTGAATATGGTTTGTTTTTTAAATTAAGGGTATGGGACTTTAATTTATGAAATGAAGAAAAGGTTTATTTGAAGATTAAAGTAGTTGGATTTAATTGGATAATGAATGTGAATATGGTTTGTTTTGTAAATTAAGGGTATGGGACTTTAATTTATGAAATGAAAAAAAAAGGTTTATTGAATATTAAAGTAGTTGGCTTTAATAGGATGATGAATGTGAACCTAGGTTATTTAGAAATTAAGAGTATGGGACTTTGATTGTTAAATAAGGGTTAGACCATTTATTACAAGTAAGAGCATGTGGTTTTGATGCATGGTTGAATAGCTCTCATGAGAATATGAGAGGGGAAAATGAAAGAGTGGCTTTCTATGATGTCAACTATGCATTAGAAAGTTGAATTGCTTGGGTTATTTCCATAGTTGTAATTTGGTAACTGTACAATCCTAAAAAGCATACACCTAAGCTATTTGCATCATTATATCAAGCATAAAATCATGAAAGCATGAAAGACAATGAATTAACAAAACATAAGGTCTCTTCTTATTAATTCATACTGAAATTCGATTACAAATAGGTCCCTCTTAGGGATACCAAATGATTGATACAATGATTACAAATATGAAAAGCCCCTAAGCGGGGATGGTGTAATCCGTAGGCTTCTTAGATTCGACATGAACTTGCTCAAGGGCTTATAGATGCCTTCTTCTCACTTGCTTGGAGGGATTTGATGCCAAAGATGCTTTGAATTTGTCAAGAACCTGTGATCTGCGTTCAAGAAACAACATAGAGTGATTAGTAGCATATGAGGCCTCTCATGATGAGGCTCTTTTTGAAGATTCACATGTAATATGATAAAGCTTGCAATAAAGCATGAAAATATGCAAAGATAAGCAAAGATGCATGAATAACTAGGAAATCACCGTACAAATGCAATGGAAAAGATAGATCTACTCTAATCTAAGCTGACAAAGTAGAAGTAATAAGAAATCTATGCTAAAAACTGAAGAAATGGTGACTCAAACCCTAGCCGCTATCGCTTAGAGTGATCGTGCTTGCAGGCCACTATCGAAGACAATAGTCGCTAACTATGATCTTTTGCCTCAAAAACTAGGGGTTGTGACACTCAATTCTTCATCCAAATTGATGTTCAAGGGTCACCTTCATGTCCAGAGATGGATTGGTGGTGAAAATCATGGGGATTCATGTTAGATTGGTGTGAATTTGTGATGTATGCTTCTTAATCCTTTAAAAGCTCCATGGTTGGTTGTAGGCTCAATAATCTGCAAAATGGGTAGCACTTCGACTCTCCTCAAGGGTTGTCAACTCGTTGCTCACTCGGATAGGGCTTTGCTGCATAAAATTTTGGATCCTTACTTGTTTTTGGGAGGG
This sequence comes from Wollemia nobilis, assembly GCA_028583015.1. Lineage (NCBI taxonomy): Eukaryota > Viridiplantae > Streptophyta > Pinopsida > Araucariales > Araucariaceae > Wollemia > Wollemia nobilis. The sequence continues at coordinate 3,772,978 of JAQPPZ010017060.1, forward strand.
TGCATATGTAGGCCTCCCAAATTCTAGATCTTGGCTTCTTGGAGAAGCCAAGATCCAGATCTGCATGAAACTGGTCGTTAGGGGGAAAGGCCTAGTTCCAGACTTGCATGGGAGTGGCAGTTAGGAGGAACTCTGGGAGATCCATGCCCAAAACCACTCAAATCCAATGCAAGTTTAGTTACCATGCATGATTCGGGCCCGCATTCATGATCCAATTTATGTTTTAGTGCTAGCCATTGTCCACAATAGTGGCTAGCTTGTAGCCACTCTGAGCTTCAATGGCCTAGTCTAGTAGTTGCTCTGGTCGATAGCGGTTGTGCCTAAATAGGTCAGAACTATCCCTAGTGAGTGGTTAGAACCACTGCTAGCTCTTGGAGAGGTCCAAGATCAGTCATATGGTCTATAGGAGGTGCCCATATGAGTAGTCTCCTAAACATGATGTATTTTAGGTGTCTACAGATACCCCTTTTTGGGATGCATTGTGGGAAAACACAATGCTGAGCAAAAATAGACCACCTAGGGCCATATTGTAGGGTGTATGATGATCATTGATCTGATCAACATTAGATGCCCCAATCATGAGAAAGGTATGCATCTTAGAATCATTGCTTCCAATGGGATGGAAGGCTTAAATTTGCAAAAGCTTTTGCAAGTCCAGTGGTGATCGGGTAGCATCAGTGCTACAATAGGTCCGATAGGAGGAGAGCTTCAAGCTTAACTATCATATTTGCTTTTTTCCCAAGAAAAGGGTAAGCTTATGATAGTTGTTAGCAATGATTCATAAGATGAATGCAATTTGACATGATCGAGTGATCCTTTGTTAATTTTGATTATGATTATTGATATTATGACTACCCCCTCAAGCGATGAGTCGATGAGGGAAGGACAATGAATAAAGTGATGAGTCACTTGACCAAGATGATTGATTTGGATAATTTAAGAGTTTTGCATTTGTTGTTATATGGTAGGTCCTATTACAGGTGTGATTTCAACCATTAATAGTAATTGTATATCTCTATCCCATGGAGCAATCCGACCACAATGGCCTTCTTAGGGAATCAAGATGATAGCAATTCGATTTAGCTTATGTTGAATCACTTGATGATATGCTAAAAATATCATGGAAGAAATGAAATGAATACCTCATTCCCATGGGGTAGTCCAGCCACCATGGCCTTCTTCGAGATTGAAGTGAAGCATTGCAATTCAACGATGACTAATTTGGCTCAAATGACCTTATGGTAATTTACTCATCTTGTCGGATTGCATGGAGTGCAAGTCACTGCAACCACCAAGTGTATAGGGTAAATAACTAGGTACGAGGTGCATTTGAAATTTATTTTATTTTTTTGTTAATTTTTATGATTTTATAATTATTGATTTTATGATTTTTTTGGTTATTTTGCAATTTTTGATGATTCTGGACCATTAGATATGCTTATTTGTCCATTTTAAGACTCCTCATGGTGAGAAATTTGATGTATTTATTATTGTTTTCTAGACGCTATCAGCAGTAGTAGCCCTGTTTTGCAATTTTATGGCCACTGTCAGCATCAACGGCCCACATTTTCTAACCGCTGATGCCAACAGTGGCTACGGCAAAACTAAAAAATATAAAAAGAAAATTAGGGTTTTGACTTTCATTATTTTCCAGTTGTCATTTTGTAATTTGAGCTCTAAGGTGAGAGAGAGAGATAGTGACCCAAGATACTACGTGATTACCGGACACCATGGTGGAGCAAGGTGAGGCATCCATGAGCGGAGGAGCTAGAGCTTCACGGGTATTTCTCTAAACCCTAACTTGTTATTTTACTAGTAAAATGAACCAAATTAAGAAATTGGTAAATGAACCACATTAAACCTATTGGTAATGAACCGCACCCATAGCTAGGTTTAGATTTAGGCTAATTTAGGTGGTCTTCTTTTTTTTTTTTTTTTTATTTTTTGGATTTTTGGGTGAGGGCAGACATCGTTGGCGTGTCGCCTACGGCCATCGTCGCTCAAGGTGGCTCCTAATTGGCAAAGAGGGGTCGTTGACGCCGACAACGGCTAGTTTGAATTCCAACGATCAAATTTTTGACCATTGGTGGCTAGCCACTATCGGCATAGCAACCATTTTTGTGGCCACTATCGACATGAGCGGCCATAAAACTTTAGAAAAATTATTTGATTTTTTTTATTTTTGATGATTTAATTGATTTTTTTGAATTTTTCAAGTGTAAATTTTGATTTTTTTGCATGTTATGGTGTATTTTATCATTGTGTTTGTACCCTTGCTTGATTAGGGTTATTGTTACACCATTTTAAATTTTATTATGCTTTTTAGTGTAAGTGCATCTAATTAGGCATTTATTTTGCACTTTTAGCTCTTGTCTTCATGGGCTCGAGATCCTAGTTTGCTCGTGGAGCTTCTACCCTTGATGGATGATGTAGATTGGACCTAGTTTGATGCTCGAGGGCTTATGTATGTTATGAGGCTACCGATGATTATGTTAGACCAGGCCTACCTTACTACTCTGGCCCATAGATGGGATTGTCGGACCAACACCTTTCATCTCCTAACTAGTGAGATGACCATCACTCCTAAGGATGTCTACAAGATCTTCAGGATCCCTTTTGATGGAGAGGCTATCATGTCTTCCCCCACCGATGCTAGAGACATAGTCTTTCAGAGAGTCTTTGGAGCTTGAGCTGGTGCAACATTGGGTGATATTCGACATGGCGGAGTCCCTATGACTCAGTGGTATCGAGAGTGAGTTTTCATATAGTGGTAGGCTATCTTGATGCATGTTATCTATAACATGCTTTTATCAAACACATTAGGAGCGAGGTTCCCATGGAACCTCCTAGCTATGGTACAGGACCTTTTAGACTCCCATGAGATGATCATTATGGCTTAGGGGAGTGCATTACTAGCCCAATGCTATGATGAGATCTATAAGATTCAATGATGTGGATGGGCTAGTGTTGCTTGCAACCTGCTCCTTTAGATCTAGGGCTGGGAGCACATCAAGGTGGATCACCTAGGAGGATTACCTCAGGGGATCACTACCATAGTGGCACAGGCATAATTCTATGGATCTAGGTGGCCATGGGAGTGAGAGGAGCATCGAGTCATTCATGAAGGGATCTGGCACACTATGCACATCTCAATTGATATGAGCTGAGGGATATTATATGGAGACCCTATGTGGATTTCCATACATAGCTAGAGGTAGATAGGTATTTAGCTTAGATAGGCACGATCGATGGGTCATCGATCACAAGGGAGGTATTAGAGAGTTCTTTAGTACTCTTGGGTGCTCTGATAGTTTGGGATCTAGTAGGATGTCCCCTTTGAGCTAGTTTTGTACAGGCAAGTTTTTGTAGAGAGGGATCTCACACCACCTTGGGTTGCAATAGTTTTAGATGAGGTAGATCCTCGTACAAAAGATGTCGAGGTTATAGAGGCATATACCTAGTGGTGGGTTATGTGGTTATGGCATGGTGGTAGTCTAGGAGACTATTTATGATGTTAAAGGATCTAGAGGGGCACGAGTGTGAGCTCAAACAAGGAGTGGGATCAGGCTATAGAGGAGTAGGCAGTGGAGGAGTAGGTCATGCCCGAGGAGGAGGAGGATGTTGCTCCAGAGGATCAAGAGTCTCCCTCTCGAGTAGAACTACACGTATGAGGTCGAGCTACAGATAGCTCATCGATAGATCATGCAGTGAGACACCTCTATAATGCTCTAGACTAAGTTAGCACATTACAGGCACAACTTTTAATAGGCCAGACCAGATGGAGGGGTTTTAAGGAGGAGAGGACCACCCTCCAGGCATAGGTTGACTCAATGTAGCTCAGGATAGAGCAGCTCACTAGAGAGAGATGTTGTCATTGATCATATTGTACCATTGCCCAACTATTAAGGACCATAGGTTTAGATCCAGGGGTAAATATTAGATACCTATAGGGTCTCTTAGAGGATTATGAGCCTATATGTCAAGATATGTTAGGTATATTACATCTCTAAACTCCAGATTAAGATGCTAGGTGACACTCCTCAAGATAGGTCTACAACAGGGGGCTCACACCGAAGTAGGTGAAGTGAGTCAGGTAAATCATTAATGTAACCCAACCATAGGATAGGGTCCCGATAGAGAGGGCATAGGGACTAGCTCTAGATCCCGAAAGATGAGGGTGGAGGTGCTACTAGTGGTACATGCCAGTCATGATCATGCTTGACTATATTTTATCTTTTTGAGTGTAAGGTCTGAGGACCTACACTATTGTAGCCTACGTAATTTTGTACCTCTATGTACTTATTTGACACACATATATATGATATTCTAGTTTATTATGGTTCATTATGTGTATCATTTTATTTTTTATGTTTATGTGATGCAAATGGATGCAATGCTTATGGGATGTTTTACTTATGCTATATGGATGCAATGTATTGATGATATGCACTAGCTAGATGATAGATGTATTGCTTAGATGTTATGATCTACATGTATGGATGCATTATGATGATGGCATATATGGATGCACTACTTTTTGTTAAATGCATGTTTAATTTATTTTAATTGTTTATGCATTTAATTTATGTGATATGATATGATGTATGATGGAATGTAATGCATTAATTATATGAGGAATGAACTAATGCAAATGAACATGTATGCTTTAATCACTTAAAACATAAGGAATGAATTTAATATGTGTTTACAAACTAATGGATGACACCATAGAATGTATAAAAATTATGAATGTAAATGATAACTCTCATCATAAGAAATAATCATTTAAGCATCCATATGTGAGATGAGATGATATGATATGTATGTGCTTTCTTTATAAGCTTTTATAAATTAAAATATATGTACAAAATAGTTAGTGGTCATCTAAATATCATTGTTGATATTTATCCGGTATCTATCCTATTTCATGAACACCCTTTAATGAACAAAACCTCATAAATAAAGTTGATGATTTGATTGATGAAATGATTTGTTGCTATGAGGGGATTTTTGAGGTTTTCCATGAGACTCAAACACCCTAGTTGATTAATCAAAAGTTGTATAATGACCATACAAGACTTCTGAAAGATGAAAGTTTTTGTTATGAAGACCAAGATATTCATTATCCCTGTGTGTGTGAATGAATATATTAGATGAGACATAAGCCTACCCCAATGCCAGGAGGGATTCATTCAGCCCATTGTTGTATTGGGGATCACCAAATGCTCATCATGATCCTAAGTTGGACTCAGTTGGATTAGACCATTAGGTGATACAGGACACCTAAAGCTAGCTCTTTTTGCAAATTGCTTAGAACTACCCCAATGCCAGGCGGGATTCATTCAGCCCATTGTTGTATTGGGGATCACTCTATGGTTTCAAGTAGTGACCATTCCAAGGATTCAAGCTCTTCACCCCCTTATTTTATTTTGATTTATTGGGATACTTGCTCATGCTTAGTGATGAAAATCACTATTTATTTTATTTTTTATTTTTTTTTTTTGTTTTGAGAAAGGGATTTGATTTTATTTTGGGATTTTTCTCATTTTTATGAAAGCAAGGGATTTCTTTGGGTAGGGGGGAGCTTGTCCTTTTGTCAATGATCAACACTCTAGACCATGCGCATCACAAGATGAGCAAGTAAAAACCTTTCGCTTAGGATGCCTAGTACCACTTTGTAGTGTTCATCTTTCCCTTGTTCCAACTAGGATTTTAGTGTTTTAATTAGTGATAGGATTTTGATATATGCTAGGTGCTATCAAAACTAGACCTCATATACAAAAGCAAAGATAGCTTTCTACAAAATCTGAGAAGATCACTAGGTATGGCTGAATGACCGAAAAACCCTAGTATATTCCTTATAGCAACAAGAAGGGGTTGTGTTGAAAAACATAGTTACTCACATGGGTTATGGATGAATGAGGAATTGAAGATGCATGATTGACATACAAACGTGGTGTCATTTGTAAGATTGAAAACACAATCTATCCTAATGTGAATGCAATGGATGCAACATGCCTAATGCAATGCAATTACATGAATGCAAATGCAAAATGTAAGATGCAAATATTTTTGTATTTTAATGTTTTCAATTGTTTTTGTATTTTTGTGTTTTGTGTTTTATTTTTGACCAAAGGGCTTATAATACCTTTGGAGCCTTTTGATTTTGATGTTTTCTTATTTGTTTGGAATTTTATGATTTTCAAAATTTTTTTTTAATTTTTATGTATTGTTTTTGGATTTTGTTGCTTTTATGTGTAAAATACCTTCAGATGAAGAATTTTGAGAGGCTCAGGCTCTTCAACACCTTCTAACGATGTTAGGTGATATGTCCCAGGTCCAATATTCTCTAAGATGATATAAGGACCTATCCAGTTGGCCATAAATTTGTCTCGTAGGTGCGGTGGTAGGTTTGAATTCTGTTGGTTCTCTTTGAGCATGAGATCCCCAACCTTAAAGTCTCTCAGGTGGACTTTATTGTTATAAGCTCATGTTAGATGATCTTGGTAAATGCAAAGATGCTCAAGAGCATTGATGTGACGTTCATCAAGAAGGGTCAATTGATCAAGGTGAGCTTGTCATGTAGTGTCATCATCGATAAACTCTTTCAATGCGATGCATAATGTTGGAATTTCTAACTCCAAGGGCATAATGGCCTCAATGCCATATACAAGAGAAAATGGTGTTGCCCTAGTGGGCATCCACACGCTAGTTCTATAAGCCCATAATGCAAGAGGCAACTATAGATGCCAATCCTTATGATTTTATTTTACCATCTTCTTTAAGATGGCTATGATTATTTTGTTTGAGGCTTATGCTTGCCCATTTGCTTGTAGATAATATGGTGTCACAAAACTATGTTGAATGTTATATTTGGATATTAAAGCCCACACATTTTTATTCTTAAATGAAGGACCATTATCCAAAATTATCTTGAATGGGATCCCAAAGTGATAGATGATATTGTGAAGTATGAACTCCATAATTCTTGGTCCTATCATTGATATTAAGGGGACCACTTCCACCCATTTGGTGAAGTACTCAGTGGTCATTAAGATAAATATGTGTCAGCCCAAATATGGGGGAGAGATATTTCCAATTAGATCAAAACCCCACTGAGAAAATGGCCAAGCCACCTGAATGGGCTGTAAGGCCTATGATGGTAGGTGCATCAGATTTGCATGATGTTGACACTTAACGCACTTCCTGACATACTCACAATAATCCTTTTCCATGGTGGGCCAATAATAACCCATTCGAAGGATGCGCTTGATGATGGCCATGCCACTAAAATGGCCACCATAGGTACCATCATGAGCTTGTGAAATCACCCAAGCTGATTCTTGGGGCTCAAGACAATGAAGGAGGATTCCATCATAGTTTTGATGATACAATATATCTCCTAGAAAGACATATCTAGTCACTTTTTGTTTAAATGCTCATTTTGTGGCCTATGATAATCCTTATGAGATGATTCCAAGATTAAGGAAATCTTGTAATTGGCATAGCCAATCCTGATAAGCTACAACCTCAATAGACAAGATGACTTGTTCTCTCTATGATTCGATATGCACAAATGCAGATTGAGAGATAACCTTGTGGTGAATGGTGGTACCATTCCCCGTAGGACCCTACGAGATCAAAGACCCCCAAGGCACCTTCTTTAGAAAGTCTCTGGATTTATAGAACCACTCATGATTTGGTTCTATATGAATCATGTTGACTGATTCTTTGTTGTCAAAAGCCTCATGTTGCATCACTGATTGCGAGAGCATCTTCACATGAATGGTAGTGAAATCAATAGATGGATTCTGAGGGATCAAGGATCCCAAAGATACCATAGTGTCTACAAATCTATTGGATGTGCGAGGGATTGCCTCAATGTCATACCATTCTAGTTGGGCTAGATAAGTGTCAACAAGCTCTTTGTAAGATTTCAGGATTGGACACCTACATTGAAATAATCCCTTAACTTGGTTAACGATGAGAAGGGAGTCACCAAAGATATTTAGCTTTTTAATCTTCATAGTGATTGTTGTTTGGAGACCCAAGATTAGGGCCTCATATTCAACATTGTTATTTGTGCAAGGGAAGTCTAGCTTAAATGACAAGGGCATTGGAGCACCTTGCAGTATGAAAAACATAATCCCTGCACCACCCCCTTGCTCACACTTTGAACCATCGAAGAACAAAGTCATGTCAGCTTTATTATCAGGTTCTTCAGGTTTGGGTGCTTTCGATAATGCAAAGACTGCATCATCGAGAAGTTCTATGATGAGAGGTCTATTATCTTGAAGAGGCACCTCTACTAGTTGATCAACTATGACTTATCCCTTGATGGACTTTTGGCTTATGAATTCTAAATCAAATTCTATCAGTAGCATGATCCACTTTGCAGTACGTGTATTATGATATGTCTTGCTCATCATATACTGCAAAGGATTTTGTTTTGATATCACATACATTGTATGGCTCAACATGTAGTGGTACAACTTCTTAGTCGCAAAGACCACTGCTAAGCACAACTTCTCTATGTATGCGTACCCTAGCTCATAACTCACCAAGGTGCGATTGATATAGTATATTGCTTGTTCTTTGTCTTGCACATTCTTTTGAGCCAACATGGTGCCCAAAGAAAAATTGATAGTAGATATATAAAGTAGAAATGGCACATCTAGCCTTGGTGGAGCTAGTACTAGTAGTATTGCTAGGTATTTCTTGATCTCAGCAAAGGCTTACTGACATTCTTCATCCTAGTGGAATGGGACCCCCTTGTGTAGTAGTCGATTCATGGGTCGACATTTATTCGATAGTTGTGTGATGAAACACTTTATGGATGCTACTTTGCCCTATAGGCTTCTCAACTCTTTGATGTTAGTGGGTGGGGCCATTTCTAGGATAGCCTTTACCTTTGCTAGGTTGAATTCGATCCCTCATTTAGAAATGATGAATCCCAAGAGTTTTCCTGAAGTTATGCCAAAGATGCATTTCTTGGGATTCAACCTGACATTGTGCTCTATCAGGTGATCGAAGACCTTTCTTAGAACCTCGGCATGCTCTTCACGCAACAATGACTTGGCTAGTAAGTCATCGATATAATCTTCTAGGATCTTATGCATGTAGTCATGGAAAATATATGTCATGGCCCACTGATATGTGGCACCAACATTTTTAAGACCAAATGGCATTACTTTGTAATAAAATGTCCCCCATGGAGTGGTGAATATGGTTTTGTGCTGGTCTTCAAGTTTAATCTGAATCTGATTGTAACCAAAAAAATCATCCATGAGGGAGAGCATCTCATGACCTATAATTGCATCTACAAGAGCATCTATGTTGGGCAACGAGAATGAATCCTTTGATGTTGCCTTATTGAGATCTCTAAAATCTATGCAAATATGGATCCTTCCATCAAGTTTTCCTATAGGCACCATGTTTGATACCCATTTTGGATAGTCGATGGGGGTAATAAAGACTACATCCAATAGCTTCTATAGCTCATTCTTTACCATCAAGGTGATGGTTGGATGCATCTTCCTGAGTTTTTGCTTGATCGATTTCTTTGTAGGATCTAGCGAAAGGTTGTGGACAACCAATTTTAGATCTAAACCCAACATATCCTTGTAGGTCCAAGAAAAGAGATTAGGTCTCTCTTTCAATAGAGGTATGATGGTGGCATATTCTTCTAGAGATAAGCTTTCTTTGAACTTAACTTTCTTTGGATCAGAAGGATCATCACTGATGTCCACTTCAAAAGTTTCCTCTATTGACATATGTGACCCCTCCTCAAGCTGGTGAGGAGTGGGGATCAAGTGGATGTCATCCATTAGGTTTAAAGGTTCAACTGAATCAGGGTCAAAACCAGCATGATAAACATCATGTGTGCAACCTAGTGCAAAATGAAATGGTTGTAGCATTTCTTCATTGGGGAAGAAATCTTTAGGCTCTAAGGGTGAATCAACATGATCCCAATCAATAGCATCTAAGTTAAGACACAATGGTTTAGAAGGATCGGTTAGGTTGTGGAGTGGAGTGGTCAAATCAATGGAGATCATGTTGATGGATGGAATGGAATCTCTAGGACCATATGGGTGTAACTCTGCATTGTTGATTTACCTTCCATACCCAAGATGAGGCTCTAGGGGTATGGGGATCTCAGGATCTAATCTATGAATAGATGGGAAGATGGGATCATTTGGTTGAAGTAGCTCTCTAAATGTAGGAGGATCGAGGGAAAACTATACGATGGATTACATCTGAATTGGTTGGTCTTCCCCTGAGGTGAGGGCCAGGATATACTCTATGATACATCTCATCTAAGTCAAATGGTTCATTATGATGGTGCAAGTAGTGAGGTCCAAGGTAGGCCCTCTCAGTTTCATCTTCATAATCACTATCATCTATGAAGAATCCATCATTCATACCCACTAGCACTATGAGGTGACATGAATGTCGAGGCCCTAGATAGGCCAATTCAGTCTCATCCTCATAGTCACTATCATCTATGATGTATCCACTCTCCATATTAATTGGCTCTATGAGGTGACATAAATGTCGAGGCCCAAGGTAGGCCAATTTAGTCTCATCCTCAACCTCACTATGATCTATGATGTATTCATTCTCTTCTCACTCATAACCATAGCCTGGTTCATCCTCCCATAGGATAAGTCCTGATGGGCTTGCCTCGAGAGAGAAATTTGGATGATACACAATAGGTGGTTCTATAGTGACCATGGTCACCAACCTATCATCCATGTAGCTTATGTTTGGGTGATAGGGATTCCATTCAATGTCTTCCCTAAACCCTAAGCTTAACCTATCTAGAGATGCTGCTAATGAATCATCATAGCTTCAGATATGATATCCTAGGCCAGACCTATCAGTAGGTAATTGATATCATGGTTCAACTAGGTTTCATCACCCTTGCTCATATAGACCTAAACCATAGCCATGCCAATGGTTGCATTCAAAGTATCTCAGAGCAAACTCAGGATTGGAAAAGTAATGAACATTCATGGTGAATGACTCATCCTCATCCTCTTCAATATTTGAAGCATCATGGGCATAATCCAACCTAACATAAATGAAATTGGTCTAGTTAGGGGGATCCCCAATGGTACCACTATCCCTATGGGTAAGCTTGGGACTCTTGGTCATCCCATGTCTTGTGCAGACTTGATAATTGGAGTGAAAGTAACATTCTACACAAGATATTCACCTAGTCCTGTATTAGCTAGGTGAACTATCACCTATGGTGTAGATGACATTGATGATGATGTAGGTGAGGCAGGTTGAGGCACCTCCTCGACTATGTCTTGGGAATCTTCCTCCTCCATGGGATTTGGAATTTCTACTATTGCTATGGTTGGGACTTCCTTAGGTCTTTCCTCCACCAAGGGTGCTTTTAGTTTTTGAGAGTCTTTTGCCTTAGATGTTGTTGGTTTCTTAGAAGTGCCAGTAGCTTTAGAAGCTGGAGGTGGCACCGATGTGGATGGGTCACCTCGCACTGATTTGGATTTGCTTCCTGGATGTGTGGTAGGGGATGATGGCCTAATGTATAGGTGCATGGATGGAAGGACAAAATCCCTCGGTAAGTCAACTTGATGAACATATTTGAATGGCTCTTCATCCGATGGTACCACATGTACCTATCCCTCATGCACATATTTAATACATTGATGCAAGATCGAGGGAATGCATTGCATGTCCCTTATCCAAGGATGCCCTAGGAGGATATTATACTGCATGGCCCCCTCCAATACATGACACATCATAGGGATGGTCTTATGCCCCACCTACATAGGTAGGATGATTGTACCCACTATGGAGCATAGTGCATCATTGAAGGCTCTCAATGTGTAGGAGGTAGGGATGATGTTTGACCTAGGAATCTTCAAGTGCCCTATAGCCTTGGTTGTTATTATGTTTATCGATGAGCTTATGTTGATTAAAACCTACTTGAAAGGTATGTCATTGATACATGTGATGATGTGCAGAGGTGGGTCTGCTATGGTAGTAGGGACTACCTTTATTTTATGATCATAAAAATGAATCATGAGCTCTTGAAACTATTGTACTTGCCCCACAAAGTTTGTAAATGCATCAAGGTTCTAGGGCTATAGCTCAATTGATCTCAAGATTTCCATTAGGGTCTCCCTATGTCTAGGAGACTATTGAATGAGCTCATATATTGATAACTTGGTCGATGTCATTTGGAGATTCTACACAAGTCTATTCCAGATAGTTATCATAGGTCTCGTTGGTGGACCTGGAGGATGATTTTGCACTAGCCTCTATTGAGGTGCAATTGAGATATGAATAGGAGCCACTGGAGGCTCTAGTTGGTTGTATCACCAATTTCTTGTTGCCACGTTGACTATTTTGACCATTCCAATGAATCCCTGGGTGGGAGGTTCAACTTGGATTTGATTTACTTGAGTGCCCTAATTTCTAGGGGCTTCATGGTTTGGCAATGGGTTTCTAAATATACCCATATCTCTATTGTTAGGTGCTAGTGGATTATCAACTTGTAGCTCACCCTTCTCGATCATATTTTGTACAATATTCTTGAAATCGATGCATGCCTCGATATCATACCCCTATTGTCTATGGTATGGGAAATAATGATCATCCCTATATCCCTTGGGCTTGGGATGATTAGGGTCAAGAAGTTGTACCTTAGGTAATCTGAGTCTTTATGCCTCACTCAATTGATTGAATATCGATTGCATCAATTCTGACAAAGGTGTGAAGTAGCGAGGTGACCGACGTTGCTTATTTTGACCTTGGTTGTTATTTTGATTGTAATTGGTCGGGGAGGCTGAGCCTAGTAATTCTATGGTTGTTAGCTATTTCCTCCCTTTGGTACATTTAGTACAACCTGATTGACTAGAGCAGGCTTGGCCTACTTTTGTTGATTTTGATTGTTGCGGTTGTTGTTGTTCCAATATTTCTTGTTGTGGAGCTTAAGATCTCCTTCTTCAACCTTGATGTCCTCTATCAACTTGGCTTGTGCCAAGGCTTCCTCAAATGTTTCATACTATTGTAGCTGCAAGAGCAGTGAGATGTGCTTAGTGCAACTCTTAGTGAACATTCGGGTGAGCTCAATAGTGGGAACAAAAAATGGTAGTTTTACCATTATTTTTCTCCATCTATTCCCATAGTCCATGATCGACTCATCATCGTATTGCTTTAGATTAGCCAAGTTGGACAAGTTTACTTTCTTCTTGATGCCAAAAGAAAAGTATTCAAGGAATGCATTCACCAACTACTCAAAACTGATGATGCTATGCTTGGGTAGTTGATTAAACCACTCAGTTGTTATACCTAATAATGTCATGATAAATATTCTTAACATTAGGGCATCATTGTGTTCTAGATGGAAGCATGCATTCATGAAATTGGTCACATGCTCTTGTGCATCTTCCTCTCCCTTAAATTTATCTAACCTAGGCATCTCGAAGTGTCTAGGATAAGTAGGACTTGGTACCAAAGGGCACAAAGGTTGATTGTGTATCTTGCTTAGGGTTGGATTCTACCCAACCATATCCTATTTCTCGAGAGACTTGACTCTCTCAATGAGTATCTTGTATACCTTCGAAGAGATGATCTCTTGTTCTCGAAGGTTTACTCGGGGTGGTTGGGGAGGTAACTCTACATTTTCCTGCTTTGGGCATCTATATTCATCTCCCATGACTACGGATGAGGGTTCAAGATATGTCTACTCCTGATCCTCCATTTCTACTCATTCTTGTTCATGTTGTGCCTATTCTAGATCTAGGTACTGTTGGTGTTTTGAAGCATGATGTGATGTGTGGTGAGTGCATTCATCTCCTTGTTTAGTGTATCTCTCATGTTGAGAAATGACACATCTATCAGATTAGTAATACTCACTACCCATGTGTAAGTTGGCTCGAGCCAACCTATTTGCTTGTTCTTCATACTCTATTTGTTCCTCTCTCAAGCGCTACTCATTTAGGTGTAAATACCTTTTCCTTCATACTTCCTCCTATTCGAGGATGTCTAAGTACTCTTGTTCTACACGTAGTCCTCCTCCTTATCTTGGAGTAATTTTTTTGATATTGTGCATCTTCATATAACCTACGCACATGGTCGGATTGATCCACCAATGAAGGTCTATGACTCTATAACTCCGTATGAGGAGTCCTTATGGAGAGGCCCTTTGGAGGAGCTCCTACTATGCTTTTGCCCTTGTCTATCAGGGCAACATGGTCAGTGTACAATGACCTATATTCAGTATCCCCATGATCGGAAGTAGTGTGCATGCTATGGGGGCACTTTGAAGCTTCCCCTAGCTCATTAGTGTGCCTCATTATTTGATGGCTATGTGAACTCCTAAAAATAGAATGTGTAGTAGCATTGCTTCTCTGATTTGGTCTCGAGAAAACCTGATCCAACTCATCAAGTTATCTGGATTTCCATGATTGATCTCATGGAGTTCCATTGGCACCAATGAGATTGAGGTCTATTGCTATCCTACCAACTTTAGAGTGGCTAGGAGTTATGGTGGGTCGATGATTGGATGCAACCCTTGTGTTCTACCCCTTAGTGGGCTGATCTAGCCTATGTCTATCATGTGAATATTGGGGCCTTGAAGCTCCCTCATGTCTATCATGAGAAGAACCTAGATATGGTTCTCTAGCTAGGGTTTCTCGAGGAGTACCCCCATGGGTTGAGTTATCCCCCTGAGGCTCACTAAACTTCATTCAATGACATTCTATGTGGGTGGCTCAACATCATTGTTGTTGTGATCATGGTTGGGTGGAGCAGTAATTCCTACCTCGATGTTGGACCGAGGGTGGTTGCTCCACGTGAAGACCATGACAATGTGAAATTATATTTTGTGTAAATTTTAAGACATACAAACAAAGTAGACAAAATGTTTATCTCTTTTAAATGTTCTTGGTGTTCCTAAAACTGGTCTTGTGTGTTTCAGATTTTTTGAAAACTACAATCTAACTCTCATCGTGTTTTGCATTTCGTTGATGATATACTCATATTGTTTAAGTGGATTTCACCTGTATGCTCGTAGCTCGACAACCGACAATGAAAGTCATGGTCACGTAAACCCACCAAAGTGTGGAGATGAAACCCACACCCGATCAGGGAGCACAGGTCCTACCAGTCCTCACCCAGTACTCACTTGGTCAATGTCATACCCTCCAAAGAGAAGTACATGCAAATTTTCCAAGCTACGTCGGATCTTGGAGCCAGTGGCCAAATAGAATGGGTTCATGGGATTTGAGCCAATGGATGGAGATGAAACCCACCATCGTTGAACTCTACTAGTGGTTGGTGATGAAGTCCAACTCACTAGCATTTAAATGAAATGTGGTGTGTGATTGTTCCTTTTAAATTTGCATAAAGAAATAGATGCATCATGAAGCACTCATGCTTTTTCCTATATGCCTAAAAAGAAATGTTTCACTTTAAGAAAATGCACGTCTAAACAACTACATGATTTTCAGAGAATGCAATATTACTTATGAAGCAATGGCCTCTAGTTGGGCCCCAAGCATGCAATCTCTACAAACAATCTAGACCACTGGAGACTAGGGCGGATTGAAATCAGAAGTCCGTTGTTCCTAGCAATGGCTAGTAGAAAACCTAAGAGAATTTAATCATTTTTTCTTTAACTTTCTCTATGTTTTCTAATTAAAATAAATTTCTCTACTGCATTCTAGAAATTAAACACAGACAGAGAAGTGAAAAATTATAGAGAATCCCACCAACCTGGAATCCAAGTCTGTTGTTGCTCAAGTTGTCTACTGTTGCATATTTTCTATCACTCAGGGTGGCTGTGATAGGCCACTGTCTTCAAAAGTAGCTAAGCTCTACTAGCCGCTATCAACTAGAGTAGTCACACCAGCATACCAAAAACACTTGGTAAATCAGCAAAACTGTTGGGCATTTTGAGTCCCTAAGCTAAAATGTTGTCATTGATGTCAAAAGGTTATTTGATGTCAAAAGGATCTATGATGGCAAGCACTATGTTTGTATTCCAAAAGGAGCCTCAAGGGAAGCTTAGCAAAAGGTTTTTATTTAAAACCATGGATGGCAGATTTGAAGTGGGTTTTTCTTAAAACCCAAGTTGGCTTTTTGTTTCATCGAAAAAGGAGTCCCGGTGACAAAGTTATTCAACTTTGAAGTTTAAGTTTTAAATTTTAATATTTTAAAATTTTAAATTTAAATTTCCAAAGTGGAAATTCCCGTCGATGTCATAAAATTCGATTAAGGTCTGACGTATGAAAATTCAAGGTAATTTGTATAAATACCATTGCCAAAAATTCATTTGGCAATAATTTGAATGTGTGTGAGTTTCGTTCGAACAAAGAGAAAATATATTTTAGTGCAATCAAAACCTATGAATAAAGGGAGAAATAGAAGGAAGGGAGGACCCTTCCCATACACCATAGGTACTTGTGACATAATGGCAAGAAGGAGGCAGTCAAGTTTTTGAGTTCCAGGATATCCGAAGTTTGAATCCCATCGGTGTTGGCTTTTGCGAAGTGGAAAGGAAGTACACCTTTTGGCGCATGTGTCTTCTGGGGCATGTTTGCAGGAAGGAAAGCATAGTGGCTGCACTCACTATTTCATGTGAGCGGTTGGCTCATGTGGTTAGTGGAACCGCAATTAGAGTGGTGCTTGGACAGTGATAGGGGATCGAATCCCGCTGAGAAGAAAAAGGCAAGTTAAATTTTTATTTTAATATTTGTAAGAAAAGCTTTGAGGAGAAACAAGGATTATGAGTTGTTTTAGAAAATTTTGAAATTACTATTCCTTTTAATTTTGAAAGGGTAACATATTATATATCATTGGAAAGAATTTTTCAAGAGCTATTTAATTAACTTTCTTAGAAGGAGAAATAAGGGTTGTGTAAGAAGATATTTCAGGTTTTGTCAAGGAGTTTCCAAAAGTAAGTTTGATCCATTCTATTGAGGGTTTATTTCTTGAATAAAATAACTTTGGTGGATGTTAAAATAAATTAGGAGTAATAAGGTGTTACTTGGATATTTTTGTTGTGTTATTACTCTAACCCTTGTTGAGAGTTGAAAAAGAAAGTGTGTTGAGTGAGACAGATTTTGTGGATAACAAATAAGGCATCAAAAAGGTATAAGCAATATTCTCCATTGATTTTATTTGGGTGGTTGATTTCTAAAATATCATTGGAGTGAAAAGGGTTTATTGTGGTTTCCTATTCGAAAATAGTTGGTTTAATGCTTCAAGGTTTTCTGGTTTGAAAATTGTGATTAAAACCTTGTTTTATGAGCATTGTTTTTGGAGTGAGTTGTTGTGCAAAGAACTTGAACTTGAGCTGAAAGAACATGAGTATCATTGTTATGTAAAGTGGTTGTTGAGTAGTTTTGAAGACATTTTGAGTTGGTTTATTCATGCTTGGACTAGGGTTTGTGAGAAAGAGTTATTCCTTGTGGTGATTGGTTGAGTAGATTTGTTTGTGCCTAGTCAAGCGATTGTGTGAAGTGGTTGTTCAAGTTCCATAAAACAAATAATTCTATATTCTGATTTGAATTTATTTGAGATTGATATTTGTGTATAGAACATATTGAGACTCTAACAATTCTCTTTATGCTTCTATGAGATTACTGAGTTGAGATAGATTTGAGTTAAGATTAGGATTTGAGTATAGAACATATTGAGTCTCTAAAAATTCTCTTTATGCTTCTATGAGATTGATTTGAGTTGATATTGGGGATTAAGTATAGAACATATTGAGTCTCTAACAATTCTCTTTATGCTTCTATGAGATTGAGTTGAGAAAGTGGTTGAGCATTGAGTGTAGAACATATTGAGTCTCTAACAATTCTCTTTATGTTTATGTGAGATTGGACAAGTTCTATGTGGACTTATTGATCTGATTTGAGGTAAGTCTTTGAGGAGGCTTGTGGACTGATTTTGTGTAAGATTTTATGAAAGATTACTATGCAGATTTGAGCAAGTCCTAAAGAGGACTTACTGAGCAGATTTGGACAAGTTATGAGTGACCTTGTTGTGCAGATTTGAGCAGGTTCTGAGTGAGCCTATTGAGCATATTTGAGTAGGTTCTGAATGAGCCTATTGAGAATATTTGAGCAGGTTATGAGTGAGCCTATTAAGCATATTTGAAGAGTTTTTTAGTGAACCTATTGACAAAGCTTTGGAGGTGACAGAGTATAGAGGACATAGTCTCAATGGATAGAGATCCATTAGCCAAAACAATTGAAGATAAATCTAAGTGAGGAGTCTTCAAGTGGAGAGAGATACACAAGTCAGTGCAACAGAGAGATCGAGTCTTCTAGAAGATCACTAGATAGAGCAGAAGTGGAAAGAGTTTTCCTGTGGAAGAGATCTATGAACTTGAGATTTAGGGGATCAACATCTCCTTTGGATAGAGGTCCATAAACATTGTAATTGGGAAGGATTCCCAAGAGATTGATTGAGAAAGTTTTAGTAAAATATTTTCTCCGTGGAGTAGCCCGCATTGGGTGAACCACATAAATTATTGTGTCACTTTTATGGATGGTTTTTTGTGCATTGCTATTGATACTGTTATCTATACACTACATAATATTGAATTTAAAAGAAAAGTAAAAAGTGGTCTTATAATGTTCACCCCCCTCTTAGTATAAGCTTGTGTTCATCAAAAATAGCATAAAATGCAGGTGTCCCCATCATGATAACCATTTGTATGATCCAAAAAAGCATACACCTGAGCTATTTGCATCATTATATCAAGCATAAAATCATGAAAGCATGAAAGATAATGAATTAACAAAACATAAGGTCTCTTATTATTAATTCATACTGAAATTCGATTACAAATAGGTCCCTCTTCGGGATACCAAATGATTGATACAATGATTACAAATATGAAAATCCCCTAAGCAGTGATGGTGTAATTCACAGGTTTCTTAGATTCAACATGAACTTGCTCAAAGGCTTATAGATATCTTCTTCTCACTTGCTTAGACTTATTTGATGCCAAAGATGCTTTGAATTTATCAAGAACATATGATCTGCATTCAAGAAACAACATAGAGCAATTAGTAGCATATGAGGCCTCTCATGACGAGGCTCTTTTCAAATATTCACCTGTAATATGATAAAGCTTACAATAAAGCATGAAAATATATAAATATGAATAAATATGAATGAATAACTAGGAAATAATGATACAAATACAATGGAAAAGATATATCTACTTTAATATAAGCTAAAAAATTATAGGTAATAAGAAATCTATGCTAAAAATTGAAGAAATTTTGACTCAAACCCTAGCCGATGTCGCTCATAGCAGTTGTGCCTACAGGCCGCTATTGAAGATAGCAGTCGTTGATTGTGATCTTTTACCTCAAAAAACAAGGATTGTGACACTCAATTCCTTATCTAAATTGATGTTCAAGGGCTGCATTCATGTTTGTGTATGGATTAGTGGTGAAAAACATGGGGATTCATGTCAGATCAATGTGAATTTGTGATGTATGCTTATCAGTACTTTGAAATCTCCATGGTTGGTCACAGGCTCAGTAATCTACAAATGGGCAGCACTTCGACTCTCCTCAAGGGTTTTCAACTTCCTACTCACTCGTACAGGGCTTCTCTGCATAAGATTTACCATCTATACTTGTTTCTGGGAGGGTGCATATGTAGGCCTCCCAAATTCTAGATCTTGGCTTCTTGGAGAAACCAAGATCCAAATCTACATGAAACTAGTCGTTAGGGGGAAAAGCCCAATTTTTAGACTTGCATGGGAGTTGCTGTTAGGAGAAAATCTAGGAGATTCATGCACAAAATCACTTGAATCCAATGCAATTTCAGTTAACATGTGTGATTTGGGCCTGCATTCTTTATTTCAAACTTTGTTTTGATGTTATCCATTTTCCATAGTAGTGGCTAGCTGTAGATGCTCTGAGCTTCAGCAACCTAGGCTAGCAACCACTCTAGTTGATAGCAAATACACCTAAATAGGTCAGAACTACCTCTAGTGAGTGGTTAGAACCAATGCTAGCTCTTGGAGAGGTCCAATATCAATTATATGGTCTATAGAGGTGCCCATATAAGTAGTCTCCTAAACATGATGTATTTTAGGTGTCTACAAGTAATAAAATGAACAAATACATTTAGAAGCATGTCTATCCTGAACTATGAGTGTCTTGATCCCCTACTATCCTCACTTGATCGATGGAAGAGTGGGAGGACCAAATTCATGATATGGACCAATGCACAAATTTGCTCTCTACCTTAAATATTGCTTATTTATGCAAATAGATTAAATTTGTGGGAAGGTTTCCCTAATGAAATTTATGTAATGTATTGTTTAAAGGTATGGGGTTTACCATACATGCTTATGTAATAAATGAATAACATGGTTGTTGCATCTTGTATTCATTTAATTGAATGTAGTTGTATTTAAATCCTTTCTATTGCATGTTTATCCTTTAATTATTGCTTATGTTTTAGTTATACTTTGCTTGTTAATGATTCAAGTTTTGTTAGATTTAGTATCTAGATCTATTATTTATATTATTTTTTTAATATTTTCTATAAAAAACAATAGTAAGTTATAGGTGAACTTAGAGGATGACCTAAGGGCTTGAGACCCCCTTAGGGAGATTGGTAACTAGGTTTAGAAGATCATACCAAAGTTAAGATAGCTTGTCAGAGGATAATATTGATAGCTTAATTCGCAGTACACGTAGCATACCCACACATAATGGTTTGTGTGGAATATGGAGATGTGTGTACACCTTATAATGATTTAAGGTGGTAAGTCTAGCTCATCAAGATTGATGATATGGATGGACTTATGTGCATAACATGAGATATGGTTATGTAGAAAGAACTTGCATGAGTGGAATCTTATGTGGTAGAGTTCTTGAGAAACTTAGAGGTTGTTAAACATTAAGTCAATCTAAGGTTGGTTAGGGGTTTATAAATCCCTCTCCTTAGACAAAAAAAAACTCTTTCTATTTTTATGTATTTGTTTCTGATTTTTGGATCGTAACAATGTTGTCATTGCCATTGATGAAGAGAATACCAAAGTGGAGGTATTCATAGATAATGCTACCTAGTGCTTCAAATAAGACCATTAAACTAGAAATATAGTTGGGAAAATCAACAAATTAAAGAGGGTCAAGGGAAGAGCTTCCCATAGGATCAATATGAGGAGTTGGTGTCAAACACCAAAATGTTACTGCTCAAGATGTATCCGATCACACTAATTGGTAGGTAGATTTGAACATGTCACCCTAAAGCTAAACAAAGGTGACCCATGGTTTTGTAATTTTATAGTAGGAATTCTAATTTTGAAGACTCCATGACCAATGATAAAGAAAATATTTAGGATCTATCACTACATGAGTGCCCCAAGAAGTCACTATAAATGTAGTAACTAGGCTATTGCTTCTAATTCCAAGAAATTAGACATAGAAAAATAGATTTTTGAAACCCAAGAACAACATTGTAAAATAGAAAAAGTTTACAGAATTAATAAAATTTGGTTGTCTCCAAGGTTGGCCAGTTTACTTAAGTGTTTATTTTATTAAGTGTCAATTTTCTCAAGTATCGATTCATAAGTGTCGATTAGCTATAAACCAATCTAATTGCAAAGTACACCAATTGGCTTGTAAGAGTGATTTTCTAGCAAATTATAGTGAATTTCTGGCAAAGTGAAGCAATTCATTCACTTTCTAGAGCAAATCACTCAAAATCTTATGAAGTGGTAAATTGAGAAGCATGGTCTCAAAATGAATTTTTGGAAAGCTGCTATGTATTTTAGTGGTGCACTAACTCATTCTAGAATCTGTCTAATCATATTAGAGGTATACTTAGAGGTATGTAACATTTAATGATCCATCATTTTGTTAGAAATGCCCTAGATATTTACTTTTACTAGGAGTAAGAGTTTCTCACCCTAGGGAACTAAGGGGTAATGTCCAACTATAACTAGAATCCATGGCCACCATTGTATTCATATTTTTGCCATAAGAAGTAAGAGCTACACTCTATGAAATCTACATTATGCTTTGCATCTCATGATATTGTTGAGAAATTTGCAAGTACTTATGCATTCCATCAATAACACCACCCTCATGGTTTTCTAAGTGCATAATTATTGAGACATAGCCCTTTTGTCTATCTCAACAGCCACTTAATAGAAGAACATTGTGTTATTCAAATTTTCATGTTTTGATTGATCATGCATACTCCCTCACTACGACTAAACATCATATTATATGATATATCCCTCGCACCATTAACCTTTTATGTATGTTTATTTTTTGTACTTTACTTTTCATGAAATTAGTGTAGGCTAGCATAGGAGTATTCCATGGGTTAGTTGGGAGTTGGCCTTAATCTGGAGGTTAAGAGTAGCCATTGGTCCTTATTTCCAACTTTGTTGAAACTAGAATTGGGATGCATCTTTAAAATATAAGGCAGGATAATTTCCTTGTTCAATAGGCACCTAGAGTAAATACTCAAATTAACAAAGAATTTAATATTTTATGCTAGGATTATGAATATAGAGTAGGATTATGAATATAGAGATCCATTATCATTTTTCTAAAAAAAAAATTCAATGCAAAGTGAGTTCATCTATTATATTGTCTTACAAATTATCAAGTAGAAAATATATTTTCCATGGCACAATACAAAAATAATGCATGGGTTATAAAACTTCCTTATTAAGGTGGAAGCTCCACTTTTCCAATAATATCATAGAGGTTTTAATTCTCATGATGGTTTCTTCCTTAGAAATCATACCTCTATATAACTATAGTTGTTTGATAATCGTATTCACATTAGAATGGTGATATAGCCTTCACATTAGCATAGTGATATGACCTTTAATTTGGGATACCTCTCAAGAAAATTATTTAATATTTTATTGATATTATTAAAATAACTTTTTAAATTGGTTATATGGGGTTGAAACAAGCCCACCCATAATACGTTATGACCACATAGTTGTATTACAACAATTTGGCACTTATGCATGTATAACTTGGCAATATTTGAACCTATGTCTTTTCCTTGAAATTTGAGTAATATAACCAGTTGAGGTAGTGCCATTTGATAATAAAATACTCAACAGCCAATGAAATCTCATTGTAGCAAGGAAAAATACTTAGCAGCCAAGGGAGACAGAGAAAACATCAGTGTAGAAATATGAGCTCCAAGAAATATATGGGGAGGTCCCATGGAACCTCAGCAAAAGGAACCATAAAGCACTAGCTGCCAACGATAAGCGTAGGGTCCCCCGAAGGCCAAAAAGTAGCAAGAAATCTATAGCAACCTCCAACACCACCAATGAGTAGCTTTAGAGATCCAGATGAGGATGACCAACAGGAACATAGTAGCAATTAGCATAGAGACCCATCCCCAAGCCACAAAAAATTTGAGAACCCACCATCAAGCCCACATTCAAAAACCCAAAGAGCAGCACCATAGGAATAAGCACGTGGTCCCTTCCCAAGCCAAGAAAAAACTATGAAGAGCTACTCATGAAGCCAAGCTCCCAAGCCACAATGCATTGCACTAGAAGAACCTCTAATCCTTAGATACAAATAGGACGCTGGAAGAAGATGGAGTAGAGCAAGAAGCTGCAAGGAAAAGGATTCCTAAAGGAACTTAGGAATCTTAGGGGAGGACCCAAGGAAAACCCAGGGGTATCCCAGAAAACCCCAAGGATGTTCTAGTTCACAAGAACCAAAAGGAAACCTCACCAGAAGGTATGGAAAGGGGCAAACAAGTGGAAAAGTGACCTCCCAACCCAAGGAGATCGTCTGCAACACTAGCCAGCCAAGGAGGAAGGACAAAGGGAGTGCTATGGAAATGGGATAGGATCTAGGGACATCCTAGAAAACCCCAAGGATGTCCCAGATTACAAGCACCATAAATAACCCCACCAAAAGGTATGGAAAGGGGCAGATAAGTGGATAAGTGATCTCCCACCCCAAGGCGATCATCTACAGTACCAGATAGTCGAGGAGGAAGGGAAAAGGAAGTGCCAGAGAACTGGACAGGACCAGGGATCTGGAATAGGACCAAAGATGGGCTAGATCATCTTAAATTATAATTATTAAATTATTTTTAAAATTTTAAAAATGTTTATTATTTTAATAAAAAAATAATATATATTAATAGTATAAACTATTTTTTTTAGTTAGATAAGAATCCTATAGGATCTACTCCCATAATAGTATCAAAATAAAGCATCCATATTCCAACAAGTTTTTTGATCCCTCTTCTTCCTACATTCTACATTATGAGTTTTTCATATGAACCCTTGATATCATTTTCATTTTCATTAAGAGAGAAAATCTCCCTTAATCATCTACCTTTTATAAGTTAAATTTTTCAAGTGAAAGATTAGCATCATGATTGACTAAATTATCTACCATTATATTATATTGAAATTTCCAAGTTTCCAACATAAAATAATATAAACTAGAAAATAAAATTATATATATATATGAAATAAATTTCAATATAATATAATGATAGATAATTTAGTCAATCATGATGCTAATATATATATTATAAAATATAGCATTAACTAGAAGCGTTGTTTGGTAGTAGTAGTAGCAAGTTAGACTAGTGAAACATTGTGACAGGGATATATAATCATCTACCTTCTATAAGTTAAATTTTTCCAAGTGAAAGATTAGCATCATGATTGACTAAATTATCTGCGATTATATTATATTGAAATTTCCAAGTTTCCAACATAAAATAATATAAAAAAGAAAATAAAATTATATATATAAAAGAAATTTCAATATAATGTAATTATAGATAATTTAGTCAATCATGATGCTAATATGTATATATTATAAAATATAGCATTACCTAGTAGCGTTGTTTGGTAGTAGTAGCAAGTTAAGACTAGTGAAACATTGTGACCCCCTATATGTATAAGTATGTATTAGCAAGTTATATACACATATATATATACATATATATATATATATATATATATATATATATATATATATATATATATATATATATATATATATAGATAATGTTACACTAGTCTAACTTGCTAATACATACTTATACATATAGGGGGTCACAATGGTACATTGGTCTAACTTGCTACTACTACCAAACAACGCTATTAGATAATGGTATATTTTATAATATATTTTAAGTATATATATATATTTATTTATTTTCTTTTCTTTTCTTTTAGATACATAGGGGAATTGGTTACAACCACACTATTTTTAGTAACTATCAAGTGTAGGGTTCAAACCACAAGGGCTACTCCCAACAAGCCTATTCCACCTCGTTGTTGTTGACCCGACGTGATGGGGACCATCGATCACTCGAGATTTGTACCGTTGTCGTCGATCTAGTGTGCACTCAAAAGATTCAGAACAGACTACTACCTTTGCAAATTGGCACCCCCAAGGTTTGAACCCAAGTCTCTTCTTGGTAAGTACTTGGCCAGATAAGCAACTACCAATCCACCTAGCACTTGGGGATTTTAAGTATAGTTATTATTGGTTAGTTTTCAATGAGGTTTTTATTTTAGTTTTAATAATAATGACAAATATTAGCAATTATTATCAATGAATCATATTTAACACTCATAATTTTGATTAGTTGATTATTTTGTGGATGAATAGTTAGGGTTTCCTTTAATTAATTAGTGTATACAAGGTTTTATAATATTGCACCATTCAATTTATCTCTATAGATGTTTATAATCTTAAATATTGAACTTTTAACCCTATGGAAGATTCATGGATTCTTAACATTTTGATCCTTATTATAAGTTAATGTAATTTTTTAAAGGTTGTTAATCTTTAATTTTAATTTTTTGATGCTATAAAAATCCTTAGAGTAGGTCTCAATATTGTGATCCTTATTGTCAATATTTTTTTGGTTAATTATGAATGACAAAAGCCAATTTAACCTTGAGTAGTTAATTGAATCATCTTTCATGGAAAAAGACTGGGATCAAATCTCAACAAACATAGAGCCCTAGTGTGTGTAATTGGCGGGTACTTAACCTTATCTGTTAAGAACCTGCTATAAAATATACTAACAACACACTCTCAACTCAAATAAACTCACAGAAACATTATAACAGTATTCAAAATTAATTGCATATGATAACATAAACTACTTAAAAGGAACAATCTCACAATAGATAGAATCGCAGGCCTCTTCGAGGGGGCAACCTCCTTCAATACTTCATTAATTTGCAAAAATATGATTACATTGGTGCCTTTTCGGGTATTTAAAGAGTTTCCCTCCAAGGTTGGCTTACATGCAAAATGCCACCTGGATTACATGCATAATGCCACCCAAATTACATGCATAGTGCCACTTTGAATTACATGCACAATGCCACTCGAATTACATGCATAATGCCACACGAATTACATGCACAATGCCACCTAACCTAACCTATCTACCATGTGTTACATAGAAAAGGGTGCCATTTGTCATAGGCACTACCTAAGCTAAAACTTAGAACATTACAAAATATTAATCATGGGTACTACCCACGTTCACTAGGAATTATTACATCAAGGAAGTTATTACATTAAGGGTTAGGATGAGATCCTAACATGCCCTTCTCCTTGAAGAAGCTTTGTCCTCAAAGCTGAAAATGAGGAAACTATTGTTGGAGTTGATGGAGAGACTCCCATGTAGCATCCTCAGGTTGAAGCCCACGCCACTGAACAAGGACCTCCGTAATGGTACGGTTACGCAGAGTGCGAGTTCGACGATCCAGCAGCTGCTCAGGTGCGAGTAAGATGGAGCCTTCTTCATCCAATTCGGGAAGTGTTGATTGAACCTGTACCTTTGTGCCCACAACTTTCTTGAGAAGGGAAACATGAAAAATAGGGTGGAGCTTGGAAGTGGGGGGAAGAGCCAATTTGTAAGCTGTAGGGCCAATCCGTTGTAGAACCTGATAAGGACCATAGAATTTTGGAGCGAGCTTCTGACACCTGCGAAGTTGTAGGGATGATTGTTTGTATGGTTGTAAGCGAAGGAAGACCATATCACCCACATCAAAACTACGCTCAGAACGATGTTGATCAGCTTGTTGGCGCATCCGATTCTGGGCCATGTTCAAATTTTGCTTGAGTTGGCGGAGGACCTCGGTGTGTTGACTCAGAGCATTGTCAACGGCCTGGACCTTGGAGCTGCCCGAAATGTAGGAGGAAGGCGTGAGTGGAGGGCGCCCGTAAACTACCTCAAACGGTGTGAGTTTGGTGGCGGTATGATAGGAAGTGTTGTACCACCATTCGGCCAAGGAAAGCCATTTTGCCCAATGAGTAGGATGATCGGAGGCAAAGCAGCGAAGGTAGGTTTCCAAGCATTTATTAACAACCTCTGTTTGACCATCCGTTTGCGGATGGTAGGCTGAACTCATTTTGAGCTGAGTCCCCTGCAACTTAAACAACTCTTGCCAAAAATTGCTAGTAAAGGTGGGATCACGATCAGATACAATGGAGGTTGGCATGCCATGAAGGCGAAAGATGGAGTCAAGAAAAATTTGGGCAATAGTGGATGCTGTGTAAGGATGGGCTAGGGCACAAAAGTGAGCATACTTTGAAAGGCGGTCCACTACTACGAAAATAACTGACTTGCCTCCCGATTTAGGTAGCCCTTCGATGAAGTCCATGGAGATGTCAGTCCACACCTGCTCTGGAATCGGCAATGGTTGAAGAGTGCCCGAAGAGCGCACTGTTTCCCCTTTCATCCTTTGACAGGTGTCACAGTCAGCTACAAAAGAGCGAATGTCCTATTTCATACCTTTCCAAAAGAAGGTGCGCTTGAGTCGCTCATAAGTTTTTAGGAACCCTGAATGGCCAGAAGATGGAGTAGCATGTGATTCCTTCATGAGGAGCTCTCGAAGTGGGGACTTAGGAGGAAGAACCAGGCGTTGATGGTAACACAGATCCTGGCCATCCCAACTATATCCTGGTGTAGACTCTGGATCATCCATAAGTGAAGCAACCAAGTCTTTCAAATCTGCATCCTGAAGTATTTCCTGACGTAAGGGCTCAATCCATTGGGGCAATGGTGCAGAAATGGCACACAACATACTAAGGGTCTCAAATTGGCGAGAGAGAGCATCCGCCACAAGATTTTCCTTTCCTTTTTTGTACGTGATGTCATAATCATAGCCCATGAGTTTTGATACCCACTTTTGTTGCTCGGGGGTGGCAACCCGTTGTTCTAGAAAGTATTTCAGACTCTGGTGGTCAGTTTTGATGGAGAAATGGCGCCCAATGAGGTAAGGTCGCCAATGTAGGACTGCATGCAAGATTGCCATCATTTCCTTGGCATATGTGGATTTCCCTAGATTGCGATCAGATAGGGCTTTGCTGGTAAAAGCCAAAGGGCGTCCTTCTTGCATCAATACCGCCCCAATACCACGACCAGAAGCATCACTTTCAATGACAAATTTTTTAGAGAAGTCTGGCATGGCTAAAACTGGAGTGGTGGTCATGGCATGCTTGAGTTCCAGGAAGGCTTGCTCAGCCGGCCCTGTCCAAGTAAAAGAATCCTTCTTCAACATGGAGGTGAGGGGGGCGGCTATCTTTCCATAATTATAGACAAATTTATGGTAATAGCCTGTAAGCCCTAAAAATCCTCGAAGTCCCTTGAGAGTGCACGGTTTCGGCCATTCTTGGACTGCTTGGATCTTCTTAGGGTCAACCTTGACACCATCCTTTGAGACAATGTGTCCCAGGTACTCCACTTCAATCAAACCAAAGGAACACTTGGATATTTTTGCGAACAGTTGATGGTCAACCAATAGTTGTAGGGTTTGATCTACATGCTTGAGATGCTCTTCCCATGTGTGACTGTAAATCAAGATGTCATCGAAGAACACAAGGATGAACTTCCACAAAAAAGGGTGAAAGATGTTGTTCATCAGGCTTTGAAATGTGGAAGGAGCATTTGTGAGACCAAATGGCATTACCAAGAATTCATAATGACCTTCATGAGTGCGAAAAGCAGTTTTAGGAATATCTTCATCCCTGAGCCGGATCTGATGGTACCCAGAGCGAAGGTCTAGCTTGGTGAAGTACATGGTCCCATGTAATTCATCTAGTAATTCATCAACCATAGGGATAGGAAATTTATCCTTGACAGTTATCTTGTTGAGTTCTCGGTAGTCAATACACAGTCGCCAGGAGCCATCCTTCTTGAGGACCAGTAAGACTGGTGCAGAGTAGGGACTAGTACTAGGCCGAATGATACCTGCCTTGAGTAATTCCTGTATCATTTTCTCAATCTCTGACTTCATGGCATGAGGGTACCTGTATGGTCTGATATTGGGAGGTGCACTATCCGGCAATAATGGAATGGCATGGTCGTGAGAGCGATGCGGTGGTAGTGTAGTTGGTTCCGAAAATATGGCCTCATGTTTGTGGAGAATCTGTTGTAGGTCTGATGGAGTTTCACCCATTTGAGAGGTGGATGGTTGGATGGAGAATAGTTGTGCAATGACCCCACGTGATGATTTCTTTAGCAATTTCTCCATGCCATTTGAACTAATAATTTGAGGTGTTCCTACTGGGGAGCCCTTGATGATGTGTGTTTGTCCATTTTGGGAGAACTGCATCCAGAGTTCGGCAAAATTCCAACTGATAGTGCCCAACGTACTCAACCATTGAGATCCCAAAACAATATCACATCCGCCCAACTGGAGGGCAAACATGTCCTGCTTGAGTTCATAGTCCCCTATCTTGATTTTAACATTGCGGCATTTTCCTTTACAAGGTAAGGTTCCCCCATTGGCTACCATGACCTCAAAGGAATTACAAGTGTGGACATAGCAATTTGCCCGTTGAGCCACTCTAGGGTCTATGAAGTTGTGCGTGCTTCCCGAATCCATAAGGATGGAAAGACGTTGGCCCTTGAAAAATCCCACAACCTTCATGGTTTGTGGAGTAGTAATGCCTGCAAGAGCATGGACTGTAATTGTTGTCTCAGGTTCCTGTTTCACTTCTTCTTGTGGAGGAGGTGTTTTCGGAGGGTCCTCATCCTCATCACTCTGGTCAGAGTCCTCAGGTTCTTCAACATCTATCAAGAACAATTTTTTGTGTGCACACTTATGCCCTTTAAAAAACTTTTCATCACAATTGTAGCATAATCCCTGGGCACGACGTGCATCCATCTCTTCTGTAGTGAGGCGCTTGGGTGCAGCAGGTTTATTATCAACTGGGTGTTGAGGTCGGGGAGGAAATGAAGGTCTATTTTGAGGAAACTTTGATGGGCGCCTTTGGGCAGAGAGTTTAGATTCGGCCAAACGGGCCAAACTAATAGCTTCCATCATAGTTTGTGGTTTCAACATTCTTACTTCCGCTTGGAGTTCCACCTTCAACCCACTGATATAACAACTCTGGAAGAACCCTTCAGTCAATCCTCTTGTCTTATTGGCCAATTTTTCAAATTGAGCTTGGTATTCACGGACTGACCCTATTTGTTGTAGTTTGGTCAAGGCCCCTGTAAAGTCCTCATACTCACTAGGACCAAATCGAGTGAGTAGTTGGGATTCAAAATTCTCCCAAGAGAGATTTGGGTTGGCACTACGTAACCATTGAAACCAGTGTAGAGCCTCAGATTCCAAGTTAAAGGAAGCCATCTGGACTCGATGAAATATGGGGACATTATGGAGTCTAAAGAATTGATCAACCCTACATAGCCACCCATCAACATCCTTCCCACTAAATTTGGGAAAGTCCAATTTGGGCATTCTGAAGGGTGGTTCATGGTCATGATTCCTTGCAGAACCCTCAACTTGGTGTTCTATTTTGGGGGGTCCTCTTTTTAGTTTGTTGTCTACTTCTGTTAGTGCTTCTTCTAAGCGATTACTGGTGGCCTCATGCTCTAGGCGAAGACCTTGGACTTCTTCCCTTATGGAGTGAAAATCCGAGTGCAAGTTTTCAATGGCTTTTGTTAAGGATTCCAAGTGTTCTAGTTCCTTTTGATGTCCACGGGTACCCTGGGCCATTTTGAAACCTTTTGTGACCAGTTACTAAAAATAGAATTGAGTTTTTAGGACTTACTATTTTTAGTAAGTGCCCCAAAAAAGTGCTTGGGTGCTATATATCAAAACAATCAGCTCGAAGAGGTGGTCACAATGAGCTATATCTCTCAACACTACTTTTTGGCACCCCAGACTTTTTTTTTTTATCTACTATTTTGCTGAGTCTAACGGTGTTTACAGTTTTTGATTCTGAGCTACAGAGCAGAAGTTGGGTACTGGAGCACTATCTATAACTGGCCTTCTGTCATGCTCTCACTGGTTGGCCCAGTCCTGACTTCACTAGCTCCAAGATTCTCTGTATTTTGTAGGAGACTGTTACGACAGTTCTGTTCTGACTCTGAAAACTGTAAATTCTGACCTGACTGTGCTGACCTCTCTGACCTGACTGTGACTATGATTGCCACTGTAAATTTGACTGTTATTCTCCAGACTGTCAGCTTAAGTGTCACCCTCATGGTCTATCCCGAATGCATGTTCTTTCTGTTATTTTTTAGTAGAGGACTCCTTTCTCATATGCTCACTTTTTGGGGATTTGAAATGCAGGTTTACGAATAGGGAGGTTTGGCTTGTTTTTTTTTTTTTTTTTTTACAGGTTGAAGTTTGAACAGAACCAGGGAATGCTAGGTAGAGGAGTATGTACCACCCATAGGCCCTCTAATATACCGACAGTGACGAACAATAGTGCTCGGACCAATATTTCAGGCCACTACTCAAGGAGGATTCCACACATACCCTTGAGCACACTACCTGCCTCTCTGACAATACGGGAGGGTAATCGTCCAGGATGTTGTGTCCCGTAGACTATGAGTAATACAAGGCCGAAAAGCTTCCTAATGGCTAAAAGTTTGTTTAAACCTAGATGGTCTCCCGATATACCCGAAGATACGTGGGAGCTCAAGTCCGTGCGCGAGTTCTGTCTGAGGCCTGGGTATTGGAGCCTGATCGCCCCTCACTTCACTAGACGCTTTATGGGCTATCTAGCTTAGCCAATAACGACAGATCCTTCACGATATTTTAAAACCCCGGCACAGGGTTTCTACCTACTCAACTACAAAGATTTTTTTTTTTTTTGGTCTGGAAAAAAAAATGCACTGTATTTTTTGGATTTTTTTTAATAAGGAAAAATAGGAACGAAAAAAACACACAGAATTTATACCTAACAGGCAGATTGGATGGCAAGAATCATTGCAGTTGCAGCAGAACTTGGCCCTGGAAAGCGCTCTGATACCACTTGTTAGGAACCTGCTATAAAATATACTAACAACACACTCTCAACTCAAATAAACTCACAGAAACATTATAACAGTATTCAGAATTAATTGCATATGATAACAGAAACTACTTAAAAGGAACAATCTCACAATAGATAGAATCGCAGGCCTCTTCGAGGGGGCAACCTCCTTCAATACTTCATTAATTTGCAAAAAGATGATTACATTGGTGCCTTTTCGGGTATTTAAAGAGTTTCCCTCCAAGGTTGGCTTACATGCAAAATGCCACCTGGATTACATGCATAATGCCACCCGAATTACATGCATAGTGCCACTCTTGAATTACATGCACAATGCCACTCGAATTACATGCATAATGCCACACGAATTACATGCACAATGCCACCTAACCTAACCTATCTACCATGTGTTACATAGAAAAGGGTGCCATTTGTCATAGGCACTACCTAAGCTAAAACTTAGAACATTACAAAATATTAATCATGGGTACTACCCACGTTCACTAGGAATTATTACATCAAGGAAGTTATTACATTAAGGGTTAGGATGAGATCCTAACATTATCATGGTGGGTGCTTGACCCTATCTACGTTTTGAATTTACTTTTAAATTAAAAATCCATGCAACCAATTTTACATATTTATATGTATGTGAATTATAAACATCCAATGCTTAAAATATATTACATAAATACATAGATAATAATTGAGGTGTTATTTTATAAATTATTTAATGTCTTTTAAGTCTATGTGTTCAATTTTTACAATGATAAGATCAAACTATTTTTAGTAATGATATATGGAGTGAATTTAGGTTACTCGTGGTACTAATGATATTATACCGGTGTGCAATTTGAGCCATAAGTACATCATAATGAAAATGAAGATAAATTAAAAGAATTTAGAAATTACTAACTAAATTAGCTTTCAAAATAAAAAATTTAATCCCTTATAATTTTTTATGGCAAAAACCAATACTTTTGCTTTGAAGGTAATAGATATGTATCTTCTCTTGGCATATACAAAGAAATTTGAAAGGATAGAAAATACAAGATGCTTAAAATTTATTATTAAAAAAATTGAATAGAAGAAAAGGATACTTGGATGCAATTAAATAAGAAATGAATGAGAATATGGGATATCAGTATAAAAACAAATGCCCAAGTAACAATCAAGAAATCATGTAATATGTGAATAAGAAGTTTAGAATAATCATGTGAACAATAAATTTTGGAAGAAAATGATAATATTGTCCTAGTGACTTTAATCTTACAAATGGATATCAACAAAAGCATATATAGGGATTAAAACCAATTGAAGAAAATTGATCATGGCTCAACTTGGATCAATTTATACAAACTAAATGTAAAATTGACTGGTGAGCAAGACAAAAGGATAAAGGACAAATCACTAATTTTTGAGTTTTTTGAAAAAGTTGTTTTATTTGTGCTTGCTTTAATTGGAGTGTATTAATCCCCCTAGATAGAGATTTGGACTAGTTGTAGTGCATTGCTCTCATTGAATTCCTATACTAAGCATGTACCTAGATCAATCTAAAGTACCTCCTTTGAGAGTTCATCTACTTCCCTTATTTAGTTCTCTATAAATATACCAAAAAGTAAAAGCTTAACTTCAATCCATAACTTATTTTATTTGAGAGAAGATGGGTTGTAGAATCATGTTTTCCATCCTAAAAATACCAAGCATCCAGTTTATTACCACCTGTGAGTCTCCAAAAATTTGAAATTTTTTGTATTCCTTTTGATTCTGCCAACTAAACCAGCAATTTGAGGGCCATAATTTTAGCATAATTATTAGAACCTTCTCCCAATATAGCATTGAATTTAAAATAATGAGAGTAAAAAATATATAGTAATCCTCCTGCTCCACAAACTCTAGGGACCCCCTATCTAGCCCCATCAAAAAATCCCCAAGCCCTTGATTTATTAATATTTGGAGGGATGATTTATCTATTTACCTTTTTTGTTGTTGAAACCTTATAGTTATTAAAACTTCCAATGATTTGGGAGGAGACCTCCCAAGTAGGCTTCTCTTGATCCTAAAAAATTATCGCATTTCTAGATAACTATACTCCCCAAGACAAATAATGGGAGAGTTGTAAAGCCTTTGTAACACCTATTTTAAAACCAATATTTTAAGAGTTGTCGTGAGGAAACTTATTGCCATCTTATAGGAAGCTTTAATTGTGCTATAACCTCCCTCCAAACCTATCTAGCAAAGGATCAAGCAACCAATAAATGATTATTTGTTTCATCGTTTGACTTACATAAATGACACCTTCCTAGACCATTCGAATTCTTCTTCTATAATACCTCCCATGTCAGAACCTTATTTTTCATAGCAAGCCATAGGAATAGTCTTTGTCTTCAACGGGGCTTTCTACTTCTAGAGTGTCTTCCACCACCATGTTGGATTGTTATTGCTATCTTCCAATAGAGTCTTATACCCCAACTTTGGAGTGTAATTCCTCGTAGCTCCATTATTTATCTAGACCAATTGATCAGTTTTCTCTTGCAACTTGATATGTCCAACTATAGGTCTCCCCATATATTCTTCCCACTGGTGTGCCTCCTAGCCCTAAATCCCTAATATTTTTGCTTCCTTCCATCCCTAACTCCAGTTTGTAAAATATATTGGGTTAGTTGTTTGGGCGAGATTTCAAATCCCCTAAGCTCTTAGGGACCGAATTCCATTATTTGGAAGTCTATGCATATTACCACAACCAATCCAAAGGGCTAATCCTAGTCTTATCCTTGAACCATCCCCAATTTTCCAAGTAAGCCAATCACCTACAATATAAAAGACCTGAACCATTGCCTTCCAATAGATTAAAATATTATGGGTTTGCTTCATTAGGGCCCTTATCCACTCCTCAACTATGAGTGACTCTAAATAATTTTCATGTATGATCTTATTTCATAAGCCTTCCTTTGATATTATCTTCCAAACACACTTTATTGCTAGAATATTACTAAATAGGAAGATGTTCTTAAGTCCCCATCCTCCATTTTCCTTGGGCTTGGCTAAGGATTTCCATTTAACCAAGGGAATACCTTCCCTTTCCTTTTTCCTTGTCCATAAGAACCTATAGCTTAATTGTCTATTTTTTCTAACACTCCTTTTGGTATATAATCCAAAGACTACCAATACACTGATATTACCTCCAACATAGACTTGACTAAAATCAAACTCCCCTCCAAGAAAAGCCATTTGCTACACCATATATTAATTATTCCTTCCACCTTCTTCATCAACCAATTTCAATCTTGTTTAAAGTAGTCATTAGATTTTAAAAAAACTTCAAATATTTAAATACCTCTTAAAAATCAAATCTATTAAAAGGAAAAAATAACTTATTATAATAATTTGATTCTGATTTATTATCGTTTTTTTTTTAATTATATAACTAAATATGCAACAACAAAAAAATACTTTACATTCTTTCATGTCTTTTTTTTTTCCTCTTCTACCAAAACTAATTATTAAGGCTTAAACACGAGTGAATGTTTTTATTTTGAAGTAGGGCTAGAAGAGTGTGAATGTTTTTTAAACAATGAAATTGATAATTTGTGATAATCAATGGTTTTATAGTAAAATTTCACTCCATTTTAATACCTTTTCTTCTTACTTATTTACTTTTAGTTATTATCGTTATAATTTTAAACTATAATTATTATCCTTTTTATAATTATAAGCTTCAACTATTAATATTATAACTTTTAATATTACAACCTTTAGTTTATTAATATTACAACGTGAAATCACTTTCAATTAAATATATTATTAATAATTATATAAAATAAAATGAAATAATTTTAATTGTATTCATAATTTTTGATGTTTATAGAGGCAGCATCCATTGGTATTAAGATTTCATTGTATATAAAAAAATACTTTAATTACAATTGCATTGCGTTCAACAGTAGCATTAAATTATGGTGCTACCATTATAACCCATATCTTACCTCGATAAATATGATCTTAGCATTAAATTATGGTGCTATAATTATAACCTGTATTTTGCCTCGATAAATATGATCTTAGCATTAAATTATGGTGCTACAATTATAACCCGATAAATATGATCTTAGCATTAAATTATGGTGCTACAATTATAACCTGTATCTTGCCTAGATAAATATGATCCAGAGTGAGGGAGATGCCCTTCTTAACAACTAGTCACAAAGTCAAAGTCGCATTGCCTCTATAGTGGTGTCAAATCATGGTGCTATCACTATAACCCCTATATTGCCTCACTAAACATGATCCAAAGTAAGAGAGACCCTTGATGGCTTGGGGTTGGTACTGTCATCATCAAGCTAGCGCACACTCAACGGACTTAAGTCAAACTACTACTTTTCTATTGGGCATGCCCCCGAGGTGTGAACCTATATCTCCTTTTGGTAAGTGCTCAACTTCTTATCAATCCACCTAACCTTCACAAACTAAATGATTGATGCATGAAAAAATCTTTTACACAAATATATATATATATATATATATATATATATATATATATATATATAATTGATGATATAAAGTTGAAATAAATCTTATTTATAATATTATAATATCTTAATTATTATACATATATATTTCATTACAATTTAAATATAAATTTTTTGATAAAAGTTTTAAATTTAAAACTCTACAACTAATATTATTTGATAAATAAAATATAATATAATATTTCACATGGCTTGAATATAAATTACAAAATATTTATAACAAAAATCAAAATTAATTTAAATATAAATTTTTTTATAAAAGTTTTAAATTTAAAACTGTACAACTAATATTGATAAATAAAATATAATATAATATTTCACATAGCTTGAATATAAATTACAAAATATTTATAACAAAAATCAAAATTAATAGTATTTATATATGCCACTTAAATTAAATCCTATAAGAACTAATAAAAATTATAAAACCAAAATAAATTATTAACCTCCACTTTTTTTTTAACGCATTAACCCACTAGACCATCGACCATCAACCTTCATTTTCAATTAAAACGCATTAACCAGCTATAACACAAGCTAGACCATCGACCATCAACCTTCATCTTCAATTAAATGTGACAACCAACTGTTATCACTATAATCCTGCCTCTTGGCTAGCTAACCCCACCAATCTGTTAAATGTAGCTGGCTACATCTGAGGCTTAATTTTACTTAAATCGTATCGTAGTCCTATGATTTTTTATTTCCTTATTACACCAAAACCACCGTTACACTTTATGAAGTAAATTAAATTAACAAAAAGGGTAAGGTATTATTGAATGAAAAGTTGCTTGCAAACGCTCTCCTCATGATTTAAGGGGACTTAAATTTTCTGATTAATTGCTATCACAACTGCATAGCAATTTTTTCGTCGCATGCCACAAGGATCTTAAAATGAGAAGAATTAGGGTACTACCTAGTCATTTTAAAAGAATATTATAAATGTTGGACAACCGTATATTGTCCACATGAACAAGATGGGTAGCCAGGGGCCACTCTCCAAAAACATTGGAATTCACAACTTTCCATAGAAAAAAAACAGAACGATCATTTAATCAGATAAGAAATGGACGCTCTCTCTTTTTCACCAAAAAAAAAAAAAAACAACGCATCTTATAATAGACAGAAAAGGAAGAAAAGGCAATAGGAAAAAACAATCCATAGTACGCGTGGACGAAAAACTGTACACAAAACAGAAAAAAACAACGTGGATTTCCAACTTGTCACGGAGGAATAACGACGGAATTGCCACATATCCATCATTGTCTCTCCTGCCAACCATTACCGCCGTGAGCATCCACACGGTCGGCTGTTCGAAACTCGGAAGAAGCACATATTCCGACGCAGGCGGGCAAAGTTGCAGGGTTACAGCCTAGCGCATACAGGATCTGCAACACCGCTTTGATTTAACGGGGACACTTGGCATTCTCAGCGTATTTCTATTATCATTTTCCAGAGATTCGCTCGCTCATTCGCTCATCATTTGATGATTTCTTCTTCTTCGTCGTCGTCGTCATCGTGGTCGTTGCTCTCGTCATCCTCTCTCTGCACAAGCTGTAACTTGAGACGCCCGTCGCCACGCCATGCATGCAGAACCTCATGCGGAGGAAGCTGCTTCACCTCCTGTAAAACGAATCGCCCGTCCTTTTTGTACGATTTCATCAAAAACCCCGGCTGGCCTTTCCGGCCGATCGACGGCAGCGGCGGCGGAAACTTTGTGCAGGCGGGCCTCTGCCTCTTCGTAACCCCCGCCTGCGAATAACTGCAAAGCCCCGCTTGAATTTCATCTGCATTGTTCGGAACATCGACTCCATCTCCATGGCCGCCATTCAATTTGTCATGACAACATTCTGAGCCGGCCGCTTTGCCATGGAACGTGGGGCTCGATGCGGTGCTGTCGGTCTCGTCCGAGCTCTCGAACCCTAGCCCTTCCGTGCACAACTGAAGAGCCTCTGCGTGTTTCGAACCGGAACCACCCAGCCATCCA
This sequence comes from Wollemia nobilis, assembly GCA_028583015.1. Taxonomy (NCBI): domain Eukaryota; kingdom Viridiplantae; phylum Streptophyta; class Pinopsida; order Araucariales; family Araucariaceae; genus Wollemia; species Wollemia nobilis. The sequence continues at coordinate 3,811,776 of JAQPPZ010017060.1, forward strand.
GAAAACGAGGAGTTTCGCGACGTCCCCAAGGAATCGGAGGACTTGTAGTTTCCTATCCCCAAGTCAAATGCCCTCTTCGGCTTAAACAATGCGCTCCACTCTTCATTAATGCATTTGCCGTCTGCTTTCCCATTGCAATCTGCCTTCACCGATACATCCATAGTATTAACAGATTTTCCTAACAAAAATATGATCCGACGGACAACCCCTCGAAATTCTTGATCTTCTGCAGGGAATTTAGTGATATTCCGGTTCCCAGATCGGAAAACCTTATATATTTTTGGTAGCTATCCTTGTGCGACAAAGTGGAACGACTCTACGGAGAATTACATTCGAAAGGACTAATCAGCGGCAGAGAAATAAATAGGAAAGCAAGAGGAAGGAGCGAAAGGAATGGCTATAAATAGCAGAGAAAGCCATGGCTACCGCAATAGAAAAGGAATCACAACACCAGGCTTTGAAAGGAGGAGTTGGGTTATACATCAAACCGCGGTAGATTCTGGTGTTTGCATTGAATGTGTGATGGGTGTCAACGTAAGAAAAGGGTGGGGGGATATAGCCGAGGGAAAGGTATCCACGTTTAGAGGGGGGAGAATCCCATCAGTGGTGACACGTGGGACGACATAGAGGGCTGTACCGCTGGATGCGTTTCCAATGAAGGCCGTGATTTTGTGCATGCGTGGCACTCACGTCAACGTTGATGCCACATGTCAGCTTCTTATTCTTCCATTTCTGCTTCTGACGTGTCCTCCTTTTGTAGAGCTTACTGCTTCATCTTCAATTCCTTTGCCTTTTAGCTCCAGAAAGTGTGACGATGCTAAACTCACTTTATCGCCTCGGAGATTATTCATCGTCATCTTCGTTTGGGTGAAAAGGTCTGGGTGGCTCAATAAGAGTCTCACGTTTAGATACTACAAATTTAGCAAATGCCTTGTTTTTCTCTTATCTTTCCTGTAATTGAAACATAGATATCCTGACAAGGATGGAAAGTTTAAATTTAATGGAGCTGGCAAGGTGGAACGGTCAATGAATCTACTCATAAAATCCACGCGTCAAATGCGTGATGATTTCCTTCTTAGCATTTTAATTTGAATTTTTAAATAAAAATCTAAAGATTTTTTTGATTTGGTTAGTGTAAGAAAGTTTTAAAAGTATTATGGAGTTCTCCTAAAATCAAAAACTATAAAACTGTGTTTATCAATAAGGAATTTAACACACCTACCCTTTTACAAACTCACTTATAAAGAAGTTTAAACTTTCTTTAAAAACTAAAACTCCACCTGTGAAACTTATAATCTAAGATTAAAAACTTATGACACGTGTTTTCAACTTTATTGCACCACCGTAAAAAAAGCTAATAAATTGTGGTGAATTAAATTAACTTATTAATCTCAGTATCAAATAATAAATATCCTGCTAAAATGTGTGTTCCACAATCAACTAATTGGTCAACATCACAGGTTGCTTGAACAATATAATAATTTATTAAAAATAATAATAATTATTATTCGTTTTAGGTGTACCCAGTAAATTGCTCAAAAATATTTAGTTTTAATATTTAATATTGTGCAATACACGTACACGCCATGAATAAATAAATTGTTGAAATTATTTACTTTCGATTTTAATTTTGTGCAACACAGGTACATGCTTTTACGGAGCGCTATGACTAAGATAGCGTTAAGACACAGTTGGCGATAAGGTCGAAACGATACCTTTTAATTAATTAATAAGTTATAAAAATATTATTGTGGTATTAATTTAATGGGTTAGATTTTTTAAGAGATGAAGGTTATTCAAGTTTTGTTATAATATTATTATGTAGTGATAATATAATACAGGTGAGAGTAGGAATGTGTTTCAATCCATATAAGAAAAAAAAAATATATTATTCATTATAATGATAATTTAATATAATTTAATTTAAATTTATAATATAGAAATTAAAGCTATTTTACATAGTTAATAAGAAATAAAATATTTTTATATTATCTTTGTGAGTGTGGTTTACTAGTAAGGATGCTACTTGCATTATCCATGATATGGCCAAAGTTCAATTCTATGTATAAGAAATATTATAAATATATAAATATATATATATATATATATATATATAAATAATTGTTTATTATGCTATAATATGAATGTAATAAAAAATAAGGATGTATTTTTAAAGTATAATCTTCCTTTGTTTGTTAAAATTTGGCCTTTTTATATAATGTCTACTCAATAATACTATCTACATACATTTATTGTGTTAATGTGTTTCTAGCGTTGTTTACCCACGGGGCATGTACCCTAAAAAAACAAGGATGGGAAAGGAAGAATGTTGTGGGGATGGTTGGGTGATTTTCCACACTGTCCTTAATTATCGTGGGACATACAATGGATGCTTAGGTATCCTTTGAGGCACAGGAAGGCTTTAAGAGTCCTTTAATATAAAATATTTTACAAGTTAAATGCAGAAATTTAATATAATGAAATAAGAATAAAAATGAATGGTTGCATGCATAATTAAAATACCTTCGTATAGTATATAGAGTTATTGTGTTAAATAAATAATTAAAATCTAGAAAAATAATTTTTCTTATATTTTAAAATATAAAGGTTTTTCGTAGACACATTAATATAAATATATGGATGTTTGTATAATTCATGTTGAAATTTTAAATAAGCAATTTTAACATTTTTAAAGATGTTTTGTAATCCATTTATATGTATGCAATGAAAGCATGACCTAGCCACATAACATTTTTGGATATTTTAGGACAACTTTCACTATAAAAAATTGAAGAGCTTCATTGATTGTCCAATAGTTCAATCACATTGAACCAATTACCATATCCCCTAATAATACATCATTGTATTCTCATTTTGTCTATGAATCTTTGATTCATAATGAAAAACCAAGTTATTTAAATTCTAACAATATTTAAGTTCTAGGTCATATGTAATAGAAAGAATCCCCCTATATGCATAAATCATGTTAATGTCTTTTAAAGAAAAACTTTTCACAAATGGAACCACCATTGTTTCTATAAAATTATTTAAATTCTAACAATATTTTTCAATATAGACTCTTAAAGTTTCACCTTTATGATTTCTATGTTAGGAATGGAGCCTAATTATGAGGAGGCTAAACAGAGAAAGTTTTTGGATTTACTGCAGGACAGGCAAGGAAAGTTTTCAGATTTACAGTCTGTTAGTCTACCAGAGAAAGTTTTCGGATTTACAACAGGACAACCATGGAATTTTTTTTTGTTTTTATCCCAAAATTAGGTGCTGGGAACTCAGTGTTAATCTTGGAATGTATTAAGAAAAGCAGTTTTTTTCTGTTTTTTCTTCTATATAGTTGTGATGAAAAACAGAGTATACAATGAGAAAATTATTGTGTTGATTCCTTGTAAATATAAAAAGGAAATTACAGCAGATGTTTGTTGTAGGTTGTAACCCTTTATTGCTTGGATTGAGAAAGAAAGGACTGAAAATTCTTGGTGGATGTAACCCACATTGGGTGAACCACGTTAAAGTCGTTGTCTCTTCTATTGTGTGTGTTTGTCTTATTTTGTTAATTCTGATGTTAAAGTTTGAAAGAATGTAACCCTTGGGAGGAGGATGACAAGATAGAAATAATGTTTATCTTCTCACCTCTTGGGAGGAGGATGACAAGATAGGATGTAAAAATGACCTCTAGTAGAGCTATTTTGAGTCTTATAGCTATATAAAATTTGTATCTGGAGCAATAGGATGTGAAGACAACATTTCTTCATGGTGATTTGGAGGAGGAAATTTATATGCATCGACCAGAAGGCTTTTAGGTGAAAGGTAAAGAGGATTGGGTATGTAAACTAAAAAAGAGCTTGTATGGGTTAAAACAAGCTCCTAGACAATGGTATTTAAAATTTGATAAGTTCATGGCTAATCAAAGGTTTGAAAGAAGTCAAAGTGATCACTGTGTATATTTTAAGCAAACTGGAAACGGTAACTATGTTATTTTGCTATTGTATGTGGATGACATGTTAGTTGTAGGAACAAATATGCAAGATATAAACATGCTCAAGAAGAAGTTGGCTAAATCCTTTGCCATGAAGGATTTGGGAGAAGCCAAACAAATCCTTGGTATGAGGATAACAAGAGACAAGGAGAGTCACACTCTAAAATTGTCACAAGCAGAATACATTGAAAAAGTGCTTAAGAGATTCAACATGAACAATGCAAAGTCTGTTGCTACTCCATTGGCAAACCATTTCAAAATCACCAAAGATTTGTGTCCCAAGACATAAAAGGAACAAGAGCATATGGCTAAGGTTCCCTATGCATCAGCGGTGAGAAGCTTGATGTATGCAATGGTTTGTACAAGACCAGACATTGCCCACACAGTGGGAGTAGTGAGTAGATTTATGAGTAATCCGAGAAAAGGACATTGGCAAGCGATAAAATGGATACTTAGGTACTTGAGAGGAACTTCAAATTATTATTTGAATTTTGGAGGCTCTAATATATGCTTGAAAGGTTTTTTAGATTCTGATATGGTAGGTGATCTTGATGGTGGAAGGAGCACTACTGGCTACATCTTTACTATAGGAGGAGGAGCGGTTAGTTGGATTTCTAAACTCCAACACGTAGTTGCCCTTTCAACCACTGAAGTTGAATATGTTGCTGCTACAGAAGCAAGCAAAGAGATGGTTTGGTTGCAAAAACTAATGGAAGAACTAGGGAAGAAGCAAGAGGATAATAGGTTGTGGAGTGATAGCCAGAGTGCTATACACCTTGCGAAGAATTCAACATTCCATTCAAAAACTAAACACATCAAACTCAGGTATCATTGCATTAGATCAGTAGTGGAATATGGATCTTTGAAATTAGGGAAAGTTCACACATCACAAAATCTTGTTGACATGCTTACAAAAGTGGTGTCAAGAGAAAAGTTGAGCTTTTGCTCAATTTCAGTTGGCCTTAAGGAATAAGAGGCCATGATGAAAATTTTTCAGTCCTTGGTTGCAGTATGGTGCAATGGAATTAGTCTCCAAGTGGGAGATTGTTAGGAATGGAGCCTAATTATGAGGAGATTAAACAGAGAAATTTTCTGAATTTACTGTAGGACAGGTAGGGAAAGTTTCCATATTTACAGTCTGCTAGTCTACCAGAGAAAGTTTTCGGATTTACAACAGGACAGCTAGGGAAAGTTTTTTTGTTTTTATCCCAAAATTAGGTGTTGGGAACTCAGTGTTAATCTTGAAATGTATTAAGAAAAGCAGTTTTTTTTTTTGTTTTTTTCTTCTATATAGTTGTGAGGAAAAATAGAGTATACAATGAGAAAATTATTGTGTTGATTCCTTGTAAATATAGAGAGGAAATTACAGTAGATGTTTGTTGTAGGTTGTAACCCTCTATTGCTTGGATTGAGAAAGAAAGGACTAAAAATTCTTGGTGGATGTAACCCACATTGGGTGAACCACATTAAAATCGTTGTCTCTTCTATTGTGTGTTTGTCTTATTTTGTTAATTCTGATGTTAAAGTTTGAAATAATGTAACCCTTGGGAGGAGGATGACAAGATAGAAATAATGTTTATCTTCTCACCTCTTGGGAGGAGGATGACAAGATAGAATGAAATATTATAAAGTTGCTTACAAAGAGCTAGAGAAGGGGATGGTTGATTTTGAAGGGGACTCGATGGTTAAAGGGGAGGCATGAATCTTGAAGGAAATCGTGGAGTAATCTAACCTAGGGAGGAGTAATAGGTTAGAACTCCCCTTATACAACTTTATAAAAATGTTGAAATGAATATGTTACCTTTTACCCTATGCATCTGGCGGTCCCCATATCATGCCAGGTTACCATTAACTATATGGTGGGTGTGTTGGAAGCCTTCACTAATAGTTTGAACTCTACCAGCTACACTAGCAGTTACTAAAAATTGTGATTATAACCAATTCATCTATGTAACCAATAAAAAATATGTTACCTTTTATTTGATAGTAACTGACTGTGAATGGGTTGATCTTGTTGTGCTTCATTGTGTTTAGCCAACACATTGTTGCTTATGGTTTGTTATTTTAAAAGTGGGATAGCCTTTTATGAAGCTTAATTTTTATCTCTCCATGTTATTAAGTTTTTGTTGGTTCAAAGTAGGTCTCTTGACCTCTATTTTACCCTTTATTGCTTGGAGAACTAGTACTTGATTAAGGTCTATAAATGACCATTTATTTCTTTCTAAATTCATCCTATTTTTTACTATTACATGACCTGAGAGCAAATCATCAGGAAGCCATTGAATCAAGGTGGTTTTAATTGTTTCATCCCTTCTACAGTTTAGCATGTTCATATGTTGTAATTTACATCTGTTTAAAATTTGCTTTTACCCTATTTCCTATCGTCGAATTTGATGTCGTAATCAACTAAATTACCTTGTGTTTCCCACCCAAAATAATGGAATATGTTTTGGTATTTTCATTTCCTACGTGAGAAAATCCATTGTCTTCGTTAAATACTTCCTAAGGTTAAACTTAGGAAGACTCTTTAATTAAGTGCTCCTCCACCGTATCGTGATGCCATAATGCAAAGACATTGTGCTCAAGAAGGCATGAGCGGAGGGAAGGTCGCTGAGGCCTCCCCACAAATATCCCACATGGGAAATGTGGGGTTTGAGTGGGCCTTTAAAGGCGTTTAACCCCACTTTAAGGCTGACCACCACTCGATAGTTTTTGACTTTGTTGAACCGCTATGATCGATGATCGACTTTGCCTTATGTTGCCACATGGATGCTAAACACTTCATTGGGGTGGATGATAATTTTATCAGTATGTCATTTTTTAAACATTAATCCCACACACAATGTGTGGGGAGTGTTTAGCACCATTTAAATGGAAACAAACCCCTATACTAATGACCACCAAGCAGTGGTCAAGGGAGACACTGCTTGGCAAAGGCTTCAGCAGTGGTTGGGCGTTGTTTGACCAATACCTATAGTTTTATTATATTTGATTACGGTTTGTTGTGGCTTTAATTATTAAAAGGACCTTTATTTTTTTGAATTTACATAGTGGAATCAGTAGCTACCACAAATATGGGTAGGTTGTTCAGATTTTATGGTCACCACAGTATTTTGTGATGTTCACCCCGAAAGCCGCCACACAGTTCTTCATACAGTCCACCCCTATAACCACCATGCCATAATAATTTTACACCATTTACGCCATTGAAAGCACCAGGAAAGGGACAAGCATTTAGTTTGACAAGGCCCAAGATTTGAACCTTAAACCTTCATCCCCCTTACGGGGTTTGGTCGAACCAATTGGTCTACACCTTTAACCTAAAGAAAGATCTTTTAATTATTATGGTTTGATTATTATGGCTATTTGTTTAACTGAACGAATGGCATTTTTTTCAAATGAATAAACATGTTTTTTATTGATTAAAGGATTTATTAAATTTAAAAGGATAAATTTGTATCTAAAAGAGTAGATTTAATTTACTAAGTTTTAAAGGATAAACTTATATCTAAAAGAGTAGATTTGATTTACTAAGTTTTAAAGGATAAACTTATATATATAAGAGTAGATTTGATTTACTAAGTTCCTAAGGATAAACTTATATCTGAAAGAGTAGATTTGATTTACTAAGTTCTTAAGGATAAACTTATATCTGAAAGAGTAGATTTGATTTACTAAGTTCTTAAGTATAAAATTATATCTGAAAGAGTAGATTTGATTTACTAAGTTCTTAAGGATAAACTTATATTTGAAAGAGTAGATTTGATTTACTAAGTTTTTTAAGGATAAACTTATATCTGAAAGAGTAGATTTGATTTATTAAGTTTTAAAGGATAAACTTATATCTGAAAGAATAGATTTGTTTTATTAAAAGAAATACATTTTGAAATGGGAAATACAGACATCTTTGATTAATTTGAGAGAAGGAAAATATTTTAGTTAAATGAAAGAATGGGTTTTTGTTTAGTTTAAATTGAAAGGAGGACGTTTCATTTAAATTAAAAAAAGAGGTTTTGATAAGTATTTGATTGATTAGGAGTATGAGCTCTTAATTAGTGAAATAAAGTGGTTTTGATAAGTATTTGATTGATTAGGAGTATGGGTTCTTAATTGGTTAAAGAAAGTGGTTGTGATAAGTATTTGATTGATTAGGAGTATGGGCTCTTAATTGGTTAAAGAAAGTGGTTTTGATAAGTATTTGATTGATTAGGAGTATGGGCTCTTAATTGGTTAAAGAAAGTGGTTTTGATAAGTATTTTATTGATTAGGATTATGGGCTCTTAATCGGCTAAAGAAAGTGATTTTGATAAGTATTGGATTGATTAGGAGTATGGGATCTTAATTGGTTAAAGAAAGTGGTTTTGATAAGTATTTTATTGGTTAAGAGTATAGACTTTTAACTGATTAAATAAAATGATTTTTATATATTTATTTTGGTACTAATTTTATGGATACGTTGTCCCTTTAGAAATATGTTTATCCTTTAAATGATTAGAAGGAAGAAAACATCCTTAGAAAAATGAATTCAAAATTCATTCGAGGGAATTATGGGGGTTCCATCATTGTTTATGGAACGTGGATTAAAAGAAAAATTCATGTTTTAGGGGATATAAGAATTATGGAGTTCTTATGTATTTATATTGGTAAGGATGTTGAAAAAAGAGTTACGGGATTTCTTTGTATAGTTGTATTGGAGACAACTAAACTTATGCAATAAAAGGGATGTTTTGAAGTTGGGTTTTCCCATAAGGGTTTTTCCTAGGATATATGATGTGTTGTGTGTTTTCAAATATCTTCACCTTTGATCTTGCATTTGATGAATCTTAGATGAATGGAAAATATCTTTTACTTGTTATTGATAAATATCTATGATGTTATGATTTGGGTAAATTATCATGTTAGGATAATGGAACTAAATAGAGATTACATTTTTTATGTGACTTCTTATTGATGAGGTTGTAGATGTTATTTGATGCTTAATTAAATAGATAGACTTATTTGCATCCATATTTAAGGAAGAAAGATCGGGTGGTATTTATGAATGATCTAATGAATTATAGATAATTGGAAAATGACATCTATCGAAGGTTTTACATGCTAGTGATACTTGGAATCCTTTCCTAGTTAGCAAGAAGGACTTTTATTCATTAGAAATTAGAAAGAGTTAAAAAAAGGGATCATGGATCCCTTGAGAAGGAAACTTTGGGTAAACCTAGTTTCACAACTTCTCCTTAAATGACCTAACCTTAGATAGTTGTGGAGAGGTAACAACTAGGTTATTGTGTCAATTAATGAACTATCATGTAAAATGATAGATTCTTTGGTTGGCTCATCATTTAGATGATACGGACAACTGAAACTTACCTACACAGATAGACTTATGTATGGTAAAGTAAATAAGGAAATATTATGTGGCCATGCCTAGTACAACTACATTGATGAACATATGTGGGGATGGGCGTACCGTTGACAAAAAAAAGGGATAAGTTAGCTCATTAATGAGTTGAGACGAATAGCCTATGTTAGCTCATCATTGAGATGAGATGAATAACTTACGTTAGATCATCATTAATATGATATGGATAGCTTAATCATAAGGCTTCACGATAATAGACAACTTCATAGAATAAATTATGTAAGGTAGGGTGATATAGATCCCTAACGAGTGTAAAAACATTCTCTCTCGAGTTGGTTGAATTTTTTGGGTTGTTACACACACACACACACACACACACACACACACACATATATATATATATATATATCTGTGTGTGTGTGTGTGTGTGTATGATTTGAATAATTATACTCCAAAAGACTTGTTGTGGCTGCTCCACAACGTACCCCAAAATTGGGGACCCACATTTTTTGCATGTGTTCGAAGAAGACCGAAGTGGCCCATAGGCTAAAGATCAAAGAAAAAAGCAAAACACCATAAGGAGAAAAAGTGTCACGATATCGTGACATGTTGCACTGTCGTGGCCAAAAAAGAAAAAGTGTCACAATATCACGACATGTTGCACCATCGCGGCCAAAAAAGAAAAAGTGTCGCGATATCGCAACATGTTGCACCATCGCAACCAAAAGAGAAAAAGGGTTGCGATATCACGACATGTTGCACCATCACGGCTAAAAAAGAAAAAGTGTCGCGATATCGTGACATGTTGCACCATCGCGGCCAAAAAAGAAAAAGTGTCGTGATATCACAACATGTTGCATTTTCACGGCCAAAATAGAAAAAGTGTTGCGATATCGCGACATCTTGCATCGTCGCAACCAAAGGAGGAAAAAGTGTTGCGATATCGCGACATGTTGCACCATCGCGGCCAAAAGAGAAAAAGTGTTGCGATATCGCGACATGTTGCATCGTCGCGGCCAAAGGAGGAAAAAGTGTCGCGATATCATGACATGTTGCACCATCATGGCCAAAATAGAAAAAGTTTCGCAATATCACGGCATGTTGCACCATCATGGCCAAAAGAGAAAAAGTGTCGCAATATTGCGACATGTTGCATCATCGCAGCCAAGAGAGAAAAAGTGTCGCGATATCGCGACATGTTGCATCGTCGTGGCCAAGAGAGAGAAAGTGTCGCGATATCACGACATGTTGCATCATCGCAGCCAAGAGAGAGAAAGTGTCGTGATATCGCGACATGTTGCACTATCGTGGCCAAAAGAGAAAAAGGTGTCGCGATATCACGACATGTTACATTTTCACAGCTCAAAACAACAAAAGAGAGCAAGGAGGCAAAGGTGTCACGATATCGTGACATGTTGCATTTTCGCGATTCAAAAGGGGCAGGCAAGCAGAGAAGCATAAAGTGTCACGATATCATGACATGTTCCATTTTCACCAAGGTAACGGACCTGCATAGTGACGTGGACATAAGGACAAAATCCAGTGAATAAGACAAGCGTTACATAAGGAATCTTTAATGATTTGAAATCATTTAAGATGGTCGTTACACATGGAGGGAAACTAACACAAGCCCATGTGGAGAAAATGAAACGAAGGGCCACAAAATAGAAGCAAAAAGTCTTTTGGAAATCGAAACACATGCATGCAGGGAAGGTGAAATGAACAACCATTGGAAAATGAAATGAACAGTCATGGAAGGAGAAACATTTTTTTTCATAAGTTTAAATACGCCATTCGTAGAGGCTAGAAGGGGTGGAAAACTGTTGTAAGTAGCGTTGCAGGTTTGAAGGCAAGATAACCATTTTGGACCTAATTGGGCTGTTTTTCTTTCGTAGACTGGTTTTTCTTCTTCATGGACATGGGTTGGAAATTGTTGCGAGCAGAGTTGTAGACTTGAAGGCGATGAGGCCATTCTAGACCTGTTTGAGTCATTTTTCTTCCATGGACTGGTTTGGGAAAACCAAAAATTTATGTTATTGTAAAATGACAAATTCTTAATACATAGAATTTTAGAAAATTGCATCTTATGGACAAGAAAGGAGGAGTCATTTTCTGCATGCAAGATTAAATGTCTATTTTTTCCCTTTTCAGATTTTAGGCTTGTAAATGGAGTTTATGCAAGTTCTCTTGGTTGCTTCATGCGAATGTTTAAATCTGAAAAACCTCAGTTAAAACCCTAGGAACCAGCACTTAGCTTATCCGGATTGTGCTTGTTTTGTAGGTCCAATAGGTTAGGTTGCATGCATGAAAACCTCACATCTTCGGTTTTGTCAAAATAGGATAGCATCATATTGAATGCATTTTATTTTCAGTTTTCTGCATTTAATTTTCATTTTCTGCATTTTATTTTTCCAGAAATTTTTAACTTATTTTAAAATTTCAGGCATTAAAATAAACATTTAAAAAATTTCAAAATCCAAAAAACAATGAACAATCACTAAAGTTTCATGGCGAAATAAACCAACATTGCCCCTTGTTTACAGTTACTTGCAATCACTAAGGTGTTCCAAGCATTTAAATTGAATATCTTTATTTGAGATTACTAATACACATATGCAAATGCTAGTACAGTAGAGACCTTGGAGAAGTTGTTTGTTTAACTTCTTTGCAATAGGGGATTTGGAACCCAAATCCTAAAGGAGAGTGTACTTTCACAACTGGGTGAAAATACCACTCAACAGATTAGCGCTAGAATGAGGGCCTGAATTGTTTTATTTCAGTATGATTTAAATGCTATAGGGATTTAAATTTTGAATATTTCATGCCCTATTGATTATTATCTTTAGCCCTCTTTTAACAATACAACCTTGTAGTGTTAAAAGGAGGACATGAATTTCCATGCATTGTTCTAATGCTTTTTGATTTTTCATACAAGAATAATGTGTCTTGATTTGATTTAAAAAAAAAATTGACTAACGAGGTTGTCTCCATGCAATTACTCTCATTTGATTTTAATGGATACATCTCTTGGTTGATGCTAACATGATTATTCATACGTTACATGTTTGATATTTGCTAGTCATTTCATGCTTATTTGTAAGGAACTATTTTGTCTAAAATGTATTTGTTGTCGGTATTATGCTCTTCACCTGCGCGTAATGCGATATTGTGAATCAGAAAGCCTACAACACTAGGAGTATGCTCTTCACTTGTGCATATGCGATCCGGTGAATCAAAAAATAATTTACATTTTTAGAATACTGCTTTGTCAAGGTTCCTTCTTTCATGACTAACAAATTGATTTTGAGGTTATTCTTTGAATTTCATTAATTGCAAGATTTTCTGTGTGTCGCAGGTTTTCTTTGAGGTACTGAGAGTTTTGTCAGGTTCTTGTAAGGTTATCATCATCAATTTTGAATCAAATGGCCCAACCTCCACCACCTCCTTAGTACGGATCCAATAACATTCCTTTGAATATTGCAGGGGATATTCACGAGATCCCTAAGAATAGAGAGAGATTTTTGCCCGAATACAAACTAGATGGCCCAAGGACCACAGAAGAACATATTTAGGCCTATAGGGATGTTTTGATAAGATTGCAAGTTCAACATGAAGATGTGGCTTGTAGACTCTTCCCCATGAGCCTAGACCCAGTGGTCTACGAATGGCATATTTGCTTACCTATTGGTTCCATTACGTCATAGACGCAAATGGAGAATGCTTTTGTCAACCAAATTCGGGTCACCATTAGATCCCACAATCATCTATAATCAGTTCATTACATGCAAAAGAGGCCAGGGTGAGCCAATCCAAACTTTTAATCAGAGATTTCAGAAGTGCTATAATAGAACAATTTGGCATTTTGCCATTGATCTTGCAGTAGCTTTGCAAATATATTTTGGGGCATTGGATCCTATGACAACAATGTTTGCAAGGCAAAATACTCAAGTTACCATGCTTGCTATAGCCTACAATGAAGCTATGACCATTGAACAACAAATGACACCACAGGGTTATGGGTTTTCCCAGATGCCTATGGTAGGACAGTATGATTCATATGGTCAAGCTCCTATGACGAATCAAATCATGGCACCACAAATATCAGGCATAAATGCTTTGCCTTATCAACAACCATATTCATCAACACCCGCTTATGCACCCAATCCAATTTCGATTCAAAGTGTGAATCCCTACGCAAATCAAGTGGCTCAAAATCTAACTCAAGTGTTAAGTCAAGATCTCACCAATTACGCAAATCCTATTGGAACTAGTAATAACATAGCTCAACCAAAAGAGATTTATTAAGAGGTTGAAGAGCTCAAAAATATAGTTCACAAATTGAGTAATGATTTGGTTCAAAAATAGAAGTATGAATCCCATGCCCCTCACCCAAATCAAAATTTCAACAATAGAGGGAGACAGTGGAATATGAAGCCAAAAAATGGGGGTGTGCCTTCCCCTATTGCTAATCAGACAGATACTTCTGTAGGACCAAGTCACTCTAGTTCCATTCTTAATATTTTTGATTTTGCATGGGAAAAGGGCTGTAGATTTCATAATACAAAGGCGCATAATGAAAGGAATTGTCTCGAAATTGCTAGGTATACCCATTGTCTCCAAGCTCAAGTGGATGATTTGGAACTTGTGCCAAATAAGGGTCCACCCCAACATCAGCAAGGAGAGGACAACATTTTGGTGGTGGAAACTCTATATCGTCAAGAGAGTGATGACCAGGAGGATCCACACCTTCCAAATTGTGATAAAATTGAATCATGGGTTACAAATTTGGATTATGATAGCTTTACCAATTTGAATTCAAGAAATAACCCACTTTTAGAAATAACTGGACCATCTAAGGAAGGTGAAGATGAATTGGATGAGAAACATGTTGATGAATCAAAAGATGAAGAAGAAGTACTTGAGCGTCACAACTTGAACTTGGAGGATGATTATTATGATGCTTGGAAGAAGTGGGAAGACTACATTCACTCCAAAACTGCTAATGAAACTTGTGTGCCAATTGATATACAAGACAACATAATCACCTACTCAGAGGAAGATATTACAACTCCTGTACAATTTGAGGATGTTTTGGAAGAGGAATTCGAATCTCTTCAAATTTTGGAACATGATAAGGATTCTACAACCATGAATCAAGAAAGAGAGTCATTTGCTTTAGATTCCTTGGAAGGAAAAGAAATTGAAAATCTTGATCCACTTACTTGTGCTACAATGATTATGCCATTTCAAAATGAGAAAATTACAAAACCTGAATCATTTGGGTTTGATATCATTGATGATCCAATTGAAAATCTCACGTTATCCAAAACAACCCAAGTGATTGATCATGAAAAAGCGTTATATAGACAAGACTTATGGTTTGAAAGGGATGGACATATTTTCAATTGGGTACCTAAGTTTGGTGCCTTTGATAAATAGGTCATTGAGAAAGAACAAGTGCTACACGATGATGAATGTCATGAGAGAAAAGAGGAATTTTCAAATCCTCTTCAAGTAAGGTCAAATGAAAACATGCCAAAGGTAAAATCTCATCTTTTTGGTTTCACCATGCAAAATTCGAATGAGGATTTGCCTAATGAATGGTTTGATTCAAATATTATTAATGTTATGGCTTTATTGAATAAAAATGAAATATTATTTCTACACTGTGAATCAAAGTATGAAATGGACATCTTAAAGAATAGACATAAAGGAATTGAATATCAATCATTGTCTAATCATTTTGAAAACTTGAAACTCCACCATAGGATTATTAATGAAACTAAATCAAATTGGTATGGTGAAAGGGGCAAATGGAAGTTTGTTTCTTTGTTTGGTTTGATCTTGTTTTTGTTGGAGTCATGTGAAACTTGGTATGCGTATCACGTCATATGTCTTTTAAAGAATTCTAATCAGGTTTGGGATCCAGGAAAATGATAATCTAATTTTTTTGTACATTTGTATATACTTTTGGTTTTCATGTTTTGGTTTTGGATTGGATCTCATTTTGGTTTTAAATTTTGTGTGTTGGTCCTTTGGACACTTTTGGTTTGTTAACTTAGGTCCTTATGAATGTTGACTAAGACTGGGAGAATATGAAACATCGGAATTCTATTACAGAAAGCTCCATGAGTATCGCAAACACATTAAAGAATATCGTTTGGAACTTGTGATGCACGAAGTTGTCAGTTTTACACATTATGGTAAAGTAGGTGGTATATTCCATCTACATTTCAAAAGGAGTAATGCATTCATATCTCATGTACATTCCACATTGTATATACAGTTCATATCAGTTGCATCTTCATTTCATGTACAATCATTGAAAAGGTGTTGAATCCTCTTAGGGTTATTACATAAAATATATTAAAAGGATCCTAAGGTTGGGAACTGATGCCCGAACTATCTTGAACCAAGCACGTTCTACACATATTAAAGAGGATCTTGAGCAAAATGGTCAAAATCGTACTTGGAAGAAAAGGTGAGGCGAAAGGAGTATTTCGTGTCTGTCCTATCATGCAACATAATCCTTAAAACAATGGTTTTTACCACTCCCATAGTGCTTAAAGCCTAAAATCAGAGTAGTAAGGATAGGGTCTAATTCTCATCTCGCTTAGGTTGAGAATATGATTCCCCAAAGCTCTAATTTGACCTTCATGAAGTAGTAAGGATAGGGTCTAATTCTCATCTCGCCTAGGTTGAGAATCCGATTCCCCAAATCTTCTATTTTTCCCACTCAAGAACTTGAAATTCAAAAGAAAATATTTTTCATTTTTTTATTAATATTGGATTGGAAGGATCGTACTACATGTCCCTTGCAAGGATGGGTAGTCATCCCCAAGGTCCAAGAAATCAAAGTAAAGCCAAACCATATATTATGTGGTTAATCTCCACCAGGGCTATAGACGTCTGGCTGGCAGTGGAGTATGCTCATGCATGGCAACATGTCTTGTCTAAAAGCAAGACCATTGACTGCTCAAATGGACAGGTTAGCCTGACAATTTCATCCATAATAGGTTAAATCATTTTTTTCAAAGTGAGGTAATGAACTCTAGATCAGAGTAGCAAGGATAGGGTTAAATTCCCATCTTTCTTAGGTTGGGAATCTGATTACCCAAAGCTCTGATTTCACTTACACTTGCACATGGGTTCAAGATGGTAGGGGCACATAACCAACTTTGGGATCTAGTAAATTAATGCAGTATACATATATTTGGTCCTAAGAGGGTTTGACAATTTTAATATGTTTGTTCATGATACTAGAAAGTCTGAGCCTTTGCAAATCAAGTTGTCATACGTCAAATCTTGCACAAATCATTCATAGCCTTGCATATGAATCATAAGTGAAACTGACAATGGAAAGTTGAACGAGTTTCAAATGATAGGGAATGAAGCACATTGCACACATCGAGCTGATGCTTAATAATTCTAATGCTTCATGTATTTGTCATCTAGTTTTCATTCTTGGGATATTTGCTGATGCTTGTATTTGAGTTTGTGTTTTTAGGTTGAGTTCTCATCGAAATGCTCAGGAACATTTTCCAACAGAGTCGCCATTGTTGTGGCTGCTCCACAACGTACCCCAAAATTGGGGACCCACCTTTTTTGCATGTGTTCCAAGAAGACCGAAGTGGCCCATAGGCTAAAGATCAAAGAAAAAAGCAAAACACCACAAGGATAAAAAGTGTTGCGATATCGTGACATGTTGCACTGTCGCAGCCAAAAAGAAAAAAGTGTCGTGATATTACGACATGTTGCACTGTCGTAGCCAAAAAAGAAAAAGTGTCACGATATCACGACATGTTGCACCATCATGACCAAAAGAGAAAAAGTGTCATGATATCATGACATGTTGCACCATCATGGCCAAAAAAGAAAAAGTGTCATGATATCGCGACATGTTGCACCATCGTGGCCAAAAAAGAAAAAGTGTCGCGATATCGCGACATGTTGCACCATCGCGGCCAAAAAGAAAAAGTGTCGCGATATCATGACATGTTGCATTTTCGTGGTCAAAATAGAAAAAGTGTTGAGATATCACGACATGTTGCATCGTCGCGGCCAAAGGAGGAAAAATTTTCGCGATATCGCGACATGTTGCACCATCGTGGCCAAAAGAGAAAAAGTGTCACGATATCGCGACATGTTGCATTGTCACGGCCAAAGGAGGAAAAAGTGTCATGATATCATGACATGTTGCACCATCGCGGCCAAAAGAGAAAAAGTTTCACGATATCGAGACATGTTGCACCATCGCTGCCAAGAGAGAAAAAGTGTCGCGATATCGCAACATGTTGCATCATCGCGGCCAAGAGAGAAAAAGTGTCGCGATATCGTGACATGTTGCACTGTCGCGGCCAAAAAGAAAAATTGTCACGATATCGCGACATGTTGCACCATCACGGCCAAAAAAGAAAAAGTTTCGCAATATCGCGACATGTTGCACCATCGCGACCAAAAGAGAAAAAGTGTCGCGATATCGCGACATGTTGCACCATCGCGGCCAAAAAGAAAAAGTGTCGCGATATCACGACATGTTGCACCATCGTGGCCAAAAAGAAAAAGTGTCATGATATCGTGACATGTTGCATTTTCATGGCCAAAATAGAAAAAGTGTTGTGATATCATGACATGTTGCATCATTGCGGCCAAAGGAGGAAAAAGTGTTGCGATATCGCGACATGTTGCACCATCGCAGCCAAAAGAGAAAAAGTGTCACGATATCGTGACATGTTGCATCATCATGGCTAAAGGAGGAAAAAGTGTCGCGATATCGCGACATGTTGCACCATCATGGCCAAAAGAGAAAAAGTGTCACGATATCGCGACATGTTGCACCATCGCGGCCAAAAGAGAAAAAGTGTTGTGATATCGCGACATGTTGCATCGTCGCGGTCAAGAGAGAAAAAGTGTCATGATATCGCGACATGTTGCATCGTCACGGCCAAGAGATAGAAAGTGTCATGATATCGCGACATGTTGCATCGTCGCAGCCAAGAGAGAGAAAGTGTCGTGATATCACGACATGTTGCACTATCGTGGACAAAAGAGAAAAAGGTGTCGCAATATCGCGACATGTTACATTTTCATGACTCAAAGCAAAAAAAGAGAGCAAGGAGGCAAAGTTGTCGCGATATCGTGACATGTTGCATTTTCGTGATTCAAAAGGGGCAGGCAAGCAGAGAAGCATAAAGTGTCGCGATATCGCGACATGTTCCATTTTTGCCAAGGTAACGGACCTGCATAGTGACGTGGACATAAGGACAAAATCCAGTGAATAAGACAAGCATTACATAAGGAATATTTAATGATTTGAAATCATTTAAGATGGTCGTTATGCACGGAGGGAAATGGACACAAGCCCATGTGGAGAAAATGAAATGAAGGGCCACAAAATAGAAGCGAAAAGTCTTTTGGAAACCGAAACACATGCATGCAGGGAAGGTGAAACAAACAACCATTGGAAAATGAAACGAACAGTCATGGAAGGAGAAACATTTTTTTCAGAAGTTTAAATACGCCATTCAAAGAGGCCAAAAGGGGTGGAAAACTACTGCAAGTAGCGTTGCAGGTTTGAAGGCAAGATAGCCATTTTGGACCTAGTTGGGCTGTTTTTCTTTTGTAGACTGGTTTTTCTTCTTCATGGACATGGGTTGGAAATTGCTGCGAGCAGAGTTGCAGACTTGAAGGTGATGAGGCCATTCTGGACCTGTTTGAGTCGTTTTTCTTCCATGGACTGGTTTGGGAAAACCAAATTTTTTTGTTATTGTAAAATGACAAATTCTTAATACAAAAAATTTCAGAAAGTTGCATCTTATGGACAAGAAAGGAGGAGTCATTTTCTGCATTCAGGATTAAATGTCTATTTTTTCCCTTTTCAGATTTTAGGCTTGTAAATGGAGTTTATGCAAGTTCTCTTTGGTTGCTTCATGCGAATGTTTAAATCTGAAAAACCTCAGTTAAAACCCTAGGAACCAACACTTAGCTTATCCGGGTTGTGCTTGTTTTGCAGGTCCAATAGGTTAGGTTGCATGCATGAAAACCTCACATCTTCGATTTTGTCGAAATAGGATAGCATCATATTGAATGCATTTTATTTTCAGTTTTCTGCATTTAATTTTCATTTTCTGCATTTTATTTTTCCAAAAAATTTTAACTTATTTTAAATTTTCAGGCATTAAAATAAACATTTAAAAAATTTCAAAATCCAAAAAACAATGAACAATCACTAAAGTTTCATGGTGAAATAAACCAACATTGCCCCTTGTTTACAGTTTACTTGCAATCACTAAGGTGTTCCAAGCATTTAAATTGAATATCTTTATTTGAGATTACTAATACACATATGCAAATGCTAGTACAATGGAGACCTTGGAGAAGTTGTTTGTTTAACTTCTTTGCAAGAGGGGATTTGGAACCCAAATCCTAAAGGAGAGTGTACTTTCACAACTGGGTGAAAATACCACTCAACAAGACTTCTTTGTTTATGAAGCACATCTATATTAATTTTTTTCTTGATGATCAATTGATAATTTTGTTCTTACTTAGTCCCAAACTACCAAAGTAATTTGACTTGTAAATCTTATCCCAAATATGAAGATAAAATTTCATTCACTCTTTTGTTCCAAACCATAATTTTTTTTTTAGAATGTTATCAATATCATCTAAAATCTTTGAAGGGATCTAAAATAAAAAATAATATAGATGGAAAGAGCTTGAATGTCTAATTTCAAATGTTGAATTTTGTTATTCAAAGGGGGAAAATTTATTTTTCATCCCTTCAAGTCAATCTTGAATATATTTAATAGACCATTTTACATCTCAATTTTTAGTATTTTATAGAGAGGGGTGTACCATGATATAAACTTGAAAGAGAGCTAATTCTAGAGTCTAGATTTGTACTTGACCTATATCAAGTTATTGTTGTATTTATGAATAAGATCATTTTTTTCTTATTAATTCATAAAGTCCTTGATAGGGACTCGGTACTTCTTAGAATTAATTAATAAAAGTAAGGTTCTATCAACAAATTGAAAGTGTAAGCGAGGATTAAATAAAGGTACATTGTCCAAAGCATTATGAAGCATTGGTAACTAAGATGCAATTGTATGAATACCACCCAAGTTCAAATATTTGCATTGATGATGTTCACTTCTACCATAATATGGCCCATTATATATAATTTATTGAATCAAATCCTCATATTTATGATGAAATATCTTACTTTAAGGTGAGATGTGCTAGTATCATTGGTTGAAATTTTACACTAATATGATTATAATATACCATGATTGGGGTCTATTTCAACATCATATAAAAAATTTAAATAAACATAGATGAAGATGCTTCAATTCTAGAAAGAGATCCATTTATCCTTTCTCAAAAGTCTACATTTATCCATTTATGATGATTTAAAAAATTATAATTTATTATATTCTAGTGGGTTTTATAAAAGCTAGTTAGAAATCCATCATGCCTTAGAGTTTTATATTTTGAAGTAAAATAAGACCTCATGGAAATATTCTATTGTTATTTCAAATATCAAAACATTATTTTGATCCTCAAATATAATAATAGGTGAATCACCAAAATTTAATCTTAAGAATCACCTTCTTCTTCTTCTTTGCGTAAGATTATATCCTCGTATATTTTACAAGCTTCTCTTCTAATATGAATCAAACAATTTATCTTCTTTCTAGTAGAAGTTATGATCCTTATCCTTCTATAGAAGTGCTTGATTGGTGGTCATATGGAACCCATCAAGTAGTGTTCCCCTTTTTATCCAAGCAAATATAGACATTTTTTTTTTGTTATACCTCTTTTATTCTATGAATATTGTGTATGGTTCATAAAACATATTTTTTCTCATTGTGACTATACACTTTAGACTCCCAACTTGAGTATGATCTTGAATTTAATTTAAATCTATTTTAAAGAGTTTGTTTTTTAAAATATATTAGCAATATCTTGAAAATTCTTTTAATTTCTTTTTTGTTTTTGGCTAAAGGAGGACATACTTTATCCAGATACTAGTAGGGCCCATAATTTCTTAATCAATTTATATATTGATATATTGAAAATTTGTATTAATTCAAATTTAAATCTATATTGACATAAGTCATCCAATGATTAGATTAGATTTAGGGAAGAGTGTAAATAGAGAGGTATAAATCACTTGAATTCTTTCTAAGCTAACACAAAATCTATCCACTATTATTGACATAAATTTTTAACTTTCCTAATGTAGATGTATTTTAGCATGATGTCCCATAAACCCAAAATTTAGTGATTTCCTAAAACATTTAAACATGGCTTGAGATCTAGACCAACCAATACTATTAGTTTATTTAATTATTTATATTTATGGAAACAATGATATTGAATAATCATTGATACTCTATTTATTATCAACAAAGATCTTAAGATTATCAATTTGATTCTAACATCCTCCCTATTTAGGGTATTAAATAGATCATATATATATATATATATATATATATATATTAAAACAAAAGTTTTATATTATTTAATATAACACAAATATTACAAGTTGTCTAGGTGCTACAAGCATCACAAGTAAACCAAGGATGCATGTAGCTAGAGCTAGAATCCCACAAGGGAAAGAATACCTATGAAAAAAATATCTTTCCCAGTATATTCAAAATAACTAGAACAAAGAAGTCCTTCGTCCATAAAAATCCGTAGAACAAATAGAACCAATATGCTTAGTCTATGTGGTCATCTCTTAAATTCTCAAAATTCTTGGTATTAAACTTTCTTATGTGAGTTGAAGAATGATGCAAAATAAAACCTTCACTAGTATTTTTATCTCCCAAATGGTTCCACTTCCTATGAATGTGATGTCGATTAATCTATTCAAATCTTCCCAAAGTCTTATAGACTTGATTCAATAAAAACCGAAGCATAATAGTGTTGACCTCTTGTTTGATAAAAAGAAATTGTATGATAAACTTAGAGTCCCCATACACCAAAAGGATTTTAACATTTTCTCTTGCTACTAAGGTGAGACCAAATTTGTAGCCCATCAACTCAACTACATTATTGGTGGTTTGTCCTAAATTTAGGTAAAATTCAAGAATCTTGGAATGTGGTATTGACCATAAAACTCCTCTAGCAACAACTATTCTAGGGTTAGAATTTGAAGCCCCATCAAAGAATAGAGCTGGAAAACTAAAATATAGTTGAGAATTCAGGATTTTGGCAATAGAGGTGCTAATTAGATCTTTAAGATTCTAATTTTTGAGGATGCGTAACTCAACTCTAGAAATAGCATTCTAATATTGCTAGCTTTAAAGTAGGATTTGAAATTTTCCATAATAGTATGCTTTATCTTGTGTATCAAAACTACCTTGTGAGTTGATTTTCCTTCAAATATTTTATAGTTCTTGTCCATCCATATATACCACATGCAATAATAAGGAATTGAAGACCATACAATTTTTATGAGAGGCTTACCTTAAAGGGAGTTGAGGTACTTTTTGTTCCAAATTTTAGTACAATATCCACAATTTAATTTGCTTCTAATGTATACACCAAAGCTGAAAGCAAGCATGTTAGAACATTGTTGTTCTAATTAAAATTTAATAAATATAATGATCTAGAATTGCAAAAATATAACAAATTTATCAATAATTGCAAGAGTGGCATGAGTAGAAAGCTTAGAATATACAACTTGAACATTGGTGCTTCCAGTAATATAATATGTGACTGTTGATGGTGCCTGGCCATAAAAGGCTTCATAGGGTGTCATTTTGATGGTAGTATGGTATGAAGTATTGTACCACAACTTTGCCAAAGGAAGCCATTTCATTTAATGAATTGGTTGTACAAAAGTAAAGCAACCTAAGTAAGTCTCTAAATATTTATTAACAATATTTGTTTGTCCACCGGTTTGGGGGTGATATGCCAAACTCATATAGAGCAGAGTACCTTGAAGTTTGAATAATTCCTTCCAAAAAT
Organism: Wollemia nobilis; assembly: GCA_028583015.1. Lineage (NCBI taxonomy): Eukaryota > Viridiplantae > Streptophyta > Pinopsida > Araucariales > Araucariaceae > Wollemia > Wollemia nobilis. The sequence continues at coordinate 3,835,106 of JAQPPZ010017060.1, forward strand.
GACTAGTGAAAGTGGGATCTCGATCACTGACGATAGTGGATGGCATACCATGGAGATTGAAAATATTATCAAGGAATATTTGAGCCATGTTGACAGCCTTATAGGGATGGATTAAGGATCAAAAGTGTGCATATTTGGATAATTGATCCACAACCACTAGGATAACAAATTTTACATAAGACTTTGGAAGGCCCTAAATGAAATTCATAGAAATATCAATCCATAATTTTGTCGAAATAGGAAGAGGTTGAAGAAGTTCTGGAGTACCCATGATCTCCCCTTTTTGTCATTGGAAAACTTCACATTCTGCAGTAAAATTTTTGATATCCTATTTTGTTCCATCCCAATAAAAAGATCAAGCCACCCTCTTATAAGTTTTTAGAAACCTAGAGTGCCCTTCTATAGGGGTAGCATGTAATTCATGGAGTATCTTTGGCCGACATGAAGAGGTAGGAGGTAGTACAATACGTTCCATGAACTGAAGCATTCCATTACTCCAAGTAAAGTGAGGCTTACTATTGGGATCTTATTGGATTTTCTTAATTAATGCCTATGTTGAACTATCACTAAGCCATTCCTATGTTACCTTATCTATCCATTGTGGAACGGGTGAAGAGAGTGCTTGCAATTATGGAAATTATTTAAATTTACGTGAAAGGGCATAAATGACCACATTATCCTTCCCTTTATGATACATGATCTCATAATCATATCCCAATAATTTAGTGACCCATTTTTGTTGCTCTAGAGTGGAGATACATTATTCTAGAAAGTATTTCAAACTATGATAATTGGTACAGATAATGAAATGTTGACCAATGAGATATGACCACCAAAATTGGATGGCATGAATGATGGCAAAAATCTCTTTCTTATATGTTGATCGTGTCAATTTTAATCCTGAAAATTCCTTACTTGTGAAAGCCAAGGGTCTACCTGCTTGCATAAGAACAACACCAATTCCTAATACAGAAGCATCACTTTCCATCACAAAGGTCTTTGAGAAATCTGACAGGCCAATACAGGGGTGGAACACATGGCATCCTTTAATCTGTGAAAAGCATCGACAATATTTGTGGACCAAAGAAAGAGATTATTTTTAAGTAAAATTGTAAATGGGGTTGCAATCTTGCCATGGTCCTTTATGAACTTACAGTAATCCCCCATCAATCCAAGAAATCCACACAAAATTTTCAATGATTTTGGGATAGGCCAATTCTACATATCTTCAATTTTGTGGAGATCCACTTAACCCCATATTCTAAAATGATATGTCCTAGATACTCAATCTCCTTCCTCCCAAAATAACATTTTGAGAATTTGGCATATAATTAGTTGTCACCCAATATTTGCAAGGATTTTTCTAAGTGAAAAAAATGGTCCTCCCAAGTATTTCTATAAACCAAAATATCATCAAAGAAAACCAAAATAAATTTCCTAAGATAAGGGTGAAATACCTGGTTCATCAAGCTTTGGAATGTTGAAGGAGCATTGGTAAGGCCAAAAGGCATGACCAAAAATTCATAGTGTCCCTCATGGGTGCGGAAAGCTATTTTAGGAATGTTGTCTTCTCTAAATCTAATTTGATGATACCCTAAATTTTAAAAATAATTAGCACCATGAAGCTCATCCATCAACTCATCAATAACAAGAATTGGGAATTTATTCTTGATTGTGATCTTTTTGAGGGCATGAAAATCGATACACATTCACCATAACCCATTCTTATTACAAAAAAACAATACTGGAGAAGAATAAGGGTTGACACTTGGGTGAATGACACCTGCTTTCAATAGTTCTTGTATAAGTTTCTCAATTTTAGTTTTTTGTAAGTAGGGGTATCGATAAGGCCGAATATTTAGTGGTTGATTCCCAAGAAGAAATTGTATAGCATGAGCACGACTACGGTGGGGAGGTAGCCCTTTTAGTTATACAAATATTCTAGAGTGACGTGTCAAAAGATGTTGTAACTCTTCCACTTCATCCTAATCTACCCTTGTGGATTGAGTGGAGAATAATTGTGCAACCATTACCTTGCCTCTTTTTCAAATAAGCTTTTCCATGTGGTGAGAACTCACTATTTGTGAGGAACCTGCTTGGAGTCTTGTTAAAGTGTATTTTTGGCCTTCAATTATGAATTGCATCCACAATGTCACAAAATATCATTGTATTAGCCTGAGTGTTTGCAACCATTGAACCCCTAGGACCACATCACATCCACCCAATGGAAGCGCATACATGTCACTTTTCATGTGGTAGTCACCCATGGTGAATTTGATATTTTGACACTTCCCCTTATAGGTAATTCATCCCCCATTACCAATCATCACCTTAAAACTGTTACAAGGTTGTATATAGCAATTAGCCTATTTTACCATCCATGGGTCAATGAAATTATGTGTACTTCTAGGGTCAATGAGCACAATGATATATTTTTTTTTGAAGTAGCCTCAAAATTTCATAGTTTGTGGAGAAGAAAATCCTACAAAAGTTTTGAAAGAAATTTTTGAGATATCCTCATTGTTGTTATCAGGTGGATCTGTAACTACTTCCACTTCTATCTCATTTTCTTCCTCTTTTGAGTTACAAGGATCAACTGCATTCAAAAAATATAACTTCTATGTAGTACATCTATGATTTAGGACATATCTCTCATCACAATTATAGTAGAGGTCCTTCGTGTATCATTACTTCATTTCCTCAGGGCTGAGATGCTTAATTTGCAAGGGTCAGTTAGGTTTTGGGGTAGTGTAAGTGAGTTGTGATTTTCCCATGGGTGGCTTCCCTTATTTATGTTGAGCATTGAATTTATCTTCTGCTAACTTGGCTAATCCAATGGCCTGCATCATGGTGCTTGGATTGAACATCTATATTTCTACCCAAATTTCTTCTTTCAACCCATTAATGAAGTAACTTTAAAAAAATGATGCATCCAACCTGATTGTGCGATTTGTGAGCTTCTAAAATTTATTTTGGTATTCATGCATTTAAGTGATTTGATGTAATTTAGTGAGAGCTCCTGTGAAGTCTTCAAATTTACTTGGGCCAAATTAGACCAATAGATTCTTCGTAAAGTTATCCCAAGTAGGAGTGCCATTAGTCTTTTTGTACCATTGGTACCATTGGATAGCATCATGTTTGAGGTGGAATGATGCAATACCGACTTTTTGTATCTTAGGAATTTGGTTCAGTGAGAAGTATTTTTCTGCTCGATAGACCCAACTAGTGGGATCTCCTCCCTCAAATTTGAGGAAATATAACTTAGTTATTCTTGGAAGGATGGATATTTATTGACCCCCAAGGAGCACCTAATGTGTGGAGCCTCCAAATGCTCCTAAAGACTACGAGGAATCAAAATTTTGAGTGTTTTGAAATTGATTAGCCATAGTCGATTATGCGATTTATTGTACTTGTGCCAAATTTTGAGTCAAAAAGTCATATTTAGGATTTAATCCAGCCATATTTACCTCTATTTCCTAAAAAGTGTGCTTGATATTAACTTGCAAAAGGAGGTCCTTGATTTTTTGAATATCATGATCTATTTTTTCTAAACTGGGGTCTTGAGATCTTCTTCCCTCGGAAATTTTGGTAAGCTTCTTCAAAGGTGATTCCCAAAAAATTAATTTGATTTTGGGATGTTGGAGTGGCCAACAAAATAAAAATAAAATTTTATTTTTTTTAGTTTTTCAATGGTTAATTTTGTTTGACTTCCCTCATAGTTGAATTTAGAATTATTGAATGAAAGTTTTTGCAACACCAATGCTTGATAGGGTACACAATGAGGTGATAATGGTTGTTGAAATAAATACTGATACCTAATTATAGGGTGGACTACGTGGTATGATGAGTATTGTAGATAGCATGGCATGGACTACTCAAACTTCAGGGTGAGACCTAACAACGAGGTAATTGACTAATGACACTAATAAGATGAAGGTTTTGGGGGTATGGAAATAGATTCACGACACAAAGGGAACTAGCTAGCACATAGGACAAGATACTGCCACACTGAACATAAGGCAAACCTGATGAGATGGATTTGATAAGGCAATTTTTAGGGATTTGGAAGTCATGGGCATGTGAGACAAGTGAGTGAACATGAACACAAGGTTATCAATAGATTAAATTTGTGGTGGTCCTTTTAAATGGCCTTTGGACCATCACACTACCAATGTGGGATTAAAAACCCATAGAAATTAAATGAACACCAAGAACCCATATGAATGAAGAACTCATCACCACATGGAGTATTATGATTTGGTAAAACTTAGGGTTGGATGCGATTGACCAATAACACATTAGAATATGGTTTAATTAATTTTTTTTTTTAAATATTATTTTATCTGTGCACATTAGTGATTTCTATGTTCAAATTTTGCAATGGATGAGTAAATCAACTGAAGATAGAAAGGATCTGAATAATGAAGACAACTACGTTCGACGAATTTGCTTATCCAACAGACGGTTGTGTTCAAAGATGCAATGTTGCTGATTTTATTTTGACGTATACGCGATCACTGTGAGGTTTATCATTTTTTGGGTTTTGGAGCTTTTATCATATACTTTTGCTATTGAAAACATACTTTAGGAATTGCAATTTCTATCGAAAGCCAGAGGTTTCACCGAAACATGAAAACGATGCTAGAAAACAATATCAATTTACCCAAATTCATACCTTCAATGGATTAAAACACAAGGAGATTGTCTTTTGATGTTTGAAATTCAAAGGGCCACTGTGATCGCTAGTAGAACAAAAACATACATAGAAAATTTTAACTAGTAGCTGTTTTGCTCACGTGAGTCTTGGAACCCGCAATTAGTTTTCTAGAATTACGCTCTAATACCAAATGTTAGAACCTTGCTATTCTAATTAAAATTTAATAAATATAATGATCTAGAATTGCATAAATATAACAAATTGATCAAGAATTGCAGGCCTCTTCAAGGGGGCTTCCTCCTAAAATCTTATTTAATAAATATTAATTTTCTTCTTGATGATTTGGGTTCTTGTTCACACATAAATATATATCTATCCCAACACTACATTGGTGAAGACATGATGGTTCACGATATGAATTAATATAATAATTAAAATATGATTAATAATAATAAATATATAATATTAGGATGTGGGATCCTAACAAAACAATCTCTAGATTGTTGTGGCTTACTCACATTTAAAATATATATGGGTTTGAGTTTCATAGTCTTTAAAGCATCTAGAACAAATATGGGAGCCCAAAATACCTCTTTTAGAGAGGTTTTCCCTAGTTAGAATTTTGTTTTGCTGAACTAGCCATTGAAATTTTTTTATTTTTGGGGTGATATTTTGATGCCAAATATATTTCAAATTTTTGTCTAAAGGTTCACTTCTGTAAATATATGCACCAACCTTGACTAAATAGTTTCCCAAATAATTAATTTTTCCCCAAATAAAATAGTCTTCATTGTCAAGATTTGTGGAAAGAATACCAATGAATTGTTTTTGGACTTGAGATCACTCCCTTTATTTTTTTATTTCCAACCCATAAATTTAAATCCATTTTGGCTAATTTCCTTCCGAAGTGATAAGATGGAAAAGTTTGTCTATCTTGAACTAAATAATGAACTGAAAAACTCCTTAGAAATGTAAAAAATTAAGGGCTTGTTACTAAGAATAGAATCATCCCAATACTTGATACTATCACCATTTATTGGGTACCAAGAGATATTATCCTTAATGATCCATACCAATTTAACAATCAACACCTAAATATTAGAGATGACTAGTTTTTAATGGGTACCTTTGTATAATGGCATGCCATGATTACCTTCACCATAATTATGAATAAGAACCTACTTACAAAGCATCATTGGAGGGTTTATTAAGTTCCATATTAATTTGGATCCAAGAGCATTGATCATAAAAAAAGAATATCAGATACCCAAGCCCCCTTGACATTTCTCTTTTCTCACTTGACTCCAATTGATAATATGGAATTTCTTCCTGAGAGATTGCCTCCCTCCTTACTAAATAAAGTTCCTAATTTTTTTTTCAAGTTCTTGGAGGATCAAGATAGGATCATGATAATTCATAAGTTGGTAGATAGGCAAGCTTACTCAAAACTAGTCTTCTAGCAAGACTAAGCCACCCATTTCTATAAGTTAATATTCTCCTGTTAATATTTTCCATAAAATTAGACTAGAAATTAGAACTCTTTATATTGAAACTCATAGGCACCCCTAAATATTTAAAGGGGCCAATTCCACCATGATATAACTAAATTATATGATCAAAGATCCTATTTCCAATCGAGGAAGTGTTGATAGTGTAAAATTTACACTTGTTGACATTAATAGCAGATCTAGTGGCATTTGGAAAGAGGTCTAGGTAGCATTTAATGCTTTTGATATCTAGTTTGGAGGATTCCCCTATCATTATAGTATCATAAACAAATTGTGCATGAGTAATCTCCTTGAGCCCAACAACTATATTTTTTCTAGTTATTTTATTATTCCTTCTTTTAGCAGAGATAGATCTACCCAAATATTCAACTAAAATAATATAAATATAAGGAGATAGGGGGAAGGCTTGGAATAAACCTCTAAAAGATCTAAATAATATAATCAGGGATCCATTTAAAATATGTGCAACCCACAGGTCTTTGATGCAACCAAAAATCCACTTGGAAAGAGACAAAGGAAATCCAAAAGAACTAAGCACCTAAGCTAAAAATCTAGATCCACTCTATCAAAGGCATTGACCATGATTATTTTTTTTATTCTTTATTGCTGGTATGTAAGGCCTCATGGACAATCACAATATATAATTTTTTACCAGGGGTGAAACTTCCTTGCTCATAAGAGATAATTTTATCCAAATGTTTTTTTATCCTAGTGGCTATGATTTTGGTCATAAATTTATATGAAGCATTACACAAAGAAATAGGTCTAAATTTACTGAAGGTTGAGGCATTCTTTTTCTTTAGAATCAAAGCTAAAAATGTATCCTTAATAGCACCAATCAACTTACCTCTTTTACGAGCATCCTTGATCATCTAAAGAAGATCTGTAACTACTAGATCAAATAATTGGTGGTAAAAGGTATTAGTGAATCCATCCAGACTAGGAGATTTATCCAAGAGCACGTCACAAGTTTCATGAACTTGTGTTTTTAGCTCCAAGAAAATGATGCTTTTTTGTTGCACAAATTTGTGATAACACTCTCTGGCTCTACCTTAGAGTGGTACAACTAAATACCTAGACATAGCATCTATAGCTTCAAAAATCTAGCTAATGCCTTCCTTGAACACTTCTCTTTCAACGTTAAGAAGAAGGTAAAACTTTTTGACTTGTAAAATTTATGTCAATATGATGACGAGCTAGTAATGTATTACAAAAATAGATGGTGCGGGATCATGTCAAAATTACCATTCACCATCCCTGTTTCTTAATTAACATGGATGTTTACCAGGAGTTGCTCCAAGCACATATCATTATTATTACAATTAGAACAATACCAAACATTCAAGGAAGATTTTGCTCAAGCCAAAGTGATAGAGAACATTAAGATCAAGGAGGGATATTTAAAGCTCCATAAGAAAGAGTGGAACAAAAACTCTTGCAACAAAAATCATTAGGTAAAACCAATGCCTATGAATCAAATTGTTTTGGATGTTCCAAAAGAGGAGAAATCCCAACAACAACCAAAATATTAGGCTTAAACCCATCCAATGCAATATAAAAACTAGCACAACAAGAATCAATGTAAGGACAAGCAACATAACATACCTTGCATATACATACCATTACTTGAGTCTTTGGCATATCTCTTTAACAGACTATGTGAGGCCAAGGCGATCACCTTGGTTTGAATTTACCTACTATATCCTACATGCCCAAAAAAAAAGGGTATAGAGATGATCAATATTGTTCTTATCATAGATAAAATAGACACGACATTCAGATGTGCTACAATTTTAAAAACTAGTATAAAATATTCTTGATAAGAATAAGTTACAAACAAATAATCCTCTAGCTCTAAATAATCAATGGTTGGAAATATTTAAAGAGAATTTTCCCAACCATGAGGTCAAAGGCAATCAAATAGGACATGGAAATAAAATTCATATGGATCTACCCATACAAGGGTTCATTGGCATGATTAACATAGTGATCCAAAATCGAAGGTATAACCAACCTGAGCCACCTGTGGCTCCCATTAAGATACCTACTGCACCCCATCAAGGGCTAGTGCAAAACCTGCGGTTAGGTCCACCGACACAACCATAATTACTATCAGAAGTAGGCTTACTCAAATCCTACATATAGCCTTGACCAATATCTCAATTTATGAGCTTATTGTTAAATCCTCTAGACATAGGAAAGTGCTCATGGAGATTCTAAAATTCATTGAACTTTAGCCCCAAGATCCCAATGCATTCACTAAATTTGTGGGGCATTTTCAAAAATATAAAGAGCCTATGATCACTTTCTATGATCATGAAATCAAACAAGTAAAAACCAATATAATAGATCCACCATTGCATATAATCGCTTGTATAACTAGGATTTCGTAAAAACGAGTGTTTATCGACACAGGCTCATCAATCAACATTATAAAAAATATCACACTAGAACATATAAGCATTCCAACATCACATATCATGGCATCCATGTTTACACTATGAGCATTTAATGATACTTTATGCTTGACTGTTGGCAGCATAGTATTACGTATTCAGGTGGGATTGAAAAATATTTTCTTGTACCATGTGTTGGAAGGTGCGATGCAGTATAATATATTGCTTGGTCATGCTTGGATCCATGATATGAAGTGCTCCTTCTATTTTGTATCAGTGCATCAAATAAATTCATGAAGGAAATGTTCATGTAGTCCCATTAGACGATGAGCCCTTTGAGTACAACCAAGTTAGCAATCCAAGGGAGTTCATATTACCATAAACACATTTAGACATAAGACCTAGTTCACATATTAAGTGTCCAGAGTGTAAACCTAGAGTAGTGCATGCTGATCCATCCACTTTGACACTACCACCATCACCAAAACTGATACCTACTTTTGATAAAAATTCTTCATCATATGATTTGAAGATCAAATAGAAGTTGAAGGTATCCATGGTTGATGATCCTGAAGTCATCCTCCATATCTCTATTGCGAATATTCTTATTTACATGGAAGAGGAAAAATTGCCTAACATGATAGAGGATATACCTCAACCTACATCCCCCACCTCCTCGACAGGATCATCCGCTCCTCAAGTGATGGTGCATTTAGTCAATACAGGACTCATAGAATACTTGGTTCAAAATGTAACTATCATGTAAATTATTGATTTTGTGCAAGATATGGGAAGACCTTGTGTTCCCTATTTCCCCATTGGGATGATGATACCTTTAGGTGTACTGCCTAACCAAACTAACTTTATATATGGGGGTTTTGACAAAACCTCAAATCATTCTCATGTTATCAATCATGATGACAAACCTTTTACAGGAAATGTCTATTACCTGTTGGACCTTGAATTTGCTCTATGATATTTATACCATTGCCATTAGTATGCTAATGGTTTAGGTTTATACGTGTAGGCTCATAGAACACCATTTCAACCACAGTACCAGTTATCTACAAATAAGTTTAGACTATGGTATTCTATACATGTACCAGATGAGATCTTAGTTAATTCCTTGCAATACCTAAGCTTAGGATTTAGGGAATACATTGATTGGAATCTATACGCTGACCCCAACCCTTATCATTTATGGAGGGATCATAACCTAGTAACCATGGTTACCATAGAAACTCTCGAGATCTATCATGAGCCCATACTAGAAGAGGAATCTGAATCAAAATATATTTTTGAAAATGACTGGGTACATGAAGATGATGAATATGAGGATGCAACTAAAATTTCCTATCTAGGTTCTCACCACCTTTGTCATCTCAAAAAATCTACAGGAGATTTTGAACCTATCAAAAACCCTATTGACATAGATGAAATCTATCACAAGGTATTCCTTGCTCCACCTAAGTGGAGATAGTTGCTCCCACCTGAGGATCCAATCCTCCTATCCATTCCTATAATGGATCCTGAGATCCCCATGCCTCCTAAACCACATCTAAAGCATGAATAGCAACCAATAATTAATAGGTCCTACCCTTGAGGTCATGGAAATCACCAACTATCCATTAATATGATCTTCATTGATTTAAGTGCACCACTCCATAATCCAATAAATCCCTCAAAGCCATTGCACCTCAACCTTGAGGCCATTAACTTTGATCATGTTGTGTTGCTCCCATCTCTTGAGGAGTTATTTTCCATGTGAATAAATGCTTAAACCATTCCATTTTTCCCTAGGTTGTGCTCATTATGTCTATAATGCTAATGTTGAATAAAAAATGATAGATCACCGTAACCTAGTAGACGATATCCATATAATCCCTACACCTCACCAACTTGAGGAGGGATCTCATATGTCAATAGAGGATACTTTGGATATGGATATTGGTAATGATCCTACCCATCCTAAGAAATTCAAATATGGATAAATTCTCTCCTGAGGAACGAGCCATCCTCATACCTCTATTGATAGAGAAGTCAAAGATTTTTTCTTGGTCATACAAAGACATGTCGGGTCTAGATCCAAAATTGGTTACTCATAACCTTTCATTGGACCCCACTATGAAACTTGTCAAGTAGAAACTAAGAAATATGCATCCAACCATTTCCTTAATGGTGAAATATGAACTATAAAAGTTGTTAGATGTAGAGTTTATTCAACATGTAGACACCTAAAACACGTCATGTCGATGGTGACTACTCATATGGACATGCTACAAGACCATATGGAAGATCTTGGATAGACTCCAAGATAGAGCAGTGGTTCTAACCACTCAATTTGGGCTCCTTGGCCTAATCAATTCGAAACCGTAGCTGAGACCTATGGTCTACAGTCTAAAACGTAGCTATCACCTATGGTCTTAACTGAAGTTCAGTTGGCCTTCATCCGAGCCAAATCGGTTTGAACGACCATTTGATCTAGAAGAAGGTGGTTAAAGGATGAAAGCTTCCAATCCAATTGTCCTAACCACCCCTTCTTGTTCTTGGCTTCTCCATGAAGCCACCCCTAGCCCTTGGGTAGTCCTATAAATACCCCTTCAAATTAGGGCAAATCATATGATAGAGCATTGGATATTAGAGCAGCGAAGCCCTATCGGATTGTGGACTCACTTGAGTGCACTAAGAGAGAGATTTGTTGCTATCACTTTGCCAACCCAAGCATCATGAAAAATTGTGCCATGGATGCCCTAAGGAGCTAGAATGCCAAGAAACACTAATTTGGGCAAACAGAGGCCCTATCGAGCAATTCAACCGCCAAACCTATCAGAGGACACTGAGGCGACCCTTGATCATCAATTTGACAAGGAGGATCAAGCCCACAACCCTAGAATTGGAGGGAAAAACCATTTGATTGCTCCCCATGGCTGAAAGCCATGGTTTATAGTGTAGACCGCTCATCCGAGCTATGGTTTGCAATAGGTATAAGATCCCCTTACTATCCCTTTTACAGTATGCTTAGCTAGGTTAGATTAATCAGTTTAGTACTTGATTTGGTAGTTTAAAGACTCTGACTAACTGGATTAAGGATTTGATTAGATTTACTCCATTTTAGCAAGTAGGGCATAATTAGTTTCTTTCTATGCTATAATGCTTCATTTCATACATTTGATCCATTAGATTGGTAGTTGTAGTCCTTATTTACATATTTCTAACAATATTTATAAGAATTGCTTATGTTTAGCATGGTTTATCCGCTTTCTTGATTTCATGTTGCTATGCTATCTTTGTGTATATTTCCTTTAAAGGGCCTCATCATGAGAGGCTTCATATGATTTTAATGCTTTTCTATTGTTTCTTGACCACAGGGAATTATATTCAAAGGAGATTCAACCATCCAATTCCTTCCTCAATGCGAAGAAGAGGGTTCACTCCACCCTAGAGCAGTTCGTGTCACCTTAAAGGCTTGAAAAGTGCATTGTATCCCCAAGGGGATTACAACATTGTAATTGCATATCAAAAAGGGGTATCCCTAAGAGGGATTCATTTGTAATACATGAATTGGTTCCAAAAGGAAATAAAGATGCATTTTACTTAATTGTTTAGTCTTTGTCAATTTGTGTTTGAATATCGCTTTTTACTTCACTTTACGCAATTGCAATATCGGGTGCATACCTTTATGGTCGTACAGAAGGTGATCACGATGGAACTCCATATTTTAAGCACCTAATCTGACATCTTCTATGTTTTTTTGGATTGCAGGTGCAAACCGTAGCTTCCAACTATGGTCTCATTGTTGGCCCGTGACTTCAAGACGTGGCCTACAGTCGAAACCATGAATCAGACCTACGGTTTACAACAGACAGATCAGACAGTAGAGGACAAAACATAGACCAGATGTGGACCTGAGGTAGGTCCCACTTTTCACCCTCTATAACTTTTTTTGTCTCTGTATTTTTCTAGAATGCCAAATTTGCAATACAACTAGGAAAACTAAAAAAGGGAAATGAACTTAGGTCCTAGAGTTGTATTCATTTTTGCATTATTAGAAAGGTGCTTCTAGGAACAATGGATCTCTGAGTGTAGTCCGCCCTAGAATCCAGTGTGCTTGATATAATTGTGTGTTTGGTTTGCATGTTTGAGGCCCAATCAGTGGCCATTTGCATAGTAGCTTGCATTATCAAAAATCATGTAGGATATAGCATGCATTTCTTAATATGAAAAGTTTATTTTTACATTTCATGTAGGAAACAATCATTCATGCTATATTATGCATTTTCATTTTATGCAAAAATTAAAATGAACCACACACACCACGTTTCACTTAAACGCTAGTGAGTTGGGAGTCACATCCAACCACTAGTAGGGTTCAACGACGGTGGGCGTAATTTCCATCCGTTGGCCCAAATCCTACGTACCCTTGGATACTAGACCAATACCGGATCCGAGAACCTTTCGTACCCTAGAAAATTTGCATGTATTCTCTTCAGAGGGTATAACGCTGATTGGGGAAAATGGGTGAGGATCTGGGAGGACCTGTGCTCCTTGACCATGTGTGGGCTTCATTACCACACATTATAGGTTGGATTACATGACTTGGAGTTCATAGCCAAGTTGTCGAGCTACGAGTATACAGGTGAAAGCCATTTAAACTAAGAATATAATCCAAAAAGCTTTCAAAACATGATAAGGAGTTCTTTACTGATACAACAAACTTGAAACAACATCAAATAGTCTAGGGCTCACTTTTAAAAGTTAATACAAGATAAACACCATTGTATACCTTGTTTGTGTAATAAAGAATAAATCTAGACACTAGGTACACCATGGTGGAGACATGGGGTGGTCGACAAAGGCATAAGCCTGATGCCAATGACCAAGCCCCGATAGATTCACAATAGCATATGTCGAATCCTCGCCCACATGCGCTTCTCGAATATCGTTCGATGAGCATTAGAGGAGACAACTCGACAAGAGGGGAACCTATTGAGCATACCCTCGATAGAGGAGTTTCTGTGCATTCTTCTAGGCACAGAATAGAGTAGGGAGCCTCTCAACATGAGGGTGTTCCACTCGAAAGCCATTATCGAGATCGCATTGCACGCGCATCCATGGGATCGACCGAAGAGTATGTTATCTAGGGGTCCAAGTTAGTACCCTTACATCATAGGTCTACAGGAGGATCCATGGCTCCACCTTTGGAGTACAGACGGGATCGAGATCCACCCATTCAAGGGCATTCAGATAGGGCCACCATTGAGCATAGGCCTATGTAGACTCCCGCATGTAGTGAACATCAAAATATCACTATTGATATGGCTAAGGTGGGAGCCAATGGCACACCACCACACGAGCGGTGGAGATCCAGATAGTTGGACAACTTAGGTAGCATCCTTGAGTAGCTAGGCTATAAGCCTTTGGCTCCGCCCACTCATGCCTCGAGTGAGCATAGTAGGAGTTCTATTAGGACTACTAGAGAACATGGAGAGGCTTCCAAGAACCCTCATGTGACACATCCACCATCCATGCATGGTGGCACAGAGCACAGAGCTCAACAGGATGCCAATGCCATCTACATAGACAAGGGCAAAAGCATCGTAAATCAGTCAGATGGGTATGGAACCCATAAGGTCGCTCGCATAGAGCATGCATACCAGAGGCCTATCATGGCCAATCAACTTGATAGATCACATAGACTGGTATCTGAGCAGTGATGATAGCTCCTCCAAGATCAATTAGAGGATGCTCGCTTAGAAAGGCAACGCATTGAAGAAGAGAATCTTCAATCGTAGAGGCTCATCAGACAAAGACTATATGAGCAATGCATGCATGAGGAATACATCCTTACCCAAAAGGAGTGCATAGAGTAGGAAGATAGGCTAGCCAAGGCTGGTCTATACACTCACATGGAGAACAGAGAGTGCATTCAGAGAAAGGATTTTTCACAAGCCGATGTGCAGCAGGAGCGCAGAGATGCTCACACTCATATTAGTGCCCTACAAAGAGAATGACCACCACCATTTGAATATGAGAGGCAACAACAATATGAGGAAGTTGAGGGAGATGGAACCGAGCAAGAGTATCCTAAAAACTCCCAAGTTGAGGAGGAGGAAGAGCAACGTCCTCCACCTCGATAGAGGAAGAATGTACCTCCAAGACCACCCCCATGACAGCTTAGGGAGGAGGACTTTCTATCCTTAGAGGCTTATAAAGCCTTAGCAGCAAAAGTAAAAGTGATCGAGAGGCAAGGCATGGCTATTCAAAAGCTGACATTAAGAAAGATTCATAATGAGCCTTTGGACCCCTCGATACCTGCTCCTACCTATCCTGAGCATTTTGTTATGCCTAGGCTAGACAAATTTAAAGGTGACGAAGATGCGCAGGAGCATGTCATAGGATTTTTGGATGCCTATTTCTAAATTGTAAGCAATAATGCCTTACTTTTGCACACATTCATCACAACCCTCTCAGGCCTAGCCTGAGAGTGGTTCAATCAACAAAAGAGGTACAACATTACCAGTTTTGAGCAACTGGTTGATGCTTTCCTTGAACACTTTTCTTTTGGCATCAAGAAATAGGCTAACCTTTCTGATTTGGTTGTGCTAGCTCAGCGTGATGATGAGCCAATTGAATAGTATGGAAAGAGGTGGAGGAGGTTGATGGTGAAGCTACCATTCCCTATTCCTACTATGGAATTGACCTGAATGTTTACCAAGAGTTGTGCCAAGCACATCTCGTTATTGTTGCAATTGCAACAGTATCCAACATTCGAGGAAGCTTTGGTGCAAGCCAAAGTAATTGAAGACATCAAGTTGCAAGAAGGCAACTTGAAGCTTAAGAACAGGAAAGAGGGGCCCAAGAAGAGCTCCATGAAACATAAGGGCAAGCAGGCCCACATCAACCAAGTGGTGCTAAACCTCCAGAGAGAGGATAAAGGGCAGAAAAAGCAGAATTATCAGGCCCAACCTCCTCCTGTGTAGTACAAAAAGTGCAATAATAATTATAAGGGCAAAAACAAAGAACAACGCCCACCTCACCAATTCAATCCTTTGATGGAATTTTTGACATCGATATTCCATCAATTGTGTGAGGCCAAGGCAATCAGATTACCCAAAATCAAGATGGTCGATCCGAATCAACCCAAGTCAAAGGGGTACCAGGATGACCTGTTTTGCATCTTTCACCATGCGAAGGGTCATGACATCGAAGTATGTTGGTCCTTCAAGCATATTGTGCAAAACATGATTGAAAAAGGTGAGCTTGTAGTACCAAATAATCTGCTAGCACCCGACAACCAGAACATGGGGATTTACAAAAATCCACTTCCAAACCATGAGGCACCGTGCAACAATGTTGGTCACGTCAACCAAGTGCACGTCGAACCACCTACCCAAGGGTTCGTAGGTATGGTTAATGTTGTTATGAGGCATGGGAGATATGAGTAGCTGAATCAACCATGTGCTCCCATAAGAATACAAGCCACACCGAATCAACAATCGGTCCAGAATATTCTAGGCCCACCAACTAGACCGGTGGTGACCATACGGAGCAGGTTGGTTCAAAACCTGTAGACAAAACCCGCTAAGTTATCTATTTATGAGTTAATACAATAGTCCCCTAGGCATAGGGAGACTCTCATGGACATTCTGAGGTCCATTGAAGTACAGTCCCAAGATGCTCAAGCATTCACCAACTTTGTGGGACACGTACAACAGTGCCAGGAACCGATGATCCAATTTTATGATCATAAAATCAGGATGGTTCCTATAGATACGGCTGACCCACCATTGCATATCATTGCATGTGTCAACCATGTGCCATTCAAGAGGGTCTTGATCAACACTAGTTCATCGATCAACATCATAACAACCAAGGCGTTGAGTCCCTTGAAGCTGCCTAAATCACACATTGTGCCCACTACATTCACATTGAGAGCGTTTAACGATGTGTTATGTTCGATGGTTGGCATGATTGTCCTACCTATTCAGGTAGGCCTAAAGACCATCCCTATGATGTGTCATGTGATCGAAGGAGCCATGTAGTATAACATCCTACTAGGGAGGCCTTGGATTCAGGAGATGCATTGTGTTCCCTCTATATTACATCAATGTGTGAAGTACATTCATGAGGGACAAGTTCACATGGTGCCATCAGATGGAGAACCATTTAAATTCATGAACATGGCTGATCTTCCAAGGGGTTTCATACTCCCATAAATGCACCTGGACGTCCGACCAACATCACCGATTAAGAGTCTAGAAGAAAAACAAAGAGTAGGTGCTCAACCATCGATATCTATGTCACACAGATCTGAGCACACTACTGCTACTTCCTTGAAATCGACTACATCAGCAATGCTTCGAGATGAGAGGAAGCTAAAGGTGAAAATGGGTGAGAAAGAAAAGAAACATATGCCCGAACCAATCATCGATGAGGCTCCCATTCCTATGGAAGTGGAGGAAGCCCAAGACATAGCCGAGGAGGTACCTCAACCTACCTCACCTACATCATCAGTAGGGTCATCCACACCATGGGTGACTGTTCACCTAGCCAACACAAGGTTAGGAGAATATATTATGTAAAATATCACCTTTGGACCAATTCTAGAGATGGCACAAGAGATGGGTTGACCCCATGCTCATCATTTTTTGGTTGGATCCATGGTGCCATTGGGAGAGCCACCCAACCAGACAAACTTCATCTATGCTAGGCTAGATCAGCTTCCCATGCGAACACCCATGGATGAAGATGATGATGAACCATTCATAGTGAATGTTCATTATCTATCTAACCCCGAATATGCTAGACACATTTTTGAATTATATCATTGGCATGGGTACGGCCTTGGTCTTTTTGAACAAGGGCGTAGGACTCCGCTCGAGCCATGTTATCAGTTAGCAACTGATAGGTTTGGGTTAGGATTACAGATACGAGGATAGGATGATTTACTTGTAGCATCATTAGATCACCTGTACCTTAGTCTAGGGGATGATGTGGATTTCAACCCATATCACCCTGATCCTTCTACATTCCAGAGGGATGATCAGATGGTGTCTTATGTCACCATAGCTCCGCTCGAGTCATATCACGAAGATACCTTGGTGGATAGTGAGATCTCACCTGAAAATCAGTCAGAGGATGAAGCTGAACCGGTTTATGAGGTGGTATCGTATTTACGACACTCATACCCAATTTTACTGGACAACGATGATAGTGACCAGGAAGTGACTTACATGGGGCCACACTTGCCAGAGCATCCCATGCTAGTGAATAGTGGTGAAGGATTGTATTACGATAGTGACGATGAGGATAAAATGGAGAGAGCCTATCTAGGACCTCCTTACCTACATCACCGTAATGCACCTTATACGGCCGAGGACATGCGTAGAGAGATCAATCTCAATCCTTACCTTAGGGGAAGACCACCAAACTTTGATGTGATCTATCACATGGTGTTTCCTGACCCACCTATGTACATGGAGCTCATTGAGCTGAATGATCCCATATTGTAATTAGTGCATAGAGAGGACCCAGTCGTCCATAGTCTACATAGAGAGGACCCATTTGTGCCTATGCCATTAGAGCCAGATCTCGGGTATGAGGACTACATCGATTATGTAGAAGTTTATCCATGTGGTCCTGGAGATCAATTCCATTCCATCAATATGGTCTCCATTGATTTGATCACTCCACTCCACAATCTAGTAGATCCATCCAAACCATTGCATTTAAATGTAGATGCTATCGACTGGGATCACATTGACTCACCTGTAGAGCCTAAATATTTCTTCCCTAATGAAGAAATGTTGCAACTATTTCATTTTGCACCAGGTTATGCTTATGATGTCTATCATGCTGAGGATGCTTCCAACGTGGAACCTATGAACCCAGTGGATGACATCCACTTGATTCCTATGCCTCATCAGCTTGAGGAGGGATCACATATGTCAGTAGAGGAAACCTTCGATGTGGATATCAGTAATGATCCCACCAATCCAAGGAAGGTTAAATTTGGAGAGAGTCTCACTCCAGATGAGTGTGCCACCCTCATCCCTCTACTGAAAGAGAGACCTAATATTTTTGCTTGGACATACAAAGATATGCTAGGTCTAGACCCAAAATTGGTTACCCATAACCTTTCACTAGATCTGTCAAAGAAGCCAGTCAGGCAGAAGCTTAGAAAGATGCATCCAATAGTAGCCTTAATGGTGAAATATGAGCTACAAAAGTTGTTGGACGTAGAATTTGTAATCTCCATCGACTATCCAAAATGGGTGTCCAATATGGTACCCATAGGAAAACCTGATGGAAGGATCCATATTTGTATGGATTTTAGAGACCTGAATAAGGCAACACCCAAGGATTCATTTTCATTGCCTAATATCGATGCTCTTGTAGATGCAACTATAGGTCACGAAATTCTCTCCTTAATGGATGGTTTTTTTGGTTACAATAAAATTCAGATTAAACCCGAAGACCAACATAAAACCATGTTTATAATGCCATGGGGAACATTTTGCTATAAAGTTATGCCATTTGGTCTTAAAAATGTTGGTGCCACATATCACGGCCATGACATATATCTTTCATGACTATATGCATAAGATCCTAGAGGATTATATGGATGACTTGTTGGCCAAGTCATTACTATGTGCTGAGCATGCAGAGGTCTTGAGGAAGGTCTTCGATCACCTGATAGAGTATAATGTCAGGTTGAATCCTAAGAAGTGCGTATTTGGCTTAACTTCTAGTAAACTCTTAAGATTCATCGTTTCTAAGTGAGGCATCGAAGTTAACCCAGTGAAGGTCAAGGCTATCTTAGAGATGCATCCCCCACCAATATCAAAGAATTAAGAAGCCTTCAAGGCAAGGTAGCATCGATAAAGTGATTTATCACTCAATTATCAGATAAATGTTGACCCATGAATCGACTGCTACATAAGGGGGTCCCATTCAATTGGGACGAGGACTATCGAGCAACTTTCACTAAAATAAAGCAATACCTAGTGATGCCACCAATGCTAGCTCCACCAAGGCCAGATGTACCATTTTTGCTATATATATTGGTGACCGAATTTGCATTAGGGACCATGTTAGCCCAAAAGAATGTGCAAGGCAAAGAGCAAGCCATATATTATATTAGCCGAACCTTGGTGAGTTACGAGCTAGGATATGCATATGTGGAGAAACTATGTTTAGTAGTAGTGTTCGCTACAAAGAAATTGTGACACTATATGCTAAGTCATACGACATATGTTATATCAAAACAAAATCCTTTGCAGTACATGATGAGTAAGATGTATCATAATATGCGTACTACAAAGTGGATCATGCTACTGATAGAATTTGACTTGGAATTCATAAGCCAAAAGTCCATTAAGGGACAAGTCATAGCTGATCATCTGGCTGAGGCACCACTATCAAATAGTAGGCCTCTGACCATTGAGCTTCTGGATGATGTAGTTTTCATCATATCCGAAGCTCCCAAACCCGAAGAACCAAAAAATAATGTTGATATGACATTGTTCTTTGATGGTTCAAAGTGTGAGCAAGGAGGTGGTGTAGGAATAGTGTTTTTCATACCGCAAGGAGCTCCAATGCCCTTGTCATTTAAATTAGATTTCCCATGCACCAACAACAATGTTGAGTATGAAGCCCTACTATTAGGCCTCCACA
The DNA here is from genome assembly GCA_028583015.1 of Wollemia nobilis. Taxonomy (NCBI): domain Eukaryota; kingdom Viridiplantae; phylum Streptophyta; class Pinopsida; order Araucariales; family Araucariaceae; genus Wollemia; species Wollemia nobilis. Next base: position 3,855,343 of record JAQPPZ010017060.1, read on the forward strand.
CAGCCATCGCCATGAACATTAAAAGATTAAACATCTTTGGTGACTCCTTGCTCATAGTCAACCAAGTTAAGGGGCTCTTTCAGTGTCGATGTCCCATACTGAAAGCTTATAAAGATCTTGTTGTTACATATTTGGCTAAATTGGAATGGTATGACATCGAGGCAATCCCTCATTCATCAAATAGGTTCGTAGACACCATGGCATCTTTGGGATCCTTAATCCCTCAGAATCCATCTACTGATTTCACTACCATCCATGTTAAAATGCTCTTGCATCCTGTAGTGGAGCGTGAAGCCTTTGATAATAAAATGTCAATCAACATGATTAGCGTGGAACCAAAAGTTGAATGGTTCTGCAGAGCTGAAGACTTTCTAAAGAAGGCACCCTGGGGGTCATTAACCTCTCAGAGTCCGACGGGGAGTGGTACTACCATTCACCACAAGGTTGTTTCCTAGTCTACATTTGCAAAAGTAAATACGCAAGGGGAGCAAGTCATCTTGGTAGTCGAAGCTGAGGCTTGTCAAAGTTGGATGTCACAAATCCAAGACTTCTTAAAACTTGGTCTGATCCTAGAGGGATTATCGCATGCCGCAAGATGCACATTCAAGAAAAAAGTGACTAAATATGTCTTGATAGGAGATATTTTGTATCGACGAGGTTACGATGGAGTTCTCCTTCATTTTCTAGAGCCCCAAGAGTCATCTTGGGTGATTTCACAAGCTCATGATGGTACGTGTGGTGGCCATTTTAGTGGCATGGCCATCATCAAGTGCATCCTTCGAATGGGTTACTATTGGCCCACTATGGAGAAGGATTGCAATGTGTATGTCAAGAAATGCATCAAATGTCAGCATCATGCTAATCTTACGCACTTGCCATCATAGGCCTTACAGCCCATCCAAGCGGCTTGGCCATTTTCTCAATGGGGATTCGATCTCATAGGTAAGATCTCTCCCCCATCATCGGGCTGACATACATTCATTATCATGGCTACTGAGTACTTTACAAAGTGGGTGGAAGCAATACCCTTAACAATGACTACTGGAGCTCGCATAACAGAGTTTATACTCGAGCATATCATATGTCATTTTGGGATTCCATCCAAGATAGTTTCGGATAATGGAACATCATTCAAGAACAAAACTATGAGAGCTTTGACATCTAAGTATAGAATCAAACATAGTTTTGTGACTCCATACTATCCGTAGGAAAACGGGTAGGCTGAAGCTTCAAATAAGATAGTGGTTTCCATATTGAAAAATATGGTACAAGAACACCACAAATATTGGCATATCCAACTGCCCCTTGCATTATGGGCTTATAGGACTAGCATTCGGACACCCACTAGGGCAACGCCATTTTCACTAGTATATGGCATTGAGGCCATTATGCCCTTGGAATTAGAAATTCCAATGTTGTGCATCGCATTGAAAGAGTTCATCGATGATGACACCATGCGACAAGCTCGACTGGATCAACTGACGCTGCTTGATGAACATCATGTGAATGCCCTTGAGCATCTCCGCATTTATCAGGAGTGACTAAAATGAGCTTATAATAGCAAAGTCCACTAGAGAGACTTTGAAGTTGGGGATCTTGTCTTGAAAGAGAACCAATAGAACTCTAATTTACTACTTGATATGCGAGACAAATTCATGGCTAATTGGCTAGGACCCTATATCATATCTAAAAATATTGGTTTGGGTACCTATCACCTAACATCGCTAGGGGGTGTTGAAGAGCCTGAACCTCTCAACATCATCCATATTAAGGTGTTCTATGCTTGAGAGTGTAGCAAAAGGCTCCAAGGGTTCCTAAAACCGCTTGGTCATGTCAGTAAAAGGCTCGAGAGTTTGCTTAAAACTACTCGATCAACCCCAAAGGCTCCAAGGGTTTTCTAAAAATCGCTCGGTCATCCTAAAAGGCTCCAAGCTCTTTTATGAATAGTTTGGTCAATAAAAAAGCTCCAACCAGGTTTCTTAACCACTCGATCATCTCAAAAGGCACCAAGATTTTTGAAAAACCGCTTGGTCAACCAAAAGGCACCAAGGATTCTTAAAACCACTTGGTCATCCCAGTCACCTTTGGTCAACCCAAAGGCTCCAAGGATTCTTAAGAACCACTTGGTCATCCCAAAAAGCCCCAAAGGTGCTCATAATCCCTTTGGTCAATCCTAAAAAGCTCCAAGGTTTCCTGAGAATCACTTGGTCAATTTAAAGGCTCCGAAGGCATGTACTCGCCATTTGGTCAAATATAAAGGCTCAAAATCAATAAAAATTATAAAATCAATAAAATCCAAAAAAAATTGGTAAAGCATAAAATCCAAAAATATTTGCATTTGCATCATGCATTTTCATTCACACATGCATTCACTTCATTGCATTGCAAATAGGCATTCATCATCCATTGCATTCCATATTAGAAGGGATTGTGTTTGTCAGTCTTACAAATGATGCCACGTTTGTGTTTTAATCATGCACCTTTGCATTTATCATAATCCATCATTCATGTGAGTAATTGTGTTTTTCAACACAACCCATAATGTTGCTATGAAGAATATACTAGGGTTTTTCGATCACTCAACCATACCTAGAGGTCTTATCAAGAGTTGATAGAAAGCTTACTTTGCTTTTGTAGATGAGGTCTAGTTAGTATAGCCCTTAGCATATCATAATTCTATCACTAATAAACAAATTAAACAATCCTAATAAGGACTAGGGGAAGATGAAAGCCACGAAGTAGGACCGGGTATCCTGAGGTGAAAAGAGTTATTCTTGCTTATCCTCCTATACGGACAATATGGGAAATATTGGTAATTGGAAAAAGGACAAGTGTATTCCCTACTCAGAATCCCTTGCTTATGATAAAATGAGCAATATCCCAGAGTGATATCCCACATCAATCCTCAAGATTGATACCCTAGATCGATATCATAGATCGACATCCCATATTGATATCCTATATTGATATCATAGATCGATATCCTCAATCGATATCCCAGAAATAGTTCTCCAAAGAAAAATCCCCCAAAGGAAAGTTTCTGAAGAAAATTATCAAATGTAAATTCCAGAAAGTGAAGATCAAATGAATATCAAAAATTAAATTTCAAATGAAAATCAAATGAAGATCAAAAATCAAAGTTCACATCAAGATCAAATGAAGATCAGAAAGCAAGTTCAAATGAAGATCAAATGAAGATCCAAAGAAAGTTTAAAGTCAAAGTGGAATCAAATCCCTTGCACAACTATATATGAGCAAGTATCCCAAAAAATTAAAGAAAAGAAGGGAGCAAACTTGAATCCCTGGAATTTCTAGCACTATTGTACCTTACGCATGATGATATGTCTGATGCATTAGCACCTTTCTTATGTACAGACCAATGTTTGAATGTGGAAGAGCTAGCTTAAGGTGTCATGTATCGCCTAGTGGTCTAGTCCAACTAAAATCTAAACCTAAGATTGGATAAACACATGCGGACCCCCAATCTTAGCAATGGGTTGAAAGAATCATGCTTGACATCGGGGTATGCTTATGCCTTATCTTAAAATATTCATGTGCACACACAGGGATAATGAATAGTTAGGGCCTATCCTAGCAAAAGCCTTACATTTCAAAAGTCTAGTATGGTCAGTATACAACTTTTGATAAGTCAACTAGGGTGTTTGAGTCTCATGGAAAACCTCAAAAATATCTCTAATAGCAACAAATATCAAATATCACAAACCATCAAAGGTAAAAGTCATTGCAAATCATCAAATTGCAAAGTATCTAATAAGTGATACATCATTACATTGAGCACAATCAAGATATAGGATAGATACCGGATGGATATCAGAAATGATATCTAGACGACCATTGACTATATTGTGCATATTTTTCAAAATTGCAAAAATAAAATAGAGTGACATATTATATCATTCGTATCATACCATTGCATATCATTGCATTTCATATATGGGTGATTAATTGATTAAATTCTTGTAATAAGGATTTTCAATTACATTCATGATTTTTACACATTCTGTGGTGTCATCCATTAGATTGTTAAACATATATCGCATTCATTCCTTATGTTTTAAGTGATTAAAGCATACAGGTTCATTTACATTAGATTACCATCATGTAAATAAAGCATTACATACATTGTACCAGCATAGCGTGACATCATCACAAATTAATGCATACAATAAAGCAATATCAAATATGCGTTAAAAGTAAACATCGCATCCATATGCATCCATCATAAATAAGCATATCTAAACATCTAGATCACTACATATCATCATCATCATAAATAAAATAGCTATCTAGTGCATGTCATCCATACATCACATCATATAAACATAGCATCAATATAAGCATTGCATCCATGTGCATCACATAAACATAAAATTAAAAATATATAAGTACACATAATGAGCCATAAATGATCAAAATATCATATATATATATATGTGTCAAAAGAGTACATAGGGGTATATCAAAATGCCCGTAGGCTACAATCATGTAGGTCCTTAGACCTTACACTCAAAATGATACATACAAAAATGTAGTCTATATCCAATAGAGCCCTAGCTCTAGCCTGCTCCTCCTGTACTAGAGCTCTCTCTACCTCCCTCAACCCCATATCTAGGAGCCTACCCTATAGCCTACTATGGAGCCTATTCTACATTCTACTTTGGTGCCTATTGTATGCCCTGCTAAGGGTCCTGTGTACTACCTAAACCAAAGAAGCTCCATACACGAGAACCAATCCCCTTTGTCCGATGAGACCTATGGCTCGAACTAGTAGAAGACTATCTAGTCTCTCTGGTCCTGGTCTGGGAGCTGCTCCTATGAGTACCTATGGTAAATGTATCCTCTAGCACCTCTTTACCTATCAATCGAATGTGGTCCTCTAGCTGAGATATGCAAGCTGCCCTCATAGCCAATTGTGCATTTCCCTCCTCAACGAGGGAAGTGAGTCACCTAACCTCTGCCATGGGGTCCTGTCCTCCTAGAAATGTGTGTACTGGAGCTACAGGTGGTGCCATAACTGTCTATGAAGATGAGGGAGCTCCTCCCATCACCATTAGTGCATCTCACTCTCTAGTCATGAGAGTCAACTGTGTGTGTACCAGATCATGTTCTGTAGTCAATCACCTAATCTTAATCTCTACTAGTGGTAATTCGATCCTTGAGGAGAGGCCTCTCCTCCTCATACTCTCACCACTATCTCTACCCATGAGCGAGCTTCACCTCTATCATGGTGAGGCTAGTATCCCTATGTAATAGTTGGATCTAAAGCGTACCCACCTAACTCTACAAAGTAGAAATCTGAGCTAGGAGTTACCCTACCTCACTATCAGGAGGCACCTCACCCTCCTCTAAATACTCCTCCTCCACCTCTACCTATGGAGCCTCCTCTATGGTGGCCTCTATGCCCCATCCACCCTCTATCTATTGGTGCACTCTATGCCCATCCAGGTCAGCCTCAACCTCTACCCCATCATTTGTCCTACCGAGAGGGCCCTGATCCCTACCACTATAGGAGGGACCACCAAGTATCATAGGTAGGAGTGGTCCCAGCCCTAGAAACACCTATCTCCTAAAAGTCATCAACCACATCCCCAAGTGGTGTCGGCTAAACCCAAGGTAAACTTATCTCCAGTACTAGATGCCTATAGATCAGAGGTAGCTTCAAGATGTCCTAGACCAAGCCAAACTACCACAAGACATGAGAGTAAAACTGATACTCCCTGATCTCATCCTTATGGCCAAGTAGCCACCTATCTCGATGAGCCTAGCGTAGCTACTCGCCAGCCTCCTCCCATGCAAGGAAGTCCATATAGGGACACCACTCAATATTGTTTGAGCTCGAGTGCTGCAAATCACCCAATGTAGTGATCCATATCCCCAGCATGGGACCTGCTCTAGAATCCCTCCTCCTCATGAGGCCAGCATGTTATGTAACACTGGTGCGCATCATCAATAGAAGATATAGCAAGGGGTAGCTCCATAGGATGCTCGATCCTGATATACTGCCAGCCCTAGATCTAAAGAAGAAGACTATAGCTAATCTCAAACTAGATTTGGTTGGTGATCTGGTACAAATCATGATATATCTGGCATAATAATGTGCTCCCTAAGGCTAGGAGTAGTGGCTGATCCATTGAGCTTTGAACAACCTTCCTGACACTAGCTAGAAGGTTCCAAGGGATCCTCACACCCAAGAAGTTTGAAAGGACAATATGCACAACCAAGTGCATAAACACTACATCTCGGATAGAGAATATACCCTCCTTCTACCAGTATCTGATGTGAACACCTCCATGGTTGATCTTACGTTGGGCCTCTTGGCTTCGATAACCGAAGATAGAATAAAAAACACACTCCTTACTCTGGAAGGAGGAGGAGGTGATGGCCTCACCATCAATAGGGATCCTAAAGATCCTATAGACATCCTCTAGTGTAATGGTCATCTCACCTATCGATAGGTGAAATGTGTTGGTCCATGCATTCTAGCATCGGGCCAACGCAGTCAGGTAGGCCTGATCTACCCTGATAGTGGGTAGATCCAAAATGTAGCCAAAGCCAATGACTCTAAACCACTACCACTCTAGGGTAGTCAAAATCTGATGGAGAGTGTTTAGGAGTTCTAGCTCCCTGGCTCTAGAGGTCAACCTCTGCAAAAAAAACAATGTATAAGGGAAAAATCTAACTAAAAACAACCAAAAATAACTAAAAATGACCTTAAAAACATCAAACAAATTCAAAAAAATGATAAAAAGACAAAAACATGTCAAAAGTCATCAAGAAAAATAAAAAAAATCAAAAAGGCATCTCAAAAATGCAATAAATGGCATTAATTGCCATAAAACCTTAGAAAAATCAAAAAAATTGATAAATTTTTCTAAAGTTGTCGAATCGCGGGTCAACCCTGTGGTCCGCATGCGGTCAAAAATTGATCGTTGGAATTTGAATTCCAACCACAACTGATAGTTGTGGTCCCCAATCTGACAATTGGGAACCATCATCACTAGCTGTGGTCTAGGAATGAGACCCATTCTGGGTCACTTCCTAGCCTAGCTAGCCAAAAATTAAATCCTAAACTAGCCTAGTCTAAGGTGAGGTTCATTGCCAATAGTTTAGTGAAGTTAATTAACCCATTAATTAATGTGGTTTATTTTATTTGGTAATGAGTGTGAGGACTCGGTTTTGAGTTACCTTACCCACACCGAGGCCTCTGCTAGTGGAGGGTTGTCCAAGGTCCACCATCAGGGTGTGAGTGCGATATCAGGTAGAGGTTTAGCAGCATTTCGGATCAAGAAATGCTTCTCACCTCTTAGAAGCTCTCTAAATTGTAGTTGCTTTCAAGAATAATAATGAAAATTTTCAAATGGGAAAACTTTTTATACTTTTCCTAATTTCAACAGACCAAAGTTGACACCTACGGTCCCGAGATTAGGGATTTTTGCCCATAGGTCAGACCTACGGTTCCCAAATTTTGAAAGTTTCAACCGCAGACTGTACCCGTAGTTCACAACTAGCATTAAATGCACTCAAATCCCATCATGGGAAGATCTTAAATGATAAATCAATGACTCCTAATGGATCAAATCTCAATAAAAGCAATCAATTTTGCAAATTTGGTGATGTTCAAGCACCAGGATCAATTAAAAAATTCAAAATTAACAAAAACATTTAAAATAATCAAAAGCCAAATGCACCTCGTATTCAATTATTTACTCTATACACTTGGCGGTTGCAATGACTGACGCTCCATGCAATCCGGAGAGATGAGTAAATAACCATAAGGACATTTGGGGTAAAATTGTCATTGTTGATTTGATATGCTTCTTTTCAATCCCAAAGAAGGCCTTTGAGGCTGGACTGCTCCACGGGAACGAGGCATTTCATGTCATTTCTTCTATGACATATTTTCAGCAAATCATCGATAAAATTGATTCAACACAAAACTAATTGGATTTGTATCATTTTGATTCCCTAAGAAGACTATTGTAGCCTGACTGCTCCATGGGATAGAAATGTGCAATTACTATTAACAGTTGGAATCATAAGTTGAACTAGGCTTAGCCAAGTCATTAAAATGCTCAATTCTAAGTTTTTTCAGATCATTCATTATGGTCAAGTGACCTCATCGCTTCATACATTGTCATTACCCTCATCGACTCATCGCTTGAGGGGGTAGTCATAATATCATAATCATAATCAAAGTCAATAGAAGATCCCTGAAATCGTAGATCCCTTGATCTTGTCAAAATTGTATTCATCCTTGCGAATCATTGTCAACAGCTATCATAAGCTTACCCCTTTGCTTGGGGAAAATAGCAAATATGATAGTTTGTTTGTATCTCGCCTCCTTTCGGTTATATAGGCCTAACTCCTATTGTAGCACCAAAGCTACTCGAATGACTGATGATGAGTGCAAACTCTTTCAAATTTAAGCCTTTCACCCAGTTGGAAGCAATGATTCCAAGATGCGCGTCCTTGTGTAGGACCTAGGGCATCTAATGTTGATCCGACTAATGATCATCATAGAACCTTTGACATCATTTTAGGTGGTGTATTTTTGCTCACATGTTGTTCGATCTCACAACGCATCTCAAAAGGGGTATCTATAGACACCTAAAACACGTCATGTCGATGGTGACTACTCATATGGACATGCTACAAGACCATATGGAAGATCTTGGATAGACTCCAAGATAGAGCAGTGGTTCTAACCACTCAATTTGGGCTCCTTGGCCTAATCAGTCTGAACCATAGCTGAGACCTACGGTCTACAGTCTGAACCATGGCTGACACCTATGGTCTATAGTTTGAACCGTAGTTGTCACCTATGGTCTTAACTGAAGTTCAGTTGGCCTTCATCCAAGCCAAATCGGTTTGAATGACCATTTGATCTAGAAGAAGGTGGTTAAAGTATGGAAGCTTCCAATCCAACTATCCTAACCACCCCTTCTTGTTCTTGGCTTCTCCATGAAGCCACCCCTAGCCCTTGGGTAGTCCTATAAATACCCCTTCGAATTAGGGAAAATCATATGATAGAGCATTGGAGATTAGAGCAACGAAGCCCTATCGAATTGTGGACTCACTTGAGTGCACTAAGAGAGAGATTTGTTGCTATCACTTTGCCAATATAAGCATCATGACAAATTGTGCCATGGATGCCCTAAGGAGCTAGAACACCAAGACACGCTAATTTGGGCAAATGGAGGCCCTATCAAGCAATTCAACCGCTAAACCTATCATAGGACACTGAGGTGACCCTTGATCATCAATTTGACAAGGAGGATCAATCCCACAACCCTAGAATTGGAGGGCAAAACCATTTGGTTGCTCCTCATGGCTGAAAGCCATGGTTTACAGTGCAGACCGCTCATCCGAGCTACGGTTTGCAATAGGTATAAGATCCCCTTACTGTCCCTTTTACAGTATGCTTAGCTAGGTCATATTAATCAGTTTAGTACTTGATTTGGTAGTTTAAAGACTCTGACTAACTGGATTAAGGATTTGATTAGATTTACTCCATTTTAGCAAGTAGGGCATAATTAGTTTCTTTCTATGCTATAATGCTTCATTTCATACATTTGATCCATTATATTGGTAGTTGTAGTCCTTATTTACATATTTCTATCAATATTTATAAGAATTGCTTATGTTTAGCATGGTTTATCCACTTTCTTGATTTCATGTTGCTATGCTATCTTTGTGTATATTTCCTTTAAAGGGCCTCATCATGAGAGGCTTCATATGCTTTTAATGCTTTTCTGTTGTTTCTTGACCATAGGGAATCAGATTCAAAGGAGATTCAACCATCCAATTCCTTCCTCAATGTGAAGAAGAGGGTTCACTCCACCCTAGAGCAGTTCGTGTCACCTTAAAGGCTTGAAAAGTGCATTGTATTCCCAAGGGGATTACAACATTGTAATTGCGTATCAAAAAGGGGTATCCCTAAGAGGGATTCATTTGTAATACATGAATTGGTTCCAAAAGGAAATAAAGATGCATTTTACTTAATTGTTTAGTCTTTGTCAATTTGTGTTTGAATATCACTTTTTACTTCACTTTACGCAATTGCAATATCGGGTGCACACCTTTATGGTCATACACAACCCATCGACTATCCTGAATGGGTATCAAACATGGTACCTATAGGAATACCTGATGGGAGAATCTATATTCATATGGATTTTAGAGAATTAAATAAGGTAACACCCAAGGATGCATTTCCATTTCCAAATATTGACACTCTTGTAGATGCAACTGCAGGTCATGATATGTTATTCCTTATGGATGGTTTTTTATGCAATAATTAGATTCAGGTCAAACACGATGACCAACATAAAACAACCTTCACCACTCCATGGGGAACATTTGTTATAAAGTTATGCCATTCGGCCTTAAAAATTTTGAAGCCACCTATTAGTGGGCCATGACATATATTTTTCATGACTATATGCACAAAATATTGTAGGCCCAAAAGGCTACATACTTAGCAATTTTTGTAAAATCGGCTAAGTGTCCAAGAGAAAACTCCTAAGCAATGCTAAACTCCGCTAGGGTGCAGAATCCATGGTCAACATGGTCAAACAATGCCTAGAGGAATCCAAAGTTGTGGAATCTAGAAGAAGCGACACTAGCATAAGGTTAATTTCTATGGTGGAAGATCACAAGCATAGCAGTTTTTGGTGAAAATGCAATTAAGTGTCGAAAAGGTGAAAATCCACTGGAAGCCAAAATCCATAGTCAGCATGGTCAAACAAGGCCAAGAGAAATTCAGAGTTGCAGATTCTGAAGGTCAAGAGGTAGAGCATTGTCAAAATCCACCCAAAGTCGATGCAAGATTGAAAATCCATAGTCAAATTGGTCAACCTGGACCTAGCAAAAATTGAAGTAGCGAATTCTATAGAAAATCATCAAGCACCACAAGAACCTCATTTCTATGGTCAAACTAGTCAAACCTATCCTAGCGGAATTTAGAGTAGCGGATTCTAAAGAAGAGGAGAATGCAATAGAACCTAAGAAATGCAATGGAAAATATAGGAAGATCAAACATCATCGAAATCAAGACTCACCTACATTTTTAGTTGTAGATCAATGATGAAAAGTCTTCTCAAGAACAAAGGATGATCCAGATTGACCTATAACCATTCTAGCTATAGAATTTAGTTGAGAGCCGAACAACTTGCAGAGCTCAGAATTGTAGCATTCATGGAGTACAACTCCATATTTTCTTTCTTGAAAACCAATGAGAGGCTACCACCTCAGCATTTTGCTGATCTGGCAAGAAATTCCTTGTAATATTTCCAATTTTTACTATCATTGTAAAATCTATATAAAGAGGTCGAACCCTCATGTTTAAGGGTCGACTCTAGAGTGTTTTCCTGATATATTACTATAATTGTTATGAAATCAATAGAAGGAGCATTACTTGGATGTTTACCTCTAGCTCTTATCTTCATCAATTATTAGTTTATTCTATGAATGCATTTCTATTACTATTGTCATGATTAGTCAATTCTACTGATATTGGATTGCTAATTTGGAGCACCTTGGAATGGTTCATGCCTAAAAAAATGTTGTAGAAGACTTCTATTTATGTTAGTCTAAGTGTTGATCTAATTTTTCTATTTGTATTATTAGCATTTTAGATGTTTGAAATAGTTTTATGAGCATTTCCTTATTTTAATGGTGAAGATAATAAGTTTTGATTGTTGTTAGTCTCAAGTGTGGCATACTAGAAATGTGATTGATCAATAGATTCTTGATATTTGTCAATGTTGTTAGCTCTATCCGGCCATTATTTTCTCAACCATTTTCTAACCCTTATCTCATTTCTATCCCTAAACTTACACATTATTTTGAGCTTAATTGAGTCAACACCTGAATTAGTTGACAAGGTATACCAACCTACTCTAGAGGTTGGATTGAAGTTAATCTCTAATCCATCCAATATCGGGGTTTGAGTTGTGATTAGTGGGTATGCACCTCCCAGAAGTCAAATATTCATAATCATAGTTCAAGTTTACCTTGATGTCAATTTAGACCCCAATAGTTCTAGCACGCCCGGTGGGACCCTGTTTACAAGAAACATTAGTTAACCCACAAAGTTTTATTTCTTTTATCTCTCCTAGAGGAATCAAGATTCAATGAATTATCTTGACCTCATTAAGTGGTGAACTATAAATTCACTTGGTGACTCCCCTGAATGCAAGAAACTAGAAAGCCATTCCAATAGATCATATCTTTTCATGAATACTAGGTCATCTACAAAAAATAATCTAGAGCCTTTTATCTTTTATGAGCTCCCTTTAAAAGGATCCACTATCATAAGAAATTTATCCTCAAATTTTGAAGAAGCTCCAACTAGACCACCCCTTGAAGTTCATCCAAGACCACCTTCGACAAGAACAATACCTAGAAATATGGTGAACACAGCCCCAAACCAGCCCCTGCAGAAATATCCCAATTGGAATACAGGTGGTCCCTTGAGACTTGCCCATATGCATGATATCCCTCAAGCTGTATCCAAAGCTATACCAACTTATGATGGGTCAGGAAAAACTATGTACGAGCATTGCCAAGATATCCTCAATCTAGCAATAATTCATAATATCAAAAATGAGGATGTCATTATCAGAATCCTAGCCCTATCTTTTAGAGGGAAAATCCTTCATTGGTTTAGAACCTTAGAAGACAACAACATTACCTCATGGGCTGAATTAGATGAGCCTTTTGTTGAAGAATTCAATGAGTCTGCTGATCCTTTTCTCTCCTAAACCAATTCACATCCATGCAAAAGCATCAACAAGAGTCAGTTTCAGATTTTAATCTAAGATTTAGTAGAACTTGGAAAAGAATTCCACCTAAAGCTAGGCCATCCCTCTTGATTTTATGTACTATATCAGAGCTTTGGGGTCAGAACTCAGGTTACAAACTCAATTAGAGTCTACACCTTCCCCTAGGTTTACAATGTAGTTGTACAAGCTGAGAATATCCTTATCAATGTAGGAAGGTTACCTCCAAAAACTATTATACCTTATTGTTCTGAGATTCCTAATACCCAAAGTCAACCAACTTCATCTTCCTACATGGACCCTCCTCCCTTGTCATCACCACTCCCTCAAATGGCTCCTATTTTACCTCCTAAAATACCATCTCCTTCCATCCCCTTCCCACCACTACCATCTCAAGTTCCTCAAGAATCCATTATGCTTCTTGATATTCAGAGTACTCTCAAAACACTCAATAATAAGATGAATGTGATGGAGAAAAGAGAGATAGAAAGGTCCCAACCAAGGATATTCCCCTATATTAATAGATATCAGAAGCCTGGTCCCAGCAATAGTACGAGAATCAGAGTTAATGTAAATCAAGAAGATCAAGAATATACTCCTGAGACCAGTCTAGTTAACGTGTGGTGTCTGGTGTGCAATGATCCCCATGATTCAAAATCTTGTGCTATGTACCAACGTCATGTGCAAAAAGCTATGGAAAGAGTGAAAAGAAACCAGAAGGGGAGAGTTAACATGTTATGACAGTATGATCAAGTCATGGTCGAACAAGATTTTCTTGAAGAAGAACAAGTCTCAGTCATGACCAGGTTCGAAAAGAAACCCTTACAAGTAGACCCATAGAAGATGGGTAGTTTCCAAGTGCCTTCTCAAAAAAGGAGAGAACCACCACTACAGGGGAATGATCAATTTCCTATTCCACAAGTAATAGATAAAAGTAATGTAGCACCTAGGAGACAAGAGAGGGAGATAAGTATTCCAAGAGGAGGTGAAAAGGAAAGGAACAAAGAGCAAGAAAGTGCAAGAAAAGAAGCCCAATAAAATCCAAGTTTCCCTTCCATTACAAAAATCCAAATAATTGAGGCTACACAACAATACAAAAAGAACTATGGAGAACCAAAAAAGAGGTATGAAATACCTTCACTAGTTCAGGTAGAATATAACATTGTGGATGAGTTAAAGAGAGTTCCATCTAGAGCAAGCCTGTATGATACTCTTTTTCTCCCTGGTCAAATAGATTTGTTGAAGGTATCTCTTCATAAAAGGTCCCAAGGAAAAGAAACCACCACTATTTTCAATGTGGCACAAGATAAAGAAAAAATATCTCCTACCACCTTGAAGAACAAGCCTCCTCCATTCTACATTTCACTTAGAATGGAAGGATGGGTGGTCCACAATTGTATGATAGACTCAAGTGCCTCAACAACTATTATGCCAAAAGTAGTCTGTGATGAGATGGGTATGGAGTATACAAGATCTTGTCAGGGGGTTTTACAACTTGATGGCACCCCTGTAAAGACCATGGGAGTCATAAAAGATGTATTGATGAGGTTGCACAGGGCCCCAAAAATTACCATTATTCAAGAAATTGTGGTGGTAGACCTGGAGCCTTATTTTGGTATTTGCCTATCAAGGGAATTCATGACCAAGATGGGAGGATATATGTATCTAGACTACTCCACTATGATAGTCCCCTACAAAGGCAAAAGGATAAGAATAACCCAAAAAATCCTATGTCCTTTCATATTGGAAATATTGAAGAAGACTTGTACAATCACTCAGTGATGGAAGAGCCAGAGTTAGTGGAAATCTTAGAAGATCTAGAAATAGAAGATGATTTGCCCTTCAAAGATGATTACAACCTATCAAAAATTAGGCTAGGTACATACAATATTTCTATAGAAGCCAAGAAGAATATCCCTACCATATCCAATCAATCACTCAAGTAGACAGAGGTCTGGACAATGCATTTTGATGGAGCAAGATGCAAAAATGGAGCTAGAGTTGGTAGTGTTGAAATCTCCCTCAGAAGGAGTGAAATTTTTTTCTTTTAGATTCACTTGGGCTTGCACAAATAATGTTATAGAATATGAAGCTCTATTCTTGGGATTGATGCAAGCAAAAAATATGGGAATCAAGATATTAGACATTTATGGTGATTCAGAGCTAGTGGTCAACCAAGTGATAGAAAAGTGTAGTAGTAAACATCACTATCTGAAGATGTATAGGAACAGAGTATGGGACTTAATGGAATATTTTGATGCACTAAATATCCGCTCTATCCCTAGAGAACAGAATACACTAGTAGATGCTTTAGTAGTTAAGGGTTCTAATTTTAATCCTTCCTCAGACCTTGGGTCAACCACAAGTAAAAGAGTCAAATTAGTCTTCAGACCAGCAGTCCTAGATAGATAAATATTTTGGTAAGTTTTTGACAATGATGAGTAGATAATCAATTTTCTAGTTAGAGAGGCTTGTCTAGCTAATGTGCAGGAAGAGCTTTCCCAAGAATTAGATCAACATGATGTTATTCAATTGAAGAATAATCACATTCCTAAAGGCCTGATCACATTGGAAATCTTGTTTGACAATGAAGATGGAAAGAAGTCAAGGACTATGAAAGTTGATGGTAAAATCTATAGTGAAATTGAAATAGAAGCAAACAAGAAGATTAATGTCAGAATAAGATGCTCTCTAGAAGAAGTTGAAGGAGTCAAGGCACTATGTTTTAAATATCTAGACATTATTGCCTAGTCTTATGAAGACCTCAAAGTTTATGATAAGAAGGTCATTCAACATACCATTGAGCTGGAACCTGATGCAAAACCTTTCAGATAGAGGCAAAGGCCTATGAATCCAAATATTGAGTCCATAATGAGGTAGGAATTGATTAAGCTTCTAAAAGGGAAAATTATCTATCCTATTAAGCATTCCACATGGGTTGCCAACTTGGTCCTAGTGAGAAAGAAGAATGGAGACATCCAGTTATGTGTGGATTTTTGGAACTTGAATAGAGCTTCCCTGAAGGATCATTACCCACTTCCCCAGATGGATTAGATTCTATAGATGGTGTCAGGAGTGAAAAGATATTCCTTGCTAGATGGCTTCTTTGGATACAACCAGATTTGGGTTAGAGATGAAGATCAGTTCAAAATAGCTTTTACCACTAAGTGGGGCACATTTTCTTATCAGAGAATGCCATTCGGTCTATCCAATGTAGGAGCCACCTTCCAGAGGGCCATGGACTATGCTTTTGGTGAGCTGATCAATAAAATCATTCTGATTTATCTAGATGATATGACAGTGTTTTTGCATAGGAAAGAATCACATCTTGAACATTTAGAGAAGGTTTTCCAGAAGTGCAGAGAGTTTGGCATATCTCTCAATCCAAAGAAATCATTCTTCATCATTCATGAAGGTAAATTATTGGGACATGTAGTCTCCAAAAATGGGATGGCAATAGATCCAGATAGAATAAAATCAATTCTAGCCCTTCCCCTACCTACAAACAAGAAAGGGTTGCAGTCCTTCTTTGGGAAGATTAACTTTGTAAGAAAGTTCATATCAGACTTTGCTCAAGTGGTCCAGCCCATCTCAGAGCTACTTAAGAAGAATATGGAGTTCAAGTGGACTGAGAAAATAAAACAAGCCTTTGAAGCTATAAAGCAAGCAATTGCAACTGCACCAGTATTGATAAATCTAGATTTCAGCAAAGATTTCATTTTATATGCCTATGGAGCTGAGGAAAGCTATGCATCAGTACTCACTCAAAAGGGTGAGAATGGAGAGGAACATCCTATCTTCTTCTGGAGTCAAACCTTGCATGAGTATCAGACAAAGTATAATTTTATTGAAAGATAGGTATTTGCTGTAATGAAATCTTTGAAGAAATTTTGGTAGTACTTAGTCCAAAGTAAAACTCTGGTCTATGTGGTACACCCAGATGTGAGAAACTTTATCCTCCAAGGAGAACTGGGTGATAAAAGGGCTGGATGGATTACTAAGATACAGGAGTATGATGTAGAAATCCACCCTACAAAGTTGGTCAGAGGGAGAGCATTATGTCAGGAACTCATAGCTAAGGTAGATTTAGAACAAATAGTAGCCTATCAAGGAGCAGAGGATGATCAGGAGGTCACTTTTTAGGGTAATTCTGATTGGATAGATCAATTGATAGCCTATTTCCAAATAGGGGTATGTCCACAAGGTCTCAATCCTTCACAATAGAGGAGATTCATATTGCAAGCTATGAAGTATGTATTACTCCTAGAAGGACTATACAAAAGGAACTTGGATGGAGTGCTTCTAAGATGTCTGAGAGATAATGAAAAATAAAAGGTCATCAAAGAATTTCATGGAGGCCTATCAGGAGGTCACTTTTTAGGAAGAATAACTACCATGAAGATAATAAGGGTAGGATATTATTGGCCCACTATATTTGTAGATGTTTTCAAAGTAGCTAAGTCCTGTGATAAGTGTCAAAGGTATGTGGGAAGAACCAAGAATGCAACATTTTCACTCAAGCCAATTCAGGTAGAGGAACCCTTCCAACAATGGGGACTCAACTTTGTTGGAGTCATCAATCCAAATTCATCAGTAGGTCACAAGTTCATCCTTACTACCACTGACTATTTCACCAGATGGGTGGAGGCTATTCCAACCAAGAAATCAGACCAAGAAGTAGTAATTGATTTTCTAGAAAATCTGATCACAAGGTTTGGAATTTCGAAGGCACTAGTAAGTGACAATGGCCCAACTTTCATAGGTGCAAAATACATCAAATTTACAAGCAAGTATGGTATAAATATTAAAAATTATTCCAACTATTACCCTCAGGGAAATGGATTGGTGGAATCCACCAATAAAAACTTGCTCAAAATTCTAAAAAGAGCACTAGAGGAGAACAAAAGGAGTTGGCATATATTACTTGACTAGGTTTTATGGGTAGATAGAATCACTATCAAAAGGTCTATTAGGACATATTCTTATGCATTAGTATATGGCAAGGAGGTCATTCTACCTACTCATATAGAGATACCAACTTTAAAATGGGCCAGCCAAGATCAAGAGCTCAATCAGAGTCCACTAGAAGCTAGACTGATGCATCTGTTACACTTGGAAGAACAAAGAACTCAGGCATATGAGAACTTTCAGAAATACTCCATGAATACCAAAGAGTGGTTCGATAAAAAGGTAAAGTTCAAAAAATTCAAAGAAGGAGATTCAGTGCTAAGGTGGAATGTTGAAAAGGCTAAGCTAGGTAATCACCAAAAATTTGACTCTTTCTAGGAGGGACCCTTCAAGATTATCGAAGTAAAGGAGAGCAATGCCTTTCAACTCCAAGATCAAAGAGGAAACATACAACCCATCCCTATAAATGGGTATCATCTCAAACTATATTTTAGTTAGAGAAATCCTCTTATTGTAATATATGTACATATGTTGTATTATATTTTTTCTTTATGTATTATATTTCCAAAAGCAAATGAGGGAAAGGAGGTCATTTTTCCGCTTGCGAAAAGGTCTGTGATATAATCTACAAGGAAGTAACGCGATGAAGAATCCATAGTCAAAGTGGTCAAACGACTCTTACCAAAATCTAGAATAGTGGAATCCTAGTTCCAACAGAGTTTTCAAGAGGCCTAAACCCTTCAACAACTTTTAAAATAGGCATGGTCCCAAAATCCATAGTCAACTTGGTCAAAGTTACCTTTGTGAAAATATAACTTGTAGAATTTTGAAGAAAGCATAGAAAAGAGCATGCATTTTTAGTCAAGCGAAATCGGGAAAGCAAGTATAACATCAAAAATCTACTAGGTCCATTATTCTACCACAAGGATGGGTAAATAAATGTACCTTGAGAAGTGTACCAATGGATAGTTTACCACCATCTACCATGAATTCCATCCAATCAGAGATGCATACTTCACTGACAAGCCATGCTTCACAGCATATGATTCGCTCATTTGAAATCATGGGAGGTAACCATCCACTCATTCCCATTAATGATGAAGGAGTGCTCAAAAACCTATTTAAGTAGACAAATTCAAAATTTTAATCATTTACGAGCAAGTGAGATGAGGAAATAGAGTGTTGTGGAGAATAGTTGCTGCATAATTCCTAGAGTTGTGAAGAAAAGGTTACTCAGAAGTTGAAATGGCATCATCTTCAACGAAGAAGATTAGGTAGGCTAGCAAGATGGACAAGCCATACTACACAGACAAGAAGGTAGGGGTCGTAGACACGAGGATGATGTACTCAACTAGAGACAACCTGAGATGGGGATACAAAGAGAAGTTCTTCAAGGGTGAGCCTCTTCTAGACCAAGGTAAAGGGGCTATGTACTCTTTCCTTGCTTACTATATTTGTGATGTTGTACATCCATACCCTGAGTTAGTATCTGCTATAGCAAAATATTATGACCCTACATCTAGGTCTATGAGAATGTCCCATGATAAGGTTTTATTTCATATCACTAAACAAACCTATCGAGATATATTCACAATAGGATAAAAACCCTAAGTACCCCTAGAGAGTTTAGCTTAGAGCAGCAAGAAAAATTTTACTCTCTAAGAAATTAGGCACAAAATGGAAGTCATTTTAGAGACTGGGTGTATGGCCAGCTCAAGACTATTAAGTCCAATCAAGCCCTACCCACAACTCCTATTCCCACCAATGAGTTTGTGGAACTAGAGCTCTACTCCATGTTAGTGGTCATAGCAGGCCTTGAGTCAGATGTAGATGTAAAAGACTGGTAATTGGCCATAATATATTGCATCTCCAATATCAAGATGTATACCCCATAACTAGGTGATAACAATAATTCCCCTATTTACTTCAATTGGCCCATATTTCTTGCCAAGAAAATGCATGAGCAGCTAGTAGATATGAAGGATGAAGAAGAAAAACTAGTATTCAGGCATTGTTCCAACCTAATTTGGATGTTCTTTAGTGCTACTAGAGATGAATATCCATGGATATCAATGGTCGATAAAGATGTAGATGGACATGTACTACCAGTATATTATTGGACAAGGGTTCTAAGAAGAACACAATCATTTTACACTTTCAATTTTGAATTCCTTGGACCAGCTCTTAAAGTTATGTATGGTGACTATCCCAGACTAGCCTCAAATATTGAAAATAAAATTAGAGTAAAAGGAGTAGAGGAAGGAGACTGGTATATCCTAACAGAGGGTATAGTCATAAGATTATATGGTTTCACAGAGAAACCTTTCTTGTTGCCTCATTATGTCACCCATCACTTATTCGCACTAGAATATTGTAGGTAGGTAGACTACATAAACTATAGGTTTGGTTTCAAAAACAAAAGAAGAGCAACTATGGAATATGGTTTCAATGAAGGTGATATCACTGTATGGAAGAAGTGGCAATGTGAGAAAATCATAGCAAATTTGGACAAACTAGGTCTTACCCAACTTCCACAGAGATGGGGATATGATCCAGATGACTTGTTCATAGAAAGGATTAAAGAGCTGCATGGAGAGAAAATAACTAAATTAGTGAAATCCAAATGCACACACATGGAGAAGAATAGAAATAATAGAGAGTAGTCCCCCATCCAATGGAATGTAAGAAAAATGGAACCACTTCCACCATGGAGATATTTCTATGTGCATGCAAATGACTATGATCCAACCAAGGTCTCTCATCAGCTCAATGATGTAAAAGCAAAAGAAATGGAAGAAACCTACAAGTGGTCTTCGACCAAAATCCTTGAATGGTGGAAGATGAGAGTGGAGAGAAATGCAATGAAAAGAAAGTATCCCACTCCCAAAATTGATGAAGAGTTTGAGAAGAGATACGATGAACAGGTTGCAACTTGGAAAGCTTAGAAAAGGAAAAGCCTAGCATTAGTTCTAGGGAAAGAGGAAATGAGTGAGGTAAAAAAAGGAAAAATAAAAGGTAAAAAGGCTAGAATAGCCAAGAAACAACAAGAGTCCACTCCACCATCTACTACTCCATTACAACAAGAGGAGGGAAATTTGAAAGAAGTAGGGGTAATAGAAGATACTCCAAGGAGGAGAAGGTCCAAATATAGAGCCACTGAGGCTAAAACCCCTATAAAATAAGATCAAAAGAAAAATGGAAAAGTATTAGACCTCACTACTATAGCCCCTTCCAAGAAGAAGGGTAAATCAACTCCAATTACAGAACCTATAAAAGCACTTCCTCAACAAAGATCACAACCAACTATTTCATTCAAGAGGAAGGTGGAGGGTGTTGTATTGGAAATTGACACAAAAGCTCTAAAGAAATAGAAGTTGGATAAAGCAGAGGAGGTAACACAATATCCCACTACATCTAGTGGGTAGGAGATTCAAGAAGACTAGTAGAAGAACATTGAGGAGACTCTCAGATAGTCTACCATGGTAGGCTCAGGTATGATTTTTGATCTCTTTCCTCCTTCTTCTCCTACTTATTCCCTAGAGAAATATCATTCCCCTTCTCAAGATAAAAATATAGTACAACTATCCTCATCAAAACCAGATTCCCCACAACCA
The DNA here is from genome assembly GCA_028583015.1 of Wollemia nobilis. Lineage (NCBI taxonomy): Eukaryota > Viridiplantae > Streptophyta > Pinopsida > Araucariales > Araucariaceae > Wollemia > Wollemia nobilis. The sequence continues at coordinate 3,876,668 of JAQPPZ010017060.1, forward strand.
TCTCTACCTCATCCACATTCACCTCTTCATTCAGTCCACTCTCCACTCCATACTACCAAGAATCCCAAAGCTTCATCTCCCCCTCTTTTATCACACTCTCCATTATCTTCTCCACCTCCAACTTCCATAAATCCAACTCCCCCATCATCATTACCTCCATTAACAATGGCAATATCACTACCATTAACTCCTCCATCAACCATGGCAACTAGTTCCATTTTAGTTGCTATTTTCATTATGGATACAGATTCCACTCTTATTACCTCCACTCCCCTTTTCACTATGGTAGTCCCTCTCTTCCCTAAAAATGTCACCCCATCCACTCCTATGGATCACCCCACAGTAGCATCTCTATAGAATATCAAGAGCACCTCACTAAGAGCACAAAATTTTTGGAGTATGAAGCTGGCCCAATCTTCCAAAGGAGCAGCTAAGGTGAGAAGGACAACAATAGTCGACCCTGTGTCCCAATAGAGGACAAAGTATAATATGATTCCCTTGGTTGATAAACCAGAGGAAGATATGATAGTGGAAGACTATCAGATAGTTGAAAATACTGAGGATATAGAGCAACTGGCCATAGAAGATGTGATGGTCACAACCAAAGTAGGGATAGAAACCATGTTTATCAAAATCGACATCTACAAGGAGTAGTCTACCAAATTGGAGGAAAAGGTTGCTAGGCTTCTAGCTACCATCAAGGACCAAAAGAAAGAAATGCAAGCTTTGGAAAATGATGCTAAGAAATGGTAGAATAGGTTTGAAAATATGGTTGATTTCAAGGAATAGGTTCAATAGCTATAGGAGTAGAATAAAAAATATGTAGAGCAAATTCAGGCTTTACAACAATAGCTCCAAGTTGAGAGAACAAAGGTGGCTAGATTCTCCAAGACCAAGGTGAAGCAAGTCAGAAGAGAAATCCTATCCAAAATCTTGGAGAGGTGCTCCAAAATCTAGCACATATTTGACTTCATGGACGAAGCTAGTGAGGTGTTTCCAACAACAAGAGAAGACATAGAAGCCATCACAAAACAAATACGACCAATTGCTCCTAAGGCCAATGAGCTCCTCAATTTTCTAAGGCTAAGTGTAACCAGTTGGGTAAGCCTATTCCCAATAAGTATTGGAACACCTCAAGAATTATAGCTAGAATCATCCTAAAAAGGAATAGTTTGCTTCAGAAGGGGTGGCCATTAATTGATAAATTGGATGATGAGCTTCAGAGGATCATTGATATCAATGAAGAGATGGTGCAGTATGGTTTCACAATATTTTGGGAGGAAAATAACCTGATGATATCAAAGGAATATTTCTAGAAGAGCATACAAGCATTGATTGAAGATGAATAAAAAATAGATGCATGGTAGGAGCCAATCGACCAAGAGAAGGTCACTCAGTTGATAAAGAGCTCAACTAGATTGAAAGATCTGATGATCAATTTGGTAGAATGGGGAACTACCTCCTCCTATGATATGATGATGGAACTACGTTATGTCCATCGATAACTTTTAGAAATTCAAAATCCCACACTAGCATCTTGGAACAAGGCCATGGATATCTTGAACCTAGCTAATCAGATTCTGAAAGGAGAGCCAGAATCAAAGGAGTCTAAAGACAAGGAAGGGTAACAACATATAGAGGAAGCAGAGGAGGAAGAAGAACAAGATCAAGGTGAGTAGGTAGAAGACCAAGAGGGAGAGGGAAATGAAGATGAGGAACAGGAAGATACACATGAAGAGGAACAGGAGGGAGAGGTTGAAGGAGAAAATACAACCATAAATATCTTAGATGAAGAGGTGATAGAAGATGTTACCCAAGGTCAAGACCATCAATAAAGGTAGAAGTGCCAATAATTTTATTGTAACATAGTTCATAAGTTTTAAAATAATAATGATTAGTAGAATAAGCTATAAAGGTAGTTTTGTAAGAGCATTTTTGAGCCTGATAGTGTCAGAAGGCAGAAAAGGCATGAGCCTATCTGAGCATGAAAAAGTTATGAAACTAGAGTATAGCAACAATTACTTCTAAGCATGGTTTCCATGTGAACCATTACTCTCTAAGTTTTCCAAATAGTGACTTAAGAGAGTGGGGTTTGCAAGGAAGTTGTTCCTGGAAGCATAGTTTATGACCAACTGGAGTGAAGTTTTGCTTGCTCGTAAGAATATTAGTCAACAAAAGTGAAGACAACGGATTGTGGAGGTACATGGTCATGGTGCTAAGCTCACACATCATATTTTTTACTCTAGTGCCCAATGGATAAGGATCTGAGTTTGTAAGCCTTGCTAGCAATTCTCCCTAGGAGGCACCAAAATGTAGGCCCAAAAGGCTACATACTTAGCAATTTTTGTAAAATTAGCTAAGTGTCCAAGAGAAAACTCCTAAGCAATGTTAAACTCTACTAGGGTAGAATCCATGGTCAACATGGTCAAATAGTGCCTAGAGGAATCTGAAGTTGTGAAATCTAGAAGAGTGACACTAGCATAAGGTTAATTTCCATGGTGGAAGATCACAAGCATATCAATTTTTGTGAAAATGTGACTAAGTGTTAAAAAGGCTAAAACCTACCAAAAATTGAAAATCCATAGTCAGCGTAGTCAAACAAGGCCAAGCAAAAATTGGAGTTGTAGATTCTAAAGGTCAAGAGGTAGAGCATTGTCAAAATCCACCCAAAGCCAATGCAAGATTGAAAATCCATAGTCAAATTGGTCAACCTGGACTTGGAAAAATCTGAAGCAATGGATTTTATAGAAAATCATCAAGCACTACAAGAACCTCATTTTCATAGTCAAACTAGTCAAACCTATCCTAGCAGAATTCAGAGTAGTAGATTCTAAAGAAGAGGAGAATGCAAAACCTAAGAAATGTAACAGAAAATTAGGGAAGATCAAACATCATCAGAATCAAGACTCACCTACATTTTTAGTTATAGATCAACAAGAAAAGTCTTCTCAAGAACAAAGGATGATCTAGATTAACCTGTAACCATTCCAGCTAGAATTCAGTTGAGAGCCAAACAACTTGCAGAGCTCAGAAGTGTAGCATTCATGGAGTACAACTCCATATTCTTTTCTTGAAAACCAATGAGAGGCTGCCACCTCAACATTTTGTTGATCTGGCAAGAAATTCCTTGTAATGTTTCTAGTTTTTTACTATCATTGTAAAATCTATATAAAGAGGTCGAACCCTCATGTTTAAGGGTCGACTCTAGAGTGTTTGCCTGATATATTACTATAATTGCTGTGAAATCAATAGAAGGAGCATTACTTGGATGTTTACCTCTAGCTCTTGTCTTCATCAATTGTTAGTTTATTCTATGAATGCATTTTTGTTACTGTTATCATGATTAGTCAATTCTGTTGATATTGGATTGCTGATTTGGAGCACCTTGGAATGGTTCATGCCTAAAAAAATGTTGTAGAAGACTTCTATTTCTGTTAGTCTAAGTGTTGATCTAATTTTGCTATTTGGATTATTAGCATTTTAGATGTTTGAAATAGTTTTCTAAGCATTTCCTTATTTTAATGGTGAAGATACTGAGTTTTGATTGTTGTTAGTCTCAAGTGTGGCATACTGGAAATGTGATTGATCAATGGATTCTTGCTATTTTTCAATGTTGTTAGCTCCATCCGACCATTATTTTCTCAACCATTTTCTAACCCTTATCTCATTTCTATCCCTAAACTTACACATTATTTTGAGCTTAATTGAGTCAACACCTGAATTAGTTGACAAGGTATACCAACCTACTCTAGAGGTTGGATTGAAGTTAATCTCTAATCCATCCAATGTCGGGGTTTGAGCTGTGATTAGTGGGTATGCACCTCCCAAAAGTCAAATATTCATAATCATAGTTCAAGTTTACCTTGATGTCAATTCAGACCCCAATAGATCATAGAGGATTATATTGATGATTTGCTTGCCAAATCGTTATTGCATGAAGAGCACATAGATATTTTGCGCAAAGTCTTTGATTGCTTAATATAGCATAATATTAGGTTGAATCCCAAGAAATGTGTTTTTGGTGTCACATCAGGAAAACTCTTGGGATTCATAGTCTCTAAATTAGTGATCGAAGTCAATCCAGTAAAGGTCAAAGCTATTCTAGAAATGCTTCCCCCAAAGAACATCAAAGAGCTTCATAGCCTACAAGGAAAAGTAGCATCCATTAAGTGCTTCATAGAATAATTATTATATAAATATTGATCCATGAATTGACTGCTACACAAGGGGATCCCATTCAATTTAGATGAACATTGTCATAAGGTCTTTGCTGATATAAAATAGAACCTGGCATCACCACCAATATTAGCTCCACCTTGACTATATGTCCCCTTTTTCTTATACATATCAGCCATAGAATTTGCCCTAGGAACCATTTTAGCCTATAAGAATAAAGAGAACAAAGAACAGGCTATATATTACATTAGTCGCACCACCTTGGTCAACTACAAGCTAAAATATGCATACATTGAAAATCTCTATTTAGTAATGGTGTTTGCTACCAAAAAGCTACTCCATTACATGCTAAGTCATACCACATATGGTTTATCCAAATAAAATCCTTTGCAATATATGACAAATTGTACATATCATAATACATGTATTGGAAAGTGGATCATGCTATTGACAAAATTCGATCTATAATTTATTAGTCAAAAATCTATCAAAGGTTAAGTCAATAGATCAGTTGGAAGAGGCACCTCTTCAAGATGATAGACCTCTTGTCATAGAACTACCTGATGATGCAATATTTGCATTATCAACGTCACTTGAATTCAAAGAAATGGATAACAAAGCAGACATGACTTTGTTCTTCGATGGTTCCAAATGCGAGCAAGGGGGTGGCACAGGGATCGTGTTTTTCACATCGCAATGAGATCATATGCCCTTGTATTTTAAACTCGACTTCCCTTGCACCAACAATAACTCTGAATATGAGGCTCTAATATTGAGTCTCCAAACAACTCTCACCATGAATATTAAAAAGCTAAATATCTTTTGTGACTCCTTGCTTATAGTAAACCAAGTGAAAGAAATTTATCAATGTAGATGTCCCATCCTAAAAGCTTACAAAGATCTTATGGACACATATCTAACCCAACTAGATTGGTATGACATTGAGGTAGTCCCTTGTATGTCTAGTCGATTTGCGGACACTATGGTATCTCTGGGATACTTAATCCCTCATAATTCATCTACTAATTTTACTACTATTTATGTCAAAATGCTCTCACAATCCTCGATGTTGTGTGAGGCTCCAAGCAACAAAGAATTAGTCCACATGATTCAGATAGAACCAAACCATGAATGGCTCTATAAAGCATAAGACTTTCTAACATAGGTATCCTGGGGGTCTTTGATATTATAGGGTCCTTAAGATAATGGTACTACCATTCATCATAAGGTTATCTCCCAATTTGTATTTGTACAAAATGAATCGCAATAGGAACAAGTTTTTTATATAGTTGAAGCAATATCTTATTAGGATTGACTCATCCAATTAAAATATTACCTAAAAATTGGTAGTATCCCTCAGGGGTTATCGCATGTTGCAAAAAGAGCATTTAAAAAAAACAACTAGATATGTCTTGCTAGGAGACATTCTGTATCGATAGAGCTACGATGGATTTCTTCTTTGTTGTCTCGAGCCCCAAGAATTAGCTTGGGAAAAATTGTAAGCTCATGATGGTACTTGCAGTGGCCATTTTAGTGGCATGGCTATCTTCAAGCACATCCTTAGAATGGTTTTTTATTGGCCCATGATAGAGAAGGATTGTTGTGCATATGTTAAGAAGTGTGTAAAATATCAGCATCATGCTAACCTCACACACCTACGATATTAGGCCTTACAACCGATTCAATTGACTTGGAATTTTTATTAGTGGGGATTTGATCTAATTGGAAAGATATATCCTCCTTCAGGCAATCACATTTTCATCATAACAACCACTGAGTACTTTACCAAATGGGTGGAAGCAATCCCTTTGACCACTACGACTAGAGATCGTATTGTAGAGTTCATACTCCATAATATTATATGTTGTTTTGGTATCCCATCCAAAATCATATCAGATAATAGAACATAATTTAAGAAAAAATAGGCATGGGATTTAACATCAAAATATAACATTCAACACAAATTTGCAACACCATATTATTTGCAAGCAAATGGGCAAGTAGAGGCCTCTAATAAAATCGTAGTTACTATATTGAAGAAAACTGTGAAGAAGAATCATAAGGATTGGCACCTTCAATTACTTCTAGATTTATGGGCTTATCACACTAGCATTCAGACACCCACTAGCATAACCCCATTTTCACTAGAATATAGCACTAAGGCCATTATGCCCTTGGAATTAGAAATTCCATCATTGCGAGTCTCATTGAAAGAGTTCATCGATGATGACACTTCACGATAAGCTAACCTTGATCAGTTGACCCTTCTTGATGAACAATGAGTGAATGCTCTCGAGTATTTTTGTGTTTATAAGGATCATATTAAATGATCTTATAATACTATAGTCCATCCAAGAGACTTTGAGTTTGGGGATCTTGTGCTTAAAGAGAACCAACATAACTCAAAATTTCTACCTCTTCTATGAGATAAATTTATGGCCAATTGGTTAGGCCCCCCTTCATCGTAACATAATTGATAAGACCCAAAAATTAGCGTCTAACTTCACTAGAAGGTTTTGATGAGCCTAAACCTCTCAAAATTCTTCAGTTACGAGCATTTTATACTTAATTCATAAAATAATCAAAAATCACAAAAATAATAAAAATCATCAAAAATCCAAACAAATCAAAAAACATAAAATACAAAAACAATTCAAAATGTTAAAATACAAAAACATTTACATTATACATTTTCATTATATGCACTCATAAGTTGCAATGCTTTAGGCATATCTATATATTACATTTGCATTAAGACAAGTCGTGTTTACATTCTTATGAATGACACCATGTTTGTATTTCAATAATGAATCCACAAATTATTATCATTCATATTTCCTTGTGAGTAATTGTGTTTTTCAACACAACTTATGAGTTGCTATAGGGTGTATACTGGGATTTTAGATCATTCAGCCATCCCTAGTTATATTTTTAGATTCTATAGAAAACTATCTTGGATTTTAGAAGGTGAGGTCTAGTTTTTATAGTACATTGCATATCTCAAGTTCCCAAAACAATTTTACACATTAACAATATGAATATGAACAAGGAAGATGACACTACAAAGTGGTCCTTGTCACCTTAAGCAAAAGGTTTTCCTTGCTCATATTATTATGCACATGGTCTAGGATGCTAAGAATTGATAAAATGACAAGCTTCCCCTACCCAAGCAATCTCTTGCTCTTACACAAAATAAGCAAAGTTCCAAAATAATGCAAAATAACAGTGATTCTCATCACTAAGCAAATCCCCTACTAAAAAAAACAACAACAGTGGTTTTCACCATTAAGCATGAGCAAGTATCCTAATAAACCAAAATAAAAGAAGGGGGTAAGCTTGAATCCTTAGAATATTCAGTTTTTAAAATCCATGGGGTGATCTCCATTACAACAATGGGTTGAATGAAACCCACCTGGTAATGGAGTAACCTTATGCTTGGCAATATGTTTGTCATATTAGCGACCTTCTTTTGTATAGACCAATATCAGCTTATGGATGAGCTAGATTTAGGTGGCTTGTAATGCCTAGTAGTCTAGTCTAACTGCATCCAAACTTAGGATCATGATGACCATAAGGTGATCCTCATTACAACAATGGGTTGAATGAAACCCACCTGGAAATGAGGTAGTCTTATACCTCATCTAATATATTCACTTTGCACACATAGGGATAATGAAAATCATGGTCTTCTTAATGGACTTGTATATTTCAGAATTCTTGTGTAATCATTATACAACTTTTGATCAATAAACTAGGGTGTTTGAGTCTCATGGAAAACCTCAAAAATCCCTCCATAGTAACAAATCATCTCATCAAATAATAAAAGTTTTCCTTATGAAATTTTGTTTATTAAGAGGTCTGTATAAGATAGGATACATATCATATGGATATCAACAATGATATTTAGACGACCACTAACTATTTTATGCATACATTTTAGTTTACAGAAGCTTATAGGGAAAGCCCCTACATCTCACATAATTTCACCTCACATATAGATGTATACATGATTAATTATTGTGATAAGAGTCAATATTTTCACTCATGATTCTTATACAATTTGTGGTGTCTACCATTAGTTTGTTAAACATAAATTAGATCCATGCATTATTTTTTAAGTGATTAAAGCATACAGGTACATTTGCATTAGACCATCCACATGACATTAATGCATAACATTCACCATATCATATAACAAAATTTAAATGCATAAAAAATTAAACAAATCAAAACATGCATTTAACATTTACTACTATATCCATATAAACATACATAGTAGTACATTTACACATCTAGATCATAACATATAATCATACATCAATGCATCCAAACATGAACATAAATCAGAACCATAACACATAATAAGTCATAAAAGAGGATATCATATATATGTGTGAAAAATAGAGTACATCATGGTATAAAATTACTCATAGGATACAATTGTGTAGGTCCTCAGACCCAACACATTTAAAATGATAAATACATAGCATAACATAAAGTGGAGTCTATACCCCTTTAGTAATATCCACCCTTAGCCCCATTTCTATGAGGCTACCTGGAGCTAACACTTGTTGATCTCTTTGATAATGAAGTTGACCTATGACTGCACCGCACTGATGACTGCCCAAACTCACTCTGCCTACTCCATTGGGAGCTCCCTGCTATAAACCACTTTGGTAGAGTACCATCGAGAATAGCCATCCGTTCCTTAAGATGTAGAATATATGCACTATCAAACTAACACTGAGCATAATACTAACTAACCAAATCCTACAATCTAGTAACCTGAGCTTGAAACCTTACCACATATTACAACCTGTGTATCTACTATGGCCTATCCTAAATCAATAGTTATTACTTCTAGCTAAACCCTGAGAGCATACTTCTCCATGATCCTAGAATCTAACTTGGTAGTCATGGTAGCTAGCTAAGTACGTAGAGTGTCTATCATCACCGTATTCATATCCACCTAAGCTTGGAGTATAGCTCTCTTCTCAGCATATCCTCACCACTGCTACTATCCAACGTTAAGCTAACCCTAGAAAACCATGAGAGTAGTATCCCACTCTGCTAGCTAGATATATGAGATCTAAAACTATACCTGTACACTCTACAACTATACCCCCAGATATGCTACCTTATCTATCAGGGCATCCTCCTCGCCATCCTCCTCTACTTAGGGCTCACTCATCTAGCTTGTAGCCTACCCCCATTCAACCTCTATCTTGTGATTAAACCATAAATCATCATCATATCTTCCCTCCTCTATCACTACCAATGTAGGTCTACCCATAGGACCATCTCCCTACCATAGTTGTATTATTCACTAGGTGTCAAAATCCATAGTGGTACTTGGGTACTTTAAACTAGTCTTTGCAATTGGAGGGTCCACCTCCTCTAATAACCTCTCTACCTGAGGCAAATCATACTATGTCTCAACATGCCTATGATGATAAAGGATTGGCTCCTCTAGAACATATTAAACAATCCTAAGCTATCGAGTCACTTGAGAGTAAGTAAAGTAATTTCATTCAGTGTTGTGATGCCCTATCAACCATCTTCCGCATCTTACTCTAGATAGATACTCTACTACCTCAGTCTAGTTAGGGTAATCTATGTAGTACCCACATATGATATGATCCCATGTTAGTCACTCCAGTGATTCAGTATAGTGCAACAATATACCTCCATGTGGCTACCTTCGACCAACCTCCTCATTCCATAACCACTGTGCTACATAGCCAATGTTATCATTGCCTAAATCTGCTCGAGCCACTAGTAATACAACAAGTCAATCCACCTAGATATGCTCCCAATCCCAGACATGGAGTAGTAAATTGCACCCCACTCTAGTGTACCTCATGTGCTGAATCTCATACAAATCATAATAGAGTTGTACTAATAGTGTGCTCCCCTATGCCATAATAACTAGATCCTCTAGGTCACACTCCACTAAGTCCTGTACCATGTCGAGAAGGTTCCAAGGTAACCTCAATCTTGAGGAGTCAAGAAATAGTACAATAGAGATAATGTACATGGCTACTACGTACCATCGAGAGAAGATGCATTGCTCATAACATTTTCTAACTAATATCCCTATATGGTTTATATCTACTAGCACCTTAGCTACTCTAGTACCAATAACCTGATCCATAACCCTCTCCCAATCCCAAGTTGGAGAAGAAGTGACAGCTTCTCCCTCAATGGGGATCCTAAAAATATGATAGACATCCTCTAACATCACCATAATATCATCAGTAGGGAGATGGGATGTTTTGGTCTTGCTATCCCAATGATGAGCCAGGGCCATAAGGTAGGACTGATCTGACATTATAGTTGATAGGTGCACAACCTGTTTGAGGCTGATCACCTCAAAGTGTTGGCAATTTTGGGCACTTTGGGTACATTGCTTTTGCTCAAGTGTATAAGTTGTCATTGATGTCAAAAGGCATTTTTGTGTTGATATCAAAAAGAGTGTGATGTCAAAAATATCTTGAGAAAGCTTCATATTGTTAAAGGGTTTTTATTAAAACCATGGTGACAAGGTTAAAGGTTTTTCTTAAAACCATTTGGACTCATTAAGGGTTTTTATTAAAACCAAGCTTAACTTAATGCAAAGGTTTTTGCTTCTTGAAAAACCTTGAAGGTCCATGTTTATTATTAATAATTAAATTAACTCAAACCTTTGACAAAGGTCTAAGTTTAATTTATTATTAATAAAATAATAATAATTATTATTTTAATTATTATTAAAGGGTCTTTTAACCCTTAAGCGATGCAGATAAAGTTTTCTTTCGCCGACGTGTTGCCATCGTTGGAGGAGCGCCGATGTCAAACAATTAAGGAGAAATGGCTATATAAGTGGGGATGATTTTCTAAAGTAAGAGCACCACCGATTAATTGGAGTCTTCGATTTGCGTTTGCTCTATATCATTCGAATAGCGCTTGGTGTCTTCAATTTGTGTTTGCTCTGTATCATTCGAATAGCGCTTGGTGTCTTCGATTTGCGTTTGCTCTGTATCATTCGAATAGCGCTTGGTGTCTTCGATTTGTGCTTGCTCTGTGTCTTCAAATCTCCAATTGACGTCTTTGAAATTGTTCTTGATCTATGTCTTGGAAACCATGCTTGGCATACTCGAATTTGAGCTTGGGCTGCATCCTTACTTTTTTGCTTGACGTTAGTGGATTGGCAATTGCACCTGAACTGTGTTTTTCCAGACTATGTTGTGAGATGATTAATGCAAGCATTCAGTGACTTATGTTTTGGACAGTGCTAGGAAAATGAATACGTTTTCCATATCCTACGATCAAGTGAAGATAAAACAAAGGATAGTTTAATATTTCTTTGTCGAGCACTTGTGCTCCAACGACGATGGAGTTTGAGTAAAGGCGCTCGCTAGGCAGAGATATAGGTTTTGAATCACATCGAGTGCATTTTTCCTTTTGTTGCGATGCACTAAGGAGAGCGGCTGTGATTGGGCTACGTAAGTAGAGGAGAATGCGCTTTAGCGCTTATAGTGGTGGCTCCTCATTTCTCCTAAGGTTGGAGAACTAAGTATTGCCAAGGTAAATCCTTTTATTGTTGACTTGGGATATTTGAGTTGATTTGATCAAGAATTATTGATGGTGGTATAAGGTTAAGTTGTAATCTTTGTTTTGACATTGTTATTATTAATGCTTGATGCTTATGTGGAGTAATAAGGTGTAAAGAGATTTTACTTTGTATGTATATTATATTTTTGGTGGTTAATATTAAGTTGGAGTAATAAGGTGTTATTTTGGATCTTTATTATTGTGTATTATTGTATAGTTGCTAACTCTAATTGGTGGTAAATTGAGAGTTAATGTTGTGACAGTTTTTGAGTTCTCCTTCTTCATCAAAGTAAAGGTATGGGCACATTCTTCCATGGTTGTTATTGATTGATGGTTTTCTAAAAATAAGTGTGGAGGGAAAAGGATTTCTACTTGTTTCCTTTTCTTGTGATGATTGGTTGAATGCTTCAAGGTTGATGTTGAGTTGAATGGTGTTGGTTGACTAAACCTTGTTTGATGAGCATTATTGTTAAAACCCTAATTGGTTGTGGAAATAACATGAGTATCATTGTTATATGAGATATTGCATGGTTGGAAATTGTTGGGTTGTGTTTCATGTTCTTGAGAAAAGCATTCTATCCCATCTATCTTATTTCTGATTGAGATTGAGATTGAGTTGAGATTGATATTGGGAGTTAAGTATAGAACATATTGAGTCTCTAACAATTCTCTTTATGCTTCTATGAGTTTGATGAATCACATTGGGTCTCTAACAATTCTCTTTGTGGGTTCATGCTAAGAAAGTTTTTCTTGGTGAGCTTGCTGAGGTTTTGGACAGGTTCCAATGGGGACTTGTGAGCAGGTTTTGGATAGGTTTTGATGGGGACTTGTGAGCAGATTTGGATAGGTCCTAGAAGAGGACTTGTGAGTTGAGTTTGAGAGTTCTATCAGAGAACTTGAGGATAGAGGTGCATTGGTTCTTTGAGAAGAACCTGAGGATATATTTGGCAAGTCTTTGAGAAGGCTTGTATGTAGAGGATTGATTTGTTCAAGAGTTGGACAGATCTGACATATAGAGGAAGACTTGTACTAGACCGACTGACTATGTTTGGTACAGGTTGCTGAGCTGCTGTGGACGTGATCATAGAAGGCAAAGGTCTCTTAGGCTAAGCATTGAGGATAGGAGGTCTTCGGTGGAAAGGAGTTCCACGTGCTAGCAAGAGGTAGAGGCAATTGATCTTCTGAGGGATCATTTCCAGAGCAGAGGGGAAGGTATCTCCTTTGAGCAGAGGCTCATAAATTTAGATAGAGGGGAAGGTATCTCCTTTGAGCAGAGGCTCATAAATTCAAATTGGGGGAAGGTATCTCCTTTGGGCCGAGGCTCATAAACATTGTAATTGGGAAGGTTTCCCAAAGAACTTTGAGATAACTTTTAGAGAAAAGTTTTGTGGATGTAGCCCAGGCTTTCTGGGTGAACCACGTTAAAATTGGTGTCACTTTGTGGATGATATTGTGCTTTGTTTTGATATTGCTTTGGGTATATTGCTTTACTATTTTGAAGATAAAGGAAAAAGTAAAAAGAGGTCTTATACTGTTCACCCCCCCTCTCAGTATAAGCTTGTGTTCTTCAATTGGTATAAGAGCAGGAAAGTTTAACAACTTGAAGGAAAAGCTAGTAAAGAACACAATGGATTATTCAAGTGGCAATGCAAGCACCTATTCTTGATGGGTCAGATTTTGGTCTTTGGAGTGCAAGGATGAAGGTTCATCTAATGGCACTTGGGAATGAGGTTTGGGAAGTGATTGAAGATGAGTACACTATTCCTGAACATGGTCCTAATACTAAAGAAGAAATGCTCCTACATCACAACAATTCAAAAGCAATGAATGCAATCCTGAAAGGCTTACAAAAAGCAGATCTCACCAAAGTGATTCACTGTAAGACAGCTAGTGAAATGTGGAAACAGTTGAAGGTGGTTCATACAGGTGATGCAAATGTCCGAAAGGCCAATTTGAGACACTTCAAAGGTATGTTTGAACAACTCCAAATGAATGATGATGAAAATATTAGTGACTACATGCTTTGTATGGATGAGGTTGTCAACTCCATGAAAGACTTAGGTCTTGAGCTTGCTGAAAATGATGTTTGTGATAATATTTTAAGATCTCTTCCTAATAGATTTAGTGAAAAGATTTCTACTATTGAGGAAGCTAAATATTTGGATAAGTTGAAAAAGGATGAGCTCCATAGTATACTTGTAGCATTTGAGTTGAGAACTCAAGTTAAGGTTGATATCAAGAAAGAGGCAGCTTTCAAGGCTACCAAGAATTCCAAAGGTAAACAACTTCAAGATAGTGATGAGTCTTCTAGTGATGAAGAGGCATATTACAACAAGAAAGGCAAGTTCTCTAGAAAGCACAAAAGTATGAAAAATATAAGATGTTTCAATTGTGGAAAGTTTGGTCATTATGCTACTAACTGTACTGTTCCCAAGAATGAAAGTGATGAATATAAACAGGATTCTAAGAGCAAGGATTCTGAAAAGCACAAGCATCATAGGAAAAACAAAGATGAGCACAACAATCAAGGAAAGAGGTATTATCACAAGCACAAGAAGAGTTTCTACCTAGACAAAGCAAGTAAGTGTTTTAGTAGTGATAGTGAAAGTTCTTCAAGTGATAATGAAAATGAGATGTTGTTCATATCAGAAAAAAGAGGAAGAACCGAAACATAGATTCATTATCATGAAATGTCTTAGATGTGGAAATTTTGGTCACCTTGAGGATGATTGCACAAATAATGATTTGGTTTCTAGTATATATGAGGATGCTTCTAAAAACTATAAGGAAGATGCATGTATGGTCTTTGAAAAGGGTAGCACCTCTAGTGATAAGAAATCTGAAAAAGGCTTTGATGATTCAAAAAACAAACAAATAAAGGATCTTGAAAGTGAACTTATTAGTTCTCTTAGTGTTTTGGAAAAGGAAAGAAAGAAGAATGCTAGACTCAAGGATAATTTAGATGAATGTTGTATGGAGAGAGATGATCTTATAGAAAGTCTTGACTTATCTATAGCTAAGACACAAGAACTCAAGGATGAGTTAGAGTCTAAGGTTCTTGAGTATAATGAGTTAGAACAAAAAATGGCTTCTTTGAAAGAGGAAACTAAAGAGTACAAGGATAAGCTTTACAGGTTTCAAGATAGCTCCAAAAAGGTAAAGTCCATCATCAAAGATCAAAGAAGGGCAACAGATAAAATAGGTCTTGGTTTTGGTAAGAAACACAAGGAACAGGTTGGGGAATCTAGTAAGAGATTCCAAAAAGAAGAGAGTTCTGATGAGGAGAGTATTTCAGATAAAGAGTCCTTGAGTGATAGATGCACAGAAACAGAAAATAGGAAACAAAAAAAATGGAGAAAGTTTACAGGACCTAGAAGGTCATTTACAAGAAAGTTTAATGACAGATGTTTTGCTTGTCACAGGTTTGGTGACATGGCTTCGCATTGCATGACTCAAGTAAGGAAGGTAAATGACAGTTTTAGAGGTGGTAATTTCTTTCAAGGGTATTGCTACTCTTATAAACAGTTTGGGCACAAGGCAGTTTATTGCAAGGAAAATATCAGGAACAGGTTTGATCAAAACAGGTTTGGTCATAATAGGTTTGGCCAGAACAGGTTTGGTCAGAACAGGTTTGGTCAGAACAGGTTTAGTCAGAATAGGTGGATTCAAAGAATAGGTATGCATAAAAGAAATGACATTGTTACTTGTTATAAGTGCAACAATGAAGGTCACACAGCTAGACAATGTAGAGCTAAACTTCCAAGGTACAGGAATAGGAACAATGGTATGAACAGGTCCAAGGATCAAGGCATGGATAAGAACAGGAATGATAACAGGGATAGGAACAGTGATAGGAATAGGAAAAAGAATATGGAAAAAGAGTTCAAGAGAAGGCCCGGTAAGGAAGTTATAGACGTTGATGATGATCAGTGTCTAATGGGAGTTTTACTCCCACCCCAGAATTAATCACCTCATCAGGAGGTGGGGGGGGACTAAGCTAAGAGGCTCATTTTGTTAAGATCCTGCTATAAAATAAACTCAAATAACACACTCTCACACAATTGCTTGGAAATAACTCACATAAACATCACATTAATATAACAAAAATTTGCATAAAGAACAATCTCACAATAGGACTGAATCGCAGGCCTCTTCGAGGGGGCAACCTCCTTCAATACTTCATTAATTTTGCAAAAGATAGTTACATTGGTGCCTTTTCGGGTATTTAAGGAGTTTCCTTCCAAGGTTGGATTACATGCAAAATGCCACCTGGATTACATGCATAATGCCACCTGAATTACATGCATAGTGCCACTTTGAATTACATGCACAATGCCACCCGAATTACATGCACAATGCCACCCGAATTACATGCATAATGCCACCTATCTACCATGTGTTACATAAAAAGGGTGCCATTTGTCATAGGCACTACCTAAGCTAAAACTTAGAACATTACAAAATATTAATCATGGGTACTACCCACGTTCACTAGGAATTATTACATTAGGGAAGTTATTACATTAAGGGTTAGGATGAGATCCTAACACATTCTTAGTCCCGAGCCCCAAAGGTGACCCCATTGATGACAAAGGGGGAGAGATATGAGTAAGGGGGAGAGCTTTAGAGTGAAGAGGAAAGCTTCAAGTCAGGGGGAGCAAAACTTCAAAGGAAGATTCTTAGTTGTGGGCACAGTTGGTCAGTTGTTAGCACAATTGGTTTTAGTTTTGGCTCTTGAGAAGTGTTTTCAATAAAGGTTTGCCATCAATGACAAAGGGGGATATTGTTGGCAATTTTGGGTACTTTGGGTACATTGCTTTTGCTCAAGTGTATAAGTTGTCATTGATGTCAAAAGGCATTTTTATGTTGATATCAAAAAGAGTGTGATGTAAAAAATATCTTGAGAAAGCTTCATATTGTTAAAGGGTTTTTATTAAAACCATGGTGACAAGGTTAAAGGTTTTTCTTAAAACCATTTGGACTCATTAAGGGTTTTTATTAAAACCAAGCTTAACTTAATGCAAAGGTTTTTGCTTCTTGAAAAACCTTGAAGGTCCATGTTTATTATTAATAATTAAATTAACTCAAACCTTTGACAAAGGTCTAAGTTTAATTTATTATTAATAAAATAATAATAATTACTATTTTAATTATTATTAAAGGGTCTTTTAACCCTTAAGCGACGCAGATAAAGTTTTCTTTCGTCGACATGTTGCCATCGTTGGAGGAGCGCCGACGTCAAACAGTTAAGGAGAAATGGCTATATAAGTGGGGATGTTTTTCTAAAGTAAGAGCACCACCGATTAATTGGAGTCTTTGATTTGCGTTTGCTCTGTATCATTTGAATAGTGCTTGGTGTCTTTGATTTGCGTTTGCTCTGTATCATTCGAATAGCACTTGGTGTCTTCAATTTGCGTTTGCTTTGTATCATTCGAATAGCGCTTGGTGTCTTCAATTTGTGCTTGCTCTGTGTCTTCGAATCTCCAATTGATGTATTTGAAATCGTGCTTTATCTGTGTCTTGGAAACTGTGCTTGGCATACTCGAATTTGAGCTTGGGTTGCATCCTTACTTTTTTGCTTGACGTTAGTGGATTGGCAATTGCACCTGAACTGTGTTTTTCTAGACTGTGCTGTGAGATGATTAATGCAAGCATTCAGTGACTTATGTTTTGGACAGTGCTAGGAAAATGAATATGTTTTCTATATCCTACGATAAAGTGAAGATAAAAAAAGGATAGTTTAATATTTATTTGTAGGACACTTGTGCTCCAACGACGATGGAGTTTCAGTAAAGGTGCTCGCTAGGCAAAGATACAGGTTTCAAATCACATCGAGTGCATTTTTCCTTTTGTTGCGATGCACGAAGGAGAGTGGCTGTGATTGGGCTACGTAAGTAGAGGAGAATGCGCTTTAGCACTTATAGTGGTGGATCCTCATTTCTCCTAAGGTTGGAGAACTAAGTATTGCCAAGGTAAATCCTTTTATTGTTGACTTCAGATATTTGAGTTGATTTGATCAAGAATTATTGATGGTGTATAAGTTTAAGTTGTAATATTTGTTTTGACATTGTTATTATTAATGCTTGATGCTTATGTGGAGTAATAAGGTGTAAAGAGATTTTAATTTGTATGTATATTATATTTTTGGTGGTTAATATTAAGTTGGAGTAATAAGGTGTTATTTTGGATCTTTATTATTGTGTATTGTTGTATAGTTGCTAACTCTAATTGGTGGTAAATTGAGAGTTAATGTTGTGATATTTTTTGAGTTCTCCTTCTTAATCAAAGTAAAGGTATGGGAACATTCTTCCATGGTTGTTATTGATTGATGGTTTTCTGAAAATAAGTGTGGAGGGAAAAAGATTTCTACTTGTTTCCTTTTCTTGTGATGATTGGTTGAATGCTTCAAGGTTGATGTTGAGTTGAATGGTGTTGGTTGACTAAACCTTATTTGATGAGCATTGTTGTTGAAACCCTAATTTATGGTGAAAAAAACATGAGTATCATTGTTATGTGATTCTTTGCATAGTTGGCAATTGTTGGGGTTTCATGTTCTTGAAAGAAAACATTCTATCCTATCCATTTCAGATATTGAGTTGAGTTTTCAGATTTGAGATTGAGATTGAGCTGAGTTGATTTGAGTGGAGTTTTTGAGATTGGGATTTGAGTATAGAACATATTGAGTCTCTAAAAATTCTCTTTATTCTTCTATGAGTTTGAAAAATCACATTGGGTCTCTAACAATTCACTTTGTGATTTCCTACTAAGAAAGTTTTTCTTGGTGAGCTTTGCTGAGTTTTTGGACAGGTTCCAGTAGGGACTCGTGAGCAGTTTTTGGATAGGTTTCGATGGGGACTTGTGAGCAGATTTGGACAGGTCCTAGAAGAGGACTTGTGAGCTGAGTTTGATAGTTCTATAAGAGAACTTGAGGAAAAAGGTTCATTGGTTCTCTGAGAAGAACCTGAGGACAGATTTGGCAAGTCTTTGAGAAGGCTTGTATGTAGAGGATTGATTTGTTCAAGAGTTGGACAAATATGATAGATAGAGGAAGAATTGTACTAGACTGACTGAATGTGTTTGGTACATGTTGCTGAGCTACTATGGACGTGATCATAGAAGGCAGAGGTCTCTTGGGCTAAGCATTGAGGACAGGAGGTCTTCGGTGGAAAGGAGTTCCACGTGATGGCAAGAGGTAGAGGCAGTTGATATTTTGAGGGATCATTTCCAGAGTAGAGGGGAAGGTATATCCTTTGAGCAGAGGCTCATAAATTTAGATAGAGGGGAAGGTATCTCCTTTGAGCAGAGGCTCATAAATTTAGATAGAGGGGAAGGTATCTCCTTTGAGTAGAGGCTCATAAATTCATATTGGGGGAAGGTATCTCCTTTGGGATGAGGCTCATAAACATTGTAATTGGGAAGGTTTCCCAAAGAACTTTGAGATAACTTTTAGAGAAAAGTTTTGTGGACGTAGCCCAGGATTTTTGGGTGAACCATGTTAAAATTGGTGTCACTTTGTGGATGATATTGTGCTTTATTTTGATATTGCTTTGGGTATATTGCTTTACTATTTTGAAGTATAAAGGAAAAATTAAAAAGAGGTCTTATACTGTTCACCCCCCCTCTCAGTATAAGCTTGTGTTCTTCACAAAACACTTCCAATAATCATCGTCAAGCACCATCTATGGCTCCAAGAATAAATTAGGATTTCTAGCCTATGTTGTCAGAGTTTGACACCCAACATAATGCAATTCAAAAAAAAAATCATCTCAACAATCCAAAAACAACATATATATTTTTTTAAATTAATCAAAAAATTAAAAACACAACCTAAGGTTGACAGCTGATCTGGGCCTCGACGACCAACAAGGCTGCTACCGGTGCCTAGGACAACCATCCCAATGGTCATATTTTTGACCATTGGAATTAAAACATGGATTTCATACCTCATGATGACCCCATTTTGGCCAGATGAGCGTCGTTCCTACCTAAAGTGGCCTTGTAGTGGCCCCCACATCGGGTCTTATCCAAACCCAAAAATACCAAAAATTAAATGCTAAACTACCCTTACGCTAACCTAAGCTAAATTCCTAGACTAGGGGTGAGTTTCATTACCTATAGTTTAATGTGGTTCATTTAGCCTATTAATTAGTGAAGTTTATTTTAAATTTCACAATTCACAAGGGTTGGATAGAGAGTCTACCTTAGGAGCTCCAGATCTGTCACTCATCGAAGACTTGGGCTTATCTGTCATAATGGTTTACCTCGATATAAAAAATATTTTGTATCAAGTTATCTCTCTTCTCTCTTAGAGCTCATTTTTATCTCACTTCTAGTTATAAAAATAAATTTTAAAATTACCAAAATTACTTTTATATTTTGAAGATTTGGTAGCCACTCTCCTAAAGGGTGGTCACATTTTGGCATGATCATTGTACCCCATGATGACCCTAGAATTTGAAAATCATTACCGTTGTACCCAAGAATGACATTCAACTAGAAATAAATGCAATCATTGTGTCAACATCATGAACCTTCAATTGGATGTTTAATCACATCTAACAGTCCATATTCATAAAAATTTACAAAATAGAAAAAAAATCAAATAAAAAAATCTCAAAAGTACCTTGTACCTAGTAATTTACACTATAAACTTGGCAGTTGTAGTGACTTGCTATCAATGCAATCCGGTAAGATGAGTAAATTACCATAAGACCATTTGAACCAAATCATTCATTGACAAATTGAAATGTCTTCACTTCAATCCCCAAGAAGGCCATTGTGGTTGGACTGCTCCATGAGAATGAGGCATTCATTTCATTATTCTATGAAATTTTCATCAAATCATCGAACATAGTGATTAACTTGATGATTTAATTGAATTTCTATCATCTTGACTCCCTAAGAAAGCCATGTGGCTGGACTGATCCACAAGATAGAGATGTACAATTCCTCATAATAGTTAAAATCATAGCTATAATAGGAATTTCCCTTTACAAATGTTATCATCTTGCAACGTCCAAAT
The DNA here is from genome assembly GCA_028583015.1 of Wollemia nobilis. NCBI lineage: Eukaryota > Viridiplantae > Streptophyta > Pinopsida > Araucariales > Araucariaceae > Wollemia > Wollemia nobilis. The sequence continues at coordinate 3,897,459 of JAQPPZ010017060.1, forward strand.
TAGTCATCTTGGTCAAGTAACTCTTCACTTTCATAACTTGCCATTTCCTCATTGAATCATCGCTTGAGGGGGTAGTCATAGTCAAATAATTCATAATCAAAATCAATAATTAAACACTTAATCATGTAAATTATGTTCATACACGAATCATTGCTAATAATTATCATAAGCTTACCTATTTGCTAGGGCAAAGAGCAAAAATACTGAACTAAATCTTTGTTAGTCTGATCTAGCAGAACATGTAGCTCAACAACGCTACCCAATTATCTTCAGATTTATGAAAGTTTTAATCAAATTAAACCTACTATTTTGTTGGAGGTAATTATTCGAAGATGTATACTCTTTCCATAATTGGGGCATCTAAAGTTTATCAGATCAATGATCAACCTGCAATGTGACTTTAGGTTGTTTGTTTTTGCTCAGTGTTGTGTTTTCACAAAATGAATCTCAAAAAGAGTATCTATAGACACCTAAAACATGTCATTTTTGTAAGACTACTAATGTGGACACATTTTCATGTCATATGACTAATATCGGGCCTTTCAAAGATTGAACATTGGTTATAACCACTCAAACATTTTAGTTTAACCCTTTACAGCCTGGGACATTGTCCCCCCTAGTGGTTGCCTCATAGTTGTTGGACCCAAGGATGACCCCTCATCTGTAACAAACTTAGGCTCCCCAAGCTGAGTAAAATCCATTACAAGGCAACTAATATTGAATGGTTATGATTAAGAAGCTTCTATAAGTGATGTTTCACCTCCTTGAACCTCAATGAATCTTGGTCTTGGCTTCTTCAACAATCTAAGATGGAAATTGAGGGAAATATATAAATTGAGTTATTTTCTTCATCAATTGATCCCAAATTGTATACAATGAAGTGCTACCATTTTGTGATTAGAGATATCAATCTCTCATAAGCATCAAGGTGATACCGATATTGTTTCATGAAGATTGCATTCGCATCCATGGAGTGCATTGAAGCTTGAAGACCAAATCTCACCACTGTTCATCATCAATTCACCATGAATTCAACTCATATCCCATTGTAATTCATTTCTCAATAATGCACCAAGAATATCAATCCGTTTGACAAACATTTTGGATATTTCCAAGAATCAAGCATAGAGAATAAAGTCTCTATTTGACAACCACTATGCCCAATAGTGGCCTATACGTGTAGCCATCAAACCCGATGATGGCTAGCAGAGCCAACAATTCTAACCAATGACGACCTTGCTGTGATGTTCAATTTTCTCTGTTTTATGAATTAGATTAGTTTTAGTAGATTTTAATTCTATTTACAACAAAGTTTAACATAATATTTTTCATTATTTTATGTATTTCTTTACTATTTTACGCATTTCCTTTCCATTTTGTATTATCATGAAATAGGCCTCATATTGAGAGGATTTACATTTGCTATTGATGCTTTGTAGGTGTGTATGTGTGCATATTTTAGGTTTCCACAAGAGCAAATCACCTCAAGATTCCTCAATATTGGCATCATCAAGCGGAGGTCACTAGGAAAACCCTCCATAATCAATTTTTGGGGATTACAAGGATCTTGTGAAGACACCTACCCTTGTGGGATTTCATTTGTAATATTGTATCATTTGGTGAATCCCTAAGAGGGATATTTTGTAACCTCTTGTAAAGACATTTTGCAAATATCAATGAGAAGGGCACTTTTATTTCTCTATCTTTTTATCATCATGGTTACATAATTTGCATTTTCCATTTGATATCATATTTCATATGTAGGTGTTAGATATTTTTTACATCTTACACTAAATACAATGTCATTAAGTTATTCTAGAGTGAATTCCAGACAAAGAGATTTTTTGATATCTTTGGTTATTACCTTAGGAATATTTTGAAGCAATGCAACCTAAGCAACATGATTTCCATCTGATTTTTGATAAAGAGATTCATAATGGCTACATGCAACTTTAAAAAATTGGAGATCTTATCACCATTTTCCAATTGGATTTCATGAATCATATTCCTTTGATATCTCTTATGAGCCTTAAGATGAAATAACTTGGTTTTGGAGTCTCCTTCCCATAGCCAAGTCATGTGGTATTTGAGTCTCCAAAATTATTCTTCTTGCCTAGCTCTCACATGAATCTTGGAGAGAATGGAATCTCTCTCATATTTTAGTGTTTCTAGGAGGTGCTAGCTCTGAAAGCTCTTCTATTTCTCCCAACTTAAGAAGGAGTTGTTTAGAATTTTCATAATATGATGCAATTTAGTCCAACTTCTAAGATCAACTTTTAGCCCAAATTTTTTTATCTTCCATATATATTGAGCATTATGGAAGGGGCACCAAGATTTCCAACTAAAATCAAATTCCTTTGAAAATACATTCAAGTTAACTCAATTTGGGTTATATTTAAATGAAATTGGACCTAAATTTTTGTTGTTGCCACTATCCAAGAAAAATAGGCTTATGATTAGAGATTGTGCTTTGAATTATTTTGCTAGTAATTGAAGGAAAACATGTGAGAAAGTCTTCCTATACCAAGAATCCATCAATTTTTTAAGAAATAAAATGATTTATTTTCCTTCTATTAGTCCAAGTATAAAGACCTTTAAAAGGCTTGATGTCTTGAAGACCAACAAGAGAAATAATATCTTCCACATACTCCCTACAAGGATCTCTAATACTAGAGACACCTCTTTTTTTGAAGGGGAAGAGCACCAAATTAAAATATCTAGCTATGATCAAATTTCTTGGTTTACTTTATTCAATTTAGGAAAGAAATGAAAGCCAACATTGCTTCTTGGCAATTGGAGAGTTAGGGATATACACATTCAAATAAGTTAAAGAGAAACCTCCTACATCAAAGATAAGAGAAATCCAGTGTTTGCTTTGCTTGCCACCTATTTTGGATAAAATAGTTTTGTCCTATATTGTAATAATGCCACTAGAGGCTCCTTGGGAACAAAATAACATCAATTTTAGTGTCATTCCAAATAGATCTCCATACTTTAGAGACACCTTTTTTATATAGCATTATTTCTTGAATTACTGTTAAACAAGGGAAAAGGTCCTTTATTAGATCCTTGAGGTAGGTTTTATTTAGGGCCCCACCCAAACCTCTATAATTCCATGAGATAATTATATTATTTTGGTGGGTTTATCCCCTTTTAAGAGACCCTCCAGTGTAGCTTTAGTCTTAGCTGTAATATTTTTCTTTGCTTCTTCAATTCATATTTCTTGGTTAGATTTCTTGCTCGAATTAGAAGAGGATTGTGTTATAATAGGCTCAAGGAAAAATCCAAGAAGTATGATGTAATCCCTTAGCTCAATCTAGATTTATTTGGTTTTTCCTCAAAATGTTCTTCACTTGTCCTTTCTTGTAGATTTTTATATACCAAATTTGCATCAATAGAGGCTTGCTCATGGTTTCCTTCTTCATGTTCAAATTCATCTTAGAGATTTTTTCCTTGATTTGAGTTTAGATAATCATAACTATTAGAACTCTCAAGTGTTTTAGTAGGTTTGGACTTTTGGCTTCTACCCGTTCTATTCATATTCTTGGTTTGTGCTTTCTAAAAGCCTTCATTGTCATCTTGATCCTTCTTATTCTATGGTTTTTGGCTAACTAGAAAATATATAGTAAAGTGGCCATACTCATGGTAAGATAGACATTTGAAAGGTAAATCCTCATAATCTAAACCTATGTGTGGATCCAATTTAAAACCTTAATCCCAATAGCTTTAGGTAAGCCATTTTTCAGATTAACTTGAACATAAATATGAGCACAAGAAGCATTCAAATTTTTGGGAGGAATCCAATCAATAAACTTGCTAATCTTATTTTTAATGAGCTCTAGAGAGGGTTTATTCCAAATATGGAGAGGGAGAAAGGGAAATATTACCCAAATAGGAACTTCCTTGGGCATATCTACTTGAGGGTCAAAGTGGGTTGTCTAAAATTTAAAAAATAAGGCACTTGAGCCCATAAACCACTTTTTAAAAGTTGTTGGACTTGGCCAAAGTCCAATAAAATTTCCAACCAAGTCACGTTTAGATAGTGTAGCAACAGAATGAAGAATAATTTTTTAGGGCACTTCAACCATTGGAGTAGATTCTAGTCTAGGAACAAAGGCATTAGAGTTTGAAGAAGAAATAGGATGTAAGGGATTGGAGCCAACATAACCAAAGTTTACTTTTGGAGGTAACTTACTCTTGAGAAGGTTGATGCCCACCTCATCCAACACTAAATATGAAGAGGAGCCAAAAAGGAAGGTGAATAAGGGAGAAAATGAGAAGCAACAACCTTTCCCACCATGGAAAAATCCACTAAAAGCATAAAAATAGTGATAAATAGAAGTGGTATAGGGTTTGAATCAATAAATAGAAAACTCAAGAATAACTCAACCAAACCATACCCTCCAAGCAATAGACTCACAAAAATTTTCCATTGTGAAAAATAATTAATTTGACCCAAAACCAAAACAAAGACCTTGTCTAAGAAACTACAAGTAAAACCTCTAGAAGGGCGAGAACTCCCACACCATAAAATTATTTATATTAATTTAATTATAAAATATTTTTATATTTTACCATAAAAAATAAACAATGGTGGAACCCTTACTTGTTATCATAGTACCTCATCAGGGAAATATCATGCCCAACAATTAACCTCTTCTATAGATGGTTTGAAACCTCTGTGTTGGAGTTCCCAACAAGCAATGTAAAATTGAACCATGGCAACCCAATAGGAACCATGAGAACCCACCAACAAACAATCATTCACTTAAATCATAGCAACCCACCAACAAGCACCATGAAAATAAACCACAAAAACCCAACGAAGGTTTAAATTTACCCTTAGCATGAATCCTATAGTATTTTACCTTGTAATAATATTTATTCAATAATTACTTAATAGATCATATATATTAGTTAAAAAGAATAATCATTTTTTAGGGTAATATATATATTTATGAAATACATCCAAATATGACATTGATCTATCAAATATCTACAAATTAAAATATTATACCAAGTAGTTACTATTAATTCATAACCTCTAATAGAGGATCGTACTAGTTGAAATTCACAATATATTCTAGAAATATCCTAAAACATACATTCATCACAATCATATGCAAAAAAAAAAAGAGCAAAATAAATGAGCAAATTAGACAAAAAATAGAGAAATATATAAATGACACAAAAGAAAAAAATGAATAAGTGGTAGTGCCCATAGGCACCCTAATATCTCACATATCACAAATTGTTACAATGGATAAGTCATTGGGGGTACTTATAGTGATACCAAAATCCCAATTAGTAATTAACCTCAATCTAACATTAAGAGTACTTTGAAGTTAAATTACAATTATAATAAATTATACCCTTTAATAAAGGTTATCCATAAAGATGGATTAACCAATATCACTAATGGTGAATATAGAAAGGGTTCCCTTAGGCTTACATCAAGATGTGTGTAGGCTTACAAATATATGCTTCTAGAATTGCATAGAAAATGGTAGAAGGATTACATATCACTTTCCCATATGCTACATCATTAGTTCTCGTAAGTTCTTTTCCACACTTTTCACCTTGTACTAGTACCATTAGATGATACATACTTCTACACCCCCATAATATAAGTTGGGAGACCAAGGAGGGGAGACATTAGAGGTAACATCCCATCATAATGTATGATATAATGGGCCTCCACTTTTTCATTTTCATTCTTTTCTCCATCATTAGAAAGCTTGTGTCCATATATCAAGTATTCTATTTCAATATTCTTCAATATTTTTATGCAATTTTAATAGATTTTCCTTCCCTTTTGTAGTACTCACATGTGGTTGACTTATTAGAAACTTGAGACTTGCCCTTGGGCAATTGATCCTTAGATCCATTGATTTTATTTTCTTTAAATGAGTTTGTATAAGAGAGAGTTCCATAATTCTTCATTGCAATTTCATAATGGATAAGAAGTTTGAAAAGTCCTTAAAGAGAAATAGGTTGTGGCTCCTTGATAGTCATAGCATTCATATAAATAACCAAGCCAAATATATGAAAAGAAGTAAGATTAGAAATAATAGATATGGAATTCTCTTAATCACCTTTTACCTTACCTCTTGTTATGGCTAAGTTAGCTTTTAGGGATTTGATGTGAGATGTATAGACTTTGAAAATAACAAAATCTAAAATTTTGAGATTGGAAAGCTTTGTCTCTATTTTGTTAATTTCCTAGCACTTAATTTTCCATAGAGATCCTTTAACATTGTCCATACCTAAATAGGACCAGTCTTATTTCTAATATGAAAAACCGCATATGAATCGACTAACATGAAGAAGAGACCAAGGTCTTTTTTTTTTTATCAAGTTCATGATCACTAAGACCTTCTTCTATTTCATCATTAAATATTAACTAGATATTATTCCTTCTAAGTAACCCTATCATTTGAACTATCTAGGTGCTCTAATTTTTTACATTGAGATGGGTAACATATGCCAAAGAATACATCTCATACAAGATTCCACATAGAACTATAACATGTTTGTAATTTTATGTCACCACTACATAAATCTCAAAAAATTATATAATATAAAAAAGGGCTCCAAATGAATCCATATACAAAAGATATGGCCTCCAAAAGAGTGAATAGATTAACATTTAAATTAGAAAAAATAAAATGCTAAAATTTAGGAGGATATTCATCGAATCGGGTACTACCACTTGGCATAAAATAATTTATTATTGTCTACTTTAATCCAATGAATGATGGATTCACAACTTGATATATATATATATATATATATATATATATATATTTCTATTTAATAAAAATTAATGGTTTACACCAAGGGAATAACCTTAGAGGTTGCTCTTAAATTGAAGCATCTGATAGAGCTCTTTGGGAAGAAAAAGAGAAGTAATAAATAAATAAAATACCTTGAGTCACAAAGAAGTAAAGGTCAACATAAAAAATACTTTGAACCCATGACCTTGCTTGCAAGAAGGAGGTTGCCTACCATTCTAGCATGTACATGGTTGGAAATAGAAGTGGATCTATGCAATCAAGAATAGGATGTCCTAATTTTTGGGATATAATTGGACCTGATATTTTCTCCACAGTCAGAGAGTTTTAGTTCTCAAAATGTATTCATCGTGGCTTCAATTCGACTTTCATTTATATCATTCCAAAAATAGCCACTACCATATCCATGAATGAATTTAGGCCTATAAGTCTGTGTAATATGGTTTATAAAATCCTCACTAAAGCAATTACTTCTAGAATGAGGGATATCCTCCCTACCATTATTGATTCCAACCAAAGAATTTTTGTCCATGGTAGGTCCATCCTTGATGAACTTATAACCATTCATGAAGCCCTTCATTCTGCTCATCTTGCTAAAAAATCTACCTTTGTGCTGAAGTTGGATATGAATAAGGCTTTTGACAAAATCAATTAGGATTTTATAGTTGCCATCATTTTGAAGTTTGGTTTCCATCTTGAATGGGTTGAGTTCATCAAGGGGTGCATTTACACTTTATTGGTTCTCAGTTCTTTTTAATGGATCTACTGTAGTTTACTTTTCGAGTAGTAGGGGACTTCATAAAGGAGATCCCATATATCCATTGCTTTTCATAATAGCTTCTGAAGATTTAGGTAGAACTATCAAAGCAACCTGTAGGCTCAACCTCATTTCAGGTATCAAAGCTACCTCACAAACCAGACCAATCTCCCATTAAAAATTTATGGATGACACTATTATCTCCATGGTTGTGTCTGTGTTTGAGACTAAGGTTATTAAACATATATTGCTCCTTTATGAAGAGGTAGCTGGGCAAAAAATAAATTTCCATAAAAGGAAGATATATTTTATCAATACTCATGTCCAAAGGTGGATTAAGATATCTAGTATCCTTGAATACCCTATGTCATCCTTTTCTGCAACCTATTTGGGACTCCCTTGGTTTACAGGCATCCCTAATGCTTTAATTTGGAACAATGTAATTGAGATACTACATAAGAAACTTACTAGATGGAAAGGAAATCTTCTATCTCAATCTAGTAAGGTTACCCTTACCCAAGCATCTCTCCAAAGCATCCCTATATATTTCATGTCTGTATTCAAATTTCCAGTAGGATATTTTCATAATATTGAGTAAATCCAAAAGAACTTCTTATGGTATGGGTATGAAAACAAACATCCTTTCCACCTCGTTGCTTGGGACAAAGTTTACCAACCCAAATATTTCGGAGGGCTTGGACTCAAGAAGCTCCACCTCCTAAATTTAGCTCTTTTATCAAAATAGACATGGCACCTAATAACTAATATGAAGCCTAAATGGAACCTCATTGTTAGCTAAAAATATATGTAGGGCATAAATTTTCTCAACGCTTCACTTCCCTCCAAAGGATCTACCTTTTGGAAATCGATCTTGCAATCCAGGTTCCTTGTGGAAAGAGGTCTTAGGTGGAGATTAGATGATGGGAAACACATTGATTTCTGGAATGAAAAATAGCTTTTAGGAGAAATTGTAATAAATAATCATAATATTTTTGTTCTCAAAGGTTACATTAACATCATTTTTGGCCAAAAAGTTTCCAATTTCATTAGTATTCAGCATAACAAGGAAAATATGAAAAATCATCATTAGTCCAACCCATCCTGAGGAAGCTAAAGAAATACAAGTCCTAATAAAAACCATAGTCATTACTTTAGGAAGTCCTTGAGATTAGATCTTCTAGGAATTCACTGAAAGTGGGAATTTATTTGTCAAGTCAGCTTACCAGCTTCTTTTGATCCATGAAGAGTCATTAATCCCCTTCAGTATTATTTGATCAAAATACCTAATTTCCAAAATTACTCTTCTTGGGTGGCCATTCAGGAAAATATTCTTACTATTGACAACCTTCTCAAAAGAGGTCTACCCATTCCTAGCAAATATCTTCTTTGCTTGTTGGAATAGGAATCCCCCCACCACATCTTTCTTGCTTGTCCTTTCTCTTCATCCATCCTTAATAAAATTTTTGACTTCTTCCACATCCTTTGGGTTGAACCTTGCTCTATTTTTGATCTCTTCACCCAATTGTCAAACCCTTTTTGCAATATTCATCTCAAGTTGTTGTGGTAAATTTATCTTCATCATTATCTCTAGAAAGTCTGGTTGGAAAGAAACTTTAGAGCTTTTTCTAATATCATGCTAAGCCCAGACTATGTTTTGAATACATTTCTTTCCTTTACTACAGATAATGCTTCCCTATGTCCTCTATCATCCCTACCAACTTCCCACTTTGGGGGTTTCTTGAGCCTTTACCTTAATTTTCCTATTGTGGACAGTCATATGACTCCTCCCTCAAACCTAAGGGCTCATTTTAAATGGAATCCCTTTCCTTTAGGTTGGATCAAGATAAAATTTTATGTTATTTCCAAGGGAAAACTTGGAATGGCTAAATCTGGGGGTATCCTTAGAGATAGCAGTGGTAGGATCATCCTTGCTTTTGCTAAATTTTTGGGAAATCAAATGAACCAGGTTTTTGAAGCTAGAGCTTTGTGGTGTGGCATTATTCTGGCTAAAGAATATACTGACAAAATCATGGTCAAAGGGGACTCTATGACTATTATCAATTTTTTAAAAAATTCTAAACTTCCATCATAGAGGATAAGGAACTGCATTGACAAAGTTAGGTCCATCAATCAAACCTTTCAAGAAATTATTTTTCAGCATGCCTTCATAGAAAGCAATAGGACCGCTCACAAACTTACTAATATCGATGCCTACTCCATGAGTTTGACAACTTGGACAAATGGCCTTCCTTAGGAGTTGGATGTTGTCATGGAAAAATAAATATTATCTTCAATAGAGATAAATACTGATGCGGAGAAAGTTAGCCCTTGTCAAATCAGATAAATACTCATTGATTTTGTTTACTTTCCCATTGATTCCCATGCAACCTTGTTTCATGGTTCAATCAAATTTTTTAGGTTTTTCAACCTTAATCCTATGCCCACCACCTTTTAAGGAATCTCTTATCATGGGTTTTATCTATCTATTCACAACGTCATCATATCGTGCCTTGATGGCCTTCACTTTCTCATTATTCACTCTCTCCTATCCCCCATTGCCATCATGTATACCAACTTGATCACTGCCAAGCCTCCCACTTCTCTAATTTCCCCTTTCGCATACCCTCCATCCTCCTTCCATGTTTTCCCCTCCCCTTGTGTCTTACCCATTGTGTCCTTCTTCCAATATGCATTTTCCATCATGTGGGCATTTGGGTTGGATTACCACATGCTTCATATTTATGTTGTTTCATGTGCTCTCTGTCACAGTTACCTCAATGCATCCAAATTTTTCTATCCTTGATTGATTTGAAACCCTTGTTGAGATGATGGTTGATTTATTTCCACTTTTGAACCTATGGACGCACACTTTTATAGCTATATTATTTTAATTCATACCCATCTTTGTCCCTTCCAATTGCATTTCCATATCAGTTACCTTCCTATAACTATGAATTTCATTGAGCCATCATATGTTATTATGGATTTAATTGTAGAAGGTATCCTTTCTACCAAGGATTTCCTTCCATTTTTTTTAAATTTAAATAGGAGGATTCTAAAATCACTGTTGTGTTCATGGGATCTTGGGATAAATGTAGAGTGACAATTTTAAATAGGACATTTGATGTCGATATCAAAACTCTGGTTGAGCTCACTAGGCAATAGGCCAAAGGTAGATCAATATGTCGTGAAAAACATAACTGGTATGTCAATCTCAAGGAGATTAAGTATAAGAAACTGTGCAAAATATCTTGGATGTGAATGTATCAGGAGGAGCTCCCCTTACCACAAAATTGTATCATGAAGCCTATCATGGAGTTCATCATTATGGATAACCCTAATAAGGTCTTATTTAGCTTCCACTTCATGTTCTTAAACCACTTCCATGATGTCAATATGGTGAATCTACCTCGGTTTATTTTTAAATCCATTAGCTACACTATTGAACATATCCATAAGAAAAATTACACTAAATTGCATCCTCATCAGGGTTTGTTTAAAGTCTTGTACAACCATTGGTTGATCTACTGTCCTTAGGGTGTCATACCTCCTCCTCCTCCTAAAGCTAAATCTAGACCTATAAAGCCCAGTTCTTCCCTGACCACCCCTCAATATTTTGGTACTCCTATACTATCTACAAAAAATATCATGGTGGTTGAAATGATCTGTTTGCTGAGGAAAAGAGCTAGGAGCAAATCCCCCAAGCCTAAGCCAAGCAGTGTTCGCTCCTTTGCTCGTTTGAAGAAGATGGTCCAAAAAAGGCCATCCCTGATCATCGATTCTAAGGATGATGAGAAGGACATCCCAAACCAATGAATCCAGTAATTTATTATTAATTCCATATCCAATTGCATGGCTCAGATGGTCAACCTTCGTAATGCACTGAGTTTGTTTTTCTTCAAGAAATATTTTTTCGAGGATGGTGTTAACGCCCCTGCCAAGGATGTCAAGGTAGATGCTGCTCCTAATGAAGACAAAGGTGAGGATAAGGATGCTAACATGGAAATATCTAATGATGAGCTCCAATAAGTTAGAGTGAAACTGGATGAAGAAGCTTAGGGGTATCCTTTCTTGTGAGGTTTTGTTGAGGGCATCCTCTATGCCACCTACTGTGTCTTTTTTCTATATAAGGGCATAATCTATTTTATCTTACGATTTTGTTGGCTATGTTTCATGGAAAACCTTAGTGGTGTTTTTTGATTTTGAGGGATTGTATCCCGTTCTACTCCATTTTGGGTTCTTGGATGTTCTAGCTTGTTTCTCCTATTTGTAATCAAGTTTTGGGTCCCTGTTAAAACTCGTATTTTATAAAAAAATTCAACTAATAAAAAAATAATAGGATGTCCTACAATGAATGTGAGAGAGACACGTAAAAATAAGCTACTATAGTTTAATATTAGGATTTAAATTCTACAACACAACATACCAACCAATTCATCACTACTTTATTTTAACACCAAGAAGAAAAGAAACAAGTTGGTGATGCTCTAAAGGAGGAATTCATATGTTGTTTCTTCAATTCAAATGGGAACTTCACCACCAAATATTTGTACCTTCTTCCAAATTGTGTCACTTGTGAGTCAAGCCTACACTCTTGCCTCTATGAATGTCATGCAAAACCAATGCACCATCCTCATAGTCGAGGTTAGGCAAGGAGATAAAATAAAATATGACTTTTATCATTGATATGTAAAAAATGTAGGTCCATAGTACTACAATATTGAGGTTTATTAGAAGCAATTAAAATATCATACCATTTATTATTGGTTAATATTTGAGGAGTTAAATAGAGATTTCATCTAATATATAGCTATTCGAGGAGAGATATGTATGCCTTTCAATGTCATCCTTCTATCATGTGCCCTTCACAAATAGGAGGATGTGTTCCTTTTGCCAAAAAAATTGATAAATTGAACTTGTGGCCTATTTTGAGCAACTTATATTCCATACCACTACATCACTCTCCTCTTTGAGGACCAATGAGGTCATTGATCGCTTGGTAACTATTGAATTTGTAATATGATTAATGGCCAATAGTTAATATTATGTGATATATTGAATAATTCTAAGGGTATTCCATTATGTAATTTATTTATTATTTAATAATATTTTATCATGTAAGCTTAATGGGCCATGGTTGATATTTTTGTGGTTAAAACTCATTTAATATTTATAATTAAACTAAATCCCACTTGTTATGTCAATCCAGGTTAAAATTTATGGTGCTATTATAAGTTTTGGTATTTCTATAAATACACCCATCACACTCCTCATTTCTTATTAGAGTGTTATGCAATATTATCTATAAATAGTGATTATTTATGGTGCCTATGAGCACCCATCATATCTTTCTCTTTTTTATCCTTTTTTACAATTTTTGTATAATATTTGAGTGGATGAATTGCTTTTGTTCATTTCTAGAAAATACTCTGAATTATTTAATGGTATCAAAGTACATATGGAGCAACATTACGTGGTCACATAGGAAGCATCTTTAAAGCTCCCAATCCATATTTCATTTTTTAGGGTGATTTCATCTCCAATATTTTATAAGCTAGGTTTTGTATAAAATATATTATAAATCTCTTCTCTACTTAGTATCCTTATCTACGCTACCTGTATTAATTTTTTTTTGAGGGATTTTATGTGGAGTGCAAATTCAACTTGAATGTTTTAAAACTAGACTACCCATTTTCTTAGCAGCAGTCTAGGATCAAACATATAAAGTGTCATAGACTGACATTGAATTTTTTAAATACTATGAGCTTCAAAAAATATGTGAAATGTCATTAGACCACCCTACAAACCTATGATTAGAACTAGCCTTCCATCTAATATATCTTGCATCTATTCCCATTATCCATATAATTGGAAAAGTGTGTTATACTAAAGAATTTTCACCCAATTTTATTCATAGTTGAGGGAAATATTGATAGTGGGCGGTGACATGAGATATCTTGTATGGAATAATAGAGGCTTAACCCTATTTACCACTCTTTTTTGACCATAGATAAAACATTTACAATCCTCGGTGATCACATTTATAGAGGTAGTCAACCATCCATATCACCCACAAGTATTGGAGCAGTGGTAGATGAGTCTGTTGGCAAGTTTTTGAAAGGGTGCAGATGGGGGTTCAAATTTGGTTTTTTAAGTATAAGAAAATTGGCATCAAGGTAAAATATGCCTAGCTATTTTTGCTTCCATTTCCATGATATGGAAGGATGGCTAGCCCATTATTCTTAGGCCATCCACCATTGAGATATTGATATTTTGAACCTATTTCTCTCATCTACTTTGCTCTCTAGTCTTCTTTCACTTGATTTTTGGCCTATGTGGAGGATGACATGGCATCCAAAAGGAGAGATAAGATTTTTTTTATGTTTTTAAATCCTTTCAATCAATTAGAAAAAACCAATAGTGATCTGATGACTCAAAAGAGTTGAGGTAGAAAAAGTGGTTTGGAGCACTCCAATAAATCAAAGCTCATTAAGTGATAGGTCGAGAATATCTTCTACTTTTCTAAGGTTACAAAATTTATTTTTTGGGGTCCATTAGGAAAAATATTTGAAAGTCCATAAAGTTTGCATATAGAAGAATTTTGGGTCTTTTTTCAAATCATACAATTTTTTAAGCTCTATGCACAAGCACTATTATTTTATAGACTTGCTATGGTGTTAAGGGTTGGAATGTTTAATATGGACCACAAATCCCTAGTTAATCACCTTAAAGGAAAAATTATAGCATTTGCTAACCTTAAATGATCAAATTAGTATGAAGTAAGAACCTATGATGCATCTTTCAAGAGGATAAAGCAACTATTCTTGATGACAAAGCTTACCACCAAAAGGTAGAAGAGGCTCTAGGTTTTTTTTCCTTGCTGATTGAATCATAGTTGCTTTTCCATATAAACAAAGATAGTGACCCTATCAAGGTATGGTCAAATTTGCATGAAATATTTGGAAAAGGTAATACTATTGAAGTAAGTCTCTTAGAATTAGAGCTTTCTTCTCTTAAGCTACTTGAGTTTGATAATATTTAGGATTATATTATGAGATTCAAGGATTTAAGGGAAAATATTGAATCTTATAGAGAAAAAAAGGGATATGATGTAAAATGTGTTTATATTATCTTTTCTAATCCCCCCCCTCCTTTTATATGTTAAACCTAATGGTTCATTTGATTTCTATGTTCTTGGAATCTGAAAAGACTCTTATTCTTCATCAACTATTTTCTTTCCTATTACACTTTTATATTTCACTGTAAAAATATAGTGGTAAAACTCCTCAAATATTGGATTACTCAAAGGAATTCCAATCTAAGGAGGCTAAGACCCAAGGAACCATAGGTAAGGCTATGTATTCAAAGAAATTATAAGACCACTTGTGGGTAATATAAAAGGGAGGGACATCCAACAAATAATTGATTGCTGAAGCTACAAAATATTAAAGATAAGTTCTTGAAGCATCTTTCAGATGATGAAGTTGATTCATATGGTTCTACCTCAACTATAGAGGCCTACTAGAGAATCCATTATGGGGGTGAAAAATTATTGTTACTAATGTCTTCTATCCTTAGCCTCTCCATTAAGATTATGGAGGGTGTTGAATCTATAATATGATTCATGGCCAAGAGCTGACATTGTGCAATATATTGGATAGGCCTAAGGTAATTTCATTGTAAAATATATTTATTATTTTATAATATTTTATTATGCAATCCCAATGGGATATGGTTAAAATTTTTATGGTTAAACCTCATTTAATATTTGTAATTAACCTAAATCCCACTTTTTATATCGACTTAGGTTAAAATTTATGA
Source organism: Wollemia nobilis (assembly GCA_028583015.1). Classification (NCBI taxonomy): domain Eukaryota; kingdom Viridiplantae; phylum Streptophyta; class Pinopsida; order Araucariales; family Araucariaceae; genus Wollemia; species Wollemia nobilis. The sequence goes on from JAQPPZ010017060.1 coordinate 3,912,831, forward strand.
TGTAATTAGGGGTTTTGGTATTACTATAAATACCCCCCTCACACTCCTCATTTCTCATTGGAGTGTTGTGAAATATTATCTATGGATAGTGATTATTTATGGTTCCTAGAGGCATCCATCATATCTTTCTCTTTTTCATCATTTTTTATGCTTTCTGTGTAAGATTTGAGTGGATGAATTGCTTATGTTGTTTTTAGCAAATATTATGAATTTCATTAGTAAGTACTTTTGAAAGCACCAAAGAAAACACAACATGCATGCCATTCATATTATAACCAAAATATGGAATATATATAAAATATCCACCTTTTAAAATTTCAAAATTAGGAGAGAAACAAAGAGACTTTTAAGAAGCAAAAAAAATGGTACCAAATGGTAAAATTAGGATGAAAGTTGAACTAGAGATCCCTAAAATTTTGTAAGAAATCCACTGGAATAGATATTTTATCTGTATCTACCACCATTGTTATTGTACAAATGTTTTGTCATATTGAGTGAAGTTGCTTTGCTTTTGCTTTAATACCATGTTGGAATACACAATATTTTCCAAAAACATCCCAAAACATACATTCACCACATATGCAAAAAAATAAAGAGGAGTAAAATAAAGTAGTATATTAAAAAAAATAGAAAAAGAGATAAACAACATAAAATGAAAGAAGGAATAAGTGGTGGGTTCCTATAGGCACCCTAATATCTCATATACCATAAACTAATACAATATAATTAGGGATAATTTAAACTAAATCCCAATTAATAGTTAACCTCAAGTCGACATTGACTTGACTTTGAGGTTAAATAATAATAATAATAATAATAATAATAATAACTTGTAACCTTTAATCAAAGCTAACTATAAAGGCTAATTAATCATATCACTAAGGGTGAATACATGAAGGGTGGCCTTAGGTTTACATCAAGATGCTCATAGGCTTACACATAGATACCCACATGCTTACATAGAAAGTGCCCAAAGGCTTACATATAACTTGAAAATAGGCAACATCGTTAATACTCATAATAACTCATACACACTTTTGGCCTTGGCCTAATAAAATCAGATTACACATACTTCAACACCAGTGGATAAAAAATCTTTGTACTTATCATTATTATTATCCATTTTAATATTGTGCATTAAAGTAAATAAATAACCTTAATATTCATTATTTTTTGAGGAGGGGCATTCATGCCTCTAACACTCCTTGAAAGTACATTCATTTTTTTATTTTATTGCTTGGAGTATTAATTCATCCATTGCAACTCTCAAATGGATCAATTCTCAAATATCTTCTTCCTAAAAAAATAAAATAAAATGCTATCATTTCTTAATGGCTTAAAAAAATAGAAAATATAGTAAAACCTTGTTCATAAAACAATATAATGAACTAATAAAATATTACAAATGATAACATCCATTACATCATAATAAGTACATAATTATTTACATGGGAAACATTGGTCAAGGAGAAAACTCATGAAAAAAATCACTCCTAACTTATAAACGTCAAATATAAATACATAATAGTATGTAAAATAAAAAAAGAGTCTCCAATATAATGAGAGTATAATATACCTCATATAAACCAAATATCTCGAACACCTTTCTTTTCAATAGTAGAAAATACAACAATAATCTATGTTTATGATTTTTGAGTAATGAAGGAAGAGAAGGGGCATGAAATTTCAAGGTTATACCCTTTCCTCTCCAATCCTATTGAGATGACATTTTTTTATAATATTTTTAACATCCAAAAATTTTATTAAAGTAGGGATAAAGAAACATTACTTGGTCAGAAGCATCTTCAAAGCCCCCAATCCATATTTCATTTTTTAGGGTGATCTCTTCTCCAATATTTAATAAGTTAGGTTTTTTATAAAATATGTTATAGGTCTCTTCTCTACTTAGTATACTTAAATATGCTACATGTATGAGTGATTTTTTTAAGAGATATTATGTGGAGTGTAAATTCAATTTGAATTTTAAAACTAGACTACCCATTTGCTTAGCAACAGTCTAGGATCAAACATATAGGGTGTCATAAATTGACACTAATTTTTTAATACTATGAGCTTAAAAAAATATGTGAAATGTCATTAGACCACCCTATAAATCTATGAGTAGAATTAGCCTCACATATAAGAAATATTGCATCTATTCGCTGAAGAACACAAGCTTATACTGAGAGGGAGGGTGAACAGTATAGCACCCACTTTTTACTTTCTTTCTAAACAAATATCAATTGGTGTCCTTAATTGCAATATCAAAATATAGCAATGTGCATTAGTGACATAGATATCAATTGTAAGCAAGAGCACAAATAACCACACACAATTGAGACATAAGATTTAACGTGGTTCCCCCAATGTGGGGTACTCCACAATATAATCTCCTTATAATATTTCACAAAGAAATATAGATCCTTTTCCCAATATAAATGATTAATTTGATCTTCTCAAAGCTAAGATATCCACTAATCTACTGAGCAATGCAATTCACTGATCTCCTTAGCTAGGCAATCCACTAATCTGCTCAGGTAGGAAATTCACTGATCTACTCAGGTAGGCAATCTTGATCTACTTAGGTAGGCAATCCACTGATCTACTTAGTAAGACAATTCGTTGATCTACTTAGCTAGGTAATCCACTGATCTTCTCAGGTAGGCAATCCTGATCTACTCAGGTAGGTAATCCTAATCTGCTCAGGTAGGTAATCCACTAATTTGCTCAGCAAGAAAATCCTGATATGATCAGGTAGGCAATAGACTGATCTACTTTAGCAAACTCACCAAGAACTTACTCAAAATATGTCCACAAATCTATCCAAAAGCCTTCTCAAAGGATAAATCAATCATGCACAAAATCTACCACAAATATGTCTATAATTCTATCTAAAATCCTTCTCAAAGGCTCAATCAATCATGCAAAAAAGCTACCACAAATCTATCCAAAAATATATCCCAAAAGCCTTCTCAAGGGATCAATAAATCATGCACAAAAGCTATCACAAATCTATCTAGAAATCTATCCCAAAGGCCTTCTTAAAGGCTCAATCAATCATGCTCAAGTAGCACTCAAATCTCATCCACATATCTATGAAGGTAAGGGTCAATTATGAAATCAATAATGAATGGCAATGCACTCTACAATGGATGAAAACAGTGATCCACAATGATCTCAAATAAAATCAGAATATAGAATAGTTTGTTTCATGGAACTTGAAAAACCACTTCACACAATCACTTGACTAGGCTCAAAGAACTCTACTCAACCAATCACCACAAGGAACAACTCTTTCTCATAAACCCTAGTCCAAGCAATTATCAACCAACTCAAATATTTCCAAAAATGCTCAACCACAAATCTCACATAAAAATGATACTCATGTTGTTCTCTAACTCAAGTTCAAGTTCTTTGTACAATCAATGGGCTTCAACAACAATGCTTATAAAACATTCTTCACATAACAATGATACTCATATTCTTCTCAAACCCTATCTCAGGTTTTTCACACAACTAATGGCTTCAACAACAATGCTTATAAAACAAGGTTTAAACACAACTCTCAAACCAAAAAACCTTGAAGCATTTAACCAACCACTTTTGAAAAGGAAACCACAATCAATCCTTTTCTCTCAAATGATATTTCAAAAATCAACCACCATAAACAAAGTCAATGGAGAATATTGCTCATACCTTTTTTATGCCTTATTAGTTGTCCATTAAATCTACCACACTAAACAAAATTTCTTTTTCAAATTTCAATAAGGGTTAGAGATCATGATTAATAACACAACAATAATATCCAAATAACACCTTATTACTCCTACTCAATAAAATACATCATGTCCCCTCATGAAATAATTAATCCTCTTTGAAAAAGAACAAAGCAAACTTCACTTTTGAACCTCTTTACAAAATTAGAAATATCTCTTTACACACACCTTATTTCTCCTTCTAAGAAATTTAATCAAATATCCCTCGAAATAAGCTTTCCAATGATATATAATATGATATAATTCCAAAAATAAAATCACCATAAATCTCTCTTTTTCCTAAAGTGCATCATAACCCTTATTTCTCCTAGGGCAACTTTAGAAGAATAAAATATTAAAAAAATATTAACTTGCCTCTGTCCCTGACGGGATTCGATCCCTTGATGCTTCCTCGCTTAGTGCCTTAATCACGGTCAAGACACCATTTTGCCACATGCCCTAACGTGTTCAAAGGGGCACAAACCAAAATAAATACCTCAATACTCTGTGCCCTTCAAAAACTCAAAAACTCTTCGAGCATTTCAACACAACAAGCATCCTCGACGAGACTCGATCACAGGACCTCTTGCTTCTTACACAGTGCATGAACCACTATGCCAAATGTGCCTATGCGTTTGGTTATCCTCTGTGAACTATTCTTCAATGGACCCAAATTTCGTAAACCCTTCACATGCCTCTTTACACACGCTTCAACACACAGGCTCTTTTCGCATTACATTATCAATTTGAATGCATTCAAAAATTGAGGACAAGAATTTATCGAAACTTTTGGTGGCATATATGTATATATATATATATATATATATATATATATATATATATATATATATATATATATATATATATATATATATATATATATATATATATATATGTATATATACATATATATATATATATATATATATACATATACATATATATATATATATATACATATACATATATATATATACATATATATATATATATACATATATACATATACATATATATATATATATATGTATATGTATATATATATATGTATATGTATATATATATACATATACATATATATATATATATATATATATACATACATATATATATATATATATATATATATATATATATATATATATATATATATATACATATATATATTGCCTTTCCTCCTTTCTTTAGACGTCAGCGCTATTATTTTTAATATATGTCTTTCCTCATTTCTTTAGATGTCGACGCTATAATTTTATTTTTTATTTTAAAATTAAAATTTTAATTTTAAATAATTTAAAATTTAAACTAAATATTTAAAATTAAATATCTCCATCACCGGGGCACCTTTTTTGATGAAACAAAAATCCAACCTGGGTTTTAAGAAAAAACCCATTTCAAATCTGCCATCCATGGTTTTAAATAAAACCTTTTATTTTACTTGCCTTGGTTTTCAAAAAAACCCTATATATCCATGCTCTCCAAAATATCATAAATGATATATTATGAAGTGCTTTTGCCACCACAACTCAAATGTGATCAATGTGACATCAACGATCCATGTAACATCAATGACAACATAAAATAACTCAAATTTCCAACATTCCCATTATGCATATCATTGGAAAAGTATATTCTATTAAAGAATTTTCTCCCAAATTCATTCATAGTCAAGGGAAATGTGGATAGTGGGTGGTGACATGAGATATTTTGTAGGGAAAAATAGAGGCTTAAAAATTTTTTCCACTCTTTTTCTGACCATAGGGAGAGCATTTCCAATCCTCACTGATCACCTTTATATAGGTAGTCAACCATCCATAACACCCACAAGCATTGGAGCAGTGGCAGATGAGTGTTGGTAAGTTTTTAAAAGGGCACAAATGGGGGTTCAAATTTGGTATTTTAAGTATAAGAAAATTGGCATCAAGGTAAAATGTGTCTAGATATTTTTAATTCCATTTTCGTGATACGGAAGGATGGCTAGCCCATTATTCTTAGGCCATTCAACATTAAGAGATTGATAGTTTGAACCTATTTCTCGCCTCTGCTTTGCTCTCCATTCTTGTTTCACTTTAAGTTTGGCCTATGTGGAGGATGACAAGGCATACAAAAGGAGAGATAGGATTTTTTTATATATTTAAATCCTTTTAATTAATTAGACAAAAACAATAGTGATCTGCTGACTCAACAGAGTTGAGGTCGCAAAAGTGGGTTGGAGCACTCCAACAAATCAAATCTCATAAAGTGGTAGATCGAGAATGGCTTCTACTTTTCTAAGGTTATAGACTTTAATTTTATTTTTTTTTGGGATCTTAGGGAAACCTTTTAGAGTCCATAATGTTTGCATATAGAAGTATTTTAGGCCTCTTTTTTCAAATCATACTATTTTTTAAGCTCTATGCACTACCACTATTAGTTTGTAGATTTGATATGGTATTAAAGGTTGGATTGTTTAATATGGACCACAAATCCCTAGTTACTCACCTTAATGGAAAAAATTATAGTATTTGGTCAACTTAAATGATCAAATTGCTTTGAAGTAAGAAACTATGACACACCATTTAGGAGGATAAAGCAACTATTATTGATGATGAAGCTTGACACAAAAATGTAGAAGAGGCTCTTGTTTTGTTTTCCTTGTTGATTGAATCATAGTTGTTTTTCCATATCAAAGAAGACAATGACCCTATCAAGGTATGGTCAAAATTGCATGAACATTTTAGAAAATTTAATACTACTAAAGTAAGTCTCTTGGAATTAGAGCTTTATTCTCTTAAGCTAGTTGAGTTTGATAATATTTAGGATTATATTACGAGATTCAAGGATTTAAGACAAAAAATTGGATCTTCTAGAGGGAAAAATATATATGATGTAAAATATATTAATATTATCTCTTCTAATATCTCCCCACCTTTTAGATGTTAAACCTAATGGTTCATACGATTTCTATGTTCTTGGAATCTGAAAAGACTCTTATTCTTCATCAACTTTTTCTATCCTGATACACTTTTAGATTGCAATGTAAAACTATGATGGTGGAACTCCTAAAATATAGATTTACTCAAAGGAATTCTAATCTATAGAGGCTAAGACCCAAGGTTCCATTGGTAAGGCTATGTATTCAAATAAATCAAATACCCCTTGTGGGTACTATAAAAGGAAGGGATATCCAACAAAGAATTGATTGCTGAAGCTATAGAAGATTGAAGATAAGTTCTTGAAACAAGGTGGACATATTTCAGATGATGAAGTTGATTCATATGGTTCTACCTCAACTATAGAGGCCTGCTAGAGAATCCATTATGGGGGTGAAATATTATTGTTACTAATGTCTTCTCTCCTTGGACCCTCCATTAAGATTATGAAAAGTGTTGAATTTGTAATCTAATTCATGGACTATAGTTGACATCGTGTAATATATTGGGTAGGCCTAAGGGAATTTCATTGTAAAATGTATTTATTATTTTGTAATATTTTATTATGCAAGCCCAATGGGCTATGGTTAACATTTTTATGGTTAAACCTCATTTAATATTTGTAATCAATCTAAATCTCACTCGTTATGTGGGCTTAGGTTAAACTTTATGATATTATTAGGGGTTTTGGTATTACTATAAATACCCCTCACACTCCTCATTTCTCATTTGAGTGTTGTGCAATATTATCTATGGATAGTGATTATTTCATATCTTTCTCTTTTTCATCATTTTTTATGCTTTCTATGTAATATTTGAGTGGATGAATTGCTTATGTTATTTTGGTAAATATTATGAATTCTATTAGTAAGTACTTTTGAAAGCACCAAATAAAACACAACATGCATGTCATTCATATTCTCACCAAAATATGGAATATTACATAGAATATCCACCTTTTTAAAATTTTGAAATTAGGAGAGAAATAAGGAGACTTTTAATAGGTAATAAAATGGTACCAAATGGTAAAAATTAGATGAAATTTGAACTAGGAGTTCCCTAAAATTTTGCAAGAAATCCACTGGAATAGATATTTTATCTATATCTACCACCATTGTCCTTGTAAAATATTTTTGTGATATTGAGGGAAGTTACTTTGCTTTGGATTTGATACCATGTTGGAATACACAATATTTTTCAAAAAGATCCTAAAATATACATTTAGCATATATGCAAAAAAATAAAGAGAAAAATAAAGCAGTATATTAAAAAAATAGAAAAAGAGATAAACAACATGAAAGGAAAGAAGGAATAAGGGGTGGGTGCCTATAGGCACCCTAATATCTCATATATCATAAACTAATACAATGTCATCAGGGATCATTTAAACCAAATTCCAATTAATAGTTAACCTCAAGTCGGCCTTAAGTTGACTTTAGGTTAAGTAATAATAATAATACTAATAATAATAAATTTAACCTTTAATAAAGGTTAACCATATCAATGAGGATAAATACATAAAGGGTGGCTTTAGGTTTACATCAAGATACTTGTAGGCTTAAACATAGATACCCATAGGATTACATAGAAAGTGCCCAAAGTCTTACATATAACTTGAAAATAGGCTACATCATTAATACTCATAATAACTTATCCACACTTTTGGCCTTGGCCTAATAAAATTATATTACACATACTTCAACACTAGTGGATCAGAAAATACTGACCATTATTATTATCCATTTTAATATTGTGTATTAAAATAAATAAATGACCTTAATATTCATTAATTTTTTTGAGGGGTATTCATACCTCTAAAAATCCTTGAAACTATATATTTTTTTCATTTTATTGCTTGGAGTATTAATTCATCCATTGCAACTCTCAAATGGATTAATTCTCAAATATCTTCTTCCAATAAAATTAAAACAAAATGCTATTATTTCTTAATGGCTGAAAAAAATGGAAAATATAGTAAAACCTTGTTCATAAAATAAGATAATAATAAAATATTAAAAATGATAACATCCATTACATCATAATAAGGACATAATGATTTATATGGGAAACATTGGTCAAGAGAAAAACTCATGAAAAACATTACTCATAACTTATAATCCTCAAATATAAATACATGATAGTATGTAAAATAAGAAAACAGACTCCAATATAATGAGAGTAGAATATACCTCATATAAACCAAATATCTCAAAAACCCTTATTTTCAATAGTAGAAAATACAACAATAATCTATGTTTAGGATTTTTGAGTAATGAAGGAAGAGAAGGGGCATGAAATTTCAAGGTTATACCCTTTCCTCTCCAACTCCTATTGCAATGACCATTTTTATAATATTTTTAACATCCAAAAATGGATTTTCTATTTGACTTAGTATTCAACCTAAGATCATACTTTATTAATAAGAGAATTTTAACATTCCAAAATATCATCTAAAAGAAATAAATTTGATTATGTTTAGGTAAAATTATTTGAAGTCATGTATCTTGGTAATTAATTTTAAATCTAGCCATAAAACTCTTCAAGACTAGTCTCAAAATTTATTTTAAATTAAAAATAAAACATGTTGTCAAAAGTGAGTCTCTTGACGTACATAACAATTAATATCAACATTATAATGATTCCTTCCATGAAATGGTAAAAGGCATCAACAAAATCCAATCTTATATGATCTTCACTTGGTCCTTATATATTGACCAAAACTTTCATTATATTTCAATAGACAACAATATCAAATAGCAAAAATTATTCCTATTTGTTTGGACCATATATGGCATAATACTAGAGTTTGTACATCCATAATAAAAGTGGATGATACAAAATTCTATCAGTAATGTAACAATGATGTGTCAAAGTGCTTCCTCTTTAGTGAAATTCGTTTAGCATAAGTATACTATAAAAAAGAGAAAAATGATAGTACAATAACCATGATCTAATACAAATCTTCTTGCTTAGGTGTTTGAACATGTAATCTTCACTGGGATACACCTATATTTATAAGTTGAAATATATATATACACTTCCTTGGTTATTTGGACACATGTTATTTGACACTCTGTATAGGTAATTTATGTCTTCCTTAGTAATATGTCATCTTGTCATTTATTCAAATTTGAACCTTTGTACCCAAGACATATATGTACATCATATTCTAGTATCAATCCCCTTTGATGGTGACCATTATTTAATCAAGTGTTAATTACCTAATGATATTATTATCAATTTACATGTATTCCTAGTTATCTAAGTTAATATTTTTGTTAATCATAGAATTACCATATTTATCATTTGTGGAAATTTTATTTCTAAGAAAATAGCATTCACATTTGATAAAGGGAAAGTTAGGGTGAAGGGTTTGGAATTAACCATTTTCACTCCCCTTATTTTAAAGGTCTTGGGTCTTCCAATAGCTAGTGAGTGTGTTAACAGGAAGAAACACTCCCTTGCAAAAGATCTTAAGCAATTCAATGGCAAAGGAGAGCATCTATTAAAATGTCAAAATGGATATCTTTTTCAATCTCTAAAGGCACCATGGGTGCAGAGAACAATATTCTCTCTAGAATAATAATAAACAAAAACTCAGAAATACAATGCAATTATCATGGAATAAATCATATATGCAATAGGAACCGAAATTCACAATTAAATCAATAAGTAGTCAATGATTCGCCACTCTGGGTGGGCACATCCCTACCTTGAAGGCCTTAAGAATATTGCAGATGGAAGGATAAATAAATAATGATAGATGATTTTAAAACAAAACAATTGGACACTATAAATAATAATCAAATGAAATATTTCATAATATAGTCGATGGCTATATTATGTTTGGTATGTAACATGACTCCCCTCCTTAGAAAGCTTTGTCCTCAAAGCTGGAAATGACTGGAAGATACTTTTAGATTCCCAGGTTGCATCTTCTTCAGGTAAATCCTGCCACTTGATGAGAAATTCTTGGATGTGACGAGATCTTAGTCTACGTGTTCTAGTTTGTAACACTGCTTCTGGTTGTAGATAGATACGCCCTTCTTCATCCAACACTGGTAATTCTGACTGAGATTGTACTTTTTGGCCAATCACCTTTTTGAGATAGGAGACATGAAACATTGGGTGTATGCGAGAAGATTGGGGTAACTCCAGTTGATATGCTACCTCCCCAATGCGATGCACAATTCTATAAGGACCATAGAATCGTGGTGCCAACTTCTGACTAGATTTGAGCTTCAATGATAGCTGCTTGTAGGGTTGAAGATGTAAGAATACCATATCACCAATATTGAATGCTCTTTCTGAATGTTGCTTGTCCTGTTGTTGCTTCATACGATTTTGTGCTTGGACCAAATTATCTTTCAAGATAGTGAGCATTGCTTGTCGCTTCTGTAACCAATCATCGACTTGGGCCACTTTGGAAGATCCTGGTACATAATATGCTATTGTTGGTGGCTTCGTTCCATATAATGCTTCAAAAGGAGACATCTTAGTGGAAGAATGGTAAGAAGTATTGTACCACCACTCTGCCAATGACAACCATTGACTCCATTGATATTGTTTATCTTGTACAAAACATCTCAGGTAAGTACCCAAACATTTGTTAACCACCTCTGTTTGACCATCTGTTTGTGGATGGTATGCTGAAGACATGTTTAATTTGGTACCACTAAGTCGAAACAATTCTTTCCAAAAATTACTAGTAAAAATAGGATCTCTATCACTTACAATATTTTTGGGCATCCCGTGCAATTTAAAAATTGAATCCATAAATACCTTGGCCACTTTGCTTGCTGAAAATGGGTGTTGCAAGGCCTGGAAATGAGCATATTTGGAAAGGCGATCAACTACCACAAAAATTACTGTTTTACCTTCTGACTTAGGAAGTCCTTCAATAAAATCCATGGATATATGTTCCCACTGATGATCTGGAATAGGTAATGGTTGAAGCAAACCTGGTGACTTGACTATTTCACCCTTATTGTGTTGGCATACTTCACACTCACTACCCATTGCTTGACCTCTATTTTTAACCCTTTCCAACAAAAGGATTGTTTAACCCGCATGTAGGTTTTTAGAAACCCTGAATGTCCTGCTGATGGAGAAGCATGTGACTCCTCTAGAATTTGTGATTTAAGTGGTGAGTTGTGGGGGATGTAAATGCGATTCTTCTTACGTAATATTTGGTCATCATATGTGAAAAGAGGGTATTTAGAGGAACCCCTAGACAATTCCTGAATTATTTGAGTTGTTTCACTGTTGGACAACCATTCTTCCTGCAACTGAGACACCCATTGTGAACATGGTCCTGAAATGGCATTAATGACTACTTCATCTTCGTATTTTCTAGATAATGCATCAGCTGCCACATTTTCTTTACCTTTCTTATATTCAATCACAAAATCATATCCCAACAATTTAGTCAACCACTTATTTTGTTCGGGATAAGAAAACCTTTGTTCTAGAAAATGCTTGAGACTGTTGTGATCGGTTTTAATAATAAAACGACTATTGATTAAGTAATGCCTCCATTTTTCCACTGCGTGTAGAATAGCCAACATTTCTTTTTCATAGGTAGATCTACCCAAATTCTTCCTTGAAAGTTGTTTACTTTCAAATGCCAAGGGATGACCCTCCTGCATTAGTACTGCACCAATACCTGTTCCTGAGGCATCGCATTCAATGACAAATGGTTTTTGAAAATCTGGAGTGGCCAAAACTGGAGTCGTACACATTGCCTCCTTGAGAGCCTCGAAGGCTTTGGTAGCTACTTTTGACCATTGAAAAGCATCCTTCTTGGTGAGGGTCATGAGAGGACCCACAATTTTACCATAGTTACGCATAAATTTGCGGTAATAGCCAATGAGACCCAAAAAACCATGAAGTTTCTTGATGGTTTTAGGCAAAGGCCAATCTTGTATTGCCTTAATCTTATTGGGATCCACCTTAACACCTTCCTGAGATACTATATGACCGAGGTACTCAACTTCTTGAACACCAAAGGAGCATTTGGATCTTTTGACAAATAAATTTTCCTTGTGTAGGATATGGAAGACTCTGTCCACATGTGATAAGTGATCCTTCCAAGATTTACTATAGATGAGTATGTCATCAAAGAAGACTAGGACAAATTTACGAAGAAATGGATGAAACACCTGATTCATGAGACTTTGGAATGTAGATGGAGCATTAGTGAGACCAAAGGGCATGACCAAGAATTCATAATGACCTTCATGAGTTTGAAAGGCTATTTTGGGAATATCCTCTTCCCTAACTCGGATTTGGTGAAACCCTGAGCGTAAGTCCAATTTGGTGAAGAATTTGGCACCATGTAGCTCATCTAGTAAATCATCAATGATAGGAATAGGAAACTTATCTTTGATTGTGATTTTATTGAGAGGACGAAAATCTGGACACATACGCCAAGAATTATCTTTTCGACGAGCTAAGACGACAGGTGAGGAATAAGGACTAGTACTATGACGGATGACACCATGGTCTAATAGTTCTTGGACAATCTTCTCAATTTCTATTTTTTGGGGTTGGGGATATCGATAAGGACGACCATTGGGTGGAAGACTTCCTGGCACAAGATGGATAGCATGGTCATGAGATCTTTTGGGGGGTAGGCCTTTGGGTTCTTGAAAAACCTCCTCATAGTTAGCCACAATGTTTTGGAGATCTTCCTCTTTGATTTCTGGCATATCTTGTTCTAACTTTTCAATGCAATTGATTCGAGCTATGAATCCCCCACCATATTTTCTTAATATATTTTCCATGCTATGTGAACTTACAACTTTTGATGGAGGTGTGGGTAGTCCTTGAAGACGAATGGTCCTCCCATTGGCTTGCCATTCCACAAAGTGATGTTTGTGATTAAAACCCACGGTGGTTTCCAATTGTTCCATCCATGCAACGCCTAAAATAACTTCTGAATTTCCTAATTCCATAACAAAAAGAGGACCTTGCCAAGTATACGTACCCATTTGTAAGGAAACAGAAGATGTCTTACCTAGACATTGAGAAATCTCCCTGCTTGTAGTTTTGACTTGAAACCGATCTTGACTAGAAGAGAAAACATGCAAACCCAATGTCCTTGCAAGTTTTGCATCAATGAAGTTGTGAGTACTTCCTAAATCAATTAATACTATCACCCTCTATTTCTGAATGAAACCTGCCACCTTGATTGTATGGTGAGAGGATAACCCCATAAGAGCATGTACTAAAATAGTCATGGTATCCTCCTCAGCGACAACTTCCTCGTGTTCATTTTGGTCCTCAACTGGGAGATCCTCAGGTGCGCCATACTCCTCTATTTCTTCTTCTTCCTTGTCTGCATATTCAATCTAAAAGTTTTGTCGTGTTGTACATGCTTGATATTTTAGATGATGATTGTGACATTTGTAGCAAAAGTACCGTGATGGTGGATCATTTCTGCGGAAAGAGTTGTTGCGGAATTGAGGTCGCCCATATGAATCACGTCGAGTGGATGGGCCTACGTGCGCCTTTGTCTCCGCCAAATCAGCAATCCTTATACACTCATCCAACTTGGATGGATTTTGTAAATCCACTTCAACTTTAATATGTGCTTTTAATCCATTTCGAAAAGCCGCTACTACCACGTCCTGTTGTAGGTCTTGTGCATAGTGAAGCATACTGGTGAATTCTGAGATATAGTCCCCTACTGATCCTGTTTGCTTAAGTGACAACAATCGTACTATGTATGAACCTGTGGAACCTTTGTCGAATCTATGAAGAAAGGCTTTTCTAAAATTATCCCAAAATAAGGCATAATGGGGATCCTCACGTTTATACCATGTAAACCATTGATAAGCTTCAGTGTCGAATTTGGTTGCTGCAAAAGGGACTTTTTCCCCTTCCTGGAATTTGTAGAATTCTAAGATGCCTTCCATTTTGGCAATCCACCCACGTGGATCCTGGCCTTCAAAGGTAGGCATGTCAACGCATGGATAATTGACTCCAGTAGGACCTCTTGGTTGGGAGTGAACATTGTTTCTATCTTGTTCCTCGTTACTCCTCTATCGCTGGTTGTTATTTTGATAAGGTCTGTTAGAACCTCTTTGTTGCTCCAAATTTTCTTCATTACCCCCATCCTCAATATTTTGGTGACCATTGTGATTTAGGGACTGACTATTTTGACCTCTATGGTGTGTATAGTCGTCATAGTAGACGTCCGTACTCTAGTGATTGGAACTAGGAGGATTTGGTTGGGGCTGTTTCCTAGATGCGTTGAAGCTTGCAGTCATCATCTGAAGATTTACTATTAAATCTCTTAACACATCATCATTGACCAATGGACGATTACTTTCTACTTGAGTGAGGTTTTCTTGTGAGGAATCTGGAGAGGTATTGGATGCCATTGGGCTGACCACTGGATGACTTGGATTATAACTATTAATTCCGAAAGGAGAAGGAGAATTTTTTGTACCTTGGCTTCGACGAGATCTTCTTGCATTGTTGTTGGGAGTCTTTGAGCTTGATAGGTGACCATCAGATCCTTTGGTCCAACTTTTTCTCATGCACTTTCCAAAATCTCCTGCTTAGCAACTTTTAAACTTTGATTTCTACAAAATTTGGCAAAAATTTGTATTCCACTTCAACTGTTGCTCCAACTATGATGTATATTTGAAATTTGGGTTTTCCTCTTAGCAAATTTCAATAATTTTTCAAGGTGACGACAATTTTTTTCAGCAATTATTGACTTGACAACTTTTTCAGCAACTTTTCAAATTCACAACAATTTTTTGATTTGATAACTTTTCAACTTGACCGTAAAGTTGATAGCAATTTATGATTGACAAATTTTACTTTGACACGAAAACCACTCAAGACAAGAGAGGGAAATAGAAATGGACAGCTCGGATGATACATGTATGAAGGCATGATAGGACACGACATAGTTAAACAATAATAATGAAAGACAAAACACAACTAAGAAATAAAGATGAATAACATGATATGAGGACAACATGACATGACCGACGTGGACACGACACGTAAGGGACGTGGCAAGACTAGGAGAGAACTCGAGACACAATGCAACAACAAACACAACTCACGATGATTGGACATGACAAGACCTGACCACCAGACATGAAATAACTGATGACATGCAGGCAAGCGATAGTTTTTGTGAAACCAATTTATACATGTGACACCATTTATTCACAAGGCCTTCAATGCGGGAACGTGCCCACCCATAGTGGCACTTTCAGTGTCCTATAATCATTGTTATGTGGTGTTTTTTTTTCTTGGCATCATTGATTACACTCAGAAGTGCCAAAGGAAGTTACTTTTATTTTTTATCTTGTAAATTTGGCTCGGGTGTCGTTTCACGTCCATTTTGCTATCGTGTTGCGTCCTAAAAATATTTTGTGCACACGGATGTTTATTTTCGTGATGGACCACCTCTTGGAAGAATACCTCTCAGGCCATATAGGAAAGTCTAAATCTAATACCACATGCAGAGAACAATATTCTCTCTATAATAATAATAAACAAAAACTTAGGAATACAATGGAATTATCATGAAATCAATCATATATGCAATAGGAACCAAAATCTAAAATTAAATCAATAAGCAACAAATGATTCACCACTTTGGGTGGCAAAATCCTCGAATTGAAGGCCTTGCAAATATCTTGGATGAAAGGATAAATAAAGAATGATAGATGATTTTAAAACAAAACAATTGGACTTATATAAATAATAATCAAATTAAATATTTCATAATATAGTCGATGGCTATATTATGTTTGGTATGTAACAATGGGATAGGTTTATGTTGGTGGTGATGCAATACTTCACTTTGGATAGTCAAAACACAATTGTGTAAAGCTTTCACTTTGCCTTCTTAAATCACCTACAATAGAAAATAATGATGAATTTATAGGCGTTTCTATTTAAATATTTGGAAAAAATGGTGTCACACGTGTAAATTGATAACTATTCCAACCCTCTCCATCAAGGACTTATGAAAGTGTAATTTGAACACATGGCCAAACATGGGGATAAAGTGGCTTTTAATAATCTAGGCTTGTTCAAGAATCATCATGAGGTGAACCTAAAAGAAAAGTTGTCAGAGAAGTCAGAGAGTAAGGAGCCCAAAACTCCAACCTCAATCTCCTCGGATCATTCGACTAAAGAAAATAAAGTTTCCTTAGAGGAGGATAAGGTAGAGCTTCTGGAAGACCCAATGATGAATATTGAGAACCAAAATACCCTCAAAGAAAAGAAGAAATTAGTTTGAAAATCAAAATGCATAAGGTCCAAAATCATTAAGGCTGAGCAGCCTACGCAAGTCATCCTAGATTTTGAGAGTTTGGAGGAATCTACTCCAATTCTCTGAAAGAAACCAAGGAAAAATATTGGAACCCTTGTTGGAAAAGGAAAAGAACCTTTGAGGTCTCAGGATCCCATCAAAACTCCTAAAAATATGATGAAAACAATGAATGATCTCCTTAGATCCCTGAGTAAGTCTATAAAAAAGATTGATATATGTTTAGTAAATCACATGGATGATGAGGTATTTTAATAATAACAACTCTTAGGAGGAAATGGAGCCGTTTGAAATCAAAATGGAATTATTGGATTGGTTGGGTTTCTTCCAGTCCTACTGTTCTTTGTATTTTCTACTCTAGTGGTCCCTTGGGATAAGCCCTCTTTTTTTTCCTTGTGGTCCTTTAGTTAGGTATTTTTTCTCTTTGGTTTGTCTTATGTTTTCATTATATTTGGGCTTCTTCTTGATGCCCTATTTGTAAATTTTTAACAGGTTTGGGGACCCTTTCAAAACCCCTTATTTGTCCATCTAATAAAAAAATATTGTGGAAATTTTAGGACATGATATGAAATAATTAAATTATATGTATTAAAAGTGATAGAGAAACATTTATTATTAATTATATATGAGATATTTTAGGTTGCTAGGTTGATATTTAAGCTACCTAACATTATAAATATATATTTTTATTAGTTTGACTTTTTTTTTTACTAATAATTATAGTTTATCCTACATCCTAGTTTTTATTAAAGCATGAGGGTTAAGATTGAGTTGGAGGCCAGAGGGATAATTTAAACCTCTAGTATTAGGAGCATTAGGATTGGGGTTCAAGTTAGAATATGGGGGTACTTTAAACCTCTAGTATCTTAGTGGATTATGTTTAGGCTTATAATAAATAGTTTGACATTAAAGTGTTTAAAATTTATATTTCACATTGCAATGTCATACTTTGTATTAGGATGACACCATAAAGTAGACTTTAATATAAATATATTGCATTGGATATCACATCAATATAATGATAGAAATTCTATCTAGTTCTAGCAAGGTTTTTCAATGTTACTAGATTAGTCAAGAGAATGTCACGATTTCATTTTTTGAACATAGAAGAAAATTTGCACTTATATAGTAGTAACATAATGCTTGAAATTTTACCTAGCACTAATTAGGCACTAGAATGGTGTATTTTAAAGGATAAATTGATGTTACACAAAACTACATAGCACCAATGTAGCATCATACTAGTGCCACATTAAGCCTTAAACCTTAACATAAGAAAAAAAAAGGAAAAATAGGGTCATATTTAGAAAATTTCACTTTTTATTCTATTTTAAGAAAAAAGAGAAGGATTAAATTAGAAAGAATGATATATTGAAGAGATGGTTTTTAATAGATGAAAGTATATATATATATATAAGAAATAATATGGAGGTAAGATCAAAGAGAAGACAAATAGGAGAAGGAAGCAACAAAGGAGTAGATCAAAATCTTTAGAAGAAGCAAGTATTCTTAGTTTATTTATTAGAATATTTTGAATAATATATCCAATATTTTTACCCTTTAATCTCATTACATGCTTATAGTGTGAACTAGGAGCAATTGCAAGCTAGGAGTGAACATGATGCAGGAGCAAGTAAGAAGTATGATTAGGAAGCAAGAAGCATGAGCAGGAGATAGAAAGCAAAGTGTGATTAAGGAGCAAGTGTCACTTCTTCTTGTTCTAGATCTTAGGAGAAACTCAAAAACTAAAGGATTCATATGAAGAAAATCTAAGTAACATGAAAATAAATATGTTTTTTAAAATCGTTACTAAAAGTAAGGATTCATTAGTCAAAATTATGGGTTCCCTAGTTAACAATAAGAGGAAAAGCAAATCTATGGCAAACCCTATCTAGGTAGCAAATACTACATTAAAACTAATTATCAAGGATGAGATCATTGAGAACGATTTAATGGTTCTTAAAACTAGAGGGATAATAGGTAAGTTTCATGGATACTGTTCAAGTTTTTTTAAGATTCAAAATTCAATCAAGTGAAAGTGGCAATTGAATTCAAATTACTCCACGACTTTTCTTCCAAAATATTTTTTCTCATTATCTTCTCTATTTGAGAAATAAGGAATAAAATAATGGATGGAGGACCTTGGTTTAGGGGTAAATATACATAAAATTTAAGACCATGGAGTGATATATTTTTATGGATAAAGAGACTATTAAAAGTATTTTAGTGTGGATTAGGCTTTTTGGAGTTCCTTATCAACTCATCAATAAGGATATTTTGAATAATATTGATAATACTCTAGTCAAGTTCATCCAAGAGAGACCAACTACTAAGGAGAGAAGGTATGCTATATACACTCAAATATGTGTTGCCATGGATATTTAAAAACCTTTACCATAATCCATTGGTATTAAATTTTAATAAAGAGAAACAAATCAACAAGTGGATTATGAAAACATTGTATTTCAATATCACAAATGTTATGAAATTAGACACATGACAAGAGATTGAAAAGTTAAAATCATGGAGAAAGAGATAGAAAATTTTGGGTATGAGGGTCACTTTAATATGAAACAATAAGATCATATCATAGGAGAATCTAGGTTAAATTCAAGGATTTTCCACTCCTAATAAAATGACAAAACATTAGATGGAAAAGGCCATTGTAATTCACTTGAATCAATCTTTAGAAGAAAAAATGATACAAGGGTTGAGGAATTACAATGCATAAGTTCAAACACATAAAGAGTTAAAGGTGAGAAATAATATGGGGAGGCAATTTTAAATTAAATGAGGTGAAGGAGGTCAAGCTTAATCCAAGTAAATCATCTTCATTTTTCTCAAGTAGGATAAATTTTTCTCCTTGTACTAAAAATAAAAATAGTAGAGAGTGTATTTGTTGCACTTTAGGATTTCAAGAGTAGAATAATAAAGAAAAGCACACAAAGTATATCCAAAGAAATTTAGGTTTTTTAGGGAAACGTATGAAATTAATGACTATGGAGGATCACCTATGCACTTAAGGGTTTCTAGGGAAACATAAAAAATAAAGTGCTCATGATGTCATTCCTTGCACTGTAGATTCTTTAGGGCAACATAAATATATAGAAGATAAGTCTCATTATGAACAATATGAATTAATAAAAGAGGATTTTGAAGATAAGAGTGTTGGTGGGAATGGAAAAAGGAGAGGAAGACCATCAAAGAATGAACAAAAAAAAAAAAACTCAAAGGAAAATTTATTTGGGAAGCCAAATTAAAATATCATAAATGTTAACAAGAAGTGAGGCTAAGCCCTTTAATAAAAATAAAAAGTGATAATGATGAAAATTATATCATAGAATATTAGGGATATGAATAAGACCCCTAAAAAAGAGTTTTTAAGGAATTGATAAGTTGTTATAGTCCTAAGTTTATTTTAATACAAGAAATAAAATTAAGTGGTGAGTAATGTAAGGATGCTTTAAACAAGATTTGAAATATGGGTGATTTTCTACCAATATTTTCTACAAGAGATTTAGGCAGTATTCCAACAATATGGGACACATGCAAATGGGATGGGAAATTATTAGAAGCAAAAAGTGATTGGGTTGTTGGACTATTTTGCAAGAAATAGGAAAACATCAAAATTAGGGTTATAAATGTATATGCTTCAACTATAGTTACTCCTCATGAAATATGAAAGGAACTTAGCATATTTTTTTCAGATACAATGATGATTCATTATGATCTATGGATTCTTGGGGGTGATTTCAACACTATTCTATATCCTTTGGAAAATAAGGGTGGTATTCCATGATGGTCTAAATCAATGTAAGATTTTACTTCATGTTAGTCCTTCAAGTTTTCAATATACATGGGGTAATAGATGTATTGGGAAGATTCGTTTAGTAGAAATATTAGATAGATTCTTGTTATCTAATAAATGGTTGCAAAAAAAGTAGACAATATCTTAAGATATTTATTATGAGTAGGATCAGATCACAAGCCCATTATTTTGACTTGTAATTTACCCAATAGTTGTCATCCAAAGCCATTTTGCTTCCAATCTATGTTCCTCCAAGACCTTGATTTCTTCCAGATAGTTGTGTTATGGTGGGATGAATTAAAATTTGAAGGATCATATATGCATATGTTTTTTTAAAAGTTGAAATATTTAAAGGAGCAAAAGAATATTTTGAATGTCAAATATTTTGGTAACATTTTTAAAGAAAATAAATAAATTTAATCCAAGCTCAAAAAATTACAAGATATAGTAGAATCTAATGGAATGAATCAAGATTATTATTTGAAATAATTGGTTATCATAATTAATTTCTTATTATCATAATGCATTGAAAAAGGAGTCATTGGTTTTAAAAATCCAGGGATATATGGATCAAGGAAGGAGAATTTTTTCATATCACATCAAAAACAAATTTTTCCTTTTGTCACATCTATATTTAAATCTATATGGAAGAAATATTGAGGATGAAGAAGATGTAGGAAAGGAAGCAATTCATTCTTTCAAAATATTTTGTTAGACATTGGTCAAGATAAGGAAGCACAATATAAGATTTTACAAAATATTTCATCAATTATCATGCTGGAACTTAATGAAAATTTGATGAAGAAGATATTTATGAAGGAGTTGCATGAAGTAATTTTCTCTTTCTATCATATCAAGGCACTCGACCCTAATGGATTTTTGGAAGAGTGATATGTTAGTTGCAATTGAAGAGACCTATAAAAGGAAGTCTATAATAAGTAATATCAATACAAATTTTATTATGTTGGTTCCCAAAAAAGATAAAAAAATTATTTGATAATTTTTGTCCAATAAACCTTTGTAATGATTTATAAGATAATTTTAAAAATCATGGCAACATATTGAAAGGAATTTTAAATTGTTTTATCATAGAGGAACAAGGTGGTTTTGTTTGTGGTAAATAAATTCTTGACAGTATAATCATTACATAGGAGGCCATATATTCTCTACATTCAATTAAAAACCACATATACTAATGAAATTAGATATGAACATATGATAGGGTTTCATGGAATTTTCTACATGTTATTATCAAAAGGTTTGGATTTGGCTATAGTTGATATGAATGAATTAAATTTTGTTATAGTACTGCAAAGTATTCTATTTTGATCAATGGTTATCTTGTTGGTTACTTCAAATCATCTTGTGGTCTCTGTCAAAGTTATCCACTATATCCTTATCTATTTATTATTCTTGCAAATATATTAGGGAGAGCTTTCTCAAGGACAAAACTGAAAGGAAAAATTAAAGGTATTCAAGTTGCAAAAAATGATCCTTGTGAATCTCATCTTCAATTTCTCAATGATACTTTTTATTTTAGGCTATCCCTTAATTATTGAGGCAATGGAGTTTAAATCAATATTATCATGCCATGAGAAGGCTACTAGACAGTTTGTAAATACTACAAAGTATAGGATTTTTCACTAATATTATCCTATACTTACAAAAAATTATTGTGATTATTTTAAGTTTTAAAATCAAAAACATTTCTTCAACCTTATTGGGTATTCCTTTGTCTCATAAATGAAGTAAAATGAAGCTTGTAGTCTCTTGTTTGGATAGAATGAAAACTTATTTGCTAGGTTGAAAAGGTAACTTCTTAATCATGGTGAGAAGGGTACAACTCATAAGACTATATTGTAATCCATACCTATTTATATGATGTTACTTTCAAGATTGCCAATAGGTATAGCATCATAAATTGATAAAATTCAAAGAGAATTTCTTTGAAAATGTTGTGCTGAAAAATCAGGTTTCTTCTTTGTAGGTGGGATGGGATTTACAAAGGAAAAAATATTGAAGGAGTAGGCTTACATAATTGTAAACTTATGAGTTTGGAATTAGGGAAAAATATTGGGTGGAGATTATTCAAAGATCAAGGAAAGAATTGGGTAAAAATATTATTTCAAAAACATACATTTTCTCTTCATGCAATGAAATTGTTTTAAAAAATAGCCCTACCCAAAGGATCCTCAACATGAAACTTCATATTATATAGTTTTCAATTTATAAAGAAACATATTTGATGATTAGTCAATGAGAATAATTATGTAAATTTTTGGTTTGATGCTTGGTTGAAGACTTATCCTCTTATCCCTAACTCAAAATGGTAACCATTGGCTCAAGTATGCCTATCTTGTAAAGGTCCAAAGATAAAATACTATATTAATATGAGCAATAACTCTAGATCATGGATTTTATTTAGTAACTTGGTTGAAGGAGAGAAACTTAAAATAAATTACAAATGAACATAAAAATATTCTTCAATATTTTTATTTGCCAATTTTTATATGAAAGAATCAGTCTTTTTAGAATCTATGAAAGGATGGTGGATACTTGGTCAAGTTAGGATATGAGGATTTACAACAATCAAAATTTTTGACTCCCAAATTTTTTCCTTGGAAGAATATTTATTCACTAGAGACTCTCTAAAAGGCCTCAACATTCATTTGGTTAGCAATTCAAAGTAATATTCTTATAGGTTAGAGTCTACGAAGAAGAGGATTTCATGGAACTTTTATATGTGCCTTGTGTGAGAAGGATTTAGACACATCAAACCATTTAATTATATACATTTTTTTTAGATACAAGAAAGAGTTTTGAAAGGATCCCAAAATTTTTTACAAAGAGCAAATCCAGGTAGTTCCTAGAATAAAATCTAGGCACACAACCCAAAGATAACTAGAAATACCATCCTACAACCTACATTTAGGATCTCCAACACCCAATAGAAGAAACAAGGATCTTGACTCAAAACCCTGACCCAAAAATACAAAGAACCACAACATAAAAGGAAGGCCAGAAAGACCAACAGGACAAAACAGGTGACCTAACTAAAAGGGCCCCAAAATAAGACAAAAAAAGAAATTAGGCCATAAAGACACCATCTACCCCATCCTTGAAAGTTGGATCCATGCTCTTAGACACTTCTTGGTTCCACTACAACATAATTTTGATCTTCTTAGCACAAGCCATGGTGACGTTCAGGGAACTAATAAGGGTATTTTGATAATCCATAATCATTTTATTATATGATTTAGGAGTATCAGGGTTATTAATAATATCCCACAACCTAGGAAGAGCCTTTCCTTTATGGATAAAAATCCCCAAAATGGTTTCACTTTATTTTTAAGGTGAGGTAGATCCTCTGAATCTAAATTATCCATAAAGATCAAGGTTTTTTATGCCTTAGCCAACTTAGCGACTAGCCTCTTGGAGATTCTTGTATTTTCTAACCCACCTTTGGACTAGGTCAGGGAATTCAAAGCTTCACAAATATTTTTATCCTCAACCTTCCTACCAATTGGGATAGGAATGAAGATATTCTCCTTGTATTCCATAGGAAACTTATATTTGGATTGAGATGAAGACCTAAAATATTATGGGGCTACTTCAATTGAAGGGGTATGGCACAAAAATAGGAAAAAAACCTCTCACTCTTGCCACATGCTAAAAATAAGAAGAACCAACCCCTAGTGGATGGGTTATGTAAGTTTCCCTTCCTTAA
The DNA here is from genome assembly GCA_028583015.1 of Wollemia nobilis. Classification (NCBI taxonomy): domain Eukaryota; kingdom Viridiplantae; phylum Streptophyta; class Pinopsida; order Araucariales; family Araucariaceae; genus Wollemia; species Wollemia nobilis. Next base: position 3,937,339 of record JAQPPZ010017060.1, read on the forward strand.
ACTGGCCAAAAGACTTAATCAATAAACTAAAAAGGAAATATGAGATATACATCTTTCTATCATGATGAAGTTGATTCAAGAACATCACATGGTAGCTTTGAAGGGTATCCTTGGATTCATCCAACATAACATAGTCTAAAATTACCTTAACCACCCTACCCTAGGGATCCTTTAATAATTTTATTTGAAATTTATTTTGTAACTTGGGTAGCACCTCGTCCTCACCCAAGAAAATACCTAATTCCCTTACCAAGGAATTCTTATCTCTATTATGACAAGTTTGATCCATGGGAAAACTCGTCATCTTAGCTACCAATGGAATGCCAATCTTGAACTATATGCTACACACCAAACATAGCAAGTCGGCTATGTTTTCCAAGTGAAGAAGTTTATTATAAACATCACATGATTTTGATTTAATAATCATCAATCATCTTTTTCCATTTTATCACTGAATTTATTCGCATCGAGCCTTTACAATGAGGGAGAGCCCACCTTAAGTGTCATTTGCATTATTTGATTTAATTTTTCATTACTTCTATCGTGTTTCATGTGAACTACAATTCATGAGTTTATGGTTTAATATTCTTGTTAAATTCCATCTTTGGATAGAAAGGAAAGGTGTGCCTTACCAAGTGGTATCAGGTTCCAGGTGAGTGGGCGGGTAAGTTTGTATGTCTATCTTAAATAAGTTATGCAATCCTAGTCATAACTAGCACAATGTAAAGATTCAGGTAATCTTGGAGCAGCGAGAAGGTCTAACTTTACAGGATCGAGCGTCAAACCAGGTAGCATGTGAACGCAATCAACACTCAACAACTGACATCAGATTTAGACATTTACAGGCATTATTAAATATTGTAACAATGTCTGGTCTCCATGAAAATAGGCGCTATAGGTCCAAAGAAATTTTAAAACATCATGGAGAGAGGAAGCATCATTGTCCACACCTATAAAAAACATTGCATTTGATCTGTAGCCTCCAAGAAACCTCGAGCGATCGCATTCCTAGCTCATTCATCGTAGAAAAACGCATTCCCAACCTAGCACAAGAAGAACCTTCATCGTCTAATCAAAACACAAGAAAAATCGTGTTAATGAGTTCCAACCTAAGGTATTTATCAATTTTAATTTTAGTTCATGGGGCATTATCCCACACGAACAATGTGGTGGATGTTTTGGTGTTTAAAAGTCCAAAGTTGTCTTTACTTAACTGTGACATTGGTCACATAGCCTTCCTTTCATGTAGCCATTAGTGAGTCTTTCCACCCATTTTCTTGTCCATATTCATGTTCACTTACTGCTTGTCTTCGCTCCACATGTCGTTCTCGCATTTGTGTCCTTATCATTTATCAAATCACCTTAGTTAGTCTAGTCCATTTGTCATGTTCCCTCTATTGTCCATAGTCTAGCTATCATGTGTGGTATCGTGTCCCCTCTTTCATTTTCTATCATGTTCCTCATGTGTCCTCTCTTCTCGCGTAGTCCTTGGTCAGTCTTAGCCTCTATGTCGTATCAAGGGTATTGTCCATTGTGTTGTCGTGTCTTGGTCCTAGTGCATCATGTAAAAATCAAGTCATGTCATGTGTCATCTCCTATTAACAAATGAAGTGGTCTCGCATCGTGCATCGTGTGCGTCTTATAGTGTATTTTTAATTATTGCAAAGTTTTCTAGATATTATTGACAAGTTGATAAGAAATTTTCAAAAAGTGTTAAAAAGTTGTCATTGTCAAGAAAGTGTCACAAAAGTTGTTTGGAAAGTTGCTTAAAATCATCAAAAATTTGCTAATAAGAATCCATTAAGAGGAAGACCCATCAAATCCATGTCGCAATTGGAGCGACATTGCAAAGCAAAAATTAAACAAATCTGTTTGCCACAATACATCTGCATTTTGTAGATTCAAAATATTACTGTGTTAGTGCATGAGCAGATAATGGATCAAAGGATCTGATGAATGATTAATAAGCTTAGAAACTCCCAATAATAATATTCAAAGGGCTCGTCGAAGCCCAGGTACAAAAAATTCTCCTTCTCCATTCAAAATTGGTAGTTTTAATCCGAATCATCCAGTGGTCAGCCCAATGGCATCCAATTCTTCTCTAGATTTAGCACAAGAGAACATCACCCAAGTGGACAGTAATCATCCAGTGCTTAGTGATCAGTTGTTAAAATATTTGATAGTAAATCTTTAGATGATGACTGAAAGTTTCAACGCATCTCAGAAATCACCCCAACCAAATCCTTCTAGTTCCAACCACTGGAGTACAGAGGTCTACAATTGTGACTATACACACCATAGAGGTCAAAATAGTCAGTCCCTGACTCACAATGGTCACCAAAATATTGAGGATACGGGTAATTAAGAAAATATGGAGCAACAAAGAGGGTTTTATAGACCCTATCAAAATAACAACAAGATACATAGAAGCAACAAGGAACAAGATAGAGATAATTTCCACCAACCAAGAGGTCCAAAGGGCGTCAATAATCCATGCATTGACATGCCTACCTTTGAAGGCTAGTATCCACATGGGTGGATTATTTTATAAATTTTAGGGTATGGATAGGGTCCTTTTATAGCAACCAAGTTTGGCACTAAAGCTTATCAATGGTTTACATGGTATAAACATGAGGAGCTCCAAGCTGCATTATATTGGGATGCTTTCAAAAGAGTCTTTCTTCATATATTCGACAAAGGTCCCACGGGCTCATACACAGTACGATTGTTGTTACTCAGGAAAACAAGATCAGTAGGGGCCTATATTTATGAATTCACTAGTATGCTTTCCTATGCAGAAGACCTACCATAGGATGTGGTAGTAGCAGCTTTTTGAAATGGATTAAAAGCACATATTAAAGTTGAGGTAGATCTAAAAAATCCATCCAAGTTGGATGAGTGTATAACGATTGCTGACTTAGCAAAAACCAAGGTGAACATAGGATCATCCACACGACATGATTCATATGGTCGACCTCCATTCCACAATAAATATTTTTGCAAAAATGATCAACCGTCATGATACTTTTGTTACAAATATCGTAGTCAATATCAAAAAGATCAAACATGTACACCACGACAAAATTTTCAAATTGAATATGCCAACCAGGAAGAAGAAATAGAGGAGTACAACACACTCGAGGATCTCCTAGTTGAGGAATAAAATGCACAAGATGAAGTTGTCACTGAGGAGGATACCATGACCATTTTAGTACATGCTCTTATGGGGTTATAGTCTCACCATACAATCAAGATGGTAGGTTTCATTTAAAGTAGCAGGTGATGGTACTAATTGATTCTGGAAGTACTCACAACTTCATTGATGCAAGACTTGCAAGGACACTGGGTCTGCATGTCTACTATTCTAGTCAATATCGATTTCAAGTCATAACGACAAGTAGGGAAGTTTCTCAATGTCTCGGTAAGACATCTTCAATTTCACTACAAATGGGTACGTATACTTGGCAAGGTCCTCTTTTTTTATGGAATTAGGAAATTCAAAAGTTATTTTAGGTGTTGCATGGATGGAACAAATAGAAACCATAGTGGGTTTAATCACAAATATCGCTTTATGGAATGGCAATCCAATGGGAGGACCATCTGTCTTCAAGGACTACCCACACCTCCATAAAAAATTTTAAGTTCATATAGCATGGAAAAGTCGTTAAGAAAATATGGTGGGGGATTCATAGCCCGAATCAATTGCATAGAAAAAATAGAACAAACTATGGCAAAAATCAAAGTGGAAGATCTCTAGAACATTGTATCTAACTATGAGGAGGTTTTTCAAGAACCCATAGGCCTACCTCCTAAAAGATCTCATGACCACGCCATACATCTAGTGCTTGGTAGTCTTCCACCCAATGGTCGTCCTTATCAATATCACCAACCCCAAAAAATGTAAATTGAGAAGATTGTCCAAGAACTATTAGACCAGGGTGTCATCCATCATAGTACTAGTCCTTATTCCTCACCTGTCATCTTAGCTCGTTGAAAAGACAATTCTTGGCGTATGTGTCCAGATTTTCATCCTCTCAATAAAATCACAATCAAAGATAAGTTTCCTATTCCTGTCATTGATGATTTACTAGATGAGCTACATGGTGCAAAATTCTTCACCAAATTGGACTTACGCTCAGGGTTCCACCAAATCCGAGTTAGAAATGAGGATATTCCCAAAATAGCCTTTCCAAATCATGATGGTCATTATGAATTTTTGTTCATGCCTTTTGGTCTCACTAATGCACCATATACATTCCAAAGTCTCATGAACCAAGTGTTTCATCCATTCCTACAAAAAATTGTTCTAGTCTTCTTTGATGACATACTCATCTATAGCAAATCATGGAAAGATCATTTAGTACATGTGGACAGAGTTCTCCATATCCTATGTAAAGAAAATTTATTTGTCAAAAGATATAAATGCTCCTTTGGTGTTCAATAAGTGGAGTACCTCGGTCATATAGTATCTCACGAAGGTGTTAAGGTAGATCCCAATAAGATTAAGGCAATACAATATTGGCCCCTGCCTAAAACCATCAAAAAACTTCATGGTCTTTTGGGTATCATGGGATATTACTGCAAATTTATGTGTGACTATAGTAAAATTATGGGTCCTCTCATGGATCTCACCAATAAATATGCTTTTCAATTTTCATTAGTAGCTACTAAATCTTTTGAGACTCTCAAGGAGGCCATATGTACGACTCTAGTTTTGGCCACTCCAAATTTTCAAAAACCATTTGTCATTGAATGCGATGCTTCAAGAATAGGTATCGGTGTAGTACTAATGTAGGAGGGTCATCCCTTGGCATTTGAAAGTAAACAACTATCAAGAAAAAATTTGGGTAAATCCACCTATGAAAAAGAAATGTTGGCTATTTTACATGTAGTGGAAAAATGGAGGCATTACCTAATCAATAGTCGTTTTATTATTAAAACCGATCACAACAGTCTCAAGAATTTTTTAGAACAAAATTTTTCTTATGCAGAACAAAATAAGTGGTTGACTAAATTATTGGGATATGATTTTGTGAATGAATATAAGAAAGGTAAATAAAATGTGGCTACGGATGCATTATCTAGAAAATACGAATATGTAGTTATTAATGCCATTTCAGGACCATGTTCGCAGTGGGTGTCTCAGTTACAAGAAGAATGGTTTTCCAACAGTGAAAAAACTCAAATAATGCAAGAGTTATCTATGGGGTCCTCTAAGTACCCTCTTTTCGCATATGATGGCCAAATATTACCTACGAAGAATCCTATTTACATCCTTCATAGTTCACCAATCAAAGTATAGATTCTAGAAGAGTCACATGCTTCTTCTTTAGTAGGACATTCCAGGTTTCTAAAAACCTACATGCGTGTTAAACAATACTTTTGTTGGAAAGGATTAAAGGTAGAGGTTAAGCAATGGGTAGTTGAATGTGAAGTGTGCCAACACAATAAAGGGGAAACAGTCAAGTCACCAGGATTACTTCAACTGTTGTCTATCCCGGATCGCTAGTGGGAACATATTTCCATGGATTTTATTGAAGGTCTTCCTAATTCGAAAGGAAAAATAGTAATTTTCATGGTAGTTGATTGCCTTTCCAAATATGTTCATTTTCAGGCTTTACAACATCCATTTTCAGCAAGCAAAGTGGCCAAGGTATTTATGGATTCAATTTTTAAATTACATGGAATGCCCAAAAATATTGTAAGTGATTGTGATCCCATATTTACTAACAATTTTTGGAGAGAATTATTTTGACTTAGTGGTACCAAATTAAATATGTCTTCTGCATAACATCCACAAATAGATTTTCAAACGGAGGTAGTTAACAAATGTTTGGGTACCTACTTAAGATGTTTTATTCATGATAAACAATATCAATGGAGTCAATGGTTGTCATTGGAAGAATGGTGGTACAATAATTCTTACCATTCTTCCACTAAGATGTATCCTTTTGAAGCATTATATGGAATGAAGCCACCAACAATAGCCGATTATGTACCAGGATCTTCCAAAGTGGCCCAAGTTTATGATTGGTTACAAAAGTGACAAGCAATGCTCACTATCTTGAAAGATAATTTGATCCAAGCACATAATCGTATGAAGTAGCAATAGGACAAGAAGCATTAAAAAAGAACATTCAATATTGGTGATATGTTATTCCTACATCTTCAGCCCTACAAGCAGCTATCATTGAAGCTCAAAACCAGTCAGAAGTTGTCACCATGATTCTATGGTCCCTATAGAATTGTGCACTACATTGGCGAGGTAGCATATCAACTGGAGCTATCGCAATATTCTTGCATACATCTAGTATTTCATGTCTCCTATCTCAAATAGTTGATTGGTTAGAAAGTACACTCTCAATCAGAATTACCAGTGCTAGATGAAGAAGGACATATCTATCTACAACCAAAAGATGTACTACAAAATAGAAAAGGAGACTCAAATTTTGTCACATCCAAAAATTTCTCATCAAGTGGTAGGATTTACCTAAATAAGATGCAACCTGGTAATATAAAAATATCTTCCAGTCATTTCCATATTTGAGGACAAAGCTTTCCGAGGAGGGGAATCATGCTATGCACCAAACATAGCAAGTCGTCTATGTTTTCCAAGTGAAGAAGTTTATTATAAACATCACATGATTTTGATTTAATAATCATCAATCATATTTTTCCATTTTATCACCGACGTTATTCGTATCGAGCCTTTACGGTGAGGGAGAGCCCACCTTAAGTGGCATTTGCATTATTTGATTTAATTTTTCATTATTTCTATTGTGTTTCATGTGAACTACAATTCGTGAGTTTATGGTTTAATATTCTTGTTAAATTCCATCTTCGTATAGAAAGGAAAGGTGTGCCTTACCACTATAGTCCTTCCATATTCATGAACCTCTGCTTCCAAGAATATGAAAACTACTTCCAAAGATCCCTATTGTGACCATGGTACTTAATCAAGCAAACCATTTACTTATTCATTGTCCATTTTCTCACACCATTTAGGGATTTTTTTTTAAATATGAAATTACATTGGTTAGCTCCATCAACATTAAAAGTGTTGATAAAATTTTGGATTAAATTATTTCAAAGCTAAAGCATAATGTATTCCATTGGGGATTGGCCCTACCCTTATTTATTGGAAATTATGGCTTGAAAGTAATAGTATATTTTTTAGAACAAATATCAAAATCATGTCCAATTTTGAAACTGTATTATTGTATCTCTTGAATAATGCTTACAAATGTGGTGCTCATTATGGGAAGTCTCATGTGTGGAAAAAGAGGTTAAAAAAACTTGGTTACATGATTTGAACATTCATGGAAGAGTAATTTGTGATAATGAAATTAAAATAAAGAATATACTTTGATCTAGATGGAAATGTCCAAAAACTAGTGTAGCGACCCCGGGGAAGCGGTGCGCCATCCACCAACTACTCTACTTGCGATTCGATTGAATCCTTTGATATTAAACATGCAATAAATGAAAGGCACAAAGCAGATATAACCAGAATGCGAAGAAGTAAATGAATGAATGCTTTTATTATTGATATTCTCCAGATTAGGTTACATATGAATCCCTCTGAGGGATACCCTTCATTTGATACATGATTTTACACACAAAAGAGGGCAGCAGGTGTATGAAATATCCCCTCGCACAGGGGGCGCGCTTTATAAGGCTTCCCGATGATGCACACGAAAATGTATGAGGGCTTACAGATGCCTCCTTCTCTAGGTCTGATTGCTAGAGGGATCCTCTTGCACTCGTATGTTGCGGATTTGCTCGATTGAACCTGTAGCCCTGAAATCAATGAAACAACAACACACGCTTAGATGTCCGAGATTGCCTCCCTGGATGAGGCTGTTAGCAATGAATAATCTCAATAAATGCAATGAAACTAGTACTATGCAAGCAAATAACTGAAATAAAGCTTATGCTAATGAAATGAGAGATAAAGCAGAATAAAAGAAACTAACACCTAAAACCCTAGACTAGGTTGCGGGCCACTATCCAAGACAGCGACCGCTAAGGTGAAATCTCTCTCTCTTGATCCAAAGGCTATGGGCTCAAGTCTACTACTAATGTTAAAAATGATTACCTTATGTGTTCAGATTTTCCCTCCAATCCGACAGGGCTCCGCTACAAGAATCGATCTCCAAGGGAAGCTCTCCAAGTCTCTAGAAGCTCTCCTCAATGATCCAACCTGTTCAAAGTTCTGATGTATGATGTCTCCTCTCTCTCTCTGATTGAAATATTGATCAAAGAAGGTCTAAGAAGGTCCCCTAGTGCTTTTAGGTTTATTCCTTATAAAGTGTTTTGAAGCCCTAGGTCAATGTTCAACCCTAGGACTGAATCCCTCATGCATACTAGGTGTTAGCATGAGAAGCTCTTTGTTTTTCTATGTTTAACTAAAGTCTAAATCTAGACTTTGAGTCTTCCATGTAGACTGGCTATGAGGAGGAATGCAAAGTTGTCCCCGCTCATCCTTATTGCATGCAGACTACCACTTCCACCCAATATTAGGTTGGATGGGTGGAAAAATGTATTTAAAGCTTAGCCATTATCATCTACAATGGCTAAGGTTTGGCCACTCTGAGCTACAGTGGCTGGATTCTAGCCGCTTTGGTCTACAATGGCCAGGCTTGGATGGGCTAAAAATGCCCCAAATGAGTGGTAAAAACCACTTTTGACACTTGGAAGGTCCCAAGGTTTAGTCACATGACCTATGAGTGTACCCATGTAAGTAGTCTTCCTGACCATGGCATGTTTTAGGTGTCTACAGATGCCCCTTTTTGTGATGCATTGAGTAATAGACACAACGCGAGGTGAAAACGTAGACCGCTATGTTAGTAGGGTGTATGATGATCATTGATCTGATCAATGTTGGATGGCCTAATCATGCAAGATGACATGCATCCTTGAATCATTGCTTCAACATGATTGAAGGCTTAATCTAGCATAGGGCTTGCACATGTCCACTTGCACTCATTCCTCAAACACAATCGGGTAGCTTATGTCACTACAATAGAACCGATCGGAGAAGAGCTACAAATTGAAGATGTCCTTTTTGCTTATGACCCCAACAAATGGGAAAATTTTTGTAAGAGTTGAGTGCAATGATTCATAGGATGAACACAATTTTGACATGATCGAGTGATCTTTTGTTGATTTTGATTATGATGATTTGAAGTTCCAAACTACCCCCTCACACAATGAATTGGTGAGGGAAGGGCAATGAATGAAGCGATGAGTCGCTTGACCAAATATGACTAGTTTTGGTTCCTTTCTAATGTTTGTTCTCTTTAATGGGCAAACCCCCATCCAAGTGTGATTTCAATTGTTTATGATAATCATTCATCCCTATCCCGGGAGTGGTCCGACCATAAATAGCCTTCTTAGGGAGTTAGGATGAGCGATTCTATTTATGCTTGTATTGCATCACTTGGCTCAGTGTTTTTGGTGTCATAGGAGAATTAGGATGATTCCTTCATACCCATGGAGTAGTTCGACCATCTTGGTCTTCTTCGAGATTGAAGGAGGCACATCGTAATCCCAAAATGAATGTTTTGCCCCAAGTAACCTCATGGTAACTTACTCATCTTGCCGAGTTGCATGGAGTGCAAATCGTTGCAATCGCTAAGTTGATAGAATAAGTAACTTGATAGGAGGCTTACTTGAGATTTGTTTTTATGTAATTTTTTTGTTATTTTGATCATTATGATGACCATGAGTCATCAAAATGTGTTTATTTAATGTTTTTGCTGCTTCTCATGGAGAGAATTCCTCCTATTTTTGCTTAGGTTGTTGGTCGTTGTCAGGTCCAGTGACCCCCAAATTCTTGCTTGTGGCCGCTCTCATCTTGAGTGGCCAAGAAGTTTAGGCCACTGATGATAGAAGTGACCAAGCCATAATTTGAGAAAATAAAAATTAACCCTAGGGTTTTGACCTTTCACTTTCACCAGCTATCAATTTGTATTTCAGAGCTCTATTTGTGAAAGTGACTTCTATGATTTGGAGTGTTGTTGTCATTCAAAGGATCATGGCTATGCAGGGTGAGGCATCAATGAGTAGAGGAGCTAGAGCTTCTCGGGTACTCTTTCAAACCTTGACCTTGTCTATTTCATTTTTTGGGTAAAATGAACTACACTAATTAATCGGTAAATGAACCTCATTAAACTTATTGGAAATGAATTAAACCCATAGCTAGGCTTAGATTAGGATTTTATGTGGTGGGTTTGCTCCCATTTGTTATTTTTTATATTTTTTTGTTATTTTTGGCCTAGGGTAGATGTTTTTATCGCATCACCCATCGACTGCTGCTACTCAGAGTGGCCAGCTCGACCTCTGGTTTGGTCACTGTCACTTAGAGCAGCCAGATTTGAATTTCAACGATCAAAATTTTGACCATTGGGGCTTGGCCGCTCTCAACTTCAACGATCGATTTATGGCCACTATAGTCGACAATGGCTAAGAACACTTGTAAAATTTTTGATTTTCTTTGCATTTTTGAAGTGATTAACTAATTTTTTAATTTTTTGACTTGTTTTGAAAATTTTTTTGCATTATTAGGTGCATTTATTACTCTTTTTGCTTGGACTTAGAGTAGCCCATCATTATTTGCACCATTTTCATGTTTTATTATGATTCATGCCTTAGATGCATTGTAGTTATGCTTTGCTTTCTCTTTTGCTCTTAGATTCTCGATGCTCGGGCTCATGACCCGAAGCTCATGAATGACCTTCTACCCCTATTGGATGACATGGACTGGGCCTGGCTCAAGGCCCGTGGGCTTTAGTATGTCACTAGGTTGCCTCACATCATGTCATATCAGGCCTACCTTATGGCTTTGGTCCATCGATGGGACCCTCGGACCAATACCTTCCACCTTCCTACCGATGAGATGACTATTACGTCGAAGGATGTGTATAGGATATTTTGGCTCCCTTTTGATGGAGTGGCCATTACCTCATCGACCACTAATGATCATGATGATGTCTTTCTTTGGGTGTTCGAAGGGCATGTCTACGGAGGCCTTCAAGGACACCAAGTCTAGAGGAGTGTCTATTATACAGTGGTATGAGGTAGAGGTCTTCATGGTGAGGCATGCAGTGTTGTTGATGGTTATCAACAACATCTTGATCCTAGATTGCTCAGGTTTGAGGTTCCCATGGAACCTCCTTGTGATGGTTCAGGACCTGATGGATAGTGAGGTGCCCATCATCTATGCATGGGGAGGTCCCTGTTGGCCTAGTGCTATGATGAGTTGTACCATATCCGCCAATGAGGTCACATCGACATTGCTTGTAGCTTGCTCTTACAGGTTTGGGGATGGGAGCACATCAAGGTAGATCACCCCAGAGGGCTTCCTACCAATATTATATTCATAGAGGAGTGTATGTAGTGCTATTTAGCTAGATGGGCTCGAGGGCATGAGGAGTGCAAGAGCCATCCTCATGCAGGGGAGCTTTCCCACTACACTAATACTTTTACTAGGCTGAAGGTCGAAGATATCATCTGGTATCCATATCATGAGTGCCCGACTTGGGATGATCCTGCTAGTTTCATAGCTAGGACATGGCATGAGTGATGGCTCATCGACCACAAGGTTGGTATCAAGGAGCATTTCTTCTACTCCCAAGTTCTTCATCAGTATGAGCTACAATAAGATGTGCCTCTAGTTCCATTTTTATACTTATGCCTCATAGCAGAGGGAGATCTTCCTCCTCCATGGATCACAGAGCTCACTGATGAGGAGGATGCCCTAATAGTTGACCCAAGAGTCATTGGGGAGTTACAGAGGCATTTGTGTAATGGTGGGGGGATCGGATGTGGCATGGTGATGGTAGCTTAGGTCATGAGGATGATGGTGAGGATGATGGTGCAGATCCAATAGGGCATAGAGTCTGAGCTAAGACCGAGGTATGGGGCCAGCCAGTAGAGCAAGTGGTAGTAGAGGAGTAGGAGGCTCCTGAGGAGGATGAGGAGGAGCTAGAGCTCGAGGAGAGAGATTCTCCTCTAAGAGCATAGTTGCATGAGGTCGAGGTTGAGCTCCAGTCGACCAAGATCTAGGTGTAGTAGTGAGATGCTACCATAGTACAATGAGATGCCACTATAGAGTAGCTCACACTATAGATCTAAGATTTGTAGGCTACTATCGAGGGTGGTGCTACTAGGATGTAATTTGTTGTTCCTCCTCCTACACCATAGGGTGATACCGGGGAGATCCTAGGGTAGACATAGGGAGAGGTTCTATACCTACAGTCATTATTGGATGAGTATGAGGAGTAGATCCAGGGGCATATCTCCCATATAGCCTCTCTCTAGATGTAGCTTAGGAGGTATAGGTAGGTGGTTCATAGGTAGGGATCCACCTCTGGGTAGTCTTCCATCCATCCTAGTCAGAGGACTCGAACTTGCACAGAGAGACCAGTAGGGTCACATCACTCCACGCATGACATGACCACAAGGGGGAGGTGATGTTGGGGGTACAGGCCCTATGTTTGATTGATGATGCACTTGGACTCTATTTTTGAGGTCTACTTGACCTATATGACTTGTAGCCTATGGGTGATTTTGTATATTCATGCACTTTGAGATACACATTCTGAGACATATTTTGAGACAGACATATTTATATGAGACTTTGCATTTATGTTTCATTATGTGTGCCATTTATTGCTTATGTTTTTATTTTATTTATGCGATGTTATGATGGAATTATGATGAGTTGATATATATGTGTTAGATGATAGATGATATTTATGATGATATGGATTTGAGATGGATGCTTATGTATGTGTTTATGTAGATGCTTTCATGATTTGATTATTGTGACATGATGTGATGTATCTTGAGTTGATTTGATGATGGATTTATGATTCTATGTATGGATGAATGCAATGATGTGATATTTGATGTAAATGGATGATTTATGAACTATGTATTTATGGATGAAATATTTTTGTTAGATACATGTTTAATTTTGATTTAATTGTATGCATCTAACTAATGCTATGTTATGGTGAATGCAGTATGTAATCTAATGTGAATGAACTTGTATGTTTTAATCACTTAAAACATAATGGATGCATATGCTATGAGTTTGATAATTTAACGGGTGATACCATAGAAAGTATAACAACCATGAATATTTAATAATCATTCTACTCATAAGAATTAATTATTTAAATCATCCATATGTGCAATGTAATGGTGTGGAATGTATGTATTTTCTGGATAAGCTTCTATAATTTAAGAGATGTAAAATAGTTAGTGGTCGTCTAGATATCATTTTTGACATATATCCGGTATCTATTTTAATATTATTTTATTAATACCCCTAATTTATAGAAGCTTATAAAGAAAGTTGATGATGTGATTGATGATATGATTTGTTGCTATGTTAGAAATTTATTTGTGGGTTTTTCCTGAGACTTCAAACACTCTAGTTACCCTATCAACAACTATGTACTGGCCATACAAGACTTTTGAAAAGCAAGTCTTTCACTCTGTACCTGGATATTCATTCTCTCTGTGTGTGCAAATGAATATATTTTTAGATAGAACTCAAGCATTTCCTCCGATGTCAGGTGGGATTCTTTCAGCCCATTGCTAAGATCAGGGATTCTCAAGTGTTTTATCTCATCCTTATGTTGGACTTAGTTGGACTATACCACTAGGCAGTATTGGGTTACCTAAGCTAGCTCATCCACATTCAAACATTGGTCTATACAAATTCCAGAAGCTTTTGTGGTAGACATATCATCATGCGTAAGGATTTCTCCTTCCAGTTTTGTGCAATGCTGAGAATTCCAGGGATTCAAGTTCTATTCCCTTTTTTCTTCATTTCATTTTGGGATACTTGCTCATACTTAGTGATGAAAATCACTGTTTATTTTGATTGATTTTTTTGAGCAAGGGATTTATGTAAGGATGAATTTCACTTGTTTGTTTTGACTATGACTGATTTTTGATTTTGGGATTTTGAAATATGACTTTTGAAACTGGATTTTGAATTTGTGCTTTGTTTCGAGATTTTTGCTTGTTTTAATGAAAGCAAGGGATTTATGTAGTGATGATAATCACTCATTTTTGGGTAGGGTGGAACTTGTCCTTTTGCCAATTCTCAACACCTTTAAACCAGTTGCACAGGGGGATAAGCAAGGAAGATCCTTTTCGCTTAAGGTAACCTAGACCACTTTGTTATTTTCATCTTTCCCTTGTACCAACTAGGATTTTAGTGTTTCAATTAGTGATGGGATCCTGAATATCCAAGGTATTATTACAACTAGACCTTGCTCTCTACTAATCAAGGTGGCTTTCTATAAAAGTTGATAAGACCACTAGACATGGTTGAAATAATAGGAAACCTTTGTATATTTTGTATAGCAACATGAATTGGTTGTGTTGAAAAACACAATTACACACATGGATGCATGGATGAGGATGAACTTGTATATTGTGATTGAGATACAAACTGTGGCATCATTTGTAAAAAATGTGATCATAACATATGTGAATGCAATGGATATGTATGGATATGCAATTATGTGGATGTGGATGTAAGATGCAAATGTTTTTGTATTTTTTTTTTGCATTGTTTTTGTGCTTTTGATTTTTTTTTTTTTTTTTTATTTGACCAAAGGGCTTTAAGATGCCTTTGGAGCTTTTTGTTTGATTTTGACCAAGCGGATTGGGTACCCTTGGAGCATTTTTGTGATTTGATTTTGACCAAGCGGATTGGGTACCCTTGGAGCATTTTTTGATTTATTTGCAAGTTTAACCAAAGTTTTTTTTATTTTGACCAAGCGGATTGGGTACCCTTGGAGCATTTTTTATTTTTTATGACATATTTGAATGTTTTTTATTTTTATGACATATTTGAATGTTTTTTATTTTTATGACATATTTGAATGTTTTTTATTTTTATGTATGAAATGCCTTCAGATGAATGATATTGAGAGGTTCAGGCTCTTCAACACCATCCAAATATGTGAGGTGATATGCTCTAGGCCCAACCTTCTCTGAAACCATGTAGGGGCCTATCCAATTTACCACAAATTTGTCTCGCAAATGCGATGGCAGATTTGAGTTCTACTGATTTTCTTTGAGCACAAGATCCCCAAATTTGAATTCTCTCAAATGGACTTTACTATTGTATGCTCATGCAAGGTGATTCTGATAAATGTGGAGATGCTCCAAGGCATTGACTCATCATTCATCAAGAAGCATTAACTGATCTAGGTGGCCTTGTCATGTGACATCATCATCTATGAAGTCCTTTAATGCTACGCGCAAGGTTGGGATTTCCAATTCTAGGGGCATGATGGCCTTAGTGCCATATACAAGTGAAAATGGTGTTGCCCTAGTGGGCATCCACACACTAGTCCTATATGCCCATAATGCTAGAGGTAACTACAAATGCCAGTCCCTATGATTATCTCTCACTATTTTCCTCAAGATGGAGATGATTGTTTTGTTTGAGGCTTCTGCTTGCCCATTTGCTTGTGGATAATAGGGTGTTGAAAAATTGTGTTGGATGTGGTATTTTTTCATTAAAGCATGCACATTTTTGTTCTTGAAATATGGTCCATTATCCGATATAATCTTTGAAGGGACCCCAAAATGACTTATGATATTGTGGAGTATAAACTCCGTAATCCTTGGTCCAGTTGTCGATGTTAAGGGGATCGCTTCGACCCATTTGGTGAAATACTCAGTGGTCATTATGATGAATGTGTGTCAGCCCAAAGATGGGGGAGATATCTTCCCAATCAAGTCTAATCCCCACTATGAGAAGGGCCATGCTGCCTGGATGGGTTGCAAGGCTTGTGATGGCAAGTGAGTGAGGTTTGCATGATGCTGACACTTGATGCATTTCTTGACATACTCACAACATTATTTTTCCATAGTGGGCCAATAGTAACCCATTCTCAAAATACGCTTAACGATGGCCATGCCACTGAAGTGACCACCACA
Organism: Wollemia nobilis; assembly: GCA_028583015.1. Classification (NCBI taxonomy): domain Eukaryota; kingdom Viridiplantae; phylum Streptophyta; class Pinopsida; order Araucariales; family Araucariaceae; genus Wollemia; species Wollemia nobilis. Next base: position 3,953,317 of record JAQPPZ010017060.1, read on the forward strand.
TGTACCATCATGAGCTTGCAAAATTTCCCAAGATGCTTCCTAGGGCTCAAGACAATGAAGGAGCATTCCATCATAACCTCGTCTATAAAGGATCTCTCCTAGAAAAATGTATCTAGTCACATTTTGTTTAAATGTTCATCTTTCAGCATGCGACAGGCCTTGTGGTATTATTCCAAGCTTCAGGAAATCCCGCAATTGGGAAAGCCAATCCTGATAAGCCATTACTTCTATGGATAAAATGGCATGTTCTTCTTGTGATCCAACATTTGTGAACACTGATTGGGAAACAATCCTATGATGAATGGTTGTTCCACATTCCATAGGACCTTGAGAGATCAAATATTCCCAAGGGGCTATTTGCAAGAAAGCTCTAACTTTGAAGGACCAATCCTGATTTGGCTCGGTTTGGATCATGTTGACTGACTCTAGGTTGTCAATAACCTCACGTTGTATCACTAAAAATGTGAGCACTTTCACATGAATGGTTGTGAAATCAGTAGATGGATTCTGAGGGATTAAGGATCCCAAATATGCCATGGTGTCTACAAATCTATTTGATGTACGAGGGATTGCCTCGATGTCATACCATTCTAGTCGAGCTAGGTAAGTGTCAACAAGCTCCTTGTAAGATTTTAAGAGTGGGCACCTACATTGGAACAATCCTTTGACTTGATTTACTATGAGCAAGGAGTCACCAAAGATATTCAATATTTTAATGCCCATTGCAATGGTTGTTTGGAGTCCCAAGATCAAGGCTTCATACTCTATGTTATTATTTATGCAAGGGAAGTCTAGCTTGAATGATAAGGGCAATGGAGCACCCTACGGTGTGATAAATACTATCCCTACTTCACCCCCTTGCTCACACTTTGAACCATCAAAGAATAATGCCATTTCTCTTTGTTTCTTAGGTTCTTCGAGTTTTAGTGGATCTGATAATGTGAAGACTGCATCATCAAGAAATTCTATAGTGAGAGGCTTGCTATCCTGAAGAGGTGCCTCTACTAATTGATCTGCTATGACTTATCCCTTGATGGAATTTTGGCTTATGAATTCTAGATCAAATTCTATCAATAGCATGATCCACTTTGTAGTACGTGTATTGTGATATGTCTTGTTCATCATATACTGCAAAGGATTCTATTTTGATATAACGTAAGTCGTATGGCTCAACATGTAGTGTCACAAATTTTTGGTTGCAAAGACCACTGCTAAGCATAACTTTTCTACATACGCATATCCTAGCTCATAGCTTACCAAGGTGTGACTAATGTAATATACGACTTGCTCTTTGTCTTGCACATTCTTTTGGGCTAACATGGTGCCCAAAGCAAAATTAGTAGCCGATATGTATAGCAAAAATGGTATGTCTAGCCTTGGTGGAGCTAGCACTGGTGATGTTGCCAGGTATGTTTTGATCTCTACAAAGGCTTGTTGGCACTCTTCATCCCAATGAAATGGGATATCCTTGCATAGCAACCGATTCATGGGTCGACACTTGTCTGATAATTATGCAATGAACCATTTTATGGATGCTACCTTGCCTTGTAGGCTTCTTAATTCCCTAATGTTGGTAGGGGCTGCCATCTCCATTATAGCTTCTACTTTTGTAGGATCGACTTCAATGCCTCTCATGGAAATAATGAAACCTAAGAGCTTACCAGAAGTCATGCCAAACATGCACTTCTTAGGATTCAATCTGACGTTGTGCTCTATGAGGTGATCGAAGACTTTCGTAAGGATCTCAGCATGCTCTTGTCATACCAAATATTTGGCCAGCAAGTCATCCATGTAGTCTTCCAATATTGTGTGCATGTAGTCATGAAATATGTATGTCATGGCCCACTGGTATGTGGCACCAACATTCTTTAGGCCGAATGGCATCACTTTGTAATAGAAAGTTCCCCATGGAGTAATGAAAGTAGTCTTATGTTGGTCTTCGGGTTTTATTCAGATTTGATTGTATCCAGAAAACCCATCCATTAGGGAGAGCATCTCATGACCTATAGTGGCATCAACAAGAGCATCTATGTTTGGCAATGGGAATGAATCCTTCGGAGTTGCCCTATTTAAGTCCCTAAAATCTATGCAAATGTGGACTCTTCCATATGGTTTTCCTATGGGTACCATGTTCGAGACCCATTCAGGATAGTCGATGGGAACTATGAAGATCACATCCAATAGTTTTTGTAACTCATTCTTCACCATCAAAGTGATGGTTGGATGCATCTTCCTCAATTTTTTCTTGACTAGCTTCTTTAGGGGATCCAATGAAAGGTTGTGAACAACTAACTTTGGATCAATACCTGGCATGTCTTTGTAAGTCCAAGAAAATATATTTGGCCTCTCTTTAAGGAGAGGAATTATGATGGCTTGTTCCTCTAGAGACAGAATTTCTCTGAACTTGACTTTCTTTGGTTGAGTAGGATCATCACTGATGTCCACCTCGAAAGTCACTTCTATAGCCATATGTGACCCATCCTCCAATTGGTGAGGCATGGGTATCAAGTGAATGTCATCGATGGGATTTATAGGTCCTACTGACTTAGGATCCAGACCAACATGGAACACATCATATGCACAACCTGATGCAAAATGGAATGGTTGTAAAATCTCTTCATTAGAGAAGAGATCTTCAGGCTCTATGGGTGAATCAACATGATCCCAATCAATAGCCTGCATATCGAGACACAAAGGTTTAGTGGGATCTACTAGGTTATGAAGTGGAGTGGTCAAATCAATGGAGATCATGTTGATGGATGGAATGAAATCTCCAGAACCACATGGTTGAAATCTTGTCTCAGAGGTTTCCTTCCTATACTCATGATGAGGCTCTAGAGGAAAAGGAATCTCTAGATCCGACCCATGAGCTGGTCGGATAATAGGATCATTGGGCTCTAAGAGTTCCCTGAATGTAGGTAGAGGGGGATTGACCATGCGATGAATGACATTCAAGTCAATAGGTCTCCCCAAAAACCATAAGCCAGGGTCTATGGCATGAAGTACCACTTCTCTTTCTACCAACATGTCGACTTGCCACAAGTGGTGAGGTCCAAGATAAGCCATCTCAGTCTCATCATCAAAATCATCATCACTTATCCAAAAACCATTAGCATTGGTATGCGGCCCCAAGGTAAGGGGCACATCTCTTGGTCCTAAGTAGGCCATCTCTATCTCATCCTCATATTCTTCATCACTTATGAAGATGCCATTTGCATTAGTATGTTACCCCAAGTCATGGGGCCATTGCCTTATTTCTAGGTAGGCTCTCTCTATTGAGTCCTCTGACTCATAGCCACTTTCATCCGATATGTATCCACTCTCATTGTGGATGGACCAGGTAAAGCTTTGTAAATAGTGAGGCCCATGATAGGCCAAGCCCACTTGTGCTTCATCATCACTTGCCACATATCCATTTTCTTCTTGCTCATCATCCCATGAGTTGTAACCTATTGGGGTGGCATCAATTATGGATCTTGGATGATAAGTCTCGGGAGGTGGTATGCTTGCCATAGCCACTTGTCTATTGCTCGGATATCTTGCACTTGGTGGGTGATAAGGAATAAAATTGATGTCTTCTCCTAACCCCAAGCTTAATCTATCTAATGCTGCTGCTAGAGAGTCATCTCGACCTCTGATGTGATAGCCTAACCCAAATCTATCATATGGGAGCTGGTATTGTGGCTCGAATGGCCACCTACATCCCTGCTCATATATACCAAGACCGTAACCATGCCAATGGCAATGCTCAAAATAGGTTAGAGCAAACTCAAGATTAGAGAGGTAATGAACATTAATAGTGAATAGCTCATCATTATCCTCTTCTATATCCATAGATTTATGGGCATAGTCCAAGCCATCGTAGATAAAATTTATCTAATTGGGAGGGATTCCAAGTGGAACCACTATTCCCACTAGTGGTCTTAGATATTTTGGATATCCCATGTCTTGTGTAGACTCTATGATGGGTGTAAATGTTATGTTCTACACAAGATACTCTCCTATCCCTATACTTGCCAAGTGTATTATCGCATGTGATGTGGATGATCCTATAGATGACACTGGTGAAGCGGGTTCTAGTATCTCCTCAGCTTGATCTTGGAGATCTTCCTCCTCCATGGGAGTTGGAATCTTCTTAATGTCTATGATTAGTACTTCCTTGGGCTCTCTTTCCTCAACCATGGGTACCTTTAGCTTCTGATTGTATTTTGGTTTAGATGTTGATGGTCTATTAGAAGCATTAGTTACTTTGTGTGCAAGATGAGGTGTTGATGCAGATGGGTCCTTTTGTACCCCTTTGTCTTTGTTATCCAGTTGGGTAGTTGGAGATGAAGGTCCTACAGACAAGTGGGTAGAAGGAATCACAAATTCTCCTAGAAAATCCACCTGATGAACATACTTGAATGGCTCTTCATCGGCCAACACCATGTAGACTTTGTTATCATGCACATACTTGACACATTGGTGTAAGATCGAAGGAACACATCTCATGTCCCTTATCCAAGGTCTCCCTAGGAGGATGTTGTATTGCATGGCTCCTTCCAAGACATGACACATCATGGGGATGGTCTTATGCCCCACCTTGATAGGTAGGACTATCATTCCCATAGTATTGCATAAAGCATCATTGAAAGCCCTTAATGTATAGGCTCCCGGAATGATATTGGACTTGGGGATCTTAAGATGTTCTATTGTTGTTGTTGTGATGATGTTGATTGATGAACCTGTATCGATCAAGACCCGCTTAAAAGGTAAATCATTAACTGATGCCATGATGTGCAATGGAGGGTCTAGTAAGGCAGTAGATACTATCTTAATTTCATGATCATAGAATCGAATTACAGGCTCCTGGCATTCTTGTACTTGTCCCACAAAATGGGTGAATGCATTTGGATCTTGTGGTTGGAGCTCAATCGACCTTAAAATCTCCATCAAGGTCTCCCTATGCTTTGGGGACTATTGTATGAGCTCATAGATTGATAGCTTAGCTGGAGTCATTTGTAAATTTTGCTCAAGTCTACTCCAAATGGTTACCACAGGTCGGGTTGGTGGACCTGGAAGGTTGTCTTGCCCCTGCCTCTACCTAGGTGCAGTTGGGACATTAATGGGAGCTGCAGGAGGTTGTGGTTGACCATACCGTCTAGTCTTGGTTGCTATATTGACAATTTCAACCATCCCAACACACCCATGGGTAGGCGTATCAATTCGGACCTGATTGACTTGTGCACCTTGCCCTCTAGGGACCTCATGGTTTGGCAACGGGTTTTTGTAGATGCCCATATCTCTATTGTTAGGGGCCAGTGGGTTGTCCACTTTAAGTTCTCCCACCTCAATCATGTTTTGCACTTGGTGCTTGAAACCAATGCAAACCTCAATATTATGCCCCGATATCCTATGATAAGGGTAAAATTGATCTTCCCTATATCCTTTTGGCTTAGGATGGTTGGGATCTATAAGAGGTATATCAGGGAACCTGATATTTCCTACCTCACTCAATTGGTTGAAGATTGATTGCATTGATTCTATCAATGGTGTGAAATAGTGAGGGGGTTTGCACTCTTTGTTTCACCCTTGATTGTTCTTTTGATCATAGTTGGCTGGTGGGGGTTGTGCTTGATAATTATGGGGTTGGTGCATAGCCCCATCCTTAGGCGTAGCCAATACCACTTGATTAACTAGAGTAGGGCTTGCCTGCTTCTGCTTGTATTTGCCATTTTTGTCATTTTTGTTCCACTCCTTCTTGGTTCAGAGTTTGATAGTTCCCTCATCTACTTTTATATCCTCAATGAGTTTGGCCTATGCCAAAGCTTCTTCAAATGAGGGGTACTATTGGAGTTGTAGCAAGAGGGAAATGTGTTTGGAACAACTCTTGGTGAACATCCGGATGATCTCTTCTATGGGGATGGAGAATGATAATTTTGCCATGACTCTCCTCCATCTATTCCCATAATCCATTACTGGCTCATCATCATAATGTCTCAAATTGGCCAGGTCTGAAAGGTTCACTTTCCTCTTAGCACCAAAAGAGAAATGCTTCAAGAAAGCATTCACTAGTTGTTCAAAATTGGATATGCTATGCTTGGGCAACTGGTTGAACCATTGGGTGGCGGCACCTGTAAATGTCATAATGAATGTCCTGAGCATGAGAGCATCATTGTCTTCAAGATGAAAATATGCATTGATGAAATTAGTAACATGCTCTTGTGCATCCTCTTCACCCTTAAACTTTTCCAACCTAGGCATCTCAAAATGCTTAGGGTATGCGGGGCTAGGGACGGATAGACATAATGGTTGATTGTGTATCTTGCTCAATGTTGGTTGGCTACCAGTCATCTCTTGTTTTTCAAAGGACTTCATATTTTCAGCAAGTGCTTGGAAGGCCTTTGAGGTGAGGAGTTCCTCCTCTTGTAGACCTCCCCGTGGTGGTGGTGGAGGTAACACTCTATCCATTTGATTTGCTCTATTTTCTTCCCTCCTACGAGGGGATTCAAGATGTGCCTGATCCTGCTCTATTAAGTTTACCCTTTCCCCACTAGTTGGATTTCGCTCATGATTTGGAGGGTGATTTTGTTATGGGTTTCCTTCTTGTCTAGTGTGCTCCTCTCTTGGTGAGTCAGCGTATTGATCTCTTTGATGATCATTTCTATTTGCTTATTGGTTGCTATGAGCTAGCTGCTCAACTTGCTCTCTCAAACATTGCTCATGTTGGTGCAACAACCGTTCTCTCTATTTATCATGTTCAAGAGCTTCTACAAGCTCTCACTCTTTGTGCAAGGCATTTTCTAACCATCACACATGGTTAACTTGCATAATCATAGAGGACTCATGCTTATCTGACCCTATCCTAGTGGTTTTGATTCATAGATCTCTCAAAGAGGTTTCTACTATTTCTTTGCTCTTGCTAGCTAATGTGACTTGTTCAATATATTATTGAGTGTCTCTATGATCAGAATCTATATGTTTACTATAGGGTCACCTTGAGGCACCCCCAATTTGAGAAGTGGGCTTAGAAGTCATGGTTCATGAACTTCCAGATGTAGAATTCTCTATGGCTACGATTCTGGGAGGTGGCCTCGGATGCAACTGATCCAACTCATCCAACTATCTTGTTTTCCATGGCTGATCCTGTGGGGTGCCATTTACTCCAATAAGGTCATAGTCTATTGGAATCCTTCCTCTTGTGTGAAGGATATCTTCTGTTTGATGTCTATGACTGGAGGTATTTCTAGTTTCCTACCCCTCAGTGGGCTGATCTATTCTAAGTGTCTCATGTGAATGTTGGGATGTTGGGACTCTTGTGTGCCCTTTTGGTGATGAGGGTTTTGTGGCCCTCTCTACCCTCCATGAGGATGGATATGGGGAAACCTCATCATCCCTATGTGAAGAACGGGGTCTAGAACCCTCTTTATGTCTATGTGAGGAGGAAGCCCTTGAAGCTTCCTCATGTCTCTGAGAAGTTTTTGTGTGTTTAGAGGAAGCCCTTGAGGTTTCCTCATGTCTCCTTGATGATGATGGTCATGAGGCCTCTTTGTGTTGATGTGATGTAGTTCCTTGATTTGGTTCCCTATTTGGGGTTTCTCGAGGAGATCCCCCAAGGGTTGAGTTATCACCCCTTAGACTCGTAGAACTACGTCTCACGGTCTTTCGAGTAGGTCTTTCAATGTTACTATGACTTCGCCTAAGGGTATGTGTTGTTTCAGATTCTCCCTCGATGTCAGACCGAGGATGTCTACTTCTTGTTTTGACCATTATTTTTGGAAATTTAGCTTTTGTGTTGCACTTAAATATGATCAAACAATATCAAGCAAATGTTTATCTTGATTACAAATTTAAGTGTGCCCTAAACTATTTGATGTATTTTGATGTTTGGTTGTTTCTTGTTTCTTGTTGTTGCTTTGGATTTAGAATGAGGAGACTCATCCATAGTGATAATCAAGAACACTCATGCCAAACATGATTTCTCAAAAGAGACTAGGGTACACCACTTAAATCCTAGTGGGGGTTCACCTAGCTCTTCCACTCTGAACCAATGATTGTTCCAATAGTGGGAGATAGTTTGAACACAAGTACCTTAGTGTCACTATAAGTAAGTTCCTCAATCCATTTCTATGAAGCTCTAGGGGGTAAACCGATGGAAGGAGATGAATGCCAATGTCATCGGACTGAATTGAGGGTTGGTGATGAAATCCAACTCCCCAATGTTTAAAAATATATGTGTGTGTGTGGTTCATTTTAAGTTTTGCATGAATAAGAATGCATCATATAGCAACAATGAACTTTCCCTATATGCCTAATGCAAAATGCATTTCAATTTTAGAAAGGTGCATAGCTACTATGAGATTAATGAATGCACTCTATTAGGTGCAAGTATGGCCTTTAGAAAGGCCTCAAAACAAGCAAACCAATCACACAGTGTCTAGCATATTGGATTCTAGGGTGAAATTTATAGATAGAAGTCATTGTTCCTAGAAATGCCTAGTGGAAAATCTAAAAAGAAACCTAAGATGTGCAAGATACAAGTTCTTTCTCTTTCATTCTTTCAGTTTTCCAAATTGAAATATTTCTTAATTATCACTGATTTTAATGGAACAAAAATAGACAGAGAACTATAAAGTGTCAGAAAAGTTGTACCAACCTTTAATCCAGCTCAGAGAGTCAATGTTTTGACCTCTGCTACACTCCAGCTCTGGCTGTTGTTGACCAGAGTGGCTGACTTTTGGCGTTGTTGACAAGCGTACCTCTAGCCTGTAGACCAGGGCTAATTTGCATTATAGATTAGAGGGCTACACTCTATACAAAACCTGAGTCAATAAAGAGGAAAAAATGCAAATAAGCTAAATAACTAGGTAGGAGTCCCACCATGATCACCATCTGTAGTGACCCTAGGAAGCGGCGCATCCACCAACTACTCTACTTGCGATTCGATTGAATCCTTTGATATTAAACATGCAATAAATGAAAGGCACAAAGCAGATATAACCAGAATGCAAAGAAGTAAATGAATGAATGCTTTTATTATTGATATTCTCCAGATTAGGTTACATATGAATCCCTCTAAGGGATACCCTTCATTTGATACATGATTTTACACACAAAGAGGGCAACAGGTGTATAAAATATCCCCTCACATAGGGGGTGCACTTTATAAGGCTTCCTAATGATGCACATAAAAATGTATGAGGGCTTACAGATGCCTCCTTCTCTAGGTCTGATTGCTAGAGGGATCCTCTTGTACTCGTATGTTATGGATTTTCTCGATTGAACTTGTAGCCCTAAAATCAATGAAACAACAACACACGCTTAGATGTCCGAGATTGCCTCCTTGGATGAGGTTGTTAGCAATGAATAATCTCAATAAATGCAATGAAACTAGTACTATGCAAGAAAATAACTGAAATAAATCTTATGCTAATGAAATGAGAGATAAAGCAGAATAAAAGAAACTAACACCTAAAACCCTAGACTAGGTTGCGGGCCACTATCCAGGACAATGATCGCTAAGGTGAAATCTCTCTCTCTTGATCCAAAGGCTATGGGCTCAAGTCCACTAATAATGTTAAAATGATTACCTTATGTGTTCATATTTTCCCTCTAATCTGATAGGGCTCCGCTACAAGAATCGATCTCCAAGGGAAGCTCTCCTCAATGATCCAACCTATTCAAAGTTTTGATGTATGATGTTCCTCTCTCTTTGATTGAAATATTGATGAAATAAGGTCTAAGAAGGTCCCCTAGTGCTTTTAGGTTTATTCCTTATAAAGTGTTTTGAAGCCCTAGGTCAATGTTCAACCCTAGGACTGAATCCCTCATGCGTACTAGGTGTTAGCATGAGAAGCTCTTTGTTTTTCTATGTTTAACTGAAGTCTAAATCTGGACTTTGAGTCTTCCATGTAGACTGGCTGTGAGGAGGAATGCAAAGTTGTCCCCGCTCATCCTTATTGCATGCAGACTGCCACTTCCACCCAATATTAGGCTGGATGGGTGGAAAAATGCATTTAAAGCTTAGCCGTTGTCATCTGCAATGGCTAAGGTTTGGCCGCTCTGAGCTACAGTGGCTGGATTCTGGCCGCTCTGGTCTACAGTGGCCAGGCTTGGATGGGCTGAAAATGCCCCAAATGAGTGGTAAAAACCACTTTTGACACTTGGAAGGTCCCAAGGTTTAGTCACATGACCTATGAGTGTACCCATGTAAGTAGTCTTCCTGACCATGGCATGTTTTAGGTGTCTACAACTGGGTTTATAAAAATTAATTTTGATGGTGCTTCTCAAGGAAATTCATGAAAACTTTGTGGAGGTGTTGTTTAATAATAATGAAGAGAAACTTTTTCTCACTTACTCAAAGTCACATGGAACTTCAACTAGAAACTATGCAGAGGCTATGGAACTTCTTACAATGATTAAAATTACAATAGAAAAAGGATGGAAATATATTTCAATTAATGGATGTGGGGATTGGATAAAAAATAATATTATTGCTAATTTTCATCACCTATTATTGGAGGCAATCTCTTGGAAATGTAAGCATATTTATAGAGAAGGAAATTGGGTAGTAAATAATTTAGCCAATTATAGTGTTGATCTTCATCTTGATGAAATTCAAATTTTAGAAGGTAATTAGGCAAGTGAAATTTTATCTCTTAATCAAAATTATGTCAAGGAGCTGATTGTGAAAACATAGCACTTTGAGGAAGTCAGATAATATATTTAATAGAAAAATGAACGAAAAATATTTATGATAAAAATGCATGTCATATATGGTTTTAATGACCTAACAACAATTCTGATATTTTAGTATTTTGATGGGAGTGGCCCTTAGTAGAAGCCACATATAACTTATTAAAAAAAAACAATTTTATTACATGCTTGATTTTTGCTAAGAGAACTTAAACCCTTTGCAAAATAAAACCCTTATTATTTTTTGTTTTAAAAAGATATTTATAAGGATTATATAAATTAAAACCAAAAATTTACTTTTAATAAATTTTTGTAGTATTTGAACTGAATTTATAAAAATCTAGAGAAATAATTTTAGTTCTTACTAAAGTCTTGCTTGATTTCTAAAAAAATAGCTCCAAACCCTAGTATTTGAGTTGATGTTATATAAATACATTAAAGTGATTTTTGTTTAGTTAAGATTCATTGAAAATATTATAAAATTTATTATTAATAAATTAAATGCATTCAAAGTTTTAGGATAGTGCAAGAAAAATCATAAAAAAAAAAAGTAGATATGATTTTTTTGACAAAAAATTAAATTTTTTCATTGTGTTCAAATAATTGCTTGCAAAAATAATATAAATTATTGTCCAAAGAGACTAATGAGGTGCAATAGGGATCTCAAAATATCTCTCCTAATGTCCTTATCATCTTTCATGGTATTATCCATGTGGTTCAATATCTATCATGGTTTAGTTACACCAAAGATCATCATATGAAGCCATGACATTTAGATCCACAATTCTTATACAATTAAAAATATCTTAACATATTCGACATATGTATATGAGAATAAAAAATATGCAAAGGATCATGTCTTTAATCATATGTACTTGAGTTATAATGGACAACATTGCTTTTCCCTTTTCTCTATCTCTTAAGATAATGAAGAATTTCTAGTAATTTTCCCATCTAGATTTTATATATTTCTAGATAACGATCCTTATTCTATAAGAGTAATCAGGGAGGTTTTTATCTTACTAGAGGAAAATGGTAGGTATGTGTTGAGATCATTAAAAGAAAATTTTTTAATTTAGGGGTCTATTTTCATTTGTAAATTCAGTTGCTTTGGTTTTGGATACTAATATTACCGCCAATTCAGTGGTCGCTCTCCTTTTTTATGGCTTCACCATCTGCAGATGTAATGGGTGTTATAGATAGTGGAACTCTTGGCACCGAAGTGAGCTTGAAATTTTATTATAAAAGTGGTGGATGAGGTAATTATTCTTCTGTAGATGTTGTGTTCTCTTGATGTTGTTTCTCCAATTTTTAAATGGTATGATAATCATTGTCTTATAACTTATTTTGTTGGTCGAATCCCATCATACGAATATTTTCAAAATTGGCTAAAAATTCACTAGGAAGCTTATGGCATTGTGGTTACAGGTACTTGTAATCTTACTAAGGTTTTTTTTTGCTTTCCTTTAAAGAACCCTCAAAAGTGCAAAATGTGGTTGCTAAGTCCAGTTGTTGGTTTCTTCACAATACTTTGATGGTCGTCTCTCCTTGGACTCCTTATTTTTGAGTTGTAGATCAAGTTGCCTTGAAAGTACCGGTTTGGCTTGAAATCCTTGGTCTTTCATTGCCCTTATGGGATTTTATTGACAATATTATTAAACCCATTGGTCAGGTGGTCTGTCGGGAACAAGAGTGATTCTTCTTAGCATGACATAATAAGTGAGTCTGTGTTGAGGTTGACCTCACACAAGATATTAGAGATTTTGTGGACATTCAGGTTGAAAAAGAGTATTTTATGCAAAAAAATTGTTTACTATAATTTACCTAATACTTATTTTTGGTGCTAATCCACCATGCATTGTGTCAAGGATTATCTGTTGGTTGCTCAAAAACCTTTAGTAGTTTCTCCTGCTCCTTAGACTATGCTTGTACCTTCCAAACCCTCTATTGAGGGTGATTGGATTACAATTTATAATAAGAAGGGGGTGACCAACCTTGAGTCGATGCTTTCTAATGGAGATAAGGTTGTGAAGCCACCATATCAACCTCTTATTATTCATATTCATCCTATTTTGGCTCCTTAGGCTCCACCTACTGAGAAACCTCTCAAGCATAAATCAACCTCAAAATAAGGGAATTCACTGGCAATACCTCCACCCTCCAGGCATTTACGTAGTCCATATTGGGATGGCTCATCATCATCAAGGGAAATCTAGGAGGCTAAGCATCATATTTCAACTATTGGTGATATATTTTAGCCTTCTTAGACCTCTTTATTTAATAGGTTTTCGATAATGGCCGATAGTGTGGGTAGTCCCTCATTTGTTGGTGATTTACTTCAACCTTCTTATACTTCTACATTTAACAATTATTCGATGCTGGCTAATAGTAGGGGTAGCCCTATGGGAGATAGATCTATGGATATTCCTCCTCCATGAATTTCCTTTCATGGAATGTTTGAGGACTTACAAAGTCCTCAAGAAAATTTTTTGTTCTATTTTCTCTGTAATCTATTGGCCATGTGGATTTTATTTATTTATAAGAATTTAATATTTATAGATTTTTGTTAGATGTTTCTCTCAATTGTATTGCAGGTTATTTTATGCACTTCACTACTCATCATGAACATGGTTGGGGTGGTGCTTCTATTTCTATCTCCTCCAATATTGAGGATTGTCTACTTGGATATGGTGAGGATCCTTCTCATCGTGTGGTCTATATTTTGTAGAATATTAATGGGAACACCTTGGGCATTACCAATATTCATGCACCTAATGATGGGCCTAGTCGCTCTGCCCTTTAATGGTACTGGGATGATCATCTACCGATGGCATATTAGATTTTTAATGGTGATTTTAATATGGTTGAACATACTGAAGATAAATTTGATCACCTCCCAATGCACTGGTGTGCTGTAAAGTGTGAGGCTTGGTTTTTTCTTAAATGCAGATGGGATATTTTTGATCCTCTTTTTTATCAGCATAATTGCACGCCTCCACCCTAGTTCACATGGTCCAATTTTTGTGTGGGTAATGATATATTCTTTAAGCACCTTGATTGAGTTATGATGTCAGAGTAGTAATTTTTTTATTCTCCTCCATAAATAACAATATTGTGATAGTCTGGGATCAATTCTTGTTATCATATTATTTTCCAATTTTCTTTCATATTGAGTGGAGTAATTGTCATTTTAATTTTTTATGCAAGCAATTTTATTTAATTACTTCTTTATTGCAACACCTTGTCACCATTGCGACGATTGAGAAAATCTAGAATTATTACCTTGGCCTCCTCACTCTATCGATTGGATTTCTTTGTGGAATGAAGCAATTGCATGTACTACCTCTTTCATGTGGTATTTTGGAAAATAGGTGGCATATATCAGAAAGCATGCTCATTTTTCTGTTACGAAGGAGTATCAACAAAATTTATAGTTGATGGAAAATGATCCATATGATCAATAGTTGTAAACCAGAGTTGCTGGTCTTCACCACCAATTTATATTCCATGAATGACATGAAGCCAAGGGGGCTCAGATTTGGGCTTGTCTACACTGGCTGAGGGTTGGTGATCACTCGTCCAAAGTATTTTTTAAGTCTCTTCATTATAGGAAATCTAGGATCCAGATCAAGGTTATTCAAGTCTCTCATAGTAGACTGACTTCTCTTCCTAATATTTCTTCAGCCTTTGTGGATCATTATAAGCTTACTTTTCAAGTTCAATAGGATTCTCTAAAACGTCAAATGGTGCTCCAATAGTGTCTTGATGTTGCTTCTGCTAAGTTGTCTACTTATGAAAAACTTCTTTGTGAGGCTCCTATTTTAATTTATGAGCTTCATAATGCTCTTATGACCATGTCATGTGACAAGTCCTGATATGGACAAGACCAGCAAGAGAACCCAAACAAAGCTGAATTCTTTATTATGCAATACAAATATATAATAATACATAAACTAAAATCAGGTGAGAGCGTTATAACAAAGTGCCCAACATGGACAACGCTCGATCACGATTAAATGCACACTGTACTATCTGCCAAGGAAATCAAAACTGCCTCCTATCTATGTAAAACAATAAATCGTGAGGTATACTATACCTTCACGTGTACAAAGTGCAAAATATAAAAATAGATATGAATGGAGGACTTAGGCTAAAATGCAGTTCCTAAGTATCCTCAACACTCCTCCCAACCATAGAAGCATTGGACCCCAATGCTCTCAACAAATCTGGAAGGTCACGAGCCATCTGATGGTGAGAGATCCAGTGTGCCTGGTGTGGAAGCTGACCGCGACGGGCGACAAGGTAGGAAGTGGTCGAACCCTGTCGAGTCTGACGAGTCTTCATGTCAAAAACTCTATCTGTATCAAGCGAAAGCTGAAAGTCAGGTACCACATCTCCTGGATGGTTGATGACAGGTGCAATCTCCAAAGTCGAGTCCTGATATGGCTTCAAAAGATCCACATTGACAACATCATGGATGCCAAGATGTGAAGGAAGGTCCAAAAAAAATGCATTCTCAGAGATCTGCTGAATGATGGTGTATGGCCCATAGCGGAGAGGCTTGAGCTTGCTATGTGCCTTCTCTGAAAAACGTTGTTTGTCCAAGTGAAGCCAAACTCTGTCACCAACCTGAAAAGAATGAGGAACGCGATGCCGATCCATCGCTTTCCTCTGTTGCTGCTGAGTCCTCTGTAGGATCTGTGTCACCTTAGCCTGGAGGCTCTGCAAATGCTGTATGAAAGAGGTTGCCTTATCTTGCTCCTTCTCCATGTGTGCAGTGGTGGGAGAGGGCAAAGCAAGAGGCAACTCATAAGGTGCAAGTGGCTGAAATCCGAGACAAACCTCAAAAGGTGAATGTGATGTGGAGCTATGAACCGCTCTATTATATGCATGCTCAATGTGAGTGAGGCTCAAATCCCACTTAGCCGGTGAGGTGTGGTGGTAGATCCTCAAACTCTGTACTAGTGTGCGATTCACAACTTCAGTCTGCCCATCTGACTGAGGGTGGAAAGCCATGGAAAAATTAAGGGAAACTCCCAAAATTTTCCACAAGGATCTCCAAAAGTGACCCACAAAACGTGGATCTCAGTCAGAAACAATGCTGGTGGGAAGACCAAAGGATCGCCACACTATCTCAAAGAACAAATGTGCCAAATCAGGTGTTGTACTAGTCTTCCTGCATGGAATGAATTTGGCCATCTTACTGAATCGGTCCACAATCACAAAAACACTGTCATGTTGTCTCACGAGTCATGGGAAATCCACTCACCAAGTCCATGGATATGCTCTCCCAAGGACGTGAAGGAATGGGCAAAGGAACACTCAAGCCCAACTTCCTATTTGTTGATTTGGAGCGACAACATACGACACATTGTCTCAAAAATCGTAGGACATCTCTCTGCATGTGAGGCCAGTAGAAGAACCGCTGCAAGTGGTGGAGTGTTTTCTGTTTCCCAAAATGACCTCCATAAAGAGTTGAGTGGGCTTCTTTTATGAGAGAAACCCTATGCTCCTGTGGTACACAAAGTTTGTCTAGCTTGTACAAAAGTCCATCCTTCAAGTGATAGTCCTGAAAAGGAGTGAGGTTGGAAGATGAAGGGTGTACAAGATGATGGTGCACCTTGCTGAAATCTGAATCAAGAGCATAAAGAGGTGGCCAAGTCTGAAATCCAATATGGGAGGTAGTCACAATTGTTGTCAAGGTTTGAGCCATGGGTGGACGACTCAAACAATCAGCCACTGTATTAGTTGTTCCTTTCTTGTACTTGATGACCAAGTGGAACTGCTGCAAGTAAGTGGCCCACTTCATATGTCTAGCCTCTTCAATCTTGGTTTGTGACTGGAGAAACTTGAGTGGCATGTGATCTCGTATGGACAATTGTTTCTTTCCCAAGAAGATAGTGTCTCCAATATTTGATGGCTTGGACCAAAGCATACAACTCTTTGTCATATGTGGAGTAGTTTCTTTTGGCAGCTGAAAAGGTCTCGGAATGATATGCCACAGGGTGTCCATCTTGCTTCAAAACTGCTCCCATCACAAACTGTGAGGCATCTGTCTCTATCTCAAATGGATGAGAAAGATTGGGGAGTACAAGAACAGGGGCAGTGCACAGTTTGTGTTTCAAGGTCTCAAAGGCTTGATCATGTTCCTTGAGCCAATGAAATCTAACTTTGGCTTTCGTGAGATGATGCAAGGGATGAGCAATGGTAGAGTAGCCAGGTATGAACTTACGATAGAAATTTGCAAGTCCAAGAAAACTCCTAAGATCAGTGATAGAGGAGGGAGTTGGCCAATTTTGAAGTACTTCTACCTTTGCGGGATCAACATTGATTCCTTGCTGATTTATTATAAATCCAAGATAGGAGATTGAAGTTTGAGCAAATGAACACTTAGGAAGGTTAGCAAAAAGTTGGTTCTTCTCAAGGGTGTGGAGAACCTGATCTAGATGCTGCAAGTGTTCCTTCCAAGTAGTAGAATATACAAGGATATCATCCAAGTATATGATCACAAAGTTGTCTAGGCAATCCCTAAACACTTCATTCATCAACCTCATGAAGGTTGCAAGTGCATTTGTAAGACCAAAGGGCATCACCAACCACTCAAAGAGCCCAAATTTAGTCTTAAATGTTGTTTTCCAAGTGTCTTCTGCTTGAACCCTTACTTGATGATAACCACTCTTAAGATCAATTTTAGAGAAAAATTTTGCTCCTTGAAGTTGATCTAGCAAGTCATCAATGCGAGGGAGAGGATATCTATTTTTTATGGTTATTTTGTTCAATGCATGAAAATCAATACAAAGTCTCCATGAGCCATCCTTCTTAAGCACCAAAAGAATGGGGGAAGCACAAGGGGAAGTGCTAGGCTGAATGAATCCTTTTGCCAACAAGTCCTCAATTTGACGTTTGATTTCATCCATTTGTATTATTGATTGCCTGTACATAGGTGCATTTGGAAGTGAAACTCCTGGAATTATGTCAATGTTGTGATTGATATCTCTCTCTGGTGGTAGAGTGGTGGGTTCATTAAACACAACTTGATGTGATTGCAAAATATTTTGAAGTGAAGCATTCTTTGTGTGGAACTTAGAAGTTTTTGTTTGACCTTCTTTTTGTGTGGGTCTTATGAATATGAGTGCCAACTCTTGTGCTTGATTTACTGCTTTGCGAGCTTGCCTACAACTTAGCACTAGATTAGATGTGTCCTTAGTGCATTCCACCAGATATTGTTTGTTATCCAGTTCCAATGTGTAGGTGTTCTTTTTAGCATGGTAGATGGCATTCCTATCATATTGATAGGGTTTACCCAACAACATTCCACAACAATCCATGTCTGTGACATCACACTTAACCTTATCCACAAATTTGTCACCAAAGGCAAAGGACACGGTGCAAGTGTGTGTGATGTCTGAAGTAGAGTCAACATCCTTCCACCCAAGTGCATAGGGTTGAGGATGTGGTTTGGTGGGGAGCTTCAGCTTCTTTACAACGGATCTCGCAATCAGATTTTTCTGCGAGCCGTTGTCTATGATACAATCAACAGAAACATTGTGTGTAAGGTGGGCCTTAGTGACAAACAAATGGTCACGACCCCCATGAGCAAAAACATTTGTCATAAGGGTAACCTTATTGAGTTTACCCTTTAATGCAGGATATTCTTCTTCTCGCCCTGTAGCCACAATGGGACCATCTTGTGTGTCCTCATTTGACTTTACAAAAAGGGCCTTCTTCTTTTTTCTTGCAAGTATAAAGCATTTTGCTTTGGTATGACCATTCTTTTTACAATAAGTACAATACAATGTGGAAGAAGAAGAATTTGTAGAACTAGAAGAGGAAGAGTGGGATTGCAAAGAATGGGGAGGAGTAGAAGAATTGGGGGGTGAGTTAGAGTTCTTCACCTTTTGTTGTTGCTGATTTGAACCCTTGGATGAGCTCTCTTGTGCCTGTCGTGCTTTGTAGGAACCACCAATTTTCTCCTCCGCCAAGCTGGCATGTTTGAATGCTGATGACAATGTGACAAATGGAATGAATTTCAACTCCCTCATTATAGGATCATGCAACCCACTTACAAATTTCTCAATAAGCTCTTCGATAGAAGAAGTGATACCAGAAAGAACTCTAAGCTTATTGAACTGAAAAATGTAATCAGAAACTGGCATATTAAAACCTTGCTTTAACCTATACCATTTGATCCTTAGATCGGCTTGGTAGTTAGGTGGAAAAAATGTATCCTTCAAAAGTGTGACTAACTCTTTCCAGTTTGTTACCTTAGCTTTCTCATCTGAAACAAGCATCTTTGCTAATCCTGTGAGTTTTATCATGGAAAAAGGTACTCTTTCATCTTCAGGAACCTCGGCATACTCAAACCAAGTTTCCATATCTAGGATCCAAGTGGACAATACGTCAGGATTCCTGGATCCATCATAAGGTTTTATATCACACTTTGCTTTGTTGGAGTATTTGTTGTTGTAGATTGTGACATCATTTTTGACAGTAATTTCTTTCACCCTATCCATCAAATCTCCTACTACAGTGGCGATGTTTGCCACTTGTGTTGCAAGATCATTTGCCATTTGTTGTCTAGTGTATGCCAGTATATGAGGGGTTTTCAAAAGAATTCAACACAATTGCTTTTTTTTTTTTTCTCTCAAAATTTGCAATTTAGGGTGAGTTTAAGTGCAAAAGAATCAACTTTTATCTCCCACTCTAAAAAAAAAAATAGCACTTTAAAACTCAAAATATTCCCCTTAAGCAAGTAATGTTGGCCAATTTTAGTGAAAATAATAATCTTTTGCAAAATATGAAAATGCAAAAAATTAAAGGACAATTTTCACCTCCAATTTCTCAGCAAAAATTAGGGATCTGGTGGTCAACAGGTCGTCAAACTGTCAATCTAGACTGTCAAACAGTCAATCTGGCCCGTCAAATTGGCAATCTCAGCGTCAAATAGCATCGAGAGGCATCAAACAGGTGTCACGGGCATCAAACAGGTTTCGCAGACCGTCAAATATCGTTGCGAGCCGTCAAAATCATCGCGGGGCGTCAAACCGCATCGCGGGGGCGTCACACGGTTTTGCAGACCGTCAAATAGCGTCGCGAGCCATCAAAATCATCGCGGGGCGTCAAACCGCGTCGCAGGGGCGTCAAACGACGTCGTCGGGCGTCAACTGGGGCGTCACCGACGTTGGGGCGTCAAATTTTTTTTTTTTTAATTGTCGTGCATCTGCTTTCCACACAGTCAATGTATGGTTTAATTTTTTGAAACCTTAATACATTGGACGCGCACCCAAATCATTGGCCCCCTTTCACCGACAATGAAAAAATGAATTTTTTCTTCGCGAATGATTTACGATCCCTTCCAATGGTTTACCAACACGGCAAGGAATAATATGCAGCGATTAACCCAACATACAGCTCTTCGTAGTGGATTACGCAAACGTGGAAATTATCACGCAAAACTGCAACTGACGTCTCCACTCTCTCAGATGGTGTCCGTCGGATTTTAACAACCTTCACCAAAATAGCTTTGACGTGGTTTTACTTTCCTTTTCTTGCCTGAATATCCTGCCATTTGGAGAACACGTCGGCCGGCAATAAAAATCAAAATGAAAACCTTAGTGTTACTTAAGGTTCCGCCTCGGCGTAAAGTGTTTTACGCTGAAAAACTTTCAAGCTCGCAGGTGAGCCGGATCTGTGCGATTCTATGCCTGCAACGAGGCAAAGGAGGTTACCCGTCTGGGTCAACCCTCTGACGTTTCTGTCAGGAAAAAGTGTAACACGAAATGTTTTCTTGAGCTTCGCCAAAGACGATGCGATTGGCAATGAAACCAAATTCACGCAATCGCCAACAACAACAACAGGATCTTTTCCTTGTCTCTGAATACCACTGATATGGACAGGACCAGCAAGAGAACCCAAACAAAGCTGAATTCTTTATTATGCAGTACACATATATATAATAATACATAAACTGTAATCAGGTGAGAGCGTTATAACAAAGTGCCCAACATGGACAATGCTCGATCACGATAACATGCACACTGTACTATCTGCCAAGGAAATCAAAACTGCCTCCTATCTATGTAAAACAATAAATCGTGAGGTATACTATACCTTCACGTGTACAAAGTGCAAAATATAAAAATAAATATGAATGGAGGACTTAGGCTAAAATGCAGTTCCTAAGTATCCTCAACAAGTCCCCTGGTCTTGATGACTTGCCATGTAAATTTTATAAAGCCACTTGGAAGTTTATTGGGCCTGATCTACTCAATGTCTACAATTAAGTGTTATCCAATAATTCTTTGGGAAATATTATCAATTGTGGAAACATTAAATTTATTTCTAAAGTGGAAAATCCTAAGCTTATCGCCAGTTGGAGACCTATTACTCTACTTAATATCTCTTTCAATATTTTGGCTAAATATTTAGCCCTCCTTATTTGCAATATTCTCCCTGTGATTATCAACCAGAACAAATAGGCTTTATTAAATGGCATTACATCTTGGATAATATTATTGCTATTTGGGAAGGTTTAGAATAGGCTTGTATCTCTTTCCAAAAGCCCCTTTTTCTTAAACTAGACTTTGAGAAAGCTTATGATTGTATTGAGTGGCCTTTCATTATTGCCATGCTCCAAGCTCTCGACTTTGACCTCTTTTTTATCAAGGCTATTAGTATGTTGTTTGTTGATGCTTCAGATTGTCTTACTATTAATGGACTTAGATCAAAATATTTTGGTTTGTTTCATTATATTCACCAAGGATGTCTTTTGGCCCCCTCACTTTATATTCTTGTTGGTAAAGCTTTTGGTTATCTTCTTTCCAATCAAGAGGTTAAGGGGTTGATAAAAGGTATTATTTTGCCTAATATGTCCACCCAACTTATTAATGGACACTTTGCAAATGATTATTTTCTCACTATCAATGAGGATGAGGTTTTAGTTTCAACTACTTTGGTTTGTTTGGACACTTTTTGTAAGGCCTCAAGATCATCAAATGGTCCAAGTCCCTTTGTTTTCGCCTTGCTTCTTCTTCTATGCATACTTGGATTAGACATTTTTCATGGCATTGGATTCAAAGGGGTGAGCATTTTAAGTTCTTAGGAATCCCCTTTGCTTTTGATAGCTTACCCTCTAAAATATAGCAGTACATCATTGAAAAAATTAAAAAGAATATTTCTTGTTGGTCCTCGCATCCCCTCTCTCTTGCCAGTAAGTTTTAGGTTTGCACAAAGATCCTTGTTGCCATCCATGATAATTACTCTTCCTATTGGGCCCCCTCTAAGAATTGTTATAATAAGATGGCCAGACTCCTTAGGGATTTTCTTTGGGCCAAGGGAAAGAATTCACGTGGTTTTCATTGAGTTTCCTGGGATATTTGTTGTATGCCTACTGATAAGGGTGGAATGGGTATTATTGATATTTACAGAAAAAGCATTTATCTGTGTGCTAAGTGGGTGGTTAAAGCTATTTAAGGACTTGAATCCTATAAGGTTTTGATTCATCATTGTATTTCTTCAGGGTTACCTTATGGGTGCAAAGCTTGGGCTAATATTGGCCTCCATAATATCATCATTACTTCTGTTCCAGTTAAGAATTAGGGTTCCTTTATTGTTAAAAGTATTTGAAAATATTTTGAGGTGGTGAAACATCATATTAATTGGATTGGTGATGGTTTTCGTAATGGTATTTCATTCAATCCTTAGAATATCTAGTGGTATCCTATTTTATCTAACTCTTCAGTTCTTCTTGCAAATACGCCAATGATTAAATCTTTGAGGTTGTTTTTCAAGGGCATATGCTATATTAATGATTTAGTGCACTCTCAATACTGGATTCATTGGATTGATCTCAAATGGAAATTTAATCTTCAAAATTCAAATCTTCCTTCTATTCTTATTATTCAAGAGCTCATACCTAATGTCATGCTTCATAAGCTCGAACTTCAACCCCCAAGTTCCTGGTTGAGGGATTGGTGCTAGAATGTGGATACTTCTTTCAAGAACTATTCTTCTTACTTGATTTATTAACTACTTAGTCTTGTTTCCCTAGTTTTGATCAACTTAATAAGAGATGGCAGACTCATTCTACCTCATATACTTGGATTGCTCATTTGAACCATATCTGGTAGTCTAAACTTGAACCCAAGATTACCTATTTTATCTGGTCTCTTATTTATCAAGGGGTTTCTATGGAAGAGAGACTTAGTAGGGTTGGTCTTCCTAATTCTAGGTGTCCAACTTGTGGTCATTTTGAGACTTTCAAACATTCTATTTTGGTTCTACCCTCATGCTCAGTCTACTTGGTCCTGGTTTCACTCATTGTTCAAGCCCTTTCATCCTAAATTTTTTAGATGGTAGATGATATTTTTTGGAGATAACAGTTTTTGGCCTACCTATATTTTTGCTCTATGGAATTTCTTCTATGCTATTATTTTATTTTAACTTTGGAAAGCTAGGAATGTTGCTCTCTATTTTGGATATTCAATTTCTAGTCAGTTTTTCTTGCATGAATTCTATTGTTACTATTCAAATCCATTCTTAGGCTTCCAAGTTGACTCATGAGTTGGTACATTTGATAAATCTTATCAGGTTCTAGTACGGGGCTTCGTGCACTATCAACAATGACTTTACCTAACATCCTTCTGCCTTAAGGTCCCTCTATTTCTTTGAGGCCTTAGTGTAGAAGGTTGAGGGGGTGACATTTTCTAGCATCAGGTTGTTCTATCAATTTTTATAGTAGGGCTTGATATCCTCTTGGAGTGGATCCCTTTATTTAGTTATTCTATTTATTCACCCTTTTAGTGGTTGATTTTGCTTTTGGCCTCAGGTCTCTATGGTGTTGATTTTTTGGGTGGCTTTGTGCCCCGAGTTGTGATTTTTCTAGCTCTATTTTTTTTGTAACATTTTTTTTTATTGAATATAATTGTTGGTTCCAATAAAAAAAATTAATTTCATATTTTTAGTTAATGTTATTTCAAACTTTTAAATTATATGTATAGTTAACCATTGTTTTAATTATATTAAAAAAAATTGAAGCAAACATCGATGATCAAACCCTAGTGTGAGGAGGAAGGCAATAAATTTCTTCTAAGGTAAGGGTATATTTTCTAAAGCAAACGATAATGCATCAAACATATTTTTTAAGTAGGTAGAGAGAAAAAAAATGAAGTAGGCAATGAAGATCAAACCTTAGTGCAAGGAGGCATGGAATGAATTTTTTTAAATAGGTAGAGAGTTTAAACAAAAAAAATTGAAGTAGGTACTGGAGATCAAACCGTAGTATGAGGAAGATCAAGAAATAGAGGGTTTTCTACTAGAAATTAAAGGATATAGGGTTTGGGTATTATCTATAGTGAATTTTTGAAGATAATATGATTCCATCATCAAGTTCACAACAAACAAGACCATTCCAATAAATAATATTATTACCAAGTCCACAATAGATAGGGTTATTACAATAAATGATGTTATTGCTAGGTTCTTAATAGAAAGGGCCATCATAGCAGATAGTTCCATCATTGGCTTCATAACATGCAACATCATCCTAGGAGACACCACCACCATCGACTTTGGATAAATTCATAGCTCAATTAAAAGTCATAAATGAGAGGAAGAAATGGAGGCCAATGAAGGAGGTTCTAGATGACAACGCAATATTGGTAGGGCCATTAAAAATTTCAAGGATGATGCCATCATAATCACAAAAGCATGGTGTTAGTCTTACAATGGCACTGAGAGGGGGGGTGAATCAGTGTAGCTATTTAAAAACTTAAATCTACAACTCTTAAAGCTTAAGCAAGGAGAACTTAAAACAGATAAAGAAAATATAGCAAGAGAGCATTCCACAACACAAGATGTAATGAGGTTCACCAGTTTTGGCTACTCCTCAAAAATAGACTGCTTGGACTCCTATCCAAATCCAATCTTTGCAAAGCACCAACTTTACAATCAATTTACCAGCACCCATTGGAAGGATCACCAACCCCTAATTTATCTACACCAACAGAAAGGAGCACCAACCCCTAATTTACCAGCACCAACTAGAAGGAGCACCAACCCCTGATTCCAAGCACCAAATTAGATTTCTATTTTGAATAATAGATTGACATAAATATGCCTTCACTTCTATAAGACCCTTACTAGTCTATTGCTCATCCAACCTCGCTTTCAATTCAGGAAACACATATTCCTTCTGCACACTTACAACTGCATTCTCTCTCAGCTACGCTCTCTCTTTCAGTTGCTCTTTCTCAGACGCGCTGTCTCAGTCGTGCTCTCTATTCTCTTTTTTGTAGCACTTTCCCTCTATTCTACAACACGCTGCTCTCTCTTCTCGCATGGAGCTCAACCTTACTACTTCATGCAAATCTCCTTTTATAACTATGTTCTGTTTCTATTCTTAACTTCCATATTCATGCATGCAGCCTATTAATAGTAATGGCTCCTTTATTCTCACATGCAATCTTATTAATAGAATGGTTCTTTGTTTGGGCTTCGAGACGTTTCTCTGTCCAACTCATGGTCTTCATCTGATGACTTTCAGTAACCACTGCTGCATGATATTTCTTTGTAACGGCTCCTGTAACTATAGTAATGACTTCTATTTACTATCACTGTAACTGCCCCTATAACTATCGTAATTACTTCAGTTCACTATTCTTATTTAACTACATGATTTCTCTCTGTAACTCCACCTGTAACGGTTCTTATTTTTGTTGCATGATTTTACTTTGTAATGGCCCCTGTATCTGCTGCATGACTTCAGTTAACTCTTCTTAACTTAGCTGCATGATTTTCCTGTGCAACTTCCCTTGTAATTGTAGTTCTTCTTTAGTTAACTTTACTTCGGCTGGGTTCTCCTTTTAGCTCTAAGTCACGCAGAAACATGTCGCGATATCATGACATTTTTGCCCCTTTGACTTTTCCTTGGCGTTTGACCGTGAAAACATGACATGTCGCGATATCATGACACTTTTCGCCTCCTTGTCCTCTTCTCGGCATGCACCCACGAAAACATGACATGTCACGAAATCGTGACACTTTTGCTGCCTTGTGCCTTTTCTGTCTTTGGACGTGAAAACACATGTCATAAAATCGTGACACCTTTTTCTCTCTCCTCTTTCTCTTCGCTTTGAACCACAAAAATGAAACATGTCACGAAATCGTGACACCTTTTTCTCTCTCCTCTCTCTTTGCTTTGGACCACGAAAATGAAACATGTCGCGAAATCGCGACATCTTTTTCTCTCTCCTCTTTCTCTTGCAATATGTCACGAAATCATGACACTTTTTCTCCTTAGCGAGATCTTTCCCTCAAACCTATCGCAAAATCGTGACACTTTTTGTCTTGCCTTTCTCTCTCCTGCAATATGTCGCGATATCACGACACCTTTTCTCCTTAGCACTTTTCTTCTCATTGAATCGCGAAAACCCGAAATGTCACGAAATCGCGACGCTTTTCTTTGCGAACATCTTCTCTCCGAACATGTCACAAAATCGTGACACTTTTCTTTTCTTGCGCCTTCTCTCCAAACATGTCATGAAATCATGACAGTTTTCTTTGCTTGCGCCTTCTCTCCAAACATGTTGCAAAATCACAACAATTTTCTTCTTGGCTTTTTCTCTGCCAACATGTCACGAAATCGTGACAGTTTTTCTTCTTGCCTTCTTTGCTTCCAACATGTCATGAAATCATGATAATTTTTCTACTGCCTTCTTTGCTTCCAACATGTCACGAAATCGTGACAGTTTTTCTTGTGCTTTCTCTCTCTTCCAACATGTCACGAAATCATGACAGTTTTCCTTACGCTTTCTCTCTCCTCAACCATGTCACGATATCATGATAGCTTTTCCAGCTTTTTCTCTCTCCTCCGATATGTCATGAAATCGTGACAAAAAACATGTCGCGATATCGCGATAGTTTTCTTACTTGTCTTTTTCTTTGATCCTTTGAATCTGGGCCACTTCTGTCTTCTTGGAAAATCACTGTACATGCTCTGACTGCTCTGAAATCTTGTTCACTTCATCAACCGATCTATCTAAAGACCTCTGCACTCCTATCCATTGCATCAACCGATCCTCTGTCTATGTTGACAACAATGACAATACTTTGGCTGCACCTTGCTCATCAATGAACTCCTGTCCATTATACTTTGGCTGCACCTTGCTCATCAATGAACTCCTATCCATTGCATCAACTGATCAACCTGACTGTGTTGACAACAATGACAATACTTTGGTTGCACCTTGCTCATCAATCTCCCCCTTTGGAATTGTTGGCAACACACGTAATTACGTGCAATTACCTGTAAATCTTCTCCCCCTTTGACAATAATACCAAAGGGCGGCTGCAAAACTCCCCCTGAGTCCATGCACAACATTCTCATGCAAAAATTATTACAGTTAGCAAAAAGCATAAACATGAGCAATAAGATAAACATATGCATAAATGCTCCCCCGAGAATTTGATCCCGATAGCTAGTCAATTCTTAGACTATTCTTGGGAATATGTGACCACTTCATTTCACTGTTTGACAACATCATGATAAGCATAATAGGCATTACTCAGATCTATCTTCAACTGTGTTGGTTGTTGGATCTCTATCCATTGAGACTCTGTTCTCTGTACTCTGTCAATAGGCTCACATAGAACTTGCTTAACAAGCTCTCATAGAACTTGTCCAAATCAGCTCACAAGTCCTCACTAGAACCTGTCCAATTCAGCTCACAAGTCTTCACTAGAACTTGTCCAAATCAACTCACAAGTTCATCAAGAAAAACTTGCTTAGCATGAACCCACAAAGAGAATTGTTAGAGACCCAATGTGATTCATCAACCTCATAGAAGCATAAAGAGAATTGTTAGAGACTCAATATGTTCTATACTTAACTCCCAATCTCAATCTCAACTCAATCTCAATCTCAAAAGAATAAGATAGATGTAGTATGCTTTTCTCAAGAACATGAAACACAACCCAACAATTGCCAACCATGCAATAACTCATATAACAATGATACTCATGTTCTTTCCACAACCTATATCTTTTCTCAACCAATTAGGGCTTTAACAACAATGCTTATAGACAAGGTTTAACCAACATCATTCAACTCAAGATTAACCTTGAAGCATTCAACCGATCACTACATGAAAAGGAAACTAGTAGACATCCTTTTCCTTCCAAAGGTATTTGAACAAAATAACCACCAACATAAATCACCAATGCAAAGAATAACTTGCTCAAATCAATCTCAATGGAGTAAGCCCAAATCATGTATCAAGTAAAGCATTAACTTGATCAAAACAACCTCTATGAAAGCAACTCAACCATTCATCACCATGCTGGAAATCATCTGGCTGCTCATTATAAGCCTCTTCTTCAATATTCCCATTCAACACGTTGATTTCACATCTGTCAACAAAATTGACAAGTGACTCACACTTGTACCAACTTTTGTCCAACACTGTACCAACACTACAATTTTACTGCCAACTCTGTGCAAGCATCAAACACAGTACCACAAACCAACCAAATCATCTGAACTGTTATAATCCTTAACTTTTGATAGTGGTAGTGAGAACTATCAACAGAACAACAATGACGTATAGCAATACTACCAATGGTGACAATTCTCAATTTAATCATCACCCTTCATGACACTTCCACACACAACTACATGAACTGACAACACACTTTGACAGCTATACAACAACTCCTCGACTACTTTCCTTTCATCCTCAGATAACTACACAAATACATAGGAGCATTAAAATAAACTTTAACATTGCTCCCCCTGAGGATGTGCTACCTGGAGCTGCTTAGTGCAATAGAGGAGTAATCTCCTTCTATCCAAGGAGACATGATTCCCTTTCTTCTGTCTTTCTCTAGACTTTCTTGAACTTGGGCTTGAGTTTTTCAACTACATCCCTATTTTGCACCTTTTCGTGAACTTGAACATTCTTCTTGCGTAGTTGTTTCTTGTGCATCCTTGATGGTTGATTATTTTCCTTTCTTTTATGCACATGATATGTTCTCTGCCTGTGTTGCATTTTTTGCGTCTGATGAAATCTACGGTCTTGCCTTAGATTAGATACAGACGTGCTCGAACAAAACCTTGCTATGTGCCCATGACCATTACATTTAAAACATTGCACATGATATGTCCCCTTTCTATGTTGCACTCTTTGTGTCTGATGAAATCTAGGGTTTTGCCTTAGATTAGATACATAAGTGCTTGGACAAAACCTTGCAATGTGCCCATGGCCATTACACTTAAAACATTGCATAGGGTGTTCACTCAGGAAAGCAGATGTGTTTTTATCAGCATAACTTTTTGATCTATTGTTCAGTCCACAATAAATTGCCTTGTGACCATAGCAGTTGCATTTAGAACAATAGCCATTAAAAGCATTATTATTAAAAGAGTGAGAGTGAGAGAACCTCTTTTGTTGTGGTTGCTTTGCTGTAGATCTTCTTTGATGCTTTCTTCCTTTTGAAGATTCAGCTTCAACCTTGAACTTCTTCTTCTCTGCATATTTGGAAGATGACGGTTGTTCAGCTTCATACTTTCCTTGCCTCGATCCTTCAGCCGTGAGCTTCTTCTTCTCGACACATTTGGAGGATGAAGGTTGTTCAACTTCATATCCAAGACCAAACTTAGTCGTGGAGCTTCTTTGTTGCTTTATCATTGTATCTAGCAACTCTGTGCTCTTCTCAAATTTGAGACTTATATTGGCCTCTTCTAGTTGTTTCTTCAATGAAACAATCTCTCCTTCTTGTTGGCAGCAAACAGTCTCTTTCTCATTGATTTGAGACCTGAGAATATCTTCAATCCTTTTGTATTGTTCTACTTGCAACTTTAGATCAACAATAACTTTGTTAGATTCCTCTTTACTTGTGCTGCATACATCATCCTCATCATCCAGATGTGTCTTCAAGGCTTCTTCTGATTTCTTGGCCTTTTGAACTTGTAGGAAGAGATCTTCAATCTCATCCCCATATTCTTCTAACTTCTTGGACATTCTTTTGTTCTTTTTCTTTTCTATACTCAACTCTTCAAGTGCGGCAATCAACTCACCTTCTAGATCTACTTCAATCTCCAGGTTTTCATTGCATACTTCAGAATCCACTTCTTCTACCTTCTCTAGTTCAGTTTTCTCTTCCACAAGAACTGAAACTAGCTGAGATGCCTTTTTGGAGGAGGATCTATTCTTCTTACCCATTGTGTACTAATCCAAGATCAACCTTAGCTGATTTAGCCTATTCAGGAACTTGGCTCTGATACCAATTGTTAGTCTTACAATGGCACTGAGAGGGGGGGTGAATCAGTGTAGCTATTTAAAAACTTAAATCTACAACTCTTAAAGCTTAAGCAAGGAGAACTTAAAACAGATAAAGCAAATATAACAAGAGAGCATCCCATAACACACGATGTAACGAGGTTCACCAGTTTTGGCTACTCCTCAAAAATAGACTGCTTGGACTCCCATCCAAATCTAGCCTTTGCAAAGCACCAACTTTACAATCAATTTACCAGCACCCACTGGAAGGAGCACCAACCCCTAATTTATCCGCACCAAAGAAAGGAGCACCAACCCTTGATTTACAAACACCAACTGGAAGGAGCACCAACCCCTGATTTATCCGCACCAAGAAAGAGGAGCACCAACCGAACAGATACACCAATTGGAAGGAGCACCAACCCCTGATTCCAAGCACCAACTTGGATTTCTATTTTGAATCATAGATTGACATAAATATTCCTTCACTTCTACAAGACCCTCACTAGTCTATTGCTCATCCAACCTCTCTTTCAATTTAGGAAACACATATTCCTTCTGCACACTTATAGACACATTCTCTCTTAGTTGTTCTCTATCTTTCAGTTGCTCTTTCTTAGACGCGTTGTCTCAGTCATGCTCTCTATTCTCTTTTTTGTAGCACTTTCCATTTATTCTGCAACACACTTCTCTCTCTCTTCTTGCATGAAGCTCAACCTTACTACTTCACGCAAATCTCCTTTTATAACTATGTTCTGTTTCTATTCTTAACTTCCATATTCATGCATGTAGCCTATTAATAGTAATGGCTCCTTTATTCTCACATGCAATCTTATTAATAGAATGGTTCTTTGTTTGGACTTTGAGATGTTTCTCTATCCAACTTGTGGTCTTCGTCTGATGACTTTCAGTAACCACCGTTGCATGATATTTCTTTGTAACGGCTCCTATAACTGCAGTAATGACTTCTATTTACTGTCACTGTAACTGCCCTTGTAACTATCGTAATTACTTCAGTTCACTATTCTTATTTAACTACATGATTTCTCTCTGTAACTCCACCTATAACGGTTCTTATTTTTGTTGCATGATTTTACTTTGTAATGGCCCCTGTATCTGCTGCATGACTTCAGTTAACTCTTCTTAACTTAGCTGCATGATTTTCCTGTGCAACTTCCCTTGTAATTGCAGTTCTTCTTCAGTTAACTTTACTTCGGCTGGGTTCTCCTTTTAGCTCTAAGTCATGCAGAAACATGTCATGATATCGTGACATTTCTGCCCCTTTGACTTTTCCTTGGTGTTTGACCGTGAAAACATGACATGTCACGATATCGCGACATTTTTTGCCTCCTTGTCCTCTTCTCGACATGCACCCGTGAAAACATGACATGTCATGAAATCGTGACACTTTCGTTGCCTTGTGCTCTTTTCTGTCTTTGACTCGCAAACACACAACATGTCATGAAATCGTGACACCTTTTTCTCTCTCCTCTTTCTCTTCGCTTTGAACCGCAAAAATGAAACATGTCACGAAATCATGACACCTTTTTTTCTCTCCTCTTTCTCTTCACTTTGGATCGTGAAAATGAAACATGTCACAAAATCACATATTTTTCTCTCTCCTCTTTCTCTTGTAATATGTCACGAAATCGTGACACTTTTCCTTGCGAGCTCTTTCTCTCGAACTTGTCGCAAAATAGTGAAACTTTTTGTCTTGCCTTTATCTCTCCTGCAATATGTCGTGATATCACAACACTTTTTCTTCTTAGCACTTTTCTTCTCATCGGATCACGAAAACCTGACATGTCACGAAATCGCGACACTTTTCTTTGCAAGCGCCTTCTCTCGAACATGTCACGAAATCGTGATAGTTTTCTTTGCTTGCACCTTCTCTCCAAACATGTCATGAAATCATGACAGTTTTCTTTGCTTGCACCTTCTCTCCAAACATGTCACGAAATCGCGACAGTTTTTCTTCTTGGCTTTTTCTCTACTAACATGTCACAAAATCGCGACAGTTTTTCTTCTTGCCTTCTTTGCTTCCAACATGTCACAAAATCGTGATAGTTTTTGTATTGGCCTTCTTTGCTTCCAACATGTCGTGAAATCGTGACAGTTTTTCTTGCGCTTTCTCTCTCTTCCAACATGTCACGAAATCGTGACAGTTTTCCTTGTGCTTTCTCTCTCCTCAACCATGTCGCGATATCGTGATAGCTTTTCCAGCTTTTTCTCTCTCCTCCAATATGTTGCGAAATCACGATAGAAAACATGTCACGATATCATGACAATTTTTTTACTTGTCTTTTTCTTTGATCCTTTGAATCTGGGCCACTTCTGTCTTCTTGGAAAATCACTGTACATGCTCTGACTACTCTGAACTCTTGTTCACTTCATCAACCGATCTATCTAAAGACCTCTGCACTCCTATCCATTGCATCAATCGATCCTCTGTCTGTGTTGACAATAATGACAATACTTTGGCTGCACCTTGCTCATCACCGAACTCCTGTCCATTATCCTTTGGATGCACCTTGCTCATCAATGAACTCATGTCCATTGCATCAACTGATCAACCTGACTGTGTTGACAACAATGACAATAATTTGGTTGCACCTTGCTCATCACATGGTAGAGAGTGATTGTCAAGATCTAGAAAAAAATCAATTGCTTTCACTCAAGCAAATGAGGCTCTCATCATTAGGCTTTGGTCAACAGAGCCAAGAAGGAGAGGGGAGGATGGAAATTTTAAAAAACAATTTGGTAGGAACTCTAAACCAGTGTAAAATTAGTCCATTGATCACTAACAATGGCAAGACATCTAATTCAATGATTAATGAAGAATATGCAATAGACTACAGTGAAGAGCCTAGGGAATATTTGAAGGCCTCAATTTTTTCTCTAAGGAAGAACTTTTTAAATTATGGCATGAGGGGGACAAAGAACGTGGAGAACTTGACTCAGACCCATGCCTAACACTCTATTTATATTTAAAACCTAAACCTACGGTATACAAGGGGGCAATGAATAAAGGGAAGTGATGTGTAACAACTCAAGTCCTACCCACTTGGTTGTCCATCCAATCCTTCCTAATGATAACATATAGTAAATTTTTTGATCTTAATTAGTTGATCACCCAACTATTAATAGTACTAGGCATGTAAAACATCCTCGTATGGGAGCTTAGATAATTGCAGACAATCATCCATAGGGTACCAAGATTGGCCAGATCCCATAGTATGATACCTTTTAGGAACTTATCCACTCATCTTGAGTTCCAAGTTCTTGGCAAGGGGTTTCTCCTCTAGGGCCTATTTCACCTAGAGGTCGGATGCATAACTTCCTCATTCCTTAGCATGTTTTCTCTAGAGTCATTCAAGGAGTAGCGTATACATAGCATGTGCTAGATAAATTTCCACCTTCACTAGATTTTACCTAGGATCCACTAGTACCTTGGCTTAGGATCGAGTGTTACTTGCCTTGGTATGATTGACAATGTAATATTCCATTCCATTACGTTGTTGAGTTAACTCACAAACAACCAAGACAAGTAACACTATCACTATAATTTTCTAGATGACAGTATAAGAGTGATGTCCCATTCCATCCTCTTTTACCTCCTACCTTGTCCCTTCCCAACAAGAATGCAATTATCCCTATTTCAAGTAACTGTACTTCCCAAAATTACTGACTTTATAACCCATCCCTCTCTGATGGTTTCATAAGTATACCATCCTACCCAATGGTTTTGGTTGGTTTAAGGAAAAATATCTTTGGATAATCTATCAAATTGTTTAATGGCATAAACGTTTTGCTTTTTGTATATTTCAACAATTATTATTTTTTAAAATTATAAAATGTATACAAATACAAATAATAAGGTTATTCCCAATAAGAAGAAGAGATACATAAACAAATCTATCAAATAAGCATATTCTCATATCTCTAAAATATATCATCATTACTCATGCTATCATTTGCAAAAAAATAACTTTAACATAATTATGAAAATATTTTAACATTAACTAAAAAAAGTAAATTCCCTTACCATAAAGTCTATTGGGCCATTTAAACCTTACTTCAAAAAGCGCATAATACAATAGTTCATATTTAATACATGCTTTCATATTTTATTATATGACCATAAACCACTATAGGATAATAAAGGTTTAATAAATTTTAATTTCTATAAGATCACATCGAGGGTAGCTTTGGCTTTATAGAATTGTAACGATGTTTGATATCTATATATTTGTGTTTTAAATGATTACAAGAGGAAGTTAAATACTTCTAAAGGAAAATTTATAGAAATGCAAACCTACGCAGCACATGATTCAATCTTGATGGATTATACATAGCTTATAGCACGTAAACTTATATTTATAAAATTATGTGCACCTTCTACTACCTTTAAAGAGTGACAACATATGTTTCTCAACTATACTAGTTTTAATGTTTAATAGACCAGATGCTCAGTTACCATGACATCTCAACGTTTACCAACTAAGGCCAAAATTAAAACAATGAAAAGACGACAATGCAGTGCACATAATCCAAAATAAAATTTGAGTTCTTCAATTTATGTGTAAAATCAATACTCCAATACTTTGGTACGTCATTCATGACATAGATGCCTTTAAATGAATATCTTTAAAAAGCTATCACATTGGTTCTAATTTGTAAAATATTTACAAAATTTTGTCACTCATCAAACATGTTGAGAGGACCTTGTTTTACATACCAAGCCATGGTTTAAAGGTGGGAATAACTATAATGTCAAAAAAAATAAAGAAAACCAAAATTATCGTGTTGGTTTCATCGCAAAGGAGACTCCAAAGTAAGAAGTTTACCAATTTGTGAAGTGCTCAAATGCATAGCAGAGGTTATTTATTAATATTTTTTTATTTGTAGCATATTACAAGCTTTTTTCGTCTGACATTTTCATCAAAGAAATCAACACATCTAAACACAGAAGTTAAATAACTTTTTAATGAAAATGTAATTGTAAATGAACTACACCTATCAATAAAGTAAATGCAACACTAAATCTTATTAATAGAACTTCAATAAAGTCAAATATCATATAAACTTATATTATAATTATAATTTAAATATATCAATGTTGGAGTTCCATCTATTAAAATTCTAAATTTGTCATAATTTAAACATAAATTAATATCCAAACTACACAATACCATCTATATATAATACTAAAAATTCTAGAGGTATGTTAAACGTGCATGTCAAAATATCTTTTAAAACTTATGTATATTCTAATTAATTCCACAAAAACTTATTATGGGTGCCCCTTTGCTTGGGAATTCCAAAGGTCTTATTAATATAGTTTTATTTTAGAATTTCAAACTTCATTTACCTAAATTCTAATAATAAAAAGTTTAAACTTCAATATAATATGGACCAATTATCATATTTACAATGTAGGGAACGTAGTATGAATACGCGTAGGTATAGTTATTGAATTTGTCAAACATAATTTCCTTCTATGAAATTTAATAAATTGATTACAGTGCCATGCCAGCACAAATTTGGCTATTAAATCTTCAACAAAAGTTAAATGTATGTGCAAGTATGAGGTCCTAATGTTAAAAGTGGTTTATTCTCTTGTAACAACATTAACTATTGGCCAACACAATCTAAAATTTTTCTTCAAGAGTTCTCTGCCCAAGTTTCGTCTAGAATTGACTTCCTTCCAAAAATAGTCATTGAAAAGATAGTTTACAATGTTTACATTTACAGAACAAGGTGGTACATCCTTTATATCATTGCCAACGAACGAATTGAAAACACAAATTTATTCCTTACGGTGGTAGACAATATTTATGCCAATGAAATATCATATACATTTATTCTATTGTCATGCACCTATGTGATAAAATAAATGTTGTCTAAACCTTACCAAACGTAGTATTATAACTCTCTCTTTCAAGTGTTTAGATTGTTTCATTAGAAAACTCTATATCACAAATGATGATACAACGTTTTATGAATACAAAACCTTGAGTTCAACTATGTCACTGGCGGACAGTTTTAAAGAGTGGTGAGCACAGCTACATGGTCAAGCTTATAGGTTTACGTTGTCGAGTGACCCTTTGCTCATTTAATAATATCTAAGGAGAATGTTTACATTTTTGTTCACAAACCACTAAAGTGAACTTTTTGCTTTACAATTTACAAATAAAATTTATTGAATACCTCACAAACCACTAAAGTGACAACTTTTTGATTTACCATTTACAAATAAAATTTAATGTCTTAAAAAGCATCAAAGGTTTACTATATTTTGATAGAACTGTACATCGGAAAACTCTTTTGATAGTAGCTATCTCCCACAAATATTATATAAACTAACTTGAATATAGTTCAAATCCTCTCATATAAAGAAGCTATATATATATATATTTTAAATAAACATAATTATCACAATAATTAACAAAATAAATACTGAATTGAATATGTTTCCATCTAGTCTCCTTACGGTGAACAATGCATAATAAAAAAATGGAACAAGTGATATATAGCAAAACGATTTCTAAAATCATCATTCTATCAAAACATATAAACAAATGTATCAAGGACTTTCTAAAGTGATATCTAACTAGACTTATTAAATATTTAGTGTTGATAAGGTACATCATAGTCAAGATAAGAGCCAATAATTACAAGTTCTGGCCCAATTCCGCTTGTAGACCAGCACATCATCAATTAGGATATTTACATAAAATGAGGTTTATATGGATAGTTCAGCACTAGGTTCGGTGATGATATTTGACACCATTACCATCTTGAAGATACTACCAAAAACGTATTGCTATCAGGTAATACTGCCAATGCAGCTTCAATGGCAAACCAGATTTTCCATAGCAACAAGGAATGATAGGATAATGTCTTGTGAGGGGGTTAAGATTGAGCATATAAATTATGAATGTAAGCTAACCTAATATGCATATAATATTTGTAAATTTACAAACAAAAACAAAGTTTAAATTATCTATAATTCATTCATTTACTTTACTTTGGTTTTCAGTTAACCAACCAGCTCCAATTACACAGAAAATTCCATTCTTAATTAATATAGAAATATATCATCAACTAAAACAAAATCAACTTAATTCCAAAAGAACAATATTATTCAATCTTCATACAATAGATTAGTAGAAAATATCATAGAGATCTAGCCTCAAAATAATCTAGTTCCTCCTTCTCTGTTACGATATCACCAACCGCAATTCGAAGCTTCCAGTTCCAAGATGAGATCCTAAATATTTTCCATATGATTAAATAAAATAAAATGATAACACTATGCTTTACATCTCTAAAGTTCATGCAAAATTTCTAGCCTAAAACTTGCCAAGTGGTTCATCTATTTGGACATGGGCTTGTCATGCCATTTCATGATTATTAATTTTATAAATTTATTTTTTTAATCTTTATATTTTTTTTGTATATATTGCTTTATTTTGATTATTTACTAATTTTTATTACATTTTATAATTTCATATAATTATTATTGTTTTTATTTATTTATTTATTATTATTCCTATTTATATATATTTAATTATAAAATAAATACTTAAATATAGCCCATAATCAAAACACACAAAATCATATAATGCAACTACATAAATACATCTACATGGAGCACTGGACGGGTAACTGCTAGTAGGGTCCTTCATCCTTAACAACCACAAGTACCCTGATGCTCATCATATCTCCCATATTACCTTTTCATCGATGCTCGTCATTTGCCAACGGGACGAGGTATCTTTCTCTTGATATAATTTCTCTATAGTAGCCACCCATTCTTGCAACCATAGACTAATCGATAGTATCTCACCTTGTAGATGAAATAAACATGATGACAACTAAATTTTGGAGGGATGTTACATTTTTTTTTAAGTAAAAAACCCCTTACGGGGCCGCCTTGGTCTGAGAGACCATGAACAGGGGGTTCTACACCGTCAAAGTCACCCGAGAGTCGCACCCGACCCTGCCCGCACCAAAATTATAAATTGGATTTTGGATACCCAATTCATCTTCTTGGTAGGGTGGAGATTTGAACCTGGGACCTCCCTTGGAGGATTGCCCTCTCCTCTCCAACTCACCTACAACACCTAAGTGAGGGATGTTACATTCTCCCCCTCTAAAATTAAACATAATTCTTGTGTTTGTTTTTTTTATTCAAATAGTTTATGTATCAAAACTAAATATGTACTCATCAACATGGTTTAACACACAAAGTACATCAAAAAAATTTACATTAATCCATTTATTTTAAATACAGTATATCATTGATGCAGTAGATCTCTGAACTAGGGTTTCTGGAACTTCAAAAAATCTAGGGCATCAGCTAGATTGCAGAAGTGCTTTCCGGGTACGGTGGATCTGAAGGCTAGATTGGTGCCCCAGGAGGGTCCAATGGAGACTTCTCCGGCTCCTTTTCCAAGGAGTAGCAGCTCATACACAAATTTTTTTAAAGACAAATCTCCTCTAAAGAATGATGAAGCTCAAAAAATGGCATATAAAATGCTCTTCACGGCTTCTGGGAATAGGTCAACAGCACATCGTGTGAATGGATGTTTGCCGCAGGCCGAAACCAGGCCAAAAATTTTCATCGAGCCAAGTATGGTTGAAGAATCAGTCATTTACAGAGCTAATCATGATTTAATCTACAAGTTCATGGGTATACGTCCTTCCCTGAATTTTTTGCACTCTTGGATCCGCCAAAACTGGGAGCCTCACGGTGAGTATTCATTGTGGTTTATTAGCAATGGATATTTTATTGTTAGCTTTTCGTCTTTGGCCGATAGAAATAGGGCTTTTGAGTCAGAGAAGAAAAATCATGGCCCGATAGGGCTATTTTTTCAACCATGGAGAGTGGGATTCGATCCCCGAGTTGAACCTACTGCTATCCGAGTATGGATCCAACTATATGCTCTTCCAATGGAATTCTGGAGTGATCAGGTGTTGGCAAGGATTAGGAATTCTATTGGAATACATCTGGGTGTTTCCAGAGACACAATTGAAGGGAGTATGGTGGTGTATGCAAGAATATGTGTGGATATGAATCTCAGCCAGCCTTTGCCGATAGAAATGGAAATTGAATTGGCAGGACTCTCCTAGATTCAACAACTGGACTATGAGGCCCTACCTTTTTGATGTAGGGTTTGTCACAAACATGGAAATTTGGCCCGTTTTTTCCCTAATAATATGAATGCTAAAATGGAGGCCCATTTAGGAATTCCAAACCTGCCTAAAGAGGATAAGGCAACACTTAATAAAGATTCTAATAGCATCATTCAGGGCCAGGAAGCTCAGAGAGAGGGTTTTGAACAGCCCAAAGAAAAAAGAGGGAAAGGAGAAATCCCATCTCAGACCTGCCAATAGGTATGAGATATTTAAGTCACTGGTTGATGAAGAGGAACAATGTATGGAGGGCATGGAGGGTAATAAGGAAAATTCTAATATTCCTGGGCAACTCCCTCTCTCATCTTCTCCCATCATACAACAGGTAGTTGAAATCTGTGAGGTATCACAGCCAGTGTGTTCAGGGGCTTTAGTAGTGCATAACCAGGAGCAAACAGTATCTCAGGATGTCAGCATGGGAATACCAGAGAAGAACAAGGAAAGGCCAAATTTGGGGATAACCCAGGTAGAAAAAAGATCAAAAAATAGCAATTCTCAGGGAGTAGGTAGAAGATCTAATGAGTTGCTAGCAGCCCAAGGAGACAAACTGATCACGAGAGGAATGGTGAGGACAATAGACTCTTATTGCTCCCAGGGTAACGAATGATTATACAATCATGGAATGTGAGGGGTTTAAACAATAGAACCCATCAATTTGATGTTTGAAGACTTTTAGAGAATCGTAATACTAATTTTTTGCTTTTACAGGAGACTAAGATGTCATTAGATCTTATGTCCAAAATAGTCAATAGAATTTGGAGGGGTGTTGGTCATATGGATGTGGCTGCCCAAGGTGCCTCGGGGGGATTGTTACTCCGTGGAACTCTCTTGAATGGTCTCGCAATAGAACATATTGCCCGGAGGGGTGTTCTCACTTCTCTTTTTAGGAATAATGTCACTGCGAAACACGTTCTAATCACAAACTTTTATGGGTCTCAAAACCTAGATGGTCAGAGGCGACAGTGGAAGGTTGTGCATAACATGTGAACCTCAAAGGAAGATATAGACTAGATTATAGCAGGGGACTTTAATTCTAAATTATCTTCTAGAGACCAGGAAGGTGGAACACCATTTTTGGACCCAAGAGACCGTTTCATGATTGCCCAAGTCCAGGCTTTGCACTTAGTGGACATTAAATGTCTTAGCATTAACTACACTTGGACTAATAAAAGGTGGGAGCCACATAGCAAGAAGGTTAAGCTAGATCAATTTTTGGTTTCAGAGGAGGCGTTTGTAAAATGGAATATAAATTTAGATTTTAGAAGGCCCAGTTTCAGATCACTATCCCATTCTGTTGGAAGGCGGGATTAGGATGGGGTAGCATCACAAACCTTTCAGATTTGAGAATTTTTTGCTTCAGAAAGAACATTGGGAGAAAATTCCACAGTGGTGGGACGAAGGCTGCCCAGCTTATGGGAGAGCAATGTTCAAAATCCACAAACAACTACAATATGTCAAAACTCAGTTGAAATATTGGAGGCATGCTAATAAAATAGACTTCCAGGCCCAAAGAGCTCCATTGGTGGCCAGATGGGATGAGGTCCAAAAATAGTTCAAAGAAGGAGTAATTACAGACCAGCTCAAAGCTGAGGATGATGCCTTGCGTACAGTGGTTGAGGACATTGACAACCAGGAGGAGACCTATTGGAAGTAGAGAGCAAGAACCACCTGGTTATTAGAAGGGGACAAAAATACAAAATTATTTCATCGGACTGCTTGTGCTCGAAGACAGATGAATAATATGGAGGCCCTTCAATATGAGAATGATCATTCCTTTGATACACTTCCAGGTATGCATTCCCATGCTATGGATTATTTTTCTAAGATTTTTAAGGAAAGTGTGGTACAAGATGTAGAGGCCCAAAATGAAGTTATTTTTGTCATACCTATTGTTATTTCTAAGGATGAAAATTAGGCCCTCCTCAAACCCATTGATAGAGATGAATTGAAAAATGTGGTCTTTGGAATGAGCACTGGTAAAACTCCAGGTCCAGACGGCTTCCCAATTGATTTTTTTTAGGCTTTCTGGGACTACTTAGAGGAAGATGTAAGGGCTATTGTAGAAGAGTCCAGAGAAAATAAGAGAATGCTTAAAGCTATAAACCACACTTTCATTACCTTAATTCCAAAAGGGGAGGAGGGGGTTCATATTTTAGATTATAGGCCTATTGCCTTATGTAATGTGCTATACAAAATAATCACAAAGGTAATGGTTGAGTGCCTAAAACCTCTTCTTCACAACATTGTCTCCTCTAAGCAAGGGGGTTTTGTTGAGGGATGACAGATTCTAGATGGGGTGGTTGTGGCCCAGAAAGCAATCCATTCAATGCACACTTCTGGTAATAAAGGGATGTTCATAAAATTGGACATGTCAAAGGCTTATGACAGGGTTGAATGGAGTTTCCTGGCTAAAATGATGGCAGCCTTTGGTTTCTCTCAGGACTGGATAGAGTGGGTCATGAGTTGTGTCTCTACCCCGACGTAATCTGTGCTAATCAAGGGCCTTCCTTCGCAACCATTTGGAGCTACTCGAGGAATGCACCAGGGGGATCCATGTTCTCCTTATCTTTTTCTCATTTTTGTTGAAGGTCTTGGCAGACTTTTCTTGAGGAGAAGACAACAAGGTAGATTATTGGGTATCAGGGTGGGTGACAAAGTTTTAACGCACCTATAGTTTGTGGATGACACTGGTTTTGTGGGAGTGGCCAGCTTCAGGGAAGCAAGAATAATTAGGGATACTCTTAATGTCTATCTCAGGGCTACTCAACAACTCATTAATGATAAGAAATCCAAAGTGTTTTTTTAATCTGGAGCAAAGGCTTCAGAATAGAATTTTAGAAATCCTGGGATTCACAAGGACTTCTCTCCTAGTGGTTTACTTGGGGGCCCCCTTGCACTTTAAGAAGCTAAAATTAGACACATGGAGGAATCTTCTTGAGTGTATCAAGGACAAAATTAATCACTGGTCTCACAAGTGGTTAAGTTATGGTGGTAGATTAATGTTCTTACAATCAATCATTCAAGCCATGCCAATTTACAAATTCTCTATCCTGGCTGCCCCGATTACAATATGGAAAGAGTTGGACAGGATGGCTAGAAAGTTTTTATGGGAAGGAGCAAAGGGAGAGTGAAATTGGGCCTTAGTGGGCTAGGACAAAGTTACCCAGCCCAAGGTTAAAGGAGGTCTAGGTTTGAGAAAATCTAAGCTAAATAATAAAGCTTTGGTTGGAAAGTTGTACTGGATATGGATCTCCCAACCCACCTCCTTTTTAGTAGAATCCTAACTAGCAAATACTTGGGATAGGCCAACCCAATCGATGTTGCTCGCATCCCCTTGGATGGTACTGGGTCCCTAGTTTGGCAGGCTCTCAAGTTAGGGTCTCGGGTTGTTAAAGACCACTTATTTTGGAAAGTGGGAAGAGGGGAGAAGGCTCATTTCTAGAAAAATTCTTGGGATCAGTTCCCTCCCATCATTACTGAATTTCTAGAATTACAACCAATAAAAGCAGCCATTGAAGCCAAGGGATGGATCCGTATTGAAATTTATTTCACAACTACTCAGCTGGGGGAGTGTAAGTTTAAGCAGTTCAAGAAGTTGGATGAGTGGCCCATTTCAATCCCTTCGAATTTGACTCCCATCATGACTAAAATTCTAATAGAAA
Organism: Wollemia nobilis; assembly: GCA_028583015.1. Taxonomy (NCBI): domain Eukaryota; kingdom Viridiplantae; phylum Streptophyta; class Pinopsida; order Araucariales; family Araucariaceae; genus Wollemia; species Wollemia nobilis. The sequence goes on from JAQPPZ010017060.1 coordinate 3,996,128, forward strand.
TATTTCTTACAGGGGGAGACGTGGAGGATGAATTAGCCTAGGGCTTTGGGAGTCTTGGCGTCTATACAATAAAGGACAAATATGACATCATTCTCCTAGAGCCCCCCCTCATACATTTTAGGTTGAGGACTGGAGGAAAATCTGGCACTCTAAAGGTTGGCTGAAAGTTAACTTTTTTGCCTGGCAGTGCATGCACAATGGAATCCTCACTTTTGATAATCTCATATCAAAAGGTATCATCGGCCCTTCTCAATGTGTACTATGCTACAAGAGCGAGGAAACTGCTGACCATTTGTTGTTTGGTTGCCCTTTCACCCAAAATATTTGGTTGCATTGGTTTGCATACTTTAAAATTCAAGTAAGTGGTGACTTGAACCAAATGAATATCTGGGAAAAATGTTAGAAAGGTAGATTCAAATCTAAAGCTCTTCATTTTGGCTAGGAGCTCGGTTTAAGCTTTATCTAGTGGCAAGTATGGCTAGAAAGAAATGCCAAAATTTTTAGAGAAACTTTTACTGCTCTAGATAGGGTTTGGCAGACCATTTGGAGTAAGGTTACCGAAATTGTGGCTATTCATGCTGAGGAGGAAGCTCAAATTGACATTGGAGCTATGGAAGAACGCGTAGAACTGTAAGAGGGATAGGACAGAAATTTTTGGAAACCTCCCCCTGAAGGTTGGATTAAAATCAATACTGATGGAGCTACAAAAGGCAATCCGGGTAGAGCCGGAATTGGAGTGGTGTGTCAGAACCATGCTAGTACTGTGCTCTATTGGGAATTGCAAGGCCTAGGAAGATCCACTAACAATGAAGCCGAAGCCATTGCCATCAATTCTGCTTCTGTTTGGGCAGTGAAACATGGCCACCACAGGATTATTCTTGAATCATACTTGCAAATAATGGTTGGAGCTCTGGACTGCGTGAGGAACTTTGATCTGAAAGCCTAGAGGTTGAGGGCTCTTGTTACCCAAATTAAGGAATTATGGAAGGAATTGGAGGATGTGATCCTAGTTTATGCGAGTAGAGATTTGAACAAAGCGGCTGACTTTTTGGCTAAGATAGGTGTGGAAAATGAGGTTGGAGTTTAGTTGCACAGTGACATGGATATTGAGGATGAGGTGATTAGACAGGGTCTGGAAAGGTCCTTGAGCCAATGATCAAAGAAAAAGCAAAGGGAGGAAAGTTGTCATGATATCACGACATGTTGCGCCATCGTGGTCACTGGAGGAAAGTTGTCACGATATCACGACATGTTGCATCATTGTGGTCACTAGAGGAAAGTTGTCATGATATCGCGACATGTTGCTTCATCGCAGTCAAGGGTGGAAAGTTGTCACGATTTCACATGTCACTTCGTCACGACCAAAGGAGAAAAATTGTCGTGATATTGTGACGTGTTGCTTCATCGTGGCCAAGGGTGAAAAGTTGTCGCAATATCGTGACATGCTGCTTTGTCGTGGCCAGGGGTGGAAAGTTTTCATGATATCGCAACATGTTGCTTCGTTGCAGCCAACGGTGGAAAGTTGTCACGATATCATGACATGTTGTGTCGTCGCGGTCACTGGAGGAAAGTTGTCATGATATCGTGACATGTTGCATCATCGCGATCATTAGAGGAAATTTGTCGTGATATCATGACATGTTGCGTTGTCACAGTCAAGTGCGGAAAGTTGTCGCGATATCATGACATGTCACTTCATCGCGGCCAAGGGTGGAAAGTTGTCGTGATTTCATGACATGTTGCTTCGTTGGGGCCAAGGGTGGAAAGTTGTCATAATATCATGACATGTTGCTTCATCGTGGCCAAGGGAGGAAAGGTGTCGCGATATCACAACATGTTGCATTTTCATGGCTAAGGGAGAAAAGGTGTCGCGATATCGCGACATGTTGCATTTTCATGGCCAAGGGAGAAAAGGTGTCACGATATCGTGACATGTTGCATTTTCATGGCCAAGGGAGAAAAGGTGTCACGATATCGTGACATGTTGCATTTTCACGACCAAAGGAGAAAAGGTGTCATGATATCGTGACATGTTGCATTTTCACGACCAAGAGAGAAAAGGTGTCGCGATATCGCGACATGTTGCATTTTCATATCCAAAGGAGAAAAGGTGTCGCGATATCGCAACATGTTGCATTTTTGTGGCCAAAGGAGAAAAGGTGTCGCGATATCGTGACATGTTGCTTCATCACGGCCGAGAGAGAAAAAGTGTCGCGATATCGCGACATGTTGCACTTTCATGCCCAAAGGAGAAAAGTGTCACGATATCGCGACTTGTTGAATTTTTGTGACCAAAGGAGGAAAATGTCACGATATCATGACATGTTTTTTCATGGCCAAAGGGGAAATGTGTCGCAATATCGTGAAATGTTGCATGTGAGCGGCCTAAGGAGAAGAATAGTGTCACGATTTCGTGACAAGCTGCATCAATTGTCCATGTCGACCCCCCTGCTAGCTAGTTAATGGTTCAGGAGATTTGGCTCCATTGCAAATCTTCTTCTACTATTGTAAGCATGTGTTCTCTTTGAATTTTTCTAGGAAGAGTCTCTTACCTTATTGTAATTGATCTTTGTTTTAATACAAGTTTTTTCAAATTTTTCGAAAAAAATATAGTATAACATTGTTCTTTCAAAAATGGATATTGTTTTTTTTTGCATAATATATATATATCTTTAGGATAGTGATCCTACTAAACATAAAACTAATGTATTACTTTTCCTCCATATAATTGGTTCAAAATCCAAGACTCGATGGGATGGTCCTTAACGCGGTGGAGATTGATCATCTGCAAGTTGAACACATCCAAAAATATGAAGGACTAGTAACATGTTTTCTATGGAGGGACACATAGAAATATTGGGTGATAAGTCCAATTCATGGCTTACAGGTTTTATAATCTTAAAATATATTATCATTCAATGATCGGGTTTTGAATATTCTCTTTTAAGGTTTCATCCCAAGAATACTCTGTCTCCCATAGAGAATTATTCTAGTGTCCTTTGAGGATTAACATAGCTCTTTTGATAGCATCCATTGAGGTCACTTCCTGACCCACATTTAATCGTCCATCCAATAGCCTGAAACCTTGGATTTTTTTATTTATCCCTCTTAATACTAGAATAACATATGTTTTGATTAAAAACAAATGAGTATATATCTTATTACTTGTAGCAACATAAATCTTATGTGCAGTCTCCCCAAGTTCTTTTCTTCTATTCTCTCTTTCTAGGCATTTATCAACATATGAGCCGCTTGAAAAAATAACATCTATCACGTGTGGATTTCTCTCTTTTATTACCATCATTACGTTCTTGGGTGTCTAATCCTTGAGTAGTATTTTATGATCATCTCTCTCCCAGTAGTTTCTATTATCATGTTTGCCTCGATCATTCTAAAATCTATCTTGATTTCCTCGGTTCCCATGATATATGCTTTTATTTTTATCAAATTTGGATTTGAATCCATCCCTATTTTTCTTATTCAAATCCTTTTCTCATCTTGTTGAGCTAATATTCTTCTTCTTGTGAGATTCTTCTTTCTTGAATGTTCTCTAGTAATAGGCCTTCTTGGCCTTCTGATTAGCTTCCTCCTAGTGAGCTAAATCACATGCTTTTGTGAGATATTTAGGTTTTAACAAGAGGATAAAAGATCTGATATTTGGGTGTAGCCCTAAGAGAAAATTTTCACTTTGATTTTTATTTGTTGTTCATATGCAGGCATGTATTTAAGTAACTGCATGAACCATTGATGATACTCATTTACTATCATATTCCCTTGGTTCAATCTTGAGAATTCTATAGAATTCTATAGATTTCTTAAGATAGAATTGTGGTGTTAGAAATATGTATTTAAATTCTTTAAAAATGGTATCCCAGTGGACATTTGTATCTTCCACATGATTTATTTTTTTGTAGGTATCCCACCAATCGACATATGATCTAGTTATATGGAAAACTACCCATGAAGTTTTTGATTTGGAAGTAAGATATCTAACATCTAAGTAGGTATCAACTTCACTTAATCATATTTCTGCTACCTCTCCATCCCCCTTACCATTAAACTTGGATATATCAATTTTTCTCATATCCCTATTTAGTTATGTACCAACTCGTTTTCTTCTAGTGTCTACAGATGCTTCCTCTACCACTATATCAAGTTAATTCTCATTTGATAGATTCCCTATTATTTTTTATTGTTGTGAAATTAGCTCTTATTGTTGAGCTAACTGATCCTTATACTGATCCATGTGTTTGTTGCTCCATATGTTTAGCCATTTGGGCTCGTTGTTGGTCCATATGTTCATTTTGCTGACTTATTTGTTCTTGCAATAAATCTATCATTTTGGTCATCTTATCTTCTATTTGAGCAGGTTATTTTTCTTTTCTGACCATTCAACGAGGTTCCCCAACCTCTTCTATAGTTCCCATCCTCACAATCCTTTAGAGGACTCTTTTGGGGGTTCTCAATCAACCCTTCTCGCTGAATTGCCATGGGTCTCTTTAAGGAGCTTGCTTTCATTTCAGATGTCATTGCCTATTATAAAATATTTTATGTTAATTGTTTTAGGTTACATTTTTCAAGCACTAAGGCTAACACAAATTTTTCTAGACTAGGGGTTCACAACCTAAGGCTTTGATACCAACTGTAACAACCCAAGTCCTACCCACTTGGTTGTCCATCCAATCCTTCCTAATAATAACATATAGTAAATTTTTTTATCTTAATTAGTTGATCACCCAACTATTAATAGTACTAGGCATGTAAAAATATCCTCGTATGGGAGCTTAGATCACTACATATGATCACCCATAGGGTAACGAGATTGGCCAGATCTTGTAGTATGATGCCTTTTAAGAACTTATCCTCTCATCCCAAGTTCCAAGTTCTTGGCAAGGGGTTTCTTCTCTAGGGCCCATTTCACCTAGAGGTTGGACACATAACTTCCCCATTCCTTAGAATTCTTGCTCCAGAGTCATGCAAGGAGTAACATATACATACCATGTTCTAGATAAATTTCCACCTACTCTAAATTTTACCTAGGGTCCACCAATGCCTTGGCTTGGGACTGAGTGTCGCTTGCCTTGGTACTATTGACAATGTAATATTCCATTCCATTACATTGTTGAGTTAACCCACAATCGACCAAGATAAGTAACACTATCATTGTACTTTTCTAGGTGACAGTATAAGAGTGATGCTCCAGTCGATCCTCTTTTACCTCCCATATTGTCCCTTCTCGACAAGAATGCAAGTGTCCCTATTTCAAGTAACTGTTCTTCCCACAATTTTTGACTTTATAACCCATTGCTTCCTAATGGTTTTATATTTATACCATCCTTCCTGATGGTTTTTGTTGGTTTAAGAAAAAAAGGTATTTGGATAATCTATCAGATTGTTTAATGATAAATGTTTTACTTTTTGTATATTTCAACATTTATTATTTTTTAAAATTAAATAATTTATCTGAATAATAAGGTTATTACCATACAAAATATATTGTTAAATATTACATTTGAACTTCTTTATTCCCAATAAGCAAAATATTTTTATAAAAAAATCTAGCAAATAAGCATATTCCCTTATCTCTAAAATATAACATCATTACTCATGCTATCATTTACAAAAAAAATGATTTTAACATAATTATGAAAATATTTTAATATTAACTTCCAAAAGTAAATTCTCTTGCCATAAAGTTTTATTGGGCCATTTAAACCTTACTTCATAAATTGCATAATACAATAGTTTAGATTAATACATGCTTTCACATTTTATTATATGACCATAAACCATTGTAGGATAATAAAGGTTTAATAAATTAATAGTTTTTATAAGGTCACATTGATGGCAGCTTTGGTTTTATAACATTGTAACGATGTTTGATATCTATATATTTGTATTTGAAATGATTACACGAGGAATTTAAATACTTGTAAAGGAAAAATTATAGAAAGGTAAACCTACACAACACATGATTCAAGGTTGATATATTATACATAGCTTATAGCACGTAAACTTACATTTATAAAATTATGTGTACCTTTTGCTACCTTTAAAGAGTGACAGAACATGTTTCTCAACTATACTCATTTTAATGTTTAACATACCAGACACTCGGTTACCATGACATCTCGATATTTCCCAACTAAGGCCAAAATTAAAAACAATGAAAAGACGACAATGCAGTGTACACAATCCAAAAGAAAATATGATTTCTTTAATTTACGTGTAAAATCAATACTCCAATATTTTGGCATGTCATTCATGACATAGATGCCTTTAAATGAATATCTTTAAAAAGTTATCACATTGGTTCTAACTTGTAAAATATTTACAAAATTTTGTCACTCATCAAACATGTTGAGAGAATCCTATTTTCCATAACAGGCCATGGTTTAAAGCTGGGAATAACTATATGTAAAAACAAACAAAGAAACCCCAAATTACCATGTTGGTATCATCTCAAAGGAGACTCCAAAGTAAGAATTTTACCAATTTGTGAAGTGCTCAAATGCACAACAAAAGATTATTTATTAATATTTCTTCATAGTTTTGTATTTGTAGCTTATTACAAGACTTTTCCTTTCGGTATTTTCATCAATGCAATCAACACATATTAACATGGAAGTTAAATAATTTTTTAATGAAATGGTAACTATAAATGAACTACACCTATCAATAAATTAAATCCAACACTAAATATTATTAATATAACTTCAATAAAGTCAAATATTACATAAACTTATATTATAATTATAATTTAAATATATCAATGTCAGAGTTCCATTTATTAAAATTCTAGTGTTGCCATCATTTAAACATAAATTAATATCCAAACTATACAATACCATCTATATATAATACTAAAAATTCTAGAGGTATGGTTTGGTCAAAATGACCACATCTAGGGAAATAAGGAGTAATCTTCTCAAGATTTTGCTAAGTGTAGAGAAAAGTCATGATGGTGCGACATTTTGAAGGCTAAGGGTAGAACTAAGGCAAAAAGTCATGATGGCATAACATTTTGAAGGCCAAGGGTAGAACTAAGGTGAAAAGTCATGATGGCATGCAACATTTTGAAGGCTAAGGGTAGAACTAAGGTGGAAAGTCATGATGGCATGACATTTTGAAGGTCGAGGGTAGAACTAAGGTAGAAAGTCATGATGGTGCAACATTTTGAAGGTCGAGGGTAGAACTAAGGTGGAAAGTCATGATGGCATGACATTTTGAAGGTCGAGGGTAGAACTAAGGTGAAAAGTCATGATGGCATGACATTTTGAAGGCCGAGGGTAGAACTAAGGTGGAAAGTCATGATGGCATGACATTTTGAAGGTCGAGGGTAGAACTAAGGTGGAAAGTCATGATGGCATGATATTTTGAAGGTCAAGGGTAGAGCTAAGGTAGAAAGTCATGATGGCATGATATTTTGAAGGTAAAGGTAGAACTAAGGTAAAAAGTCATGATGGCATGACATTTTGAAGGTTGAGGGTAGAACTAAGGTGGAAAGTCATGATGGCATAACATTTTGAAGGTCGAGGGTAGAACTAAGGTGAAAAGTCATGATGGCATGACATTTTGAAGGTCAAAGGTAGAACTAAGGTGAAAATCATGATGGCATGACATTTTGAAGGTCAAAGGTAGAACTAAGGTGAAAAGTCATGATGGCATGACATTTTGAAGGTCAAGGGCAGAACTAAGGTAAAAATTCATGATGGCATGACATTTTGAAGGTCGAGGGCAGAACTAAGGTAAAAATTCATGATGGCATAACATTTTGAAGGCCAAGTGGACCATGACGTCTCTAAAGAGGTTAAGGAAGATCATCATAACAAGAAGATCTCAACCACTTCCAGTTGAAGGCTCCATGCTCTCTTAACTACTTCTTTACCAGAATGAGCCTACGGGCATAATGTTGTAACAAATTTTAGTTTTTTTGTTATGTAAAACTCTTATATATAGAATGAGTGACCCAAAAAAATGGTCGGCTCTTAGGTGTTTACAAGGCTATGTACACAGACTTCTGAAAGCTTAATAAAATATCATCCATTCTAGTTTCTGGCTCACTGGTGTTCTAAATCAAGTATGTATGTATTGTTGATTGCTATATAAATCTAGATTGAATGTAACTTGCATCAATTCTTACTCTAAATTCCTGCAATAAAGTTTTGCTAGATCTGAAATTAACTTTACAGATAAGCTTGCACTTAAATAGATTTTCACCAGAAGTTTAGTTTCTCTATTTTGGTGGTTCAGTTTTATGCTTCTCTATAAAAGGTTGTAATAAGTTGCTTTGTTATTACCTAATATGTACCATTTAAACTCTCTAGCAATAGCTATATTTCCCTCTCTTTATGCATTTCCCTCTTTCTCCATTTTCCTAAAAGAAGCAAGGAACCAACCTCCTCTGGAGATTGAACCAAGTAAACTCTGTGTTAACCTGGTCTTTCAATGTTGGCAAAGTCTTGGGTGCAAACGTAACCAAAGGCAGATTTTGCTCCAATAGTTTTTGGCATGCTCGATGGGACCCAATCCCACATAATATACAGATCAAAGTTTCGGTGAATACCTTTGCCCTGTTAATTTTTTATAAATCACCTGGTGACTCCACACTAGAAAGGAACCCTATGAAAGCCTTTACCCGATTTCTGGTTATATACCATATTTTATGATAACCAGATCTAAAGAAAGAAATTTAGAAGAACCCATCGAGTTCTTTGAACTACACCTTGGTAGCCTCTGAGCTAATCCTATTTTAGTTTCTAGAGCAACTTCTTCATATACTGCTAATACAGGATACATAAATCTTCCCCCTGTAGCCTTCCCTAGTACTACTGCTAGTGGAACCTTAACTCCAACTACCCATATACCTATAAGATCTAATAGAACTATAATTACAATGGCCGCAAATCAGCCAATTCTACCCTATCCTTTATGGAACCACATAGGCCCCTTGAACCTAGTGGCTCAACACCCAATTCTAGTAGTGGCCCTGAAAGCATTACCCCAGTATGATGGTACTAGGAATATAGCCTACGAGCACTACCAAGATGTGGTAGCACTAGCCCCAATACATAATATCACTGAAGAAGATGTTATGATAATATTACTAGTCATTTCCTTAAAAGGAAAAATGCTCTATTGGTATAGAGCCCTTGACAACCAAACTATATCTACTTGGGCCCAACTTGTTGGTAAACTAGTAGAAGAATTCAATGAACATGTAGATCCATTCTCCCTACTAAGTCAATTTACAGTTATCCAGAAACACCCTCAAGAGGAGATAGTCGACTTTAACATCAGATTTAATCAAACATGGCAGAGAGTACCTGATGGGCTAAGACCAACTAATGAGCAGTCAATGTATTACTATCTCAGAGCTTTCAACTCAGATATAAGCATGGCCATCAAGCAGTCCCAAGTGTTTACCTTCCCTAATATTTACCAAGAAGCACAGAAAGTAGAGAGAGATCTGATCGCTATTGGGAGGTTCTTGACAAAAATGATAATGCCAATTTTCCTAGATCTACCTCAAGCATCAAGTACTACTTTCCCAACTCTTGCTTTAACTTCTAGCACTAGTCTCCCCAAATGGATTGGAGAACCTAATATTCTAGTAATACAGGCACCCCCTACCCCTCCAATGCTTCCTACTATTCCTGCACTCCCTATAGCAATAGTTCCATCAACTCCAGATCCTCAACTCGTAGTTCTTCAAGATCTGCAAGCATCTTTCAAAACTCTAGAAAATAAATTTACATCAATGGAAAGAAGAGAAGCAGAAAGAAATTTCCAACCAAGGAGGTTCCCACAAGTGACAAAGTATCAAGCCTCCACTAGTGGTAGAAGCTATGATAAATCTAACACGATTTATGCCAATGAAGATAGTGAACCTAGTAACATTTCGACAGAGTCAAAATTTTAGTGCTCCACATGTAATGACCCCCATGGTGAAACTTCTTGCATGATTCATCAACACCATGTTCAAAAGATAGCTATCAAAAAGGTTGAGAGAACCCTCAAAGGCCAGGTTAATATGATCAGAGAAGAGAATCAAAATTTCATGATGCCTTCTATTGAACAAGTAGTTATCCTTACCAGATCAGGAAAGAAACCCTTACAAGTTGATCCCCAAGAGCTCAACCCCCTGAAGGTGCCTTCACCTATAAGGAACCCTATTGAGAAAATGACCTCTTATGAAAAATCTCCCAGAGTTCAAGCCAGAAAGATGCAAAAACTCGTAAGGAAGCACCTCAGTAGAAAGAAGCAGAAACATAGGAACAAGCTAGGGATAAACTGAGATACCCCTCACTGACTAAGCGTCAAAGGATTGATGCTACTCAAGGGTACATAAATAAGTATGATGCAATAGTGAAGGAGAAAAGTGTTGAACCCCTTCCTTTTAACATAGTCGAGGAAATGAAGAAAACCCCCTCCAAGGCAACTATGTATGAAGCTTTGCAGCTTCCAGGATAGATTGACTTATTGCAAGAATCCTTGAGGTCTATGAAGAATAAGAATAAGACCCCAACTCAGATGGATTCAGCACAAGCTAGTCTAACATCCACTTCAGGAAAAATAGACCCCTCCTTTTTATCTATCTCTCTAGATGGAAGGGTGGGTAGTTCACAACTGTATGATAGACTCTGGAGCTGCAACCACTGTGATGCCCAAAGCAGTATGTGATATCATGGGAATGGAATATACAAGGAGCAGCCCTAGTGTCTTACAATTAGATGGAACCCCTATAAAAATAGTAGGAGTAATTAAAGATATTCCAATAGTTCTCCATAGACTACCTCAACTCACAGTTATACAAGAAGTAGTGGTAGTAGATTTAGAGCCTTATTTTGGCATGTGCCTCTCCAGGGAGTTCACCGCCAAGATAGGAGGATATTTATCATTAGATTTCTCGCATCTGGAAATTCCATTCAAGGGAAAAAGAGTGAAAATATTTAATGAGAAGCCTTCAAATTTTCATATCGAAAGACTTGAAGAGGAAGGCAAACAGTCCACCACTATGAACATGATGATAGAGGAACTAGAAGACCTGAACTTGATGGAAGAAGCTCTAAATGTATTACAGGAGGAAGACCAGTTCTCTCTTCAAGACTTCAATGCCATGATCGAGACTGACATAGGGAGCTACACAATTCTAAAACCTAAGAAAAGTAACCTCATTCCTCTCCCTCTAGTTGACCAACCTAATGATCAATTGTGGAAGCTTTTCTTCGATGGTGCTAGATGTAAAAATGGAGCTGGAGTAGGTATTGTTCTAATCTCTCCAATAGGAAAAGAGAAAGTCTTCTCTTACAGGTTAACCTAGAGTTGTACTAACAATGCAGCAGAGTATGAAGCACTCTACTTAGGCCTCAAGAAAGCTAAAAATATGGGTATCAAGTAGCTACAGATCTTTGGAGACTCTAAACTGATAGTGAACCAAGTAACTAAGAAATGTGTAAGCAAGCAACATTACCTTAAGGCTTACAGAAATAAAGTTTGGGACTTGCTAGAATCCTTTGAATCCTTAAATATAAAAGTAATCCCAAGAGAGAAAAATACTCATGCAGACTTGTTGGCTTTAGTAGGGGTAAATTTTTGCCCTATCAGCAACGTCATCCAAAAGTCAAAAATAGTTAGGCTAATCTATAGGCCTTCTATGCCAGACAGAGATACCTTCTGGAAAGTTTTTGAGAATGACAAATAGATAGTGGACTTCCTCATCCATGAGATGAACTGCTCTAGCAATAGGATAACCGAAGATGAGGAGGATGCAAGTATGATCCAGTTAAAGAACAATCACATCCCAAAAGGGTTGGTCACCCTAGAAAGCCTATTTGATAACAATGATAGGTCAACTGGCCATAAAATGAAAGTTGACAAGCATAGATACAAAGAAGCTCAAATGGGACCTGATAAATCCATCAAAGTAGGAGTGAACACTACAAAAGTAGAACTAGATGAGATCAAGGAATTATGCAAAGAGTTTCCAGACATCATTGCCTGGACTTATGGTGACCTGAAGGTCTACTCCAAAGAAATGATCCAACATACGATCAAACTTGAAGAAGGTGCAAAGCCATTTTGATAAAAGCAATGATCGATAAATCCTAAAATCGAAGCTTTGATGAAGCAAGAGCTACTAAAATTACTTGAAGCTAAAATTATTTACCCAATCAAGCATTCAACTTGGGTCGCTAACCTAGTCCCGATTAGAAAGAAGAATGGAGATATCCGATTGTGCATCGACTTTCACAACTTGAATAAAGCTTCACTGAAAGACCATTACCCTCTCCCATAGATCGACCAGATCCTACACATAGTAGTAGGAGCAGAAAGGTTCTCACTCCTAGATAACTTCTCAGGATACAATCAAGTATGGGTCAAGGATGAAGATCAATTCAAGACCACATTCACAACCAAGTGGGGAACATTTTCTTACCAGAGAATGCCCTTCAGGTTATCCAATGTTGGAGCAACCTTTCAAAGAGCTATGGATGTAGTATTCGGAGAACTTATCAATAAAATAATAGTGATATATCTAGATGATATGACAGTGTTCTCTCACCAAAAGGAGGATCACATAGGACACCTCAGGAGTGTGTTCAAAAAATATAGAGAATTTGGCATCTCCATAAATCCCAAGAAATCTATCTTCACTATGGAGGAAGGACTTTTACTCGGCCATGTTGTTTCTAAGTCTGGTCTAGCTATAGACCCTAATAGGGTGAAAGCACTATTAGAACTCCCTCTCCCCCTAACAAAAAAGGCTTGCAGTCATTCTTTGGCCAAATCAACTTTGTGCGCAAATTCATAGCTGATTTCATGCAAATTATCAAACCCATGACCGAGTTGTTGAAGAAAGATGTTGAGTTCAAGTGGATAGATGCAAGGAAATATGCTTTCTAGTAGATCAAGGAACAAATAGCTCAAGCCCCCATCTTGGTAAACCTAGACTACTCCAGGGGTTTCATCTTATACGTTGTAGGTGAACAAGAAAGCTACACCATAGTGCTCACACAGAAAGGGGTTGACAATGAAGAAAGACCCATAGATTTTCTGAGTCAAACTATGCAAGAACATGAAGAGAAGTATAACTTCATTGAAAAATAGATCTATGCAATAATGAAGTCTCTAAAAAATTTAGGTATTTCCTCTCACAGAGTAGGACTATAGTATATGTAGTTCACCCCGACGTTAGAAACTTTATCATACAAGGGGAACTCGATGATAAAAGAGTAGGTTGGGTGACGAAGATACAAGAATACAATGTAGAAATACACCCAACCAAGCTGGTAAGAGGTAGAGCACTATGCCAAGAGCTCGCCAAGCAAGCTTCATCAGAATACGTAGCTTGCCAAACTCAAGAAGCAACCTCAGATGATGATCAACCTTCAGAGCAACTTGACTGGGTAGATGAATTAATTAGGTACTTCCAAACTAGAAAGTGCCCAACAAGTTTGAATGCTTCACAAAGAAGAAGGTACAAGATCCAAGCTTTGAAATACACTCTACTACCTGAGGGGTTGTACAAAAAAATTTGGATGGAGTGTTGCTTTGATGCATAAATGAGAATAAAAAATAGAAGATCTTGGAGGAATTCCATGGTGGCTCATTAGGAGGACACTACTTAGGGAGGACCACTACCTTAAAAATCATCAGAACTGGATGCTACTAGCCAACTATCTTTGCAGACACCTTCAGAATAACAAGAAACTATGAAGAATGCCAGAGATACATTGGGAGAAACAGGAATGCTTTGATGCCCCTAAAATCCATTCAGGTTGAAGAACCTTTTCAACAATGGGGATTGGACTTCATTGGAATAATAGAGCCCAACTCATCCATTGGACATAAGTACATCCTGATAGCTACTGACTATTTCACTAAGTGGGCAGAAGCAATACCCACTAAAAAAGTAGACCAAGAGGTTGTAATGGAATTCATGGAAAGTTTAATCATGATATTTGGTATCCCAGATGCATTGGTCATAGAAAATGGCTCATATTTTATAGGTGCCAAGATGATTGAATTTACATGTAAATATGGGATTTACTTGAAAACATCCTCAAACTATTATCCATAGGGAAATGGATTAGCTGAATCAATAAACAAAAACTTGCTCAGGATCTTGAAGCGAACTCTAAAGGACAATAAGAGAAGTTGGCACTCTCTGATAAATCAAGCACTATGGGCTGATAGAATAACCATCAAGAAGTCTATCAACACATCTCCCTACTCTCTGGTCTACGGAAAAGAAGTAGTTCTTCCAATACACATAGAGATCCCAACTCTAAAATTACTCAATCAGACTAGCACAGAGGAAGCAGAACCAATGGAGAATAGGTTGATCCAACTCCTGCAGTTAGAGGAACAAAAGGAGCAAGCCTATGACCACTATCAAAAACATGTGGTCGCCACAAAAAAATGGTTCGACAAAAAGGCCACTCTGAGAAATTTCAAGGTAGGAGACTTGGTCCTAAGATGGAATGAAAAGAAGTCAAAACCCAAAAATCATGATAAATTCGATGCATTCTAGGAAGGTCCTTTCGAGGTAATAGAGGAAAAACAACAAAACTCCTTCCAGCTAAGAAATGAATAGGGTCAGGTTCAACCTATCCCAATCAATGGCTTCCATCTGAAGTTGTACTACAAGTAAAATGTTCCTCTACCTTGTATGTATTTTTATGTAAATATGTCTTCTTTCAAACCCTCCAAGAAAATATCATGATGGCATGACATTTTGGCACCCAAAGGCCCCTTCAATGTAAATTGTCATGATTTCATGACTTTTTGGCAGCCGATGGCCACTCCAAGGACAAATATCATGATGGCATGACATTTCGGCACCCAAAGGCCCCTTCAATATAAATTGTCATGATTTCATGACTTTTTGGTAGTCGATGGCCACTCCAAGGAAAAATGTCATGATGGCACGACATTTTAGTACCCAAAGGCCACCTCAGAGCAACCGAGAACTTTTGGTGGGAAAAGCAGTTTTCTCGACATTATAAAAAGTCCCACTTTTTAAGGTACCACCATACCCACTGATTGGTCTAGAGTAGAGGTGACACCAATTTATTGGCCTAGGATAGTAGTGGAGCAATATCATTGGCCCAAAACAAAATGGTAATACATGGTAGTTGGATTCTTGAAGGGGCACACGAATCGAGACACCCAAAAATATTCAAAAATAGTATTGGGGTGTGTGCCACCAACCATAGTTATTGCATGTCACCTTGGCACATGCATGCACAACCGATTATATCACAAATATTTTTCATCACCCTTTCATCTTCTACATTGTTTCCCTTCTGCTCACTATGCTCCCTGTTCTCTCAGAAAGCTCTACAACACTCTGCTAAGTGCATTCAAAACTAGTTTTACTACCAAATCATAGAATACAACCATGATGGCCACACCTCCAGCTACTACTTCAAAGGGGAAATGAAGGTCATCCAAAAAGGAAGTAGTTTCATGGACCCCGATAGCCACATCACTGATACAAAGCTGACATGGAAAGACCTAGGGCAAATTTGGAAGGACATAGCAACCAAGATCACCACAAACATCTCCCCATCGAGCCCAAGCATGTTCCCTTACCACTCTCTACTCTACTGGTACATCTACCCCTAGGTCCACCTCTACCCTGAGTTAATCAGGGCCATGGTAGAATTCTATGATGTTAAGAATAGAATAGTGAGAAACTCCAAGGATGGAGTCATATTCATGCTCGACATTGACTCAATTAGGGCCACCTTCACCTATGGTAGGAAGCCTATGGTAAACCCCATTCCATTTGATCCTACTAATTCTACGAAGTATTACACCAATACCCCAAACATCTAACTATTCCTACAAGAGCATTTGTTAGACTCTCTCTCTGAGGGAGCCATGCCAAAATCCCTAATTCCCTTATCCAAATTCAAGAACAAGGAGCTCTTTTCCATGTTGGCCATGGTGGTGGGGCTAGAAATAGACACACAGGTCTATGGATGGCAAGTTGTGATAGCGCAATGCATATCTAATCCCAAGTTTTATGATGCAATGCATGTAGACCCAAGAAGAGTGCCAATATTCTTTGATTGGTCGACATACCTAGCCCAATAGCTGCATGCAGGGCTCTTCAAGCTACAGAAAGATATCCCAGATGCCTTCAGGTTCTCTTCTTACCTGGTATGGATTTTCTTCTTCTTTCAGGCAAAAAATTTAGGTTTTATCCCTACCACAACAAAAGACCAAAAGGGAGACCTCCTACCTGTATGTGAGTGGACGCCACTCCTTTCAAATGTGGGTTCATACTATCACTTCAATATGGAATTCTTGGGCCCCGCATTGAAACTCATGTATGGCATCATGCCAAGAATTCCCCAATAGATGAGAGATACTTTGTAGCACCTCCATGCAGAGGAGGGGGACTAGTTTATTTTGACATAGGGAGTGGTCATCAGACTCTATGGCTTCATGGAGAAGCCCTTTTTGTTGCCTTATTATGTTACTAAGTGATTATTCACTCTAGAATACGTAAGGTAAACTGAATTCATCAACAATAGATTTGGTATAGGTGCTGGTAAGATAGGTACTTGCCTCATGCCCTTTCAGTTTGAGGGTGTATCAATGTCAAAGAAAGGAGACCACGAGCGAATTGCTCAAACTTTGAGAAATCTTAAGTTGATAGAGTTACCACAAAAATGGAAGTATGATCCTACAGATAAATTTGCTCAAAGGCAAGCTGCCCTCAATAAAGCACCATTCAAGAAATTTTATTCATCAGATAGGCAAATTGATAAACAGGGCAGGAACAATGAAGAGAACCAACCATTAGAATGGCACATTGAAAAATGCAGCCACTACCTCCATGGCATGATTTCTATTTGCACTTGGCAGATTGGTGCCCTGAGGTGAACCCAACCCACAAGCTGAGTAACAAGACCATCAAAAGGATGAAGAAAAGAGGGGAATATTGGGACCATGCTAAGATATTAGCATGGTGGCAAATGAGATGCCACCTACAAACATTCTCCAGGTATGGGACAAATATCGACAAGGAGTTCTCAAAAAATACGATGAGAATCATGATGAATGGTCTAAAAATTTTGTAGATAAAGTCCCTCTAGGCATCAATGGCATCCCCATAAAACCAATTGAAGGTAAAATAGATACTAAAAAAGACAAAGGGAAAGAGGTCACCACTGAGAAAATAGAAGTCCCTAAAAAGAAAACTCAAAGTTTCATTCCCCTTCCAGATCAGACATAGAGTTCGATGATGATGCTCAACTTGACCATAGGAGATAGAGAGAAGAATCAAGAAAGTGAAAAGTAGAATTGGCAAAGGGAGGAGACCAAAAGAAAATAAAATGAGAAGAAACACCCTCTAAAGAATCAGAGGAGCATGAAGAATTAGAGGAACATGAAGGAACAGGGGACCAGGAAGGAACAGGGGAGAGCTCTGAGTAAAATTCTGAGCATCAGGAGATAAATGAACAAGTGGTCAAGATGACTGAAGAGCCTCCCCAAACAAAAGAACCCCTAGCATGGAACAAATCCTAGAAAAAGTAGCAACTGGTGTCGATGACTCGAGTCTAAAGCAAATAGCAGAAGCTTATACCGAGGCCCCAGAGAAGTCATAGGGAACCAGAGACACCAATCCTCCAAAATCTTTAGGTATATCTCCTATAAATATCGATACTCCTTCTTCCTCTTCTCACTCCCAAAATAATTCCCCTTCCCATTCTGAAGGTCATGGTAATGCCTCTCCCACCTCAACTCATCAACCTCCACCATCGCCACCATCAACTCATCAACCTCCACCATCTCCACCATCAACTCATCAGACTCCAAAAGCATCTTCCTCTACCCCCATAGGTTCTCCCACCAAACAATCAAATGTAGAGGCCTCTCTGGCCACTACTCCTTTCCCTTACTCCACTAACCTACTAAGCTTTCAAGCCATTCATACCGCTTCTCCTGAGAGCAACCCTACCATTGCTAAATTGAAAAATTTGAAAAAGGTAACCTTGAACGTTGCTACATGGCTAAAGTCATGGAGCTCCCAAAGTTCTAAAGATATAGCCCATGTCAGAGAAGGAATAATGTTGGATCCCATCAGCATGCAATGTTCCACTATGAAAATGACCCCACTCATACAGAAGCTAGAGAAAGAAATGACCCTGGAGGACTACCAAGCTGAGATAACTATGGAAGATATCACTCAACTACCAATGGAAGATGAGTGGGGCAAGGCCCAGACCCACATGGGAACCATTTATCTAAATGCTGAGTATTACAAAGAAAAGTACCTCTAGGCTGAACAAGCAAGAAAGCATTTGGAAGAAGCCTTGCACCAACAAAAAATAATTGAAAAGGCTTTAAAAAATGAAGCTAAGAAATGGGAGCTGATGTTCAATGAAGTGGCCCCCTACAAAGAGAAAGTGGTGAAAGTCGAAGAGCAGATCCAAGTGTTGCAACAATAGGTTGAGGACCTTAAAAAGCAGCTCACAGACAACACTGATAATACCAATGGGCTATCTAAAGAAAAATCCAGGACAGTCAGGAGAGACATGATTGGAAGCATCAACAAGATGACCCTGAAGGCAAGGCCCACACTATCATATCTGCTCAAAATCAAAGATATGCTAGGCCAAGTGGAAGATGAATTTGAAGCATCAGTCAAACTCCTGGCAATGAGGCTATCAGTAGCTACAAAAATTCAAGTCTTGGCGGATAGCACGCAAGCAATAACTGGATATAGAGCACGGGATAAAAATTGGTCCCAGGCCAAGTTAGTCACCAAGAACTTTTTCAAAAGGCACAAGCTGGTAACCAAAAGTGCTAAGCTCATGCAAGAGCTCAGAGCAGAAGCTAAGGCAATTCTAAAACATGTAAGCATAGCTAAAAACTATGGCATGCCTGTTGTGGCTGTTCCACAACGTACCCCAAAATTGGGGACCCACCTTTTTGTTTTTGGTATTTGGGTGTTTGCAGTTTGTTTTAAGTGTCTAATGTTTAAAAGGAAAAATAAAAAAATCAAACCCCACGGCGGACATGTATGTGTATAAGAAGTATTTACTCAATAAAAAAAAAGTAAAAACAATAAAATATAAATAAAAATAAAAAGTGGTGAATGAAGCCATGGTGCTTCATTCACCACGTTTTAGTTTACATTTTAAAATAGTTTAAATTTAAAGTTGTTTTTTTTAAATAGTTTAACTTTATATTTTTAGTAGAATTTATTTTGTTTTTAAAGTTTGTTTTTTAAAGCTAATTCACCTTTTGTTTTATGTGCAGGTAAGGTGGAAATACGTGGAAGAAACAGAGAAGATGTAATATTTTCATGGTGACAAAGTGGACGCCGCATTGTTTATGGCAGAGTATACAACGGTGGAGTTGGTATCAAAGTACAATAATGAATGGGGAGAGCCATTCCATTGGCTCGTCTCTATTTAAAATGACAATAAATGATGGTTGACGAAGCAGCGAGGTGTCCTTAGATTTCTCCACAGTGTGGGGTGTTTCAATTAACATGGCTACGGGCTACATTAGTGGAACCTGCATGGACGTTGATGCCGACGTGGCAGTAGTTTGGGTGCACAAAACCCTAGGCAAAGCACAGGTGTTCATGGCATTTCACGGTAATGCCTAATGTAGACAAACATCGCGTATGCAGTGGACCGGGGTAAAGTATGCCTCGATAGTTGGATGCGAAAGTTTTAGAGTTATGTACATCGTAGCCGAGAACAAAATGACAGACCCGACGATGCTGAAGAAGGCACAATATCACATGATGATGTGGCAGCAATTTTATACGACGACGGGGGTTTCCTAGCCGTTGTTGCTAGGAAGAATGACCAAAGATGGAGCAAAGTGACAGTGAAAAAATAATATAAAAAAAAAAACTGATTGCGATGACATGGTCGGGATTGGCAAAATAGACCCCAGGGAGGATTAAATGGCCAGTAGTGTTGACTGTTAAGCCAGGACGCTCCCAACCAAACGTCGCTGCGAATGAACGTCGTCGACGGTTATGTGACATGGTGAAGGTCTACGGTAGCATCGGGCACACCAGAAATGGTGTAACAACGCAAATAGTAAACGAAGAAGGGGATTTCGACGCCATGGTGGTCAACAACGACTCACCACCAAGTTGGCGACAGAGAGGAAAAGGAAATCGATGGCGACGTGGCAAGAGTGGTCAGAACATACATCAATGGCATGTTAGATAAATGGGAATATACAGTTAACTCGGTCAGAGCTTGCCACATGGACACTATAATAATTCTCATGGATCCATCATTAATAAAATATTCGTAACCGAAGATATATGTCAAGTATAATCAAATGGGGTCACTAATGTAGCCATCGCATATGGCATGTGGCCGCAGTAAGACAAAGGCCATTTAAAATAAAAGCAAGTATATAAGGGCCTAAGGTGCAAGGTTATATCATATGGCCACCTATGAATATAAAATGAAGGCGTTCATACATTATATGTGAAATATAACGGCTTCGATGAAAACGTGATGAGTGTAATGAAGAGTTTTCATCGAACAAACAAAAAAATAGATACGAGGCCAAACCAGGGGAAAGAAAATGAAAACATTGCGAATGAAAAGAAGATGAAGAGAAAACGTCGAAGGCCATTTGAAAGGTGAAATGAAGGGACAGTCGTAGAAGGAGAGTGAAACAAAGAGTTTTTTTGGAAACTTTTTAAAGACCCCGTCTAATGGAGACAGGGACTGGAACTTTTGGCATGGCCAAATGGCGGCAGATTTTGATATGTAAAACTTGGAATATAATTTGAATGCCAAAGCTTCTCTTCAGAAATTTCAGGCCTTGTTAGCAAGAAAGGATGAGAAATTTTCTGCATGCTCCATTTTAATTGTTCTATGTTTCTCCTTCCAAATTTCAGATTTGTATGTGAAATTTATGCCATTGTTTTGGGTTATTTCATGTGAATGTCTGCAATCTGGAAATTATTTTAAACCCTAGGAGCCAACACCTAGTTTACTTTGATTGTGTTTGTTTTGCAGGTCAAATAGGCTAGGTTGCATGTACGAAACTCTCACATATTCGGTTTTGCAGGATGGGGTGCTATCAAACTGAAGGAGCTTTTGCATTGCTGCATTTTCAGCAATTATTTTGATGCAAATTTTTAATTTTCTGTTTTCAAAAATTTTAATTTCAGAATTTTTTCTTATTTTCAGGCATTAAAATAAACATTTAAAAAATTTCAAAATCTAAAAATAATTGCACCATTGCGTAGGGTACCTACTTCATACTTCCAATACGCACTTTGAAATTTCATTTTCGGAGTTGTTTAGTATTTTTAAAAATTCATCGAAGTTGCTGTTTTGTTGCAGATTTTAAAAATCCGAAAATAGAAAATTTCCATTTTAAGGTCAAATTTCATTTTTTCAGTTTTGTTTTGCACTCATGAGCCTATGATGACATTCCCTTCATGGAAATTCCAATTTCATTGAAGGAGTTATGTTTTATGGCATTTTCACAAATTTCCATTTTGAGCCTAAAATTACCCTTTCTTCATAAAAATTCTAATTTTACGAAAGAGGGGTAATTTGAGTATTACATTGAAGGTCTTTTCCTCAAAGCACTTAATTGTTCATCTTGATGAAAATTTGATTTCATTTAAGAGGGATAAGTTAAAGTGACATTTTGAAGCTACATTTGAAGACCCTATTCATCATTGAGGATTTAATACAAGATAAAATCTATTTTAAAACCATCAAGATAAAAGGAATTAAAGCACTACATCGTGGTCATATGAGGGCCAACTCACATTTGCTTTATTTTGGTTCAATGAACAATCACTAAAGTTTCATGGTAAAATAAACCAACATTGCCCCTTGTTTATAGTTACTTGCAATCACTAAGGTGTTCCAAGCATTTAAAATGAATATCTTTATTTGAGATTACTAATACACATGCAAATGCTAATATAGCGGAGACCTTGGAGAAGTTGGTTGTTTAACTTCTTTGCAAGAGGGGATTTGGAACCCAAATCCTAAGGGAGAGTGTACTTTCACAATTGGGTGAAAATACCACTCAACATTTTGGCGCTAGAAGGAGGGCCTGAATAGGTTTATTTCAGTGTGATTTAAATGCTATAGGGATTTAAATTTTGAATATTTCATGCCCTATTGGTTATTATCTTTAGCCCTCTTTTAACAATACAACCTTGTACTGTTAAAAGGAGGACATGAATTGCTATGCACTTTCCTAACGCTTTGATTGTTCATACAGGAATAATGTGATTTGATTTGATTTAAAAAAAATAAATAATAAAAATAAATAAATAAAAAAAAAAAAATTTTTTTTTGGGTATTAAAGTTATATTCTTTAAGATTCACTAATGGCTATGTTTTCACCGTGGATGACAGGTAGCCCATTGAACATACCAGGAGTTCAACATTATTTGCCCGTTGGTTTTGAGAGATGTCTTCCTCGATTTTTGTCTAACGGGACAAATATTGCAGGAGAACACATTCAAGCATTCAAATTTGTTGTGAATCACTTAACAATTTGGTATGATGATGTGGTTTGTAAAATGTTCCCTTACACCTTGGACAAAGTGGCATATGATTGGTTTACAAGTCTGCCCTTAGGGTCTATCACTTCTTGGGCTCAACTAGAGGCAACATTTCTTAATCAATTCAACAAAGAGCAAGTTGACCCAATCCGCATGTATGAGCAGTTTTTCACTATTAAAAAAGGACCAAGTGAAAATGTGAAGTCATTTTTCGAAAGGTTCTTTGGATTATATGCTCAATTAGTGACATTTTATGCTCTTCAAGAAGAAATGGCTCTCCAAATATATGTAAATGCTCTTGACCCACTCATTTCCACATATTTGCGAGGGATGCCTCAAATCACATCTTTGTCACAAGCCTATACTCAAGCAATGGCAATTGAGCAACAATTGAGTTGTCAAAATTATGGTGTGGGTTTTGGATCATGTAATCTTCAATCATTTAATACCTCCTTTACCCACCCAATGATTTATCCACCTCAACCAAGTTCAAGTGTGAATCAATTTCAGAATCAACAATCATTCCCAAGCTTCAATCAATTTCAAAATCCTCAACCTACTATGCAAGATCAACCATCTTTCTTAAGTATGAATCAACTTCAAAATACTCATCTTGATTCAAAGGATATTTCTAAAATCAATTTTAATGATTTTCATAAGAATATGATTTTAGGCAAGGGAGGAGTACTAGATCCAACTAGTATTGAAACATGTGACAAATTGGAAACCCTTGACTCACCAAAAGATGAATTCTATGAGGATGAATCTGTTTCGGAGGATGACATTGTTGAAAATGATGACCAAGAGGATCCACACCTTCCAAATTATGTTAAACTTGAATCATGGGTTACACATGTGGATTATGATAGCCTTATCAATTTGAATACAAGCAATAACCCAATTTTGGAAGTAATTGAACCATCTAAGGAAGGTGAAGATAAATTTGATGAGAAACATGTTGATGAATTAAAAGATGAAGAAGAAATAGTTGAGCATCACAATTTGATTTTGAAAGATGATCATTATGATTCTTGGGAAGAGTATGCTCACTCCAAGCCTTCTGATGAATTTTGTGTGCCTATTGATATGCAGGATGATACAATTGCCCTTTCACATGAGGATATTACAAGTCCTGTACAATCTGAGAATGTTTTGGAAGAAGGGTTGGAATCTCATCAAAGGTTGGAGAAGGATAATGATTTTACTACCATGGATGAAGAAGGAGAATCAATTGTTTTTGTTCCCCTTGAGGGGCAAGAAATAGAAAATCTTGATCCACCTATTGTTTCTACAATGTCTATGCCATCTCAAAATGATGAAATTACAAAACCTAAGTGGTGTGGGTTTGATACTATTGATGATCCTAATGAAAATATGGATTTTGAGGCAACTCAAGCCATTGATCATGGAAAGGTGTCACGTGACACATATCTTGAAAAATTAGGCTCTTGTTTTGAAAAATATGGATGCATGTTTGATTGGGTGCCTAACTTTGGTGTTTTTGAACAGGTGTTGGATGATGAAGAAGACAATGAAGAAAAAGAAAAAGCTACTAACACTCATCAAGTTGTGGTAAATTCTAATCATGATGGGTTGAGTATGGGTGACAAGGTGAAATCTTTACCTTTGGTAGTAGCTACAAAAATTTCAAGTGATGGATTACATGATGTCCCTTTGGATGCTAATGTCATTGATGATGAAATGTCAAATCTTGGTGATGTTTGTCAAGTTTTGATTGATTTTGATTGCTTTAAAATCTCGAAAAATAATTTGAATTCAAGACTTTTAGAAATAGGCTCTTGTTTGCAATATCTCACATTTGAAAAGGAAAGCCTACTTCTAAATCATGAATGGAATGATGAAACTTGCACTTTAAAGAATAGACAAAATAAAATTGAATACCAACCATTGTCTAATCAATTTGATTTGAATCTCACCTATGATGTTGCTAATAGAACTAAATCAAATTGGTATGGTGAGCATGGCAAGTTGAAATTTGTTGCATTGCTTGGTTTGATCTTATTGTTGTTGGATTCCTACAACATTTGGCATGTGTATTGTGACATATGTCTTTTGAAATGTTCTAATCATGTTTGGGATCCAGGAAAGTAATAGTCCAAGCTTGGCATCATCTTGTACTATATTGTATATAGATTTTGGTTTTGGTTTGGGTTTGTGTTTTCAAGTTTCATTTTGGGATTGCTATTTGGATTAGGATTTAAGTTGTGTGTTTGATTTCATTTGACATGTTTAGTTTGTTTTGATAAAAAAAAGAAGAAAATTTGAGATGTCAACTTATGCCTAAAATCGGGAGAATATGAAACATTGGAATTGTGTTGTAGAAAGCTCCACAAGTAACACAAACATTTAAATAATATCGTTTGAATCTTGTGATGCATGAAGTTGTCAGTTTTGCACATTATGGTAAAATAGATGATATATTCCAAAAGAAGCAGTGCATTCATATCTCATGTCATATTCCACATTGCATATACATGTCATCTCAGTTACATTTTCATTCCATGGGCAATTATTGAGAAGGTGTTGAATCCTCTTAGGATTATTACATAACATATATTAAAAGGATCCTAAGGTTGGGAACTGCTGCCCAAGCTATCTTGAACCAAGCACATTCCATGCACATTAAAAAGAATCTTGAGCAAAATGGTCAAAACCATACTTGGATGAAAAGGTGAGGTGAAAAGAATATTTCATGTTTGTCCTATCATGCAACATAATCCTTGAAACAGTGGTTTTTACCACTTCCATCAAGCTTAAAGCCTAAAACCAGAGTAGTAAGGATAGGGTTAAATCCTCATCGAACTTAGGTTGAGGATCCAACTCCCCAAAGCTCTGGTTTGACCTACATGGAGTAGTAAGGATAGGACTTAATTCTCATCTCGCTTAGGTTGAGAATCCGATTCCCCAAAGCTTCCATTTTTCCCATTTCATCATAAAGCTTGGATTGGAAGGATCGTACTACATGTCCTCTGCAAAGGATGGGTAGTCATCCCAAAGGTCCAAGCAATAAAAGTAAAACTAATTTTTTCCATTTCATCTCAATCTTGGATTGGAAGGATTGTACTACGTGTCCTCTAGCAAGGATGGGTAGTCATCCCAAAGGTCCAAGAAATAAAAAATTAATATTTCCCATTTCATCTTAATCTTGGATTGGAGGGATCGTACTACATGTCCCTAGCAAGGATGGGTAGTCATCCCAAAGGTCCAAAGAAAAAAGAGAGAAAAGAATGAATGAAAGCCAAGTCATGGATTATGGGGTTAAGTATGCTCATGCGTGGCAACATGTCTTGCCTAAAAGCAAGACCACTGATTGCTCATATGGATAGACTAGCCTGACCATTTCATCCATAACAGGTTAAATTATTTTGTTCAAGATGAGGTAATGAACTCCAAATCAGAATAGTAAGGATAGGGTTAAATTCCCATCTCGCTTAGGTTGGGAATCCTATTCCCCAAAGTTCTGATTTCACTTACACTTGCACATGGGTTCAAGA
Organism: Wollemia nobilis; assembly: GCA_028583015.1. NCBI lineage: Eukaryota > Viridiplantae > Streptophyta > Pinopsida > Araucariales > Araucariaceae > Wollemia > Wollemia nobilis. The sequence goes on from JAQPPZ010017060.1 coordinate 4,022,186, forward strand.
TGGTAGTGACACATAACCAACTTTGGGATCTAGTAAATTAATTCAATATACATATATTTGGTCCTAAGAGGGTTTGACATCTTTAATATGTTTGTCCATGATATTAGAAGGTTTGAGCATTTATAAAGCAGGTTGTTATATCTCTAGCATCTTCATCATCGCATAATCATTCACAAATTCATTCATAGCCTTGCATACAAATCATAAGTAAAACTGACAATGGAATGTTGATCAAGTTCAAACGATAGGGAATGAAAACACATTGCACACATCGAGCTGATACTTAATGATTCTTATGTTTCATGTATTTCTGATCTATTGGCATTTGTTTGATCTCTTTTGTGCTGATGCTTGTATTTGAGTTTGTGTGTTTTTAGGTTGGGTTCTCACCAAAATGCTCAAGAGCATTTCCCAGTAGAGTCGCCATTTGTTGTGGTTGTTCCACAACATACCCCAAAATTGGGGACCCACCTTTTTGTTTTTGATATTTGGGTGTTTTCATTTCATTTTAAGTGTCTAATGTTTCGAAGGAAAAATAGAAATCAAACCCCACAAGAATGTATGTGTATAAGAAGTATTTTCTCATCGATGATATTTTAACGACAATAAATTCTTGTTGACAATATTTAGTTGTGAATGAAGCCATTTTTCTTGTTGACGACTTTTAGTTTACGTTTTCTTGTTAACGACTTTGTGGTCGTTTTCTCTTCAATCGTTTACCTTTATATCCTTTTAGTTAGAATTTGTTTTGTCTTTTTAAAGTTTGGTTTTTAAAGCTAATTCACCTTTTGTTTCATGTGCAGGTCAAGGTGGAAATAGAAGTGGAAGTAACAAATGAATTTAAGTATATACATCTCATTAGCCTTATGTTTTATGCAAGCCTTTTAACCAAAGAGTATACAGCGGTGGAGTTGGTATCGAAGTACAATAATGAATGGGGAGAGCCATTCCATTGGCTCGTCTCCATTTAAAATGACAATAAATGATGGTTGACGAAGCAGCGAGGTGTCCTTAGATTTCTCCACAGTGTGGGGTGTTTCAATTAACATGGCTACGGGCTACATTAGTGGAACCTGCATGGACGTTGATGCCGACGTGGCAGTAGTTTGGGTCATGGCATTTCACGGTAATGCCTAATGTAGACAAACATCGCGTATGCAGTGGACCGGGGTAAAGTATGCCTCGATAGTTAGATGCAAAAGTTTTAGAGTTATGTACATCGTAGCCGAGAACAAAATGATAGACCCGATGATGCTGAAGAAGGCACAATATCACATGATGATGTGGCAGCAATTTTATACGACGACGGGGGTTTCCTAGCCGTTGTTGCTAGGAAGAACGACCAAAGATGGAGCAAAGTGACAGTAAAAAAATAATATAAAAAAAAAACTGATTGCGATGACATGGTCGGGATTGGCAAAATAGACCCCAGGGAGGATTAAATGGCCAGTAGTGTTGACTGTTAAGCCAGGACGCTCCCAACCAAACGTCGCTGCGAATGAACGTCGTCGACGGTTATGTGACATGGTGAAGGTCTACGGTAGCATCGGGCACACCAGAAATGGTGTAACAACGCAAATAGTAAACGAAGAAGGGGATTTTGACGCCATGGCGGTCAACAACGACTCACCACCAAGTTGGCGACAGAGAGGAAAAGGAAATCGATGGCGACGTGGCAAGAGTGGTCAGAACATACATCAATGGCATGTTAGATAAATGGGAATATACAGTTAACTCGGTCAGAGCTTGCCACATGGACACTATAATAATTCTCATGGATCCATCATTAATAAAATATTCGTAACCGAAGATATATGTCAAGTATAATCAAATGGGGTCACTAATGTAGCCATCGCATATGGCATGTGGCCGCAGTAAGACAAAGGCCATTTAAAATAAAAGCAAGTATATAAGGGCCTAAGGTGCAAGGTTATATCATATGGCCACCTATGAATATAAAATGAAGGCGTTCATACATTATATGTGAAATATAACGGCTTCGATGAAAACGTGATGAGTGTAATGAAGAGTTTTCATCGAACAAACAAAAAAAATAGATACGAGGCCAAACCAGGGGAAAGAAAATGAAAACATTGCGAATGAAAAGAAGATGAAGAGAAAACGTCGAAGGCCATTTGAAAGGTGAAATGAAGGGACAGTCGTAGAAGGAGAGTGAAACAATTTTCTAAAAAAATAATAATAAATATTGCATTCAAAGATTGAAACCAGGGACTGGAACTTTTGGCATGGCCAAATGGCAGCAGATTTTGATATGTAAACATGGAATATAATTTGAATGCCAAAGCTTCTCTTCAGAAATTTCAGGCCTTGTTAGCAAGAAAGAATGAGAAATTTTCTGCATGCTCCATTTTAATTGTTCTATGTTTCTCCTTCCAAATTTCAGATTTGTATGTGAAATTTATGCCATTGTTTTGGGTCATTTCATGTGAATGTCTGCAATCTGGAAATTATTTTAAACCCTAGGAGCCAGCACCTAGTTTACTTTGATTGTGTTTGTTTTGCAGGTCAAATAGGCTAGGTTGCATGTACGAAACTCTCACGTATTCGGTTTTGCAGGATGGGGTGCTATCAAACTGAAGGAGCTTTTGCATTGCTGCATTTTCAGCAATTATTTTGATGCAAATTTTTAATTTTCTGTTTTCAAAAATTTTAATTTCAGAATTTTTTCTTATTTTTAGGCATTAAAATAAACATTTAAAAATTTTCAAAATCTAAAAATAATTTCACCATTGCGTAGGTTATACTTCAGACTTCCAATACGCACTTTGAAATTTCATTTTCGGAGTTGTTTAGTATTTTTAAAAATTCATCGAAGTTGCCATTTTGTTACAGATTTTGAAAATCCGAAAATAGAAAATTTCCATTTCAAGGTCAAATTTCATTTTTTCAGTTTTGTCTTGCACTCATGGGCCTATGATGACATTCCCTTCATGAAAATTCCAATTTCATTGAAGGAGTTATGTTTTATGGCATTTTCACAAATTTCCATTTTGAGCCTAAAATTACCCTTTCTTCATAAAAATTCTAATTTTACGAAAGAGGGGTAATTTGAGTACTACATTGAAGGTCTTTTCCTCAAAGCACTTAATTGTTCATCTTGATGAAAATTTGATTTCATTTAAGAGGGATAAGTTAAAGTGACATTTTAAAGCCCTTACATTTGAAGGCCATAAAATATTGCTTCTTTTTAAAACCAATTTCACCAAAAAAGAAAAATTAAAAAAAAAAAAAAAAAAATCTTCATCATGTGAGGATTTAATGCAAGATAAAATCTATTTTAAAACCATCAAGATAAAAGGAATTAAAGCACTACATCGTGGTCATATGAGGGCCAACTCACATTTGATTTATTTTGGTTCAATGAACAATCACTAAAGTTTCATGGTAAAATAAACCAACATTGCCCCTTGTTTACAGTTACTTGCAATCACTAAGGTGTTCCAAGCATTTAAATTGAATATCTTTATTTGAGATTACTAATACACATGCAAATGCTAATATAGCGGAGACCTTGGAGAAGTTGGTTGTTTAACTTCTTTGCAAGAGGGGATTTGGAACCCAAATCCTAAGGGAGAGTGTACTTTCACAATTGGGTGAAAATACCACTCAACAATTCCTAGCTTCTAGGATAAAAATTCAAATCTCTTGGGAGAAGATGAATTGAAAGTCGCATGGAAGAAGTTCATAGAATATGAGTCAGAAATTGATAGCTAAGAAGAGTCTATCTAAGAAGAACAAATATTCAGCATGGCTCAGGATATTACCCAGATCAACTCTTGTCTACATGAACTGTACATGAAATCAAAAACTTTATCATATGACAAGGTTGAAGAGTTAGAATATTTGTACATCACTTTCAAGGAAAAATAGATACATATGAAGAGACTTGGAGGAGAGCATGCACCAATTACAATGAAGTAGTCCAGGAAAAAAATAAACAAAAAAAGCCTAAAAAAGCCTCGTCAAGCAATGCAGTAGCCCACGATTGAAGTGAAGCAGAAAAATTTAATGAAGAAGATACCCCAAAAGAATGACCGTCCCAAAGCAAGAAGCATTTTTGTGCTTGGTATCATCCCCCTTATTTCCCTTCTTTTTTCTTACGCCATTATTTTTTTGACTCCATTCCCCAATGGATAAATGCTCTAGGTTCTAACATTCTACTGACATAATTACCCTAGGAGGTTCCAAGAATATTGGTCAAAGTGACCACATCTAGGGAAATAAGGAGTAATCTTCTCAAGATTTTGCTAAGTGTAGAGAAAATTCATGATGGTGCAAAATTTTGAAGACTAAGGGTCAAGCAATGAACAAAAGTTATGATCACATGACATTTTTAAGGTCGAGGATAGAACTAAGGTAGAAAGTCATGATGGTGCAACATTTTGAAGTTCGAGGGTAGAACTAAGATGGAAAGTCATGACGGTGCGATATTTTGAATGTCGAGGGTAGAACTAAGGTGAAAAGTCATGATGGCATGATATTTCAAAGACTAAGGGTAGAACTAAGGTGAAAAGTCATGATAACATGACATTTTGAAGGTCAAGGGTAGAACTAAAGCAGAAAGTCATGATGACATGATATTTTGAAGGCCGAGGGTAGAACTAAGGTGGAAAATCACGACGGTGCAACATTTTGAAGGGCAAGGGTAGAACTAAGGTATAAAGTCATGATGGCATGATATTTTGAATATCGAGGGTAGAACTAAGGTGAAAATTAATGATGGTGTGACATTTTGAAGGTCAAGGGCATAACTAAGGCAGAAAGTTGTGACGATGTGATATTTTGAAGGTCGAGGGTAGAAGTAAGGTGGAAATTCATTATGGTGTGATATTTTGAAGTACGAGGGTAGAACTAAGGTAAAAAGTCATGATGGCATGATATTTTGAAGGTCAATAGTAGAACTAAGGTAAAAAGTCATGATGGTGTGACATTTTGAAGGTCGAGGGCAGAACTAAGGTAGAAAGTTGTGATGGCATGAAATTTTTAAGGTTGAGGGTAGAACTAAGTCAAAAATTCATGATGACATGAAATTTTGAAGGCTAGGTGGACCATGACATCTCTAAAGAGGTTAAGGAAGATCACCGTAACAAGAATATATCAACCACTTTCAGTTGGAAGCTCCATGCTCTCTTAACTACTTCTTTACCAGAATGAGCTTATGGGCATATTGTTATAACAAATTATAGTTTTTCTATTATGTAAAAATCTTATATATAGAATGAGCGACCCAAACAAATTGTTGGCTCTTAGATGTTTACAAGGCTATGTACACATACTTCTAAAAGCTTAATAAAATATCATCTATTCTAGTTTTTGGATCACTGGTGTTCTAAATAAAGTATGTGTGTATTGTTGATTGCTATATAAATCTATATTGAATTTAACCTAGATTAATTCTTACTCTGAATTCCTACAATAAATTTCTACTAGATCTGAAATTAACTTTACAGATAAGCTTGCACTTAAATAGATTTTCACCAGAAGTTTAGTTTCTCTATTTTTGCGATTTAGTTATATGCTTCTCTGTAAAAGGCTATAATAGTTTCTTTACTGTTACCTAATCTGTATTATTTAAATCTTCTATCCATAGCTATATTTCTCTCTCTTTATGTATATCCCTCTTCCCCCATTTTCCTAAAAGGAAGCAAGTAACCAACCTCCTTTGGAGATTGAACCAGGTGCACTCTGTGTTAACCTGGTATTTCAATGTTGGCAAAGTCTTGGGTGCAAACGTAACCAAAGGTAGATTTTTCTCCAACAAGTATGTTAAATGTGCATGTGAATATATCTTTTAAAACTTATGTATATTCTAATTAATTCCACAAATACTTATTATGGGTGCCCTTTTGCTCAGGAATTCCAAAGGTCTTCGTAATATAGTTTTATTCTAGACTTTCAAACTTCATTTATCTAACTTCGAATAAAAAAGGTTTAAAATTCAATATAATATGGACCAATTATCATATATATAGCACAGGGAAGGTAGCCCGAGTACGTGCATGTGTAGTTATTGAATTTGTCAAACATAATTTCCTTCTATGAAATTTAATAAATTGATTACTATTCCAACACAAATTTGGCTCTTAAATATTTGGCAAAAGTTAAATATATGTGCAAGTATGATGTCCTAATGTTAAAAGTGGTTTATTCTCTTGTAACAACATTAACTATTAGCCAGCATAGTCTAAAATTTTACTTCTAGAGTTCTCTGCCCAAGTTTTGTCTAGAATTGATTTCCTTCTAAAAATAGTTGGTGAAAATATAGTTTCCAATTTTTGCATTTACACAACAAGGTAGTACATCCTCTATATCATTGTTAGTGAAAGAATTGAAAACAAATATTTGTTCCTTACGATGGTTGACACAATATTTATGCCAATGAAATATCATAAATAGTCATTCTACTATCATGCACTTTACCAAACGATGATACAACATTTTAAAAATACAAAGTTTCATTATAACTCTCTTTCAAGTGTCTGGATTTTTTCATTAGAAAACTCTATACCATAAATGATGATACAGTGTTTTACAAATATAAAACCTTGAGTTCAACAATGTCTCTTGTGGATGGTTTTAAAGAGTGGCGAGCACATCTTATAGGTTTACATCGTTGAGTGACCCTTTGCTCATTTAATAATATCTAAGGAGAATGTTTACATTTTCATTCACAAACCACTAAAGTGATAGCTATCCATTTTACCATTTAGAAATAATTTTTTTTGAATACCTCACAAACGACTAAAGTGACAACTTTCCGCTTTACCATTACAAACAAAATTTATTGAATACCTTAAAAACCATCGAAGTTTAACTATGTTTTGATAGAACTGTACACCAGGAAACTCTTTCGATAGTAGCTATCTCCCACAAATATTATATAAACTAACATGAATACGGTTCAAATCCTCTCATATAAAGAATTTATATGCATATTTTAATAAAACACAATTATCACAAAAATAAACAAAATAAATTCTAAATTGAATACATTTCCATCTAGTCTGCTTATGGTGAACAATGCATAATCATAAAATAGAAGTGATATATAGCAAAACGATTTCTAAAATTATCATTCTATCAAAACATATAAACAAATGTATCAATAACTTTATGAAGTGGTATCTAACTAGACTAATTAAATATTCAGTGTTGATAAGGTACATTATAGTCAAGATAAGAGCCAATAATTACAAGTTTTGATCCAATTCCACCTGTAGACCAGCACATCATCAATTAGGATATTTACATAAAATAAGGTTTAGATGGATAGTTCAGCACTAGGTGCGGTGGTGATGTTTGACACCATTACCATCTTGAAGATACTACCAGACACAAATTGTTGTTAGGTAAGACTACCAACACAGCTTTTATGGTGAACCAAATTTCACATGGCAATAAGGAATGACAGGCTAATGTCTTATGAGGGGGTCAAAGCAGCCATCTAAATCATGAATGCAAGCTAACCTACTATGCATGCAATATTTTCAAGTTCACAAACAAAAATAGAGTTTAGATTATCTATAATTCATTCATTTACTTTACTCAAGTTTTAAGTTAACCAACCAGTTCTAATTACACAGAAAATTCCATTCTTAATTAAGATAGAAAGATATTATCAACTAAAATTAAATCAAATTAATTCTAAAAGCACAATATTATTCAATATTCATATAGCATATCAGTAGAAAATTACACAGAGACCTGACAAAAAAATAATCTAATTCCTTCTTTGTTACGAGATCACCAACAAAAATTCAAAGCTTCTAGTTCCAAGATGAGATCCTAAAGCTTTTCCATTCGATTAAATAAAATAAAATGATAACACTATGCTTTACATCTGTAAAGTTCATGTAAAACTTCCAGCCTAAAACTTTCCAAGTGGTTCATCTATTTGGACATTGGCTTATCATTCCATTTCACCATTATTGATTTTATAAATATATATTTTTTAATCTTTATATTTTTCATATATATATTTCTTTATTTTGATTATTTACTAATTCTTATTGCATTTTATAATTTCATATTATTATTATTATTATTATTATTTATTTATTATTATTATTATTCCTATATATATAATTATAAAAGAAATGTTTAAATATAGCCCATAATAAAAACACACAAAACCCTATAATGCAACTACATGAATGCATCTACATGGACCACTTGGATGGGTGTACTTCTAGTAGGGTCCTTCATCCGTAAAAAATGCAAATACCCCACCGCTCATCATATCCCCCATATTACATTTTCACCGGTGCTCTTCATCTACCAACAGGAGGAGGTATCTTTCTCTTGATCTGCTTTCTCTATGGTAGCCACCTGTTCCTGCAACCATAGACTAATCAGTAGTATCTCGCCCTTGTAGATGAGATAAGCATGGTGACAACCAAATTTTGGAGGGATGTAACATGATTTCAAATGAACTAGAGGAAACACTCAAGAATACTTTGACCAAATTAGGAGATTAACAAACTAAGCAAAAAAATAAAAACAAAAACAAAAACAAAAATATTGTATAATGTTGTGGAAGGAGCTAGTTAGAATGGTTGTAGGTGAGGATATAATACTAGAGTAAGTTTTTTCACTAAAGGAAAATGATTTGGTAGGAAGATACATGTGCTAATCCATGAAACCAAAAAGTCTAGAAGATTAGATAAAAAATAACTATTTGGAAGTTCTAAGATATATTGCTACACTTTATATTATGATGAAGGGTTGGATGGTTTTTGTCTTCCAAAAGGCATAAGATGCTAGAATCATAAAAAATGGAAGATGGAAATGGGGGCTCAATATTTTGAATCTAAAATATTGAACTCTTGGGTTTGATCCATGCCATTAGAAAACTAATACCCATCGTATCTAGGTCAAGCTACCTTATTTACCTCTTGAAAATTGGAATGAAAGAATGTTACATGATATTGGGAACTCCTTGGGAGTTTTCCTTGGAGTAGACATGGAAAACTTAAATGGTATTCATAAAATAGTAGCTCATATCTTAGTGGAGCTTGATATCAGTTTAGGGTTTTTGAAGACCATGGAGTTTGTATCAGGAAATTGGATGTTCTTATAGAAGCTTGACTACATCGAGGTGCCTTTTCAATGTAGTAATTATCATCATTATGGTCATCTTACAGTATATTGTGAAATGGAAAATAGAAGAGGGCAAGATACTATATAGAAGGAATTTGAGATTCTTCTAGTAAAAAAAATTTATAGGAGGTGGCAATGGTTGAAGCTTAGATAGAGGAGGGCCCACTCAAGAATCTTAAATCACTTAAATAATGGTTTACTATCATCAATGTCCAATCAAATGAGAAAGAGTTGATTTCCAAAAAATTTAATAAGAAAACTTTCTATGAGGGAAGGGAGACCACACCTACAACTGACAAAGCATATGGAGGCATTTTATCAGGTAACTAGCAAATCCTAATAATGTTAAATTTGATATATCGTCTTGCCCTAGGTCAAGCTCCTATATGGAGGGTTTGATAGGTTATAATTTAGATAAAAAATTTCAAGAGAGTGGTGCTATCAAGGTCTTATAATAAATAGAGGAGAAAGGTATAAAATTTTATAAGTTCTTAACCTCTTTAGCTAGAGATATTTTATGCCAAGGAAGCAAGCATGAATTAAATTACACTAGTAGGATATCTTCCCCATCAAGTCCTCCAAATTCCCATAATACAAGCACATATTCTAGAAAATATGCTCTAAGAGCCATGAAAAAGGGTAAATGAGATACTAGGTATGGTTAGGTATTAGGGGGATTGGATCTTGAGACAAGTCCATCTCAAGAGTTTACAATAGGAAGAAAATATTACTTAAAAATTACATAAGAAAAAGCTAATAAGGAAATTTTATCTAGCAAACAAAAATATATAGGTGGGGATCTTATAGTAGGACAATCCCAAAGGAAAGAATATAAATGATAATTTTCTCTTTAAATGTTAGAGGGCTTGGGGCCCCTCATAAAAAATATAGCCCTAAAGAATTTGTTTAAACTTCATAAGCTAGATATAATTTTAATCCAAGAGACTAATGCTAGATGTAAAAAAAATAATAGCCATACTCATATCTCTCCTACCAAATTGTAACTTTGTAGGGTTAGACTTAAAAGGAAGATCGGGGGGAAATGTGATAGGATGGAATTTCTCCTTCTACCTAGTTGATAAGGTTTATATTGAGGTAAATGTGGTTATAGAATTACATTTTATGGAGCTAGGTAAGTTGATTTCTATAGTCAATTTGTAGGGTCCTTAATGTAGTAGAAGGTAATTTTGGGAAGAATTCTTTATACAATACTTAAAAAATATATATATATATATATATAGTGGTGGGAGGGGACTTAAATTTGGTAACTAGAAGAGCATAATATGAGGAAAGGAGGTCAAAATGGATTCCCTTGTTGAATTTTTCCTATAGAAAAATTTGAATATAGGCCTATGTGATGTAGAACCTATTAAATTAGTGCCCGCTTGGAGGAATCAAAGAATTGGAAGACAAAGTATTTCTAAAATTTTGGATAGAATTTATTTTTGAAAACCGCATAGTTGAAGAATAAAGACTAAGGTATTGGATATATCAATGTGGGGATCTAATCATTCATCAATTTTATTACAGTTAGAAAAGAATCAAGGAAAACTAGCAAGACCTTTCAAATTCAATGCTATTTGGTTGAAATATGAGGAATTTATAAATATAGTAAAATATGAGTGGAGACATATTGACCTAACAATATAAGAGACAACTATGTTTCAATTTTCTAAAAATATGAGGAGAATAAAATCTGCTACAACTACATGGGCCAAAGGTAAATATTGGGAAGCACAAGCAAAGATAGTAGACATAGAATCTAAGTTAAATTAGCTATATAGTCACAAAGACAATAAGGTTTTTTCAAACAAGGAGAATTTACAGGTAAAGGAATTGGAAAAAAGAAGAGGGGATTGTTAGAATGGGAGGATGAAAAGTAGAGAACTTTGGCTAGAAAAAGGGGATGAAAATACAAAATTATTTCAAAATTTTGTAAAAAAAAGAAAAATAATAAATACAATCTAGGATATGAAAGGGGAGGATGGAAGAAATATGAGAAGGTTTCAAGAAATAGCAAGATTAGGAGTATCCCACTTTAAGAAAATTTATCAAGAACCCAATAGAGAAAATATTGAAGAAATCATTAAGCTAGCACTTTATCTACCTAATATGGTCAATGATGAAGTTAAAGAGACTTTAATGACATAAGTCACTAAGAAGGAACTATATTTTAGAAAGGGAAGAGTCTAGGACTATATGGTTGGACCATTGACTTTTATGTGGGTTTTTATGAGTTTTTGGAAGAAAAAAATATAGCAAGATCAATATAATGATGTAAATGGAATAATATGAGCCAACTAATATGTAAATCAAGGCTTATAATATATCAACTAACATTCATTAATAAGCAAAAATATATGAATGTAATAGCCTGAATCATACATGTACAAAGCATGTAACACAACTTACAATATTAGTTGCTCAAATGTATGCAATATTTATTACTCCTCTTTCTCTTACAAATATATCATAAAACTATGTTACTATAATGATAACAATACTCACTATGCTCTCTATGTATGAGATGCTTATTGTGTATGAGATATCTGAGATGTTCCTCTATGGAGTAAAATATAGCCATTGTAGAATGACTCTTTGGTTACTTGAATCTTCCTTTCCTTATGCCAAGTATCATGACTCTTGGCTTATCTATTTAACACTTGCATACACATGACTCTATCTTGTATGCACACCTATACATGACTCTTCACTTAACACACTCTAATATAAAGACACTTGTGCACATATACTCACATTACACTTGCACACATGACACTTGTGCATTTCCTATACATTATTACATTAAATAAAATATTTACTCACACTCTAATCTAATACTCAACCCTAGTCTAATATTTAAAATATGTAATATTCTCCAACATTCCTTTGATGTAAGTTATGTGGTGTAGCCATGTTCTACTATCGACCTCTTATTCTATGACTATGGTTTAATAGCGACAATAATAACTATGGATTTACTCATATTAGACCTTGTGATTGGTCCAAAACTCATAAACTTTTGGTTTTATCTCCAACTAACAAGGTCACAACTTAATTATTTCTTTGATCAATGGAGTCACCAAGTAAATTATGGAATGCTTCAAAAACTAGATAAATTTTTTGATATAAAATCGACAAAATACCTTCGATGAGTAATATGAATGTTGGGATTCATCCCATATAAATACTATTGGTTCATGTTTAGAGCACAATGACCATATGATGCATATTTCAGGTGCACTTGGTGCTTACACCTCATAGAAAGCATATTTTTAGGAGTTTGAGGAGTGTGAGACATGACTATAGGGATAACCTTCAAGGTTTTTATTAAAGCCAACACATTTTCTTGGATGTGATCTTGATTCTCAAGATTCTAAGCTACTCCTAAGCTACCATATTATTTTGAGAAAAATGGAAAGAGAAGGAATATAAGAAAAATAGTCCTAAGCTACAAGTGGTGATGCACCAAAATCACAAAGGCATCCTATGTATTTAAGGGATGAATAAACACATGCATCAATCATACCAACAATAATGAACATGATTTCATAACAACATATATTTTACTTATAAAATTTGTACAATAACCATGATAGATACTAGTCGCAACTCCTTATACAAATTGTTGTGAAAATTTATTCTCATTAACATAAATCATTCACCAATATGAATATTAAATCATTCATACAAAATATAATTATCCACAATAACAATTCACACAATGGGACAAAGATAGATAATACCCTTAAGGTAGAGCAATATCAATAATACTCCTTAAGGAAGGAATAACTCCACAATATTTCCCAAGATGAGAGCACTACTTGGAGAGATCAAAGTATTGTAAGCCACTTCATGGGTAAATATTATTACATATAATTGATCTCCATGATGATTACAATGGTAGATATCCCTTATTTATATACCCATATCCTAATTCTACTTTGTGGAGTCGACTACTAATATAATATTATATTATAATCAACCTTGGGTTATGTGTGGCCCATGCCAACCCTTATACAATATAATATCATATCCCCATATACCTATTCCTAATTACCCTAACATTCCACCCTCCTTACAAATGTTTTGCCATCCATCCATCCTAGTGAAACTTTGATTGGTGGTGGTCTTCAATGATGTTGGTATGTAATTTTTCCACTTGAGTATCCAAAATGACTTTGTTGGCTCAATGCTTTTGATACTTTATAATAATAATTTGAATTATGGATCCATTTATTCCTTGATTGTGTTACACCAATCTAAAAACTAGGATCACTATGATTTCTTTTCCAAACATTGATATGCTTGGTACCCTTTTGATTCCATGTAGAACCATAATATTATTTTCCTAATTCATACCTCTAAGATTATTGTCACTCTTGGTGGTGTGGATGGTGATATGCTACAACCTTAACTTGATGTTCTACCTTCTTTGACTCCTCAACATTTGTCTCCATTATTTTAAATTCTTCTATATGATGTTTCATGTTCCCTTATTTTGGTGTATATTTGTGCTCTTCTATCAAATCTTCCTTGGACTCTACTACTATTTTTTTGATTGGTTGAAAGGGTGTTGAAAGGTCCCTGAACCTTGTACAAGAAGTTTTTACATGTTTTCCAAGCCGACCGAGGAGGCCCAAAATCTAAAGATCAAAGAGGAAGCAAAACACCACAAGAGGGAAGGTGTCGCGATATCACGACCAGTTACATTTTCGCGGCCCACAACATAGGGAAAAAGCAAGGAGGAAAATATGTCGCAATATCACGCCATGTTGCACCGATGCAACCAAAGGAGGAAAAGATGTCGTGAAATCACGACAATAAGCAGCATCACAGCCAAAGGAGAGAAAGTGTCGTGATATCACGACATGTTGCAAGGTTGCTGCCAGAAGAGAAGAAGTGTCGCGATATCGTGACAAATTGCAAGGTTGGTGCCAGAAGAAAAGAAGTGTCGCAAAATCGCGACATGATGCATCATCGAGGCCAAAGAGGAAAAGTGTCACGATATCGCAACATGTTGCAAAATCTCGGTCGAAGGGAAAAAATGTCGCGATATCGCGACATGTTGCAAAATCACGGCCGAAGAGAAAAAGTGTCGTGATATCACGACATGTTGCAAAATCTTGACCGAAGGGAAAAAGTGTCATGATATCGCGACATGTTGCAAAATCGCGGCCGGAGAGAAAAAGTGTCACGATATCGTGACATGAAGCAAAATCGTGGCCGAAGAGAAAAAGTGTCACGATATCGCGACATGATGCAGAATCATGGTCGAAGAGAAAAAGTGTCGTGATATCGCGACATGTTGCAACATTGCGGCCGAGGAGAAAAAGTTGGACTCTACTACTATTATTTCCATGAAATTTATTGTTATTTCTTATTCTATAGACTTTTTTGTTGCTAGTATCTTATTGAATTTTTTTTAATATTCTTCTATTTATTCTTCAATTTATATTCTTGTTCTCTTACCATAACTTCTTGTTTCTCCTTGAATACTTGCTATATATGCTAAGAAATATCCTACAATGTTATCTTCTTTTTCTTGTACCATAACTTCATAAACTTCTTTTGCACATTAATGTTAATAGTACTCAAATAATCCAACCAAGGATAACCTAGAATAATATCCACATCATCCATCTCAATAGCATGAAAATATAAATGTAAAACATATTTATCCATGGTGATCTTCAAATATTCAAAAATCTAAACATTCTCACTCTCAAGTTGTATGTCCTTAATTTTTGTTGTTTAAACCTGCAACCTCTTAGCCAAAGCAATATTAATGATATTAATTTTTTTGTTAGGGTTAAGGGTAATAATAACCTTTTCCTTCTAAATGTAACTATAAACCTGCAAAATGGACTTTCTAGATTCAAATAAATCTCTTTCTACTCTTTAATTTATTTGCTATCAAAGGTATGGTTTCCTCTATTTGCACATTGATATATTTTTTATCTTCTACCACTTTAAAATTTGCTAGCTCTATTTTTAATTTCTTTGTTATTTATGAAGTATGTTTATTTCTTCTCTATAACCTTTGAGTGTATCCTTCAAATTAGCTATCTTTTTAAATGGGGCCCATTGAATCAAAAATTCTTGCTTTGTTTTATCCCACATCAATTCATAATTATGGGCTTTATGAAAACTATAAAACCAAGAGAGAGCTTCTTCTCAAAGATAAAGAGGAAGCATAAGCTTCCAACTTAAATGATTAGTAAAATACAAGGATTTAAATATTTTCTATCATTATCTAATATCAATATCATACTATCCAAAAAAATTGTACAACTCCATAGTTCATGCCCCAACAAAAAGATAATACAAATTAGGCTTTTATGAACTATGATTTCATAAAAATATGTCTCCCTACTAATTTGAAGTTAAAAATACAAAATAAAATATCTCCCTTATACATAGCAATAGATAATTTGCTTAACCACAACTTTTTTGAAAAGATGCAATTTGAAAAATAACCACTGCCCTTGTTCCAAATGACTGAGTTCACAACATCCTATCTCCCTCAATATTACTTGGATTTCTTTATATGACCACTCATTTTAAAGCTCTTTAAACTTTGCATAAAATGATCCAAGAATCATTTGAATCAAATAAACGTTTGTAGAGATATACCTTGTAAAATATGAAATATTTTTATAAAAAAAAATCTGCCATAATTCAATCCACAAAAAACAATCCTCACTTTGCCAGAATCATTCCTCTGATACCACTTATTATGAAACTTTATTCTTATTAACAAAAATTATTCACCAATATGTAAAAATAATTGAATCATTCATCCACAAAATAATTATCCACAATAACAATCCATACAATGAGATAGAGATAGATAATACCCTTAAGGTACGGCAACACCAATAATACTCCTAACAAAAGGAATAACTCCACAAGATCTCCCAAGATGAGAGTGCCACATAGAGAGGGAAAAGTACCATAAACCACTTTGTGAGCAAATATGATTATATATTATTTATCTCCATGATGACTACAATGAAAAATATACCTTCTTTATGTTAGTTTTTGATGCTATAGTAGTTAATATAAATCTCACAGGAAAATAATCACAGGATCAAATATAATGAAATTGCAATATAATGGACTCAATAATAATATTGTAACAAAGATGTATGAGACAAGTAATATGTATTATCAAGGCTTAATAAGAAATCAGTTAACATTCAATAATATGCTTAAATATTAATATAAATCCTGAAATATACAATATAAAAACACTTACAATACTAGTTGCTCAAATGTATGCAAACTTGTATTACTACTCTTTCTTTTACAAATATCTCATAGAAACTCTCTCTATAGACAATGTAGACTATGATATGATATGATATGATATACTCTATGGAGTAATATATAGCCTTTCTAGGATGACTCTTTGGTTACCATGACTCTTCCTTTCCATATGCTAAGCCTTATGACTCTTGGCTTCTCTACTTGACACTTGCATACACATGACACTATCTTGTATGCACACTTGGACTTGAATATTCACATAACTCTTCCTAATCTAAGGACACATGTGCACACTTACATATTGGACACTTATGCATTTGCTGCACATTATTACATTACATGAAATATTAACTCACACTCTAATCTAGGATACACTCCTAATCTAATATTTACAATAATGTACCAAGGTGGTACATTGGCATGTACCAAATAATGTAATATTCCTCAACATCCCATTGTATTACAATTGTACCATGAAGTTACCATGGGGGTACATTAGCATGTACCAAATAATGTAATATTCCTCAACACTATATACATAGTCAAATTTTGTATCTAAAGTATGGGGAAAGAATTATATTTTTTTATCTACTATTATTGGATACATTATTGGGTATATACTATAGTCTTCAATAACCATATAATGTAATACAAGGGGGAGTTGAGGAATATTACATTATTGGGTACATGCTAATATACCCCCATAGTACCTTCATGGTACAATTGTAAATATATAATAGATTAGGGTTGAGTCTATAGTTTAGGTGAGTGATTTATATTTTCCCTTTACGTAAGTGTCAATGCGTAGAAAATACACAAGTGTCATGTAAAAGTGTAATGTGCAAGAAATGCACATATCATATAAGTTAGAGTTCAAGTGTAGATTGAGAGAATGTGCACAAATTTCATGTATGTAAGTGTAAATATGTAATGTGAGGATGTGCACAAGTGTCTTAGATTATGATTTCATGGAGAAGTGTAAGGTTCATGTATATGTGTGCAAGTGTATTAGATTCAAGTATCCATGTAAGAAGAAAGTGAAGAGTATAGTATGCAAGTTGCAAGATGATAAGCCAAAGGTCATGGGACTTATCATATGGAGAGAAATAGTCAAGTCTATGAAGAGTCACATCACTATGGATATATTATGGAGACAATACTCCATGAGAGTGTAATTTGAATATCAAATTACAAATTTGAAACAAAAATAAAATAAATATAGCTTGCATATAAATTTTGAGCAATTAATATTGTAATATTTCTTCATGCATAGTTCATGAATGATATAGACTATTTACATTCATATTTATTTATATAAGTGAATATTATTTTTAGTATTATACAGGCCTTGATATATATAATTTGCTCATATATTATTCTACTCTTATATTATTATTTTAACCTTTAATATTATCACTATTTTATATTAGGACCTATGTTATTCTATTATTTTTGTGGTATTATGGTTTAAAAATCCAATAGTGGTATCAGAGCTACCACTTGAATCTGTCCATTTTGATAGAGTTCATTGAACCACCATTATTAATTTTATCTATTTTTGATAAAGTTAATTTAGTCTATCCACTTTGAAGCCAATATAGAATTGGACTCTAATTTTTAAAGGTATGAGTAAAATATTGATATGACAAGGATTAAACCACCTTGATTTAGATGCTAGGGTCTTTCCACTTGGTTGAAGGAAAACTAGTGAATACTAAGACTCAACTAGATTGATAGGAAGGGTCAACTTAGAAGATAAGTTGGATATTGAAAGAGGAATCCAACATAGAAGAAAAGTTGGATATTGAAGATTGAGGATTTAATTTTGAGCAGAAATCAACTTAGAATAAAGTTAGTCATTCAGGGATATTCAAAGCCACTCTAACATTGATATTGGGTTCTCTGTCAAGGAGGAGAATCATATTGGGTTCTTAGGTGCAACCTAAGACATTGAAGATTTTAGAGTTATAGTACGAAGGAGCAACATTGCTACAAATATTGAGAAAGTGATATAGAAGCATTCAAATATTATTATAGAGAAAACATTAAGATACATTCAATATTCCTATCTTAAATAGAGAAGTAGAGCATAGAGTAAAATAACAAATATCAAGCAAGTAGAGAAAGTGCACAAAGAAGAAGAATTCAAGAAGAATAGTGTGGATTCATCATTCACATAGAAGAAGAAATATAGAAGGATAAAGCTAGAGTGACCTTGTAGAAGGATAAAGCCTTAATAGCCTTAAAGAAGGATAAATCCCAGGTGACCTTAGATAAAGTTCAAGCAATATTGTAGAAAAATAAAGCCTATATGGCCTTGTAAAGAGAATATAACTATAGAGCCTAATTTATTTGAAGTATATAGCTATAGATATTGAAAGGAAAAACAACAAAGGAACAATAATTAATACAACAACCAATGTTAAGGGAACAATGATAAACAATGAAACAACATTGAAAGCCAATATTAGAGGAACAAAAATGAGATAAAGGAACAATAGTTAAAGCCAACATTAAGGTTTGAAGCCCAAGAGGTCAATTTTGAAGATAGTAGCCAATAGAGGCCAATATTGAAGACAATATCTAACAATGAAGTCAATGACCAACATTGTATATAATGGCCAATACAGGCGAATGCCGAAGACAACATATAACATTGATGACAATGACCAACTTTGAAGATAATGGTCAATATTTGAAGATAGCAAGTATAAGGAGTTTTAAGAATATAATGTAGAGTCATGAGAGGCCAGTTATGATACAGAGGAATTTTTGAAGCTTGACATAGAGAACACAATCAACACTCAATCAAGAAAGAAAATATTAAATCTGAAGGAACATTCTATTAAAGAAATATTCTAAGCAATATTCTTTTGGAGGAATACATCCAACCGACAACAAAAGAGACTTCCCTAGCCGTTGACTACAACAGATAAATGTTTTTGGCCATTGTGAAGGGAGAGGTCCTAGATGTTCTACTATTTCTTCTAGAGAGACATGTTTCCACTACTCATAGGGAGACATTCACACAAAAAGGCATTTTATTATTGTAGAGAAAAGAAACATTTTGGGAGACATGCTTACCATAATGTGTTGTAAAGAAGAGAAGCATTTTTGAAGAAATGTTAGAAAAATATTTGAAGTAATTTCCCTAACCACAACAATGAAAATATCACCAACTAGCCAGGTAATGTCTTGAGAGGTTATAATCCACTTTTGGCATATTTTGATAATTTGGAGGGAAATAATTTTTGAATTTATTTTAAAGTGCAACATGGAGTAATAAGGGTTATATTTTTTCAATTTCAATAATTATTTATATTTATGAAGATATGAAGTGATAAGTTATGCAACATTAACTTTAAAATATTTGTAATACTAAAAGGTTAAAGCTTGATTCGAGTTATAAGGTTAAGGTTTTAAAAACATTTTGAGTTCTTTGAAGTTTTTAGAAATTTTAAGAGTGAAGTTTTTTTTTTTTTTTGGTAAATAAAAGTCTTCATTAATTACCGGGTTTTGCAGGTTAACCCAAAACCTATTATAATATCCAGCCTTCTACTGAGATTGTAAATCCTAGTCATCCTTGAAACTTTCTTACCAGAACTTGTGTTGAATCCCCTACAACACCTTACTAACAAGGCACACCCATACCTAAACATAACTCTAAACATTACTTACATTGACAGAAATTGAAGTTGGAACTTTGCACTTGTGAAACCTGCTGCTTGTCCATTTCCTATTCTCTGTCAAAATCCTCCAAGGCTTACACCCTGTTACCTTCATTTCCAATTTGGTATGATTTAGAGGGAAACCCCATAGTTATTACCAACTCCATGGGGAAAGAACACCCATTCATCTTTCTCCTTAATGGGTAGGTTTATTTTCATGACTAATAATGTTTTCCACTTCACGTGGCACACCTTGTGTCAATGTCACCAAACTACCAACATCAACACCTATGTTGGCTAATTTGTCAGCTGAAGTTTTTTTATTATAAGATTTTTTTAAGTTTTTAAGTTTTTAAAGAGTGAAGTGTTGTGAGTTATTTATTATTGGAGGATTTATAAGGTATTATAAATTATGAATTTTGTGGTTGAAGGAGTTTAAATTTTTTTGAAAAAAAATAAATTTATAATTTTTATAATTTTTTTTTCAAATTTAATATTAGGGAGTTAAAATGTATTCTACATCAAAGGATTAGAAACATAAAATTTGCAAAATTCATATTTGAGTTATTATTTAATTTTGGAGATATAAGGTTTACTACTTCAAAATAATTGAATTACAAACTTTGATGGAAGGAAATATAGAGTCCATAACCAGAAAGGAGAGATCAGAAGTTATAAAATCTGGCATTAGAAAATTAATTAAAAAATCTAAGGGTAAGCTGTAAATGGTATTACAATGCATTTATAGAGAAGTTGTGGATGAAAGTTTAGAAACATTTGAATACTATTTACATTCAAAACTTGTTGATGCAATTGATATGTAGAGCTAAAAACACAACACCAAACAATGCTAAATAAGATAGAATTTAAATAAACCAGATTTTGCACAACAAATGAGATTTATATTAAATGGTGGGGGAGCCTAGAAACTCCATTGTTAGAATAGTGGATTTAATAATCCTTTTTGATACAATTATTACAAATATTTCTAGGGTTCTTTGATACCCTAGCTACAACAAATGATGGTGTCTTCAATTGCATCTTTACTCCAAACAAGTGTGAGTGGGCTTCTACGTATCCAATGTCGTGCCACTCTAGCTTAATAATTTATCCAATGCTTTTGATATACTGTGTAATCTACACATAAAGAAACACTAAATATTTAGTAATAATGCGGCCAAAGGAGGAAAATGTCGCGATATCGCGACATGTTGCTTTTTCACGGCCAAAGGGGAAAGGTGTCGCGATATCGTGACATGTTGCATGTTTGCGGCCTAAGGAGAAGAATAGTGTCATGATTTTGTGACAAGCTACATCAACTGTCCATGCCGACCCCCTACTAGCTAGTTAATGGTTCAGGAGATTTGGCTCCATTGCAAATATTCTTCTACTATTGTAAGCTTGTGTTCTCTTTGAATTCGACTGGGAAGAGTCTCTTCCCATATTGTAATTGATCTTTGTTTTAATACAAGTTTTTTCAAAATTTTCAAAAAAATATTTAGTAATAATAATGAGGGCTCCACTGTGTGAGCCCTTAGAAATCACAACTAAAACTGTAACTATAACAGTATGAAATACGAACAAAATTAAACAATATGAAAATATGACAAAATAAAATATATTTACCTTGCTCCTTGCTTGTTGTCTATTGATGGTTGGATATTTTGTAGGTTGATGGTGGGGGTGTGCCCTAACAACACCCAAGGATATCACTTGTCATCAAAATAGGTCTCTGAAACACATTTGGGTGCTTTAAAAGTGCAATAGGGTATTCGATACTATGGTGGAATGCAACAGAGCACTCAGGATTATGGTGGAGCACAACAGAGCACTCGAGATTATGGTGGATCACAACAAGGTGCTCGTTATTGAGGTTTTAAATCTATAAAAAATTATGAAGGTGAGGGATGCAATTGCAGCAATGGCAAGTGAGGGAATAGGAAAAGCAATGGATGGAATGGGGTTAGGGCACAAAGGTTGGGTTGGAGATCTAAGGCAGTTCAAAAGATTAGGGAACCTCAAAGGACTTAGGGAATTCAATCACTTAGTAAACTCAGGCACTTAAGAACTTAGGGGTTGAGCCATAAAAATAGCTCCTATTTATAATCCAACCTAGGGCATGCTAGGGTTTCAATGACACTAATCATGTGGCTGAGATTACAGCATATCTATGGGTAGATATTAAATTTAGGGTGTGGCATGGATTGATGTGGATGGACGAACAATATTAAATGAAATAGGATGGTTGGGATTAGTTTATTTATATAAATATATACTTATTAAATATATATAAAATATAATATATAAAATATTATTATTTAAATATATAATAAATATATATAAATATTTATAAATAATGGGTGAAAAATAGTGGAAAAGCTAGGATGGAGGACAAGTGGCTATGTTTTTATGGTGGAAATGACGAAAATGCATGTATGGAGGAAAAGTGTCTAGATTTCGGTGTCTATAGATGCCCCTTTTTGTACCATGTTGCGTGAAACACAATATGGTACAAAAATACGAATCACCTGGTCGAGCTAGGCACAAAAGAAACTTCTCTCTTGTTGGAATATGAAGACAAAAATCAAAAGCAAAAGAATAAAGAATCTAGAGTTATTGTGTAGCTTACCCCCTCAATTGGTGAATGAGGTTGCAGATGAATCTCATGAGCTAATTTAAAAATATATGCTAATGGAATGTGGATGATATGAATGATGTAAAATTTGATACCAATTTTGCCCCAATGGTGGGAAGGGAATTGTTAAAAAATGTGACAATGATTGTGTTTTTTTTTGCCCCAATAGATGAAGGGCTTTGTGAAAAAGTGATGAAAAATATGTTTGTTTTTACCGCAAAAAATGAAGATATTTTTGCCAAGTGTTGATTCCATGATCATGTAAAATGTATCCCAATGTAGGAAATTCAAAACCAAATATGGTTATCCCAAATTTGGGGTGATTCAATGCTGTTGAAAATATGCCTTCTTGTGTTATTGATATGTAAATATGAAAAATGCAAAAGATAAAAGTAGTCAAATTCGAAGGGCCAAATAGTGACTGTCAGATAATTTCTAATATTGAACCAATAACCCTAGCTAAATCCAATTGCCATGATGACTGTCAGGGAAATATGAAATTATGAAATTTGATTTTGTCCATGTTTTGAGCCCCATGAACTAGGCCATCAATGATAACATTTGTGCAAATTGTTCTTGGCAAGGTTTCACTCAAAATGTAAATTATCCAATATGATTGTAATATCAAATAAGGATATAAGTGATGATGATTATGACCAAGTGTCCTTATGGTAGGCTATTCATATTACTAAATTTCATGGATCCAAATCGCTACAATAACCAAGTATAGAGAATAACTCGCTGGATACAAGGTTCACTTGAATATTGTTTGAACTTGGCAAATGCGCAAATGCTAATGTGAAATGATGATGTCATGATATGTGTAAGATGAAAATGATGATGGTTATTATTTTGTGAAAATTTGTATCTTTTACCTAGGTGTTGTAGGTGAGTTGGAGAGGAGAGGGAAATCCTCCAAGGGAGGTCCCAGGTTCGAATCTCCACCCTACCAAAAATATGAATTGGGTACCCAAAATCCAATTGATAATGTTGGTATGGGTAGGGTCGGGTGTGACCCCCGGGTGAATTTGACGGTGTAGAACCCCCTGTTCATGGTATCTTAGACCAAGGTGGCCCCGCAAGGGGTTTTTCACTTAATATATATATATATATATATATATATATATATATATATATATATATATATATTGTATCTTTTTGGGGTGCTTTTGTAATTTGCTTGTTGAATTTGCAATATGTGGTTGCAAACAAAAATTATGCACCCAAACTGATTTCTATTTTTACAAAACTTGATTTCATGATGGAATTGATGTGTGGGTGAATTTTGGTGAAATTTGGAGGAGGTATGCTACTAATTTGATTGATTTTGTCTTTTCTTGATTTATGTTTCAAATGCCCGCATGTGTTTCTGAGGTCCAAAAAATGTGCTTGTACGCTTTCATGTGCCAGAAAACACCCATGCGCTCTTTAGCCTATCTGCAAATGCCCATGTGTGGTTTAGCATATTTGAAATGCCTTAGGGTGCTTCAGTGCGCCTGCAGATTCTATATATAGTCTGCAGAGTGGAAAATGAAGCTCATTTGTACATTTTCAAGTTTGAGAAGTTGCATCTAAGGAGTGGAGTGAAGTGAGGAGTGGAGTGAGGTAGTGATATTTTGATGCAGAAGCTATGGCAGTAGAGGGAATGAGTACTATGACTGGGGAAAATGTAATATTTTCCAAGGTAATGCTTTTGAAGACTCTTTATGTTGTGCAATTTTTTTTTTTAATGAAATGTGTTGCTTGTTGCGGTTGGGAATTTTGGAGTCCCAGCATCGATTTTATCCTCTCATTATTGGGATGAGGAAATTATTGTCAAAGTTATATTGGGATGTGCTAAGGATGGTGGAGTTAGAGAATGTGGCCCCACTGGATGTAGTGAGGGCTTATGAGGGGTATCTTTCAACTTTGGTTGAAATATGGGATGCGGATAGGGGGACCTTCCAGCTATCGATCGGGGAGGTGACCATTACCCTTGAGGATGTATATCACATTCTCAAGGTTCTAGTGGAGGGGTTGAAGGTGGAGGT
Organism: Wollemia nobilis; assembly: GCA_028583015.1. NCBI lineage: Eukaryota > Viridiplantae > Streptophyta > Pinopsida > Araucariales > Araucariaceae > Wollemia > Wollemia nobilis. Next base: position 4,046,911 of record JAQPPZ010017060.1, read on the forward strand.
GGGATATGACAAGAATTCCCAAATGAGCAGGATGTTTGGTGATAGGTGGGAGGAGGTGAAGGTGGAGATTGGGGTATTCCGTACTTGACCATGTATGTGTCCAAGGAGTTGGAGCCCCTCCCAATATTGGTGATGTTCATGTTGGCAAACATAGTATTTCCCAATAGTAATGGCTATAGGTTTCCATGGAACCTATTAGTATTGGTGAGTAATTTTCTCACTACACCACAGCGCTATGTATGGTCTCCTACTTTGCTAGAGTAGGTGTACTGTGAGTTGTACAAGGTGATGTGGTGAAAGATGAAGGGCTTGAGATGAAGCTTTCTTCTTTAGTTTTGGGGATGGGAGTACTTCAAAGTGGTGTGATCGAAGGGACTACACTATGAGGAGTGGGATGGGGTGTAATCCTATGCTAGGATATGTGCAATGGTAAAGGAGGTATAATCGAGTCATTCAGTGTGATTGAGCTAAAGGTACCAAGATATGTGGGTGGGACTAACATCTGCCCAAGTGATATGGAGGCCTTGGCAGGGGACCACATGGACTAGGGATAGGGAGAAGTTTCATCGAGTGAGGTAGTTGAGGTGGATATTTGGGAGGAGGCAGAGCAATATGGATTACTTCCTATTATTGTGGGTGTTGTGGTAGTTTGACTTGTCGTAGGGAGTACTAGATGAGTCAATGCTTTATGGGAGGTATTGAGAGGAGGTGAGGCTTCCATGTGCAGATCCTTGGAGGGATGTAATTAAGGATGGCTAAGAGCTAGAGGTCCCTGATGTGGATAATACGAGAATGACCTCTAAGTATACAATGGGGTTTGGTACCTAGCCAGTATGGGTACCAAATGTGGTGGCTTATGGAGGGGATGATACTTCAAAGTTAGATGAGTCTTTGAAGTGATCAAGGCACCTCAAATATAGCAGTCAAAGGAAGAATTTGAGAGGTGCAGGGTAGTAGAATCCTATGGTTGGTAGAGGGAAGGATGAGAAGGAGGATGTTATGGGAAAGATATCAAATGTGGCAAGGCTACAAGTTGAGATGAAGCAATTGCAAGTAGAGTGGGAGGATCTAATGCAGTCTCATGATGAGGTTGTATCATATCTATGGGTAGATCTTAGAGCGTGGGAGATGTAGGTAGAGCGGATTATAGGAGGATATTGTGGAGATGATCAAGAGATGATCACAAGACTCCAGGTAGAGCTTCTAGGTAGGGAATTTCAACATGGACTGGACTTGTGGTGACTTTGGGCGAGCAAGGCATATGTGCACTCCTTGGAGGATTTATGTATATATAATCATATCTTGTTTCTAGATCCTCTATATTTCTCTATGATGTAGTCGACTAGGCTAGCTGATTCTAGGTAGAGTTCTAGATCTAGGGCTCCTAGTAGGTCACAAGGGTCCACTCATAGGCATTAGCTAGTGCTTATATGCACTTTTTGTTTATGATCCTTGGTGCTCTATTATATGTAGCATTTTGGGAACTCATTGTACATTTGATATTTATACATATATATATACATGGCTTTTACCTTTTGTGTTATATGTTATAATTTTATGGAATACATGTTTTCTATTGTTAAAAATGTGACACTAAACAATGCTAAATAAACCAAAATTCAAATAAACTAGATATTACATAACAAATGAGACTTATATTAAATAGGGGGAGCCTAAAAACTCCATTGTTACAATAGTGGATTTAAGGATCCTTTTTGATACAATTATTATAAATATTGCTAGGGTTCTTCGAAATCCTAGCTACAACAAATGGTTGATTGTGTCTCGCTCCCAATAGAGTTGAGTGGTTATCTTGATATCCAAGGTTGGGCCTCTCTAATTTAAATAGTTATCTAATGCTAATGTAACACCTTTATATTTGCACATAATGACACAAAAAAATAGTTAGTAATACATGTGAGGGCTCCACAATGTGAGGCCCTCTATAAGAAATGGTAAAACCCTAACTAAATGTTGCAAATGGAGTGAACAAACATGAAAATACATAAAATGAAATCAATAACCAATAGCTTTACCTTACTTTGCTTTTTGTCTTCTGATCTATGAAATTTTTTGTAGGTGGTAGGCACGTTGATACCCTAGCATCGCTCGAAGGCTAGGAGGTGCTTAGAATGCTTACGTAAAATACCCATGAGTGATTTACAGTTTTAGGAAACATCCGTGGGTGCTCAATATTGGTAGGGAGGCACCCAAAGGTACTTGGTGATAGGAGGCAACTAGAGGCACTCGGTGGTGACAAAAAGTGCTCTGAGGCACTTGGAAACTAAGGAAAGATGTTGCATAAGTAGATCTGGCAAGGGAAAATGGATGGCGATAGCTGCAGGAATTACAATGAGTGAGAATGAAGGCAGAGGTACTCGGATACACCAAAGGAAGATGAAGCTCAAGGGATCTTAGGGTATGAGTTGCTTAGGGACTCCAAAACTTAGGTTACTTGGGAACTTAGACAAAAGACTTAGGGAATTCAATCACTTAGGGGTTGAGCCATCAAAATAGCTCCTATTTATAATCCAACCTAGGGTATGATAGGGTTTCAATGACACTAATTGTGTGGTTGAGATAAATGTACATCGAAGGATGGGGTATGGCATGGATTGATGTGGATGGACATATAAGATTAAATGAAATTGGATGGTTGGGATTAATTCAATTATATAAATATATATTAATTAAATATATATAAAAAATTTATATTAAATATATATAATAAATATATAAAAATATACATGAATAGTGGGTAAAAATGGTGGGAAAGTTAGGATGGTGAAAAATGGCTAGGTTTTTGTGGTGGAAACGGTGGGAAATCATGGATGGAGAACAAGTGGTTAGGTTCTAGTGTCTATAGATGCCTCTTTTTATACTGTATTGCGTGAAACACAATGTAGTGCAAAAACATAAGACACCTATTTTGGCCAATTTCATAAGCATCTTCTCTTAGGATGTGAAACACGAGCTTGAAGGTAAAAGAATAAAATAATTTGAGTTTTACGTAGCTTACCCCCTCAATTGGTGAATGAGGTTACGAATGAATCTCACGAGCCAATTAGAAATTTCTGTGCAAATGAATGATGCAAATGTGATACCATTTTTGCCCCAACGGTGGGAAGGGGAGTGGTGAAACAAATATGGTATGATGCATCTATTTGTGTCCCAATAGATGAAGGGATTTGTGAAAATGTGATGCAAGATGTGTCTATTTGTGCCCTAATAGATGAAGGGATGTGTGAAAAATTGTGCATCTATTTTTGCCCCAACAAATGAAGGGATTTGTGAAACATGTGATGAGAAATGCATCTATTTTTGTCCCCAACAGATGAAGGTATTTTGCCAAGTGCGGATGTCAATATCATGTAAGATGTATCCCATTGTGGGAAAATTCAGAACTAGATGTGGTTACCCCAAATTTGGGGTGATTCGATGTTGTTGAAACACTTCACCTTTCGGTGCCATTGATATGCAAAGATAAAAAATGCAAAGAATAAAAGTAGTCAACTTTTAAGGACTCAACTAGTGATTGTCAGATAATTTCTATGATTGGAACCAATCACCCTAGCTAAATCCAGTTGCCATGATGACTTTCAAGGAAATATGTAATGATGAGATTTGATTGTGTCCATGTTTTAAGACCCATGAACTAGGCCATCAATGACAAATTTTGTAGAAATTGTTCTTGGTAAGGTTTCATGTAAAATGTGAAGTACCAAATATGATTATGCTTTCAAACAAGGAGATATGTGATGATGAAAATGACCAAGTGTTCTTATTGTAGATATTTCATCTTACCAAATTGCATGGACGTAAATCGTTGCAATCGCCAAGTATATAGAAAAACCTACTATATACGAGATTCACTTGAATGTTGTTTAGCACTTGGAAAATGTGCTAATGATGTTAATGAAAATGTAAAATGATGATGTTATGATGTATGAATGATGAAAATGATGATGATTATCATTTTGTGAAGATTTGGACCGTTTTGGGGTGCTTTTGTAACTTGTTTGGTGAATTTGCAATATGTGGTCACAAACAAAAATTATGCATCCAAATCAGTTGGAATCTTCACAAAACCTGATAAAATGATGAAATGTATGGATGGATGAAATTTGGAGTGATTTGGTTGGGAGAAGCTACTATTTTGTGAAAATTTGATCTTTTGTGCAATTTGACACCAAACACTCATTGGTGCTTTTGGTCTGCAGAAATGTCTTCCGGTGTTTGGGCACTCTGTAAATGCCCATGGGTGCTTCAGTGCACTAGGAAATGCCCATGGGCATCTCAAGGCACCTAAAGTAGCTATAAATAGTTTCCAGGATGAGAAACCAAGCTCATTTATGTGTTTGGGAGTTTGAGAAGTTGCGTCTGGGAGAGTGGAGTGAAGTGAGGTGAGGTGTTTGGAGCATAGAAGTTATGGTGGTAGAGGGAGTTAGTGTGGGGGTTGGGACTATGGTTGGGGTGTGATTTTTTGAGGTAACACTTTGCTTATGATGCCTTTGTATTGTGTAAATTTTTATTGGTTTTTTTCACAATTATTAACAAATATTTTGTGTTGTGCTACAAATTAGGATTTTGGAGGCTCAACATCGATTCTCACCTTACATCCCCGGGATGAGGAAGGCAATTTCAAATGAGGAGTGGGATTTATTGGAGGATGTGGGGCTAGTGAAGGTAGCTCGATTGGATGTAGTGAGGGTCGATGAGGGGTACCTCTCTACCTTGGTGGAGAGGTGGGATGCAGATAGGGAGACTTTTCAGCTCCCCATGAGTGAGGTGACGGTTACCTTGGAGGATGTATATCGCATCCTCAAGGTGCTTGTAGAGGGGATCTAGGTTGAGGTTGGGATCAAATGAAATATAAATATGATGTGTATTTTTGGTGATACATGGTAGGGGTGAAGGTGGAGTGTGGGGGTATTCCTTATTTATCCATGTACATGGACAAGGAGTTGGACCCCCTTCATGCTTTAGTTATATTTGTGTTGGACAACATCATGGCCCTGAATAACACTAGGAGCATGTTCCCATGGAACTTGATAGGAGTGGTAAGCAATATGCTCACTAGGAGGTCAATATACCCATGGTATCCTACCTTGTTGGCATAGGTGTACCAGGAGCTATATGATGCGATGAGGCGAGGGAGGAAGGGGTTGGGGTGCAGCCTACTACTGTAGTGTTGGGCATGGGAGCACTTTAGTGTGGCTCAACTAGAGGGTTTACCTATGGTAGGCTTGGATAGGGAGCAACCCTATGCTAGGTGATGGGCATTGGTTGAGGAGGTCTAGCCGAGTCGATGAGTTAGGATGATCTAGTGGTACCGAGAGTTATGGGTTGGACTAACATCCACCCAAGTGATATGGAGGTCATGGTGGGGTTGTAGGTGGATCGGGGATTATGAGCACTTATGATGAGTGTGGTAGGCTCAATGGGTGGTTGGGAGACATCAGAGTGAGGTAGAGTACTTCTAGTTCTCACGAGTGCTCTGCTCATTTGGGTTGAGGCATGATATCCTCGATGAGCCAGTGTGCTATAGGAGACATCGGGATGAGATAGGGTTGTAATGCATAGAGACATAGAGAGTGGTATTGGAGGATAATGAGGAGATATATCTATTGGATGTGGAGGATATAGGGATGACCATGGAGTATGACACATGGTTTGTGGCTCAACCACCATGGGCACTACCTTGAGGAGTGATCGATGGAGATGGAGGTGGAGAGGCTAGGGATGAGGGTACTTAGGAGGTCAAGGATGAGGGGACTCAGGAGGCCAATTATGAGGGGACCCAAGAGGCCCCCAAGTGGCATCGGTACCTTCAATATGATAGTTGAAGGTAGAGGGATAAGGGTGTAGTGTAACAGGCTCTTGATATTGGGGGAGATGGTGGAGATGAGGAGGATGTAGAGGAGGTTTCATATGGACCTCCAGGTCAGAGTGAGGAGGACTAGATGTAAATGGAGAAACAGTTGGTATAGTGGAATACAAGGATTGCGAGGCTCCAGTTAGAGCTAGCAAAGAGAGAGCTTCAACATAATATCAACATAGCATGCCTTTGGTATCGGCACATATATATTGAGGTATTGGAGGATAGGTTTATGGAACATCATATTCCACTTCCTGATCCTCCAACCTCATCTATGTTCGAGGGTACTAGGCATAGTGAGTCTAGGCATAGCTCTAGGTCTAGGGCTCCTCCTAGGTTGAAGGCTCCTGTTAGGTCATAGGGGTCCTCTTGGAGGGTATAGCTAGTGCTTAGATGCACTTTTGTATATGATCCTTGGTGCTCCATTGTATGTAGTTATTTGGCACTCATTGTACATGCAATATTTATACATATATATACATGGATTTTACCTTTTGTGTTATATGTGTTTTTGTGTGAATGCTTTTTGTGGAATGCTTTTGTGTAATGCATGTTTATATGGATGATTAATGCAAGGTGGTATGTATGGATGATTAATGCAAGATGGTATGTATGGATGATTAATGCAAGATGGTATGTATGGATGATTAATGCAAGATGACATGTACTAATGATCATTTATAGTTTAGATCTTGCTTGGCCATTTTGCTAGCATTGTTGTTTAATCAGGGGCACCAGACTTGGTGGCGTATGGGATGAATGGCTTTTTGATGTGACATGGATGTTGACATAGAAGAAGATATGGATGTTGATATGGAAGAAGATATGGATGTTGATATGGAAGAATATATGGATATTGATATGGAAAACTAACTATTTTATAGAGACTCAAACATACTAGTGGCATCAAAAAAACTCACTAACACTGCCTAATCCTTCTAGGACCAACTATGTGTGTAGTGGATTCATTTACCGAATCAAGAGCATGGTAATGACTCGAGATAATCAAGAACTAGTGTGTGTGCAAGTGAGTTCATTAACTCATCTTGAGTAAATTGGGTAAACCTGTTATGGATGAAATCAAGAAGCTAGCTTGTCCGTATGAGTGGTCAGAGGTCTCTTTTAAAAGAGACATGTCACCATGCATGAGAATACTCCACTACCAGTCAAGTGTCTATAGCTCCGGTGGAGGCTAACTCCATAGTCCATGAATTTTTTTGTTGATCTCTTAAGTTTTGGGGATGACTACCTAACCATCTGACTAGAAATGTAGTATGATCCTTACAACCCAATTGATCAATGGTGTGTGATGTAAAATATTTAGAGTTTTTTGTTAGGGATTTTTACCTACTTTTTCTTTTAATTTTGGAATTGTGATAGTGGTGAGAACCACTATTTTTATGGACTATGTTGCATTATGGGACTAGAAAGGATGAACCTTTTCACTTTGAGGTTCATACCAAGTATGGTGTTATCCCTCTTTGATACAAGATGTTTTTAAGATGTGAAAATTGTGTTTGGTTCAAGAATATTTTGGAGTCAATTCCAAAAACTCAAGATTTTCTTAGTGTATATGTGCAATGGTCCTAATAAGAATTTAACATGTATTTTATAGTTTTCTTAAAACACTAGGAGTGGTTGAGTAACCAAAAACACCTAATAATTTTATGATAATGTGGTTTGTGCTAATGGTAAATGGGCTTAGTGGAATTGTGTGGATGACATTGTGAAGGTGCCCCTGATTAAGGTAACATGACTTTTTGTTGGACCAATTAAGACCTTAAACTTAATAAATGATCCCTATATGAAATGCAAAATGTGGATGTGAATGCAATGTATGACATGCAATTTTTGTGAAATGTGGAATGCAATATGAAATGTGGGTGAATGCATTATTTTTGGAATGTGAATGCAAGTGAAATGCAATGTTATGAATGAAGTGTATGCAAATGTTTTTGTGTATTAGCCATGTATATATACATATATAATAATAAAATCATGCATAGAATACTCTCAAGTGTATAACATTAAGTGGTTTAGGTTCTTCCTCTTCCTCTAAACTAGCAATCCTATAAGTACCATTATTCACTCTTTTTGTAACAATATATGGACCTAACCAATTAGCCATGAATTTATCATGAAGATGAGGTAATGCATTGGTGTTTTGTTGATTCTCTTTAAAGACAAGATCTCCTACTTGGAATTCACGTAGATGAACTTTGGTGTTGTAAGCACGTTTGAGGTGGTCTTTATAAACTCATAAATGCTCTAAAGCATTGACTTACCTCTCATTAAGAAGTGTAAGTTGGTCAAGATGTGCTTGTCTAGCAGTTTTGTCATCTATGAATTCCTACAAAGAAATTTACAAGGAAGGGATATCGAGCTCAAGAGGCATGATTGCTTTGGCTCCATAGACCAATGAAAATGGTGTTGCCCCTGTAGGCGTGTGAATGCTTGTTCGATAAGCCCATAATGCCAAGGTAATTTGTGTATGCCAATCTCTATGATTTTCTTTGACAAGTTTCTTGAGAATAGTAACTAAGGTCTTGTTGGAAGCTTTAGCTTGTCCATTTACTTGTGGGTAATAAGGAGTCGAGAAACTATGTTGAATGTTGTATTTCTCGTAAAGTGCTCGAACATCCTTGTTCTTGAAAGACTTGCCATTTTCTGAAATAATTTTTGAGGGTATACCAAAATGATAAATGATGTGATGAAGTATAAACTCCATAATTCTAGGTCCTATCATGCTAGTTAGAGGAATTCCCTTAACCCACTTTGTGAAGTATTCAGTGGCTGTGATGATGAAAGTATGTTGTCCCGAGGAAGGAGGTGAAATTTTACCAATTAGATCTAGACCCCATTGTGAAAAGGGCCAAAGGCTTTGAATAGGTTGTAAGTCTTGTGATGGTACATGAGTTAAATTAGCATGTTCTTGACACTTTTTATAATGTTTAACATATGTGCAACAATCATGTTCCATTGTGGGCCAATAATAACCCATGCATAAAATATGCTTTGCAATGGCCATTTCACTAAAATGACCACCAAAAGTACCATCATGAGCTTCAACAATGGCTCTTTGTGCCTCACTAGACTCGAGACAACGAAGGAGGACTCCATCATAACCACGTTTATACAACATGTCCCCCAAAATAATGAAATGGGCTACTTTTTTCTTGAAAGTGTGTTTGGTAGTTCGAGACATATTAGATGGGAGTGTTCCAAACTTGAGAAATGCTACTATTTAAATCAACCAAGGTTAATATGAATCTAACTTGATAAAGCAAAAATCCTTTTCATATTTTGATTAAGCATGAGTAATTGTAGATTTAGAGATTGTTGAAATGATAAGGGGTTGTACCTCTCCAAAGGAGTCTTTTGGAATCAATGATCCAAGGGAGGCCATCGCATCTACAAATCTATTAGTCGAACATGGCAAGCTATTGATTTCATACCAATCAAACTTATAGAGCAATTTTATTGCTACTTCATGATAAATCTTAATGGTAGGTTCTTTACATTGGTATTCTCTATTGATTTGCTTTATGATAAGTTGAGAATCACCAAATATACTAATACACTTAATGTTCATAGCTATAGCTGATTGAAGACCTAGGATTAAGGCTTCATACTCTACAATATTGTTTATGCATTGGAAGTCAAGTTTGAATGACAAGGGGATAGGTACCCCCTATGGTGTATGAAATACGACTCCAACACCTTGACCTTTCATGCACTTAGAGCCATAAAATAATAGTGTGATATCGATGTCTTCCTTCAAAATGACATCTTCTTCTTGCTCAATGATAGTAAATATTGAATCATCTAGGATTTCAATAATCAAAGGATGATAACTAGGTAGTGGAGCTTCCACAAGTTGATCGGCTATTACTTGATCTTTAATGGATTTTTAGCTAATGAATTCCAAGTCAAATTTAGTAAGGAGAATTATCCATTTAGCAATGTGGGTATTTTTGTAAGTGGAAGACATCATGTAACGCAGAGTATTTTATCTAGCTATGACATATGTTGTGTGGATAAGCATATAGTGTTAAAGTTTCTTAGTGGCAAAAATTACTGCTAAGCACAATTTTTTCTACATAGGCATATCGAGTCTCAGCTTACCAATGTTTGACTAATTTAGTAGACCACTTGCTCTCGATTTTGTTCATTATTTTGTGCAATCATTGTACCTAACGTAAAGTTCGTTGCTGATGGGATCCCTATATGAGGAGGAGCTAATACTGGTGGAGAAGCTAGGTATTGCTTAATTTCATTGAAGGATTTTTGAAATTCATTGGTCCAAGAGAATGGCACCCCTTTTTGTAGTAGATGATTGAATGACCTACATTTGTCAAAAAGTTGTGCAATAAAATGATGAATCGATTGGATATTTCCTTGTAAACTATGCAATTCCTTTAAGTTAGTTGGGAGAGGCATCTCCATGATAGCCTTAACCTTGTTAGAGTCCACCTCAATACCTCTTTTGGAGATAATGAATCCTAAAAGTTTGCTTGAGGTAACAACAAAGATACATTTCTCAGGGTTCAACCTTACATTATGCTCTAGGAGTCGATCAAATACTTTCTCCAATACACTAATATGTTCTTGTCGAGTTTTGGATTTAACCAAGATATCATCCATATAGTCTTCGATAATCTTATGCATGTAGTCATGGAAAATATATGGTATGGCACGTTGATAAGTGGCACCTATATTTTTGAGGTAAAAGGGCATCACCTTGTAATAAAACATTCTCCAAGGTGTAGTGAATGTTATTTTGTGTTGGTCATCAATATTTATTTGAATTTGGTTGTATCCTAAAAAACCATCCATGAGTGAATTTCATGGCTAGCACAAGTATCAACAAGAGTATCAATGTTTGGGAGAGGGAATTCATCCTTAGGACATGCTTTGTTAAGATCTCAAAAGTTAGTATAGACGTGTATCACCCCATTAGGCTTGCGAATGGGTACCATGTTTGAAATCCACTCCGAATAGTCGATAGGAACTATGAAGTTCACATCTAAGAGTTTTTGCAGCTCTATTTTTACCAAGAGGGCCACGGTAGGATGCATTCTCCTAAGTTTTTTATTTTATTGGCTTAGCATCAGGATGTAAGGTAAGATTGTGGACAACCAAACTAGGGTCAAGACCAAACATGTCCTTGTAGGACCATGCAAATATACCATTATTCCTCTTAAGGAGAGCGACAAATTGCTCTTGTTCGTCGGGTGATAAAATTTTTCTAAGTTTGATAATTTGGGGATTGTCTTTGTTTGAACTAAGGTCCACATTGATGGTATCTTCAATAGACATGTGGGAAAATTACTCAAGCTAATTGGGCATAGGGATAATATGAATATCATCTAAGATATCATCAAACTATTCTAGCTTATCCTCATATATTTCTGCTTGGAAAACCTCGATATCCAAAGGTGAAGGTGAAGGCGAAGGCGGAGGGGATGGAGGAATGTAGTTGGTGGAAGCCCTTAAAAATTCCTCAGATAAGAAAAATTTAGAGAAGGATGTAGGTAAGGAAATATGATCCATATCTATGAGACTTATGTCAATTGGAATTGGCTTAGTCAGATCGTATGAATCATGAAGCGGGGTAAATAAATCAACAATATTCATGTTGATTTATGGGAAAGGTGAATAAGGTAGGATGGAATGGATGGAACCTAAGGATCGATTCTTAGGGCTTGGTTAACATGAAAAACAAAAGAAAACACAAATAAATGCATTTATCTAAATGATATGTACATATGCAATGTAAATTAGTAAAATATTTTTCTTGAATTTTTTTTTTGGTAGTGATGAAAACCACTATTTTTGTTTTATGTACATATGTTACAAGTTTGGCTTATGGAATGGCTTAGTGGAATGGAGGTGATGGTTCACTAGTAGGTGCAACTCACTCTTGTGGAAGAAGCAAGAAAAGGATGGGCTCATGGATGGGGAACATGTTGAGATAAAACACATCTTGTTTGGTATGGGGAATGATGGGTTTCGATTCTTCTTTAGATTCATTTTTTGAAGAAAATGAATGGACAGTTATCATAAAATGAAAGTATTTTCAAAATATGGAATTTCTAAGTGACTCAGTTCCAATCAGAGGTTTTGCTTTTTGGAAAGCAATTCTTAATTGTAAGGAAATCATCAAAAAAGGTTTAATATGGGTTTTAGGCAATGGTGAGAGGATAAATTGTTGGAATGACAGGTGGGCTAAGGATGAACCACTAATGCAATATCCTAACTTAGCTCGAATCAGAGATATCATAGAAGAACTCATTGGTAGAAAAGTCTTCGATTATATGGTTGAGGACAAAGGTAGAATGAAGTGGAAATAAATAAGAATTCAGGGATTTCAAGCGGAATCAAATGATCTTTGTAACATTCTTGGGCAACAATTTATCCCCATGAGACCTAAGGAAGATCAAGTGACTTGGGCTCCTACGAAAAATGGGTAATTCACTATTAAATCAGCTTACAAGATTTTGCTTGATGACGAGGATTTTGTCCTCCAAAAGGACTTAGTTTGGATAAAAAATTTAATTCCAAAAATTGTAGTCTTTTCATGGTTGGTTATCCAAGGAATAATTCTAACCATTGATAATATGATGCGTAAAGGTATTTGTATCACTAATCGTTGTTATCTATGCAAGGCTAATTGGGATACCATTTATCACATTTTCCTTGAGTGCCCTTTTTCCTTGACTATCCTAAGTGGGGTTTTTTAGGCCTTCAATATTTCATGGGTTAAACCAACCACCGTACTTGATTTTTTCATCCAATGGCCTTGCCCCTTTTCAAGCCAAAGAATTAGATACATGTGGAAAATTTGTCTCAATCACTATCTTTGGTAGGTGTGGTTAGAAAGGAACCATAGAGTCTTTAATGAGTCTATCCATGATCATCAAACTATCATTGCTAGGATCCTATATTTTGCCAATGAGAATGTGAACCTTATCCCTTTTGATAGTTGTAAACCTCATCTGCAGGAGACCACGATTGCTCAATATTTAAGCTTAACCTTGTTATATGAGTTTGTGCCTAGGGTAGTCAACCCCAGAGCCAATGTTAAGTGGTCTCCACCTCCTACGGGTTGGTTTAAGCTTAATTTTGATGGAGCAACTAAGGACAATCCTGGAAGAGCAGGTGCTAGTGGCATTGTGCGAGATCATAATGGGAATATGATGCTTATGTTTTCTGAATATTTGGGAACAAGGACGAACAATGAAGATGATGCTAGAGCTATGTGGAGAGGCCTTCAAATGAATCAAGACTTAGAAGGCAATTTGATCATAGAAGGAGACTCTATGCATGTTATAAATCTCCTCAATAATTGGAAAACACCTCCTTGGAGGATTAAAATAATTGTTGAAGAGGCTAGGATCCTTTTCTAGGGAATACAAGACAGAAAAGCCCAACATGTCTTTCGAGAAGCTGGCCAATTTGGGTGTCGATGGTGACAAACTTTTTAAATGGGAATACAGTGTCCTGAGTGAAGTAGAGGAGCTTATTCAACAAGAATACCAAAGAATGATAGTCAAATTTACGAACAGGGAAGGCACTATAAGTTCAAATGCTAGGAGTATTCCCATCTCTTTTTTTAATTGGACTCAGAATAAAAATTATCTGAGCTATCAGTCTTCATGGATGCTTCTTGGAATACCACAAAGACTAATGGGGATAGTCATATGTTAGATAATATGGCTCCTAGTCATATTAGTAATTTGAGGTTGGTTGATAATCACAGGAAAGAAAATAAATGACAATATAAGACTTCGAACCAAAGCCACATGGACCACCAGATAGCCATCGCCATAAATCTAGCCAACAATTTCACTTGTCCAAGGTTGATTGGCCAAGATAGTATGTGGTACCAAAGCATGTCATATACGAAAGAAAGCAATTACCAAATAATTATTAAGAGTAACTATCAATATAGAGCTTGTGGGAGTTTTTTTCAGTACTCTACTATGTGTGTCTACAACTTTTTGTTTCTCCATTTTATCAAGGGAGGGATCCGTGTCTGTTTATTTTTTGTAATTATGATGCATGTGTGTTTTCTTGGGGTATACCCAAAATCTTATATGGGAATTTTCTTTTTTATAACAGGCTATGTGGCTTACCGGATGTAATGGCTTTGGCAACATGTAGATTTTACATATATAGGATCCTTAGTAATGATATGTTCATCAATAGCCCTGGGCTGATTTTTGTAAAAGATTTTGGGTCAACCTGTAAAACCCGGTATTAATGCTATAGTATCTTATCTACCAAAAAAAAGATTCATTTGAAATTATTAACATAAGCTTGAATTCTTCATAGATGTCATCATCAAAATTATCGATATGGAGGGCTTCTTCTCCTAAATTTAGGTTAAGCCTTTGGAAGGCTTGTTCAAGAGAAGAGGTGGTGGGAAGTGGGTGGTAACCTAGACCTGAACGGTCGTGCACCTCTTGATATGGAACATCGATATGTTGATGCACTCCCTATTCATAAAATCCTAGGCCATGGCCTTGCCAATTGATAATGTGGAAATATCAAGATGGGAATCTCGATTTGTTTGGACTATTGATAAGAACTGGATCTTTGGGTTCTTCTATGGGAGCTAGAATTTATGAAGATTCAATTTACCCATATATATAATTTATGCTATTTGGAGCTAAACCCATTTTATAAGTTGCTCCTATTGCTAAATGTGGATCACATGGGTGACCAAAATATTTAGCACTAGGGATGGTGGGGTGTTATGGTGATGTATTGGACCATGTATTCACCAATACCAGGATTAGTGAGGTGGACCTCAACTTGGGATGACATGAAAGGATTATCATTAGGTGAGGGATATAGAAATGGTGGAAATGGAGGTATCTCACAATTCATCAATTTGACTTGTGAAATATTAGGTGATGATGATGATGGATTGGCTTCAGAAGAGTACGAAATGGATGATGGTGATGAGGATGAAAATGATGTTGATGATGTGGATTTACTGTGGCCACATGTGCATGTAGTCAATGATGAAGATAATGGGGGTGTGGAAGTTTGATGAGAGTTGGTGATAGGAAGATCCTCAAGAATAGGATCCTTTAATGAAGAGATTGGTGAAGTGGTGGATGTATTGGTTGATGGTGAAATAAAAATGTGAGTGGAAGGAAGCATGGACTCATAGGGATTTTAAATAAAATTGCAATACTTAAATGGCTTGACGTCTGTCAATATGCAATGTACCTGTCCCTCATGAACATATTTCAAACATTGATGTAGTATTTAAGGGACACATCTCATTTCCCTCATCCAAGGTCTTCCAAGGAGTACATTGTATGCCATGGATCCTTCCAAGATATGGAACATGATATGCAACATTTTGACCCTGACTTCGATGGGAAAAACAACAGTGCCAACTATGGAACACAAAGCATCATTGAATGCTTTGAGTGTGAAGGATGCTTTGGTTATGTGAGATGGAGGGAGGTTCAAATGATGAAGAATGAATGTGATGATGATGTTTATAGAGAAACAGGTATAAATTAGGACTCTTTTAAAAGGCTTCTTATCAATTAGAGCTATAATATGCAAAGGAGGATCTACTGATTCTGATGAGATTGGCTTAATCTCAAAGTCATAGAATGTGATGGAAGGCTCCATGCATGTTTGGATGCTCCCCATAAAGTTGTTTAAGGCATTACGATCTTGTGATTGTAGTTCAATGGATTTAAAGATATCCTTTAATGCCTCACGATGTGGAGGAGATTTTTGGATTAACTCATAAATTAACAATTTAGCAAAAGCTATTTTTAGACTTATACTTAACTAGATACTCAATGATATGATTGGTTAAGGTGGATGACTTATGGGTGGATTTGGATGATTCAATTGTCTAGGGATTTGGATGGGTGATGAAGGATTGGGGAAAACTTGGATGGGTGGCAATGTAGAAGGTTGTGTCACACTTGCTTTATGTGTTTGCCTTTGTTGGTTGTTCCTTTGACCTCTAGTGACCACATGAATGGCCCCTACAAACCCTTGGTATTTTTGAATGTGATTGAATTGATTAGGAGGATTTTTGGGGTTAGCCCCCCTATATTTGGTTGCTCCTCCTCGTGATGAGGAAGTGGTGTTTGAAATATAACAATATTTTGGTTTTGTTGAGCGAGGGGATTATCAAGCTTGATTGGCCCCAAGTCAATGAGGTCTTGTACTATATATTTAAACACATGGTAGTTGTTAATATCATACCCATTTTGCCTATGATAAGGATAAAATATATGTTCCTAATAATGTTTACCATGTTTGATGGGATCATTTGGTCTAATGTCGGGCAAAGCAAGTTTATTCATCCCATACAACCTTCTAAAAATGGAAGCATATGACTCGGCTCAAGAGTTGTATTGGTGATTTTTTCAGATAAACTATTACCAGGGATGGTTTCTATAGCTGGCACTATGTTCTGCACTGTTGGATCTTGTGTTGTCGAGGAGACCGCATGATATGAAAATTTTTGCAGTGCTTGTTGCACGTGTTGATCCATTACCGACTAGCTCATGACCACTTGATTAACTTGATTGGATTGGGTGGCTGGGTATCCTATGTTGATTTTTGTTAGCCAAAATAGTTACTTTTGTACTGGCCCTTATTTTTCCATTCTTTCTTTTTAGGCTTAAGTATGCCTTCTTAGATTTTTATCTCCTCAATGACACTAGCCTAAGCTAAAGCTTCTTCAAATTATTGATAAGTTCATGATTGGAGCATCCAAGAGATAGGTTTTAAGCAACTCTTGGTGAATAGCTTAATTAGCTCATCCATTAGTAGGATGAATGGCAATTTAGTGATGACAACCCTCCAATGATTCTTGAAATCGTAGATAGATTCATCATCATGTTGTCTTAAAGTGTAGACATCCGATAATGAGATCTTCTTTTTAACATTTAGGATGAAACATTCAAAGAATTGATCAATCAATTGCTCAAAAGTATAGATACTATGGCTTGGAAATTGATTGTACCATTCTATGGCATCCCTTCCTAATGTTTGAAAAAAAGTTTGAAGCATGAGATCATTGTCATTTTGAATTGTAAGCAAGCATGTACAAAAGTGCTCACATGGTCTTTGGGATCCTTAGTTCCCTTAATTTTTTCAAACTTAGGTATCGTGAAATCTGTCGAATATGGTAGTGATGGTACCGAAGGATGAATTGGTTGATTGATCAATTGGCATAAGGTTGGTTTCTACTTTGAAAAACTAGGAGTAAATTGAATCAATTAATCTATATGTTTTTGCATGGCCTTAATTTGAGGGTCTTCCTTAGGGATGTGGAAGCACTGAATTACTTGATGATTTTATGGTGGCATAGAGAGATGTTGTGGAGTGACTAAATGATTATGGGATTTGTAATGATGGCTAGGCAAATTTTATGGGAATTGATGAATGGGGGATTGCTGATGAAAATATGGGAATTATGGAATGATGTTGATGGATGAAGGTTATTTCTACGTTTGCCAATGATAATAGGATGGGTAATGGTATAGCTTGGTGGGAGAATAGGGATAGAAATCACAAAATACTATGGTACCCAAGATGGACCCTGGTTAACAAGGATAGTCTGAGTAGAATTATGTGAAGGCTTAGGGTTCGTATGTGCTTGTTGTTGAGCATTTTGATGCTATCTAAGAAATTTTTTTAGGTGTTACCATGACTCACTAATTTCTCTATAAGAATCTAAGGTTATGGAAGTAAATGGTATGGAATATGTGGCTTGGGTACAAGTTACACTAGGTATGGGAACTTGTGAGGCTGGAACTTGTAAAGCAGCATTGACCTGTGCTTCATACAAGGGGTTGGTGTAAGTGGAGGTATATGTGGTACTAGGAGAACATGAAGGTTGGGAAATGGAAATATGGGAAGAATATGAAACTGATGCCTCAAAAATAGGGTTGGTATACACCTTGGTAAAGGTGATGGGGGCTAGGAATAAATAGGCTCTTGTTGTAAAGTATAATCTTGTCTAGGTGAATCGGGAATGGACTCTAAGACATAACTAGAAGACTTCATGAAAGATTCTACTCTTGCCATGTATATATGGGTAATATGATTGTCAATGGTAGGGGAGGTTTACTCCTCTTAGGGCATGGTCATATGGAAGGCTATGGATGGTAGGGAATGTGAGGGACCTACAGATAAATATGCCTATGTCACATTCAAGGAATTTACCACAAAAGTGGTGGGGAATGTGGATGAAGGTTCCATTAAGTTACCTTGAATTATAGCTTTCTTTTGATTTCTAGTTAATACCATAAGAAAATAAATAAAAATATATATTAAACTATCAAATGTAACACTAAACTAAAATCTTTAGGGAGAAAAAAAGAAACAAATAATCAATGCTAAGTTTCAACCTTTGTGGCTTACCTTATTTATTGATTATCTCATTTTAATGTGTATTCATTTTAGGTGTCAGTATTGTGTGTTTTGATTTTCTAATATTGCTTAATGAAAACAAAGGTAAAAACTATGGCGAAGATAAGGCAACGAGATTCTTGTAGGTGATGAAATATAGCAAGTTTGCTCGAGGGTATCCTATGGTTTCTATGGGAAGAGATTGGTGGATGGAGATGCAACCCACCATCACCAAATCTCAAGAAATGGTTGGTGATGAAATCCAACCACTACTATTTTAAGTGAAATGTGTTGTGTGTAAATTATTCCTTTTAATGTTTACATTTATTAATGTGGACAAACAATTTTGGAAGCAACTAATTTCATAAATATAAATTAGAATCCAACAAGAGAATGCCAATTTCTCCAAAGGGTGTGAAGTACACCGCTTAAGACCCCTTGTCAAAGACAACTAGAGGGTTTGTCCACCTCTTTACTTAGAATCACCCAATGGTAGGAATACTATTGGCACCCTATGATGTTCCTAATTAGATATATAAAAGAAGATACTTCTAACCCTAAAATACAACTCTAATTTATGTCAATTTTCAATTCAAATGCAATCATAATGCAACATTTTATATTTGTGAATACATCAAAAATAGAAACCCTAATTGGAATGTGTGAATGGATGCAAAAAGAAACCTAAAATGCAAAATAAGATGAATTATTTTCTAGATTACTTAATGAAATTCTTTTTATATCAAAACCTTAAAAAAGACACAAAACAACCAGAGAACATAAACAAAAAAACTAGGGTCTGGTTAGCAGACTTACAAAAAATATATGTATTTATTCTAGATCTCTACAAAATACCCCTAGGTGTTTTTGAAATGCACCTGGGAATTTTTGGATGACCTCTGAGTACCGTTGGGTGTTTTGTGCTCCTTCTGTAACTTCTATGGACTTTAAAAAACCCTAGATCCAACGAAATCTGTGAAATCTACACTTCTTAAAACCCTGTAAGATAACATGAAACAATGAGTAGATTAGTAAAGAAAATCATAAATAGAAAACCTTAGGAGATCCCACCATGATCACAATTTGTAGATCTAAAAACATGACACCAAATAATGCTAAATAAGATAAAATTTAAATAAACTAGATATTGCACAATAAATGAGATTTATATTAAACAGGGGGAGCCTAGAAACTTTGTTATTACAATAGTGGATTTAAGAATTCTTTTTGATACAATTATTACAAATCTTTCTAAGGTTATTTGAAACCCTAGCTACAACAAATGGTGGTGTCTTCAATTGCATCTTTCCTCCCAATAGGTGTGACTGGGCTTCTACGTATCTAATGTCAGGCCACTCTAGATTAATCAACTATCTAATGCTTTTGATATACTATCTAATCTACACACAAAGAAAAACCAGAGAGTTAGTAATAATAATGAGGGCTCCATTATGTGAGCCCTCAAAAATCATAACTAAAACCCTAGCTATAACAGTATGAAATGTGAATAGAATTAAACAATATGAAATATGACAAAATAAAATAGATTTACCTTACTCCTTGCTTGTTGTCTATTGATGGTTTAATCTGTTGTAGGTCAATGGCAAGGATTTGCCCTAGCGACACTTGATGATCTTGCTTGTTATTAGAATAGGGCTCTAAAATGTAGCTGGGCACTTGCAAAGAGCAATATGGCACTTAGAATTATGGTGGAACGTAGTAGAGCACTCGAGATTATGTTGGAGCATAGCAGAGCACTCAGGATTATGGTGGAGCATAGTAGGGCACTCGATATTGAGGGATCATATCTACAAAAATAGATGAAGGGATGCAATGGTAGCAATGGTGAGCGAAGAAATAGGAAAAGTGATGGATGGAATGAGGTTAGGGTACAAAGGCTGGGTTGTAGCTCTAAGGCACTTTGAAAGCTCGGGGAACCTCAGATAACTCAGGGAATTCAATCACTTAGGAAACTCGAGCACTTAGGAACTTAGGGGTTGAGCCATCAAAATAGCTCCTATTTATAATTCAACCTAGGGCATGCTAGGGTTTCAATGACACTAATCGTGTGGTTAAGATGAAAGCATATCTAAGGGTAGATATTAATTTTAGGGTGTGGCATGGATTGATGTGGATGGACGGACATGATTAAATGAAATCGGATGGTTGGGATTAGTTTATTTATATAAATATATAATTATTAAATATATATAAAATATTATTATTTAAATATATATAATAAATATATAAATATATATAAACAATGGGTGGAAAATGGTAGGAAAGCTAGGATGGAGGACAAGTGACTATGTTTTTGTGGTGGAAATGGTGGAAAGCATGGATTGAGGACAAGTGGCTAGATTTTGGTGTATACATGATAATTCACATGATGATATTTTAATACCTATTGATATAGGTAGTATAATGTAAATGGCATTGCTTTCACTTGAACTTCATAAAAAGGGAAATAAAAAATAAAAGGAGTTGATTAAAAATCTAAAAAGGAAATTAGAGATTGATACAAGAGAATCAAGTGAATCATCTCTAAAAACAATGTTTCATTCTACATGTAATATTGACATTCCAAGTTCATCTAATTTAGGAAAATTATTACGATGCTCTAAATAAATTTTCAAAAGATACATGACAATATCAATATTACAAAAAAATAGATCAAATGAAGCACAAGATGAGGTCAAATAAAAATTTAAAGATATTCATTAACATAAACCTAAAGCCAAAGAAGAAGCTCAAGTAGTGTGTAATCTAGAGACAAAGACTAGGAATGTAAAGAATGAAGATGAGGGAATAAAATTAAAGCAAGAGGATAGACCAAATATTCAAGGTAACGATGAAGATTCCAGAAAAGTAGAGGTTCATAAACAATGCAAAGTCATTTGAAGATTGAATACAAAGGTGAAGACCAATATTGAAGACTAAATTATTCAATAACCAAATAATGTAATACAAGGGGGTATTGAGGAATATTACATTATTGGGTACATGTTAATGTACCCCATGGTACCTTCATGGTACAATTGTAAAAATTTAATAGATTAGGGTTGAGTCTATATTTTAGGTGAATGATTTATATTTCCACTTTATTTAAGTGTCAATTTGTAGGAAATACACAAGTGTCATGTAAAAGTGTAATGTGCAGGAAATGCACATATCATGTAAGTTAGAGTGCAAGTGTAGA
This sequence comes from Wollemia nobilis, assembly GCA_028583015.1. NCBI lineage: Eukaryota > Viridiplantae > Streptophyta > Pinopsida > Araucariales > Araucariaceae > Wollemia > Wollemia nobilis. Next base: position 4,068,396 of record JAQPPZ010017060.1, read on the forward strand.
TCGAGAGAATGTGCACAAGTTTCATGTATGTAAGTGTGCAAATATGTAATATGAGGATGTGTACAAGTTTCTTAGATTAGGATTTCATGTAGAAGTGTAATATTTATGTATATGTGTACAAGTGTCTTAGATTCAAGTATCCATGTAAGAAGAAAGTGAAGAGTCTACTATGCAAGTGGAAAGATGATAAGTCAAAGGTCATGGGACTTGTCATATGGAGAGCAATAGTCAAATATGTGAAGAGTAACATTACTATGTATATATTATGGATATAATACTCCATGAGAATGTAACCTAAATATCATATTAGAAAGTTATAACATGAAGAAAAGGAATATAGCTTGTATACAAATTTTGAGCAATTAATATTATAAAATTTCTTCATGCATAGTTCATGAATGACAGGCTATTTACATTCATATTTTTTTTGCTTGATAAAAAGGGGTTGTACTCGGGTCCCCCACCCTTAAAAAATTACATCTCTCTTATTTAGAGCTTGAGAGTTTACAAATAGATACACTTATCATCTTAATTGATATGCTATAGTTAGAAACCTACATTTTACATAAAATGTCTGAATTCTTGATTTTTATTTTTTGGATCTTTTCAAATCTCTGTATGAATACAATTACTCCAAAAAATTAGTATTTTTCTTGATATTTTCCTACATAAGCCTTCACAAGGCCAAAAATTTACCTCTACTATCTATGTCTTGCATCTTAGTAGAGTAATATTTCCAAAACATCGCACTAACATAGTCTGCTTTACCAAATATGGATTGCTAGTTTCCTTCCTGAAACACAAGTGCAACCACAAAAATTATAATAAATAGTCTAAATGAACACACATTATTTTTACAAAATAAAATAGATATTACCAATGGAAAACATTAAATTAAATCTTAATCATTAATTGATTTAGGCAATCAACATTTTTTGTCAACTTCAACTAAAATTTCTACTTCCTCTAATTATGGAAATGAGATTTTAATTGTATGATCCTCAATCAAAACCCCTCTATTGGCTAGCTTATCTGAACATTTTTTTCCTTCCATTAATATATTTGTAAACCTAATTTCTTTAAACTCTTTAGCAAGATCTTGAATTTTCACAATTATCTCTAGTATGTTCCATGGAGCCTTTTCTTTCCTCAAAATTGTATTTATTACTATGATAGAATCACCTTCTATCCAAACTCTATTCCATTTAATTTTTTTACATATTATTAATCCTTCTAAATTTTCCTAAGCTTCAACTTCATGATTTGTCTTAAATCCACAATTGAAATCATAATGAGAGAAAATATCTCCTCTATTATTTCTAATTATTCCTCCTGCTATTGGCCCTGGGTTTCCTTTAGATGCTCCATCAAAATTCAACTTAACCGACTCCACATATGGTGGTTTCCACTTTATATTATTTACCTTATTTTTGCTTCTCGTGTACCCAACATTATAATTCCATTTAATGACTTAAATCCATCTATCAAGACTCTCTGCTTCCAAATTAGGGATTGGGTGAGTTGATAGGGTTGGTTTAGAATCCTCTATGGGTAAACAAATATTCTTTTTCATTACCTCTAAAATACTTCTCTTTCCTTTAAATATTCTTCTATTCCTTTCTAGCCATGTTGTCCAAAGTATTGTATATTTTGATATATCTCATATTTTTTGTAAAGCCTCACTTTTATAAGTGCTCTGCCATTACTTTAACCAATATTCAATTCTACTATTCATCACCATGCATTTACCAAACATATTAAGAATCCATTGCCATAGATTCCAGAATATTGAGCAATGTCCCAAGAGATGGTCAATAATATCCTCCTCCTTATTACAGAAAACACATTTAGAGGGGCCATAAAAACCCCTTTTCATAAGGTTATCCAAGGATAAAATTCTTCTATGACCTACTAGCCAAAAAATATTTTGAATTTAGGAATTCTTGGGCTATCCCAAATATCTCTCCAACTTCTGGTGATATTATTATTATGTTGGTGTTGAACATTTATCCACTTCTTGTTGTGAGCTATTCAACTCCCAAATCAATTTATCCTTGGCAACCCTTGGAATAATTACAGTTGTTATCTTACTACTCAATTGCCTCCTAGCATCAATATCTTGTATACTTGTAAAAAAATATTCTTTCCATTTGTATCTTCCTTCTCGATCCTTGTACAAAATATTTGAAACCCTATCACCGTATTTTTATTGAAGAAATCTTATCCAAGGTTTCAAAATTGGATCTAAGTTGAGTGGTTTTTTATCACACCAAGTATCCATCCAAATAATTTTTTTTCTCTAGTTCCCACCACCCATATTAAACCTTTAATCATAATATCAATAGATTTTTTTAAACCATTCCAAAGAGCAAAACCATTTGGAAGAGAGAATGCAGTAAATATTAAATGTGCGTCATTGGGATCAACATACTTAGAAGAATTATTGCCCATTGTCTTTGACTCTCTTTGTACAATATCCATATAAGTTTTCCCCTAAGATCTAAGTTTGCATCTGTAAGAGATCTTAAACCAAGACCTCCCCTAGTTTTATCATCACACAACTTGCTCCATTTCACCAAAGAAAATTTTCTTTTATCATGTAAACCTTACCATAAAAAGGATCGCATAATAAATATTAAAAAAATTTCAACTGATTTTGGCATAGAATACAAAGACATATAATATGTTGGAATGGCTTGTAAGACTGGTTTAAATAACTGCACTCTTCCTGCTAATGATAACCATTTACCTTTCCAATATGGAAGTTTATTTTAAACTTTACTAATAATTAGATTCCATAAATCTATCCTCATTCTCCCATCAAATAAAGGCATCCTTAGATAAGTTGTTGGAAAATTTGCCTCCTCCATTTGAAGCAACCTACAAAATCTTTCTTTGATATTAACAAGACTATTAAGAAAGTAAATTTTGTATTTAGTCCTATTAATTTTTTACCCCAAAGCTCTTTCGTACTCTTTTAAAATGTTATTCAAAGCTCTGGCCTCATTTATCCTTGCCCTTCCAAAAAAGGTTGTATCATCTACAAACTATTGATGGGTAATGTCATCGATGTTATTACTAACCTTAAGTCCACTTATAAACCCATATTTGTAAGCCTTATTTAAGTTCCTACTCAAAAATTCTACCATAATAATGAACAAATAAGGAGATAGAGGATATCCTTGTATAAGGCCTCTCTTGGATTTAAAATATTTTGTCACTAACCCATTGACCAACACTGAATACATAAGCTTTAATCCATCTAACCCATTTCTTCCCAAAACCAAACTTATCTAAAACTATAAAAAGAAAATTACATTTAACCCTATCATAGGCTTTACTGATGTCAAGTTTTAAGATAATATCTTTCCATTTTCTTGAAGTTGTTTAATGTATAACTTCATGAGCTACTATGATCCCATCCAAAATTTGTCTCCCTTTCACAAAACCTCCTTGCTCTTTTGAAATAATTATGTCTAACAATGGCCTTACCCTATTCCCATCACTTTTTTTGAAATAATTTTGTCTAACAATGGTCTTAATATATTCACCATAACTTTGGAAATAATATTATAAGCCATATTACATAGGCTTATGGGTCTAAAAGAATAAAATAATTCAACATCCTTATTTTTTGGAATTAGGGTAAGATAAGTTGCATTTACTTTATAAGAAATGTATTATTTTACCCTAGACTGTTCCACTGCCACCAATAAATAATCCTTCACTATATCCCAATTATGTAGGTAAATAGTTTTAGATAGCCCATCTAGACTAGAGGATTTATCCTTATTAAAAGATAAAAGAGCTAAATGAACTTATTCTAGAGTAATAGGCTCCATTAGTTTCCTATTGTCTTCATTTGTTATAATTGAAGGAACATCTTGAAGAAGTTTATCATTAAGAACTTCATTCTCCTCTGAACCAAGAATATTCTCATAAAATGACTTAGCATCTTTTATAATTTCACTTTGATATTCAATCCAAACCCCTTCTATTGATTTAATTCTACCAATTCTAGAAGAAGATCTCTATACTATAACCATCCTATGGAAAAACTTTATATTTTTATCTCCCTTTTACCAAGTCTATCTTGATTTTAATCTACAAAAAATTTCTTCCTTACTCAAAATATTATGATATTCACTAAGAAACTACCTTTCCTCTGAGCTTGTATTATTTCTATCACCTTTTTATAATTTTAAAAGTTTATCTTTTAGTTCTTCTTTCTTCTCAAAAATATTTTTAAAGGTGCTCTTGTTCCATTATTTTAAACTAGATGTCATAACATTAATTTGGTTTGGAAGCGCATAAAACCCACCATTACCTAAAGAATTCCATGTTTGAGCTATCATATCAACAAATCGAGGATGGTCTTCCCACATCTGCTCATATTTAAATATGATATTTTTTAAATTCACTAACCACCATTTTAACTCTCATTAACCAGTTATCTAAACCAATACTTGTTCAAGTATTAATTTTAGCACAAGTTCCTTCATCTAGCCAATGATATGAGAGAATGCATCTATCTAATTTTTTTGCTATTCTCCTATTGTTGGTCCAAGTATAGTTTTCTTATTCAAAATCAACTTTCCATAGATTGTTGTTTTGAATAGAAGCTAAGAAATATTTCATAATTTGGATCAATTTCCTAATTCTCCCAAGTTTTTACATTCATCTTGGTAATGGCATTAAAATCTCCAATGATCATGAAACGGATTTATTGGTCTTTACTTCTCATAAAGGCCTCAATCCCACTCCAAACTTCTAATCTAACTGATTGAGTTGTAGGACCATACACATTGATAAATATGAAGTGAATATCAGTAAAGTAGCAAGTGACTAAAGAGACTATCCAATGCCTAGTTTTATGAATGGTTAAACAAGAGGTTCTAGAAGTATTCCAACACATTAGAATTCCCCCAGTTGCTCCTTCAAAATTGATAGCATCCCATTCACATATTTTCCAAAATGATTTCATAGTTTTTGAAATTTCTTCTTTTGTCATTTTAGTTTCATGGATACAAATAATATTAGGTTTATTACTTAAACATAGGTCTCTAATACACCTATGCTTTTAGGGGGCATTAACACCCCTTATATTCCATGATATAATAATCATGTATCATTAGGGGCTTTTGTCCCATCTTGCATATTACCAATATCATTTTGTTGTTTGGTAAAGAGAATTTCAACCAACTTAGTTTGCATTCCTTTCTCTATGTTAGATCTTGCTTCCCTGGATCTTGCTTGAAAATTTTAGGGTTTTCCTCTTTTTACCTTGTCTATATCAGGAGTAGGTCTTATTATTCTATTCCTCAATATTATTTCACCATTTTGTTTTTTAACATATTTATCCTCTCCTGGCTCTATTATAGAAGCTTTTGACTTATCCTGCTTATTTTTTTATATTTCCTTATTAATGGTAGAGGTATTAACTTCTAAAACTACATTTTATTTACCAATTATTTTCTCCTAAATGGTGCATGGTACTTCAAGAGAGTCTTCAAAATATGATGAAACACATTCCTTGGGTTCATCGAGAATGTTCTTCCTTAAATTAGGATCATATTTAATAGACAGTTCCTTCTTAATATGTTGAAATTGTTGTCCTGTGTCCTCTAAGTTTTGATCTACTTTTTATTCATAGGCTAAAGCCTCAAAAGAATTGGAATTTATTCTAGTATCCTTTCTTATTGGTCTCCATTGTTCATTTTATTTTATTTTTCTAGATCTATTTTTTGGAAGTTAAAAACCATCTTTATCCATAACCATTTGTAAATTTCTCTTACGATTTTCTACAAATGATTCTATTGAGCTCTTCTTAGGGCATGGTCTCTCAATATGCCCCACCTCATGACATCTTCTACATCTAAAATATATGTTTTTATAATCTATAGTTTGGGTCCACATCTTATCTCCATACTTAAAAATGATTGATTCTGGTAAATCTTTACTTATATCAATCATGACCAATATCTAAGCATAAATAGCCAAAATACATCTTTTATTGTATTTGAAATCTCAAGGAATTATCCTAGAGTTTTGCCTATTGCCTTAAAGGTATCTATTTCTAAAAATTCAATAGACAATCCAAACATCCTAACCTAGACTGGTACTAGGGATAAATTTACATTTTTAGGTGAAAAGCCTTCATACCAGCAGGTAAGGATGAGCCCTGCTTTTCCCATAAACCAAGGACCCCCTTTTAGGATTCTTTCTCTCTCTTTCATAGAAAAAAAAATGGCTAGGAAGAAACATTTGGGAAGAAATGATAGAATCACTTATGGAGACTTCCAACTCTTATCAATCCATTTTCTCAAGGCTGAAGCCCCTAGCCAATACCCATTAAATTTACCAAAAACTACCCTATCTTGGAGCAATGAGGATCTCTCTAAGGTACGCTCACTAACCTCTACCACTAGATATGATTATAAGAATTTAACTATAAATCAATCGATGGGAAGGAAATTAAAACTCAAAATATAATGAAACTTATCTGAAATTTCTATAACAAATACAATATTTGATAAAAACTTTATAAAATTTTCATGCACAATTTCTAAGAAAAAGAAAGGGAAAAAAGAACTTAGCCAAGAAATTCTTTGTCCAGATAGAATGTCTTGCCCTGCTAAAGTCCTAGCCCTTCATTTCTCTTCCCATAATTTGAACCCTAGTTGGCAAATATTTGCAATTTTGTTTTTCACAACTTGAAAAATCGTCACTGCCCTTGTTTCGAATGGTTGACTTCATAGGGTTGTATCTCCCTCAATATTGCTCAAATTTTTACAAATGACCATTCATTTGAAAGCTATCCAAATTTTGCACAAGTTGGTCCAAGAATCAGCTGAATAAGATAACTCTATGCAAAGATATGGCTCCTAAAATATGAGATGTTTTTAAGAAAAAACCCTAATCCTTTGCACTTTGTAATTTCATTTTTCATGATTTGAAAAATTGTCATTGCCCTTGTTTCGAATGGTTGACTTCATAGGATCGTATCTCCCTCAATATTGCTTGAAGTTTTGTATATGACCACTCATTTTAAAGCTATTCAAATTATGCACAAGTTGGTCCAAGAATCAGCTGAATCGGATAACTCTTCACGAAGATATGGCTCCTAAAAGATGAGATGTTTTTCTATTTACATTCATATTTGATTATACAAGTGAATTTTATTTTTAATATTATATAGGCCTTGATATACATAATTTTCTCATATATTTTTCTACTCTTATATTATTATTTTGACCTTTGGGACCTGTGTTATCCTATTAATTTATGTGGTAATAAGGCTTAAAAGCCAACATATAGTCTCTCTCAAAATTTTAAATTTAAACTTTCCTTCAACTATCATGAGAAGGATCACCTATGTCCTCCTTGGTTACTAGGCTTGAGGTACTATGGTGCATTCACTTCTTGGTAGATTTAGATTTGATCCGAGGTTTAATAATCATAAATGCTCTATAAGTGGGGTGGCTCTTGTTAGATGTGCATTAATGAGCCTTCCTCCTTTTGGAAACTTGAGCTTAGGTGATGCTTGTTAAAATGACCCTTGCTTGCTAGAGAAGCTTCTTCACCAACCTCGAGGTTAGTTTTAGTTGTGTGAGTCCCATCTCCTTGTTTACCTACTTTTCGGTTCATTGCCACATTGGACCCTCCATCGGATCTGGTCGGTGCTTGTCTTGACCAACCCTTGTTTGGGTTATCAATAATTGGAACCCTATGCATGACGTGGTCCTTGAGGCACCACTGACCCTTCGATTTCACCTTCTTCCACCACCTCTTGTTTTTAGGAATCCAATTATCATATTTCAATAGTGGTTTTTAGCCCAAGACTTCCTTTGGGGGTCAAGTTGTTCTTGTGTTGTGCTCCTTATACATTGGCTTCCCTCTAGAATTCTAGTTTGGGTGAAAACTTGTCTTCGAGTTCTATGTGTAGTGAACGTTCACTACATGCATACCTATATAAGCACTTATAAATGTTTTTAAATATAAACAATTAAAACAAAATATTAACTTCAATGAACTCTTACTTCATAAAAGACTCTTGGAACATACTCTTAAGGTTTTTTAGTTTGATTTTATTTGTAGATAAATTTCTTGCAATTGTGAAGTATAGACCAACTATTATTGGTTCTAAGGAAACCATATGAAAGTGAAAAGGCATATCAAGTACATAGTTAAATGCAAATTATAATATATAAAAATAGTCAAACCAGTTGTATAATGAATATTAAAAATTATGCTAGTATTAAGATTATCATTATTAAAAATATATATAAAAAAACTATCAATCAACAATAAAAACAAAAAAAAACCTGGTTATTATCTCAACTTCTTTTTCTTTGTAGATTATGATTCATTTTAATTGGGTATACTGGATTGATTGAAACGAGTTTCATTCATATCACATCATAGCTATGTAAAGTAGTATTATAATAACTTGACAATTATTTTTATATATATAATTTAAACTAAAATCTTTACTTAAATTTTTAAAAAATATTCCATTAAACTTATACTATTTTATTATTATAAATCACTTTTAAAAAATTGATAATAAGTCCCACAATTATAACATAGCTGATGTGGATTATCATGTTGTTGTGTTAGTAAAATTACTATTTTATAAAAAAATATTCTCATCATCCTCACTTACCTTTAATTTAAGAGAAAAATACATTCCCACTATGTATGAATCTAATTCAGCACTTTGCTTGAAGGAAAATCACTTTGGTATAAAACATGATAAATGGTGAATGGTCGTCGTCAAAAAGAAACACTTTGCTCGAAGGAAAATCACTCCGGGATGGTAACAGTAACGTGGACATTCTTCTCACGAACTTGATCATAATGACATTAAGACGGTGCCATGATTAGAATTGATATTTCACTACTTAAATAAGCGTCCATATTAGACCCTCGGTTACTCAAAAGCCTTAGTGGTAGACCAAACGTGCTAGGTGGGTACCCATTTTTATTTTATGGTTTCAACGTCAAAAGCACAATTTTTGTGATAAAGAGAGTAGCACCCACTAACATATCTTTATGGTCAGGACGTCCTGACATGTGGTCAAACTTTGACTTAAAAAATAATTAATGAGTTAATTGTAATTGAAACGAATATTATTTATATACACTTAAAGTTAAAAAACTTTAAGTCCATGCGCTCTAAAAAATAATTAATGAGTTATTTGTAATTGAAACAAATATTATTTATATACACTTAAAGTTAAAAAACATTAAATCCATGTGCTTTAGATGAGTTGGAGAGGATAGAGCAATTCTCTAAGGGAGGTTCCTGGTTCGAATTTCCATCCTACCAAATGCACATTGGGTATCCAAAATTCAGTTGATTATGTTCGAATCTCCACCTTACCAAATGCACATTGGGTACCCAAAATCTAGTTCATTATATTCGAATCTCTACCCTACCAAATGCACTTTGGGCTTGATTGCACGCGACTTGTGAGTGATTTTGATGGTGAAGAACCCCCTAGTCGTGGTTTCTCATATCAAGGCGGCCTTGCAATCTCTACCCTACCAAATGCACATTGGGCTTGACCGCACGCGACTTCTGAGTGATTTTGATGGTGTAAAACCCCTTGGTCGTGGTTTCTCATATCAAAGCGACACTGCAAAGAGTTTTTCGCTAAATTAAAAAAAAAAAATAAATAAATAAATAAAATAAAATAAAATAAATTAAGTAATTAAATTAATTTTATTTGACATATTATATATATATATATATATATATATATATATATATATATATATATAGTTAAAAATAATAATTAATTTAATAATAGCATTTCATAAAATATTAAGGTGTTGTAAGGTTCTAATGTTAAACTAATGGATTGATAGTTTATATAAGGATTTGAACCTTGACCTATGATGTAACACTCTTTGTTATCCACCAATGATTCTTAATCTAATAACATATATATATGTTATTAGATTAAGAATCATTGGTGGATAACAAAGAGTGTTACATCATAGGTCAAGGTTCAAATCCTTATATAAACTATCAATCCATTAGTTTAACATTAGAACCTTACAACACCTTAATATTTTATGAAATGCTATTATTAAATTAATTAATTTTTTTTAACTATATATATATATATATTTATTTATTGGTTAGTGTATTTATTTAAGAATTTGAACCTTGATTTATGATGTAACACTCTTTACTATCCAACTCTTAATCTAATAAAGATAATTAAAATTTACATATATATAATTGGTTAGTATAAGAAACCTTTATGACCGATGCCTAGGGTTGAGCATTTTCATCCCAACCATGACCCCTGGGAAGAGCTAAACTTATCAATAGAGGATTAATACACAAATTAATAATATCATTTCATAAAAAATTAAGATATTGCAAAGTTCTAATGTTAAACTAATGGATTGATAGTTTATTTAAGGATTTTAACCTTGATCTATGATGCAATACTCTTTACTATCCACCTGATGACTTTTTAATATCCACCAATGATTCTTAATCTAATAAATTAAAAAAAAAAATATATAAAATATATATATATATATATATATATATATAAGTGTATTTATTTAAAAATTTGAACCTTGATCTATCCACCCCATGACTCTTAATCTAATAAATATAATTAAACTATTATATATAACTGGTTAGTGTGAGAAATCTCTATGACCGATGCTTAGGGTTGAGCATTCTCATCCCAACCATGACCCTTATAAGAGCTAAACTTGTCAATAGAGGATTAATACACAACTTAATAATATCATTTCACAAAATATTAAGATATTGCAAGGTTCTAATGTTAAGCTAATGGATTTATGATGTATTTAAGGATTTGAATCTTGACCTATGATGTAACACTCTTTACTATCCAACTCTTAATCTAATAAAGATAATTAAACTTTCTATGTTATATATATATATATATATATATATATATATATATATATATATATATATATATATATATATATATATATATATATATATATATATATATATATATATATATATATATATATAATTAGTGTGTTTATTTAAGAATTTGAACCTTGATTTATGATGTATTTAAGGATTTGAATCTTGATCTATGATGTAACACTCTTTACTATCCAACTCTTAATCTAATAAAGATAATTAAACTTTATATGTATTTAATTAGTTAGCGCGAGAAATCCTTATGACCGATGCCTAGGGTTGAACATTCTCAACCCAACCATGATCCCTCGTATGTGTGTGTGTATATATATATATATATATATAATTGGTTAGTGCAAGAAATCCCTATGACCGATACCTAGGGTTGAACATTCTCATCCCATCCATGATACCTCGTGTGTGTGTGTGTGTATATATATTTAATTGGTTAGTGCAAGAAATCCCTATGACCGATACCTAGGGTTGAACATTCTCATCTCAGCCATGACCCCTCATAAGGCTGAGAGCTAAACTTATCAATAGAGGATTATCAAACCTTGAACCGTTGTACTATCCCCTTGAGATATTAAACTTTATATTATACTAATACAATAAAACAACCCCCAAGGGCTAAGTGGATTAGTAATTGTTCTATCCAGGCACTTACCCAAAAGAGACCTAGGTTCAAACCTTGGGGGCATGTCTATTTGCAAAGGTATTAGTCTATTTCAAATCCTTTGAGTGCGTGCCATACTGATGATGATGTTACGAATCTTGAGTGACTAATGGTCCTCTTCACGTTAAATTATAAAATAATGAGGTGGTATAGGTTTGTTGGGGGTAGCCCAGTGGTCCTCTTCACATCAGGTTATAAAATAATGAGGTTGTATAGGTTTATTAGGGGTAGCTCCTGTGATTTGAACCCTGCACTTGGAAGTTACTAGAAATAGTGTGGATGTAACCAACTCCCCTATGTATCCCAAAAAAATAAAAATAAATAAATACAATAAAACATATTAGACATTTAAACTAATTGAAAAATAGACTTTTTATTTCTTACTATAGTTCAATATAATTATGGTTATGAATCAAGGTTGCATGTAGTTTTGATTAATAGTATTAAAAAAAAATTAAAATATAATTTTTAATAAATAATAGTATTAAAATAAAGAAAAATAAGATAAGAAAAATGGTTTTTGGAATTAAATTATTATTATTATTATTTTGATAGATTGAAGGAGGGGTTTTGAAAGGGACCCCAAAACATTTTACACTAGTGGATGCAAAAAGAGATGGTCTTCAGGGGACCAATAATAATAAAAAATCAGTGATCAGATAAACCCAGGAGATCATCCTGGAGTAGCATGAAGGCATAAAAAAATAGGGGAGGGGCTCTCCCAAAGATACTAATAAGAGGAACATAAAAACTCAAATAAATGTAAAAATAAGGGATGAAAGACCCACATAGGATAACCAAAAAGAAACAATTGCAAAGAAGGTAGCTACTCAGATTCGTGGTCTTCATTACTTGCATCGTGCTCCTCGTAAGCCACTTGGGTGTGAGCATCCTTATGAGACTTGATATCTTCAGCCATATTTGCAGCCTCTTGAAGAAGAGTCTAGGCTATTTTGGTCACATTGGACATAGAGGTCAGCACCTTAACCAAACCCTCGATGGGTCGACGATAGACCTATGATGGGTGAGATGTCCACTTAGGGACTCTACCTCCTTCAACCGAACTGGGGCTTATTCAACCTTATATTTCTTTGGCTTAATGGAAGAATCCTTCAAAGCCTCTTGGCCTTGCTATGTGGTGAAGGGAGTCTTTTTTTTCCTCCTTGATATTTTACCTCTAGAAGAATGTCGATGAGGCTTAAATTTTACCAACTGAAGAGTGTCATCAAAGTTCATGCCAAAGATCACCTTTCTTCCAGTATTTGTGGTATCTATAGAGGCTATGTCCATGGCCCCTCCCTCACTTATGGTGTCTTGACTCAGAACTAGAATAGAGGGAGGATCAGTGAGGCTATTGATACATAACACAGTGGCTTTTTGAGCCTCTTTTTGGAGAGTGTACCTATAAAGAATTGAGTTTAGGCCTTGATAAATCAGATGCATGGAGGCCCCCTTCCTGATATTATCAACAGAGAGCTTCATTGACCTATACAAATATTTGGGGATGTTAATGGCCTTAATATCCATATGGTTTAGAAAGGCCAGGTGGAAGCTTCGTTGGGGAGAATTGATCTTGTCAATAGTGAAGTATTGCATTATAAGGACCTTCACTCTATTCCAAGGAACAAGGAGTGACTCTCTATTGATTCCCTATAGAGAGGATTAAAATAGCCCTACCGTGTATGATTCTTGATTGGATATATTGGGAGCTGAGGTGAACCGCGGGGGTGTGTTATATTCTCTACACTCAGTGGATAAAAAGGAAAGGGGTTCACCAGGAATGGTTTTAGGAATCACTCCAAGTCTGGGGTGGAAATATTTAATGTGTCAATTAATTAAACACATATCGTTTGGCCTTTCTATGCTAAACTATGAAAAGGAAATAATGCAAAGCACACAAGATGCAAGAAGACAATATCTAATCCTATTATGATTCATTGATTGAATGATTTCTAACCCAAGGTTGCAAGTAATAAAATATTTTCCTTTAAGCAACGACACAAGTGAAATGCACAAACAAGACAAAACCCTATATGCTTTTATTATTTTTAGTGCCTAGACAAAGATTAATATTTTTCCTTCTTATCTAATCTAGTTATGAATAAGAATAGCAAAAGCAAACAACACACAACCTAATAGCTTTACCAAGGCCACTTAACTAATTTTAGTGTTTGATCCAAACTTTAACTTACATCTAGAACATCCAAACAACTTCAAACCTCCAAAATAGCTTCACGGACACTAGAAAATTTGATCAATGTTTGGGGGTCTACTTAGGCCACTATTTGACAAATATTGGAGGTGCAACAAGCAAATCCCCTTGTTCCTTTTAGCTGATCATTTGTAATAAAATGATCTTTGAAATTTGGAACAAACACAATCAAATATGCAAGCATAATACAATGAATGAGGTGTAGACAGAATGAATGCAATGCTTGAACAAAAATATAAATTTTAAAGCTAGGGTTTGGGGATAAATAATTTCCCCCAAGCTAAACTGATATAAAATGCAAGTAAAATAGAATGATAACAACCAAAAAAAATATAGGTAGAGACAAGACAAAATGTAGAGGGTACACAAAGTGGAACCCTAGGGTTTTGGGGTAAACAGTCACCCCAAAAACCAAACTATATTGAATCCACGCCCTATAGGATACCAAGCGTTGATTCCATAACCAAGCCAAAATAAATGTAGAGTGCTCGACGAGAAAAATAAATGCTTTCATTGAATCCATTCCCTATAGTAGATGAGGCATGGATTTGCACAAGGGGGTTTAAAACCCTAAACATAATCCAAAATGCGATAAAAATATAGAATGAGATGAATAAGCAAATCAATGAATGTAAATAAACAACCTGATGATCTTATGAAGAGGCAATATCAAAGGTGGAAGAGCTCCACTCCTTCAAGAAGGAAAATTATCGTCAAGCCTTTCTTCACTTGCAAAATCACAAGGAACATACCAATAACAAAACACCAAAGCACCAAGAGCACCAGAAGACGAGAAATTTAATTTTGCATGAACTTTCTCAGATTGCTAGCTTATATTCTCAAGAAGGTCACTGGAGGAAAAAAGGAATCCAATCCCTTTTTTTATAAAGGTCTTGGAGGGCTAAAATACGGTAAAAGCAAAACTTAACCTTGATTAGGCCGATGCCCCAAAAGAGTCAACTTAAAATTTAGGTTTTTAGATAAAAACCCTAAATTTACCAAATTTGTACCCCATAAAATATTGGATGTAAATTTGGTCAAGGTCAAGAAAAACAAGGTAAAAAACAAAAAAAATGGACCAAACTTGTTCCTATAAAGTTTGACAATCTCTCAAAGGCACCCAAGAAAAAATTACCCATATGGGTGGGTCAATGTTTTATGTCTACATCCCCCTTCTCTCTTCATAACTTCTTACCCTTGTCCATGAAAAAATTTAACTTCTCTTCCATCAAATTTTTGTCACAATGAACAATTTCTCCATTGATTAGGAGCTCTGTCACTTCCATGAGCATATAAACATTAATCTTAAATTTGAGGCTGCAGACAACAACTCACTCATTTTCCCATGTCTGAGTAACTTCATTAGAATTTTTTGAGTTGCTCCCACAAAGTTTTCTTAGGAAGACCATAAAACCATGATTGGTGAGGATTTCCTCAACCATCGCATCGATCTAAAGGGACTTAAGCTCCACAAATTTCATCTCCAAGAATTACAATATAATTGCAATAGACTCCAACCTCAGATAGGAAACTAGAGAGAATTATAATGATGAGAATGACTGATCCCAAGGGTAGATTTAAAGCACGTAGGGGAGGTTGAATGGTCTAAATCTTGTGGGGTATGCATGTTGTTGATTCTAGAGATTGTTACTCTCCAAAATTATTGATGGGTAGCATTGTACCTAGAGAGCTTAGACTCATGTACCCAACATAACTTGAAATATTTAGGACCAATGAGAAGGAGGATGATTTGGGAAATAATATTAAGGAATTTGATTGTAAAACACATGCCAAAGGTGGAATTGACCTGAAGAGCCTCTCGTAATAATTACTCGTAGAGTTGATCTGGAAAAAACTTATTAAAATGAGGATGGTATAGGTTATCATACCAATGGGGCAATCATAATAGGACAAGTATTGACTCATGAAATATGGAAAATTGATGCCACATTAGAGTTAGACTTCATATCCCAGAGGTGGATCCTACACTTGGATAGGTTTGGAATGTGAATATTTGAACATATTAGCTTCTATTGAGATCTAGGTCTGATGATATGGATATTATTGAGATTTCCATGAAGTATAGAAAGCTAATTGTTCCAAAGGGCAACACTACAATAACATGGCACGTTATCTAATGATGATGTGATTGATGGATTGAGGAGAATTTTACCGCCACACACGAATAATCTCTTCTTCCAGGCCTAGGATAGCCATAGTGTCAACAACTTTTTTACCTTATCTATACACATGTTGGATTAGGATATTGTTATGGTTGCATAGGAGCCTCTTGGATTCTTTAATGAGGTTGTAAACTCTAAAAGTAGGTATATGGGACCCCTTGAGGTAGTTTATGATATTCAATGAGTCTCATTTAGTGATAAGGTTGTGATGGCGAAGGTCATACAAGATGTATAGTCTTTGGTAAATATCCTTGGCTTCGACCACATGATTAGTTTGGATGCCAATATTTTTAGCAAATGCAAGGATGATTCTACCTTTGTCATCTCTAATGATACCACTACCTCTAGCCCTTCTAGGATTTCCTTTGGTTGTATCATCAAAGTTGAATTGATCCATCCAACTGGGGGGAATCCACTTAACATTAGCTTTATCAACTAAAGGACCGTAATATTGGGAAGGAGCCATGGCAAGCTTAAGCAAAGTGAAAATTATAGACTCCAAGCCTGGTCTAGGGGCTTTGAGAGAAGAAATCAACTAAGCATTTTTAACAATAGTACACAACACCTGCATCCCAACCAATAGAGGATCCTTAGAGACTCCATAGAAGCCTTTTTTATTCTACTCTAGCCACACTTACCATAAGAAATACATAAGGCAAAGGGACTAGAGGGACTTGAGGCATTAGTTTATGAAGGGGTTAGGCCAATGGAGAAACAACTAAAGAATATAATTAGGTTGAAACTATTGAATGCATAAAGATGATAAAAGGACACTCAATACATTGAAGGAGAAGGGGCACTCCAGGAATAGGTGGTGTACCGAATCCTAACCAGACCAATAAAATAAGCAACAATTGGGGATGATCATACCTCTAGAAAGAATATTATCAATGGCTAAGATTTTATTTTGAGCAACAAGCGAGGAGAAAAAAAATTTGGAATTTTTTTTTTAAAACTAAATTAAACTAATCGAAAGCCAAATAATAGAGGGCTCGTCATAGAGATAATAATCCAGTTTAACCAAGAAATTTCCAATTTCGTTGGCATTCTAAACTAAGGAATCTTAGTAATTTACAATTGAATGACATATATTCTAAAGGTGGTCAACATATCGGTAGCTAGAACCTAGTATTCCCTAAGGCAATTGAGAGGGATAGACTCCCATACCCATATTTGAGTGGTTCCATTGATGAATTTGTAGACTTTATCCCCGAATAGATGATCTATGATAGGTTTCAATATGCCTAGGTTGGGATCATCAAGTATCAACTGACCAGTTAACCAAGGGTCCTTCTAGAAATCAATGAGGTCTCATTACCAAGATACCATTTGAACCATTTTTTGATGATGGGTTTGGATTTGATGACTGAATTCCAAAAGGTTGATCCCCTTGGGAGAGGGCCTTCATCCATAAATATGTTGTGTTGAAGATATTTACTTTTGATAATTGCAACCCAAGTAGATTTTACATTAGTGAAGATTCTCCACCCTCACTTGGCTATGAGGGTCATATTCATTTTACTTACCTTCCTAAATCTGAAACCTCCTTGAATTTTGTTGGTGCATATTTTGTCCCAAGCTACTAGAGAAAACCTTATTCAGTTATCATATTCTAACCACATAAATATTTTTTCTATTATATTTAATTTTTGATAGATTGTGATAATAGCTTTGAATATTGATATAAAAAATTGGAATGCTCTGGAGGTAAGCTTGCACAAGGGTGGATTTGGTAGATTGAATTAGGAGGGCTCCTTTCCAACCGATAATATTTTTAAGAAGCCTTTCAATGACACTATTTCATATGTTTTTTTAGATGGGTTTCCAAGGAAGAGTGGAAGCCCAAGGTAGATCAAAGGCAAGCTATAAATGGTGCAACCAAGAATTCTAGCAATCATGATTTATCTATCAATGGGGATCTTGAGAAAAAAATTGCTTTTTAAGAAGTTAACCTTTTGACCCATAAATTCTTCATATAAATTGAGGATAACCTTGAAATATTTGGCTTCAGGAATGGATGACAAAGTGGCTAATATGGTGTCATCAAAAAACTATTGGTGAGTTATGGGATTGAGGATAGATGAGGCTTTGATACCTAAAATGTCTCCCATGGAACATGCTACTTTAAAAGATCTACTGAGGGATTCCACCAGGATGATGAAGAGGAGAGGTGATAGGGGATCACCTTACCTTAAACCCCTAAAGCTTTTAAAATATTCTACAACTGACCCATTGATGATGACTAAGAACCAAGAAAAATTAAGGCATTCCTTTATAAGGGTAATCCAGTCATCATGGAAACAAAATTTGAAAATAACAAAGATGAAATCCTAAGGGACTCTATCAAAGGCTTTTTTCATGTTGAGCTTGAGGAAGAAGTCAACTTTCTTGCTTTTGGAAATAGAGTGGATGAGCTCATGAATAGTGATGACTCCATATGTAATAAAATTACCTAAAATAATGCTTCTCTAGTACAAGTCTATGATTATGTAAAGGATTTATTCATTCTATTAGTCATGACCTTAGTGATGATTTTGTAAATAAAATTACAAAGACTGATCAGTTTGAAGTCTTAGAGAGATCTGCTAATAGGGGACTTCAAAATGAGAGCAAGGAAGGTCAAGTTGACATATCTAGAAAAATTTATTCCTCTAGACTTCTTGAATGACCTTAATGAAGATCTTTGCTAAAATACTCCAGAAGTATTTAAAGAAGCATGGATGAAACCCATTTGGACCAGGGGCTTTGTTAGATTACATGGAAAAGAGGGATTAATTTATTTTATCCTGGGAAAAGGTTTTGAATAGATAGGTATTAACCTCAAGGTAATGAGGTAGGGAATGTTCAGAAGAAGAGAGTTAAAGGCTTGGGTAAATCATGGGTGGAAGGTCCCAAGAAGATTATCGAAGTGGGCCACTATTTCATCTCCTACCTCTAATAAATTGTTGGTGACAAACCCATCATTCTTTGCCAACTATCTAATTTTTTTGAATTTGTGATGCCTGAGAGTTAAAAAACTAAAAAACTTAGTTTTAGAATCCCCTTATTTTAGCCATAGGGCTCTTTATTTCTATCTCTATAAGACTTCCTCTTTTTTTTCTAGAATATTGTGGAAATCTGACAAAACCTTTTTTTCCTCACTTTTGGATTGAGGTAATGAGTTTCCAGATTGGACCTGCTCTTCAATAGTTTTTAGTTGAATTAGAATGTTATTTTTATTTTCAAATATGTTTCCAAAAACATCCTTGTTCCAATAACAAAGGCTGAATTTGATGAAACATAGTTTTTTGGTGATTTGGGATATGAGAGGACCTAAGAAACTTTTACTCCACTATTCTACAATATGATTTTTGAGATCCCAGTGTTGGATCCAAATGGAATTAAACTAAAGGGAGTTTTAAAAGTAGAATTCGATTGAAGACCTTTAAGAACAAGAGGATTATGATCTGATCCTATCTTAGGCAGAGAATGAGGGGAAGCATAACCAAATAGTTGAAGAGCTTCCTTGGATAGGAGAAATTGATCAAGTCTAAGTTGGATGAGACAAACAAATTTAACTTAGGATAACTATTAAGAATAGTAACAATTGAATGGTTAAAATTATTATTCATTGTTTTTTTATTTAGATGATGGACTTTGTAGCCACCACAATCATCTAGGTGTGTTGTCCTCCTCTATAGCCACCACAATATTCCCCATTTTTTGCTTTTAAAACCACCACATGGTACTTTGTGTAGTCCACCCCTATAACCTCCATGCTACATTCATTTTAAACCTTTAACACCATTGAAAGCACCAAGAAAGGGATAAGTTTTTAGTTTTATGAAGCCTAAGATTTGAAACCTAGGAGTTCATCCCCCTTATGGGGTTTCACCACACCAAGGGGTCTACACCTTAGACCTTATTATTATTCATTGTTAGAAGAGTATTAATATAGAATAAAATTCTATCATAGGAATATGCCACTACAAATAAACAACTTGTATAATAAGAACATCACATTCAATTAATTAAAACTAAGAGGGCCAACTATGCTCACATACATACCATGACTCGATGTTAATAGGGTTAAGGAATCAATAAATACTAATTGTTATATTTTTATCAAGGTTTTATTTAAAATTCTACTACTATGACCTCTACATACTCTCATTTAGCAACTACCTACTCAATGATAATATTTATTTTTTAATTGGTTATATGGGATTGCTTGGTAAAATATGAACCCTAATATTCACAAGATAATTGAATGGTTAAACTCCTATCATTGATGAAATGTTAAGATTTACCTATAAGAATAGAACCTTGGTTATAGTGTAAAATCAATGATAAATAATAATTATTATATATCTATATATCTATATCTATATCTATATCTATATCTATTTATATATCTATATATATTTTATTAGGATAAAAATTGGGTTTTTGAAAGGGCCTAGACCCTTTTACACTTTTCAACTAGCATCAATAGTCCTATTGCACAAAACCTCTTCTTATAGGACTACAAAATTTTTGGTAATTTCTATCAGTTTTCAACCATTTTTAATTTATTCTAGACTACCATCCTATTTCCAAAAACATATCTAAGATGACTCTTAGGTCCTATCCAAAGGTCAAAAGGGTTGCAAACCTCATACATAGACCATTTATCTATCTCCTAATCCAAACTACCATTGAAACACACCACCTACCAACCCTTAAAAATATCCTTGAGTTTAGCCATTTATAGGGACTTCCCTCGACAAAATAAGCATCAAAAGCTTTATGCCCTCAAACCATTGATCATTGAACTAAAATTATTTGCCCAAGTATTTTAAATGGTAACCACATATCTATGGGATAGTCCATTAGCTTTCTATCCACTGAGGGACATCTTATACAAACTACTACTACATCTTCCATGTTGCAAATGACTACCAAATAAAAAAACTTTCTATTGGTAAATCCTTCACTATGCTTTCACAATTGCAAAGGCCATAGATCAACTAGCTCAAAAAAAAGTCTCAACACATTTACATGTGACCTAATATCTACCAATGATAGGGCTTAGTCCTTGGAGTTTACTACCCCAACTTGTGAAAATTATAGACCATTATTTTAAACTTTGATCAAATCATTAATAACCTGTTTATGCCTCTTCCCTTTCTACTAACTAGGTAATCTACCTCTAGTCCTCTTCATGAAGAGCCCCCTAGTTAGCTAGACAATCTTCCACCCTATTGCCTTCTCTAAAAAATTGATTTATCTCCACTTTCTCCAATGATTTAAGGATCCTTAGATTTTTTCATTATTATACCTGACATCCACAAACTCTTTGTAGTACTCTTGTTAATGTAATTAATAATGTTGAGAGAATCTTCCTCTAATATCAACTTTCTTACTTCCAACTACCTTGTCAATTTTGCTCTATTCATAGATGCTTTGGATTTTGCTTTATGATTTATTATAGAGCCTAGAAACTCGTTGACAACACCATTTAGGATCCCTTTACTATCCCTTATCATTACTCTCCATCCCTTTGCAAGGTTCCTCTTAGAAGTTGCATCAAAATTGAGCTTTAGCCATCTTGCCCTAGGAGGATGCCATTTTACCCTTCTTGGATTAGTTAGGTAGATTTGTCTATCTAAATTAGGATAAGGTCCCAATGTCTACTAATCATTGCCTCCTTTGTTGATTCTCTAATTTATTGCATACTTAGGAATTTAAAAATTTCCACTATATCCATCTAGATCATCTAACTAATTTCTAAGGAGGCTTTATTTTCCTTAAATATTATTCTATTACACTCCAATCAAACCTCCCAAGCATAGTGGAAAGGAATTAGATCCCATATCTTATTCAACCTTGCACTTTTAAATGGCTTAACCCACTATTCTATCGAATCCACCATTCTATTTGGCAATACCTAAATAACCCCATTTCCTCAATTAAGCCTTGAAGAATCAAAAGGGATTAGCTACATCCTAACATAAGTGTTCCACTGACTCTTCTTATTATTCACATAGATAACATCTATTAGGAATTTGAAACCCTCTTTTATGTAATTTATCTACTATTAGGATCTTATTCTACACAAAAAACCAAAGAAACATTGCTATCTTTGGTATTGCCTTTATAATCTAGAGCCTCCTCCATTGAAACCTATCTTCCAACTCAACTTATATAATATCATAGGCTGATTTTACACTAGAGGATCCATCAAGAGCACCTCCCTAAACTATAGAGTCTTTGCCCATATTTACACCTACATGGAAGACTCTTAGTTTACTTTTGAGCTTATTTAAAGCTTCCTCACTATGATTACTACCATGTAAGTCCTTCCACCTTGCCACTCCCTCTTCCTAGGCCAAATAGTCTACAACCATACTCCCATATCTTTATTCTAGATTTGTTTGTACTTCAACTATCTCCCTATCGGAGATTAGATATTTGTTCTCTATCCATGCATCCTCCCAAAAATGAACTAACATGCCATTCCCAGATTTATAATGAGCTCCTTTTCATAGTAACTTTCTTCCTTCCACCATATGGTTCCGTATAGATGTGCCTTTACTAGGATTTAAAATAGCTAAAAATCACATATCATCTTGGCTATCTAAGTTCTTGTTCTTTAAAGTTTTGGTCCACAAAGAATGACCTTCCTTTATTAGCCTCATTCCTACTTTAATAGCTAATATTTTATTCACATCTATAATCCTCCTTAATTTCAAACCTCCTTTAGATTTCGATTTGTACACTTTCTCCCATGCCACAAGGGAAATTCTACTCTTCTCCTCGACACCTTATCACACAAATTTATTTTGTATCATTTCTACACCATTTGTAATTTTTGTTGGTATCTTAAACAAAATTAGGAGATATATTGGCATGGTTTGAAGGGCACTCTTTAGTAGTTGAAGATTTCTTGTCTGACTTTGTAAATTTTCTTTTCAACCTGCTAGCTTACATTGAATATTATTTATCAACATATCCCATACTTGGTCCTTATACACACCTATAAATAAAGTTATTCCTAAATAGGTGGATGGAAGACATGCTATATTACAATCTATTACCTCTACTATCCTTATTTGTTGCTTCTCTAGAGTGTTTATGAAGAGCACCTTGTTATTTTCCAAGTTAATCATCTTTTGGGAAGCCTTGTTATATAGATTTACGATACATTTGAACTCATATTCAACCACAAAAGGTTTCCCAAGTAGGATTGTGTCATCCAAAAACTATTGGTAAGTGATTCCTCTCATAGATATAGATGTTTTCAACCCATTTTAAAAAACTATCATTTGGGCTGCATCTATACATCTCCTAAGGACTTTTGCCATAATAATAAAGAGGTAAGGATAAAGTGGGTCCCCTTGCCTTAATCCCTTGTTTCTCTCAAAGAAATTTGTTGGGGAATTATTTATGATAACCAAGAACCTTGGTCCACCATAGCAATTTCTCACCCATATTCTCCATATCCTACTAAATTTGAACTTAGCAAGAAATTTGTTTAGGAAGCTCCAAGAGACCCTATCATAAGATTTATTCATATCTAGCTTTAGCAACATTCCTTCCCTCCTACTATGCACTATTGAGTGTAGTATTTTATGGAGAGATATCATACCATCCGATATTTGCATTCCCTTTGCAAAACCCCCTTCTTGATCTACTATAATCTCGGGGAGGACTTGTTTCAACCTTAATTCTATCACTTTAGCAATGCTCTTATATAGTAAATTACATAGGCTTATCAACATATAGTACTTAAATTCCTTCTACCATTGTTTCATTGCGATGAGCACTAAAAAGGTGTTGTTAATTTCTCTTAGAAATTTTCCTAAATAGTGACTCTCAAATTGCTTCTATCAAATCCTCCTTTACTATATTCCAATATACTTGGAATTAAACTACCTAAAAACCATCCGGGACTAGAAATGTATCCTTCCCTAAGAATAAGACCACTTCCTTCATGTCCTCTTCACTAACATCTCTCATTAACTCTTCATTCATTCCTCTTGACATTCTCATTGGTATATATTGAATAATTTCTTCCATAGCTTCCTTGTCTTCCCCCCTTTTTATTTGATAGCAAAAAAATGAAAAAGTCCATTACCTCTTGCCTACTTCTTCCTTTATTTTTTACTATTTCACCATTATCCTATAGTATTTTATAATTCCTTCCAAAACTTTTATGTTTTATGATTAATATGTGAAAGAATTTAGTATTTTCATCTCCTTCTATAAGCCATTTATTCCTTGATTTTTACCTCCAATAAGTTTCCTCTTGAGCCAAATTGTTATGAAGCTCTATTTGGATGTACTTCTCTCTATTATATAGTGCTTGTTCCATCCCAATTGTACTCACTTCCTTATACAACAAATTTAGTTCTAACCTTATGCTTTCCTTTTGTCTAAAGATATTTCCAAAGACTTGATTATTCCATATCTTTAGTTCTTTCTTCACATGTTCAAGTTTCCTTGTTAAAATAAACATATTAGAGCCTTGGATCAAAAGCCTCCACCATCATTCCACTTTTGCATAAATATTTGGATGCTAAATCCAAATGTATTTAAAACTTGAAAGGGATTATACCTTTTCATCTTTCCCCAAATAAACTAAACAAAAATGTATTATGATCCAATCTCATCCTAGGTAGAGATACTAAGAAGTGCTCACAACTACCCTCAAATAATTCCATAGAGAATAGTACTCTGTATAGTCTCACTTGGATCAGGTTGTCCCTTATTCTCCTATTCATCCATATAAAATAATTTTCTCTTAAATCAACATCATAAGACTAGATTTTGATAAAAGTTACTCAAATCCTCCATGCTCTAAAAGAAGCCCTAGGATCTACCTTTATTATCTCTAGGCACAAAAGGGGTGTTGAAGTCACCTACCACTATCCATATTAGACATATTATCTACTACCCCATTTACTCCGTTTACTTTCACAACATCCTTCTTTCTCAATTCACATTCGAGGCATATATATTTTTAATGATGAAGGTCAAATTTGATAATTTTGAAGTTATACAAATAGTTAAAAGGTGATTATTTTCTAATATGGATTCCTTTTCAAAGGTATCAGAAAACCATATAATTAAAATTCCTCCCAAATCCCCTATTGCCTCCTCCTAGACATTGCCACCTTTCTTCCATATCCATTTCTTAATATTCTCCCATCTTATAGAATTCAACTTTATTTCTTGCAATATAACTATATCAGGTTGGTTATCCTTAATCAAGGATCTCACCACCCTATGTTTGTTAGGTAAAAAATATAAAAATTATCTAAATAAAGTATATAAATATACTATTTAGTATTTTAAACCATTTTTTATTTAGAATTAGAACAAAAATAGTTATAAATAATTGTAGAGGGGTAATACCAATTATAGATGATTCTTGATGGATCTGCTACGAGTTGAGGTAATTATAGGGCTATTATTATCTAAACTTAGGGACTTGGGGGATTGAAGGGTTCACCAACAGTGGTTTAAGGACTCACTTCAACTTCTAGATGCTAGGTTTGGTGTGTGTATTGAGAAAACACTTAGGTTTGATTTTTTTCTGTGAACTAAGCTATAACAATGATGTAGGGAAAATAAATGATGTAGGCAAACAAAGTACTATTCCTATAATAATTATTGATATCAATGAAGACTATTTCCTAAATTTATGAGAAAAATAATATTTTCTTTTCAATAAAGGGGTCCAAAGGAGTGCATAAATAAAATTAGCCTAAATACAAACTATATGCTTTTATTCTTTGATGCCTAGAAATGAAATCAAACATTTTTTTCTTACTGTAGGAAACAAAAATGGAACATAGATAGCAAAAAACCTAAAGATCTATTATAACACTTACTTGATATGGTAGTTTATCCTAGCCATATTCATGCCTCATAAATATTGATCGTGAATTTGGTTAAACCTAAATATCATCAATAGATACATGAAAAATTGATCAGTGTTTGAGGAAATTCTTAGGCTGCTATGTGACTGATCTTGGAGGCACAACATTCAATCCTCCTTGGTACTTTTAGCTGACCATTTTAAAATAAAAATGAATGTTAACCTTTTTGGAAACAAGCAAAACAAGATATAATAATCATGAAACAACAAAAATAAAATGTAAACATAATGGATGCAATGGAGAATAAGTATACACATGATAACTACGGTTTTGGGAGTAGAGAATTACCCCCAAAATATTGTGATCAAATTTGTACCTCGTAATTAGTGGTATTGAATTTTAAAATAGATAAGAATATGGCAAAACCAATGGTTTCACCGAATTTGTGCCCTGTAAGGGAAGGACATGAATTCATAGAATGGTGCTTAAAACTAAAATATGAATGCAAAATGCAATGAACAAGTAATAAATTATGATATAATGAAATAATACACAAAGAACACCTATTAAGCCCATTGAGGAAGCAAGAGTAAAGGCAACAACCAAGGTGGAAGACCTTTCCTCCTCTAGAAGACAAATTATGTGCACAATATGTCATCAAGGCTTCTTCACTTTCTTATCCACAATAAAAAATTACAAGAGGCACATAAAAAGTAGAGCACTAGAGAATTCTAAAATCATAAAGGCTTGAAATAATTAGAAGAAGATAGATCTTATTTGGGAGGAAAAGGGAATCCAAATACTTCTATTTATAGGAGGTTTGGAGGGGATTAGGTAGGAAAATAAAACTTAAACTTTTATAATATTTGACATCATAGAGGTTGGCTAAAAACTCAGGTTTTTCAAGATATAAAAGTCCAAAATTTCCAAAATCACACCTCATATTGGAAAACCATGAATTTGGCAAGGCTAGGAGAAAAAGCCAAACAAAAGAGGAAATCGAAGCTCAAACTTGCCCCTACCAACTTTGAGTGACTTCTTAGGGTTCTAAGGGAAAAATAACTCATTTTTATGGGTCAATTTTCCATTTCTATTTGCCCCATATTTTATTTATTTATGGCCTAATAAATGCATCAAAGAAATATGTAGACACCTATAGGAAAAAAATAATGAACAAAAAAAGGTAGTAGGTTTAGGTGAGGGGATGGTGTAAAAATAGTGTCATTCCAGACACTTTGAGATTTTGTATGCCTTACATAGAAATTATGACACCAATGCCCCTAAGGCTAGGGTGCCCCCTCAAATTTTAGAAGGAATGCAACATTTTAGAAGAAACTCAAAATGACGAATGTAGAAGAACAAAGATACAATAAACAGAAAAGCAAAAAATAAGAAGATAGAGAAAAGAAGGGATAAAATGGGAGGGGAGGGTGAAAATGAATTCATTTTCATCATGATAATAAGAAGAAAGGGGTTCTATAGAAAAAGAGCAAACTATACTTCCAACACACCATGCGACCATTACAAGGGATGAAGTTGGCAATGCAGCAGACCAAGCATGGGTATGGACTTGAACCCAACATCTAAACTAGGTTAGATTAGGGTTTTAAGCTTAAAATTTATTTAGTTTTTGAATTATTTAGCAAAATTCATTGTGTGGGCACTTGATGTGAATTTTGAGGCCAATCATGAGTTCAACCATACGTTAGCAGTGATCGAATTCACACCTTGGTATTCTAGGACATGAATTTGTGAATTCACGCCTTAGGATTCCAGGGCACAAATTTGTGAATTTGCACCCTAAAAACAAGGGGTAGAAATTTTAAAAAGAAAGAAGAGAGAGAAAAGAAAAAAAGGAAAAGAAATATATATATCTTAGATATGCATGCTTAATATGATTAAAAATTTTGCTTGTGTCATTTTATTTAATTAATGTTTGTTGATTAAGATGATGAAACTAATGAAATATTTATTAATGTTTATGTTTATAGCATGATGTACTCGAGAGTAGGGAGTGACAACTAAACACCTTAGAGGAGGTGTTGTGATAACTCACAATAATAGAGAGGGACACTCTATAGGTAGTGGGGTTAGCATCTAGTAGAGATACCTCAGGTGGAGGTGGATAGAACACTACTGATGATGTTGGTTGAGAGGTGGTACCCAAAGTTTTCTACCTTTCAATTACTAATAGGGAAGATGATTATCACACTAGAGAACATGTGGTAAATATTACACATACCCATTAGGAGGAGGGTAGTTTATAGAGCATAGGTTCATCAAGCAATGCTATAGATATTTTCAAGAGATCCAAATAATGAGATCTAGTAGGGTGGACTCCATGTAGATGAGATGCTTGGAAGATATGGAGTTGATGCTGTAGACACCTAAAATTTGTCATGTTTAGAGGAGCTACTCACATAGACACATTCATAAGATCATATGACATAGTATTGGAATTTCCAAGCATCAAAAGTGGTTCTCATTGCTCATATGGGGTATTTTAAGCCCATCCAAGCCTAGTTGCTCAAGTCTAGAGTGGCCAGACCTTAGCCACTCAAGCTTAGAGTGGAAAAATATTAGCCGCTATAGACAAAAATGACCAGATCTTAGCCATTGCATACGATAGCGACTAAGTCATAAAAAGTATTTTACCAATAAATATGCTCAATCATGAGTGGAATTGGTAGTATGCATGTATTAAAGGTGAGTGGGAGTAACTTTGCATTCCATTTCACAGCAAGTTCACATAGGAGACTTGAGTTTGCATTTAGAATTTAGTTAATTAGCCTCCAAACATAGAAAAGACAAAAGCTTCTCATACTAGCCTTCACTATGCATGAGGAATTCAGTCTTAGGGCTTGGGCATAGACCTAGGGTTCCACACACTTTAAAAGGTGCAAACCTAAGAGCACTAAAAAAGACAATTTTGATCCTGAATTTATCAGAATAGGTCATTAAGGAGAGCTTTCGAGACTTAGAGAGCTTCCCTTGGAGATCATGTTTATGATGAAGCCCTTACAAATTGGAGAGCAAAGCGACCACCATTTCAAACATCCAATACAAAATTTTATCCTAGATTTGTGGCAAGGAGAACAAAATTCACCTTAGTGGCCATTGTCTTGGACAGTGGCCCGCAGGCCTAGCTTAGGGTTTTATACATTAGTTTCATTATTCTATTTAGCATATAATTAGCATAGGATCATTTTCTTCATTCAACTTCATAACATAGGTTTAATTCGCACTTGCTTTTATTTTGACATATTAATTACTAAAAACCTCATCTGGTGAGGCATTCTCGAGCATCTAAGCGTGTGTTGTTGTTTCATTACTTATAGAGCCATAGGTTTATCAGATGGAATCTGCAACATATAAGAGCAAAAGGGATCCCTCTAGGGAATAAACCTGGAGAAGGAGGCATCTGTAAGCCCTCATACATTTCTATGTGTGAAACTGAGGAGCTTGTGATAGCGCACCACCCCTTTGCGAGGGAACATTCTTACCCACTTGTAACCTCATTGTATCAAAATGTGTATCCCTAAGAGGGACCAACTTGTAATCGGGTTTCAATACGAATAAAGAGACATATTTTTGTTACTTCCATGTTACATGCTTTTCCATGGTCTTTCACTTAATTTTTTGAGTTTAAACACATTTGCAAGTAGGGTAAGAGTGGTGCGTACACATTGGGGTCACTAAATATGGCAATCACGATGGGACATCCATTGAATTTTTATTTTTATGCCTGGATACTAACTTAATTTTGTGTGCAGGCTTAGCTTATTTGATCTATAGTAGCCCAAAATTAGCCGCTCTAAACCACAACAGCCAACACAGCCTTAGCCGCTCTTGCTAACAACGACCAGGAACCAACCACTCTGGTCGACAACAGCCAACATTGGAGTGCAATAGAGGTCAAAAAACCAACTCTCTGAGCTGTATCAAAGGTTGATATAGCTTCACTAATATTTTATAGCTTTATGTATGCTTCTGTGTGTCTAATACAGTGAACTTAAAGCACATTTTTGTTTGGGAATTAAAAGAATGAAAGAAGAAAGAATTAGGTGATTGCATATTTTAGATCTTCTTTTAGATTTCCACTAGGCGTTGCTAGGAACATCAAATTCTATCTGTAAAGTTATCCCTAGAATCCAATGTTCTAGACACTATATGATTGGTTTTCTTGCTTTGAGGCCTTTCTAAAGGCCATACTTGCACCCGATAAAGTGCACTCATTAATTTCATAGTAGTTCATGCATCTTTCTGAATATTGAAACACATTTTGCATTAGGCATATAGGGAAAGTTCATGGTTGCTATATGATGTATTCTTATTCATGCAATCTTAAAATAAACCACACACATGCATGTTTCATTTAAACATTGGGGAGTTGGATTTCATCACCAAACCTCAATTCAGTCTGGTGACATTGGAATTCATCTCCTTCCACCGGTTCACCCCCTAGATTCTCCTAGAAATGGATTGAAGAACCTTTTCATAGTGGTACTAAGGTACTTGTGTTCAAACTATCTCCCACTATTGGAACATCCATTGGTTTAGAGTGGAAGATCTAGGTGAACCCCCCACTGGGATTTCAATGGTGTACCCTAGTCTCTTTTGGAAAATCATGTTTGGCATGAGTACTCTTGATTATCACTATGGATGAGTCTCCTCATTCCAAATAAAAAACAAGAAGCAAGAAACAACAAAACATCAAAATACATCAAACAGTTAGGGAACACTTCAAATCTATAATCAAGATAAACATTTGTGTGATATTGTTTGATCATATTTAAAGTACAATGCAAAAGCTAAATTCCAAAATGATGGTTAAAACAAGAAGTAGACATCCCTGGTATGACACCGAGGGAGGGTCCAAAAAAACACATACCCTTAGGTGAAGTCATAGTAACATTGAAAGACCTAATCATAAGACCTTAAGATGCAGTTCTATGATTCTAAGGGGTGATAACTCAACCCTTAGAGTATCTCCTCGAGAAAACCCAAATAGGGAACCACAACATGAAACTACATCCCATAAATAAAAAGAGGCCTCAGGGCCATCATCATCAAGGAGACACGAGGAAACCTCAAAGGCTTCCTCTAAACACATAGAAACATCTCAAAGACATGAGGAAGCTTTAAGGGCTTCCTCCTCACATAGACATAAAGAGGGTTCTAGAACCCGTTCTTCACACAGAGATGATGAGGTTTCCCCTTATCCATCTTCATGGAGGGTAGAAAGGACTACAAAACCCTCATCACCAAAAGGGCACACGAGAGTAGAAACATATCAACGTTCACATTAAAAACTTAGAACAGATTAGCCCACTAAGGGGCAAGAAACTAGAAATACATCTAGTTATAGACATCAAACAGAAGATATCCTTCAAACAAGAGGAAGGATTCCATTAGACTATGAACTCATTGGAGCAAATGGCACCTTGTGGGATTAGCCATGGAGAACAATAAAATTGGACGAGTTGGATTGGTTGCATCCAATTCCACCTCCCATAACCATAGCCATAGAGAATTCTACATCTGGAAGCTCACACAATGTGAATTCTAAGCCCAGTTATCAAAATAGGGGTACCTCAAGATGATGCTGTAGCAAAAACACAAAATATGATCATAGTGACACTCAACAATATACTGAACAAGTCACATTGGCTAGCGAGAGAGAGGAAACAATAGAAACCTCTGAGAGAGATCTATGAATCAAAACAATTAAGACAAGGTTAGATAAGCATGAGTCCTCTATTACTGTGCAAGTTAACCATGTGTGATGGTTAGAGAATACCTTGCATAAAGAGCAAGAGCTTCTGGATGCTCTTGAACAAGATAAATAGAAAGAACTGTTGTTGCACCAACATGAGCAATGTTTGAGAGAGTAAGCTGAGCAGCTATCTTGCAACAACCAACAAAAAATCCAAGGTGATCATCAAAGAGATCAATGCGCTCCTCTCTTGGTGAGTCAGCACATTGTCTTCCAACCAAAAAATTGTGACATTACATGTTGATCCATACAACTTACGTTATATCAAAATAGAATCATTTGCAATATATGATGAACAAGATATATCACAATACACATACTGCAAAGTGGATCATGCTATTGACAGAGTTTGACCTAGAATTCATAAGCTAAAAGTCCATCAAGGGATAAGTCATAGCAGATCAATTGGTAGAGGCACCTATTCAGGATGAGAAACCTCTCACTATAGAATTGCTGATGATGCAGTCTTCGCATTATCAAACCTGTCGAAACCTAAAAAACCTGAGAAACAAAGAGAAATGACATTATTCTTCGATGGTTCAAAGTGTGAACAAGGAGGCAAAGCAAGGATAGTCTTTATCACATGGTAGGGTGCTCCATTGCCCTTATCATTCAAATTAGACTTCCCTTGCATAAATAATAACACAGAGTATGAAGCCCTGATCTTGGGACTTCAAATAGCAGTTGCAATGGGCATTAAAATATTGAATATCTTTGGTGACTCCTTGCTCATAGTGAATCAAGTCAAAGGATTGTTCCAATGTAGGTGTCCACTCCTGAAATCTTACAAGGAGCTTGTTGACACTTACCTAGCCCGGTTAGAATGGTATGACATCGAGGCAATCCCTCGTACATTAAATAGATTTGTAGATACCATGGCATATTTGGGATCCTTAATACCTTAGAATATGTTCACTGATTTCACAACCGTTCATGTGAAAGTGCTCGTATTTTCCGTAATACCACGTGAGGTTATGGACAAGCTAGAGTTAGACAACATGATCCAAACTGAGCCAAATCAATATTGATCATTTAAAGTTAGAGCCTTCCTTCAAAAAACCCCTTGGGAGTCTTTGATCTCTCAAGATACCATGGAATGTGGAACAATCATTCATCATAGGATTGCTTCCCAATTAGTGTTCACAAGTGCTAGATCGCAAGGAGAGCACACAGTTTTATCCATAGAAGCAGTAGCTTATCAAGATTGGATTTCCTAATTACGAGATTTATTGAAGCTTGGAACAGTACCTCAAGGCATGTCATAGGCTAAAAAATGAATATTTAAGCAAAATACGACTAGATACATTTTTCTAGGAGAGATCCTATATAGACTATTAGCATATATTAGTTTTTATTACATTATTCTCTAGATGATAGCGTTTACTATGTTAGCATTATATTGTTAGCATCATGTTGTTAGCATCTATATTGCTTCATATTGTTAGCTCGTATTGGTTAGTGAGATCCGCTTCTCATGGGCTAAATGGGCCTACATTGTATTATTTAAATGATTCAATGCATATGATTATTGATTGGTTCCCTAACATGGTATCAGAGCAATGTAGTCGAAGCTCATTTTTCGTAGCTTGACGACTGGGTGGTTTGACCAACTCGGGCATGATTCCTAAGGTCAATTTATTTTGGAGGCAACTGGCCCAACCTGGCCCATAAATCAAGATCTAACTGACAGACTCACTCGAACATGACTTGTGTGACTTGGACCTAACACTGGGCCGACCTAAACCTAGGTGAATGCACTGGACATCGAGAAGCGAGTGACTCATGGCATGGGAGCCTACTGACCCCTGACACAGACATATGGACAGAGGATCATGGGAGCCTATCGAACCTGACACAGACAAGTGGACAAAGGACCGTAGACCAACTTGAAGATAGACAAACCTAAGCTACCTTTGATGGATGCTATACAGACATTGCTTGGATAGACTTTGAGCATGCAGATCAACGTGATGGTAGATCAATCAAGACAAAACCCTAAGCTACCTATGGTGGATGCTATATGGACATTGCTTGGAAAAAAATTGAGCAAAATCTATGTGGCAACCACAAATCACAGAGCTATGGATGTCGACTACCATAAGGTAGTCATTCAAAAGAGGGATTTATTCTAATTTTAAACCCCTACAATGTTGTCATCCCATGTATGTGGGATCATCCTTTCCAACACTCGTTTGAAGACACTACTTCTACGGACATCACCATTAGCAGAGGAGGCAGAGATGCACTTTACCTAGCAGTGGTAGGAGCGATCTAGTATCGACGATGGAAGATTAGATGACTACAATTTTCAAGGCATCATCAATAGATTTGCGAGCCAGATCTTGGAGGCGACAAGTGATTGCAGGCTCCTTGAAGCAGTTTACCACAATCACAGTGGAGGAAGTTGCCATATTTTTTTTGCAATCAAAGCATGTTATAAAAACAAAAATCATTGTCCAAATGGGTGCGAAGGACATCTATGTTTTGTAGCACAGATCGAAAGCAATGTGCAAGCTTCGATTGATTCTGTTTTTAAGCTGACAGAAGGATCTCGATTGTTGTTGTTGATCCTGTAGGCAGAGATATCGAGCAAGCGCAGGCTATTTTTCTCCTTAGAAAACATGTACAAAAAAAAATTTATGCTCGAGGCATAGACCGAGATGCACAGGCTTTCCTGGATTGCCTAGTGAACACGATCATCCCATATTGTGTTTAGTTTAGCTACAGAATGGCATTGATTTGAGCAGACCATGATGTTGGCCACCTATTGATGATAACCCATTGTAGGGTGTTGGTTGAATTGCATGCAAATGCTCAGGAAAGGACAATCGAACTCATGATTTTGCGACGCATTGTAAGAGGAGGAGCAATTTTTTTTTTTATTTGAGGCATAAGTCGGTTGAAGGCCGGAGCGGAAGTTGAAGCGCCACCACGCAGCCCAGCCGAGGCCACGTCGCCCAGAGGAGGCAGCATAACTGCGATTCCTCTACGAGTATGGGTTCATCCCATTTACCACTCACCAGTAGTGGTAGCCGAGGTGGTTAGCCGTTGACTGCTAAGGTGTAGGCACTCGACTCGGCAGGTCACGGGTTCAAACCGAACCTTCGACCAGAATCAAAGGTAATTTTTTTAAGAAAAAAAATTATTTTGTTTAGTATTAAATTTTATTTTTTATGATTAAATTTTGTTTTTAATTAAAATTTCAATTTCTTAAATTTATTTTTTATAAATTTTAAAAAGAAATTGTTATAATTAAATTCAAAAGTTTTTCATTAAAATTGAGATTTTTTACTTTCAAAATAATATTTTTACATACCTTTGTAAACAAAATCAAGGAGGATTATTCTGGTGATAATTTTCTTTAAACCTTGTCAAATATCCTGGTGCTAATATCCCTCTAGAGAACAAACCAGTGGGTTCTCTGAGGCAAATATTGTAATTTTTTACACACCCATGGAAAAACCCCTTGGAACCCCATACAGGGGAGATATAATTTTTGCAAAACCAAGGGGGAAGACTTATAAGGGTGCATTTTCGACAGTGATTGACACCTTAGTCAAATTATTTTTGCAAAATTTCATTGTAAAAGGTGCATTTTCAATAGTGACCAACACCTTAAAAATAGGCAGATCAAAGAAAAAGCAATCCCCTAAACAAACTAATGTTGTTGAATCAGTTAAAGGTCCTTACTTTCCACCAGAGATGGAAGGGATGGATTTTTATGAGGATGAAAAATTTTCTACACTATGTAGTGGTGTAAAATCCATTCTCAAAGATTCTAAAGATTCTGAAGACCTTCAAAAAAATGGTGTTCAAATCCCTATAGGAGTCATAAGGGCAGTCTACATATCATTGATTACTCTTGATATGGCCCAACGTAAAATCTATAGGGACTTTGGTGAGGAAACAAAGGTAAAAATGGTCGATGCTTGTAGTGACACAAGTGATCTTCAGCCCATTGTGGTGAATGCTTGTTGTGACACGAGTGACCTTCAACCCATTGTGGCACATGCTTGTTGTGATACAGGCAACCTCATATCTTCTATGGTAGATATCAGTTGTAGCACAGGTGATCTCATTTCAGTAGCATATTTTTTTGGTGACACTAGTGACTTAAAAACTGAACCTTCTCAAAAAGAGCTCCATAATCTCATCAATAGCAACAAATGCAATATTGTTAAAAGCATTGATGAAGATGATAAAATTGGGTGTTTTGAAAAACACACCAAAGGATTTGGTTCCAAGATGATGAAGAAAATGGGATTCAATGGTGAGAGATTAGGTAAAAAGGAACAAGGCATTAAAACTCCAATAATGCTAAATGTCAAGGCAAAGAATGAAGGCCTTGGCTATACTGGACAAGCAAGTACCAGTAATATCATGTTTGTAAATCCTAAATCTCCTACATATCCTAAAAAACATTATTGTAGTCACTATGGAAAGGAAGGACATGTTGTAGCTAAGTGTTGGAGATTACATCCTTGTGATTCTTATGGATGTACGAATCACTCTTCTTCAAGATGTTGGTACAAAGTGAAAATGACCAACAAGGTTCATATTGATTATGGATGGACAAATATCACATAATGGACCATGATGAAAGAAATGTTGTATGGATTCTACCGAAAAGGTAAAACCTATGGTAGACCCCGAGGCAAATCCAATGACAGACCGAGTGGCAGTCCTAGAGATAATGACCTAGAGACAGACCTAAAGACAGACCCAAAGATAAATTTCTAGAGGCAGATTCATAGGTAGATCTCGATATAGACCCAAAGGTACAATTCCAGAGGTATGCTTAGAGCCAAATCCAGAGCCATGATCCAGAACTAGAGCCGAAGACAAAGCACGAGCCACCATTATTTCATTTCTCTTATTCTTCTTCATTGTATTGGGGTAGTTATATACTTTACCCAAATATTGTTGTATGGGGGGATAATAGTGTAGCTAGTAGTTATATTATTACCCAAATAATGTAATAAGGGGGGATGTTAGCATATATTAGTTTTTATTACATTATTCTTTAGATGATAGAATTTACTATGTTAGCATTATATTGTTATCATCATGTTGTTAGCATCTATATTGCTTCATATTGTTAGCTCATATTGGTTAGTGAGATCCGTTTCTCATGGGCTAAATGGGCCTACATTGTATTATTTAAATGATTCAATGCATATGATTATTGATTGGTTCCCTAACATAGACGAGGTTATGATGGAATGCTCCTTCATTGTCTAGAGCCCCAAGAAGCATCTTAGGAAATTTTGCAAGCTCATGAGGTTACATGTGGCGGTTACTTCAGTGGCATGGTCATCGTTAATTGTATTTTGAGAATGGATTACTATTGGCCCACTATGGAAAAATAATGTTGTGATTATGTCAAGAAATGCATAAAGTGTCAACATCATGCAAACCTCACTCACTTGCCATCACAAGCCTTGAAACCCATCCAAGAAGCATGGTCCTTCTCGAAATGGGGATTAGACTTGATTGGGAAGATATCTCCCCTATCTTCAGATTGACACATGTTCATCATAATGGCCATTGAGTATTTCACCAAATGGATCAAAGCAATCCCTTTAACATCAACAATTGGACCCAGGATTGCGGAGTTTATACTCCAAAATATCATAAGTCGATTTGGGTTCCTTCAAATATTATATCAGATAATGGACCATATTTCAAGAAAAAAAATGTATGTGCTTTAATGAAAAAATACCATATTTAGCACAAATTTTTAACGCCTTATTATCCACAAGCAAATGGGCAAGCAGAAGCCTCAAACAAAACAATAGTCTCCATATTGAGGAAAATAGTAGTAGATAATCATAGGGATTGGCATTTGTAGTTGCCTTTGGCACTATGGGAATATATAACTAGTGTACAGACACCCATTAGGGCAACACCATTTTCATCTGTATATGGCATTGAGGCCATCATGCCCCTAGAACAAGAAATCCCAACCTTGTGCATAACATTAAAGGACTTCATAGATAAGGACACATCATGGCAAGACCACCTGGATTAATTAATGGTTCTGGATGAACGACGGGTCAATGCATTAGAACATCTATGTGTTTATCAGAATCACCTTGCATGAGCATACAATAGTAAATTCCATTTGAGAGAATTCAAAGTTGGAGATCTAGTGCTCAAAGAAAATCAGCAAAACTCAAACTTACCACCACACTTGCGAGACAAATTTGTAGTAAATTGGATAGGCCCCTACATAATTTTAGAGAGAGTTGGACCTAGAGCATATCACCTTGTATCATTGGACAGTGTTGAAGAGCCTGAACCTCTCAATATCATTCATCTAAAGGCATTTCATACATAAAATAAAAAACATTCAAATATACATAAAATAAAAAAAATCAAATATGTCATAAAATAAAAAACATTCAAATATGTCATAAAATAAAAAAAAACATTCAAATATGTCATAAAATAAAAAAAACATTCAAATATGTCATAAAATAAAAAAACATTCAGATATGTCATAAAATCAAAAACATTCAAATATGTCACAAAATCAAGTCAAACTCATAAAAAAAGCTCCAAAGGCATCTTAAATCCCTTTGGTCAAGTCAATCAAATCACAAAAAAGCTCCAAGGGTATCCAATCCGCTTGGTCAAAATAAAAGTACAAAATATCCAAAGGCATTTTAAAGCCCTTTGGTCAAATCAAAATACAAAAATCTCCAAAGGTATTTTTAAGCCCTTTGGTCGAATAAAAAAAAAGACATTCGCATATTACATTCGCATAATTGCATATCCATCCATATCCATTGCATTCACTTATGTTATGATCACAATCTTACAAATGATACAACAGTTTGTATTTCAATCACATTATAAAATTTTTCCTCATCCATGCATCCATGTGTGTAATTGTGTTTCTCAACACAACCAAAATTTGTTGCTATATGAAATATGCAAAGGTTTCCTATTATTTCAACCATGTCTAGTGGTCTTATAAAATTTTGTAGAAAACCATTTTTATTAGTAGAAGAGCAAGGTCTAGTTGTAGTACCTTAGATATTCAAGATCCCATCACTAATTGAAACACTAAAATCCTAGTTGATACAAGGGAAATATGAAAACTACAAAGTGGTCTAGGTTACCAAAAGTGAAAAGGAACTTACTTGCTTATACCTCTGTGCAACTGGTTTAAAGGTGCTGAGAATTGGCAAAAGGACAACTTCTACCCTATCCATAAATGAGTGATTAACATCACTACATACATTCCTTGCTTTCATAAAAACAAGAAAAAGCCCGAAACAAAGCCAAATTCAAATCTCAAAGTCAAAAATTCAAATTCTTCAAAAGTCAAACATCAACACCCAAAGTCATAGTTCAAAATATTAAAAAAATTGGTCAAAATAAATAGTGATTATCATCACTACAATATTCCCTTGCTCAAGAGAAAATTAAAAAATCAGTCAAAATAAACAGTGATTTTCATCACTAAGTATGAGCAAGTATCCCAAATGAATGAAGAAAAAAAGGTAATAGAACTTGAATCCCTGGAATTCGTAGCATTGCACAAAACTGGAAGGAGAAATCCTTACGCATGACAATATGTCTATCACAAAAGCTTCTGGCACTTGTATAGACCAATATTTGAATGTGGATGAGCTAGCTTAGGTAGCTCAAAATTGCCTAGTGGTATAGTCCAACTAAGTCCAATATAAGGACGAGATAAAACACTTGAGAATCCTTGATTTTAGCAATGGGCTGAAATAATCCTACCTGACATCAGAGGAAATGCTTGAGTTCTATCAAAATATATTCATTTGCACACAGAGAAAATGAATATCTGGGTACAGAGTGATAGACTTGCTTTACAAAAATCTTGTATGACCAGTACATAATTGTTGATAAGGTAACTAGAGTGTTTGAAGTCTCAAGAAAAACCCTCAAATACATTTCTACCATAGCAACAATTTGTATCATCAATCACATAATCAACTTTGTTTATAAGATTCTATAAATTAGGGGGTATTAATAAAATAATATTAAAATAGATACCGAATATATGTCAAAAATGACGTCTAAGCGGCCATTACCTATTTTACATATCTTAAATTACAAAAGCTTATTCAGAAAATGCATACATTCCACACCATTACATTTCACATATGGAGGATAATTAATTCTTATGAGTAGAATGATTATTAAATATTCATGGTAGTTATACTTTTTGCGGTATCACCCATTAAATTGTCAAAATCATGGCATAAACATCCATTATGTTTTAAGTAATTGAAACATACAAGTTCATTCATGTTAAAATAAAATTAAACATGCATTTAACAAAAATATTTCATTCATAAATACGTAGGTCATGAATCATCCATTTACATCAAAGATCAAATCATTTGCATTTCATTCATAAATACGTAGTTCATAAATCATCCATTTACATCAAATATCAAATCATTTGCATTTCATTCATAAATACGTAGTTCATAAATCATCCATTCACATCAAAGATCAAATCATTTGCATTCATCAATACATAGGTCATAAACCATTCACCCATACAAAGGATCACAAATCCATCATCAAATCAACTTGAAATACATCACGTAATATCACAATAATTAAATCATGAAAGCATCTATCATCTAACACATACATAAGAATCCATATAAAATCCACGTCATCATAAATAACATCTATAATCTAACACATACATAAGCATCCATATCAAATACATGTCATCATAAATATCATCTATTATCTAACACATACATATATCAATTCATCATAATACCATCATCCATCGCATCATAAAACAAAATAAAACAAAAACATAAGCAATAAATGATACACATAGTGAGTCATAAAACAAATATATCATATAAATGTGTGTATCAGGTCCATAAAAGGTACAAAAATACCCATAGGCTATAGTCAGGTAGGTCAATCCAACCTCAAAAATGAATCAACAAAGCTCCATAAATCAAATACAGGGGCTGAGCCCTTGACATCACATCCCCCAATGCCACATCTCCCTTGTGGTGATGTCATGAGTAGAATGGTGAGAACTTGATGGTCTCTATGTCTGAGTTTAGGTCCTCTAGCTAGGATGGGAAGAAGAATACCTTGAGGTGGATCACTCGTTGAACTGTGAACCACCTACGCCTAGTGCCTCATTAGGGATAATCCCATGCCTCCTAAGATGCATCTAGAGAATGGTAATGTGACCAACATGAACTTGAATTCACTCCTCATACTCATACAACTACTACAGGTGTAGGACCTCTACCCCTGGATCTATCTTTGGATCTCCCTGTAGTGTAGAAGGAGGAACAAAAAATTACAGATAGTACCACCCCCGATAGTAGCTAGTAAACCATCAATGCCTACACCAAAGAATGATCAGAAGCTAAAGGCACCTATGGTTGAGAAAAACAAGCTCAAGGAAACACTAACCATAGCTATTGAAGAGAGTCCAATTCCCATGGAGGAAGAATATCACCAAGACCAAATCAAAGATGATGACTACCATCCTGCTTCTCCAGTGTCATCCATGGGGTCATCCACCTCACATACAACTATAAACTTGGCAAGCACAAGGATAGGAGAGTATCTTGTGTAGAACATAACTTTTACACCTATCACAAAATCTGCACAAATATGGGATGGACAAAATATCTGAGAGGAAACAGTAGAAACCTTTGCGAGATATCTGTGAATCAAAACAACTAAGATAAGGTTAGATAAGCATGAGTCCTCTATGACTGCACAAGTTAACCACATGTGATGGTTAGAGAATGCATTGCACAAATAACGAGAGCTTATGGATGCTCTTGAACAAGATAAACAGAGAGAATGGTTGTTACGCCAACATGAGCAATGTTTGAGAGAGCAAGCTAAGCTTCTAGCTCACAACAACCAAAAAAAAAGTGGAGGTGATCATCAAAGAGATCAATGCACTCCTCTCTTGGATGTGGTATAACTCATCATAGCACTAAGATAATAGAAACCTACCCCATGCATAGATTATAGGCTCCTAACTATCCAACAGGTCCTAAACCATCACCAAGAGGTTCCACAGGAACCTCAAACCTAAGCAATATAGAATCAAGACATTGCTAATGGCCATCAGCAATACCGCATGCCTCATAAAGAAGATACCCTTATCGTACCAATGCAAGATGGAAACTCCCCTAGACTTGGTGTCCTTGAGAGCCTCTGTAGAGCGTCCTCTAAACACCTAAGCAAAAACAACAACCTGATCATTAGTTGTCGAAGAGACAATGACCAATCCATCAAAGGGGATCTGAAAGATCTTGTACACATCTTTTGACGTGATGCTCATCTCACCAGTAGGAAAGTAGAAGGTATTGATCTGAGGGTCCCATCGATGGACCAAAGTTGTAAGGTAAGCATGATATACCATAATGGTGGGCAGTCTAGTGATGTATTGTAGCCCATGGGCTTTGAGCCAAGCCCAATAATCGTCATCCAAGAGGGGCATAAGTGTATTCATGAGCTTCGGGTCCTGAGCTCGAGTAGTAAGAATCTAAGAAAAATAAAATAAATCATAAATACAATGCATCTAAGGCATAACACACAATAAACATGAAAACGATGCAAATAATGATGGGCTATCCTAATTATAGGCAAAGAACAACGTTGCATCTTCTCAAACAAGTCAAAACTTCAAAAAATCAATAAATCAACCTAGAAAATTAAAAAAAAAATCAATAATTTCACTAAGGGTTCTTGGTCGTTGTCGCCTATAGTGGCTAGAAATTGATCACTGAAGTTGATAGTGGC
Organism: Wollemia nobilis; assembly: GCA_028583015.1. Taxonomy (NCBI): domain Eukaryota; kingdom Viridiplantae; phylum Streptophyta; class Pinopsida; order Araucariales; family Araucariaceae; genus Wollemia; species Wollemia nobilis. The sequence goes on from JAQPPZ010017060.1 coordinate 4,110,815, forward strand.
TAAGCCCCAACGATCAAATTTTTTGATTGTTGGGATTCAAACCAGCTACAGCTAGCGATAGTGGCCAAGTTGCAGGCCTTTGTGGCCATTATGATCGAGAGTGACCAATGGGTGACAAGGCATACATGTCAATCCTAGGCCATAAAATACCAAAAAAAATATAACAAAAGCAAAAAAAAACAAAATGGGGACAAGCTCACTACATAAAAACCTAAACTAAGCTTAGCTACAGGTTTTGATTCGTTACCAACAAGCTTAATGAGTTTCAATTAATGATTTCTTAATGTGGTTCAGTTTTACCAAAAAATAAAAATAAACAAGCAGGGTTAAAGGTCGAGGGAGTACTCGAGAAGCTTTAGCTCCTCCACCCAAATATGGTTCACCCCATGCAGCCATGATCTTCCAAGTCGTAGAAATGCTCCAAACTGTAAAAGTTACTTTCACCTCATAGCCCAAGAAAGAAAATTGACAACTGGCAAAGTGAAAGGAAAAAACCTTAGGATTTAATTTTATATTGCCTTGGTCATTGCTGATGTCAGCGACCCACATCATTTCGTCACTCAGAATGAGAGCGGCCAGGGTCAGGCTTTTGGTGGCCGCTAGACCTGATAATGATTGAGATCCTAGACAAAAACAACTGCAACAGCTCCATGAGAAGCAACAAAAACATTCAGATAATCACATTCTGAAGACTTCTAGTCATCATAATGACCAAAATAACATAAAAATCACATAAAAAAATTCTCGAGTCAGCCTCGTATCGAATCACTTTATCAACTTAGCGATTGTAGTGACTTGCACTCCATGTAATTTGGTAAGACGAGTAAGTCACTATAAGACTACTTGGGGTAAAAATATTCATTTTGGAATCACGATGTATCACTTCAAACCTAAAAAAGATCAAGATGGTCGAACTACTCCATGGGTGTGATAGGATCATCCTCATTCCCTTGTGATATCAAAAACACTAAGCCAAAGTGATACAATATGAGCATAAACAGAATCACTCATCCTAACTCCCTAAGAAGGCTATTGATGGCTAGACCACTCCTCGGGATAGGGATGGATGATTATCATAAACAATTGGAATCACTTGGATGGGGGTTTGCCCATTGTAGGAACAAATGCTAGAAAGGAATAAGATTAAGTCATATTGGTCAAGCAAATTGCCGCTTCATTAATTTTTATTTCTTCACCAATTCGTGGGGTGAAGAGGTAGTTCAAATTTTCAAAATAATCATAATCAAATTCAATAAAATATCACTCAATCATAAACAAATCGTGTTCATCCTATGAATCATTGCATACAACAATCACATAATTTCCCTTATTTTTTGGAAATGTAAGCAGACATGACATTTTCAATTGAAGCTCTCCTACTGGTCGAAACTATTGTAGCAGTTGAAGCTACCTGATTGAGTTTGAGGAATGAGTGTAATTTAACATGTCCAAGCCACTGAGCTAAGTCCTTTGAATGTTGAGGCAATTTTTCAAGGGATGCACACCATATTGCATGATTGGGCCATCTAGCGTTGATCAAACCACTGATCACCATACATCCTACAAACATATCAGTCTACATTTTTGCTCGACGTTGTGTTTTCCACATAGCACATTGTGAAAAGAGGCATTTGTAGATACCTAAACTGTGTTATGTTTAGAGGAGATACTCACATAGACACATTCATAAGATCATATGACATAGTCTTAGACTTTCAAAGCATCAAAAGTGATCCTCACCACTCATATAGGGCATTTTAAGCCCATCCAAGCCTAGCCGCTCAAAGCTAGAGCAGCTAGACCTTAGCTGCTCAAGCTTAGAGTGGCTAGATCTTAGCCACTGTAAACAACAACAACTAGATCTTAGCTACTACAGACGACAGTGGCTAAGCCATAAAAAGCATTTTACCGATAAATATGCTCAATAACAGGTGGAAGTGGTAGTTTGCATGTATTAAAGGTGAGCGATAGTAACTTTGCATTCCATTTCATAGCCAGTTCACATAGGAGACTTGAGTTTGCATTTAGAATTTAGTAAATTGGCCTCCAAACATAGAAAAGACAAAAATCTTCTCATACTAACTTTCACTACGCATGAGGGATTCAGTCCTAGGGCTTGGGCATAGACCTAGGGTTTCACACACTTTAAAAGGTGCAAACCTGAGAGCACCAAAAAAGATAATTTTGATCCTAAATTTATTAGAACAGGTCATTAAGGAGAGCTTTCGTGACTTATAGAGCTTCCATTGGAGATCACATTTATGTAAAATCCATGACAAATTGGAGAGCAAAGCAACCACCATTTCAAAAATTTGATGCAAGCTTTGATCCATAGCTTTGGGGTAAGGAGAACAAAATTCACCTTAGCGGTCGTTGTCTTGGACAGTGGCCCGCAAGCCTAGCTTAGGGTTTTATACATTAGTTTCATTATTATGTTTAGCATATCATTAGCATATCATCAATTCATTCATTCAACTTCATAGCATAGGTTTAATTCATACTTGCTTTCATTTTGATATATTCATTACTAACAACCTCATCCAGGGAGGCATTCTCAGACATCTAAGCGTGTGTTGTTGTTTCATTGCTTACAGAGCCATAGGTTTATCGGATGGAATCTGCAACATACGAGAGCAAAAGGGATCCCTCTAGGGAACATACCTGGAGAAGGATGCATCTATAAGACCTCATACATTTTCATGTGCAGAACCGAGGAGCTTGTGATAGTGTACCACCCCTTTGCGAGGGGACATTCTTACCCACTTGTAACCTCATTGTATCAAAATGGGTATCCCTAAGAGTAACCAACTTGTAACTAGGTTTCAATACAAATAAAGGGATATATCTTTGTTACTTCCATGTTACATGCTTTTTCATGGTCTTTCACTTATTTTTTTGGGTTTAAACACATTTTCAAGTAGTGTAAGAGCAGTGCGTGCACCCTGGGGTCACTACAGATGCATTTATGACTATACTTTTTGGGGTAGTGTTTGAGTTGTTGGTGTGATATACTATTAAGTGACACCTACCATGGGCATTGGTGGGGATGATAGCATACATGTGATACTAGTAGGTGTGGTTTGCATGGGGTCCCTATATGCTAGACCACTTGTATAGAATATTATACAATATCATGTACAAGCAATAGATAGGGATAGACTTTGCTAATTTTCCCCATGTGTGGTGTTGGAAGCACATAGCCATCCAAAGACTACATGCACTACCGGGTCTACCGCCCAACCTAGAGCATCCGATATTATACATGTGGGACCAAAAATTTGAGCATGTATCAAGATCATATGTTGGTATCCTTCCACTATGGAGGTGGGTGATAGATGAGCTATGATAGCATAGGATAATTTGGTGATCATGGTGTTAGCACCCAAAGTGGGTTGAGGATGTGGAGGAGCTAGATTGGGTTTGGAGGATCTAGTGGGTCTCTATAAAGAGGGGTGACTTGGAGCTCTATCAAATTGATCGAGTCCAATGATAGTTCAAAATCCTAAAGGAGGTGCCAAATCTAGGTAACTACTAGTTTAGACCTCTATGGATGGACCCATTAGGGGTCAAAGAGGAGCTTGATGTGGGGAGGTTCATGGAGGAGGACCTAGATGAACCTCTCTATGTCAACCTAGGAGTGGATGATGTTGGGGTATCCTTTGGGTATAGGATATGGCTAAGGAATATTACACCCCCAAGGATCTCCCCATTATTACCATTGAAAATGCACCAAATCATGAACCATTAGATGTATTTGGTATTGTGAGAGGGTATCCAATGCACTACTAACAAGCATAGGTGCGTGTTCTAATGGAGATGTTGATAGTAGTCAAGACTACCATAACTATATCAGGTATAAGGGGAAATGAGACAATAAGAGGTACCCAAGTAGGCCAAACCAACAATTATGAAGGCCAAACCAAGTAGGATAGCAAGAGATACCCCCACAATGACAACAATAGAACCTAGCAAGATCATGGATCAAGATGACCTAACGAAGGAGGAAGAGGTGTTGTAGGCCAAAATAGCAACCATGTAGAGGAATATGGACCTACTTTGAGAGGATAGGTCCAAGAGGCTAGAGGATATGTAGGGAGCCTTAAACATTGCACTCTTAGAGTAGGATCAAGCTCTTACTATGTAAGACATGATAGCAACAAAGAGATATGACAAGGATGAGGTAGAGCACCTCAAGAGGGATATCGGTTGGCTAGAGCAAGAGCATCAACAAGCCTAGGATGAGGGGATGGTTGTTATCACTAGTAGAAAACAAGACTAGAGGATCCATCTACTATAGGAGGATCTATAAAGAGCAGGAGATATATTGGAGGCATCTATATGGAGGAAGCCCTTCTACCATATGCTATAATTCCAAGTGATTCTAGCAGAGCAAAGGGTATCTTCGATATCCTCCTTGTAGACAAAAAATGACAAGCTAGAAAAATTAAAAAATGGTTAAGTATGGAGAAAATGGCCCAAAAATATGAACAAAGGCAGGTTAAAGTTGCCTATAAAATAAAATATTATGACCACACGACACTAGTCTACTCAAAACCATGTTCATCATGGTCAAAAAGAGGTTTGATTTGCATAGGGATCATGACTATGAGAGTTTCTTGAAACCACAATCAAGTGATAATGAAGGAGTGTCTAGTCAAGCAGACGTCTCCAAACCATGGTCAGCATAGTCAACATTCATCAAAGGCAAAAGATAGCCATGGACTTGAATAGGCCCAAAATCACAATTAATATAGTGAGGATATGGTCAGTGTTGAAAGGAGATCGTAACCTAAAGCATTCTCAAATCCATGGCCAGTGCAATCAAACTGGAACTATTCCAAACTTAAGTTATGACCATGTGAAGTAGATGTCTCCAAACCACAGTCAGTGTAGTAAACATTCATTTAGGGAAAAATATAACCATGGCCTTGAGCAGGCTTGGAATCATGATCAATATAGCAAGGATTTGGCTAGTGTTGAAAGGAGATCATGACTTGGAGCATTATCAAATTTGTGGTTAATGTGATCAAACTTGCATTTTTCTAAACTTAAGTCATGGCCATGAGTTACCTCTATTCCATAGTCAACATGGTCAAACTTGAAGTTTTTGAGTTTTGGATCATGATCATGAGCCACCCCTTAGAAGCTAGTGATAGAAGGTGAATATCTCAAGACCATGATCAGTGTAGTCAAATGGCTCATGAGTAAAAAAGTTATCACAGACATGATTAAGATCTATTCCATGGTGTAAGAGGGCAACATGAGCTAAATTTAAATTTGTATTGTGGCCATGAGCAAGAGCGCTTGAAGATGAGAAGTATCAAAACCATGGTCAATCCAATTAAAGGAGCATCTAGCCAAAAAGTAATCATGGTCGTGAGCAACCTATTTATCATTATGAAAGAAGTAGGCATAAGCCAAACTTGATTTTTGATCATGATTGTGAGCTAATCGCTTGAAATCTAGAGTTCGTAAAACTATCATCAACACAGGCAAACAAGGAAGTTTCTTTTAAGAGAGTCATAGCCACAAGCTATCTATTTACTACAGTCAAAGTAATCAACACAATGCTTTCATAAAAATGAGCCATGACATGGAGCATTCTTGGAGCCACGATCATCTTGGTCAACATAGAAAAAATCCAAAATATTCATTGCGGCCACTAGCCAAATCTCCCCAAATGAGCGATTGAAGGCTGATGCCTGAAGCCATGGTCAAAATGGTCAAATATGCTCAAATTTTAAAATAGGGCATGATTTTGAGATGATATGAAAATAAAACATGAAATTTCACGATTGTGATCAAAATGGTTGTAAGTGTTGGAAGCAAAAGGACAAGCACGATTTTAAGAAAGTTAATGAGGTTTGACCAAGGCAAGTGCCAATTTGCATTTTAAAGGCAATAATGAGACTTAATCACATTTTTCAAATATAGATCAATGGATGGGATTAAAACTCCTCAAAGAATACTAATAAAATACATTTTTCATCATGGTATCATGATAGATATAGGAGGGAATATGAACTTGAATCCATTTTTTAGATCTGCTAGTGGGAGATGAAACATCAAACTAGGAAGGTGAAGTACCATTATCTAGGTGCTTCTAGAATAATCTGAATAACTAGATGCCATTGGAAGATCTATAATGATGAAGGACTACAATAATAGAGAACAACCTAGATCTTCTTCAAGAATTTGTATAGCGAAAAGCCATGAAGGTTGAGTAAGTTGCAAGAACCAATTGCAGTAAGAATCCATAGATTGATAGAGTAAGAGAAATTTATTTTTTTATGATCAAATAAGAGGTTTCCACATTGGTATTCTACCATCTTGGACTTCTACCATCCTTGTAATTCTAATTTTTAAATGTTCATTGACCAAATCTATAAATAGATTTCATACCCTCATTTTATAGGGTCAACTCTGAAGTGTTTGCTTGCACTGATGTGTAATATCTTCTGTAAATCAATAAAGGAGAATTAATTGGAATTTTTGCCTCATATTTACGTATCTTCCCTATTTTTTTGGTAACAAATCTATGAAGTTATTTTTGTTAATGTTGCTAGGTTAGTCTATTCTATTGATATTGGATTGCTAACTTAAGGTAATTGGAATGATTTATATTCAAATGTATGCTTTGATAATTTATTTCTATTAGTCAAGTTATTGGTCTATTCTACTAATATTGGATTGCTAATACCCTATATGTTTGGAATTATTCTTAAGTATGCAACTGTTATTAACTTTGAGGATGGAAAATTATGAATGTTGTTAGTTTCATTTGATTTCTCTATACTTGATATGTAGGAGGTTTTTAGTAGAAGAGTATGCTATTAGATTTATCCATCCACCTATCATTTGTATTTCTATTAAACCCTCTCATTTCTATACGTATCCTTTTACCATTTCAATTGAGATTAAAGAGTCAACATTTAGCAAGTTGACAAGGAACTAGCCTACTATAGAGGTTGGGTTGAAATAGTTTTGAATCATCCAATGTTGGGATTAGGTTAGAACTAGTAGGTGCTCACATTTAAAAATCTTAATAGATAATAGTTACAGTACACTCAGTGTCAATTTGAGCCACAAAAATTTATAGCACACCCGATGGGACCATTCACAAGGTATCATTCCCCATTGAGTAAAAATTAGTCCCATTGACAAATTTTACTAGAGGAATCAAGGTTTAGTGAATTGCCTTGATATTTTTGAGAATAGAAATTAAATTCACTTGGTGACTTTGTAAGTAAAAGAACTTGGAAATCCTTATTTGCATCATATATTTCATGATTACTAGGTCATCTGCTAGAAATAATCAAGAACTAATACCTTTTTTGGAGCTATTTTAAGAAAAAATTAGAAATACAAAAATGCTTCTCTTGATTCCACCTTTGAGAATATTGAATCTCCATCATATTTTTCAGCATCCCTTGAAACATACCTCCTAAATAATCCAGTCACCATGGTCCAAAATCAAGATCCTAATCAATAAAGTTATCCCAACTAGGATACTTTAGGCCCTTTAGGACTCCCTCACATGAATGACATTCCTCAAGTTGCATTGAAGGCCACACCCACATATGATGGTTCTGGTAAAACTCCTTATGAATATTATCAAGATATTTTATCCTTAGCAACCATCCATAATATAAGAAATGAGGATGTTATTGTAAGACTTTTAGCCCTATATTTTAGAGGTAAAGTCCTTCATTGGTTTAGAACCTTAGATGATAATATCATCCATTATTGGGATGATTTAGTAGGTCCTTTTGTGGAATAATTCAATGAATCAATAGACCCCTTTTCACCTTTTCACTTCTAATTAAATTTACTATTATGCAAAGTCATCCACAAGAATTAGTCATTGGTTTCAACTTAAGGTTCAGTAGAACCTAGAAAAGGATTCCCCTAAGGTTAGACTAGTTGCTCCTCTTGCATATATGTATTTATTAGAGCCCTAGGTCTTGAACTAGGTTTTCAAACTCAAAATTCAAGTATAATCACCTTCCCACAAGTTTATCAAGTGGTTATTCATGTAGAAAATATTTTTATTTTAATAGGTAGGCTGCCTCCCAGACTTGTCATACCTTACTACCCTAAATTTGCTTAGTACCCTCCTCAATAAAAGGTATCAACATCTTCCTTTATGGATCTACATCCATTATCATCCATGCCTCCCTCAATAGCTCCAATTCCTCCCCTAAAACATCTTCAACTTTAACCCCTTTTCCTCCTCTCCCAGTCCAAGAGCCTCAAGAATCATCTCTATTACTTTATATTCAAAGCACCTTGAAAATAATCAACAACAAGGTAAATACGATGGAAAAAGGAAAATAGAGAGATTTCAGCAAAGAAGGTTCCCATACATAAACAAGGATCAAAGGCCTACTACAAGTAGTAACATAGGACTTAATATTATTGCTAATCATGAAGAATAGGATTTAATCCTTGAAACTAGTAGGTATGCTTGGTGTCTAGTTTGCAATGACCTCCATAGCCTAGATACCTATGTTATGTATCAATAACATGTACAACAAGCTATGGAAAATATAGAGAGAACCCAAAATGGGAGAGTGAATATGTTGTGGCAACCTAAAAAAATTATGGTTGGACGAGATCCTTTATAAGAAGAATCTATATCTATGCTTACAAGATCAAGAAATATTTCATTACAAGTTGATCCACAAAAAATAGGTCAATTTCAAGTCCCTTATCAAAATAAAAGGGAACAACCTATATTAACTAATGAGAAGATTGCAGTTCCACAAGAAAATGAAAAGAGTGATCCAACCCCCAATGAAAAAGGAAAAGATAAGTACATCCCAAAGTAGTCTAATAAAGAAAATATGAAGGAACATATAGGGGCAAAAGAAGAAGCCAAAGATAAATTAAAGTTTCCTTTTATCACAAAAAAACAAATAATTGAGGCAACTCAACAATACAAAAGAAAATTTGGTGAGTTAAAAAATAAATATGAAGCTAATGCCTTAAGAAAATATTATTTCAATATTGTAGAAGAATTGAAGAAAACTCCTTCTAAAGCAAGTCTATATGACACACTCTTCATCCTTGGTCAAATAGACTTATTAAAGGCTTCTCTAAATAGGAATGCTCAAGAAAAAGAGACATCCACTGTATACAACTTAGCACATGGACAAGAAGAAATTAATCCAAATAAATTAAATATTAAACCTTATCCCCTTTATATTTCTTTAAGGATGGGAGAACAAAGTGGGATCAAGAGATGAAGCACATTAAGTGCTTTAACGATCAACAAATCTAAAGGATGAAGGAGAATGAAAGGATGAATTATGAGTTGATATTTGGAGTGTTAAGGCTAAATAAGCATGAAAGGCTAAGTTGGTTGAAGGAGCATGGAAGGTTGGATTGGCTGAAGGAGCTACAAAAAAATACTAGGATGTTGGGTGGAAGGTTGGGATGGTTAAAGGAGCATGGAATGCTGATAAGGCTAAATGAGTGTGGAAGTTTGGGCTAGCTAAAGGAGCTACAATAGAATATTGGGATGCTGATTGGAAGACTAGGAATTTTGCAGGAGTGTGGAAGGCTTCTTAGAATAAAGGAGAATGGAAGGTTGGATAGGTGGAAGGCTTATTTGAGATTATATCAGTTGAGGGAACCACAATAGTAGGTTGGGTTGTTGAGTGTAGTGCAACAATAGATCAGGTTATTGGGTGGAAGGCTGGATCAAATAAAACCCCCTATTTTTATCTTTGGTGTGCATGTGGGTTTGGAAACCATAGGTATTGGGGTGGTATTTTCCCCCTCTTTACAAAAACAATGTACAAAGGATTAGGGATTTTTTTTGAAAAAACATCTCATGTTTTAGGAGCCATATATTCATGAAAAGTTATCTGATTTAGTATATTCTTAGACCAACTTGTGCAGAATTTGAATAGCTTTAAAATGAGTGGTCATGTGCAAGAAACTAAGAAATATTGAGGGAAATTTGATCATATGAAGTCAACCATTCAAAACAAGGGCAGTGATAATTTTCAAGTCATGAAAAATAAAATTGTAGATATTTTTTAGCTAGGGTTTAAATGATAGGAAGAGCAATGAAGGGCTAGGACTTAATTGAAGAAGGAAACTAGCAATCTAGATTTGGTAAAGTGGACTATGATAGTGAGATATGTTAGAAATATTACTCTACTAAGATGCAAGGCATAAATAGTAGAGGTGAATTTTTGGCATTGTGAAGGTTGCTATAGAAAAGTGTCAAGGAAGATGCTAAATTCTAGAATAATTGTATTCATACAGAAAATTGAAAAGATCCCAAAAATCAAAATCAAGAATTCAAATATTTTATGTAAAATTATGTAGATTTCTAGCTATAACATCTCAATTGAGATGATAAGTATATTTATTTATAAACTATCAAGCTATAAAGAAGAGATTTGTAATTTGTCAATGGTGGGGGACCTGAGTACAACATATTATCATTTAACAAAAACAATAATTCTTTAAGGATGGAAGGATGGATTATTCACAACTGTATGATAGATTTAGGAGCTTCAACTACAGTTATGCCAAAAGTAGTTTGTGAAGAAATGGGTATGGAATACACTTGTTCATGTCTAGGAGTCTTATAGTTAGATGGGACACCAGTAAAAACCATTGGGGTAGTCAAATATGTTCTTATGAAGTTGCATAGAGCCCCAGAGGTAACTATAGTCCAAGAAATAGTTGTAGTGGATCTAGAGCCCTATTTTGGCCTATGCCTTTCAAGATAATTCACTACCAAATTAGGAGGATATATGTATTTGGATTACTCTTGTATGATGATTCCCCACAAAGGCAAGAGAATAAAGATAGTTCCAGAGAAGCCAATAGCCTACCACATTGAAAATATTGAAGATGATATGTATAATAACTCTATGTTTGGAAGAACCAAAGTTGGTAGAAATACTAGAAGATATAGAAATAGAGGATGATCTACCATTTGGGGATAATTATAATTTATTTGAAACTAGAATGGGTACATACAATATTACTTCTAAAAAAGAGAAAAGAACTCCTGCCATATCCAATCAAGCCCTCAAGGAATCTAAAATTTGGACCATGCACTTTGATGGAGCAAGGTGCAAAAATGGGGTTGGAGCTAGAGTAGTTTTGAAATCCCCCTCAAAAGGTGTTAAGAGCTTTTCTTACAGGCTAACTTGGTCTTGCATAAAAAATATTGTAGAGTATGAGGTCTTATGTCTAGGTTTGATGTAGGCTGAGAAAATGGGTATAAAATTGTTGGATATTTATGGTGACTCAAAGTTAGTAGTGAATCAAGGTTACTGAAAAATATAATAGCAAACATCACTACTTGAAAACATATAGGAATAGAGTATGGGATTTAATGGAATCCTTTGATGCCTTAAACATACATGTTATTCCTAGATAACATAATATATTAGTATATGCCCTAGCTATCAAAGGTTCTAATTATACTCCATATTCAGACCTTAGGTCAACTAAGAATAAAATAATCAAGTTGGCCTTCAAGCCCTCAGTACCATATAGGAAGATATTTTTCCAAGTATTTGAAAATGATGATTATATTATTGATTTCTTAATAAGAGAAGCTAGTTGTTTTAACCTACAAGAAGAGATACCTTAGGAAATTGAACAACAAGATATTATACAATTGAAGAACAATCATATACCTAAGGGTTTGATTACATTAGAAAGTCTCTTTGACAATGAAGATGGAAAGAAATCAAAAACTATGAAAATAGATGATAAAGTTTATAGAGAAGTTGAAATTGAAAGTGGAAAGAACCTCAAGATTGGTATCCAATGCACTCTAGAGGAAATTGAAGAGTTCAAAGCTTTGTGTGTTCAATATCAAGATATTATAGCTTGGACTTATGAAGACTTAAAAGTCTATGACAAAAACATAATCCAACATACTATTGAGTTAGTTCTTGAGGCTAAACCATTCAGACAAAAATAGAGACCAGTGAATCCTAATATTGAGTCAATCATGAGATAAGAATTGCTTAAGCTATTAAAGGTAAATATTATTTATCCTGTTAAGCATTCTACATGGGTTTCCAATCTAGTTCTAGTGAGAAAGAAGAATGGTGACATTCACTTATGTGTAGATTTTAGAAATTTAAATGCAACATCTCTCAAGGATCATTACCCTTTGCCTTAGATAGATCAGATTTTGCAGATTGTTGTAGGGGTTGAAAGGTTTTCTCTGTTAGATGGTTTCTCTAGTTATAATCAAATTTGGGTAAAATATGATGATTAGTATAAGACAAATTTCACTACAAAGTGGGGCACTTTTGCTTACCAGAGGATGCCATTTGGTTTATCCAATGCAAGAGCTACTTTCCAAAGAGCTATGGATTATGCCTTTGGAGAATTGATAAATAAAATTATTCTTATATATTTGGATGACATGATTATGTTTTCTCATGAAAAATAGGAACACCTAAAGCATTTGGAATAGGTATTTTAGAAGTGTAGAGAATTTGGTATATCTCTTAATCCCAAGAAGTCAATATTAGTTCATGAAGGAAAGTTATTAGGGCATGTGGTGTCCAAACAAGGAATGTCAATAGATCCAGATAGAGTGAAATCTATATTATCTCTCCCTCTTCCTATGAATAAAAAGGCTTTATAGTCCTTTTTTGGATAGATCAACTTTGTAAGAAAGTTCATATCTGATTTTACCCAAATTGTAAAGCCTATTTCTGAGCTCCTTAAGAAGAATGTTGAATTCAAATGGACTGAGAAAATAAAATAAGCTTTTGAGCTAATTAAGTAGGCTATTGCTACTACCCCAGTGCTGGTAAATCTAAATTTTAATAAATATTTTATCCTATATGCCTATGGTGCTGATGAAAGCTATGTTGTAGTGTTGACACAAAAGGATGATGCAGGTGATGAACACCCTATATTCTTTTGGAGTCAGACTCTCCATGAATACTATATAAAGTACAATTTTATTGAGAGGTAGGTATTTGTAGTTATGAAGTCACTCAAAAATTTTAGACAATACCTGGCTTAGAGTAGAACTATGGTATATGTAGTGCACCCAGATGTTAGAAACTTCATCCTACAGGGAGAGCTAGGTGACAAGAGAGTAGGTTGGATTACTAAAATTTAGGAATATGATATGGAGATCCATCCTACAAATTTGGTAAGAGGAAGATAATTGTGTCAAGAGCTAGCAATGAAGCCAAATAAGGATCACATGGTAGCTTATCAATCATTATAATTAGACCAAAAGGAGGATAGTCTTTTAGAGAATGCAAATTGGGTAGATTAGCTCACAAACTACTTCCAAACAGGGGTATGCCCTCAAAATGCTTCACAAAGAAGAAGATATAGGTTGTAATATTTGAAATATGTTCTTCTACCTAAAGGAATATACAAAAATAACCTTGATGGAGTTCTTCTAAGATGTGTTAAAGATGATAAAAAACAAAATATCCTAGATGAATTTCATGAAGGGCTATCAGGAGGCCATTACTCAGGTAGAAAAACTATAATAAAAATACTAAGAGTAGGCTATTATTGGCCTACTATTTTTGTTGACACCTTTAGAATAGCAAGATCTTGTGATAAGTGTTAGAGATATATGGGAAGAAACATAAATGCATCATTGCCACTCAGGCCAATTCAGGTTGAGCAACCTTTCCAATAGTGGGGGCTAGACTTCATTGGAATGATAAATCCCAATTATTTAGTAGGTCATAAGTATATCTTAACTGCTATAAATTACTTCACTAGATGGATTGAAGCAATACCCACTAAGAAGGTTGATCAAGAAGTTGTTATTGAATTTGTTGAAAGCCTCATTACAAGGTTTGGCATACCTGATGCTTTAGTGAGTGATAATGGCCCTTCTTTCATTAGAGCAAAATACATTGAATTTGCTAGTAGATATGGTATTTACCTAAATAATTCCTCAAATTATTATCCTCAAGGGAATGGTTTAGCAGAATCTACTAACAAGAATTTGCTTAGGATTTTGAAGAGAGCATTGAAGGAGAACAAAAGAAGTTGGCATCTATTGATAAATCAGGCATTATGGGTAGATAAAATCACCATGAAGAAATCAATCAATACATCTGCCTATGCATTGGTGTATGGAAAAGAGGCCATCCTTCCAACATATTGAAATTCTAGCTCTGAAGTTGGCTGGCCAAGATTATTTTGTAGATGAAAATCCAATAGAAGCAAGGCTAATGTAGCTATTGTAGTTGGAGGAGAAAAGAGATAAAGCCTATGAGCAATTTTAGAAGCATTTAATAGATACTAAGGGGTGGTTTGATAAGAAGACCACATTCAAAAAGTTCAAGGTTGGAGACCTAGTCCTAAGATGGAATGAAGATAAGGCCAAACTAGACAATCATCAAAATTTTGATACATTCTAGGAAGGTCCTTTCACCATCATTGTAGTAAAGCAAAATAATGCATTTCAACTACAATATTAGGAGGGGAGAGTGTATTCAATCCCGGTTAATGGATACCATCTCAAGCTTTATTTTAAGTAGTTTATTTTCCTTGTATCATATGTACATTTTTCATGTAAATATTCTTGATGTTGATTTTCCTTGTATCATATGTACCATATGAAGAGAAAATAAGAGCATGGAAGTCATATCCATGAGCTAGATCCAAAATCATATTCAAAATATAGGTCAAATATCCTCGAACGATGTAGCACTATGACTACACAACATGAGTTTCTTTAAAATTATGTTCAACATGGTCAAAACTCTCTTGTTTGAAGGTGCATCATGATCGTGAGTTTCCTCCAAACCATGATCAACATGACAAAGCATTTTTTGAAACTAATGAGATACACAATGATTGTGAGCTACCTCAAAACCATACCATATTGAATAGACAATAAATAATCATGGTAGGGAAGCTCATCAAATTTACACCAATGAGGTTGATGCATGCAATTGAAGGTTCCAAAGAAGAAGTTCAACTACTGCATTAATGATAAAAAAAAATTAGTGGGATATTTAATAAATAATTGGGCAAAATTTTTATTTACCAAGCCCTTAGCATTCAAAAATCATAGTAAGCTTAGAACTCTTAAAGTATTATCAAAATTTTGCAGAAGCTAGCCTTGCACTTTGCACTAATTTAGAACATTCAAAGCAAATAATTCTTTGCAAACAATAATGGCCATGTCATATTTAGTTTTCAAAGCATTCACATGAGCTGAGAGCGACAATGAAAATTTGTTTTAAGATGTAGTGTTTAGGGTTGTTGATACAATTATCATGTGGAAGAAGGAACAATTAAGAACAAACATGGATAAAAGGGTGTTGCATGGACTTTCATCATCAAGCCTAGGTTCTTTTGCTCTACATTCCCTTCTATATTTTTATATCTATGATGTTGTTCATACATACATTGAATTAGTATAGGGGAAGTTCAAATGGCCTAGGGAAAACCCCTTTTCTAGTTGACCCTCAAGGCTTTTGCCAAGGCTTTTGCTATGGGTATAAAACCTAATGTGAATCCTAAAAACTTTATTCATAAGGATAAATATACATATTATACCCTACAAGGTCATATAGATGATGGGAATTAACTTAAGACTTATTTAGGTTCATAGCCAAAAAACATAGTGGTAGGCAACACCTTGCCAAAAAATCCTATTTTGGCCAAATAATTTGAAAATTCGAATATTGTTTCAATGTTGGCAATATTAGAAGGCTTGAATACTAATAAGTTATTCTATGACTAGTATATAGCCACAAATTACTACATTTAAAACCTCAAATACTATGATACGTACTTAATGGATAGGAACACCAAGTCAATATTCTTTGATAAGCCCTCCTACCTTTGCAACCAAGTGCATGAGTAGTTGAAAAGGGTGAAATAGGACTCCCATGTTACTTATTTCATACATTTCTCCCACTTGGCTTGGTTATTTTTCTATTTTTCTCAGCCTATAATACCATGGATAACAACGATTCCTAGTGATGCGGAGGGAAAATGCTTTCTAGTCTATACATGGACCAGTCTACTGACTAAAATTGAGTCCTATTATGACTTCAATATGGATTTTTTGGGGCCAAAACTTAAGATTATATATGGAGAGTTACCTATATTATATCCCAAGGCAAAGAAAGTGTTACAAACCACATAAGAAAAAGAGGGAGACTGGTACATTTTAACTAATGGTATAATGATTAGATTATACGGGTATACTAAGAAGCCATTTTTGTTACCTTATTTTATCATGGACCATTTGTTTGCTATGGAATATTGTAGAAAAATTGATCATATCAATTTCACTTTTGGTATAGGGATTAATAAGAAGGGTACATGTAGTCATCCTTTCAATATAGAAGATATCATTATAATAAGGAAATAACAACATGAAAGTATTTCCATGGAAATGAAAATTGGGTCTAAAAGAACTCCCTCATAGATGGAGGTATGACCCTGCCAATAAATTTCTTGATAAATTAAGTCAAATTAATGCAAGGAAGCCTCCAAAATTTGAAAATATAGAGAGGCACCAATTTGAAAAGTTTATAAATGATAAAGAAGATTTATAATTAGAATGAAATATTAGCCAGATGTAGGCATTGATCCCATGGAGAGATTTCTATGACCAACTAGAAGATTATGAACCTGAAAATATGAAGCAACATTTTTTCAAGGAGTCAAAAATCCAATCTGTATAGAAAATTCACAATTGGGATGATGCTAAGATATTTGAGTGGCAGGTAATGAGGGTTGAAACAAATACCACTGGTTCTAAGTATGGCACCAATCTGGACAAGGAATTATATAGCAAGTATGATGAATTTTATAAATATTGGAAGGCCAAAAACTCAACACTAAGTTTTTGTAGCACAAATGCAAAAGGTGAAGCAAGAAAAGCAAGGAAATAGAGAAAGAATCAAATGTAGAAAAGGAAAAACAAGCTCAAAATTCCCCACCTCCTTCACACCTCCATGCCCAAAATCAAGCTAGCATAGAGGTAGCTCCCTCTTCCATAACCAAAAAAGCACAACCTATATTTGAACCTACACCTAAGCAATTGGAAATATATAGAAAAGGAGCACAAATGCTGAAAAAATTAGGCTACACCAGAAACGAATTAGATAAAGGTGAAATAGAGCATATGGAGGTGATTCAAGTTAAAAAAAGGCCTAAACATTTAGCCCTAGGAGAAAAATCCATAGAAGGAGAAAAATATAAGGGTAAGGTAAAATATAAACTTGGAACCTCTATCATCAAGTTTGCTACTTCAACTACTGCTAAGACACCACCTTCACCAGCTTAGGTAGTAGTAGTGCCTCAACCTCAACACCAAGATACAATTGTTGAAGCTAGCCTTTCTTATCACATAGTGTTTAAGAGAAAAGTAAAGAATTAAATGGGAGAAGTTACCAAGGAGGCTAGCAAGAAAAGGAAATTAGATCAGTCATTACAAATAATTGAGTAGGCAAAACCCCTAAATTTAGAGCAACCAAATCTAGAGATCATAATGTAGAAGTCCTCACAAAAGAACTTAGGTACTTTTGGGCACTGAATTGCACCAAGTTTTCACTCAGTACTACGACTATCTATCTTCCTACTTTCTATCCAGCCTTGCACTTGATAGTTGCAGCTCAACACTCAACATTGGATGGACCAAAATAAAGGTTTCTGATCCAACCTCCAGAGTAGGCTGGTTCCTTGTCAACTTAGAAGGTTATTGACACAATTATGCTCATTTAGGGTTTGGAGTTTAGGGTAAGATAAGGTTAGTGTTAGAGAGGTGTAGATAACAGTGGATGGATAGGTTAACAACATTGCACTACCACAAAAAGCTCCCAAAAAACCATACTAACGACATACATTTAGATAAACATTTATCCCAAAATAGATCATTTCATATATTAAAGCACAATAGAGAAATGTTGTAGCAAGTAATTTCAATATCCAGGGAATGATAATCCAAATAATAAAATTCACCAAACACCTAGATTTCATAGAAATGTACTTTCCAATAACATAGAATGAACTCAAAGTAAATTTCAATTACTTATAGCATCTAGTAATTCAAAATAGGCACAAACTAACCATCTAAGTATTTAAAAAAATGCAACTATGAAATTTGAACCTTTGACATCAAGCATGAGAACGTGAAATTGAGGCGAAGATCAATGTATTGCTCCTTTCATTCAACTCTTCATAAATATTTACAATGGTATAGGAAAACACGCTAAAGCCGACCCTTAAAAATGAGGGTTCAACCTCTACTTATAGTTTTCTTATTACAATAATTAAGAAACAATACACATAATCTTGTTACGACAGTACAACAAAGATTTTAGTTGGCATCAGCTCATTGGTCCATCCTTCAAAAAATTCACTGAAAGAAAGTCCACCATGACAACTCGGGGTCTCTGCAACTTGTTGATCGCTCAGTGGAACTGAATCTCAAGTCGTTAAATATCACGTATTTACATTGATCCTTATTGGGAGTGAATTACCTCCATCGATATGTAACTGCCTCTATTTTGATCTTCTTGAAAACCCTCAATGCTTCATATTATGGACGACTGTTACAATTCTTATACATCAATATCTTTAAAACAACCAATATTTGGTAACTTAACCTCCACCATTGATTTTATTCATCACATGATTCAAATTTAATCTGGAACAAGCTAAATGCCATTCTACTTTAAAATTGATGACATCATATTTCTTATCAGAAACATAAGAATCTCTAATCTAAACCTTTGAACCTCGAATCCGCTCCTAGGATCTTAATCTTCAACATTATATTCTTCAATTTGCATTATATTCTTCAATATGGGTTCGGAGCTAGTCACATACTTCTTCAGCCATGAATCCACACTTTCATTATTATGCCACCCCGTCTTATATTCATTCTGAAAAGGTAAGACTTGTTCATTCCTCAAATCACCAATCCACACTTTTTTTCAAGTGACATCATCATCTCCTTGAAACTTTTATGGATTTGAGATTTATCTTCTTTTCAAAGTCAAAAACAAAAATGACCTTCCCAAAATCGCCATTTCACACTTTTTCTCTGTTGACATCATCATATCTTAGGAAATTTTGTGGATTTGAGATCTATCTTCATTTTGTAAAGGGAGTGAAGTCATCCAAAATCGCTCCAAACATGAAAAATTCACTAACTGTTGAGTATATTCATATATTCTAACCCAGTTCTAGAGAAAAGCATACTGCAAGATTTGTGGAATGATAAATTTATCACTTAGTCAAATTTATACAAAATTTTACTAAGTATGTGTCCATTTTGGGCCTACATTCTGGCACCTCCCAGGTGGATTTGCTCGCAAATCCAATCGAATCTAGAGTCTTATCCATTGGACCTTAGGAGTCAAAACAATACTTATCTTTGAAGATATGTTTTAAGGAATACTTTCCATACACACACTACCCTCTAAAAGCTCAAATTTTGTGTAGAGGGTAAAGGTTCATATCAAAACCATGCAAAAAATATCATAGAACTCACTTGTTCAAATAGAGAATGTATCTATAATATCAATATCACTTACTGCCTTCAAAAAATATACATAAATCTACCTCATTTATAAGGCTTCACTTCAAAAAATGCCTTCACAAAAAAGCTATGCTATAGACTTCATGCCTTTATTGCTTATTTCTAACAATTTTCAGAGTAAAAATGAAAATACAAAACTGATGTATTAGAAAAACAAAAACTATGCATATGTACAAAAAGAAAAGAAATGATTTAAGTGTGGTCCCCTCTTGGGCCTATAGCTGCTCAATCTTATCCTTATTCTTCTATAGCTTCTTTGTCATCACCTTCTATAGCCTCTCCTCATAATCCTCTCCTAGAGCCTGTAGTCTCTAATTATCTTCATCGAAGGTGTCCCCAAATACATGGATCATTGATTCCAATGACCGAAGAGCCTGTTTCTAGGATTTCTCAGAGGGATTTGATGTCTCTTTAAGCTGATTATAAACATATTGTAGTTCCCCAACATCTTCATAATTAGCAGCATTCCCTCTAGTCACGAGATCTTCCATAAGATCTCTTAAGTGGGTGTAACCCATAATTAATTTGGTAGCTTGTTCTTGGGACATGCCTCTTCCAATGAATCAATTTCAGCTTCATTCTATAGGTTCTCCTTGATTCTTTGTTGGAATTCTTCCACATATAACAAGTTGTGATCCTCCTTATAGAGTCCTTTGAAACCAACATGAACCATTTCCTCATTTATTTCAATAATGTATTTAATGCCTCTTTCCATCCTATCAAACAATAGCCAGGCTCTTTGAACTGCCTTGTGCTTTTTCATCACTATTTTGGAGGCTACCTCGACTAGATTCCATTTTTATTAGAAATTGGTTTAGCAACATCACTGAGCCTACTACCAACCAACCTATACATTTTTTCCACTAGAATCACCATAGGCTATAACTCTCCAGTGATTTGATCTAAATCCTTCTGAATGGTAGATAGCAATTGGCTGACATCCTTCAGGTAGTTGATTATGAGTTGAATACTTGAACATTTTTCTTGAACTTTAGAAAGCAACTCCTACTTTATCCTTTTCAAACTATATTTGGAAAAGCCTCAGGACTTGGATTTCTCCATCTGAAGCTGATGTTTCAAATTTTGAATTTCTTTTGCATGATCCTCATTTATCTTCTTTTGTTCTTCTAACTAATATTTCAACTCATTAGCCTTTTGAAACCTTTCCTGCCAACTCTTAGCCTCTTTCCTCAGAGATTTCTCTACTTCCTTTTGATTATTGAGGCTCTTATTAAGTTTTTCAACTTATTGTTCTAGCTTATCTACCTTATATTTTGCTATATCAGTATTCACATAAAAGGTCTCTAAGTGAGCCTTGGCCATCCCTAACTCACCTTCAGTAGGAAGCTTGTCAATATCTTCTATGATTTCCTCTACTCTATAATCCTAAGCAATCATTTCATTTTCAGGTTTGCTCACCTATGAAATTAAAGACCTTGAAACCCTTTGCCTAGTGATAGGGTTAACATACATACTTTTCCTTGTCATGGCCATCCTGTTGGAAGGCCTAGTAAGATTCTCTACCCAATAGTTATTTATGCTCTAAGTGGCTGCCTATTATTTTGATACAACAACAGACCTTGAAACACTAGCAACCAAAGGAGATAACAACATCAAAAACATAAGGGTGGACTGACTTGCTATTGGTGGGGGTGGAGATACATTGATAGCATCCTCTATTATAATGGTAGATTCTATGACTACCACTGCTATTGACATAGGTAAATTTAGAGAAACAGGGATAGAACTGACAGTAGAAGGGATAGATGAACTTGGAACACAGTGTCCCATGGATGGTGGTAATGAAAGATATGAATATGCAATAATGGTTGATATTGAATTGGATATCTCAAAAGTGGAAGGTGAGTTTGGAGGATATTGTGACACAACAAAACTAACTGGTACCTCCATAGCTACTAATGGGACGAGGGAAGAACTGTGAGGTGGAGGAGGTAAATTTACCACATTTTCTTGACTAGAAAGGGAGGGAAATCCTTTTGGGGATTCATGGATATGAGAATGAGAAGAGGAATTAGAAAACATACCTTCACCTACATATGTAGGGTGTTCTTGTTCAGTTTTTGTCTCAAGTTGTTGTTCTTGTTCAACTAACCCTTCTGTATTCAAAGCAGCCACCTCTTCAACAATTTATTCCATACTCATTTTTTGCTTCTTGGAAACCTATCTCTCCTTTGTTTATGGGGTTCTCTTAGTCCTTTTATGAACTAATAAAAAAGCATCCATCTCATATTCAAAACATTCCTCTAATAAATCTCCTTGCACTTCTCTAGGAAGTAATGATTGTTGAATAATGGATTGCGGCTTAGCTAATGCTAAAAGAGCAAAAGAAAGTGGCTTGAACCCAAAACTCTTATCCTTCTTACAACTAATATATTTATCCTGAGGCTGTCTCCCTAGAGCTAAATGTGTAGGCCTAGATCTTGTTTCAATAACAGGGGTACTAAAAGCCTTTTATTTAGAATACCTCATTTTTCTGACATCCTGGCCTCTTTAGGGAATTTCTCCACCTGCTCAGAAGTAGGACTAAAGGTTTTCAATACTCCGGTGGTTGTTAAATAAGCCTTTTGATTTGTAGAAGGCTAGAGAGATTTGAAATAACCTTGGGGCTTTTCAACCATTAATACAATGTGCCTCACATCCTTTAGCCTCCAAGTATCAATATTCTCATTATATCTTTTTGAAAACTCTATCAATTTTTATTCCAAATTTAGATTCAACTTTCCTAATTTCAAATTTCATACACCACCAATCCATAATCTTGGCATCATCCTATGGTACTTTATAATTCTCCTCTTCTAATTCTTCTATAACTTCCTTTTTAGATGGTATTTATTTTTTCTTTATTGACTTCGACTTGGAGGAGGGTCTGCTTTTCTTTGTAGTTTCTACTTTAATCTTGTCTATCATATCCTCGGTAATCTGATGATCGAGCTTGTGGTCAAGATAAAAATCTTCAATCTGCTCATAAAAATCCAACCATGGAGATAACTGATCCATCTTGGATATATTCCACTCTAAAATAGTAGTCTCATCATTTTTTCTTCCCTATTCAAAATTATCCCTAGGCCTTTTTTAAAATTTTGTAGGCCTTATCTTCGTTCAGGGTTTTATTTCTTGTAGTAAAAATATCATCAGGATCATAACTCCACTTTTGAGGAATATAAAACAGACCTAACCTATCCAGGTATTAGTCAATTTGTTGACTCTACCCCTTATTAGTAATGGTGATATCACTCAAGGTGCGATGGGAAAGCAAAGACTTCCTTTTTCTCCCCAAACCATATTTCGAGTCAATGTACTCTGCTTGCCTCAAATATTCCAAGGCAAAGAGTCTATTCATGACAAAGTGGGGAAAGAGAAAAGGTTTACCCATGAAACCATATAATTTGATGACCATGCCTTCAGTTAACAAATACCAATCCCCTTCCTCTGCATCTTTAGTCCTCAAAATCTCTTTGGCCAAGGGTGGCAATCTGGGGAAATTATCGTATATTATTTTGAGGGTCAGTCTAAGAAATTCCAAATTGAACCTATAGTGAGACTCACTAGTTCTTAAAAGGTTTTTCCAATAGTAAATTGGCATAGGTTCTCCTTTATTAGTCTTATCTTTTATTGGAATCCATGACATTCTATATTTAATAGCGACATAAAACATCCATACCAAGTTTGAGAAATACCTAAATCTAGGAGCATCAATGCCCCTCTTCAAGCTTACTAGTTCTTCATGTATTCTTTGGGCAAGAAAATCTAGCCAGTCAAAATAAATCACCCTTATCCCTTTCTTTGTCGCCTCCTTTTCATACATCCTTTCGTTAGAGATACAATATGCAGCGGCAATTTGCCAACCATGAACCTCTTCATCAGAGTCCAAACCCTCCATGGAGGAAAAAATAGAGAACAAAATGGGAGTTACAAATTTTTTTATAGAAATGGGGACTTCAGGAAACTCTTCCTGGGGTTTGGTATTCAGCTGCTTATAAACCCAATTCCTAAATGACTCATCATCATTTTCCTGCTTCTTTATGGAATAAAACCTAGTTTGTTCAACAATTTTAAAGGGTTTTGGTGGTACTGGCAGGTCAAACCCTAAGGAAAAAATCTCATGATAGAAATAGGTAGTGATGCTAAAAAGGGTCTCGCCCTCACAGGTTTTTACTTCCTTGGCCAGTGGGTCATAGAATTTAACTATTGCAGCTATCAACTCAAGACATGGGTGAACATAATCACAAATGTAAAAGGATAGATAAGAAATTATGGATCATCTACCTTCCACTAATAGAGTTGCATTATTTTTATATATGTTATTCACACTCTTTCTTAGTCTCATCCTTTTAGTGATGGTCATCACCGTGTCTCCTACAACCTCATCTTTATCAAGGTAAGGCATTGATGTCCTATCATCCAGAGTTTCAAATTCTAGAACATCTTCTATGACCTCTGTGGATGATTTCTTAGGAGCCATATTGCAGCAATAGGACTTTGCACACTATAACAAGTGAGGAGAAATTTAGAATATTTCTATGCTTCTCTATAGCATCGTGGTCACTAAATGAACCTTGTGCAATACTTTGTCACTTTTTATCTCTTGGAATATGTGTATCATCCACCATAAATGTAGCTGCTGAAGGATATCTTTGTTGGCACACTTCGCCATCCTTCCATTATTTCTTTGGTGGATCAAAGGTGACATCCTATCTTCTTATTGGTTGAATTTTTAAATTATGTTGCCAGCTCATCACATCCCTTCGACTACTCTTTCGTTCATGCACAAGTTCATTAGAATTGAATGTGGGAGCACTCTTTAGCTTCCACATGTCAGATTATAACTTGTTGGTTAGATTTGGCCTGATTTTTCTCCACTATCTTAAGAACCTTTCGAGTTTTCTTTGGTACTTGAAGCTTACACGCATGACATGCTACCTCGATTACACTCTAGCTATCTCCAACTTTTAAAGGTTCCCGGATTAGCACCGTTCTTTGTCCTTCTTTATGTGGGATAGAAACTGATAGACTACTCTATAAAAATATGGATTTAACCATGTGTACTTGAGAGTAGAATGTCATTCTGTAGAGTACACAACACCATATGTGGAATGGAACATTACCATGCATTTTGACCAACACTTAGTCATTTCTTGCAAACTTTTTTCTCTCTCTCTCTTCTTTTTTTTAGCATTTCTTTGAAAATAACTAATTACAAAGTGCAAAAATGAAATCAAATGCAAAGTGCAAAAATGAAATCAAATACAAAGTGTAGAAAGGAAGGGGAAATATTTGTATAATGTATATACATTTGTATAATGTATATACATATGTTACAATGAGCTCACTTCTTACATATAGTAGAGCTTGAGGTGGAAACCATTCATCATAATTGGTTGAATGTTTCCCTCTAGATCCTTCAACTAAAATACATTAGACTCTTTAGATTCCACTATTTCGAAAGGACCATCCCAAAAGGAATCAAAATTTTCATTCTTGCCTGGTTTTGCCCTATCAACATTCCACCTGAGAACTGAATCTCCAACTTGGAGTTTTTTGAATCTGGCCGTTTCATCAAACCATGTTTTAATGTCTGATGAATGCTTTTGAAAATGATCACATGCTTGAGTTCTGCTCTCTTCCAATCACAGCAAGTTTGTCAAACTAGTTTTAACTGGATCATCCTGTAATTCTTCTTTTGTATTGATAAGCTTAAGCACTAGGATCTCTAAGTGAATCGAAAATAATACCTCTTTTCCATATACCAGTGTATAAGGAGAAGTTTTGATGGAATTTTTAATAGTAATCCTGTCTGCCCATAGAGCATGGTTGGGCAATAGGTGCCAACTCCTTTTGTTACCTTCCAGATATTTTATCAAAATCCTTAATAGGTTTTTATTGGTAGACTCTGCAAGTCCATTACCTTGTGGGTAATAATTTGAAGTATTTTTAAGAGTGATGTCATACTTGATGGAAAACTCAATGTACTTGGCTCCTATGAAAGCAGGGCCATTATCACTCACCAAAGCTTTCGGGACTCCAAATATGGAAATCAAACTCTCCATAAAGTTGATCACAACTTCTTGGTCTACATTCTTTGTAGGAATAGCCTCTACCCATCTGGTAAGATAATCTATAGCTGTCAAGATAAAATTGTGCTCTGCTAAAGAATTAGGATTTTTTAACTCCTATAAAATCTAATACCAATTGTTGGAAAGGCTCCTCAACTTTAATAGGCTTAAGGGGAGATGCAACATTTCTAGTTATTCCAATGTACCTTTGACACCTATCATAAGCCTGTGTAACTTTAAAAGCATCATTGAATATAGAAGGCCAATAATAGTCTACTCTTATTATCTTCAAAGCTTTAACTCTTCCTAAGATATGACCACCTGCTGCCCCTTCATGAAATTCTTCTATGACTCTTTTTTGTTGGCCCTCCTTTAACATTTCAGGAGAATACCATCTAAGTTTCTTTTGAACAACCCTTTAGGTAGTAATACATATTTTAGAGCATGAAGTCTATACCTCCTTCTTTGAGAAGGATTCAGATCAGGTGGGCAGATCTCAGTTTGGAAATACCTAGTCATTTGCTCAATCCAATAAGAATATGGAGTGTGTACAATATCTATTTGATCTTCTTCTATTATCTGACAAGATGTCATTTTGGCCAATGCTACAACATATGTCAATACTTGGCATAAGGCTCTACCTCTTACCAGCTTGGTGGGATGTATTTATACATCATATTCCTGGATCTTAGTAATCCAACCAGCCCTTTTATCTCCCAAGTCACCTTGTAAAATAAAACTTCTTACATTTGGATGAACCACATATACCAGGGTTTTGCTCTATACCAGATATTGTCTAAACTTCTTTAGTGACTTCATTACAATGAACACTTGTAATTCAATAAAGTTATATTTTACATAATCATGTAAAGTTTGACTCCAAAAGAATACAGGGTGTTCATCCCCTTGATTATCTTTCTAGGTGAGTATCGAGGCATAAATTTCTTTAGCTCCATAAGCATAGAGAATAAAATATTTTGTGAAATTAGGATTTATCAAGACTAGGGCTATTGCAATGGATTGCTTGATGACCTCAAAATATTACTTCCTAACCTCAGTCCACTTGAACTCTACATTTTTCTTGAGTAGTTTAGATATAGGCCTCACTTTTTGTGCAAAATCAAAAATTAATTTCCTAACGAAATTGATTTGGCCTAAGAAGGACTGCAAGGTCTTATGATTAGTATGCAAAGGAATAGCTAGAATTGCTCTAATTATTTTTGGATCTATGGCCATACCTTCCTTTGAGACCACATGGCCTAATAGTTTTCCCTCATGTACTACAAAAAATGACTTCTTAGGATTCGGTGAGATACCAAATTCTCTGCACTTTTGAAAAACCTGTTCCAAATGAGATAGATGATCATTTTTATCATGAGAAAATATCGTCATGTCATCCAGGTAAATCAGAATAACTTTGTTTATAAGTGTACCAAAGGTATAGTCCATGGCCCTCTGAAATGTATCTCCAGCATTAGACATCCCAAAGGGCATTCTCTAATAGGTAAATGTACCCCATTTTGTGGTGAATGTTGTTTTGTATTGGTCTTCATATTTTACCTAAATTTGGTTATATCCAGAGTAACCATCCAATAGTAAGAATATTTCTGCTCCAGCTACCACTTGTAAGATCTGGTCAATCTGAAGGAGGGGGTAGTGATCCTTTAGGAATGTCTGATTTAGATTTCTAAAATCTACGCATAGGTGTATATCCCCATTCTTCTTTCTTATGATTATAAAATTGGCTACCCAAGTGGAATGTTTTATTGGATATATTATCCTAGCCTTTAGTAGCTTTAAGAAGTCCTTTCTCATAATGGCTTCTATCCTTAGATTGACAGGCCTCTATTTTTTTTGGAATGGTTTAGCATCAGGTTCTAACTCAATAGTATGCTAGATAATATTTTTTTCATACACCTTAAGGTCTTCATATGACCAAGCCACAATGTCTTGGTATTTTAAGCATAAAGTTGTAATCTCTTCTGCTTCCTCAGGTGAACATTGGATCCCAACATTGACCTTCTTTCCTATTTTGACCTCCACTTATTTATATATATTTTTACTGACCTTCATAGCTCCAACCTTCTTTCTATATTCATTATAAAATAGAATTTCAAGGGTGACCAATCCCTTTGGAATATTATTATTTCTTAGTTGGATAAAGTCTTGCTGATCTATTTCCTCCAAGTATTCCTTTTGGACAGTTGAGAAGCATGCTTCTCTTATCATAAAATCTAGAATTTGTTCATCACTTTCAAAAACCTACCAGAATATCTACTTGTCTGGCACTACAGGTCTAAAAACCATTTTAATTCCCTTGGTCTTCTTAGTTCCAAAATCTATAGGAGGATTGAAATTAGCTCCCTTCATTTCCAATGAATTTTCTAGGTTATTCTCTTCTCTAGGCACAAAACTTAGATTTAGGGCATCAAATGAATCCATTAGGTCCCATACCCTATTTTTGTAAGCTTTCAAGTAATGGTGCTTACTATTGCACTTATTCCTTACCTAGTGGACTATCAACTTAGAATAATCATATATGTTCAAAATCTTGATGCCCATGCTTTCTGCTTGCATCAATCCGAGGTACAAAGCCTCGTATTTTATAGCATTGTTGGTACATGACCATGTCAGTCTATAAGCAAAATTCTTTATCCCTTTAGACTATGATTATAGAACCACACCGGCCCCTGCACCATTTCTACATTTAGCACCATCAAAATGCATAACCCATGTTTCTGTATTTCTTAGGGATTTATTAGAATTAGCAAGGAGTTTCTTTTACAATTTAGTTGTGATGTTGTATGTACCCATACCAGTTCCAAATTGACTATAGTCTTCTCTTAAAGGCAACTCATCTTCAATGTCTATATCCTCAATGTTTTCCACTAGCTCAAATTCCTCCAAAGGATTAAGATGGCATAAATCTTATTCAATATTTTCAATATGATAAGCAACTAGTTTCTCAGGTGTTATCCTTATACTTTTTCCTTTGAAAGGGATTACCATGCTAGAATAATCCATGTACATACATTCTCCTAGTTTCGTAGTAAATTATCTTGAGAGGCATAAACCGAAATAGGGTTCCAAGTCTACCACCACTATTTTCTACACCACTGTTACCTCGGGATATCTATACAACCTCATCAATACATCTTTAATAACCTCAACTATCTTTATAGTGTCCCATATAATTGCAACACTATAGGACAATACCGGGTATATTCCATACCCATTTACTTACAAACCGCCTTAGGCATAATTGTGGTTGATGCTCCTGAATCAATCATACAATTTCAAACTATCCATCCTTCCATTATTAAGGATATGTAGAAATGGAGAGGTTTGTTTTTTAGAACTGTAGGTGTCATTTCTTTATTTTCTGGCAGTATACTGAGGATGGTGGTGGTTGATCTATTCTGGGGATTTTTACTAAGGGAAGCTTTAAGCAGGTAAATCTGGCCCAAAGTGAAAAGAGTGTCATATAGGTTAGCTTTTGATGGAATCCTTTTCATCTCCTCAAAAATGTTGTACTCAGACTTGGCCAAGGATAGTATTTCTAGTCCTCTGTATGGATCACCATATTTCCTTTTGTATTGTTGGGTTACCTCTAATATCTATATTTTGGTAATAGAGTGGAACCTGAGCCTTTCTTGATCCTCACCCTTGGATCTCATTTTGTCTCCTTCTATTTCTCTTTCAAGATTCTTAGGGAGACTATCTATCTTCTCCTTCCCTCTAGCTTGAGGAATAGGAAAAGTGTCACCGCTCTAAGGAGGGAAGTCAGCTTTCTTTTGCGAAGGGACCTAGAATTGTCCCATATTCTAGGGGTCTACTTGTAAAGCTTTCTTTCCAGACCTTGTCATAACAACAATTGGGCTTTCTTCCTCTAATTCATTTTCGACCATGATCTGATCAGGGTGCCATAACATATTAAACCTCATATTATTATTCCTTTAAGTTTGATCCATAGCTTATTGAGAATGGTGTTGATACATCACACAATATTGTGAGTCATGGGGTTCATTGCATACCAAATACCAAATATTTGCAAGAGTGGTATCTACAGAACACTTCGGATCCTCATATTCTGCATTCACCCTAACCCTAGTACTATTACTAGGACCAAGCCTTTGATATTTTTTTACATATGGGAATCTCCTATGTTGTTACCTTTCCTAATCTCTCTTTTCCATAGAATTCATTCTGTTACTCAGATTTTTCATGGTATTTTGTATATCTAGAATAGCAAACATTTCTTGAGAAGTTTGGGAAGGAAGGGGGGGAAAAGGAGGTGTAGAGGATATAATTTTAGACCAAGGAATCAAATTCATTTGTGGCTATGAAGATGGTAAAGAAAGGGGTCCATGTAGGAGGGCTTTATGGATTTCTCATGACTATTATTGGTTTCTGAATTATAGGGCAACATGGTTTTGGGGGGAATTCTTCCCACATTGATCAGGATATTTTTAGCATGGATGACTACATTATAAACTTTGGGGAAGGTTTCTACTCCATATTGTTGTGTTTGCAAAACTAGCTCTAATCGCAGGGCACAAATATAATACATATAAGACAAACATGTAGCTGGTCTAGCAGTGGGGGGAATTCTCTTCCATGTTCTGCTAAATCTCAAATTAAAATCTGAGATAGTTTCTTGCTAGGTTTTTTGCATGGTTGTAAACTAATTCAGTAGGAAAAAGGGATCAATAGATTCATTAAATTCTTCTATGAATGGCTCAGCCAATGATTGCCATGAAGTGATAGAATTATCTTCCATAGTTCTAAACCAATGTAATATATTTCCATGAAAGGACAAGGCTAGAATTCTAACAATAATATTTTCTTATTTTATGTTGTGGATTGCTGCTAGATTTAGGATATCTTGGCAATGCTCATAATTTATTTTCCTAAATCCATCATATGTATGGGTTGCCTTAGATACAATCTAGGGAATGACATCCATTTGGGCTAATATAAGAGGCCTACTTGAATCTCATTTAGGGTACTTCTAAAGTGGCTGATTAGGAGCCACATTATGTGCCATATTTTTGGCTGTAGGTCTTCTTGGGGGAACTATTGGGTTCTCTTCCAGAGGCTCTTATTCTTCTTCAATAAAATATTGATCCAAAATTTTGATAACAGTAGCCCCTATTTGAGGTAACTCACAATAAAAGAAATAATAAGGGTTGTTCCTCTTGAAATACCTCGTATACATGAAAGGGTTCTGGTCTACGATACTTTTTCAAGGTCTTCTGACCAAGGATTCACCATGTAAATTTTTTTTTCTCCACTAATAAGGTCAAGATAATTCACCCAATATTGATTCCTTCGGGATGAGATAACAATAATTCTTTATATGGGTTTCATGTTCCTTGTGAAATGGTCCCATCGGGCATGCAAAAAACTATTGGGTACTAAATTGCACCAAGTTTTCACTCAGTACTGCAGCTATCTATCTTCCTACTTTCTATCCAGGCTTGCACCCGATAGTTGCAGCTCAACACTCAACATTGGATGGACCAAAACAAAGGTTTTCGATACAACCTCTAGATTAGGTTGGTTCGTTGTCAACTTAGCAGGTTGTTGACACAATTATGCTCATTTAGGGTTTGGATTTTAGGGTAAGAGAAGGTTAGGGTTAGAGATATGCAGATAATAGTGGATGAATAGGTTAACAACATTACACTACCATAAAAAGATACTAAAAAACCATACTAAGGACATACATTCAGATCAATATTTATCCCAAAATAGATCATTTTATATATTAAATTATAGTAGAAAAATGTTGTAGCAAGTAATTTCAATATCCAAGGAATGATAATCCAAATAACAGAATTCACCAAACATCTAGATTTCACAGAAATGTACTTTACAATAACATAGAATGAACTTAAAGCAGATTTCAATTACTTATAATAGCTAGTAATCTAGAATAGTCACAAACCAACCATCTAAGTATTTACAAAAATGCAACTATGAAATATGAACCTCTGACATCAAGCATGAGAACACAAAGTTGAGGTAAAGATCAATGTATTGCTCCTTTCATTCAACTCTTTAGAAATATTTACAATGGTACAGGAAAACACGCTAAAGCTGACCCTAAAAAATGAGGGTTCGACCTCTACTTATAGTTTTCTTATTACAATAATCAAGAAACAATACACATAATCTTGTTACGATAGTACAACAAATATTTTAGCTAGCACTAGCTCATTGGTCTATTCAAAAAATCTGCTGAAAGAAAGTCCACCATGATAGCTCGAGGTCTCTGTAACTTGCTGATCGCTCAGTGGAACTAAAGCCTAGACCATTATATATCATGCATTTCTATAGATCCTTCTTGGGAGTGAATTACCTCCATCAATATGTAACCACATCTGGTTTGATCTTCTTGGAAACCCTCAACGCTTCATCTTTTGGCTAACTGTTACAATTTTGATACAACAATATCTTTAAAATAACCAAGATTTGGTAGCTTAACCTCCACCATTGATATTCTTCATCACATAATTTAGATTCAATATGGCACAAGCTAAATTCCATTCCACTTTAAAATTGATGATGTCATATTTCTTATCATAAACAATAGAATCTCTAATCCGGACCTTTGAAACTTGAATCCGCTCCTAGGATCTTAATCTTCAGCATTATATTCTTCAATCCACATTATATTCTTCAATCTGGATCTAGAGCTAGTCACATACTTCTTCAGTCATGAATCCGCAATTCCATTATTCTGCCACCCTATCTTATCTTCATTTTGGAAAGGGAAGACTTTTTCATTCCCTAAATCACCAATCTACACTTTTTTGCCAGTGACGTAATCATCTCCTTGAAACTTTTATGGATTTGATATTTGTCTTCATTTTAGATTTGAAAACAAAAAGGACCTTCTCAGAATTGCCATTATGCACTTTTACACCACTGACATCATCATATCTTAGAAAATTTTGTAGATTTGAGATCTATCTTCATTCTGAAAAGGGAGTGAAGTCACCCAGAATTGCTCCAAACATGAAAACTTCACTAACTGCTAAGTGGATTCATATATTTTGACCTAGTTCCAGAGAAAAGCATACTGTAAGATTTATGGAATGATGAATTTATCACTTAGTCAAATTTATACAAAATTTTACTAATAATGTGGCCATTTTGGGCCTACAGGTACTATCTCTATCCCTTCTTCTCCTTCTTAGTCTCCAAGTAATCTTCCTTCCCCTTCTTAGAAACAAGTTGAAAATTTTCCATCACCTCAAACTCATACATCTCCTCCACCAATTCCCTCACCTCCTTCATCACATCCCCCATATACCTCATATCTTACTTTGGGAGTCCAAATCTCATCCTATCTGATATATATTTCTTCTCCTCCAACATCAATATTTTCCCCTATCATACTAAGGTAGAAAATTTTAACATATCCTCCACCATCTTCCATAGTAGCAATGTTGATTCCAATGAATCCAACAAGTTTAGATTCCATTGTAATGACCATTCCACCCTCTCCAATCCCATTGTTTCTCTATTTGATTACCACTTCCACTTCTCCCACTCACCCTACTACTACCACATTTTAGAGAATTAAGAGTATATCAATAAGTGCTTGATATTGGTGGAATAACAAAGTTGCTAAGACTTCTATGAAAGTTTCTTGGCCAAGGTGGACAATGATAGTAGATCTAACAACTCACAAGTGAATAAATCTTACCATCACCCCTCTAGTAGATAAACCAGAGAAATATAGGACCTTAGAAGACTACCAAGTAGAGGAGAATATATTGGATTTCATTTATCTACCCATGGAGGATGAGGTCATAGCTTCCAAAGCCCACCTTGATACTGTTTATCTATAGGGGAATTTTATAAAGAAAAATATGAGAAGTTGGAGGAATATATGGGAGAGCTAGAAACTATGATCAAAGAACAAAATAATTTGGAGAAGGCTCTTAGGAATAAGGTTAAAAAATGGTAAGACAAATTTCAAGGAGTTGCAAAATATAAACATGAAGCTAAAAATACTCAAAGTCAAAATAAAGCTCTTGCTAAGAAAATCAATCAACTCCAACAAAAACTTCAAGTGGAAAAGGCTAAATATTTAGTATTATCTAAATAGAAGGTAAAACAAATAAGGAAGGAGATATGGAGTTAGATTCGATAAAGAAGCCTAAAGTCCCAACCTATACTAAATTTTCTAGAGGATGTCAGTCAAATGGTGGTAAAGACAAGAGAAGATATTGATTCTACTTAAAATAAAGTACAAAAGAAAATTTCAACAAAAGAAAGGATATACATATTGGTTGAAGTAATATTTAAAAGTTATGTGCAAGCCATTCCTAACAAAGAGTGGTGTTCTATAAAAATTATTGCTAAGAATCTCCTAAGAAAGATTAATCTAATATCAAAAGGATGGCAACTAGTTGATAAGCTATAGGCCAAGGTTAATAGGATCATGCACTCTATAAATGGTATTGTATAATGTGGTTTCCTAAGATTTTGGGATGAAAAGTATCAATTCCTAGGATTAGAAAAGCTTCAAGCTAGCTTGAACTCTATCATGGAAGATGAGTTTGAGGTTGATGGTTGGATAGAGTTTATCTAGTAAGATCAAGTGGTCCAACTAGTCAAAGACTTGACTAGAGTTAAGGATGTTATAGGGGAAATAGATAATAGTGGCCCACATCTATCTTATGAGAAACTGGTTAAGTTTTACTATACCCACCAACGGATAAAGGAAATATCTAATCCAACTCAGATAGCCTAGGATGAGGTCTGTAAATATTTGGATGACATGATCTAGCTTTTGAGTGAAGAAGAGGGTAGTGATGAAGAGGAAGAAGAAGGAGAAGAAGACAAGAATCAAGAATATAATGAAGGAGAGGAGAAAGATGCTAGTGAAGAACAATAAGAAATTTAAGGATAGGAAGAGCAAGAAGCAAAAGAAGATTTTCAACATGAAGAAGAAGAGAAAAAGGAAGAAGAGTAACTTGAAAGTAGACCAATGACATGCGAGTAGAACAATAATAATGAAACTTAAGAATTACTCTTTGATATGAATTTGACTCTGACATATGTCTGGTACAAAAAAATGGGCATGAACTATGAGAACATGATGAAAGCATGAAGCATGCTCCTATGAGAATTAGAGGCTAAGTGTATTACCTAAGTGAGAAGATATTGCCTTTTGTCTTACTTCCAAATGAATTTTTACTCCCTAGAAAATCATTCAAAATATTCCAAAGAGCGACAGTCACATGGTAGTAAAGGAAGAGTTAAATTTTGGAGTTGGCCTTTATATTTTTGATGCTTTACCTCTTAATTCATACATTAATTCATTCTCACTCCATATATTCATTCCATTCTTTCATTTTTCATTCATCCTCATTTTATTCATTCATTCTTTCATTCATTTAATTTTTCATCCCATAATGTTTATTTTTATCTCATATTATTTTCACATTTTCATTCAATTATTTTTTTACTCCATCTACCCAATGGATAAGGCTCTAATTTTTGTAACTTTCTGAGCAAATTACCCCAAGAGGTATCAATAATGTAGGCAAAAAATAACTACATCACAAAGAAGCTAGCAAAAATTTAAAAAATGGCTATGAGGAAAATGACTCATATCTAGGTTAAAGGCGAGTCAAAGTTGCCTAGAAGATAAAATATGATAGTTGTGTAACACTAGCTTGCTCAAAAATATGGTCAACATGGTAAAAATGAGGTTTAAGTTGCACAAGGATCATGACCGTGATATTTTTCTAAAATTATGATCAAGTGATGACAGAGTGCCTAGTCAAAAGTGAATCATGGTTGTGGGAAGTAGATGTCTCCAAATCACGGTCAATGTAATCAACATTCATCAAAGGTAAAATATAGTCATGGCCTTGAGTAGGCCCAAAACCATGATCAATATAGCGATAATATGGCCAGTGTTGAAAGGAAATCATGACCTAGAACTGTCTCAAATTCATGGCCAATGTGATCAAACTGATGTTCTAAACTTAAGTTATGGCCATGGGAAGTAGATGTCTCCAAACCACAATAAATATAGTCAACATTAATCAAAGGAAAATGTAGCTATAGCCTTGAGAAGACTTGAAATCATGATCAATATAGTGAAGATATGGCCAATATTGAAAGGAGATCGTGGCCTAGAGAATTATCAAATCTATGGTTAGTGTGATCAAACTGACATTGTTCCAACTTAATTCATGGCCATGGTGTGCTTATATTTCATGTTCAACATGGTTAGACTTGAATATTTCAAGTTTTTGTTAGAGTATATTACATTATTTAGGTACATGTCAATGTACCACCTTGGGTACATTGTTAAATTAGGAGTTTATCTTAGGTTACTTTAGGAAGATGTAATAAATGCACAAGTGTCAATGTGCAATTATGTAAATATACAATTATTCCACTTGTACATGATTCATATGAAATGTAGATAGGAATATTAAGGGTCAAGTAACCTATCTTCTTATATATAGGCCCCATAGTGAATAGAAGAGTGTGTAGAAAAAGTGAGACTACTATTAAGTAGTGAATAGGTACAGTGTAGTTTCCATTAGAGATCTAGAGTGTTCATTTCCTCCATTACATTGCATAGTACTATTTTTACAACTTTCCATTAATAGCATATTTTAGTCATTGTAAAATTCCATTATCTTACTTTTTTGCATATTTTACATCTTGTGATTGCTTTCCCCCATATCCTACATTATCAAAAGCTAACAGTGGTATCAGAGCTACGATAGATCAGATAGAAATAGGGAGAGCCAAAAAAGATATTAAGAGGAGAGAAGCGAATGTTAGTTATATGATTTTTGAGATTGCATTTGGCTATAGTCTTTCCATAGAGTTGTAGAAAACTCATGAAGACTAGGACTTAGCATTAATTCCACTAGATTGGCAAATCAACTAGTAAAGATTTATCACTTAGAATTTCTTCCATTACAATCCTAATAATTTGTTGTAGGAAAAAGGAGATTCAAAGAAATTTGGGAATATTCCTACAGATATCTAGGAAGAATATCATCTTCAAAATAAATCCAGCACCAGAAGCAACAAACAAAAGAAAAGGATATTCTAGGAAGCTAAGGGAAGTCCTATTGCAGATTTGCACATTACAAAAGAAGAAAAGGCTATAGTGGCATCATTTTTGATTCAAGAGACTCCATAGAAGAGTCCAAAATAAGATAGGATATTGGTGATATCCATAAAAGACTGTAAATAATATATTGAAGAAATAAACCTGAAGAAGTTGAAGAGACCCATAGAAGGTCCTATTAAAGAACTTCTAGTTCTGGAAGATTGGAGTTTGGTGATCTCCATTGAATCCTACAAATTGTATAAGTGAAGAAGTACTACCATGGTCCTATTCTAGATTTTAGAAGTAGCATATTCTAGAGATATAAGAGATCTCATTGCCAACACTTCCATAGTAGAAGGTTGAAAGAAAGGTATATTGAGAAGACTAGAGAAACTACAAGATTGAAGACCTTAGAGAGGTCTCAAGGAGAAATAAGGAGAAGGATTTGAGAGTATTATTGTAGAGTTTGAAGAAGACATTAAAGGAGTTCCTATAAGAAATCATTGGAGAAATTCACTACCAAGGAGAATCTTCTGATAGTGAAGAAATTGGGACAATTATCATCATCCAAAAACAAGCCTAAGAGAGAAGGATTTGGAAAGTAGTTTGCCAAATTTTAGAGACTAGTGAATACATAAAGACTTACAAATTCTTGAGAATAAGGTCCATATTGAAGCCATAATTCAACAATGAAGTTGAAGGAGAACACAGGAAGAAGAACCATACCAAATCCAAGAGATTTTGAGATTACATTTCATATCTAAGAAGGCACATTTTAGAGGTAGAGGTTTGCTGAATCGACAACAAACTACTGAGGGCTATTGGATGATAATACAAACTACAACACTTCATATTTCTAGGGTACGTATTGAATGAGAAGTTGAATTCACCTACTACCATTCCAGATATCAACTTGGTGAATCAAAACACCAAGATCTATATAGTCTTTAGATATCATTAAAGATATGCAACATAAGTTCAAAGGGTTAATTACTTGAATACTTATATTCAGTTCATTACTTAGCTTCATTAAGCACCTTATTCGAATCTAGAAGATGCAATAATAAGGTTGCATTTTAAATTCTTCAAGGGAAGTGCAAAAGATAGTTTATGTTAATGTTATTACCTGCACATTAAAATAGGAGTTGGATATATTTTGATAGAAAGAAAATATCATCTACCTATTGTCTATCTAAAAGCTAAAGAAGACGACATCCTACAAAATTATTGTAGTGCAAGTTTTAGATTGCTTTAAAAAAGTTCTTTATAAAGAGGATATTATTCTTAGTTGAAATTTGTAGATATTATTGGTGCATTCTTTAAGCGTTATTATTAGTGCATTGAAGTAGTAAGGTGAAACTACTATTGCACTATTCTAGATTGTTTAAATTATTACTCTTAAAGATAATTATGTGTATAGGTTTTTAACTTAAGGTGAAAACAAAAGGGTACAAAATATATGTATCTCAAACTATATAAAGAAACCACCAATTAGATCAAAATCCCTCCAAGGAGTGGAGAAGAAGATAGCAGCCATTAAAATTAGAGAAAAGAGCTACAAAATGAGACTTGGAGTATATCAGATTTAAGGTGAAAATAGAGGTTATTATAGGTTGGTATTTGAGCACCAAACTCACCTCCTCCTATTACATCAAAGGGAGATATTATCTTATGTACACTTTACATAGCTCTTGATCCTATCTATAACTATCTGCTAGAAGCACTAGCAAGAACCATTTGAAATGGGATCAACATCTACCATTTATGAATAGAAAGCGCTAGGTTAAGAGTGTGTAAGATATGAGCCAACAAAGGGCTCGATATACACCATTGGTGCTAGAGAAAAGATCCATCCTAAGGCTTAGAATCTAGCTTGTATTGAGGTGTCCAAAGACACCATATCATCCACCACATTGAGCATCTAAAAAAATTAATATCTATAAGCATCAAAGCCAATGTAAGGAAAACATAGGACATTTATTATCTATTATATTGCAACTCATTATAGTGAAGAGAAGGAAACTTTAGCTAATATAAAATGTGCATTACTATGGAGGAATTTCCAGCCAAGAGTAGCACTATAGAACCATATTCATCAAACTAGAGCCAATGCCTTGTGAAGGAGAGCACATTATTTTACCTGAAGGAAGTAGGATTATGCACAGTGGTGAATATTCACAAATTGGGTGAATATTGGAATTTAAAAATTGGGAATTGGCAAATATGACGACCCTCGATGTTGGCCCATTTGCCTATAATTTTTAGGACCAATTTTTTCTTAGGGTTAATTCACCACAATATATATCTAGACATAGGAATATTTGTACTCATTGGAAAGCTATTTTTGAGCTTGATCTAATGGTGGTATTTTATGAAGTTATAAGGTGATGTAATAGGTAAATTTTTTTCCCAAAAATGATATTAATTTTTAGGGCTTCAAATGACCCAAATTTTGGTGTGAATATGATTGATTTGATTTTCTTAGGATTTGCCTTTATTTGCCTTGATTTTGATTAGGATTCACTATTTTTTTACAAGTATATTTTGAGTCCAACCACTTATGCATAACCCTCGAAGAAAGCATTGAGAGCAAGAAAATAGCTATCTATTCATTGGAAAATGAGTTTATAATGTTTGATAGACATTGAAAGAGACTATACATACAATTGTGAAGGTCACCACTTGTCACAATCAATAGAGCACCCTATATTTCATAACATTCACAAAAGAAACACTTAAGATAATGTCTAAATATTGAATTTTGGAAGACATCATTCAAAGCATATTTATCATAGCTCATCGGTTGAAGAAGGAATGAGAGTTACTCAAGAATGAAGCATTATTCATCATAGTAACACCTCTCAAGTTCATAGTGACACATGGGTGCAACTCAAAGGAGAATAGAAGCTACATAAGTGCCCAACCTACCAAGGGAAAATACAATGACATCTAAGAAAAATACAATGAAGTCCAAGCAAAGTGTAAGTGAAATCTAAGGGGAATGTAAGCGAAATTGTAGCCAACATGAAATTAAAGGTACATTCAGTACAGAACGTATTCAAAGATTGAATCCAAGGAGTCAAAGGTGCAATTAAGGATATTTGTTAAAGCCTATCATAAAATAGTGAAAGGATACAACATGTTTCAAGTGATTCCAGTGCCCATAAACCATTCAAAGTTTAAGGTGTTGAATGCTCGTTGTCATACAATGAACACAATGCCTAGAGAGCCATTGATAAGAGTGAAGTTTTAAGTAATCCAATGAATTGCATTACTAAGGTAATTTTGATATTAAATTTTATTGATTTAATTAAAGTAATATTGGATTTATAAGGTGCTACATATATGGTGAAAATTACTACTGTGTTAGAATATCCGAGCATTAGTAATTTATAAAGCAAGTTCATTTACAAGCATTTTAATTGTAGTAAATTATAATATTATAATATTTTAAAATAACCATGCAGGAGATATAAGGCTATCAACCTTGGTAGACTCAATATAAATTTTCAAATACTATTATTTCCTAATTTTTCCAAAATTAGGGAATTATAAGGCATACTACACCAAACTATAGATACTTGGAAATTAGAAAATTAAATTATTGAATAGAGAAGCAAATCTATTACTTACATATATAGTTGGAAATAATTGGAAATACTTGTCTCATACTCATACTAAGAAGAAAAAAAAATACAACTATAAGAACTTCGTTATAGCATACTTCATTAGGAGATATAAGGTAAAATTGAAATTTGATTATTATTATCAAAACATTACGAAATAAACTCAAAAGGTAAAGTAATTACTGCTAAATTTGTGGCATATTTTAAATTACTTGGGAGATATAAGGAAGCCCACATCCAAGAAAGGTTTTATCAAATCAGTTCACATACTTTAAACTAGGGAGTCATAAGGCAGACTACTTAGAAGACTCTATTCTCAAAATCCCTAAAGAACTAAAGGAGCACACTTCAAGAACAATAAAAACAAATATGGATGAAATATTAAGAAATGCGTTTAATAATGAAGAACTATTCCATGAAGTAAAACTTTACTCCCAAAACTTAATAGATACTCTTGAAGGATACAAGTATCTATCTACTAGCGATAAAGAGAGATTCTCCTTATTTCTTAAAGAGGCAAAGAGGGCAAATTTGTATCATTAATTAGTTATCTTCATGAAGTCTTCTTCAAAGCATGGTGGAATACACAAAATAGTTATACTCATATTGGAGGAATGTTTAATGATCTATCATTAATTGCTTTTGAACTTGCTCAACACATGAAGCAAACTAGCAATACAAATCAATATTATTGTGATGATAGACTAACTTATCATGAAACAAATATTCCACTAGTATCAATACAAAATTGTAGGAGAAGGAGGAAGAGGAAGAAAAGGTATGCTAAGAGAGAACATAGCAAAGAAGAAACCACAAAGACTGAACCAGATGGACATATTCAAATTCAAGAACTAGAAGAACCTTTAGTCAAAGCTTTCTCTATCTTATATGAAGATACTAACTACTTGCTTGAACATATTCTTGTAAGCAAATAAGGAGAATACAATTTCCAGTACCAAGTGGAAGATCCATATTGAAGACTAAAGTATTCAATACCCAAATAATGTAATACAGGGGGGTGTTAGAGTATATTACATTATTTAGGTACATGTCAATGTACCACCTTGGGTACATTGTTATATTAGGAGTTTATCTTAGGTTACTTGAGGAAGAAGTAATAAATGCACAAGTGTCAATGTGCAATGATGTAAATGTACAAGGATTCCACTTGTACATGAATCATAGGAAAGGTAGTTAGGAAGAGTAAGGGCCAAGTAACCAATCTTATTATATATATGCCCCATATTGAATAGAAGAGTGTGTAGCAGAAGTGAGGCTACTATTGAGTAGTGATTAGTTCCAATGTAGTTTCCATTAGAGTTCTAGAGTGTTCATTTCCTCCATTACGTTGCATTGTACTATTTTTTAAACTTTCCATTAATAACATATTTCAGTCTTATTGCAAATTCCACTATCTTACTTTTTTGTATATTTTACATCTTGTGATTGCTTTCCCTCATATCCTACATTATCAAAAGCTAATATTTTTGGATTATGGCCATGAGCCAACCCTTAGAAGGCAATAACAGAAGGTAGATGTATCAAGACCATGGTCACTGTAGTCAAATAGACCATGAGCCAAAAAGTTATCATAGCCATAAGCAAGATCTATTGCATGGTCTAAGAGGACAACATGAGCTAAATTCAACTTTGGATCATGACCATTAGCAAGAGCACTTGAAGATAAGAAGTCTCAAAAACCATGGTCAATCCAGTCAAAGGAGCATCTAGCCAAAAAGTAATCATGGTCATGAGCAACCTCTTTGATGTAGTCAAATAAGTTAGCATAATCCAAACTTTATTTTGGATTGTAGCCATGAGCTAGTCACTTGAAAGCTAGAGTTCTTGAAATCATGATTGACACAGGTAAATAAGGAAGTTTTATTTAAGAGAGCCATGGTCATGAGCCAACTTTCTACCATAGTCAAAGTAGTCAAAACAAAACTTCCATAGAAATTATCCATGACATGGAGCATTCTTAGATCCACATTTAGCTTGGTCAACATAGAAAAATTTCAAAAGATTCATTGTGACCGCAAGCCAAGTCTCCCCAAATGAGTGAATGAAGTTTGATGACCAAATTCATGGTCAAAATGGTTAAATTTTAAAATCAAGAATGGTTTTGAGATGAGATGAAAATAAAACATGAAATCTCATGATTATGGTCAAAATGGTTGAAAGTGTTGGAAGCGGAAGCACAAGCATGATTTTGAGAAA
This sequence comes from Wollemia nobilis, assembly GCA_028583015.1. Classification (NCBI taxonomy): domain Eukaryota; kingdom Viridiplantae; phylum Streptophyta; class Pinopsida; order Araucariales; family Araucariaceae; genus Wollemia; species Wollemia nobilis. The sequence continues at coordinate 4,153,385 of JAQPPZ010017060.1, forward strand.
GTTAATGATCTTTGACAAAGGCATATGCTAGCTTTTATTTTAAAGGTAAGAATGAGACTTAGCTATTTTTATTCAAATCTAGATTGATTAATGAGATTAAAAATCAAATAATTCTAATAAAATGAAATTTTCATCATGGTGTTGTGACAAATAGAGGAGGGAATACTAAGTTAAAGCTATTTTCTAGATCTGCTAGTGGGAGATAAAATATTATATTGGGAAGGTAAAGTGCCATGATCTAGGGGCTTCTAGAATAGTTTGAATAACTAGATGCCATTGGAATATCTAAAACAAAAAAGACTACAAGAATAGAGGGTGACTTAGATCTGCTTCAAGAATTTGTATAGCTAAAATCTATGAAGGTTGAGCAAGTTGCAAGAACTAGTTTCAACAAGAATCCATAGATCAATGGAGTAAGAGAAATTTATTTTCTTATGATCAAATAATAGGTTGCCATGTTGTTATTCTACCAAATTGGCCCTCTAAAACCCTTGTAATTCCTATTTTTAAATGTTCATTATAAAATTCTATAAATAGAGGTCATAACCTCATTTTATGGGGTTGACTCTAAAGTGTTTGCTTGCACTACTATGTAATGTCTTATACAAATTAATAAAGGAGAATTACTTGGAATTTTTACCTCATATTTGTGCATATTCCCTCTTTTTTTGGTAACAAATTTGTGAAGTCATTTATGTTAATATTTCTAGGTTAGTCTATTCTGCTGGCATTTGATTGCTAGCTTAGGGCTACTTGAATGATTCATATTCAAATGTATGCTTTGAGAACTCATTTTTGTTAGTCATGTTATTGGTCTATTTTGCTAATATTGAAATGATAATACCCTAGATGTTTGGAATGATTCTTAAGTATGCAACTATTCTTAACTTTGAGGATGGAAAATTGTGAATGTTGTTAGTTTCATTTTATTTCTCTATAATTGAAATATAAGATATTTTTAGTAGAATCCTATGTTGTTAGCTTTATTCATCCACCTATCATTTGTATTTCTCTTAACCCCTCTCATTTATATCCCTATACTTTTACCATTTCAATTGATCTTAAAGATTCAACATTTAACAAGTTGACAGAACCAACCTAATTTTGAGTTTGGGTTGAAATAATTTTGATTCATCCAAAATTGGATTTAGGCTGTGACTAGTGGGTGCTCACCTTTAAAAATCTTAACATATAATAGTTATAGTACACTTAGTGTTAATTTGATCCACAAAATTCCATTTGGTCATAGAGAAGGGCACAGTCTAGGTCACGAAGTGTTTCACAGACCATGAACATACCCCCACTAGGACCACCTCCAATAGGTGGAGCAGAGGAGATAAAATCATAGATCTATGGAGGTATTGAGATGACATGCAAATTTTGAGTGTGGTATATATCCCTAGGCTAGGGGGTCAAGTGTTCTAGGTTTGTATTCTAGCATACTGAACCGACTAACATGTGCTTTATTTATCGAGTAATATATCATGCTACTTTGTGTATGATTATGTGTGTTTTATTATGTGATTGTTAATTTTATGTGTTTGTTAATTTTTATTATGCATGAATGGATGAATGAATGAGAATAGAAATGGAGGAAATGCATGAGGAAAGAACTTGATGAACAAATGCATGATGAAATTTACTAATGAATGCATAATGAATGAACTTAACAAATGATTAGATGACTAGATGAGAGCATAAAAAGGTGATGAAAGAAAGAATAAAGAAAGAAAAATAATGCTCCAGTTGAATTCATGCCCTGTAAAAACTAACCATGAAGTCACACTCTAGATGAATAGAGTGTGAATTTGGTAGAAGAGAAAAATAATAAAAAAAGGAAAAGAAAGAGAAAATGAAGAAGTAAGGTCAAAAATAGGCCAAAGAAAGCAAAATGGATGATGAGAATATGACATTTAAATTTGCATAGACCATAAGCGATTGGTGTGATAAAAAAACATAAACTAAATGAAATAAATTAAAAATATAGAGTGGAACCCTTTGAGGATGTATGCTTGTTAATGGCTGAGGATGGAGTAAAACCCACTATGGGTGTAATGCTCATGAATTTCCATGAAGATATCCTATGAGGGTATAATTCACACTGAAGATATCAAGCATGATGGAGTGATACCCACTATGGGTGTGTGCTCACTAGTGATCAAATGATGGAGTGAAACCCACTATAGGGTTGTTCTTGCTAGTGACTATATGTGGAGCGATACCTACTAGGATGTGTGCTCACAAATGGACTAAGTGGAGGTTGATGCTCGTTAGTGGCCATGAAGCTATCCTGTATGGGATGTAGTGCTCACTAATCCCAAAGGAGTGTAACCCAATAGGGATGTTTTGTATTCAGATGGTCAAAAATATTTTAACTTGATAGGGATATTAGCTCATGAAATAAGGGAAGAATATTAAGCAAAGAAAAGTAAGAATGTGTTGTTTGTGCTTGTTATAGATAGAAGATAGACATATGAGAAGAACAAAGTAGTGTGTGTGTGTGCGCCTTGTTTGGAATTCAATGGCTAAAGGATGTGGATATAATATTCAATTATCGTATGCACATCATCAATTATATTCATGTGGTATCTATCATATCCTATGAGGACCCATTAACAATATAAAGATAAAACACGAAGAAGTGTGAACAAAACAAGACACACAAATAGAAGAGGCATATATCATTTGTCTTGGAGAAAAGAATAAATGATTGAAAACTTACCAAGAAAAAAAATTATACAAGAGATGAATAACTATATCCTTTGACTTGGAGAAATTTTTAATTATTGAAACATTCAAGTTCAAGGAACATAAGAGAATGAAAGAGAAGGAGAATTATATATCCCTTGACTTGGGAAAATTTTTATGCTTGTTGAAAACTTCAAGGTCAAGGAACATATGAGAAAAAAAAGAAGAATGATTGGTGCCAAAAAAAGTTGTTCCCTAGGTTGGGGATTTACTAAGCATCAATGACCATCACTTGTCTTATTGCAAAGTCCCAAAAAATCTATATGAGCAGGTAGTTAGATGCAAGTATGATCAAGCTATAAAGTAGCTATATGACAAGCATAAGTGCAAAAAATGAGTATTTAAAGTGATTCATACAAGTTATGATAAGCAATCATGTAATATGAGAAAATAAACCAATGCAAGTTGGCACAAAAGAAGAAGATAAAAGAGAAGATAAGAAGAAGATAGAAGAAATAAAAGAAAAAGAATAGATAAAATGATGAGAAATCATGCATAATATTATTTTAGATGCATTATGTTCATTGGTTCTTTTATATATTTACCATAGAACATTGCTAAACGATAGGCTCCTAAGCCAAAATTGGTTGTTATGACAAAGGGGCCTAGCTAATTGGGTTGAAACTTGCCCTTTATATTGATGTGAGAATTTGTGTTCTTTTGGATCTCCTTGAGGAAAAGGTCCCCAAATTGAAAAGAATAAGTGTGAAATTTCTTAGATTAAGTTCACTTGAGCCTATTATGATAGGCTCGAAGATACTCTAAAGCATGGATGTGCTTTTCATCCAATAGCCCCAGTTGATTTAAATGATCTGAATAACACTCATTGTCAATCGAGGCATTTTGAAATAAGATATACAAGGACATGATTTCTATGTCAAAGGGAAAATCTACCTCAGTTCCATAGACCAAGACATATGGGGTTGCACCTATAGGAGTTCACATGCTAGTATGATGTACAAGTCTTAACTGGTCTTACTAACCAACTTCTTAAGGATCTTAACTAAGGAATTTTTGGATGCTTTGACTTGACCATTACCCTAAGGGTAATATGGAGTTGAAAATTTGTTATAAATCTTGTACTTAGCATAAATTTTATTTATATCCTTGTTCTTAAAAGGAGTGCCATTATAAAATATGATTATCGAAGGAATCTCATACCTACAAAGGATTTGGTTGAAGATGAACTTGGAGACTTGGGCTCCAATCATCATGGCTAGGGGTATGGCTTCTACCCACTTGGTGAAGTACTCTATTGCAGTGATGATAAACTTGTGACCATAAGATGACATGGGGTTAATCTTCCTGATAATGTCCAATTCCCACATGGATAATGGCCAAGGGGAAGAAATAACCTAAAGGTTTTGAAAAGGAACATGAATAAGGTTGTCATGACATTGACATTTGTCACAATGTCAAACATAGTGACATGTATATTTCTCCATAGAAGGATGATAATAACCTATCCTAATAAGCTTATTGGAAATGAAATTACCGCTAAAATGGCCTCCACATAATCCTTCGTGTGCTTCACAAAGGGCTTTCCAGGATTCATTGAAGTTAATGCATAACAAGAGGATGCCCTCAAAATAATATCAATATAAAGTATCATTGATTATGACAAACCAACATATTCTTTTTCATAAAATGTTTTTTTGATTGCAATCTAAGCCATCAGGAATTGAACCATCTTCAAGAAAATTAGAGATTTTTGTGTACCATGGCTCAGATTGATAAACTCCAATGTTTAGGACATCTAATAGAACAAGTCTAGAGGTAAGGGATGCAAACTCTTAGAGTTGTCAGATAATAATAGTTGCTTGATCATATTCTAACTCTAAGTGGATAAGGTATGTAGCAATGACCATGGCATCAACATGACCATTGGAGGATCTAGGGATAGACTCTAAGGTTACCCTATCGAAGGTTAACATAATCTCAGTGAAAATATTCTTATAAGGGTTTAGCTTATCATCCTTGGTTTGACAAAATTCATTGATTTGATTGACCATAGGTTGAGATTCACCAAAGTTGAAAAGGAATCTAAAATTTAAGGGTAAATCTACCATAACACCTAGGATCAAGGTTTCATACTCTACATTATTATTAATGCAAGAGAAAAAACATTTGAAGGAAAGGGAGATCAATTATTTTTGAGGGTTTATGAGAATGATTCCATCCCTAGTTCCCTTTAAGAAATAATATCCATAAAAAAAAATGACCAAGACTCATGCTCCTCCACTTCTAAGCTAAAGCATTCATCAGAAAACTTGATGACTAAGGGATGGGTGGATTCTAGAGGAGCAAAGTAGTGTGTGTGTGTGTGCCTTGTTTGGAATTCAATGGCTAAGGGATGTGGATAGAATATTCAATGATCGTATGCACGTCATAAATTATATTCATGTGGTATCTATCATATCCTATGAGGACCCATTAACAATATAAAGATAAAACACGGAGAAGTGTGAACAAAATAAGACACACAAATAGAAGAGGCATATATCATTTGTCTTGGAGAAAAGAATAAATGATTGAAAACTTACAAAGATAAAAATTATACAAGATATGAATAACTATATCCTTTGACTTGGAGAAATTTTTAATTATTGAAACATTAGAGGTCAAGGAACATAAGAGAATAAAAGAGAAGGAGAATTATATATCCCTTGACTTGGGAAAATTTTGATGATTGCTAAAAACTTCAAGGTCAAGGAACATATGAGAAAAAAAAGAAGAATGATTGGTGCCAAAAAAAGTTGTTCCCTTGGTTGGGGATTTACTAAGCATCAATGACCTAGTATAAGTGTAATTAATATGAGCTAAAACCTACATAGGTTTCATCACTTGTCTTATTGCAAAGTCCCAAAAAATCTATATGAGCAGGTAGTTAGATGCAAGTATGATCAAGCTATAAAGTAGCTATATGACAAGCATAAGTGCAAAAAAGGAGTATTTAAAGTGATTCATACAAGTTATGATAAGCAATCATGTAATATGAGAAAATAAACCAATGCAAGTTGGCACAAAAGAAGAAGATAAAAGAGAATATAAGAAGAATATAGAAGAAATAAAAGAAAAAGAATAGATAAAATGATGAGAAATCATGCATAATATTATTTTATATGCATTATTTCATTGGTTCTTTTATATATTTACCATAGAACATTGCTAAACGATAGGCTCCTAAGCCAAAATTGGTTGTTATGACAAAGGGGCCTAGCCAATTGGGTTGAAACTTACCCTTTAGATTGATGTGAGCATTTGTGTTCTTTTGGATCTCCTTGAGGAAAAGGTCCCCAAATTGAAAAGAATAAGTGTGAAATTTCTTAGAGTAAGTTCACTTGAGCCTATTATGATAGGCTCGAAGATAATCTAAAGCATGGATGTGCTTTTCATCCAATAGCTCCAGTTGATTTAAATGATCTGAATAGTACTCATTGTCAATCGAGGAATTTTAAAATAAGATATACAAGGAAATTATTTCTATGTCAAAGGTAAAATCTACCTCAGTGCCATAGACCAATACATATGGGGTTGCACCTATAGGATTTCACATGCTAGTATGATATACGAGTCTTAACTGGTCTTACTAACCAACTTCTTAAGGATCTTAACTAAGGACTTTTTGGATGCTTTGACTTGACCATTACCCTAAGGGTAATATGGAGTTGAACATTTGTTCTAAATATTTTACTTAGCATAAATTTTATGGATATCATTGTTATTAAAAGGAGTGCCATTATAAAATATGATTATCGAAGGAATCTCATACCTAAAAAGGATTTGGTTGAAGATGAACTTGGAGACTTGGGATCCAATCATCATGGCTAGGGGTATGGCTTCTACCCACTTGGTGAAGTACTCTATTGCAGTGATGATAAACTTGTGACCATAAGATGACATGGGGTTAATCTTCCTGATAATGTCCAATTCCCACATGGATAATGGCCAAGGGGAAGAAATAACCTAAAGGTTTTGAAAAGGAACATGAATAAGGTTGTCATGACATTGACATTTGTCACAATGTCAAACATAGTAACATGTATATTTCTCCATGGAAGGATGTTAATAACCTATCCTAATAAGCTTATTGGAAATGAAATTACTAAAATGGCCTCCACATAATCCTTCATGTGCTTCACAAAAGGCTTTCCAGGATTCATTGAAGTTAATGCATAACAAGAGGATGCTCTCAAAATAATATCAATATAAAGTATCATTGATTATGACAAACCAACACATTCTTTGTCACAAAATATTTTGTTGATTGCAATCTAAGCCATAAGGCATTGAACCATCTTCAAGAAAATTAGATATTTTTGTGTACCATGGTTCAGATTGATAAACTTCAATGTTTAGGACATCTAATAGAACAAGTCTAGAGGTAAGGGATGCAAACTCTTAGAGTTGTCAGATAATAATAGTTGCTTGATCATATTCTAACTCTAAGTGGATAAGGGATGTAGCAATGACCATGGAATCAACATGGCCATTGGAGGATCTAGGGATAGACTCTAAGGTTACCCTATCGAAGGTTAACATAAGCTCAGTAAAAATATTCTTATAAGGGTTTAGCTTATCATCCTCGGTTTGACAAACTTCATTGATTTGATTGACCATAGGTTGAGAGTCACCAAATATGAAAAGGAATCTAACCTTTAAGGCTAAATCTACCATAACACATAGGATCAAGGTTTCATACTTGTTGTGGCTGATCCACAACACACCCCAAAATTGGGGACCCACCTTTTTTGCATGCTTTCAAAGAAGAAAACAGTGACCCAGATGCTAAAAATCAAGAAAAAATCAAAGGAAGAGCAAAATATCACAAAAGGAAGAAGTGTCGCGATATCGCGACATGTCGCTCCATCGCGGATAGAAAAGAAAAGTTGTCACGATTTCATGACGTGTTGCTCCATCGCGGATAGAAAAGAAAAGTTGTCACGATTTCACGATGTGTTGCTCCATTGCGGCCAGAAAAGAAAAGTTGTCGCGATTTTGTGACATTTTGCTCCGTTGCAACCGAAAAAGAAAATTTGTCACGATATCATGACATGTCACTCTGTCACTGCCTAGAAATGAAAGTTGTTGCGATTTTGTGACATGTTGCTCCGTCGCTGCCCAAAAATGAAATTTGTTGCGATTTCGCGACATGTCGCTCCATCGCTGCCCATAAATGAAAGTTGTGATTTCGCGACATGTTGCTCTGTCGCTACTGAGAAAAATAAAGTGTCATGATTTCACGACATGTTGCTCTGTCGCGGCCAAAAATGAAAAAACGTCGCGATATCACGACATGTCAAGCTTTCGCGGCCCAGGCAAGCAGGAAGAGGTGTTGATAAAAAATTGTCGCGATTTCGCGACATGCTGTGAAATCACGATCCAAAGAGGAGAGAGAAAGACAGAATGGAAAATTGTCATGAAATCGTGACATGTCACAAAATCACGGTCAAACCAGTCAAACAAGGCAAGGCACTAAAGTTGTCGTGATATCGCAACATGTTGCATTTTTGTGATCTGAAGCAGCAAGACATGCAAAAGATGAAAAGCGTCACGATTTCACGACAGGAAGCAGCAAAGGGGTACGAAGCAGAAAAATGTTGCGATATTGCGACAGGTCACGTTTTTGCGACTCTAAGCAGCAAAGTGGTACGAAAGGAAAATATGTCACGATTTTGTGACATGTCATGTTTTTGTGGCCAAATACAGCAAGAGCAGCCCGAAATAGAAAAGCATCACGATTTCGTGATAGAAAGCCGCAAGATAGTTCCAAATGAAAAACGTCGTGATTTCATGATAGGAAGCAGCGAGACAGCCTGAAAGAGAAAAGCATCATGATTTCATGATAGAAAGCAGCCAAGTGGTACGAAATGAAAAATTGTCGTGATTTCACGACAGAAAGCAGAAGATGGTGCAAAAGAGAAAAGTGTCACGATTTCACAACATGTCTCATTTTCGTTGTGCATGATGGTGGACAAGGCTGTTGGCCAAAAAATGTCATGATTTCGCGACATGTCTCATTTTTGCTGTGCAGGCAGAGGAACAGAGTTGCATGCAAAAAAACATCACGATATCGCGACATGCTATTTTTTGTCACAATTTACAAGGAGGCAGTTATGGAACATGCAGAGAAGCATGAAACACATGGCATAAAGGTGTAAGGGTTATAGAGGCATTATAGTTCATCGAGAATATTAAACATTTAAGACATCGAATAGAAAGTCAAAGATAACGATGAGACGGGGGTGAAACAAGCAGCCACTAGAAGACAAAACGAACCATCGTGGAAGGAGAAGCAATTTGCCATCAAGTATAAAATGCAGAGGCATAGATTGGTATGCTGGTCGAAAACTGTTCAGAGAATATTGCACAAATGAAGGCAAGGCCTTGAAACTAAGTTTTTCTTGGATATTTTTCTTCCACATGGACTGGTCGAAAACCACTGAGAGCAGGGTTACAGAGCTAAGGGTGATGAGCCATTTTGGGCCTGCTTTGGGGTGATTTTCTTCCACTTTTTTTGGTTTTGGAAAAATAGATATCTGTTATTATAAAAAGATAAATATTTAATGCAGATAACATTTCAAAAATTTGCATCTTATGGGCAAGAAAGGAGTCATTTTCTGCATGCAAGATTAAATGTCTATTTTCCCTTTTCAGATTTTAGGCTTGTAAATGTAGTTGATACAAGTTTTTCTTGGTTGCTGCATGCGAATGCTTAAATATGAAAACCTCATTCAAATCCCTAGAAGCTAGAACTTAGCTTATCAGGATTGTGCATGTTTTGCAGGTCCAATAGGTTAGGTTGCATGCATGGAAACCTCATATCTTCGATTTTGTCGAAACAGGATAGCATCAGACTGAATGTGTTCTATTTTTAATTTTTTGCATTTCTTTTTCATTTTATTTTACTTTTCCAGAAGTTGTTACTTTGCAGTCGTTAAAATTTAAAAAATTCAAAATCCCAAAATGGTTGCACCAGGGCATAGGTAATATTGCAGACTTCAAATATGCACATTAAAATTTCACTTTCGGAATTATTAGTATTTTCATAAATTCACCGAAGTTGCTGTTTTATTGCAGATCTTTAAAAATCCAAAAATGGAAATTTTCATTGCTGGGCCGATTCACATTTGTTATTCTGGTTCAATGAACAATCAATAAAGCTTCATGATGAAATAAACCAACATTGCCCCTTGTTTACAGTTACTTGCAATAACTAAGGTGTTCCAAGCATTTAAATTGATTATCTTCATTTGAGATTACTAATACACAGTTGCAAATGCTAATACAGTGGAGACCTTGGAGAAGTTGTTTGTTTGACTTCTTTGCAAGAGGGGATTTGGGACCCAAATCTTAAAGGAGAGTTGTACTTTCACAGTTGGGTGAAAATACCACTCAACAATACTCTACATTATTATTAATGCAAGAGAAAAATCATTTGAAGGAAAGGGAGATCAATTATTTTTGAGGGTTTATGAGAATTTTTCCATCCCTAGTTCCCTTTAAGCAAAAATATCCATAAAAAAAAATGACCAAGACTCATGCTCCTCTACTTCTAAGCTAAATAATTCATCAGAAAACTTGATGACTAAGGGATGGGTGGATTCTAGAGGAGCAATGACTAGTTGGTTAGCAATCACCTAACATTTTATATCCTTTTGACCTATAAAGGTTAGGTTAAAATCACTAATGGCTAGGAACCGCTTAGCAACTCAACCTAAAAGGTCTAGCTTCAACATAAAGTAGCAAAGAGGATCAAACCTTATGACTACCAATGTCTTATGGCTAAGCATATAGTGTATCAAATTTTAGAGGAAAACACTACAATGAGGTAAAAATTCTCTAAGAGAGTGTACCAGATGTCATAGCTAAGAGGGTTTTACTAATGTAGTAGATTACTTGCTTTTTGTTCTGATCATCATGTTGAGCTAGCATAGCCCACAAATATTGGGATGTGGTAGCTATATAAAGCATTAAATGCTTATATGGGTTGGGTGGGATAAGGATAGACAAATAAGTGAGGTACTTATTGATTTCATAAAAGAATTTTTGACACTCAATATCCCACTTAAACTCTAATTAATTCTTAAGAATATTAATAAAGGGTTGACACTTATAGGCTAACTAAGCTATGAAGTGGTGAATAGCTTGGAATTTTCCATGTAATTTTTGCAACTTGGTTAGGTTATGAGGAAGAGGTATGTCAATAATAATTGCTATCTTAGTGGTATCCACTTCAATACCTCACCTAGACACTATGAAATCTAAATGATTACCATATATGACTTCAAACACACAATTGAAGGCAATAAGATGGACTTTGTATTGTTGAAGTCTTTCAAATATATGCCTTAAATATTGTACATGAGTTTCTTAATTGATGGAGCAACCAAGAAGATCATCCACATAGTCCTCAATTATATCATGCATCAAATCATGAAAGATATATGTCATGGCCCTTTGGTATGTGTCACCAATGTTATTCAAGCCAAAAAGTATGACTTTATAATAGAAGGTGCCCCATGGAGTGATGAAAGCTATCTTGGCCTGATCCTCATGGGAAATCCTGATTTGATTGTATCTCGAGAAACCATCCATTAACAATAGCATTCCACATCCAATGGTGAAATCTACTATCATGTCTATGTTGGGTAGGGGAAATTCATCCTTAGTAAAATCAAAATTGATGTCCCAAAAGTTGATACATATTTTGATTATTCCTTCTTTCTTAGCTATATAAATGATGTTGGAGATCCGATCAAAATAGTCGATGGATTTGATAAAACCAATGTCAAGGAGTTTTTGGAGCTTCTTATTAACTAATAAGGTGACTTTAGGATGCATATTTAGAATATTATTGATGCATGACAAAGGAGGGGTCAAGCCCTGACATGTCAACATATGACCAAGCAAAAATATCTTGAAATTCTATCAAAAATTTGTTCAGTTGCTCCAGATCATCCATTGATAAGGCATTTTCCAACTTAAGTATTCTAAGTATCTCTTTAGTTCCTATATTAATGTCAAGGGCCTCCTAAATGAGGATGTGAGATTCATCATCATAATGAGGAGGGGTAGGGATAACTCCTAGCTTCTCAAGGTCTTTGGGATACAGGAATGAAATCCTCTTGAGACCTACAAGACTCAACATAAGTGACACAAGGGACCAACCTATCAAAGAAGAAGCTAATTTAAAGGATATCTTCATGATCCATATCATAAAGGATATCCCGTTAAATATAATCCCCTATGATTATTATTAGATTTAGATGAATTAAGGTGATCAAATTGCAAAATAATATGTTGGAGGGAGAAGGGGGTCCCTCATTCTCATTACTCCACTCTAAGCCATGATGATCCATAAATTTAGCAAAGTTGACAACTTGATCATCATCAGTTGGAAAGGGTTGGTTTTTTTTGGGGATATAGCCTATGCGACATCTCCCAAGCCAAAGCTTAACTTTAAAAGGATCTTGAATACCTTGTTTTTTGGGCTTGAAACCATTACATTCATATCCTTACTAGATAGGATCTACTTATGAAGTGGGTAATAATTGGATAAATAACAATGGGTAAAGGTTCACTCTACTGGAGAGGGATTGTACCATAAATATTTTCTTCATGGGATATGCCTGCATAGACAAAGGTATACAAACCTATGTGTATTAATTCACCCTTTTTATGGGGTAAACCCAAAGATAGATATGAAGGTGGTAGCTAAGCTAAATATATAAGAGGACTTTTGATGAAATTAGTAACTTGATCTTATGATGAGATTATTGTAGACACAAAAATTTAGGCATTTGGATCAAAATTCTAGCATCTCTACCATTCAACCATAAACATTGAAGGGTGTTTACATAGTTGTAAATGCACATCCACATTTGCCAAATTCCAGTCTACATTTACATAGTCCCAAACGTAGGGTCATATTTTCTCAGGGGCAAGTTTAGCCAATGATAGATAGATCAGAGTAGGTAAGCAACAAGGTATAAAATTTTATTATTTCTTTGTCTTTTGCATAGATTTTCATATTCTATAAGTATTTTCATTAAGGTTTTGATAGCTTTATTTCTCTATTAAAAAAAGGCCTCACATAGTGGAGGCCCTTCATGTGCTACTAATCCCTTTTGATGTTTACATTCTTGCAGGTGCAGGAGATAGGTCTTTGAGCAGCTATTGAGGCACATAGTAACCCACCACATATATACAAGCCCACTCACCATAGATTGGAGAAAAAGGATATTCAGAACACCACCATCCATTGGATATGCAAAAATGGATATTTTCCCCTTTTGGAATATTTGTAACCTATGAAAAGTAAGCAAAGCACTATAACTTGAAACCTACATACTTTGGAGTAAAATCATTGTAAAAGGAAGACAAAGGCTTCCCTGTACCTTAATAAAAAATAAATTGTTATTTTGCACATTGCTTGTCTCATTGTTTCATTGCTTGGTGTTAATATTTTTCTTACAAAATGGTGATCACGATGGGATCCTCAAAGGGTCCTATATTTGATTTACCTTGCTATTTTTAGTCTGCTAATATTTCTCTGTTCATTTTACATATTTTTAGAGATTCATTATGAAACAAATCAAATATTGGATTCAAGAAGTTTTGGAGCTTGCTCGGCCTAATCCTACAACTATGCACATGTGAAAGCACATTCAACCATCTGTGTAAACATGAATGCATTTTTGAATATCTACAAAAATACCAGTGACTATTTCAACATCTGTACAAATATTCATGCATGTTTGGGACCTTGATCAAACACGAATCAACATTTGAAAATACTAGAGGAGCAACAAAAATATCATAGGTCTGTAACATCAAAATCCTCTAGTTAAAAAAGAAAATCTATTTTTTGCATCTGTGTGCAATGATAATTTTAGGTTAGATGCATTCACATAGGTCAAGAACATTTCATGGGGAGTAAAAAGAAAATTATTTAAATTTAGGTTTAGTTTTAGGATTCATTTCCTAGTTTTTTAATCATGAAAAGGTCTAGAATCTACATCTAGAGTTATATTTACATCAATAGGTGTATCTCTAGGCATTTCTAGGTATTTTAGGGCTTCAAAACTACTTTATTTTTAACACATAGTCAAAAACATAGACCCATGTTTGGCAAGTTCCAAACGCAAACCTGTGTTTGGTAAACACCCTTCCACGTTTGACTAGTTTCAAACGTGACCCCACATTTGAATCTATGTTTTAGAACTAGTACAGGGCCTTGTTGAAACCTATTTTTTTTTTCTATTTTCTACTTTTAGTTCCTCTATTTTATTTTTACCATCGTGTTTTTCTATTTTTGTATTTATGTATAAAAATATGAATTGCATGTTAGAGTGCATGACACCCTATAAGAAACAAAAAATTCCATACACTTGCACATATCACAATAACATTGGTAAGGTTAGACTTCATTACAAACCCCCAATCGATATTGGTGACACTAGAATTCACCTCCTTCCATCGACTCACCCTCTAGAAACCTTAGTAGAACATAACAAATGTCTTTTTGGGTTTTATCACCGAAAGGTTGCCTAATTTTAGGTGCGCCCAGAGTAGGAAGGACTAGTAACGCCCTTCCACCATAGGGCTTAATAATAAATGGAACACAATTATTATTTTTTTTAGCTCACCTGAGAGCGAAGCAAAAGCCTATGTGACTCATCCCATGTATTAGGCAAGTAGGACTTAGAAAACATGACCCCTTTAAGGGGTAATTTATTCCCATAAGGTTACCTTGAACCAATATCCATAGGAAGCCATTTTTTTTTTGCTTGAGTTACATTTCTCGACAGGGAGGTGTGCTTAAGCCACCTTATTAGATTTTTATTTTTTTTACCCTTAGTTATCTAGGAATAAGAGTCTCAAAATCAAAATACACCAAAAATCGAAAACTTCACAAAAAAAACTTCAAAAAAAAAAGATAAAAAACTTCAAAAACCTCAAAAAAAGCAAAAGGATAAAAAAATAAGCAAAAAACAAAACTTGCAAAAACCTAAAAAAATTTACTTATTTTTTTACTTTGTGTGTTTTCCATTTGTATTTCTACCATATTTAACATGTACCTTCACATACCACCTCATTTCATCCCTAGCTTATGGTAACAACCCAGAGTTGAGCCAATGCTTTAGCCAAAGTCTAGAGTCAACCATCTTCATCCATAGCACATGCTCAGCCTTCCCAAGCTCCCATCAGCTCAATGGTGGGGTAAGTCAACATTGCATGCACCATGTATTTAGAATTATTTGCTAGACCATATAGTTGTGCCCCCACTTCAAAAATGTATGTGATGTAGAGGGTTACTTATACTGTGATTCCAAAGACTCCTAGGAATGATCCACCCATACCATATAGTATGTGCATCTCATATTTGGATACTAATACCATAAGGACTTACTTTACTACAACAAGCTCGATATTTCCATCATTACCCCCTCTCACCATTCCACACCAAACTATTCTTGTATTACATCAATATGCCACCTAATATCATCCACATCAAACCTATTAGTTTATCATCAATCCACATTTTGAATAAACTTCTACAAACATGACTCACACCCATCCATCATCACATCATCAATACATCTCCATCCCGTCACATAAAAACATCACTTGCTCTAACCCCCTCTACAAAGCACAAGTAAATTTTTCTTCGTAGTTACCCACATCTATCCCATCCACATCATATATTGATCCTCTTAGAAATGCTATCCCTCATTCAGTTACAATTCCATTTGCCACCTACCCTCCAATAACATTGACTCACATGGTTGTCATGCATCCAGTCCAATATTCCACCACACATGTGATCATACAATCTGCATCTGTGATTTCTATACAACACATTTTTTGTACTTAAAACAATTGCTTGTAGATGAGGTAAACCAAAGCACTCATCACAATACATAGTAGCAATCAAAAATTCTATATCCTAACCATCCATCCACCTCACAAAAAAACAACTTTCTCAAGGTCCATCATGGGTATCATGAACACCCACCATAACCATCCCATTCATCCACTCCATCACATGTATGCTAAATTTTCAGGACAACATACCATTATACCCCCATCACCTCACCATCAACAACTCCATTCACAAAATTAATTCCATAACCCATTACACCATAACATCCATCACCATAAAATCCCAATAAACAACACACATCCATTTCATAAATAACAAATAAATCAAGGTTTTCACTCATCATCAGAAGACCCTAAGTTTCAATTTTTGTAGAACCATATTGATAGCTTGACCATGCAAACACTTGGGATGTTGTACCAAAAACCAACCTTGAGGTAGTTGATCAATCACCCCATTCATTCTTTAATACCATCACCACCTTATCCGGAATATTTCATATTATTAAAGTTTGATAAATTTAAGGGGGATGAGGACCCCTGAGAGCATATTAGTGGTTTCATCAACACATGTTTCAGGATACAAAATAATGATCCTCTCATTATCTAAATATTTCCTCAAATATTTTGAGGAGATACCCTAGATTGGTACAATCACCTACCACACCAAAGTATTTATACTTTCAAGTAACTAGTGAACCAATTCACAGAGTTTTTCTCTCTTAATATTAGAAATAAAACAACATTATGACTTGTTCAACATACACCAATTTGAAGATGAGTCAGTTTATGACTTTGAAAACCACTATAGGGTAGTCATCACAAAATTGCCATTCTCCCTCCCCATGTCAAAATTAACAAGAATGTTCACAAGAAGTTGTTTGAAACCAATAACCTTGTTACTGCAATTGCAAAAACATAGAACATTCGAGGAAGCTCTTGCTTAGGTCCAGGTAATTGAAGAAATTAAAACCCAAGAAGGTGAGATAAAACTAAGAAAGAAATAATGGAAAAATAAGGGCCAAAGGGGGAACAACCAAGTCTAGTCCAATATTGGTTAGGTTAATCAAATATTCTTGAGCTAACCACCATAGAAAACACAACAAGCTCAAGCCCAAGTACAACAATCACCATAGGAGCAATAGAAATACAAGGTGGTTCCAACCCCACAATAGATGTAAAATCAAGATCAACCAATAGACAATCATCAGTGCAAATTCAATTGAACACCCTGTAATTACACCCCATTACCCAAATCATATTCATCACTTTTTCAAAAGTTATATGATGCATAAGCTAATACCTTGTTAGAGATAAAACCTGAGGATCCAAACAAACCATGTGGCAAGAAATATAAGGAGAATTTGTATCACACTTTTCATTGATAAAAATGTCATGACATTAACAATTGCTATGCATTCAAAAACATTGTGCAAGATCTAATTGAAAGGGGATACAATATTGATAATCATCTAGCCCAATAAAACCAAAACCTTGGTATATATCAAACACCACTACGTCATCATAATGCAACTCAACAAATGACTAGAGAATCAACTTCTACAGTTCCTCCCAACCAATTCAATCATGTATCTCAAGTATACCAAGGTTTTATGGGGGCTATTCATGTAGTCAACTATGGGTAAAGAATCACAAATCACACATAAAAAGAAAACAAACCAACTCAAGAAGTACATACTCCTATAACACAACAAAAAAATGTATCCATACAACCAAAAAACACCATTCCATCTTCACCAATCCATATCCTAAGTCATCCACCCATGCCAATCATAACATTGAGGAGTTGGTTGACATAGAGCTTAAGGATGGCCTCGACCAACTTATCCATATATGAGCTTATACAACAATATTCCCCAAATCGTGAGGTATTGATGTAGATTTTAAAATCCATTGAAATTCATATAAAATATCCCAAAACCTTCAACACTTTTGTGGGGAGTATTTAGACTTGTATGGAACCTTCAATTTTGTTCTATAATTTTGAGGAAAAGAGCATATCATCGGAGTTACCCGATCCTCCATTACATATTGTAGCTCACATTGACTGAAAACCCTTAAAATGGGTACTCATTGATATTGGATCTTCTATTAACATCATCACCACTAAAACCATCCAATATCTCAAACTGCCACCATCTCACATCATGTCATCCACCTTCACCTTGTGGGCATTCAATGATGCTTTGTGCTCTGCTATAGAAAATGTAGTTCTACCCCTGATAGTGGGGGTGAAAAAAATCCATACACTCTTCCATATCTTGTAATGAGCCATGTAGTACAACATACTTCTTATATGTCCCTGGATTAGGGAAATGAAGTGTGTACCCTTGATGTTGCATCAATACTTGAAATATGTGCATGAGATAAAGATCCATTGCATTCTGGATGACATCACGCCATTCAAGTATTGTAACTTGATTTCAAATCCATATGATCCAACCCTACCATCCACTCATTTTCCATATAGCCACTCATCATTAGAACCACTCCAAATCACCACACTTCATCCAAAGCACCAATACCAAAGACCATCCACATCTCAAACCATCAACCTGAATCAAGCATCTACCTCAACTGCATATCATTTTCCAATAACACATCATCATCCCACAAATCAACCATCACCTTCATCAAACCATATCTCATCAAATAAATCAAATAATCATACCTCATCACACACATATCCAATTCAATAAGTCACCCTATATCAACCACTAACCAGTATCCACCCCACTCAGCAGATTCCACCCTTGTAATTATCTACTATCTTATAGATAGGGCCACCTATCTTAGAGTAACCCTCACAACCTATGCCATCTCCACCACCTAAGCCATAAATCACCATTGGAGCCTCCACATCCACACTCAAGTCATTCACATCCACCACCACTCAATCCACATTCCATATTACCAATATAAGCATTGGAGAGTACACAGTTGATAATGTTACAATAACACCACCTATCCAAACTATTAGAGATTATGGTTGCCCATGAAATCCACCTTTAGCCATAGGTGCAATGTATAACATAGTTTCAAAACCAAATAGGATTAATTTTGTATATAGGGGATTGAATTCTTCGTCTGACCCACCACCTCCTAATGATAAATTCATGCAACAAGTTTTTGCCAATTTAGAAAATCTGTCCAATCTAGATTTCCCTATGTGATATTTTCATTGAGTTAACTTTAGGGATATGGCCTTGGACGACATTTATAGGGCCCATAAAAAATTATCAAACCTCACTATTGAGAGGTACATGATCGCTTTGGCTTAGGGTATAAGCTGACATCTTCTACCACCTCCTTTGGGCATGTATTCCATCAACTCACCCTTGATTCTAAGGAGGAATATAGAAAAGATAGTGATGATAGTGAGGATGAATACATAGACCCTAACTTTGCACCTCATTTATAGGAGGTCTTTTCAAAAATGTGATCGCACATGAACATGATTAATTACATTTTTGATGATTACTATGAGGAAGAATTCATATAGGATTTTTACATCCTATTTATTACCTTTGATGATTCTGAAGAAGATGCGGCCTTCATAGTGGCCATATATGAAAGAGATGAGTACTACATTAGAATGTTTCCCATCCATCGACCCATATTTTTCTTGCACCTTCGATGAGAGTGACCTGATATAGATCCACCATGAACACCTTGGTTATCTACATGACAACACCATTATCCATACTTCATAGGTCAGTTTCTCCCTAGAGAGAGTGTGTGATAGAGCTCACCTTTCGAATCATAGCCACCTCACTTCCACCAATTTAACATGATTTTTTTTGACTTTTTTGCCCCACCTTATAATCCATATGATTTGGTGAAACAAATTTTGTTTGACGCTAGCCTTATCAACATGGACAAGATTTCATCCCCACCATCCATAGCTAAGTTCATGATATCTGAAGAATTACTAAGAGCATCTAACACTTACATATCTCAACAATATTTGTCTTCATTTGCCTCTATTTTTTAAATCGAGGTAGTAGAAGCCCCATTTGAGTCCTTTGATAATGTGGAGGATGATATGCATATCATACCTAATCCACACTAGTTAGAGGAAGGTTCACACATGCTAATTGAAGAATCTATTGATGTGAACCTAAGTGAAGATGCAAAAAATCCATAAATTGTAAAAATGGTAAAATATTTATCCACAAAAGAAAGAGAAAGACTCCTAGGTATATCAACAATGAAGATGAATATTTTTGCATGGTCGTACAGAGATATGCCTACCCTTGACCCTGACTTGGTGGTCCATAACCTCACCTTAGATCCCAAAGCAAAACCATTCAAGAAAAATTTGAGGAAAATTCATCCTACCATTCATGGTCAAAGAAGAGCTACAAAAATTGTTAGATGTGGGTTTCATTAAATCCATTGATTATCCATAATGAATCTCAAACATGGTACCCATTTGTAAACCAAATAGGAGGATTTTCGTATGTACATATTTTCAATATTTAAACAAAGCATATCCTAAAGATGATTTTTTATTGCCAAACATCGATCAACTAGTAGACTCTTGCACTGGCCATGAAATGCTTTCTTTAATAGAAATTTTTTTAGGATACAACCAAATTTGGATTAATCTTGATGACCAACACAAAACAACATTTACAACAACTTGAGTGAATTTATGTTATAATGTGATTCCCTTTGGTATCAAAATGTAGGAGCTACTTACCAACATGCCATGATGTATATCTTCCATGACTATATGCATAAAATCATTGAAGATTATGTGGATGACTTAATAGCCAAATCTAAAACACATATTGATCATATTGATTTACTATAAAAAGTCTTTTATCAGTTATTAGAACACAAGGTGAGGTTAAATCCTAAGAAGTGTGTATTTGGATTCACATAAGGAAAACTTCTAGATGTAGTGACCCTGAGGAAGCGGTGCACTGTCCACCACTCTATTTGTGAATATTATTTGATCTAATATACTTAATCACGCATTGAAGGAAATATGTGAAAATAGATGCAACCGAAATATAAATAAATGAATGAATATCTCTCTTTATTGATTTTTCTCAAGTTTGGTTACATATAGATCCCTCTGAGAGATTCCCTTCATTTGATACAAATTTTACAAAATAGGGTTGTATATGTGGTATCCCATTACAAGGGTTGATACACTCTTGCAGGCTTCCCGATGACACAAACAGAACTATATGAGGGCTTATAGATGCCTCCTTCTCTAGGTCTAGTTCCTAGAGGGATATTTTTGCTTTCATATGTTGCTAACCTATCCAGTGAATGTGTAGTCGTGCAAGGATGAAAGCAACAATAAATGCTCAGCTGTCCAAGATTGCCTCCTTGGATGAGGTTTTTAGCAACAATCCTAATGGTAAATAAAAATATGCTTAATGATAATAGATATTAATTCTATGAATGTGAGTAAATGCAATAAATCATATCTATGCTAATTATGTGAAAAAATGTAACAAGCTAAATGAAAGAAACTAATGCTAAGAATCCTAGACAAGGTCTACGGGCCACTCTCTGAGATAACGATTGCTAATATGAAATTCTATCTCTATTGATCCAAAGATATGGATCTAATATGCTTTCTAAAGTTGAAATGGCTGTAGTTTATGTTTTATGTGTTGAATATCATGTAGATGATGAACCCTCAATCAGCCAACACTTCATTGCTCCTAAGATGTACTCCAATTTGCTCTCTGATTCGATAGGGCTTCACTACAAGAAAATATTTCTAAGTGTCAAAAGCTCTTTGAAAATTCTATCAATCTCTCCTTTGGTGCCCTTAGTTTTACACCTTATAATGTCTTTTGAAGCCCTAGGTCAATGTCCAACCCTATGACTGAATTTTGCATGCACACTAGATGTTAGCATGAGAAGTTTTCTCTTTTCTATGTTTGAAGGCCAGTTAAACTGATGTCTAAACCTAGACTTGAGTCTTTCATGTAGACTAGCTATGAGGAGGAATGCAAAGTTATTCCTGCTTGGCTTTATTGCATGCAAACTACCACTTCTACCTGAGATTAGGCTAGTTTGATGGAAAATTTCTATTTAGGGCTTAGCCACTGTCATTTGTAGTAGCTAGGGCTGGCCGCTCTGAGCTTCAGTGCCCAGAATCCAACTACTTTGGTTCATAGCAGCCAGGCTTGGATGGGCTAAAAATCCCTTAAAATGAGTGTTCAAAATCACTTTTAGCACTTGGAAGGTCTCAAGGTTTATTCAAATGGTCTATGAATGCCCACATGAGTAGCTCTCCTAAAAATGACATATTTTAGGTGTGTACAGATGCCCCTTTTTGAGATACGCTTTGTGGAAAAGACGCAACACCGAGAAAAAATGTAGACTTTTATGTCTGTAGGGTGCATGATGATCATTTATATGATCAATGTTGTATGGCCCAACCATGCAAGATGGTGCACATCATTGAATCATTGATTCAACCATATTGAAGGTTTAGTTATGGAAGAAGTTTGTACATGTTTACCTGCACTCATTCCTCAAATGCAATCAGGTAGCTTATGTCACTACAATAGAACCTACCAGAGGAGAGTTACAAATTGGCATGTTGTATTTTCTTATGAACCCAACAAACAAGGGGAAGTTCTATGATAGTTGCTTGCAATTATCTATAGGAAAAATGTGATCTTGATATGATTGAGTGATCTTTGGTTGACTTTTATTATGATTGTTTGAATATTTGAACTACCCCCTCACACAACGAATTGATGAGGGAAGGGCAGTGAATATAGGGACAAGCCACTTGACCAATATGATTGGTTTGGATCCTTTCTACTGTTTATCTTTTTTAATGGGCAACCCCCCATCCAAGTGTGGCTTCACTATTTATGATGATCATTCATCCCTATACACGAGAGCAGTTTGGCCATAAATAGCCTTCTTAGGGAGTTAGGATGAGAGATTCTATTTAGGCTTGTGTTGAATCACTTGGCTCAATGTTGTAATGTCATAAAAGAATTAAGATTATTCCATCGTACCTATGGAGTAGTCTGACCATCTTGGTATTATTCTAGATTGAGGGGGGTACATCACCATCCCAAAATTATTAATTTACCCCAAGTAGCCCTATGGTAACTCACTCATCTCACCAAATTGAATGGAGTGCAAATCGTTGCAACTACTGAGTTGATAGAGTAATTGAATATGAGTCTTACTTGAGATTTTGTTTTTATGTGATTTTTTTATTAATTTGATTATTATGATGTTTATGAATCATCAAAATGTGTTTGTTTGATTTTTTGCTATTCCTATTAGAAGGAATTCTCCTATTTTTGCTTATGCTACTAGCCGCTGTCAGATCTAGTGACCCCCAAATGCCTGTTTGTGATCACTCTTGACCTAAGTAGCCAAGGATTGTAGGGTGTTGATGACAATAGTGGCAAAGGAATAACTTGGGAAATATAAAAGCAACCTAGGGTTTTGACTTTTCACTTTCTCTAGCAATCAATTTTCTTTTCTGATCTCTAGAGTGAAAGTGACATCTATGACTTGGAGAGCTTATCGACGAGGACCATGGATACACAACGCGGGCCATATACGAGTGGAGGAGCCAAAGCTTCTTGGGTACTTTTCAAAACCCTAACCCTACTCATTTTTTAGTAAAATGAACCACATCATGTAATCAGTGAACAAACCTCATTAAACTTGCTGGAAATGAACCAAACCCGTAGATAGGCTTAGTTTAGGATTTATTTTGGTGGGCTTGCACCATTTTTTCTTTTTTTGTAATTTTTTTGGATGTTTCTAGCCTAGGGCATACACATTTTTCATGTTGCCCGTTAGTCGCTGCCACACAAAGCGGCCATTTTGGCCCGCATCTTGGCCGCTATCGATGATAGCAACCAGTTCAAAACTCAACTATCAAAATTCTTACCATTGGGACTTGGCCGCTGCTAGCCTCAGTAGCCGATTGCTAGTCACTATAGACAAGAGCGGCTAGGAACCTTAGGCAATTTGTTTTGATTTTTTTTTTGTGTTTTGAAGTGATTAATTGATTTTTTTTGAAGTTTTGAGTTGATTTTCTAAAATTTTCTACATGGTTAGGTGTGTTTATTCCTATTTCACTTAGAATTAGGATAGTCTACCATTATTTGCATCGTTTTACATGCTTAATTGCATTTTATGCCTTAGATGCACTGTAGTTATACCTTGATTTTTGTCCTTAGATTCTTTCTGCTCAAGATCGAGACCCAAAGATCTTGCTTGAATCCTACCACATATGGCTGATATGGACTGGGCATGGCTCAATGCCCACAGATTACAATATGTGACTAGGCTGCCCCAGATTATGTTAGATCAGGCCTACCTCATAGTCCTAGCTCATCGATGGGATCCTAGGACTAATACCTTCCACCTTCCTACCGATGAGATGACTATCACATTGGATGATGTATACAAGATTTTCCAAATTCCTTTTTATGGAGTGGCCATTGTTTCTTCGGTCACTAAGTACCATGAGGCAGTCTTTTCTTGGGTGTTTAGGGGGCAGGCTGTAGGTACCCTCAAGGACACCAAATATGGCAGTTTGTTCATTCTATGATGGTATAGGGGGAGGGTATTTTTTGAGAGGCATGCGATGTTGCTAATGGTAATTAGTAATATGCTTCTCCCAGACTTCTTAGGTTTGAGGTTCCCTTGGAACCTCCTTGCGATGGTTTAGGATTTGGTGGACAATGAGGATCCTATCATCTACACATGGGGGAGTTCTTTGCTAGCATAGTGCTATGATGAGTTGTATTACATTTTTTTTTGGTAGATAAGATACTATAGCATTAATACCGGGTTTTACAGGTTGACCCAAAATATTTTACAAAAATTAGCCTAGGGTTGTTTATGAACATATCCTTACCAAGGATCCTATATATGTAAAATCTACATGTCACCAAAGCCATTACATCCAGTAATGCACATAGCCTATTATCAAAAAGAAACTTCCCATACAACATTTTGGGTATACCCCGAGAAAACACACATGCATCATAATTACAAAAAAGAAACAGACACTAATCCCTTCCTTGAGACAATGGAGAAACAAAAAGCTGCAGACACACATATCAGAGTACTAAAAAAAACTCCCACAAGCTTTGTATTGATAGTTACTCTTAATAATTCTTTGGGAATTGCTTTCTTCCATAAATGACATGCTTTGGTACCACATACTATCTTGGCCAATCAGCCTTAGAGAAGTGAACCTGCTGGCTAGATTTATGGCGGTGGCTATCTGGTGGTCCATGTGGCTTTGGTTCAAAGTATTATATTTCCATTTATTTCCTTCCCTATGATTATCAACCAACATCAAATTACTAAGATGAATAGAAGCCATGTTATATGACATGTGACTATCCCCATTAGTCTTTGTGGTATTTCCAAGCAGCATCCACGAAGACTGACAACTCAGATAATTTTTATTGTGAGTCCAATTCAAAAAAGAGACGGGAATACTCCTAGCCTTCAAAATTATAGTGCCTTCCCTATTGGTAAATTCAACTATCATTCTTGGAATTCTTGTTGAATAAGCTCCTCTACTTCACTCGGGAAACCGTGTTCCAATTTGAAAAGTCCATCACCATCGACACCCAAATTGGCCAACTTATCAACAATTTTGTTAGCTTTCCGAAAGACATGTTGGGCTTTTCTATCCTGTCTTCCCTGTAAAATGATCCTAGCCTCTTCAACAATTGTTTGAATCCTCCAAGGAGGTGTTTTCCAATTATCAAGGAGATTTATAACATGCATAGAGTCTCCTATGATCAAATTACCTTCTAAGTCTTGAGTCATTTGAAGGCCTCTCCACATAGCTCTAGTTTCAGCTTCGTTGTTCGTCTTTGTTCCTAAATATTCAAAAAATGCAAGCATCATATTCCCATTATGATCTCATGCAATGCCACCAACGTCTGCTCTTCCAGGATTGTCCTTAACTGCTCCATCAAAATTAAGCTTAAACCAACTTGTAGGAGGTGGATACCACTTAACATTGGCTCTAGGGTTGACTACCCTAGGCAAAAACTCATCTAACAAGGTTAAGCTTAAATATTGAGCAATCGTGGTCTCCTACAGATGAGGTTTATAGCTATCAAAAGGGATAAGGTTCACATTCTCATTGGCAAAGGATAGGATCCTAGCAATGATAGTTTGATGATCATGGATAAATTCATTAAAGACTCTATGGTTCCTTTCTAATAACACCTGCCATAGATAGTGATTGAGACAAATTTTCCACATGTATCTAAGTCTTTGGCTTGAAAAGGGGTAAGGTCACTGGATGAACAAATCAAGTACGATGTCTAGTTTAACCAATGAAATATTGAAGGCTTAAAAAATCCCACTTAGGACAGTCAAGGAAAAAGGGTACTCAAGGAAAATGTGATAAATGGTCTCCCAATTAGCCCTGCATAGATAAAAATTATTAGTGATACAAATAAATTTATGCATCATATTATCAATGGTTAGAATTCTTCCTTGGATAAACAACCATGAAAAGACTACAATTTTTGGAATTAAATTTTTTATCCAAACTAAGTCCTTTTGGAGGACAAAATCCTCGTCATCAAGTAGAAGCTTGTAAGTTGATTTAATAGTGAATTGCCCATTTTTCGTAGGAGCCCAGGTCACTTGATCTTCCTTGGGTATCATGGGGATAAACTATTGCTTGAGAATGTTACAAAGATCATTTGATTCTACTTGAAATCCTTGAATTCTTATTTGTTTCCTTTTCATTCTACCTTTGTCCTCAACCATATAATTGGAGAATTTTCTGCCAATGAGTTCTTCTGTGATATCTCTGATTCGTTTTAAGTTAGGATATTGCGTCAGTGGTTCATCCTTAGCCCACCTATCATTCCAACAATTTATCCTCTCACCATTTCCTAAAACCCATCTTAAACCTTTTTTGATGATTTCCTTACAATTAAGAATTGATTTCCAAAAAGTAGAACCTCTGATTGGAACTGAGTCACTTAGAAATTCTATATTTTGAAGATACTTTCATTTGATGATAGCTGTCCATTTATTTTCCTCACCAGAAATGAGACACCATGCCTGCTTAGCTAGTAAATCTAAATTTACATGAGTAATTTTCCTTAGACCTAAGTCCCCATTTTCCCTAGGTCTACACACTTTGGTCTATCCTACAAGGCATATCCTTTTTTCTCCTCTGATCCAATCCATAAAAATTATTTTTGGAGTTTCTCAATTTTATGGAAAACCTTCACAGGGGATTTGAAAACGAAGAGGAAATAGACTGGAATGCTCTGAAGATAGGCCTTAGTGAGGGTCATCTTTCCTGCTTGAGATAGAAGATGACCTTTCCATCCAACAAGTTTTTTTTAAATTCTTTCAATAACCCTGTCCCACATTGACTCTCTCGGAGAACCAATGAAAATAGGGAGACCAAGATACAAAGTGGGGAGGTTTTCTATATCACACCCTAAAATTTTTGCAATCCTTCCTTGCCTCTGAATGGGGGTGTTCAATAAATATAACTTACTTTTACTGAAATTAACTTTCTGACCAGCAGCGTCCTCGTAGAGTTGCAGGATGTATTTAATTATTTTAGCCTCAACCATTGATGCCTTAGTCAATATAAGGGTATCATCAATGAATTTTTGGTGAGAAACAACCCTAGTGAGAGATGTTGCCTTGATTCCTAATATTATCCTTGAAATACAAGCATTTTTTATGGTTCTACCTAAAGCTTCTGCCATAATCATGAATAACATGGGGCTGATAGGGTTCCCTTGCAGAATTCCTCTACAACTTTGAAAGTAACCAGCAGTTGTTCCATTAACTAGAATTGAGAACCATGCTTTAGAAATACATTATTTGATCAAATTAACCCATTTGTGGTGAAAACCAAACTTAAGGAGGACAACAATCATAAAGTCCCAATTTAGCCTGTCAAATGCTTTGTTCATATCAAGCTTGAGGGCAAAAACATACCTGTTAGTCTTATGAGCAGAGTGCAGAGCTTCATGAACTATGATAACTCCATCCAAGATTGACCTGCCCTGGATAGAGCTTCCCTAGCATGGATCTATGATGTGGGGCAAAATATCTCTCATTCTATTTACAATGGCTTTAGTTAGGATATTGTAAGAAACATTGCACAGACTGATTAGCCTGAAGTCAGTCATAGATTTAGGGGTTTGCTTCTTAGGAATTAGAGAAATAAAAGTAGAGTTGATACCTTTTGGGATATTATTGCTTGCTTGGAATTATCTGACAACAAAAATTACATCCTCACTTACGATGTCCTAAAAAGTTTGATAGAAACAAGGGGGAAAGTCGTTGGGTCCCGGGGCTTTGTCTGGCTCCATGCTAAACAAGGCTTCCTTAATTTCCTCATTAGAAAATGGAGCTAGAAGCTTAAGGTTTATATCCTCATTTATTATTCTAGGAATGGATTGCAAGAGAATATATTTGGCCTCCTCATTACACTGTGATTCCTAACCAAGGATAGAATTGAAATAAGTTACTGCATCCTTTCTTATTTTTGTTAAGTCTTGAGTAATAGAACCATCTGCCTTTTTTAAAAAAATTATCTTGTTATTGCTTTTGTTTCTAAGCATGGTGATGTGAAAAAACTTGGAATTTGAATCTCCATATTTCAACCAAAGAGCCCTTGATTTTTACCTCCAATAGATTTCCTCATAGGCCAAAATGTTATGAAACTCTACTAGTTTTGTTCGTTCCTCCTGCCTAGTAGTTTCATTAACATCACCATGTTGGATCCTCTAATCAATTATCTTCAAAATTTCAACAACCTATTTTTTATTTTCAAAAAGGTTCCCAAAGACCTCTTTGTTCCAATTTCAAAGATTTTCCTTAACAAAATTTAATTTGTCAGCAAGTTTAAAAGTTGCACTACCCTTGACAGGCTGATGCCACCACTGACTTAAGTTATCTTTGAAACTGGAATGTTTGATCCACATAGATTGAAATATAAAATGTTTCTTGAAGGACAGAGAGTTAGGGATCTCCAAAAAAATGAGATTATGATTAGAGGCAATTTTAGGAAGGGATTGCAGGATATAATCACCAAACAAATTTGTAGCCTCCTTTGATAGAAAAAACCTATCAAGCCTTTCTTGAATGAGATGACACCTTATCCACAGATTACTCCAAGTATAATTCGCTCCTTTTTACATCCATAAACATGTTGGAGTTCACAAATTCATTGAACTCATCCATGCTCCTAATAGGTGGTCAATTTCGACCCATTTTGTCTGAAGGGTAAAAAGGAGTGTTAAAATACCCAACCAAAATCCAGGGGAAATTTTGGAAGATTTCACTTAGATTGCCTAAGTACTCCCATAGTAGATCTCTCTCTTGAATTGAAGTCGAGGCATAAATATTTGAAAGGATCCACGACTTGTTGTTGTTTATTTCCTTAAATAAAACACTAAGAACCATGTCATATTTCTAAATAATGGTGCCTTCTACTATCCGGGGATCCCACAAAGTCATAAGGCCTCTAGATGCTCCTCTAGATAATTTGCAAACCATATCCCCTTGATTCCATTTTTTTTTTGCTATTTTTTTAATTGAATCTCATCAGTTTTTGTTTCTTGCAACATGATAATAGTTGGATTCACTTGATTTCTTATTGCACTGACTTCCCTATGTTTGGGTAGGACATTGAGGCCTCTCACGTTCCATGAGAGGAACTTCATTTAGATTGTTTGGGATTTCTTCTTGTCCCCCTCCCTTGAGGGGGTTTTCCTAATTTGTTGTCTTCAAAACCCGGAATAACCCATTGAAACAAGGTTCTCTATTTTCTATTGGCAATGTCATTATTAGTTTTAATTTTTTTATG
Source organism: Wollemia nobilis (assembly GCA_028583015.1). Classification (NCBI taxonomy): domain Eukaryota; kingdom Viridiplantae; phylum Streptophyta; class Pinopsida; order Araucariales; family Araucariaceae; genus Wollemia; species Wollemia nobilis. Next base: position 4,182,882 of record JAQPPZ010017060.1, read on the forward strand.
CTTAGTGTTTGATATTCTCCCTCTTCTTTTTTCACTGCCAAAATATATAGGAGACTTCACAGTGCTCTTGGTTTTTTTAGGACTAAACTGAGGGGAGGTAATTTGTTGCAGAACTAGACTGCAATATTCCTAAGTCTAAAGAGTTTCACATATCTCCACCCCTACATACAAATATTCTCCTTTTTTCTTGTATTCCCATGGTCTGCTGGACGACACCTCAGTAGGATTCACTTGGATCCTAGTGATGATGTTAGGGAGACGAGATTTTTTATTTTCCAATGCCTCAACTTTCTTCCTAAGTTCTTTAGCATTAGGGTTTGGCTTTGGGATGCGCACTGGGCTTGAAGTATTTCCATCATTGGGGTTTAAGGATCCTGACTTGGATGTGGATTCTAGAGATCATGCATTAGGGTTTGGATTTATGATGCCCATGAGGCTTACAGTAATTTTAGCATTAGGGTTTGAGGATCCGGACTTGGATGGGGATTCGAGAGAGTCAAAAAGGTTAGCCTGAAGGTGTTGGGATTCCATGTCTTCTGATAATAATCCTACTCCCATATTGGATAGAATTGAAAATTTATTTGAAACTAGAGGATTGGAACTTACCTAAGTATTTTGGTTGTGAACAACCTGTTATTTTCCTTTGTCTTGTTGGGACCCTACACCCTCTCTTTTCTTTTTTTGGTAGACATAGTTTGCCTAATTGAAATCACATCTTCCAGGGAAACTCCTCAAATTTTCTTTGTCTAGCATTCCCTGCTTCTACTTTTCTCTATTCATTGCCACGTTAGGGCACTAATTACATAGATGTCATTTATTTTTACATTCTGCACAGAATGCCGATCTTTTCTCATATTCTACTGGCTATTTTCTATAGTATTCTCCATACTCTAGCTCCACAAACCTTGGCAATTCATTATTCAAATTAGCATTTATGTAGATTCATGCATGAGTCATCCTTATCCTGGCCAAGGTCACATGGTCAATGGAGATTAGGTCCCCTATAGTTTTGGCTATGCCCTGTAGCCAATATTCATTGAAGAACTGGGCAGGTAGACTCGGGAGACGAACCCAAATAGGGGTGATTTTTATTTTTAGGGTCAAAATCTTCACCCCATCGTCTGATAAAAAGGCTCATTTTGCCTAGAAACCAAGGACCTCCTATTAAAATGCGGTTAGCATCCTCCATATTGTTAAAATGGATAATGAAGAACCCTCAAGTTAGAGCTACCAACTCCAAGCTACCTACCAGTCACCATTTACCCATTGCCCAAGCCCTGATAGTCTCCATGTCCGGCCTACCTCCCAACAACTTGCCTATCGGGGATAATTATTCCATTAAAAGAAAAGGGCTATGGAACTTATTGGGGCTGAAATTTTACTATTTACTAGAACTGGGGGCGAAAGAGATATAACCTCCTTTATTTTTCCTCTGAGTCTCAACAAAAGACAACTACTTCTTGGGCCCCGCATTGTCCTTCGTATATTTTTTTTGAGGTCTTTCTAAGGAGGTTCGGGCCCCCATGTGATGTTCACCTCCAAATTTACCATAGCCTGAATGCCTTCCTCTGGATCCTCATTTGATCCATGCTTGAGGTTCCCTCCCACATCTTCTGTACCTTCTCTACCTCTACCACCTTGGCTGAGATTCCTACCCAAAAAATTCAAACCCTCACTCTTGTTGCACCCGTTAAACCTCAACTTACTCATTCCTATTACTGAAGGAGAACCATGAGTTGTATTACATTCGATGATGGGGTGTTCCAGTATTGCTTGTAGTCTACTTCTATAGATATGGGGATGGGAGCATATCAATGTATATCATCCCAAAGGGCTTCCCATAGAGATCGTAGAGATTGATGATTCGATGCAGTGCTATGACATCGGATGGGCTTGAGAGTGCAAAAAGTATAAGAGCTGCCCTCATGCAAGGGAGATATCCCATTATAGTGCTTCTTTCACTAGGCTATAGGCCCAAGATATCATATGATGCCCATATTAAGACTACTAGGACTGGGATGATCTAGCCATATTTACAGCTAGGACACAGTGCAAGTAGTGGATCATTAGCTACAAGGGCATGATTAGAGATTACTTCTTCTACTCTCAAGTTATTCATCAGTATGGATTGTAGCAGGATGTGCCTCTTGCCCCAATCATGTATGGGCACATCATAGCATAGAAATACCTTTGTACACCCCACGTCACAAAGCTTACCTATGACAAGGACGCCCCAACAGTTGATGCAGGTATTGATGGGGGAGTTATAGATACTTTCACACAATGGTGGGGGGATTGGTTGTGGCATGGTGATGGTAGATTGGGTCATGAGGATGATGGTGGTAATGGAGGCGCATATCCAATAGGGTGGAGAGTCTAAGCTAGGACTAAGGGATAGAGTCAGTCGATGGAGTAAGTGGCAGTAGAGGAGCAAGAGGATCCTGAGGAGGAGGAGGAGGAGTTGCATCCCAAGGAGAGATATTATCCACTCAGGGTGTAGTTGCATGAGGTAGAGGCCAATCTTCAATCAACCAAGATATAGGTATAATGATAGGATGCCACTATATCACAACGATATGCCACTATAGCACAATACATGATGCAGATATAGGCACTACAATCTACTATTAGGAGTGGTGCTACCAGGATGCAGGTTGTGGATGTTCCTTCTATAGAGGTTGAGCTCCAGTTATCCAAGATCTAGCTACAAGAGAAGGATGTCACCATAGCATAGCTCATGATATAGGTATAGGATTTATAGACTACTACCGAGAGTGCTACTACTAGGATGTAGATTGCTATTGCTCCTCCTATACCATAGGGCCCTATAGGGACATATCTAGGGGCAGTGACTAGATGTCTATAGGGTTTTTTGGATGAGTGTGATTTATAGATATTTGATGATGTAGCCTACAGTGCCACTCTTCTATGGCATATCAGGAGGCTGGAAGCCATTCCTAAGGAGAGGCCATGTGTAGGTGGGTTACAGGTTAGCAAGAATTCTACCTTATGGTAGTCTTCATTTAGGTTGAGCCACAAGGCTTAGGGCTGTGTAGAGAGACCAACGGTTTCACACAATTCTAATCGATATCCATCCAGAGGGGGCGGTGACCCAGGGGGTATAGACCCGGTTTGATTCATGATGTTATTTGGATTTTATTTTTGAGATCATCTAATCTACATGACTATAGCCCATGGGCATTTTGTACATCCATGTACTTGATTCACACATTTATATATGAGATCTTTTGGATCATGATTCGTTATGTGCATCATTTATTGCTTATGTTTATGTTTTCTTTATGTGATGCGATTATGGTGTTATGATGGGCTGATATGTTTAAATGATAGGTGATATCTATGATGATGTGGATATTTGGATGGATGCTTATGTAGATGCTTATATGATTTGATTATCGTGTCATGATGTGATGTATCATGAGTTGACTTAGTGATGGATTTATGATTGTGTGCATAGATGGATTATGATGTATGCATATGGATATTGCCTATATGAATTGCTTACTGCTTTATGATGTAATGCATGTGGATGCAATGATTGTGATTTTATATGTAAATGGATGAATTATGAACTATGTATTTTTGGATGCAATGTTATTATTAAATGCATGTTTAATTTTTTCTTCAATTGTATGCATTCGACTTGTGTTATGTCATGGTAAATGCAATGTGTATAATGCATTAACTACATGGTTTTTGGTCTAATGTACATGAACCTATATGCTTTAATCATAAGGAATGCATATGATATGAGTTTCACAATATAATGGGTGACACCACAGAAAGTGTATTGGTTATGAATGTAAATAATCACTCTTATCACAAGAATTAATTATTTGATCATCCATATGTGCAATGCAATGGTGTGGAATGTATGAATTTTCTTGATAAGCTTCTGTAATTTAAAAGATTCAAAATATTCAGGGGCCGTGTAGGTATATTTTTCAACATTTATCTGGTATCTAACCTACTCTATTAACACCTTTTTATTCACCAAACCTCATAAAGAAAAATTAATTATGTGATTGATGATATGATGTTTTGCTATGTAGGAGGTTTTGAGGTTTTTCTTGAGACTCAAACACTCTAGTTACCCTATAAGAAGTTGCGTATTGACCATACAAGACTTTTGAAAAGCAAGGATTTCATCATAGACCTAAATATTCATTATCCTTGTGTGTGCAAATGAATATATTTTAGATAGAACTCAAGCATTTCCTCCGATGTCAGGCAGGATTATTTCAGCCCATTTCAAATATTGGGGATCCTCAATTGTTCATCTGATCCTATGTTGGACTTAGTTGGATTATACCACTAGGTGGCATTGGGTTACCTAAAGCTAGCTCATCCACATGCAAACATTGGTATACACAAATGCAAGATGCTATTGTGATAGACATATCATCATGCGTAAGGATACCACTATTGCCAAGCTGATTGTACACCAAACTTGTAATGGGGATATCCTTCTAGTTTGTGTAATGTTGAGGGATTCAAGCTCCATTCCCTTATTTTCTTCATTTTATTTGGGATACTTGCTCATGCTTAGTGATGAAGATCACTATTTATTTTTGATTGATTTTTTTTTTTAATTTTGTTTTTCTCTTAAGCAAGGGATCAATGTAGAGATGGTAATCACTTGTTTTTTATTTTGACTTTTGCTTGACTCTGGGATTTTGCTTGTTTTAATGAAATCAAGGGATCTAAATGGGTGATGATAATCACTTATTTGTTTTGATTTTGAATTTTTCTTGACTTTAGAATTTTGCTTGTTTTAATGAAAGCAAGGGATTTAACTAGGTAGGGTAGAACTTGTCCTTTTGCCAATTCTCAGTACCTTTGAATCGGTCACACATGGAATGAGCAAGGAAGATTATTTCTGCTTAAGCTAACTTAGAACACTTTTGTAGTTCTTATCTTTCCCTTGTACCAACTAGGATTTTAGTGTTTTTAATTAGTGATGGGATTCTGAAGTATGCTAGGAACTATCACCACTAGACCTCACCTTATGCTAAGCAATATGGATTTCTTCAAAAGTTGATAAAATCACTAAGTATGGTTAAATGACCGAAAAAACTTAGCCTATTCCTTATAGCAACAAGAAGCGGTTGTGTTGAAAAACATAGTTACACACATGGATGAATGGGTGAAGATGGATTTGAGTATGTGTGGTTGTGATACAAACTGTGGCATCATTTGCAAGATTGTGATCATAACCTATCATAATGCAAATGCAATGGATGGGGATGTTCAATGCAATGCAACTATATGGATGTAGGTGTAAGATGCAAATGTTTTTGTATTTTTGATTTTTGCATTGTTTTTGTATTTTTGATTATGTTGACCAAAGGGCTTATTGTGCCTTTGGGGCTTTTAGGGTTTGACCAAGCGACAAGCAGATACCCTTGGAGCATTTTAATTGAATTTTGACCAAGCAGCTTGGATACCCTTGGAGCATTTTTTGATTGATTTTGACCAAGCGGATTAGATACCCTTGGAGCATTTTGATTCAGTATTTTGACCAAGCGGCATAAAGATACCCTTGGAGCATTTTTTATTGAATCTTGACCAAGCGGCATAAAGATACCCTTGGAGCATTTTTTTGAATTAGAATCTTGACCAAGTGGCATAAATATACCCTTGGAGCATTTTTATTTTAGAATTTTTTATGTTTTTATGATTTGTTTGTAATTTTAATGCTTTGTATTGTTTTTGTATTTTATGACATATTTGAATGTTTTGTATTTTATGTATGAAATACCTTCAAGTGAATAATATTGAGAGTCTCAGGCTCTTCAACACCACCCAACGATGTGAGGTGGTATGCTTCAAGCCCAATCCTTTCTGTGATTATGTATGGGCCTATCCAATTTGCCATAAATTTGTCTCATAGGTGCGGTGGTAGATTTGAGTTTTGTTAGTTTTCTTTGAGCACAATATCCTCAACTTTGAATTCTCTTAAGTGGAATTTACTATTGTAATCTCATGCAAGGTGACCTTGATAAACGTGGAGATGCTCTAAGTAATTGAATCTGCATTCATCAAGAAGCATTAATTGATCAAGGTGGCCTTTTCGTGCGATGTCATCATCTATGAAGTCCTTTAATGCTATGCGCAGGGTTGGAATTTCCAAATCTAGGGGCATGATGGCTTCAGTGCCATATACAAGTGAAAATAGTGTTACCCTAGTGGGCATCCGTACACTAGTCCTGTATACTCATAATGCAAGAGGCAATTGTATATGTCAGTCCTTATGATTATCTTTCATCGTCTTACTCAAGATAGAGACTATTATTTTGTTTGAGGCTTCTACTTGCCCATTTGCTTGTGGATAATAGGGTGTTGAAAAGTTGTATTGAATATGGTATTTTTTCATCAAAGCATGCACATATTTGTTCTTGAAATATGGTCCATTATTCGATATTATTTTCGAAGGGGCCCCAAAATGAATTATAATATTATGGAGTATAAACTCCGCAATCCCTGGTCCAATTGTCGATGTCAAGGGGATCGCTTTGAACCATTTGGTTAAATACTCAATGGCCATAATGATGAATATGTGTTGGCTTAAGGATGAGGGTGAGATCTTCCCAACCAAGTCTAGTCCCCACTACAAGAAGGGCCATGCTACCTAGATGGGTTGCAAGGCTTGGGATGGAAAGTATGTGAGGTTTACGTGATGCTAGAATTTAATGCATTTCTTGACATACTTGCAATAGTTTTTTTCTATAGTGGGCCAATAGTAACCCATTCTCAAGATGCATTTAACGATGACCATACCACTGAAGTGATTGTCACATGTACCATCATGAACCTACAAAATTTCCCAAGGTGCTTCCTACGACTCAAGGAAATGGAGGAGCATTCCATCATAACCTTGTCTATAAAGGATCTCTCCTAAGAATATGTACCTTGTTGCCTTCTATCTAAATGTTCATATTTTGAAATGTGATAGTCCTTGTGGTACCATTCTAAGCTTTAGGAAGTCTCGTAACTGGGAAAGCCAATCCTGATAAGCCACAACTTCTATAGAAAAAATGTCTTGTTCCTCATACATTCCAGAGCTTGTGAATATAGATTGAGAGATAAACCTATGGTGAATGGTTGTGCCACACTCCTCAGGACCTTGAGAGATCAATGACCCCCAAGGTGTCGTTCACAAGAAATCTCTATCTCTAAAGGACCAATCTAGATTTGGTTCGATATTGGCCATGTTGATTGATTCTCAATTATCAAAAGCCTCACGCTGTATCGTAGAGTGTGAGAGCACTTTAACATGAACGGTTTTGAAATCCACGGATGGATTCTGAGGGATTAAATATCCCAAGGATACCATAGTGTTTGCAAATATATTTTATATACGAGGGATTGCCTTGAAGTCATACAATTCTAGCCAGGCTAGGTAGGTGTCAACAAGTTTGGGCATCGACATTGGAACAAATCCTTAACTTGATTAACTATGAGGAAGAAGTCACCAAAGATATTCAATATTTTAATGCCCATTGTAGTGGTCATTTGAAGTCCTAAGATCAAGGTCTCATACTCGATGTTATTATTGGTGCAAGAGAAGTCTAGTTTGAATGATAAGGGTAATGGAGCACCCTACGATGTGATAAATATAATCCCTACTCTGCCCCCTTGCTCACACTTTGAACCATCGAAGAAAAAATTCATGTCTCTTTCTTTCTCAGGTTCTTCAAGTTTTGACGGATCTAATAATGCAAAGATTGCATCATCAAAAAATTCTATGGTGAGAGGCTTGCTATCTTGAAGAGGTGCCTCTGCTGACTAATTTGTTATGACTTGTCCCTTGATGGAATTTTGGATTACGAATTCTAGATAAAATTCTGTTAATAGCATGATCCATTTTGCAATACATGTATTATGATAGGTCTTGTTCATCATGTACTGCAAAGGATTTCTTTTAGATATGACGTAGGTCATATGGCTCAACATGTAGTGTCACAAATTTTTGGTCGCAAAGACCACTGCCAAACACAACTTTTCTACATACACATATCCTAGATCATAACTCACCAAGGTGAAACTGATGTAATATATGGCTTGCTCTTTATCTTGTGTATTCTTTTGGGCCAACATGGTGTCCAAAGCAAAATCAGTAGCCGATATGTATAGTAAAAATGGTACATATGGCCTTGGTGGAGCTAATACTGGTAGTGTGGCTAGGTAAGTTTTGATATCTACAAAGGCTTATTTGCATTCTTTGTCCCAATGAAAAGGGACTCCTTTGCATACCAATCAATTCATGGGTCGACATTTGTCCGATAATTGTGCAATGAATCATTTTATGGATGCTACCTTTCCTTGCATACTTCTTAACTCCCTAATGTTGGTAGGGGCGACCATTTCCAATATAGCCTTTACCTTTGTAGGATCAATTTCAATGGCTCACTTAGAAATTATGAACCCTAAGAGCTTACTAGAAGTTATGCCAAAATGCACTTCTTAGGATTCAATCTTATGTTGTGTTCAATGAGGCGATCGAAGACTTTCTTAAGGATTTCAGCATGCTCTTGCTGCAATACAGACTTTTCTAGCAAGTCGTCCATGTAGTCCTCTAAGATTTTATGCATATAGTCATGAAATATGTATGTCATGGCCTGTTTATATGTGGCACCAACATTTTTAAGTCTGAATGGCACCACCTTGTAACAGAACGTTCCCAATGGAGTGATAAAAGTGGTTTTGTGTTGGTCTTCGAGTTTAATTCTGATTTGATTGTAACCAAAAAAATCATCCATTAGGTAAAGCATCTCATGACCTATAGTGGCATATACAAGAGCATCTATGATAGGCAATAGGAATGAATCCTTTGTATTTGCCCCATTCAAGTCTCTAAAGTTTGTATAAATGTGGATTCTTCCATCCAACTTTCCCACGGGCACCATGTTCGATACCCATTCAGGATAGTCGATGGGAACAATAAATATCACATCCAAAAAAAATTGTAACTTGTTCTTCACAATCAAAGTGATGGTTGGATGCATTTTCCTCAGCTTTTTCTTGACCAGCTTCTTCGTGGGATCCAACTAAAGGTTGTGTACAACTAACTTTCGATCAAGCCATGGCATGTCTTTGTAGGTCCAAGCAAAAATATTAGGCCTCTCCTTAAGTAGAGGGATTATAATGGCTTGTTCCTCTAGATATAAAATTTCTTCAAACTTGACTTTCTTTGGTTGAGTAGGATCATCATTTATGTCCACCTTTGAAAGTCGCTTCTATAGCCATATGTGACCCATACTCTAGCTGGTGAGTTGTGGGTATCAAGTGAATGTCATCGATGGGATTTATAGGTCCTACTAACTCAGGATCCAAACTAGTATGGAATATGTCATACACACAACCTAGTGCAAAATAAAACAACTGTAAAATCTCTTTGTTAGGGAAAATATCCCTAGGCTCTACAGGTGAATCAGTATGATTCCAATCGATAGCATCTATATAAAGATTCAATGGTTTAGTAGGATATGCTGGGTTTGGAAGTGGAGTGGTCAAATCAATGGATATTGTATTGATGGATGGAATGAAATCTTCAAGACCACATGGGTGAAATCTTGTCTCAGAGGTTTTCCCTCCATACTCACGTTGAGGCTCTAGAGGAAAAGGAATTTATGGATCTGGCCCATGAGTAGGCCGGATAATAGGATCATTGGATTCCAAGAGCTCTCTGAATGTAGGTGGAAGGGATTTATTGCACGATAAATAACATCTAAGTCGAGAGGTCTTTCCAAAAATTGCAAGCTAGGGTCTATGGCATGAAGTGCCACTTATCATTCTACTAGTGTGTTGAGTTACCATAAGTGATGAGGCCCTAGATAAGCCATCTAAACCAGTCATCATTGTTTATCCAAAAACCATTGGCATTGGTATGTGGTCCTAATATAAGGGGCACATGTCTTGGCCCTAAGTAGGCCATATTTGTCCCATCCTCATATTCTTCATCACTTATGAAGATGCTATTTGCATTAGTCTCTTACCCAAAGCTATGGTACCACTACCTTGGCCCTAGGTAGGCTCTTTCTATTGAGTCCTGTAACTCATAACCACTTTCATCCGATATGTATCCACTCTCGTTGTGGTTGGACCAGACAAGATATTGTAAATAGTGAGGCCCATTATAAGCTAAGCTTACCTGTACTTCATCATCACTTACCACATATCCATTTCCTTCTCGATATTCATCCCTCAAGGTATAACCTATAGGGATGGCATCAATTAAGAATTTTGGATGATAAATCTCTAGTGGTGGTATGTTTACCACAACCACTTATATATTGATCAGATATCTTGTACTTGGTGGGTGATAGGGAATAAAATTTATGTCTTAACCCCAAGCTTAATCTATCTAAAGATGCTGCTAGAGAGTCATATTGATCTCTAATGTGGTAGCCTAACCCAAACATGTCAGTAGGAAGTTGGTATTCTAGATCACATGGCCGCCTACACCCCTACTCATATATACTAAGACTATAGCCATGCCAATGACAATGTTCAAAATAGCTTAGATCAAACTCATGATTAGAGAGGTAATGAACATTAACAGTGAAGAGTTCATCATTGTCTTCTTCTACATTTGAATACTTATGGGTACAGTCTAGGCCACCATAGATAAAGTTGGTCTAGTTGACGGGGATTCCAAATGGAACCACTATTCCCACTGGTGGTCTTAGGTCTTTTGGCCATCCCATGTGTTGTGCAGACTCAATGATGAGCATGAATGTTATGTGATATTCTCACAACGACACTGAGAGGGGGGGGTGAATCAGTGTAACTATTTAAAAAATTAAATTTGCTACTCTTAAAATTTAATACTGCAAGTTTAAAAACAGATACAGCAAACAAAGCACAAGAGCATCACACAACACGAGATTTAACGAGGTTCACCAATGTGGCTACTCCTCAAAAATGACCGTTTGGACTACGATCCAAATCCAGTCTTTGCAAGGATTCAATCTTTACAAAAGGTTTACCAGCACCCACTGGAAGGAGCACCAACCCCTGATTTATCTGCTGCAACAGATATGTGCACCAACTCCTTTTACCAAGCACCCACTTGGATTTTAATTTTTAATAAAAATAACGACATATAAAATGCCTTCTCTTTTTCAAGACCCTCACTGGTCTACAACACATACAAACATCCCACAGAAGCATAGAAAGAATTGTTAGAGACTCAATAGCTTCTTTTCAAATCTGAAACCTCTCTGTTGTTTTTATAAAAAAAATGTGTAGGTTTCAAAAATCTTGTTGTTGTTCATCCAGCTCTTTTACCACACTACGCCTTTTGATGTATTCAATAATGCACAGTGCAGTAACCTCCTAACTGTGCCAGTTCGATCCTTATATACTTGATTTCCTTGAATGGCTCAATTTGAAACGACTCAATTTTCCCTCCAATTTCTCATGCATTCTCGGCTGTAATCAACGTGTCAAATCCTTTCTGACAAGTTCTGCCTTTTAGCCACTTTCTTTCTGACTCATTCTGACATTCTGACAGCCTCTTTCTCTGCACATTCTGACAGGTATCCTGATAGCCTTTCTGCGTATCTCGGCTCTCTGATGTTCTTCTTTCTTCTCTGTTGAAAACTGTGTCATTTATCTTCTACGTTCAACTAAAACTTTTGAAATACGCAACTAAACAACGCCTCTGTAAACAGTTCTCGATACAACCGTCCAGCTATTCTATTTTTAATGCTATGTTTCGTAGCTTCCCTGTGAAGCTGCCACCTTTTCCTGCCAACTGCATTATGGCCCTGCAACAGCCGTTCTTTTTCTTAAAAGCGTTGTCTTGAAACTTTCACTTGAAACTCCAATCGACTCTTGCAGTGTATTCTCTAATCTTTTGCCAACACCGTCACTAGGAATCGCACATTTGACTCCGCTTAACTTTATCAGAATCGGCAAGCATGCTTGGTCGACACCTGTCACTGTGCATGCATATTTAAATTTTTCCTGCCAAAACCATTACCTGTCACGATATCGCGACGTTTTCTGCTTTCCTGCACTTTCCTTCGCTTACCTCCGCAAAATTGATACATGTCACGAAATCGCAACACATTCCACTTTTGCTGACATCATCCTCCATGTTGTCATGAAATCGTGACATTTCTGGCTTGCTGAGGCTTCTCTGGAAACTTTTCGTGATATCATGACATTTTTAGACTTTCTGACATCATCTTCAAAGATGTCGTGAAATCGCGACGCTTTCGACTTACAACGGAATTTTTGGTAACTTGTCGCGATATCGCGACATTTTTAGACTTGCTGACGTCATCTTCAAAGATGTCATGAAATCACGACGCTTCCAACTTCCAACGGATTTTCTGGTGACTTGTCACGATATCATGACATTTTTAAACTTGCTGACGTCATCTTCAAGGTTGTCACGAAATCACGACACTTCCGGCATCCTGCGGCTTTTCTTTCAACTTGTCGCGAAATCGCGACGCTTCTGGCCTCCGTACAATTCTTTCTTCATGCAACCGCGAAAACCTTACCTGTAGCGAAATCGCTACACCTTTCTGACTTAACATTTTTCTTTGTTGCATCTTCCGAAAATCTAACTTTGTTGGCTTGGTGTTTCCTCTTGCTTCGACTTGCTGATCTCAAGACTTGTAGCACAATCGCTACCCCATTGTGTTTTGAGTTTTGCACTTGTAGCGAAATCGCTACACCTATGCCCCTTGCTTTTCAAACTTGTGTCAAAGTCGCTACCCCTTTGCACCTTTTATTTCAAACCTGTAGCGAAATCGCTACACTTTTCGCCTTGCATTTCGAAGCTGTAACGAAATCGCTACACTCTTGCATTTTGTATTTTGGACTTGTAGCGAAATCGCTACACCTTCTTGACTTATCACTTTTTCTTTGCTTTTTCCAATGAAATTGCAACATGTAGCGAAATCGCTACGCTTTCTTCACTTTGCTGCTTTGCCTCCAACATGTCACGAAATCGTGACAGTTTTTATGAACTTTCTCTCTCCTCCTTTTTGTCGCGATGTCGCGACACTTTGCGCCCTTAGTGCTTTTCTTTCGAAACTGTCGCGATATCACGACACTTTCTCATGCACTTTCTCTCTCATCCTTTTTGTCGTGAAATTGCAACAATTTTGCATGCATTTTCTCTCTCCTCCGTTATGTCGCGATATCGCGACAATTTGGCATGCATTTTCTCTCTCCTCGGTTTTGTCGTGAAATCACGACAGAAAACATGTCGCGATATCGCGACAGTTTTCTTCCTTGTATTTTTCTGCAAATTTCTGGATCTGGGTCCCCTCTATTTTTCTTGAAATTTTTTGCACTTGATCTGACTGACCTCTGAACTGCATCAACTGCATCAATCTGTCTGTGTTGACAACAATTACAATACTTTTGCACTGCTTTCTCTGCACCTTGCTCAACAATCTCCCCCTTTGGAATTGTTGGCAACACACTGTAACCTTGCTCAACACACTGTAACCTTGCTCAAATTCTTCTCCCCCTTTGCCAATAATGCCAAAGGGCTACTGCAGACTCCCCCTGAGTCTATGCACAACATTCTCAGGCATAAATAACTTGAATGCTCCCCCTAAGAATGTATTTCCCATAGCTAGTCAGTGCTTGGGAAGTGTGACTACTCCCAACTTCTTCCGAAGGTATTCAAATACTTCCTTTGGTAAAGGTTTGGTGAATATGTCTGCTACTTGCTCTGTAGTGGGAACAAACTCCAATATGACCTCTCCTTTTGCAACCTTATCCTTCAAGAAGTGATACCGGATTGCAATATGTTTGGTGCGGGAATGCATTATCGGATTCTTTGAAATGTTGATTGCACTAGTGTTGTCACATTTGACTGAAATGGGCTCATTGAAGTGAATACCTAGATCTTTCAATGTTTGTCTCATCCATAGTATTTGTGTGCAGCATGTTGTTGCTGCAATGTATTCTACCTCGGCTATGGATAGAGAGACTGATTCTTGCTTCTTACTGTGCCATGCTACCAATTTATCTCCAAGAAAAAATGCTCCTCCACTTGTACTTTTTCTGTCATCAATGCATCCTGCCCAATATGCATCAGAATATGCAAAGAGAGTGAAGTCTTTTCCTTTTGGATACCACAGCCCATACTCCATAGTACCCTTGAGGTACCTAAAGATCCTTTTCATAGCTATTACATGAGTCTCTTTTGGACTAGCCTGAAATATTGCAACCATGCAAACAACTTGTAAGATATCCGGTCTGGTTGCTGTCAAATACAGCAAGCTCCCAATCATTGATCTATACATTGTTTGATCAACATTTGGAGATTTATCATCCTTGCTCAACTTGCAGCTTGTTGTCATGGGGGTTCTCACTGGCTTACTATCTTCCATAGTGAACTTTTTCAGCATTTCTTTCACATATTTAATTTGAGAAATAAAAATCCCTTTTTCGGTTTGATTAACTTGCAATCCAAGGAAATATGAAAGTTCACCTATCATAGACATTTCAAACTCTTTTTGCATTTTGTTTGCTATGTCTTTGCATGATTCATCATTGCTGCTCCCAAAAATTATATCATCTACATAAACAACAAGAACAATGAAGTTGCCATTTTCAGTTTTCACATATAGATTGCTATCTACCATACCTTTCTTGAAACCTTGCTTAGTGAGATAGTTGTCCAATCTTGCATACCAAGCTCTAGGTGCTTGTTTCAAACCATACAATGCTTTCTTTAGTTTGCAAACAAAGTTAGGATTGTCACAAAGTTGAAAACCATCAGGCTGTTCAATATATACTTCTTCTTGAAGATTTCCATTCAAAAATGCTGATTTTACATCCATCTGATAAACCTTGAAATTCTTATGAACAGCTAAAGCCAAAAATAGTCTTATTGCTTCAAGTCTGGCTACTGGTGCAAAAGTCTCTTCAAAATCAATCCCCTCAACTTGGGCATATCCCTTACAGACTAATCTTTCTTTATTCCTTACAACCTGTCCATCTTCATTCAGTTTGTTTCTAAATATCCATTTAGTACCAATTATGTTTTTATTTTCAGGCCTTGGTACTAATTCCCAGGTTTTGTTTTTCTCAATTTGATCTAGTTCTTCATTTACTGCTTCCATCCAGCTTTCATCTATGCTTGCTTCAATAATATTCTTGGGCTCAATACTGGATAACAAAGAATAGTTATTTACTACTCTTCTTCTTGTCTGAATGCCAATTGTAGGGTCCCCAATAATCTGCTCTTTGGGATGATTTTTCTGCCAGCTACCTGTTCTGAATTTCCTATTTTCTTCTCTTTCCAAATCATCTGAATCTGATTTTTGTCTCTCTTCCTTTTCTTGATCTTCATCTTCTTCAATAAATTCTTCATAGGTTGGGTAGTTTTCATTATTGCTGATTTCTTGTTTCCTGCCTTCATCAACCTTCACATCCGCACTCTCCACAATTTTCTTTAGTCTTTTGTTGTAGCATGTGTAAGCTTTACTTTTTGTTGAGTAACCAAGAAAGATACCTTCATCAGCTCTATCTTCAAATTTGCCAAGATTGGCTTCAGTCCGTTTAATGTAACACTTGCTGCCGAACACTTTGAAGTATTTTGCTGTAGCCCTTTTGCCAAACCATAGTTCATAAGGTGTTTTGCTTTCATGCGGCCTTAACATACACCTATTCTGAATATAGACTGCAATATGAACTGCCTCTTTCCAGAACCTATCAGCAATTTTGCTCTATGTTAACATGGTCCTTGCCATTTCCTGTACATTTCTATTCTTTCTTTCAACTACTCCATTCTGCTGAGGTGTTCTTGCTGTTGAAAACTGTCTTCTTATTCCATGTTTTTCATAGAATTCAGCAAACTCATTTGAAATAAACTCTCCTCCTCTATCAGATCTCAAGCATTTAATTCTTTTTCCAGATTGATTCTCAACAAGATTTTTGAAAGTTTTAAACATCTCAAAGGCTTCTGATTTCTGTTTCAGAAAGAGTACCCATGTCATTATGGAAAAATCATCTATACACAACATAAAATATTTGTATCCATTTATGCTTTCTGTCCTCATGGGTCCACACAAATCAGTGTGAATTAGTTCTAATGGCTTGCTAGTGAAATATTCTTTTGCTTTGAAAGTAGATCTGGTTTGCTTCCCCTTTTGGCATGACTCACAAATGTTGTTTGATGGTTTACCAATAGTGGGTATATCTCTTACTGCTCTTTTTGAGCTGATTTTTACCAGATTATCAAAGCTTATGTGACCGAGTCTTTTATGCCACAACCAATTTTCTTCTTCCTGTCCAACCAAGCAAGCTCCATCTGAAGTCTCCGAGAGAGTATACAAATTTCCAGAAGTTCTCAGTCCAGTGGCTATTAACTTTCCATTTCTTGTCTTCCTTACTTCACAGCCCTCCTTCTTGAAAATTACTTCATGACCTCTGTCACAAATCTGACTTACACTCAGTAAGTTGTGCTTCAGTCCTACCACAAAAAGAACTTCCTTAGAGTTGATTTTACCGTCACTTAACTTAACAGATCCTTTACCCACTATTTTTGCTCCATCATTGTTTTCAAATTTTACAGAACCACCTTCGTATGTCTCAGCTTGTCAAACTTCTGTTTGTCTCCTGTCATATGACTGGAGCATCCACTGTCCAGAATCCAAGGTGCAGATTTATTCTGGGCTTTGAGGGATATTTGAACAATTAGAGATTCCTTGTCTTTCTTTGGTTGTTCCTTTTCTTTCCACTAAGATTTAACAGCAGATCTGGTCACTTGTTTTACCTTCTCCCTTTCATTGGCTTGTGATAGTTTTTCGAGAAATTTTTTGTACTATTTTGATCCAACTGAGTGATATTTTCTTTCCTGGTATTTATTTCTTGCAAACGAGCTATGATAATTTCTTGCAATATGGCCGAAGTTATGACAGTTATAACATTCTACAGCATAATCTATCAAAGGAGAAAAAATATTTCTACTAGTAAAATTTCTTTGTTCTACATTATATCTACAACTTGAGATTTTATGACCATATGCATTGCACTTAAAACAATAACCAAAAAAGGAACGAGTGTACCTGGGAAATGGTTGTTGCCATGTGGAAGTGGGAGCCATGGGTCTTCTTCTTCTTTGATATGAGACTTTGGTGAATCCATCATTTGCAGCACTCCTTTCGAGCTTGGACTTGTTGATCTCTTTTGCACGATATGGTTTATCTTGATCAACCCTGATCTTGTCTTTATTCTTTGTTGGTTCTACAGTTACTGCCTTTGAGTCTTTTGAGGATTCTCCTTCATCAAAGCCTAAGCCAAATTTGATACCCGTAGGCCTTTGATTATTCAACATTTTATTCAGCTTCGTAGAACTGTCTTCAAATTTATGATGACAACTCAGTTTCCGGTTCATCTCTTCTAGCTGCAGCCTTAATCCAACTATGTCTTCTTCTAGTTTATTGCACTCATTTATTTTCACGGTTAGCTGAGCTTCAAAATATTTAGTCCTTTTCTTATGTTCTTCAGTTTGTACTTTCAAATCGATTATTAAATTGTTGGCATCCTCAAATTTTCTTGCCATATTTTTATTTCTTTTCCTTTCTGCACTTAACTCTTCAAGTGCAGCAACCAGCTCACCTTCCAGATCTACCTCAGCCTCATCGTCTAATTTTTCTTCACATTCCTGGGTTTCTTTTGTTCTTTGTTCTTCAACAGCCATGAACAAGGCTTCACCAGTTTCTTCTTCTGAGTCTTCACTGGAACTTTCTTCAGAAGAGTCAATATTCTTGGAAATGAAACTTTTCTTCTTGAAGTTCCTTTTTCTAAAATGTGGTTTCTTTTTCCAGACATTTCTTTCTTGGTGTGTCCCTTCATCACTTCTATTTTTCTCATTCATTGGGCATTTTGCTGTAAAGTGCCCGATGCCTCCATAGTTAAAGCACTTGAATGGTAGCTTACCTCTGTACTTTCCTTTTCCCTTTACTAACTTCCTAACAAAGTTTGCTTCAGTCTCATCTGTAGATTCTTCTTCTTCAGATTCCTGTTTAGATTTTATAATTTTCTGTGCTTGGAAAGCTGCTTCTCTATCTGAGGGCTTAGTTTGACCAATCCTCATTTCATATGCTGTTAGAGAACCATGCATTTCATCCATACTAAAAAAATTTAAATCTTTTGCTTCTTCTATGGCAGAAACCTTTGCATCAAACCTTTTATTGAGGGTTCTTAGTACCTTCTTTACAACAACTGCATCTTCCATTTCTTCCCCGAGTCCTCTTATTGCATTGATGATTCCATTTACTCTCAGCAGATAGGCTTCAATGTTCTCATCATCGGTCATCTTTAATGCTTCGAACTGGGCACGATGTGTTTGCAGCTTAGCTTCCTTGATTTTGCTATCTCCTTCATGAATGCTTTGCATTTTGTCCCATATGTCTTTAGCAGATTTGCAGTTCATGATGCGTATCAACTCACTATCTACTAATCCACACATAATAGCATTCTTGGATTTTGAGTTGTTCTCAAACTTTTTCTTCTCAGCCGCATCTGTTGGAGGAACAGTGGGTATGGTGTATCCATTTTCAACAGATTCCCATATGTCATAACCCAGTGCACATAGATAAGTCTGCATCCTGAGCCTCCAGAAAGAATAATTTGTTCCATCAAACAGAGGAGCTTTGTTAGAAGAAAAACCTTCACCACCGACCATTGTGTATCTTCCAAGATCACCTTAGCTGATTAAGCTTGTATAGGTGCCTGGCTCTGATACCAATTGATATTCTCACAATGACACTGAGAGGGGGGGGTGAATCAGTGTAACTATTTAAAAAATTAAATCTGCTACTCTTAAAATTTAATACTGCAAGTTTAAAAACAGATACAGCAAACAAAGCACAAGAGCATCACACAACACAGGATTTAACGAGGTTCACCAATGTGGCTACTCCTCAAAAATGACCGTTTGGACTACGATCCAAATCCAGTCTTTGCAAGGATTCAATCTTTACAAAAGGTTTACCAGCACCCACTGGAAGGAGCACCAACCCCTGATTTATCTGCTGCAACAGATATGTGCACCAACTCCTTTTACCAAGCACCCACTTGGATTTTAATTTTTAATAAAAATAATGACATATAAAATGCCTTCTCTTTTTCAAGACCCTCACTGGTCTACAGCACATACAAACATCCCACAGAAGCATAGAAAGAATTTTTAGAGACTCAATAGCTTCTTTTCAAATCTGAAACCTCTCTGTTGTTTTTATAAAAAAAATGTGTAGGTTTCAAAAATCTTGTTGTTGTTCATCCAAATCTTTTACCACACTACGCCTTTTGATGTATTCAATAATGCACAGTGCAGTAACCTCCTAACTGTGCCAGTTCGATCCTTATATACTTGATTTCCTCGAATGGCTCAATTTGAAACGGCTCAATTTTCCCTCCAATTTCTCATGCATTCTCGGCTGTAATCAACGTGTCAAATCCTTTCTGACAAGTTCTGCCTTTTAGCCGCTTTCTTTCTGACTCATTCTGACATTCTGATAGCCTCTTTCTTTGCACATTCTGACAGGTATCCTGACAGCCTTTCTACGTATCTCGGCTCTCTGATGTTCTTCTTTCTTCTCTGTTGAAAACTGTGTGTCCTTTATCTTCTACGTTCAACTGAAACTTTTGAAATACGCAACTAAACAATGCCTCTGTAAACAGTTCTCGATACAACCATCCAGCTGTTCTGTTTTTAATGCTATGTTTCGTAGCTTCCTTGTGAAGCTGCCACCTTTTCCTGCCAACTGCATTACGGCCCTGCAACAGCCGTTCTTTTTCTTAAAAGCGTTGTCTTGAAACTTTCACTTGAAACTCCAGTCGACTCTTGCAGTGTATTCTCTAATCTTTTGCCAACACCTGTCATTGGGAACTGCACATTTGACTCCAGTTAACTTTACTGTAACTGGCAGCATGCTTGGTCGACACCTGTCACTGTGCATGCATATTTAACTTTTTCCCGCCAAAACCATTACCTGTCGCGATATCGTGACGTTTTTTGCTTTCCTGCACTTTCCTTTGCTTACCTCCACGAAATTGATACATGTCGCGAAATCGTGACACATTCCGCTTTTGCTGACGTCATCCTCCATGTTGTCACGAAATCGTGACATTTCTGGCTTGCTGAGGCTTCTCTGGAAACTTGTCGCGATATCACGACATTTTTAGACTTGCTGACGTCATCTTCAAAGATGTCGCGAAATCACGACGCTTTCGACTTACAACGGCTTTTCTGGTAACTTGTCGCGATATCGCGACATTTTTAGACTTGCTGATGTCATCTTCAAAGATGTCACGAAATTACGACGCTTCCGACTTGCAACGGCTTTTCTGGTGACTTGTCGCGATATCGCGACATTTTTAAACTTGCTGACGTCATCTTCAAGGTTGTCGTGAAATCACGACACTTTCGGCATCCTGCGGATTTCTTTCAACTTGTCGCGAAATCGCGACGCTTCTGGCCTCCGTACAATTCTTTCTTCATGCAGCTGCGAAAACCTTACCTGTAGCGAAATCGCTACACCTTTCTGACTTAACATTTTTCTTTGTTGCATCTTTCGAAAATCTAACTTTGTTGGCTTGGTGTTTCCTCTTGCTTCGACTTGCTGATCTCAAGACTTGTAGCGCAATCGCTACCCCATTGTGTTTTGAGTTTTGCACTTGTAGCAAAATAGCTACACCTATGCCCCTTGCTTTTCAAACTTGTGTCAAAGTCGCTGCCCCTTTGCACCTTTTATTTTGAACCTATAGCGAAATCGCTACACTTTTCACCTTGCATTTCGAAGCTGTAACGAAATCGCTACACTTCTGCATTTTGTATTTCGGACTTGTAGCGAAATCGCTACACCTTGACTTATCACTTTTTCTTTGCTTTTGCCAACGAAATTGCAACATGTAGCAAAATCGCTACGCTTTCTTCACTTTGCTACTTTGCCTCCAACATGTCACGAAATCGCGACAGTTTTTATGAACTTTCTCTCTCCTCATTTTTGTCGCGATGTCGCGACACTTTGCGCCCTTAGTGCTTTTCTTCCGAAACTGTCACGATATCACGAAACTTTCTCATGCACTTTCTCTCTCATCCTTTTTGTCATGAAATCGTGACAATTTTGCATGCATTTTCTCTCTCCTCCGTTATGTCGCGATATCGCAACAATTTGACATGCATTTTCTCTCTCCTCAGTTTTGTCGCGATATCGCGACAGTTTTCTTCCTTGTATTTTTCTGCAAATTTCTGGATCTGGGTCCCTTCTGTTTTTCTTGAAATTTTTTGCAATTGATCTGACTGACCTCTGAACTACATCAACTGCATCAATCTGTCTGTGTTGACAACAATTACAATACTTTTGCACTACTTTCGCTACACCTTGCTCAACATTATGTTTTGAAAAAGGTACTCTCCTATCCTTGTCCTTTCCAATTGTATTGTCGCATGTGATGTGGATGATCCTAAAAATGACATTGGTGAAGTGGGTTCTAGCATTTCCTCGACTTGATCCTGGAGATCTTCTTCTTCCATGGGACTTGGAATTTTTGCAATGTCTCTAGTTAGAAATTCCTTGGGCTTTTCTTCGTCGATTAAGGGAACATTTAGCTTTTGATTATATTTAGGTTTAGACATTGATGGTGTTTTGGGCACAAGAGGAGGTGCCGATGTGGATGGGTCTTTTCGTACCCCTTTGTCTTTGTCATCTAGTTACATAGTTGGAGATGAAGGTCCTACATACAGGTGGATGGAAGGCATCACAAAATCTCCTGGAATATCCACCTAATGGACATATTTGAATGTATCTTCATTGGATAGAACTATGTAGACTTTTTCATTATACACATAATTGACACATTGGTGTAAAATTGAAGGCACACACTTTATATCTCTTATCTAGGGACATCCTAGGAGGATGTTGTATTGCATGGCCCCTTCCAAGAGATGACACATCATAGGGATGATATTATACCCCATATTAATGGGTAGGACTATCGTTCCCATAGTAGATCATAAAGAATCATTGAAAGCTCTTAATGTGTAGGATCCTAGAATGATATTAGATTTGGGGATCTTAAGGTACCCTATTTTTGTTGTTGTGATTATGTTGATTTATGAAATTATATCGATCAAGACCCAATTAAAATATAAATCATTTACTGACACAACAATATGCAGTGGGGGGTCTAGAAAGGTAGTAGGTACTATCTTAATCTCATGATCATAAAACCAAATCATAGGTTCTTGGAATTGCTGTACCTATCCTACAAAATGAGTGAATGCATGTGCATCTTGTGGTTGGAGTTCAATTGATCTTAAAATCTCCATAAAAATCTCCTTGTGCTTTGGGTACTATTGTATGAACTCATAGATAGATACATTGGCCCAAGTTGTTTATAATTTTTGTTCTAGTCTACCTCGAATAGTTACCAAGGGTTGGGTTGGTAGACCTGGAAGGTTGTTTTGCCCCTACCTCTACCTAGGTGCAACTAGGATATTAATGGGAGCCTTAGGAGGTTGTGGTTGATCATATCATCTACTCCTGGTTTCTATGTTGATAATTTCAACCATCCCAATGCATCCATGGGTAGGTTTATCAATTCAAACCTGATTGACTTGGGCACCTTGCCCTCTAGGGACCTCATGGTTTGGTAGCGAGTTTTTTGATATGCCCATATCTTTGTTATTAGGAGCCAATGGGTTGTCAATTTTAAGATCTCCCACTTCAATCATATTTTGCACCTGGTTCTTGAAACCAATGCATACTTCAATGTCATGCCTCGGTATTTTGTGATAAGGGAAAAAATGATCTTCCCTATATCCTTTTGGCTTAGGATGGTTGGGCTCTAAAAGAGGTATATCAAAAAATTTGATCTTCCCATCCTTGCTCAACTGGTTGAAAATTGATTGCATTGACTCTGATAGAGGTGTAAAATAGTGAGGTGGCTTGCATTCTCTATTTTACCCCTATTTTTTCTTTTGATTGTAATTGGCTGCTGGGGGTTGTGCTTGATAATTCTAGGGTTGTTGCGTAGCCCCATATTTAGGTGTAGCCAATACTGCTTGACTAACTGGAGTAGGGTTTGCCTGATTTTACTTGTAATTGTCATTCTTGTCATTTTTGTTCCACTCCTTCTTGGTTCGAAGCTTGATGGTTCTCTCATCTACTTTTATGTCCTCAATGAATTTGGCCTATGCCAAGGCTTCATAAAAAAAAGGATATTGTTGAAGTTGTAACAAGATGGAGATGTTTTTAGAAAAACTCTTGGTGAACATGCAGATGATTTCTTCTGTGAGAATGGAGAATGATAAATTTACCATGAATTTTATCTATCTATCCCCATAATCCATTAATAGCTCATCATCATAATGTTTTAAGCTGGCCAGGTCTAAAAGATTCACATTCTTCTTAGCACCAAAGGAGAATCATTTTAGGAAAGCATTTACTAGTTGTTCAAAAGTGGATATGATATGCTTGGGAAGCTAATTGAACCATTGGGTGGCAGCCCCTAAAAATGTCATAATGAAAGTTCTTAGCATGAGAGCATCGTTGTCTTCAAGATGAAAACACGCATTTATTAAATTGGTAACATGCTCTTGTGCATCCTCTTCGCCCTTGAATTTTTCTAACCTAGGCATATCAAAGTGCTTAGGATATGCAGGGCTAGGAACTAATGGGCACAATGGCTAGTTGTGTATTTTACTCAATGTTGGTTGGTTCCCAACCGTATCTTGCTTCTCAAAGGACTTCATATTTTTAGCGAGTGCCTAGAATGCCTTTGAGGTGAGGATTTCCTCTTCTTGCAAACCCACTCATGGTGGTAATAGAGGTAACATTTTATCCACTTGACTTGTTCTATTCTCTTCCCTCCTATGAGGGGATTCAAGACGTGTTTAATCTTGATTTATCATTTTTACCCTTTTCCCACCAGTTTGGTTTTGTTCATGATTTGAGTGGTGGTTTTTTTGTGGGTTGTCTTCTTACCTAGTTCACCCTTATTTTGGTGAGTCAACATGTTTATCTCTTTGATGGTCATCACCATCTGCTTGTAAATTGATATGAGCTAGATGTTCAACTTGTTCTCTTAAATGCTACTCATGTTGGTACAAGAGCATTTATATTTGTTTATCATGCTCAAGAGCATCCAATAGCTCTCGATCTTTGCATAATATATTTTATAACTATCACACGTAGTTAGATTGTAATGTTAAAGAAGACTCATGTTCATCTAATTATGATCTTATGGTTCTAATCCGTAGATTCATCAAAGATATTTCTGTTGTCTATTTGCTCTTACTAGCTAATGTAACTTGTTCAGTGTGTTGAAAAATGCTTCTATGATTAGATTATGTATGTGTACTACAGAGTCAATTTGAATATTTCATAGGTTGGGTGGTGCATTTAGAAGTAACACTTTATGAACTTCCATATGCAAAATTTTTTGTATCTATGTTTTTGGGAGTTGGCCTCAAATAAAACCGATCCAACTCATCTAACTATCTTATTTTCCATGGCTAATCCTGTGGGGTGCCATTCACTCCAATAAAATCATAATATATTGGAACCCTTCCCTATCTTCCATTTGATACCTATGACTAGATGTAACTCTAGTTTATTACCCCTCAATGGGCAGATCTGTTCTAATTTTTTCATGTGAAGTTTGAGATGTTGTGACTCTTGTGTATCTTCTTGGTTATGAAGGCTTTGTGGCCTCACTATTACTTTGTGAGGATGGACGTGGGGAGACTTTGTCATCCCTATGTGAAGAATGGGGTCTAGAGCCCCTCTTATGTCCATGCGGGGAGGAATCCCTTGAAGCCTACTCATGTATTTGAGAAGTTTCTATGTTTAGAGGAGGGCCTTGAGGCCTCCTTGTGTCTCCTTGATGATGATGGTCGTGAAGCCTCTTTGTTTCTGTGTGACTTAGTTCCATGATGTGATTCCATGATTGGGTTTTCTTGAGAAGAACCTCCAAGGGTTGAGTTATCACTCCTTAGACTTGCGAAACTGCGTCCCACAATCTTATGAGTAGGTATTTCAATGTTACTATGACTCGCCTATGGGTGTGTGTTGTTTCAAATTCTATCTCGACATTGGATCAAGGATGCTTACTTCTAGTTTTAACCATTGTGTTTGTGAATTTATCTTTGTGTTACAATTAAAGAAATCCAAATAATATCAAGCAAGTGTTTATCTTGATTATCAATTCATGTGTACCCTAAACTATTTGATACATTTTGATGTGTTGTTATTATTTTTTCCTTGTTCTTGATTTAGATTTAGAATGAGGAGACTCATCCATAGTGTGAATCAAGAACATCCATGCCAAACATGATTTTATCAAAAGAAACTAGGGTACACCACTGAAGTCCTAGTGGAGGGTTCGCCTAGCTCTTCCACTCTGAACCAATGATTGTTCCAATAGTGGGAGATAGTTTGAGCATGAGTAACTTAGTACCACTATAAATAAGTATCTTATTATGTTCTAGGAAAATCTAGGGGGCAAGCCGATGGAAGGAGATGAATGCCAACATCACCAGAATGAATCGAGGGTTGGTGATGAAATCCAAATCTCCAATATTTAAAACATATGTGCATGTGTGGGGTTCATTTTAAATTTACATAAAATAAAATGCATCATACAGCAAAAATACCTCTTTCCTATATGCCTAATACAAATGAAATTTTAGTTTTTAGAAAGATGCATAAACTAATATGATTTTCATGGATGTACTCTACTTTGTGCAAATATGGCCTTTAGTAAGGCCTCAAAGCAAGTAAACCAACACATGATTTCTAGCACGTTGGATTCTAGGGCAAACTTTACAAGCATAAGTAGTTGTTCCTAGCAATGCCTAGTGGAAATCTAAGAAAAACCCTAAAATATACAAGATGGAAGTTCTTTTTTTTTGTTTTTGTTCCTCAGTTTCCAAATCAAAATGTGTCTTAATTTTACTATTTTAGGAAAATAGAAGCAGATAGAGAATCACAAAACATCAAAAAAACTATACCAACCTCTAATCCAGCTTAGATAACAGAGATTATGTCCCCTGTTGCACTCCAACTCTGGCCGTTGTTGACTAGAGTGGCTAATTTTTGGCCACTATTAGCAAGAGTGGCTAAGACTGTGATCCACTATAGACCAGAGTGGCAAAACCTGCACACAAAAACCTAACTCAATAAATTGGAAAAAAATAAAAACTTGATAGAGTCCCACTGTGATCACCATCTATAGTGACCTCGGTGAAGCGGTGCACCATCCACCACTCTATTTGTGAATATTATTTTATCTAATATACTTAATATTGAAGGAAATATGTGAAAATAGATGCAACAAAAATATAAAGAAATTATTTTTTTGGTAGATAAGATACTATAGCATTAATATCGGGTTTTACAGGTTGACCCAAAACCTTTTACAAAAATTAGCCCGGGGCTGTTGATGAACATATCCTTACTAAGGACCCTATATATGTAAAATATACATGCCGCCAAAGCCATTACATCCAGTAAGGCACATAGCCTGTTATCAAAAAGAAACTTCCCATACAACATTTTGGGTATACCCCGAGAAAACACACATGCATCATAATTACAAAAAAGAAACAGACACGGATCCCTTCCTTGAGACAATGGAGAAACAAAAAATTGCATACACACATAGCAGAGTACTGAAAAAACTCCCACAAGCTTTGTATTGTCAGTTACTCTTAATAATTCTTTGGTAATTGCTTTCTTTCGTAAATGACATGATTTGGTACCACATACTATCTTGGCCAATCAGCCTTGGAGAAGTGAACCTACTGGCTAGATTTATGGTGGTGGCTATCTAGTGGTCCACGTTGCTTTGGTTCGAAGGCTTATATTGTCATTTCTTTCCTTCCCTATGATTATCAACCAACCTAAAATTACTAATATGAGTAGGAGCCATGTTATTTGACATGTGACAGTCCCCATTAGTCTTTATGGTATTTCCAAGTAGCATCCATGAAGACTGACAACTCAGATAATTTTTATTAGGAGTCCAATTCAAAAAAGATACAAGAATACTCCTAGCCTCCAAAATTACAGTGCCTTACCTGTTGGTAAATTTGACTATCATTCTTGGCATTCTTTTTGAATAAGCTCCTCTACTTCACTCGGGACACCATGTTCCCATTTGAAAATTTTGTCACCATCGACACCCAAATTGGCCAACTTATCAGCAATTTTGTTAGCTTCCCGAAAGACATGTTGGGCTTTTCTGTCCTGTCTTCCCTGGAAAAGGATCCTAGCCTCTTCAAAAATTGTTTTAATCCTCCAAGGAGGTGTTTTCCAATTATTGAGGAGATTTATAACATGCATAGAGTCTCCTTCTATGATAAAATTTCCTTCTAAGTCTTGAGTCATTTGAAGGCCTCTCCACATAGCTCTAGCTTCAGCTTCATTGTTTGTCCTTGTTCCCAAATATTTAGAAAAAACAAGCATCATATTACCATTATGATCTCACACAATGCCACCAGCACCTGCTCTGCCAAGATTTTCCTTAGCTACTCCATAAAAATTAAGCTTAAAACAACCCGTAGGAGGTGGAGACCACTTAACATTGGCTCTAGGGTTGACTACCCTAGGCACAGACTCATCTAACAAGGTTAAGCTTAAATATTGAGCAATCATGGTCTCCTGCAGATGAGGTTTACAACTATCAAAAGGGATAAGGTTCACATTCTTGTTGGCAAAGGATAGGATCCTGGCAATGATAGTTTGATGATCATGGATAGACTCATTAAAGACTCTATGGTTCCTTTCTAACCACACCTGCCAAAGATAGTGATTGAGACAAATTTTCCACATGTATCTAAGTCTTTGGCTTGAAAAGGGGTAAGGCCACTGGACAAACAAATCAAGTACGATGGCTGGTTTAACCCATGAAATATTGAAGGCCTGAAAAACCCCACTTAGGATAGTCAAGGAAAAAGGGCACTCAAGGAAAATGTGATAAATGGTCTCCCAATTAGCCCTACACAGATAACAATGATTAGTGATACAAATACCTTTATGCATCATATTATCAATGTTTAGAATTCTTCCTTGGATAACCAACCATGAAAAGACTACAATTTTTGGAATTAAATTTTTTATCCAAACTAAGTCCTTTTGGAGGACAAAATCCTCGTCATCAAGTAGAATCTTGTAAGTTGATTTAATAGTGAACTACCCATTTTTCGTAGGAGCCCAGGTCACTTAATCTTCCTTGGGTATCATGGGGATAAATTGTTGCCTAAGAATTTTACAAAGATCATTTGATTCTGCTTGAAATCCTTGAATTCTTAATTTTTTCCACTTTACATATAGATCCCTTTGAAGGATTCCCTTTATTTGATACAAATTTTACAAAATAGTGTAGCAAATATGTGGTATCCCATTACAAGGTGTGATACGCTCTCATAGGCTTCCTAATGACATACATGAAACTGTAAGAGGACTTACAGATACCTCCTTATCCAGGTCTGGCTCCTAGAGGGATCCTTTTACTTTTGTATGTTGGTAACCTTTCCAGTGAACCTGTAGTCCTGCAAGCATGAAAAAAATAGCAAACACTCAGCTGTTCGAGATTGCCTCCCCAAATGAGGTTGTTAGTAGTAACCCTAATGGTAAACAAAAAAATGCTTAATTACAATAGATATTAATGCTATGAATGTGAGTAAATTCAATAAATCAGATCTATGCTAATGACGTGAAAACATGTAACAAGCTAAATGAAAGAAACTAATGCTAAGAACCCTAGACGAGGCCTACAGGCCACTATTCGATACAACGACTACTAATATGAAAGCATGTCTCTATCACTCCAAAGCTATGGATCTAAGATGGTTTCTAAAGTAGAAATGGTTGTCATTTATATCTAATGTTTTGAATATTCTGTATATGATGAACCCTCAATCGTCCAACACTTTGTTGCTCCAAAGAGGTACTCCAATTTGCTCTTTGATTCGACAGGGCTTCGCTACAAGAAAAACTTTCTAAGTATCAAAATATATCTAAAAAGTATCTCCATATCTCCTTTGGTGCCCTTAGGTTTGCACCTTATAATACATTTTGAAGCCCTAAGTCAATGTCCAACCAAGACTAAATTCTGCATGCACACTAGATGTTAGCATGAAAATTTTTCTCCTTTTTGTGTTTGAAGGCTAGTTAAACTGATGTCTAAACCTAGAATTGAGTCTTCCATATAGAATTTCTATAAGGAGGAATGCAAAGTTATACCCACTCGAATTTATTGCAAGTAAACTACCACTTATGCTCAATATTAGGCTAGTTTGATGGTAAATTATTATTTAGGGCTTAGCCGCTATCATCTACAATGGCTAGGGCTGGCCGCTCTGAGATTCAATGAACAGAATCTAGCCACTTTGGTTCATAGCAGCTAGGATTGGATGGGCTAAAAATCCCTTAAAATGAGTGGTGAAAACCACTTTTGGTACTTGTAAGGTCCCAAGGTTTAGTCACATGGTCTACGAATGCCCACACAAGTAGTTCTCCTAAACATGACATAATTTAGGTGTCTACACTATATTTTATTCTCTTCAATAGAGGTATTGAAGTGGATCTCAATAAGGTCAAAGCCATTATTGAAATGATACCCCCAACAAACCTTAAAGAGTTGCATAGTTTACAAGGAAATATTTAATCGATTCATCAATTCATCACACAACTCCTAGATAAATACATACCATTCAATCACCTATTACAAAATGGGGTCACCTTTTTTTGAACCAAAGAATGTCAAGAAACCTTTGATGATATAAAGCAATATCTGGCCTCATCACCAGTGCTAACTTCGACTCGTACAAAAGTCCCTTTTCATATTTACATTTTTGCTACATATTTTGCGTTAGGGACAATGCTTGCACAAAATAACAAAAATAAAAGAGAGAAATAAATCTATTACATTAGTCAAATGTTGGTGAGTTATGAAACAAGATAGACTTATGTTGAAAATTTGTGTTTAGTAGTGGTTTTTTCCACTAAGAAACTCAAACATTATATGCTAAGTAATACAACTTATATCATAGCTAGAGAAAATCCTTTGCATTACATGTTGACTTGCACATACAACACCCACACCACAAAATAGATAATGCTCTTAACGAAATTGGATCTTGAATTCATTAGCCAAAAATCCATTAAGGGTCAGGTGATAGCTGATCAGCTTGTAGAGGTTTGACTTCCAAATGACCAACCCTTATTTATCAAGCTACCAGATTATTTGATCTTCTTAGTCACTAAATAGGAAGAACCTGTACCACCTAAGGATGATTTTGACATCACCCTATTCTTTGATGGATCAAAGTACAAAAAGGAATAAGGTTTTGGAGTTGTGTTTTACACACTAGAAAGAATGCCAATCCATTTATCATTCAAGCTTAACTTTCTATGCATAAATAACAATGTATAGTATGAAGCCCTAATATTAGGACTTCAAGCCACCATAGCTATGGGAATAAAGTGCATAAACATATTTGGTGATTCTGAACTTGTCATTCACTAAGTAAAAGGAACTTACCAATGTAGAGAACCAGTCTTGAAACAATACAATGTAGTAGTAATAAAATGCTAGCACAATTTAACTAGTATGAAATTGACAACTTGCCTCGATCGACTAACATATTTTTAGATGCGATGGCCTCTCTAATATAATTGATTCTGAAGAACACAAATGGAGAGATCCAAATGCTAATCATCATAACAATATCCAAATCTACAATCTAATGAGCAGAGTCTAAAGATGAAAAGAGTGTTTGTTTCACTCATGCAGAGCCATATGATACTTGGCTTAGTTAGGTAAAGGACTTACTTAGGTTGAGAACCCTCCCAAAATATTTATCATGAACTACCAAAAGAATTTTCAAACAAAATGTAACTTGTTATACTCTCTTCAGGGATGTGTTATATAAATATGGCTATGATGGAGTCCTACTTCGATGTATAGATCCTGTAGAGGCACAAAGAGCTACATGCAAAGCCCATGATGGTACTTTCAATGGCCACTTCAATGGGATGGCCATTGCAAAGTGCATTATGCACATGGGTTGTTATTGACCTACAATGGAAAATTATTGTTGCAAGTATATGAAGAAATGTCAAAAGTATCAACAACATGTCAACTTGACCCATGTACCATCACAAACATTACAACCCATTCAAATTATTTGGACCTTCTCACAATGGGACCTAGATTTTATTGGTAAAATTTCACTTGCATTCTTAGGACAACATAAGTTCATATTTACTACCACAGAGTACTTCACAAAGTGGGTTGAGGCAATCCCTATGACCACTAAAACTGGACATAAGAATTGAACCCGTGATTTCCCAATTATGAGTTGGGAATTTTGACCATTCAACCTTAGATGCTCAATATGAATCAATTTAGTCAATAATATGATGACTAGGAATAAAATAATTCTTCCTAGGATTTGAACCTAGGACTCA
This sequence comes from Wollemia nobilis, assembly GCA_028583015.1. Taxonomy (NCBI): domain Eukaryota; kingdom Viridiplantae; phylum Streptophyta; class Pinopsida; order Araucariales; family Araucariaceae; genus Wollemia; species Wollemia nobilis. The sequence continues at coordinate 4,214,372 of JAQPPZ010017060.1, forward strand.
AGACTTTAATACTTATGTTCTACCATTAAAATTGGAATTCAAAGCACTTTCTCATATCTCAATCTGTTTTTTTGGAGGAGAGGAGAATATTGACAAAATTAATAAGAAGAATATTTTGAGTGTAAAATTTTTAGTGTTTGGAATATAAATCCATGGTATTTTGATCATGAAAAAGAGGTACTAGCAAGTTTGAATGAAATAGTACCCATATTTCATTTTTGGGGAATAAATGAATATGAGTATATACTAGAGATAATTTGGCATGATCTCTAGATACTTCCAGTTATAAATTAGAAAGATATCTATTTTGTGTTACCCTAAAATAGATCTATCTTATTATAAATCTCTGTTCATAAGAATCAGAGATTCAATGAAGCAAAAAGGTTTTTAGCAAAAATATAGGCTCTTCAAGAAAATAAGAGGATTTATTACAAATATAGATGTTCTTATTGGAATGTTAATAGAATTCACCAATGAATTCTAGACTTGGTGGATTCTGTAGATATGGATAAATCCATTAAATTTATAATAAATTTACTAAATCCCTAGTTTTTCCATCTCAGTCTACCCAATTGTTTTTTCAATTCCTTGGAAATCAAATGAAGAATTGATCAACCTCAAATTGTGTAGTTCATACTCCAACATATTATCTATCATTTTGATTTTCCCTCAAATATCATTTATGATAATGGCAAGTCCTTAAAGAACAAGGATATTCAAGCACTGTGCAAAAAATATAGCATCCAACATAATTTATCAACTTCTTATTACCCATAGGAAAATGGATAAGTTGAAGCAACTAATAAGACATTGATAGTTGTTGGCAATTTTGGGTACTTTGGGTACATTGCCTTTGCTCAAGTGTATAAGTTGTCATTGATGTCAAGAATCTCTTGAAGGAATTTGATTTGATGTCAAATAATTTGTTTTGATGAAGGTTACGGCATGACAGTTTCAAAGGTCTTTTGTAAACCCCAAGTTGGCAGGTTTAAAGATTACAAGTGGATGCATTAGTTTAATGCATTTGGGTCCAGGAGGAAGTATTTATTTAAATAATTAAAAACCTTGTTAAGGTTCCCTTTAATTATTTTTAAATAAATATTAAATTATTTTTTGCAATGGGTTATCCTAACCCATGGCGCTATGTTTTAAGATTGTGGGCGCTAGCCAAGACCTTCGCCGACGTGTTAAACTCCTTGCCGACATCAAGAGCTTATGGTAAAAATGCATATAAATCTCCCTCGATGAAAATAAAGAATGATCCCATCCACATTTTGAAAAGAGTTGCTCGCTGTGAATTCATGATCTACTGTTCAAATTATTTCTCGCTATGATTTTGTGATCCGCTATTCATTTTTTGTACTCGTTGCTTGTCGTAAATCCACTGTAAGGTTTTTCATCTTTATGTTTGCATCAGAAGAAATGGAGGCACTGTTGTTTTATTTAACCCCTAGAGCAAAAGTAACAATGCTAACAGCGTGAGGTTTAAACCTCACCAGGCACCTTTGGTGCACCGGTAGCAACTAGGCTGTTGGTGCGCTACCCGAAGGGGAGGTTCTACGTTCGAATAATGCAAAAGGGTTTTTCATCATGAAGTGGACGTATCAGATGGTGTTAGAATTCATGCGCAATTTCTCCATAGCGTGATTTTTGATGTTGGCCAAGGTATTTTTGAAATTAAATTTTGCTAAGTGTATTTTGTGGATGGAGAAAGTTTATTAGAGGGAAAAACAGCTTAGGAGTTATCAAGAGTTTAAAGCTTGTTTTATTTTGATAAAAGATTCTTTTGAAGGTGTTGTTTGAAATATCTTATTGCATTCTTATGAGAGATAAATTTTATTTTTGATAAGACTATAAGGGAGAAATAAGGTGTATAAGGGATAAATTTTTCTTGTAATGTTGAGAGTGCTTTTGGTTGATTATGGAAATGAAAGCATGATGTTTTAAGGTTAAAATTGCTTCTTGTGTGAAGTTGTAAAACCTTAAGTGGGCAGCATTGATATTGACATTTGCTTTCATTAAATTGGTAATAATCAAGCTATTCTTTACTTGGTTAAAGTGTTGGGCTTACTCCTTTGTTGATGATTTGAAAAGTTGTTTTATGCTATTGTGATTTGAGTTGGTGGATGTTTTTTGTTTAAACAATATTGGAGAGAAAAGGAGTTCTACTTGTTTCCTTTTCTAATGTTGATTGTGAAATGCTTCAAAGTTGTGTTTTGAGCTGAATGGTTTTGATTGAACCTTGTTTGGTGAGCATTGTTGTTGAAACCCTAATTGATGGTGAAAATAACATGAGTATCATTGTTATGTGATTCTTTGCATAGTTGGCAATTGATGGGGTTTCATGTTCTTGAAAGAAAGCATTCTATTCTATCCATTTCATATATTGAGTTGAGTTTTCAGATTTGAGATTGAGTTTGAGCTGAGTTGATTTGAGTTGAGTTTTGAGATTGGGAGTTGAGTATAGAACATATTGAGTCTCTAAAAATTCTCTTTATGCTTCTATGAGTTTGAAAAATCACATTGGGTCTCTAAAAATTCACCTTGTGATTTCCTACTAAGAAAGTTTTTTTCTTGGTGAGCTTGCTGAGTTTTGGACAGGTTTCGGTGGGGACTTGTGAGCAGTTTTGGACAGGTTTCGATGGGGACTTGTGAGCAGATTTGGACAGGTCCTAGCAGAGGACTTGTGAGCTAAGTTTGATAGTTCTATCAGATAACTTGAGGACAGACGTGCACTGGTTCTTTGAGAAGAACCTAAGGACAGATTTGGCATGTCTTTGAGAAGGCTTGTGTGTAGAGGATTGATTTGTTCAAGCTTAAGCATTGGACAGATCTGACAGACAGAGGAAGACTTGTACTAGACCAACTGACTATGTTTGGTAAAGGTTGCTGAGCTGCTGTGGACGTGATCATAGAAGGTAGAGGTCTCTTAGGCTAAGAATTGAGGATAGGAGGTCTTCGGTGGAAAGGAGTTCCATGTGCTGACAAGAGGTAGAGGCAGTTGATCTTCTGAGGGATCATTTTCAAAGCAGAGGGGAAGGTATCTCCTTTGAGAAGATGCTCATAAATTCTGATTTGGGGAAGGCATCTCCTTTGTGCCGAGGCTCATAAACATTGTAATTGGGAAGTATTCCCAAAGAAATTTGAGATAACTTTTAGAGAAAATTTTTGTGGGCGTAGCCCAACCATTTTGGGTGAACCACGTTATCACTTTGTGGATGATATTGTGTATTGCTTTGATATTGCTTTGGGTATCTTGCTTTACTATTTTGAAGTTTAAAGGAAAATATAAAAAGAGGTCTTATACTATTCACCCCCCTTCTCAGTATAAGCTTGTGTTCTTCAATAGCCATTCTCAAGAAACTTGTCAAAGAAAATCATATATATTGGTATACACAAATCTCCTTGGTATTATGGGCTTATTGAACAAGAATCATAATACCTATAGGAACAACACCATTTTCACTAGTCTATGGATCCGAAGCAATCATACCTCTTGAGCTTGAGATCCCCTCATTACAAATCACATTACATGAATTCATGGATGACAAAACCGCTAGACAAGCATGTCTTGACCAACTCATACTCCTTGATGAAATGTGAATCAATGCTTTAGAGCACCTATGAGTGTATCAAGATCTCATCAAGCATGCTTATAATGTAAAAATTCATCTTTGTGAATTCCAAGTAGCAGATCTTGTTTTTAAAGAGAATCAACAAAATACCAATGCATTATCACACTTGCGTGACAAATTCATAGTCAATTGGTTAGGTCCATATATTACAAGCAAAATTTGGGTCCCAAAATGTATAGGCTTGCAAATTTATAGGGAGAAATGGAGCATAAACCATTGAATATCATTCACCTAAGAGTGTTCTATGCATGATGTGAGTTATATATATACATATACATGGCCAAAAAAAAACAAAAAACAAAAACACGATCATTTGCATTACTATATTTTGTGCACCACCTACATTACATACATATAGTCGTATCAATTGCATCCATCCATGTAGATTACAATATTAGTCATAATTAGGTCAGTTTGGATAATTGTTAGTCCACTATGTCTTTTTGCCTTAATTAGGGTCACCTTCAGTATTAACATTAGTTTCCAATCCATAAATCACAATCATTTACAACTTTTCTTGTGGTCTTTTTATCATTAAAAGGTACGTATAAGATAGGATAGATACCACATGACCATCAACAATGATGATTATACAACCACTAACTATTTTATGCACACCCATTAGTGTTCAAAATCTCATAAGGAAAGTACAACTACATCTCTCATAACATGTTTATCAAATAATACCTAGGTTTTTTTATCACTCAACCACTCCTAGTGTTTTAAGCAACCTCAATCAAAAGTCAAACAAGTTTGAAATGCTATAGGTTGGTCTTGGTCCCATAAAGTTTCCTCTCTGACCACACACATCAAAACACATTAAAACACATTAAAACATTGTGAACTCTAGGAAATACAAAGTTATGAGTAGCTATTTCCATAAAGTGAATTATTTCCTCTGCTCATCCAACTATGCACATGGTCTAAAAAACTGAGAATTAGAAAAAGGACAAGCTCCACCTTCTACTGCTTCAACAAAAAAAAATATGAAAATAAATGATCCATTGCTCTTACAAAAAATGAGAATGTATCCCAAAAATCATATCAAAACAAATCTCTTGCTCTTCCATAAAATGAGCAAGTATTCAAAAAAAATAAAATTCTCTTGCTCTTCTCAAAATGAGAAAGTCCCAAAAGCAATAAAAATACTCTTTGATCCTCTACAAAAATGTAAAAAATCCTAAATAAAATCCCAAAATCCAAAAATATGAAGGTAATAAAATAAGGGAAAGGAGCTTGAATCCTTGGAATTCTCAATATTTAAAAAACCATGGGGTGATACCTATTACAATAATGGGCTCTAAGATACGATATGGAAATGGGTTATCCTTACGTGTGGTGATAGGTCCATCACATTAGTGACCTTATTTTGTACATACCTATATCGATCTTGGATGAGCTAGCTTATTGGCATAAGTTACAATTGATTAGTCTACCCTAGCTCATGATTGGAAATGAACATTCACTGCACACAAAGTTGGTCACTAGAAATTTGACTCAGCTAAGAACACCATTGGCATCTTATAAATTTGGGATATTAATAGATGAGTTTGTTTGAGATCACTAGGATGTTTTATTCTTTTCAAAAAAACTCTATATCCTTTATCTCTAAGGTAAATAAAGTCATAAACAAGCTTCCATTTCATACCATCATCACATTGCCAATATATCAACATATAGTTAAGCTACTACTATTTTGATTGGTTCCCCTAATTAAGAAATAAAGATAAAGTTGGTCAAACAAAATTTTAAACCATACATGAATGATAATTAGAACATAATATCATCACCTCATTTGCATACATTATCATAATAAATTAGGCATCTCATTTATTAAACATTCATTCCATCACATACATATGCATTCATCCATACATCCATAATAAAAACACTATAATTGGTGTATAAACAAAATGAAATCCATGTATATATATATATATATATATATATATATATATAACCCAGGTGTTGTAGGTGAGTTGGAGAGGAGAGGGTAATCCTCCAAGAGAGGTCTCAGGTTTGAATCTCCACCCTACCAAAAAGCTGAATTGGGTACCCAAAATCCAATTGATAATGTTGGTACGAGCAGGGCTGGGTGCAACTCCCGGGTGACTTTGATGGTGTAGAACCCCTTGTTCATGGTCTTTCAGACCAATGCAGCCCCATAAGGGGTTTTTTGATAATAATATATATATATATATGAATCACATATACAAACATTTTCCAAAAGGCTATATACATCAGAGCACTAAGGCTCACAAAAAAACTAAAAACCACAAAAGAGGTAATAAGTGCTACTAGCTAGCACCACCTTGATATTTAGGAGAACCATGACCAAATTCCTATGACCTTAATGGATCATAGAAATTAGGAGCCCTCAAGCGTGAGCTATCAAGATTGGAATCGCTCTACCAACTAGATTTGGATGTAAAAGAAGAAGGTTGCATAGTCAAAGGAATATGATGCTAAGATAATAAATCATCAAGTGACTAAATATAACTCTCCTAAGATCACAAACGGGATAGATATTATCTCTGGCATGACTCATGTTGTGCAATATCAGCACAAAGGAAAAAAATCTAAGTATTGTCACCACTAACACTTGGGGCAACTTGTAGACCCTCCATATCGATCTGTAGATGCACTATCTCAGTGTCTCGAGCTACTAGTACACTTTGTATCCTCATAATCTCTATCATGATCTACTGTAGCTTATACAAGGTGATCTCGCTCCTCATCCAAGCTATCTCACTTAGCCTTGAGGACACCCTTAACCTTCTCACTAGGAAACTAAGATATCTTTGGAACCTCCTCCATGGCATATGTACCTCCACCTCCACCATAGCCACCCTCATATCCATCACCCCCAACCCTAGCATCTAGATGTAGATCCACATCAACCCTCATTTGCCTCCTATCATCGCTACCTTGGAAATATATCTATCATTAAGGAGTCTCCTCTGCTAGATATCAATCATATCTACTACCTCCATCATCCATAGTCTGACTATGTGCCCAAGGAGGTTGCGAAGCAAATCATGCATCATACTCAAAAGTGGTTCCAATATCATCCATGACTGGTGCATCTAATACCTCATAATCTAGGTTACTAGTATCCCAATAATGAGAAGTATTGGAGCATCAAAAACCCCCAACACCATCCCAAACTATCATAGGACACAAGAGAACTAGATCAGCTCCTCTCTATTATGTTGCCCAACCACTCATCTAGTCCACCTAGTCTACCATAGCCATGCATTTTCCTTAGGCTAGACAACCCTAATCCATGGTCACCAAATAACATCTACACTAGTAAATCCTACCCACATATCTCGATACTCTTGGCTACTATAGCCAGGATGACTCAAAGGAAGCTCCCTGCTAGTCTACCAATGAAGAGCACAAGGGTGCAAGTTATCCTACTCATAGGATAAATTATCAGGTCAAGCCACTCTAAAATGTTCCCATCACCAAACCTGGAGAAGCAAGCTACAACCTAAACCCTTCCACTCTCACCTCTTCACCTCATAAATCTCCACATACATTTTGTAGATCAAGGAAGATGCCCAAGCACACACACAAGGCTCATCAATCATATCCAACATAATCCTAATATGGTTCCATGGGAATCTATTCCCAGTACTACTAGGCATCAACATAAATATAAATCATAAATGGAGGTAATGGTTGTAAATATCCCTTTGCAACATCTCCAGATACTGGATCATACCCCTACACCAAATAAATGCCTCAACTCATCATCCTTATCATGGTTGATTCAGATTGGTAGTCCCTCAATAGGAACATGAAATATTTGATAAACATATTCCAGGGTAATAGTATTCTTCCTAGTAAGGAGCTGAAATAATCCCCTATAATGGTACCACCTCTTTACTAAGGCCGAAAAGTACTCCTCATCTACCCTCACCCTCTCAACCCTACCATAACCAGCCAAACCAACTGCCTCAAATTACTTTCAGTGGTGGTGAGCCTCCAAAAATTTCACCTGCAGCAAAAAAAATAAAAAAAGTCAAAAACATTTCCATTTTATTCATCATCATATTTTCACTTACAAAAAAAAAATCAAATCAAAACATTTCAATTTTTCCATCATCATTTTGTTCACTTCAAAAAAAAACAAAAAAAAAATTCATTTCATTCCACCATCATTTAAAAAAAAATAAAAAATTCACCCAACACTTTACTATTTTTCAAAAACAAAAAATAAATTTCACCCACCCCTTATGGTCGTCAAAAAAAAATATCAAAAAAAATAAAACATAAAAAATGCAAGAAAACAACAAAATAGGCATCAGGACCTACCTCGACCACCCGAATAGCATTTCTAGTCATGCCACCAACTCTGACTGCACCACCAGATCCAATCACCTCTCCCACCATGTCACTCACCATTGCAACCACTATTACTCCACAACTCTCTCAAACGCTCACTCAATATCAACCGTAATAATGAAATAAAATGAACCCCCCAAACCTATTTATAGCCAATTTTTACACCTTCAAACATGGACCCATTTTTATCAAGCACATCTAAATGCATATCCACATTTGGAAGGTGTACGTAAATGTGAATGCGCATTTGACCAACCTCAAATGCAGGTTTGCATTTGAACCTAGTCAAACGTAATTGTATTTGCTAAAAAATCAATAAAAATATTCAAATTTCAACAAATTCATCAAATCACTCCATCAGTACATCCAATACATCATTCCACTTCATCTCACACCAAAGTTGATCAATTTGGTAACCTAATTACATAATGTGATTGCATCCAAGGAACTTTTCCAAAGCTATAATATACGCCTCTCCATGAGGTCACAAAAGCATATATTTCTCAAATCGGTATGCATCATGCTAAGGTTTTGAATGTGATGATTACAATTGAGGCACACTAACCTCAGAAACAACATCATGTGCACATCCATATTGAATGGTACATCTACCACATTATAAATGTAATCATTTTTACCAAAGTAAAGTTTCATAAATGCAACCCACTCTAAACATGGGACAACCAACTTGATCTTCATAATCCACAACACATAATATCTCAACCATACAAAATAATTCAAGTGACTCATGGGTCTCATTTATTCCATATTTCACCCATTCATCACTTAAGGGGGTAAGCCAAAATAAAAAAATCATTTATTATTTGTGTCAAGATAACTCGAGTCTGTTGATCCACCCAATAATATCAGGTGTCTCTTGTTTTTGCACCACTTTGATATTTGCCTAATGTGGTACAAAAATGGACATCTGTAGACACCAAAATATAAGCATTTTCATCCCACCACACAATTCAGCATAATAATATATGTCTAAGTCTAAACTTAGACATAAATATCTTGCACATAATCTTATTTTCTAGATTTTATGAAAATCTAGAAAATCCTCCTAGGATACCCTGTGTCTCCACTTGACACATGTCCTAGCCACCACTACCCCTCACTTTGCCACATATCACACCTCACTCCACACACCACTCCACTTCCACCTACCCACATGCCACCACTCCACCTAAGTGAGATACTCTGAGTGACTCACTACAACTACCCATGATAGGTGGTTATCTAGTCCCTACCACTTGGTAGTCCTAGCTTGCCACCTATATTTTCCCTCCAAAATCCAAAAAATACCCACAAAAGTAAAATTATTCCTCTGCATAGAGGAGGCTAAAATTTACATAGTTATGCTACTATAATTTCTATAGGAGGTCACCTACACACTTGGAGATTGACTCATCGATGCTTCTAGATCAAAACTCTAGCATTCAACGATAAACATTGATGAGCATTTATACAATCACAAATATACACGTGTTTGCCAAATGCCAGTCCATGGTTAAAAAGTCCCAAACATAGGCTTGTGTTTTCTTAGGGGGAAGTTCATCCATTTATAGATATATCAGAGCAGGTAAGTAGCAAGGTATAAAATTTTAGTTTTTTATATATTCTGCACAACTTTTCACATTCTGTAAGTATTTATATTAGGGTTTTGATAGTTTTCTTTCTCTATTAAAAAGGGGCCTCATGCAGTGGAGGCCCTTCAGGTGCTACTAATCCCTTTTTATGTTTGCATTCTCGTAGGTGCAAGAGATAGGTCTTTGAGTAGTTTTTGAGTGGCCTGCCACAAATATACAAGCCCACTCACCATGGATTGGAGCAAAAGGAGATTCAGGACACCACCATCCATTGGACCTGCCAAAAGGGATATTTTTCCCTTTTGGTATATTTGTCACCTATGAAAAGCAAGCAAAACACTATAACTTGACCCTTGCATACTTTGGGTAGAATCATTGTAAAAGGGAGACAAAGGCTCCCCTATACCTTAATACAAAATCAATTATTATTTTGTAGATTGCTTCTCATTGTTTCATTACTTGGTATTAATATTTTTCTTACAATTATGATTGATGGTTCCTTACTTATTTTGAAATTCTCAAATTGTTTGGTGATTTTAGATGATGGAGAAGAATTATGAAAAGAAGAAATAGAAGGAGGAAGTTTATGAAGAGATAAAATGGATAAAAATTGATCATGAATCAGACTTGCTCCACCAATAAACAATATTGGAATGGATGAGGGCTTCCCTGGATGGTGATAAGTTGGTTTTTAAATTCATACTTCAAACATTGGTGAAGATGAGAAGGGACAACCCTCATTGCATGGATCCAAGGGTGTCCAAGAAGAATATTAAAAGATGTCATGAAAGATACCATATAAAATAAAGTGTCTAAAATATTGGGTCCTACCCTAAGGGGAAGGGATAGAATACCGCAAGATTATTAGGACTCATTATTGAAAGCTTTTATGATGACATCAGATTTGGTTAAATATTCCTCCTTAAGTCCAAAATTTTAAAAAATTTATAAGTTCATATATTGAAGGAGGAACCATTGTCCACCAAGACCCTCTTGATGAACCATAAGTCTATAAAATATCTAAGAGGGATATCTTGGTAGGTGTGTTACTTAATTATTGTTGGAGGTCGAAGGAGACTTTTGGTTGTGACTTCAACACTAAGGTTGGTTTTTCTACACTTGTGCTCCTTTTTTGGGTACTTTTAAGAACTAAGGGTTGTGTAAAGGGTTGGTTGGAGGTAGAACTTATCTTCTCTCAATTTTTTTGAGTTGGTTGAGTTTGACCTTGTTGTCTTGTGGTAGATGCTATCATACCAATTATGTTGTTATAAGGAGGTGGCACATTATTGTAGGATACTTGGTTGGTTGTCTATTACACATGATTAGGTAGGGTATTTTGGAAGATCCCTATATCTTGATTACTTGTAGGTTTATATTGAGTAGGAGGTAGATCAATTGGAGGTTTACCATTAGGATTCAATTGGTAGTCATCCACAATAAGGCGATATTTGTATATTAAATCTTGAACCACATGTTTCAACCTCTTACATGAACCTGTCACGTGTCCCTCCATTTTATGATACTTATAATGTTGATCAATATTATACCAAACTACCATTATATCAAGTTGTCTTATGGGAGGTATTTCGATCATCTTAGCTTCCAAAAATTGCTTAAGGATTGGTGAAATGGGTTAGTTGAGTCTAGTGAAATTCCTTGGTGGGGGTCATTAAGGTTTGCTAAGTATCAACTTTTGTAAGGTACTAGCAACATTGATGTTATTGGTTTATCTATTATATTTTATCCCATCACCAACTACATGCTTGTCCTTATATGGGTTTTCATTGGTATTTCCTCTTATTTCCTTAACTTGAGTTGACCTCTTCGAATAAGATCCTTCTCTACTCTTCTTGACAAATTGATTGCTTTTTTGAAAGAGGTAATAGTTGTTATTTCCAATTCATATGATATATGTTCTTGTAGGTTTATAGTAAATACCTCTAGCATATCTCAAGGAGGTTGGGTGTATCTTAGTTTTTTTACTAAACTTCTCCATCGAGACAAGAAATCCAAAATACTTTCATCTTTACCTTATTTCAAGAGGTATAAATCTTGGAGAGTTGCTCCTTTCTCCACATAAGCTCCAAATTGTTGAATAAACAACTCAACTGTTTCCTCAAAATTTCTTAAGGAATGATAGGGTAATTGATATTACCATTCCAAATCAATACCTCCAAGGCTCTTAGAGAACTTTTTTAGCAACAAAAAATCATCATATATAATATCATGACATGTTTTTCTAAACATTATGAAGTGTTCTATAGGGTCCTTTGTTCCCTTATAAATTGGTAAAATGGGTGTTGAAAAATTATTGGGGTAGGTCCTAGTGGATACCATAGGGTCTAAAGGTTGATTGTGCATTGTTTTTTAGAATAAGCTAAACTTGGAGCTTGAAGTGTATCTATTCTCAATGCCCAATGTTTTACTATACTTGTCATAATTTACATGTCTGGATTGTTGTTGTGCAATGCAACATGGGGTGTTGCTGACATGTTTACCCCAAGGTTATAGGTAGTCTATTGAAAGTAAACTTGGCTAACATTGAAAGCATTAACACTATTATCATATGGGATATTTTGTGTAGCATATTGTTGTGGGAAATAATTTGAATTTGGAGGAATTAAATAAGGAATGTGAAGAGGAGGAATGTTGGAAGAAAGAAATTAAACATTATTTTAGGGTATGCCACTAGTTGGAGGAGGTTGTGAAATTCTCCCAATGTTGGTGGTTGTTGTAGTAGCATACATTGGTTTATGAAATGGATTAATATTATGAGAATATTGAAATAGAGGATTGACATGAATGTTGAGAGGAGAATTGGTTTGATTATGGGACATTCTAGCTTATTCGAAGTGGGTATCTCTATCCAAGGCTTCATTTAGGACTTGGTTATTTTTCCTAAAGAAATTCAAGAAATGATTATGTGATTTGAAGGTGAGTTGACCATGAGGTCCTTCAATAGGATCAAAGTCATCACCAATCTCTATGTCCTCTTCTTCTTCTAGATTGAGATTCTCCCTATCAACCTGATCATCCTCATGGCATAGAGGATTCTCTTATGGATCTATCATATTTTTCTTACTCCTAAGGCTTGGGGCCATAGGATTAAGAGAAAGAGAAAGGGAGAAAAGCTAACACAAAAATACATAAAAATTTATTAAGTTTTTTTTTAGTTTTTCTAATCTACATAAAAAAATTTAAATGCTCTTGCTTATATTTTAAAACAAAATCAAAAGGGAACAAAGGGAAGAGGTTTCCTAAATGGCCACTAAGGATGTGTTTCACATTGTTTTCACCAAATATGTAGAGAGGAAATACTCATCATGGACGATTCTCAACGAATACACTAGGATCCGAGGTAACCATGGGGCTACTGTTCTCTACACTCAAGGGCTTGCAAGATCAAAGGCTTCACCATGAGTGGTTTAAGGACTCACTCCAAGTCTAGGATGGGAGGTTTGATGTGTATATTGATAAGAAACCTAGGTTCAGTTTTTGTCTATGAACTAAGATATAACAACTAAATAAATTCTATAAAGAATGATGTGGGGTAAATAAATAGTGCAAAAAAACATATTATTATTCCTAGAATGATTCTAAATTTCAATGAAGACTATTTCCTAAATTTTTAAGAAAATAAATATTTTCCTTTCAAACAAAGGGTCTAAGGGAGTGCACAAACAAAATTATCCTAAATGCAAACTATATATTTTTCTTCTTTGATGCCTATAAATTAAATCAAACACTTTTTTTTAGTTGTATGAAACAAAAATAGGACACAAATAGTAAACAACCTAAAAAAATATCAAAACACTTACTTGATCTAGTGGTTGATACTGGTCAAATTCATGTCCCATAAATCTCAACTATGAATTCAGTCAAACCTAAATATCACCAACAAAAACTTGAAAAAATTAATTAGTGTTTGGGGGCCTACTTAGGATACTATGTGACTAAGCTTGGAATCATAAAAATCAATCCCCCTTGGTCTTTTTAGTTGATCATTCAAAAATAAAAATTATTGTTGACATTTTTTGGAACTAACAAAACAGGATATAACAAACATGAAACAATGAAAATAGAATGTAAACAAAATTTCTACAATGGAGAACAAGTATACAAATGATAACTATAGTTTTTGGAGTATATAATTACCCCCAAACTATTGTGACCGAATTAGCACTCTATAATTAGTGGTCGTGGATGCAAAAATAGAGAAGAAGATGGAAAAAATAATGGTTTCTATGAATTTGAGCCCTATAAGCAGGGTTATGCATAGCAAAAAATCATTGTTAATTAAAAAAAAATAGGATTTTAAAAATTTAAAATTGGCTAATCTCAGGACCTTTCACTAGGGCCCATTCATCCAAAAATTTTGGGGTGCAAGCCGGCTCGCTTGATCATGATAATAATTTTTCTGTTTTTATTTTAATTTGCCAAACACTTTCACCCAAATCCACAAATATTTTCACATTCAAATTATAAATAATTTTATTTTTCCAATAAAATTCACCTCTTATACCACTAGCATATATACCTAACATGATAATGATACTCATATACCTTAAAAATGACCCATAGCACCGAAAACTCTACAACAGTGAAAAAATATTTGAAGTAGTGAAAAACCACCTCTAGCTACAAAAAACCATCTAAAACATCAAAAAAATTACCTATGGTGCATACCCATAGTAGCTGGTGCCTACCTGTAGTAGAGAAAAGTTAGGTAGTTAACATCCATATTCCATAGCAATCTTGGAATAATTATTTTAGTCTGTATTCACCTATAGAGTGCTTGAATTGGAATCTTATAGTTTCTAGGAAACATTGAGGGAGCCGATGGCCTCTCAGGCTATTGACTCCATGATATGTTGGTAGCTTGTAGAGACTACTAGTGACATTATCATATATCGATAGTACTTGCAGGTTACTAATGTATTATGGTGTTAGTATCCTACAAAGAGTACCAACACCACTATCATGCATCGATAGCCTCTAAAGGCTATTAGTGCCATGATACATCGATAGCCTACACAAACTATTGATGCCATGATACACTAGTAGTCTTTGTAGGCTACCATCATATTATGGCACCGTAGCCTATAGAGACTATCAGCTAGTCTTTGTGGGCTACTGGCATATCAAGGTATCAATATCCTTCAGAGGTTATCGATGCATGATATTGATTTTGGTACTCTTTACAGGCTACCAAAGCCACTATACACTGGTAACTTGCAAGTACTACCAATGCCATGTTAATCTGGTAGCCAATAAATACTACCAACATATGAATGGATTGTTTCATTCTCTTAGCACATTCACTGATACTATGAAGTAGCATTAAATAATAGATTTTTGGAATGCAAGGTGTAGAATGCAATGGAAGGCTATGCGAGCCCTCATCTCTCTTGATTTTTAGAATTAAGTAGCATATAGACTATTACTAAACCACTTGTCTTCCTCAAACATCTTAGTTATTTCCTAGTGTGATATTTCATGTTGTGAATAATAAAATGTTGCAATTAGTTGGAACTTGGGTTAAATCTAGTTGGTTGTAATAACATCTGTACAATAAGGGAATTACATTATAAGAAATTATTCAATGATTATCAATTATAAGAGTTGTGTACAATACCCAAAGCTTAAATTTCTTGGGGATTCATTTTCTAACATGAAACACATTTTTATATACAGATACAATGACACCTACACCAAATCTAAGTAAGCAAGGCAAATATTCTAAAAGAAAAACTATCCTAAAATACTTTAGCCAAATATTTAAATCCAAGGAGGCATTGACATCTATATAACTTCAAGGTATATATCTATCTTCTTTACAAAAGAGTAATTGTTTTTACGTAATTTCAAAAAATTATGTAGAACCCCTTTGTATGCAAAATACCCAATTGACCCTAACATAGCTCCACTTGAAGATATTTTTGAGGAAGAGATACCTCAACCTAAAATTTTTATTAACAATGATATTTAACAACTTGAAAATAATCCTCAATATGGAACACCAACCAAGAAATAAACCAACCATTCTAACCAAATACCAACTGTAGGAGAATCTTCTACTAAAAAATATCAACATAGAAAGTTAACTAGGTGGACTATTAGAAGGACATTTTAGATTGAATGGTCATCCAAATATCCATTTATTGACGCCAAATAATAACAATGACATACCAACAAAATGTATATGCATTAGTTGTATTTGGAAACTAGGGAAGGATCATAGAATGAAACTTAAGTTGGATACAATACAAAAAAATTGTGGTAAAGTTTGTGACAGAAAAATAAATTGATAGAACAATTAAGAAAACAATTAGGTGGAAGAATGTATCGAAATTCATTCATTTTAGGTATGCAGAAGACTATGAAAAAGAGATGAAACAACAAAAAACACTTGTTCAAAAATGTGGAACGATTGCAACACAATTTTAAAAAAATCATAAAACAACTTTAGTGTCTAAAAGTTTATAGCTTGTTGTCATATATACTATTCTTAATAAGGGAAGGCCAATGTCTGATTTTATAATTTATAAACATATATTTTAGCTTGGTGATGTACAAAATCTTCTTTGTACCCATTGGTAAGATCGAAGTGATTGAGACATGGAAAAATATCTCTCTTCCTTTGAGAAAGATGACATGAGAGAGAAAGTTAATAATGCAAAATTTATTTTACTTTCAGTTGATGAAGTAACTACTATTGAAAACACATCTTGGATTTGTATGCATTTTTACACATTTGAAAATCATGTAAGGAGGCATCATTTTCTAGCATTACATAAAATGATGGAAATTTGTAATGCGAAAAATATTTACAATTTTGTTATAGCCAACTTAAATAAAATTAATAGATAATAAATTAATATGTATTCGAGCTGATGGTGTTGCTATAATGCAAAGTCATGGGAATGGACTTTGTGTTCAAATATAGACAACAATTACCCCATATTTGACTCCCATTCATTGCATGGCTCACAAAATGAATCTTACATACAAAATTGTGAGCACATTTGAAAATGTTTCAAAAGTTGAAGAACTCGTTCATGAAATACATTCTTATTTTTCATATAGTCCAAAAGGTTTTACAAAATTTTAAATGTTTGCACTTGGAGTTACTGAAGGTAAAAAGTTGTAGATACTAGATGGATTTCACTTTTCCAACATGCTTGTAGAGTTTTCAAATAATATCAATCCTTAGTAGGTTTTATGAATGCTAATAGGAGGGTATTTGGTAAGGCAAAATATTTGTTGTACCAAATGACATACTTGGAGACACTGCTCACTTTATGTGGTATTCTTCCAATATTACAAGAAATGAATACTTTGATAAAACATTCCCAAGAAATATCCATTTATATTGTTGATTTCATTAGGATTAGAAAATAAATATGTATGCGTATTGATAATTTTTATTTTTCCATAGAAAGTTATATGGATCCTTCTTTTTATTATTGGAGAAATCTTACGAATTTCAATGATTCAAATAGTTTTTTGAAGTTCAACATCAACAATCATATTTGCATTCAAGTGAATGGAAAAGAGATACCATTATATTGTTTTGAAAAGTGAATGGGAATAGTTACAGACGATCTTGAACAACTGCCCATAACACATAATATATTTGATGTAGTTTTGTAGGTTACAAGGATTAAAATGAGAAGAATAGCAAAAACATTGATAAAAAATATAAGAGATTATTTTTAAAGAGATGATTTTAATGAGGTCATGGTTGTGGTTAACCCCATGTTTTGGGATCCATGTATTAACCAAAATATTACAAATGAATTTTTATTACGTATATGCGTACCATTATTATACATTTTTCAAAACATGTGGAATTTAATGGTATACATATCAATGGTATTCTCAGTAAAGAACATTTGATAAATCAATCAGCTCATTTCATATTAAAAATGGTCGATCAAATTTCTATGAAGCAGGTTCAATTACATGCTTGTGGAAAAAAACGTATTCCAGTCATGTTTTGCAATATACCATGAGTGAATATTTTTGCTTATATGAATTATGTCAAACAATGATTTTTAGATCGGTAGAATATGAAAGGGTGTTTAGTGCATTATCTTTTGTGAAATCTAAAGTTCATAACAGGTTGGATAAAAAAATTAGAACATTTTTTGAGAATATATGTGTCAACATATGAAGTGGACAATTTGCCTTGCGAAAGAGCACTGGCATACTAGAAATCTCTTATAGATAAAATAGGTATTACTAATATCCAGGATGATGAGAATAATGATAATCAAACTGATTAGAGTGTAGAGCCACAACATTTAACTTTGCATACTGTTGATTTTGGATGGGCTAAGAAGTGTTTGTTTTATCTTCCACCATTTTGATTCATGATTGTCCATACTTATATTTTGGCAATAATGATTTTTTATGGAATATTGATTTTATCAAAAATTATGTTGGTGAATTTTTACAAAATGTTGATTTTTACATTGTATATTATTGTGTTCTTTGTAAAATGATGTAACTTATATCATAGCCTTTGTATATAATTTTTTTTTATTACATTTGATAGAATTTTATTTCCATGATTGAGAATTGTAAATATTGGTTGTTTACTTATTAAACTTATTTTATGATTACATTACAATGCAATTTTGAGTAGAAATAAATAAAGCATTTGACATTACTTTAGAAAATATCAATAAAAAGAATAGGAATTTTTTTTGATTAATTATATAAATCATTCAACATTGATTTAGAAAATACCGATCATTCAACATTACATTAAAATAAAAAAGATCATCATATTTGCAAAAGCATTTTTCATTAATAGAAATAATGTCTCATTACATAATTCTTAAAAAACTAGTGAACTATAAGTCCACTTAGTCACTATTTTGCTACATGGCCTGAACTAGTTGCTATCTCTAATGGAAGATGAGGATGTATAGAAATTACCTATAAAGGAGGACCGAATATCGTTAATGGATCCAAGCTCTGATCTAGTTCATTAGACTATTACACAATACTTGTTGGTATTACACCAACTCTAACCAAGATCTCCTCTATTTTTCTTAAGCTCTTTATCAATGCCCTTTCATCCTTAACAGGGTCTTATTTACATGCTGCGGCCAATTATTTTTCTTTGAACTTTAGCAAAAATTTTGGATCTATTTTATGTTCTACAATAATACTCCTAGAAAATTTATTCTCTACAATAACTTTGGCTAATATCTCTTTCAATTTAACGGTGATAAGTAGATTCTTCTTTGCCATCACCAAAAACATATTCAGACTTTCCACTTGATTCTTCATTCTCAAAATTTGACTACAAAATAAAAAAATAAAAATTATAGTTTCAAATATTATTACAAATAAATCAAAATATAAACAATAATTACTATAACTTACCTCTGCTCTTAATTTTTCTACCTCTGTAGCTTGAACCTTTTTCTTATCTCTATCCCATTGATTGTAATAGGCTTGGGCTTTGGCATTTGGATTCTCTAATCTATTCAAAAAAATATCTAAAATTTCATCATCATATAAATTTATGGTCTTCATATTTCTAGATTTAGATTTATTTTATAAAGCATTAACTTTTTTTTATTCAATTTCAACCAAAGAGAATAAATTTTCTCTTCTATCAATTTTTTTGTATCGCGCACTTATTTCTTCAAGTAGAATTTTTTTGTGATACTCCTAGTCTCTTAATTTAGACAAATCATCTAGGAGAAAGTCTTTTATGGTTACCTTTGTACTATAAAACAAAAGTATATTTTATACTGAGAGGGGGGGGGTGAACAGTATAAGACCTATTTTTATTTTTTCCTTTATACTTCAAAACAGTAAAGCAATATACCCAAAGAAATATCAAAGCAATGAACAATATCATCCACAAAGTGACACCAATTTTAACGTGGTTCACCCAAAATGGCTAGGCTACGTCCACAAAACTTTTCTCTAAAAGTTATCTCAAAGTTATTTGGGAATCCTTCCCAATTACAATGTTTATGAGCCTCAGCCCAAAGGAGATACCTTCCCCCAATCAGAATTTATGAGCCTCTGCTCAAAGGAGATACCTTCCCCTCTACTCTGGAAATGATCCCTCAGAAGATCAACTGCCTCTACCTCTTTCCAACACATGGAACTCCTTTCCACTGAAGACCTCCTGTCCTCAATGCTTAGCCTAAGAGACCTCTACCTTCTATGATCACGTCCACAGTAGCTCATCAACTTGTACCAAACACAGTAAGTCGGTCTAGTACAAGTCTTCCTCTGTCTATCAGATCTGTCCAACGCTTGAAAAAATAAATCCTCTACACACAAGCCTTCTCAAAGACTTGCCAAATCTGTCCTCAGGTTCTTCTCAAAGAACCAGTGCACCTCTGTCCTCAAGTTATCTGATAGAACTATCAAACTTAGCTCACAAGTCCTTTGCTAGGACCTATCCAAATCTGCTCACAAGTACCCACCGGAACCTGTCCAAAACTGCTCACAAGTCCCCATCGAAACTTGTCCAAAACTTAGCAAGCTCACCAAGAAAAAAACTTTCTTAGTAGGAAATCACAAGGTGAATTTTTAGAGACCCAATGTGATTTGTCAAAATCATAGAAGCATAAAGAGAATTTTTAGAGACTCAATATGTTCTATACTCAACTCCCAATCTCAAAACTCAACTCAAATCAACTCAGCTCAAACTCAATCTCAAATCTAAAAACTCAACTCAATATCTGAAATGGATAGGATAGACTTTCTTTCAAGAACATGAAACCCCAAAAATTTCCAACTATGCAAAGAATCACATAACAATGATACTCATGTTATTTTCACCATCAATTAGGGCTTCAACAACAATGCTCACCAAACAAGGTTCAATCAACACCATTCAGCTCAAAACACAACTTTGAAGCATTTCACAATAAACATTAGAAAAGGAAACAAGTAGAACTCCTTTTATCTCCAATATTGTTTGAACAAAAAACATCCACCAAATCAAATCACAATAGCACAAAACAACTTTTTAAATCATCAACAAAGGAGTAAGCCCAACACTTTAACCAAGTAAAGAATAGCTTGATTAATACCAATTTAATGAAAGCAAATGTCAATCTCAAAGCTGCCCACTTAAGGTTTCACAACTTCACACAAGAAGCAATTTTAACCTTAAAACATCATTCTTTCATTTCCATAATCAACCAAAAGCACTCTCAACATTACAAGAAAAATTTATCCCTTATACACCTTATTTCTCCCTTATAGTCTTATCAAAAATAAAATTTATCTCTCATAAGAATGCAATAAGATATTTTAAACAACACCTTCAAAAGAATCTTTTATCAAAATAAAACAAGCTTTAAACTCCTTATAACTCCTAAGTTGTTTTTCCCTCTAATAAACTTCCTCCATCCGCAAAATACACTTAGCAAAAATTAATTTCGAAAATACCTTGGCCAACATCAAAAATCATGCTATGGAGAAATTGTGCACGAATTCTAACATAACCCACTACATCCACTTCATGATGTAAAACCCTTTCATGTTATTCGAACGTGAAACCTCCCATTTGGGTAGCACACCAATAGCCTAGCCGCTACCGGTGCGCCAAAGGCACCCGGTGAGGTTTAAACCTCATGCTATTAGCCTTGTTCCTTCTGCGCCAAGGATTAAATAAAACAAGAGTTCCTCCCTTTCTTCTGACGTGAACACAAAGATGAAAACCTTACGACGGATTTATGACAAGTGGTGAGTACAAAAAATGAACAGCGGATCACGAAATCACAGCAAGGAAGAAATCGAATAGCAGATCATGAATTCACAATGAGCAACTCTTTTCAAAAATGTGGATGGGATAATTCTTGATTTTCATCGAGGGAGATTTATATGAATTTTCACCATAAGCTCTTGATGTCGACGAGGAGTTCAACACGTCGGCAAAGGTCTTGGCTAGCGCCCATAATCTTAAAACATAGCGCCATGGGTTAGGATAACTCATTGCAAACAATAATTTAATATTTATTTAAAAATAATTAAAGGGAACCTTAACAAGGTTTTTAATTATTTAAATAAATACTTCCTCCTAGACCCAAATGCATTAAACTAATGCATCCACCTGTAATATTTAAACCTACCAACTTGGGGTTTACAAAAGACCTTTGAAATTGTCATGCCGTAACCTTCATCAAAACAAATTATTTGACATCAAATCAAATTCCTTCAAGAGCTTCTTGACATCAATGACAACTTATACACTTAAGCAAAGGCAATGTACCCAAAGTACCCAAAATTTCCAACAATATCCCCCTTTGTCATTGATGGCAAACCTTTACTGAAAACACTTCTCAAGATCCAAAACTGAAACCAACTATGCTAACAATTGACCAACTGTGCCCACAACTGAGAATCTTCCTTTGAATTTTTGCTCCCCCTGACTTGAAGCTCTACCCCTTACTCATATCTCTCCCCCTTTGTCATCAATGGCAAAGGGTCACATTTGGGGCTCGGGACTAAGAATGAGCCTCTTAGCTTAATCCCTTCCCCACCTCTTTATGAGGTGATTAATTCTGGGGTGGGAGTAAAATTCCCATTAGGCACTGATCATCATCAGTGTCTATAACTTCCTTTTCGGGCCTTCTCTTGAACTCTTTGTCCATATTCATGATCTTGTCACTGTTCTTGTTCTTGTTCTCATCCCTGTTCTTGTCCATGCCTTGATCCTTGGACTTGATCATGCCACCGTTCTCGTTCTCGTATTATGGAATTTCAGCTCTACACTGTCTAATTATGTGACCTTCATTGTTGCACTTGAAACACTTGACGATGTTGTTTCTCTGAGGTAAACCTAATCTTTGAATCCACCTATTCTGACCAAACATGTTCTGACCAAACCTGTTCTGGCCAAACCTGTTTTGACCAAACCTGTTCTGGCCAAACTTGTTCTGACCAAACCTATTCTGACCAAACCTGTTCTGACCAAACCTATTTTGATCAAACCTATTCCTGTTATTTACCTTGCAATAGACTGCCTTGTGCCCAAACTATTTACAAGAGTAGCAATACCCTTGAAAGTAACTAGCACTTCTGAAACTGTCATTTACCTGCTTCACTTGAGCCATGCAAAGTGAAGCCATGTGACCAAACCTATGACAAGCAAATCATCTGCCTTGAAACTTTCCTTTATTTGACCTCTTGGATCTTGAATACTTCTTCTCATTTTGAATTTTGTTTTCTGTTTCTATGCATCTATCATTCAAGGACTCCTTTTCTGAAATACTTTCCTCATCAGAACTCTCTTCCTTTTGGAGTCTCTTACTAGACTCTCCAACTTGTTCCTTGTGTGGCTTAACAAAACCAAGGCCTGTTTTATCCGTTGTCTTTCTTTGACCTTTGATGAGTGACTTAACCTTTTTGGAGCTATCTTGAAACTTGTAAAGCTTATCCTTGTACTCTTTAGTTTCCTATTTCAAAGAAGCCATTTTCTGTTCTAACTCACTATACTCAAGAACCTTAGACTCTAACTCATCCTTGAGTTCTTGTGTCTTAGCTATAGAGAAGTCAAGACTTTCTATAAGATCATCTCTCTCCATACAACATTCATCTAACTTATCCTTGAGTCTAGCATTCTTATTTCTTTCCTTTTTCAAAGCACTAAGAGAACTAATAAGTTCACCTTCAGGATATACTTCACCTTCCTCTATATCTTTCTCTATTTGTTTGCTTTTTGAATCATCAAAGTATTTTTTATATTTCTTATCACTAGAGGTGCTACCCTTTTCAAAAACCATACATTCATCTTCCTTATAGTTTTTTGAAGCATCCTCATACATACTAGAAACCAAATCATTATTTGTGCAATCATCCTCAAGGTGACCAAAGTTTCCACATCTAAGACATTTCATCATAATGAATCTATGTTTCAGTTCTTCCTCTTTTTCTGATATGAACAACATCTCATTTTCATCATCACTTGAAGAAATTTCACTATCACTACTAGAACACTTACTTGCTTTGTCTAGGTAGAAACTCTTCTTGTGCTTGTGAGAATACCTCTTTCCTTGATTGTTGTGCTCATATTTGTTCTTCCTGTGATGCTTGTGCTTTTTTAGAATCCTTGCTCTTAGAATCCTGTTTATCTTAATCACTTTCATTCTTGGGAACAATACAATAAGTAGCATAATGACCAAACTTTCCATAATTGAAACATCTTATATTTTTCATACTTTTGTGCTTTCTAGAGAACTTGCCTTTCTTGTTGTAATATGCCTCTTCATCACTAGAAGACTCATCACTATATTGAAGCTATTTACCCTTAGATTTCTTGGTAGCCTTGAAAGCTGCATCTTTATTGACATCAACCTTCACTTGAGTTCTCAACTCAAATGAAGCAAGTATACTATGGAGCTCATCATTTTTCAACTTATCCAAATCTTTAGCTTCCTCAATAGCAGAAATATTTTCACTAAATCTATTAGAAAGAGATCTTAAAATCTCATCACAAACATCATTTTCAACAAGCTTAAGACCTAAGTCTTTCATGGAGTTAACAACCTCATCAATACAAAGCATGTAGTCACTAATCTTTTCATCATAATTCATCTTGAGTTGTTCAAACATACCTTTAAAGTGTCTCAACTTGGCCTTTCTGACATTTGTATCACCTATATGAACCACCTTCAACTGTTTCCACATTTCACTAGCTGTCTTGCAGTGAATCACCTTGGTGAGATTTGCTTTCTGTAAGCCTTTCAGGATTGCATTCATTGCCTTTGAATTTTTGTGATGTAGGAGCCTTTCTTCCTTAGTAATAGGACCATGTACAAGAATAGTGTACTCATCTTCAATCACTTCCCAAACCTCATTACCAAGTGCCATTAGATGAACCTTCATCCTTGCACTCCAAAGACCAAAATCTGACCCATCAAGAATAGGTGTTGCATTACCACTTGAATGATCCATTGTGTTCTTTACTAGATTTTCCTTCAAGTCGTTAAACTTTTTGAAGGCACTTGCTCTCGATACCAATTGAAGAACACAAGCTTATACTGAGAGGGAGGGGTGAACAAGTATAAGACCTCTTTTTATTTTTTCCTTTATACTTCAAAATAGTAAAGCAATATACCCAAAGCAATATCAAAGCAATGCACAATATCATCCACAAAGTGACACCAATTTTAACGTGGTTCACCCAAAATGGCTGGGCTATGTCCACAAAACTTTGCTCTAAAAGTTATCTCAAAGTTCTTTGGGAATCCTTCCCAATTACAATGTTTATAAGCCTCGGCCCAAAGAAGATACCTTCCCCTAATCAGAATTTATGAGCCTCTGCTCAAAGGAGATACCTTCCCATCTACTCTGGAAATGATCCCTCAGAAGATCAACTGCCTCTACCTCTTTCCAACACATGGAACTCATTTCCACCGAAGACCTCCTGTCCTCAATGCTTAGCCTAAGAGACCTCTACCTTCTATGATCACGTCCATAGTAGCTTAGCAACTTGTACCAAACATAGTCAGTTGGTCTAGTACAAGTCTTCCTCTATCTATCAGATTTGTCCAACTCTTGAACAAATAAATCCTCTACACACAAGCCTTCTCAAAGACTTTCAAAATCTATCCTCAGGTTCTTCTCAAACAACCAATGCACCTCTGTCCTCAAGTTCTCTGATAGAACTATCAAACTCAGCTCACAAGTCCTCTGCTAGGACCTGTCCAAATCTGCTCACAAGTCCCCACCGGAACTTGTCCAAAACTACTCACAAGTCCCCACCGAAACCTGTCCAAAACTCAACAAGCTCACCAAGAAAAAAACTTTCTTAGTAGGAAATCACAAGGTGAATTTTTAGAGACCCAATGTGATTTTTCAAACTCATAGAAGCATAAAGAGAATTGTTAGAGACTCAATATGTTCTATAATCAACTCAAATCAACTCAGCTCAAACTCAATCTCAAATCTGAAAACTCAACTCAATATCTAAAATGGATAGGATAGACTTTCTTTCAAGAACATGAAACCCCAACAATTGCCAACTATGCAAATAATCACATAACAATGATCCTCATGTTCTTTTCACCATCAATTAGGGCTTCAACAACAATGCTCACCAAACAAGGTTCAATCAACATCATTCGACTCAAAACACAACTTTGAAGCATTTCACAATCAACATTAGAAAAGGAAACAAGTAGAACTCCTTTTCTCTCCAATATTGTTTGAACAAAAAACATCCACCAACTCAAATCACAATAGCACAAAACAAATTTTCAAATCATCAACAAAGGAGTAAGCCCAACACTTTAACCAAGTAAAGAATAGCTTGATTATTACCAATTTAATGAAAGCAAATGTCAATCTCAAAGCTGCCCACTTAAGGTTTCACAACTTCACACAAGAAGCAATTTTAACCTTAAAACATCATGCTTTCATTTCCATAATCAACCAAAAGCACTCTCAACATTACAAGAAAAATTTATCCCTTATACACCTTATTTCTCCCTTATAGTCTTATCAAAAATAAAATTTATCTCTCATAAGAATGCAATAATATATTTCAAACAACACCTTCAAAAGAATCTTTTATCAAAATAAAACAAGCTTTAAACTCCTTATAACTCCTAAGCTGTTTTTCCCTCTAATAAACTTCCTCCATCCGCAAAATACACTTTGCAAAAATTAATTTCAAAAATATCAAAAATCGTGCTATGGATAAATTGCACACGAATTCTAACACCACCCGCTGCGTCCACTTCATGATGTAAAAGCGTTTCGCATTATTCGAACGCGGAACATCCTGTTCGAGTAGCGCGCCAAAAGCCTAGCCGCTACCGGTGCACCAAAGGCACCCGATGAGGTTTAAACCTCACGCTGTTAACCTTGTTCCTTCTATGCCAGGGATTAAATAAAACAACAGTGCCTCCCTTTCTTCTGATGTGAACACGAAGATGAAAACCTTACGATGGATTTACGACAAGCGACGAGTACAAAAAATGAACAGCGGATCACGAAATCACAGCGAGGAAGAAATCGAATAGCAGATCACAAATTCACAGTGAGCAACTCTTTTCAAAAATGCGGATGGGATAATTCTTGATTTTCATCGAGGTAGATTTATATGCATTTTTACCATAAGATCTTGACGTCAGCGAGGAGTTCAACACGTCGACGGAGGTCTTGGATAGCGCCCACAATCTTAAAACATAGTGCCATGGGTTAGGATAACCCATTGCAAACAATAATTTAATATTTATTTAAAAATAATTAAAGGGAACCTTAAAAAGGTTTTTAATTATTTAAATAAATCCTTCCTCCTGGACCCAAATGCATTAAACTAATGCATCCACCTGTAATCTTTAAACCTGCCAACTTGGGGTTTACAAAAGACCTTTAAAACTGTCATGCCGTAACCTTCATCAAAACAAATTATTTGACATCAAATCAAATTCCTTCAAGAGCTTCTTGAAATCAATGACAACTTATACACTTGAGCAAAGGTAATGTACCCAAAGTACCCAAAATTGCCAACAAAGTAGATTCTTCTTTGCCATCACCAAAAACATATTCAGACTTTCCACTTGATTCTTCATTCTCAAAATTTGACTACAAAATAGAAAAATAAAAATTATAGTTTCAAATATTATTACAAATAAATCAAAATATAAACAATAATTACTATAACTTACCTTAGCTCTTAATTTTGCTGCCTCTGTAGCTTGAACCTTTTTCTTATCTCTATCCCATTGATTGTAATAGGCTTGGGCTTTGGCATTTGGATTCTCTAATCTATTCAAAAAAATATCTAAAATTTCAACATCATATAAATTTATGGTCTTCATATTTCTAGATTTAGCTTGATTTTATAAAGCATTAAGTTTTTTTTATTCAATTTCAACCAAAGAGAATAAATTTTCTCTTCTATCAAATTTTTTGTATCGCACACTTATTTCTTCAAGTAAAATTTTTATGTGATACTCCTAGTATCTTAATTTGGACAAATCATCTAGAAGCAAGTATTTTATGGTTACCTTTGTACTATATTTTATGAAAAACCTAACTTTTCATCATAAAAATGAGGAACAACACCATTGGTACGATGAGGGGAGCTCCCACCAGTTGTTGGTGCCTATACAACCTCTATTTGCTATTGTGGTCTTTGTAGCATGTCAGTAGCTTTGAAATATTATGGAACACTGCTTTGAAAAAGATAATCCTTTTCAAGAGGTGGTTCCTCCATTTTTTTCAAACCATGTATATTTGAAATACTCCCAATTGAAATATCGTGAGGACCTAAAAGAGTGAGGGTTTGCATTATTCCCCAAATCATAGTGGAAAATAATTATTTTCTAGCCATATACTGACCCCTCATATTTTGTGAGCATTATGGAGGCATTGGGGATATCAATTTATTTTTGTGATGAGATTTCTAGACCAATACCTCTAAAAAAAGTTAGTAAATATGTTGATAAATACCAAAAAAAAATTAAAAATTTAACTAGTTGCACATACCAGATGCCAATCCAAACTCTTTTGGATTGTTGTTTAGTTTCCCTAAAAACAAAAAGTAAAAAAATTAAATAATCTGAAATGAAAATTACCTAAAAATTTTGAGTCAAATCACACTAATATTGAATTTCACTAATACAATTGGTCATCTGAAGAATGCCATGGCTACAATTATGGGGGCAATTACCCAAATGAAAGAGAATAAGAATGCTTTGAACCTCTTGTTCTTTTGCGATAGCTTCACAAAAGATACTCCTACTAAGACTACCATTGAAGCCAAACCGGAGGTCAAGGATGATGATGTCATAGAAATTGCAAAGGATGTATTCAAGGACATCCCTAAGGATGCTACTAAGGATGTCAAGAAGGATGACATCAATGAATCTGTAATTGCCTAACTGGCTGCTCTTTTGTGGTCTTATGTTTCTATCCTATATGGGATTTTCTTGGTTTCATTTTGGTTTGTTTATGTTTTCCTTTACATTTTTAGGTCTTCAAGGATGCGTTGTTGTTTTTTGAGGATAGTGCATCATTTTCTCCAACTGATGTACTAAGGCATTAGGGCGCCTTTCAAATGTCCTCTTCAATATAAATTTTTAACTTATAAAAAAAATAGTGAATTTCACATAAAGTTATGAAAGAGAAACATTACCTATTACAGGATCTTGCTAGGAAACATCTTCAAGATCTATTTGTACTCTTCATGCAACTTTTGATGCAGCTGCACGAGGATTAGATGATGCGGCTGGATGAGTAGGAGATGCATGTGAAAAAATAGTAGGAGATGCAACCATAGAGGTCTTCGAACATAGGGGTTGGCCTAATTTTTATGGATCTTTAGAATTTTTTACTACCTCTTGAAGCATTCCCCTAATTGCAGTCTCTCTCTTAGATGAGGATGAAGAAGCTTTTTTCCAGTATTCACATATAAGTTAAAATTTAATTTAGTAATTTTTTTTTTTAAAACAATAAAAATAGCTTTACTAAAAATTGTAATTTACCTAAAACTCTTCATATATCAAGCCAAGTGACCTTAGTTTTTGGTGGAGAGTGGTTGGAACCAAGGAATTTTGAGCATTAAAAATAATTCATAGTAAAATGTAAGAATAAAATTGGTGGTACAAAGAGTACCACCAACGTTTGACGTGATAATAGTTAGTTCAATTTTAATTTTATTCGAAAGGTATGTGCACCACTTGAACTTTTTAAAATTGATGCAATGAACCAAGTACCCCAACACACACAATGGAATGTCTGTTGACCTTCCTTGCAAAATAATGTGGGCTTGGAAGAACTCAATCATTGCTCGAAGGAACTAGTTTTTAATATGTATCAAGGCGAGACCCCTCCTGGATATATTTGCATGAACTAAAGAAAAGAACAAAAAATTAATAACTTAAAAGTGAATATATAATTAGATAAAAAAGTTGTACCTAACAATGAATCTAATGATAATTCTTAATTCATCTCGAGATACTCTTTATCTTTATTGATTAAAGTGAACTTGGATGTGATTGTTGGACAACCCATGTGTCGAAGCCTAATCAATATCTCGATGTTCAAAGGGTTCACTGTGAAGGACATAGTCCTGCTATTGTCAACATCAATATAGAATACACATATATTAATGTTGTAACACCTGATAATATTTAGGATCAAATTTGTGTTTGCCTTGTATTGCGGTATTGATACCAACCTGAAAAGGTTTGCATTTGTCACCCATGTAATATTGTATCCAAGTGTGGTGATGATATTCAAGGTGGTTGTGCAACACTAATTATTGAATTGAACTTTTTATGTAGGATAGGAGGCTGAGGTAGCCATTGTTGCAACAAATATAGCATTTGGAAGGGTTTGGGAGGCTTTAGAAGGCTTTGAAAGACTCTAATAATGTGATTTTAAAGTTTAAAATGAGATGGTTTTGGCCTTGTATAGATAATTTGAAGCCATGCATGCTGACACATGTTGTAACTAAATCATATGCTAACACGTGGTGATGTCAATCCTTCTTTCAAGATGGTATCCTATGCAAACTATCAGTCCTATGCACACATCAATAGCATCTATAGGCTATCGATGCCACTAATATATTGATAGCTTACAGAAGCTACCAGCCCCACACATATGCCAATAGCCTACATTGGCTATCAATGCCACACATACGTTAGTAGCCTCTATAGGTTATCAACACCATTGATACATTGATAGCATTCATAAGCTACCAATGCCACACATACATTGTTATCCTTCACCACTTCTAATACCATTGATATACTAGTATTTTGTAGAAGCTACCAATACCATAAATATATTTATAGCCTCTGCATACTATCAGTGTCATTGATACATTAGTAGACTTCAGAGGCTATCGGTGCAACACATACACTAGTAGCCTTCAAAGGCTACCAACACCACTGATATGCTAGTAGCCTTTACTACTACTAGTGTCTTTGATACAATGATAGCTTGTAGAGGCTACTGATACCACACAGTAGCCTCTACATGCTATGGATATCATTGATACATTGGTAGCCTTTAAAAACTACTAGTGCCACACATACGCTAGTAGCATCTGTATGCTATTAGTGCCACTGATACGTTGATATATTTTAGAAGCTATCGATGCCACACATATTTTGGTAGTATATGTGTGCTATCGATGTCATTGATACACTAGTAGCCAATGGATTCTACCAGTGCCACACATATGCTAGTTGTATCAATGACACGCTAGATATGTTATCGATATCTATAACTATATGAATGTTATATTGACTATAATTTTCCACTATAGTAGTTAAATTGTTCTACCGATAGTCTTTTACTATTGTTTAATATTTTTTCCAAATATTAATAAAAATTCACCCTATTATTATAATTTTTGGTGGAAATAAAATTTAATTTGCCATGAATTCTACATAAGTTTGGACCCTATTCACCTGATTTTTGAAATGTATTCACCATATTTTTATAAATACATTTCAATGTTGGCTCCTTATGCATAACCCTACCTATAAGGGTAGGGCACAAATTCATATAAGGATGCTTAAAACTAATTTATGAACACAAAATTTAATGAACAACTAAGAACTTACGATCTAATAAAATAATGCAGAGGAAACATCATAAGCCCATGGAGGAGGCAAGATTAAAGGTAACAACCAAGGTTCTAGAAATTTCCTCCTTCTCTAGAAGACAAATGATGTGCACAATCTATCATCAAGGCTTCTCCACTTGCTTATCCACAACAAAAAATCATAAGAGGCACACAAAAAGCAGAGCACTAGAGCATTCCAAAAGCATAAAGTCTTGAGAGCATTAGAAGAAGATAGATCTTATTTGGGAGGAAAAGCGAGTTTAAATCCTTATATTTATAGGAGGTTTGGAGGGGTTTATGTGGGAAAATGAAACTCAAACTTGGCTAAGATCCAACGTCACAGAGGTTGGCTAAAAACTTAGGTTTTTCAAGAGAAGAAAACCCTAAATTTTTGAATTCATGACTCATCTTGGATGACCATGAATTCAGCAAGGCTAGGCAAAAAATCCAAACAAAAGAGGAAAAAGAAGCTCAAACTTACCCCTAGAAACTTTGAGTGACTTCTTAGGGTTCTAAGGGAAAAATGACTCATTTTTAAGGGTCAATTTTCCATGTCTACAATAATATTTATGTAGTAATTAACTTCAAATTTAAAAAAGGTTATCAAAATATAATCTATTGGGTTCAAAGATTAAGAATAATTATAAGAAATTTCATGTGTTATTTATTATGGCATCATGAATATTTGTATTTTCAAGGGAAGTAATAATAAACTACAATTATCATTTTCTTGTAAAGCATTAACAATTTAAACTTATTTTTTCGAACTATATCTTGTGTAAGATTATGGTGGTATGGCACAACATATTTAAAAGGGAGAGTGAACATGTTAAAGTTATAGTTAAAGCTTTTTTCCATTTAAAACATACTATCATTTTTATGATATATTGTTTTTTTTAAAGTGAATATCATTAAATATTATGAAGTCTTTCTATATGAATCCTAGAAACTTGTCAAGGGACTATATTTTTTTCAATATTTGTAGATTTATAAAATAGATGAGAAAGATATATTTTTTGCTTCCTTGGAATATTAGTGGTCCTCAAAATTGATACATTAGTATGCATTATAGTGTTTAAAAGTTTGTGTATAATGCAATATAGAAGTCACTAATGTTTTGATTGAATTCCCTTAAATATGCCATAAATATTATCATTTGGTATTCATTATAAAAGGGTAAAATAAAATTTTATTTTGCATTTTACATTTAAAATGGATATTTTTTGTAGTATAACATATTTATTTTGTTTTTTTTTTTAACTAAGGTTTTGAAAGGGTTTATGTTTCCCTTTTTACATGAACTTATTCACATTGAGCTATATAACCTATTTGATGCCATTGATATTTGAACATTGGTGTGGGCTACATCATCCATATGTCCCACCCATTGAACCAAGGCCTCAATGGCTCATATTGATGTTGTGATAATATCTTGAAGGTATTATTTAATGTTTAATTCTCATTTTGGTGAGTGAAACTAGTATTGAGTAAGTTTTACTATTATAAACTTATGTTATTGTTCACCTTGTGTAAGTACCATTGGAATCTAAAATAACTATTTTGCATACTTAATTTTGGTTTCTTCATCTTCTAAAAAAGAATAACATTACCAACACTAGGAATACAAATTAAGTAAACCTTACATTTGAAATTAAATATTTGAATTTTAGGTTCTAAATTATTATGCTTCTATAAACCTAAAATATAGATAAAGACTTAGTAGTTGGCTCATCTATGAATTTTATTTAAGTAGATCAAATTACAAGATGTGGTTATTGATTAATATTTTGTATGTAAGGACAACACATAATAATAAGTTCCTTTAATAGGAAAGAGAATGCTAATGTACTTTCCATATCTATTTAATGTATTAAATTTGAATTTTTTATTTGTTATGATTAATTAATTTATTTAGTTTTATTGTTTGAATATTTTACATGAGAAAATATTTCATGATTATGTTCATGAAACTTAATGAACATATTGGAATCTATAAATCCTCATACAAAACCTTGACTAATATAATTACAAGTCGTATCCTATGTTGAACTTCAATAATAAATGAACCTAGAAAACTAGTTTTCTATCCTATCATTGATATACAAACAATTGGATTGTTCATTTCTCCTAGTTGGCCTTATAAATAGGATGGACTATCATAGTGGATCCTTGAAGATAAGTAATTCATAGGATACCATATAAAAATGGACCATGATAGGATTCCTTGTCAAACTTATGATGACATGCTCTAGTGCAAAATAGAAATAACATATGATTGCTTAGTATCACTATTCAAAAAATGAATGGAATGCATCATCGCTTGAATTGGAGACTAGAACTTGTTAGCACCTAAAGGATAATTTATAAAAATATTGAATAATTATTGATGATATTAATATGTAGACAACTTAATACCTAAAATAAACATAACTACAAATGGAACTTCCATTATAATAATCAATCCTTATAAAAATATGAGATGTGTGCCTATTCTATATGGGATAGAGTACATTAGGGTATGTTGATATAGGTTCCTTAGGTGATTAAATTTTTACTTATTTTATAGGTATATGAAATAGACCAAAACTAAAGACAATAAATTATTTAATTGAGTTAGAATAACTAGACCTAGTGATTCTTTGATAGCAATGTAATTAACGATTATGGAATTTTATGATAGTTATTTATGGGACGATAAATATTTATAAATTATTCAACATGGGATCCAATATTCATATTTGCATGTTAATTTAGGCTAATATATGATTAATTACAAATGTATAGGATATTGTTGTTGTATTAAGATGACTATATTATGGTTATGTATCTTTATATCATTTCAAATTTATTGATGACAATGGTGTATCTTCATGAGCATTTGAATAATTAAAATGCACAAGGATTATATTGTACTTGATGCTTAGTTAAAAATTTCATCAATAATATTTTAATGTAAATTATTTTATCCTATTCGAAGAGGTGTGTGAAAAAATTATAGCCCATTCGATGGTTAAACTACTTGGCATCACACCATATAGGGTCAAATTGCTCATTGTAGTTCTCTCATTATGTTATTATATTCTTGTTTAATATGTTTTGTGTTTTCTTTTTAAACTCCATGACTAGATAAAAGAGAGAGGTGGTATTCCAGACCATTCAACACCTAGAAATGGAATTTTATCATTTTCCTAATATCCTCTCTATTCCTGACATTCAAGAAGATTGGTTTATATTATGAACTTAGTGGAATAACAATGATTGCGATATTACTTGGATAAATATTTATTTCACATATTGATAGAACTATTATTCATATATACATGATGTTTCCTAATATGTAGAAATATTTTCACTTGTTTTAATTATTTTATTTTTGATATTTTATTTTGCATGCAATAGTTAATTTAGTTTACTAATGGTGCATCCATGAATTTCTCTATTCACATCATATTTACATATGTTTTACATGGTAGTATCTAATAGATTGGTATTATTGTTGTGGTTTTCTCAATAAGTTCTTTGTATGCTCAAGTAGGAACATTATTGTTGGTCACCGAATTGACATCAAGTTTTACTTGACACTACGACTGTCTATTTTCCAATTTTTTGTCCAGACATGCACCCGATAGTCACAACTCGACACTTAACATTGGATGGACCAAAGGTAATTTCAATCTAACCTCTAGAGTAGGTTGTTTCCTTGTCAACTTAAAATGGTGTTGACAAAATTAAAGATCAAATAGGGTTTTGAGAAAATGGTTAGAAAAGGTTTAGGGTTAGATATATTATGAAAAATAGTGGCCAGATAGGCTAATAGCATAGGAAACTACAACAAAAAGCTCCCACAAACTATTTCTAGTGTCCCATAACTCAATATTAATAACACCCAAAACCATAAAATCTTCATATATTAAAGCATAAACAGAGATATATTGCAGAAAAAATTCCAACATCTAATATTGATAATCCAAATTAGCAGAATAGACCAATAGTTATATTTAAAAGAAATAAACTTCCTAACAATATAGATCTAACCATGAATAGATTTCAATTACTCTCACAACTAGTAATCTAATAAGATAGAATGAACTAACCGCTAAAGTATTAACATAAATATAGCTTGAAGCTTCAAACCTCTTGCACAAAGATGATGAAGATGACAAATTTTGAGTCAAAAATCAGAGTAATGCTCCTTCCATTAGCTCACAAGAATATTTACAGTAGGGCAAGCAAACGCACTAGAGTCGACCCTTAAAAATGAGGGTTCAACCTCTATTTATAGATTTTAAAATGAAATAATTGTTGGAAATTTTGGGTACCTTGGGTACATTGCCTTTGCTCAAGTGTTGATGTTGTCATTGATGTCAAGAAGCTTTTGAAGGAATCTAAGTTCTAGGAAAGGTTTTTGTGAAAACCAAGGCAGACAAAATAAAAGGTTTTATTTAAAACCATGGACAACAGATTTGAAATGGGTTTTTCTTAAAACCCAAGTTGGCTCTTCATTTCGTTGAAAAAGGTGCCCCGGTGATGAAGATATTTAATTTTAAATATTTAGTTTAAATTTTATTTATTTAAAAATTAAAATTAAAATTTTAAAATTAAAAGGGCCGACGTGTCTGGTAATGCATCAAAGTGCATATAAATCAAGGCAAATAATTTCATTAATGGTAAGCGAAGAATTCGATATTATCCTCGTGCATTTTCGATTTCGTCAAAACCCCTGTGCCAGCGAAGGAGGAAGTCAAGTGATTATGTGGTCAAAGGTGTTCATGATTTAAAAAGGGGGTTGCGATGTTTTAAAGAGCTCAGAGAAATTGTGTTCGAAGAAAAGGACAAATCATCCTTCGCATTAGAGTGAATGAAAAGTAGAAACATTAAAATGCAACCTCCTTGATACATTGCACGATCTTCGAAGATTGAAAACGCGCTGTGATTTGTTTACCAAACAGATGCGAAGAGGTGTGCGTTCATTGGCACGAATATCGATATGTGATAGAGCACACTTTGAAAGATGAAAATATCTTCTCCGCTCGGTTGATTACATCCATCGTGGCAGTAGAGTTGGCTACGAGTTCGAATAACGATATAGAGGTCTCGGGTTCGAGACTTCGTAGCAACAAAGTTTTTGAAGTTTTGTTGAGCACCGATTGGAGAGTGAAGTGGGAGCACGTGCTTCGTTAGAGTCAAGTGGGGTGCTAGCCCAAGTGGTTGGCTAGATGTTACTAAGGCGCTAGTAAGGAGAATGCTCATGTTCGAATCACGTGGGATACATTTTTAAGGTATGCAATAAAGGTTTTATTATTGATAGTGTGTTGTGGAAGTTGGGAGTTATAAGGGATCAAATAAAGTTTTGATATTTAATTAATTATATGGTGGTGTTAGGAAGATATAAGGGGTAGACACTTTGATTTAAATATTTTTGATTAATTAAAAAGATATTGAGGTATTTAGGAGATATAAGGACTAGCAAGTTAATTTAAATATTTGTTTTGAAAATATGGGTAATAGTTTTTAATGGAGTGATAAGGTGTATGTGTGAGTTGTTATTTGTTTTGTATTTTTATCTAACCTTTTGAGATTGGAAAAGAATTATTCGTGGTTGAATTATCTACCCTTCATCAAGCAAAAAGGTATGGGCACATTCTTCTTATGAGTATGATTGGTGTATGTTTTCCTGAAATAAGATTGGAGTGAAAAGGTATTCAACAAGGTTTCCTTTGGTTGGGTGTAAATCCTATTTTCTGATTTGTTGAAGACTACTTATGCATTGTTATCATTGATGAGAGTTTTGGTGAATGCATAATTCTGGTTTGAGGTAGTGGAAGCATTGTGCACTAGGGTTTATGTTTGTGAGTCTTGCTACTTGCTTTGAGTTGGTGAAACCCTTGGTTGGCTATTTTGAGGTTGATGGTTGAGTTGCTTCCATAGAGGTTGTTTGATCAAGTTATTGCTTTTACTTGATTCATGATATTGGGCTTACTCCATTGAGTTGATTTGAACAAGTTATTCTTTGCATTTGGTGATATTGTGTGGGTGGATGTTTTGTTCAAATATCTTTGGAGGGAAAAGGATTTCTACTTGTTTCCTTTTCTTGTGATGATTGGTTGAATGCTTCAAGGTTAATATTGAGTTGAATGATGTTGGTTAAACCTTGTCTTTGAGCATTGTTGTTGAAGCCCTAATTGGTTGAGAAAATATATTGGTTGTTGAAAAGAACATGAGTATCATTGTTATATGAGATATTGCTTGGTTGGCAATTGTTGGGTTGTGTTTCATGTTCTTGAGAACAGCATATTACATCTATCTTATTCTTATGATATTTGAGATTGAGTTGAGATTGAGATTGGGAGTTAAGTATAGAACATATTGATTCTCTAACAATTCTCTTTATGCTTCTATGAGGTTGATGAATCACATTGGATCTCTAACCATTCTCTTTGTGGGTTCATGCCAAGAAATTTTTTCTTGATGAACTTGTGAGCAGGTTTTGGACAGGTTCCATTGGGGACTTGTGAGCAGGTTTTGGACAGGTTCCATTGGGGACTTGTGAGCAGGTTTTGGATAGGTTCCTTTGGGGACTTGTGAGCAGATTTGGATAGGTCCTAGCAAAGGACTTGTGAAGCTGAGTTTGATAGTTCTATCAGAGAACTTGAGGACAGAGGTGCATTGGTTCTATGAGAAGAACCCAAGGACATTTGTGCTAGACCGAAGGACTGTGTTTAGTGCAAATTCGAGGACTAGCTTTGAGGTGATAGAGTTGAGGACAGAGGTCTCCAGCCAAAGTAGGGAATACAAGTGTCTTCTGTGGATAGAGTTCCATTTGCTAAGGGCAGCGGAGGCAGAGGTCTTCTAGAGGATCACCAGCCAGAGCAGAGGTAGGGGAAGGTATCTCCTTTGAGCAGAGGCTCATAAATTCAGATTGGGGGAAGGTATCTCCTTTGAGCCGAGGCTCATAAACATTGTAATTGGGAAGGTTTCCCAAAGAACTTTGAGATAAATTTTAGAGAAAAGTTTTATGGATGAACCACGTTAAAATTGCTGTGTCACTTTGTGGATGATCTTGTGCATTGTTTTGATATTGCTTTGGATATGTTGCTTTACTATTTTGAAGTATAAAGGAAAAGTAAAAAGTGGTCTTATACTGTTCACCCCCCCTCTCAGTATAAGCTTGTGTTCTTCAATAATATTAAGGAGACATTACAAAGATTACAAATTTACAACTCAACAGAGAGTTTTGTTGGCATTATCTTACTGGTTGACGAAGTTCAAGAAATTTGTTATGAGTAATCCGCCATGGTAGCTTGGCTCTCTACAACTTGTTGGTTCATTGATGGTAGTTGGTATTTAGGCCATTGGAGACCACATTTGATCCATTGATCATTCTTGGAAGCTTACTCCATCGTAGATCTACAACTACTTCTGGTTCTTGTTCTTGAAAACCCTTCGATGCTTCATCTTCCTACCCTCCAACTGACTGCTCTCTGGTCTAGCAAGAATTTACTTTTAAATACTTCAATAGTGTCAGCAAACTCTAGGTCATTGATCTCCATCATGGATGACTACGATTAAACCTCCAAAAATACTCTGCAAATTGGTGGGGAAAGACCAAAGCGCCATTCCGCACTTTTTAATTGTTGATGTCATCTTTTGTAGCCTTGATTCTATGAAATCAAATTCTGGCGTAAAATGCACTAAGGAGTGAGTGGGATGCAGTCCACTATCAATCCGCTCACTAACCTTCATTTTCTCTTCTTTGGCTTCAAACAAACCGCAATCCACACAAAAAGTATGTTGACATCATCTTTTCCTTGGTCAAAATGCAAAATCACCAATCCACACCGAAGCTAGTGCAAATAATCCTTTGTCACCATTCTGCTCTAGAAGTAGTGCAAAATAGTCTTTGTCACCATTCCACACTCTTTGTAGTATTTTAGACCTTCAAGTTGTCATTCTGCACCGAAATACTCTTGGGACTTAGCGAAATCAAGCTTTCGACACTTAGTCGTTGGAGCAATGAACAACAATCACCATTCCACACTTCTTTTCGTGCTAACATCATCATCACCCAAAAATTTTGCAGAATCAGGACTCACCTGGAATTCACTTCCAAATACACTATGAACCAAGCAAAATGGAATTTAGCTCGTTTAAGGTGAAAAAACACTAAGTGTTGAGTGGATTTGGGAACTCCTATTGTGGATCCACTCCAAAATACTCTATGTCCTCATCAGAATAGAGATTTCATGCCTTAGAATAAAATTTTCAATGTTTTCTAAGGATGTGGCCATTTTGGGCCTACATTCTGGCACCTCCCGGGTGGATTTGCTCACAAAGCCATAGAACTCAGAGTCTTATCCATTGGGCATCAGGAGTCAAAAATGCTTATCTTCAAAAAATGCTTTAAAGAATAATTTCCATATGAACACTACCCTCTGAAAACTTCATGAACACCTTAGAGGATAAACGTTCATATCGAGACCATGCTTCATACATCCTAGAGGATAATTGTTCACATGGAGACTATGCCATAAACAATAATATTTGTGCCACTCTTTCAAAACTACTCCAATGCTTCAACAAAACACAACTATGTTCTCCTTATAAAGCCTTCTTACAATACATGATATAAATGCCTTCACACAAAACTCATTTTCTGCCTCTTTCTGACCTCATGCTTTTATTCTTTCCTTCTGACAATGTCAGAGTAAAAATGAATCAACAAAATACAAAACTTCTACATGACTACATATGTACAAAATAAAAATGTTAAGCTTGTGTCCCTTCAGGGTCCGCAACTCTATCTAGCTCTTCTTCTTGTTGGGCCTCTTCCTCAGCATTATCCTCTTGCTCTTGCTCAGCTTCTTCCTCAGGTGAAGTTTGTTCTTTATTTTCCTCTTCTGCACTATCACCAAACAACTGCACCATCAGTTTCAAGATCTGCAGGGCTTGTTTCCAAGTTGCTTCAGAGGGGTTGGAAGTTTTCTTCAACTGCTTATAAATGTACTATAGCTCACCAATATCTTCATAGTTAGCAGCACTTCCTTTGTTTACCAAGTCTTCCATTAGGTCTCTGAGCCTGGTAAAATCAATAATCATTTGTGAAGCTTGCTCTTGATCAATTGGTTCTTCCAGAGCATCAATTTCAGACTCATCTTGTAAGCTCTCATCAATACTCTTCTTAATTTCTTCTACTGATAGCAAGTTGTGGTCTTCCATCCATAATCCTCTGAAACCATTTTGAATCATTTCCTTATTAATATCCACTACATCCTTGATCACACCTTCAATTTTGTCAAACAATAGCCAAGCCTTTTGGAGGGCTCTGTGCTTCTTCACCATAATTTTGGTAGCAATTCTAGCAATGTTCCACTCCTTATTAGGAATTGGCTTAGCAGAGTCACTGAGTCTACTATCCACCAATTTGTAAATTTTCTCAACTGGAATCACCATGGGTTGTAGCTCTCCAGTGAAATTATCTAGATCCTTCTGAATGCTTTGGAGTAGGTGGCTAGCATCATCCAAATAATCAATAATAAGCTGCAGCCCTGAGCATTTTTCCAGAACTTTAGAGAGCAATTCATTTCTCACTTTCTTTAGTCCAACCTTGGAGAAACCTGAATATTTAGCCTTTTCAATTTGAAGCTGTTGCTTCAAACTCTGTATCTCCTTAGCTTGTTCTTCATTTTTCTTCTTGTGCTCTTCTATTTGCTCCTTGAGCTTATTAGCTTCCTGAAACTTCTCTTGCTAGTTCTTTGCTTCTTTTTTTAGAGCCTTCTCCACTTGTTTCTAATTGTCAATGGTCTTTTGAAGCTTTTCTATTTTCTTTTCCAACTTACCCACATTTTCTTGGTATATGTCAATTTTCACATAAAAAGTTTCCAAGTGAGCTTTGGCCATGACCAATTCATCTTCTACAGGTAGCTTTTCAATATCTTCTGTATACTCTTCTATACGATAATCCTGAGCAGTCATCTCAGTTTCAGGCTTGCTCACAAGGGGAATCATGGATCTAGATGTCCTTTGCCTTGAAACTAGATCAACAAACATGCTTCTCCTCTTCGTGGCCATCCTCTTGGAAGGCTTGGACAGCTTCTCTACCCAGAAATCTTGAATTTTCTGTGAAGCTTCTTGTTCCTTTTGCAAAATTGCTTGGGTAGGGTAACTCATAGGAAGAGGAGAAGAGGCTACAAGGTATGCAAGAGTAGAATCAATGGTTGATAATGGCTGAGAAGAAGTAACTACAGTGGAATCTATGACCACAGTGGAATCTGTGACCACTATTATTGTTGCAATTGGTAGACTCATGGAAACTGAAGCAAGACTCACAGATGGGTGAGTGGGTGTACTCAAAATAGTTTGATTCTCAGATGAGGGAGGTGGTTGTAATGGCAAGGATGGAACTATGGGAGATGATGAAGGGGGAATATTAGATGATGAAGATGGAATTTGAGGTGACCTTGGAGGAGATGGGTTGGTTTGCACCTCAGTATTGACTGATGAAACAGGGGGTGAACTATGAGGGGGAGAAAGCACCTTAGTTTCAATTTCTTGCTCAGAAAGGGAGGGAGATTTCCTTAGGGAATTTGGAGGAGGAGGAGGAGAAGAGGGATTAGAGACCATACCTTCACCTACTAATGTAGGGTGTTGTGGAGCTATCTCTATGTCCTATTGCTGCACTTGTTGTATCAATTCTTCCGTAGCTAAAATAGTTATTTCTTTAATAATTTCCTCTTTATCCAACCTTTGTTTCTTGGAAATCTCTTTCTCAGTTCTTTCTGGTGCCCTTTTGGCCTTTCTCTTAAAAAATTGCATGGTGACTTTCTCACTTCCTGTATCTTCTTCAGACAACCCTTCCTGTACTGGTTCCTCCTGTAATATCTATTCAAAAATAGGATTTAATTCCACTGTTGCTGTAGTGGTGAAACTCACAGGTGTAAACCTAAAGTTCTCATCCTTCTTATTCCAGTCTATCTCTGTATCTGAAGGTTGTCCACCCAAGGCTAGGCACTTGGGCCTACTTATTGTCTCTATGACTGGTGTACTGATAGCTCTTTCATCAGAATAGTGCATCTTACTCATCAACTGTGCTCCTTTTGGAAATTTCTCTATTTGCTCAGTTGAAGGCTGAAAAGTCTTTAGAATTTTGGCAGTAGTCAATGGAGTATCAGGTTCCTCTTCTTGAACTTCTTCTTCTGAAGGTGGGGATGGGGAATCAGACCCTATTTGTGACTTCTTATAGATTAGCACTATATTCCTTGGGTCTTTTGGCTTCCAAGTTGTGACATTCTTGTCATACCTTTTAGAAAATTCACCATCAATTTTTAATCCAAACTTGGATTTTCTTTACCAATCTCGACTCTCATCCTCCACCAGTATGATATCTTGGCTTCATTCCATTTCTCCTTTTTCTCTGCTTCATCGCTAGTAGATTCTTGAGACTGAGGGTCTTTTTTCTTATCTATTTTATCCTCAACTTCTTTGATGGTAGACTCCTTCAACTGATGTTTTGCATTATTATCTAGATCAAAATCAATAATTTGTTCATAAAAGTCTAACCATGGAGGAATTTGATCCATATTGGAAATATTCCACTCCAAAAGAGCATTTTCTTTATTATTTCTACCCTATTCAAAATGAGGCCTAGATTTTTTCTCAAATTTGTAGGCCTTTTCTCCATTTAGGGCTATGTTCCTCTTATAGAATACATCATCTGGGTCATAACTCCATCTCTAAGGAATGTAAAATAGACCCAACCTATCCAGGTATTGGTCAATTTGTTCACCCTACCACTTCTTGGTAATAGTTATATCATCAACATTGCGGTAGGTCAACATACATTTCCTTTTTCTCCCAAATCCATAGTTCAAATCTATAAATTCTGCTTACCTCAAGTATTCTAAGGCGAATAGCCTATCTATAACAAAATGGGGTAGCATAAAAGGCTTACCCATAAATCCATATAGTCTAATGATTGTACCCTCTATTAGGAGGTACCAATCTCCCTCCTCTGCACCTTCTGTTCTTAACAATTTCTTGGCTAGAGGTGGTAGCCTAGGGCATTCTCCATACATTATTTTCAATGTTGGCCCTAAGAATTCCAAGTTGAATCTATAGAAAGACTCAGTGCTTCTCAGATGAGAAGTCCAATAGTAAACAGGAATGGGGTCTCCTTGGTCATTCTTATCCTTGATCAGAATCCAAGGCATCATGTCTCTTATAGCAACAAAGAACATCCAGACCAGACTTGAGCAATGTCAAAAGCAAGGTGCATCAGAAGCCCTTTTCATTCTCACTAATTGCTCATGTATTCTCTAAGCTAGGAAATTTGGCCAATCAAAATAGATAACCCTAATACCTTTCTTTTTTGCACCTTCTTCATACATCCTTTCATTTGAAATGTAGTATGCAGTGGCTATTTTCCAATCATTCACCATTCTATCAGAATCCAAACCCTCCACACAGGCTAACATTGAATATAGCTCTAGGTGTACAAACCACTCAATGGGAATTGGAACTTGAGGCAATCCCTTCCTGGGTTTAGTGTCCTTGAGTTGATTATAGATCCATTTTCTAAAGGGTTCACCATCATGAGCTCGCTTCTGCAAAGAGTAGTACTTGACCAGGTTGGTTGTTTTAAACTCTTTTGGCCTCATGGATGGATCCACTCCTATGGTAAAAAGTTTGTGACAGTTTGCGGTAGTGATACTAAATAGGGTTTTACCCCTAGCAGTTTTACTACTTTTGTCATTGGGTCATAAAATTTTATGATAGATGCTATCAACTCCAAAAAAGGATGAACAAAATCACAAACATAAAAAGACAAGAAAGAGAGCACGACATATCTACCTTGAGTCGACAGAGTTGCTCCTTTATTAAATTTATTGTTGATGTTCCTTCCGAGCTTCGTTCTCTCTGTGAGGACCAACTTAGTGTCTACCACAAATTTCTCTTTGTTGATATAGTGCCCCACTACCCTAATT
This sequence comes from Wollemia nobilis, assembly GCA_028583015.1. Classification (NCBI taxonomy): domain Eukaryota; kingdom Viridiplantae; phylum Streptophyta; class Pinopsida; order Araucariales; family Araucariaceae; genus Wollemia; species Wollemia nobilis. The sequence continues at coordinate 4,258,512 of JAQPPZ010017060.1, forward strand.
TTTGATGTTTCAACTTCTTGAGTGTCTTCGAAGGCCATTCTCGCAAGTAATTCTCCAATTCTTCCTCTAGAATTCATAGACAATGCTCATCTGCTCTTTTTCACTTTATGAACACTACTCTTGATTGAATGAGTGAATTTTCATGTTTTAAACACTTTTAAATTTCCATGCATGCACACCCTCTACCATTAATATGGACACTATGTGAACTGCTCATTGGCATGCTTTTTGACTTATTGCATTTCTTTCTACAACTTGAAGGTACAATTCCACTTTCTGAATGGCTAAAATTCAAACTTACTCTATACCTTCATGGCATTGCTTTGTCCTTTTCCTATTTTTGAGTTGGAGTGGTGCAAGAAATTATAAACATTAATTAGTGCATATTTTACCTTTTGGAAGTGGCATGATGTGGAATCCATTTTCCGCTCAAACATACTCTTGCGCTTTGGTGGATTGAAACATTATTTATTCCTCTCAACAAGTAGTTGTAATTTTGGCGGATTAAAAAGCTATTATGGAAGGGCACTATGCAAAATTCATTTTTTTCTCAAAATACCTCTAAATTATGGTGGATTAGAAACCCACATATTTCCACTACCAAATTAGACCTTTTAAGTATGGAAAATAACACATGTGGTATTCCACTGGTGTTGTAGTTCATTTGAGTGCGGATTGGAGCTCATCCATATTTCTACTTCTTCCTTAGTACATTTTAGTATGGATTGGAAGCTTGTTGTACCCTTGGGAACACTTAGCTAATTTTGCAACTTTCTCTTTTATTTTTTTTATACAATGTGTTACTAAAAGAAAACTTGATATAAAATGCAAAAGAATATGATACAAAGTATGTACATATATTACAATGAGTTTATATTTCAATCAAAATAGAGTTTAAGATGAAAACCATTAACCGGAATTGGTTGTATGTTTCCCTCCAGATATTCAAGCTGGAAAACATTGGTCTCTTTAACCTCTATTATCTTGAAAGGGCCATCCCAGAAAGAGTCAAACTTCTGATGGTGTCCTGGTTTAGCTCTTTCAACATTCCACCTGAGTATAGAGTCTCCAACCTAGAATTTTTTGAACCTTGCCTTCTTGTCAAACCATGCCTTGATGTCCCCTGAATGCTTTTGAAAGTTCTCATAGGCCTGAGTTCTTTTCTCTTCTAACTATAGCAGGTGTGTCAGCCTTGTTTCCACTAGATTTTCCTCAGATTCCTCTTCTGTGTTTATCAGCTTGAGTGCCAGAATATCCAAATGGATAGGTAACACTACTTCCTTGCCATACACTAAGGCATAAGGAGAAGTCTTTATGGACTTCTTAATAGTAATTCTATCTACCCACAAAGCTTACTCCAGCATTAGGTGCCAACTTCTCTTGTTACCCTCTAGTGATCTTCTCAAAATCCTTAACAAGTTTTTGTTAGTTGATTCTGCAAGTCCATTTCCTTGAGGGTAGTAATTTGAAGTATTCTTAATGGTGATGCCATACTTGCTAGAAAACTCAATGTACTTGGCTCCTATGAATGTTGGTCCATTGTCACTCACCAAGGCTTCCGAAACACCGAACCTTGAAATCAAGCTTTCCATAAAATTGATTACCACTTCTTGGTCTGATTTCTTGGTAGGAATAGCTTCTACCCATCTGGTGAGGTAGTCTATAGCAGTTAGAATGTACTTGTGCTCAACTAAAGAATGAGGGTTGATAACCCCTATGAAGTCAAAACCCCATTGCTGAAAGGGTTCTTCCACTTGGATTGGCTTAAGGGGGAATGAAGCATTCCTTGTCCTCCCTACATGTCATTGGCATTTGTCATAGGCTCTAGTGACTTTGAAGGTATCAACAAATATGGTAGGCTAGTAATAGCCTACTCTAATAATTTTCAAAGCTATAACTCTACCTGAGAAATGTCCTCCAACTAGCCCTCCATGGAATTCCTCTATGACCTTTTGTTGTTGATCATATTTTAAGCACCTAAGGAGAACTCCATCAAGGTTTCTTTTGTACAAGCCCTCTGGTAGTAAGACATACTTCAAATATTACAACCTGTATCTTCTTATTTGTGATGCATTAATATCAGAAGGGCATACCCCAATTTGAAAATACTTAATCATCTGATCTACCCAATCTGATTCATCTGAATGCAATCCTTCAATCTGATCATTTAAAGTTGTTACCTCAGTTGAGACTGTTGCTTCTATCAAACCTTGGCATAGGGCTCTTCCTCTTACCAACTTGGTCGGATGGATTTCCACATCATATTCTTGGATTTTAGTGATCCAACCAGCTCTCTTATCTCCTAGTTCACCTTGTAGAATAAAACTTCTTACATTCGGATGAACAACATAAACCAAGGTCTTGCTTTGAACCAAGTACTACCTAAATTTCTTCAATGATTTCATTACAACAAATACTTGTTTCTCAATAAAATTATACTTAACCTAGTACTCATGGAGAGTCTGGCTCCAAAATAATATAGGGTGTTCCTCTCCTTGATCATTTTTTTGGGTGAGCACTGATGCATAACTTTCCTCAGCTCCATAAGCATAAAGGATGAAATCTTTACTAAAATATGGATTGACTAGCACTAAGGCTATTGCAATGGACTACTTGATAATTTCAAAGGCTTGCTTTCTTACTTCAGTCCATTTGAACTCTACATCTTTCTTCATAGTTCAGATATAGGCCTCACCTTTTGAGCAAAGTCAGAGATGAATTTCTTGAAAAAGTTTATTTGACCAAAGGACTGCAAGGCCTTCTTGTTTATAGGTAGTGGAAGAGCAAGAATGGATTTGATTCTATCTAGATCTATGGCCATACCTTCTTTTGAGACCACATGACCTAGAAACTTTCCCTCATGTATTGCAAAAAATGATTTCTTAGGATTGAGGGAGATGCCAAATTCTCTGCACTTTTGAAAAACTTGCTCAAGGTGTGCTAAGTGGTCATGCTTGTTGTGGGAAAATACAGTCATGTCATCTAAATAAATTAGAATAACCTTGTTAATCAGTTCCCCAAAGGCATAGTCCATGGCTCTCTAAAATGTGGCTCCCACATTGGATAGCCCAAAAGGTATTCTCTGGTAGGAAAATGTGCCCCATTTTGTGGTGAATGTTGTTTTATACTGATCTTCATTCTTCACCCAAATTTTGTTATATCTAGAGAAACCATCCAGAAATGAGAACCTTTCTACCCCTACCACTATCTATAATATTTGATCAATCTGTGGAAGGGGGTAGTGATCCTTAAGTGATGCTTGGTTAAGATTTCTGAAATCCACACACAAGTAAATATCACCATTCTTTTTCCTCACAGGTACCAAGTTGGCTACCCAGGTTGAATGTTTAATTGGATATATGATCTTAGCCTTCAATAACTTCAAGAGCTCTTCTCTCATTATGGATTTGATCCTTGGATTTACAGGCCTTTGCTTCTACCTAAATGGCTTGGCATTAGGCTCTAGCTCAATGGTGTGTTGGATAACCTTCTTGTCATATACTTTGAGGTCTTCATATGACCAAGCCACAATGTCTTGGTACTTCATACATAAAGCTTTAATATCCTCCTCTTCCTCTATAGAACACTGGATTCCAACCTTGAGCTTATTTTCTTTTTCTATTTCAACTTCTTTATAGATTTTTTCATTGACTTCCATGGATTTGATCCTTTTCCTATCTTCATTGTCAAACAGGCTCTCTAGAGTGACCAAACCTCTAGGTATGTGATTTTTCTTAAGTTGAATGACATCCTATTGATCAATATATTCTAGATTTTCCTCTAGGAACAGTGGGAAAGATCCCCCCATAGCCCAAAAATTTGCTTATCTGGCACCACTAATATGAAAATCATTTTGATCCCCTTGTCTTTCTTAACTCCTATGTCTACAGAAGGGTTGAAGTTAGCTCCCCTTACTACCAAGGAATATACCAAAGTATTCTTTCCTCTAGGAACAAAATTTATGTTTAGGGCATGAAAGGAATCCATCAAATCCCATACCCTATTTCTATATGCTTTTAGGTAATGATGCTTACTGCTGCACCTTTCTCTTACCTGATTTACTATCAACTCAGAGTCGCCATATATGTTCAAGATCTTAATGCCCATATTTTTTTCTTGCATCAGTCCAAGGCATAGAGCCTCATATTCTACAACATTATTGGTGCATGCCCATGTTAATCTATAGGTAAAAATATTTGTCCCTTATGATTGGGACTGTAATACCACACCAGCACCAACACCATTTCTACATCTGGCACCATCAAAGTGCATGGTCCATGTTTCTATTTCTCTTAGAGAATGATTAGATATAACAAGAACTTTCTTCTCTAATTCTACAAAAATATTGTATGTGCCCATACCTATCCCAAATTGGTTGTAATCCTCTCTGAAAGGTAGCTCATATTTGATTTCCAACTCCTCAAAATTATCCACTAATTCAAATTCCTCAAGAGGAGTGAGATTGCACATGTCTCCTTCAATTTTTTCAATGTGGTAAGACACAGGCTTTTTAGGTGTTATCCTTATCCTCTTTCCCTTGAAAGGAATAACCATGCTAGAATAATCCATATACATGCATCCACCTAACTTTGTAGTAAACTCTCTTGAAAGACATAAGCTAAAATAAGGCTCTAGATCCACCACTACTATTTCTTGTACTATAGTTACCTCTGGTGCTCTATGCAGCCTCATTAAGACATCTTTGATTACTCCCACTATCTTTACAGGTGTTCCATCCAATTGTAGTACTCCAAGGTAGGATCGGGTATACTCCATACCCATATCCTCACAAACTACTTTAGGCATAACTGTAGTAGATGCCCCTGAGTCAATCATACAATTTCGGACCACCCAACCTTCCATCCTCAAAGAAATGTAGAAAGGAGGAGGTTTATTCTTTAAAATAATAGGGGACATTTCTTTCTTTTTAGAGGGTATACTAAGAATTGTGGTGGCCTGCTTTTCTTGTGGATATTTGTTCAAGGAAGATTTTAGTAGGTCAATCTGGCCAAGAATGAAGAGGGTGTCATATAGACTAGATTTTGATGGTATTCTCTTCATTTCTTCCATAATATTGTATTCAGACTTAGCCAAGGTGGGTCTCTCAAGCCTTCTTTCTGGCTCACCATATTTTCTCTTATATTGTTGAGTGGCTTCTATTCTCTATATTTTGGTAATAGAAGGGAATCTAAGCCTCTCTTGACCCTCATCCTTAGACTTCATTTTATCTCCCTCAGTTTCTTTCTCAAATCTCTTGGGAAGACTATTTTATTTTTCCTTAGCCTGGGGAATAGGGAAAGTGTTACTACTTTGGGGAGGTGGATCACTCTTCTTCTAAGAGGGGACCTAGAACTGACCCATCTTCTATGGATCCACTTGTAGTGTTTTCTTACCAGACCTTGTCATAACAACGATAGGTCCATCCTCATCCAACTCTTTTCCAACCATGATTTGGTCAGGTTGCCATAGCATGTTTACCCTTCCTTTTTGGTTTCTTTCTGCTTGATCCATAGCTTGTTGGACATGGTGTTGGTACATAACACAAGATTGTGAATCATGAGGATCATTACATACCAAACACCAGATATTTACCAAACTTGTCTCTGAAGAACACTCAGGCTCTTCATAAGCTGCATTTACTCTAACCCCAGTACTGTTACTAGGACCAGGTCTTTGATCTTTATTCACATATGGGAATATCCTTTGTTGAGACCTCTCCATTTCTCTCTTTTCCATTGAATTCATTTTGTTGCTAAGAGTTTTCAACGTATTCTGTATATCAAGGATGATAGAAAACTCTTGAGGAGTCTGAGAAGGAAGTGGAGGGAAAGGAACTGCAGTAGTTGGTGCTTTTGGCTGAGGAATGAGAGTCATCTGTGGAAATGGGGATGACAATGTAGGAGGGTCCATATAAGATGAAGTAGTAGCTTGGCTTTGGATATTAGTGGTTTCTAGATTGTAAGGTAGCACAACTTTGGGAGGTAATCTCCCCACATTAATTAGGATATTTTCTGCATGAACGGCTGCATTATAAACCTATGGAAATGTTTCCACCCTAGATTTTTGGGTTTGTAGGCCTAGATCTGATCCAAGAGCTCTGATATAATACATATAAGAAAGGCATGCAGCTGGTCTAGTTGTAGGGGGAATTCTTTTCCAGGTTCTACTAAACCTCAAATTAAAATATGAGACAGTTTCTTGTTGATGCTTTTGCATAGATGTGAACTGGTTAAGCAAGGAGAAAGGGTCAACAGATTCATTAAATTCTTCCACAAAAGGCTCAACCAATGTTGCCCATGAAGTGATGGTGTTATCCTCAAGAGTCCTAAACCAATGTAAAATATTTTCTCTAAAGGACAGGGCTAGGATTCTCACAATAACATCCTCATTATTTATATTATGGATTGTTGCAGATTCAAAATATCCTGATAGTGCTCATATGCAGTCTTTCTAGATCCATCATAAGTGGGAATAGCCTTAGAAACAGCTTGGGGAATGTCATGCATATGGGCTAATCTAAGGGGGCCAGTTGTGTTCCAATTGGGGTACTTCTACAAAGGCTGATTTGGGGGTACATTACCCTGATTTGGGGCTACATTTCCAGCCATATTTCTAGGTGTAGGTCCTACTGGAGGGGCTGTTGGATTAACTATAGGGTTTTCCTTAGGAGGATCTTCTTCTGAATGAAAATCTTGGTTTAAATTCCTTATAACAGTGGACCCTCTATAAGGTAACTCACAATAGAAAAAAGAGTCAAGGTTATTTCTTTTGAATGACCTGGTATACATGAAAGAACTATGGTCTACAGGGATAATTATTTTCTGGGTTTAAATACCAGGGAGTCACCAGGTGAATTTGCTATTCTTCACTTAGCAAGGTCAAGAAAATTCACCAAATCTTGATTCCTCTAGGTAGAGATAAAACAATAACTCATATGATGGGTTTTCGTGTTCCTTGTAAACTGGTCCCACCGGGCATGCCAAAAACTATTGGGCACCAAATTGACATCAAGTTTTACTTGACACTGTGACTGTCTATCTTCCAATTTTCTATCCAGGCATGCACCCGATAGTCACAACTCAACACTCAACATTGGATGGACCAAAGGCAACTTCAATCCAACCTCCAGAGTAGGTTGGTTCCTTGTCAACTTAAAATGGTGTTGACACAATTAAAGCTCAAATAGGGTTTTGAGAAAAGGGTTAGAAAAGGTTTAGGGTTAGAGATATTATGAAAAATAGTGGCTGGATAGGCTAACAACATAGGCAACTACAACAAAAATCTCCCACAAACTATTTCCAGTGTCCCATCACTCAAGATTAACAACACCCAAACCCATGAAATCTTCATACATTAAAGCATAAATAGAGATATATTGTAGAAAGCAATTCCAACATCTAATATTGATAATCCAAATTAGTAGAATAGACCAATAGTTAGATTTAACAAAAATAAACTTCCTAACAACACAGATCTAACCATGAACATATTTCAATTACTCTCACAACTAGTAATCCAATAAGTTGGAATGAACTAACCACTAAAGTATTAATAGAAATGCAGCTCAAAGCTTCGAACCTCTTGCACAAAGATGATGAAGATGACAAATTTTGAGTCAAAAATCAGAGTAATGCTCCTTCCATTAGCTCACAGGAATATTTATAGTAGGGAAAGAAAACGCACTAGAGCCGACCCTTAAAAATGAGGGTTCGACCTCTATTTATAGTTTGTAAAATGAAAGAATATTAAGGAGACATTACAAAGATTACAAATTTATAGCTCAGTAGAGAGTTTTGTTGGCATTATCTTACTGGTTGATGAAGTTCAAGAAATCCGCTATGAGTAATCTGCCATGGCAGCTTGGCTCTCTACAACTTGTTGGTTCGTTGATGGTAGTTGGTATTCAGGTCATTGGAGACCACATCTGATCCATTGATCATTCTTGGAAGCTTGCTCCACTACATATTTGCAACTACTTCTGGTTCTTGTTCTTGAAAACCCTCCGACGCTTCATCTTCCTACCCTCCAACTGACTGCTCTCTGGTCTAGCAAGAATTTACTTTTAAATACTTCAATAGTATCAGCAAACTCTAGGCCATTGATCTCCATCATGGATGGCTATGATTAAACCTATGAAAATACTCTACAAATTGGTAGGGAAATACCAAAGTACCATTCTGCACTTTTTAATTACTGACGTCATATTTTGTAGCCTTGATTCTATGGAATCAAAATTTTGGTGTAAAATGCACTAAGGAATGAGTGGGATGCAATCCATTGCCCATCCATTCACAAATATTCCTTTTCTCTTCGTCAACTTCAAACAAATCATAATACACAGAAAAGTATGCTGAAATCATCTTTGCCTTGGTCAAAATACAAAATTGCTAATCCGCACCAAAGCTAGTGCAAATAACACTTTGTCATCATTCTCCTTTGAAAGTAGTGTAAAATAGTCTTTGTCACCATTCCACACTCTTTGCAGTGTTTTAGACCTTCAAGTCATCATTCCACATCGAAATACTCTTGGGACTTAGCAGAATCGAGCTTGCCAACACTTAGTCACTAGAGCAATGAACAACAATCGCCATTCTGCACTTCTTTTCATGCTGACATCATCATCACCCAAAAATTTTATGGAATCGAGACTCACCTGGAATCCACTTCCAAATACACTATGAACTAAGCATAATGGAATTTAGCTTGTTTAAGGTGAAAAAACACTAAGTATTGAGTAGATTGGGGAACTCCTATTGCGGATCCACTCCAAAATACTCTATATCCTCAATGGAATAGAGATTTCATGCCTTAGAATAAAATTTTCAATGTTTTCTAAGGATGTGGTCATTTTGGGCCTACAATTATTTTTCTTTATATCTTACATGCATGCATTTTTAAATGTTAATGAGATTTTAAGTCACTAACCAACAATTCTAAATTAAATTAACATACAAGATCTATAACATATAGGCTTAGATACTGATATAACTACTAATGAAAATTCACCTAATATTAATAGTAGAATGGGAATGAAATCAAACACTCATAAACTTCTATATTTAATTTGATTATTGTATAATATGAACTTTACTTTCATTAGTTTAGTGATTTTTGAAATAATTACTTTTTGATATGTAATATCTACTCCCTCTCTTGTTTTATTTCCTCCTTATCCTACTCTTCTCTCTCATGTTTTCCTCTTATCTTATTGATCCTAATAGAAATTAATTTTGGTATTGGCTATCACCATTGAATCTTTATGGTAGTAAATACTACATGGGAAGTTGGAGGTGGATGCAATTAAGGTTAAAAAAAAAGATATCTAATGTAGGTATAACCTTTGTCATGTTTTAAAATTCTAGAATAATGTCTCTTCTTCTTGGGAGTTCCTTATCATGATGCTAAGTTAGTATATATTATAAGAAAATTTGAAGGCATATGCATCCAAGATATTAGTGAATTGCACTTATAATGATTTCCTCTCCATGTAAACTATATTTATTTGAGTTAGATAATTTGTCATCACTCTCCCCCTCCTCTCTCTCTCACACACACAAGGTAGAAATTAAAAAACTTTTTGACAACCTTTTCAAGGCTTTTTTCATTGTACTGTAAGTCATATAGTCCAATATATGTTGTCCATGACTTACATATTAGTGTATTAGGGTGTTATTAGTGTGGGATTAATATTATTTATTTCTATTTAATTGTAGTTATAATTCAACTTTTCTAAGGGGCATATATTATAAAAATCATGAAAAAATAGTTCTATCCAAAGAATAGGTGGAAACAAAAGAGATAATTCATTCATAATCACTTGGGATTTTATGGTTGGATCTATAAAAATTTCCCTAACTCACTATGAGTAAGCTTCATGTGTCCTAGATTGATATGTGGATTTGATTTATGAAATTAAGAGTTGTATTATGGTTGATAGTATAAAACCCTAAAAATATTGATATACTTGTTCTTATTTGTAAAATATTTATTGGGGATATTAGTGATACAAATCCAGCACTACAAGTTCATAAATATTAATAGGATAAATTACCATTTTGTTTTCATAGAAATTATTAATATATTTATGGTAGTAACTAACTTATCATGTTTCATAAAATATGGATATTTGTCCATTGATAGGCATTAGAGTGTATATATATATATATATATATATATATATATTAATAAAATAATGTGAAGGAGAATTAATAATAATTTATGGATTGTTGGTATTTGATTATAATATCTTTAGTTGCCAAATGGATCTTATTTACCAAGATTTATTGCTTCTAATTCAGTTTTCATATTGGGTCAAGTATAAAAAATAATAAACACATAAAAAGGGGTGTTATTCTAAATTTTTTCATTTGGTATCAAAGGATAATGTTGCTTAGTATCTAGGTTGAAATAAATTCTTTTTTATACATATACTACCATTAATCATGGCCAATAAAAATTCACTCTTAATTCAAGAATTCAATGGACAAGATTTTAATTATTGAGTATAAAAAATGAGAAGTTTGTTGATAGGAAAGAAAATTATGGGAAATAGTTAAATTTGTTGTGAAGAGCCAAACAATTATGTCATTGTGCCACATAATTATAGGTAAACTAAGAAATATTTTAAGAAGAAGAACTCATTGGATATGTACAATATCTAGTCTACTCTAGATACGAGCCTATTCCCTAGAATAATAGATGAAAATTTAGAAAGAGATACTTAGAAGGCCCTACAAGAGGCTTACCAAGGAAGGACCAAGTTAAAGCTATGAAATTTTAGACCCTTAAAAGAGAATTTAAAAATATAAGAATGCATGAAGTAGGAGTAAGTGATTATTATGTTAGAGTGAAATATGTGGTAAATAAAATGGCCACACTTGGTGAAACTATTGAAGAAGAGATTGTGGTGAATAAGGTGTTAAGAACACTAACACCAAGGTGAAATCATGTAGCAATTATAATTATAGAACTCAAAACTTTGGCTACGATTAAATTTGATCATTTTTTTGGGTCGCTTATGTCTCATGAGAAGAGAATAAGAGATACATTTATAGAGAGTGAACATAAATTATTTGCATCAAATTTGAGAGTTTTCAAAAATGAAGGTGTTAGCACTAGTAGTCAAGGTCATTGATATGATCAAGGAAGAGGCCAAAATAATAATTCCTTAAAAATAAAAGGAGGTATAAGAGGAGGTCTATGATATGTACCATGGGTCCATTCAACTCTAGTTCAAATCACAATGGCTACCATAAGCCCTTTTAAGGGTGAGTGGAAAGCCGAGTTGGTGTGAGGTGACTAGCTGAGGTCTATGATCCATACCATAGGCCCATTCAAATTTAATTCAAATCACAGTAGCTACCATAAGCCCTTTTAAGGGTGATTAAGTATCCAAATTGGTGTGTGGTAGCCATATAAGGTCAATGATATATACCGTGGGTCCATTCAACTCTAATTCAAATTACACTGGCTACCATAAATTCTTGTGCAATATTTCTAGGTTAGTCTCCCCATAGATGAACAACGATCTAACTTAGCCTTTTGAAGATAAATAAATCACTCAAGATCTATTTGAAATGGGGGGCTCAAAGCTCTAGGTCCTAATGGGTTTCCCTCTTGTTTCTTCTAGAATTTCTAGCATGTTGTTGGGAAGGATGTATCTAAGGCTATTCATGAAATACAATGAGTAGGTTAATACCACAAGACATGAATTCTACTTTTTTGGTCTTAATTTCTAATTATCCTTGTGCTAGATGTTTTAGAGACTTTCACCCCATTAGTATTTGTAACACATTTTATAAATTTCTAACAAAAATAGTTGCTAAAAAGCTAAAATATTTCCTCTCGAGGCTCATTGATAATGCCCAAAGGGCTTTTGTCAAGGTAAGACAGATGATTGATGGAGTTCTCTCTATTCATGAGTTACTGCACCTTGTGGACAGGAGTATAAAGGTAGGTATGGTTTTTAAGGTTGAAATTCAAAAGGCTTTTGATAGGGTGTCCTATAAATTCCTCCTCTAGGTCTTGCAATAGTATGGCTTCCACCTAGATTTTATCAAGCTAATCTATGCATGTGTCTCCATGGCCAAATTTTTAGTCATGGTGAATGGCTCTCCTATGGGATTTTTTGGATGCAAAAGGAGGCTACACTAAGGAGACCTATTATCCCCTTATATTTTTATCCTTATGGTAGAGGCTTTGGGGAGGATGGTTAAGGATTCATCTATTCTAGAAGGGCTAAGGCTTGCTTGGACGTTGAACCCCAAGTCTCATTTCCAATTTGCAAATGATACAATCCCTACTACACCTCTGTTATCTAGGCTTAGGAAATAAAAAGAATCTTGGATAAAAATAAAGAAGCATCTAGCCAATAGGTAAAACTAGAGAAGAGTTTATTTTTATTTTTGAATGTGGGTATCTAGAGATAGAGAAAGTTATTGAGCATTTTGGGGTGCAACAAGGTTGAATTTCCTAGTATTTATTTGGATATTTTGCTATTTGTAGGGCCTATTAGATCCTATTTGGGACAAGGTGGTGGAAAGGGTTCAAATGAAATTGGAAAATTGGAAAGGTTCCCTCCTTAGTTAGGTAGACAAGGTGCAACTTGTTAAAGCTTCCCTCTAGAGTATTCCCATATTTTTCCTTTCCATGCTTAAGGTGCCTCTCTTAGTCATTCAAAGGATTGAGAGCATTCAAAAAATATTCTTGTGGATAGGTATGGAGGAGAAGAGAAGATTTCACTTAGTGTCTTGGGAGAAAATATGTGCTAGGAAAACCCAAGGGGGTCTTGGTCTTAGGGATGTTAGAAAAATGAATATTACCCTTTTAGCTAAACTTAGTTGGACAGTGTTCCAAAATGAAGATACATAGTACGTTAAAATCATGATAGCAAAGTATCTAGATCCAGATAGTAATTTATTGAATAATCCCTGGATTAAATCCTCTTTTTATGTATGGAAAAGCATTGGCAAAGTAATATTTATCATCGATAAATACCATAGATGGATTGCAGGAGATGGCAGATCAATATATTTTTGGGAAAATAGATGGTTTCTAGAAAAGCCTTTGAGCAAGGAAACTTAGAAGATGTGTTGAAGATAAGGTGGGGGATTATATGGATCTAAGGATATTTTATAAGGGCTCAATTAATATCAGATTCAATTATATAAATGGGGGAGAGAAAATGGGTGCTATGATCTTTAACTAAATTAGAACTCATATTATCTTTTAACCCAAAGGGAATAGATTGATTGGGTAGTGTGGGATAAAGAGACTAATGGTAGATTTTTGGTCAAATATGCATACCATATGCAAGAAAATAACCCATAATGGTTTGGTCCAAGAAAGAACATCTAGATTAAGGTGCTAATACCCAAGGTTAATATGTTCTTTTGGTTGGTTGTGCAAGATAAAATTTTAACAATTGAAACTTTAAAAAAAGGGTTTTGATTGGTTAATCAATGCTACCTTTGTGAAAACGTTGCGGAAAGCATGATCCATTTGTTTACCCATTGTAATTTTAGTACTATCATCCTCAAGTCCTTCATGGATTGATTGGAAGTGAGTCACATGGTTCTTGCTTTGTTGAGAGGAATTTAAGAGAAATGCAAAAGCCCCTTTAGAAGCAAGTTCTTGATTGTTGTGTGGAATTTGGGCTTTCAACACTAGTGTTGGGGTGTCTAGAAGGAGAGAAATACCCAAGATTTTGAGGGAAGGAAAAGAGTGGTTTGTAGGGTGGCAAAGAGGATTTTTGGTAGTATACAAGAAAATGTAAGTGTGATGGACTTCTCAGGGGAATATGTTTCCTAGAGGGAAGCCCATATGGAAGATTATTGGGGTTTTACAAGGGGAAATAATAGGATCAAGACTAGACAAAGTGGGACTAGAAAGGAAACCAAATGGAAGCATCTCCTCTAGGTTGGTATAAACTTAACTTTGATGTCATATCTAAGGGCAACCTAGAAAGGTCATGGGTAGGGGGGATTGTGAGAAATGATAGACGACTATTTGTTGGTACCTTTGCAAAGTTGCTAGATCATCAATCAAATATTTTTTTTGGGGCTTTGGAAACTTATAGGGGGATTAAAATATTGTTTGATTTGAAATGCAAAGATATCATAATAGAGGGGGATTCCCTCTTTATTACTAATTTGTTGTCTAACTCTCTTGATCCTCCTTGGAACCTACTCCATATGATAAATGAGGCACAAAGGCTTCTTCTTTTACTAAACAAGGTCCATGTGCAACACACTTACCAAGAGGGAAACAAAGTGGCATATGCCCTTGCTAACCTAGGGGTTGAATAGGAGCAACCTAAATATTGGTTTATAAATATCAGATTTTGTGTCCTCAAGGACAATTTATATGGTGATAGGGATGATGTTTAGATGTGATATGGGGGGCATATTGGGACTTTGGGGAGGTGATTTTTCATGGATTCCACTATGTCATCAAGAGGGAGTCGATTTATGCTGGCTCTATGATAGATGTTAATTTTAATGATGCAATCTTAGATGTGTCAGATGGTGATTTGAATTCATCTAGTTTTGATTATACTCATAATTAACCATAAGAATTTTTAAGAGGAGGTGGCTATTTGTGCGGGTGTTGTGATGGTGGTTGTGTCTATTGTTGTGGTTATGGCTATGGATGATTTTGTGTCTATGACTATGCCTACAGTTGAAGTTGTTGTTGTGGCTATGTTAGTGACTATGGTAGTTATTGCTACTATTGAAGAGTAACTATTGACAAATGCTACTATTTTTGTTGCAAACTATAATTGTTATATAGGTATTTGCTTTAGTATTTTATCTACTAATTTCTATAAAGGGCTATCCATTTGGCTAAGTGAAATGTGGAAGAAAAGCTATGCTAGTTTGTATTATATTTGTTGTCTAGTCTTAAATTTTTCTCCATTTGACTATTTTAGATCTATAAAATGGAGGTACCCCTTTCAAAACCCCTTTACCAATGCCAAAAAAAGGAGATGAGGTTTAGCTTTAAGAAGAAGAGGTATATTTCATAAAAGAAATATCCAATGTTATCATTATAAAAAGATATGGCAATTTTGAGAAAGAATGTGTGATTAAAGCTAGAAATGAACGTAGAAGAGCTAATTATACTAATGAGAATGAGAATAATCCATCAAGCAACTTATTATTATCATGTGCAAAGCTAAAAATAATCCTCAAGAAGTCTAGTACTTAGATTTTGACTACTCCAACCTTATGTCTTGCAACAATATCTTGTTCTCTACAATGGATGCAAGCTTCAAGACCAAGATCAATCTTGGTGATGATTGTGACCACCAAAATGGCCTCACACCTATGATTCCTACTGCGTAAAAGAAATAAGATATACAAAATAATGCATTGCAAGATTAAAAACAAATTAGAAAGAAAATAACACTTTTATTCCATTTAGAAAGAGGCCAATTATGGTTACAAATATGTCCCTCTTAGGGATACCATTTTGATACTCTTATTACAATAGGAAAAGCGTATGAAATCCCTCTCAAGGGTGAATGTGAGTTTCAAGCCATTCAGGGTGACACGAACTACTCTAGGGTGGGGTTAACCCTCTTCTTCGCATTGAGGAAGGAATTAGATGATTGAATCTCTTTTGAATATGCTTTTCTATGGTCAAGAAACAACACAAAAATATTAATAGCATAGTCAACCTCTCATTATGAGGCCCTTTAAAGGATATGAACATGAAAATTCCATAACATTAATGAGATCAAGAAATTGAACAAATCATGTTAGACACATACAAAACTTGTAAATATTACTTGAAACATATAAAAAGAAAGTAAAGCTATCAATATAATGTATTAATTGCATGAAATAAGGCATTATAAAATGAAAATAATCTAATTATGTCCTACTTGCCATAATTAAATAATCCTAATGAAATCCTTAATTTGGTTAGTCAGAGTCTCTAAAATGCTAAATAAACCACTAATATGATTAATCTAGTCTAATAAAGCACAATGCAAAAGAAATAGTAAGGAGATCTATTATCAGTTGCAAACCATAGCTCAAACGAGCGGTCTGCACTATACACCATGACTATCAGTCATGATGGGAAACAATGTAACTTTACCCTCCAAATCTAGGGCTATGGGATTGATCCTTCTTGTCAAATTGATGATCAAGGGTTGCCTTGGTGTCCTCTTATTGGATTGATGGTTGAATTACATAGTTGGGCCTTCATTTTATCAGATTTGCATTTCTTGGCATTCTAGATCCTTAGGGCATCCATGGCATGAATTGACATGATGCTTGGTGAATTGGAAGTGAATGGCAACTAAACTCTCTCAGTACACTCAGGTGAGTCTACAATTCAACAGGGCTTCACTGCTCACAATGATATCTATCTTCTTCTTTATTTTCCCTAATTTGAAGGGGTACTTATAGGATTACCCCAGGGCTAGGGGTGGCTTCATGGAGAAGCCAAGATCAAGAAGAGGTGGTTAGGATAGTTGGATTGGAAGCTTCTATCCTTTAACCACCTTCTTATAGAACAAATGGTCATTCAAACTGATTTGGCTTGGATGAAGACCAATTGAACTTCAGTTTAGATCATAGGTGATAGTTGTGGCCTAACCTATGAACTGTAGGTGTTAGTAGTGGTTCATATTGTAGACCACAAGTCTCAATCATGGTTTAGACTGATTAGGCAAAGGAGCCCAAATTGAGTGGTTAGGACCACTACTCTATCTTGGAGTCTGTCCAAGATATTCCATATGGTCTTGTAGCATATCCCATATAAGTAGTCACCATCAACATGACGTGTTTCAGGTGTCTACAGATGCCCCTTTTGAGATGCGGTGTGATATAGAACAACGCGTGACCAAAAATACACCACTAAAATTATATCGAAGGTTGTATGATGATCATTAGTCAGATCAACATTAGATTCCCTAGGTCCTACAAAAAGGACCCGCATCTTGGAATCATTGCTTCCAACTCTTTGGAGGCTTAATTTGAAAGGATTTGCACTCGTCATTAGGAATTCAAGTAGCTTTGGTGCTACAATAGGAGTTAGGCCTATATAACCAAAATGAGGAGAGCTACAAACTAACTGTCATATTTGCTATTTTCCCCAAGCAAAGGGGTAAGCTTATGATAGTTGTTAATAATGATTCGCAAGGACAAATGCAATTTTGACAAGATCAAGGGATCTACAATTTCAGGGATCTTCTGTTGACTTTGATTATGATTTGAAAGCATGACTACCCCCTCAAGCGATGAGTCGATGAGGGTAATGATGATGAATGAAGCGATGAGGTTGCTTGACCATTATGAAAGATCTAAAAAATCTTAGAATTTAGCATTTAATTACTTGGCTAGGCCTAGTTCAACTATGATTACAACTGTTAATAGTAATTGCACATTACTATCCCATGGAACAATGATGCTGCAATAGCCTTCTTAGGGAATCAAAATGATACAAATCCACTTAGATTTATTTTGAATCAATTTGTTGATCTGCTGAAAAGGTGTCATAGGAGAAATGACATGAAATACCTCATTCTTGTGGAGCACTCCAGCCTCAAAGGCCTTCTTTGGGATTGAAAATAAGTATATCAAATCAATAATGACAATTTTACCCCAAATGTTGTTAGTCTTACAATGGCACTGAGAGGGGGGGTGAATCAGTGTAGCTATTTAAAACTTCAAATCTACAACTCTTAAATCTGAAGCAATGAAAGCTTAAAACTAGAAATAGCAAGTATAACAAGAGAGCATCACATAACACAAGATTTAACGAGGTTCACCAGTTTTGGCTACTCCTCAAAAATAGACTGCTTGGACTCCCATCCAAATCCAGCCTTTGCAAAGCACCAACTTTACAATCAATTTACCAGCACCCACTGGAAGGAGCACCAACCCCTAATTTACTAGCACCAACTGGAAGGAGCACCAACCCCTGATTCCAAGCACCAACTTGGATTTCTATTTTGAATCTTAGATTGACATAAATATGCCTTCACTTTTACAAGACCCTCACTGGTCTATAGCTCACCCAACCTCTCTTTCAATCCAGGAAACACATATTCCTTCTGCACACTTACAACCACACTCTCTCAGTCACACTCTATCAGCTGCTCTCTTTCTCCATCGCTCTTTTCTCAGTAGTTCTCTCTCTCCACTCTATCTGCTGCATTCTATCTGCTGCACTCTATCTGCTGCATTCTATCTACAACACTCTATCTGCTACATTCTATCTGCTGCACTCTTGCTCTCTGCTTACTGCACTCTTACAACACTCTCACAGCTCACTTACTGCACACTTACAGCCTTTTCTTATAGCTTACTCTTGCAGCTCTCATAGCTCTGTACTTCTTACAACATTCTTCTAGCTTTGTAATAGCCCACAGCACTATCCCTCTATACAACAACACTCTTTCTTGCTGAGCAACACGCTGCTCTCACTCTTCTCGCACGGAGCTCAACCTTGCTACTTCACGCAAATCTCCTTTTATAACTGTGTTCTGTTTCTATTCTTAACTTCCATATTCGTGCATGCAGCCTATTAATAGTAACGACTCCTTTATTCTCACATGCAATCTTATTAATAGAACGGTTCTTTGTTTGGGCTTCGAGACGTTTCTCTGTCCAACTCGTGGTCTTCGTCTGATGACTTTCAGTAACCACTATTGCATGATATTTCTTTGTAACGGCTCCTGTAACTGTAGTAATGACTTCTATTTACTGTCACTGTAACTGCCCCTGTAACTGCCGTAATTACTTCAGTTCACTATTCTTATTTAACTGCATGATTTCTATCTGTAACTACACCTGTAACTGTTGTACTGACTTTAGTTAACTCTTCTAATTTTGGCTGCATGTATTTCCTCTGCAAATGCCCTTGTAACTGTCATTTTCCTTCAGTTAACTTTACTTCGGCTGGGTTCTCCTTTTAGCTCTAAGTCACGCAGAAACAACATGTCGCGATATCGCGACATTTTTGCCCCTTTGACTTTTCCTTGGCGTTTGACCATGAAAACATGACATGTCGCGATATCATGACATTTTCTACCTCCTAGTCCTCTTCTCGGCATGCACCCATGAAAACATGACATGTCACAAAATCGTGACACTTTTTGCTTCCTTACACTCTTCTCTGCATGCACCAGCAAAAACATGACATGTCACAAAATCGTGACACTTTTCATTTTCGTACACTCTTCTCTGCATGCACCAGTGAAAACATGACATGTCACGAAATCGTGACACTTTTCGCTGTCGTACACTCTTCTTTGCATGCACCAGTGAAAACGAAACATGTCACGAAATCGTGACACTTTCGCTGCCTTGTGCTTTTCTCTGCCTTACGCCCATGAAAATGGAACATGTCACGAAATCATGATGCTTTCGCCTTTGAGCTCTTCCTCCTTGAATTTGTCATGAAATCATGACGCTTCTGCTTCCATGCTCTTTCATTTTGCTTCTATCATGAAATCGTGACACTTCATCCTTCAGAGTCTTCCTCTCTATTGTTGTCACAATATCATGACATTTCTATCTCCGTACATTCTCTCTCCTCTCTTAGTCGTGAAAATGCGACATGTCGCGATATCGTGACATCTTTTCTCCTTAGCTCTTCTCTTCTCTTCAGGTCATGAAAACGCGACATGTCACGATATCGCGACATCTTTTCTCCTTAGCTCTTCTTCTTGCAAATTGTCATGAAATCGTGACACTTTTCCTTGCAAGCTCTTTCTCTCAAACATGTCATGAAATCGTGACACATTTTCATTCGTACTGCCTCTCTTGCAGATTGTCATGAAATCATGACACTTTTCTTTATGAGCTCCTTCTCTCAAACATGTCACAAAATCGTGACACATTTCTTTGCTTGCGCCTTCTCTCCAAACATGTCACGAAATCATGATAGTTTTCTTTGCATGCGCCTTCTCTCCAAACATGTCACGAAATCATGACAGTTTTCTTTGCCTGTGCCTTCTCTCCAAACATGTCAGCAAAATCATGACAGTTTTCCTTGCATGCCTTCTCTCCAAACATGTCACGAAATCGTGACAGTTTTCTTACTTGCCTTCTTTGCTTCCAACATCACGAAATCATGATAGTTTTCCTTGCGCTTTCTCTCTCTTCCAACATGTCACGAAATCATGACAGTTTTTCTACTTGCCTTCTTTGCTTCCAACATGTCACGAAATCATGATAGTTTTCCTTATGCTTTCTCTCTCTTCCAACATGTCGCAAATCATGCTTTCCTTCTTCTTCAACATGTCACAAAATCATGACTTTTCCACTTTTTCTCTCCAACATGTCACGAAATCGTGACATTTCCTTTCTCTCTCCTCAAATATGTCACGAATCTGATAAAAACATGTCGCGATATCGTGACAGTTTTCTTACTTGTCTTTTTCTTTGATCCTTTGAATCTGGGCCACTTCTGTCTTCTTGGAAATTCACTGTACATGCTCTGAACTCTTGTTCACTTCATCAACCGATCTATCTAATGACCTCTGCACTCCTGTCCATTGCATCAACCGATCCTCTGTCTGTGTTGACAACAATGACAATACTTTGGCTGCACCTTGCTCAATCAATGAACTCTCTATCCATTACACTTTGGCTGCACCTTGCTCATCAATGAACTCTTCTTATCCATTGCATCAACTGATCAACCTTGACTGTGTTGACAACAATGACAATACTTTGGTTGCATCTTGCTCATCAATCTCCCCCTTTGGAATTGTTGGCAACACACGTAATTGTGTGCAATTACCTATAAATCTTCTCCCCCTTTGACAATAATACCAAAGGGCGGCTGCAAACTCCCCCTAAGTCCATGCACAACATTCTCAGGCAAAAATTATTACAGTTAGCAAAAAGCATAAACATGAGCAATATGATAATCAAATATATAAATGCTCCCCTGAGAATTTGATCCCGATAGCTAGTCAATTCTTAGACTATTCTTGGGAATATGTGACCACTTCATTTCACTATTTGACAACATCATGATAAGCATAATAGGCATTACTCAGATCTATCTTCAACTGTGTTGGTTGTTGGATCTCTATCCATTGAGACTCTGTTCTCTGTACTCTGTCAATAGGCTCACACAGAACCTGCTTAACAAGCTCACATAGAACTTGTCCAAATCAGCTCACAAGTCCTCACTAGAACCTGTCCAATTCAGCTCACAAGTCTTCACTAGAACTTGTCCAAATCAGCTCACAAGTTCATCAAGAAAAACTTGCTTAGCATGAACCCACAAAGAGAATTTTTAGAGACCCAATGTGATTCATCAACCTCATAGAAGCATAAAGAGAATTGTTAGAGACTCAATATGTTCTATACTTAACTCCCAATCTCAATCTCAACTCAATCTCAATCTCAAAAGAATAAGATAGATGTAGTATGCTTTTCTCAAGAACATGAAACACAACCCAACAATTGCCAACCATGCAATAACTCATATAACAATGATACTCATGTTCTTTCCACAACCAATATCTTTTCTCAACCAATTAGGGCTTTAACAACAATGCTTATAGACAAGGTTTAACCAACATCATTCAACTCAAGATTAACCTTGAAGCATTCAACCAATCACTACATGAAAAGGAAACTAGTAGACATCCTTTTCCTTCCAAAGGTATTTGAACAAAATAGCCACCAACATAAATCACCAATGCAAAGAATAACTTGCTCAAATCAATCTCAATGGAGTAAGCCCAAATCATGTATCTGGAAATCTGTCCCAGCACTGTCCTCAAATATTTCCCAAAGGCCTTCTTCAAAGGCTCAATCAATCAACTCAACCAATCATCACCAGGCTGGAAACCATATGGCTGCTCATTATAAACCTCTCCTTCAATATTCCCATTCAAAACGTTGATTTCACATCTATCAACAACATTGACAAGTGACTCACACTTGTACCAACTTTTGTCCAACACTGTACTGACACTGCAGATCCACTGTTAACTTTGTGCAAGCACCAAACACTGTATCTTAGCACAACCAAATCCCTTTTTATATTTACAACCTGATCTATGTTTTTCTACAGTCACCTCTGGTCACACCTTGCTTTCAACTATGCAAATCAGGAGAAGACATTTTGTCAAACACTTCACGGCCAACCATAGTGCACCTTACTCAACCTCATACTTTGTAATCTCGGATTGGCATTTTATCAACAGTTAAAATGAAACTGTCTATTATAATCCGATGCTTTGAACAGTGGCAGTAAGAACTATCAACAAAACAACAATGACATATAGCAATACTACCAATGGTGACAACTCTCCATTTAATCACCACACTTCACGGCACTTCCACAAACCACTACATAAACTAAAAAACACACTTTAACAGCTATACGACAATTTCCCGACTACTTTCCTTTCATCCTCAGATAACCATACAAATACATAGGAGCATTAAAATAAGACTTTAATATTGCTCCCCCTGAGGATGTGCCAACTGGAGTTGCTTAGAGCAATAGAGGAGTAGTCTCCTTCTATCCAAGGAGACACGATTTCCTTTCTTCTGTCTTTCTCTAGACTTTCTTGAACTTGGGCTTGAGTTTTTCAACTGCATCCCTATTTTGCCCCTGTTCGTGAACTTGAACATTTCTCTTGCGGGGTTGTCTCTTGTGCATCCTTGATGGATGATTATTTTCTTTTCTTTTATGCACATGATATGTTCCTTGTCTGTGTTGCCCTCTTTGTGTCTGATGAAATCTAGGGTTTTGCCTTAGATTAGATACAGAAGTGCTTGGACAGAACCTTGCTATGTGCCCTTGACCATTACATTTAAAACATTGCACATGTTTTATTCCCTGTCTGTATTGCATTCTGTGTGTATGATGAAATCTATGGTCTTGCCTTAGATTGGATACAGAAGTGCTTGGACAAAACCTTGCTATGTGCCCATGGCCATTACATTTAAAACATTGCACAGGGTGTTCACTCAGGAAAGCAGATGTGTTTTTATCAAGCATAACTTTTTGATCTATTGTTCAGTCCACAATAAATTGCCTTGTGACCATAGGAGTTGCATTTAGAACAATAGCCATTAAAAGCATTATTATTAAAAGAGTGAGAGTGAGAGAACCTCTTTTGTTGTGGTTGCTTTGTTGTAGATCTTCTTTGATGCTTTCTTCCTTTTGAAGATTTAGCTTCAACCTTGAACTTCTTCTTCTTTGCATATTTGGAAGATGAGGGTTGTTCAGCTTCAGACTTTTCTCGCTTTGATCCTTCAAGCTGTGGACTTCTTCTTTTCTGCACATTTGGAGGATGAAGGTTGTTCAGCTTCATATCCAAGACCAAACTTAGCCGTGGAGCTTCTTTGTTGCTTTATCATTGTATCTAGCAACTCTGTGCTCTTCTCAAATTTGAGATTTATATTGGCCTCTTCTAGTTGTTTCTTCAATGAAACAATCTCTCCTTCTTGCTGGCAGCAAACAGTCTCTTTCTCATTGATCTGAGACCTGAGAATATCTTCAATCCTTTTGTACTTGTTCTACTTGCGACTTTAGATCAACAATAACTTTGTTAGATTCCTCTTCACTTGTGCTTGCATACATCATCCTCATCATCCAGGTGTGTCTTCAAGGCTTCTTCTGATTTCTTGGCCTTTTGAACTTGTAGGAAGAGATCTTCAATCTCATCCCCATATTCTTCTAACTTCTTGGACATTCTTTTGTTCTTTTTCTTTTCTATACTCAACTCTTCAAGTGCGGCTATCAACTCACCTTCTAGATCTACTTCAATCTCCAGGTTTTCATTGCATACTTTAGAATCCACTTCTTCTACCTTCTCTAGTTCAATTTTCTCTTCCACAAGAACTAAAACTGGCTGAGATGCCTTTTTGGAGGAGGATCTATTCTTCTTACCCATTGTGTACTAATCCAAGATCAACCTTAGCTGATTTAGCCTATTCAGGAACTTGGCTCTGATACCAATTGTTAGTCTTACAATGGCACTGAGAGGGGGGTGAATCAGTGTAGCTATTTAAAACTTCAAATCTACAACTCTTAAATCTAAAATAATGAAAGCTTAAAACCAGATACAGCAAGTATCACAAGAGAGCATCACATAACACAAGATTTAACGAGGTTCACCAGTTTTGGCTACTCCTCAAAAATAGACTGCTTGGACTCCCATCCAAATCTAGCCTTTGCAAAGCACCAACTTTACAATCAATTTACCAGCACCCACTGGAAGGAGCACCAACCCCTAATTTATCCAGCACCAACTAGAAGGAGCACCAACCCCTGATTCCAAGCACCAACTTGGATTTCTATTTTGAATCTTAGATTGACATAAATATGCCTTCACTTTTACAAGACCCTCACTGGTCTATTGCTCACCCAACCTCTCTTTCAATCCAGGAAACACATATTCCTTCCGCACTTACACCACACTCTCTCTATCCACTCTATCACTCTCTTTCTCCACGCTCTTTTCTCAGCTCTCTCCACTCTACCCATTCTATCTTCACTCTATCTTCATTCTATCTAACACTCTATCTCACATTCTATCTACACACCCCCCCACTCTCCCACTCATCACCACACACTACAACCTTTTCTTATACTACCTCCTCTCACCATACTTCTCACATTCTTCCCTTTTAACACCCACAACACTATCCCTCTATCCAACACTCCCCAACACGCTGCTCTCTCTTCTCGCATAGAGCTCAACCTTACTACTTCATGCAAATCTCCTTTTATAACTATGTTCTATTTCTATTCTTAACTTCCATATTCGTGCATGCAACCTATTAATAGTAATGACTCCTTTATTCTCACATGCAATCTTATTAATAGAACGGTTCTTTGTTTGGGCTTCGAGACGTTTCTCTGTCCAACTCGTGGTCTTCGTCTGATGACTTTTAGTAACCACTGCTGCATGATATTTCTTTGTAACGGCTCCTGTAACTACAGTAATGACTTCTGTTTACTGTCACTGTAACTACCCCTATAACTATCGTAATTACTTCAGTTCACTATTCTTATTTAACTGCATGATTTCTATCTGTAACTACACCTGTAACTATTGTACTGACTTCAGTTAACTCTTCTAATTTTGGCTGCATGTATTTCCTCTGCAAATGCATCTGATAACTGTCATTTTTCTTCAGTTAACTTTACTTCGATTGGGTTCTCCTTTTAGCTCTAAGTCACATAGAAACATGTCACGATATCATGACATTTTTGCCCCTTTGACTTTTCCTTGGCATTTGACCATGAAAACATGACATGTCATGATATCGTGACATTTTTTGCCTCCTAGTCCTCTTCTCGGCATGCACCCGTGAAAACATGACATGTCGCGAAATCATGACACTTTTTGCTTCCTTGCACTCTTCTCTACATGCACCAAAAACATGACATGTCACAAAATCGTGACACTTTACTTGTCGTACACTCTTCTCTGCATGCACCAGTGAAAACATGACATGTCATGAAATCGTGACACTTTTCGCTGTCGTACACTCTTCTTTGCATGCACCAACGAAAATGGAACATGTCACAAAATCATGACACTTTCATTGCCTTGTGCTTTTCTCTGCCTTACGCCCATGAAAATAGAACATGTCACGAAATCGCGATGCTTTCGCCTTTGAGCTCTTCCTCCTTGAATTTGTCACGAAATCATGATGCTTCTGCTTCCATGCTCTTTCATTTTGCTTCTATCATGAAATCGTGACACTTCATCCTTCGAAGTCTTCCTCTCTGCTGTTGTCATGATATCGTGACATTTCTATCTCCGTACATTCTCTCTCCTCTCTTAGTCACGAAAATGTGACATGTCGCGATATCGCGACATCTTTTCTCCTTAGCTCTTCTCTTCTCTTCAGGTCGCAAAAACACGACATGTCGTGATATCGTGACATCTTTTCTCCTTAGCTCTTCTTCTTGCAACATGTCATGAAATCATGACACTTTTTCTTGCAAGATCTTTCTCTCAAACATGTCACGAAATCGTGACACATTTTCGTCTATACTGCCTCTCTTGCAGATTGTCACGAAATCGTGACACTTTTCTTTGCAAGCTCCTTCTCTCAAACATGTCATGAAATCGTGACACATTTCTTTGCCTATGCCTTCTCTCCAAACATGTCACGAAATCGTGACAGTTTTCTTTGCCTACGCCTTCTCTCCAAACATGTCACGAAATCACGACAGTTTTCTTTGCTTGCGCCTTCTCTCCGAACATGTCATGAAATCATGATAGTTTTCCTTGCATGCGCTTCTTCTTCAAACATGTCACGAAATCGCGACAGTTTTCCTTGCTTGCCTTCTTCTTCAAACATGTCACGAAATCGTGATAGTTTTCTTACTTGCCTTCTTTGCTTCCAACATGTCGTGAAATCATGACAGTTTTTCTTGCGCTTTCTCTCTCTTCCAACATGTCGCAAAATCGTGACAGTTTTTCTACTTGCCTTCATTTCTTCCAACATGTCGCGAAATCGTGACAGTTTTCCTTGCGCTTTCTCTCTCTTCCAACATGTCATGAAATCGTGCAAGTTTTCCCTACATGCGCTTCTTCTTCGAACATGTCACGAAATCGTGATAGTTTTTCTCCTTGGTTTCTCTCCTCCAACATGTCACGAAATCATGACAGCTTTTCCTACATTTTCTCTCTCCTCCGATATGTCACGATATCGCGACCATTTCAAAACATGTCGCGATATCGCGACAGTTTTCTTACTTGTCTTTTTCTTTGATCCTTTGAATCTGGGCCACTTCTGTCTTCTTGGAAATTCACTGTACATGCTCTGACTACTCTGAACTCTTGTTCACTTCATCAACCGATCTATCTAATGACCTCTGCACTCCTGTCCATTGCATCAACCGATCCTCTGTCTATGTTGACAACAATGACAATACTTTGGCTGCACCTTGCTCATCAATGAACTCCTATCCATTGCACTTTGGCTGCACCTTGCTCATCAATGAACTCTTGTCCATTGCATCAACTGATCAACCTGACTGTGTTGACAACAATGACAATACTTTGGTTGCACCTTGCTCATCAAATGTCCTTAGGGTTATTTACTCATCTCGTCAGATTTCATGGAGCGTTAGTCATTGCAATCACCAAGTGTCTAGGGTAAATAACTGAATACAAGGTGCATTTGGCCTTTTATTATTTGATTTTGTTTATTTTTAGGTTAATTTGAATTTTTAATTGATCCTAGTGCTTGAAAATCACCAAATATAATAAATTTATTGCTCTTATTAATATTCTAATCTGTTAGGAATAATTAATTTATCATTTAAAACCTTCACACAATGGGATTTTAGTGCATTTAATGTCAGTTGCAAACTACGCGCATAACCTACGATTGGTATTTAAAATTTTTGGAACCATGTATCAGACCTGTGGTCGACAAAACCTAATTTTGGGACCACGACTATCAGCTGTGGTCCAAAAAAATTAGGAAAAGGTATATACATTTTCCCATTTGAAAATTTCTTTATTATTCCTTGAAATAAATTGTAACTGGAGAGCTTTGATAGGTGAGGAAGTATTACTGATGTGAGACACTGCTGAAACCACTTTTGATGACCTTACATACATCTTTATGGTAGAACCTTCACAGGATTCATCTAGTAGAGGGATCAATGCAGAAATGTAACTCTAAACCGAGTCCTTGCACTCCTTATCAGTTTAAAATGAACCACATTAAGAAATGAGTTCAATTAACCTCACTAAACTACTGGAAAATAACCTCACACTAGTCTAGGCTAGATTAGGATTTAATTTTCTTGGGTGCTAGGCTAGGAAGTGACCTATAAAAGGTCACATTCCTAGACCGCAGCTGGCAGATGTGGTTCCCAATTGTTAGATTGGGTATCACAGCTGTCAGCCATGGTGGGATTCAAATCCCAACGGTCAATTTTTTTACCATTATGTTGACTGCATATTTGACCTGTGGTTCCCAACTTTAGAAATATTTTTTAAAATTTTATTAATTTTTTTTATTTTTCTTGGCAATTAATGCCATTTATTGCACTTTTGAGATGCATTTTTTATTTTTTTAAAATTTTTGATCACTTTTTGCATGTTTTTGTATTTTTAGCAATTTTTAGATTTGTTTGTCTTTTTTAGGTCATTTTTTAGCTATTTTTAGTTGTTTTTAGTTATCTTTTTCCTTATGTATTATTTATTTTTAGAAATTGACCTCTAGAGCCAGGGAGCCAGATATCCTCCACACCCTCCATGGATAGCTCACTGACCTAGAGTGGGAGTGGTTTGGTGCGGTTGGATTTGGCTATGTGCTTGATCTACCTACAATTAGGGTAGATCTAGCGTACATGATTGCATTGGCCCGACGTTGGGATGCACATACCAACACATTTCACCTACCCATAGGTGAAATGATTTTTACATTAGAGAACGTCTACTAGATCTTCAGGATTCTGATCTATGGTGAGCCCATCACCTCCTCTCCCTTCCAGATTAAGGATGATGTCTTTAATGATATCTTTGGTGACCATAGTGAGGATGCCCAAGGCAGGGCTGATCATGGGGGCGTCCACATTAGATATTGGTAGGAGAAGGGCATCTTCTCTATTCGAGAGGATGTCTTTATGCATCTAGTGATTCAAATTGTGCTTCTAGACTCCTCGGGCACAAGGATCCCATGGAACCTCCTAGCCATTATCAGGAGAGTTACATAGAGCTCCATGCAATAGCCACTGCTCTTAGCTTGGGGGAGCACTTTATTATGTTAGCTATATTGGGAGTTATACTAGGCTACGCATAATATTTGGGTTGGTATCAACTACAGCCTATTACTTTAGCTATGGAGCTGGTAGCATATCAATATCGAGAGATCGACCAAACTACCACTCATCATCACTACTATTGTTAACGTGTGCTAGTGCTATGTGGCATGCTGGCCTCATGAGGAGGAGGGGTTCCAAAGTAGGTCCCACATTGGGGATATGTTCTATTACATCACTATATTTGCACAGCTCTAGGTAGATGACATAGAGTGGTATCCGTACATAGATTTTCCTACATGGGAGGATGTTGGTGAGCGACTACGCCAGGCTAGGAGAGACAAGTGGTTACTCGACTACAAGATCAAGATCTATGAGTATCAATATTACTCATGGGTCATGTAGTAGTTTGGGATCATACAAGATATTTTGGTGCTACCGACCATCTATCGATGCCTAGTACTAGAGAGGGATTTGCCCTAGATTTAGCTGATATCACTTGGATATGAGGCCGAAGACTTATAGGAGTTAGGAATATCTAGGGCTAGGACCACCCCACTATATGATACTTTGTGGTCCCTACTATAGTGGTAGGGATTAGGGCCCCTCTACCGAATATATGATGGGGTAGAGGTTGATCCAGAGGGGTGTAATGTGTGCCAATAGACCAAGGTTAGATGGGGTACAAAGGCCACTGTAGTGGATGCTCCATAGGTTGAGGCTAAGGAGGAGGCACTAGATAAGGGTAAGGCACCTCTAGATAGTGAGGTGGGGTAGCTACTAGCTCAAGTTGCTAATATTCAGAGTTAGGTTGGGAGGCTGCAGACCCAATAGTTATAGTAGGATACTTCTATTTCTGTACTAGAGGTGAAGTTGTATCATAGAGAGAGGTAGCTACAATAGGCCTAAGAGAAGAGGACAACTATCATAACACGAGCTATAGTGGTAGAGATAAAAGTCTATGATCTCACTAGTAAGCATGATCTGGTACAGGTGTGACTGAGTGTGGCTACTACATAAAGGTTTTTTTCTAGGCATAAAGGGAAGATTCTTCATCCTCCCAAGCCATCATGGGACCTCCAGCCACACCATATTCATTGATCCCAGGCGGATGCAACCCCATGGTAGAGATTAGGAGGCTACATTCCCTCATGGAGGAGGGTAATGAGCAAGATACAACGTGCATGACTCAAATATCCTAGCTAGAGGGTCATATCATATTGATAGGTGGGGAGGTTACTGAGGACACACATACTGCAAGGTCCTAGCAGACCAGGACCAGGACTATAGAGACAGGGTAGTCATCTGTGAGTTCTAGTTACAAGACCCATAGGACTAAGAGGACACATAGGTCCTCTAGCACTCACAAATCCAGCTCGCACTGGAGCCATAGGTATGGCAGGGATGATGGTGGTGACTCATAGGGTGGGGGTGCAGGCCCTTAGTAGTATATATCTAATAGAGATATTTATGGTACCATTTTTGAGTGTAAGTTTGAGGACCTGCATAGTTGTAGCCTACAAGCATTTGATATACTCTTCATGTACTCTTTTGGACATGCCTATATATATATATATATATGATATTGATCATTTTGGCTCATTATGTATACTTGTCAGTTATATGTTTTATATTTTATGTTTATGCACATGGATGCATATTTTCATATTGATGCTATGTTTATATGATGTGATGTATGGATGACATGCACTAAATAGCTATTTTTAATTTATGATGATGATATGCAATGATCTATATGCTTATATGTGCTAATTATGGTGGATGCATATGGATATGATATTTACTTTTAAACACATATTTATTTTTGCTTTATTGTATGCATTTAATTTGTGACGATGTCATGCTATGCTGGTGTAATGTATGTAATGATTTATTTACATGATGGTAATCTAATGTAAATGAACCTGTATGCTTTAATCACTTAAAAAACAAGGAATGAATGTGATATGTGTTTAACAATATAATGGATGACACCACAAAATGTGTAAAAATCATGAATGTAATTGAAAATCCTCATTACAAAAATTTAATCAATTAATCACCCATATATGAAATGCAATGATATGTAGTGGTATGATGCGAATGATATAATATGTCATTCTATATTTCTTATGCAATTTTAAATATACGCACAATATAGTCAGTGGTCGTCTAAATATCATTTCTGATATCCACCTGATATCTATCCTATATCTTTGAAAACTTTGTGCTCAATGTAATGATGTATCATGGATTCGATAATTTGCAATTTAATGATTGAATGACTTTTATTTTATATGGTTTGTGATCTTTGGTATTTTTTGCTATTTTATATATATTTTTTTATGGTTTTCCATGAGACTCAAACACCTTAGTTGACTTATCAAAAGTTGTATATTGACCATACTAGACTTCTAAAATGTAAGGCTTTTTGTAGGATAGGCCTTAACTATTCATTATCCTTGTATGCACATATGAATATATTAAGATAAGGCATAAGCGTACCCTAATTTCAGGTGATATCCTTTTAGCCCATTGCTAATATTGGGGATTTGCATATGTTTATCCAATCCTAGGTTTAAATTTTAGTTGGACTAAGACACTAGGCGATGCATAAAACCTGAAGCTATCTCTTCCACATTCAAACATTGGTTTGTATATAAGCGATATGTTCATGCATCAGACATATCATCATGTGTAAGGTAAAATAGTGCTAAAAATTATTGGAATTCAGGCTCGTCCCCTTCTTTTCTTCAATTTTTTGGGATACTCGCTCATATATAGTTGTGCAAGGGATTTGATTCCACTTTGACTTTGAAATTTATTTGGATCTTCATTTGATCTTCATTTGAACTTGCTTTCTGATCTTCATTTGAAATTTGATTTTTGATCTTCATTTGAACTTTGATTTCTGATCTTCATTTGATCTTAACTTTCTGAGATTTACATTTGATAATTTTCTTCATAAACTTCCATTTTGGGGATTTTACTTTGGGGGGAACTATTTCTAGGATATCGATTGAGGATATCGATCTATGATATAAATATGGTATATCAATATGGGATGTCGATCTATGATATCAATCTAGGGTATAAATATTGAGGATTGATGTGGGATATCACTCTGGGATATTGCTCATTTTATCGTAAGCAAGGGATTCTATGTAGGGAATAAACCTATCCTTTTACCAATTGCCAATATTTTCCAAACCGTCCACACAGGGGGATAAGCAAGAATAAATCTTTTCACCTTAGGATACCCAGTCCTGCTTTGTGGCTTTCATCTTCCCGTAGTTCTTATTAGGATTTTTTAGAACTTTTATGTGCTAAGGGCTATACTAACTGAACCTCGTCTACAAAAGCAAAGCAATATTTTTATCAACTCTTGAGAAGACCTCTAGGTATGGTTGAATGACCAAAAAATCCTAGTATATTCTTCATAGCAACATTATGGGTTGTATTGAAAAACACATTTACTCATATGAATGATGGATTATGATAAATGCAGAGGTGCATGATTGAAACTCAAACATGGCATCATTTTTAAGACTGACAAACACAATTCATTCTACTATGGAATGCAATAGACGATGAATACCTATATGCAATGCAACGATGAAATGCATGTGGAACATGAAATGCAATGATGCAAATGAAATGCAAATGTTTTTGGATTTTATGCTTTACCAATTTTTTTTTTGGATTTTATGCTTTACCATTTTTTTTTTGGATTTTATTGCTTTTTAAATTTTTATGGATTTTGAGCCTTTATATTTGACCAAACGACGAGTACATGCCTTTGGATCCTTTAGGAGTGACCAAATGGGAAGAAAATACCTTTGGAGCCTTTAAATTGACCAAACGGTTTTTAGGAACCCTTGGAGCTTTTGGGTTGACCAAAGGGATTACGAGCACCTTTGGAGCCTTTTAGGATGACCGAGCGATTTTTGGCAAACCCTCGAGGCCTTTGGGTTGACCAAAGGGATTATGAGCATCTTTGGAGCCTTTTGGGATTGATCGAGTGGTTTTAAGAAAACCCTTAGGGCCTTTATTGACTGACCAAAGGGCTTACAGATGCCTTTGGAGCTTTTGGATTGACCAAAATACTTATAAGAGAGCTTGGAACCTTTTAAGATGACTGAGTGGTTTTTGGAAAACTCTCGGAGCCTTTTACTATGCTCTCAAGCATAAAATGCCTTATTATGAATGGTTTTGAGAGGTTCAGGCTCTTCAACACCCCCTAGCGATGTTAGGAGATAGGTAATTGGACTAATATTTTTAGATATGATATAATTTCCTAGCCAAATAGTCATGAATTTGTCTTACATATCAAGCAAAAAATTATTCTGTTGGTTCTCTTTTAGCACAAGATCCCCAAACTCAAAGTCTATCTTATGGAATTTGATATTATAAGCTTATTTTAGTCACTCCTGATAAATGCGGAGGTGCTCTAGGGCATTCACTCAATGTTCATAAAGCAGTGTCAGTTAATCTAGGTGAGATTGCCATGCGGTGTCGTCATCAATGAACTCTTTCAATGCGATGCGTAGCATTAGAATTTTCAACTCTAAGGGCATAATGGCCTTAGCACCATATACTAGTGAAAATGGAGTTGCCCTAGTGGGTGTCTGAATGCTAGTCCTGTAAGCCCATAATGTAATTGGTATCTAGATATACCAATATTTGTGGTGTTCTTGTACCATATTTTTTAATTTAGAAACCACTGTCTTGTTTGAGGCCTCAGCTTGACTGTTTGCCTGTGGATAGTATGGAGTCACAAAATTGTGTTTGATTCTATACTTAGATGTCAAAGCTATCACAGTTTTGTTCTTAAATGACATTTCATTATCCAAAACTATCTTAAATGGAATCCTAAAATGACATATGATATGCTTGAGTATAAACTCTACTATGCGAGATCCAGTAGTCATTTTTAAGGGTATTGCTTCCACCCACTTTGTAAAGTACTCAATATCCATAATAATAAATTTATGTCAGCCCGATGGTGGGGGAGAGATCTTACCGATGAGATCAAATTCCCACTGAGAAAATGGCCAAGCCGCTTGGATGGGCTATAAGACCTACAATGGTAAGTATGTAATATTAGCATGATGTTGATATTTGATCAATCTCTTGACATACACATTGTAATCCTTATCCATAGTGGGCCAATAGTAACCCATTCGAATGATGCACTTGATGATATCCATGTCACTAAAATGGCCATCATACGTACCATCATGAGCTTGTGAAATTGCCCAAGA
Source organism: Wollemia nobilis (assembly GCA_028583015.1). Taxonomy (NCBI): domain Eukaryota; kingdom Viridiplantae; phylum Streptophyta; class Pinopsida; order Araucariales; family Araucariaceae; genus Wollemia; species Wollemia nobilis. The sequence goes on from JAQPPZ010017060.1 coordinate 4,292,507, forward strand.
TGACTCTTGGGGCTCTAGACAATGAAGGAGAACTCCATCATAACATCATTGGTACAAAATATATTCTAGCAAGACATATTTAGTCACTTTCTACTTGAATGTGCATCTTGCGACATGCGACAATCCCTCTAGGATCAAACCAAGTTTTAGCAAGTCTTGTGTTTGTGACATCCATCTCTAATAAGCCTCAGCTTCTACTGCTAATATGACTTGCTCCCCCTACGTATCTACATGTTCAAATGTAGACTAGGAAATAACCTTATGGTGAATGGTAGTACAACTCCCATTTGGACTTTGAGAGGTTAATGATCCCCAGGGTAACTTCTTTAGAAATTCTTCAGCTCTGTAGAACCATTCAGCTTTTGGTTCCATGCTAATCATGTTTATTGACATTTTATTATCAAAGGCTTCGCACTCCACTGCAGGATGCGAGAGTGTTTTAACATGAATGGTAGTAAAATCAGAAAATAGATTTTGAGGGATTAAGGATCCCAAAGATGCCATGGTGTCTACAAACCTATTTGATGAATGAGGTATTGCCTCAATGTCATACCATTCCAAATTAACCAAATATGTAACAACTAGATCTTTATAAGCTTTCAACATGAGACATCGACACTTAAATAGCCCCTTAACTTGGTTGACTATGAGCAAGGAATCACCAAATATGTTTAATATTTTAATGTTCATGGTGATTATTGTGTAGAGGTCTAGTAGTAGGGCTTCGTATTCAGCATTATTGTTGGTGCAAGGAAAGTCTAATTTTAATGACAAGGGCATTGGAGCTCCTTGTAGTGTGACAAAAACTATTCTTGCACCACTCCCTTGCTCGCACTTCGAACCATTAAATAACAAGGTCATATCAACATTATTATATGGTTCTTCGAGTTCGAGAGATTTGGATATGACGAAGACCGCATCCTGGAAGCTTAATGGTAAGAGGTCTATTATTTGACAATTGTGCCTCAGCCAGCTGATCAACTATGACTTGTCCCTTAATAGAATTTTGGCTTATGAATTCTAGATTGAATTATGTCCATAGCAAGATTCACTTTGCAGTACATGTATTATGATATGTGTTGCTCATCATGTACTACAAAGGATTTTGTTTCAATATAACATACGTCGTATGACTTAAAATATACTACCATAGTTTCTTTGTAGTGAACATTACTTCTAAACATAATTTCTCCACATATGCATATCCTAGCTTGTAACTTACCAAGGTTTCGCTAATATAATATATGGCTTGCTCTTTGCCTTGCATATTATTTTGGGCTAACATGGTCCCTAATGCAAATTCGGTTGTCGATATATATAGTATAAATGACACATCTAGTCTTGGTGGAGCTAGCATTGGCGACGTCATCAAGTATTGCTTGATTTTGGCAAAGGCTACTTGATAGTCCTCATCCCAGTTGAATGGGACCCTCTTGTGTAGTAGTCAATTCATGGGTTGATATTTATTCGATAATTGAGTGATAAATCACTTTATGGATGCTACTTTGCCTTGAAGGCTTCTTAATTCTTTAATATTTGTGGGGGGATGCATCTATAGAATAGCCTTAACCTTTGTCAATTCAACTTCAATGCCTCACTTTGAAATGATGAACCCTAAGAGATTTCCTAAAGTTACACAAAATACGCACTTCTTAGGATTCAACCTAACATTATGGTCTGTCAAGCGATCGAAGACCTTCTCTAGGACCTCTGCATGCTCAACACGTAGTAATGACTTGGCCAACAAGTCATCCATATAATCCTCTAGGATCTTATGCATATAGTCATGAAAGATATATGTCATGGTCCACTGATATGTGGCACCAGTATTTTTAAGGCCAAATGGTATAAAATTATAGCAAAATGTCCCCCATGGCATTATAAATGTGGTTTATGCTGGTCTTCAGGCTTAATCCAAATTTTATTGTAACCAAAAAAACATCCATTAAGGAAAGCATCTCATGAACTGCAGTTGCATCTATAAGAGCATCGATATTCAGCAATAGAAATGAATCCTTCAGTGTTGCCTTATTCAGGTCTCTGAAATCCATACAAATATGGATTCTTCCATCAAGTTTTCCTACAGGCACCATATTGGATACCCATTATGGATAGTCGATGGAGATAACAAACTCTACATCCAACAAATTTTGCAATTCATATTTCACCATTAAGGCTATTGTTGGATGCATCTTTCTAATCTTCTTCTTGACTTGCTTTTTTGAAAAATCTAGCGAAAGGTTACAAGTAACCAATTTTGGGTCTAGACCTGGCATATCTTTGTAAGTCCAAGTGAAAATATTAGGTCTCTATTTTAGTAGAGGGATGAGGGTGGCACACTCATCATTAGTGAGACTTTCTCCAAATTTAACCTTCCTTGGATTGGTGGGATCATTACTGATATCCACATTGAAGGTTTACTCTATTGACATGTGTGGCATAGGTATCAAGTGGATGTCATCTGATGGGTTTCTAGGTTCCACATTGGAAGCATCCTCAGTGTGATAGACATCATAAGAACAACCTGGTACAAAATTAAATGGTTACAACATTTCTTCATTAGGGAAGAAATCCTCAAGCTCAACAGGTGAGTCATCGTGATCCCAATCGATAGCATCTACATTCAGATACAATGGCTTGGACGGATCAGTTGGATTATAGATTACAGTGCTCAAATCAATGGAGAACATATTGATAGAATGGAATTGATCTCCAAGACCACATGGATAATCATCTACATCATCTATGTAGCTCCCATACCTGAGATATGTCTCTAGTGGCATGGGCATAAATGGGTCTTCTCTATGTGGGCTATGGATGAGTGGATCCTCCCTATGCACTGATTGCAAGATTGGATCATTAGGCTCAATGAGCTCCATGTACATAGGTGGATCAGGAAATACCATGTGATATATCACATCAAAGTTCGGTGGTATTTCCCTAAGATGAGGGTTGAGATTGATCTCTTTGCGTATATCCTCAGTTGTATAAGGTGCATTACGATGACATAGGTAGGGAGGTCATAGATAGGCTCACTCCATTTCATCCTCATCATCATTATTGTAATACAATACTTCACCACTATCCACTAGCATGGGATGCTCTGGCAAATATGGCCCCATATAGGCTATCTCATGATCACTATCATCATTGTCTAGTAAAATCAGGTATAAACACCATAAATACGATATTGCCTCATAAACCAGATCAACCTCATTCCTCGACTAATTGTTGGGTGAGGTCTCACTGTCCACCAAGATATCCTCATGATATGACTCGGGTGGTGCTATGGTGATGTAAGACACCATTCGATTATCCCTATAGAATGTAGAAGGATCAGGGTGATATGGGTTGAAATACACATCATTCCCCAAACTATGGTACAAGCGATCTAAAGATGTTGCAAGAAAATAATCTTGTCCTTGTATTTGCAACCCTAGCCTTAACCTATCAGTTGCCAATTGATAATGCAGCTCAAGATGAATTCTATGTCCTTATTCAAAAATACCAAGGCCATACCCATGCCAATGATATAATTCAAAAATGTGATTGGCATATTCAGGGTTGGATAGGTAACAAACATTCACTATGAACGGTTTGTCATCATCTTCATCCATAGGTGTTCGAGTAGGATGTTTATCCAACCCAGCATAGATGAAGTTCATTTGATTGGGTGGCTCTCCCAATGGCACTACTGATCCAATCATAAAACTATGATCATGGGGATGGCCCATATCTTGTGTAGTCTCTAGGATTGGTCCAAAGGTGACATTCTACACAATATATTCACCCAACCCTGTGTTGGCCAGATGAATAGTCACCCATGGTGCGGATAAACCTGCTAACAATGTAGGTGAGGTAGGTTGAGGTACCTCCTAAATTTTTTCTTGGGCTTCCTATACTTCCATAGGAGTGAGAGCCTCATTGGAAACTAGTTTGGGCACATGCTCCTTTTCCTTTTTGCCCATTTTCACCTTTAACTTCCTTTCATCCTGAAGCATTGTTGATGTTCGATTTCAAATAAGTCACTATAGTGTGCTTATATCTATGCGATACAGATTTTAATGGTTGATCATGCACTTTTTTTACCTCTTGGATCCTTAATTGACGATACTGGACATATGTCCAGGTTCGTTGATGGGAGTATGAAACCTCTAGGTAAATCAGCTAGGTTCACGAATTTGAAGGGTTCTTCATATGACGACACCATGTGAACCTATACCTCATGAATATACTTTACACATTGATGTAATATGAAGGTAACACAATGCATTTCTTGAATCCAAGGCCTCCCCAAAAGGATTTTATATTACATGGTACCTTCAATCACATGACACATCACGAAGATGGTCTTTAGACCCACCTAAATAGGTAGGACAATCGTGCCAACTATCAAACATAGCGCATCATTAAACACTCTCAACATGAATACGGTGGGCACAATATATGACTTGGGGAGCTTTAAAGGACTTAATACCTTGGTTGTTATAATATTGATCTATAAACTAGTATCAACCAAGACCCTCTTGAATGGCACATGATTGACACACACATTGATATGTAACGGTGGGTCAGCCACATCTGTAGGAACCATCCTTATTTCATGATCATAGAACTAGATCGTAGGTTCTTGGAACTATTGTACATGTCCCACAAAATTGGTGAATTCTTGAGCATCCTAGGACTGCACCTCGATGGACCTCATAATGTCCATGAGATTCTCCCTCTGCCTAAGGGACTATTGTATCAACTCATAAATAGATAACTTCATAGGATTTTTATGTAGGTTTTGAACCAATCTACTTCGTATGGTCACCATCGGTCTAGTTGGTGGACCTAGAATATTCTAAGCTAGTGGCTGATTCAACATAGTTTGTATCCTGATGGGAGCACAAGGTTGATTCAACTACTCATATCTCCCGCGTCTGGTAACAACTTTAACCATACCTATGAACCCCTAGTAGGTGGTTCAATGCACACTTGGTTGACCTAGCCAGCATTATTACATGATGCCTCATGTTTTGGCAATGGATTTTTATAAATCCCCATGTTTTGGTTTTTGGGTGCTAGCAGATTATTCGACACTATAAGCTCACCTTTATCGATCATGTTTTTCACAATATGTTTGAAGGACTAACACACCTCGACTTCATAGCCCTTCTCACAATGGAAGATGCAAAATAGATCATCCTAATACCCCTTTAGCTTGGGTTGGTTAGGATCGACCAGTTTGATCTTGGGCATTTTGATTGCCTTAGCCTCGCACAATTGATGGAATATCGATGTCAATGATTTCGTCAAAGGTGTGAATTGGTGAGGTGGGCATTGTTCCTTATTTTTGCCCTTGTAATTATTCTTGTGCTACTCGTACTACATAGGAGGAGGTTGGGCCTGATAGTTATGCTTTTGTTACCCATTATCCTCTCTTAATAGATTTAACACCACCTGGTTGACATGGGCCTACTTGCCCTGATGTTTCATAGAGCTCTTATTTTGCCCCTCTTTCCTTTTTTTGAGCTTCAAGTTGCCCTCTTACAACTTGATATTCTTAATTAATTTTACTTATGCCAAAGCTTCCTCGAATGTCTAGTACTGCTATAGTTGCAACAATAATGAGATGTGCTTGGAACAACTCTTCAAAAATATTCAGGTCAATTTTGTAGCAGGAATGGGGAATTGCAACTTTACCATTAATCTCCTCCACTCTTTACATATTCTAATATTGAATCATCATCACACTGAGCTAGCACAACTAGATCAAAAATATTAGTTAGCTTCTTGATGCTAAAATAAAAGCACTTAATAAAAGCATTAACCAGTTGCTCAAAACTGGTGATACTGTGCTTCTTCAGCTAATTAAACCACTCCTAGGTTGGGCCTAAGAGGGTTGTGATGAATGTACATAAAATCAAGGCATCATTTCTTGCAATCTGGAAGCATATGTCCAAAAATATTGTGACATGCTCTTGTGTGTCTTCATCACCTTTGAATTTATCTAGCCTAGGCATGTTAAAATGCTCAAGATATGCTGGAGTAGGCACCGAGGGGTCCAAAGACTTATTATGAATATTTCTCGATGTTAGCTTTTGAAAATTCATGCCTTCCCTGTCGATTGCTTTCACTTTCTCAGCTAAGGCCTTATAGGCCTATGAGGATAGAAATTCCTCCTCCCTAAGCTCATGTGAGGGCAGTCTTGGAGGTACATTCTTCCTCTATCGAGGTGGAGGATGTTGATCTTCTTCCTCGTCAACCTGGGAGCTTTTGGAATATCCATGATTAGCTTTGTCTACCTATTATTCCTCATATTGTCATTGCATCTGATCTTTGAATGGTGGTGGCCATTATTTTTGTTGGGCACTGACATGAGTGTGAGTGTCTCTATGCTCCTGATGCACGTCGACTTGTAAAAAAACATTCTTATGCATGTGTTCTCCGTGCTTAGTGTGAGTGTATAAACCAGTCTTGGCTAGTCTATCCTCTTATTCCACATGCTCCTTTTGGGTAAGGATGTATTCCTCACACATACGCTACTCATATAATATTTTTCTAATGAGCCTTTGTGCTTAAAGATTCTCATATTCAATACACTGCATCTCTAGACGAGCATCCTCCAATTGATCTTGGAGGAGTTGTCATATCTGCTCGGATACCAATCTATGTGATATATCAATGTGATTGGTTGTAATAGGCCTCTGGTATGTATGCTCTATGCAAGAAACCTTAAGGGTTATGTACCCTTATAATGTATTTTCTACACTTTTGCCCCTATCTGTAAAGATAATATTGGCATCATGCTAAGTCCTGTGCTATGTGTCACCATGTATGGATAGTAGATGTGCACCATGAGGGCACTTGGAAGCCTCCCCATGTTCTTTTGTAGTCCTAATAGTGTTCCCACTATGCTCACTCAGAGCATGGGTGGGTGGAGCTGAAGGCTTATGCCCAACTATTCAAGGATGCTACATAAACCATCCAATTTTCTGGATCACCATAGCTCATGTGGTGGTGTAACATTGGTTCCCACCTTGGATATGTCGATAGTGATCTTGATAGTGATAGTGATATGTTAATAGTGATCTGTGCACCCCTAAATGGATGGATCTCAATCTCTTCTATACTCTAAATTTGTAGGAATGGAACCTCATGTAGATCTATTATGTAGGGGTACCAACTTGGCCCCTTGTATGACATACTCATTAACCGATCATGTGGATGCACGTGCAATGTGATCTCAATAATGGCTTCCAAGTGGAGTACCCTCATGCTAAGAGGCTCCATGATCTATCCTGTGTCTAGAAGAGTGTATAGAAACTCCTCTATCGGGGGTATGCTCAATGGTGTCCCCTCATGTCAAATTGTCTCCTCTAATGCTCACCGAATGATGTTCAAAAAGTGCATGTGGGTGAGGGTTTGACATATTTTGTTGTGAATATATTGGGGTTTGGTCAATGGCATAAAGCTTAAGCCTTTGTCGACCTCCATGTGTCTCCACCATGGTGTATCTAGTGTGTAGATTTTATATTTTATTATGCAAACAAGGTATACAATGATGATTATCTTGACTTAAATTTTAAATGTGAGACCTAAACTGTTTGATGTTGTTTCAAGAGTTTTTGTGCCAGTATTAGAAAATCTTATTATGTTTGAAAGCTTGTTGGATGATAATCTCATTTTAATTGGCTTTCACCTGTATACTCGTAGCTCAACAACTTGGCTATGAAATCCAAGTCATGTAATCCAACCTATAATGTGTGGTAAGGAAGCCCACACATGGTCAGGGAGCACAGGTCCTCCCAGATCCTAACCCATTTTACCCTAGTCAGCATTATACCCTCTGAAGAGAATACATGTAATTTTTCCAGGGTACAAAATATTCTCATATTTGATATTGGTCTAGTATCCAAGGGTATGTAGGATTTGGCCCAACGGATGGAAATCACCCCCACCGTAGTTGAACCCTACTAGTGGTTGGATGTCACTCCCAAATCACTAGCATTTAATTGAAACATGGTGTGTGTGGTTCTTTTTAAATTGCGTAAAAGAAAACATGCATAATATAGCACTCACATGATCATTTCCTACATGATATGCATAAAAATAATGTTTGATATTCAGGAAACATGCATGCTACATCCTACATGATCTTTTGACAATGCAAGTTTATGATGACTAATGGCCTTTGATTAGGCCTTAAGCATGAAAAACCACCACACAATGTATTCTAGCATGCTGTATTCTAGGGCAGATTGCAATTAGAGTTCCGTTTTTCATAGCAGTGCCTAGCCAAAAATCAAAAAAGGAAATCATAAGGACCTAAATTATTCTCATGTTTCTTTTATCTTTAATCAATTTAGGTTTCAATTTTTCTATTCTGGGAAAACACATAAGCAAAATACAAAGACATATGATGTCAGAAGGACCTAACTCAAGTCCTCATTTGATCTAGCTTTTAACTCCTGTTGTCTGCTATGTCTACTATAAACCATAGATCTATGGCAAGTTGCTACTATAGACCACATTTTGCAACCATGAGCCAACAATGAGACTGCAATTGTAAGTTGTGGTTTGCATCTAATATAAGAAAATGACAAAAATGTTAGAAATCAGGGACATGAATTGTGAAGTTCTATCGTAATCACCTGCTATGACCACAAAAATAGCCTCACACCTATGATTCCTACTGTGTAAAATAAATAAGAGATACAAAATAATGCATTGCAAGATTGACAACAAATTAGGAAAAAAATAACGTTTTTATTCCATTTAGAAAGAAGCCAATTATGATTACAAATACATACCTCTTAGGGATACCATTTTGATACTCTTATTATAGTAGGAAAATCATATGAAATTCCTCTCAAGTGTGAATGTGAGTTTCAAGCCATTAGGGGTGACACAAACTATGCTAGGGTGAAGTTAACCCTCTTCTTTGCATTGAGGAAGGAATTAGATGATTGAATCTCCTTTGAATCTGCTTTTCTACAGATTCAAAAATATGCTTTTTTGCAGTCAAGAAACAACACAAAAACATTAATAACATAGGCAACCTCTCACGATGAGGCCCTTTAAAGGATGTGAACATGAAAATGCCATAACACTAATGAGATTAGTAAAATGAACAAATCATGTTAGACTTATACAAAACTCATAAATATTTCTTGAAACATATAAACAAAAAGTACAACTATCAATATAATGGATTAATTGCATGAAATGAGGCATTATAACATGAAAATAAGCTAATTATGTCCTACTTTCCATAATGAAATAATCCTAATGAAATCCTTAATTTGGTTAGTCAAAGTGTCTAAAATGCCAAATAAACCACTAAGATGATTAATCTAGTCTAATAAAGCACAATGCAAAAGAAATAGTAAGGAGATCTATCATCGGTTGCAAACCATAGCTCAAATAAGAAGTCTACACTATACACCATGGCTATCAGTCGTGACAGGCAACAACATAATTTTTCCCTCCAAATATAGGATTGTGGGCTTGATCCTCCTTGTCAAATTGATGATCAAGGGTTGCCTTGGTGTCCTCTTATTGGATTGATGGTTGAATTGCACAGTTGGGCCTTCATTTTCTCGGATTTGCATTTCTTGGCGTTCTAGATCCTTAGGGATTCCATGGCATGAATTGACATGAATATTGGTGAATTGGAAAGTGAATGGCAACTAAAATTTCTCAGTAAACTCAGGTGAGTCTACAATTTGACAGGGCTTCGCTACTCAAAATGCTCTCTCTCTTATTATTTCTTTGCCCTAATTTTAAGGGGTACTTATAGGATTAACCAAGGGCTAGGGGTGGCTTCATGGAGAAGCTAATATCCAAAAGAGGTGGTTAGGACAATTGGATTGGAATATTCCATCCTTTAACCACATTCTTCTAGAACGAATGGTCATTCAAACTGATTTGGCTCAGATGAAGGCCAACCAAACTTTAGTTTAGACCGCAAGTGACAGCTATGACCTAACCTATGAATCGTAGGTGTTAGAATTGGTTCAAACAGTAGACCGTAGGTCTCAACCGTGATTCACACTGATTAGGCCAAGGATCCCAAATTGAGTGGTTAGAACCACTACTCTATCTTGGAGTTTGTCCAAGATCTTTCATATGATCTTGTAGCATATCCCATATGAGTTGTTACCATCAACATGACACATTTTAGGTGTCTACAATGATAAATGTTTGAATGTTGTGGAAAAATGAGTTGTGTAGGTGAACAAAATATTAGGTAAAAAATATATCAATAATATGTATTACACTCCAAATTTAAAATATAGTTTGAGGAGTGTTGGACAACTTTGTGAGAATAATTTTAAGGTTGTATTTGGTAATAAATAATATATTATTTATAAAAAAATATAGGCAATAGAGGTATATTTATCCCAATGTCAAAGAACACGATGTTCCCATTGAATTTTAGAGGCAATAGCAGTAGCCTTATAAATGTAGTTTTTGTTACACTTAAGATGTCATGGTCATCTATTGTAGTAGCTATATGAGCCTAATAGTAATATGTTGTGGAGAGCACATAGTTATAGAAGTCATAAGAGAGTGAATTGATACTCAGAAGACAACCTATGGGATTTTTTACAAAGCCAACTCCTTGTTTGGGTGTGATCTTTGATTCTCAACTTTGCTAAACTATCCTAAGCTACCAGGTTCTTTTAAGAAAAATAAAAAGAGAAGGAACATAAAATAACAATCCTAAGCTGATGGTGGTGATGTGCCAAGAATCACAAAACCTTTGGTGTATTTAAGGGATGACTAAAAAATGCATCAATCATACCAGTGATAGTTAAAATGATTTCAAACCAACATAATTATTTACCCATAAAATCTATATAAATATTAGTTTAGATACTAGTCACAACTCTTTGTGTATATATATATATATAATTAAAAACATCCATACACACACAAAAAAGAAAAATATTTGAGGCTTGTGCATGAATTGACTCAAGGCTCAAGTACAAATAAATACACATAAGAGAGTAAAAATTTCTAAGGCTAGATATTAGGTATAAAAATCTAATTCTTCTCCCTTTCCCTAGGCCCAAATATAGGAACTTATACAATTATCTAAAAATTTGAAAATTTAAAATTCCCTCCATTCTGCCATAGGTGGAAATCCTGCATTTTCCCTTGTTGGTGGGCTTGAGGTGCCTCTCTACATTTATGTCTAGTAGGTAAAAATCTAGACCAGGGTATTATCTCATTAAATTTATTATAGGCTAGTAGATACTTTCAAACATGATATTTACAAGCCTTCATTTTATAAATTATAGGCCTTGGTGGTGATCTAGGAGGTTTCCTTTGCTTGCAATGGAATTATATTGTTGATCCTAAGGAAAGCATTGCATCAAGTGGATCCCACTCTTCATTCACCTTGTTTTTAGAAAGTCATCTCTAGTAAGGTCCTCCACCAGGTCTAGTTGGGATATTGCTTTTGCTGGATCTCATTGAGAACCCCGATGACTAATTTTTTTTTTACAATGTGGCCTTTGATATGCTAAAAAAATATAGTTCTTGTGACCCCACCATTTACATTTGTTTTTATAGATCTAGCTACCAAAATTTCATAGTGGATTTTTATTTAGACCTCTTCTAAGAACTTAGTTTCTCTAGTTTTGCACTTTTATTGTGTTGACTTTTCCTTTGAACTCTAATTTGAGTAATAACCTATCACCAAATTATATATGTAGTGAAAATTCTCTATGGTTACAGTGGCTCATGGGGAATATCTAGCCTACTAGTAATGAAGGACCCAAAGTTTATTAGACCTATTCAGTGGACACATCATTAGGACAATCTTTTTTTCATTGCCTTTATTACTTCTCTCCATTCTTCTATGAAAGGCAATCTTTCTTGGATGAGTTGCAAGTAATAATTTTTGAGATCCCATGGATATTTCAAAATAAAAGAGGTGAATTTATTATGAATCTTCAAAGGTGCATCTCGACTCAACCATGGGTTTCACAACTTAGATCACATTATCAATAATGGAAGAGTTTGATGGTACCTTGACATCTACATATTAATTCAACCACTGCCAAAATTCTTGCTTAAGGAGGATATCTCTATTTGGAGCTCAAGGGGAAGGAATTCTTATTGGTAACAAAGAGGAGATACACTCTCTCAAATCCCTTGCTTTCCAATATAAAGAGTTGAACTGATCTTCACATGTCTAAGCAACTTGTATCACTAGAATTTTAGTGATATTATGGGTTATTGTATCTTAATTAGAAATTCCCACTATCATCCATTGCTAATAATCGGCTCAAGATAAGAAGGATTTGAATTCCTGCAAATCTTAAAATTAAGGACTTATAGTCCTTGTGAGATGGTCAACTCCTTGTAGATCTTGACATCGTAAGAGGATACTAAATGGATAAAGTCAAGCACTAAAAATAAACCTTCAACTACCTAGATGATCCCATTCCATAACACTTGACTAAATTTAAACATATATTTGATGCCACTCATTCCTTGTTCTAGCATTAATTACTTCTATTCTTCCAATGGTATTGTTTCTACCTTTAGTTGATTCATGAGATGGGTTATTTGAGCTTTGGTTGCTTTAATCTTAGCCTAGGATGCTTTTAGTGCATTCTTGATCTTCTCCGATTATTTCTCCTTTCCTACTAGCCTTCTCATCTAAGTCACATACTCATGACTTACTAATTGGTTTGCTCTATCAGATAACTCAACCTTAATTTTTTTTCTTGGTGTTTTTGAAATCAAACTCAATGATATCCACTCAATAATATTGAGCTTACATTTTGCCTTCTACCCTATATATGATAGGCAAAAAAATAATGATGCACAATGTGGTTTTTGTGGTAAGTAATTAGTCCTTACTTAGGTGGTGGCTATTAGAAACCTTCTAATTAAAATAAGAACATCCACATAAATGTTGCAATAAAAGTAGTAATTCATGCAAGAATAGAATATTAAAATATGATATTGAAATGTTAAAATATATTACTATCACAAATCACAATACATAATCACTAGCCTCTTTATGGAGATAACCTCCTAAATAGAACTTTGATTCAATATGCAAAAATAAACATACATCTATACCCCTTACATTTTTATAGACTCTTCATAACCCTAACCCAATGCTCAAAGGCTAGCTTACATGAAAAATGCCACTCAATCTAGAATATTCTACTAAACAAAATAGTTACATTCTTTATAATAATTACATTAAATAACACCACTTGTCTAGGTGCCTCTAGTGCCACAAAGTATTACAAAATGTTACATAATATCATTAGTATGGTATCCCTACATTATTAAGGGTGTTATTACATAGTAGTGTTATTATGGGATCCTAACATGCCATACCCCTTCAAAATATTTTATCCTCAAATCTGAAGATGAGGAAATTATTGTTGGAGCTGATGGAGGGATTCCATGTGGCATCTTCAAATTTTAATCCTTTCCATTGAACAAGAACATCAATGATGATACAATGGTGAAGAGTGCATGATATCCTATCCAAAATTTGTTTAGGCTCAAGAATTATGGATCCTTCTTCATATAGATTTTGTAATGTGGATTGTACCTATATATTGTTATCAAAAACCTTATTTAGAGAGGAGACATGAAAGACTGTATGGATCCTGAAAGTGGTCAAAAGGGTCAATTTATAGGTAATTTATCTGATCTATTGTAACACTTGGTAGGGACCATAATATTTGGTTTTAAGATATTGGCATCCATAGAGCTAGAGGGATGACTATTTGTAGGAATACAGGTAGAGAAAAACCATGTAGCCCACTTCAAAGCTACACTCAAGATGGTGTTGATCAACTACCTAATGCATGTAGTTCTATGCTAATTTAAGATTTACCTTAATTTATTGGAGGATGGTAATAGGTTGAGAGTGGAATCAATATATTGAACCATCGAGCTTCCTAGAATGTAGGAGGGTGTTGGTGGAGGAATATCGTATACTACTTCAAATTGGGTAACCTTGGTATTGATATGATATAAAGTATTATACCACCATTTGGCCAAAGGTATCCGTTTAGCCCATTGTGTCAGATGTTCCAATGCAAAGCAACAAAGGTATGTTTCTACGTACTTGTTGACAATTGTAGTTTGGCCATTAGTATGAGGGTTATATGCCAAACTCATTTTGAGTTGAGTTCCTTATAAATTAAATAAATATTTCTAAAAGTGATTGGTAAAAGTAGAGTCTTGATCTGACACAATAGATTTGGGTATTTCATGAAGGTCAAATATGGAGTCTAAAAAGACTTGGGGTACTACATATATTATGTAATTATGGGCTAAGAAATAAAAATAAACATTGTAATATGATCCACTACCACTGGAATAACTAATTTTCCTCGTGATTTGGATAACCCTTCAATGAAATCCATAGAAATATTTTTCCAGAATTGTTTCAAAATTAGCGAGGATTGAAGGGTTCTAGGGGAACACATAGTTTCACCTTTCATACATTAGCACATACCACATTTTTCCATAAAATTTTTAATATCCCTCTTCATTCCCTTACAAAATAAATTATGCTTTGTCCTTTCATGTGTTTTTAGAAACCTAGAATGTCTAACCACTAGAGATGCATGCATTTCCTGCAATATGAGTTCTTGTATTTGTGAATTTTGGGGGATGATAATTCAACCATGATATCTCAAGTCTTGGTCATACCAAATGTATCTAGGGCATGAGTTGGGATCTACCTATATTTTTTTGACCAAACTCTGTAAACTAGAATCCTTAGTTATTTATTTTTTTGAGATGATTGTGAAAGTGTGAAAATAATATACACTATGCAAGCAATAAATAAAGGTAAAATAAAATGCTTCGTAGAAAGGAAACACACGATGCAAGAAAAAAACAAAATAAAGATAAGATAAAATGGAAATGGAATCCATCTAGATTAATATTGCATTAGTTTCTCAAAACATTTTACATGTGATCACCTTCAGGAATTTTACCCATGATACAATTTTTACAATTATTTTTGGATGCAATCAAAGTGATTTGTGTACCCACAACAATATATTTGATAGTGGGTTTCTTTGATACCACAATTCAAGTGAGATCCAAATCCTTTTGCTACCTTGAATCCTATCACCTATGTACAATGTTACAAAAAAAGAGATCAGTAGCATCTACAAGGTCCATCCAGGTTGGGCCTGTATCGATCAAGAGATAAAATGAAATAGAGTAAATGTATGCATGAGATAACAATAGATATAATAATATTGTAATGTAAGTGCTTGAATTGAAAGATTTGTTATTAAAACTACCATGACAATATGAATCTAAAATAAAATATTAAAAATAATGAAATGTTGATCACTTGATCTAGGTCATCTCAGACGAGATGGTCTTTGTTGTGGGACCATATCAATAGATACAATCTCAGTTGTGGACCTGCAACTTTCTAAAACCAAGTTGAGGTGATTTTGGGATGATCCAAAGGTTTTGTTAGTAAATTGATGGTGATGTTGAATGAGTGCGTAGATTCAAGCATTCCAAAATTATGGTGTTGTTCAAGTGAATTTCATGGATGCATTGTTAAAACTCATGTGGTGAATCAACGACATTGATTTAGGTAGCAAAGATGCATGGTCAAATTTTTATAGCGCTTCATTACTCAAGAAGATGATTTTAAAATTTTAAACTAGGAGGAGACCCCTCCTTTTATAGCCTCCTTGGCTAAATGCCAAAGAGGTAATTGGAAATCAGGGGTAGCCTTGATTACCAATTTGTAGGTGGTAAGGATAACTACAGGTCACCAAGGGCAACTACAAGTCATTAGGGGTGACAAGAAATCCATTGTCACGCTAACAAGTAGTCTTGTTGTTTGATTATCATTTTTGTAGTTATGTGCATGTGACCATATCACAGTGATATGACCTCAACCCTAAGACCATATTGGGTGAGATAACCTTGCATCCCATGATGAAAAAGTACACTTTTACTAAGGAAAGGAACCAAAATAGCCCTGAGGCTACTCTAGGTGGGTTAAAATGTTAGAAGGAGGTCATTGGAAGAGTCTCCTTGTGATTACACATTTTAGGTGTCTACAAATGTCCCTTTTTGGGATGCTTTGTGCCTAAGCATAATGCAGAGCAAACATAGATGATTGTAAAATGGTTGAATAATGATAAACACTATTAAATTGTAAAGGCCTACATGAGGTGCCCTAATCATAAAAAGGGTGCACATCTTCAAATCATTGCTTCCAAAACATTGATGAATTTCATTTAGTTCTTGGTAACCCTTTTATACATGGGTAGAAAATTTTGAGTCTACTCTTTAGGCTTTTAGACACACCAAGTATTTGTTTGATGTAAATTTTTCTTGTTATTTTTCCCAATAAAAAAGGCTTATGTTAGTCTTTTGGTAATGATTCTTGAATGAACACAATTTTATTTTTTAAGTGTTTGATTGTTGACTTGATTTTAAAATTGAATTTTTGTAGTTATTGAATACACCCTTGAGTTATGATTCAATGAAGGATATGATAATTGATGAAAGCAACAAGTCACTTGACAAGAATGACTCTGTTAGCATGGCCTCCTCTTGAAAAAGTGCTAAAAATATTTTATTTTTTTGTTACTTGCTAGATAATCGTGGATGATCTAGGTGAACATATTGTATGGTCAAAATATTGATCATCTCAGATGAGTGCACAATATTGTGTGCTCATATGAGATGGCCACACCATGAATTTTTCTATAAATAATGAAATTCATAGAAAAAACCCTCATTTTTACTGCACAAATTGAGGATAAGAGGAAACGAGGAGCAAAGGAGTTAGTTGTGTGCAATGAAGTTTTGTTAGATCGAATATCAATCAACACCATGGACCCAAGTGTTGCTTCCATGAGTGGATGACACAGAGAGAGAACGGTAAGGACAAAAAATCTTGACTTTTCTTTAATTAACTAAAAATGAACCTATAATTCAATTAAATGAATGGGGTGGAAAAATTATAACTTTAAGGTAAAAAATGAAATGTGGATTGGGTAATGAATCTGTGTTTTTTATTATGTTTGTTAATTAATTTTTTTTTGGATTTTGTTTTTGATTTGGGGGCTGGCTCAAATCGAGATGGCTCCATTTTGTGATCATCTCGATCGAGATGGTTTTATGCCATGGTTGTCTTGATCGAGATGATCATATACCATGGTCATCTCAATTGAGACCATCATTGTGTGTGCTAAGAGGATCTCTTCTCTGTTTCTTTTTTTTGACATGGTGATTTTTATTTTGCCTTTTTTATTCTTACACTATGATTTTGACTTTGAATTTATGTGTTTTATTAGATTATTATAGCATAACACTACTTCCCAAACCATTATAAGGAAGTACATGCTATAGTGATCAACAATCATAATAATTATGATTGGATAATGATTTTGAGCCTTCAAAAAATAGTGTGGCTTGAGTCTGTGCATGCTGATCAGGCCTACCTGATGGCCTTGACTGATAGGTGGGACACTCAGACTAACACCTTTCACATGCCCATCTAAGAGATCACCCTTACTCTTGAGGATATCTATCAAATCTTGTGGATTCCCATTGAGGGGGCACCCATTACTACATTTGTGATGATCGAGATAGAGATAGTGTTGCATCGAGTGTACATAGATTAGTGGGATATCATAGACTATGATGTTGCCAGTGGTGGGGTGCACATAGAGATAAGATACAACACTCATATCTTGATAACTAGACGTGTGGTGTTGATGATACTCATGTCAAACTTTATCCTTCCTAACACCTCTAGGTGTTGGTTCCCTTAGAATCTATTATATCTTTTTCAAGACCTCGTGGAGCAGCCATGGATTATGGAATGGGATATCACCTTGCTAGCCTATCTCTATAGAGATATATACTATGTAGTGACCCCGGGGAAGCGGTGCACCATCCACTACTCTATTTACGAATATTATTTGATTTAATATACTTAATCATGCATTAAATGAAAGATGTGAAAACAAATGCAACCGAAATAGCTCTTTATTACTTTTTTCACAAGTTTGGTTACATATAGATCCCTCTAAGGGATTCTCTTCATTTGATACATATTTTACAAATTAGGGAAGAAGATGTATGATATCCCCTTGCAAGGGGTGATGCACTCTCACAGGTTTCCTGATGATGCACACTGAACTATATGAGGGCTTACAGATACCTCCTTCTCTAGGTCTGGCTCCTAGAGGGATTATTTTGCTTTCATATGTTGATGACCTGTCTAGTGAACCTGTAGTCATGCAAACATGAAAAAAATAGCAAACACTCAGTTATCAAAGATTACCTCCCTGTATGAGGTTGTTAGCAATAACCCTAATGATAAATAAAAAATATGCTCAATGAAAATAGAAACTAATGCTATGAATGCAAGTAAATGCAATAAATCAAATCTATGTTAATGGCATGAAAACATGTAATAATCTAAATGAAAGAAACTAATGCTAAGAACCCTAGACTAGGCCTGCGGGCCGTTGTCCAAGACAATTGTCTCTAAGATGGAAACTTGTCTCTATTGCTCCAAGGCTATGGATCTAGGATTGTTGCTAAAGTTGAAATGGTTGTCATTTATGTCTGATGTGTTGAATATCCTATAGATGATGAACTCTCAATCGGCTAGCACTTCGTTGCTCCTAAAAGGCACTCCAATTTTCTCTTCGATTCGATAGGGCTTCGCTACAATAAAAGCTCTCCAAGTGTCAAAAAGCTCTCTGAAAATTCTCTGAATTATTTTCACTATCCCCCTTGGTGCCCTTAGGTTTGCACCTTATAATGTATTTGAAGCCCTAGGTCAATGTCCAAACCCTAGGACTAAATTCTGCATGCACACTAGATGTTAGCATGAGAATTTTGTCTTTTTTGTGTTTGAAGGTCAATTAAACTGATGTCTAAACCTGGACTTGAGTCTCTTATGTAGATTGGCTGTGAAGAGGAATGCAAAGTTATCCTCGATTGACTTTATTACATGCAAACTACCACTTTTTCCTGATATTAGGCTAGTTTGATGGTAATTTTCTATTTAGGGCTTAGCCACTATCGTCTATAGCAGCTAGGGATGGCCTCTCTAAGATTCAATGGCCAGAATCCAACCACTCTAGTTCATAGCGACCAGGCTTGGATGGGCTAAGACTACCCCAAATGAGTGGTGAAAACCACTTTTTGCACTTGGAGGGTCCCAAGGTTTAGTCACATGGTCTATGAATGTGCCCATATGAGTAGTTCTCCTAAACATGACATATTTTAGGTGTCTATAGATGCCCCTTTTTTGGGATGCACTGTGTGGAAAAGATACAGCATAGAGCAAAAATGTAGACTACTATGTTTGTAGGGTGTATGATGATCATTGGTATGATCAACGCTGGATGGCCCAACCATGCAAGATGGCGTGCATCCCTGAATCATTGCTTCAACCTGATTGAAGGATTAATTATGCAAGAAGTTTGCACATGTTTACTTGCACTCATTCCTCAAATGCAATCGGGTAGCTTATGTCACTACAATAGAACCGACCAGAGGAGAGCTACAAATTGGCATGTTATATTTGCTTATGAACCCAACAAACAAGGGGAAGTTCTGTGATAGTTTCTTGTAATGATTCATAGGATGAATGCAATCTTGATATGATTGAGTGATATTTGGTTGAATTTGATTATGATTATTTGAATATTTGAACTACCCCCTCACACAATGAATTGATGAGGGAAGGGCAATGAATGAAGCGATAAGCCGCTTGACCAATATGACTGGTTTGGCTCCTTTCTAGTGTTTGTTCTTTTAATGGGCAATCCTCCATCCAAGTGTGATTCCAACTATTTATGATGATCATTCATCCCTATCCCGGGGAGCGATCTGGCCATAAATAGCCTTCTTAGGGAGTTAGGATGAGTGATTCTATTTAGGCTTGTGTTGAATCACTTGGCTCAATGTTGTAATGTCACAAAGGAATTAAGATGATTCTATTGCACCCATGGAGTAGTCCGACCATCTTGGTCTTCTTTGAGATTGAGGGGGCACATCACAATTCCAATATGATTAATTTACCCCAAGTAGCCTTATGGTAACTCACTCATCTCACTAAATTGCATGGAGTGCAAATCACTACAACCACTGAGTTGATAGAGTAAGTAACTGGATACGAGGATTACTTGAGATTTTGTTTTTATGTGATTTTTTTATTATTTTGATCATTGTGATGTTTATGAATCACCAAAATGTGCTTATTTGATTTTTTTGCTATTCCTATTGGAAGGAAATTTTTGTATTTTCCTGTCTTTGCTAGACACTATCAGATCCAATGACCCCCAAATGCCTTTTTGTGGCCACTCTTGACTCCAACAGCCAAGAAGTTTGAGCTACTGATGACAGAAACATGGCCAAGGCATAACTTGGGAAATATAAAAGTAGCCTAGGGTTTTGAATTTTCACTTTCTCTAGCTGGCAATTTGCTTTTCTGAGCTCTGGAGTGAAAGTGACTTCTTGTGACTTGGAGAGCTCATCGACGAGGACCATGGCTACGTGAGGCGAGGCATCTATGAGTGGAGGAGCCAGAGCTTCTTGGGTACTCTTTGAAACCCTAACCCTACTCATTTTTTAGTAAAAATGAACCACACTAAGTAATCGGTGAACGAACCTCATTAAACTTGCTGGCAATGAACCAAACCCGTAGATAGGCTTAGTTTAGGATTTGTTTTGGTGGGCTTGCCCCATTTTTTTGCTATTTTTGCAATTTTTTTGATGTTTTTGGCCTAGGGCATACGCGTTTGTTGCATCACCCATCGGCAACTACCACATAGAGTGGTCATTTTGGCCTGCGGCTTGGCTTTTGTTGATGACAGTGGCCGGTTCAAAACCCAACAATCAAAATTATGATCGTTGGGGATTGGCTGCTGCTAGCCTCAACGACTGATTTTTGGTCACTGTAGGTGAAAGCAACCAGTATACCTTAGGTATTTTTTAGTTTTTTTTTGCATTTTTGAGTTGTTTTTTTTTAATTTACTGCATGATTAGGTGCTTTTACTCCTCTTTCACTTAGACTTAGGATAGTCTATCATTATTTGCACCATTTTGCATTTTTTATTGCATTTTATGCCTTAGATGCACTATATTTATACCTTGATTTTTGTCCTTAGATTCTTTCTACTTGGGCTCGGGACCCAAAGCTCTTGCTTGACCTCCTACCACATATGGATGATGTGGACTGGGCATGGTTTAATGCCCATGGATTATAGTATGTGACTAGGCTACCCCAGATTATGTCAGATCAAGCCTACCTCACGGCCCTGGCTCACCGATGGGATCCCAGGACTAATACCTTCCACCTTCCTACCGGTGAGATGACTATCACACCGAAGGATGTATACAAGATTTTTCAGATTCCTTTTGATGGAGTGGCCATCGTTTCTTTGGCCACTAAGGATCGTGAGGTAGTTTTTGCTTAGGTGTTTGGGGGGCATGTTGTGGCTGCCTTCAAGGACACCAAATTTGGTGGTGTGTCCATTCTACGATGGTACAGGGAGAGGGTCTTTTCTGAGAGGCATGCGGTGTTGCTGATGGTCGTCAGCAACATGCTTCTCCTAGACTACTTAGGTTTGAGGTTCCCTTGGAACCTCCTTGCGATGGTTCAAGATTTTTTGGATAGTGAGGACCCTATCATCTATGCATGGGGGAGCACTTTTCTAGTGTAGTGCTATGATGATTTGTATCACATCCATCGATGGGGTCATGCCAACATCACTTGCAACTTGCTCCTGTAGATATGGGGATGGGAGCATATCCATGTAGAGCATCCCAGAGGGCTTCCCATAGAGATCACAGAGATTGATGATTTGATGCAGTGTTATACCACCAGATGGGCTCGAGAGTGCGAGGGGCACAAGAGCCACCCTCATATGGGGGAGCTCCCCCATTACATTGCTTCTTTTACTGTGATATAGGCCCAAGATATCATATGGTGCCCATATCATGACTGCCTGGCCTGGGATGATCTAGCCAGATTTACAACTAGGATGCGGCACGAGCGGTGGATCATTGGCCCTAAGGGCGTCATCATAGAGTATTTCTTCTACTCTCATATCCTTCATTAGTATGGATTGTAGTAGGATGTGCCACTTGCCCCGATCCTATATAGGCGCATTGTAGCAGAGAGAGACCTTCCTCCACCACACATTATAGAGCTTACTGATGAGGAGGATGCCCCAAAAGTTGATGCAAGTATTTATGGGGGAGTCATAGATGCTTTCATGTAGTGGTGGGGGGATCGATTGTGGCATGGTGATGGCAGCTTGGGCCATGAGGATGACGACGATGATGGAGGTGCAGATCCAACAGGGTGGAGAGTCTAACCTAGGACTGAGGGATGGGGCCAGTCGATAGAGCAGGTGGTAGCAGAGGAGCAGGAGGCTCCTAAGGAGGAGGAGGAGGATTTGGATCCCGAGGAGAGAGATTCTCCTCTTAGGGCATAGATGCATGAGGTAGAGGTCGAGCTCCAACCTATCAAGATCTAGGTACAATAGTGAGATGCCACTATAGCACATCTTATGACATGGATACATGTATTATAGTATTCTATCAGGAGTGGTGCTACTAGGATGCATATTGTTGAAATTCCTTCTATAGAGGTTGAGCTCCAATTAGCCTAGATCCAAGTACAATAGTAGGATTCCACTATAGCACAACTCATGACATAAACACAAATATTGCAGGCTACTATCAGGAGTAGTGCTACTAGGTCGCAGATTGTTGTTGTTCCTCCTACACCATAGGGCCCTACAGGTGTAGATCCAAGGGTAGATACTAAGCATCTACAAAGCTTGTTGGATGAGTGTGATGCACAAATATTTGATGATTAAATCTACATTGCCACTCTCTTGAGGCAGATCAGGAGGCTAGGAGCCATTCCTAGGGAGAGGACAAGTGCAGGTGGATTACAGGTTAGTAGGTGCTCTATCTTGGGGTAGTCCTTAGTTAGGATGATCCAGAGGACAAGCCCGTTTAGAGAGACCAGAAGCTTCACACCATTCTACCTGAGATCCATCCATAGGGGCGGTGACCCAGGGGGTGCAGACCCGGTTTGATTCATGATGTTTTTTAGATTTTATTTTTGAGGTTAGCTGACCTACATGACTGTAGCCCATGGGTATTTTGTACATCTATGTACTTGATTCACACATTTATATATGAGATCTTTTGGATTATGATTTATTATGTGTATCATTTATTGCTTATGTTTATGTTTTATTTATGTGATGCGATTATGGTGTTATGATGGGTTGATGTATGTGTTAGATGATAGGTGATATTTATGATGATGTGGATATTTAGATGGATGCTTATGTAGATGCTTATATGATCTGATTATTGTGTCATGATGTGATGTATCATGAGTTGACTTAGTGATGGATTTATGATTGTGTGCATAGATGGATTATGATGTATGCATATATGGATGAATATATGAATTGCTTACCGCTTTATGATGTAATGCATGTGGATGCAATGATTGTGATCTTAGATGTAAATGGACGAGTTATGAACTATGTATTTGTGGATGCAATGTTATTGTTAAATGCATGTTTAATTTTTGCTTTAGTTGTATGCATTCGACTTGTGTTATGTCATGGTAAATGCAATGTGTGTAATGCATTATCTACATGGTTTTTGGTCTAATGTACATGAACCTATATGCTTCAATCATAAGGAATGCATATGATATGAGTTTCAAAATCTAATGGATGACACCACAGAAAGTATATTAGTTATGAATGTAAATAATCACTCTTATCACAAGAATTAATTATTTGAGCATCCATATGTGAAATGTAATGGCATGGAATGTATGTATTTTCTTGATAAGCTTCTGTAATTTAAAATATTCAAAATAGTCAGTGGTCATGTAAATATCATTTTTGACATCTATCCAGTATCTAACCTACTCTGTTAACACCCTTTAATTCACCAAACCTCATAAATAAAAATTGATGATGTGATCGATGATATGATTTGTTGCTATGTAGGAAGTTTTGAGGTTTTTCCCGAGACTCAAACACTCTAGTTACCCTATCAACAGTTGCATACTGACCATACAAGACTTTTGAAAAGCAAGGCTTTCATCATGGACCTAGATATTCATTATCCCTATGTGTGCAAATGAATATATTTAGATAGAACTCAAGCATTTCCTCCGATGTCAGGCAGGATTCTTTCAGCCCATTGCTAATATTGGGGATCCTCAATTGTTCATCTGATCCTGTGTTGGACTTAGTTGGACTATACCACTAGGCAGTATTGGGTTACCTAAAGCTAGCTCATCCACATGCAAACATTGGTCTACACAAATGCAAGATGCTATTGTGATAGACATATCGTCATGCGTAAGGACACCACCATTGCCAAGCTGGTTGTACACCAAACTTGTAATGGGGATCACCTTCTAGTTTTGTACAATGCTGAGAATTCCAGGGATTCAAGCTCCATTCCCTTCTTTTCTTCATTTTATTTGGGATACTTGCTCATGCTTAGTGATGAAAATCACTGTTTTATTTTTTATTGAATTTTTTGAATTTTGTTTTCTCTTGAGCAAGGGATTTGTGTAGTGATGATAATCACTTTTTGGTTTTGCTTTTGAATTTTTCTTGACTCTGGGATTTTTGGCTTATTTTTGTAAAAGCAAAGGATTATTTTAGGATTTTTGCTTATTTTGGTAAAAGCAAGGGATTTAACTGGGTAGGGCGAAACTTGTCCTTTTTCCAATTCTCAACACCTTTGAACCGATCGCACAGGGGGATAAGCAAGGAAGACCCTTTTCGCTTAAGGCAACCTAGACCACTTTTGCAGTTTTTATCTTTCCCTTGTACCAACTAGGATTTTAGTGTTTTTAATTAGTGATGGGATTCTGAAGTATGCTAGGCACTATCACCACTAGACCTCACCCTCTACTAATCAAGATGGCTTTCCACAAAAGCTTGCTAAGACCACTAGATATGGTTGAATGACCAAAAAACCTTAGCCTATTCCTTATAGCAACAAGAAGCGGTTGTGTTGAAAAACACAGTTACACACATGGATGAATGGGTGAAGATGGATTTGAGTATGTGTGGTTGCGATACAAACTGTGGCATCATTTGTAAGATTGTGATCATAACCTATCATAATGCAAATGCAATGGATATGAATGTTTAATGCAATGCAACTATGTGGATGCAGGTGTAAGATGCAAATGTTTTTGTATTTTTTATCTTTGCATTGTTTTTGTATTTTTGGTTATTTTGTATTGTTTTTGTATTTTTGATTATTTTGACCAAAGGGCTTATTGTGCCTTTGGGGCTTTTAGGGTTTGACCAAGTGGTAAGTAGATACCCTTGGAGCATTTTGATTGAATTTGACCAAGCGGCTTGGATACCCTTGGAGCATTTTTGATTGAGGTGACCAAGCGGCATGAAGATACCCCTAGAGCATTTTTGATTGATTTTGACCAAGCGGCTTAGATACCCTTGGAGCATTTTGATTCATAATTTTGACCAAGTGGCATAAAGATACCCTTGGAGTATTTTTGAATTAGAATCTTGACCAAGCAGTATAAAGATACCCTTGGAGCATTTTTGATTGAATCTTGACCAAGCGGCATAAAGATACCCTTGGAGCATTTTTGTTTTTGAATCTTGACCAAGCGGCATAAAGATACCCTTGGAGCATTTTTGTTTTTGAATCTTGACCAAGCGGCATAAAGATACCCTTGGAGCATTTTTTTGTTTTTGAATCTTTTATGTTTTTATGATTTGTTTGTAATTTTAATGCTTTGTATTGTTTTTGTACTTTATGACATATTTGAATATTTTTGTATTTTATGTATAAAATACCTTCAAGTGAATGATATTGAGAGGCTCGGGCTCTTCAAAACCACCCAATGATGTGAGGTGATATGCTCCAAGCCCAACCCTTTCTGAGATTATGTATGGGCCTATCCATTTTGCTGCAAATTTATCTCGTAGGTGTGACGATCAATTTGAGTTTTTGTTGGTTTTCTTTGAGCACAAGATCTCCAACTTTGAATTCTCTTAAGTGGACTTTACTATTGTAAGCTCATGCAAGGTGATCCTAATAAACGCGGAGATGCTCCAAGGAATTGACTCGGTGCTCATCAAGAAGTGTTAATTGATCAAGGTGGCCTTGTCATGGTGTCATCATCTATGAAGTCCTTCAATGCTATGCACAGGGTTGGAATTTCCAACTCTAGGGGCATGATGGCCTCAGTGCCATATACAAGTGAAAATGGTGTTGCCCTAGTGGGCATCCGCACACTAGTCCTGTATGCCCATAATGCAAGAGGTAATTGTAGATGCCAATCCTTATGATTATCTTTCACCGTCTTCCTCAAGATGGAGACTATTGTTTTGTTTGAGGCTTTTGCTTGCCCATTTGCTTGTGGATAATAGGGTGTTGAAAAACTATGCTAAATATGGTATTTTTTCATCAAAGCACACACATTTTTGTTCTTGAAATATGGCCCATTATCCGATATTATTTTTTAAGGGACCCCAAAATGACTTATGATATTGTGGAGTATAAACTCCGTAATCCTTGGTCCAATTGTCAATGTCAAGGGGATCACTTTGACCCATTTGGTGAAATACTTAGTGGTCGTAATGATGAATGTGTGTCAGCCTAAGGATGGGGGTGAGATCTTCCCAACTAAGTCTAGTCCCCACTACGAGAAGGGCCATGCTACCTGGATGGGTTGCAAGGCTTGGGATGGCAAGTGTGTGAGGTTTGCGTGATGCTGGAATTTAATGCATTTCTTGACATACTCACAATAGTATTTTTCCATAGTGGGCCAATAGTAGCCCATTATCAAGATGCACTTAATGATAGCCATGCCACTAAAATGACCGCCACACGTACCATTGTGAGCCTACGAAATTGCCCAGGATGCTTCCTGTGGCTCAAGGCAACGGAGGAGCATTCCATCATAACTTTATCTATAAAGGATCTCTCCCAATAAGATGTACCTTGTTGCATTCTATTTAAATATTCATATTTCAACATGCGATAGGCCTTGTGGTACCATTCCAAGCTTTAGGAAGTCCCATAACTAGGAAAGCCAATCCTGATAAGCCACAACTTCTATAGAAAATATGACCTGTTCCTCCTACATTCTGGAGCTTGTGAATACATATTGAGAAACAACCCTATGGTGAATGGTTGTGCCACACTCCTCAAGACCTTGAGATATCAATGACCCCCAAGGTGCCATTTTCAAGAAATATCTAGCTCTAAAGGACCAATCCTTATTTGGTTTGATATTGACCATGTTGACTGATTCTCGATTATCAAAAGCCTCATGCTGTATCGCTGAGTGTGAGAGCACTTTAACATGAATGGTTGTGAAATCCATAGATGGATTTTGAGGGATTAAATATCCCAAGGATGCCATGGTGTCCATGAATCTATTTTACGTATGAGGGATTGCCTCGATGTCATACCATTCCAACCGGGCTAGGTAGGTGTCAACAAGTTCCTTGTATGATTTTAGGATTGGGCATCGATATTGGAACAAACTCTTGACTTGATTAACTATGAGCAAGGAGTCACCAAAGATATTCAATATTTTAATGCCCATTGCGGTGGTTGTTTGAAGTCCTAATATTAGGGTCTCATACTCAGTGTTATTGTTTGTGCAAGGGAAGTCTAGTTTGAATGATAAGGGCAATGGAGTGCCCTGTGGTGTGATAAATACAATCCCTACTCCATCCCCTTGCTCACACTTTGAACCATCGAAGAACAATGCCATGTATCTTTCTTTCTTAGGTTCTTTGAGTTTTGGTGGATCTGATAATGCAAATACTGCATCATCGGGCAATTCTATGGTGAGAGGCTTGCTATCCTGAAGAGGTGCCTCTACTAATTGATCAGCTATGACTTATCCCTTGATGGACTTTTGGCTTATGAATTCTAGGTCAAATTCTGTCAATAGCATGATCCATTTTGCAGTACGTGTATTGTGATAGGTCTTGTTCATCATGTACTACAAAGGATTTTTTTTGGATATGACGTAGGTCGTATGGCTCAACATGTAGTGTCACAAATTTTTGGTCGCAAAGACCACTGCCAAACACAACTTTTCTACATACGCATATCCCAGCTCGTAACTCACCAAGGTGTGACTAATGTAATATATGGCTTGCTCTTTATCTTGTGCATTCTTTTGGGCCAACATGGTGCCCAAAGAGAAATTAGTAGCCGATATGTATAGTAAAAATGGTACGTCTAGCCTTGGTGGAGCTAATACTGGTGGTGTTTCCAGGTAAGTTTTGATATCTGCAAAGGCTTTTTGGCATTCTTCATCCCAATGAAAAGGGACTCCTTTGTGTAGCAGTCAATTCATGGGTCGACATTTATCTGATAATTATGCAATGAATCATTTGATGGATGCTACCTTGCCTTACAGGATTCTTAACTCCCTAATGTTGGTAGGGGCGGCCATTTCCAATATAGCATTTACCTTTGCAGGATCGACTTCAATGCCTCGCTTAGAAATGATGAATCCCAAGAGCTTACCAGAAGTTACACCAAACATGCACTTCTTAGGATTCAATCTAACGTTGTGCTCAATGAGGCGATCGAAGACTTTCTCAAGGATTTTAGCATGCTCTTGCCGCAATACAGACTTGGCCAGCAAGTCATCCATGTAGTCCTCTAAGATTTTATGCATATAGTCATGAAATATGTATGTCATGGCCCACTGATATGTGGCACCAACATTTTTAAGGCCGAATGGCATCACCTTGTAATAGAACATTCCCCATGGAGTAATAAAAGTGGTTTTGTGCTGGTCTTTAGGTTTAATTTTGATTTGATTGTAACCAAAAAACCATCCATTAGGGAGAGCATCTCATGACCTGTGGTGGCATCTACAAGAGCATCTATGTTAGGCAACGAGAATGAATCCTTTGGAGTTGCCCTATTCAAGTCTCTGAAGTCCGTACAAATGTGGATTCTTCCATCCGACTTTCCCATGGGTACCATGTTCGATACCCATTCAGGATAGTCGATAGGAATGATAAAAATCACATCCAACAATTTTTGCAACTCATTCTTCACCATCAAAGCGATGGTTGGATGCATTTTCCTCAACTTTTTCTTGATCAAATTCTTCGTGGGATCCAACGAAAGGTTGTGTACAACTAACTTTGGATCAAGCCCTAGCATGTCTTTGTAGGTCCAAGCAAAAATATTAGGCCTCTCCTTAAGTAGAGGGATTATAATGGCTTGTTCCTCTAGAGATAGAATTTCTTCGAACTTGAATTTATTTGGTTGAGTAGGATCATCACTGATGTCCACCTCGAAAGTCACTTCTATAGCCATATGTGACCCATCCTCTAGCTGGTGAGGCATGGGTATCAAATGAATGTCATCAATGGGATTTATAGGTCCTACTAACTCGGGATCCAAACCAGCATGGAATACGTCATAGGCACATCCTGGTGCAAAATGAAATAGTTGTAACATCTCTTCGTTAGGGAAAATATCCTCAGGATCTACAAGGGAATCAACACCATCCCAATCAATAGCATCTATATCAAGATACAATGGTTTAGTAGGATCTGCTGGGTTTTGAAGTGGAGTGGTCAAATCAATGGAGATTGTGTTGATGGATGGAATGAAATCTCTAGGACCACATGGGTGAAATATTGTCTCAGAGGTTTTCCCTCCATACTCACGATGAGGCTCTAGAGGAAAAGGAATCTCCAGATATGGCCCATGAGGAGGCCAGATAATAGGATCATTGGGTTCCAAGAGCTCTATGAACATAGGTAGAGGGGGATTGATCGCACAATAAATGGCATCTAAGTTGATAGGTCTTCCAAAAAACTACAAGCTAGGGTCTATGGCATGAAGTTCCGCTTCTCTTTCTACTAGTATGTTGACTTACTACAAGTGGTGAGGCCCAAGATAAGCCATCTCAGTCTCATCTTTGTAGTCATCATCACTTATCCAAAAACCATTGGCATTGGTATGTGGTCCTAATACAAGGGGCACGTGTCTTGGTCCCAATTAGGCCATATTTGTCTCATCCTCATATTCTTTATCACTTATGAATATGCTATTTGCATTCATATCTTATCCCAAGCTATGGGACCACTACCTTGGCCCTAGGTAGGCTCTTTATGTTGAGTCCTCTAACTCATAGCCACTTTCATCCGATTTGTATCCACTCTCGTTGTGGTTGGACCATACAAGGCTTTGTAAATAGTGAGACCCATGATAGGCTAAGCTTTCTTGTACTTCATCATCGCTTGCCACATATCCATTTTCTTCTCACTCTTCATCCCACAATGTGCAACCTATAGGGGTGGCATTAATTGAGAAGTTTGGATGATAAATCTCTGGTGGTGGTATGTTTACTATGGCCACTTGTCTGTTGATCAGATGTCTTGTACTTGATGGGTGATAAGGAATAAAATTTATATCTTCTCCTAACCCCAAGCTTAATCTATCTAAGGATTTTTCTAGAGAGTCATCTTGACCTTTGATGTGGTAGCCTAACCCAAACTTGTTAGCGGGAAGTTGGTATTGTGGCTCGCATGGCCGCCTACGCCCCTGCTCATATATACCAAGACCATAGCCATACCAATGGCAACGTTCAAAGTAGCTTAGAGCAAACTCGGGATTAGAGAGGTAGTGAACATTAATAGTGAATAGTTCATCATTGTCCTCTTCTATGTTCGAAGACTTATGGGTGCAGTCTAGGCCAACGTAGATAAAGTTGGTCTAGTTGGGAGGGATTCCAAGTGGAACCACTATTCCCACTAGTGGTCTTAGGTATTTTGGTCATCCCATATCTTGTGCAGACTCAATGATGGGCATGAATGTTATGTTCTACACAAGGTACTCTCCTATCCCTGTACTTGCCAAGTGTATTATCACATGTGATGTGGATGATCCTACAGACGACACTAGCAAAGCAGGTTCTAGTATTTCCTCAGCTTGATCCTGGAGATCTTCTTCTTCCATGGGACTTGGGATTTCCAAAATGGCTATAGTTAGCAATTCCTTGGGATTTTCTTCCTTTATTAAGGGTACCTTTAGCTTCTAATTATCTTTAGGTTTAGACATTTATGGTCTCTTAGAAGTGTCAGTTGTTTTGGGCATAAGAGGAGGTGCCGATGTGGATGGGTATTTTTGTACCCCTTTGTCTCTATCATCTAGTTGCGTAGTTGGAGATGAAGGTCCTACATACAAGTGGGTGGAAGGAATCACAAAATCTCCTGGAAGATCCACCTGATGGATATATTTGAATGACTCTTCATCAGCCAGAACTACATAGACTTTTTCATCGTGCACATACTTGACACATTGGTGTAAAATCGAAGGCACACACTTCATATATCTTATCTAGGGATGTCCTAGGAGGATGTTGTATTGCATGGCCCATTCCAAGACATGACACATAATAGGGATGGTCTTATACCCCACCTTAATGGGTAGGACTATCATTCCCACAGTAGAGCATAAAGCATCATTGAAAGATCTTAACATGTAGGCTCCTGGAATGATATTGGATTTGGGGATCTTAAGGTGCCCTATTGCTGTTATTGTGATGATGTTGATTGATGAACCTGTATCGATCAAGACCCGCTTAAAAGGTAAATTATTTACTGATGCAACAATGTGCAATGAAGGTTCTGGTAAGGCATTAGGTACTGTCTTAATATCATGATCATAAAATCAAATTACTGATTCTTGGCATTGTTGTACTTGTCCCACAAAATGAGTGAATGTATTTGCATCTTGTGGTTGGAGCTCAATTTATCTCAAAATTTCCATCAAAGTCTCCTTGTGCTTTGGGGATTGTTGTATGAGCTCATAGATAGATAGCTTGGCTGGATTCATTTGTAAGTTTTGTTCTAGTCTACTCTTAACAGTTACCACAATTCGAGTTGGTGGACCTAGAAGGTTGTTTTGCCCTTGCCTCTACCTAGGTGTAGTTGGGACATTAATGGGAGATGTAGGAGGCTGTGGTTGACCATATCATCTACTCCTAGTTGCTATGTTGACAATTTCAACCATCCCAATGCATCCATGGGTAGGTGTATCAATTCAGACCTAATTAACTTGGGCACCTTGACCTCTAGTGTCCTCATGGTTTGGCAATGGGTTTTTGTATATGCCCATATCTCTATTATCGGGAGCCAATGGGTTGTCAACTTTAAGTTCTCCCATTTCAATCATATTTTGCACCTAGTTCTTGAAACCAATGCACACTTCAATTTCATGCCTCGATATTCTGTGATAAGGGCAAAACTGATCTTCCCTATATAATTTTGTCTTAGGATGGTTGGGATCTAAAATAGGTACATCAAGAAATTTTATCTTCCTAACCTTGCTCAACTGGTTGAAAATTGATTGCATTGACTCTGATAGAGGTGTAAAATAGCAAGGTGGATTGCGTTCTCTATTTCACCCCTAATTGTTCTTTTGATCGTAGTTTTTTGGTGGAGGCTATGCTTGATAATTTTGGGGTTGTTGTGCAGTACCATATTTAGGTGCAGCCAATACTACTTGATTAACTGGAGTAGGGTTTTCCTGCTTCTACTTGTATTTGTCATTCTTGCCATTTTTGTTCCACTCCTTCTTGGTTTGGATCTTGATGGTTCCCTCATATACTTTTATGTCCTCAATTATTTTGGCATGTTCCAAGGCTTCCTCAAATGAAGGATATTTTTAAAGTTGTAACAAGAGGGAGATGTGTTTAGAACAAATCTTGGTGAACATATGGATGATTTCTTCTGTGGGGATGGAGAATGATAACTTTACCATGAATTTTCTCCACCTATCCCCATAATCCATTACTGGCTCATAATCATAATGTTTTATGTTGGATAGGTCTAAAAGATTCACCTTCTTCTTAGCACCAAAGGAGAAATGTTTTAGGAAAGCGTTTACTAGTTGTTAAAAAGTGGATACGTTGTGCTTGGAAAGCTGGTTGAACCATTGGGTGGCAGCCCCCAAAAATTTCATAATGAAAGTTCTCAGCATAAGAGCATCGTCTTAAATATGAAAACATGCATTGATGAAATTGGTAATATGCTCTTGTGCATCCTATTCGCCCTTGAATTTTTCTAACCTAGGCATCTCAAAGTGCTTAGGATATGCAGGGCTAGGAACTGATGGGCACAATGGTTGGTTGTGTATTTTACTCAATGTTGGTTGGTTCCTAGCCATATCTTGCTTCTCAAAGGACTTCATATTTTTAGTGAGCTCTTGGAATGCCTTTGAGGTGAGGAGTTCCTCTTCTTGCAGGCCCACACAAGATGGTAATGGAGGTGACCCTTTATCCACTTGACTTGTTGTATTCTCTTCCCTCCTACAAGGGGATTCATGATGTGTTTGATCTTGATTTATCATGTTTACCCTTTCCCCACTAGTTTTATTTTGTTCATGATTTGAGTGGTGGTTTCATTGTGGGCTATCTTCTTGCCTAGTGCACCCTTCTTTTGGTGAGTCAACATGTTTATCTCTTTGGTTATCATCACCATTTTATTGTAAATTGATATGAGCTAGCTGCTCAACTTGTTCTCTTAAATGTTGCTCATGTTGGCACAATATCCTTTCTCTCTGTTTGTCATGCTCGAGAGAATACACTAGATATTGTTATTTGCACAATATATTTTCTAACCATCGCACACGTTCATATTGCACTATTAAAGAAGACTCATGTTCATCTAATTTTTTTCTTGTGGTTCTGATCCATAGATTCCTCGAAGAGGTTTTCGTTGTCTCTTTGCTCTTGCTAGCCAAGGTAACTTGTTCAATGTGTTGGTAAGTGTTTCTATGATCAAATTTTGTATGTGTACTTTGGGGTCACTTTGAAGCTTCCCTAGGTTGGGTGGTGCATTTAGAAGTAACACTTTGTGAACTTCTAGATGTAAAATTTTCTATGGCTATGGTTTTGGGAGTTGGCCTTGAATAAAACTGATCCAAATCATCTAACTATCTTATTTTCCATGGTTGATCCCATGGGGTGCCATTTACTTTAATGAGTTCATAATCTATTGGAACCCTTCCTATGGTGTGAAGGGTATCTTATGTTTGGTGCCTATGACTAGATGTAACTCTAGTTTCCTACCCCTTAGTAGGCAGATCTATTCTAAGTGTCTCATGTGAAGTTTGAGATGTTGTGACTCTTGTGTGTATTTTTGGTGATGAAGGCTTTATGGCCCCACTATTCCTTCATGAGGATGGAGGTGGGGAGACCTCGTCATACCTATGTGAAGAATGGGGTCTAGATCCCCTCTTATGTCCATGTGGGGAGGAAGTCCTTGAAGCCTCCTCATGTCTTTGAGAAGTTTTTATGTGTTTAGAGGAGGGTCTTGAGGCCTCCTCATGTCTCCTTGATGATGATGGTCATGAAGCCTCTTTGTGTTTTTGTGACTTAGTTCCATTATGTGATTCCCTAATTGGGGTTTCTCAAGGAGAACCCCCAAGGGTTGAGTTGTCACCCCTTAGGCTCACAAAACTGTGTCCCACGGTCTTATGAGTAGGTGTTTCAATGTTACTACGACTTCACCTATGGTTGTGTATTATTTTAGATTCTGCCTCATCATTGGACTAAGGATGCTTACTTCTAGTTTTAACCATTGTGTTTGTGAATTAATATTTTGTGTTGCAATTAAATATAGCCAAAAAATATCAAGCAAGTTTTTATCTTGATTACCAATTTATATGTGCCCTAAATTTTTTGTTGCATTTTTGATGTGTTGTTGCTCTTGTTTTGGATTAAGAATGAGGAGACTCATCCATAGTGGGAATCAATAACACCCATGCCTAAAATAATTTTCTCAAAAGAAACTAGGGTACACCACTGAAGTCCTAATGGGGGGTTTGCCTAGCTCTTCCAATCTAAACCAATGATTTTCTAATAGTGGGAGATAGCTTGAACATGAGTAGCTTAGTACCACTATAAATAAGTGCCTTATTCCATTATAGTAAAATCTAGGTGGCAAGCCGATGGAAGGATATGAATACCAACATTGTCGGACTGAATTGAGGGTTGGTTATGAAATCCAACTCCCCAATGTTTAAAATATGTGTGCATGTGTGGGGTTCATTTTAAATTTACATAAAATAAAATGCATCATATAGTAGGAATGCCTCTTTCATATATGCCTAATACAAATGATGTTTCAGTTTTCAAAAATATGCATAAACTAATATGGGTTTCGTGGATGTACTCTACGTTTTGCAAATATGGCCTTTATTAGGGCCTCAAAGCAAGCAAAACAACACACTATTTCTAGAACGCTATATTCTAGGGTGGACTTCATAAGCATAAGCCATTGTTCCTAGCAACGCCTAGTAGAAATCTAAGAAAAACCCTAAAATATGCAAGATGTAAGTTCTTTCCTTCCCATTCCTTATTTTCCAAATCAAAATGTGTCTTAATTTTCACTATTTTTAGAAAACAGAAGCAGATAAAAAATCATAAAACATCAAAAAAATTGTACCAACATCTAATCCAACTCGAAGAATAGATATTTTATCCTCTGTTGCACTCTAGCTTCGATTGTTGTTGACCAGAGCAGCTAATTTTTGGTTGTTGTTAGTAGGAGCAGCTAAGACTGTGGGACACTGTAGACCAGAGTGGCTAAACCTACATAGAAAAACCCAACTTAGTAAATCAGCAAAAAATAAAAACTTGGCAAGGTCCCACCATGATCACCATATGTAGCGATCCCAAGGAATTGGTGCACCGTCTACTACTCTATTTGTGAATATTATTTGATTTAATATACATAATCATGCATTAAATGAAATATGTGAAAAAATATGCAACCAAAATATAAAGAAATGAATGAGTAATGCTCTTTATTGCTTTTTCACAAGTTTGGTTACATATAGATCCCTCTAAGGGATTCCCTTAATTTGATACATGTTTTACAAAGTAGGGTAGTATATGTATGATATCCCCTTGCAAGAGGTGATGCACTCAAGCAGGATTCTCGATGACGCACACATAAATATATGAGGGCTTACAAAAACCTCCTTCTCTAGGTCTAGATCCTAGAAGGATCCTTTTACTTTCATATGTTGATGACCTATCTAGTGAACATGTAGTCCTGCAAACATGAAAATAATAGTAAACACTCAACTATCTGAGATTGCCTCCATGTATGAGGTTGTTAGCAATAACCCTAATGATAAATAGAAATATGCTCAATGAAAATAGAAACTAATGCTATGAATTCAATTAAATGCAATAAATCAGATCTATGTTAATGGCATGAAAATATGTAATAAGCTAAATGAAATATACTAATGCTAAGAACCCTAGACTAGACTTGTGGGTCACTTTCTGGGATAGTTGTTGCTAAGATGAAAACCTATCTCTATTGCTCCAAGGCTATGGATCTAGGATTGTTGTTGAAGTTGAAATGGTTGTTGTTTATGTCTGATGTGTTGAATATCCTATAGATGATGAACTCTCAATAGGCCAACACTTTGTTGCTCCTAAAAGGCACTCCAATTTGCTCTCTAATTCGATAGGGCTTCACTACAAGAAAAGCTCTCTAAGTGTCAAAAATATCTCTAAAAAGTATCTGAATTATTTTCACTATCCCCCTTGGTGCCCTTAGGTTTGCACCTTATAATGTCTTTGAAGCCCTAGGTCGATGTCCAAACCCTAGGATTGAATTCTACATGCACACTGGATGTTAGCATGAGAAGTTTTGTCTTTTTTTATGTTTGAAGGCTAGTCAAACTGATGTCTAAACCCGGACTTGAGTCTCTTATGTATATTGGCTATGAGGAGGAATGCAAATTTATCCATGCTTGGCTTTATTGCATGTAAACTACTACTTTCACTTGAAATTAGGCTAGTTTGATGACAAGTTGCTATTTAGGGCTTAGTTTATGTCATATGTAGCAGCTAGGGCTGGCTGCTCTGAGATTCAGCGATCAAAATCCAGCCATTGTGGTTCATAGCATCCAAGATTGGATGGGCTAAGACTACCCCAAATGAGTGGTGAAAACCACTTTTGGCACTTGGAGGGTCCCAAGGTTTAGTCACATGGTCTATGAATGTGCCCATATGAGTAGTTCTCCTAAACATGATATGTTTTAGGTGTCTACATACTAGATCTAAAATTGCAAGAGACTAGGATTAGAATGTAGCTTCCTTCTATAGGTTTGGGTTTGGGAGTATTTCAGCATTGATCGATCTCTCAAACTACCATGGACCACAAGGAGTGATATGATGAATATAAAGACTCATATGCCATGCACTAGATACATGATCGAGAGCAAGATAGGAGCCATCCATGGTAGGGCACACTATGGCACTATACTAAGGGCTCTAATGGATTATAGCTAGAGGGCATAACTTGAAGACCATGGATAGGATATTTGAGATGGGATGAGGATGGGGTGTACTTTATGTGGGTTAGGCAAACCAAATGGCTAACATGGTGTGAAAGGATAGAGCACAAGTAACTCTAGTACTCGAGGGTGACCCACCAATTAGGAGTTAGGTAGGATGTACCTAAGGACCTAATGATTTAGAGACAAAGGACTAGAGAGTCTCAACTACCAACAGTGTAGGCTGAGCCGCTAGGAGAGGAGGATGATGTGCCATTGGTGGACCTATATACGATTGACCTAGGGACTACAACTACTTATGATACTTGGTGGACTACTCAACAAGCCCAAAGAGGGGCAATAGAGAGGGGAGGATCTGCAAATCCTATGTAGTAATGGATACATTACTAAATAGAGAGGGAGACAAGCACCTCATAAATAGGTACAAGGTAGATTGGGAGACCTAAGAAATCTAAGGTACCAAACCTAGATGATCCTTAGGAGCAGATTTAGATCCTCCAGCATCAACTTAGTAACAAGGACACAATCCATCCCATTACATAGAGCTAGTATGACATGAATAGGTAGAGATGGTAGAGATAGGCAGAGGAGAGGGATATGTTGCAAGCTTAGGTGGTGAGTCTGTAGGAGGAATTAGATAGAGTGAAGATAGAGAAATATGCTCTACATATTTAGGGTGGGGATGCTAGTGGAATATGCTATAGAGATGGTCCAACTGAGGTCTAGGTTGGCTAAGGAGTAGGCTCAATATCAGGATGAGTGAGCCTACATCCACAACTTAGAGGATGAGGTGGATAGACTTTGTGATCAATTTCACTCTCGATTATTAGGATCATATTAGTCCCAATAACATTGGAGTCATCAGATTGAGGCTACAGGGGAGCCATCCATGAGATATCGAGTTTCATTATTTCCAACACTAGGGACCTCACAGACATTAGGAGCCAATAAATCCAGGAAACCTCATAGATATGAGGTTAAGGTTAGCGGTGAGATCAGTGGCATAGGGCCACACTGAGTAGTGGTAGTGTATTAGCTTTATTTTTTTATGTGAGGTTGGTGGACCCACTTATTCTTGTAGCTTGCGAGAAGTTTTTGTATCATTATGTATTTATGAATTTGGTATATAACATGATTTTTATTGATGGTTTATCATGTATCATTTGTGCATTTATAGATTGTGATGATGGTTGTTATGAGATGATGTATGATTATGAATTTATGCCTAGATTTGTAGATATGATGATGTCTATATGTGGAATGGATGCCTAGGTATATGGTTTATTTGTGCATAGACCTATATATGATGTACTAAATATATGAGTTATGAAATGATATGAAATATGAATGTATGTATAAATTATAAAATAAATTAATCTAAGATGTAATAACTAAGTATGAGCACCATAGATGTATAAAACTTATGAGTTAAAGTTAAAACAATTTCCTCTAAGGGATACTGAAAATGATGCCAAATGGATATAAAATGTGTATGGACAATGTGTAAGTACAATGGAGGGTGAACAGTAAGAAGTCCTAAGGGAAAAATAATATTTTCATAAGAATCAAACACCCTACTTGACCAACCAAAAGTTATATTTTGACCATGCAAGATATTGAAAGATAAGAATATACTAGAAATACCAAGATATTCAATATCCTTGTGTGTGTATAGTGATTGTTCATTAATGGGACGCATAAGACGACCCCATTGTCAAGCCAACATTTATATCCCATTTATATAATGGATATCACCCCATGGTCATCATTACCATTATTTTATATGCAGTTGGACTTAACTTTGTAATGCAAGACATCAAAAGCTAGCTCATTTGTAAACTAACATTTATCTATACAAGAGAAGGTCACTAATGTGACAGACTTGTCACCAAGTGTAAGACTACTCCACTACT
Source organism: Wollemia nobilis (assembly GCA_028583015.1). Taxonomy (NCBI): domain Eukaryota; kingdom Viridiplantae; phylum Streptophyta; class Pinopsida; order Araucariales; family Araucariaceae; genus Wollemia; species Wollemia nobilis. The sequence continues at coordinate 4,331,824 of JAQPPZ010017060.1, forward strand.
AGGTCGGCATCTATAGACCACTGTTGGTGATGGATATTGTCCTATGGTTGTTGAAAATTTGATAATTCTATGGATTCAAGCTCTTTGTAAATATTTTTTGGATACTTGTTTATTTTGAAGGAGAGCAAGGGATTTTATTGATTTTTTGGGTATTTTGCTCATTTTGGAGAGGAGCATGGGGATTTTATTGCTTTAATTTTTGGGAACTTTCTCATTTTGGAGAGGAACGAGGGAATTTTTTTTAGGGGGAGAGCTTGTCCTTTTATCAATTCTCAACTTTCTAGACCATGCGCATGATAGGAGAGAAACGAAATTTTTTTACTTTTGAGGCAAGAACCACTTTATAGTTTCATCCTTCCTTGTTCAAAAATCATATTTAAGAATGTGAATTTTATGTTGGGATTTTGAGATAAGAAAGGTGCAATCAAAGCAAGACTCTAAATACCAAAAATCAACATGGCTCTCTATAAAATTTGAAAAGAAAACTAGGGATGGTTGAATGACTGAAAAGACCCTATTGGACATGTAACAACCTACTTGGGAAAACACAAATACCAAGAAAGGGATATGTGGATGGTAATGAATAGTGTGATGGGGTGCCTTGTGAACTTTCAAAAATTAAGAGGTGTGCATAAAATAGTCAATGGCTAGATGAACACTATTGTTGATGGTCATACGGTATCTACCCTATCTTACATGGACCACTTACTAATCAAAAGATCATAAAGAAAGGGATGTATGTGATGATAAGTGAAAAATGGGTGCTTCCCTTGTAAACTCTTAAAAATTTAGAGGTGTGCATAAAATAGTTAGTGGTCAGCTAAACATCATTTTTGATGATCATATGGTATCTATCTTATCTTAAGAAGACCACTTACTAATCAAAGGATCATAAGAAAAGATGTAAGCAATGACAAGTGAAAAGTTTGATCAAAGACCAATGGTAGTCATCCAAATATGGTGCTATTCTTGGTTCTTCCAAGTGTAGTGTTACAAATGCCTAATGCAATTATGATGATAAGTGTAGCTAAACACTATGATATGCAAAAATTATGACTTCTAAATACATGGTGCAGTAAATGAAGCTATGCAATGTAGTGATAATATGCAATGAGACGTGATGCATGGTGAAATGAGAAGATGTGTTTTTGTAATTTTTTTATTTTTGTTTTTTTGTTGTTTTTGTTTTTATTTTTATTTTTATGCATAAAATGCCCATAGGTGTATAATGTTAAGGGGTTTAGGCTCCTCAAAACCTTCAATTTAATCTAACCAATATGTGCACGGTCCCACCTTCTACATTATTATGAACAGACCTAACCATTTTGTAGTGAATTTATCACATAAATGGCTAGGTATGTTAGAGTTCTATTGATTTTCTTTGAGCACAAGATCACCAACTTGGAATTCCCTAGTGTAAAATTTTGTATCATAGGCTCATTTGATGCAATATTAATAAACATGAAGGTGATTAAGAGCATTAACTCATATTTCATCAATAAGCATGAGTTGATCGAGGTAAACTTATCGCACATCATCGTTAGTAATGAAATCTTGTAGTGATATGCACAACAAAGGGATTTCCAGTTCTAAGGGTATAATAGCCTTAATGCCATATACTAGTAAGAACGAAGTTGCCCTTGTTGGTGTTCGAATTCTTGTCTTGTAAGCATAAAGTGCTAGAGATATTTGAATATTCCAATCCTTGTGATTGTTGTTAATTGTTTTCTTGAAGATGGCGATAACCATTTTGTTCGATGCCTCAGATTTCCCATTAGTCTATGGATAATAAGGGGTCAAAAATTTATATTGGATATGATACTTCTAGCACAAATATTGAACATCCTTATTCTTGAATGATGGCCCATTATCTGAGATTATATTAGATGGGATACCAAAATGATAGATGATATTATGGAGAAATAACTTCACGATGCATGCACATCATAATGGTAAGTGGAATCACTTCAAACCACTTTGTGAAATACTTTGTGGTCATTTGAGAAAAGGCCACATGGAGTAAATTGGTTGCAATGCTTGTGAAGGTACATGTAATAAGTTAGTATGATACTAATACTTGATGAATTTTTTGATATATTCACAACAATCCCTCTCCATTGTAGACCAATAGTAGTCCATTTAAATAATACGCTTTGCAATGGCCATGCCATTGAAATGGCCATCACATATACCATTGCGAGCTTGCAAAATGGCCCAAGTAGATTCTTGGGGCTCTAGACATCAAAGGAGAACTCCATCATAACTTCAACGATATAGTATATCTCCTAATAAGATATATATTCACTTTTTGCTTGAATGTTCATTTGTGGCATGTGAAAATCCCATATGAGGGATACCAAGTTTCAAGAAATATTTGACCTAGAAGAACCAGTATTGATAATGCTTAGCTTGGAAAAATGAATGCTTCACTCCTCTGTTGTCTCATCTCACATGAATATGGATTGTGGGAAAACCTTAAGATATATGGTTGTGACATAATCATAAGGGACTTGAGGGATTAGGTATCCCCATTAAGCAAAGTTCATGAAGTATTTAATTTGTAAGAACCAATATTGATGTGCTTCAATGTCTACCATGTGGAAATTTTGCTTTTCTTTAGAGACATCCTATGAATTATGGATTGTGCAAGTATTTTTACCTAAATATTAGTGACATCATCTAATGGATTTTGTGGAATTAAGGATACCAAGGAAGTCATGGTATCTACAAAATGATTGGAGGACTTAGGGATGGCCTTGATGTCATACCATTCAAACTTTATAAGCAACATATCCACAATGGTCTTGTATGCTTTCAAGACTAAGCATTTACATTGGTAGATTTCTTTGAATTGATTAACTATGAGCAAGGAGTCATCAAATATTTTGAGTCTCTTTATGTTCATGGTGATAGTTGTTTGAAGGCCCAAAAGGAGGGCTTCGTATTCAAAATTATTAATAGTGCAAGGGAAATCAAGTTTGAATGAAAGAGAATAGGAGCCCTTGTGGCATGAAAAATATGATTCCTACACCACTCCCTTGCTCACACTTTGAACCATAAAAGAACAACAAAAGATCTTCTTTATGATCTAGTTCTTTTGGGTCATTTGAACTAGAACTAGATAGTGCAAATATTGCATCATCTGGTAGCTCAAATGTTATAGGCTGATCATCTTGAAGTGGTTCTTCTGCTAGCTGGTCAACGATGACTTGATATTTAATAGAATTTTGTCCAATAAAATCTAGGTCAAACTCCATCAAGACCATGATCCACTTTATAGTTTGATTGTTGCTATAAGTACGACTCATCATGTATTGCAAAGGGTTATCTTTAGATATGATGTATGTTGTCTAATTTATCATGTAATGATGAATTTTGTTGGTGGTGAAGACTACTGCTAAGCAAAGCTTCTTGATGTAAGTATACTTTATTTTATATGATACCATGGTGTAACTAATGTATTTACCTCATTATTTTGAGCCAACATGGTCCCTAAGGTAAAATTGGTGGCTAAAATGTATAAGATAAAAGGCACACTAGGTCTTGAAGTGGACAATACAGACATGGAAGACAAGTATTATATGATATCTTGGAAGGCTACTTGGCAATATTCATTCCAATTAAAGGCCACCGTCTTCTATAGAAGATGATTGAATGGCCAACACTTATCTAATAGTTATGCAATGAACCGTCAGATGGCCTATATCTTCCCCTACACATTGAGAAGTTGCTTGAGGTTAGTGGGGGGAGGCATGCTTATGATTACCTCAACCTTTTTAGGGTTAACTTCTATGCCTTATTTAGATACAATGAAACCTAAATTTTTTCTAGATGTTATTTTAAAAATACACTTTTTAGAGTTCAAGTGTACATTATGCTCTAGGATGCGATCGAAGATCTTTTCAAGAACACCAATATGATCTTGATGCAATTAATATTTAACCACAAGATAATCGACATAATACTTGATAATATTATGCATGTAATAATGAAAAATATATTTCATTTTTTGTTGATAGATAGCACCTGCATTCTTTAAGCCAAAGGGTATGAAATTATAGTAGAAGGTCCCTCATGGCATAGTGAAATTTGTTTTGGCCTGATATTCAGGATTGACTCAGATTTGATTGTATCTGAAGAAGCCATCCATGAGAGAGAATTTCATGGCTTGTGACTACATCTACCAATGTATCAATGTTGAGTAGTGTAAATTCATCCTTAGGGTTTGCTTTATTAAGATCATAAAAATATGTGCATACACACACACCCCCCATTTAGCTTTTAAATAGGAACCATATTGGACACCTAGTCAGGATAATCAATAGGCTGGATGAATCCTACATCCAATTATTTTTTTTAATTCATTTTTTTTCATAATAGCAATTGTTGGTTGCATCTTGTAGAGTTTTTGCTTGACAAGTTTAATTGTTGTATTTAGTGTCAAGTTATGGATAGCTAGATTTAGATCCAGACTAGGCATATATTAGAAAAATATGAATATAGAACTCATATAGATCCACAAGAGGCCCAATAGGAGTAGACTCATATTTTTATCTAAAAGATATAATGGATAAGGTTTCCCAATCAGCTTTTGATCCCCAATCATAATTTGAAACCTGATCTTCTTTGAAATCTTCTTATGATGAGTCACTATTAGAAATAGCTAAGATAACAATATGTGGATGATCTCTAAGTAGATGAGAATTACCAGGATCAATACACTCATTTCCATCGATGTCTATCTCCAGGTCTAAGTTAAGGAGTTGTATAGAATCAACAAGGAGCTCATCAGGCATGTAGGTATTATAACCTAAACCTGATTTATCTATGGATATCTGATAGTGCAATTCTATAGGAGTTTGGGGGCCTTGCTCATACCATCCTAAGACATTTCCATTGTAATTATGGAAATGGAAATACTTCATATTAAATTATGGATTTGATCGATAATAGATATTGGCTTAAAATAGCTCTTTATCCTCTACCTCCATAGATTAGTTTACCTTGGGTAAGACCCAAGGGGTACTACGGTACCTATGGGTATCAATGTGCTATGTGGGTGTCCAAAGTCCCTGATTGACTCCATGAGTGATGTGAATGTGACATCTTGCACCTAGTATTCACCCATACTCAGATTTATCATGTTAATGGTAACTTGTGGTGAATATATCGGGGGAGGTGATGAAGAAGATGAAGGTTATGATGAAAATGGTGTGATGATAGATGACTCATACTTGATAGGAGAAGCATGAGTGGAAGTAATAGAAATGGTTGAAATTGAGGTTATGGGAGGTGTATCAGATGGTTGAGTTGTGAATGTGTATATTGGTGGAGGTGGAGATGAGGATGATGTGATAAGTGCCTTCTCTAGATTTCAAGGTGGAGGATAAGATGATGATGAAGGTATCTATGATGAATCTAATGGTGAGAATTTTTATGGAGGTGGTGGTGGTGGGGTAACAAATGATCAGGGTATGGCTCTTTTGGGTTGTATGGGCTTGTTGGGGTAAATGTATAGTAGTGTGGAAGGTAGGGTGGACTCCTGGGTATGCACAACCATATTGCAATACTTGAAAGGATTCAAGTTTGTAGGGATGTAATGAACTATCCTTCATGTATCTATTTTATAAACTAGTGTAATATCGAAGGCACACATTTTATATCTTGAATTTAGGTCCTACCAAGCAATATGTTGTATTGCATAGTGCCTTCCAAAATATGATACAATACGTGAATAGTATTTTGTCCAACCAAGATAGGAAGGACTACTATGCCAATTGTGGAACATAGGGCATCATTAAAATATTAGAGGGCAAAGCTAGAGGTTATGATATCTAAAGTAAAAAGGTTGATATGTTGGAGGAAAGTGGAGATGATGATGTTTATTAATGATTCCATGTCAATCAAGACATATTTAAAGGTGATCCCATCCATGCTAGTGATGATGTGCAATGGTGGATAAGGTATCATATAAATTTTATGATCCTAAAATGTAATTAGAGGATCTTGACATGTATGAACATGCACCACAAAATTTATGAAATAATTTAGATCTTGTGGTTGTAGTTTAATGGATATCAAGATCTCTATCAGAGCCTCTCAATGTATCTTTTATTGCTGAATTATATCATAGATGGAGAGTCTCATCGATGGAATTCGAAGACTTTGTGTAAGTCTAATCCTTAGCATGAGCATTGGGTGAGGTGAGGTATGCATAATTAGATTTGAAACTAGTGGTGCCTGTGATGTTGATGGAACATTATTAGGATCCACAAGTTGTATGGGTTGCATTGGATACCATATATTTCTCGTCACTATATTAATCATTCCCATGAAACCTTGGTTAGGTGGGGTGGCATGCACCTTATTAACCTACTTTGGTTTCACTATTTTAATAGCAAGTATCAAGTTTGCTTTACATTTGGGTAAGGGGTATTGGGTTTTGATTGTTGGAGGCAAGCAATCTGAATCTCTTGCCTCTCGATCATATCCTACACTATGTTCTTGAATGCATAGCATGACTGAATGTAATGCCATTTTTATCAATGATAGTTGCAGTATTAATCCTCTCTATAATATTTTGTCTTAGGATGATTCAGATTCAATGGTCAAATATTAGGAAGTGTAATAGCTTGTGCCTCACATAATCGATTGAAGATTGATGCCAAAGACTCTAAAAATGGTGTATATTGGCGAGGTGGCTGATAGAGTTGAGTTTAGAGTTGTTCTTACAGGGATTTGATCACTTGAGTATTGTACTATGTTGATGGAGGTTGGGCCTAATAGTTAGGTGGTAGTTTCGGAGGCCAATTTGAGGGTTTAGGGGCACTTAAGACAACCTAGTTTATTGAAGCTACCTTAGTTTGAGTTTGGCCACCTTTTACCATTTTATTAGGCCACTCATTTTTTTGGAGTTTTATATCTCCTTCCTAGACTTTGATGTCCTCTATTACCTTTGCTTGGTCCAAGTCTTCTTCGAAGGTTCTATATTGTTGAAGTTGCAATAGCAATGAGATTTTCTTGGTGTAACTTTGAGTGAATATTCAAGTTAATTCTAGGATGAGTAGAGTGAAATATAATTTAGTTATTATCGCTCTCCATCTATTCCCATAATCCATAATCGGTTCATTCTCAAATTTGCAAATATTGCATAAATTAGTCATGGTGGCATTTTTCTTGAGACTAAAGGCAAAGCGTTATAGAAAAGAAATTGCCAATTATTCAAAGGTCAAGATACTATGGCATGGTAGGTGATTATACCACTCCAAAGCACTCCCAACAAGTGTTATGAGAAATGTTCATAGCATAAGGGGGTTTCTATACTAAATATAGAAGCATGTGTTCATGAAGCTTGTCACATGTTCCTATGCATCTTCATTACTTTTGAACTTGTCTAACTTTGGCATCTCAAAATGCTCAGGATAGGGTAGTTTTGGAACTAATGGGTGCACAAGATGATTTGTAAGCTACCATAAGATCAGTTTCTAATAACCTAAACCTCAGTGTTGTTGCTTTTCTAATGTTTTAAAGCACTCTATCAATAATTTGTAGGTATCAAGATAGATGATGATGCACGTTCACCTTTAGCCTTGATTGGTTTGGATATTCTATTATGGATGATGTGGAGGGTGAGTGGTACCAGTAGGAATGCCATCATAGGTTACCTCGAGATACATATTAAGTCGTTCTTGATATTGAGGTTGTTATTCCTCATAGGCTTCATTGTCCTATTGGTAAGGGTACACTTGATAGTATTCTAGTGAGTGGGGTTGATGATGATGCATGGGTAGTGGTCTAGAAAATTGATGATGAGTGGGATTTGGTCATAGGTGAGGTAGAATATTCTAGTTTGGGCATGGTGGCAGGTTGTGCCATTGTGCCTAGTGTCATAGGTGATGTTGGGTTGGTTGCCTTTGCTATGAAGGTGTGGATAACCTCTAATGCATCACCCATTGTAATTGAGTGTCCATTGCTAATCTATGTACCGATATTTTGTTTACCAAGTGTGGCCTATTCACATGTGTGAGTAGCATGAATAGGTATATATTGCACTTTCACCTAGATAGATCGATGATTTTTTTCTTGGGGTCATGAGAGGCCATATTAACTTGGTATTGCTATCGAAAGATAGGTTCTATGTAATCAAGATGTGACAAAGCACACCATCCTTGACCATAGTACATGTCATACAACATAATGGAAGGATGAAGATCATCAACCCTAGGCCCACAAGTTGAGGTGGTACCATTATGATTACCTTGATCATCGTATATATTCAAATGATTGTACTTGTGACTCATCCAAGGGTGATCAGCTAGAGTAGCTTGAATATCCCTATCTTATTGCACGATGTACCCCTGATCCTGGTCTAGGGGAGTCATAGGTTGAGCTAGGATACAAATGTGTAGTAAGGGTTTTCTAAATGGTTCAACTTGATTGTATTTGTCCCTATAAAAGGCATGCAAGGTATCTTGAACAGGATAATTCATGTCTTGATCGTACTTAGTACTTATGGATGAATTGTGTATTTGGGTGCTTTATGTCTCAAATTCCATGGAGTGGTGGATGGAATTTGAGCCATAATGGTCGCATCACCACTTAGGAATAATGAAATCCTATGAATAAATTAAAAAATGATCCATTGCTCTAGGTGACAGCTCAGTAGGGTAAGCTCATGAATGATCCTAGCTATGTGTTACGACCATATACTAGGTAGATAAGTTGTATACAATAATGACTATGATCATGAGCACTATCTAAGGTATACAAACAAGGCAAATAAACAAACAAGAAAACACTCTTTGTTTTGATTTTAATTTTATTTTATTTTTTATTTTTTATTGATTTTTTATTTTTTATTTTTTATTTTTTTTAGTTGATTTTGTGTGTTTTTTTTTTGTAACCTCTATTCCTAAAAGAATAAATGGAATGAAGAGAACTTCTATAAAAAGGTGGTTTGTGCACCTCATCTATCAAGGAATGTAACATAAATGGAAAAAGTGGCATCCTATAAGGATAAATTGGCAAATGGGTAATACTATAGGAATAAAAATACCCCCAAGGAGGGGCCATGTTGTCTAAATCCTACTACTTATCAAATCAGGATTTTGCTTCACACTGATAGCTACATTCCATAAATTATTAATTCCTGTGGTAATGGGGCATCTAATCCTAACCTACTTAAGGATACACCCAAAAGTAGGGGATTTCTTGGTCATGAAGTCTGAGAAACCATTCGTGGGGGCTATTAAGATGTGTAGGGGGCAAGCCAATGGAAGGATATGAAATTCAATGTCATTGGTATCGATTGAGAATTGGTGATGAAGGCCAAATTTGGTAATATTTATGTGATATGTGCATGTGTGGATTCCTTTTATTGTAGAAAATAAATAGAGAGCATAAAATGATCATGTAATAAAAATACAAATTGTAAGGTAAAATGCATCTATCTTTCTTAAACAATGCTTAATATTTCATCAATCAGTAATGTAGAAAAATATAGTGAAAATAGCAAGACCATCTCGAATGAGATGACCAAAGACCCGAGACCATCTCGACCAAGATGGTTACAGTATGATAAATTGAAAATTAAGAATACAAATGCATGGATGAAATCAAGATGTGTATTTTTGCCATTTTCTTAGTTTTTCTATATAAAACATGATATTAGGCTATCCTAAGGTGTGTAGGACTAAACTAGAATCCTTTTATTTGATGTTGATCCTACAAATACCTATACTTTTACCTCTATTTCAACGCTATCTCACTGGATATAATTATAGAATAGAAGCTATCTCATCTGATATGGTTTTGTAATAGCGGCCATCTTCTCTAAGATGGTCGTGACTGTGTACCTACAAAAGCTAGCAAACAAATAAAATTTTAGTAATCTTGTGGGTTAAAAAAAAACAAATAAAAAAGGGGGACCTAGAGGGGTTCCCACTGTGATCACCATTTGAAAGCATGAAAACAACGTGCATCGTGCAAGCGATAAATATAGGTAAAATAAAATCCTATGCGAAAAGGAAACACACGATGCAATAAAAATATGAGATAAAAAGAAGATCAAATGGCAATGGAATCTGACTCGATTAATATTTTATTATTTTTTGAAAATGTGTTACATGTGATCCCTTTAAGGGAATTTACCCATGATAAAATTTTTACAACAGCTTTCTTGGTGCAATCAAAGTGATTTTTGTGCCCACAATAATTATATTTGATAGTGGGTTTCCTTGATACCATAATGTGAGGGTGAGATTCAAATCCTTTTGCCACTTTGAATCCTATCACCTATGTGCAATGAAACAATAAAATAGATTAGTAGCATCTTCAAGACCCATCGAGGTTGGGCCCGTATCAATCAAAATATAAAATAAAACAAATCAAATGCATGCATGAGATAACAAGAGATCTAAGCTAATACTATAATGTAAGTGCTCAAATTGAAAGATTTATTATTAAAAATACCATGCCAATGTGAATCTAAAATAAAATATAGAAAATACTGAAAGGTTTATCACCTAACCTAGGCCATCTCAGGTGAGATGGTCTTGGCTATGGGACTGTCTTAGTAGAGATGATATCAATATAGACTATCTTAGTCATGGACCTCCAACTTTTTGAAACCAGATCAGGGTGATATTGGGATGATCTGAGGGTGGGTTTTGTCAAGAAATTTATGGTGATGGATAGACGATTGCATAGATTCAAGTGTTCTAAAATCATGGTGTTGGTCAAGTGAATTTCATGGATGTAATGTTGAAACTCTCATGGTGAAGCAACGACATTGATTCTGATAGCAAAGATGCATGGCCAAATTTTTGTAGCACTTTGTTGCTCAAGATAATGATTTTTGGATTTTTAAACTAGGAGGGACCTCTCCTTTTATAGCCATCTTGGATGAATTCCAAAGATGTAAGTGGCAATCAAGGGTAGCCCTAATTGCCAATTTACAAGTGGCAAGGACAACTGTAGGTCTCGAGGAGCAACTGTAGGTCATTAGAGGTGATAGTAAATATACCACTACACTAATAAGTAGTCCCAATACCTAATTATTTTTTTGTAGCTATGCACATGCGACCATATCACAATAATATGGCCTTGACCCTAAGATCATATCAAGGGAGACAACCTTGCATCCCATGAGGGAAAAGTACACTATTGGTGAGGAAAGGTACTAAAATAGCCTTGAGACTGCCCTAGGTGGGTTAGAAGATTATAAGGAGGTCCTTTGGAGATTATTCTTGTGATTACACATTTTAGATGTCTATATATTGCTCCTTTGAGGGAGTGGTGTAGATATAACATTTAACATTGAAGAACACAAGCTTATACTGAGAGGGGGGGTGAACAGTATAAGACCGCTTTTTACTTTTTCCTTCAAATCAACTTTCAATTCAATATTATGCAGTGTATAGAAAGCAGTATTAATAGCAGTAATCAAAGCAATGCACAAAACACCATCCACAATAGAGACACAACAATTTACGTGGTTCACCCAAAGCGGGCTACTCCACGGATAAAATCTTTCACTAAATTTTATCAATCAAAATCTAGGAATACCTTTCCCGATTACAATGTTTATGGGCACCAACCCAAAGGAGACACCAATCCCCTAGCTCTGTTCTAGCTGGTGATCCTCTAGAAGACCTCTGCCTCCTCTGCCCTTAGCAAATGGAACTCTATCCACAGAAGACACCTGTCTTCCCTGCTCTGGTTGGAGACCTCTGTCCTCAACTCTATCACCTCCAAAGCTGGTCCTCAAAATTGCACTAAACACAGTCCTTCGGTCTAGCACAAATGTCCTCGATCTCTTTCTCTGATCTGCACCAAACATAGTCCTTCGGTCTGGCACAAATGTCTTTGTCCTCTTTTTTTGGTCTGCACAAAAACACAGTCCTTCGCTCTTTTTGCGCAATCACAGCTGCACTTGATCAAACTTCGACCTTTGCACCTCTGCGCAATTATAGCCGCATAGTCTTCGCGCACTCTGCTCCCTTGCGATCTCTCTCACTTGGAAGATTCGACAGAATGCACTCTGCTCTCGACGATCGAACTTCTTCTCTTCGCATAGTCTATGAACGTCGCTCTTCGAACGCACACTTCGATCGATATCTTTTCTCTCCAAGCAGCCCTACTTTTATACTAATACTTTCAAGATCAAAACCTTGATCTTAGTCGACTGCTACCCTTAACTTCATTGGCTGCAAAACCCTAAACTGCGTCGGCTCAAATTTAACTCTGTCGGCTTCAACCGCCTCTGTGGTTCTATAGCTTTTCTCGTGAAACTACAACATGTCGCGATATCGTGACACCTTTGCAACCGAACACTATCTTATGGCTTTTGTCACGATATCGTGACACTTTCTGCTTTTGCTGACGTCATCTTCTCTTCTGTCGTGAAATCGTGACCCTTCTGTCTTCATGGCCTTCTTCTCTGCTTTTGTCACGAAATCGTGACACTTTTGCCTCTGCTGACGTCATCTTCAATTCTATCATGAAATCGTGACCCTTCTGTCTTCATGGCCTTCCTCTCTGCTTTTGTCATGAAATCGTGACACTTTCGCTGCCTTGAGCTTCTTTCTGCCTTACACCCATGAAACTGGAACATGTCACAAAATCGTGACGCTTTTGTCTTCATAGCCTTCCTCTCTGCTTTTGTCGTGAAATCGTGACACTTCACCTATGGAAGACATGCTTTCAATTTTTATCATGAAATCGTGACACTTCTACTGTCGTCTGCTATCTTTTCTCCCTGTCATGAAATCGTGACACTTTCTGCATCCGTACGCTATCTTTTTTGCCTATCGTGAAATCATGACACTTTCTGCATCCGTACGCTTTTCTTTCATCCTGTCATGAAATCGCGATGCTTTCAGCTTCCGAAAGCTTTCTTTGCAACCTATCATGAAATCGTGACGCTTCTCATTTCAAACTCTTCCCTTTGTTGCATGTCATGAAATCGTGACAGTTCTCACTTTGAGCTTTTTAGCATGTCGCGAAATCGTGACAGTCCTCACTTCGTCTTTTGCAGCATGTCGCGAAATCATGACTGTTCTCACTTCGAACTCTGCAGCATGTCGTGAAATCGTGACACTTTTTGAGATACTTTATCTCTCTTCGAACTTGTCACGAAATCATGACAGTTCACACTGCGGACTCTCCCTTCTGCATCATGTCATGAAATCGTGACACTTTTTCATCCATACAACCTTCCTTGCATTATGTCACGAAATCGTGACACTTTCCCTTCTTTGCCTTCCTGCACTTTTCGAGTCGCGAAAATGCGACATGTCGCGAAATCGTGACACTTTCCTCCTTGCTTTCTTTCTCTGCCAACATGTCACGAAATCGTGACAGTTTTGCCTGCTTCTTCTCTCTCTTCCAACATGTCGCGAAATCATGACAGTTTTTCTAGCACTTTCTCTCTCCTCTAAAATGTCACGAAATCGCGACAGTTTTTCCAACCTGCTGCATACTTTTTCTAACTTGTCTTTTTTCTTTGATCTTTTGCAAATGGGCTACTATGATCTTCTTGGAAACCCACTGTCCATGCTCTGAATAATCCGACATTAAATCAAATTCCTTCAAGAGCTTCTTGACATCAATGACAACTTCTACACTTGAGCAAAGGCAATGTACCCAAGGTACCCAAAATTGCCAACAATCTCCCCCTTTGTCATTGATGGCAAACCTTTACTGAAAACACATCTCAATAGCCAAAACTGAAACCAGTTGTGCTAACAACTGAGAATCTGCCTTTGAAGTTTTGCTCCCCCTGACTTGAAGCTCTTCTCTTCACTTGATGCTCTCCCCCTTACTCATATCTCTCCCCCTTTGTCATCAATGGCAAAGGGTCACCTTTGGGGCTCGGGACTAAGAATGAGCCTCTTAGCTTAGTCCCTCCCCCACCTCCTGATGAGGTGATTAAAATAGGGGTGGGAGTAAAACTCCCATTAGGCACTGATCATCATCATCGTCTACAATTTCCTTGTCGGGCCTTCTCTTGAATTCTTTGTCAATATTTCTGTTCTTGTCACTGTTTTTGTTTTTGTTCTCATCCCTGTTCTTGTCCACGCCTTGATCCTTGGACCTGTTTATACCACTGTTCCTATTCCTGTACCTTGGAAGTTCAGCTCTACACTGTCTAGCTGTGTGACCTGCATTGTTGCACTTATAGCAAGTAACAATATTATTTCTTTTAGGCATACCTGTTCTTTGAATCCGCTTGTTCTGACTAATGGTGTACCTGTTATTTACCTTGCAAAAAATTGCCTTATGCCCAAACTGATTACAAGAGTAGCAATACCCATTAAAGAAATTACCACTTCTGAAACTGTCATTTACCTTCCTTACTTGAGTCATGCAATGCGAAGCCATGTGACCAAACCTGTGACACGCAAAACATCTGCCGTGAAATTTTCTTTTATTTGACCTCTTGGGTCCCGAAAACTTCTTCTTCGCATTCAGAATTCTATTTTCTGTTTCTGCGCATCTATCACTCATGGACTCATGATCTGAAGTACTTTCTTCATCAGAACTCTCTTCCTTTTGAAATCTCTTGCTAGATTCCCCAACCTGTTCCTTGTGCGGCTTAACAAAACCGAGACCTATTTTATCTGTTGGTTTTCTTTGACCTTTGATGAGAGACTTAACCCTTTTGGAGCTATCTTGAAACCTGTACAGCTTATCCTTGTACTCTTTAGTTTCCACTTCCAAAGAAGCCATTTTCTGTTCCAACTCATTATACTGAAGAATCTTAGACTCTAACTCGTCCTTGAGTTCTTGTGTCTTAGCCATAGAGAAGTCAAGACTTTCTGTAAGATCATCTCTCTCCATACAACATTCATCTAACTTATCCTTGAGTCCGGTATTCTTCTTTATTTCCTTTTTCAAAGCACTAAGAGCATTAGTAAGTTCACTTTCAAGATCCTTTATTTGTTTGCTTTCCGAATCATCGAGTCTTTTACAGATTTCTTATCACTAGAGGTGCTACCCTTTTCAAAAACCATACATGCATCTTCCTTATAGTTTTCTGAAGCATCCTCATACATACTAGTAACCAATTCATTATTTGTGCAATCATCCTCAAGGTGACCAAAATTTCCACATCTAAAACATTTCATGATAATGAATCTATGTTTCGGTTCTTCCTCTTTTTCTGATATGAACAATATCTCATTTTCACTATCACTTGAAGAACTTTCACTATCACTACTCGAACACTTACTTGTTTTGTCTAGGTAGAAACTCTTCTTGTGCTTGTGAGAATACCTCTTTCCTTGATTGCTGTGCTCATATTTGTTCTTTCTGTGATGTTTGTGCTTTTTAGAATCCTTGCTCTTAGAATCCTGTTTCTCTTCATCACTTTCATTCTTGGAAATAGTATAGTCAGTAGCATAATGACCAAACTTTCCACAATTGAAACATCTTATATTTTTCATGCTTTTGTGCTTTCTAGAGAACTTGCCTTTCTTGCTGTAATATGCCTCTTCATCACTAGAAGACTCATCACTCTCTTGAAGTTGTTTACCCTTGGATTTCTTGGTAGCTTTGAAAGCTGCTTCTTTCTTGACGTCAACCTTTACCTGAGTTCTCAACTCAAATGTTGCAAGAATGCTATGAAGCTCATCCTTTTTTAGTTTATCCAAATCTTTAGCTTCCTCAATAGCAGAAATATTTTCACTAAATCTATTAGGAAGAGATCTTAAAATCTTATCACAAACATCATTTTCAGCAAGCTCAAGTCCTAAGTCTTTCATGGAGTTAACAACCTCATCCATACGAAGCATGTAGTCACTAATATTTTCATCATCATTCATCTTGAGTTGTTCAAACATACCTTTGAAATGTCTCAACTTGGCCTTTCCGACATTTGCATCACCAGTATGAACCACCTGCAACTGTTTCCACATTTCACTAGTTGTCTTGCAGTGAATTACTTTGGTGAGATCTGCTTTCTGTAAACCTTTCAGGATTGCATTCATTGCTTTTGAATTGTTGTGATGTAGGAGCCTATCTTCTTTAGTATATGGACCATTTACAGGAATAGTGTACCCATCTTCAATCACTTCCCAAACCTCATTCCCAAGTGCCATTAGATGAACCTTCATCCTTGCACTCCAGAGACCAAAATCTGATCCATCAAGAATAGGTGCTGCATTGCCACTTGAATAATCCATTGTGTTCTTTGCTAGCTTTTCCTTCAAGCTGTTAAACTTTTCGAAGGCACCCGCTCTGATACCAATTGAAGAACACAAGCTTATACTGAGAGGGGGGGTGAACAGTATAAGACCACTTTTTACTTTTTCCTTCAAATCAACTTTCAATTCAATATTATGTAGTGTATAGAAAGCAGTATTAATAGCAGTAATCAAAGCAATGCACAAAACACCATCCACAATAGAGACACAACAATTTACGTGGTTCACCCAAAGTGGGCTACTCCACGGATAAAATCTTTCACTAAATTTTATCAACTCAAAATCTGGGAATACCTTTCCCGATTACAATGTTTATGGGCACCAACCCAAAGGAGACACCAATCCCCTAGCTCTGTTCTGGCTGGTGATCCTCTAGAAGACCTCTGCCTCCTCTGCCCTTAGCAAATGGAACTCTATCCATAGAAGACACCTGTCTTCCCTGCTCTGGCTGGAGACCTCTGTCCTCAACTCTATCACCTCCAAAGCTGGTCCTCAAAATTGCACTAAACACAGTCCTTCGGTCTAGCACAAATGTCCTCGATTTCTTTCTCTGATCTACACCAAACATAGTCCTTCGATCTAGCACAAATGTCTTTGTCCTCTTTTTCTGGTCTGCACAAAAACATAGTCCTTCGCTCTTTTTGCGCAATCACAGCTGCACTTGATCAAACTTCGACCTTTGCACCTCTGCGCAATTATAGCCGCATAGTCTTCGCGCACTCTGCTCCCTTGCGATCTCTCTCACTTGGAAGATTCGACAGAATGCACTCTGCTCTCGACGATCGAACTTCTTCTCTTCGCATAGTCTACGAACGCCGCTCTTCGAACGCACACTTCGATCGATATCTTTTCTCTCCAAGCAGCCCTACTTTTATACTAATACTTTCAAGATCAAAACCTTGATCTTAGTCGACTGCTACCCTTAACTTCATCGGTTGCAAAACCCTAAACTGCGTCGGCTCAAATTTAACTCTGTCGGCTTCAATCGCCTCTGTGGTTCTGTAGCTTTTCTCGTGAAACTACAACATGTCGCGATATCGCGACACCTTTGCAACCGAACACTATCTTATGGCTTTTGTCGTGATATCGCGACACTTTCTGCTTCTGCTGACGTCATCTTCTCTTCTGTCATGAAATCGTGACCCTTCTGTCTTCATGGCCTTCTTCTCTACTTTTGTCATGAAATCGTGACACTTTTGCCTCTACTGACGTCATCTTCAATTCTGTCATGAAATCGTGACCCTTCTGTCTTCATGGCCTTCCTCTCTACTTTTGTCATGAAATCGTGACACTTTCGTTGCCTTGAGCTTCTTTCTACCTTACACCCGTGAAACTGGAACATGTCACGAAATCCGACGCTTTTGTCTTCATAGCCTTCCTCTCTGCTTTTGTCGAGAAATCATGACACTTCACCTATTGAAGACATGCTTTCAGTTTCTATCATGAAATCATGACACTTTTACTGCCGTCTGCTATCTTTTCTCCCTATCACGAAATCGTGACACTTTCTGCATCCATACGCTATCTTTTTCCTGTCAAGAAATCATGACACTTTCTGCATCCGTACGCTTTTCTTTCATCCTGTCGCGAAATCGCGACGCTTTCAACTTTCGAAAGCTTTCTTTGCAACCTATCGCGAAATCGTGACGCTTCTCATTTCAGACTCTTCCCTTTGCTGCATGTCGCGAAATCGTGATAGTTCTCACTTCGAGCTTTTCAGCATGTCACGAAATCGTGACAGTCCTCACTTCATCTTTTGTAGCATGTCATGAAATCGTGACTATTCTCACTTTGAACTCTGCAGCATGTCGCAAAATCGTGACACTTTTCGAGATACTTTATCTCTCTTCGAACTTGTCGTGAAATCATGACAGTTCACACTACGGACTCTCCCTTCTGCATCATGTCACGAAATCGTGACACTTTTTCGTTCGTACAACCTTCCTTGCATTATGTCGCAAAATCGTGACACTTTCCCTTCTTTGCCTTCCTGCACTTTTCGAGTCGCGAAAATGCGACATGTCACGAAATCGTGACACTTTCCTCCTTGCTTTCTTTCTCTGCCAACATGTCACGAAATCACGATAGTTTTGCCTGCTTCTTCTCTCTCTTCCAACATGTCGCGAAATCGTGACAGTTTTTCCAGCACTTTCTCTCTCCTCTAAAATGTCGCGAAATCGCGACAGTTTTTCCAGCCTGCTGCATACTTTTTCTAACTTGTCTTTTTTTCTTTGATCTTTTGCAAATGGGCTACTATGATCTTCTTGGAAACCCATTGTCCATGCTCTGAATAATCTGACATTAAATCAAATTCCTTCAAGAGCTTCTTGACATCAATGACAACTTCTACACTTGAGCAAAGGCAATGTACCCAAGGTACCCAAAATTGCCAACAAACATTCCCTGATCTTCATATTGTCAAAATAGTGCATTAATGACTACATTCTCTTTTTATTTTTTATATATGATTTCATAATCATAGCCCAATAATTAGATACTCATATTTGTTATTTAGGTGTGGCTACCCTTTGTTCTAAAAAGTACTTAAGACTTTGATGGTCAATTTTTACTGAAAAGGGATGCCCAATGAGATATGGCCTCCAATGATTAACAACATATAAAATGGATAGCATACAATTTTTATAAGTAGATTTATCCAAATTTTGGCCTAAAAGTGATCTGCTACTGAAGCTGATGGTCTTCCTTCTTGCATCAAAATTGCTCCAATTCCATTGCTAGAAGTATCACTTGCAATTATAAAAGGTTTTTAAAATTTAGGCATTTCTAACACCAAGATGGTTGTCATAGCTTACTTTAAGTCCTCGAAATATTTCTTCACTAGTTATAATCAAATAAAGGAATTTTTTGTTGGATGTATTACATTATTTGACCCTCTTGTAATATTATTTTGATAGTTGATTTATATTTTATATAATGTATGTGTCAATATGAGATAAAGTGTAAGGTGTCAAGAGAGAATGAATAGTTATATTAATATGTGGTAAGATGAGAGTTTTGTCTCAATATGAGGTATATGAAAGGATGAATCTCCCAACTGTTAGAGGAGAGAAATGGTTAGAGTACTAAAAAGTCATGTAAAATTATATATTGGAGACATCTCTTCATGTAAAATGATCAATTTGAATCATTCTTGTAATCTTTTGAAATTGTGTATATATGAGTTATATTTGTGATATATTGTTGTTATTCCAATACTGAGATTCATTGTTAGTTTGACTAATGGTATACATTTGAAATATTATTGATGCTAGATAAATATTTGTATAATTTAATTTAGTAAGAAATCTAACAGTGGTATCAAAGTCATCCCACTCTATCCATATTTATGGAGGAGTCATGTTTGTAGGCTAACATTGGAGAAGGATTCCAATGTTATTTTTTTTTTGGTAAGTTAATTTTATTCAAAACAGGGCATTTGAAATGCGCCCTAATGCCTTGTACAACATTGAAACAAGAAGAAACAAAAGGAATCAAGATAACAACTAACAAAACAACACTGAGAAACAGAGGCAAGCACAACCCAGAAAGAGCCTTCCTCAAGGATAGAGGACCGTAAAGGAGAAAAATAGGAACTAGTCAACCAAAAACCCATAGTCCTTCAGATCAAAGGAAAAGACCCAGAGAAAGGACACTCTCAGCTATAGAAGACAACAAACAAGCTCATATAGGAATGTCAATTTGCAAAGGATAATTGACACATTTCTCCACGATGGTGTCCTTGAAATCATCCTTTGAAATATCTTTTGGAATGTCCTTCAAGGATTTGAAGCTAGCATTCTTGGTGATTTCAACCACATCATCATCCTTGGCCCCTCATTTTACTTCAGATGGAACTTCAGAAGTATAAATCATTGACGTATCATTAAAATTGTCATAGAAAAATAATAGGCTTAGAGAATACCTCTATTCTTTGAGACATAGAATTGCTTTGTCGATAGTTGCATGGGCTATTTCCAGGTGATCAATGGTTGTGGAAGTAGTGTGGACAGCCAACTTGTGAAGGTACTTTTTGACAAGGTTAGGTGAGATGGAATGAGGCTTTGAGGGTTTTAACAAATAGGAAGGAGGGGTTTCAAACAACTCTTTATATTTAAGCCTTTGGGAACTTCTGACAGGAGTGGTATGAACTTTGACCTTCTTCCTAAGATGGGACGCAGATGCAGAATGGGGTTTATCATTTTTAGCCTTCCTTTTGGATTTTGAAACTTTGGGGCTGGGCGAAGAGGAGGAATCCTCTTCCTTAGGGTCAAAGGCTGGAGTATTGCCTACAGGGAACTTAAGGAGGAGATACCTATAAATGACATTGAAAATCCCTTGGTGGCAAGGTAACCCATTTTATTTATTAGACCGAGTAAGGATATTATAGTCAATGGACCAGAAAATGGCATTAGGGATATTCATTGTCTTAGCATCACGGAAATGATTTACGAATGCTAAGTGGAAACAACATAGTTGGGACTCAGGGTTGTCACATGTTAGATACTGCATGATGGGAACTAAAATTTCTTACCAGGGAGATGAAAGGTGGCTACGATACAAACCTTTTTTGTGGTTTTTGTAAACCTCTAAATTATTCTAAAAAAATACCAGTTCAGCATCCCAGTTGTGCTTGTTATGCCTTATGACCTTACCTTTCGAAGGTTACCGAGTTAGTTCTGTTAGCAGCTCAAAGGTGATGTGGAACTCCACACCATGGACTGTAACAAAACCATTATTCCAGGTCTCGATAAAGGCCTTCGTCACACCTTCATCGACGCCAGTAAAAAGCTTGAAGAACTCGATCAAATCACTTTTGGTTTTGTCCTTCCACACCTCTCTGACCAAAGGGTTAAGTTCAAACACATCAGGTTCGATGAAAACTGGTTTTCTTTCCTTCATGATGGCAAAAAAAGAATGGAACAGGGTAAATCTTGGCAAAGGGAATAATAGGACATGCAAAGACGTAGAAGGTTGGTGAATGATCAGAGCATGCAATGAAATGGTTAAAAGGAGAAGTCAATCACCACTGGGATGTCCGTTTGAAGACCAAGAAGGCCACATCAAAAAAGGAAAAGGCCCCATAATAGGTGAGGATTGGCTAGGGAAAATGTCATAGCATATTTTAAGATATTTGACACAGCACCAGAAAAAATCTAGCATAGGGTAAAATCTAGCATTCTAATTTGAGCTGGATAGGGTTAAAATCTAGCATTGATAAGCTGAATATTAGTAGCTTGATAAAGAGGTATGAATTGTAGTAAATAATTGAAGATCTAAGAGAAGAGGAGTAAAAGTGTAGTATAATCTAGTTGTAGCATAGGATGATAAAGTGAATTAATATGGGATGAAATTATACCCAAATTCTAGTCAATCATCGATGGACATGCAAGTGTTCTTATCCAAATTTTGGTAGGCATGTGAGTAATAATTCATAGTGGAATATATGAAACACCATAAAAACTTATGCTTTCTCATTTTTTGGCAAGTTGTAGCCATTGTGCAAACAAAGCTAAAAGTCCTATCTAGGTTGGTGGAGGCTAAACTAATCCACCAATAATTTAACCATAGGATATGACTTCGATGGAGGAACATTGCATAAAAAATAATATAAACATTTGAGAAACCCTAGTTTCAAGAGATTGTGGGATTATAAGTTTGGAGGAGGATAAATATACATGCAATAGGTGGTAAGTATTGAAAATATGCTAAGGATGTTTGAGAAGCTTAGCAAGATTGAAGTACAAATGTTTGAAATCTTGAGAAGGTTCCAAGAAAAGTGCTTCTATCTTATTTATTGAATCTCAAGTTGTTCTATGATCAAACTATACTTCAAGTGAGTGATGAGCACCAGAAATGCTCATTTTTACATATACTTTTAAGGGCATCATTATTGGTTTAATTAGCATTTGAAATGTATTTTTATATAGCTTTTGCATATAATTGATAAAAAATAAAGTATTATGCTTGACTAGTGTTTTTAGTGGAAAGTGTGTGTAAATGCAGGTTTTTGCTACTAATATGGTGTTTTGATTCTACATCCCATTTGGGCTTGAAAATGCATGAAGACATCTTGAAAAGAACAACAATAAATGGTGAAGGTATGTGTGTGATTCACGACTGTTGCCAGTATTTGATTCCTTGTTGTTGGTGGTGCTTGCTTCCCGACTATTGGTGGTGCCTGCTTCCCAACTATTGGTGGCACCTACTTCCCAACTATTTTTGGTGCTTGCTTCCTGACTATTTATGGTGTTTGCTTCCCGATTATTGGTGGCATTTGCTTCCTGACTATTTTTGGTACCTACTTCCCAATTGTTTTTGGTGTGTGCTTCTTGACATGTTTCCTGGTGCCTACTTCTCGACCTATTTTTTTGGTTTTTGACTCCCATTGATGAGTTGATCGGTTGACCAAGTCAATGTTGATTGGTTGACCAATTCAATATTGATCGGTTGACCAATTCAATGTTGACCGGTTGACCAATTGACCATGCACTTTTGAAGGAGGTTGTTGCACAAAAGATAAAGGAGAAATATTCATATTCTTATGCATATTAGATTTTTATGATTAAAATAGAATAAAACACTTTTATTCTAAGTTGACCATGTAAGATTTTAAAAAGTATTATTTTAGGATGCATTATTCTAGGATTAGTTTTTTACGTACACCTAAGGATTATTATATTTATTCCTTTGGTGAACGAACATGCTTGTAAATAGGAAAATAATATCTATTATTCTAGGATTAGTTTGTTACGTACACCTAAGGATTATTATATTTATTCCTTTGGTGAACGAACATGCTTGTAAATAGGAGAATAATATTTGTGTGTAACTGATTATAGAAAATCATGTTACGTGATCAAAAGAGACCAATTTATTATTGTAACAAGATCTTGTTGTGGTCTATATAAGAACGCAAACCAAATGAATACAAATATCAACCAAATATACATAGAATTTCAAATACTCTTATTTTCTTGGAGAAATATTTACGTAATTAGCTAGGTGGACTATCTACGAGAGCCTAGGCACCCACTCCCTGTAGTAGTCCTCCCCTTTTTATTTTTTGTTATTTATTTTCAATAGATTAGTTTTTTGTTTTATTTTAATTTACTTATGTGTTTATTTTCTGTACTTTTATTTTAGTATTTTAATTTTAGTTTTAGTTTTAGTTTTAGTTTATTTATTTATTTTTTTGCACTTTATTTTATTTAGTTTGGCTGAAATCAAAATGCACAAACACCCCCCACCAAACTAAATAGGTATAGAGGAATGCATTCCCCACACTACATGCATATACTATGCATGAAACTCACAAGTTTACGAGTTGTCTTGGGTTGACAAATTAAATGGAGACAAGAAATTAAACTATAGATTAACCAATTTTTTGCCCAACATTTTGGCATCATTGTTGGGGAGTTTCTAAACTACAGTTTTCGGATCCATAGGTTAGTTTGAAAAGCACATTCATATTACCTTACCCATAGATCCTTTACTTGAAAAGCATGAGTCCACCAAGGGCCTTTTTACAAGGCCAAAACAGTTGTCAGCACAACCTGAGCTGAATCTCAAAGGCAATAGTTTAAATTTATCAGCTTATCAAGTAAATATGGGTATGAACCCAATGTACCATATTAAGTGTAGAAGTAGGAATAAATTGTGTTGTTGAAAAATGAGGAAATTAAGCAATGAAGTATTTTCACTGTATTATCAATGGTTTCATAAAATTAAAGAGAAATGACACAACCTGCATTTGATATTATAAAACAATTGAAATTTTTTACTATCAAACTATTAGGGAGTGTTTATTTACATAGAACCATTAAGGAATTATGACTCAAGAAGCATGGTTTTAACGATGAAAAAAATTGCAGGCTTAAAAATTCTGAACATATTGTCAGATTTTAACGATGACATTAGTAGCAGGAAAATGACATTAAAAAATAAAAGAAGCATAATTTAAAAATAACATCTTTCTAGGAGTATGCTCTTCACTTGCACTTAAGGTGACCTGGTGAATCAGAAACTAGCACGTATTTTTTTAAATACTGCTACACATTTAAAAAAAAATGTAGTCATGTATCTTCCTACATAATTTACCAATAAATTGGAAGAAATTAGTTTTGAGGCCATAAAAGAAAAATGTTTTTCTCATGCTGTAATATATCATACTAGTTGATGAAGTAGAGGATAAAACAAATGAAAATTTAGTCGTATCAAATTTTTGACACAGACTAAAGAAACTTATCATAGTCCTCAATTTTTAGAGACTAGTTCAATTGTAGGCATGGGGGAGACCCCACCTTCATTATTGCCATCAACAACACAATGTAAAAAAAATAAATAAAATAAAATAATAATAATAATACAATTAGTTTAAAATTTTATTTAATGTTATTAGTTTCGAATTTTACTTTGATTTAGTTTTTTGATGTTTTGCAGGACAACATGAAGTGGGGTGCAGATGAATAAGGATATGTCTATGAAGATTTCATAAAGTGAGATTCATACGTGGATTTTGTAATAGCACTATACGAACCATTTTGTGTACCTTGATCATGCAGCATCTAGTCCAAATAGATGAATCGAACAAAGTTTATCTTAGCAACACAGACACCCGAAGGTAGGCTAAGTAACCCTAATCAAGTGAAAGGCTTCCATTCCAAGGTGTTTGTGAAACTTGGGAAATTTTTTACTGCAAAGTGCATGACTATTATAGCTTGAGAAGATGGTGGAAAAAAAGTTAGAGATGCTACACCAAGAGCGGAGTAGAGTGTCAATATGATATTCAAGTAACATTCAATGGGCTCCATTTACAACCATCTCACATTTACGATATGGGATTAGACATTGGCATGGGAGAGACCCTATATCATACCAATAGTTTTGACAAATGTTCATACATTCGTAAAAAAAAAAAAAATCAAAATCTGAAAAATTCTAGAAAATTCCAGAATTTGAAAAATTCTAGGAAAATTCTAGAATTTGAAAAAAAAATATAGAAAATTCTAGAATCTAAAAAATTCCAGAGTCTGAAATTTTTTGGAAACTAATTTTTTTTGGAAAATTCCAAAATCTAGAAAATTATGAAGAAAAATCCTGGAAAAAATCTAGAATCTAGAAAATTTTGGAAAAATTCCAAAATCTGAAAATTTTGGAAAAATTCCAAAATCTGAAAATTTCTGAAAAGATTTTAGAATATGGCAAAAAAAAAAATCTAGAATCTGAAAATTTCCAAAAACTAAAAAATTTTGGAAAATTCTAGAATTTGGAAAATTATGAAAAAATTTCTGGAAAAATTCCAAAACCTGAAAAATTCTGAGAAATTTCATAATCTGGAAAAAAAAATAGCATGAAAATTATTCTGCTTAACATAGTTTTTATTTTTTCTTTGTAGGAAATCATGCCTTGAATTCAATCTGTAGGCAGCTTGGGAAACCTTGGCCTATCAGGCACAGGTTCCATAATTCATGTTTTTTTTACTTTTGTGTGGTTAGTTTTGCAAGACACGACCTTGAATACAATTTGTAGGTAGTCGATCGGCTTAAACTAGGCCTAATAGATACAAGCATCTCGTGCCCTACTAGGAGTGTAGTAATGCAAAAAAAGGTACTTATTTTCCACTAGGGAGATAGTGCCTACAATCAGACCAATAGAAGTGCCTTCTTCCCACCAAGAGGAAGGCACCAATAAATAGTTTTAATCTTCCACCAGGAAGAAGAGATGCTGAAAAATAAAAAATAAAATAAAATAAAATTATATATATATATATATATATATATATATATATATATATATATATATATATATTATCTCCAAGATACATCAATATCACAACAACTTCATTTTTTAGGACATCATAATTTCAAGCCGCATGTAGATGTTTCACACCATCCAGTATTGTACATATCATGATCTATAAAATTCACCCAGGTATGTACTAATTTTTTTATTAATTACATAGTTATTTTAAAATTTATTTCTATGTTAATACCAGTATATGTCCCCATATTTCCCTTTATTAATTATTCCATTAGAATTCAGCCACATGGCATGCCTCAGAGAGGAGAAGAATTTCATTACCCTAGGAATTGAAAAAAAAACTGTATCGGAGGAATGTGACATAGGAGTATGTCAAATCTTCAGCATGGGAGAAAGGGACGCCTGACTCCCATAATTTCATAGCAAAAGGTTGTGACATGAGGGTATGTCAACTCTTCAACATGGGGGAATAAAAGAGGTGCCTAACTCTCAAGAGGCGCTTGACTCCTAAAAAAATATATATCTATATCGGGGGTTGTGACATGAGGACATGTCAAATATTTCGGTATGGGGAATGATGAGCACCAAAAAAGCTCATTTTTACATATACTTTTAAGGGCATCATTATTGGTTTAATTAGAATTTGAAATGTATTTTTATATAGCTTTTGCATATAATTGATAGAAAATGAAGTATTATGCTTGATTAGTGTTTTTAGTGGAAAGTGTGTGTAAATGTAGGTTTTTGCTACAAATATGGTGTTTTGAGTCTATATCCCTTTTGAGCTTGGCAATGCACGAAGACATATTGAAAAGAACAACGATAAATGGTGAAGGAAAGTTCCTGATCCTTGACTATTGATAGCACCTAATTCCTAACTGTTAACGATGCCTAATTCTTAAATGTTGGTGACACCTACTTCTTGACTATTGGCAGTGCCTACTTCTTGACTATTAGTGGCACTTGCTTCTTGACTATTTTTGGTGCCTACTTCCCAACTATGCTTAGTGCCTACTTCCTGACTATTGGTGGCACCTGATTCCCAACTATTTTTAGTGCCTACTTCTCAATTATTTCTAGCACCTACTTTCTAACTATTTCTGGAACCTTCTTCCCGACCTATTTCCTAGCGCCTACTTCCTAACCTATTTTTCTGGTGTTCGATTCCCATTGATGAGTTTATCGGTTGACCAAGTCAATGTTGACCGGTTGACCAATTGACCATGCACTTTTGAAGGAGGTTGTTGCACAAAATATAAAGAAGAAATATTTGTATTCTTATGCATATTAGATTTTTATGATTAAAATAGAATAAAGCACTTTTATTCTAAGTTGACCATGTAAGCTTTTAAAAAGCATTATTTTTAGGATGCATTATTCTAGGATTAGTTTGTTACGTACACCTAAGGATTATTATATTTATTCCTTTGGTGAACAAACATGCTTGTAAATAGGAAAATAATATCTATTATTCTAGGATTAGTTTGTTACGTACACCTAAGGATTATTATATTTATTCCTTTGGTGAACAAACATGCTTGTAAATAGGAGAATAATATTTGTGTGTAACTGATTATAGAAAATCATGTTACATGATCAAAAGAGACCAATTTATTATTGTAACAAGATCTGGTTGCGGTCTATATAAGAACGTAGGCTAGACAAATACAGAGATCAATCAAATACACAAAGAATTACTTTATTTATTTTTTTGTATAATTTATTAAGAGTTGCAAATACTCTTATTTTCTTGGAGAAATATTTATGTAATTAGTTGGGTGAACTATCTGCGGGAGCCTAGGTGCCCACTCCCTACAGTAGTCCTCCCCTTTTTTATTTTTTGTTATTTATTTTCATTAGATTAGTTTTCTATTTTATTTTCCTAATTTATTTTAATATACTTGTGTGTTTATTTTCCTGTACTTTTATTTCAGTATTTTAATTTTAGTTTTAGTTTTGGTTTATTTAATTATTTCTCTGCACTTTATTTTATTTAGTTTGGCTGAAATAAAAATGCACAAACACCCCCCACCAAACTAAATAGGTACAGAGGAACTCATTCTCCATAGTTGTGGCATATACTATGCATGACACTCACAAGTTTACGAGTTGTTCTGGTTGACAAATTAAATGGAGGTAAGAAATTAAACCATAAATTAACCAATGTTTTGCCCAACAGTGAGCAAGGGGTAATCATAGACAAATCTTAGGAGTAGTAGGATATTCTTATAGAACCAATGAGGCAAGAAGTTCTTTAGTTAGAAAATTATATTATGTTTAATGAGGCCATTATTGAAGAATGAGAGCAAGGAATAAAGTAGATTCAACAACAAATTGAAAAAGATCAATGAAATTTTAAAAATCTTGTAGTTATATTTCATGAAGTGTGGGAGGTATTCATATCGAATCTTATAAATTCCTTAAATACTTTGACCTAGATAATATGGTTGTTTGGGTCCTAAAGGAGAATTTAATTTTGGAATTCGTTATATTTTGGGTAAATTTATCATTGCGTGAGAGTTTGATTTGATTACATATAAATTTGAAGCATCTACATGAGCATGATCCTCCATTAATCAGTTCTCCCATGGTTTTACCAATGCTCCAACCAACTTCAACTCTAGCCATTACTTGACAAGGCTAATATAGAGTCATAAAATTCTATCCTTTATTCAAAAATAGGGAATAATTTGCAATAGGAAGAGTGCATCCATCCTATGTTTTGGTTGACCTCAAAGTATAGTAAAAAATTAGCTTGAGTATGTAAGGATGTAAACAATAATAAATGTAAGGAAAACTTATCTAAGACATGCCATTGATAGAAGCCATTGTTGTAGAAGGTAAAACATCATTGTTATAATATGAGAAGCATAGTTCCAAGCTCACACACCAAGGAGGAGAGTTGCAATCATGGTAAAATCAAAGAGACACAACCAAGGAAAGAGGAATCACTATTGCATAGGAAAATAGTGCTAAAATTCTTTTAGAAATTATTCAAACATCTTTCATAATGCCAAGGAAATGAGTTAATAGTCATAGGGAGGAAAAAAAAAATTGGTTAACCACTTGGTAAGGAAATATCAACAAACATTGAGATACTTGACCTGGATGGTACTGGAATATTTTAGACTACTATAGACACTTGTAAAATCTATCCTAACTATTGGTGCATGCAAAGTGTGTTCTATTGTGATATGGAAGTCCTTATCCATATGCTCACTTTTTGGGATTGTGAATGTAGGTTCAGTATAATAAGGAGATGTTTTTGCAGGTTCAAGATTTTAACA
Organism: Wollemia nobilis; assembly: GCA_028583015.1. Taxonomy (NCBI): domain Eukaryota; kingdom Viridiplantae; phylum Streptophyta; class Pinopsida; order Araucariales; family Araucariaceae; genus Wollemia; species Wollemia nobilis. Next base: position 4,361,075 of record JAQPPZ010017060.1, read on the forward strand.
GAACTAGGGTATGCTAGGGAGAGGAGAATGTAACATCCATAGGCTCTCTATTATATCACATCGATGAACAATAGTGCTCGGATTTATATTTCAGGCCACTACCCAAGGAGGATTTCACACATACCCTTGAGCACACTATCTACCTTTTTGATAGTACATGAGGGTAATCATCAAGGATGTTATATCCCATGGACTATGGATGATACAAGGCCAAAAATCTTCCTCCTGGATAAAATTTTGTTTAACCTAGAGTGGTCTTTCGATACACCTAAAGATGCATGGGAGCTCAATTTTGTGCGTGAGTGTTGTTTGAGGCCTAAGTATTAGATCCTGATCACTTCTCACTTCACTAAATGCTTTATGGGCTATCTATCCTATCCAATGATGATAGATCCTTCATAATATTTTAAAATCCCTGGTATAGGGTTTCTAGCCTACTCAACTATTGAAAAAATATTGTATTTATTTTTGTTGTTCTGGTTTTGCAATTTTTTTTGGATTTTTGAATAAAGAAAAATAGAATGAAAAATATACAAGAAAATTATACCTAACAAGAATAAATAGCTGAGCAAGAATTATCACAATCATAGCAGAAATCAGACCTAGAAAGTGCTCTGATACCACTTGTAAATAACCTACTATTAAAATAAAGTTCACACATACAAAACACTGAAAGATAACTGAAATACAAGCAATAACAGAATAACACTATGCAGAAAGTAATTGTAGAATTGAAAAATATCACAAATAACTCAAAATCGTAGGGCTCTTAAATGGGGCGACCTCCTTAAATATTCCATTAACTTTCAAAATATACTTTCATACATGGCTTCATACCTTTTAAAGAGAAAGCTACATGCAATCATATGTAAAGGCTCAAGTGTTGGTGTTAGAAATAGATTATATTACATCATTTGGGTCATGTAAATGTACCTTTCTTGGTACATACTTAGGACGTTATATTACTTTAGGGGGAAGTTATCTAGTTACTTCATGCAATGTAATAAATTCACAAGTGTCATTTCATTAACTTGCAAAAGATACTTTCGTACATGGCTTCATACCTTTTAAAGAGAAAGCTACATGCAATCCTATGTAAAGGCTCAAGATTTGGTGTTAGAAATAGATTATATTACATAATTTGGGTCATGTAAATGTACCTTTATTGGTACATACTTAGGACATTATATTACTTTAGGGAGAAGTTATCTAGTTATTTCATACAATGTAATAAATGCACAAGTGTCAATGTGCAAGGTGTCCCTTGTACAACTAGGTAAAGTGTTGGCCAAGGAACCTATATTCCTATATAAAGGGCTATAGGTAGTACTATGACATAACATATTGTGATATTAAGAGAGTGCAACGTGGTAGAGTGAGCAAGAATTTTAGAGCTCTGCTTGGGTTTGATGAAGAAAATATTCTCTATAGGGATGGCAGCAACTTTCGAAGGAGGTCTAAAATTTTGGAGGAACATAGTGATGGCATCGGGTCCGGCACAAAGAGTGCATGCTCGTGATATTTTTTAATGTAAAAATTACTGGAAGGAACAAGATTTTCCAATGCATGTCGGGAACCGCTTGTTAAATAACAATGGATGTTTGGAATGATGTGAATCCAAGCCAGTTCTAGTGGTTCAACCAGACTCGATGGTGGAAGATGTGGAGTATCTAACCAAACATGCCCTTATTGGCAAATTTTTGGGCATTCGAATTTCTCTCCCCTTTGCGGAGGCTTGGGTCAGGAAGAATTGGAATCCTGAAGGCAATGTGGAGGTGATGCTGAGTGCAAACATCTATTTTATGGTGGTTTTCTATTGTATTGCAAATAATAACAAAGCATTTGAAGGGGGTCCTTATTTCTATAACCAAGTGGGACTCTTTCTTAAACCCTAGCAATTGGGTTTCAACCCATTAGAGGAGCAATCATCATGAGTTCTAGTATGGGTGCGGCTTCCATGGCTCTCGTTGGAATTTTGGAGAATTGATATCTTGCATAAGATTACCCTTCTACTTGGGAAGCCGGTTGGACCATCACAACAGACAATGGATAAAAAGGTAATCTTTGTTTCTCGTATTTTGTTTAAATTGACTTAAATAATCCTATTCCAGATTCTATTGAAATACAATTTGGATCAACTACATGGGTTCAAAAACTTGACTATGAAGCTCTTCCATTTTGTTGCCAAATTTGCCATGAATATGGCCACCTGCAACCCTAAGCTTGTCTCACCTGTGGCTTCAAATCTTGGGTCTTCTCGATCTGGATAAATTTTGGATAAAGGAAAAGCCTCGATAAAGCAAGGGGAATGGAAAAAGGAAGGTTTTTTTCTGGTAAAAGCTCGAAACAGAGGACAAAGGGCAAACAAAGACATAAGGATAGCCAGCCAGATGCTCTACTCAACCATTTTGAAATATTAGATGATCTTGAATCAGTGCATGGAGATACCTAAAACATCGCTACCTAATGCAAATATAACAAGGCCGAATCAGATGTCTCTTCTTGAGGGGGAATTTAAGAAATCAGATCTAGGGGGTTTAAATGAAAAACAAAAGGCTTTGGATCTAAGTATAGGGGACATGGTTGGGTCTAGCCCTATAAGGGAAACTATTTTGGAAAGTGGTACAGATTTAGTTATTCCCTCTCCTACTTAGGCACTGATGTAGTCATCCTTGGACTGCAAAACTCCTACGGTGTTGGGATTGCAGTAAAAAATAATTAAAAAAAAATCGGATAAGAATATGAAGGTGGGTTGGAAGAAGGACCAAGATAAAATTAAGTTAATGAGAGACTTTGGTGAAGTCAGGCTTGGTGATAACATTGGAATACCATTTTTATAACCCCTAAAAATGGTTATCCTCTCATGGAATGTAAGGGGGTTGAATAGCATCCCCAGAAAAAAAGTTATTCGTGATTTGGTTCGTGTGCATTCTCTAGATGTGGTGTTTATTTAGGAGACTAAATTGGCTATTGATAGTATGTTCAATATTGCTCCCAAGTTGTGGAGAAGGGGGTAATTCCAGTGTATTGGTGCATGTGGATATGCTAGTGGTGTCACTTGTTTATGGGATCCGGTTAAGATATCCCCTCTTACTTGGATTTTTAGCAGATGGTCTATTTCAATGGTCGGGCATGATAATGAATCTGGTGAAATCATCCTACTTACAAATGTGTATGATCTTGTTGATTGCAATGGTAAAGTGAATTTGTGGAAGCACATTTTCTTTGTGATAAGTTTGGTTCCTCTGCACCCATGGATTTTGGTTGGAGACTTCAACTCTATCACTTGTCTAGAGGAGAAACATGGTGGGGTGGACCGTCTCAAGCCTTTTTCTTTTGTCTTCAGTGCTCATATCTAGGCCCTAAACTATGTTGACATCAAGCCAGATAATGGGATCTTTACTTGGCACAATAGAAGGTGTGGGGAAAAGGAGACTAGATAGGTTTTTTATATCCAATTATTGGATGGATAATAACAGAGGTGCTAGTTCTGTGATTCTGGAGGGTAGGGGATCTAATCATTGGCCTATCAAACTCTCTGCTTTGGATTTAGGGCTAAAAAAGAATATCTTCTTTAAGTTTCAACTTATGTGGCTTTGTGATCCTAAGCTTCATGATTTCATGCAAGGCTGGTGGACCACTAGCAAACCTCCTCATGGCACCGCTATGTATTCCTTTATGAAGCGACTACAATTTGTAAAACATAAATTGAAGAGATGGAATATAATGAATTTTGAGAACCTTTATTTGGCTAAGTTGGTAGCTCTTAGGAGGATGGAAGAAGCTTCAAGGAATATTAGATATCATGGATTCATGAAGGAGCTTCTTTTTGAGGAATTTGAGGTTGCAAAATACCTTGCTAAATGGGAACTAAGGGAAAAAAAATTTGGAAACAAAAATCTTGAGTAGATTGGCTTTAGGAAGGGGATAGGAATACAACCTTCTTTTATAACTCAGCTAAGGCTCACCATAATAGTAACCTGATTAAATCTCTTGTGAATTCTTAGGGTGCCCTGATATCTTCTTTTAGGGATATTTTAGAAGAGACTAAGAGTTATTTTTCCTCTCTCTTCAAGGAGGACTCTCTATCAGATGATGATAATGAAAAGCTTATTCTAAACTGTATTCCAGCAATTGTTTCTAGAGAGATGAATGAGCACTTGATGGGTCCAATTTCCCTTGAGGAGTTGGAAAATGTTGTATTCAATATAAAAAAAGGAAAAGCCCTAGGTCCAGATGGATTCCCGATTGAGTTTTATCAGGATTTTTGATATTTAATCAAATTTTATATTTTGGAGGTGGTCCATGAGTCCCAAAAGAACAAACAGATGCTAAGGGCCCTAAATGCTACCTTTGTGGTGCTTAACCCAAAAAAGAGGGAGAAAATTCCTTGGATATTTTTAGGCCTATTGCTCTCTGCAATGTTGTGTATAAGATCATCATAAAAATTATTGTTGAGAGGCTGAAGATATGGTTGAGCAAAATTATCTCTGAGGATCAAGGAGGGTTTGTTGCTGGCCGACAAATCTTGTATGGGGTTGTTATTGGTATAGAAGCTATTCACTCGATGGAAAATTCTAAGGAGAAAACTATGTTCATTAAGTTGGACATGGCCAAATCCTATGATCGGGTCAGATGGTCCTTTATTTAGAAAGTTCTTGTTGCTTTTGGATTTAAGGAGGAATGGATTATATGGGTGATTAGTTGTGTTTCTTCTTCCTCATTCTCTATTCTTGTTAATAATGAGCCATCAAAGCTGTTTGAGGCCTCAAGGGGATTGAGGCAAGGAGATCCTTTATCTCCTTATTTGTTTATCATTATGACATAAGGGTTGGGAATATTGTTCAAGTCTCAAGTCATGTAGGGTCTCATTCAGGGGTGGAAGTGGGATAGTAGTTTGCCACCTCTTTCCCACCTTCAATTTGTTGATGATACTGCTTTGTTGGGAGTTACCACTATTAGGGAAGCTGGCAATATTAGATAGTCTCTTGACATATATCTTGGTGCTTTTGGATAGTTGATTAATGAGGACAAGTCTTCTATTTTCTTCTTCAATATCCCTCCTCTTATTCAAGCCAAGATTGCTCGCATTCTAAGATTACAATTTGGGACTCCTTCCTTCATTTATCTTGGTATTCCAATTTCATATCACCCTCTACCTAGATCTTCTTGGTAGTATATGCTTGATAATTTTATAAGGAAGGTGAATCACTAGACTTTCATATGGCTATCCACTGTAGGTAGAGTGTTGCTTTTAAAATATGTTGTTCAAGATTTACCCATTTATAGATGTTTTGTACAAATAGCTCCCTCTCACTTCATCAAGGACATGGATGCTTTTTCAAGACAGTTTTTATGGTCTAGAAAACTTGATCAATCTAAATGGAGTTTGGTTAGGTGGGATTCTATATGTAGGTCGATGCAAGAGGGAGGCCTTGGGTTGCGACAGACAACTCTTTTTGGACAGGATTTGGATGCAAAACTTTATTGGAGATGGTGTACCTCTCAAGATCAGATTTGGGCTAAATTATTATCTTGCAAATACTTGAGAGGTATTTCTAAGGCTGAAATCTCTAGAGTCAGCTTGGTTGGGAAAGGTTTAGTTATTTGGGACACTCTGAAAAGAGGAGCTAATTTAATCAAGCAGGGTTTGTTCTAGATTTGCAATCAGGGATCAAATGCTCTTTTTTGGGAGGATTCTTGGGATGGCCACCCTCCTATCTTGAATCAATATCCTAGGTTACGTTCCCTAAGCATTTTTTTCTTGGAAGTAGGTTGGTCTCGTGTGGAGGACTTTAAAAAATCTAGTCTTTTGGAAATATGGAGATGTACAGGTGGAAAGATCCACAAGAATGGCCCCAAGGGGGACTGGCCAAGGATAGAGAGGTGCTTACTCTTATTATTATGAGGAGGCCTTGTTCTTCATTAAGGGGTAAAGATATTCTGGCTTGGAACCCTGATCCTAAGGGAACCTACTCGATAGCCTATGGTTATCAGGTTCTTGATAAGCAAAAGTATGGGAGTCTTCCTATCACTTGGTGGAAAAAGGTGTGGAATAAATTTTCCTAGCCAAAATGTAACTTCTTTCTCTGGTTGGTAGCTTGTAATAAATACCTCACTTGGGATAATGTAAGGAAGAGGGGATTTTAGGGTTTTGTGTCCTTTACAGTAAGAATGGGGATGACTCTTCTCATTTATTTTTCCAATGCTCCTTTTCCAGAGATATTTGGCACCATTGGTGGAGTTCCTGGAACCATCCATGTTTTCATGTGCTATCCCTGGTGGAGTTTTAGATTAGTCTGGGCAGACCTCCGGCCAAGAACCCCTAATTTTGGGTGGCTTGGAATTTGGGCCCTTCTTGCATCATCTGGTAAATTTGGCTTGAATGGAACCAACGCATATTTTAGGACAGTTATTTGGCTATTCAACAGATCTAGCAAAGGATCCTGTATATGGTTCAGAAAACCATCCATAGCAAATGTGATGTGGACCCTATTTTGGATTCTAGGTAGGAGAAGGTACAACAAGCCCTTGGTCTCTTTTGGGATGGTGTGAACTCTTCTAGCCCTAGTAGGGTTTCTCAGCTCAGCAAGAAGGTTAGGAGAGATGGTAGGTGGAGGCCACCCCCTAGAGGAGTTTTAAAAATTAATATTGATGGATCGTCTAGGGGTAATCCTGGACATGCTGGAATTGGCGGTGTTGGGAGAGATTCTACTGGTGATGTCAATTTTTTCTTTTCCATTTATAAAGGTGTTCACTCCAACAATTTTATGGAAGCTCTTGCAATTCTTGAGGCCTTGCGGAGGGGGTTTTCTCTTGGCTGGCATAGGATTATCTACGAGTCTGACTCTCAAATTGTAGTTAATATTTTAAATAGTAAAAGGATGGAGGAAGTTAATTGGCAGTTGGCCTCTATAGCCATTCAGATTCTCATAATGAGTGAAGAGTTTGAATTTATATCCTTTGTGCACATTCCAAGGGAATGGAATGTGGTTGTTGATTACCTGGCCAAAAGGGCTTCTAAGCTGCTGGATCCTTGGAGTATCGATAATTGGGAGAGTCTCCCATCTGAGGACTCTCAACGCCTATGGGATTTTATCCACAAGGATGTATAGACTTAATGTGGTTTATTCTTGTTGTATTTTTTGGGTGTCATTCTAGTCTAGTGGTTTTAGCCTGTTTGATTGTTTATTTGAGTCCTGGTTGGAAGCTCAGTTGTACTCTGTAATCCATGATTTTTATAAATAAATTTTTACCCCTTTATTTAAAAAAAAATGTGGTAGAGTGAGCTATAAGCTTAGAGCTCATTCTTGAGTAGTAGCTTAGATCATGGAGTGTTCATTTCCTCCATAACTATTTTATCATTTCTATTTATAGCATATTTTCAATCATCTCGCATATTTACTTTCTTTCTTATTATTATGCATATTGTGATTTCCATCTCCCATTGCATTTTTTATCAATAGATAATAGTGGTATCAGACCTACAGTAGATCAACCTACAATAGATCAATAGGAAAACCACCATTATAATTAACCCTAAGTTTTTATCAACCTGATGCACTATTGGACCACTCACTATCAAAAAATTTATAAGAGTCTAGGTGGTAGAATTAAGGAGAGCCACAAGTGAGGACTAAAAAGAAATCTTAGTTTCAAAAATACTAAGATTGCATATGGCTAAAGTCTTTCCACAAAGTTGCAGGAAAAATCGTGAAGACTAGAACTCAATATTTGATCCACTAGTTTGATGAATCAACTAGTGAAGCACATATAAGAGATTGGAAAATTTACTTGAAGTTTCTTTCATTGTAGGGAATTAATTATGAGATGATTGGTACACCTCCTAAAATAAAAATCCAGGAGATATCAACTTATTTTCCCAAAGGTCAAAGTGCCTTCATAGTGTAGATATTAGTTGTTGCAAAGAGAAGAATACTTCAGAATAAACTTTTGGAAAAGAATCGTGGTAAAGTCAGGAGACAGGAGATCTCCATTGCTATATAGAGAACTTCACAAAAATATAAAAGGCCATAAAAGCCTTGATTTAGAATAAAAGGCCATAGAATCCTTGATCCAAAAGAAAAGGCCACAAAAACCTTGATATTAAAGAAAAGGCCACATAAACCTTGATACTAAAATAGACCACAAAAGCCTTGAAAATGCCACATAAGCCTTGATACTAAAATAGGCCATAGAAGCCTTGGTCCTAAAGAAGAATCTAGAATAAAGTATCTAATTCAAACAAAGATTTTAGTACTAACACCTTGTTACATGAAAAGGAGATTCAACAAGTTGGAAAAGCTTCCTACAAGAAATTTAGGAAGAGTATATTTTTTAAAATCAATCCAACACCTAAAGCAAAAGAGATTAGGAGAAAATATCATTTAAGCACTTCTAGACTAGGAAGAAGAAGAAGGAGTAGAAGAGTCTTTCTCAAATCCAAAAGTAGTAGAATCAAAGATCCAAAAGAATGTATGACCACCAACACTTCCAAAAGTAGAAGGTTGAAGATAAGGTCTCAAGAAATACTAGAAGAAGTTGTAAGATCAAAATACCTTAGCGAGATCTCGATGAGCATCCAGTAAAAGGCTAGGAGAACCTTACTAAATAAATCATCAAAGGAGAACTCATTAGAGAAATCCACTGCCAAGAAGAAGCCCTTGATAGTGAAGGACTTGGGACAATTATCACCATATGATAACAATCCCAAGAAGAAGAAGAATTTGACAAGGAGTGCCAAATATCTAAAGACCTCAAGGATCTAGAATATTGAGAAGAAGACTTGGGATAATTATCACCATATGACAACAAGTACAAAAGAAGAAGAATGTGGTAAGGAGTGCCAAATTCGAGTAGAATAATAATCTAGTGAAGACCTCAAGGTATTCAAAATATTGAGAAGAAGATCTTGCTTGAAGTCAAAATTTGAGAAGAAGACTTGAAGATAGAAGGAGCCCACCAAATCTAGGAGATCTAAATATTACCTATCATGGTAAGAAGGCACCGCTTCAGAGACACATAATTCTCCAAATCTATAGTAGAATGAGGAGACCACAAGCAGATAGCAAGCCACCAAATCTTAGGCTTGTGAAAGAAAATTTGAAATCATTTTTGGTGAAGGAGTTGTTTAGAAGAGTCTACAAAGAGCTCTAAGATCTTACCCAAAGCAGAAAATTGGTGATTTCAAACACCAAGTTTTACATCCTCTAGAGAATCAGTAAAAGAGCTACAAAATATTTCAAAAAAATGTAGGCAACTATTGGTGCAAGTAGATTCATTAATTGGATTACTTATCATATTTGTTAAAAAACCTTAATTTGGATTAAAGTTGCAAAAAAGGATATTTGAATGAAAATATTCAAAAAGTGTAAAAATTATTTCAATTACCTATCATCTACTTTGGAAATCAAAAGAAGACTATCTCCTACTATCTTGCTTATAAGAAAATTGCAGAATAATTCTTGAAAGATTCATTTCAGATTATTCTTGATTAAGTTGCAGTAAATTTATTACGTGCACTTATAAGTTATTTTGAGAGTTATTTGGAGTAATAAGGTGTAATTTTTAGTGCATTCAAAATAAAATATTAGTGGTTTAATTTGCACTATTGTATTACTCTCAAAATGCTTAGTATTTGTGTTCTTGAGAAAGGCACAAAATCAGAATTTGTCAAAGTATCAAAAGATACTATTGGTGCATAAAAATTTGCAACTCATAGTGGCCAAGGTAAGCCACCAAAAGGTTAGAATCCTCCAAAACTTGGAGAAGAAAAAAACTAACCAAGAATCAGAAATAGAAGCTTTAAATATTGAGACTTGGTGAGTCTCAAATCCAAAGCATTATAGGGTTTGGTGCAATAAAAAAGTGCAGAAATTGCATCAAATAAAGAGCTTATATCTAAGCTTGGATTTATCATAAAAGTATCTAATAAAATGGGAAGGTGTCTAAACAAAGAGACAACCTCAAAATCCCTACATTAAATTCAAAATTTTGCCACAAAACCAGAATTTTAGATCTGCAAAAGGAGTGCAAGAAAAGGTGCAATACAGGTATCTTACTTACAAATATTTGTACATTATATTGCATTTCTCTAATACATTCTACATAGGAAAGAGGGTATATTTGAAGGTGCAATAAAGGCACAACATTATTAATAAGAGTGTAGTCGATTACGAGCATCAAGAAGCCTCTCAAAAGGGTCTATGTCATGCACAGGTTGGATAGCCTTAATAGGTGACATACAAAGCACAAAAGAAGAGGTACATTTCTCACTAAGGAGACATATCCAACAACATAGAATCAAGGGAAATCAAATCAAGAAAACTAGAAACATACATCCAAGCAAGTATCATCTAATAATACCATTGGAGCATCAAGAAATCTCCACCATTGCACTTTCATTTAAACTCCTCCATCGCTCTACCAAAGCACCACCACAAGCTTGGTTGGAACCATATCAATGCCATAAAAATACAACTAAGAAGAAAGTGGAAAAGTATGTAGAAAAGCTTGCATGAAAGTTTTAATAATAATAGGGCATGCAAGTGACATTTGTCATCATCCAAAGAAAATTCTAAATGCTCTCAAAGATACATTGGAATTTCACGCATGTGAGGAAGCATTACAAGAAAATATTTGGTGCCAATAGACCATGTGGAAGAGGAGTTACATTCATCCATAGGTGTTACCATTCATACAACACAAGAAGGGATAAAATGCTTCATATGTTACACTTGTAATGAACATCCAAGAAAGCACTAAATGTAATCATAGTGACACTTGTCACTAGGTTGACCAGCTATTAAAGACACCTTGGACCAGGAAGAACGCAACAATTTAGTAAAGCAATTTAGCTACATTTACATCCAAGACATGGAAGTCGTCATAGCATGTAAGCAAGGAGTAAATCTATCAATACTTTGATCCAAATAGGTCAAAGGCAGAATCAAAAAAGGCCATATTTGGAACATTATATACAATCTAGGTTCCAAGAATCTCCATTGGAAGGTATAGTCAAAGCGATGAAGTCAAATACTACAATATTTTAGCACCGATTATTGCTTGATATAAGGTAAGGTTTACTCCCATAGTATGTGCTTTCATCTCTTTGGAGTTATAAGCTGTTTAAACTTAGAGGAATATAATTATAATGAAATCCATACCTCAAAGGGAATCATTTATCAAGCTACTATAATATTTGCAATATTAAACATAGAAGTAATAAGGTTTTCTACTAGAAATTAATCTTAAATATTGGTAAATATTATTGTGATCTAATTTTTCCAAAATTAGGGAGTTATAAGGATTACTACATCAAATTAATTTATTGGAAATTAGATACACTTAAATTAAATCCTAAAGGGATATCAAAGAGAGTTTTATCAAAGCATTTCAAAGGTTGGAAATTTATAAATATTATTGTCTCAAAACTTCTCAAGGGAGACAAAAGAAATCCAACATTAAAACCTCTTTAAATTTGTAAAAAAAGTGCTTAGTTCAATAGGAGTAATAAGTAATAGTAAAAGTTTATTTTGATATTTACAAAATTTTTATAAAATCAACCAAAATTGAACTACAATCTACAAAAGCACTTTATATCCTATCCTAAACATACTAGGGAGTCATAAGGCATTCTACAAAACTTGGTAATATCAACATTTATAAAAAATTATCAATTTGCAAATCCATTAGAAAAATATAAGCTTTCTACAGAACCTAAAAATATTTAAAGAGTACATACTCTCATTACTAGGGAGACATAAGGAAGCCTACAAAAAAAAGGATTAATAAAGGTTTTTTTTTATCAAATCAATCTTATATACTTCTATCAGGAATCATACAGGAGCCATAAGGATGTCTACTTACCAAAATATTGCAAATATCAATAAGGAAAAATCCAGTGCCATAAAACTTGGGATCATGAATCTACTCATGAAATATGAAAGCATGATAGATATAACTTCTAAAGTAATCCATAGTGAAGCCTTAGAAGATAACTTTGATACTATGGAATGTTATCTTCAACCCTGTCTCAATGAAGCTATTAAAAATAGAAAATGTGACATTACACTTTCCTTAGACCTTGTGAGCATATTATGCATGGCATTACTCACATATAAACACTACAAGAATGAAAATATAGAACAAAAAGGATTTATAGAACTACTCAAAAAGAAGGCATAACTCAATGAGTCATATCTAGAAAAGCTTTTTCAATCCTCATGTAAAATTGACACTTCAGGTTATACTAACTCAAAATCTTATCATGATGCCCTAAGTGGTTGTTCAAAAGCTTCTATACAAACTGAAGATAATAAAGGAGATTTTTTCTTACAGGAATCAAGTAGCAGTACAACCACCTATGAAAACACAGATACTGAATTCAAAGGCAAAGCTAAGGAAGAAGAAGGAGATGAATCCAATGAAGGAGGAATATAGTGCAAGTTCAACTAAAAGAAGAACCTCCAACTTCAGCCTATTTTACATCATATAAATACTAAAGCAGCTAAAAAATAAGAAGAAGATCCACATTGAAGACTAAAGTCTTCAATACCCAGATATTGTAATATAGGGGGTGTTAGAAATAATATTATATTACATCATTTGAGTCATGTAAATGTACCTTTCTTGGTACATACTTAGGACATTAGATTACATTAAGGGGAAGTTATCTAATTACTTCATACAATGTAATAAATGCACAAGTATCAATGTGCAAACTATATATGTGAAAGGTGTCCCTTGTAACTAGGTAGAGTGTTGGCCAAGGAACCTATCTTCCTATATAAAGGGCCATAGGTAGTAGTATGACAAAATAGATTATGATATTGAGATAGTGTAGTGTTGTAGTGTGATCTATAAGATCAAATCTCATTCATGAGTAGTAGCTCAAATCATGGAGTGTTCATTTCCTCCATAACTACTTTGTAGTCATTTTTGTCATTTCTATTTATAACATTTTTTAGTCATCTCATAAATTTACTTTATTTCTTGTTATTATGCATCTTGTGATTGCTATCTCCCATTGCATGTTGTATCAAAAGCTAACAATTAGCTTACATGCAAAATTCCACTTGAGATAGAATATTCTACCAAACATTGATTACAATATTCATAATTGTTAAATGTGATGGCACCACTTGGCTAGGTGTCTTACTTGCCATATACATTACAAAATATTACAAAATAACATTATAATATAATGCCCCACATTGGAAGTGGGTCATTACATAAGTCAATGATAATTACAAAATAATGTTAGGATGGGATCCTAACATAACATCTATTGGAAATGATCAAATACCTCTTTTTTGGAGATTTTCAAATGTTAAGATCTTGTCATGGACAACTTAAAAAAAGTCTTTGAAATAAGGTCCTTCTTCCACACTTATTTTACTAAGAACTAATTATCCACCTCTTCCTCTATTAAGGCATAAGCAGATCGAACAGAGAAGGAGCCATTCTTTTCTAGTTTCTAGACCAAAGCATCTTCAACATCATAATTTTTAATTCATTGAGTTCTTAACGAATAGGAATAGTTCAAGCAGGAACTTCAAAATTCAAATATCTAGAGGTGGGAAAGATGGTCACAAGGAAATTGGTTTAGGGAAGGCCCCAACGGATTTAGAGGATGTTTGGGATGAAAAGGCATTTGAACGTGTTGAGGTTATTTGGGGGAAGAACCACCCGATAAAGTTCCCCTTCCTCAAGGCAATGCTAGGGGACCCACTCTTGAGAAATCCAAGAAAATTTCCTTTGCTAAAGTAGTTAATAGTGGTAGGAATTGCATGAAGGAATCTTCCTCAACCCTTCTTCCTAAAAGTAGAGATTTAACCATTCCTGAGAGCATAGTTTCTAATTATCTCTCTATGGAGACTTTTTCACTTGTTAGGAAATTTATCAGAGGGAGACCTGACATGGAAACCATTCAATGGTGGGCCTTTTCAAAGTGGAAAACCCTTAGTAGAATGGATATTTTGGCTCTTTCTAGAGGGTTATTTTCCATTATATTAAGAAACCATGATGATGCTAGTCACATCCTAACTAGAGGCCCATGGTTTATTGGTAGACAAAGCCTTTTCCTTTGTAGATGGGCTAAAATTTTTAATCTTGATACTCATAGTATAAATTATGCTCCCATATGGGTTCAGATCCTAGACCTCCCCCTCCACCTCTAACATGGGGATATATTAAAAGGGATCACAATGGAGAGTTGGTTGCTATTGACCTAGTAACTTTAGCTTACACTTGAATGATCTATGCCCAGATTTGTGTCAATGCAAACCTAGACTCTAAACTCCCCACCTTTGTTAATCTCAAGTATAGGTCCTACTATCATTAGTATGAGAAAAAACCTATCTTTTGTGTGGAATGCCACACTCAGGAGCATCTTAGGAATCAATACCCTACTCTTAAGTATCTTAATAATAGAAGGAGATACCTTGACCTCAACATGCAAAAAAGAGTAGATCTTACCAGGAGGGGAGCCCCTCCTAATAAAAATGAAGGGAAAAAAACCAGGCACCTAAAGGGTATATTATACAGTTTAGAAATGGACAAAATTTCAACCACAAAGGGAATGGACCTCGTCAACCTCCCATAGGAGAGGAGAATCAAGTTCCTCATCCTTCCATTGATAAAGGAAAATAAGTCACCACCTCTCCTTTAGCTTTTGATTAGGATAAGTTATTCTCACTATTCATATTTCCCAACAAGTTCCATATTCTCTTTGATTCAAACATTCCTAATAAGGAAGATGGGGACAACCTTCCATTCCCTGAATCTGAACCTCCTAGTCATAGAAGCCTCAATAATGTTGACTCTCCATCAAGGTCTAGACCATCTCATCCTTCCTTAGAGTCTCCCATTAAGCACCATAAGGAAGATGAAATAGGGATTCCTATCCCTATAACTAAACAAATTATCACAAAGAGCTCTAGCCCTATAATACAATAGATTATTCCTAATAAGTTCAGTCCTAAATAAATAAGTTCCAAAAAGTCCCCCATAGACTTTGGTAGTGACAAAAATAGAGGCAATACTAGAAATTGTAAAAATAAGAAGGGAAATCAAGGAGGATATTGCAAATGGAATTCAGAAAACTCTTTTCCCCTTAGTGCTAAGCCAACCAAAGGATGAAAGTAAAAGTACCAAACCTCCCCAATCACAAGGAAGGGGGGGCAAAAAACTTCTAAATATTCCAAATGAAAGTCCTCTCATGGAATGTGAGAGGACTTAATGGACTAGCCAAATAGAGACTTGCTAGTTCATTAAGGAGAGAACTAAGACCCACAATTTTCATCATGCAAGAAACCAAGATTGACGAAGAAGCATCCATCAAAGTTGAAAATAAAATTTAGAAGAGAGAAATTATTTTTAGTCATGCTCAAGGTTCTTCTAGAGGTCTGATGTGTATATGGGACTTGGTCAAGATCGAAGGCAAACTGATCCATTCAACTGATAGAATAACAAGTTTCCTATTCCATGACAAGGACTGTGACACCTTGTGGATCCTCTCCAATATTTATGCTCCAAACACACTCTCGAGGAAGAGCTTCTCTATGGGATACTTTAAGCAACCTGAAGAATTGTTTCTCTAATATCCCTTAGATTTTGGTAGGGGACTTCAATACCCCCCTCTATCCTTTGGATAAAAAGGAGAAAATGACATTCCCCTCAAAAGTATGGAAGATTTCAATGAATTTATTAACTCCAATGAACTAATGGATGTTTATCTCAAAGGTGCCAAATATACTTGGAGCAACAAAAGAAGTGGCCACCAACATATTCAGGTAAAATTGGATAGGTTTTTCTTTTCCAAGAAAATTGTTCTAATGTTTGAGGATGCAAGCTTCCAATCCTTGCTCAAAATTGGGTCTGACCACAATCCACTTCTTCTGTAAGATGAAAAAACCTATTCTTTCAAGATCCCATTCAGGTTTAAAGCATCTTGATCTCAAAAATAGAATATCTCAATGGTGGCAACAAGTTGTCCAAGGAACTCCCTCATTCAAGTTAGCCCAAAAAATTTGCCTTATTAAGGAGAATCTCAGAATATGGAACAAGGAAGTCTTTGGCAACTTATTTGAAAATAAGCAATTCATTAAGGACAAGCTGGCAGTTATTGAAAGTAAAATTCAAAATGGGCAGATTGATGACCAAATAAATAATGAGGAAAGGAACCTCCTATCAGAGTTTCACAACATTTTGACTTGCAAAGAAACCTTCTAGAGATATAAATCCAGAGCTATTTGGCTTAAGGAAGGATATTCCAACACAAAATTTTTCCATACCTCTACATTGCAAAACAAAAGTACAAAATAAATAAAATATCTTTTGAAGGATGATGGTACTTCCACAAAAGATATCCATGAAATCAAAATAGAGGTAATTTCCTATTTTAGTTCTCTTCTTGGATCTCCCAACCCCTATTCTACCTTTGCAAAGGATTTCCTACTACAACATATTCCCCAGTCCATTTATCTTGCTATTAATTCCAAGTTGATTTGTCCTTTTACTACGGATGAGATTAAACAAGCCCTCTTTTCCATGAATTTTGATAAAGCCCCTGGCCTGGATGGGTTCCCACCTAGATTCTTCCAATCCTTTTGGGATATCATGGGCCCTAATGTTTTCTTAGCCATTAAGGAATTCCAATCATCCAAAACCATTCCTCGTAGGTTCAATTCCCTGATTCTAAAGGACCCATTTCCAAATCCATGGCTGATTTTAGACCTATTAGCCTTTGCAACATAGTCTAAAAAATTCTTACCAAAGTGATGGTAATCAGGATGAAGGATACCCTCTGCAACATCATTGATTCATACCAAGGCATCTTGTTTCAAGTAAGATCCATTACTGATGGAATTATCACCATTCATGAAGCCTTGCACTCTAACTCTCAAACTAAGAAACCTGCTCTTGTACTCAAATTAGATATGAACAAATCCTATGATAGAGTCAATTGGGACTTCTTGATTACCATCTTTCTCAAATTTGAGTTTCATTTGAACTATGTTTAACTCATTAAAGTATGCATTTCCACTCTTGTGTTTTCTGTCCTTATCAATGGGTCTACTGCAAGTTATTTTTAGTGTTGGAGGTTTGAGACAAGGAAATCCCTTATCTTCCTTTCTCTTCAATATTGTAGCTAAATCACTTGGAAGAACCCTAAAAGCTACTTGTAGAATAGGATTCATCTCTAGAATTTAAGCCACCTCGTAGCTTGATATAGTTACGCACCAATAGTTTATGTATGACACCATAATTTCCACCTATGCCTCTATCTTTGAATCTAAGGTCATCAAATACATTCTTTTCCTTTATGAAGAGGTTGCAGGTCAAAGGGTTAATTTCTATAATAGTAAGGTTTACCTACTTAAAAATCCTCAAATCAAAATTGCATGAATTCTTGAGTGCTTTATAGCTTCCTTTCCTACCACCTACTTAGGTCTCCCATTATTTGTGGGAAATCCTACCGAATCAATGTGGAATAATGTGATAGAAATAATCCAAAGAAAATTAGTAGGATGGAAATAAAATCTCCTATCCCAAGCTACCAAAGCTACTCTCACAATGGTGAGCCTTAAAAACATCCATATCTACTTTCTATATGCCTTTAAGGTCCCTATTTCAGTATACACCTAAAAAGAACAATTACAAAAATATTTCTTTGGACAGGGTCAAAAAATAAATAAAGGTTCCATTTAGTGTCCTAGGATAAAGTTTGCAGATCCAAAGCTCAAGGAGGAATTGGTATCAAAAGAATACACAAACTAATTATTTCTCTTATGGCCAAACAAGCTTGGAGAATCATTTCCAATGTTAGCACTGAATGGATAACTATAGTAAAGAGGAAATATTTGCAAGGAATTGACTTCCTTAATGAGATGGCTCCTACCAATGGATTAACTTTCTAGAAATCCATAGCCCACACTAGACATATCTTGAGTAAAGGACTAATATGGTAGTTAGGGAATGGAGAGAACATAGATTTTTGGTATGACAAGTGGATCAAAGGAGAACCACTAATTGAAGACCCCCATATTTTTATCCTGAAAGACTTCATCGATTCCTTGATGGGATGAAAGGTTTATGACTTCATAATTCATTCCAATAACATCCCTACTTGGAAACCTTTCATGTGCAACACTCATCCTGTTGAGTCTATCTCCATGGAATTCCTTCTCAATACAATGGTCATACCCACTAACAACACCAAATACCATTGTAGACACCAAAATCCAGCCACTTGCAAGTCATCTATACCTTCCTGTCAGCCACGTGTCGGTCATCCACCTTCCCACCATTATTTGGCCCAAATCCACACTTTCCCGCCATTATTTGGCCCAATTTCACCTTTCCCGCCATTTTTCATCCCCAAATTTATTTAAATTAATATTTATATTTTAATATTTTAATATTTTAATATATATATTTAAATAATAGTTTAAGTGATTTAATCTGAGCCGTCCGTCCTTCATTTAATCTCATCCATCCATCCATCTTAATCCATTTCACAACCTAGATTTATTCTCTACCCTTAGATCCACTTTAATCTTAGCCACACGTTCAAAGTGTCGTTAAAACCCTAAAGTGTGCCCTAAGAGTAGATTAAAAATTGAGTCACCTTGATGGCTCAAACCCTATGTCTTTTGCTACTTCTATCTCTGATTCTAATTCTTCTATCGTTATCTCCTCTCTTTCGCTACCCTTTCGCCGCATCCATCATCGCTTCCGTCGTCGCTTTCGCCGCCATTCCTTCTGTAGCATTCTGCAGAATCTCCCATTCCTGTCGCAAGTTCCCGCGGGCGTTTACCCCTTCACCAAGTGCCCACGGGCGTTTACCAAGTGCCCACGGGCATTTAACAAGTGCCCGCGGGCGTTTACCTACAGCCACAGACTCAGACCGACGTCTGAAACCTTAATCCAGAAGCACGCGGGCATTCAACGAGTGCACCAGGGCACCTTCTGCAGCTGATTTGATAGCCACATTACTTCCAGGTGTCGCCTGGTCTAGCTGCGTTAACAGAGAATAGGTATAAATTAGTTTAAAGCAAGTAACTTCTTTTCTTCTATTTGATCTGTTATTGAATTCCTGCATTTCATTTTTCTAGGGTTTTAGATTGTTTCCGAGGGCTCACATAGTGGAGCCCTCTTATTAATTTCTAACTCCTTGATAGTGTTAATGTGTGTAGGTTTTTGACAGCAGATCCGGTTTATTGATGGCAGCTGATTAAGCTGGAGTGGTCCAAGCAAGGGATACAACAAAGCCCACTCACTCTGTTGGGATTGAAGATACATTCTTCGAAAGCGCCACCATTTGTGCCAGCTAGGGTTTTGGAGAACCCTAGCATAAATTATAATCGTGTATCACAAATAAAGGGTTACAAGCCCGGTTGTATTCAAAAAGGAGTTTTTAAACTCCATCGATTAATAGAAATCGTTTGTTTTGTGCAACTATTCTGTACTCTATCATTGTGATTTTATTTATTTTTGTTTGGCGTGTATTTTCAATCTACAACCATTACATTTGGAAGCACACTAAAATTGGGGAGTTCTCCATAAAGTCTGCATACCAACTCCTAATTTCACCCATTGAGACCATGTTCCCTTGTCATCTTGTCTGGCTCAAAAATCTTATTCCTAAAGTCTTCTTTTTTTCCTGGTTGGCAATTCAAGATAAGATCCTTACTACTGACAATTTTCTCAAAAGAGGCATCATTGTTCCTGATTGTTTCCACCTATGCATGTTTTCCTAGGAATCTACTCAACATCTATTCTTGGGTTACACTTATTCGTTTATCATCCTTGAAAACCTTTTTCACACATTTCGCATCCTTTGGGTTAAACCCTATTTCATCGTTAATATCTTCACCCAGTGGCCTTCTCCTTTCCATAATCCCTACCTCAACTCCATTTGAAAGTTTTGCCTCCACCATTTCCTTTGGTAAATTTTTCTTGAGAGGAATAACAAAGTTTTATCAAATATTTGTAAGGAATCTTTCTCATTAACTAGAAAAATCATTTCCTGTGCCAAGGAAAATGCCCAACTCACTCCTTCCACTAAACCCCCTATTTCTAGGTTTGAATCCTCCTTACTCTCTTCCTTGAACATCTCCCTGGAGGATTCTCTCGCCTCCCACCCATCCCAAGGATAGAATTAATACTAAGTGGATTTCCTCACCGATTGGTTGGATCAAATTGCATTTTGATGGTGCTTCTAAAGGTAACCCATGGAGATCAAGTGTTGGAGTTATTTTTAGAGATCACAAAGGAGATGCCATATTAGCCTTCATTGAGTATCTTGGTTTTCAATCCAACCATTTCATAGAGGCCAGAGCCCTATGGAGAGGTCTATCCTTAATAAAGCACAATACCAATAGGTTGATAATTGAAGGCAACTCACTCAAAATTATCAACTACTTGAGGAATAGCAAAAAATATTCATGAAAGTTTAGAAACTGCATCAAAAAATAAAGGAAATTTATCTCATTAGTAGGAATCTATAATCCAACATGCCTTTAGAGAAGTGAACAAGGTTTCTGATGTGTTGGAAAACCAAGGGTTCAATCTCAATGGTTTGATTACTTGGTCTGATAATTTCCCCCAAGGAATCACTGATGTGGTCAATGAAGAAAAAACATCAATTCCCCATAACATAAGTGATCAATATTTTCCTTCTGTTTGAAGTTGAAATGACCAAACTTAAACTATTTTTTTTCAATGAGTGTGTTAATATCTCTCAATTTGAGGAATTATTGTCCACTCTCAAGGATATGTGCAATGCACTGAACATGCTCTTTTTCCATGAAGAATTCTCTGTTGTGACTACTGATGAACCTAAGGTTTTTTATTATAAAGTTAATAGAAATGAAGAGGTTAAGGAAGCGATGAAGTATGATAGCAAGGATGTTTCTTAGGAGAATATGACATGGATATTTTTGAGGATGTTGCTTAGGGTTACTCCAAGGTTGTGTATTGGGGAGTTTTGCTGATATTGGTCTTGTCGGGTTTGTGTTTCCTTTTTTTTATTTTAGGTTGGATGCCTCACTGTCTCATGTTGTTCCTCTTCACAACATCCTATAATGCTATTTTTATAACAAGGTTTTGGAATTCCTTTCAAAATCCATTTTAATACATTTTAACTTATATAAAAAAATACTTTTAATGGTCTACTCACCATTTTGATCAAGACATTAGATATGTAAATATTTCCAACATTTATCTACCATTTTTTATTTCAATCAAGTCTAAAAATTTATCTCTAAAGACTTGAGAAGTGATAGGTTCAAGAAAATATATCTTCGTATTAAGATCAAGGGGGGAATTAGAAATCCAAGGATCTTTCCAAAAAACAATATTAGTATTAGTCCCCAAATTCCATATTATCCCAATCTGAATAAGATTTCTAGTATTCAGAATACTATTCCAAAAGAAGGGACATTTTGGAGGATTTCACTCTCTAAGGATATCCCTTCCTATGAAGGGTATTTAGCCCTAAGAATTTTTACCCATCTAGTGTCTTCTTTCTTCAAGAGTTTCCACCCCAATTAGGACATAAGTGTAAGATTCATCTAACTTATATTTTTGAACCCCAAACCACTAACATAACTTTTGGAGCAGCTTTGATCCCAAGATCCCAAGGGAAATCTTATATTTTCTTTAGAACTAGTCTAAATATATATTTTTTAATTTGTTAAATTTGAAAGTAAATAAACTTGGGAATATTGAAAATGGATAGGAAGAATATAGGTATGCTTTGAAGAGTAGCTTTGACCAACTGGTCCTTTCCTACTTGGATTAGAAGAGAACCTTTCTAGCTAGCAAACCTTTTTTGGATCCTTTCTAGAATCGAGTTCCAAAGCTCTTTTTCATCATTTCCTTAAATAGGGGCATTCCCAAGTAGATAGAGGGAAGCTTAGCCATTTCACAACCAATAATTCTTGCAATATTTTGTTGTATCATAAGAAGGGTATTAATAAAGAATATATTACTTTTTTGAGCTAAAAAATAACTCTCAGAGATTAATTCTTTAAGTGAGGAGGGAATGTTCACTGAAGACTACAAAAATAGGGAGAGAAAATCCTCATTAAATACCATAATACGTTAGCTAGTGATTAATTTTTCTAGCGATAGAAGTCTATAGCTCTTTGGTTAAAAGGTGGGGATATAAACATAAAATTCTTCCATGTCACAACCCTAAGGTATAGAATTTTTGATAAGATAAAAGAAATAGTTTTACCAGATGGATCCATTTCTAAATATATCCAAGTTATTAGAGGAGAGGCATTTGGATTCTTTAAAAAAAATTTGGGATGAGGAGAGCCTGTGAATAAGATAGAATATTCAAATATTTTATCCAACATCCAAACCCTCTTAAATTATGAACTAAATTCATTTCTAATTAGTCCTTTCAAAGAGGAGGAAGTCAAAAAAAAATTCTCTATGGAAGGTGCAAAGGCCCTTGGCCAGGACGGTTTCCCTACATTGTTCTTCCAAAAAAATTGTTATATCGTTGGGGTGGAAGCAACAACTATAATTTGTGATATTTTAAAGATAATACATATCCCTAGGGGCGTCAACTAAATCTTCTTAGTTATCATTCCTAAGCTGGTAGGATCAAAATATTTTAAGGATTTTTGTACCGTCAGTTTGTGTAATACCATCTACAAAATCCTAACAAAATTTTTGGTAAACATAATTAAAGTCATCATCCCATTTATTTTTTTTATTGATAGAATGAAGGGGTTTTGAAATGGTCCTCGAAACTTTTACATCACATGAAACATAAAAAATATAGTCATTTTAGGATATAACAAGATTATCCATACGCAAAAGGAGGGAGTCTGTGAGAGAGAAACCACCAAAAAAAAACTAATTGAAACAAAGAAACCTAAAGAAAAAAAAATAGACCCAAGGACCCATCCTAGAATTGAAACACAAATCTAGAAAAGACACATTAGGATGTGTCCCTAGGGGCTACCTGATCTTGGATCTTGACCTACCTTGAACCTTCATTCCAAATTTTGAGGCCATACAAAGTTATAGTGGCTTGATGCAGTAAGAAGGTGATCATATTAGTGGCTCTATACATAGAGTTGAACAAGTCTTCCATATTTTTAATGTGCCCATTTTTGGTGAATGTAGGAGACCTTAATATTAGTTTTCTTGATGTATTGGAAGACTCACATTGTGGGACCACTTCAATGTATGGAGATGATCAAGTTGAGACATATTTAATTTCTGGTTTATTTAGAAAAATTGTAGAATCATTAAACTAATCATGTTCATGCGCAATAATTATTGGTGAATTTCACTTCCCTAATTGAGACTTACATTGAGAAGAATGATGTTGGCCTTCAAACTTCATCATGGGTAGAGCCTCTCTATAGTTGGATACATAATTTAATTTCCTACTGATTTTATCAGTGTTCTTTAGGGGTTCACCTTCATCCAACATCTTAGGGTGGGGACTCCCCAGGCTAGATTCAGGAACTATAGGGGGACTACCAACATAGGAGACTATATCTTTCTAGGCTTATTTTTGTAAGGCATGCCTATATAGGATGAGGTGAAGGTCCTGGTGGATAGGGTAAGAGGATGCCCCTTTCCTGATGTTGAGAACTGAATGTTCAATGGATATGATAAAGTAATATGGAATATTAATGGCCTTGATACCCCAAAGGTGTTTTATAAAGGTTAAATGGAAACTTCTCAAGATAGTCATGGTCTCATCTATAGTAAAGTATTGGAGAATATGGAGGACAACTTTGTTCTAGGGCTTGAGAAGGGTCTATTTAATAATTTTCCTTTTATCCTTTTCCAACTTGTTGCCTTTGTCTCTAAAAAAGGCTAATTCATCAAACATGAGTGCTTTTCATGAACTAGAATGTCCCCATCATAAACTATTCATCCAATCCACCTCTGCAACCATTGCTCACATGGAAACTACTTGGGATGCTCTTGGGAAGGCCATTTCACAATTAAAGGATCAAAGGAATGCTTTAAATTTGTTGTTTTTTATGATACCTTTGATGAGGAGGTCCCTGCTAACTCTACTATCGCTGGTATTTTCAAAGTAAAGGAGGATGATGTTGTTGAAATCACTAAGGAGATCTTCAAGGAAGTGCCCAAGGATGAAATCAAGGAAAGCGAACAGGAAGTTATTGTCGAACCTCCTTTGGTGTAACTTGCTCTCAGTTTTTTCTATTGTTGACCCTGTGGGGTTTCTTGTTCTTCTTGTTTTCCTCTATTTTTTTTTCTATATTTTCCTTTTTGCTTAGGATGCATTATGATATTTCCTTGCATCCTCTTCTCTTTATTCTACTTCGCTAGGATGCACTTTTGCTTATTATGCATCCCTTTACTCTTGGTTGTATTAAGGCATTGGGGTGCCTTTCAAATTCTCCCTTGATAAAAAATTATTAACTTACCAAAAAAACAATGTCCCCATCATTATGGAGGCCATCCACTTCAGCCAACAAGTGGGTATTTATAGTGAAATTGAGTTCGTGCACTAGGACCTTTCATTTATCCCATGAATATACCAAATCAAAGGAAAAACATTGGATATGTAAATATTTCTGACATTTTCTACCATTTTTTATTTCAACCAAGTCTAAAAATTTATCTCTAAATACTTGAGAAGTGATAGGTTTAAGAAAATATATCTTCGTATTAAGATCAAGGGGGGAAATAGAAATCCAAGGATCTTTCCAAAAATCAATATTAGTGTTAATCCCCAAATTCCATCTTCTCCCAATATAAATCAGATTTCTAGTCTTCAAAATACTATTCCAAAATAAGGAACCTTTTGGAGGATTGCACTCTCTAAGGAAATCCCTTCCTATGAAAGGTATTTAACCTTAAAAAAATTTACCCATCCATTGTCTTATTTCTTCAAGATTTTCCACCCCCATTTGGACATAAGGGTAAGATTCATCTAACTTAGATTTTTGAACCCCAACCCACCAACACAATTTTTCGAGCAAATTTGATACCAAGATACCAAGGGAAATCTTATTTGTTCTTTAGAACCAGTCTAAATATATATTTTTTAATTTGTTAAATTTGAAATTAAATAAACTTGGGAATATTGAAAAGGGATAGGAAGAATATAGGTATGCTTTGAAGAGTAGCTTTGACCAACTGGGCCTTTCCTACTTGGATTAGAAGAGCACCTTTCTAGCCAGCCAACTTTTTTTGGATCCTTTCTAGAATCGAGTTCCAAAGCTCTTTTTTATCATTCCCTTAAAGAGGGTCATTCCCAGCTAGATAGAGGGAAGCTTAGCCATTTCACAACCATGAATTCTTGCAATATTTTGTTGTATCATAAGAAGGATATTAATGAAGAATATATTACTTTGTTGAGCTAAAAAATAAGTCTCAAATATTAATTCTTTAAGTGAGGAGGGAATTTTCTCTGAAAACTATAGAAATAGGGAGATAAAATACTCATTAAATACCATAAAAATTTTGCTAGGACGGTTTCCCTACATTGTTCTTCCAAAAAATTGTTATTTTTTGTGATACCTTTGATGAGGAGATCCCTTCTAACTCTTCTACCACTAGTATTTCCAAAGTAAATGAGGATGATGTTGTTGAAATCGCTAAGGAGGTCTTCAAGGAAGTGCCCAAGGATGAAATCAAGGAAAGCAAACAAGAAGTTGTTGTCGCACCTCCTTTGGAGTAATTTTCTCTCTATTTTTTTTGTTGTTGACCCAGTGGGGTTTCTTGTCCTTTTGGTTTTCCTCTATTTGTTTTTATGTATTTTCCTTTTTTCTTAGGATGCATTATGAGATTTCCTTGCATCCTCTTCTCTTTCTTCTACTTCACTAGGATGCACTTTTGCTTCTTCTGCATCCCTTTCCTTTTGGTTGTATCAAGGCGTTGGGGTGCCTTTCAAATGCCCCCTTAATAAAAAAAATATTAACTTACCAAAAATAAAAATGTCCCTGTCATTATGGAGGCCATCCACTTTAGCCAAAAAGTGGGTATTTATATTGAAATTGAGGTCGTGCACCAGGACCTTTCATTTATCCCATGACTATACCAAATAAAAGGAAATACATTGGATATGTAAATATTTCCAATATTTTCTACCATTTTTTATTTCAATCAAGTCTAAAAATTTATCTCTAAAGACTTGAGAAGTGATAGGTTCAAGAAAATATAACTTCGTATTAAGATCAAGGGGGGAATTATAAATCCAAGGATATTTCCAAAAATAAATATTAGTGTCAGTCCCCAAATTCCATATTCTTCCAATCCGAATAAGATTTATAGTCTTCAAAATACTATTCCAAAATAAGGGACCTTTTGGAGGATTGCACTGTCTAAGGAAATCCCTTCCTATGAAAGGTATTTAGCTCTAATAATTTTTACCCATCCACTATCTTCTTTCTTCAATATTTTCCACCCCAATTTGGACATAAGGGTAATATTCATCTAACTTAGATTTTTGAACCCCAACCCACCAACACATTTTTGGAGCATATTTGATCCCAAGCTACCAAGGGAAATCTCCTCTTTTCTTTAGAACCAGTCTAAATATATTTTTTAATTTGTTAAATTTGAAAGTAAATAAACTTGGGAATATTGAAAATGGGTAGGAAGAAAATAGATATGCTTTGAAGAGCAGCTTTGACCAATTGAGCCTTTCCTACTTGGATTAGAAGAGCACCTTTCTAGCCAGCCAATTTTTTTTTTATCCTTTCTAGAATCAAGTTCCAAAGCTCTTTTTCATAATTCCCTTAAAGAGGGGCATTCTTAGGTAGATAGAGGGAAGCTTAGCCATTTCAAAACCAAGAATTCTTGCAATAATTTTTTGTATCATAAGAAGGGTATTAATGAAGAACATATTACTTTGTTGAGCTAAAAAAATCTCTCAGACATTAATTCTTTAAGTGAGGAGGGAATGTTCACTGAATACTACAGAAATAAGGAGAGAGAATCCTCATTTAATACCATAATATGTTATCTAGTGATGATTTTTTTATAGAGATAGAATTCTAGAGCTCTTTGGTTAAAAGGTGGGGATATAAAAATAAAATTCTTCCATGTCACAACCCTAAGGTATAGAAGTTTCAATAAGATAAAGGAAATATTTTTACCAGATGGATCCTTTTCTAAAGATATCCAAGTTATTAGAGGAGAAGCAGTTGGATTTTTTAAGAATTTGTTGGGACCAGGAGAGACTGTGATTAAGCTAGACTATTCAAATTTTTTATCCAACATCCAAACCCTCTTAAATCATGAAATGAATTCATTTCTAATTAGTCCTTTCAAATAGGAGGAAGTCAAAAAAATAATTGTTTATGGAAGGTGCAAAGGCCCCTATCTAGGATGGTTTCCCTACATTGTTCTTCCAAAAAAATTATTATATCGTTGGGGCAGAAGCAAAAACTATAATTTATGATATTTTAAGGATAATACATATCCCTAATGGTATAAACTAAATCTTCTTAGTTATCATTTCTAAGCTGTTAGGAGCCAAATATTTTAAGAATTTGTGTACCATTAGTTTGTGTAATGCCATCTACAAAATCCTAAAGCAATTATCGATAAACATAATTAAAGTCATCAACCCATTTTTGTTTTTTATTAATAGAAGGAAGAGGTTTTGAAATGGTCCTAGAACCTTTTACATCACATGAAACCAAAAAAATATAGTCCATTCAAGACATAACAATATCATCCATAAGCAAAAGGAGGGAGTCTGTGAGAGAAACCGCCAGGAAAACCTAACTAAAACAAAGAAACCTAAAGAACCAAAAAATAGACCCAAGGACCCATCCTGGAATTCAAACACAAATCTAGACAAGACACAAAAGGATGTGTCCCTACGGGCTACCTGAACTTTGAGCTTGACCTACCTAGAACCTTCATTCCAAATTTTGAGGTCATCCAAAGTTATAGTGGCTTGATGCAGTAAGGAGGTGATCATATTGGTGGCTTTATACATAGAGTTGAACAAGTCGTCCATATTTTGAATGCACCCCTTTTTGGTGAACGTAGGAGACCTCGATCTCAGTTGTATTTATGGATTGGAATACTCACTTTGTGGGACCACTTCAATGTATGGAGATGACCGAGTTGAGGCATCTTCAATTTCTGGTTTCTTTAGAAAATTTGTAGAATAATTCGACTAATCATGTTCATGCTCAATAATTATTGGTGACTTTCACTTCCTTACTTGAGACTTACATTGAGAAGAACGATGTTGGCCTTAAAAATTCATCATGGGTAGAGCCTCTCTAGAGTTTGATACATAATTTAATTTCCTACTGATTTTAGGAGTGTTCTTTAGGGATGCACCTTCATTGAACATCTTAGGGTGGGGACTCCCTAGGCTAGAGTCATGAACTATAGGGGGACTACCAACATAGGAGACTATAGCTTTATAGGCTTATTTTTTTAAGGCATACCTATAGAGTATGAGGTGAAGGTCTTGGTGGATAGGGTAAGAGGATACCCATTTCCTGATGTTTAGCACTAAATATTCAATGGATTTGATCAAGTAATATGGAATATTAATGGCCTTGATACATCGAAGGTGATTGATAAAGGTTAAATGGAAACTTCTCAAGACAGTAATAGTCTCATCGATAGTAAAGTATTGAATAATGGGGAGGACAACTTTGTTCTAGGTATTGGGAAGGGTATATTTGATAATTTCCCCTTTATCCTTTACCAACTTGTTGCCTTTATCTCTAAAAAAGGCTTATTCATCAAATAATGAGTGCTTTTTATGAACTAGAATGTCCCCATCATAAACTGGTCATCCAATCCACCTTTGCAACCATTGCTCACATGGAAACTACTTGGGATGCTCTTTGGAAGGCCATATCATAATTAAAGGATTAGAGGAATGCTTTAAATTTGTTGTTTTTTTGTGATACCTTTGATGAGGAGGTCCCTGCTAACTCTGCTACTGTTGGTATTTCCAAAATAAAGGAAGATGGCGTTGTTGAAATCGCTAAGGAGATATTTAGGGAAGTTTCCAAGGATGAAATCAAGAAAATTGAATAGGAAGTTATTGTCGCACCTCCTTTGGTGTAACTTGCTCTCTGTTTTCTATTTTTGACCCTGTGGGGTTTCCTGTCCTTATGGTTTTCCTCTATTTGTTTTTCTATATTTTCATTTTTGCTTAGGATGCATTTTGAGATTTCCTTGCATCCTCTTCTCTTTCTTCTACTTTGCTAGGATGCACTTTTGCTTCTTTTGCATCCCTTTCCTTTTTTTTGTATCAAGGTGTTGGGGTGCCTTTCAAATTCCCCCTTAATGAAAAATTATTAACTTACCAAAAAAAACAATGTCGCCGTCATTATGGAGGCCATCCACTTTAGCCAAAAAGTGGATATTTATAGTGAAATTGAGGTCATGCACCAGGACCTTTCATCCATCCCATGACTATACCAAATCAAACGAAATACATTGGATATGTAAATATTTCCAACATTTTCTACCATTTTTTATTTCAATCTAGTCTAAAACTTTATCTCTAAAGACTTGAGAAGTGATAGGTTCAATAAAAGCTATATCTTCGTATTAAGATCTAGGGGGAATCAAAGATCCAAGGATCTTTCCAAATATTAATATTAGTTTCAGTCCCCAAATTCCATCTTCTCCCAATCTGAATAAGATTTCTAGTATTCAGAATTCTATTCCAAAAGAAGGGACCTTTTGGAGGATTGCACTCTCTAAGGAAATCCCTTCCTATGAAAGGTATTTAGCCCTAAGAATTTTTACCCATCCAGTGTCTTCTTTCTTCAAGATTTTCCACCCCAATTTTGACATAAGGGTAAGATTCATCTACCTTAGATTTTTGAACCCCAACCCACCAACACAATGTTTGGAGCAGATTTTATCCCAAGCTACCAAGGAAAATATTATATTTTCTTTAGAACCGATCTAATATATATATATATATATATATATATATATATATATATATATATATATATTAATTTGTTAAATTTAAAGGTAAATAAACTTGGGAATATTGAAAAGGGATAGGAAGAAAATAGGGATGCTTTGAAGAGTAACTTTGACCAACTAGGCATTTCCTACTTGGATTAGAAGAGCACCTTTCTAGCCAACCAACTTTTTTTGGATCCTTTCTATTATCGAGTTCCAAAGCTCTTTTTCATCATTCCCTTAAATAGGGGCATTCCCAGGTAGATAGAGGGAAGCTTAGCCATTTCACAACCAAGAATTATTGCAATATTTTGTTGTATCATAAGAAGGGTATTAATGAAGAATATATCCCTTTGTTGAGATTAAAAATAACTCTTAGATATTAATTATTTAAGTGAGGATGGAATTTTCACTGAAGACTACAAAAATACGAAGAGAAAATCCTCATTAAATACCATAATACGTTAGCCAGTGGGGAATTTTTCTAGCGATAGAAGTCTAGAGCTCTTTGGTTAAAATGTGGGGATACAAACATCAAATTATTCCATGTCACAACCATAAGGTATAAAAGTTTAAATAAGATAAAGAAAATAGTTTTACCAAATGGAATTATTTCTAAAGTTATTCGAGTTATTAGAGGAGAAGTGGTTGGATTCTTTAAGAATTTGTTGGGATGAAGAGAGCCTATGAATAAGCTAGAATATTCAAAGTTTTAATCCAACATCCAAACCCTCTTAAATTATGAAACAAATTCATTTCTAATTAGTCCTTTCAAAGAGGAGGAAGTCAAAAAAAATTTATCTATGGAAGGTGCAAAGGCCCTTGGCCAAGATGGTTTCCCTACATTGTTCTTCCAAAAAAATTGTTATATCATTGGGATGGAAGCAACAACTATAATTTGTGCTATTTTAAGGATAATAAATATCCCTAGGGGTGTCAACTAAATCTTCTTAGTTATAATTCCTAAGCTTGTAGAAGCCAAATATTTTAAGTATTTTTGTACAATTAGTTTGTGTAATACCATCTACAAAATCCTAACAAAATTGATGGTAAACATATTTAAAGTCATTATCCCATTTATTTTTTGATTGATAGAAGGAGGGGTTTTGAAATGGTCCTGGAACCTTTTACATCACATGAAACCAAAAAACATAGTCCATTCAGGATATAACAAGATCATCCATAAGAAAAATAAGGGAGTATGTGATAGAAACCACCAGGAAAACCTAACTAAAACAAAGAAACCTAAAGAACCAAAAAATAGTCCCAAGGACCCATCCTGGAATTCAAACATAAATCTAGAAAAGGCACATTAGGATGTGTCCCTAGGGGCTACCTGATATTTGATCTTGACCTACCTAGAACCTTCATTCCAAATTTTGAGGCCATCCAAAGTTATAGTGGCTTGATGCATTAAGGAGGTGATCATATTGGTGGATCTATATATAGAGTTGAACAAGTCTTCCATATTTTGAATCTGTCCATTTTTGGTGAATGTAGGAGACCTTGATCTCAGTTGTCTTTATGGCTTGGAATACTCACTTTGTGGGACCACTTCAATGTATGGAGATGACCGAGTTGAGGCATCTTCAATTTCTAGTTTCTTTAGAAAATTTGAAGAATCATTAGACTAATCATGTTCATGATAAATAATGATTGGTGACTTTCACTTCTCTACTTGAGACTTACATTGAGAAGAACGATGTTGGCCTTAAAAATTCATCATGGGTAGAGCCTCTCTAGATTTTGATACATAATTTAATTTCCTACTGATTTTAGGAGTGTTATTTAGGGGTTCACCTTCATCCAACATCTTAGGGTGGGGACTCCCTAGGCTAGAGTTAGGAATTATAGGGGGACTACCAAAATAGGAGACTATAGCTTTCTAGGCTTATTTTTGTAAGGCATGCCTATAGAGGATGAGGTGAAGGCCCTAGTGGATAGGGTAAGAGGATGCCCTTTTCCTAATGTTTAGAACTGAATGTTCAATGGATCTGATCAACTAATTTGGAATATTAATGGTCTTGATACCCCGAAGGTGATTGATAAAGGTTAAATGTAAACTTCTCAATATAGTAATGGTATCATTGATAGTAAAGGATTGCATAATACGGAGGATAAAATTTTTCTAGGGCTTGGGAAGGATCTCTTTGATAATTCCCCCTTTATCCTTTTCCAACTTATTGCCTTTGTCTCTAAAAAAGTCTAATTCATCAAACGATGAGTGCTTTTCATGAGCTAGAATGTCCTCATCATAAAATGGTCATCCAATCCACCTTTGCAACCATTGCTCACATGGAAAATGCATGGGATGCTCTTGGGAATGCCATATCATAGTTAAAGGATTAGAGGAATGCTTTAAATCTATTGTTTTTTGTGATACCTTTAATGAGGAGGTCCCTGTTAACTCTGCTACCACTGGTATTTACAAAGTAAAGGAAGACGATGTTGTTGAAATTGCTAAGGAGATATTCAAGGAAGTTCCAAAGGATGAAATCAAGGAAAGCGAACAAGAAGTTGTTGTTGCACCTCCTTTGGTGTAACCTGCTCTCTGTTTTATGTTGTGGACCTTGTGGGGTTTCCTGTCCTTCTGGTTTTTCTCTATTTATTTTTTTGTGTTTTCCTTTTTGCTTAGGATGCATTATGAGATTTCCTCACATCCTCTTCTCTTTCTTCTACTTTGCTAGAATGCACTTTTTCTTATTTTGCATCCCTTTCCTATTGGTTGTATCAAGGTGTTGGGGTGCCTTTCAAATGCCCCCTTAATGAAAAATTATTAACTTACCAAAAAATAATGTCCCCATCATTATGGAGGCCATCCACTTCATCCAACAAGCGGGTATTTATAGTGAAATTGAGTTCATGCACCAGGACCTTTCAATTATCCCATGACTATACCAAATCAAAGGAAATACATTGGATATGTAAATATTTCCAACATTTTCTACCATTTTTTATTTCAATCAAGTCTAAAAATTTATCTCTAAAGACTTGAGAAGTGATAGGTTCAAGAAAATATATCTTCGTATTAAGATCAAGGGGGAAATTAGAAATCCAAGGATATTTCCAAAAATAAATATTGGTGTTTGTCCCAAAATTCCATCTTCTCCCAATCCGAATAAGATTTCTAGTCTTTAGAATACTATTCCAAAATAAGGGACCCTTTGGAAGATTGCACTCTCTAAGGAAATCCCTTCCTATGAAAGGTATTTAGCCCTAAGAATTTTTACCCATCTAGTGTATTCTTTCTTCAAGAGTTTCCACCCCAATTTGGACATAAGGTTAAGATTTATCTAACTTAGATTTTTGAACCCCAACCCACCAACACATTTTTTGGAGCAAATTTGATCCAAAGATACCGAGGGAAATCTTATCATTTATTTAGAACTAGTATAAATATATATATTTTTAATTTGTTAAATTTGAAAGTAAATAAACTTGGGAATATTGAAAAGGGGTAGGAAGAAATTAGGTATGCTTTGAAGAGTAGCTTTGACCAAATAGGCCTTTCCTACTTGTATTAGAAGAGCGCTTTCCTAGCCAACCAAATTTTTTTGTATCCTTTCTAGAATTGAGTTCCAAAGCTCTTTTTCATAATTCCCTTAAAGAGGGGCATTCCCAGGTAGATAGAGGGAAGCTTAGCCATTTTACAACCAAGAATTCTTGCAATATTTTTTTGTATTATAATAAGGGTATTAATGAAGAATATATTACTTTGTTGAGCTTAAAAATAACTCTCAGATATTAATTCTTTAAATGAGGAGGGAATGTTCACTGAAGACTATAGAAATAGGGAGAGAAAATCCTCATTAAATACCATAATATGTTAGCTAGTGAGGAATTTTTCTAGCGATAGAAGTCTAGAGATATTTGGTTAAAATATGGGGATATAAACATTAAATTCTTCCATGTCACAATCCTAAGGTATAGAAGTTTCAATAAGATAAAGGAAATAGTTTTACCAGATGGATCCATTTCTAAAGATATCCAAGTTATTAAAGGAGAAGGATTTGGATTCTTTAAGAATTTGTTGGGACTAGGAGAGCCTGTGAATAAGCTAGAATATTCAAAGTTTTTATCCAGCATCCAAACCCTCTTAAATGATGAAATGAAGTCATTTCTAATTAGTCCTTTCAAAGAGGAGGAAATCAAAAAAAAAATTATCTATGGAAGGTGCAAAGGCCCTTGGCCAGGACGGTTTCCCTACATTATTATTACAAAAAATAGTTATATAATTGAGGCGAAAGCAACAACAATAATTTTTGATATTTTAAGGATAATACATATCCCTAGGGGTGTCAACTAAATCTTATTAGTTATCATTCCTAAGCTGGTAGGATCCAAATATTTTAAGGATTTTTGTACCATTAGTTTGTGTAATACTTGTAGCACCCTAAAATTGGCGTAGTAAAATTATAATAATTACATTCACCTTAGTAAATAATTTAAAATTCAAATTTAACCTCCCAAACCGCCCGTTAACCGTCGGGTAATCCGTTTCCCCCTTTTTCGTGCCATTTTTAGAGGTTGTTTTGACCGTTTGACGATATCATCGCCGATCAGACGATATCGCCCCAGATCTGACGATTTCGTCTGGGCTAGGACGTCCAAACGATCTTGTCGCAAAGCCGATTTTGCAAAATTAGCTTCTGTTCCAACGGGTCTCCAATCCGGACAGAAGCGTGTCTACGCCATTAGGGACCCTCCCCCATTGGAGATCTCCCAAATTGGGATGATCTCCAACCTCCTAACTACTCCCCTAAGCCTATTTAATCCTAAGCTATCCCCTTAGCACCCCCCCTGGCTGAAATTCTCTACAATTTAACTCCATCTACGTTGAACCATCCCAATTTTTCATTTGCACTGGTCCCATACCAATTTTGTTGCAGGTACATCACTATTTTTCAGTCGAAGCCAGCACACATCGTCGTCGATGAACCTGTTCAGATCGGAGGCAAACTCGTCGAATCGGAGGTGATTTTGTATCGATGCGAGACGATCTCGACTGCAATCCATATTGAGGCAATCAATGCTCGAAGTTTGCATTTCTCAACCTTTTCTCTCATTGTTTTATTCTGCAAATTAGATAGTTTATTTAGTGTTTATGTTATTTTGCATTTGGAGTTCACCCATTTAGCTTAGATTGCATACTAAGATCATGATTTGTCATTAGAATATCATAATTTGCTTGAATTTTTGTTCATAACTATTGCTCAGTATTCATACAGTCATTTGGTGTTGTTTCCCTCTGTTAGCACAGTAGTATTCATTGTATTTTGTATCTATTTTCTGCTTGCAAGTCTCTGACGAATTTGTCTGACGAATTCATCAGATCTCAGACAATTCTGTCAGATATCAGATGATTCTGTCGAATTCCAGATGATCTTGACTGCTTCAAACATCAGAATCATCACCAGACATCCGGATCAGGTATTCCTCATTTGTATTCTGTAAATTCTCTGTTTTATGTCTTTAAATCTATTTTTTGTACTCATTGAATTTGCATTTTCATGTAGATTAATCTAGATTCATTTGGCCAAACCTAGGATATGAATGCTTAAAGTTAAAAACGAACACATTAAAACACATTCCAAACCTAGGCGTGGAAACTGCCCTTAAATGTTTCCTGGTGAACCCACCATCCATCAAAAAATCATCAAAATACACCTCCTTTGAGAGGCGGGACCTTCGCAAAGTCCTCTCAGTCCGAGGTACCGCACCATCCTTTTCCCATCCTCCTTCCGAGCACGGATCCTATAGCCTGAAGGTAAGGGTGTGAAAAATTTGGAGCGATACATTTTGGTGAACCCGACGTGAATGCATCATAACCTTTTGAAAAACAAAAACAAAAACAAAACAAAAACATATATAGAACAACTAAAACATAGATGCATTTTTAAACATTTAAAGTTTAAAATCATGTTTAGATGGTAGCTCCTAAGAAAAGGTTAGCAGTTACTATAAATGTAGAAAACCAATTGGCAGCCGTAGAAATCAATTCTATGCTTAATGTGCTTGAAACAAGTAGAAATCAATTTCTGTGGAACGAACTTGATAGAAGACTTAGTCTCATCTCATCTAGGTCCACACAACTTAAGCAAATCAAGAGGCTAGTCCTAGATAGAATCCTGGATCCTCATCAACTAGTTTTTTATCATGAACTTTAGAGAGCCTGCCATAGATGGTTAGCTTATAGGAGAGCTCTAGTATCTTTAGAATTGTTCACCTTCGAGGAATACCTCGAGAACGTAGCCATTGTGCACCAGTTCCTAGGTTGTGTAGAAGACCAAGAGGTTGTTCTTATAGATAGGGAAATATGGAATAGAGTTCCACGAGCTGTGCTATATCGAGAGTATTGCCATGAGCTTTACTTTTATCAACCAACATCTAAAACAGACAATATCACTATAGCTCTTTTCATCAAATTTTTAAAAGAAAACTTTCAATTTGAAGAAGAACACTTCATGACTCCTGAACAACTCGAGCCTATTAATGATATTTATAAATTATTTATAGAAAACTAGATTATTACTTTTAGTCTTATTTCTTGCATTTATTGTGTTGATTGTCTTTACAATATTATTTCAAAAACTAAAAAAAAAAAAAACTAAAAAACATAGCAAAAACTTAAACATTTCATTTCAAATATTGTAGTAGGTATATAGTAAATATATACCTCTTAAATTTGTTGCATATATATATATATATATATATATATATATATATATATATATATATATATATATATATTTGCTGAAATCAAAATTTAGCACCATGCCTAAACTTAGGAATGGTAAAGAAACTTTAGGAGAAGAAGAAGATTGGTTACAAGATACAACTGGAAACCCAAATGTCCTTCCTGAAGATCCAACTTCGGAAGGAAAAACTCTAGCTCAATCAGAACATGACCTAGGTGAAGATAAGGAACAAGAAGGAAGTGTTAAAGAGGATGGATCCTCATCCCCTAGAATAGCTCCAAATGGAACTATTGCTTTTGACAACATAGATCATTTCAAGAAATTTCTCAGTGATAACATTGATGACCTTAATGTGGCAATTCGTATTGATAAAGGGCAAGTTAGTGACACTCAGGCAGCTTTGGAACGTATGTATGATGTGCGCATTAATCCCTTATCTTTCATTGATCAAGAAAGTGATAAGGCTGGACCATCCAATACGGATATGGTCACTATGATTCAAAACATGTCAAAACAATAGGCTATCCAACCTCCTAAGGAACCTATTATTCAACCCAAAATCATTCCCACACAAAAGAAACCTTCCTTCACTACTTTATTCCGCCAAACTATTGAGCAATATGCTTCAAGTAAACAAAAACCTAAAACGAAGCCAAATACAAATTTTCAACAATCCGAAATACATCATAATACAACTTCAAAATTCCTTCATAATACTTTTCCTACCAATACTTTACACAATAGTAACATGGCATCTAATCTTCATGTTCCTCCATCCTATGCCCATAAAACCCATGTCAATGCCCTACCGAACCAATATGGGGGGCAAACTAGTAATCTGGAAGCCATGGTGAAACAGTTAGCTTCGCGTATGGACCAGATAGATCCCTACCGTCCCTCGTATAATTATTGAGAGATATGTAGTCAACCTTTGGATCCCATAGTTGTAGCTCAACCATACCCTAAGCATTTTCCCATGCCCATCCTCCCTATATATAAAGGAACCGAAGATCCCATAGAGCATCTTCGCATGTTTAGGATAGCATGTCATGATATATCGCATGATGACTTGCTATTACTAAAAATGTTCCCAAAAAGTTTAGGTGGAATGGCATTAGAGTGGTACTATCAATTGCCCACTCATTCTTTGAGAAACTTCGAAGAAACAGTGGAATCATTTGTCCATCAATTTAGTGCCTACATCGAGAGGCATGTAACTATTAAAGATTTATACAATTTAAAACAAGACAAAGATGAATGTTTTGCCGATTTCTTAGCTAGATGGAGGCAATTGACAGGAAAACTGCACTTTGTGCTACCTTATAGGGAAATGTTGGACATTTTTATCAACAATTTACAAGAACAGATATCTTATGAGCTATCGACTGCTACCTTAACTACCTTCGACCAAGCTATAGATTTAGCTCGAAGAGTAGAAGATGCCCTCATTAGGAGAGGCCAACTTAGGAAGAAGGATGATGAGAAAACATCCAGAAATCAATATAAAAACAAACAAGTTGTTGGTGACGGAGTCACTGATAGCAGGAATGTTGCGAATATCAATGCAACAAAGACAACAGAAAAATTTATATTGAAACCTCCTGACAAGCCTCCTCGAGAATTCACTAGATTAAACCAACCCTTATCAACTATTTTACCTCAATTACTTGAAAGAGGTTTGATCCAATTACCAGCCATCCGGGAACCTGATCCAACTATACCCGGATACAGAGCTGACTTGCACTGTGATTTCCATAGAGGACCTGGACATTCTACCAATGCTTGTAAAAGGTTGAAACATAAAATACAAGATTTGATTGACAATAATGAAATGGAAGTGCAAGCCTTCCAACCTAAACAAAACCCTCCTAATAATACTCAAAAGACCGTTCCCCAAAATCAAAATCAAAATGCCAATCAAACTCTAGACATATTTCAACACCCTTTACCAAGACATGGTAAAGAGGTAGCCAATCAAATCGAACATCATAATGTTCCCCCTCCTACCCGATATGTAGGAACCATTAGCGGACAA
Organism: Wollemia nobilis; assembly: GCA_028583015.1. Taxonomy (NCBI): domain Eukaryota; kingdom Viridiplantae; phylum Streptophyta; class Pinopsida; order Araucariales; family Araucariaceae; genus Wollemia; species Wollemia nobilis. The sequence goes on from JAQPPZ010017060.1 coordinate 4,399,730, forward strand.
TTACCTATTCAGGATCCTCAAATATTTGACACGACCTTATCCCTGGTTACGACCGGGCCCTTACATAATTTTCAAACTTCGAATTCTAGTGATATAGAATCAGATACTGAAAGTGAACTAGACATTACTTCAAACCAATCGAATAGTTCTAAAAATGAATCAGATCCTATTCAACCCGTCACAGATGCTATGGTTCCAGAAGAACCATTTCCTAGAAGAGTTACTACTCGACCTTCTTCTAATATATTCCTTTCTAATGAACAAGCCATTAATGCTCAACCGAGACCAGTTCAACGTCTTCACTATAACATTGTAGGTACCATTGGAGTCGTCACCCGACAACAAGCTCAAAATTCCCAACAAGAACCAAACCAGAACGATGGATCGGCTCCATTTGTTTTGAAAAACCCCAATAAAGGGAATCATGCTCCTACTGTTCAACCTAAACCCCCTTACAATATTAATGAGCAATTGTCCAATACTACGGCCAGAATTTCCCTCTTAGATTTATTAAGATCCTCTCCCACCCATAGGGATGAGTTGATGCTTACATTGAGCCAAATGATGGTACCTCAAAACATTCAACCCGAAGCTATGGCCAATACTATCATCACTCGAGAGATTGATTGTATTGACTTCCGGGATAAAGATATCCCACAACACAATTTACATAAGGATAATCCCTTATACATTACTGCTCTAATTGGAGATGTAGCTATCAAACGAGTCTTGATTGATAATGGCTCATCTCTAAACATTTGCACCTTTGACTTCTACCAACGATTTGGCTTTAGAAGTGATGAAATGAAGAAAACTGATATGATTATCAAAGCTTTTAATGACGAAACACAAGAAACATGTGGAGTTATTACCCTCCCATTGCAAGTTGGTCCTAGAACCCTAGAAACAACCATGTTTATTGTACATTGCCCAACATCGTACAATATACTTTTGGGTCGCCCTTGGATCAACGCCATGCGAGCGGTCCCATCAACCTTACACCAATGTGTTAAATTTGAGTTTAAAAATCAGTTGGTCACTATCCATGGTGACCCTAGACCTTTTGATATGTGTGCTTTGGCAGAACCCGTTGGAGTGCAATTTTGCCCTACTCTGTCATCCACACATCCTAGTTCTTATTTTTCATCTAAAACTGTGAAACACACACCCATAACTTCACCTATTTCCCCTCCATTAATTTCATCCTCCTATATAGACCAACAACCCTCTAAACAAATCATTTTAGAACCTCAAAAAGATCTTAAATCTACAACCAATCCTTCAAGTTCTATCCCTATAAATTCAAAACCTATAGACACATCTATCATACCTTCCACATCTAAAGATATAGGTAATAAGCCTTCTACATCTTATGCCCTTTCTGATGAACTTTTACCAGATTTATCCACAACCTTAATATCAGAAAAAACAAATGCTTTCATGCAAGATTCAATTCTTTTAAATAACTTACCGCCATCTCCTCGTACTTTGGGCCTCCCACAACCTATGGGAAGTACTTACCAAGTCGGGAGTTGTGCCTTCATTTATAAAGGATATGACTGGGGAAGAATCCCTCGGAATATCAAAACTCATCATGAAGGATATGCTCGGTGTTATTTTACCAATGATTATATTAAAGCTAAACCCATGATGCTTAAAATGGGATATAAAGGGAAAGGCTTGGGACCTTCCCAAAATGGCATGAAAGAACCTTTCGAGGTAGAACCGTGGCCTGCCCGCTGTGGTGTGGGCCTATTTCCTAGTAAGGGTCAACCCTTTCCCTTTGAAGATGATGATCATCTCATATGTTATCAAGATTATTTGGATAGGCATGTTGATTTGCCTCTTAAAAATCAGTCGTTTTCATGCAACATGCTATCCATAGCTTACCCTGAAATGATTGCTGACCCCGATGAAGAGTTGGAAGGAGATATCTTCCATGATGTCTCTGTTGAAGAGATGTTACACAATGGATTTTATTTTGATGGTTCTATACCAACTATAGCCCAACTTGAGGCCACTAATCCTCAAGATGAATTATCTAAATTAACCTTACAAGAATTACAAGAATTGGGCGTTTCACCCGCCCCACCTAATTTTGAAAGAGATCTACACATGGAGGTAGAAAACGTCATTAAAATTAATATTGGAACCGAGGACAATCCTCACATAATCAATATTGGATCAGAATTAAGTCAAGAAAAACAAGAACAATACATTGCATTCCTTAAAGAGTATGAAGATGTCTTCGCTTGGACATATGAAGATATGCCAGGTCTAGACCCTTCCGTAGTCATGCATCATCTAGTGGTCCATCCGGATGCTAAACCTGTTAAACAAAAACTTAGAAAAATGCATCCCAAAGTGGCTCTGCTAGTCAAAGGGGAGTTAGAAAAACTCCTGAATGTTATCTTTATACAAGCTATTGATTATGTTGAATGGATCTCAAATGTAGTTCCAGTCACCAAGAAAGAAGCTACCAAAGTTAGGGTTTGCACAGATTTTAGAGATATTAACGCTGCATGCCCTAAAGATGACTTTCCTCTTCCAAACATGGATCAAATCATTGACTTCACTGTCGGGAGTGGGATGATGTCCTTAATGGATGGATTCTTCGGTTATAATCAGATCAGGATAGCTCTTGAAGACCAGGCTAAAATAGCCTTTATTACCCCTTGGGGTACCTTTTGTTGGAAAGTGATGCCATTTGGCTTAAAGAACGCAGGTGCAACTTATCAACGAGCTATGACCTATATTTTTCATGATATGATGCATGATATCCTACATGATTATGTAGATGATATTATAGCTCGCTCTATTATTGAAGATAATCATTTAGATGATTTGAGAAAAGTTTTTAATCGATTACGAGAATATCTTATTCGATTAAATCCAGCAAAATGCATATTCGGAGTTAAATTCGGCAAGCTATTAGGGGTTTTAGTTTCTTTACGTGGTATTGAAATCGACCCTCTCAAGATTGCGGCCATCACTGATATGCCCACACCTACTAATATATTTGAGTTACGAAGTTTACAAGGTAAACTTCAAGCCATCCGTCGCTTCATTGATAAGCTGGCGGACAAAACTGGTCCCTTTCTTAAACTCCTTAAGAAGGATGTCCCTTTTAATTGGGACACAGAATGTAGAGAAGCTTTTGAACTTCTCAAACAATACCTCCTTAATCCACCTGTGCTTTCACCACCTAAATCTGATCGCCCATTTCTCCTATATATTTTAGCTTCATATTCTGCCTTAGGAGCTATGTTAGCTCAACTTGATGATGAAAAGAGAGAACGTGCTAATTATTACATTAGCCAAACCTTCATTAGTTATGAAACCCGCTATACAGTGTTGGAAAAACTATGTCTAGCAGTCATTTTTGCTATGCAAAAATTACGACACTATATGCTTAGTCAAAAAACTTATGTCATTGCCAAATACGATCCCTTGAGGTATCTCATGAGTCGACCTTATTTATCGGGTCGCACAGCCAAGTGGGTTCTTGCTCTAAGCGAGTTTGATCTCACATTCATAGGACAGAAGTCTGTTAAGGGTCAAATCATAGCAGATCAATTAGCTGTTGCACCCTTAGAATCTACTCATCCCCTCATCATCGAATTTCCTGATGAATGCCTTCAATTAGAGGCAGACCATATTGAACAATGGTCCTTATACTTTGATGGAGCCCGATGCATGAGTGGGGCTGGTGCGGGTATTATTTTAATATCCCCACAAAAACATCTTATTCCTCTGTCCTTCAAATTGACATTTGCTTGCACCAACAATACTGCTGAGTATGAAGCTCTAATCCTTGGATTACGAGCTGCCCTAGCGCTAAAAATTAAACACCTTTTAGTTTTTGGTGATTCCCAACTGGTTATAAACCAAATTAATGAAGTTTATCAAACTAGAGATGATAAACTGTGCCCATATAAGGCCTATGTTTTACAATTAATGTCTTTATTTGATCAAGTTACCTTGGAAGCTATTCCTCGAACTAGCAACCGTGCAGCTGATGCTATGGCCGTGGCTGCATCTCTCCTGCCCTTGGAGTTAGATGACGAATATGCCACTATCATTATTCGTCGACTCCAGGAACCCGCTTCAAATAAGTCATGCTTAGAGCCTTTGGATGTGTTTCTAATCAATGAAACTACTCCTGAACCTTGGTACACGGACATATTTGATTTTCTCCAAAATGGGACTTTCCCCGCCAATTCTAATAGAAACCAGCGTCGGTTATTACGTCGACGAGCAAGTCGATTTGTAATAATTGGCAATACTTTATATAGGAGATCTTTTGAAGGTATCCTATTAAGATGTTTAAACTTAGAAGAGTCTAAATCAGCCTTGAGTGAAGCCCACGATGGATCTTGTGGAGGACACTTTAGTGGTAGTGTCATTGCTAAAAAGCTCCTTCGGATAGGATACTTTTGGCCTACCATGGAAACGGATGCACATGAGTATGTGTGCCATTGCGACAAGTGCCAGAAACATGCTGACCTTGTCCATGCGCCTGCACAAGAGCTATAGGCTATTTCATCTCCTTGGCCCTTTTCTAAATGGGGTTTAGACATTATTGGCAAAATCAATCCTGTGTCATCTGATGGACACAAGTTCATCATAACTGCCATTGAGTATTTCACGAAGTGGGTCGAAGCTATGCCTTTAGCTTCCTGCACTGGCACACAAGTCTCTAAATTTATTTTTAATCAAATCATTTGTAGGTTCGAAATTCCTGCAAATCTCATCTCTGACAATGGAACTTGTTTCAAAAATAAAGATGTTAAAAAATTATGCCAAAAATATAAGATTCAACATCGTTGGTCCACTCCCTATTATCCTCAGGGTAATGGTCAAGCAGAAGCATCTAACAAAACCTTAATCAAAATTCTCAAAATATTAGTCAATAAAACTGGCCGTGATTGGCACATTCAATTATATCCAGCCTTGTGGGCCTATCGAACTAGTGTTCGAACCCCCACTGGAACTTCACCATTTGTTTTGGTATATGGTGCTGAAGCAGTTTTTCCATTTGAATTGGAAGTTCCTTCTTTGGCTCTGCTACTTCAAGATACCGAAGTAGGAGATGAATATCGTGCTGGCAGACTCAGTCAGTTGGAACTCCTAGATGAAAAATGCATCAATGCTTTGGAGCATCTCCGTGCTTACCAAAACAAGCTTAAAAGATCATATGCTAAGAAAGTTCGTCATCGATCCTTTGAGATCGGTGACCTTGTTTTAAAAGAAAATCAAAAAAATACAAATGCAACTAAGGACCTTAAAGGTAAATTTGAGCCCAACTGGCTTGGACCATACATTATTACTGCCAAATTTGAATCAAGAGCATACAAATTATCTACCTTAGATGGTAAAGAACTTAAAGAACCCATGAATATTTTGCATCTTAAACGTTACTATGCATAAATTTGGTCATTTCATCCTTGTATATAATTGTTTAAAATATTTCAAAATTTTTATCTTATATTTCTTTCAAATTTATAAAAATCCAAAAACATCAAAAATATTCATAATCATCAAAAAGCTTCAAAACTATTTGTTGCATTTATTTAAGGCACTTGTTAAATTTTTTGCTCAAAAATCAAACCAAAAATCAAAATAATGATAAAAATAAAAACAACAATATTCTTGACTCTTTCGAAACCAAAACAAAATAAAGAAGAAAGAGAGAGTCAACATTCTCAAAACTTCTCAAAAGTGTTTATATATATTTTCTTACAATTATTGCAGTTATATGTTTCAAATTATTTTGGGATAAATTAGCATTTATTTGGAATCCCTCACTTGCACACTCACAAAAATAAATATCTTGATTTTATCTGGCATGATTACTAATCTCTCTTATATCAAAGTCCACAAAATTCAATTAAATAAAGTTTGAGCATAGAGAATTGATCTTGTTATTTACTTAAACCAAGCACATCTTTTCACAATAAAATGATTATATTTGTAATTTCCATGTTTTGCTACATAGTAGAAGTGATTTCTTGAGCGAAAAGTTTCCCCTGCTATCCTATCATGCACATGGTCTAGAATCTTTGAGAATTGGCAAAAGGACAAGCTCACCCCTACCCAGAATAAAAATCCCTTGCTCTACAGCTAATCCGAGCAAGTATCCCTAGCAAAGAAAAAGAAAAGAAAAGTTCAAGAAAAAAGAGAAAAGAAAAATGTTCTTTTATATCATTACAGCAATGTTCCAAGCATTATCAAGCAAAAATACAAAAGAAATACAAAAAGAAAAATAAGCAAAGTTCAAAAGAAAGCAAGAAAGCAATAAAATCCCTTTCCCTACCCTTTGAAAAGAAAAGAAGGGTTGATGAGCTTGAATCCCTGGAATTCTCAATTATTCGAAAACTGTGAGGTAAGCCCCATAACAAGTGGTTTGTGCCCAACCTGCTTGGCCTTGGGTAACTCCTAGCATGGTGATATGTCTGTCACATTAGCGACCTTCTTTTGTACAGACCTATGTCTGCTTATGGATTAGCTAGCTCTTGATAATCCGACCTACATAGTAGCCTAGTATGGTTATATGCATCTACATCATGGTTAATGAACACTTATTTGGTTTCTTCAAATCACTTGTATCATATTATCTTGCTCAAAACTGGTCAATGAACATAGCAATTGCACACACATTTGTATTTGAGAGATTTTGTGTATCATTATGATAAATCAAGATTGGAAATGAATTCACATATGCACATGGGATTCCTTATAAATCTAACTTTTGTCTTCAAAATACTTTGAAATATTATTTTTTGCAACTTGTTTGGAATAAATCAAGTACATTTGTTTACCATAAAGACAACTATATAATAGAAAAATCAAAAATTTCTTTCAAAACTATACAATCAAAACATATATATCTGGTTGACTTTCGCGACGATGGTATAGTTCCAACACCAAAATTGGAATTTTATGCTCAGCGCAAGTCTTCATTTTCATATTTTCTGTTTATTAAAAAATCAACCATGCAATAAAACTATCTTTTTTGGATTTTTGCGATGATGGTATAAGTCTATACCTACATATTCTATGCCTAGCGCAAATCATTGTAACAATTTTTATTCCCCATTTATTAAAAATCATGAAAACCATATGACTTAATTCATTATGTTACACAAATTATGCTTTTAAAAAGCAAGCACATTTTCATTATTTCATGTCATTATGTCAACCTTCAATTTTGCAATGATGGTATAATTCCTAAAGAATTATCCAAAAATTTTATCACACTTAGGAATTTATGCCTAGCAAAAATCATTTTAACATTATTTCATGCATACTATTTTCATGAAAATCTGAAAACAAACCATCATCACCTTCATTTTCATCATTGCACCAAAGTCTTAAGACAGTCTCTTAAGCACTCTTTTACTTTTAACAATATTTCTATCCTGGGATTAGCTTGACGACCGAGTGAGCAGCGACTCCATGAAATGGTCTATAATAGCGACAATGTCCTTTGAAATTATTGTTAGAAGTCTCTTTTTATCTTTTACCACATTTCATCACAAACAACCAATTTGTTACATCAGATTATTTCATTTAAAATATTACAAGCATGACATTCAAATTATAATATTTCCAACGACATAATTACATCCAATTATCAAATCAATCAATCAAACATAAAAGCATCATAAGCATACACACAATACAAGTCATATGATCAATAACGTCTCATATATATATCAACAACATATATACATCATCAAATCTGGATTGGTATGCCACAATCTGTACCTCGGCATACTCAATCCTCTATCAACAAAATAATAATCATATAATACAATGTCAGTCTGTACAATGTCAGTGCAGCCCTCTAGCCTCGAGAGCCCCTCGAGCTCTCTGCCTCATCTCCTCCCCCACCCTGAGGTGGACGAGGTGGCCCCATCGCAGTCTGTGTAGTCCTAGTCCTCGACCGGGACGTGGTCCTCGATGACCCGATCCTGATCGGATCTGCAATGTTGGCTGGCAGGGGTAGTCTATCCGCCTCTGGCACCAGCTGGTAATACAATGTCTGGTAGAATGTAAGTTGGGCAATAGCCCATGTCAGCTCCCTAGAGCTCGCCCCTCCGCCCCGTGCCCTGAGGCATGCAATCTCGTCTCGTAGTTGTGACACCTCAGCTCGGTGGCGTGCAACCTCATCTTGTAGAGTCTGCACCTATGCTTGGAGATGATCTCTCTTCGCCCGGAGAGTAGCCATCTCGCTACTCTCTCCTGTGTCTATGCCCTTGCCCTTATCGGGCGATGGTGGCCTCTGTGGAGATGGGGGTCTCGCCTCCCTCCTCTCCCTCTGTCGTGGCCTCTCCTGTGCCTGTGGCCTCCTCGGCTCTCTCCCGTCGTGACCCTGGGCTGCCTCCATCGCTAGCGTCGCCTCCCTATTCGACGCACAACCGCATGAATCGGACCCTATGCCCTCGTCATCCGAGGAGGGCGGATGCCTGCGTACCAGGCATCGTAGCCATCGGCTACCCCTGCGTCGTCACCATCCACTGGCTGGATGGGGGCATCGTCTGCGTCCTGGCTCCAGAACCGCTGCATGTCTGGAGCCCCGCTAACCGTGGTGTTATCCCAGATAGTTCGAGAAAACTCGTAATCCCTCAGAGATGGGATCCCCTGCTATAGACCGAACTGCCTCAAAACTCGGTCATAGCGGTGGAGCTCCACCTCTCCTCTCTCCATCCGTAGCCAGCAAACTCGCCTGACGTGAGCCAACTCTTGTCCATCCTCGGCCCACCCTGGATGCTCCCTCCATGGCCTCTAGGTGATCTGGTCCGGGACTAAGTCATCCAATAGTCTCCGGGACATAGGGAGGTCGATCCGTCGCTGTGACCCTCTCCGGAGCCACCAGTAGAAGACTCGGGGCCTCTCCCCGTCTACCCCTATCAAAGGAAGCCCTATCGGCCTTTGCACTGCAATGTGCTCCCAGCACCAAACCTGTAAGAGTGATGTCATCACCAGACATCGGCCGCCCTTGTACATGACCCCATATAGGATCCTGTACAATCGGCATAGTACAAAACTACCCCAAGAGAACCTGTACCCGTGGTCCTGCATATCGTAGATCACATCTACGAGCATCCACGGCACCCTGCACCCGCTCTGGTGGCACAACAAAAGTCCACCAACCACTCCAGCTAGCACCCATGTGAGTCTAGATGCCCCAGGCATCTGGCGTAGTGCCTCGATATTAACTCCGCCCTTCTCCAGGGTGAAGCTCGGGTCACCGCACAGTCGTCCCATAGCATGGCCCTGATTGGCCGCAGGAGTGATCAATCGTCCTTGTATGGGGATTCTCAGAATCCTCCATACATCCTCTAGAGTGGGAGTCATCTCCCCTGTAGGTAGCCGAAAACATGAGGAACCCGGATACCATCTCTCTGCTAGGGCTGTTAGAAGCCCCATATCTGTAGATACCTGTGGCATCTCTGCCACATGCTGCAAGCCGGCCTGTGCCAGCTGATCTCGCTCTGCCTGTGTGAGAGCGGCCAAGTCATCTCTCAACCCTCCATACTTCCATTCCCTGCTCTTTAGTAATCCTCTCTGCAAACATAAACAACAAAACAACAAACAATCATTAATAAACAATTCAAATAAACAATAATGCAAGTTAAAATTCAATTTTATGCAATTGATGATATCGCCCACTATTGGACGATATCATCCCAAATTTGAGCAGAATCATCTCTAATTTGACGAAATCGTCCCCCTTTCGCCGATTTCGCCCTTGGGCGAAATTGACGAAATTGAGACGATTTCGTCGAAATCGGGACGATTTCGTCCCGACGACGTCGACGGCCCAAAAACGGTCGCGATGCTCAAAAATCATCTAAAAATTACCTACAAAGCATGTAAATTCAAATTAAAGCATTCTAGTTAAGTCTAGACTCTTACCCGTAGACCGCACCGGACCTCTGTCGATCTGTGCGTCGTCTCCACCATTTTTGCTTCAGAGCTCTAAAAACCAGAAAATGAACAGTAAAAATGAATTAGGGTTTTACCCTATTTTTCTTAATTTTATTCAAAAATAATTTTTTGCTTTTTCGCGTTTTTACCTCAAACGTTCGATTTGGGTAAAAACACGGAGGGGGCACCATAGTAAGCTATCGTACGATTCGACCAAGAATCGTCGCCTAAAAATGGGAATAATTTTTGCTTTCTCGTAGATCGAGAAGAACTCATCTTTAACGCATTTTCTTTGGAAAATTCGCTAAAGAGGGGGCAAAATGTAGCACCCTAAAATTGGCGCAATAAAATTATAATAATTACATTCACCTTAGTAAATAATTTAAAATTCAAATTTAACCTCCCAAACCGCCCGTTAACCGTCGGGTAATCCGTTTCCCCCTTTTTCGTGCCATTTTTAGAGGTTGTTTTGACCGTTTGACGATATCGTCGCCGATCAGACGATATCGCCCCATATCTGACGATTTCGTCTGGGCTAGGACGTCCAGACGATCTTGTCGCAAAACTAATTTTGCAAAATTAGCTTCTGTTCCAACGGGTCTCCAATCCGGGCAGAAGCGTGTCTGCGCCGTTAGGGACCCTCCCCCATTGGAGATCTCCCAAATTGGGATGATCTCCAACCTCCTAACTACTCCCCTAAGCCTATTTAATCCTAAGCTATCCCCTTAGCACCCCCCTGGCTGAAATTCTCTGCAATTTAACTCCATCTACGTTGAACCATCCCAATTTTTCATTTGCACTGGTCCCATACCAATTTTGTTGTAGGTACATCACTGTTTTTCAGCCGGAGCCAGCACACATCGTCGTCGACGAACCTGTTCAGATCGGAGGCGAACCTGTCGAATCCGAGGCGATTTCGTACTGATGCGAGACGATCTCGACTGTAGTCCATATTGAGGCAATCAGTGCCTGAAGTTTGCATTTCTCAACCTTTTCTCTGTTGTTTTATTCTGCAAATTAGATAGTTTATTCAGTGTTTATGTTATTTTGCATTTGGAGTTCACCCATTTAGCTTAGATTGCATACTAAGATCATGATTTGTCATTAGAATATCGTAATTTGCTTGAATTTCTATTCATAACTATTGCTCAGTATTCATACAGTCATTTGGTGTTGTTTCCCTCTGTTAGCACAGTAGTATTCGTTGTATTTTGTATCTGTTTTTCTGCTTGCAGGTCTCTGACGAATTCGTCAGATCTCAGATGATTCTATCAGATATCAGATGATTCTGTCGAATTCCAGATGATCCTGACTGCTTCAAACATCAGAATCATCACCAGACATCCGGATCAGGTATTCCTCATTTGTATTCTGTAAATTCTCTGTTTTATGTCTTTAAATCTATTTTCTGTACTCATTGAATTTGCATTTTCATGTAGATTAATCTAGATTCATTTGGCCAAACCTAGGATATGAATGCTTAAAGTTAAAAATGAACACATTAAAACACATTCCAAACCTAGGCGTGGAAACTGCCCTTAAATGTTTCCTGGTGAACCCACCATCCATCGAAAAATCATCAAAATACACCTCCCTTGAGAGGCGGGACCTTTGCAAAGTCCTCTCAGTCCGAGGTACCGCACCATCCTTTTCCCATCCTCCTTCCGGGCACGGATCCTATAGCCTGAAGGTAAGGGTGTGAAAAATTTGGAGCGATACAAATACCATCTATAAAATCCTAACAAAATTGTTGGTAAACATAATTAAAGTCATCATCCCATTTTTTTTATTGATGGAAGGAAGAGGTTTTGAAATGGTCCTCGAACCTTTTACATCACATGAAACCAAAAAATATAGTCCATTCAGGACATAACAAGATCATCCATAAGCAAAAGGAGGGAGTCTATGAGAGAAACCACCAGGAAAACCTAACTAAAACAAAGAAACCTAAAGAACCAAATAATAGACCCAAGGACCAATCCTCGAATTGAATCAAAAATTTAGACAAGACACATTAGGATGTGTACCTAGGGGCTACCTATTATTTGAGCTCGACCTACCTAGAACCTTCATTCCAAATTTTGAGGCCATCCAAAGTTATAGTGGCTTGATGCATTAAGGAGGTGATCATATTGGTGGCTCTATACATAGAGTTGAACAAGTCTTCCATATTTTGAATGCGCCCCTTTTTGGTGAAAGTATGAGACCTTGATCTCAGTTGTCTTAATGGCTTGGAAGACCCCCTTTGTGGGACCACTTCAACATATGGAGAGAACCGAGTTGAGGCATCTTCAATTTCTAATTTCTTTAGAAAATTTGTAGTCATTAGACTAATCATGTTCATGCTCAATAATGATTGGTGACTTTCACTTGCCTACTTGAGATTTACATTGAGAAGAATGATGTTGGCCTTAAAAATTCATCATGGGTAGAGCCTCTCTAGATTTAAATACATAATTTAATTTCTTACTGATTTTAGGAGTGTTCTTTAGGGGTGCACCTTCATCCAACATCTTAGGGTGGAGACTCCCCAGGCTAGATTTAGCAACTATAGGGGGACAACCAACATAGGAGACTATATATTTCTACACTTATTTTTTTAAGGTATGCCTATAGAGGATGAGGTGAAGGTATTGGTGGATAGGGTAATAGGATTCCCCTTTCCTGATGTTGAGCATTGAATGTTCAATGGATCTAATCAAGTAATATGGAATATTAATGGCCTTGATACCTGAAAGGTGATTTATAAAGGTTAAACAGAAACTTCTCAAGACGATCATGGTCTCATTGATAGTAAAGTATTGAAGAATAGGGAGGACAAGTTTGTTATAGGGATTAGGATGGGTCTCTTTAATAATTCTCCCTTTATCCTTTCCCATCTTGTTGTCTTTGTCTCTAAAAAAGGCTAATTCATCAAATGATGAGTGCTTTTCATGAACTACAATGTCCCCATCATACACTGGTCATCCAATCCACCTCTGCAACCATTGCTCACATGGAAACTGCTTGGGATGCTCTTGGGAAGGCCATTTCACAATTAAAGGATTAGAGGAATGCTTTAAATCTATTATTTTTCTGTGATACCTTTGATGAGGAGGTCCCTACTAACTCTGCTATCGCTGGTATTTCCAAAGTAAAGGAGGATGATGTTGTTTAAATCTCTAAGGAGATCTTAAAGGAAGTTCCCAAGGATGAAATAAAGGGAATTTAACAAGAAGTTGTTGTCGCACCTCCTTTGGTGTAACTTGCTCTCTATTTTATGTTGTTGACCCTGTGGGGTTTCCTGTCATTTTGGTTTTCCTCTTTTTTTTGTGTTTTCCTTTTTTCTTAGAATGCATTATGATATTTCCTTGCATCCTTTTCTATTTCTTCTACTTCTCTAGGATGCACTTTTGCTTATTATGCATCCATTTCCTCTTTTTTGTATCAAGGCATTGGGATTCCTATCAACAAACCCCTTAATGAAAAAATATTAACTTACAAAAAAAAACAATGTCCCTGTCATTATGGAGGCCATCCACTTCAGCCAACAAGTGGGTATTTATAGTGAAATTGAGGTCGTGCACCAGGACCTTTCATTTATCCCATGACTTTACCAAATCAAAGGAAATACATTTGATATGTAAATATTTCCAATATTTTCTACCATTTTTTATTTCAATCAAATCCAAAAAATTATCTCTAAAGACTTGAGAAGTGATAGGTTCAAGAAAATATATCTTCATATTAAAATCAAGGGGTGAATTAGAAATCCAAGAATATTTCCAAAAATTGATATTAGTGTCAATCCCCAAATTCCATCTTCTCCCAATCCAAATAAGATTTCTAGTCTTCATAATACTATTCCAAAATAAGGGACCTTTTGGAGGATTGCACTATCTAAGGAAATCTCTTTCTATGAAAGGTATTTAGCCCTAATAATTTTTACCCATCCAGTGTCTTATTTCTTCAAGAGTTTCCACCCTAATTTAGACATAAGAGTAAGATTCATCTAACTTATATTTTTGAACCCCAAACCACCAACACAATTTTTGGAGTAGATTTGATCCCAGGCTACCAAAGGAAATCTTATATTTTCTTTAGAACCAGTCTAAATATATATTTTTTAATTTGTTAACTTTGAAAGTAGTAAATAAACTTGGTAATATTGAAAAGGGGTAGGAAGAAAATAGGTATTCTTTGAAGAGTAGCTTTGACCAAATAGGCCTTTCCTATTTGGATTATAAGAGCACCTTTCTAGATAGCCAACGTTTTTTGGATCCTTACTAGAATCATGTTCCAAAGCTCTTTTTCATCATTCCTTTAAAGAGGGGCATTCCCAGGTAGATAGAGGGAAGCTTAGCCATTTCACAACCAAGAATTCTTGCAATATTTTATTGTATCATAAGAAGGATATTAATTAAGAATATATTACTTTGTTGAGCTTAAAAATAACTCTTAGAGATTAATTCTTTAAGTGAGGAGGGAATGTTCACTAAAGACTACATAAATAGGGAGAGAAAATCCTCATTAAATACCACAATATGTTAGCTAGTGAGGAATTTTTCTAGTGATATAATTCTATAGCTCTTTTGTTAATAGGTGGGGATATATACATCAAATTCTTCCATGTCACAACCCTAAGGTATAGAAGTTTAAATAAGATAAAGGAAATAGTTTTACCATATGGATCCATTTCTAAAGATATCCAAGTTATTAGAAGAGAAGCATTTGGATTATTTAAGAATTTGTTGGGACCAGGAGAGCCTGTGAATAAGCTAGAATATTCAAAGATTTTATCCAAAATCCAACCCCTCTTAAATTATGAAATGAATTAATTTCTAATTAGTCCTTTCAAAGAGGAGTAAGTCAAAAACAAATTCTCTATGGAAGGTGCAAATGCCATTGGCCAGGACGGTTTCCCTATATTGTTCTTTAAAAAAATTTGTTATATTGTTGGGGCAAAAGCAACAACTATAATTTGTGATATTTTAAGGATAATTCATATCCCTAGGGGTGTCAACTAAATATTATTAGTTATAATTCCTAAGTTTGTAGGAGCCAAATATTTTAGGGATTTTTGTACCATTAGTTTATTTAATACCATCTACAAAATCCTAAAAAAATTGTTGGTAAACATAATTAAAGTCATCATCCCATTTATGTTTTTGATTGATAGAAGGAAGGGTTTTTAAATGGTCCTTGAACCTTTTACATCACATGAAACCAAAAAATATAGTCCATTCAGGACATAACAAGATCATACATAAGAAAAAGGATGGAGTCTGTGATAGAAACCACCAGGAAACCCTTACTGAAACAAAAAAACCTAAAGAACAAAAAAATAGACCCAAGGACCCATCCTAGAATTGAAACACAAATATAGAAAAGACACATTAGGATGTTTCCCTAGGGGTTACCTGATATTTGAGCTTGACCTACCTAGAACCTTCATTCCAAATTTTGAGGCCATCGAAAATTATAGTGGCTTGATGCAGTAAGAAGGCGATCATATTGATGGCTCTATACATAGGGTTGAACAAGTCTTCCACATTTTAAATGCATCCATTTTTGGTGAACATAGGAGACCTTGATCTCAGTTGTATTTATGGCTTGGAAGACTCACTTTGTGGGACCACTTCAACATATGGAGATGATCGAGTTGAGGCATATTCAATTTTTGGTTTCTTTAGAAAATTTGTAGAATCATTAGACTAATCATGTTCATGCTCAATAATTATTGGTGACTTTCACTTCCATACTTGAGACTTAAATTGAGAAGAATTATGTTGACCTTCAAACTTCATCATGGGTAGAGCCTCTCTAGAGTTTGATACATAATTTAATTTCCTATTAATTTTAGGAGTGTTCTTTAGGGGTTCACCATCATCCAACATATTAGGGTGGGGACTCCCCAGGCTAGATTCAGGAACTATAGGGGGACTACCAACATAGGAGACTATAACTTTCTAGGCTTATTTTTGTAAGCCATACCTATAGAGGATGAGGTGAAGGTCCTGGTGGATAGGGTAAGAGGATACCCCTTTCCTGATGTTGAGCACTGAATGTTCAATGTATTTGATCAAGTAATATGGAATATTAATGGCCTTAATACCCATAATGTGATTGATAAAGGTGAAATGGGAAATTCTCAAGATAGTCATGGTCTCATCTATAGTAAAGTATTGGAGAATGGGGAGGACAACTTTGTTATAGGTCTTGGGAAGGGTCTCTTTTATAATTCCCTATTTATCCTTTTCCAACTTGTTGCCTTTGTCTCTAAAAAAGGCTAATTCATCAAACAATGAGTGCTTTAAATGAACTACAATGTCCCCATCATAAAATGGTCATCCAATCCACCTCTGCACCATTTCTCACATGGAAACTACTTGAGATGTTCTTGGTAAGGCCATCTCACAATTAAAGGATTAGAGGAATGCTTTAAATCTATTGTTGTTTTGTGATACCTTTGATGAGGAGGTCCCTTCTAACTCTATACCACTGGTATTTCCAAAGTAAATTAGGATGATGTTTTTTAAATCACTAAGGAGATCTTCAAGGAAGTTCCCAAGGATGAAATCAAGGAAAGAAAATAGGAAGTTGCTATCACACATCCTCTAGTGTAACTTGCTCTCTAGTTTCTGTTGTTGACCCTATGGGGTTTCCTGTCCTTCTGGTTTTCCCCTATTTATTTTTTTGTGTTTTCATTTTTTCTTAGGATGCATTATGAGATTTCCTTACATCCTCTTCTCTTTCTTCTACTTTGATAGGATGAACTTTTTATTATTTTTCATTCCTTTCCTCTTTGTTGTATCAAGGCAGTGGGGTGCCTTTCAAATGCCCCATTAATGAGAAATTATTAACTTACCAAAAAAAAATTTCCCCGTCATTATGGAGGCCATCCACTTCAGCCAACAAGTGGGTATTTATAATGAAATTGAGGTCATGCTCCAGGACCTTTCATTTATCCTGTGACTATACCAAATCAAAGGAAATACATTGGATATGTAAATATTTCCAACATTTTCTACCATTTTCTATTTCAATCAAGTCTAAAAATTTATCTCTAAAGACTTGAGAAGTGATAGGTTCAAGAAAATATATATTTGTATTACGATCAATAGGGGAATTAGAAATCCAAGGATCTTTCCAAAAATCAATATTACTGTCAGTCCCCAAATTCCATCTTCTCCCAATCTGAATAATATTTCTAGTGTTCAGAATACTATTCCAAAATAAGGGACCTTTTGGAGGATTGCACTCTCTAAGGAAATCCCTTCCTATGAAAGGTATTTAGCCCTAAGAATTGTTACCCATCCAGTGTCTTCTTTCTTCAAGAGTTTCCACCCCAATTTGGACATAAGGGCAAGATTTATCTAACTTAGATTTTTGAACCCCAACCCACCGACACGATTTTTGGAGTAGATTTGATCCCAGGATACCAAGGGAAATCTTATATTTTCTTTAGAATTAGTCTAAATATATATATATATATATATATATATATATATATATATATATATATAAATTTATTAAATTTGAAAGTGAATAAACTTGGAAATATTGAAAAGGAGTAGGAAGAAAATAGGTATTCTTTGAAGAGTAGCTTTGACCAACTGGGCCTTTCCTACTTGGATTAGAAGAGCACCTTTCTAGCCAGCTAACTTTTTTTGGATCCTTTCTAGAATCGAGTTCCAAAGCTCGTTTTCATCATTCCCTTAAATAAGGGCATTCCCAGGTAGAGATAGGGAAGCATAGCCATTTCACAACCAAGAATTCTTGCAATATTTTTTTGTATCATAAGAAATGAAGAATTACTTTGTTGAGCTAAAAAATAAGTCTCAGAGATTAATTCTTTAACTGAGGAGGGAATTTTCACTAAAGACTATAGAAATAGGGAGAGAAAATCCTCATTAAATACCATAATATGTTATCTAGTGAGGAATTTTTCTAGCGATAGAATTCTAGAGCTCTTTGGTTAAAAGGTGGTGATGTAAACATAAAATTCTTCCATGTCACAACCCTAAGGTATAGAAGTTTCAATAAGATAAATGAAATAGTTTTACTAGATGGATCCATTTCCAAAGATATCCAAGTTATTAGAGGATAAGTAGTTGGATTCTTTAAGAATTTTTTGGGACTAGAAGAGCCTGTGAATAATCTAGAATATTCAAATATTTCATCTAGTATCCAAACCTTCTTAAATGATGAAAAGAATTCATTTCTAATTATTCATTTAAAAGAGGAGCAAGTAAAAAAAAATTCTCTATGGAATGTGCAAAGGCCCTTGTCCAGGACGGTTTCCCTACATTGTTCTTCCAAAAAACATGTTATATCATTGGGACAGAAGCAACAACTATAATTTGTGATATTTTAAGGATAATACATATTCCTAGGGGTGTCAACTAAATCTTCTTAGTTATCATTCCTAAGCTTGTAGGAGCCAAATATTTTAAGGATTTTTTTACCATTAGTTTGTGTCATACCATCTACAAAATCCTAACAAAATTGTTGGTAAACATAATTAAATTCATCATCCCATTTTTTTTTATTGATAGAAGGAAGAATTTTTGAAATAGTCCTCGAACCTTTTACATCACATGAAGCCAAAAAAATTAGTTCATTCAAGACATAATAAGATAATCCATAAGCAAAAGAAGGGAGTCTGTGATAGAAACCATAGGAAAACCTAACTAAATCAAAGAAACCTAAAGAACAAAAAAATAGACCCAAGGACCCATCTTGGAATTGGAACACAAATCTATACAAGACACATTAGGACGTGTCCCTAGGGGCTACCTGATATTTGAGCTTCACCTACATAGAACCTTAATTCCAAATTTTGAGGCCATCCAAAGTTATAGTGGCTTGATGTAGTAAGGAGGTGATCATATTGGTGGCTCTATACATAGAGCTTAACAAGTATTCCATATTTTGAATGTGCCCCTTTTGTGAATGTAGGAGACCTTGATCTCAATTGTCTTGATGGCTTGGAAGACTCACTTTGTCGGACCACTTCAATGTATGGAGATTACCGAGTTGAGGCATCTTCAATTTTTGGTTTCTTTAGAAAATTTGTAGAATCATTAGACTAATCTTGTTCATGCTTAATAATGATTGGTGACTTTCAATTCCCTACTTGAGACTGACATTGAGAAGAATGATGTTGGCCTTAAAACTTCATCATGGGTAGAGCCTCTCTAGATTTGGTTACATAATTTAATTTCCTACTGATTTTAAAAGTTTTCTTTAGGGGTTCACCTTCATCCAACGTCTTAGGGTGGGGACTCCCCAGGCTAGAGTCAGGAACTATAGGGGGACTACCAACATAGGAGACTATAGCTTTCTAGGCTTATTTTTGTAAAGCATACCTACAAAGGATGAGGTGAAGGTCCTAGTGGATAGGGTAAGAGGATGTCCCTTTCCTGATGTTGAGCATTGAATTTTCAATGGATCTGATCAACTAATATGGAATATTAATGGCCTTGATACCCCTAAGGTGATTGATAAAGGTTAAATGGAAACTTCTCAAGATAGTCATGGTCTCATTGATAGTAAAGTATTGGATAATGGGGAGTAAAACTTTGTTCTAGGGCTTGGGAATGGTCTCTTTTATAATTCCTCCTTTATCCTTTCTCAACTTGTTGCCTTTGTCTCTAAAAAAGGCTAATTCATAAAATGATGAGTGCTTTTCATGAACTACAATGTCCCTATCATTAAATGGTCATCCAATCCACCTTTGCAACCATTGCTCACATGGAAACTGCTTGGGATGATCTTGGGAAGGCTATCTCATAATTAAAGGATCAGAGGAATGCTTTAAATCTATTGTTTTTTTGTGATACCTTTGATGAGGTCCCTACTAACTCTACTACCTCTGGTATTTCCAAAGTAAATGAGGATGATGTTTTTGAAATTGCTAAGGAGATATTCAATGAAGTGCTCAAGGATGAAATCAAGGAAAGCAAACATAAAGTTGTTGTTGCACTTCCTTTGGTGTAACTTGTTCTCTATTTTTTGTTGTTGACCCTGTGGGGTTTCCTGTCCTTATGGTTTTCCTCTATTTGTTTTTTTTGTGTTTTCCTTTTTGCTTAGGATGCATTTTGAAATTTCTTTGCATCCTCTTTTCTTTATTATACTTCGCTAGGATGCACTTTTGCTTCTTCTGCATCCCTTTCCTTTTGGTTGTATCAAGGCATTGGGGTGCCTTTCAAATACCCCCTTAATGAAAAATTATTAACTTACCAAAAAAAATTTCCCTATAATTATGGAGGCCATCCACTTCAGTCAACAAGTGGGTATTTATAGTGAAATTGAGGTCATGCACCAGGACCTTTCATTTATCCCATGACTATACCAAATCAAAGGAAAGATTAGAGTCACTACCACTAAATTTTTGGATAAAAGGAATGAACCCATTGGCGTTGAGTATTTCCTCCATAATGGGATCAAGCTATAGAGTTTTTGGTTCCAAAAGTGCTATTGTTGATAAATGCAATTACACCTCATAACAAATAACACTACCAAAGAAGAGCAAGTTCCACAAACTATAGAGACTATGATTTTATACTTGTTTAAAATGCTCTGTATTAAGGCCATAGGTAAGTTTTGAGGCTTTGCAATGAAGCATGCCAAAGCTTATGGATGAATCGATACCCATATATCATTGATTATTACTGTCATACCGATAAATCTCCTACATCATTGACTTGTGTGATAGGATGAGCTCAATAATGTTGCTACCAATAAAAATAAGACTGTTGCTCCACTATTGCTAATGAAATGGATAATATTACATGGATTGGGGTGGAGGACTAATCGAATGGTATTATGGAACTATTGTAATTGAAAATAGTCCACATGATGACAAGAATGCTTATGAGGTGGAAGAGGTGCACAAAGTACCAAGCATTGAAAATGGAAATAGGGCTGACATAGAGATGTATGGGGACCTAACAAAAATTATGAGACTAACATCTTATGGAAATACCAACCTTTAAAATCTATAGAAAGCATGCTAAAAGAGTGAATTCAAATGGATTGGTAATGGAATTAAAAAAGCAAGGGTCTCACAATATAACCAACTCGAATCAGCCTTAATGTAGTACCATAAAATATATTTAAAGGAAAGTAATACCATCCATCATGTGAGAATTATGGAGAGCATGAGTAAAATTGATACGCCACACATGAAGAGTTTATTGAGAAAGGGCTGATTTGGAAAGAACATCTGCTACTTTGTTGATATCCCTATAAACATGTTGAATTACATGGCTACTGAGGTTTAGTAAGGCTCTCTTGGACTCTTCATTAAGGTTTTGAATATTCCATGATCGATATTGAGAACATTTGAGATAATTAATAATGTTTAACTAATATCCCTCTATAATAATATTAGTGTGAGGGATGTGGGGAAGAAGGGATAGCCCTAGGTAGAGTGCTCTAGCTTCGGCAACATGATTAGTTGAGATTTCTAGATTTTTTGCATAAGCTAGAATTATATTCCTTTGATCATCTCTAAATATACCACCAATCCCCATAATCCCAGAATTGCCTTTAGCAGCTCCGTAAAAATTGAACTTAATCTAGCCAATTGGTAGAGGAGTATAGTGAATATAATATCTACTAATAGAAGGTAATATTGGCATGAAAGGACACAAAGAGATATTCAAATAAGTAGTAAGCCTATCCTCAAAGGCCAAATTGACAAGCTCAGAGGGAGAGACCAGCTTGGAATTTTTAATAATAATAGCTAGAACATGATTGCTAATTGAGAGGGGGCCCATGTAAACATTGGAGAAGGCTTTGGAGTTTCTCTAGATATAAATTTTCCAAAGATAGTGTAGGAGACAAAAGGCCCAAAGAGACTTGAAATGGGTCCAATGAAAGGGATTGGGCCATTAGGAGTAGAGGTTTATAATGGATTTGGGATGAGTCCAGGCTATACTAAAAACCTTGAGGATAGAATGGAGGATGTTTAAAGAGAAAGGGAACTTAAGGAAAAGGTGGTGGGATGTCTCCAGGTTGGAAAAGCAAAGATAACAATGGTTAGGGATAGTCATCCCTCTAGACAAAATATTATCAATAGTTAAAATTGTCTTCTGAAAGATAAGACAAAATAAGAAGCCAATATTAGAGATGCTATTATTAAGCCAAATGATCTTGGTAGGAGGTTTCAATCCTAACCATTATTATTTCTATACATGAAGTTATCCACTATGTGGAAAAAAGTGATCAAGATGGCATTTTTTGAAACTTGATATAAGTAAAGCCTATGATAAGGTTTTCTAGATTTTTCTCCTTAGAGTCTTGTCTAAATTTGGATTCTATGCTAATTGGATCAATATGGTCAGGGAATGCATCTCTTTAGCTATGTTTTATGTCATAAATGGTTCTACCACTGGTTATCTCAATAGCTATAGACATATCCACCAAGGAGACCCTTTATCCCAATAAATCTTCATCATTATGATAGAAAACTTGGGTAGAGCTTTCAAAATGGCCTCCTTCTCTAGATCTATAGAGGGAATTAAACTATCTTCTTCCATCATGTCGATCATCCATCAAAATTCATGGATGATACTATCCTAAACACTAGAGCCTCTGTTCCTTATGCCAAAGAGATTAAATTCATCTTATGCTCTTTTGATAAGGTTGTTGTCCAAAAGATAATATCACACTTTTGGTTCATTTAAAAAATTCAAATTTTCCACCATAAGAAGTGGTATACTTGAATATAAATTAGTTTCCTACACTTGGTCCAAATACTATATATAGTATAATCCATTGCTTATCAAAAGTGGTGATTTA
This sequence comes from Wollemia nobilis, assembly GCA_028583015.1. Taxonomy (NCBI): domain Eukaryota; kingdom Viridiplantae; phylum Streptophyta; class Pinopsida; order Araucariales; family Araucariaceae; genus Wollemia; species Wollemia nobilis. The sequence continues at coordinate 4,422,455 of JAQPPZ010017060.1, forward strand.
TTTATATACTCTAGCTAGGAGTGTTATAATTAAAGTAATGTACATCTATGAATTTGTAGCTTGACATTAAATACATAAAAAATTATTGGAAACATAAAGACATATAGACTATGGAGAAATTTACTGAACATTTTAAAATAAGCTATGGCATCATAAATGCACTATTTTTTTTAAATTTATAAGAAAATATTAACCTTAAAATTAGACATCATCATTATAACTCTAGTCTTTCTCAAAATTTTCTTCTTATATTCCAAATTAATACTAGTTGAAATTTGACACCAAATTTTTAAAAGCTATTGTAAGATTTTTATCTTTCAACAATGTAGTCATTTTTAATATACATCATTGTGATAAATTAAAGCAAGTTTGTGTTGGTGTTACATATCTTTTCAAATATATAGTATAGATCCTTAATTTTACTTGATACTATACCCTTTTCATGTGAATGGTCCATTATTCATTTTTTTCTTTCTATCGTGCTTTCCATGACATGTTATATTTTATAATTTATTATGTTATTAACTAAATTACACTACAAGTACAACATCCCTAGTGTAGAAGAAATACAAGCCAATCATTACAATGATGTCTTGACTTCATTTCCATTTTGTTAGGATTCATGTTATTATTCAACCTTATCATTGAAAATGAAAGGGATCTAAGTGCAAATCTTAGATTTTTTTTTTTATGGTAAAGTATCTACTTAATAACATGGATTTATTATCTAAGGTTATTATATATTGAGGAATCACTTACCACTAAAATTTGTTGTTATGGTTTAATACGATTCACTCTATTAATGCTTAGATATTTCCTGTTATGAATATTTTTTCAACTATTGATTGTAGTATCGATCACAAGATGGGATAATGTTATTAATATTTTTCTAAAATACTATGTCCTTCAAACAATATGTATCTTATGCTCATAATTTTATTGAAATTTGAGTAAATCCTAATTGTATATTTAATGGAATATATATTTGAAGTAGATGTTATAATATATGGTTAGTTGATATTAAAGAGCCCATACAAAAGAATTAGTTTTATGGACATGTTGATGACAAAGGCCATAAACAAAAATTAATATTAGAGTCAATAATGAATCCATATCATGGATATGTTTACATTATTCATCATTGGTATCATATAGATATTAGTGATGAGCACCAAAAATGCTCATATTTTGTACATATTTCTTTGATCAATATGCGGCTATATAATAAGGATTGCGTACTTTTATGAATGATTATATAGATATTTGATATAATTATGCATGTTATCTAATTTGTGTGTTTTTAGTATGTTTTGTGGAATTGCAGTTGATTTAGTTAGATTTGGAATGGTCGAGGTCCTTTTGATAGACCTGGAACTTTATTTCATCGAGAGTTAATGAAGAGAATACGAGTGCCTCCTTGTAGTCGGAAGGCGCAAACTGAATACCAGTGCCTCCCTGCAGTCGAAATATGCCAACTGAATACAAGCGCCTCCCTGCAGTTGTAAGGTGCCAACTGAATACGAGCGCCTCCCTGCAGTCGAAAGGCGCCAACCGAAGACGAGCGCCTCCCTGCAACCGGAATGCACAAACCAAAGACAAGTGCCTCCCCACAGTCGAAAGGTGCTAGCAAAAGGTAAGCGCCTCCCCACAACCAGAAGGCACCATTGATTCTTTGCCTATTGACTAGATTTGAATGACGTGGACGACAACAACTGGTGCAATTCCAGCTCTGCGTCATGCAGAGCTAAATTGGAGATTGCACCAACATATTGAAATGTCTTACTGATGCCAAGCAAAGCATGAACCGAACAATGAACACATCGCCATTAGAACAGAACACCAAATGTCAATTGCATTTACTAGACTGTCTTGATTTAGTCTGGGACAGATCGACTGTTGTAACTACTCCTGTAACAGAAGTTATGCAGGTGTGTTATATAAACACATGTAGATCATTCTGAGAAATATATAGAAATAAAATAAAGATCCATTTAGACGTACAGAGATAAATTGTAGTGTGTTGACGAATATATTAAAGTTCTAGAAGTTCTAAGCGTGTGTTCGATCGGGAAGAAGCTGCTGGAGCTTGGGCCCACTCCAAGCCAGTATTTCTTCCCCATTTCCTTTTTGTTTATTAATTTTAATTAGTTTATTGCTTTCATAAGAACGTTTGTTAGTTTATTAGTTCCAACATTTGCAGTAGATTTATTTTCAGGAACGCATACATGATTTATTTTTTGTAGGTTTAATTTTGTTCTTCTTACATAAATCATTGAGGAGTGTGGGAATGATTGACAAACCATTTCAAGAACACCCCCCAAAACATAGGATTAGCAGATTCACCTCCAGTGGTATTGTAGTAACCTAATTTCGACTCTTCGCAAGTTTACGAAGCTCCCTGGGTTGATAATTAAATGCACGGGCATGTGACAAAAATAGGAAACCATTCACCTTGTTTGGCCCGCAACATTTTGGTGCCATTTCCAGGGAAGCATCTTAATTAGATTACTTACAATACCCTAAAACCTTCCATCTGACCTTGTATGAGTTATTTGAGAAGAAGAGGACCTGATGGTCACTTTATAAGAACTAATCCATCAAGACCTGAGTCAACCAAGCATTTTGGATTTGAGTTAGACTCGCTCGACCTACCAGCAATCCATTGGAGTGAGGAACCACACTTTGTGCAAAGTGCCGCCTCATCCCATCAACAAGGGGACGAACGAATCATCATAAATCCCATGTTTAATAGGACTCCTCTAGAGGAAGCCCTGTTGTGGAAGGCTATGGAGGATTAGATGATCTCACCAGACAACCTTAGAGCATTGACTCAAAAAGTTTTAAACGACCATAAGGCCATAAACGCTGCATTATAAACCACATCTCTCAAAAAAATGGCAGATAACGATGAAGTCTCATCTGGATTTAGTTTCCCAATAGAGGAGGGAGTAGGAGATACCAAAATGAAAAACATATCCCCTGCTCACCTTCCGTCCTTCAGAGGACACCTGACTGAGGACCCTGACCTATTTTTATTCAAGTTTGATGTTTTGTGCAGGTCTATGGATTACAAATAAAACACGTAGAAGTTGAAATTATTTCCTTCTACATTGGATGATGCAGCTCTGCGATGGTTCATCGATCTAGGAGACAAACACATCACCACTTGGGACCAGATGAAGAAGCTCTTTCTAGAGCAATATCAAGATTTCGGGAGAGCAAGAGACTCCAGAGAGGAGGTCCTGAGCATGACACAAAGAGAAGATGAGTCTCTCAAGGAGTATTGGGAGAGATTCAGCTTTAATCTTCAACGGTCCCCTCACTCGAAGCTATCCGATAAGTCCCTCAAAAGCATCTTCTTGAGGGGACTTACCAATGAGTCACTGGAGGCTCTCAACATGATCTCTGGAGGTGATTTCTATCAGCATGCTATGGATGACATCCGAAAATTATGCTGGAACTACTCGAGAAGGCGAGGCAAAATCATCGCCAGGACCATGAAGGCGACTGCTTCAGTCACAAAAATAGAAATAGGCAACATGCTGGAGGATTTGAAGAGCGAAATGCTCTCATATCTAGCACTGCAGATGGATACGCTATTGTTAGAAAAGAAGAAACAAGAAAATGACGCAGCATTAGCCTATTTTTTCCCAAAATGCAAAGGAAGGCACGCAAAGAATGCATGTCCAAAAAACAAGGTCAGAGTATGCGCAGTTTGCAGGCTAAATCATAAAACTTGATTGTGCCCACAACTGCCCAGTAACCAAGAAACGACTGAGAGCATGGAGGCCTACTTCATAGGCAATAGGAAGAGTTGGCCATAGCCCCCCATAGGGAATATACCAATAGGAATGCCATCATATGGGGGAGGGCCATACATGCACCAAGGACCCCCTCAACCACCTAATATGGGGTGGTGGGGACCATCACCTTGGACTAACGCACCCCCAATAGCATTTTTGAATCAGCAGCCATAGATGCCATATCCATATCCTGGGCAGTAGTGGAGAGGCCACAATGCATGGAATCAGACTCCATAGAGTGTAGCGCCTACTCACATCTAACAGAACTTACCAGCATTACCAGTAGCAAGACCTGCACAGCTACCAACACAATCGATAGCAAACCTGAACAACAGAGTAAATCAATCGACATACAACATAGAAGGTGAGATGTATCATATGTACAATATTTAGCTTAGATCAGGTAGGCAGCTAGGAGTAGAGACACCACCTCTGGTAGAAGAGGAGGAAGAAATAGTAGAGACACCTCCACTGGTAGAAGAGGAGGAAGAAATAGAGGAGACACCTCTAGTAGAAGAGGGAAAAGCACTTGAGAGAGCGGAGGCTCCATTTCCTAGCCGGTTGCAGGAACAAAGAAAAACAACATAGCCAAAATTTGACATCTTGTCGAGCTTGAAGAATCTCACGGTGACAATCCCATTATTTCAAGCAATTCGAGATGTCCCCATTTACACCAAAGCAATTAGAGAAATGTGTCTAAGGAGACCAGGCCAAAAATCTACCTAGACTATCAACATCGTGGGTAAACTGGCAGATCTAATGATGGGTGGAACACATCATCCAAAGTATGCAGATCCAGGCAGCCCAGTGTTGACCGTAAAAATTGGAGGACATTCCCTGTCCAACACATTGATTGACCTCGGGATAGCCATCAACGTGATGCCTCAAGAGACCATGTAGAGGCTGTAGCTCATGAACCTGAAGCCAACCACAATAGTGCTGCAGTTAGCCGATCGATCAACCATGTCGTCAGAAGGGATGTTGGAAGATGTGATCGTAACAGTCAGTGCATGGGAATATCCAACCGATTTTTTAGTTTTGCAAACCAATACCAAGCTGGGCAGTTACTCGCTCATTTTGGGGAGGCCATGGCTGGCAACAGCTGACGCTTACATCAGTTGTCGGGATGGGCTAATGAACATCTCCAACAACCAAAACATCAAAAGGCTAACCATTTCACCGCCAGCTCAGTCTATGGACTCGGCAGAAGAACCCAAGATCACCGAGTATGGAACTACGGAGTTGTCCATAATCCAGCCGGTGATGACCTTGGAGGAGGTGGCAGAAGAGGACGAGGATGGTGCTATCATGGAGTTTCTCAATGGAGAATCATCCACCCCCACACCTAGATCATTGTTGATCGGCGCCCAAGATCAGCACATCCAAAAAATACACGTTGGGCTAGGGAGGATATTAAACATCAACAGCAAGTTGATGCTCACACAGCTAGAAAAATTGGAAGAGCTTCTAGTAAAACACCAGCAAGCATTTGCATGGGACTACACAGATATGCATGGCATCAGCCCAAAAACATGTACCAATCAGATTTATTTAGATGACCAGGCAACTCCTAGTCGGCAGCCACAAAGAAGGATGAACCCAACAATGAAAGACATTATCAGAGAAGAACTGCACAAACTTCTGGCTGTCGAATTCATATATCTGATTTCTAATAGTGAATGGGTATCACCATTAGTGGTGGTCCCCAAAAAGAACAGGAAATGGCGGATCTGCGTGGACTATCGGGCGTTGAACAAGGTGACTAAGAAAGACCACTTCCTGCTCCTGTTCATCGATCAGGTCTTGGACACACTCTTAGGAAGAAAATACTTCTCTTTTATGGATGGTTTCAGTGGTTACAACTAGATCCAGATAGGGGAAGAAGATCAAGATAAAACAATGTTCACCTATCCATGGGGAACGTTTGCCTATAAGGTATTGCCTTTTGGACTGTGCAACGCACCGGCCACCTTTCAAAGGGTGGTGCTTAGCATATTCTATGATATGATAGGATAAGGGGTGGAAGTATACATGGATTACTTCATCGCCTATGGAGAAACCTTCGAGGAGGCAATGCAAAATCTAGAAAGAGTGCTCGACAAGAGCAAGGAAAATCATTTGTCCCTAAGTAATGAAAAATGTTTTATGATGATGTAGGAAGGCATCGTGTTGGGACACCACCTCTTTGCGAAAGGAATAAAAGTAGACAAGAGGAAGATCAAGGTCATCAGAGACCTACCTAGCCCCAGAATGCAGAAGGAGGTAAGAAGTTTCCTTGGATCAGTGATGGCAGACCAGAGGTTACACCTTCTCAAAAATTTGACTTTTCATTAATTTCTTCTGTCATAAATACATACAACAAAATAACACAGCCTGTAGGCTTTACAAAGGACCAAGCTCGGCTCGGTATTCTCCCCTGCACTCTGTCTCCCCTGTTCTCTAATCTGCCACCCTCGATTTACTTACAATGCTCGAGTTTTTATCGAGGCCTCGACCCTCTCCCCCATTAATGACTCACCTGCACGAATAAATTAACAGGACCTGCAAAAATCTGCTTCCCCATCGAGTCATCAATTTTTCCTCCTTAATTGACCAACTCCCTGATCTGCCATGAAAGCACACTGTTCATTGGTCCTTCACCTGCAACCGTCGCTTTGTCAGAATGTTTGTCTGCAATAGTTGTCTCTTTTCCTGTGTGCGTGACCTATCCATGTGTCCAAATTTAAATTGCCTTCAATCGGCCATGAAATATCACGACCAAACTGTCGCCTTGCCTTTGTATGCCAATATTGTAGCAAAATCATGACCAAAAAAACCCCTCTGAACCTTGGCTACAAAAACATCGCGACATCGCAACATCGCGACGTCACGATATCGCGACGAAAACTCCCCTTCGTGCCCTCACCTCAAAAACGTCGCGACATCGTGACATCGTGATATCGTGATGTCCCGATATCACAACAAAAACTCCCCTTCGTACCTTAGCCGCAAAACATCATGACATCGGGACGTCGCGATATCGCGACATCGTGATATCGCAACGAAAACTCCCCTTCTTGCCTTTGCCGCAAAAATGTCGCGACATCGCGATGTCGCAATATCGTGACGAAAACTCCCCTTCTTGCCTTTGCCACAAAAATGTCATGACATCACGACATCACGATATCGCGACAAAAACTCCCCTTCGCCTTGCTGCATCCTTTGGGGTCGTAATTTCATGACATGTCACGAAATCGTGACATGTCGCGAAATCGTGACATGTCGCGATTTCGCAACCCCCTCTCCAACTTTGCCTTGGTAAATAAAACAAATTACTCAAAAAATCCGGTTGATGCCAGATTGTCCTGCTATTGCCGGATGCTCCTGCATCAGACACCCAAGGTAAAAAGGATAAGTGACCTTCACTTCTATGTTGTTCGGTCCATGTCTTTTGTAACATCTCCAAACGGGCACCTGTCCCTGCAACCTGCTTCAACCCCGTCTCCTGGAAAAAAAAATTTCTACCTTCTACCAAACAAATTTTGGCATTGTTGCACACCTTCTCATCCACTACCTGTAGTGGCTTTAATTTGTGGTGCACTCCATCTTTCATAAAGGAGTATGTATTTGCATGACCATCATGCACTGCACTCCGATCAAACTGCCATGGCCTCCCTAATAGCAAATGGCAAGCATCCATGGGAAAAGCATCACACAGGACCTCATCCTGGTACTTCCCAATATTGAACGTGACTAAGCACTGTTCACAGACCCATGCTCTATGGTCCTTATGCAACCATGCAATCCAGTATGGATGCGGATGTCTCCTTCTCTCCAGCTATAACTTAGCAACCATCTCCTTGAAAACTAAGTTATTTGTACTCCCATTGTCTATAATAACATTACAGACTTTGCCTGCACTTTTGCACCATGTGCAAAACAGGCTTCTCCTCTACTCTGGTTTGTCTTCATCAATCAACATGGTTCTCCTCACTATCATTGCTTCTCCTTTCTCAGCTTCTTTAGAATGTTCTGATTCAGCATCTTCCTCTGCCACAGCAACTCTGGCAGGACCCACTTGTTTCTTGTTCACTCTCTCGAGGTGCTGGGGACACTCATATGCCCGATGTCCCTCTTCTCCATAGTGGAAACATGTTCCCTAAAACACTCCTCTTCCATACCCATGTCCAAATCTACCTCTTCCCCTTGGGTGGCCATTGTTCTGAACTTGGGGTTTGGGTTCTTCATCTTCCTTCGGATCCTGGCTGTAGTTAACCTCTTCTTTATTTTCCTCTTTTCCTTCCTCTTTTCTCTCACCAGTCTTTCTTCCATGCCCTCTTCCTCTTTTCTTGCTCTCAAACCTTCTGTTCAGTTTTTTTTCAACTTTCAAAGAAAACTGGTAAGCATCTTCAATGGTGCTCACCCGAACTAAGCTCAACTCTTCCTAGATACTGGGTCTCAACCCATTAATATAACGGGCCACCTTCTCCTTGCTTGCTTCTAAATGGCCAGTTCTGATGGAGATTTTATAAAACTCCTCTGTATAGTCTTGGATAGTTTTATTCATCTATCTCAAACTCTGCATTTTTCTTAGCATATCCAGCTCGTAATCTACCGAAATAAACTATTTTTTTAATTTTTCTACAATCCGTTCCCATCTTATTATCCGTTCTTTTCTTCTTCGATTTCATTCTAGCTATACCCCCTTCCACCATATGCTGGCATGACCTTTCAGTTTGGTCTTGGAAAATCTGACCCTCTCAAGATATTCAACTTCTTCATACTCTAAGTATTCTTCCAGATCATTGATCCAGTCGATTAATTCCTTCGAATCCAAGTTCCCAGAATACGTGGAAACTTCCATCTTTTACCTCTTCCCAATTTGTGATATGGCTTTGTCCAGTCTGGCTTGTGCTGGATCTATAGCCTCCTCTTCTTCTTCAGACTGATTTTCTTCTTCATCTACTTCATCTTCACTGTCTGCATCTCTTCTTGGTTCGTGTCCTCTGTGCAGTTCTTCTTGCAGGGCCTGAACTTGCCATTGCAAAGCTTGGAAATCTTTTACTGTTGTCATGCCTCTCCCACCAACCAGGTTTCTTCTCAGAGGCATTTTACTCACTTTCTCACGAGCCGTTCCACAGATCCTAGTGTAACTGCCTCACGTCCGACGATCTGTTACACACTCAAGAACTTTCAGCTCTGATACCACTGATGGCAGACCAGAGGTTACACCTTCTCAAAAATTTGACTTTTCATTAATTTCTTCTTTCATAAATACATACAGCAAAATAACATAGCCCGCAGGCTTTACAAAGGACCAAGCTCGGCTCGGTCTTCTCCCCTGCACTCTGTCTCCCTTGTTCTCTAATCCGCCACCCCCGCTTTACTTACAATGCTTGATTTTTTATCGAGGATTTGACCCTCTCCCCCATTAATGACTCACCTACGCGAATAAATTAACAGGACCTGCCAAAATCGGCTTCCCCCACCGAGTCATCAATTTTCCCTCCTTAATTGACCAACTCCCTGATCCGCCATGAAAGCACGCAGTTCATTGGTCCTTCACCTACAACCATCGCTTTGTCAGAATGTTTGTCTGCAATAGCTGTCTCTTTTCCCGCACATGCGGCCTATCCACATGTCCAAATTTAAATTGCCTTCAACCGATCACAAAATCGTGACATGTCGCGATATCACAACCAAACTGTCGCCTTGCCTTTGTCTGCAAATATCATAGCAAAATCGTGACCAAAAAAACCCCTCTGAACCTTGGCTACAAAAACATCGCAACATTGCGACGTCGTGATATTGCGACGTCACGATATCGCGATGAAAACTCCCCTTCGTGCCCTCGCCTCAAAAACGTCACAACATCGCGACATCGCAACGTCACGATATCACGATGAAAACTCCCCTTCGTACCTTAGCCACAAAACATCACGACATCACGACATCGCGATATCGCGATGTCATGATATCACGACGTCGCGATATTGCGATGAAAACTCCCCTTATTGCCTTTGCCGCAAAAACGTCGCGACATCGCAACGTCGCAATATCACGATAAAAACTCCCCTTCTTGCCTTCATCGCAAAAATGTCACAACATCGCGATGTCGCAATATTGCGACGTCGCGATATCGCGATGAAAACTCCCCTTCTTGCCTTTGTCGCAAAAACGTCGCGACATCGCGATGTCGCGATATCGCGATGAAAACTCCCCTTCTTGCCTTCATCGCAAAAATGTCGCAACATCGTGACGTCGCGATATCGCGACAAAAACTCCCCTTCGCCTTGCTGCAGCCTTTGGGGTCGCGATTTCGTGACCCCCTCTCCAACTTTGCCTTGGTAAATAAAACAAATTACTTAGAAAATCCGGTTGATGCCAGATTGTCCTATCGCTGTCGTCGGATGCTCCTGCATCAATCAGCCGAGTACTACCGGTAATTTATCACCGAATTTAGTAAGATTGCAAAACCACTACACACCCTACTTTCTAAGGACGTAGAGTTCAATTGGATGGGAGATTGCGAAGAAGCGTTCCAATTGCTAAAAGAAAAATTGATATCTACATCGGTCTTGAGAGGACCAAATTGGGCCATACCATTCCATATTTACTGCGATGCATCTAACGGTGCGATCGGAGCAGTCCTCAAGCAGAAAGACGACGAAGAATTTTACGCCATCTATTATGTCAGTAAAAACTTGGCGAGAGCAGAGCTCAACTATACAGTGACAAAAAAAGAATTCCTCATAGTTGTCCATGCAATAAACAAATTCCACCACTATATAACGGGATACAAGGTCTTCATCCATACGAACCACGCGGCTATCAGGTATCTGATGAGCAAGCCAGCCATTAGTGGCAAAATTATCAGATGGTTGTTGCTATTGTAGGAATTCGACATCACTATAGTCGATAAATTGGGCAAAGACAATGTCGTGGCAAATTTTCTATCCAGATTGATACCAGCAAATCATCAAGCAGTGGAAGATCAGTTTTCGGATGAAAATTTGTTCGCTATTAGTGAAAAAACTCCATGGTATGCATACATAGCCAATTACTTGGCCACTAGAAGGACCTCACCTGCTCTCTCCTATCGAGAAAAGTAGGCGGTCATAGAGAAGAGCGCATCATTCCTTTGGATGGATGGTCTCCTATTTAAAATAGGATGGGACCAAATTATAAGAAGATGCGTAGCAGAACAAGAGTTTTTAGAAGTGCTCAAGGCATGTCACGATGAGCCATGCGAAGGACACTTTGCAGGGAAACGAATTGCCTACAAAATCTTGTAGGTTGGGTATTTTTGGCCCACTTTGTTCAAGGATGCGATAGCGTATACCAGCAAGTGTGATGAGTTCCAGAGGATGGGTAGACCAACCCACCGAGATGAAATGCCCTTACAGCCCTAGGTACACCTAGAACCTTTTGATAAATGGGGCATGGACTTTGTGGGACCATTTAATCCACCTTCGATGGGAAGGAGGTTTATTTTTGTTTGCACGAATTATGTCACCAAATGGGTGGAAGTGCAGGCATTAAGGGACTCAAAGGAAATAATGGTCATTGATTTCTTATTTGCCCATATTTTCATACGATTTGGGGTTCCTCGAGAGATAAAAATAGACCAAGGGCCCCAATTCACCTCGAACTTGATTGAGGAGCTAATGGAGCAGTATAGAGTTCGACACAATAAAACCATGCCCTACCATCCGCAGGAAAACGGGCAAGTAGAAGTGACAAATAGGGAGATAGAAAACATCCTGACCAAAACTGTGCAACATAAGAAAGATTGGGCCACACGGTTGCCGAAGGCAATTTGGGCATACAACACCACGTGGAAATCCACCACAGGATGCACACCTTTCCAACTGGTCTATGGAAAAAATGCGATGATGCCCATCGAGTTCGAAATCAAAACTCTAAGGATGGCTTTAGAATTAAATTTGAGCTTGGATGAAGCCCAAAAATAGAGGATTCGCCAACTAGATCAGCTGGACGAAATCTGACTGGATGCTTTGTAGAGGACAGAGATTATACATAAGCAGAGAAAGAAGTGGCATGATAACCACATCAATCTGAAGAAGTTCCAGGTAGGGGAATGGGTACTGTTGTATGATTCTCGGTTCCAAGAAAGGAAGGGCAAACTTATGCAGAGGTGGATGGGGTCATATGAGGTGGCAGAGCTCATTAGGAACGAGGCGATGTGCATTAAGACAATTGATGGCAGCAACACCATGTTCATAGTCAATGGCCATCGACTACGCCCCTATAATACGTCCGAAACATTATAGGTGGAATCCATAGTAGGCATGGGGGAGACCCCATCTTGCTAGATCTGGATCGAACTCTCACAGGTGAAATGGTGGGTACGAAAGTGCTCACCCAAATTTTTTTAGTTAATATAGTTTTTTTTGTAATGTGTGTTTTTGCAGGGACGACGCCCACATGCAAGCTGCGGGCATCCTAATCCAGGGCCTAACAGGCACGAAACGCGTCTAACTGCCTTTATTTTCCTTTATTTTTTGGTTGCTTTTTGCAGGTGGAGGACTTGATAGCACAAGGGATAGGTATCTGGGAAACCAGGCCTGATTCGGCTCAACATTCTGACATTGGCTCATAGGTAGAGTCTGGGCAGCATGAAAAATTGGGAAGGCTTGATCACCCTTTTTCCAGTCAAATCACCATCCAGAAGAAGGTGCCTTACTGCATCCAGAAGGCGCCAAGTCTAGAAGAAGGTGCCTTACTGCACCCGAAAGGCGCCCATCTAGAAGAAGGCACCTTACTACATCCGAAAGGCACCAAATCGGAAGACAGCGCCTTCCATCCATTTAGAAGTTTTAAATATATATATATATATATACATATGTAGGTGCCTTCCGTGGCAAGAAGGCACCAAGTCTTAAAAAAAAAAAAAAAGCCAACCGAATATGCCTTCCAACATCAAGAAGGTGCATTCATCCAGTCGAGATGCCTTCCAACATTAGGAAGGTGCATTCATCCAGCCGAATACGCCTTCCAACATCAGGAAGGCACATTCATCAAGATGAATGCCTTCCAACATTGGGAAGGCACGAACCAGAAGGAGGTGCCTCCCACATTGGGAAGACGCATGCAGGCAAAAGCGCCTCCCACCAATCAGAGGCACCTCGTAGCACCAAAAGGCGCATTTGTTCAAAGAAGAGCACCGACAATGTCGAAAAGGTGCTACAAGGACACCATCCACATGGGAAAGGTACCAAAGAACGCCTCCCATGTGCAACATTTACATCTACCGGATGCCTCGAGCGAAACGAAGCATCGCACGAATGAGCGGCATCAAAGGACCATACCCCTCCCTCGTGTCACAAGTCAGCAAATCAACGGCTACCACGATGACTGGAACGATGAATCAGGTACGTGCATACTAAATCAAATTGTTTATATAATTATTTATAAATACATAGTACAAAAAAATATACTATCGTCATAGAGATTGTATTCCCCCATAGCCGGAATCATGTGCCAATGATAGGGTGTCTTCCATAACTACTACGGTTAGGCATATTTTCTATAAGAAGGCGCCTTCCTAAAGAAGGAAGGACAAAAAAAATATACAGCAGCAGAAGGCGCCATGGGAGGAAGGTCCAAGAACCACGCGATCAAGAAGAATGAACCCAGTGATACTGATGGGATCAGAGGGGTATGAAGACCCAATTTGAAGCCGAGGGGTGGCTCGAATACTGCACCCTGGTCAGTCAGGGCCAGGACGTGGAGGCAGCTAGAGAATTCGCTGCCTCTTTGAGGGGTGATGCAGCCCAAGTACAAGGGGTGGAAATTCCAATCACCCCTAAGTTCATCTCACAAGTAACTAGATTGCCTCTCACGAGGGAATGTACATACAAGGGCAGAGTGTTAAAACTATACGTCGAAATACTGCTACCAGGAGGAAATGTGCAGATAGATAGGGAGGGGTTACTCAAAAATAGTCTCCCCATGAATATGCGGAAGATGTTCGAGCAGATTGCTTGATTTTTCACATGCACAAGAAAATATACCCATCTGCACATTAATCATGTGCACTTCATCAATCACCTAGTGCATGGGAGGAAATTAAACATACCTTTCTACCTGGCGAATGCTCTGAAATATGAAGCGGCTTGGTACCAGAAGGGGCACCGTCTGCCTTAGCCCACCATGGGCTGATATTAGCATTGGTCCGCCACATAGAAGCACAAGGACAGAACCACAACGTAAAGGGATATGGCGGCCAAATAGAGCAACACAATGCGGTTTCTGAATTAGGGCAATACGAAGCATCCCTTGTAGAGGAGATAACAAACATCGGGCAATTGGCGTTACCCTATTTTCCAGGAGGAGTAGAGCAGTCATTGGTGCCCGAAGACATAGAGGACAGAGGGCATTCCCTAGTGCCCGAGTATGACGAGGAAGGAGCACCACTTGTTGGTGGTGAGGACGAACAAATCCCTAGGAGGAAATGTCTACGATGATTCCTCTTGATAGAGGAAGGACAGAGTGACCCAGAGATAGACGTTGCCACCCAAACCCTCCGAGAATTAACGAACCAGAGCCCATGGAATGAAGGAACTTCTAGCAGTAACAACCAGATCGATGCAGCCTTGGAAGAGGAGCTTGAATGGCAAACCGATTGTTGGATGGCATAGCAAATTCTGGAAGATTTCCAGAACTAGCATAAAAGGGAATTGGAAGAAAGAGATAGGTGAATTGCTCAGCTCGAGCAGCTGGTCTAGCAGTTGCAGGAGGAAAATCAAATGCTCTAGGAAAGAGGAACAGCAAGACAGGAGGTGTCCACTTAGACTGATTGGGCAGAAGAAGTGCCGACAAACTCTCCCACATCCGCCGAATGAGTATTCTCTACGAGGGAGATTCGATAGGACTCCCGACAGAGCTGCCTGGAGGTAGGGGAGGATTCTTCTATTTTCAAGGGTGAAAATAAAAGAAGTCCTACCATGCCCCTTGTCATTGTCTTGAGTGACACAGAGCAGGACGAAGGTCTCCAACAACAAATAAGACCAGAGGATAAGGAGGACCTCCCCAAGCCTGAAGAAGGAGAAGATCCTGAGGGGTCGACACCAGGTAGAAAAGCGAACGAAGGATCACCCCCAGAGATAGCAACACAACCGATCCTTCAGAGCAAGGAGAAGTCCCCGAAGGAGAAATGAGAGACCCATGTCCAAGCCACTGCATTTTCTATAGAAACCAAGGCAAAGAGGCCCAGGACGGCTCGACAGAAAGCAAAAGTGACATTCATCAACTTCAAAGAGGATGAATGGGACATGCAACCGTTCACCAAAAGGCAAAAATATTTCGAGTAGCGACACAACGAAATGAAAGCAGCCAAGGAGGCCAGGAAGGCATCCTCAAGGGTAAAAGGATATTATGGCATCTGCATCAATCTGGTACAAGAAAGCCAGTTTTGGGACATCTATGGTTCATCCCGAGGGCGGCCTTCCATGATGAGGAAGTACTTGGAATGGTGGGGAGTATATGGCCTACAATTGGAGGCGACTGTGATTGCAAAGGAGAATGCAGGGCTTACCCTTGAAGTGGCCAGATTATACAAGGCCCAAGTAGTGGCTTCCAGAGGGGATAACTCGGATATCCCTCTGGCAGTGGTCAGACCTCCAGACGCTGACCTCTGGCAAGCTATCGAAGCTGCATTTCAATCGGTAGGAACAACGCTGGCTAGACCACCACCAGTAGCAGCCAGAACAAGAAGAGGACAATTGACAACCATAGTTTCCCATAGGCAAAGGCAAACCACACCTTCAAATGCCAACACAAAAAGACAGACTCGGGCCACAAGGGCAGCAAAATCCTCCAAGAGATGGCGATGATGAAAAGTCAGAGGGCTACCTATAGCTTGGATGCCACGAGGGCATGGCATATGTTAGGCGTGGGGGAATGATGAGTACCAGAAATGCTCATATTTTGTACATATTTCTTTGATCAATATGCGGTTGTATAGTAAGGATTGCGTACTTTTATGAATGATTATATAGATATTTGATATAATTATGTGTGTTATCTAATTTGTGTGTTTTTAGTATGTTTTGTGGAATTGCAGTTGATTTAGTTATATTTGGAACAATCAAGGTCCTTTTGATGGACCTGGCACTTTATTTCATTGAGGGTTAATGAAGAGAATACGAGCACCTCCCTACAGTCGAAAGGTGCCAACTGAATACCAGTGCCTCCCTACAGTTGGAAGGCGCCAACTGAATACGAGCGCCTCCTTATAGTCAAAAGGCACCAACCAAAGACGAGCACCTCCCTGCAACCAGAAGGCGCCAACTAAATACAAGCACCTCCCCACAGTTGGAAGGCACTAGCAAAATGCAAGCGCCTCCCCACAACCAGAAGGTGCCATTAATTCTTTGCCTGTTGACCAGATTTGAACGACATGGACAGCAGCGACTGGTGTAGTTCCAGCTCTGTGTCATGCAGAGCTAAATTGGAGATTGCACCAATGTATCAAAACACCTTACTGATGCCAGGCAAAGTACGAACCGAACAATGAACATGTCGCCATTAGAACAGAATGCTAGATGTCGATTGCATTTACCAGACTGTCTTGATTTAGTCTGGGACAAATCGACTGTTGTAACTACTCCTGTAACAGAGGTTCTGTGGGTGTGTTATATAAACACATGCAGATCATTCTAAGAAATATATAGAAATAAAATAAAGATCCATTTAGACGTACAGAGATAAATTGTAGTGTGTTGACGAATATATTAAAGTTCCAGAAGTTCTAAGCGTGTGTTCGATCGGGAAGAAGCTACTGGAGCCTGGGCCCACTCCAAGCCAGTATTTCTTCCCCATTTCCTTTTCTTTTATTAATTTTAATTAGTTTATTTCTTTCATAATAACGTTTGTTAGTTTATTAGTTCCAGCATTTGTAGTAGATTTATTTTTAGGAATGCGTACATGATTTATTTTCTGTAGGTTTAATTATGTTCTTCTTACGTAAATCATTGAGGAGTGCGGGAATGATTGACAAACCATTTCAAGAACACCCCCCAAAACGTAGGATTAGCAGATTCACCTCCAGTGGTATTGTAGTAACCTAATTCCGACTCTTCGCAAGTTTACGAAGCTCCCTGGGTTGATAATTAAATGCACGGGCATGTGACAAAAATAGGAAACCATTCACCTTGTTTGGCCCATAAAAATTAGCATCAAAAACTATAATGGAATTAAGATGATGGATACATTGACCTCATAATACCTTATGTTTAACATGTGATATTTAATTTAGATGTCAATATGCTTTTACAAATAGGAAATAATAATATTTGACTTCAAGTGTATAATAGGGAGATGGGAATAGCTATCAATCTATTCCAAACAAAGGGCTGAAATCTTGAGTTTTTGAATTCAAATTTTAGGGATGATTTCATCCTTATTTAATGAGATTAGGACCTAGTGTTTTGAAAGTAAAAATCTATTATATTATATAAGAAGATCCTTATAAATTAGGCATTAAAAATATAATGAAATTTTCAATATAAGGAAACAAAAAATAGGATGTGGTTTTCTTACTTATAGATCATATCACAATCCCTTATGGTTTGAATCGTAGCAAGATGTGATTTTATTCCCAAGACCCTTCAAATTCGAAGCAATGTGTTGTGATCATTCCGATCTTGAAAATAGAGTTGAGTGGTGGAATATCTTGGTTTTGGGCCTAGGTTATTACAAGTGGTGTTCAAGCTAAAATTCATTAAGTCCAAGCTTAAAGAGTGGAACAAAAATATCTTTGGTAACATTACCATAAGAAAAGAGACTCTAAAATCCGATATCAAACTTATTGAATTTGATGTGGAAGAATATGACCTATTTTTAGAAACAAAAAGCAAATAAAATTTGGTAATGTATGAACTCCATAACACTTTAGCTTAGGAAGAAATGATGTGGAAACAAATCGAGATTAATATAACTTAAAGAGGGTGACAAAAATACAATATTTTTCTACATATCCATGCTAAGGTATAGAGGTCCTATTAAAATAAGATATATTTCTAAGGAGGATAGTTCAAAAGTTTCAAAGATATAGGAAATCAGAGCATAAGTGGTATCCTACTTTAAATGCCTTTTAAGTATTAGGGATGATGGGGACTGGGATGTTGAAAGTAGCCTTCTCTATAATATCCCATCCCTGGTGTCTCAATATATGAACTATTTCCTCAATAGCCCCTTTAAAGATGAGGAAATCAAGATGATATTTTTTCCATGGAGATATTAAAGGCCCCAACCCTAAAGGATTTCCTCTATTCTTTTAGAATTTTTGGCACATCTTGGATAGATAAGTTAGAGAAGCCTTAAGAGAGGTTCAAAGGATGAAATTCAATCCTTATAGAGTAAATTCAACTTTTTTGACCCTAATTCTAAAATTAGTTGAGGTAAATGAGTTCAAAGAATTCAAACCCATTAGTTTATGTAATACCATTTATAAAATCTTGACTAAGGTGCTATCTAATAGATTAAAACTATTTATATCCACTTTAAATGATGAATCTCAATATGGATTTATACCTAGGAGATAGATCTTGGATGAAGTCCTAACAATTCATGAATAATAAATTCAGTTGATAAAAGTAGAAGATCAAGGATATTCCTCAAGTTGGATATGAATAAAGCTTACGATAGGGTATCCTAGGATTTCCTCTTGAAATTTATGTCCAAATTCAATTTTAGTCAAGATTGGATTAATCTTATAAAAGCTTGTATATCCTCAGTGAAATTCTTAGTTATCATAAATGGATCTTTGATGGGCTATTTTAGTAGTTGCAAAGGCATCTAACAAGGGGATCCTATCTCACCCTATCTCTTTATTTTTATGGCGAGGATGTTGGGAATAACAATCAAGTCAGTGACCAAAGTGGAAGGTATTAGACAATCTTTATATTTGAACCCAATATTGCATCATTAGTTTGTTTATGATACCCTTTTTTATTTCCTTGCTTTTATTACTTAGGCTAGAGTGAGTAAAATAATCGTGCTTTATTTTGAGAAGGTGGTAGGCCAAAAAATAAACTTTCTGAAAAGCAAGATTTTTTTTAATACTACTCTCTCTAGGTAGAGAAAGATTGTTAATATTTTGGGTTGTGAGATTGTGAGTCTTCCATTTGTTTACCTAGGATTACCCTTGTTTAAAGGTAGATTTAAAAAGATATTTTGGTACCCTGTGATAGATAGATTCAATAAGAAACTTTTTGGATGGAAGGGATACCTCATTAGCTTAGCAAGAAAGGAATTGTTAGTTAAGTCCTCTCTAGAGTATTCCTATATTTTTTTATCCCAAAAAAAATATTGCATAGGATTGAATGTATCCAAAAACATTTGTTATTAGGTGTGGATGAATCCACCTAGTGTCCTGGGACCAGGCCTATAACAATAATATTCAAGGAGGCCTAGGTCTCAGGAAACCCCACCAAATAAATAAGGCCCTCCTTTCCAAATAAGGGTGGAAATTGACTTGTAAGGAGAATGTGGGATGGGTCCACATAGTCATGACTAAGTATTTAAGTTAGGATGGAAATTTCCTTAGGGATAATCTCTATTCCTTGTATTCTAATTTTTGGTAGAGATTGCTAAAGTCAAGGTCTACTATCATTAAAGAAAGCAGATGGTGTTTGGTTTATGGAAGAAAATTTGACTTTTTGGAAGACCCTTGGTTATTGGATTGGCCCCTTTCTCACTATGAAAATTTGACTTATGTCAAGCCTATCACAAGAACCTACTTTGGAGGAAACGTTGTTGATTTCTTGGGGCTCTTTAATGATTTGAAGAGGTG
Source organism: Wollemia nobilis (assembly GCA_028583015.1). Classification (NCBI taxonomy): domain Eukaryota; kingdom Viridiplantae; phylum Streptophyta; class Pinopsida; order Araucariales; family Araucariaceae; genus Wollemia; species Wollemia nobilis. Next base: position 4,442,057 of record JAQPPZ010017060.1, read on the forward strand.
GAAATCCTTGACCCTATCTACCCTGATTTATATAGAGAAGGAGGCCTAGAAATTTATCTTGAAAAAGTTGAAATTCTAGGTCATCAAGAGTGGGGAAGAGGGGGATTTCCATTTTTGGAAGGAGGAGAAGGATGACTCCTTCTTTGTGAAGTCAACCTACTTCTATTTGGACTCTAATTCTAGGCCCTGGATCCCTCCAATTAATGTTTGGTTAAAGGGTCTCACTCCTAAGGTCAACTTGTTCTTCTGGCTGACCATCCAAAATTGAATTCTAACTATAGATAATATATAGAAAATAGGAATGGTTTTTCCAAATAGGTGTTACTTGTGTAACTTAGATGCAAAGTCTATTATTTATCTTTTCTTTAAATTTCCCTTCTCACATGGGGTGGTGTGATCTAACCTAAAAGCTTTGGGTGTTTGTTGGATTACCTTGAATATCCTCTCAAATTTTTGGGAACAATGGATCCCTCCCTTCTCTACACCTAGGTTAATTATTTGGTGCTTCTGCTTACCTTTTTATTTCTAGAATATTTGGAAGAAAAGGAACATAAGGGCCTTTGAAAATTCCTAGAGAGATGTCACCATTTTTTTTCTTAGAACTATTACAACTACATTATAGAATATATCATGCCTCAATTTGGATTTGGTTGGAGGAGGAGAATAGGATATTAAGTTGGATATTGATCTTGGTTTTAAAACAAGACCCATGGGGGTTTATCAGTCTCAGCTTAGGTCAAGAGCTCTTTTAAATTTGTAATCACCTCCCCTAGGCTGGATTAAAATTCTATTTTTATGGTGCTTTAAAGGGTAATCCAAGGATTGTGGGTGTTGGAGAGGTGGTAAAAAATGATAAAGGTGGTCTCCATTTGGATTTTATGGAAAACTTGGACATCCAAAATAGCCACTTTACAAAGGCAAGAGCTCATTTTTAGGGGTTGGTGTTATTGAAAAATTTAGACTTTAGAAGGGTTATAATTGAGGGAGACTCCCTTAATGTTATTAATACCATGAAGGGATACCAGAATCCTAGTTGGAATATCTCTAATCTGATTTTGGAAGGTTAAAATGATTTTGTAGTCTTGGGAGGATGTTAATTTACAACACACCTTTAGAGAAGGCAATGCCACTATAGATTTCCTCTCTAATTAGGGGTCTCTCATATTAGACTCTTCATGTGGAGAAGTGACTTCCTCCTTGGTATTCTTCATTTGACTAATGGTTTGTTCTTGTAGGTATTTTTTAGCTTGGTTTTTTGTCTTGTTATGGGGGAGTATTATCAAGTCTTTTTTGTAGTATATTGTTGCTCCTTTCTCTCCATAGGGTTGGTTTTATTTTTCTTCCTATATTTTATTGCTCTTCATCTTATCTTTTTTCTTAGGGTGGGTGGTCTCATCGAAGGGTTCTCCTCTATTTTGAATTTAGAATATCTCTTGTGAAGTGTTGTCCTCCTTCCTTACTCATTTTTAAATTTATTTGGTTTGACACCTTTTTTGTGGGGGGTATCTTGTTGGTGGTCAGTTTCTATTTTTTGAGGTTCATTGTTTTGTCTCGATGTCTCTAGTGTTCTTTTTATCCCTCCTAGGTTTACCCTTTTGCCATGTTGGAGGACCTCATGGTTAATTTTGGTTGGTCAGCATATCCTCTCTCGATAAATCTTTGTTGAGCTACAATGGTTAGTGTTTTGTGGCCCTGATAATCATTGGGCCAGGTGGATATGTGAGATCATGAGTGAATTCCTAGTTTTGCATGCTTTTTTCTCATTATAAACATGCTAGTTGAAGGGAGTATTATGGCTCTTCATGAGATGGATTGGTCCTTTACATTTGTGAGATGGGATGTCTTACCTCTCAAAATCACCTTGGCTAACATGGTTTGTTGATCCTACTCTATCTTTTTTGGGGTACCAATTTGATAGCACTTACTATTTGAAAGTTGGCTATTGGATTTCCCTTTATATTTGTCAACTCCTATTTCCTCATTATTTGATCCAACTCTTAAGGTGGTAAAACGAAAAAGCTCTAGTTAAAGGCATTCCCTAGGCTTGGAATTTGAGCCACATCCTTTAGGCATTTGGAAATAGTGGTGTAACATTCATATCCATTCTCGATATAAAATTTGACCTTCTTAATTTGCACCATGTCTGGGACTGGTATTTTCTTCCAAATTTTTTAGGAAGGTTTTGAATGTGCTCTAATGGTATGGTGTCTTTTTAAGCCTGTTGGTAGTGTTATTTTATTAGAAAAATAAGTTCCAAAATAGGTTTGTTGGTGGCAAGGGTTTTTAGGTCTTGCAATAGCTTCACCTATGGATGGATCATCAAAAATGGAGGGATTAGTGATAGAACTAGCCACTCTTGATATAGAGGATGAAATTAGAAAGATTCTATGGAAAGGAGACCTCCTAGACTATATTCTAAAGTTTTATGGGTATAATAAAGATTTGTCAAAGCAAATAGTGCACTCATGGAAAAATGAGATGGTAAAAGTGGGAGGAATAGAATTTGAAGTCTTTGTTGCATTATTTCTGAGGTGATGGGATTACCTTTAGATGGATTCTATCACAATAGGGAAAATCATTCCTTAACAAGAGAGTTGGGGTACTATTTGGATGAAGATGAATATCTATCCAAAATCCAAAATGGTTACTAGATTAAGGCACTCAAGGCCTCATGGAATAGGTTATTTTTAGTGGTGATGGATTATCTCACATTGGATGCAAACAAATACATCCTACAAAGCTACCATGTCATGGTTTTAAATCAACTATGCTGGAAGAGATTGATGAATATCTCATCATTCTTATTTAATTATATGAATAAATCTACATTAGATGTTAATAAAGAGAAAGGCTCAAACCCAATTCACCAGGGGTTGACCCATTTAATATTTTAGCATGTTGTAAAGTCGAAAGGATTATCATGGGAGGTTGCTCTTAGTCAAGTGGCACTTTAGAAGGAGACTTCAATCACTAGTTTTTTCTAGGATCTTCTCACTCAAAATATAGTGATTCAAATATGGTGGATGACCTATTAAGTCCTATTATCTCTATAAATATGGGGGAGAAGCTCCCAAAGGCTTCTAGAGATGTCTCAATTTTTCCTAGGTGGATCAAAGGAGGGAAAGCAAGGAGTTCCAAGTACCTATTTGTGAAGTCGATCAAAGCTAAGAAGTCCCATATTTCAATGACAAAGTTAGATTCAAAGGAGCAGGCTCTTTTGAATAGAGGGGTAAAATTTTTGTGGAGTTGACCAATTGTGTGGGGAAGTCTCCTTCTAACTTGTTGGATAGTCTACTAGAGTTGTTCTTGAAAATGCTATAATATAACTAGAAGGATCTGGTTGGGACCTTGAAGGTGGTGATGGCTTATGTGAAATATATCCAAGTGATGATATATCGAAGCCAAGGTGATCTAGGGTCTTTCAAGTTGAACTTGTGGAATGTGAGAGAGGCTCCTCCTAAGAACTAAGCTTTGGTTGGTGCTTGTCTCCCTGCTTGTGTTGGCTTCTCAAGCCCATGTGAGGAGATGTTTTAGTTTTTGTTTAAATTAGGTTGTTAGCTTCTATGTTAGTCTTGGGCTTCCAAGTTTTTCTAGATCTTAGGATCTCTTATGGGTTGGGTTGATGGATTGTTGGTTGTTTTGATAGTATTATGGGATCTATTGGTCTTTTTGGGGACTTTTGGCTTCTACCTTTGTTGCCCTATGTTCCACTTTTTGTAAAAGGTTTAGGGTCCCTTTCAAAGCCCCCTTTTTTATACCTAATAATAATAATAAAAAAAAAACTAAAGATAAGAAAATAAATTAAGATAATTTTAAACAAATGATTGGTTTATTGATTAAAATAAAATAGATTAAATGTTTGAAATATGAATTATAAAAAATGAATTGATCTAAATAAAAATCACATGTAAAAAATAAAAAAATAAAAGGAACAAAATCCACTATCCTAAAATAGTTTTTTGCTTTTATATATTACACGTCATGATATTAATAACTAATATTATATTTTTTATACTTTTAATTTTTATTAAGTTAAAATGTAATATAATCTAAACAATTAAATAGTATATCAGAGCTTAATCATGTCATCATATTCTTATTTTTCTCTATTTAAATATATGCAAATGTTTAACCAATAAACCAAACACCATAAAATATTAGTACTATAATTAGACAACTAGTTTTATTCAATGCTAATTTCTTAACTAAATTATTATATTTACTTAAAAAAGCATGACTTCTTCCAAATTATAATCATTAGAATCACACTGAACATTATTTGTAAATATTTAATTAATAAATACAATTCTCAAATGTTTCAAGGTGTTTAAGAAACACCCTTAATAAAATAAATCAATAAAAATAAATAAATATCACACACTCATTCACTTTATAAGTTCAAGTAAGAAATCTTTAAAATCCCCTCTTGTGTCTTTTGAAATGGATGAATCTAAAGATCTATTATATTTTTGAGAGTATATTTGTTTTATTTCTTGCATATCAACCTCAGCCCTTGTGGTAATAACTCGAATAAGCACATCATCATCTGTCCCCAAACCTTTCATTGATATATATAGTATCTGTAAATAAATAGCCAAAAGAAAGTGTTTAGTTTATAACTAAAATGCATATGTTTATATATATATATATATATATATATATATATATATATATATATATATATAATATTTCTTTCAAATTATTTATTAATTTTTTTTATTATATTTAATTTGAAAATTAATAATAAAAATTATTTCAAAACTAATTTATTTTGTCTTTTGATAATTTTAGCATGGTTTTGCATGATTTGTAACAAGTATTATGAATTTCATAAGGTTAAAAAATAATAATATTATTTTAAAATTAATATTTAATACTTTTAGAAATAGAATGGATTTTCAACTATGTAGTTTGTATGGTTTATACCACCTTTCTTAATTTCATAATGATTAAATTATAACATAATTTACTTTTTATATGTGATTATCGATCCTGGGAATTGGCCTGACTTCTAATTTAAGTGTTACACCTTAAATTTAAGTTTCAACAAGGTTGGACAAGTTTGCCATAGGCTTCCCTTGGCTTTTAGATTTAGGTTGGATTTGTGCTTCCCTAATTTGGTCCTCTAATATAAACTAATTAACTTACATAGAATACAATGTGCACATGAAATTACATGCAAAAATTTAATTGCATAAAGTAAAAGTTGAAGTTTAGAGTGCAAGATATGAAAACAAATACAATTATCACCATAGCAAGGATAGCATATAATCAATCAACACACAAGAACTTGAATAACATCAATGTACACTCATTTTTTTTATTATAAAATTATTATGTGAATGACAAGATGAGCTAGAAGGGTCATATCCAATTCTCATGCATTAGAAAAACCATAAGGATGGTGCATCTTCTACAATGAATAAGGACTTGCTAATTTAGTACAACCTCATGAGGACAAAGCATAATATGGATTTCATAAAGTGTATCTCTAAATTCTCATAGCCAAAATATGATTACAACAAGTGTTGTAGGCCTTTATTTATAGCAAAACTAGGGTGAAAAATATTCTATAATAAAGGTCTTAATATCCTTTTTCCTCACTACCCAAAAAATATACATTTATCCCATTCATATGTCTTAAAGAAGCTTGGATGTCTTGTATTCAAATAAGCATACATTAATTGTAGTATAGATCATAAATAAATGATTTTTTAGCAATAACAAGGCAATCTCAATAATGCAAATATTGCCTATCCCATGTATATCTTGGGAAAGAGTCAATATCAGTTTGAATTTTCTAAATTAAGGATTTAAAAGTGGAATTTTGGGTCTCTTCTCCTTGACACTAGTGGGTCCATTAAGGAAGTGGAGTAGAAATGAAACATGGTATAACTTGACTCTCATATTAGTGAGATAACATTTTAGCAACTACATTTTTATTACCCTTTTTATAAATGATTTTATAGTCATTCCCAAGAAGTTTGATAGCCCATTTTTTGTTGTTTGAGCATAGATGCATGCTCCTAAAGAAAGTACTTAAATATATGGTGGTCTATTTTGATGGAAAAATGTCACCCAATAAGATAAGACCTCCATTGGTTGACAACATGTAAGATCACCATCATCTCTTCATTAGGAAGTTTTCCCAAGTTTTTTCCAGATAGTGTCTTACTAGCGAAGGCCAATGGCTTCCCTTATTTCATAAGCACTACACTGATTTAACTTTTGTAGGTAACACTTTCAACCATAAATGGCTTGAAGAAATTAGATATAGTTAGCACATGATTAGATAGCATAGCTTGTTTAAGTCACAAAAAAACATGTTCAATAGGTTCTAACCATATAAACAAGTTCTTATACAACATTACCATAAAAGGGGATGCAATCATTCTATTATTATAGGTACATTTTTTATTATAGATTGTGAGGCCTAGGAAACCATGAAATTTTTTGAGTGTGTGGTTTATAGGTCATTATTTTATGGCACTAATTTTTTTAGGATCCAACTTGATCACTTCCCCTAAAACTATATGGCCTAGGTATTCCACTTCTTGCATCCAAAAAGAACATTTGGATAATTTGGCACATAGTTTATTAGTAGCCAAGGGTTATAGTGTCTAGTCTAAATGTTGAAAATGTTCCACCCATGTATAATTGTAAATGAAAATATCATCGAAAAATACCAAATAAATTTATGTAGAAATGGTTGAAATATTACATTCATGAGAATCTAAAAGATGGTTGACACATTGGTAAGATTAAGTGAAATTATGAAGAATTCATAATGGCCTTTATGAGTATGGAATGCTATCTTTGAAATATCTTCTTAATACAATATGATTTAATGATAACATAAATAAAAACCCAACTTTGAGAAGAAGTGAACACCATGGAACTCATCCAATAACTCATCAATGATGGGAATGGAAAAATTTTCCTTGATGGTAATTTTTTTGAGCTCTCAAAAATCCACACATAACTACTAAGACTTGTATTTCTTACAAAGAAAAAGTATTAAGGAATAATATGGGCTAACACTTGGTTGAATGACCCATATTTCTGATAACTTATGCACCATATTTTTAATTTTAGTCTTTTACACATTGGCTACGTGTAGGGATAAATGTTTGGAAGTAATCTTCCCAAGATAAGCTCAATGCCATGGTTGTGGTTGTGTTGTGGTGGTAACCTTTGTTGTTATATAAACACAGGTGCATGTTTATACATAATTTCTTGTAATTCAATTGGTTAAACTAAATCATTAGTATTCAAGTCCTATAGTGCAAATAGTTATGCCACCACCCCTTGAGACAATTTCTTCAAAAAAGTTCCAATTGATGTAATTTGATGAGTTGGGTAGGACTTGTTGTCATACTAGAGAGACTGTATTGCATTACAAGGATGGATCAAAAATATCATATACTATATGTCTTAGGGTAAAAATCCACTGAGTTCCTAGAACAATGTCATAATCCCATAATTGAAGGGCAAACATGTTCACCCTGAGGTTGTAGTCACCCATCATAACCTTTATATTTTTATATTTTACTTTGCATGATAGAGTATCCCCTTTGGAGACCATGATTTCAAATGAATTCTAAGAGTAGATATAACATGCTACATTTTTATACACCCAAGGATCAACAAAATTGTCGATACTACTAGAATCAATCAAGATTATGAATTGTTATCCCTTGAAATGCTTTACCACTCTCATGGTTTAGGGATTATAAATACCAAATAATGCATGTACTAAAATTTTAGGTGGTTGGTCCTCTATCAATTCAGATTCTTTAGGTTGATATTCTTCTCTATGGTCCTCCCCTTAATCATGTGGTTCCTTGGTGGAAGGTTCATCCACATTGAGTAAATATAGTTTAGATTATACACACTCATGGATCAAAGAATATATATTATCATAGTTGTAACATGGTACTTGTGCCCTATGTGCCTCCATTTATTCCTAGGTGATACATTCGATTTGGGGTGTTTTTTTTCTAAGTGTGATGATGTCTAGTTTGGAAATAGGGTTTTAGCTTGTGGAGGTTTAAAAGTATACCTTTATGCCATGCATTTAAATTCAACAAGCCTATCCAATAATTTAGCTACCATAATGTTGTCTTGATTGAACATTTTTACTTCAACATAAATATATTTCTTTAATCCACTAATAAAACAACTTTGAAAAAACTTAGCACTCAATCCCCTAGTGCAATTTTCTAGCTTCTCAAATTGTGTCTAGTAATCACTAACAATTATCATATGTCTTAACTTTGTGATGTCTCTAGTGAAATTTTCATACTTATCAGGTCCAAAATTGGTGATTAATTATGTTTTAAATTCATCCCAAGTGAATTGTAGATGCATATTTTGTAATCATTGGTACTATTGAACTACATTCTATTCTAGGTTGAAATATGCAATTGCGAGCCTTTAATTATGGGTATTTGCATGAATATATAATTGTTGTTTGACCTAATACAACCAATTTGTTGAGTCTCTTCCATCAAGTTTTGGAAATTCTAGTTGGTTTATTCTCTGAATTGTACTTAGAGGTAAGGTATTTCATGCTTTTCCCTCAAGACTACCATCTTGACTCAGTGATTGTCCTAAAAAATTGATGTATTTTGCATTTAGGATTATTAAATGAATATCAAGGTAATATATTTTATCCAATTTGTCTAGTTTAGATAATTCCTAAAGGATTTGTGATTTATGATTTTCCATTTGTTTCACCTAGTCATTTAACCACTTTAGCTCTTGGATAGCCTTAGTATCACAAACCATTTTTATTCACTTTAGGGCTTCCAAAATTTTATATCTAAGTTGTATGTCAAAATGATTGGCTAAAGAAGAGGATCCAATGAACTATACCACAAAATGATAAAATTTGGCTTTTTTGTACTATTGACAACTAAGTACCTTATAGTGTTAAGCTGCTACTGGAATAGTCTCTTCTATAATATGCTCAAATCTAGTTTTGGACTTAACTAGGAAAGGAATTAAAACAAGGTTTCAATAGGGATAACTTAATTCAAGGTGTGTTTGATTTTATGGTCTCTTTTATATAGAATCTTGTTTATGATTAGCGATTGACCCAATATTTTAGAGCTCTAACTACAAAGGGTTCCACCATACCCATAGTTGCACTATCCATTTTTTAGGGTACTATGAGAGTAACTTTCCATTGCTAACTACTTATTGATGCAACACAAAAATCAAATGGTTGATATATTTCTATGGGTGAAGGCTTATCCTATTTCTATGGGTTTTTATATATACCCGAGGGTATGTGGGAGCTTGTAGTTGTATACGAGTGTTGTCTAAGGCTTTGGGTATTAGAGTTTTCGCACCCCTAAATTCACTATATGCTTTATGGGTTATCCTAGTTGTATACGAGTGTTGTCTAAGGATTTGGGTATTATATTTTGAGCACCCCTCACTTCAATATATGCTTTATGGGCAATCAAGCTTAGCCAAAGGTAAAAAATTCTCCATGATATTCTAAAACCCCTGACATAAGGTTTCTAACCTAATCCACTAAAAATAGAAAATTTTATGTTTTTATGTAAATATACTTTTAATGGAAAATAAAAAGAATGAAAAAATATGGAATAGAAAAATGGATAGAAGGACAATAATTATTGTTGTTGATACAAATCATGGCTCTAGAAAGAGATTTGATACCACTTGTTAGGAACCTTTAGATAAAATTAAGCATAACTACAACAACAATATAAGAATTCATGGAAATTCTTATAAACTAAATGCCCATGAAAATGAAATAACATAAGGGCTTAATAAAATAACTGATTATAAATATAGAAAACTTACACTAATCAAGTGGAATAGATATCACAAGCCTCTTCGAGGGGGCAATATATTTAAAAGAAAATATCTGATACAATTTAATAAAAATATGAGATACATTCTACTCTAAGACCATGTCCTTATATGAACTTTTATTTACCCTAATGCTAACTGCCAAGGGTTGGACCACGTAAAACAAGGCATTCAAGTTACTAATTCCTACTTATAAAAGTAAAGGTTATGTCACAATAGGCTCATACACACTAGGTGCCCAATGTGAAAATATACACCAACACTAGACAAGTATGTAACAATGGTTATGTTAGGATAGGGTTCTAAAACAATTTCTCCCTTTTTATGTCTTCTATTTCCACTTCTTCAATCCACCTTATTCTTCTATGACATATATTTTTCCCTTAATAATTATAGCCATAGGTTATCCTAGATGTACTCACCTCCCACAATAAGTCATATCAATAAAACCATATCCATCATATATTTTCCATCACCTTCGATAAAAATTACCACCACTAAACTAGTCATCTTATATGCCAAGACCTTGTCACCTTCATAGCTATTTCACCACTAGTTGAATATTTGGCTCAATTGTAAATTAAAGCATCAAAAAATGTATCTCCATTCACTCCCATTTCCACCCAATTATTTTCACACATTATATTTTTTTACACCTCATCATCATAGAACATATGCCAAGCAACTCTTACTTGAGTTAATGGTGTTCCCAACTTCTACTTATGTGATTAAGTCTATTAGAGCAACCTTAGATTTGAGGATTCCCATAGTATTTAGTAAGGCTTATATCTAGAATATCATTAGAAATTATTTGACTACATACAATCCAAGAATATGAAAGGCAAAAAGGAGTAGAAAAAATTAAAGGAAAAATTTCAAGTGAATCAATCATCATGTAATCATAGTTGGTAGCTAGTGGTGATAAAGTCTCCATCTTAGGATCAGACTTAAATAACCCTTCCAAACAAACCATCTTCCTTGTTGACCTTATTTCTAAGGTTTTTGAGCTAGATTCATCTAGAATAGATCCTTATTATATGATCCATCTCTCTAACCCGCTCTCCATTATAACAATCATATAGTTCAACCAACTAGTAGTAGAGAATAAGGTAGCTAGAAAGAAATCAATAAAATATGAGACACCAATAGTATAAATTGCAATAGAAAACTAGCAACTCTAGTAAGAAATCAAATTTCTAAGGAAGAACACCACTAAGTGATCCAAGTTATAACAATAAATTGAGGATCTTAAAACCTAGCTTGTTGAAAGTGACAAACAAAAGAATAAACTAGAAGATCTTTCTTAGCAACTCACTTAGTAATAACACTAATTAAGGCAACAATTTTAATAAGAGAAATTATGTCTTGGGGTACAAATCCACTGAGTTCCTAGTACAATTTCATAATCCCATAATTGAAGGGCAAACATGTTTTCCCTGAGGTTGTAGTCACCCATCATCACCTTTATATTTTTATATTTTTCTTTCCATGGTAGAGTATCCCCATTGGAAACCATGATTTCAAATGCATTCTAAGAGTAGATGTCACATGCTACTTTTTTAGATACCCAAGGATCAATAAAATTATAAGTACTACTAGAATCAATCAGGATTATGAATTGTTATCCCTTAAAATGCTTTACCACTTTCATGGTTTAGGTATTAGACATACCAAATAATGCATGTACTAAAAATTTAGGTGGTTGTTCCTCTATCAATTAAGACTCTTTAGGTTGATATTATTCTATGTCATCATCCCCTTAATAATGTGGTTCCTTGGTGGAAGGTTCATCTACATTGAGTAAATATAGTTTATATTATACACACTCATGTCTCAAAGAATATTTATTATTATAGTTGTAACATAGTCCTTTTGCCATATGTGCCTCCATTTCTTCCTAGGTGATACATTTGATTTGGGGTGTTTTTTTTCTAAGTGTGATTATGTCTAGTTTGGAAATAGGGTTTGAGCTTGTGGAGGTTTAAAAGTATATATTTATGCCATGTATTTAAATTAAAAAAGCCTATCCAATAATATAGCTACCATAATGTTGTCTTGATTGAACATTTTTACTTCAACATAAATATATTTCTTTAATCCACTAAAAAAAACTTTGAAAAACTTAGCACTTAATCCCCTAGTGTGATTTGCTACCTTCTCAAATTGTGTCTAGTAATCACTAACAATTATCATATGTCTTAAATTTGTAATGTCTCTAGTGAAAGTTTCATACTTATTAGGTCCAAAATCGGTGAGTAATTATGTTTTAAATTCATCCCAAGTGAATTGTAGATGCATATTCTGTAATCATTGGTACTATTGAACTACATTCTATTCTAGGTTGAAATATGCAATTGTGAGCCTTTGATTATGGGTAGTGGAATGAAGAGAAAAATGTTGTTTGACCTAATATAACCAATTTGTTGAGTCCTTTCCATCAAGTTTTGGAAATTCTAGTTGGGGTATTCTCTAAAGTGTACTTAGAGGTAAGGTATTTCATGCTTTTCGCTCAAGACTTCCATTTTGACTCGGTGATTGTCCTACAAAAATTATGTATTTTGCATTTAGGCTTATTAAATGAATATAAAGGTCATCCATTTTATCCAATTTGTCTAGTTTAAATAATACCTAAAGGATTTGTTATTGATGATTTTCAATTTGTTTCACATAGTCATTTAACCACTCTAGCTTTTGGATAGCTTTAGTATCACCAACCATTTTTATTCACTTTAGGGCGTCCAAAATGTTTTATCAAAGTTGTATGTCAAAATTATTGGCTAAAGAAGAGGATCCAAATGAACTATACCACAAAATGATAAAATTTGACTTTTTTTGTACTATTGACAACTAACTACCTTATAGTGTTAAACTACTACTAGAATAGTATCTTCTATAATATGCTCAAATATAGTTTTGGAATTAACTAGGAAAGGACTTAAAACAAGGTTTCAATAGGTATAACTTAAGTCAAGGTGTGTTTGATTTTATGGTATCTTTTATATAGAATTTTGTTTATGATTAGTGATTGACCCAATATTTCAGAGCTCTAACTACAAAGGGTTCCACCATATCCATAGTTGCACTATCCCTTTTTTAGGGTAATATGAGAGTGACTTTCCATGGCTAACTATTTATTGATGCACCACAAAAATCAAATGATTGATATATTTCTATGGGTGAAGGCTTCTCCTATTTCTATGGGTTTTTATATATACCCAAGGGTATGTGGGAGCTTGTAGTTGTATACGAGTGTTGTCTAAGGCTTTGGGTATTTGAGTTTTAGCACCCCTAAATTCACTATATGCTTTATGGGCAATCAAGATTAGCCAAAGGTAACAATTTCTCCATGATATTTTAAAATCCCTGACATAGGGTTTCTAACCTAATCCTCTAAAAATAGAAAAATTTATGTTTTTTTGAGAATATACTTTTAATGGAAAATAAGAAGAATGAAAAAATATGGAATAGAATAATGGATAGAAGGACAATAATTATTGCTACTGATATAAATAATGGATCCAAAAAGATATTTGATACCACTTTTTAGGAAACTTTAGATAAAATTAAGCATAACTACAACAACAATACAAGAATTCATGGAAATTCTTATAAACTAAATGCCCATTAAAATGAAATAACATAAGTTCTTAATAAAATAGCTGATTATAAATATAGAAAACTTACACTAATCAAGTGGAATATATATCACAAGCCTCTTATAGGGGGAAATCTCTTTAGAAGCAGAGATCTCATACAATTTAAGAAAATATGAAATACATTCTACTCTAAGACCATGTCCTTATTTGAAATTTTATTTACCCTAATGCTAACTCCCAAGGGTTGGACCACATGAAACAAGGGATTCAAGTTACTAATTCCTACTTATAAAAGTAAAGGTTACATCACAATAGGCTCATACACACTAGGTGCCCAATGTGAAAATATACACCAACACTAGACAAGTATGTAACAATGATTATGTTAGGATAGGGTCCTAAAATAATTTCTCCCTTTCTATGTCTTCTATTTCCACATATTCAATCCATCTTATTCTTCTATGACATATATTTTTACCTTAATAATTATAGCCATAGGTTATCCAAGAGGTACTCACGTCCCACAATGAGTCATATCAATAAAACCACATCCATCATATATTTTCCATCACCTTTGATAAAAATTACCACCACTAAACTAGTCATATTATATGCCAAGAACTTGTCACCTTCATAGCTAGTACACCACTAGTTGAATCTTTGGATCAATTGTAAATTAAAGTATCAAACAATGTATCTCAATTCACTCCTATTTCCACCCAATTATCTTCACACATTGTATTTGTTTTAAAACCTCATCATCATAGAACAAATGGAAAGCAAATCTTACTTGATTTAATGGTGTTCCCAACTTCCACTTATGTGATTGAGTATGTTAGAGAAACCTGAGATTTGAGGATTCTTATAGGATCTAGTAAGGCTTATATCTAGAAGATCACTAGAATTTATTTGACTACATACAAGCCAAGAAAATGAAAGGCAAAAAGGAGTAGAGAAAATTAAAGGAAAAATGTCAAGTGAATCAATCATCATGTAATCATAGTTGGTAGCTAGTGGCGATAAAGTTCTCATCTTAGGAGCAGACTTAAATAACCCTTCTAAACAAACCGTATTTCTTGTTGACCTTATTGCTAAGATTTTTGAGCTAGATTCATCTAGAATAGATCCTTATTATGTGATCCATATCACTAACCAACTCTCCATTATAACAACCATATAGTTCAACCAACTAGTAGCAGAGAATAAGGTAGCTAAAAAGAAATTAACAAAACATGAGACACCAATAGTATAACTTGCAATAGAAAACTAGCAACTCTAGTAAGAAATTAAATTTCTAAGGAAGAACACCACTAAGTGATCCAAGTTATAACAATAAATTGAGGATATTAAAACCTAGCTTGTTGAAAGTGACAAACAAAAGAAGAAACTAGAAGATATTTCTTAGCAACTCACTTAGTAATAATACTAATTAATGCAATAATTTTAATAAGAGAAATTATGACTAGTAAAACAAATAGAGTAATGATAAACAACCCAATAAGAGAAAGATCAAAATATAACTAAGCTCTATGAGGAAATTATAAAATTAAAAGGATTAGTGGATGACTTAGGAAAATTTTCAAAGGTGGAGGAACTAAAATTTTCAAATGTGGGACAACATTAAAATTGATCTTAGAAGTTCCAAATAGCACTTTTATTTTATAGTCAACATGAAAACCATCCTCAACCAAGTGTCGAGGATAATTAAGTAGATAGAGGAAGAATTGGTAGAGGTACTAAGAGGTACTTAGATAGTCATCCACCTTGTCAATATTACAAGTACAGTAGATAGGGATCAATATGAAGGATATAGAAAGGAAGTTGAATAAAATCATTGAAACCTAAAGAGATCAAAAAACTTATATGATCATAATGGTCTCTTTAAAAACCCCAATGCAAGAGATAGCAAATTAAATTTAAGCATTAGTCAATGCTAGATTATCAAACATGTTAGATTATTAAAAGAGGATCCTCGATAATTATATTATCATCACAATAATTGAATATGAGAAGACCAAAGCTAAATTTAAAGCAATCACAAAATTGACTAGATTGTCAAAGGCTCTACTTGACACGTTGCACAAGATGGTGGAGAAATAAGATGAGTTATTAGAAAACCCATATGAGAACCTATAAAGAGGTATCAAAGAAATTATAGAACTTAGGATATTAAGTGTTAACATGTGGTAGAATATGTTTAAGTTATTTTCATTATGAGGATAGGAAGAACCACTAATTTTATAGTTTTATAACAAATGGACCCCTAATTTCATAGGATTTCTACCCAAATATAAAGGCTAGATATAGGATATCTTACCAAAAAAATTGGCATCTCATAAAGTCTCCTAAAATGTAGTAATAGGTTACTACATTGGGATTCCTTCCATTTTGAAATTTATAAAAAAATATTTTTTGATTGACCTATTAAGACCTCTAAAGACCCAATTTTGCACTAATTTCTACCAAAGCTATGGTTTGATCAAGGTGATGTGAATAGATATTAAAGAGAAAAGCACTCCAAGATAGGAGTGATCCACTCCCCTTGTAGAGATAGTTGTTCATGGTTAGGTAAAAGCACAAAATGAATAACACAATTTGTAAAGAAGATTTTTAGAAAGTGATATTTTAGCATCTAGCATTTTAGAAATCTTCTAAGAAATATGGGTATGTATTTAAAAGGTACATAACATTTGAAGGTGCATAATTTTGCTAAATATTCCCCCAAATATTTTTTTTATAAGATGGAAAAAGAAGGTATTTTGAAAGGATATCTGAACCTTATTACAAGCAAGATAAATCAGCAAAATTAAAACCAACAAACAAGCCAACAAAAAGAGAGGGTCAAGCCCAAAGAGTGGTCCCAAAAATTATAGCCATAAAGCAAACCAAAAAACCTTCAAAAAGGAACCAAAAACCCTAAATCCCACAAAAAATAAAAAGGTATTCAATCCTTGTAATTTTCATTTTTAACCATATATTGATTCACCATCCAATATACTTCTTTAGAATAAGTAGAAGCCAACTTGATCGATCTAATTATTTGCCTACCTACTCAAGAGTCTTCTACAAGTATCGTTTCTTCCATGGAGGATTTTCCTTCTTAGCTGGACAAGATAGAAGAAACAAATAATCCAAGTCATCCATACCCATCAGGACTATACATTATTTTCCACCTCCCAAGAGTGCAACTAAAAATAGAGCACTTGACTAAGAACCACTTCTTCCTAGGGCACTAAAAACCATGAATATTGGTTAGGCTAGAGGAGGACTCTAGGATAAACTCTAGAATAATAAGAAGAAATTAATACTCATTGGGTTTGAAATCCCTAGGAAATGATAACCACTTCCAAAAATAAGAGAGAAGTAGGGCAACATAGACAAAACATAACAACCGACTTAAGATAAGAGTTCGAAAGAACTGCCAAAAAAGGTAATTCAAAACATTTCCACAAAAAGAACAAAAATTAGGCTTAAGAAACCTGAATAATTAGAGCAGACTCTCTTCTGGCTAATAGAATCAAATCCTAGGGAAATAAAATGGCCAAGTTTTCTTAACAAACACCAATATTGACAACCATGTTCCCTTCCCTGAATATATGTCTACACTGAACACTTTCAAGGGAGTTAAGAATTATTCTAGCTTCATCCATCATGTTGCTAATGTTCTAGCTAGTGGGATTGGTTCCTTTGAGGGTGTTAATTAAGTTTAAGGAATCCCCCTCGATGATGACCTTATTCAAACCCATGGATTCAAGAATGGTCATACCTTGAAACAAGGCCTTGGCCTCAACGAAATGGTTGGATTGGACACCAATATTCTAAGCATAAGCCATGATGAATTCACATTTACTATCTCTAATGATACCACCAACTCCTTCCAACCCAATATTTCCTTTGGAGGATCTATCAAAATTTAATTTTACCCATCCCATATGTGGTGGAGCCCATTTAGTTTGTAGTCTACTTTGATTAGTTTGATTAGCTCCATGATCCATTCTAGGAAGGCTTAGCTTAGATGCTAGTCTTGCTTCAGTAGAGTTCCCTTTGCTAGAAGGTAAATAGAGGTAAGAGGTGTTCTCAATAAGGAAATATAGAATATTTATTCCCATAGAATGAAAGTCTCTAGAACAATTATTAAAGACCTTGTTGTTCCTCTCCCTCAAAACACCCCATAGGTAGTGTAGTAGACTTAATTTCTAAATATTACACACTCTAGGGCTAAAAGGGATGGAAAGGACCAGTGATTAAAAAGACATATCACCGTCTTAGGAAGGACCCAACAAATTTCCAAAGAACTTAAGAGAAAATTAAGGACTGAAATAGAAAAGAAGCAATTCAAGAAGAGGTGCTAGGTATTTTCTTCATGCTGACCATAGAGGTACCATCGATTGGGGAGGACTAGTCCTCTTTTTTTTAATTTTCAACTATAAGGATTTTATCTTGAAGAACCAACCAATAGAAAAATTTAACCTTTGGGATTAGATCTTTATTCCATATTTGCTTACCAAGTAACCACACAAAGTTCTCCTCAACCTCAAGATGGTACGTAGACCTCACAAAAAATTACCTTTTTCCTCTTCACACCAGATTAGAGTCTTCACAATTGACATGTCTTATAATTTTATTTCTCAATTTAAGGGACAAGAGGTTTAACCTATATTTTCCCCCTAGGCCACTTCAAAAGTCTAAAGATCCTTCCATTTTTTTTGCCTCCCACTTATTTGATATAATCAACAACTCTATTCTCCCATATTTGAGCAAGCCTGGGTCCCAAAAGGGTGAAGGAGGGATTATCCAACAATGGAGAGTCTTCAAGCCATGGATATTCCTAGAAACTAATATTTTCCCCATTACCAAGGCTCCATTTAATATATTTTTTAGAATATTTCTTGATTTTTCTAAGATATTACAGAGGGCTAATTCATAATGTAGAAATTGCTTAGATAAGAAGCTATTTCCCCTAATTAAATACTTAGATTTTAGAACTTATGACTAGCCACAATTCTCATGCTTAATTAAATTCCAGCATTGTTTGTCCAACAAAGCTTTGTTCATTTGGGATATTTTTCTCATCCCTAAACTTCCAACATATTTTCTAGTGCATAATTAGTTCTAAAATAACAGATGAAACCTCTTTTTCTCCTCCAATCCAGATCATAGGAAGGATTTTTCGAAGTGTTCTAGCTTTCGTGCAATTTTGGAAGGGATTCTAAAAAGAAAAAGAAAAAGAAAGTAGATTGAAAAAATTTGGAGAGAGGCCTTGACCAATTGGGCTTTTCCAATCTGGTTGAGTAGAGCTCCTTTCCAACCTACCAATTTTATTTGGATTATTTCAAGGATAGGATTCCACATCTCTTCCTTAAATTAACCCTTGAAAAGAGGTAGGCCTAAACAGGTGGACGAGAGGTTTGCAATAACACAATCAAAAAAATTTGGTAATGGTTTTTTCTAGCTAGTGGGATATTAAGAAAAATATTTTTCTCTTCACAAAGTTGATTAATTGACCCACAACCAACTCATAGAAAATAATAATTTCCTTGATTACTTTGGCTTGGGGGATGGAGGAGATAGTTGAGAGGAGCATATCATTAGCAAACTACTAATGTGAGATTGGCTCCAAGGTGTTAGCTAGTTTGATCCCTTCTATGCATGTAGTAGCTTTAATAGATCTTCCAAGGGCATCTGCAAGGATAATGAAGAGAGAGGGAGATAGGGGATCCCCTTGTCTTAGGCCTCTAGCACTCTTGAAAACCCTAAAAAATTTCCCATTGACAATAAAAAAGAAGGGGGTAGAGAAGCATTGCTTAATGAGAGAAATCCAACTACAATGGAACCCAAAATGGATCATAATTTTTTCCAAAAAGGACTAGGAGACTCTATTGTAGGCCTTACTAATATCAAGCTTGAGGAACATACCTAATTTTCCACTCTTTTCAATAGAATGTAATAGTTCATGCATTTTAACAACTCCATCAAGGATTTGTCTTCTTGGCACAAAACCACTTGTATTTGAGTCTATAATAGATGGAAGAATAGCTTTCATTCTTTAGATAAAAAATTGGATAGAATTTTGTATATTGTATTATATAGGTTGATGGGTCTAAAATTTTTATGATCTTTTGCTCCAAAATGTTACATTCCAAACATAGCCTGCGTCGGCTATGTTTTCCAAGCGTTTAATATTTAGTATATATTGATTCACAATAGTTTATTTGAAATCATCATTCTTATTTTTGAACTTCATCTGCGTTATTCGCATTGGCCTATACGGCGAGGGTGTGCCCACCTCAAGTGGCATTTAATTATTTTTATTCTTCCGCTACAAATTCTTATTCGATATATTATTTTTGTCATTCTGTTTCGGAAATCTCTCTCTGTAATTCTCATTGTGCAGAAGGATAGATATATCCTTCCAAGTGGTATCAGTCTAGACGATTTCGGGAGCGCCTGCGTACTCGAGCAAGCTAATTTACAGTCGCCTGATGCGTTTCATTTAAATTTTTGTCCCCGTCGTTCGCATCTCCGTCACCGTTCATTCGCATTTCCGTCACCGTTCGTTCGCATTTCCGTCACCTTCCGTTCGAATTCCTGTCCAAAAAACGCAAGCAGCGGCGGCCAGGGTCTCAGATCTTCCTTCGCAGTCAAAATCCGAATGCCAGGTCGTTAAATCACACACAGTCCAGCACAACCTTTCGCAAGCTTCGTCAACCAATCATAAATCGTGATTAAATTTTTTAAACCGGGAAAGCTAAGGTTGTCGATTTAATTTTATTCGCTGACGTCAGTTACATTTAGCCGCTGCGTTGGGTTTAGTTTTATTTATCCCACATTGGGTATACACGGTGCAAAACAAGGTTTAAATCACATTCGCCACACCTTCTACGGTGTGACTTCGGTCACACAATAGGAGCTCCTTCGCGTTGTCCGCGTCGTACCGTGTTGTTGTGTCGTCCTTGCTGTCCGGTCCCCTCTTGCTGTCCTGTTCGCGTCGTGTCGTTCTTGTTGTCGCGTCGTGTCAGTCCTTGCCGAGTGTCGAGTGTCCGCGTTGTCCGCGTGGCTGTCCGTCGTGTCCTCTAGCCGCGTCGTGTCGAGAGTCCTATTCTCCGCGTCTTGTCCACGTGTCCTAGTCCCTGGTCGCAGGTCCTTTGTCCATTTCGTTGTGTCGTGCCCTCGCGTCCACGTCGTCTTGTCCTTAGGTCGAGTCCGTCTCGCTGGTTGGTTTTCGTGTTCGTTGGGTCGTGTCGTGTCTCATCGTGTCACATTGTCGCTGTCACGTGTGTCCTTGTCTAGTCGGATCACGTCTTGTTGTGTCCTAGACATGCCTTGTCCTTGTCTAGTCGGGTCGTGTCCGTTGCGTCTCGTGTCTTACGATTCGTGTCTTGTCAAGCACTTATCTAAAGTTGTCCTCAAGGAGCCCACAACATTCAAATCCGCGCCGCAGTTGGAGTGGCATTTAAGGCGGAAAAACAACAAATTTTTTGCCAAAAGATAACCCAATTTTGCAGAAATTGAAGCTCAAGGATTACTAAGCAAGAAATTTTGAGCAGTGCATGAGTAGAAGTTGGATCAAAGGTCCTGACGGTCGATTATCAAGCTCGAAAATGACCAATAACAACGCAAGAAGACCTAATCGAAGCCCAGGTACAAAAAATTCTCCTTCTCCTTTCAAAATTGGCAGTTATAATCCACATCATCCATTGGTAGACCCTATGGCTACTAACCCTCCCCCAACTCACGAAAACATCACACAAGGAAACTCAAGTAACTCAGCCGTTTCCAACGATGAATCTCTTCGACTCTTACTAGAGGGTATGAACGAAATTAGTCTCAACCTAAAATCCCTAGTGCGAGCACAAAACCAGCTTAATCCCAATACTAATCCCCAATATCACTCCCATGCCCAAAGGAATGAAGACAATGTCGATCAAAATGACGATTGGGAACAGCAAATAGGCACTTCGGATAATTCCAGGGATCGCTATCATAGACAGCGGTATAACCAAGATCAAGAAAGGGATACGGGTTATCACCAACCGAGAGGCCCTAATAATTTTCCACGCATTGATATGCCCACTTTTGAGGGTCATGATCCTCGTGGTTGGATAGCCAAAATGGAAGGCATTCTCGACTTATATCAAATTAAGGAAATTGATAAAGTCCCTTTCGCTGCATCAAAATTAGGCACTGAGGCCTACCAATGGTTCGTATGGCTTAAACGAGAGAAAGGAGCTACTATTAACTGGAGAAAATTCACTACCTCTTTTTTAGAAAGATTTGATGAAGGAGCTACATCATCATACACGATAAGACTGTTATCTCTTAAACAAGAAGGATCGGTTAGCGAATTCGTTTCGGAGTTTACCAGTTTACTACCATACACTTTAGACCTCGGTCCCAACATAGTGGTAGGAGCTTTTCGCAATGGATTGAAAGAAAATATTCGAGTGGAGGTAGACATGCACAATCCAACCTTGCTGAACGATTGTATAAGAATAGCTAAGCTGGCCGAAAAGAGAAATCAGTTGTCTGCACGGCGTGACACTTATAGTCGTCCTTCGTATCGCATCAATTCCTTTCGTAGAAATGATCAACCATCAAGATACTTTTGCTATAAATGTCGCACTCATCACCCCAAGGAACAAGCATGTGCCCAAAAACAAAACTTTCATATTGAAGGCGATCAATATGAAGGAGAAGAGGAAGAACCTTACCAAAACCGTATGCAGGAAGAACTACCAAGTACTCTAGAAGAAAAAGAAGAGGATACAATGGCGATCTCCGTGCATGCCCTCATGGGTTTAACCGCCCACCATACCATCAAGGTACCGGGATTTCTCCGCCAGAAAAAGGTGAATGTGCTAATTGATTCCGGTAGTACCCACAATTTTATCGACATCAAAACAGCAAAAGCTTTGAATTTATTCATTAACTCTTCCAACAAAGACAAATTCCAGGTTCTAGTGGCCAACGGGGTGAACGCACAATGTGTTGGTCGCACATCTCAAGTTTCCATAAAAATGGGAACTTATACCTGGTTTGGATCCCTTTTCGTCATGAATTTGGGGAACTATGATGTCATTTTGGGAGTTGAATGGTTGGAAACATTAGACACGGTTAGCTTCAACTTCAAAAAATTATTTGTGGAATGGAAGGAAAACGGATGAGTCATTCGCTTACAAGGCATTACTACTCCTCCATCACAAATGGTGAGCTCTCATAGTATGGAGAAGATGTTAAAAAAGGGTGGATATGGGTTTATAGCTCAAATTAATTGTTTGGAAAAACAATCTCAAGCAACTTCGGATATTACTTGCTCCCGAGTTACAAGACATCATAACACATTACGAAGAGGTTTTCCAAGAACCTAAAGGATTACCACCTAAACGATCTCATGACCATGCCATCCATTTGATTCCAGGGAGTGTCCCACCTAACAATCGTCCTTACCGCTATCCTCAACCACAAAAGACAGAAATCGAACAGATCGTTCGGGATTTGTTGGATCACGGAGTCATTCGTCACAAGCACTAGTCCTTATTCCTCACCTGTCGTTCTGGCTAGACGAAAAGATAACTCTTGGCGTATGTGTCCTGACTTTCGTTCTCTCAATAAACTCACTATCAAGGACAAATTTCCTATACCTGTCATAGATGACCTACTAGATGAGTTGCATGGTGCAAATTTTTTTACAAAATTAGACCTTCGCTCCGGATTTCACCAAATCCGTGTCAGAGAAGAAGATATTCCTAAAACTGCTTTTCGTACTCATGAAGGTCATTACGAATTTTTGGTCATGCCTTTTGGTCTCACCAATGCACCATCCACATTCCAAAGTCTCATGAACCAAGTGTTTCGCCCACTCCTCCGTAAGTTTGTGTTAGTTTTTTTTGATGATATTCTCATATACAACAAAACATGGACGGATCATTTACATCATGTGGATAAGGCCCTTCACATTTTACACAAAGAAAAGTTATTTGTCAAACGTTCCAAATGTTCATTTGGTGTTCAAGAAGTCGAGTATCTTGGTCATATAGTTTCACACGAGGGCGTCAAAGTGGATCCCAATAAGATTAAGGCAATTCAAGAGTGGCCTTTACCTAAAACCATCAAGAAACTTCGTGGTTTTTTGGGTCTCACGGGCTACTATCGCAAGTTTGTACAAAATTATGGTAAGATTGCAGCACCTCTCACCGCACTCACAAAGAAGGATGCTTTTCGTTGGTCGACAGAGGCTTCTCAAGCCTTCGAAGCTCTTAAGAAGGCCATGTGTACAACTCCAATATTAGCAACTCCCAATTTTCACAAACCATTTATTATCGAATGTGATGCATCAGGAACGAGGAATTGGGGCTATACTAATGCAAGAAGGTCATCCGTTGGCATTTGAAAGTAAACAACTTTTCGAGAAAAATTTGGGAAGATCAACATACGAAAAAGAAATGTTGGCTATTCTTCATGCGATAGAAAAATGGAGACACTACCTAATCAGTAGCCGCTTCATTATAAAAACAGATCATAGTAGCCTCAAACATTTTCTTGAGCAAAGGTTTTCTTATCCGGAACAAAATAAGTGGTTAACCAAACTGTTGGGCTATGATTTTGTTATCGAATACAAGAAAGGGAAGGAAAATATAGCCGTCGATGCGTTGTCCAGGAAATATGAAGATGAAGTAGTCATTAACGCTATTTCAGGTCCTTGCTCCCAATGGGTGAATCAATTACAAGATGAATGGTTGTCCAATAGCGAAACTGCTCAGATAATTCAAGAATTATCTATAGGGTCCTCTAAACACCCTTTGTTCTCTTATGAAGATAAAATCCTTCGAAAGAAGAACCGCATTTACATTCCACACAATTCAGAACTCAAATCGAAGATCCTCGACGAATCACACGCTTCTCCATCAGCAGGACATTCAGGATTTTTGAAGACATATTTAAGGGTCAAACAATCATTTTGTTGGAAAGGATTAAAAGCGAGAGTCAAACAATGGGTAGCGAGAATGTGAAGTTTGCCGGCGCAATAAAGGAGAAACAGTCAAATCACCGGGATTGTTACAACCATTACCCATCCCCGAACAGACGGTGGGAACATATATCCATGGATTTTATTGAAGGTCTTCCAAAGTCGGAAGGCAGGACAAGTAATCTTCGTCGTCGTAGACCGGTTATCCAAATACGCTCACTTTCAGGCTTTACAACATCCATTTTCCGCAAGCAAGGTGGCAAAGGTATTTATGGATTCAATTTTCAAATTACATGGTATGCCAAAAAATATTGTAAGTGATAGAGACCCCATCTTCACTAGTAACTTTTGGCGGGAATTATTTCGACTTAGTGGTACCAAATTGAACATGTCTTCAGCCTACCATCCACAGATAGATGGTCAAACAGAAGTAGTTAACAAATGTTTGGGTACGTACTTAAGATGTTTCGCTCAAGATAAACAATACCAATGGAGCCATTGGTTAGCATTGGCAGAATGGTGGTACAACACTTCTTACCATTACTCAATTAAGATGTCTCCATTTGAAGCATTGTATGGCACCAAACCTCCAACGATCGCAGATTACGTACATGGATCATCCAAAGTAGCCAAAGTGGATGATTGGTTCCAACAAAGGCGAGTCTACACTCACCATCCTCAAAGAGAATTTAGTCCAAGCACAGAATCGTATGAAACAACAACAAGACTTGCACCGATCGGAGAGAACTTTTAATATAGGTGATTGGGTGTTCCTAAAGTTGCAACCTTACAAACAATCCTCGTTAAGGATAAAGTCCAGCCAAAAGTTGGCTCCACGATTCTATGGTCCCTACAAAATTGTGCGCCGCATTGGAGAAGTAGCCTATCAATTAGAGCTACCTACATCATCACGAATACACCCGGTATTTCATGTTTCATGTCTCAAAAAAGTAATTGGTCAGAAAGTACAAAGTCAATCAGAATTACCAGTGCTCGATGAGGAAGGACGCATACATCTCCAACCTGAAGATATACTACAACATAGAATCCGAAGACTGAGATCACGTCAGATTCAAGAATTTCTCATTAAATGGCAAGATTTACCAGAGGAGGATGCCACATGGGAACCTGAAAGTATCTTCCAGACATTTCCAGCTTTGAGGACAAAGCTTTCCGAGGAGGGGAGTCATGTTACATTCCAAACATAGCCTGCGTCGGCTATGTTTTCCAAGCGTTTAATATTTAGTATATATTGATTCACAATAGTTTATTTGAAATCATCATTCTTATTTTCGAAATTCATTTGCGTTATTCGCATTGGCCTATACGGCGAGGGTGTGCCCACCTCAAGTGGCATTTAATTATTTTTATTCTTCCGCTGCAAATTCTTATTCGATATATTATATTTGTCATTCTATTTCGGAAATCTCTCTCTGTATTTCTCATTGTGCAGAAGGATAGATATATCCTTCCACAAAACTCTTCACGACGAGGAACAAAAATGTAGAGTTAATATTCCTTGGAATAAAATGAGAGTGTTGGACCTCAACAATAGCTTCAACCACATCCCTTCCAATAACATGCCAAATTTTTTAGAAAACAATTATGGGTAAACCATCTGGACCTGGCGCTTTCTCTCTAGCCATATAGAAAACAACAATCCTAATGTCCTCCTCTTAAAAATGGCTAATTAGCCAAGAGTTCATCTCATATAAAATGAGCTTGGGGATGTTGGTCAACAATCTTCTTTCAACTAGCAAATCCCTTTTAGATATAGGACCCAAAAGCTCTTCAAAGCACCTCACAACTTCATCCCTAATATATCTATGATCAACTAGAATGGATACATATTCCTTTATATCCTCTTTGATTTTTCTAACACTTTTGTGTTTAATAGCTATTATATTAAGAGTTTTGTGTTTTTATCCCTATATTTTAACCAGATCGTTCTAAACATTTGCCTCCAAAACACCTCTTCTTTGCCAAGTGTATTATGGAACTTTTCCAACATAAGTTTTTTTCCTTTCTCTAATATATTTCTATCATAAACCTAACTCAAACAAAGCCTCAATAATTTTAATTTTACTCTTCAAATCCTCTTTTTACTAGAAAATGTGGTCAAAATAGATTTCTTCCATATTTTCAAATTATTTTTCACAAAGCGAAGATTTTTAGCAATTTGGGTTGAGTGTACCAAAAAATATTTTAGCCCACCAATCCCTAATGTTATCCTCCAAATAACTATGATGAAGCCACATAGATTCAAACCTAAAGGGTCTATTGATCCCTCTGATCTCAGGGAGGACTTCCAACACAAGGGGGTTATGATCCAACCTAATATTGGGAAGTGGTTTGAGAGAAGTGTTCCCCAAAAATCCTAGCCCATACTCAAAAAATAATAAAAATTGTTTATCCTTATTTGAATAGATCGACTACCAAGTCTCTTGTCACTCCATGTATATTTACTACCTCTCGGGTCTAGATCCATCAACTAAAGTTGATTAAAAAAGTTGGAAAAATCCTTCATACCTTTAGAGAACCCTTGAACACCCCCTTGGTATCTGAGGGATAGAGAGGAGAGTTAAAGTAAATTTCTAGCATCCAACATTCATTTAGAAATGTACCTCTCATTAGACCCAAAATTGACCATAAGTCTTCTCTTTTAAAAACAAAATTGGGAGCATAAATATTAGACAAAACCCATCTCCTTTAGATTACTTGCAAGAAAATAACATATTGATTATTTTTTGGAGGACAATATGAGAAATATGTCAACTCTTGAAGGATCCCAAATATAGAGTAAACCTCTAGCAGTGCCCTGGCATGACTTGTAGCAAAATATACCTTCTTCCAGAAATAGTTATTAACTCTAAAAATATTTTTCCCTTCTAGTTTAGTTTCTTGCAGTAACAAAATTTGGGAGGATAAATCCTTTCTAATGGAAGAGATAAGTCTCTATTTTGAGTGTCCATTTAGGCCTCTCACATTCCAAGAGAGTATTCTCATTTACAGTTCTTGGGGTTAAATTTCTTTCCCCCTCCATTGGAAGGAGGTTGACTTCTAAGTACCAACATACTCTTTTGATTCTCCTTTTTATTTTTATCTTTAGTATTCGAGTCCACATGGGATCTAAATTCACTTTCCATTTGCTCCTCCTAAATTTTAAAGGTATTTTATTTTCCTAAGCCAACCTTAGACAAGGCTTCAGCTATGAGTCCATTGGAGCTTTTAGGGATTTCATCATAATGACCTTTTATCTCTAGCTTCAAATTCAATTGACTTCCATCCATAATATATAACTTTGTGGCCCATTTCCTAAGTTCTTTATTTAAATTTTCTCCCACTTTTATTTCTGATCCCACATCCACATTTCCTTTCTTTTGATTTCTTATGATAGGTCCAAGGTATTTCCCTTTAGCTGGGGATCCTAGAAGATTTTTTAATTCTAGAGTTTTACTTTGCTTAACTAGGGAGTCTCTCACCAACAAATTTAGAGGATATTGATATTTCATAGTTGTATCTAACAAGTCTGCCTATTTGTTGGTGCTTCTATAATTAAGTCTTTTAAAGCTTGATTATTCAAGTTAGAGAGGATACTCTCCCAAATAGAAAGATGTGAGTTTGAGGCAAGACATTCAAATGCATTACTCTTGAAAGGATTAGAAGAGAGAGGAGCCAAGGGAGCTGCTAGGATACATATATAAAATAGGATCTACCAAGGCTTTGAGTTGCTAATCCATAGGGACTTCTTCAACATAGAGGATCTTAGCTAAAGAGTGGTTGGATATGCCTAAGACTAGATATTTTTCTTTCCGAAGGGTCTAAGCACCCATCTTCTTCTTTTATACCGAAGATTGCTTTTTAGGATAATATCCCTTACTAGGTTGGGTCACCTTAATATATTAAGAAACCTTAAAAGGGAAACGGTTGGTCACATGCCCCATTTTCTTACACACAATCTAGACAAAGAGTCTATTATCAAATTCCACAAGATGATCTCTATTCCCAAAATTTAAAATGAGCTTGATCGTGTCTAGGAGATTAGTTGATAAGTCCATATTAACATACATTTTGGCATACACCATTATGGTTTTGTATGCCATGGCTGCGTCTATCGAGTCTAACTCCCCAAAGATTTTAGTTATTCCTCTCAAAATATTCTCATGCCAGAACTACAAAGGAAGACCTAACAGTCTAATTTTAATAGGGGTTGTATTAATATTCTATAGATTTGAATCAATATCCACTCCCCATTTCCTAAGGAATAGACTCCGTCGACCATCAAAATAAGTATCCCTTATAGGATGCATAAATAATATTTCTCCTCATTAATATGAATAAGGAAAACCTCTTTGGGAAGAGAAATAATCTCCATGAGGCCCTTAGGTGACCATTTGATGGAAGCACACTTCCTAATCAAGTCCATATCATGGAAGGTTTCCATAAAATTTCCAATCAGGTTGAATACTCCATTCATGGTTAAGCACATCAGATCTCATGGAACACTCGAAGAAAAATCCTCTGGTTGCAGATCAAAAAGTCCAATAGGGGACTTAACTTTATAAGCTTTAGAGGGATGATGAGCACCTGATATGCTCATATTTTTGTATATGTACTAACGGTTTTTGCATGGCACTATATAAGGAGTTGTATATTTTTATGAAATATTATGTATGTATTTAATGAATTCATGTGTATTATCTAATCCAAGTGTGAAGTGTGTTTTGTGTAGTTATTTCCCAGATTTTGTCATCTTTTACTCAGTCGAGGTCCTACATGGACCTGGCATGGTTCCGTTCAATCAGACGAAGGCATACGAAGGTAAGCGCCTTACTGAAGTAGGCACCTTACTCAAGTAGGCGCCTTACTCAAGTAGATGCCTTACTCAAGTAGGCACCTTACTCAAGTAGGTGCCTTACTCAAGTAGGCACCTTACTCAAGTAGGCGCCTTACTGAGTTAGGCACCCTACTCAAACGAATACCCAGATTACGCATGTTGACCAAAGACTAGAGGGAGACCCCATTGACCACCATTCCATATCATCTATGGGAAACCATTGATGCATGAGTTGTCCCAACCAGAGTAGGTGAACACATAACCATTTGCGAAGTAGAACCATACAAAATGAAAATCGCTTGATTGTAAGTAAATGATGAAGAAGCTGATCATAGCACACCGGCTATAGTAACTGAACTATCCCAATTTAGACTATAACCGAGATGCCTATTGTAACAGAACTACAATAAGAAGTTTTGTGTGTAGTATATAAACACATAGACTTCTCTGTAGCAGGGGAAGCATTCTTTTATAATACTATCACATGTAATATTTTTACATTATTAATAAAGCTTGAGCATTTTCTTATCTATGCGTTGTCTTCATGATTTGTTGGGTAGAATCTGCTAGAGCTCGAGCCCACTCCAAGCTAGTATTCTTCCCCTATTCTTAGTTAGTCTTTTCATATATTTAATTATATGTGGTAGTATGTTTTGAGTTCCTAGATTAAATCTAATTATTTTATAATTGTATTCTTTTTATGGTAGACGTATTACTACTTTCAAGTGTGGTGTGTTTACATTTATGCATTTCATTTATATTTAAGTTTTCTTGGCATGGACAATTCAACTGATATTTCATGAACACCCCCAATGGTAGTTAGTGGATTCATCTCTAAGGTGGTAGTGTGAGTAGTTTCAATCGTGGCACTTCTAAAGTCTACGAGCTCTCGGGTTGACAATTTAAATGCGAGTGTTGTGACAATTATAGGAGAAAATTAACCAGTGTTTGGCACCCAATATTTTGGCACCATTGTTCGAGGAAGCATCACTAGTAAACTAATTCCATTACCCCTTAAAACCTTCTGCTTGACCTTGTATGAGTCCACCAAGAAGAAGAGGACCCGACGATCATTTTATAAGACAGAGCCAGTCAAAAAAATCTGAGTCAACCGATGACCTAGAATTTGAGCTAGATTCTCCTGACTCATCACCAGTAGTCCACTAGAGTGAGAGTCATCACTTTGTCCAGAGTGCCTCCTCATCTCATCGACCTAGGAAAGAACAGATCATTCTAAACCCATTATTTAAAAGAACACCCTCGAAGGAAGCCTTACTGTGGAAAGCCATAGAGGATCAGACAATTACACCAGCTGACTTAGAGGCTCTAACACAAAAAGTCTTGAGTGATCGAAGGGCCATAAAAGCTATAGAAGAGACCACATTTCCTAAAAAAATGGTTGAAGAAATCTCATATGGATTTAGCTTCCCAATAGAGGAAGGAGCAGGGGAAACCAAGATGAAAAACATATCCCCTACCCATCTTCCTACCTTCAGGGGATACCCGACCGAAGACCCTGACCTATTTTTGTTTAAATTTGATGTGTTGTGCAGGTCCATCGATTACAAATTAGATGCTCAGAAGCTGAAGCTCTTTCCATCAATATTAGATGACTCAACCCTACGATGGTTTATTAGGTTGGGGAACAAGCAGATCACTACATGGGAAGAGATGAAGAAGCTCTTTACAGAATAGTACCAGGACTTTGGTAGAGCATGAGATTCCAGGGAAGAAGTCCTCAACATGACACAGAAGGAGGATGAGTCCCTGGAAGAATACTAGGAGAGGTTTAATTTCAACCTCCAATGATCTCCTCACACAAAGCTAGGAGATAAGTCTCTCAAAAGCATATTTTTGAGAGGACTCAACAATGAGTCACTGGAAGCACTAAACATGATTTCAGGAGGAGACGTTTACCAACATGCCATGGAAGATATCCGACAACTATGTCAGAATTACTCATGGAGGAGAGGCAAACCAGCTCCCAGGGCCATGAAGGTGACTGCATCGATCACAAATATGGAGATAGGCAACATGTTGGAAGATCTCAAAAGTGAAATGCTATCTTCTCTAGCATTGCAGTTGGATACGCTTTTGTTGGAGAAGAAGAAATAGGAGAATGATGCAACATTGACCTAATTTTATCCAAAATGTAGGGGGAAGCATGCTAGGAATGCATGCCTAGAGAACAAGGTCAGAGTATGCGTAGTTTTCCAGTAGAACCACAAAACTTGACTATGCCCATAGCTGCCCAATTCCAAGGAGGAGGCTGACGTAACCGAAGCCTATTTCATGGGCAATCAAAGAAATTGGTAGTAAAACCCTATGGGGAATATGCCCATGGGAATGCCACCTTATGGAGGAGGATCATATATGCCACAAGGGTAGCCACAACCACCCAATATGGGATGGTGGGGACCACCACCTTGGATGAACGTACCTCCAGGGGCGGCATTTCCAAACCAACCACCATGGATGCCATATCAGCACCCTGGGCAATAGTGGAGGAACCACATTCCATGGAACTCTACCCCATAAAATATAGCATAGGTTCCACCTCAGCAAGGCTTACCGGCCCTACCTACGGTGAGACCTACGCAATTACCAGCATAGCCGATGGTGAACCCGAACAATAAGGTAAACCAGCCAGCATACCAGGTAGAAGGAGAGATGTATCCGATGTATAATGTTAGTTGTAATCCTATTCAACTTAGATCAGGCAAGCAGCTAGGAGTAGAGGCACCTCCCCTAGTAGAAGAGGAGGAAAACATAGGAGATTCCCCTCTGATAGAAGAGGTGGAAGAAGAGAAAGTTGTTGAGAAAATAGAGGCTCCATTTCCCAAATGGTTGTAGGAACAGAGGAAGCCGACGCAGCTAAAATTTGATATCCTCTCGAGCTTGAGGAACCTGATAGTCATGATCCCTCTATTTCAAGCCATCCGAGATGTGCCCATATACACCAAGGCAATAAAGGAGCTATGTCTGAGAAAACTAGGATGCAAGGTGGCACAAACCATCAGTATCGAAGGAAAATTGGTTGATTTGATGATGGGGAATGCATATCATCCCAAATATGTAGACCTAGGTAGCCCGATGTTGATAGTAAAAATAGGAGGGCACTCACTGGAGAACACCCTAGTTGACCTAGGTGTAGCCATCAACGTGATGCCATAGGAGACCATGCAGAAGTTGAAGCTTACGAACCTGAAACCCACTAAGATGGTGTTACAATTGGCAGACCGATCAACCGTAGCACCAGAGGGGATGCTTGAAGACATCATCATAATAGTTGATGCATGGGAATACCCAGTTGATTTCTTGGTGCTACAATAAAAAATAGGGCTAGGTGGATACCCACTCATATTGGGTCGGCCATGGTTAGCTACGATTGATGCCTACATCAGCTACCATGATGGGATGATGATAATTTCTAATGGGTAGAACATCAAGAAATTGATGATCTCCCCTCCTACTCAATCTATGGATACGTTGGGTGAACCCATGCTGACCGAATAGAATGAGGATTCATTATCCATGCTTCAACTAGTGATGGCAGTCATAGAATTGGAGGAGGATGGTGATGAAGATGGTGCCATAACGAGATTCCTTCAAGGGGAATCCTCCCTCACCATTCTTGAGTCACCATTGGTCGGTGCCCTAGGACCACCATACCAGGAAGATTGATATTGAGCCTGGCAGGACGTTGAACGTCAGTAGTGGGTTGACCCCCATGCAACTGATAGAGTTAAAAGAGCTCCTAGCTAGACACCAGCAAGCATTTGCCTAGGATTATTTGGATATGAAAGGAATCAGCCCAGATATTTGCACTCATCGGATATACCTCGAGGAGCAGGTGACCCCAATCAGATAGCCATAGAGAAGGATGAACCCGACCATGAAATAAATAGTTAAAGTCGAGTTACAAAAGCTTTTATTAGTAGGATTCATCTACCCGATCTCTGATAGTGAATGGGTATCACCACTCATGGTGGTCCCCAAGAAAAATGGGAAATGGTGAATCTGTGTTGATTATAGATCGCTAAACAAAGTGACAAAGAAGGATCACTTCCCACTCCCCTTCATTGACCAAGTATTGGACACACTATCCAGAAGGAAATATTTCTCCTTTCTAGATGGATTTAGCGGATACAACCAAATCCAGATCGGAGAGGAGGACCAGGACAAGACAACGTTCACCTACCCATGGGGAACATTTACCTACAGAGTGCTACCCTTCGGGTTGTGCAATGCACCAACCACTTTCCAAAGAGTGGTGTTGAGCATATTTTTAGATATGATGGGGGAGGTAGTGGAAGTATATATGGATGACTTCACCATTTATGGAGAGACATTTGAAGAAGCAACAACAAACCTAGAACGTGTGCTCCAGAGATGCAAGGAGAACAACTTATCCCTCAACAATGAGAAGTGTTTTATGATGATGCATGAAGGCATAGTGTTGGGGCATCATCTCTCGATAGAAGGGATTAAAGTAGATCAAAAGAAGATAGAGGTAATTAAAGATCTACCTAGTCCAAAAACAAAGAGGGAAGTGAGGAGTTTTCTTGGCTCTATCGGGTACTATAGGTGATTTATCATCGACTTCAGCAAGATTGCTAAACTATTGCACAACTTGTTGGTGAAGGATGTAGAATTTGATTGGATGGAGGACTACGAACAAGCATTTTAGATGCTAAAGGAGAAGCTGATTTCTACCCTAGTGTTGCGGGGCCCGAATTGGGTTGTCCCATTTCACATATATTGTGATGCATCCAATAGTGCAATTGGAGCGGTCCTTGGGTAGAAGGATGGCGAAGAATTCTATGCCATTTATTATGTCAGTAAAAATCTAGTAGGGGTTGAGCTCAACTACACGGTAACGGAGAAGGAGTTTCTCATAGTAGTACATGCCATCAACAAATTCTACCACTATATCACGGGGTACAAGGTGTTCGTTCACATGGACCATGCGGCCATCAGATATCTAATGAGTAAACCGATGATCAATGGTAGAATAATTAGGTGGCTCTTGCTATTACAAGAATTTGACATCACCATAGTTGATAAGCCCGAGAAAGATAACGTAGTCATAGACTTCCTATCCAGACTAATCCCAGTAGATCATGCAGTGGTAGAGGACCAGTTTTTGGATGAACATATATTCATCATCAATGAATAGACATCATGGTATGTAGACATTGCTAATTACCTAGCCATAGGTAGAACATCCCCTACTCTTTCATATAGGGAGAAATAGGGGGTGATCAAGAAGAGCACTTCCTTTCAATGGATTGATGACCTCCTATTCAAAATAGGGCCCGACCAGATAGTGAGGAGATGCGTAACAGAGCAAGAGTTCCTAGAGATACTCAAAGCCTATCACAATGAGCCATGTGGTGGGCATTTTTTAGGAAGGAGGACTACATACAAGGTGTTACAAATAGGGTATTTTTGGCCCACCCTATTTAAATATGCAACCGCATACGCCAATAGGTGTGATGAATGCCAAAGAATGGGTAGACCAACCCACAAGGATGAAATGCCCCTTCAACCTCATGTACATATTGAGCCCTTCGAAAAATGGGGCATGGATTTTATGGGACCCATCAACCCACCTTCAACTAGGAAGGAGGTATATTTTAGTCTGCATAGACTACGTCACCAAGTGGGTCAAAGTCTAGGCATTGAGAGATTCTAAGGAGAGGACGGTGGCTGAATTCTTGTTCACCCATATTTTCACAAGGTTTGGAGTGCCCAGGGAAATTACAATGGATCAAGGACCCCAATTCACCTCTAGGTTAATCAAGGAATTGATGGAACAGTATAGGGTACGACATAATAGAACTACCCCCTACCATCCATAGGTGAATGGGTAGGTGGAGGTGACCAACAAGGAGTTAGAAAACATCCTAACGAAAATTATGCAGCAACACAAGAAGGATTGGGCTGCCAGATTATCGAAGTGGTATGGGTATATAATACAATGTGGAAATCAACCAC
Organism: Wollemia nobilis; assembly: GCA_028583015.1. Taxonomy (NCBI): domain Eukaryota; kingdom Viridiplantae; phylum Streptophyta; class Pinopsida; order Araucariales; family Araucariaceae; genus Wollemia; species Wollemia nobilis. The sequence goes on from JAQPPZ010017060.1 coordinate 4,477,302, forward strand.
TGGCTTCACACCTTTCCAATTGGTATATGGGAAGGATGCGATGATGCCTATAGAATTTGAGGTCAAGACGCTCAGAACGGTAGTTGAACTGGACCTGAGCCTGGATGAAGCATAGAGGGAATGAATTTGATAGTTGAACCAACTGGATGAATTTTGAATGGATGCCCTCCAAAGGACAAAAATCATGTAGAAGCAAAGGAAATGGTGGCATGACCACCACATTAAAATAAAATAGTTCAAAGAGGGAGACTGGGTTCTATTGTATGACTCTAGATTCCAGGAATGGAAAGGAAAGTTGATGCAAATATGGATGGGACCATACGAGGTGGTGGAAATAATTAAAAATGGTGTTGTGCATGTCAAGACAATTGATGGTAGCAACACCATTTTAATAGCAAATGGCCATCGATTGCGCCCATACCACAGGTCTGAAAGCTTGTTGGTAGAATCTAGAATAGGCATGGGGGAGACCCCATCCGAGTAAAATTCTCCAGAATTCTCAACAACATGGTGGGCGCAGAGGTGTCCACCAAAAACAAGCTAGATTAGTTTCCTTTTTTTTTAGCTTACGATGTGTTTTTGTAGGGATAACGCCCGCATGCAAGCTGCAGGTATCCTGAGAGCCAGGGCCTAATAGGCATGAATTGCATTTAAACTACATTTTTCTTTTTTCTCATTTTCTTTTTGTAGGGGAATGGCCTGATTGCTCGAACAATAGGCATCTCTAGAAATAGGGCCTAAGACCGGCTCAACATCCATGAACCTACACAATAGGAGGATAGCACTGATCCAGGCATAAGGTGGGCACCAATTAACTACAAAGAAAAATTATGCACCCCTATGCCTAGATGAAATGGACGCTGACGTAGCATGAGCAAAAATTCATGAGGCTTGATCAACCCCACAATAATAGGCACGTCAGCCATCGCTAACTTTTCAAATGATGGAAGAGCAGTACGAGGAGAAGCACCTTACTCGAGTGCCTTACTCTAGAGGAGAAGCACCTTACTCGATGCCTTACTCTAGAGGAGCGATGCCTTACTCAGCCAAGGAGGCACCACCCCAGAGCGTTCTTTCAATAGTACAAGGGGAAGCACCTTACTCAGGTGCCTTACTCTAGAGGAGAAGTGCCTTACTCAGGCACCTTACTCCAGAGGAGCGGTGCCTTACTCAGCCAAGAGGGCACCACCCTAGAGCATTCTTCATAAGTCAAGTAGGAGGTAGGCACCTTACTAAAGTAGGCACCTTACTAAAGTAGGCACCTTATATTGTCTTACTAAGTAGGCACCTTACTGAAGTAGGTCCTTACTCAGTAGGCACTTCACTCTACCAAAAAGGCACCACCACCCTAGCATAAAAAAAAAAAAAAAAATATATATATATATATATATATATATATATATATATATTCTTATAGGGAGGCACCTTACTCTAGTGCCTTACTCTAGAGGAGTGGTGCCTTACTCCGCCAACAAGCAACACCCAAGCATTCTTCATAGTCAGAGCCTTACGAGTAGGCACCTTACTCAAGTAGGCGCCTTACTTAGGTAGGCACCTTACTAGGGAGGTGCCTTACTAAGGTGGGTGCCTTACCTTGGTGCCTTACTCAAGTAGGTGCCTCGATCAATTCAAATCACATGCGCAACTTGGCAGTACGAGGAGCAGTCGAAGCCAACACCATCATCTCACGTGATGGAAATCTAGAAGCGCCCAAAAATATTTTGAAATCATTGGGTAGGATTTCTGCATGTCCCAAGGCCAACCATCGAGGAGATATGTATCCCAACCTGAACCAATAGGATCCACCATATTTTTAGCAGCAGGACCTCGAGCGAACCAGGAATGTAGTACCCAAGGTGACGTAATCAACACATGGGAAAAATATCATCGAATAGCAATTTGGCATACTCCACGCAGCACGAAATGACCAATCAGGTATGCGCATGATTTTAATTAGATATATACATAATTTTTCATATAATATGCCTCTCTAAAAATAATGTCGATGCAAGATTTGAATTCACCCCACATGCCTAATATGTCATGCCGGATGTTAATTCGGGTGGCGTACCCTACCAATCCCAATAAGGAAACAATTTTTAGAGTAAGGCACCGAGTTTATAAAAAGGTGCCTTACTGAGGTAGGGCATCAAACCAGTCAAAACCAGTAGAGAATTCACCATGGGTGGATGATCAAAGAATCATGCACTCAAAAAGAATGAGCCCACCGGCACTAAGGGGATCAGGGGAGATGTTGCACACCGGTTCAAAGTAACCAAGTGGATGGATTACTATCACTTGGTCAGCCAAGACCAGGATGTAGAGGCAACAAAGGAGTTTGTTGCCTCTATGAACAAAGGAGTCACCCGGATGCATGGACTAGAAATTCTAGTCACTCTAGAGCACATCACTCATGTCACCGACCTCCCCCTTACTAGGGAATGCATGTATAAAGATGGCATGGTGAAGAAATGCATAGAAGTCCTACTCGGATGAGGGAGCACCTCATGCGACCAACATGGGCTCCCAAAGTAGAAGCTCTCGATGCACCTGAGGAAGCTCTTCGAGTAGGTGGTGAGATACTTCACATGTACCAGGAAGTATTCATACCTGAATGTGAATCATATGTAGTTCCTGAGCCACCTGGTGCATAGGTAAGAAATTAACATCCCGTTCTACCTAGAAAATGCCCTACAGGATGAGGCATCATGATACCAGAGAGGGGCATCCTCTACCCTAGCCCACCATGGGCTAATTACAGCCCTGATCTACCATGTAGAGGAGCACAGGGGAAGCTCATCGATGGTAGGGGCCGAACACTCTAGGGTGCAAGAGCAGATAGTGGCCGAACCAGAGCAGGAGGCCGAATTACGAGGAATGACCGAGGAAATTAGGGTTGAGCCATCTGATGCATCAGAGTAGGCGGAAATAGAGGTAGAGGATGATGTCAAATTAGGGGGAATGTCCAAAGAGGAGCACCCTCGATTCTCACCAAATGTTATAGAGGAAGGGTAGAGCTCTCTACCCAATTATATGGAGGAAAGGCCGAAACCTTCCAGCCCTAAACCTATAGCATGGTAGATGGAGGGCATGCAAGGTCGAAGATGATTACGATGCCTAATTCTCATGAGTGAGGAAGAGGAGGAAGATGTAGAGCTTAGCTTCATGGCCCAAACCTTACAGAATTTGGCCGCTCAAAGCCCATAAGAACCATAGCCCTCAATGGGCATGCAACAATAGCCTGAGGTACCAATGGAAGAGGACCGCATCGAACAAGGAGAGATAAAATCATGATGTAGGTACTGTTCGATGAATACAAGGAGATGACTATGAGAAAAATTTAGAGGCAAGAGGCCACCATCACCCAATTCTAGCAATTGATCCAACAGTTGAGGCAGAAAACTAGCAACTGTAGGCCTAGGTGATCGAAAGGTGGGATGCCTCTACCCAAACAGATTGGGCAATTGAGGTGCCCATGAATTCCTTGACCTCACTAGAGAGAATAGTATCATCGGGGTAGTCAGGTCTGATGCCCAAAATGAGGAATTGGAGGTGGGAGAAGAATCATGTACCTCTGATAGAGGAATTCCAGAGGAATAGGGGAATTCTATTTTTCAAATAGAAACCCTGTTATCAATATTGATGATGATGAGCCTTCGAGGTAGAGCCAAGGGCAAAACCCTAAACCCAAGGCCAAGGAGGATTCTCTAGGGTGCTAGGCACCCAAAATTGAGGAGCCGCTACCCGAGGAACCAGAGGAGCAATTTCCATAGGGAACAACCATAGAGGACCTTCGACCAGAGGAACAACTCCCTAGATCATCCAATAGGGAGGCAACATCTATAGGAAAGGAAGACCTCCCCACATAGGCCATCATAATACCAGACAAAGGAAAGGGGAAGGCACCTCAAACAACTCAGAAGAGGGCCAAAAGAAAGGCCAGGGTGACATTTGCTGAACCGAACCCTCATTCGGATGAAGAATGGGAAGAAGGTGTGCAGGCCTTCACTGAGCGGAAGGTGAAATTTGAACAGCTCCATAAGGAGTTCGAGGAGGCAAAGGTAGCTAGGAAAGCTACCAAAAAGGAAGAAAGAGGGCCAGGCATCTATGTGAACCCTATCGATGATGACCAATTTTGGGATATCTATGGTTCATCATCGGGTCGACCCTCTAAAATGAAGAAGTGGCTAGAAATATGGGGAGTATATGGACCAGAGGTAGAGGCAACAACAATCATGGTAGAAAATGTTGGCCTCACCCCTAAGGAACTTTAGCTATACAAGGCCAGCATGGTTGTGTGGAAGAGGGATGACTCTGACATTCCCTTTGGAGAGCTATGACCACAACACGCTGACCTATGGCAGGAAGCAGAAGCAGCCTTCCAAAAGGGAGCAACGACTATGGTAGCCATGCCTAGCATAGGTGTTGGGCCAAGTAGGAGATAGAGCCAATGCAATAAGAAGCCAATGCAGAATGAAGGTCAACCCAACACAACCAGACATCAACGTAGCCAGAGGGCAGCACAGCCTAGGAATGCCCCACAACAAGCCAGGGCCCCTCAGTAGAAATGGAAGCCTCAAGGAGGAGAGCAAGCCAAGGCCACCAACAAGAAAAGGAAATGAAAAGCAATGGCCTACAGAGAGGAGGTAATTACCAGTTTTAGGTGCCACGAGGGCGTGGCACATATTAGGCATGGGGGGATGATGAGCACCTGATATGCTCATATTTTTGTATATGTACTAACGGTTTTTGCATGGCACTATATAAGGAGTTGTGTATTTTTATGAAATATTATGTATGTATTTAATGAATTCATGTGTATTATCTAATCCAAGTGTGAAGTGTGTTTTGTGTAGTTATTTCCTAGATTTTGTCATCTTTTACTCAATCGAGGTCCTACATGGACCTGGCATGGTTCCGTTCAATCAGATGAAGGCATACGAAGGTAAGCGCCTTACTAAAGTAGGCACCTTACTCAAGTAGGTGCCTTACTCAAGTAGGCACCTTACTCAAGTAGGCGCCTTACTCAAGTAGGTACCTTACTAAAGTAGGCGCCTTACTCAAGTAGGCGCCTTACTGAGTTAGGCGCCCTACTCAAACGAATACCCAGATTACGCGTGTTGACCAAAGACTGGAGGGGGACCCCATTGACCACCATTCCATGTCATCTATGGGAAACCATTGATGCACGAGTTGTCCCAACCAGAGTAGGTGAACACGTAACCATTTGCGAAGCAGAACCATACGAAACAAAAATCGCTCGATTGCAAGTAAATGACGAGGAAGTTGATCATAGCGCATCGACTACAGTAACTGAACTATCCCAGTTTAGACTATAACCGGGATGCCTGTTGTAACAAAACTATAGCAGGAAGTTCTGTGTGTAGTATATAAACACACGGACTTCTCTGTAGCAGGGGAAGCATTCTTTTATAATACTATCGCATGTAATATTTCTGCATTATTAATAAAGCTTGAGCATTTTCTTACCTATGCGTTGTCTTCGTGATTTGTTGGGTGGAATCTGCTGGAGCTCGGGCCCACTCCAAGCCAGTATTCTTCCCCTATTCTTAGTTAGTCTTTTCATATATTTAATTACGTGTGGTAGTATGTTTTGAGTTCCTAGATTAAATCTAATTATTTTATAGTTGTATTCTTTTTATGGTAGATGTATTACTGCTTTCAAGTGTGGTGTGTTTACGTTTATGCATTTCATTTGTATTTAAGTTTTCTTGGCGTGGACAATTCAACTGATACTTCATGAACACCCCCAATGGTAGTTAGTGGATTCATCTCTAAGGTGGTAGTGTGGGTAGTTTCAATCGTGGCACTTCTAAAGTCTACGAGCTCCTAGGTTGACAATTTAAATGCGAGTGTTGTGACAATTATAGGAGAAAATTAACCAGTGTTTGGCACCCAACAAGGGATCCGCAACCAAGCTCACAAAGGATGGAATAATTGGGTTAAAAGGAAACCTTTATGAGCCTTGAGAGGGATTTGCAACACCAAGTGGTTCCAAAGGGACCTCAAAGAGCTTATCAAGGATCAAATAATGACAAACTACAACCACTTTTTATTCCACTATGGTACCATCACCACTCAAATCCTCACCATATGCCACCACCCCACCACTAGCCATATCGCTCAAACTAGCACATGCCATTTTTTTGCTCATATTGCCTACTCAAAACTTTATCCCAATTTAAAATGTCATTCAAATAAATATTTTTTACATCTCTTCAATGCTCACCTTTCATCCTACCCTAGCACTACAATATTGTTATTTACCTAAACTGCTCTAACACTACCCTAGCACTACAACACTATTGTTTGCCTTCACTTCTCGAACACTATACCATAGCACTGCAAAATTATTGTTCACCTTCACTGCTCTAATATTTCTCAACACTACCCTAGCACTACAACACTATAGTTTAACTTCATTGCTCTAACACTATAGCAAAATTGTTTGCCTTCGCTCCTACCCTAGCACTACAACATTTTTTTTCCCTAGCCCTACTCTAGCACTGCAACATTTTTGTTCTTCAAATATTTACTTTTACTAGAATGTAATAATTCTCACCCAAAATAACTTGGATGAATTATGTTTATAAGTAGGGGATCTATTGTAAAAATCATGCAAGCTTATGGAAATCAAAGCTATATTTTTAAGCTTCATATTGTAATTACCCTTTTATTTTGGATTAATGAGAAATTGATGAGATATTTTAATTTTTATAAGTGGAATTACCCTCGTGGATTGTGGAATTTTTCTTGTATCCTCTTGTAATTCCTTGTTGATTTCATTTCATACATATGATATTCTATTGATATTTGATTTTCTCATGTGTTGATTGATCAAACACTCCCCTTGCTTTAGTTATAAACATTTATTTTTGATATCTTGAATCCTAAACTTCAAATTTTATTATTCATACATTTTAATTTCTATATTTTAATTTTTGTACTTTAAATTTATAGATTTAATTTCATACAATTGTCTTAGATTACTTAAATTATCAAATACAATGGGAAATTGACCTAAAACTAAAGGTTAACAAGGGCATTGTCTCCTTCCAATTTTTTGAAATTTGAATGTGTGCATAAGAAGTTAGAAATTTTCACAATTAAATAAAAAGGGCCATTTATTATAGTAGTAAAGGTTGAAATATTTTCACACCATGATTTGTATATTTGAACAAATTGTGTTGCTTCTGTAGCCCATCTAAATGGTATTTTTTCATACACTCACTAATGAACTAGGTATTTTGGGATAATTATGGTATATATTAATGGAGCTAATCCATACACCTTAGAATTTTTTGGCACTATTCTTTGTATGTGAACTAATTAGGAAATTGGGAGATCATTTGAAGAACATGTTCTTGCATGAAATTCCCAAAAATACAACTTTTATTTGGAAAAATTATTTATTCTTTGGATCAAGTTATAACCTAATTCCATAAGTAGTGACTAATTATATAAATGTATTTAAAAATTTACAATGAGATGGAATATCAAAATATATTAGTAATAAATCATCAATATAATTAGCAATCAAAATTTAATAGGGTGTAATAATAACATCCATGTAATATTAAAATGAGCTAGGGTATTTTTAAACCAAATGGCATAACCATCCATTCATATAATCCACCAGGAGTTCTAAAGAAAGTCTTGTAAATATTAACAACTACAACCTTGATTTCATACTACCCTAATTTACAATCAAATTTAGAAAAAAATACATGAAGCCACATGTTAAATGAGCAAATTTATTAAGGAAAGACCATTTAATATAAATGGTGATAGTATTTAGTGGAATTCAATTTGTCACAATTTGATATTTTCCTCTATTTTGTTCTAAATTATTGTGAATAATAAATCTAGAAAAATAGTATTTAGTAGAATGTAGTTTGTTACCATTTGAGATTTGTCTTGCCTTTGTTTTATATGTTTATGAATAATAAAGCTAGAAATTTTGATCTAATATGGTAGGACATGAGTGATTCTTTTGATTACATAGGATAGAGTTTTCAATTCCACCACTTTGCTTTGGTCTATAAATAGATATATTTATAAAGACCTAAGGACATCAAGAACTTGGGTATTTGTATGTATTATTATTTTTGAGACAATAGTGAAGCCTCAAATTACCTATCCCAAGTGATAATATTGTCAATTCTTCCACTATAATTATTTATTTTCATAGGGTAAAATTACATTTTTTCTTGAGCTAACATGTGTAAAAGTAAAAAATCATTTAGAATCTATCTAGCTTCAATGCCTTGAATTTGTTGGGTTTGTATCTAGATTTTTTTGTTGGCATATGAATCTAGTTTGGTGAAGTATTAACTTATAGACAAAGCCTTGTCTATTATCTACAACTCTAAAATATGATAGACAACCCTCAAGCCTAAAATTATAATGGCATCGTTCAACAATCAATTGTATTACCCTTTTCAAGAGCAACATCATGAAAATGGTTAAGTAATATTACCACCTTAGAAAATTTATTTTTTGAAATGGAATCTTATGTCAATAAGTATGGTTTCTTTGAATATCTCAAAACTAAGAAGATTAATTTGTATAATGAGTATGGTTTCAAACCTAACACTTAATTCCATTAAACAAACCAAAGTAAACATAATGGTTAGAGGTGAATTCTAGTATTTTTACCTTTTCTATATTTTTTAGATTTAAAAAAATTAAAAATCAAGGATACTTTCATGTGCATATAGCTCAGATAATTTTGGTCATGCATTTTTAATTTAACTATAATATTGGTGCTAAATATCTATCCAACCTATTTAATGTTCTTAATACAACTTGGAAAATATTATAATAGATCAATTTATAAGAAAATTGAATGAGCTTGGTCTATGTTTAGGCCAAACTAATTTTACTTTAGCCCTTGTTGTTTTTCATATTTACAATGCTCTCATGTTATGTATTTAATTCCATAGTGTTGGTCTAATCCCTTGATCGATATATTGCACTATAGAAGGAGAATATAATTTCTATTAATTATATACTATCATTTTTTCTTCAAAGACAATCCAAGGTATCAAATTCCAAAGATTCAAAAAATATTATCAAATGTGAATGCATTATTAATTCTAAAGGCTATCATTTAGGATACATAAATATTCAAGAGTATTTACAGTCTCAAATTTTTTAGGCACTTCTATTAAGAAAGAATCATTTTATTTGAATCCAGATTATATTGTAGAAAGAATTACTATTCTACAAATTAAGGGATTACTCTCTATTGAAAGATCTATTTCTATCCCATAAACTAAATCATTAGCTACTAGAAACGTTTTCATATCAACTATACCACCATCAATCTATATTATAACTATCCAAAATATAAATCCTCAATCAAAAGTTTCTATAGAATCTAGTACATCCACTCAATATATGTTTGAAGGATCCAAATCCTCCTCTAATCTAGGCAATAGAATGGCTAAACAATTATAGTATGCTAATCATACCTATTAAAAATATAGATCTTGGCCACCTAAAAAATGGTTGTAGAAAACCTTATCTAAAGAATATTATCCTTCTACCCACATAGATGTTTCTTTATTTCTCAAGCACACAACAATATCTAAAATAGAAAAAAAGGATGAGGTCAAACAATTAAATTATCTAATTAACTGAATAGCCTATGTAGAAATCAATATTGATGAATTGTCTAATAAAATAGACCTATTTTTGATAGAAATATTATAAATAGATGGAAATCTAGAAGAAGAGAATAAATATGTTGTTTGAAAGAAACTTAAACATGAAGAATAGAAAATTAAGGCAAAAGGTCAACAAAATTTTGCTACTTTTCCGTCTAGTTCTTAAATGTGGCAAATACATACAAACAAATTATCTCAATTGTATTTTTATCCATTAATTGCAACTACAAATCATAAAGGTCAAAACCAAATCTTTCCAATCCATTACCATCTATATTCTTTTCAATATTTACTAGTTCAACTTCTTTAAATACTACAATTAATATTATCTAATTTAACAAAATGAGTTATTTTAATCTCCCAACTACTCATACAACTCATGGCCACCATCTAATATAACAAAATATAATATTAGTCCCAACGATTAGAAAATAATTTGCAACACAAGAAAGTGATGGTGCTTTGATTGTGAAGGTTAGGTGGCCATGTGTATTATCATGCAAAGTGATATTACATTTAATTAGCCCATCACAAAGGTATGGTAATTAAGCACTAAGTACTAGTTTATCTCATCGTAGATATGTGAAAAATAGACTTTAAGGCATTATGCTAGATAGCACCTACATAGACTAACATATGTATGGTGAGGGAAATGACATTCCCTTTTGATGGACTAAAAGGGATAGTCCCCTACACTATGGTTAAATTTCCTTGTACTCAGGGAGAGTATATGGAATGTGATGCAACCATTGAAGGCATCTTTTCTAAACATGAAGGTTTAGTAAAGATAGCCCCAAAAAAAGCTACGAGATTTTGGCCTATCCTGTCCACTTGGGTGTCATTAGTAGTGAGAAGAACTCAAATGTGGTTATGTCTTAGTTATGCAAAACAAAAGAGTATAAGAATATCTTTATTGTGAACCTATATATAAAAAAAAAATTACTCTCTCGGGATGGTTAGAAATGGGTTGTTACAGGTTTTCTATTCCATCATATTCAACTAATAAAATCGAACCCCATTTTTATTGATAAGCATTTATTTAAAGAATAAATGGGTCATTCACTATAGGAATTCAGGCTAAAATATTTGTACACTATGCATTGCACCATTGAAAAACATTTGTTGCTTTAGTAGCCCATTTGAATGGTGTTTGTTCCATGCACTCATGAATCAGTTTAATTTTCTAGAGTAATTATGGTACATATTGATGGACAAATTTATGATCCAACAAAATATTGGAACTATTAATTTGGGATATTTTTTGAAGCACATAATATTATATGTAAATATGATCATATTTGAGTAAGACCCTAAAAAATATGACTTTTTTTTGGAACAACAATTTCTTTTTAGATCTATTGATAAATAAACACCATAAATAGTGACTAATTCTATTTAAATGTTAGCAACAAGATGGAATATCAAAATATAGTACCAAGAAATCATTCATATACTTAGTGTTCAAAGTATAATAGGGTGCAAAAATAGCATCAATGTATTATTAAAACTAAATTATGGCATTTTATAAACTTAATGGCATAACCATCTATTCAAATAATCCACTAGGAGTGCTAAAGGAAGTTTTATGAATATCAACACTTATAATCTTGATTTGATAATACCCTAATTTATAATAAAATAATATATATAAAGCCACATGTTAAATAAGTTGGTTTTTATTAGGAAAAAGGTCATATAATATCAATGGTGATAGTATCTAGTGGATTATAATTTATCACCATCCAAGCTTGGTCTCACTTTTGTTCTACACTATTGTAATTAATAAAGCTAGAAAATAGTAATAAAATAGTATTGTCAAACATATTTCTAAGAATTTTGCAACTTTTTGTCATGTTTTTTATCATCATCCTTATTCAAAAAAAAAATTTACCTTCGATTTATCTATTATGTGTAGTTGGAAGCATAGCTTAAAAATCAAATTTTAACAATTTTCCAAGGGTGATTGGTATAGATGGCATCTGCATGCCTTTAAATTAGCTAGAAATACTTTGAATTTATTAGGAACACTATAATATATAGTTTCAAGGGCTTGGAAAATTCATATTAACTTGAATAATTTGTTTTATTTATGAACCAAATACTTTAAAGTTGGATCTATCCACTAGAATTTTAACTTTATTTGAATAATAGCTTCTTGCAAGCTAGGATTTGTGAATTTTTAAATTTTAATATTCACTAAGTAATTTTTTATACTGTGTAAGGGTGGAGTGGGTGCATAATGGAACACTAAGACCAAAATCATATTTAGAGTTATTAATTTTGGACATAACTAGTGATAACAAGTTAATTACCTATTTTTATAGAAACCTTGGTGGGAAAATTGAAGATTGTAACTACTATTCATGGTAGTAGCCACTTGAGGTTGAGGATAGTATATTTAAGTTGAAATAAAATTCATATTACAAAGATTTAAAGTGGATATTATATTTATTAAAGCATCATATTTTAAAATACCTATTGTTTAACAATAGCTATGCAAATAGTGATACAAAGCTTATAATATTTATTAGCTAATTAACATGATATTATTATGATTAAGGGATCGAAGGACAAATGAATTTAGGTTGATACAACATAAAATATTTAATTTGTGACATAAGATATGGATTAAATTATTTAGGATCATGTAAAGGGTTATAAATGTTTGCCTTTGGTTCCTTCCAGGTAGGGTCCTCCATTGATGGTTCAAGATCTAAATATGAGTCTTCTAGTTTAGATAAATTGGAAATAAGTAAACACAAAATCTTATTAGCTTTAGGTACTTGATCATCAATATTTTCATGATTATTTTTATGGTAGAATCATAAAAAAAATAATCAAAATAATCTCTTATTTTTTTCCAATAGCTGGTTATATCTTCTTCTCATTTATTATTTGTATATTAAGAAAAGGGAGTGCAACTAGTACTTGATTATTGTAGTTGAAATATATTAGGTTGTGTGGAGTAGTACAAAGAAATCATATTTGTATTTTATCAATTTAAGGATAGGCATCCCAAATATGTTGATCATTAGAAATGATATCCAAAGTATAATTCTTCTTATTGCTTTTGATAGCAGTCCCATGCTTATAAAGTTTCAATGAGGTCCCAACATTCAAATATGCTAGGATTTACATATAAATATTTAACCTATTTAGGGGATTTAGATGGTTAGGAATAAGAAAAATACTCCTTTTTCCTATAAGCATAGAACCAAACTTACTTAAAGTCTCTCTTTGAAAGATGACTTTCGTGATGAAAAAATATTTGTAAGGGTAGAACTAACATGGATAGGTCTATTGGAAGATGGATGTTGTTGATAGATAGAATCGAATGAATGAAATTTATCTATTCAATGTACAAACCTATATATTGAAAAATAATATTTAGAAAAGGATGATGGATTTCTACTTGAGAAATGTCTTCTAAAATAGAAAAAATACATAGTACTTATATCTTTATTTTTTTGAGATAATTTATCCAACACTAGATAAACAATGTTTTTGGGCAAGGAAACTAAAATATAAACTTTCATAATATCATTTCTCTAGGTTTAAGTAATAGTCCATTATTTAATATTTATAGCTAGTGTTTGAAAATGTGATAAACAATGTAATTTCATATGAGCCAATAAAAAATATTATTTTTTGTGTCTCCTCATTCGGTATAAATTTAACTACAAGGGTAATAATTAATTTTAAAGCCCTTCAATATAGATTTCATATTTTAAGGCATATGAGGTATTGTTCCACAAATATCTTATAATCACAAATATTGATCTCATGGCAATATCTATTATAATGACACCATTAATGGAGAATATTATATTATTTGGTAAATGAAAAATTATCTCCATAGTACAATTATACATCTATAAATATTATATTAGATTGTGATTTATATTTATACTAAATTATATGTCAATGTGTAGGACGAGTCCAAGTGTCATGTAATAAAGTGTGCAAGTGTGTAATATCTAAGAGTGTACAATGGGTCATATTGGTAAGTCAAGAGTCAAGTGTGTATTTGTCAAATATACAAAGTAAAGAGTCATATAATATGTGGTAAGATATATAGTTAAGAGACATGAGAGGTTTGTCATATATGTGGAATAGAAAAGGATGCATCTCCAAGATATGTGAGGAGAGCAATAATAAAGTATTAAAGAGTCATATTCAAAGGTTATATTATAGAGATAAAGCTCCATGTATTGTATCTAAGAATCAAGTAAAATATCAAGTTATATATTTTATTCAAAAATAATATCGTAAGTTTGTTTATGCATATTTTTGCTATTTCATGAATGTTATGTTCATTGATATAGATATTCTTATTTTAATGAGATTTTATATAATTTATACTTGATCCCAGATATTGGAGCCTATGATTTAATCTGGTTGAAAAGTCATTAGTGGTATCAAAACCACATTCTATCTAGTTGAGGAGCTTAAAGGATTGTCTATCAGAGCTACCACAATCCCTCACTTTGTATGAAAAGAATTTTAAGGTATAAATTTGCAAATTGCAGAAGCTGGCATTAGAGATTTATTCTAGTGTGAATTTGAATAATTTTAAGATAATAAATTGGTTGATAGTGTAGCAAGGAGAAGATAGAAGAAAGGGTTGATTTCACCCTAAAGTTGAAGAAAACAATTGGGGTGACAATAACACCCAAAAATTGAAAGAAATTATTATAGACTATTGAAGTCATGTTGAGAAATATTTAGACTGAGGAATATGGCAGTCCGGTTCTGCAACAAATTGCCTCCCCCCAGTTTAGTCCTAAACAAACCAGGAGCACTATGAAGTCTCTTATAGATTTTGGCAGTGAAAAAAGAAGAGGGATAATATCAAATGCTGAGCATCAAAAAATTAAAACTGATAATGACATTCCCAATGGAAAAGAGAGAACCTTGTTTCAACAGGTTATTTTGGGTTCTGAAGACAAAAAAATTAGGAAAACCCCCTCAAGGGAGGGGGAGAGGAAGAAATCCCAAAAAATCTAAATGAAGTTCCTCTCATGGAATGTGAGAGGCCTCAATGGCCTACCCAAACACAGGGAAGTCAGTGCAATAAGAAATCAAGTGAATCCAACTATTATCATGTTGCAAGAAACAAAAACTAATGAGATTCAATCAAAAAAGTAGCAAAAACAAATCTGTAATCAAGGGGAGATGGTTTGCAAATCAGCCAGAGGAGTTTCTAGAGGCCTTATGACTTTGTGGGATCCCTGGATAGTAGAAGGCACCATTATTCAAAAATATGGTAGGGTTCTTAGTGTTTTATTTAAGGAAATAAACAACAACAGGTCATGGATCCTTCAAATATTTATGCCCTGACTTCAATTCAAGGGAGAGCTCTATTGTGGGAGTACTTAGGCAATCTGAGTGAAATCTTCCATAATGTCCCCTGGATTTTGGCTGGGGATTTTAACACTCCTCTTTACCCTTTAGACAAAATGGGTGGAAATGGACCACCTATCATGAGCATGGATGAGTTCAATGACTTTGTGAACTCCAACATGTTGATGGATGTAAAACTTAGAGGAGCGAATTATACCTGGAGAAATCGATGAATAGGGTGTCATCTCATTCAAGAAAGGCTTGACAGGTTTTTTATATCAAAGGAGGCTACAAATCTGTTCGGTGATTCTACCCTGCAAGCCCTTCCTAAAATTACCCCTGATCATAATCCCATTTTGTTGGATATTCCTAACTCTCTGTCCTTTAATAAACCTTTCAGATTTCAATCTATGTGGATCATACATTCCAGTTTCAGAGATAACTTAATTCAGTGGTGGCAACAGCCTGTCAGGGGTAGTGTAACTTTTAAACTTGCTGGCAAATTAAATTTTGTTAAGGAAAAGCTTCAAACTTGGAACAAAGAGGTTTTTGGGAACCTCTTTGAAAATAAAAAACAAGTTGTTGAAAGTTTGAAGATAATTGATCAGAGGATTCAAAATGGTGATGATGATGAAACTACTAGGCAGGAGGAACGAACAAAACTAGCAGAGTTTCATAACATTTTGGCTTGTGAGGAAATCTATTGGAGGCAAAAATCAA
The DNA here is from genome assembly GCA_028583015.1 of Wollemia nobilis. Classification (NCBI taxonomy): domain Eukaryota; kingdom Viridiplantae; phylum Streptophyta; class Pinopsida; order Araucariales; family Araucariaceae; genus Wollemia; species Wollemia nobilis. Next base: position 4,493,057 of record JAQPPZ010017060.1, read on the forward strand.
GGGCTCTTTGGTTGAAATATGGAGATTAAAATTCTAAATTTTGTCATGTCACCACGCTTAGAAATAGAAGAAATAACAAGATAAAAATTTTAAAAAAGCAGATGGTTCTATTACTCAGGACTTAACAGAAATTAGAAAGGAGGCAGTAACTTATTTCAATTCTATCCTTAGTCAGTAATTGCAGTGCAATGAGGAGGCCAAAGATATTCTATTACAATCCATTCCTAGCATAATAAATGATAATATAAACCTTAAGATCACAACTCCCTTTTTTGATGAGGAAATTAAGGAAGCATTGTTTAGCATGGAACCATACAAAGCCTCAGGATTCGATGGCTTTCTTTCTCGTTTCTATTAAGATTTTTGGGACATCATAAGTGAGGATGTAATTTATGCTATCAAATAATTCCAAGCAAGCAATAATATCCCAAAAGGTCTCAACTCTACTTTTATTTCTCTAATTCCTAAGAAGCAAACCCCTAAATCTATGGCTGACTTCAAGCCAATCAGTCTGTGCAATGTTTCTTACAAGATCCTAACTAAAGCCATTGCAAATACAATGAGATATGTTCTGCCCCGCATCATAGATCCATGCTAGGGAAGCTCTATATAGGGTAGGTCAATCTTGGATGGAGTTATAATAGTTCATGAAGCTTTCCACTCTGCTCATAAGACTAACAGGTCTGTTTTTGCCCTCAAGCTTGATATGAACAAAGCATTTGATGAGACTAAATTGGGACTTTCTGATTGTTGTCCTCCTTAAGTTTGGTTTTCACCACCAATGGGTTAATTTGATCAAAGAATGCATTTCTAAAGCATGGTTCTCAATTCTGGTTAATGGAACAACTGTTGGTTACTTTCAAATTCGTAGAGGAATTCTATAGGGGGACCCTATCAGCCCCATGTTATTCATCATTGTGGTAGAAGCTTTAGGCAGAACCATAAAAAATGCTTGCAGTTCAAGGCTAATATTAGGAATCAAGGAAACATCTCTCACTAGGGCTATTTCTCACCAACAATTCATCGATGATACCCTTCTATTGACTAAGGCATCGGTGGTTGAGGCCAAAATAATTAAATACATCCTACAACTCTACGAGGACGTTGCTGGTCAGAAAGTTAATTTTAGTAAAAGCAAGTTATATTTTTTGAAAACCGCCATTCAGAGGCAAGGAAGGATTGTAGAAATTTTAGGGTGTGATATAGAAAACCTCCCCACTTCGTATCTTGGTCTCCCTCTTTTCATTGGTTCTTTGAGAGAGTCAATGTGGGACAGGGTTATTGAAAGAATTCAAAAAAAACTTGTTGGATGGAAAGGTCATCTTCTATCTCAAGCAAGAAAGTTGACCCTCACTAAGGCCTCTCTTCAGAGCATTCTAGTCTATTTCCTCTCCATTTTCAAAGCCCCTGTGAAGGTTTTCTAGAAATTTGAGAAACTCCAAAAAGAATTTTTATGGACTGGATCAGAGGAGAAAAAAAGATACACCTTGTAGGATGGACCAAAGTGTGTAGACCCAAGGAAAATGGGGGCTTAGGTCTGAGGATAATTGCTCATATGAATTTAGCTTTACTAGCTAAGTAGGCATGGCACCTCATTTCTGGTGAAGAAAATGAATGGATAGCTATCATCAAATGGAAGTATCTTCAAAATATGGAATTTCTAAGTGACTTTGTTCCAATCAAAGGTTCTACTTTTTGAAAAGCAATTATCAATTGTAAGGAAAACATAAAAAAATGTTTAATATGGGTTTTAGGAAATTGTGAGAGGATAAATTGCTAGAATGATAGGTGGGCTAAGGACAAACCACTGATGCAATATCCTAACTTAATCTGAATCTAAGATATCATAGAAGAACTCATTGGCAGAAAAGTCTTCGATTATATGGTTGAGGACAAAGGTAGAATGAAGTGGAAATAAATAACGATTCAAGGATTTCAAGTAGAATCAAATGATATTGGTAACATTCTCGGGCAACAGTTTATCCCCATGAGACCCAAGGAAGATCAAGTGACCTGGGCTCCTACGAAAAATGGGCAGTTCACTATTAAATCAACTTACAAGCTTCTACTTGATGACGAGGATTTTATCCTCCAAAAGGACTTAGTTTGGATAAAAAATTTAATTCCAAAAATTGCAATCTTTTCATGGTTGGTTATCCAAGGAAGAATTCTAACCATTGATGATATGGTGTGTAAAGGTATTTGTATCACTAATCATTTTTATCTGTGTAGGGCTAATTGGGAGACCATTTATCACATTATCCTTGAGTGCCCTTTTTCCTTGACTATCCTAAGTGGGGTTTTTTAGGCCTTCAATATTTCCTGGGTTAAACCAACCATCGTACTTGATTTGTTCATCTAGTGGCCTTACCCCTTTTCAAGCCAAAGACTTAGATACATGTGAAAAATTTGTCTCAATCACTATCTTTGGTAGGTGTGGTTATAAAGGAACCATAGAGTCTTTAATAATTCTATCCATGATCATCAAACTATCATTTCTAGGATCCTATCTTTTGCCAACGAGAATGTGAACCTTATCCCTTTTGATAGTCGTAAACCTCATCTGCAGGAGACCACGATTGCTCAATATTTAAGCTTAACCTTGTTAGATGATTTTATGCCTAGGGTAGTCAACCCCAAAGTACATGTTAAGTGGTCCCCACCTCCTATAGGTTGGTTTAAGCTTAATTTTGATGGAGTGGCTAAGGACAATCCTGGCAGAGTAGGCACTAGCGGCATTGTGCGAGATCATAATGGGAATATGATGTTTTCATTTTCCGAATATTTGGGAACAAGGACGAACAATGAAGCTAAAGCTAGAGCTATGTGGAGATGCCTTCAAATGACTCAATACTTAGAAGGCAATTTGATCGTAGAAGGAGACACTATGCATGTTATAAATCTCCTCAATAATTGGAAAATACATCATTGGAGGATTAAAACAATTGTTGAAGAGGTTAGGATCCTTTTCCAAGGAAGACAGGACATAAAAGCCCAACATGTCTTTCGGGAAGCTAACAAAGTTGCTGATAAGCTAGCAAATTTGGGTGTCGATGGTGACAGAATTTTCAAATGGGAAAATGGTGTCCCAAGAAAAGTAGAGGATCTTATTCAACAAGAATTTCAAGAATGATAGTCAAATTTGCCAACAGGGAAGGCACTGTAAGTTCGAAGGCTACGAGTATTCCCATCTCTTTTTTCAAATGGAATCACAATAAAAATTATTCGAGCTGTCAGTATTTGTGGATACTACTTGGAAATACCACAAAGACTAATGGGGACAGTCACATGCCAGATAACATAGCTCCTAGTCATCTTAGTAATTTGAGGTTGGTTGATAATCATAGGGTAGGAAAGAAACGATAATATAAGACTTCAAACCAGAGCCACGTGGACCACCAGATAGCCACCACCATAAATCTAGCTAGCAGGTTCACTTCTCCAAGGCTGATTGGCCAAGATGAGATGTGGTCCCAAAGCATGTCATATATGGAAGAAAGCAATTACCAAAGAATTATTAAGAGTAACTATCAATACAGAGCTTGTGGGAGTTTTTTTAGTACTCTGCTATGTGTGTATGTAGCTTTTTGTTTCTCCATTGTTTCAAAGAAGGGATCTATGTTTGTTTATTTTTTTGTAATTATGATGCAGGTGTGTTTTCTAGGGGTATACCCAAAATTTTGTATGGGAAGTTTCTTTTTTATAACAGACTATGTGCCTTACCGGATGTAATGGCTTTGGCGGCATGTAGATTTTACATATATAGGATCCTTAGTAAGGACATGTTCATCAACAGCCCTGGGTTGATTTTTGTAAAAGGTTTTGGGTAAAACTATAAAACCCAGTATTAACGCTATAGAATCTTATCTACCAAAAAAAAATCTTGAGAAATATTACATTATTTGGTACATGCTAATTTATCTCCATGGTACCCTCCTGGTATAATTGTAAATATGTAATAGATTATGGTTGAGTCTTTAGTTTAGAAGTGTGATTTATGTTTTTCCTTTTATGTAAGTGTCAATGTTCAAGAAATGCACATGTGTCATGTAAGAATGCAATGTGCAGGAAATGCACAAGTTTCATGTAAAAGTGTAATGTGTAAGAAATGCACAAGTGTCATGTAAGTTAGATTCCAAGTGTAGATTGAGAGAACGCACACAAGTTTCATGTATGTAAGAATGCCAATATGTAACGTAAGGATGTGCACAAGTGTCTTAGATTAGGAATTAATGAAGAAGTGTAAGCACCATGTAGATGTGTGCAAGTGTCTTAGAGTCAAGTGTCCATATAAGAAGAACTTGAAGATTCTAGTATGCAAGTGATAAGATAATAAGCCAAAGGTCATAGGACTTGTCATATGGAGAGAAATAGACAAGTACTTAAAGAGTCATATTACTATGGCTATCACTTCTTCCACAACTGCTCCTATGGTGAGAGGTGCCAAAAGAAAGGGAAAGGAAGAAAAATGTCAAGGCCCTCACAATTCTAGGAAGAAGGTAAAAGTGGAGGTTACTCCCACTAGGAGTTACCAGTAGCTCAAAAACAAAAAAGCTTCACACCCTTGATAAGGTTAAGGAAGAGGATGAGGATGACCTCAATGACCCTGTTGAAAAGTATCTATATAAATTTATCATTAAAACTACATCTGCTACTATTGACCATTTGGATACCACTTGGGATACTATAGGGAGTACTATCTCACAATTGAAAGATCAAAGGAACACACTCAATTTGTTGTTCTTCTATGATACCTTCGATGAGGAGGCCCTTGCAAATTTCACTATTTCTAGTAAATCTGAGGTGAAATAGGACGGCATTGTTGAGATTGCCAAGGAATTTTACAAGGATGTCCCTAAGTACGAGGCCAACGACGTACCTAAGAATGATACCAAGGAAGGTAAAAAGAAAATTGTTGAGGTGCCTATCATTGATTGAACGGCTTCTTGTCTGCTATTGTTAGCTCTTTGGGGTTTCTCCATATTTTGGTTTCAATTTTTTTACTCCTTTTGTGTTCCTTTTTGTTCCTCTAGGATGCATTTTTGGTAGTCCTTGCATCCTTGTATCTTTTGTTTGTTCCTTTAGGATGTATGTTTTGTAACCCCTGCATCCCTTTCTTTTCTGTTGTACTAAGGCATTGGGGTGCCTTTCAAATGCCCCCTTAATGAAAATCCTTAACTTACCAAAACAAATATTACTATGGATATATTATGGATATAATACTCCATAAGAACACAATAATTGAGAATATAAATATCGTATTATAGAGTTGTAACAAGAAGAAGAGAAATAACTAAGTCTTGAGACAGTACTCTGCTATGTGTGTCTGCATCTTTTTGTTTTTTCTATTATTTCAAGGAAGGAATCTGTGTTTGTTTCTTTTTTTGTAATTATGATGCAGGTGTGTTTTCTTGGGGTATACCCAAAATGTTGAATGAAGTTTCTTTTTTATAACAGGCTATGTTCCTTACCGGATGTAATGGCTTTGGCGGCATGTAGATTTTACATATATAGGATCCTTAGTAAGGACATGTTCATCAACAACCCTGGGCTGATTTTTGTAAATGTTTTTGGGTCAACCTGTAAAACTTGATATTAATGCTATAATATCTTATCTACCAAAAAAACAAATGTTGAGAAATATTACATTATTTGGTACATGCTAATTTACCTCCATGGTACCTTCCTGGTATAATTGTAAGTATGTAATAGATTATGGTTGAGTCTATAGTTTAGAAGTGTGATTTATATTTTTCCTTTTATGTAAGTGCTAATGTTCAAGAAATGCACATGTGTCATATAAGAATGCAATGTGCATAAAATGCACAAGTTTCATGTAAAAGTGTAATGTGTAAGAAATGCACAAGTGTTATGTAAGTTAGAGTCCAAGTGTAGATTGAGAGAATGCACACAAGTTTCATGTATGTAAGAATGCCAATATGTAATGTAAGGATGTGCACAAATGTCTTAGATTAGGAAAGAACGAAGACGTTTAAGCACCATGTAGATGTGTGCAAGTGTCTTAGAGTCAAGTGTCCATATAAGAAGAACTTGAAGAGTCTAGTATGCAAGTGATAAGATAATAAGCCAAAGGTCACAGGACTTTTCATATGGAGAGAAATAAATAAGTACTTAAAGAGTCATATTACTATGGTTATCACTTCTTCCACACTTTCTCCTATGGTGAGAGGTGCCAAAATAAAGGAAAAGGAAGAAAAATGTCAAGGCCCTCACAGTTCTAGGAATAAGGTTAAAGTGGAGGTTACTCCCAGTAGGAGTTACCAACAGCTCAAAAATAAAAAAAACTTCACACCCCTGATAAGGTTAAGGAAGAGGATGAGGATGACATCAATGACCCTGTTGAAAAGTATCTGTAGGAATTTATAATTAAAACTACATCTGCTACTATTTCCCATTTGGATACCACTTAGACTGCTATAGGGAGTACTATCTCACAATTGAAATATCAAAGGAACGTACTCAATTTTTTGTTCTTCTATGATACCTTCGATGAGGAGGCCCCTGCAAATTATGCTATTGCCAGTAAATCTAAGGTGAAATAGGACGACGTCATTGATATCGCCAAGCAATTTTACAAGGATGTCCCTAAGGACAAGACCAAGGACATCCCTAATAACGATACCAAGGAAGGTAAAAATAAAACTGTTGAGGTGCCTATCATTTATTAAACGACTTCTTGTCTACTATTGTTAGATCTTTGGGGTTTCTCCATATTTTGGTTTTAATTTTTTTAGTCCTTTTGTGTTTCTTTTTGTTCCTCTAGGATGTTTTGGTAGTCCTTGCATCCTTGTCTTTTTTTTTTGTTAATTTAGGATGTATTTTTGGTAACCCCTACAACCATTTCTTTTCTGTTGTACTAAGGCATTGGGGTACCTTTCAAATGCCCGCTTAATGAAAATTCTTAACTTACCAAAATAAATATTACTATGGTTATATTATGGAGATAATACTCCATACAAACACAATAATTGAGAATATAAATATCGTATTATAGATTTGTAACAAGAAGAAAAAAAATAACTAAGTCTTGAGTCAGTACTCTGCTATGTGTGTATGTAGCTTTTTGTTTCTCCACTATTTCAAGGAAGGGATCTGTGTTTGTTTCTTTTTTTGTAATTATGATGCAAGTGTGTTTTCTTGAGGTATACCCAAAATGTTGTATGGGAAGTTTCTTTTTTATAACAGGCTATGTTCCTTACCGGATGTAATGGCTTTGGCGGCATGTAGATTTTACATATATAGGATCCTTAGTAAGGACATGTTCATCAACAACCCTGGGCTGATTTTTGTAAATGTTTTTGGGTCAACCTGTAAAACTTGATATTAATGCTATAATATCTTATCTACCAAAAAAACAAATGTTGAGAAATATTACATTATTTTGTACATGCTAATTTACCTCCATGGTACCTTCATGGTATAATTGTAAATATGTAATAGATTATGGTTGAGTCTATAGTTTAGAAGTGTGATTTATATTTTTCCTTTTATGTAAGTGTTAATGTTCAAGAAATGCACATGTGTCATATAAGAATGCAATGTGCATAAAATGCACAAGTTTCATGTAAAAGTGTAATGTGTAAGAAATGCACAAGTGTCATGTAAGTTAGAGTCCAAGTGTAGATTGAGAGAATGCACAAAAGTTTCATGTATGTAAGAATGCCAATATGTAATGTAAGGATGTGCACAAATGTCTTATATTAGGAATGAATGAAGACGTTTAAGCACCATGTAGATGTGTGCAAGTGTCTTAGAGTCAAGTGTCCATATAAGAAGAACTTGAAGAGTCTAGTATGCAAGTGATAAGATAATAAGCCAAAGGTCACAAGACTTTTCATATGGAGAGAAATAGATAAGTACTTAAAGAGTCATACTACTATGGTTATCACTTCTTCCACACTTGCTCTTATGGTGAGAGGTGCCAAATTAAAGGAAAAGGAAGAAAAACGTCAAGGCCCTCATAGTTCTAGGAAGAAGGTTAAAGTGGAGGTTACTCCTAATAGGAGTTACCTACAGCTCAAAAATAAAAAAAATTTCACACCCTTGATAAGATTAAGGAAGAGGATGAGGATGACATCAATGACCCTATTGAAAAGTATCTGTAGAAATTTATAATTAAAATTACGTCTACTCATATTTCCCATTTGGATACCACTTAGACTGCTATAGGGAGTACTATCTCACAATTGAAATATCAAAGGAACGTACTTAATTTTTTGTTCTTCTATGATACCTTCGATGAGGAGGCCCCTGCAAATTCTGCTATTGCTAGTAAATCTAAGGTGCAAGAGGACGATGTCATTGAGATCGCCAAGCAATTTTACAAGGATGTCCCAAAGGACGAGACCAAGGACATCCCTAAGAACGATACTAAGGAAGGTAAAAATAAAACTGTTGAGGTGCCTATCATTTATTGAATGACTTCTTGTGTACTATTGTTAGATATTTGGGGTTTCTCCATCTTTTGGTTTTAATTTTTCTAGTCCTTTTGTGTTTCTTTTTTTTCCTCTAGGATGCATTTTTGGTAGTCCTTGCATCCTTGTCTCTTTTTTTTGTTCATTTAGGATGTATTTTTGGTAACCCCTGCATCCATTTCTTTTTTGTTGTACTAAGGCATTTGGGTACCTTTCAAATGCCCCCTTAATGAAAATTCTTAACTTACCAAAATAAATATTGCTATGGTTATATTATGGAGATAATACTCCATACAAACACAATAATTGAGAATATAAATATCCTATTATAGATTTGTAACAAGAAGAAGAGAAATAACTAAGTCTTGAGTTCTGCTATGTCTGTATGCAGCTTTTTTTTCTCCACTATTTCAAGGAAGGGATCTGTGTTTGTTTCTTTTTTTGTAATTATGATGCAGGTGTGTTTTCTTAAGGTATACCCAAAATGTTGTATGGGAAGTTTATTTTTGATAACAGGCTATGTGCCTTACCGGATGTAATGGCTTTGGCGGCATGTAGATTTTACATATATAGGATCCTTAGTAAGGACATGTTCATCAACAACCCTGGGCTAATTTTTGTAAAAGGTTTTGGGTCAACCTGTAAAACCCGATATTAATGCTATAGTATCTTATCTACCAAAAAAATAAATGTTGAGAAATATTACATTATTTGGTACATGCTAATTTATCTCCATGGTACCTTCCTGGTATAATTGTAAATATGTAATAGATTATGGTTGAGTCTATAGTTTATAAGTGTGATTTATATTTTTCCTTTTATGTAAGTGTTAATGTTCAAGAAATGCACATGTTTCATGTAAGAATGCAATGTGCAGGAAATGCACAAGTTTCATGTAAAAGTGTAAAGTGTAAGAAATGCACAAGTGTCATGTAAGTTAGATTCCAAGTGTATATTGAAATAATGCACACAAGTTTCATGTATGTAAAAATGCCAATATGTAATGTAAGGATGTGCACAAATGTCTTATATTAAGAATGAATGAAGAAATGTAAGAACCATGTAGATGTGTGCAAGTGTCCTAGAGTCAAGTGTCCATATAAGAACAACTTGAAGAGTCTAGTATGCAAGTGATAAGATAATAAGCCAAAGGTCACAGGACTTGTCATATGGAGAGAAATAGACAAGTACTTAAATAGTCATATTACTATGGTTATCACTTCTTCCACACCTACTCCTATGGTGAGAGGAGCCAAAATAAAGGGAAAGGAATAAAAACATCAAGGCCATCATAGTTCTAGGAAGAAGGTAAAAGTGGAGGTTACTCCCACTAGGAGTTACCAGCAACTCAAAAACAAAAAAACTTCACACTCATGATAAGGTTAAGGAAGAGGATGAGGAATACCTCAATGACCCTATTGAAAAGTATTTGTAGAAATTTATCATTAAAACTACGTTTGCTACTACTTCCCATTTGGATACGAATTGGGCTGCTATAGGGAGTACTATCTCACAATTGAAAGATCAAAGGAACGCACTCAATTTGTTGTTCTTCTATGGTACCTTTGATGAGGAGGCCCCTAAAAATTTTTTTATTGCTAGTAAATATGAGGTGAAAGAGGACGACATCATTGATATCGCCAAGGATTTTTACAAGGATGTCCCTAAGGACGATACCAAGGACGTCCCTAAGAACGATACCAAGGAAGGTAAAAAGAAAACGGTTGAGGTGCCTATCATTGATTACTTCTTGTCTACTATTGTTAGCTCTTTGGGGTTTCTCTATATTTTGGTTTTAATTTTTTTAGTCCTTTTGTGTTCTTTTATGTTCCTCTAGGATGCATTTTTGGTAATCCTTGCATCCTTGTCTCTTTTGTTTGTTCCTTTAGGATGCATTTTTGGTAATCCCTGCATCCCTTTATTTTTTGTTGTACTAAGGCATTGGGGTGCCTTTCAAATGCCCCCTTATTGAAAATCCTTAACTTACCAAAACAAATATTAATATGGTTATATTATAGAGATAATACTCCATAAGAACACAATAATTGAGAATATAAATATCGTATTATAGATTTGTAACAAGAAGAATAGAAATAACTAAGTCTTGAGTCAGTACTCTGCTATGTGTGTCTGCAACCTTTTTCCTCTCCACTGTTTCAAGGAAGGCATCTGTGTTTGTTTCTTTTTTTGTAATTATGATGCAGGTGTGTTTTCTCGAGGTATACCCAAAATGTTGTATGGGAAGTTTCTTTTTGATAACAGGTTATGTGCCTTACCGGATGTAATGGTTTTGGTGGTATGTAGATTTTACATATATAGGATCCTTAGTAAGGACATGTTCATCAAAAGCCCTGGCCTAATTTTTGTAAAAGGTTTTGGGTCAACCTGTAAAACCCGGTATTAATGCTATAGTATCTTATCTATTAAAAAAATACATTGAGAAATATTACATTATTTGGTACATGCTAATTTACCTCCATGGTACCTTCCTGGTATAATTGTAAATATGTAATAGATTATGGTTGAGTCTATAGTTTATAAGTGTGATTTATATTTTTCCTTTTATGTAAGTGTCAATGTTCAAGAAATGCACGTGTCATGTAAGAATGCAATGTGCAGGAAATGCATAAGTTTCATGTAAAAGTGTAACGTGTAAGAGATGCACAAGTGTCATGTAAGTTAGATTCCAAGTGTAGATTGAGATAATGCACACAAGTTTCATGTATGTAAGAATTCCAATATGTAATGTAAGGATGTGCACAAGTGTCTTAGATTATGAATGAATGAAGAAGTGTAAGCACCATGTAGATGTGTTCAAGTGTATTAGAGTCATGTGTCCATATAAGAAGAACTTGAAGAGTCTAGTATGCAAGTTATAAGATAATAAGTCAAAAGTCATAGGATTTGTCATATGGAGAGAAATAGATAAGTACTTAAAGAGTCATATTACTATGGTTATCACTTATTCCACACCCGCTCCTATAGTGAGAGGTGCCAAAAGAAAGGGAAAGGAAGAAAAATGTCAAGGCCCTCATAGTGCTAGGAAGAAGGTAAAAGTGGAGGTTACTCCCACTAGGAGTTACCAGTAGCTCAAAAACAAAAAAGCTTCACACCCATGATAAGGTTAAGGAAGAGGATGAGGATGACCTCAATGACCCTGTTGAAAAGTATCTATATAAATTTATCATTAAAACTACATCTGCTACTATTGACCATTTGGATACCACTTGGGATACTATAGGGAGTACTATCTCACAATTGAAAGATCAAAGGAACACACTCAATTTGTTGTTCTTCTATGATACCTTCGATGAGGAGGCCCCTGCAAATTCTGCTATTTCTAGTAAATCTGAGGTGAAAGAGGACGACGTTGTTGAGATCACCAAGGAATTTTACAAGGATGTCCCTAAGTAGGAGGCCAACGATCTACCTAAGAACGATACCAAGGAAGGTAAAAAGAAAACTTTTGAGGTGCCTATCATTGATTGAATGGCTTCTTGTCTGCTATTGTTAGCTCTTTGGGGTTTCTCCATATTTTGGTTTCAATTTTTTTAGTCCTTTTGTGTTCCTTTTTGTTCCTCTAGGATGCATTTTTGGTAATCCTTGCATCCTTGTCTCTTTTGTTTGTTCCTTTAGGATGCATTTTTTGTAATCCCTGCATCCCTTTATTTTTTGTTGTACTAAGGCATTAGGGTGCCTTTCAAATGCTTCCTTAATGAAAATACTTAACTTACCAAAACAAATATTACTATGGCTATATTATGGATATAATACTCCATAAGAACACAATAATTGAGAATATAAATACCGTATTATAGAGTTGTAACAAGAAGAAGAGAAATAACTATTTTATATAGATTTTTGAGTAATTAATATTGTATGTTTTCTTCATGCATAGTTCATGAATGATTTAGGTCATTTAAATTAATATTTTATTATATAAATGAATTTTATTTTATTTATTAAATAGCCTTGATATACATATTAATTTGCTCATATATTATTCTACTCTTATATAATTATCTTGAACTTTAATATTGTGGCTATTTTATATTGAGACCTATGATATTTTATGGTGGTAAGGATTAAAAAGTCAATAGTGGTATCAGAGCTACCGGTTGAATTTGTCCATTTGTATAGAGTTCATTAAGCCACCATTATTAATTTTATCCACTTTTGATAAAGTTAATTTGGTCTTTCCACTTTGAAGGTAGTGCAGACTTGGACTCTAAATTTTAAATGTTGTATTGAGTATAAGATTGAAGGGACAAATATTAGTCACCCTAATTTGAAGGCTAGGGTATTTCTATTTGGTTGAAGGAAAATCATTGAATACTAGGACTCAACTATATTGATATAAAGGAATAACTTAGAAGAAAAGTGGAAATTTGAGAGAGAAGAAGCCAACTCAAAAGAAAAGTTGGATATTGAAGATTAGATATTGAATATTGAGGTAGAACCAACTCAGGAGAAATTTGTTCATTCAGGTATATTGGGTTTTCTAGTAAGGAGGAGAATCATATTGGGTTCTTAGATGTAACTTAAGATATTAAATATTTCAAATTGATAGAGAAGCAACATAGCTATAGAGGTTGAGAAAATTTCTCTAGAGATAGAGAAGAATTTTAGCTTCTAAGTACAAAATAAGCAATATGGAAATAAGTAGATAAAGAAAGTATAGAAAGGAAAAGAAGCAAAGCAAAGAAACAAAATAATAAATAAGAGTAGAAAGTAGAAGAATAGAGGGAAAAAACGCATAGAGATAGCAACCTATATTGAAAAGAAGATCTAGGATAGGCCTTTATTAAATAGAAGGCCAAAGAATCCTATATTAAAAAGAAAGTCCAAGATATTTGCATTGAAACAAAAGGCCAAGAGAGGCATGCATTGAATAAAGTCCAAGAGAGACCTACATTATTGAAAAGATAAAGAGGCTTGCACTATTAAAAATGCCCAAGAAACCTACATAAGTGAAGATTCATAAATGGCTTGCATAAAGCATACGTAATATATTTGTAGAATCATGTTACAGTGTTAGAATAAGCATAGAGTGTAGCTAAAGAAGGAATGCAAATCCAAAGTAAGCATATATAGAGCAAGAGAGAGAATACAAAATCAAAGAAAACATATAATAAAAGCATACAAAGCCTGAGAAGGTATTTTAAGCAAGCACACATTAAATAAAGCATTATAAGTTAGATTAAGCACATAGGAAATAGTGCTTGAAGTTGTTAAAGAACCAAATATCCAGACCAAGATAGAACATAAGCATCAAACTAGCCACTACTAGGTACAATTTGCATAAGAAAGGTGAACCAAATCACCAAGTTTACTAGAGGAAAAAGGTAAACCATATTGTTAGGCCATATTTCTAGGTTTACCATGAAAAAAATATAGAGCCTTGATAAAATAAATCTAGAAAAGTAGTAATTTCAAAATCAAAAGAAGAAGATAGAAGATACACACATAACATAGTATTTATCCTGGAAACCCTTAACCGGGAAAAATCATCATAGTATTATCTTATTATTGCATAAAATTGGTCGTCTCCAATACAATAATGTTCCTATTTTGTATATCCCCAAACCCTAATTCAAGTGCGATATATATAAAAAAATGCACAAATTTTACAATATCATGGAAAAAAAAACATGGGTTCAAATATAGTAACCCAAAAAAACCCATATGGGTCTAAAAATAACTTTAAAAACCCTAAAATTTTGGTTGGGGGTTATCGCCCTTGGACCCTTGCTTTTCGAAGGGCTACCACCCTTGAACCCCTATTCGAGACTCGGCCCAAACTTGAACCCTGATGAGTATAGGTATAGAGTGTCCAATACCTTTTAGTGTTAACCCCACTAGAATAACATGGAAAATATTCAACATATTTCCAAAATTCTTCCACTTGTTGAATACTTTCCATAAAGGTCAAAAGTTGCCATCATCAATTGTCAATGGTAACCATACCCATATATCTCCTACACCAAGAAGTTTTTTGAGTAGGTAAAACCTTTGCTAATAAATCAACAAAATTATTCTCTATATCAACTTTCTCCAACATCACCTGATTCCCTTCAACCATATCTCTCACAAAATGGTACTTGATATCAATATGTTTTGGTGATCATAAAACCAGGATTATTGGCCAAAAATATTTCACTCTGATTGTCACTATTAATTCTCACATCATTCTCCTTAAGACCAAATGTTGAACATAACCTTTGTAGCCACACTACTTTATAGGCATGAGTTGTTGTAATGTACTCTGCCTCTATTGTGGATAAAGCAACCACTAATTTTTTCTTACTCATTCAACTTTCTACCCCTGAAAATAGTCTACACACATAAGCACTTGTGGATATTCTCTTGTCAAGATCTCCAACCCAATCAACATCCACAAAACCTTGTAGATTTATAATATTACTATCTCCATATTTTCCTTGGTAACAAATAGCATAATCTAAAGTTCCATGCAAATATCTAAAGATCCTCTTCATAGTAGTCCAATGTTCCTTTCTTGTATTGGACATATATTTGCTGACTACTCCCATTGCATGTGCAATATCATGTCTAGTACAAACCATTGCATATATTAGACTACCAATAGTGCTAGCATAAGGAACATGATGCATTTCTTTAGTTTTCTCATATGTTTTAGGACATTGTTCAACAAATAACTTTTGACCAATAGGGTATGGAGTACTTACTAGTTTACAATCATGCATCCTAAATTTTTGTAGTATCAAATCAACATATTTCCTTTAATTTCACAACTTTCTATTTGCACAATCCATTATTATTTCCATACCTAATAAATTTTGCAACACCTAAATCCTTCATGTCAAATTTACAAGATAACTAAGATTTTAGTAGCTTTATCATCTCCTTATTATTATTATCAATTAACAGCATGTCATCCACATACAAAACAATGATAATAAAATTTTCATCGTCTTGTTTGAAAAACACACACATATTTGCTTTAGCTTTTTCAAGCCCAAGTGTCAAAACAAACCTATCAAATTTTTGGAGATTGCTTCAAGATGTAAAGGGACTTTTTTAGCTTGCATACCAAGTCCTCATTACCTTTTATCTTAAAGTATTTTGGTTGTGACATATATATGTCTTCATCAAGTTCACCATGTAGAAAAGTTATTTTTACATCCATCTATTCTATTTCAAGATCAAAAGCAACAAAACTAGCCAACATAAATCTAATTGATGTTATTTTAGACATAGGATAAAAAATCTCACCAAAGTCAATTCCCTCAACTTGAGAAAATCCTTTTTCTACCAAGCGAGCCTTGTACTTCTCCAACTTCCTTTATACATTGTACTTCTTGAATAACCACTTACAACCAACAGGTTTTCTTCCAAGAGGTAATTTCACCAAATCCCATGTATTATTTTTATCCAAGGAATCCATTTCTTCTTCCATAGCCCTTTTTGAAGACTTATTATCAATTTATTGAAGTGCCTCCTTTACAGTATTGGGTTATTCATTAGTAACTAATAATGTATAACAAAAATTTGAATGTATATACCTATCTAGGAGTCTTCTCACTCGATCTAATCTCCACAAAATTGGAGTTCTAGGTTTTGCATATTCAGATTTCTCCTCACCTTCTTCCTCTAAATTTTCCTCTTCAAATTCTCTTTGTAGTTCATCTTCTTCTGTAGCATTAGATTCTACCACAAGTTCTTTCTTCGATTCCAATTTTACTTGAACTACTTCAAGTTCTTTTCTTGCTTGTATTTCCTATTTTAGAACCTCTTTTGTTTCTCTAAAAATCACATTATGATTGTAAACAACCTTTTGTGTTTATGGGTTCTACAACTTATATCATTTAACACTAGTACTATAACCCACAAATACACATTTTTTAGATTTATAGTCTAGCTTGGCCATTTTCTATTTTGGGACATACATATAAGCATCACAACCAAAAACTTTTATATGAGAGAGGGTTTCTTACCAGTCCATACTTCTTGTGGAGTCTTATCCACCAAAGCTAAGGTAGGAGATATTTTGATGAGGTAAAAAGAAGTTAACACAACTTCTATTGGACATTTTGAGTCCATGGAGTTATTATTGATGTCAAGGCATGAAGTGTCATTGATGCCAAGAAGTGAACCACTGGTGATGTCAAAATGTCAAAATAAGCAATGTCAGAAGTTGATGAAAAGGGGCTTCATAATATTATTTTTAATATTATGTGAAGCAAAACAAAGGTTTTTATTAAAACCATGGTGGTCAAAATAAAAGGTTTTTTATTAAAACCATGGTGGAAAAAATAAAGGTTTTTATTAAAACCATAGTGGGCAAATAAAAGGTTTTATTAAAAACCATAATGGGCAAAAATAAAATGTTTTTATTAAAACTTAAGAAGGCTTTTTATAAAGCTAAGATATTTAAATATTAATTTATAAAATTTAAATTCTAAAGAATTTAAATGATTTATAAATTAAAATATTTAAATACAAAAACCTTAGCATCGACCTCCATAAACTCACCTCTACTGATGTGCATGGAATGATGGCACAATGTATTTATACCTTAGCCAAATAATTGGAAAAATTTTGAAACATCCTCTGCAATATTCAGTGCAAGACTCATGTGAATTTCATTTGGAGAAGCACCTTTGAAGCGCTACGTGGAGAAAGGAGATGTGGTGGAGAAAGGAGCCAAAAGGCTCTAAAGGGCAGTGAAGGCATAATGCATACATTACACCTTAGTGGAGAAATGTGAGTGGTTGGATCACACGATGTGGAAGCCGCGGCCAAGGCACTGCAGTGGTAGTGGTGCAAGTTCGAATCCCATAATTTGTGAAGAGGGCAAAAAAAGGTTTTTATAATTTTATTTTTAATTATTTCTTTTTCCAAAGTTGTGTGGAGGGATAAGGTGTAAATAAATTGTTTTAATTACCTAAGTGGTAAATAGTGAATGTTGCTAGGGTAACATTGTTTGGACCTTAGGAAAGAGAAATTGATTTATTGCATTTAGTAATAAAATGAATGCAATATTGAGAAATGAGTTATAAGTAGAAGTTGGGTTATATTTTAAAGGGATTTTTGATGAAATTTATGATGTTGAAATGTATTGTTGAGATGGAGAAATAAGGTGTATTTGGATTTTAATTTATCTTTGTGATTAAGGTAAATTGTGAAAAGTGTTAGGGTGATAATTCTTATAATCTAACCCTTGTACTTGGCAAATAAAGTGGTGATATTTGATACGGGTGTTGAATATCATTCTCCATAAAAGAAAAATGTATGGGCATATTCTTCCTTGGTTGAGTTGATTGATTGTTTTTTTGGAAAACAACTTTGGAGTGAAAAAGGAATTTATTAGGTTTCCTTATTGAGTTGTTGAGCTATATGTGAATATTATTTTATAAGCATTGTTAAGTGTGTTTTGAATTAATTCTTCAAGGTTTTTTGGAATGAAGAGTTGTTGATAAAACCTTTTTTGATAAGCAGTTTTTGTTGAAGCCACTGATTGAGTGAAGAACTTGAACTAGGTTTTACAAAGATCATAAGTATCATTGTTATGTGAGATTGGTTTATAAGCATTGTTGTTGAAGCCATTGGTTGAGTGAAGAACTTGAACTAGGGTTTGGAAAAAATACGAGTATCATTGTTATGTGAGATTGGTTGATAAGCATTGTTGGAAATATTTTGAGTGAGTGTTCATATGTTTGGACTAGGGTTTGTGAGCAAGATTATTTCATTGAGTGATTGGTTGAATAAAGTTGGTTGAGCCTAGTCAAGTAGATGTGTGAAGTGATAGCTAAAGATCTATAAAACAAAGTATTCTACATTATAAATTGATTTGAGAAAAGGTAACCAATAATTCTCAAGTTTTTTAGATGTGGTAATTTTGAACATCTTGAAGATAGTTGTACAAGGAATGGTTTTAGTTTCAATGATGATGAATATGAGGATACACTTGAATAACTAGAAGAGAATATTCTAATGGCACTAGAAGAAGAAGAATATGATCATATAGTAGACAAGTCAAAATAACATTAAGATGTAGACAAAGGCAAACAAATAGAGGAAGAATAAAAAAAGGAATGATTTGATCTTAAGGTAGAAGGTAAGAAAGAAAACTCTAAACTTGAGTTTCAATAGTAAGAATACGATGAAGAGAGAAGAAATATTATAGAGGATCTAAACAAGTCAATGGCTAAGACAAATAATTTCAAGGATAAGTTAGAAGAAAAGGTCTTAGAATGTGAAAGGTTAGAACAAGAAGTAGCTCTACTAAGGAAATATTTAGAAAAATCCAAGGATAAGCTACACAAGTTTGGAAAGAGTTCAAATATTGTGAATAAGATGATCAAGATACAAAGAAGGTCAACAAACAAAATAGGTCTTGGTTTTGAACAATCTCAAAATAAACAAGAAGAAAAACCAACCTCAAGTTTTGAAGAAGAAGAAACTTTAGAAGAATATAGTGTAAGAGCAAGTGAGACTTCTGAGGACGAGTTGGACAATAGAAAGTTCAACAAGGAAAGGAACAATGCATAAAGGAGAAACAAATGGAACAAAAATCATAATAGGTTAAGAGATACTAAGAGACAAATGAGGTCAATACAAGGAAACTTTAATGGAATATGTTTCTCATGTCACATATTTGGGCACATGGCTTCATAGTGCAGGACACATGAAAGACAGGAATATGGGAACAAATAACTTTTCCATGGGTATTGCTACTCATGTAATCAATTTGGTCACAAGGTAATGAATTGTAGGGTTCATGAAAGAAAGGGATACAACTTCACCAGGATAAATCCTAAGATATTTGGACCTCCAAGGAATAATAATATTAAATGTTATAAGTGCAATAATTATGGACACACAACAAAATGGTGTAGAGTAGAGATCCTAGAACCAAGCATGAATATGAACAGGAACAAGAACAAGAATATGAATATAAATAAGAACGGGAACATGAATATGGATATGAATAAGAACAAGAACATGGACATGAATAGGAACAATCAAAGGGATCAAAAGGATCAGATGATAAGGAAAGTAGATAAATATAAAAACCAATGCTTGTTGGGAGTAGAAATACTCCCACCCCAAAATTAACCACCTCAAGAGAAGGTGGAGGAGGGGCTAATCTAAGAGACTCATTCTTAGCCCTGAGACCCAAAGGTGACCCTTTGTCATTGATTTCAAAGGGGGATATATTAGAGTAAGGGAGAGAAAACTATGTTTGAAATAAAGCATTCAGTCAGGGGAAGCAGTTTTCTAGGAGGAGAAAAATGGAAAGGTCAAGGAAGTGGTAAAAAGTTATTGGGTTACCATTAATGACAAAGGGGGAGATTGTTGGAAATTTTGAGTCCATGGAGTTGTCATTGATGTCAAGGCATGAATTTGTCATTGATGCCAAGAAGTGAACCATCGATGATGTTAAAAGGTCATAAGCAATTTCAGAGATTGATGGAAAAGGGCTTCATAATATTATTTTTAATATTATATGAAGAAAAAAAAAGGTTTTTATTAAAACCATGGTGGTCAAAATAAAAGATTTTTTATTAAAACCATGGTGGACAAAATAAATATTTTTATTAAAACCATAGTGGGCAAATAAAAGGTTTTATTAAAAACCATATTGGGCAAAAATAAAAGGTTTTTATTAAAACCTAATAAGGCTTTTTATAAATCTAAGATATTTAAATATTAATTTATAGAATTTAAATTCTAAAGAATTTAAATGATTTATAAATTAAAATAATAAAATGCAAAAACCTTAGCACTAACCTCCATAAACTCACCTCCGTTGACGTGCATGGAATGATGGTACAAGGTATTTATACCTTAGCCAAATCATTGGAAAATTTTTGAAACATCCTCTGCAATATTCGGTGCAAGACTCGTGTGAATTCTATTTGGAGAAGCGCCTTCAAAGAACTATGTGGAGCAAGGATATGTGGTGGATAAAGGAGCCAAAATGCTCTAAAGGTCAGCAAAGGCATAAGGCATATATTGCGCCTTAATGGAGCAAGGTGAGCGCTTGGCTCACATGGTGCGGAATTTCCAACGAAGGTGCTACGACAGTGGTGCAAGTTTGAATCCCGCAATTCACGGAGAGGGCTGAAAAAGGTTTTTATAATTTTACTTTTAAATATTTCTTTTGCAAAATTTGTGTGGAGGGATAAGGTGTAAATAAATTGTTTTATTTACCTAAGTGGTAATTAGTGAATGTTTCTAGGATAACATTGTTTGGACCTAAGGAAAGAGAAATTGATTCATTGCATTTAGTAATAAAATAAATGCAATATTGAGAAAGGAGTTATAAGTAGAAGTTGTGTTATATTTTAAAGGTATTTTTGATGAAATTTATGATGTTGAAATTTATTGTTGAGATGGAGCAATAAGTTGTATTTGGATTTTAATTTATCATTGTGATTAAGATAAATTGTGAAAAGTGTTAGGGTGATAATTCTTATCATCTAACCCTTGTACTTGTCAAATAAAGTGGTGATATTTGAGATAGGTGTTGAAGATCATTCTCCATAAAATAAAAAGTTATGGGCATATTCTTCCTTGGTTGAGTTTATTGATTGATTTTTTGGAAAACAACTTTGGAGTGAAAAAGGATTTGATTAGGTTTCCTTATTGAGTTGTTGAGCTATATGTGAATATTGTTTTATAAGCATTGTTGAGTGTATTTTGAATTAATGCTTCAAGGTTTTCTTAAATGAAGAGTTGTTGATAAAACCTTGTTTGATAAACATTGTTGTTGAAGCCACTGATTGAGTGAAGAACTTGAACTAGGATTTGCAAAGATCATAAGTATCATTGTTATGTGAGATTGGTTTATAAGCATTGTTTTTGAATCCATTGGTTGATTTAAGAACTTGAACTAGGGTTTGGAAAGAACATGAGTATCATTGTTATGTGAGATTGGTTGATAAGCATTGTTAGAAACATTTTGAGTGATTTTTCATATTTTTGGACTAGGGTTTGTGAGCAATGATTATTTCATTGAGTGATTGGTTGAATAGAGTTGGTTGAGCCTAGGCAAGTGGATGTGTGAAGTGATTTCTCAAGTTATATGAAACAAATTATTCTATATTCTGAATTGATTTGAGAAAGAGGTTGAGTACTAATGAGTGTGAAACATATTGAGTCTCTAAAAATTCTCCATATGTTTCTATGATAAAAGAGAGATTGGAAATTATTGAGAGTTTGTGAATGTGAAGCATATTGAGTCTCTAAAAATTATCTGTATGTTTCAAAAGAGTGATTGAAAGTGATTGAGCATTGAGGTGAATGTGAAGCATATTGAGTCTAACAATTCTCTATATGTTTCTAAAAAGGTGATTGAAATTAATTAAGAATTACGATGAGTGAGAATTATATTGAGTCTCTAACAATTCTATTTATGTTTCTATGAGATTGGACAAGTTCTAGTGTGGAATTGTTGAGAAAATTTAAAGAAAGTCTTAGAGAAGACTTGTGGACAAATGTGTATGAGCTTTTGTGGAAGCTTACAATACAGATTGAGGGCAGATTTGGATAAGTCCTAGTGAGGACTTATTGAGTAGATTTGGACAAGTTCTAGTCAAGAATTATAGAGCAAATTTGAACAAGTTCTAGAGAGGAATTGTGGACATATTAGTATGAGCTTTTGTGGAAGCTTACAAGGCAGATTTGAGATAAGTCTTTGAGAAGACTTGAGAGTAGATTTATTGATATGTTAAAACATTGAGTTAAGATTTGGGGTAGATCCATTAGAGTTGATTTGATATTGAGTCAAGTTTTTTGTTAGGTCTTGAGGACAAATATTGAGGACATATTTGTGCTAGAATGGAGGACTGTGTTTAGTGCAGGTTAGAGGATAGATATTGAGGACAGATTTGTGCTAGATCGAAGGACTGTGTTTAGTATATATTCAAGGACAAAGTTTGGTGCAGATTTGAGAATAGGTTTGTGCCTGACTAGAGATAGATATTGAGCATATATGTGCTATATCAAAGGACTATGTTTAGTAAAAATTTGAGATAAATATTTGGAGGTGATAGAGTATAGAGGATGACCGTCTCCAATGGATAGAGATTCATTAGCTAGGGTAGTGAGGATAGGTGTCTTCAATGGATAGATATCCATTATCTAGAGCAGTGGGGGCAACAGTTCTTCTAGAAGATCACCAGTCAGAGCTAAGGAGAAAGGAGTTCTCCTATGGATAGAGATCCATAAAATTGATTAAGGGATTAGTGTCTCCTTTGGATATATATCCATAAACATTGTAACAAGGAAAGAATTTCCAAGAGATTGATTGAGAAAATTTTAGTGAAATATTTTCTTTGTGGAGTAGCCCATATTGGGTGAACCACATTAAATTGGTGTCTTTATTATGTATGGTGATTTGTGCATTGCTTTGATTACTTATGTTGATATTTCTATCTTTACATTGCATAATATTGATTGGAAAGAAAAGTAAAAAGTGATCTTATACTGTTCACCCCCTCTCAGTATAAGCTTGTGTTCTTCAACTTCTACCCATAATTTCTTTTCTAACCCTGCACCAATTAGCATGCTTCTAGTCTTATCCATAATTTCTAGTTCATTCGTTCTACAATCCCATTCTATTGTGGAGTATACAAAGTTTTTTCTACCTTTCTATTCCATAGCCCTTGTAAAATTGCTCAAATTCATCTAATCAATACTCACCACCATTATCACTTCTCAAAACCTTTATATTTTTCTCAATCTAATTTTCTACAAGAGCCTTAAACTCTTTAAATTTATTGAAAATCTTAGATTTTTTTCATAGAAATATGCCCAGGTCTTTCTTAAAAAGTCATCTATAAATGTAACAAAATTGATAGATTTACTTAATAATGGTACTTTTGTAGGTCCAAACACATTATTGTGAACTAGACGTAGAGTTCCTTCAGACCTTGTAGCAATACTAGGAAACTTGACTCTAGTTTGTTTTCCAATAGTACAATGCTCACAAAAATCAAAATTTAATGGGAAATCAGAAATTCCTTTAGTCATACCTTTAATTGTTTAATATTCAAATGAATTTCTCACCAATATGCCCCATGTGTTGATGCCACAACATTGTCTTCGATATATGAATACTTGGAGTCATTTCTACCATATTATTTTTCTCTATAACTGAAGAGTTATTACAATTATTACTTACAATGCTAGCCTCAAGTTTGAACTAATAAATAGTGCAAACTACCATTTCCAACACCAAAGATCCATGAACCATCTTGCAACTATCCTTATTGAATGCCACATTCATACCTACATCATTCATATTACTCATAAATATCAGATTCCTTTCCAAACCTATAATGCAACACACTAGGAAGGGTTTTAATTCTTCCATATTTTTACCTCAACTTGACTCTTCCTTAAGCTATTATTTTATATGTTGAATTGTCTCCCAAGAAGACTTCACCCTCATTTATCTTTTAATATTCACATAACCCCTCCATATGAGGATTCATATGAAAATAATCACCTTAGTCAATTAACCATGATTCATGGCATTCACTTGAGCATGTTGCAGCTAAGAATAAGTTCCTTGAGTCTTTATTTATGATCATTTTTTTAGAAGTTTCTTCATAATATGATATACTATTATCAACCTTTTTAGATCTACAATCTCTTTTATAATGCTATGCTTTACCACACTTCCAACATTTCCTCTTTTTGAAGCAACAAATTTACCCCTAGATTTTGATTTTCTTTCTCCTAATTTATTTTTATTTCTTTCTTAATAATGGCCTCTCACAACCAAGGCATCCTTTTGATAATAATCCTTAGAATATTTTCATCTCATTTTCCCAGATAGAAAAGTTCCTCCTATATCCTTTACTTTAAATGTAGATGTAGTATTGGTGATAGCCATAACTAGGTTATCCCATGAATCAGGTAATAAATAAAGTAAAGTAATACACTTTTTTATCTTCATCCATTTTTACTTCTATAGAGGCTAATTGACTTACCACAATGTTAAAATAATTCAGATGTTTAGCCACAGATTCACCATCATTCATTTGAAGTGAAAAACTTCTTTCAAAGAAAGAGTTTATTTACTAGGAACTTTGTCTAATACAATATTTCTAAATTCTCCCATAACAACTTTACCATGGTATCTGTAGATACATTCAATAATATTGAATCATATAAGCATAATATAATAGATCTCCTTGTCTTCCTATCAATTTTTAGCCAATCCTCATCTATCATTGATGTTCTTTTTGTTCCCAAAATCACAATCCACTGATCTCTATCAATAAACATATCCTCCTTGAGTTTCCATAACTCAAAATTATGTCCATTAAAATTTTCAATCTCTACCCATGTGTTTCCCATATTTCTCCTTTGCCCAAATCCTTTCATGTACAACTCTCACTTAAGAATTAAATTGTCACAGTGTTAAAACCCTTACTGCTCGAACAAAGCTAAAACCTAGCTCTAATACCAAATGAAGAGAAATAAAGAGCCTCAATAAACTAAATCTAGAAAAATAGTAATTACAGAATCAAAAGAAGAAGATAGCAAATACACACAACACAATATTTATCTTGGAAACCCTTAACCAAGAAAAAATAGCACAATATTATCTTCTTATTGCATAAACTTGATCATCTCCAATACAATAATATTCCTCTTCTATATATATCCAAACCCTAATGCAAGTGTGATATATATAACAAAGGCACATGCATAGATTTTACAATATCATGGGCAAAAATGTATGGGTTTAAATATAGTAACCCAAAAAAATTCTATATGAATCTAAAAATAACTTTAAAAACCTTAAATTTTTGGTTGGGAGCTATTATCTTTGGACCCCTACTTTTAGGAGGGCTACTACCTTTGAATCCTTATTCAGGGCCTGATACAACCCTAAACCACAACCAATATAGGTATAGAGTGTCCAATACATTTTAATGTTAACCCCATAATAATAACATGGAAAATATTCAACATATTTCCAACATACCAAAGAAGAAAGGCAATCCGAATTGATTGAAGCAAAGTGAACTAGTGAGGTATTAGACAATGATTCATCAGAAAAGGACATCAAACCATCTGAGAATCAAACAACCAAACAAAAGAAAGGAGGATTTGAGACAAAGGCATGAGGTGAGGCAAACCAGTATTTGAATCACCTAAGAAATAAATAGTTAGACAATCAAGTGAAAAGGATGAGCCAAAATACATCCATGCAAAAGATATTAGAATGCAATACGATGGATGAGTGTTAGACATTACATCAACAATAAAAGCAAAATTAACTTAGCTATAAAATTTTCAAGAATCCTCAAGTAATGGACAATACATTATATTCAATGCTTAATATATTTTGGAGAGAATAATTAGATTTGAATAATATTTGAGTGCTAAGTTTATAATATAAGGATACATAAGGTTTAATTTAATATTTTTTATTATTTTATCTTTTAATATTTAAAAAGTTGGAAATTAAAAGAGTAGGAGATATAAGGAGTTAATGGTATTTTAGTTTTTTTATTTGGAGTGATTTTTAAATTTTTAAAGGTTTATAGTTATTTGAAAGTTTTAAAGTTTTTAGAAAATTTGGAAAACTTTAAAAACTTTGAGTTTTTGAAATTTGGAGTTTTTGAAAAATCCGAAGAATTTAAATTTTGAAAATTTGTAAATCAAATTAGGGAGTTAAAAGGTTTTCAACATCAAAGGATTAGAAAATTTATAATTTGCAAATTTCATATTTGAGTTATTATTTGAACTTGGGAGTTATAAGGTTTACTACTTCAAAGGAAATAAATCATAGAATTGAGTTGCATATCATGGAAGAAATTATTAGAAATGCATTCAATGAAGATAGTGAAGAAATGGTGAATAAGCTAAATTTTTATTCTCAAAACTTAATAGATGATTTTGATGGAAAGAAGCAAATGACAAATGGTTTAAAAGAAAAACTATCATTATTTCTCAAAGATGCAAAAGATGAAAAGTTCACAACACTTATAAGTTATCTTCATGAAAAACATTTTAGAACATGGTGGAATTCACAAAACACCATTATACTTTCATCAAAATAATGCTTAATGATGTATTTGTCATTACTTATCTTTGAGATCTTTCAAGAAAAAAGACAAGAAAAGAAATATGGCACATACAACTTGAATGAAGCTTATGTTAGCTTCAATGAGGAATCATTGAAATCAAGGTTGTATTATTGTGATGATTTACTAACTCAATGTTTAGAAGGCACATCATCAGGTATATCACAACTAAAGATGAAGAAGAGAAGAGGAAGGAAGAAGAATAGAGGAAAGCACAAAAGGAAGGATAATAGAAGACATGAATTGAAAGTGAAAGAAGAATCATATACTAGAGATTTAGTTAAAGACTTGAAAGAGATAGACTGAAGAAGTAGAGGTTCATGAACAATGCAAGGTCACTTGAAGATTAAAGATAAATATGAATATCAATATTGAAGACTAAAGTCTTCAATAACCAAATAATGTAATATAGGGGGTGTTGAGGAATATTACATTATTTGGTACATGATAATGTACCTCCATAATACCTTCATGGTACAATTGTAAATATGTAATAGATTAGGGTTGAGTCTATAGTTTATGAGTGTGATTTATAT
Organism: Wollemia nobilis; assembly: GCA_028583015.1. Lineage (NCBI taxonomy): Eukaryota > Viridiplantae > Streptophyta > Pinopsida > Araucariales > Araucariaceae > Wollemia > Wollemia nobilis. The sequence goes on from JAQPPZ010017060.1 coordinate 4,520,123, forward strand.
TTCCCCTTTTATGTAAGTGTCAATGTGCAAGAAATGCAAGTGTCATGTAAGAATAAATGTGTAGGAAATGCACAAGTGTCATGTAAGAGTGCAATGTGCAAGAAATGCACAAGTGTCATGTAAGTTAGAGTGCAAGTGTAGATTGAGAGAATGTGCACAAGTGTCATGTATGTAAGTATGCAAATATGTAATGTGAGGATGTGCACAAGTGTCTTAGATTAGGAGTGCATGTAGAAGTGTAAGAGTCATGTAGATGTGTGCAAGTGTCTTAGAGTCAAGTGTCCATGAAGAGTCTAGTATGCAAGTGGCAAGATGATAAGCCAAAGGTCATGAGACTTGTCATATGGAGAGCAATAGTCAAGTACTTGAAGAGTCACATTACTATGGCTATATTATGGAGATAATACTCCATGAAAAAGAAACCAAGAAGGAGAAACTAAAGTGTAATCTGTTTGTGAGATCCAGTTGGAATAAAGCTTGTATATAGATTTTTGAGCAATTAATATTGTAAGTTTTCTTCATGCATAGTTCATGAATGATTTAGGCTATTTACATTCATATTTTATTATATAAATGAATGTTATTTGATTTATTATATAGGCCTTGATATACATATTAATTTGCTCATATATTATTCTACTCTTATATTATTATTTTGACCTTTAATATTGTGGCTATTTTATATTGGGACCTATGATATTTTGTGGTAGTAAGGCTTAAAAAGCCAACGAGTCATAGTAATTGAGAAGAGAAATATAGACTGGTGAAGGTAAAGTCAAGGTGAATAAATTGGTAAAAGCATATAGAATCCAAAAAAGAACTGGTCCATGGGCTATGATGATTTGTTGCTCTAAATTTTGAAAAATAAAATGGAATACATGTGAACCACCAAAAATGAAGAGTATAGGCAAAAGTAGTAAGTTCCTATGAGTAAGTTGAGATAGAATCAATAAAATAGAAGTGTAAAGGTGAAGGTAGTAAGTGCCTATGAGCAAGCTAAGATAGAATTAACAAAATAAAAAATAAAGGGTTATAGCAGTGAGCTCTTACATAAGTCAAAGCTAGGCTAAAATTGGAGGATGTTGAAGCACCAAGGAGCAATAATACAATAACTCTAAGATTGAGAAGTGAGCAGAAGTGATAACACCCCTAAAGATAAATATCCTTAGTATAGATTGCAAAGGGCAAAAGATTATTTGAAAATATTGCATGTGAAATATTCATGAATGAGCATCATTTACCTAAAATAATTGATTCCTAACATGTCTAAAGTGCCTTGACATGTTTGAATCACTCTAACATATCTGACGACTTTGAAGAAGGTCAAGTGTAGAGCTAAAAAATAGTAAGGTTTATTATTGTTTTTGGGGTGAAAAAACATTTCAATTATTTCAGCGCATTAATTTAGGGGTAATAAGGGGTAAATTTATTTATTTTTTAATAATAATTTTAGAAGAAATAAGGGCAAGAATAAATATGAATAGATTATTTGATTGAAAGTAAATTAAAATTTACTTTGGGAAGATATAAGAAGGAAATATAATATTTTTAAATTGAAATTAAATTGGAGTGATAAGAAGTAGATGAATGATTGCTTGACTAAAGCTTGAAAATAGAAGTTAAAATTTTAAAATTTGATTATTGCAGATTGATGAATGTAAAATTGATCGATTAATTTGCAAATTGGAATTTGAAAATTTCATGATTTCTTGATTAAAAATTGAAGATTTTGAAAATGATTGATTGAAGAATTATTGATTAATTGAATTAAAATTTTGTAGAAATAAGAATTTCTAGACCAAAGGTTTTATCAAAGATATGAAATAAGATCACTTGAATCTTGTCAAAACATGAAAAATAAAAAAGACACGTGGTATATATATTCATTTTCCAGTCATCATATAACTAGGAATTTGCATTGGTTTGAATCATTAGAAGTTATACCAAACATTCTGCTAAAAATATAGATGATAATATTTATCATGTTTAAGGATTTGGAAAAGTTATACCTAGCATGTCATATTCATATTTTATGCTAAGTGATGTATTGTATGTTCTAGGGTTACTAAATAATTTTATCTTAATAGCCCAATTTTTGAGAGAGGTAGGATCATATAATTCAAATATATAAATGGAAACAAAAATGTGTTATCAAGAAAAAAAATATAATTGAATCTATGGCTTCCATCAAGGTGTTGTAGAAATTTATTATTATTAACATAAACCATTCACCAATATGCAGAAATATCAAATCATTCATCCACAAATAATTATCCACAATAACAATCCACAAATGAGAGAGATAGATAATACCCTTAAGGTAGGGAAACATCAATAATACTCCTTAAGGAAGGAATCACTCCACAATTTCTCCCAATATGAGAGGCCACTTAAGGAGGGCAAAGTACCATAAGCCACTTCATGGGCACGACGATTACATAAGATTCTTCTCCAATGATTACAATGCCAAATATCTCTTCTTTATATATCCATATTCTTATTCTACTTTGGGGAGCCTACTACTAATATAATATTATATTATAATATAATATAATACAATATTATAATACAATCAACCTTGGGTTATGGGTGGCCCATGCCACCCTCCATAAAAATGTTTCGTCCTCAAAACATATGAAGAAACATGATAATATGAATTGCTAAGAAAAGCTAGCAACTGGTACCAATCTTGATCATCCATCCATCCAAGTGAAATGCATTGATTTTGGTATGCCATTTTGTTACTTGAGTATCCAAATCGGCTTCATTGGCTCCACATTTTTGCTATTGTACTTTGATAACTTTAATGATGGGTCCACTTTTTCCTTGATGTTGATGATCCATTTTGAAAACCAGGATTCCTATGCTTTCTCTGCCAAACACTGCCATAGTTGGTGCCCTTATGATTCCATGTAGAACCATAATATTATTGCTTTGAACCATACCCCCAAGATTATTGTCGCTCATGGTGGTGTGGATGGTGATATGGTGCAACCTTAACTTGATGTTATACCTTCTCTAACTTCTCAACATTTGTCTCCATTATTTTAAATTCTTCTACACGTTGTTCTTTCATGTTCTCTTTGTTTGGTGTGTCCTTGTGCTCTTCTATCAAAGCTTCCTTGGACTTTGTTACTATTATTTCCATTGAATCAGTTGTTGCTACTTCTTCCATGGAATCTTTTGCTACTACTACCTTCTTGGATTCTATTTCAAGTTCTTCAATTTGTTTCTCTACAACCACTTCTTGATTTTCCTTGCATCCTTGCTCCTTAAGTTGAGAAATATCCTGCAATGTTATCTTCTTTTTCCTGTACCATAGCTTCATAAACTTATGTTGCACATTAATGTTAATAGTACCCAAAGAATCTAACCAAGGATAACCAAGAACAATATCCTCATCATCCATCTCAACAACATAGAAATATGAATGTAAAACATATTTATCCATGGTGATCTTCAAATATTCAAAAATCTGAACATGCTCACCCTCTAGTTGTATATCCTTAATTTTTGTTGCTTGAACATACAACTTCTTAGCCAAGGAAATATTAATAAAATTATATCTGCTACTAAGGTCAATGGAAATAATAACCCGTTCTTTTTGGATGCTTCCATGAACCTACAAAATAGACTTTTTAGATTCAAACAAATTCCTTTGTCTATTTTTGAATTTATCTTCTACCAAAGGTATGGTTTCCTCTATCTGCATACTGACATCTTTTTTATCTTCTACCACTCTTTTTATTTCCTTTTGTTATTTTTGAAGCATATTTATTTCTTCTTCATATCCCTTGATGGTGACCTTCAAACTAGTTATCTTTCTATATGGGTCCATCTACTCAAGAATTCATGCTCCATTGTTTCCCAAGTTAGTTAATCTTGATGGGCACGAGGAATTCAAGAATACAAAATCATAGTTTCTACTCTAAGATAAAAAGAAAGCCAAAATTTCCAAATAATATTATGATGAAAAAAGGATTTAAAAATTTTCCACTAATCCTTAACATCAATATCATCTTCTCTAGAAAAATTTTGGAGTGCCATTGTTCATGCCCTAATGCAACTAGGGTTTTATGGAAATAAATATATTCCCAAAATTTGAAGCTAAAAATCCACATAGAAAACTATATCTGCAATTTTTCTTCCCAAAAAAATAAATTGCAATTGATTTGCTTACCCGAACTAAACAAATTTTGTCTTCAAGAAATTCATGATTTGAAAATTCATCACTACCCTTGTTCCAAAAGGTTGAATTCAGAAGGTTGTATCTCCCTCAATACTATTTGTATTCCTTCATATGACCACTCATTTTAAAGCTCTTAAAATTCTTCACAAATTGATCCAAGAATTGCCTAAATTGGATAAACTATCACAGAGATATGGCTTTTGAAGATGAGACATATTTCTAGAAAAATCTATGAAATTCGTCACTATCCTTGTTTCGGATGACTAACTTAAAAAGGTCGTATCTCCCTCAATACTACTTGGATTCTTTCACATGACCACTCATTTTAAAGCTCTTCAAATTCTACACAATCTAATCCAAGAATCATCTGAGTCAGATAAAATTGCACAAAGATATGACTCCTTAAAGATGAGATATTTTCCAAAAAAAATTTGCCCTAATTTTGCAATTTTACAAAAAAATCCCCACTTTTTCAAAATCATTGCTCTGATACCACTTATTGCAGAACTTTATTATTATTAACATATTTCATTCACCAATATGTGGAAATATCAAATCATTCATCCACAAATAATTATCCATAATAACAATCCACAAATGAGAGAGAGGTAGATAATACTCTTAAGGTAGGGAAACACCAATAATACTTCTTAAGTAAGGAATCACTCCACAAGTTCTTCCAAGATGAGAGGCTACTTAAGGAGGGCAAAGTACCATAAGCCACATCATGGGCACAATGATTACATAAGATTCTTCTCCAATGATTACAATGACAAATATCTCTTCTTTATATATCCATATTATTATTCTACTTTAGGTAGCCTACTACTAATATAATATTATAATATAATATTATAATACAATCAACCTTGGGTTATGGGTGGCCCATGCCAACCCTTACACAATATAATAATATATCCCCAAATATCTATTCCTAGGTACCCTACCACAAGGATGGAATATTTGATCTAGGCATAATGTGATTTTCACAAGGATTTTTAGACCATATTTTACCTCAAGAATATATTAATGACGAGTTGTTTGACTTCTCCAAAAGACGAAATAGAATATTGGGTTAGACATAGTGCAATATTGGCAATTAGGTACAATAGGCAAAATCCATGGATGAATATGAGGTAGAACATGAATATGAAGATTAAAGACTAAAGTTTTCAAACCAAATAATATAATATAGGGGATGTTGGAGAATATTACATTATTTGGTAAATTATAAAGTACCCCCATGGTACAATTGTATATTTGTAAATATTAGATTAGGGAGTATGATTTGCATTCCCCTAGACTATTTGTCAATGTATATGATGATTCCAAGTGCCATGTAATAAAGTGTGCAAAGTTTCATGTAATAAAGTGTGCACATGTGTAATATATGAGAATGTGTAATGTGTCATATAGTTAAGTCAAGATTAAAGTGTGTATGTGTTGAATATACAAAGTGAAGATTCATATAATATGTGGCAAGATGTAATGTGAAGAGACATGAGAGGTTTGTCATATGTGTGGAATAGGAAAGGATGCATCTCCCAAATATGTGAGGAGAGCAATAGTAAAGTATTTAAGAGTCATCTTCAAAGGTTATATTATGGAGACAAAGCTCCATGTATTGTATATAAGAATCAAGAAAAAATCTCAAGTTGTATATTTGATTCATCAAGCCATTAGATTGGTAAAAATTTTCTCCTTCAGTAAGAGGAATGAGTGAGTTGAGGTTTAGCAGGTGCGGCGGGAGTGAGGGTTTGAATTTTTTGGGCAAGAATCTCAGCCAAGGTGGTAGAGGTAGAGCAGGTATGAAAGGGGCAGGTGGGAACCTCTCGCATGGATCAAGTGAGGATCCATAGGAAGGTGGTTAGGCTATGACAGATTTGGAGGCAGGCATCACATGGGGGCCCGACCCTCCTCAAAAAGACCCTGACAAAAAATATACGAAGGACAATGCGGGTCCCAAGAAGTGGTTGTATTTTGCTGAGACTCTTAGAGAAAAAATAAATGAGGTTCTCTCTCTTCCACCCCTAGTTCCAATAAATAATAAAATTCCATCCCCGACAAGTTCCATGAGCCCTTTTCTTTTAATGGAAGAATTCTCCCTGGTAGGCAAGTTTTTGGGAGGTAGGCTGGACATGGAGACTATCAGGGCTTGGGGAATGGGTAAATGGCAACTGGTAGGTAGCTTGGAGTTGGTAGCTCTAACTCAAGGGTTCTTCATTATCCATTTTAACAATATGGAGGATGCTAACCACATTTTAACAGGAGGTCCTTGGTTTCTAGGCAAAAGGAGCCTTTTTCTCAGATGATGGGGTGAATATTTCGACCCTAAAAAGCAAAATATTAACATTGCCCCTATTTGGGTTCATCTCTCGAGTCTACCTACCCAGTTATTCAATGACTATTGGCTGCAGGGCATAGCCAGAACTATAGGGGACCTGATCTCCATTGACCATGCGACCTTGGCAGGACAAGGATGACTCATGCATGAATCTATGTAAATGCTAATTTGAATAATGAATTGCCAAGTTTTATGGAGCTAGAGTATGGAGAATACTATAGAAAACAACTGATAGAATACGAGAATAGACTGACATTCTATGTAGAATGTAATAATCAAGGACATCTATGCAATTAGTGCCCTAACCTAGCAATGAATAGAGAAAAGCAAAAGCAGGGAATTCTAGATAGAGGAAATTTGAGGAGTTTCCTTGGCAGAGGCGATTTCAATCAGGCAAACTATGTCTACCAAAAAAATAAAAGAGAGAGTGCAGGGTCCCAATAAGACAAATGAAAACAACAGGTTGTGGAAACCAAAATACTCAGGTAAGTTCCAATCCTCTAGTTTCAAATAAATTTTCAATTCTATCCAATATGGGAGTAGGAGGATTATCAGAAGACATGGAAGCTCGACACATTTAGGCTAACATTTCAGAATCTCTCGAATCCCCATCCAAATCAGGATCCTCAAACCCTAATGTTGAAATTACTGTAAGCCCCATGGGCATCACAAATCCAAATCCTAATGCACGATCTCTAGAATCCACATCCAAGTCAGGATACTTAAACCCCAATGCTGGAAATACTTCAAACCCAGTGGGCATCCCAAAGCCAAACCCTAATCTTTGAAGAACTTAGAAAGAAAGTTGAGGAATTGGAAAATAAAAAATCTCATCTCCCTAACATCATCACTAGGAGCCAAGTGAATCCTACTGAGGGGCCATCCCGCAGACCATGGGAATATAGGAAAAAATGAAAATATTTGGATGTAGGGGTGGAGATATGTGAAACTCTTCAGATTGAGGAATATGGCAGTCCGGTTCTACAAAAAATTACCTCCCTTCAGTTTAGTCCTAAACAAACCAGGAGCACTGTGAAGTCTCCTATAGATTTTGGCAATGAAAAAAGAAGAGGGAGAATATCAATTGCTGAGCATCAAAAAATTATAACTAATAATGACATTGCCAATGGAAAAAAAAGAACCTTGATTCAACAGGTTATTTTGGGTTCTAAAGACAACAAATTAGGAAAACCCCCTCAAGGTAGGGGGAGAGGAAGAAATCTTAAACAATCTAAATGAAGTTCCTCTCATGGAACGTGAGAGGCCTCAATGGCCTTCCCAAACACAGGGAAGTCAATGCAATAAGAAATCAAGTGAATCCAACTATTATCATGTTGCAAGAAACAAAAATTGATGAGATTCAGTCAAAAAAATAGAAAAAAAAAAATCTGGAATCAAGGGGAGATGGTTTGCAAATCAGCTAGAGGAGCATCTAGAGGCCTTATGACTTTGTGGGATATTATTCAAAAATATGATAGGGTTCTTCATGTTTTATTTAAGGAAATAAACAACAACATGTCGTGGATCCTTTCAAATATTTATGCCTCAACTTCAATTTAAGGGAAATCTCTACTATGGGAGTACTTAGGCAATCTGAGTGAAATCTTCCATAATGTCCCCTAGATTTTGGTTGGGGATTTTAACACTCCTATTTACCCTTCAGACAAAATGGGTGGAAATGGACCACTTATCAGGAGCATGGATGAGTTCAATGACTTTGTGAACTCCAAAATGTTGATGGATGTAAAACTTAGAGGAGCGAATTATACCTGGAGCAATCGGCGGATAGGGTGTCATCTCATTCAAGAAAGGCTTGATAGGTTTTTTCTATCAAAGGAGGCTACAACTTTGTTCGATGATTCTACCCTGCAAGCCCTTCCTAAAATTGCCTTTGATCATAATCCTATTTTGTTGGAGATCCCTAACTCTCTGTCCTTCAAGAAACCTTTCAGATTTCAATCTATGTGGATCAAACATTCCAGTTTCAGAGATAACTTAATTCAATGGTAGCAACAACCTGTCAGGGGTAGTGTAACTTTTAAACTTGCTGAAAAATTAAATTTTGTTAAGTAAAAGCTTCGAACTTGGAACAAAGAGGTCTTTGGGAACCTATTTGAAAATAAAAAACAAGTTGTTGAAATTTTGAAGATAATTGATCAGAGGATTCAACATGGTGATGATGATGAAACTACTAGGCAGGAGGAATGGACAAAACTAGCAGAGTTTCATAACATTTTTGCCTGTGAGGAAATATATTGGAGGCAAAAATCAAGGTCTCTTTGGTTGAAAGATGGAGATTCAAATTCTAATTTTTTTCATGTCACCACGCTTAGAAACAGAAGCAATAACAAGATAAAATTTTTAAAAAAGCAGATGATTCTATTACTCAGGACTTAACAAAAATCAGAAAGGAGGCAATAACTTATTTCAATTCTATCCTTGGTCAAGAATTGTAGTGCAATGAGGAGGCCAAAGATATTATATTGCAATCCATTCATAGCATAATAAATGAGGATATAAAACTTAAGCTTATAGCTCCCTTTTCTGATGAGGAAATTAAGCCTTGTTTAGCATGGAGTCATACAAAGCCCTGGGACCCGATGGCTTTCCCCCTTGTTTATATCAAGATTTTTTTGGACATCATAAGTGAGGATGTAATTTCTACTATTAGAGAATTCCAAGCAAGCAATAATATCCCAAAAGGTCTCAACTCTACTTTTATTTCTCTAATTTCTAAGAAGCAAACCCCTGAATCTATGGCTGACTTCAGGCCAATCAGTCTGTGCAATGTTTCTTACAAGATCCTAAATAAATCCATTGCAAATAGAATGAGATATATTCTGCCCCGCATCATAGATCCATGTTAGGGAAGATTTGTCCAGGGCAATTCAATCTTGGATGGAGTTATAACAGTTCATGAAGCTTTGTACTCTACTCATAAGACTAACAGGTTTGTTTTTGCCCTCAAGCTTGATATGAACAAAGCATTTGATAAGCTAAATTGGGACTTTCTGATTGTTGTCCTCCTTAAGTTTTGTTTTCACCACCAATGGGTTAATTTGATCAAATAATGTATTTCTAAAGCATGGTTCTCGATTCTAGTTAATGGAACAACTGCTAGTTACTTTCAAAGTCATAGAGGAATTCGATAGGGGGACCCTATCAGCCCCATGTTATTCATCATTGTGGTAGAAGCTTTAGGTAGAACCATAAAAAATGCTTGTAGTTCAAGGCTAATATCAGGAATCAAGGCAACATCTCTCACTAGGGTTGTTTCTCACCAATAATTCATCGATGATACCCTTATATCGACTAAGGTATCAGTGGTTGATTCCAAAATAATTAAATACATCCTGCAACTCTACGAGGATGCTGTTGGTCAAAAAGTTAATTTCAATAAAAGCAAGTTATATTTCTTGAACACCCCCATTCATATGCAAGGAAGGATTACAAAAATTTTAGGGTGTGATATAGCAAACCTCCCCACTTCGTATCTTGGTCTCCCTCTTTTCATTGGTTCTCCGAGAGAGTCAATGTGGGACAGGGTTATTGAAATAATTCAAAAAAAACTTTTTAGATGGAAAGGTCATCTTCTATCTCAAGCAGGAAAGCTGACCCTCACTAAGGCCTCTCTTCAGAGCATTCCAGTCTATTTCCTCTCCATTTTTAAAGCCCCCGTGAAGGTTTTCTAGAAATTTGAGAAACTCCAAAAAGAATTTTTATGGACTGGATCAGAGGAGAAAAAAAGGATACACCTTGTAGGATGGACCAAAGTGTGTAGACCCAGGTAAAATGGGGGCTTAGGTTTGAGGAGAATTGCTCATATAAATTTAGCTTTACTAGCTAAGCAGGCGTGGCATATCATTTTTGGTGAAGAAAATGAATGAGAGCTATCATCAAACGAAAGTATCTTCAAAATATGGAATTTCTAAGTGACTCAGTTCTAATCAGAGGTTCTGCTTTTTGGAAAGCAATTCTTAATTGTAAGGAAATCATCAAAAAAAGTTTAAGATGGGTTTTAGGCAATGGTGAGAGAATAAATTGCTGGAATGACAAGTGGGCTAAGGATGAACCACTGACGCAATATCTTAACTTAGCCCGAATCAAAGATATCATAGAAGAACTCATTGGTAGAAAAGTCTCCGATTATATGGTTGAGGACAAAGGTAGAATGAAGTGGAAATAAATAAAAATTCAAGGATTTCAAGTGAAATCAAATGATCTTTGTAACATTCTCGGGTAACCATTTATCCCCATGAGACCCAAGGAATATCAAGTGACCTGGGCTCCTACGGAAAATAGGTAGTTCACTGTTAAATCAGCTTACAAGCTTCTTCTTGATGATGAGGATTTTGTCCTCCAAAAGGACTTAGTTTGGATAAAAAATTTAATTCCAAAAATTGCAGTCTTTTCATGGTTGGTTATCCAAGAAAGAATTCTAACCATTGATAATATGATGCGTAAAGGTATTTGTATCACTAATCATTGTTATTTGTGCATGGCTAATTGGGAGACCATTTATCACATTTTCCTTGAGTGCCCTTTTTCCTTAACTATCCTAAGTGGGGTTTTTCAAGCCTTCAATATTTCATGGGTTAAACCAGCCATTGTACTTTATTTGTTCATCCAGTGGCCTTGCCCCTTTTCAAGCCAAAGACTTAGATACATGTGGAAAATTTGTCTTAATCACTATATTTTGCAGGTGTGGTTAGAAAGGAACCATAGAGTCTTTAATGAGTCTATCCTTGATCATCAAACTATCATTACTAGGATACTATCATTTGCCAATGAGAATGTGAACCTTATCCCTTTTGATAGTTGTAAACCTCATCTGCAGGAGATCACGATTGCTCAATATTTAAGCTTAACCTTGTTAGATGAATCTATCCCTAGGGTAGTCAACCCCAGAGCCAATGTTAAGTGGTCTCAACCTCCTACGGGTTGGTTTAAGCTTAATTTTGATGGAGCGGCTAAGGACAATCCTGGCAGAGCAGGAAATGGTGGCATTGTCTGAGATCATAATGGGAATATGATGCTTGCATTTTTTGAATATTTGGGAATAAGGATGAACAACGAAGTTGAAGCTAGAGCTATGTGGAGAGGCCTTCAAATGACTCAAGACTTAGAAGGCAATTTGATCGTAGAAGGAGACTCTATGCATGTTATAAATCTCCTCAATAATTGGAAAACACCTCCTTGGAGGATTAAAATAATTTTTGAAGAGGCTAGGATCCTTTTCTAGGGAAGACAAGATAGAAAAGCCCAACATGTCTTTCGGGAAGCTAAAAAAATTGCTGATAAGTTGGCCAATTTGGGTGTCGATGGTGATGGACTTTTCAAATGGGAACACGGTGTCCCAAGTGAAGTAGAGGAGCTTATTCAACAAGAATGCCAAGAATGATAGTCGAATTTACCAACAGGGAAGGCACTGTAAGTTCAAAGGCTAGGAGTATTCCTGTCTCTTTTTTGAATTGGACTCACAATAAAAATTATCTGAGTTGTCAGCCTTCATGGATGTTGCTTGGAAATACCACAAAGACTAATGGGGGCAGTCACATGTTAGATAACATGGCTCCTAGTCATCTTAATAATTTGAGGTTGGTTGATAATCACAGGGAAGAAAGGACAATATAAGACTTCAAACCAAAGCCATGTGGACCACCAGATAGCCACCACCATAAATCTTGCTAGCAGGTTCACTTCAACAAGGCTGATTGGCCAAGATAGTATGTGGTACCAAAGCATGTCATATACAAAAGAAAGCAATTACCAAAGAATTATTAAGAGTGACTATCAATACAGAGCTTGTGGAAGTTTTTTCAGTACTCTGCTATGTGTGTCTATAGCTTTTTTTTTCTCCATTGTCTCAAGGAAGGGATCCGTGTCTATTTCTTTTTGTAATTATGATGCATATGTGTTTTCTCAGGGCATACCCAAAATATTGTATGGGAAGTTTATTTTTTATAACAGACTATGTACCTTACCAGAAGTAATGGCTTTGGCGGTATGTAGATTTTACATATATAGGATCCATAGTAAGGATATGTTCATCAACAGCCCTAGGCTGATTTTTGTAAAAGGTTTTGGGTCAACCTGTAAAACCCAGTATTAATGCTATAGTATCTTAACTACCAAAAAAATATATATATATTTGATTCATCAATAATATCATAAGATTTTTTATGCATATTATTGTTATTTTATGAATGTTATATTCATTGATATTGATATTATTCTATGAATGAGACTTCATATAATTTATATGATTTATACTCGATCCTAGATATTGGAACCTATGATTTATTCTAGCTAAAAAACCATCAACTATCCCAATTGTTGGCTATTGTAAATTTAAATAATAACTACCTCATATTTCTACTATCTATATAAGTATTTTGAGTTGTTATTATGCTTTGCTAGATTAGTTGGAGGTCAAGAGCCATATCATCAGTTGGTAGATTAAAATGGCTCATATTATTAAATTGAGCCCTATTAATTATAATATTTGAAGAATATAAACTATTTAATGTTAAATAGAAGCAAATGGTAATGACTTGAAATATTATGATACTTAAATTGAATGATTTATATTTGTAATTAGAGAGAAATACATAATTGATCCAATTCAATTGTAAATATTTGCAACAATTGGAAAATAGGAGGAAAAATAGTAATTTTTTGTTAGTATTTTATCTTTATTTTCTATTGTTTATATTATTGTTTCTATTCAACAACATAATTAGTCACATCTACTATAATCACATCTATATATTACATTTTTGTTAACAACATATCTACTTTATCATATGATTCATCAATATGAGTTTTTGCATATGCTATCTAATTGTCAAATAATTTAATTTTTTAACCTCATCATTTTGCTTAGTTGAGATACAACTATGTTTTTGAGAAAGAAAAATATCTATATGTCTAGGAGGATGATCTTATTTAGAAAGGTTATGTAAAATCTATGTTTAAATTTCCAAGGCCCATATTTCTAATAGGTTTGATTAATATACTATCGTAGCTTAGTCATTTTACTACTTGGATTTAAGGAGGCTTAGGAGACTTGAAATATATGTTGAGTGGGTGGGTTGATTATACATGAACTTTTTGGTTGTCAATCCTTATTTTGAATGACTAGTATATACACTTATAGTGCTATAGTTGATATGGTAGCACCTCTATTAGATGATGGTTCAAGTTTTAGATAAGAGCTAAAGACTTCCATAGAAGCTAATCCTTTAAGTTATAGAATAACAACTCATTTTGTATTATAATGTGTATTCATAGAAAATATTAATTTTCTTCCTAGAAGGTTCTAAAAATTGAGACACTAAATACTCTTAAATAATTAGGTAGACTATATTATAAATTTTAGAATTAATAAGGCATCCACATACTATAAGATTTACAAAACATTTTGGAAATTTAATGCCTTGGTCTCTCTTCGAAGGAGGTATAATAGTACTTAACAAATGAAAAATATGTTCTCCTATAGTGCAATATATTAACCTAGGATTATATCAACACCATGGACTTCAATACATAATATAGAAAAAATTATTTACTTTTAATTTATTTTATAATAATACATATTTCTAATTGAGAAAGTGTATATGATCAATGACTGTGGCTATAGAATAAATATAGACATTGATATCTCCTAGAAATACTAATACTTTTATTCAATATTGTTGTCTTTTTATTAACATATGAAATTAATTGCATTTATTACTATGAAATGTAAGGTGTAATTATAATGATGCTATACCATAATATAAAGGCAATTATGGAAACTTGTCTAGAATTTTTCTCATCTCATAGTTGAGAGGAGAATTGGTAACAAAAAATTGTTAGATTCTTTGAAGGTATAAGATAAATTATATTAAAATTATTATGTTTTCAAAGTTTGAGTTTCATTTGATTATAAAAATTATTAGGGAGTACATCATGAAATGTTTAAATGTAACATAATTTTTAGCTATGAGTATTTCAACAACATTAAAATTTCTATAACATGATTAAGAAATCGCGTGCTCTAAATTTATACTCCTAAATAGTTTTAACTCATAAGTTTAATATTTAATCAAATTTTTGTAAAGTTAATAATACTCATTCAACCATTCCAAAATTGATAAGAGCAATCCAATGCATCTATCATGACCTTCAAGTGATGTCACATTGACAAAGAATAGTAATGAATAAAATTAATGGTTTTTAGAGATCCTTATAGCTATTTATATACTTATTGGTGTAATGCTACATATTACAATTAAGAATATGGGTGGTTAGGTGGTTAGATATCATAATGTATATGATAGTTCTTTGGAATTTGAATCTTATCCTCACCTACCCCATACCTATAATTTCTAGGATACACATCACTTTGAAGGATTCTACTATATTAATATTTATGGTGATAAATGATTCAAAATGGTTGTGTGTTATATGACATATGGTCACTGATTGTAAGTTCTAATTTATATAAAGATAAATAAATGGTTTACCTAGAAGGGCTTTATGCTTGTGTAAATAAATGTGATATGTATATTACCATATAATAAGCAAAAGTACATAAAGAAAATTGTTGAATTGAGAAATGTCTAACTTCTAATGTGATGTTTTAATGTGCCCCAATTCTAGCCATTCAACAAGTTATTAGATTGAATTGTTTATGGTCTCTTCCAACATTTGTATTTCGGTCATTTCCCCACTATCATTACTTAATTCTAATCTAATCTAATATATTGAACAAAATTAAAATATGGAAAGTAAATATAGAAATTAAAATGCATGAAAAGTAAATCATAAAGTTTAGGGTGTGAGATATTTAAAGTAAATATGGTCATAACCATAGCAAAGAGAGTGTGTTATCAATCAAAATATGAGAACCCAAATAACAATAGTGTTCCCATTCTATCAATATGAATTTGTAATATGAATGGAACAATAGGCAAAAGGGTTATGTCTCAATCATTGCACATTCTACAATATACGAGTGAAATGCCATTGATGGAGAGCAAAAGACTTATTAATTTTCTCTCAATTTCATGAGTTACAAAGCACAATTTGGGTCTCACATAGTGTAGCTCTAAATTATCATGGAAAAAATATGTGAATAATATCCGACGGATCCTATTTATAGGTAGAGTTTATTCCTAAGTTACCTTTGGTGAGAAATTCTTAACAAAAGTAAAGTTTTGGTTGCATATTTAACAAAATTATGCATCTAAAAATTTTACATACCTCTAAATATCTTAGAAGCCTTTTAATATGAGTTGTGACACCACAAAAAGATTAAAAATCAATTTTCAATGATATTTTTGTAGTATTTGAGCTTGTTCTATCACACCTCTATTGGTATATGAGCAATTTGCTCTAGAAACTTAGAAAATCACTCCAATTTTCTAGTGATTCATAAATATTTTCCTAGCACTTCACTACTACAAGCAATTGCTGCACTTTTCTAGAAAACTTCTCCTAGAAAAATGCCACATTCAAAGGAAATATATACATGTCTTTGAATAACCAAAATTTTATGGTATTAATTAATAAACTTTATTATTTTGCAGTCTTCCAATGTCATGAATTACCCAAATTAGTGACAAGTCACTATACATCCAATTACTTCAAAGGGTACCAAGCTCAATTGGTGAGAGATCCTAAATCCTTTCTTTATCCTTGGGCACAAACCCATTAAAATTAGAATCCTTGCTACAAAACTACAAAAATGTGGATCATTTTTGTTTATCTTTTGGGTGATAGGTTCAAAACTACCTACTAATTAGTGCTCAAGGGTACATCTTGAGAATCAAATTTTTGGCATTCACAACAACTCCTCATACATATCCTATGAGAAGCTCTTGTCTTAATATTTTTCTTTTACTTCTCCAATAGGCTTTCTAATTTAATAATTTCTTTTAATGCATCATACAACATTACCTTAATTTTCTCTTTCTCTTCATCAATGGCATCAACAATTTCCTTTGGCATATGGTGTTGTCCTTAATTTAATACTATCCTAGACAATCCCTTAATTAGTACTTGCATCTTCTTTCTCAAATTCTCAACAATCATTTTGAAAGACTCGTAGGTAGCTTGCATCACTAGAGTACCTATTTTTTGTGAGATATGTCCTTAAAATATGTAATTACCATATTCTTATTTTACTTAGCCTTCTACTTCACTTATTAATTGGATGGAGAGTTCTTTAGTACACTTTTCCTTGGATGTTAAATCCTCTTCCACCTACTTGATTGCCTTTGAACATTTATCAATAAAAGTGTCATACTTATTTGGAATATGTAGGGTATGCCTTAGCATACTTTGTCCTATAGGGACTTGACCTACCCCACCATTGAGCTCTTGAATTTCATAATTTGTATTGAAAATACCTTGATGACCAATAGCTCTCATATCCCTTTTACTAGCCAAGATTGGTGGATCAAGAATATAGTAGACATGGATGATGTTTTCATTAACACCATAGTTCATTAGAATAATTATCCCATAACTACTATAATATTATATATTTACCAATTTTGAGTTTATGTAATCTTAGGAGATTCTATAAGAATATATCAAGCTTTAATATTATTTAACTATATTAGGTTGGACCTTGTATTGTACTAAGAAGTGATATCATTCTTATCAAAGTAATATATTTTTTTCAATAATAGATATAATTTATTAAGTTAGCAAAGAGATCTCTTTATTGAATATATTTATATAGAATGTGAAATTGCTGAGATATAAAAATATATATAGAAAATTATGTCTTTGCCATTCAATTTAATAATATAAAATCACTAGAAAGCAGCAATTTTTTTTATCAAATTACAATAAATATTCATCCTTTACTTAAAACACTCAATAACTCTACTCGCCAACTTAATTTGGGGCAAATGGTGGGGAGTGAGCAATTTTTACACTATAAGCCTAGGTTCTAATCCCATAGCCAATCACCTTATATAAATAAAACCTAAAGCTATAAGTCAAAATTATCTATGCATGGGCCCAAGTTAAGTGCCCATAGACCCCTAGAATGTTTGTATTGTTATTATATATTTATTTCCACCATTATGATATATATGATATCTTATTAACATTAATCTCAACATCTTACTTGTTGGATTTGGAACAATCAATGAGGAGTAAGGAGTTTTACATCATAATTCATGGTTCCACTTCAATATGTAACCTTAGATTTGCCTAAAGGGATTAATAAAAGTATTGGGATAGATATCATTCATGCTATAATTGTAGGTTCTAGCCCCATAGGTAAGCACCTTGTAGATCCACAAGGATAGAAACCACTGGGTAAGGATTGAACATACGGATATGTGTGGACCCATGTCAAGCATTGATAGACCTTGGGTCAAGTACATCTATGTTATGGATATAATTCCATACTCATATTATCTATAAGATCCACCCAATATTAACCCTAATATTTTATTAAGAGCCTAATAGTTTTGGGTAAGTAGTAGGAATCAAGGACTTTCACATTATAAGCCTAGGTTTCAATCCCATGAGCAAGAACCTTATAGAGCCATGAGGACACCAATATATAGTGTTCAAAATTATGGTTATGCAAGGATTTACGATGAGTGGATATAAATCTTAAGTGGATTATATATGTAATATGAACCCAAGCCCACCTTCATGTTATCTATAAGATCTACCAAATTTTAACCTTAGCATTTATCCCAATTTATGAAAAGTGAGGAGCAAGGAGTTTCACACTTAATTCAATCAAGCACTTTGTAGATCCACGAGGACACATGGAGGTAGGCTTTGACCATATGGTGATGCATGGGCTAAATTCAATTGGTTATATAATTTGGGTCTTATGCACTCTTGTTTCCAATCCATGCCCATCATCATTTTATCTAGAGGATCTATCCAATATGGCCTTAAAAATTTAATTAAATGTCTTGCTATAAAGTGGTCAAAATTAGTATATGCATAATCATAAAATACAATTATGCATTTTGTTCAATGACATAGTAACATTATCATGATGTAATATGAGTAGGTCTATTTCAATCCCTTATGGCCAATTAAAATAAATAGTTCTCCCTAATCTTCTGGATATTTTTAGTTTTATCCTTGGAAGATTTTACTTCTAGTTTGTAAAAGGTTTGGGGACCCTTTCAAAATTTGTTCTATTACCTAATCAAAAAATGTTCATCTTCATTCCATGGTTGATTAAGAAAGATGATAAATGTATTACACAAAAACCTATTTAATTGATGGTCACTTATCATTGATATATTTTAAATTTTTATTTTATAATAATAAATTTTTTATTAGATATAGAAGGGGTTTTGAAAGGGTCCTCGAATATTTTACAATAGAAGAAGCCCTAAAAAACTTGGCTTAAGACTAGCAATACAGGGACAAGAACAATTATAAAGCACTACAATTGGTCACCCATCACCAAGTGAACCAATTACAACTTGATACAAGAAATAAAATTAGAATAATGTTGTTGAGATTTATAAAAACCTAGAAAAAAATTCCATCTTACTGTAGGCCCAAAATGGCCACATATGCTTAGGAAATTTTTTGAAAATTTTACTAAGGCATGAAAGCTCCATTCCGCATGCATTCCAGTATATTTTGGAGTGGATCCACGACAAAGGTGAGAAGTCCGCCCACACTTAGTCAAATTTTGCACTTGGTGAAAATCCGCATCGCGTCCCTTGTTTTTGGCTCTGGAATAGCAACAAAGGATTTGAATCCGCAAAAGTTTTTGGAGAAAGGTGATGTAAGCATAAAATTTGTGCGGATTGGTGATCGCTTTGTATTCATAAAATCTTTCAAAGTGGCTAAGTGTTGGAAGATTGATTTCGGAGGACTCATAGAGTATTTTGGCCTAGAATGGTGACATAAGGTGGAAGATGATGTAAAGATGTGCGGATTCATGAAAAGGTAATTTTGTCTAATCCTTCAGTGGAATGGCGACAAGTAATGTTTATCTAAGGCCAGTGCGGAATGAAAACATAGTTGTTTACACTATGGCGAGGTCGGAATTGAAATTCATGACTAATGCTCTTGTCTGGGTCCGGAATGGAATCCGTAGGATTTTCAAGGGAAATGTGACGTCATCAGATTGTTTATGTGGATTCACTTCAGCATCAACGCCAAAGGAAAAGAATAAGGAATAAGTGGTGGATTCTATCCCACCCTATTTACAATGCATTTTTGTGCGGATTGGCATTCTGAGGTTTCTAAAGAATGGAGGATGACGTCATCAAATATTTTTAAAGCAGAATGGCATAATGATCTTTTCCTGTCATTTATCAAAGCTTATTTCAAATAGATCGTAGCCATACGATGGAAGAGATCGACGGTTGAGAATTGTTGAGCAGAATGAAATAAAATAAAAGCTTTCTTGCCAGGACTAAAGAATAGTTAGTTGGAGAAGGAAATCCGAAGCATCGAGGGTTTCAAGAAGACCAGAACCAGATACGGTTATAGATCGACGATGATAGGAGGTTTCCAAGAAATATCCATGATGCAGATGAGGTCTCCAACAAACAGAACTCCAGTTCGAGCCAACAACCAACAAGTTGCAGAGGTTTCCAGTTGCCATGGTGGTTTATTTGCAGCGGATTTCTCGAGGATTGAACCAGTAAGATGATGCCAACTAAGAACTCTCTATTGAGTTGTGAAAAACTAATCTTTGTAATGTTCCATATTGTTTTTAATTTTACAAACTATAAATAGAGGTCGAACCCTCATTTTCAAGGGTCGGCTCTAGCATGTTTGCCTGTACCACTATGAATTTTCCAGAAGTTAATGAAAGGAGCATTACATTTATTTTTACCTCAAAGCTTGTGTCTTCACCATCTGATATCAGAGGTTCTAATATTAAAGCTGCATTTCTGTGAATACTTGAATAGTTAGTTTGACAGGCTTACTGACTAATAGAGTAATTGAAATCTGCTTTGGATTGGTTCTATATTGTTAGGAGCATATTTCTGTAAAATCTGGATAGTGATTAATTCTGTTATTTGGATTATCATTATTAGGGTATTGGAATTGTTCTCTTCAATATTTCTCTATTGTTCTTATAAATGTGTGAGGGTGCTCAAGATTTGTGATAATGTTGATCTAAGTAATGTGTTCTGATATAATTTTTGGAGTTGTTTGTTGTGATATCAATGTTGTTAACCTATCCATCCAATTGTTATTCACTTTTCTAACCCTAATCTCTCTCTAACCCTAACCTCAAAACCCTAAGTGAGCATAATAGTGTCAACATCTTGTTTAAGTTGACAAGGAACCAACCTACTCTAGAGGTTAGATCGGGGACTTTGTTCTGGTCTATACCAATGTTGAGTGTTGAGTTGAAGCTATCGAGTGCATGCCTAAACAGAAAATAGGAAGATAGACAACTATAGTGTTGAGTAAAGCTTAAATGCAATTCAGTGCCCAACAATTTTTGGCATGCCCGGTGGGACCAGTTCACAAGGAACACGAAACCCATCATATGAGTTATTATTATCTCAACCCGAAGGAATCAAGATTTGGTGAATTATCTTGACCTTGAAAGTGGAGAAGAGCAAGTTCACCTGGTGACTCCCTGGTCCTTAGACCCAAAAAAGGAAAACCCCTGTAGACCAGTGTCCTTTCATGTATACCAGGTCTTTCAAAAGGAATAACCCTAACTCCTATTTCTATTGTGAATTACCTTATAGAGGGTCTGTTGTTACCCAAAGTTTAAATCAAGATTTCCTCTTAGAAGAAGAGCTTCCTGAGGAAAACCCTATAGTAAATCCAACAAGACCTACAGCTAGAAATATGGCACAAAATGTGGCTCCTAATCAACCATTACAAAAATACCCTAGCTGGAATACAGTTGGTCCCCTAAGATTAGCCCAAATGAATGCCATTCCCCAGGTTGTATCCAAGGCTATCCCCACTTATGATGGATCTGGGAAAATAACTTATGAGCACTGTCAGGATATCTTGAATCTGGAAGCAATTCACAACATAAAAGAGGAGGATATTATTGTAAGAATTCTTGCCCTATCCTTCAGAGGAAAGATATTACATTGGTTTAGAACTCTGGAAGACAATACTATCACTTCATGGCAAGCGTTAGCTGAGCCATTTATAGAAGAATTTAATGAATCTGTTGATCCTTTCTCCCTACTTAACCAATTTACATCCATGCAAAAATCTCAGTAGGAGACTGTCTCAGATTTTAATTTGAGATTCAACAGAACATGGAAAAGAATACCTCCCATAGCTAGACCAGTTGCATGTTTGGCCTATATGTATTACATTAGAGCCCTTGGATCAGAGCTAGGCTTGCAGACACAACAATCTGGAGTAGAAGCCTTCCCCCAAGTTTATAATGCAGTAGTTCATGCCAAAAATATCCTAATTAATGTGGGAAGATTACCCCCCAAAACTGTGTTGCCTTACAACTCCGAAACCACTAATAGCCAAACTCAATCCACAAACCCCTCTTACATGGACCCCCTTTCTTTATCATCTCCATATCCACAAATGAATTCAATCCCTCAACCAAAGCCAATATCCTCTACAACTCCTTTTCCTCCCCTT
Source organism: Wollemia nobilis (assembly GCA_028583015.1). Taxonomy (NCBI): domain Eukaryota; kingdom Viridiplantae; phylum Streptophyta; class Pinopsida; order Araucariales; family Araucariaceae; genus Wollemia; species Wollemia nobilis. The sequence continues at coordinate 4,542,241 of JAQPPZ010017060.1, forward strand.
CCTTCTCAACCATCTCAGGAGTTTTCTGCTATCCTTGATATACAAAATACTCTAAAAACTCTGAGTAATAGAATGAATTCAATGGAAAAGAGGGACCAAGAAAGGTCACAATAGAGGAGATTTCCATATGTGAACAAATATCAGAGACCTGGTCCTAGTAACAAGTACTAGGGTCAGGGTGAATGCAGCATATGAGGAGCCGAAATGTTCTTCAGATACTACTCTTGCAAATGTTTGGTGTTTAGTATGCAATGACCCCCATGACTCACAGTCTTGTGTGATGTACCAACACCATGTTCAACAAGCTATGGATCAAGCTGAAAGGAATCAAAAAGGGAGAGTTAATATGCTATGGCAGTCTGACCAAATCATGGTTGGGAAGGAACTGGATGAAGAAAGTCCAATTGTTGTTATGACAAGGTCTGGAAAGAAAGCCTTGCAAGTGGATCCCCAAAATATGGGGCAGTTCCAAGTCCCTTCTCAAAAAAGGATAGATCCCCTTCCTCAAAGCAGTGATACTTTCCCAATTCCCCAAGCTAAGGGTAAAGAGAAAACAGATAATCTTCCTAAGATATGGGATAAGGAAAATGAAAGAGATCAAATAAAATCTAAATATGAGGCTCAAGAAAGACTTAGATTCCCATATATTACTAAAAGGTAGAGAATGGAAGCCACTTAAGTATAAAAGGAAATATGGTGAGCCAGAAAGAAGGTTTGAAAGACCTACCCTGACCAAATCTGAGTATAATATTGTTGAAGAAATGAAAAATATCCCATCAAAAGCTAGCCTTTATGACACTTTGTTCATTCCTGGCCAGATTGATCTGCTTAAAGCTTCTCTCAACAAATACCCACAAGATAAGCAGGCCACCACCATCCTTAGTATACCGTCAGAAAATAAAGAAATGTCACCTATTATTTTAAAGAATAAGCCCCCCTTTTTATATATCCCTGAGGATGGAAGGTTGGGTAGTCCAAAATTGTATGATATATTCAGGAGCATCAACTACAGTTATGCCTAAAGTAGTCTATGAAGAGATGGGTATGGAGTATACCCGATCTTGTTCTAGAGTATTACAATTGGATGGGACCCCTGTTAAGATAGTTGGAGTCATAAAAGATGTTTTGATGAGGCTACATAGAGCCCCTGAGGTGACAATAGTACAAGAGATAGTTGTGGTTGATCTAGAACCCTACTTTGGATTATGCCTTTCAAGGGAATTTATTGCAAAACTAGGTGGATGTATGTACATGGATTATTCTAGCATGGTAATTCCTTTCAAAGGAAAGAGAATAAGGATAACACCTGAAAAACTAGTAGCTTATCATATTGAAAATATTGAGGAAGACATGTGTAATCTTAATCCCCTTGAAGAATTTGAGCTGGTGGAAAACATTGATGAGTTGGACATTGAGGATGAGTTACCTTTCAGAGAGGATTACAGTCAGTTTGGAACTGGTATGGGAACATATAGCATCTCAAATGAATCAGAAAAGAAGTTCCCTACTATATCCAATCAATATCTGAGAGAGAAAGAGACATGGACCATGCACTTTGATGGTGCTAAATGCAGAAATGGTGCAGGAGCTAGTATAGTTTTATAGTCCCAATTAGAAGGGACAAGGAATTTTACCTATAGATTGACATGGTCATGTACTAATAATGTTGTAGAATATGAGGCTCTGTGTCTCGGATTGATACAAGAAGAAAGCATGGGCATCAATATTTTGAACATATATGGTGATTCTGAGTTAATAGTCCATCAAGTAAGAAATAGGTGTAGCAGTAAGCATCATTACCTAAAAGCTTACAGGAATAGGGTATGGGATCTGATGGAATATTTTGATGCCCTAAATTTAAATTTTATCCTCGGAGAAAAGAATACTCAGGAAGATTCATTAGAAACAAAGGGAGCTAACTTCAACCCTTCTGTAGACTATGGAATCAAGAAAGCCAAGGGAATCAAAATGATTTTCAGACCTACAGTGCTAGACAAGCAAATTTTCTGGCAGGTTTTTGAAAATGATGAACAAATAATTGACTTTCTGGTGAGAGAAGCATGTCTTTCCACTATCCAAGAAGAATATTCAGAAGAAATTGATCAGCAAGATGTTATTCAACTAAGGAACAATCACATCCCTAGAGGATTGGTCACTCTAGAGAGCCTATTTGACAATGAGGACAGAAAAAGGATCAAAACCATGAAAGTCAATGAAAAAATCTATAAAGAAGTGGAAGTCGGTTTTGAAAAGAAGCTCAATGTTGGAATTAAATGTTCACCAGAGGAAGTTGAAGATGTCAAAGCCTTATGCTTGAAATACCAAGATATTGTGGCTTGGTCATATGAAGACCTTAAGGTGTATGATAAAAAGGTTATTCAACATACTATTGAGCTAGAGCCTGATGCAAAGCCTTTTAGGCAGAAGCAAAGGCCTATGAACCCAAGGATCGAGGCCATCATGAGAGAGGAGCTATTAAAGTTATTAAAGGCTAAGATCATATACCCAATAAAACATTCTACCTGGGTAGCTAACTTGGTACCCGTAAGGAAAAAGAATGGTGATATACGCTTGTGTGTAGATTTTAGAAATCTTAACCAAGCATCCCTCAAAGATCACTACCCCCTCCCTCAGATTGATCAGATTTTACAGGTAGTGGCAGGGGTAGAGAGGTTTTCATTACTGGATGGTTACTCTGGATACAATCAGATTTGGGTAAAAGATGAAGATCAGTATAAAACCACATTCACCACAAAATGGGGCACATTTGCTTACCAGAGAATGCCTTTTGGGCTGTCCAATGCAGGAGCCACTTTTTAGAGAGCCATGGATTATGCTTTTGGTGCACTAATCAACAAAGTCATTCTGATTTATTTAGATGATATGACTATGTTTTCCCATGATAAGAAAGACCACCTGTCACACCTGGAGCAAGTTTTTCAAAAATACAGAGAATTTGGTATCTCACTCAACCCTAAGAAGTCATTCTTTGCAGTCCATGAAGGAAAGTTGCTAGGTCATGTGGTATCAAAAGAAGGTATGGCCATAGATCCAGATAGAATCAGATCCATTCTTGCTCTCCCTTTGCCTACAAACAAGAAGACTCTATAGTATTTTCTAGGCCAAATCAATTTTATTAGGAAATTCATTTTTGATTTTGCTCAGAAAGTAAGGCCTATATCTGAGCTACTCAAGAAAAATGTTGATTTCAAATGGACTGAAGTCAGAAAATAGGCTTTTCAAATTATCAAGCAATCCATTGCGATATCCCCAGTACTGGTAAATCTATATTTCAGTAAAAAATTTATCCTTTATGCATATGGAGCTGAAGAAAGTTATGCCTCAATGCTTACTCAAAAAGATGAGCAAGGTGAAGAGCATCATGTATTATTTTGGAGCCAGACACTCCATGATTACCAAGTTAAATATAAATTTATTGAAATACAAGTGTTTGTTGTGATGAAGTCACTAAAGAAGTTTAGGTAGTACTTGGTGCAGAGCAAGACACTGGTATATGTGGTTCATCCAGATGTAAGAAGTTTTATCCTACAAGGTGAACTAGGAGATAAAAGGGCTGGTTGGATTACCAAAATTCAAGAATATGATGTAGAAATACATCCCACCAAGTTGGTGAGGGGTAGAGCCCTATGCCAAGGTCTAACAGAGGCTACAACATTAGCGGAGATGATAGTTTTCCAAATAGTGGATGAAGATCAGATGGAAGAAGCACAAACAATAGATTCTGATTGGGTTGACCAGATGATCAAGTATTTCCAAACTGGAGTATGTCCCCCCAATATAAATACATCCCAAAGGAGGAGATATAGGCTTCATGCTTTGAAATATGTATTACTACCAGAAGGCCTGTACAAAAGAAACTTGGATGGAATTCTTCTAAAATGCTTAAAGGATGATCAACAAAAGAGGGTCATGGAAGAGTTCCATGGAGGATCAATTGGTGGACATAGCTCAAGCAAGGATTACAACTTTGAAAATCATAAGAGTAGGCTATTATTGGCCCACTATATTTATTGATGCTTTTAAGGTCACCAAAGCTTATGACAAATGCTAGAGGTATGTTGGAAGGACAAGAAATGCTTCATCCCCCCTCAAGCCCATACAAGTTGAAGAGCCTTTTCAATAATGGGGGCTAGATTTCATAGGGGTTATCAACCCTAATTCCTCAGTAGAGCATAATTTTATCTTAACTACCATAGATTATCTCACCATATGGGTAGAGGCTATTCCTACCAAGAAATCAGATCAAGATGTTGTGATCAATTTCATGGAAAATTTGATTTCAAGGTTTGGGGTTCCAGAAGCCTTGGTAAGTGATAATGGCCCAACTTTCATAGGAGCCAAGTATATTGAGTTTTCTAGAAAATATGGCATTACTCTTAAGAATACTTCAAATTATTATCCATAGGGTAATGGACTTGCAGAATCTACCAATAAAAACCTGTTAAGGATTTTGAGGAAATCACTTGAAGGAAATAAAAGAAGTTGGCATCTGTTGTTGGACCAAGCTCTATGGGTAGACAGGATTACTATAAAAAATTCCATCAAGACTTCTCCTTATGCACTAGTATATGGCAAGGAAGTAGTGTTACCTATTCATTTGGAGATCCCAACACTTAAGCTTGTCAATACAGAGGAAGAGTCAGAGGAAGATCCGATAAAAACCAGGTTGACCCACTTGCTGCAATTGGAAGAGAATAGAGCTCAGGCCTATGACAATTTTCAAAAGCATTCCTCAGATATCAAAGCATGGTTCGATAAGAAGGCCAGATTCAAAAAATTCCAAGTTGGAGACTCGATTCTCAGGTGGAATGTTGATAGAGCAAAGCCGGGAAAGCATGAAAAGTTTGATTCTTTTTGGGATGGTCCTTTCAAAATAGTAGAAGCCAAGGAGTCCAATGTGTTTCAGCTAGAAGATCCGGAGGGAAACATACAACCAATTCCAGTGAATGGTTTTCATCTCAAGCTCTACTATGTGTAAAAATGAGCTCATTGTAACATATGTATATACATTGTATTATTATTTCCCCTTATTTATGCACTTTGTATTTTAACTTCTTTCTGCACTTTGTAATCAGTCTTCTTTAAAAATTCTTGAAAAGGAAAAAATTTGCAAAAAATGACTAAGTGTTGACAAAGTATCCAACAATGTTCCATTCCACACTCGAATGCATGTAAATTCATCCAGAATGACGAGTGCTTGAATCCACATCAAAATACACAAGGATCCTCATGGATTGGTGCAAATGTTCTTATCCCATATGATGAAGAGAGCCAGATATTGAAAGAAGCAAAGGTGTCTCCAATCTGGGGACCTTTCAAAGCTAAAGTATGATAGAGCGGAACCAAGGTGATAATTCATGCATAAAATTTTCTAAGTATCGACTGGAATCAAATATGTCTTTAATCCACCAAGTTTCAAAAATTTAAGGGGAAGCCAAGTAGCAATTTCATGACCGTGCCATATGGAGATACAAGGAAGACCCCACAATCAATGCTAATGAACTCTCACTCGAACCAAAGAATAGCCGAAGAGGCACAGTGAGGTGGCAACACAATTTGAATTTTTAGCCAATGAAAATTTAGAATGCCATCATTGAGCCACCAAAAGGAATGAGTGGAGGTTGGAAAGTGTGCTAGTGGGAGATCATGCAACAACCACATTAATGGTGGAAGATACGCATGACTCCAAGAAATTAAAAGAACCAAAAAAGACACACGAAGTCCATTTGCTAGTTAATTGTGTCCTCAAAGCAGTAAAGGGTGAAATGATATTCTAAAGTTTTCTACTACAAATTACAGAGAGAACAAAGTCTTATTGCTCCTAAGAAAGCACTCATGAAAGCACTCACAAAAGCATAAAAGATAGGAGCAAAGTTGCAAGTGCATGTGCATCAGACCAGACAAGTTGCAGATACAATAATGACAAGAGTAAGGAGGACCCTCCTGAGGATGGGTTTTGAATTCCCATATTTTGGAGGAAAGTCAATGCGTCGACAAGGTACTATAGCTATAAAATCCTTTTTGTTCTCCTATATCTATGATTCTGTACATCACTATCCTGAACTAGTCTCTGCTATGATCCAATTCTATGATTCTAAAAATAGAATAATAAAAACCTCTGAGGGCAGTCCCCTATTCTCAATTACCAAGGAATTTTTCCAGGAACTATTCACCATAGGAGTAGCACCTCCTGCAAAACCTAGACCTTTTAACATAGCAGAGCTAGCAAGGGCTTATATCGCATTGGTAACATCAGAAAAGAAAGAGGCTATAGAAAAATGGCTTCATCTCAATTTCATTAGGATAAAAAATGAAAATGAAATGCCTAAAGTTCCTATTCCTATTGAGGAATTTGGAAACCCCAAACTATTTTCTATGTTGGCCTGCATGGAGGGTTTAGACTCTGATAGAATGGTATACGGATGGAAAATTATCATAGCCTATTGTATTTCTAATGAAAGGATGTATGAGAAAGATGTGGGAGAAAAGGGGACTAGGGTGATTTATTTTGATTGGCTAGCTTTTCTTGCATAGAGGATACATGAGCAGTTAGTAAGTATGAAAAGGGGCTCTGATGCTCCTAGTTTCAGGCATTGCTCAAGTCTGGTGTGGATGTTCTATGCTACCACTAAGGACAGAATGCCTTGGATTTCGGTCAGGGACAAAACCAATGATGGGGAACCCTTGTCGGTTTATTATTGGACAAATCATTTGAGAAGCAATGAGTCTTATTATAGATTCAATTTAGAATTTCTTGGACCCACCCTAAAAATTATGTATGGAAAGTGCCCTAGATTGCCACCCTTGGCTGAGCAGATTCTGAGAGCAAAGGGTGCTGAAGAAGGAGACTGGTATTTGTTGATCGAGGGCACAATTATCAGACTATATGGTTTCATGGGTAAACCTTTTCTCCTACCCCATTTTGTTATAGAAAGGCTCTTTGCCTTAGAATATTTGAGGCAGGCAGAATATATTGATTTGAATTATGGTTCTGGGAGAAAGAGAAAATATTTGCTTACACACCGCACTATGGAGGATATTACCATCACTAAGAAGGGGCAAAGCCACCAAATTGACCAATACCTTGATAGGTTAGGTCTATTCTATATTCCCCAAAGATGGAGTTATGACCCTGATGGTATCTTCACTACAAGAAATGTAGCCCTAAATGGAGAGAAGGCTTATAAGTTTGAAAAGAGGCCTAGGGCTCATTACGAGCAAGGAAGAAATAATGATGAGACCACTCTTTTAGAGTGGAATGTTGTAAAAATGGGTCAACTGCCTCCATGGTTGGATTTCTATGAACAGATTGTTGATTTTGACATCGATAATAAGAAGAGTCATCGGATTACAGAAGCCACCATCAGTGACATTGAAGGGAAAACTACAAAGAAAAAGGACCCTCAGCCCAAGGAGGATGTTGCTGAAGAAGCTGAGGAAGAAGAGCAGTGGAATGTAGCAAAGATATCATATTGGTGGAGGATGAGGATTGAGATTGGAAAACCTAAGTCCAAGTTCGGAATGAAGATTGATAAAGAGTTTTCAAAAAGATATAATGAAAATATTGGAACCTGGAGGTAAAAGGATGTCAGGAACATAGTGTTAATAGTTCAAAAGCCCCCAACTAGTTCTGAATATCTCTCTCCACCCATAGATCAAGAAGCTCTAGTAGAGGAGCAGGAGACTCCTTTGACAAGTAGCTGAAGTCTCAAAAAAATTTCATCCTACCACCAAACAAAGGGACAAGTTTCCTAAGGGAGCTCAACTTATGAGCAAAATGCAATATTCCAGTGAAAAGGTTGTCAATACTCTAGTTATTGAAATAGTATCTAGGCCTAAATGCTTAGCTCTAGGAGGTCAGCCTCTAGACACAGATATTGATTGGAAGAAGAAGGATGAGAGTTTCAAGTTCACCCCCTTTCTTTTACCCCTGTAGCATTAGTACAATTACATCCTATTTTTGAGCAAGTTCTGCTTTCTAGAGTTGTGCAAGGAAATGAATCAGAAGAGGAATCTGAGAGTGATATGGCTACCTTTCAATTGGTTCATAGAAGGACTAAAAGAGTTCCAGAAAGAGAGGAAAGAGAAATTTCAAAGAAACAAAAATTGGATATGGAGGAGATTGCAAAAGAGGTAGCTGATTTTACTGTAGAAGAATTGACTCACCAAGAGAAGCAACAAGAAATAGAAATGGAGCAAGAACACCCTACATCTGTAGGTGAAGGTATGGCTTCTAAACCCTCTTCTCCTCTACATCCTCCTGAATCCCCAAAGAACTCTCCCTCCATTTTTGGTCAAGAAAATGTTACAAAGGTACCTTCTCCCTCTCATAGTCCATCCCATGTTTCCTTGGTTGTCACTGAAGAAATAGTCACTTATGTTCCCCCACAGTCACCCCAAATCCCACTTCCAACATCTGAGGTTCCCACTTCATCATCTCCCATCATTCCATCTTCATCATTACCACCACCACCATCAATGGGACACAACGTTCCAAGTACCACCATTCATCCAAGTGTTAGTCTTATGTCAGTTTCTATGAATTTACCAATAGCAACAACAACAGTAGTCACAGAGTCCACTATCATTACAAAGACTATTGTGAGTACTCCTACACCCCCATTGTCAATAGTTCATTCTACCCTATCATTTTTAGTATCTTCATCTCCCCTGGCTGCTAGTATTTCAAGTCCTATTACTTTGCCAAAAGAGCAAGCAACCATACAGGGAGCAAATGATTTCTGGGTAGAAAAGCTTTCTAAGCCTTCCAGTAGGATGGTTGTCACAAGGAGAAGTATGTATGTTGACCCAGTGGCTAGGCAAATAATATCTAGATCTATGACTCCACTTGTAAATAAGCCTAAAAATGAAATGATTATTCAAGATTATCAAGTGGAGGAGGTCACAGAAGATATTGATAAACTTCCTGAAGAAGATGAGTTGATTATGGCCAGAGCCCATTTAGACACCTTCTATGTGAAGAATGATATGGTCAGAGAGAAGGTGAATAAACTGGAGAAAAAAGTTGAAAAACTTCAGAAGACTCTGAGAAATCAAAAGGAAGTTGAAAAGGCTCTGAAAAAAGAGGTCAAGGGCTGGCAAGAAAAATTTCAAGAGGCCAATAAACTCAAGGATCAACTAGGAGAGCAGAAGAAGTTGAATGAAGAACAAGTGAAAGAAATTCAGAGTTTAAAGCAACAACTTCAAATAGAGAAGGCTAAGGCCTCTAGGTATTTCTAAAATTGAATTGAGGAATATTAGAAAAGAGATGCTCTCTGAAGTCCAAGAGAAATGTTTAGGGCTTCGATTCATGATTGATTATCTTGATGATGCTAGCCGCTTGCTCCCAAATGTGCAGAGAGATCTAGATATGATCACTGGAGAGTTGTAGCCCATGGTGATTCCAGAAGAACAAATGTATAGGTTGGTTGATAGCAGACTCAGTGACTCTACTAAACCAATTCCTAATAAAGAATGGAATCTCACCAGAGTTACTGCCAAGATAGTGGTTAAAAAGCACAGGGCACTTCAGAGAGCCTGGATGTTGTTTGACAAGATTGAGGGTATGATTAGGGAGGTTGTTGATATAAATAAAGAAATGATTCAAGTTGGCTTCAGAGGCCTATGGATGGAGGATCATAGCTTGCTATCCATGGAAGAGATCCAGAAAAGCATTGATGAAAGTTTGAAGGATGAATCTGGAATTGATTCTCTTAAAGAGCCACTACCCCAAGAGCAAGTTGTCCAATTAATTGTTAATTTTACCAGATTGAGAGATCTCATGGAAGATCTAGTTAACAGAGGGAATGCTGCTAATTATGAGGACATTGGAGAATTGCAATATGTTTATAAGCAGCTCAAAGAGACATCAAATCCCTCTAAAGCAGCCTAGAAACAGGCTTTACAATCTCTAAAATTGATGATTCAATTGTTTGGTGATTCTTCTAGAGGAAGGAATCAGAAACCACCTTCTCAGAAGAAGAAGAAGAAGAATAAGAAGAAGAGAATGAGGAAGAATCCCATGAAGAAGAAGAGCAAGATAGAGTGGTTACAGGCCCGAAAGGGGCTCACACTTAGTTTGTTTTTTTCTTTTGTACATATGCATGAGTTTTGCATTTTTGTTTTTTGCTCTGACAATTGTCAAAAATGAGCAATAAAGGCATGAAGCCTAAAGAGGCAGAAGAGCAGCAGACTATGTGTAAAGGCATTTTTCAATAAGGCCTTATAAGAGGAGTAGAGTTACACCTAGTTTTTGAAGACAAAGGCAACAGGCCTATATTTTTTTGTATAGTCTCATTATAAGTGGATGAGCCATGATGTTTTTGGCATGATTTCCATATGAACCTTTACCCTCTAAGCAGATTGTTGAATTTTCAGAGGGTAGTGTTTATATGGAAGTTATTATTTAAAGCATATTTTTAGAGATGAGTATTTTTTGACTCCCAAGGCCCAATGGATAAGACTCTGAGTTCGATGGCTTTGCAAGCAAATCCACCCGAGAGGCGCCAGAATGTATGCCCAAAATGGCCACATATGCTTAGGAAATTTTTGAAAATTTTACTAAGGCATGAAAGCTCCATTCCACATGCATTCCAGTATATTTTGGAGCGGATCCACGACAAAGGAGAGAAGTCCACCCACACTTAGTCAAATTTTGCACTTGGTGAAAATCCGCATTGCATCCCTTGTTTTTGGCTCTGGATTAGCAACAAAGGATTTGAATCCGTAAAAGTCTTTGGAGAAAGGTGATGTAAGCATAAAATTTGTGTGGATTGGTGATCGCTTTGTATTTGTAAAATCTTTCAAAGCGGCTAAGTGTTGGAAGACTATTTTTGGAGGACTCATAGAGTATTTTGGCCCAGAATGGTGACATAAGGCGAAAGATGATGTAAATATGTGCGGATTCATGAAAAGGTAATTTTTTCTAATTCTTCAATGAAATGGTGACAAGTAATGTTTATCTAAGGCTAGTATGGAATGGAAACATAGTTGTTTACACTATGGCGAGGCCAAAATTAAAATTCATGACTAATGCTCTTGTCTGGGTCCGGAATGAAATCCATAAGATTTTCAAAGAAAATGTGACATCATCAGATTGATTGTGTGGATTCACTATAATGTCAACACAAAAGGAAAAGAACAAGGAATAAGTGGCGGATTCTATCCCACCCTATCTACAATGCATTTTTATGCGGAATGGCAATCTAAGGTTTTTGAAGAATGGAGGATGACATCATCAAATATTTTTAAAGTGGAATGGCATAATGATCTCTTCCTATCATTTATCAAATCTTATTTCAAACAGATCGTAGCCATACGATGGAAGAGATCAACGACTAAGAATTGTTGAGCATAATGAAATAAAATAAAAGCTTTCTCATTGGGACTGAAGAACAGTTAGTTGGAGAAGGAAGCCGAAGTATTGAGGGTTTCAAGAAGACCAGAACTAGAGATGGTTGTAGATCGACGGTGATAGGAGGTTTCCAAGAAATATCCATGATGCAGATGAGGTCTCCAACAAACAAAACTCTAGTTTGAGCCAACAACCAGCAAGTTGTAGAGGTTTCCAGTTGCCATGGTGGTTTATTTGTAGTGGATTCCTAGGGATTGAACCAGTAAGATGATGCCAACTAAGAACTCTCTGTTGAGTTGTGAAAAACTAATCTTTGTAATGTTCCATATTGTTTTTAATTTTACAAACTATAAATAGAGGTCGAACCCTCATTTTCAAGGGTCGGCTCTAGCGTGTTTGCCTGTACCACTATGAATTTTCTAGAAGTTAATGAAAGGAGCATTACATTGATTTTCACCTCAAATATTGTGTCTTCACCATCTGATATCAGAGGTTCTAATCTTAAAGTTGCATTTCTATGAATACTTGAATAGTTAGTTTGATAGGCTTACTGACTAATAGAGTAATTGAAATCTGCTTTGGATTGGTTCTATATTGTTAGGAGCGTATTTTTGTAAAATATGGATAGTGATTAATTATGTTATTTGGATTATCATTATTGGGGTATTGGAATTGTTCTCTTCAATATTTCTCTATTGTTCTTATAAATGTGTGAGGGTGCTCAAGATTTGTGATAATGTTGATCTAAGTAATGTGTTCTGATATAATTTTTGGAGTTGTTTGTTGTGATATCAATGTTGTTAACCTATCCATCCAACTGTTATTCACTTTTCTAACCCTAATCTATCTCTCTAACCCTAACCTCAAAACCCTAAGTGAGCATAATAGTGTCAACATCTTGTTTAAGTTGACAAGGAACCAACCTACTCTGGAGGTTAGATCGGGGACTTTGTTTCGGTCTATACCAATGTTGAGTGTTGAGCTGCAGCTATCGGGTGCATGCCTGAATAGAAAATAGGAAGATAGATAGCTACAGTGTTGAGTAAAGCTTAAACGCAATTCAATGCCCAAAACTTACCAAGAGAGCTGCACCAATCACTGGGCATGCATCCCAGGGCCACAAGAACTTTTAACTTGAAAACCACATCCTTAAAATTTCAAACAACAACCAATATCACATATATTGCAATGAAACCTTAACCTAGAGATACAAGTTTTATGACCTAGAGATACCTTAACCAGATTGATTTTTGGATAAACCTATAACAACTTAGAAGGATGAACAACCATCTGAACAATAGGTTCATCCTCCCCCAAACAACCAAAATAATTATGGAGGAGATCATTGGACACCAAGACTTTAGTAATAAGGTCCGAAGGGCTTACCTTAGAAATAAGAGTCAAAGAAATTACATTTGGTGGGTTGGGGGTACCAAGTCCTCATCATACACCCCACCCAATACTTAATGGACCACACCATCCTCTAACTTTCATCCAAGACTATTCCTAAGGATCATGTCTCCCAATTGGTGGGACTCCTCTACCACCATTTGGAGCTCCAGGTAAATTGGGAAACTCTCAAGGTTAGTGGGTTTTGGTCCACCTATTTTATTCCTTGAGTTTACATGAATCATAGGTTTCTTGGAGGATTTATGGATACATTTGTTAGGGTTCTTCACCCCCTGCATTAGGTTTCGATCTTGACCTTTATTGAGAACAATGCTCCAGATAATGGCCTCATAATTTACATCCTAAATAAACACTACATATATTTTCATATACAATGACCTAAGTCTAGGAACCTAAAGGGGTTTCTAATTCAAACAAAGAGAGGAACTCAGATTATAGGTTTACCATCACACACATTTGGCGTGCGACCATATTTTTTTTCACTCTAGCAATTGAATTGATCAAAATAAAATCCCCTATTACCTTGGCCATACCCCTAAGAATATCCTCATGCCATAGATGGAAGGGCAAATCCAAGAGATTAACCCAGAGGGGAACCAAGTTAATATTTTGGGTATTCAGGTCAAAATTGATCCCTCATTTTTTGAGAAACAATCCTATTTTGCCAAATAACTAGGGTCTCCACCCATAATTCACTTCGAATCCTCTTCACAAATTAGTTTAATAATAAAGAAAGCTTTATGCACCACAACTATTTCTAGTGGTCCAACAACTTCCATTTGGTTACTTCCCATTATCATATGGAATCTAGATTTGATCGATCCCCTTTAAACTTTCCCACCAAGTTCAAGATGCCTTCATTTAGTGTAATATTAAACAAATTCATTGGAACCCCAATCTTGTTCTAGACTAGGGAGAGATAAAAAAGACACTTCAATCTACACCTCTTCCTGCATTTCACCATCAAAGTAAATAAATTTCCTAGGTCAAAAGGCTTAAGGGATGCTTGATACCCCAAGCTATGGTCCCCACCCTCATAGGTGACAATAGTAAACCCATGATTAAGTGCATAGCCCATAGGCCCCTCCTGACATGCCACCTAACTGACTCCACCTGCGCCTTCTGTAGACACCACCCTAGAGCCCATCCCTCCAAAACAATTTATTGAAGCAACCACCCCCACAACTAGTAAACCACTAGCACAAAAGACCTCCTAGGTTTTGTTGAACCCCTCTAGTTTGCTAGCTAAGTCACCCTGAAAAACCACCTTCCTGCACTTATCCAAATCAAAATCTTTGCCCATCGACTCATAGTAAGAATCTAGTTCCATTTCATAGAAACCCTCTAATGTGAAGGAACTACATACCACACTGATTTTATAATAATTACATGTATATCTATTCTCTATTTTTATACAAATTATAAAATTTGAATTATTTTTATTCACATCAATTTTTATACTTATTTGTAGTTTCAATGTATTTACTAGTTCTAATAAGATTCTAATATTTTATTATTATAACTGTATAAATTTGATTTCTATGTAGACATAACTAGATCAATTATTTTATTAATCCTCATTTCATCCAACAACTAGATATTGAACTCTTTTAGCTAGCTCTTCTTCTAGCTTAAGAGTATTAACAATATTATCAATATAATTGGTATTGTTAAAACCAATGGTTGTCCTTTGAATTTGTGATCTAATCAAACTTATGTTATAAATCTCTTCATAAACCTTTTTATTTAACTCCTAAATTAGAGCCTATTTTTTAATTTATGTTTAAATTAATATTATCCAATATCTTAAACCAATGTTAAAAGTCCCCTATATTTTAAATTTCTTCTTCAATCATTTTAAACTCATGAATTACTTTATCATCTATTTCTTGTATTAATTTTTTATTAAATTTAATTATGTTATTATATATTTTATCTTATCATGATCTTACAAGATTAATTGGGGCAAGTAAATGAAATATAATGTGCAATATTAAAGATACACTAAAAACATGTTATCAAATTCTATGTAATTTGATAGACAATTTTTATTTGATTTTATTTTTGTAATAAAAACTACAAAAGTAATATGAATAAATTTTAAAATTCAATAAAAAATGAGAGAGAAAACTACTAAAAATACCTTCGCAAAATAGTATGCAGGAGATTGGAGGCATCTTATAACTGCACGAAGATCATCCTCATAAGCACCTCCTGCTCTCTTTTTAAGAGCCTATACAATACACATGAATATGCGAAATTAATATGACTTTGTAATGTTAGGCATTGTGCAAATATGGTAGTTCTATAATTTATTTAAAATTAAATAAATACATGAAATATATAGTTTTTCAAATATCTTCTTATCATATTTATTGAATATATGAAAATATTTTATTAAAATTAATAAACAACAGAAAGGGATGATATTTAGTTCTTTAAAAAAATCAATGATTTATTTATTGTATTTTTCATTCATCAATAATTAAGTTGTTTTTTTGTTAACTCTGTTAAAAATTAAAAGTAAATTCTATAAAAGCACCCATACTAATTATTTGATTTCCCTACATTCTATTATTCATGAATTTTATTTTTAATTTTAAAAGATAACTATAGTAGCTTGGCTGCTACCTTCAAATTATCATAAGGAATTAACCATGAAGGAGAAAGGAGAGTGATTTTTATAGCCCCAAAAGTAGCCCAAAATCATGACCAACTCCCAAGAGATTATTTACTCCAAATAAAGTGCAAATAATTTTTTTCTAAAATTGCAAATAGCCCCTCCAAAAATATGAATAACAATTCTTGAATCATAGCAAAACAAGGTTGGAAAAAGACCTAAGAAAACCAACCAAAAATCAATATTTTTTCTACATATGACACCAAATAGGAGTTAGAAGGATACTAAATGTATTTAAAGGTAATTTAGAGGTATGCAAAGTTTAATGATGTATCACTTTGATAAAGATGCTACTAAATTAGAGATTTTACAAGAAGAAGAAAGAATTTACTACTATTTACTTTTAGGTGAATAATTTATTATAAATAAGATATAGGGGCTCCATTGTAAAATTTTGCTAGGCATTTGTGAAATTCAAAGGCATATATTGGGATAACCTATTACACTTATGAGATCAGTATGCCATTAATAGAAATCTTGTTCATGAAATTTATAGATTGATTGTATCACTAGCCTTTTAATTTGTGAATGCATAGTGATTATGGTACAATCCTTTTATTTTATGTTAGTCATTTATTCTATGATAGGTGATTATTTGTAGGTTGGACCATACTAATGTTATTCAATTTTTTCTAGATATTTTGTTTGATCAACACTAATCTTGTTAAATTCATAATTATATTTTGTTTTATTGCATTGAATTTCCATTTATCATATACTTTTCCTTTTAAATTTAGTTTAATACATTTAGATTATTTAGTTTACCAAGATTAGTAGGGATTTAGCCTAAATCTAGAGATAAGAGAAGACTCATCCTTTCCTTCTAATTGTTAAAACATGACCTCATGGGCACATACCATTTTATGAGTTTAATAGTTTCTAGTACACTTTATGGGACAAATCGATTGTTTTCTATAATAATTAAGCCTAGAATATTTTTCCTAAATGTTTTGGATATACGAAAATCATTTTATAATATTATTATATCTATTAAAGAATTTTTTGTAAGGATTATCCACACAACCTTGCATTATTTTATTATATCTACTTGGAATGAATTCAAATCTATATGTTTTAAATTTTTGGATGTACAAGTACTTCATCGAATGGTAACTAAATTACGAAAACTAAACTATTTAGATTCAACATTTCAAAGCAATATTGTAAACCAATTTTCACATGGATCCTTAATCGAATAAGTGTTTTCACATGAATTTTTTAACTTATTTTATTTTATAGATCTAGAAGATCAATTTTTCTTTCCAAAAACATTTCCAAGTACAAAATAGTGATATGATTTTTAATTAAGTGTGATTCATTCCCTAAATATCAAAAAATACAATAAGTCCAAAAATTATAATTTGCAATATTTTGAAGAGCTAAAAATATTTCAAATTGGAAAAGTGTAACTTGCCTTACAAAAAATGTTATTCACTTCTTTCCTTTTAGAAAGATAATTTTTTCCCAAAAACAAAGATTGTGACTACTTTCATTGGTAAAAATGTGATTTACCCTAAAAAAATTTAATTTGTTCCATTTTCTAGCCAAGTGTAATTTTTTTCAATTAAGAAAAGTGTGATTTTCCTAGAGGAAAATTTAATTCCATATACCATGCAAGCTAGCCAAAGTTAACCCATTGGTGGTCCATCTATTAATACTATAATTATAAACCCTTTGTACAGTATACCTTCTATAGTTTTAAACTAATTAAGTACTATAAATCTACCACTTACCTAAATAGATCCCACTAAATCATAACATGCACCAAAAAAATTTCAAAACCAATAATCCCAATCAACCATTCAACCAATAAGTTTTCCATCCAACAACCAATTCAAACTCTACAATATTAGTTTAACCAATTAGTTAGTACTAGCTAGTCATAAATTGAACCAAGTCAATATGTGAATATCCAAATTCATAAGTCATGCAAGTTCATACTAGAATATAAGGCCCATATAATCCATTAAGTCAAGTACTGGGGCAAGTAAAATAAAATTAATTGAATTTTATATAATATCATTAGTCCCACTAAATATTTAGCCAAACTAAAATGCTACATAAAATTGGCAAGTCTCTCCTATCCATTTGGGATATCAAATATTTCTTGGTTCCACTTACAATCAACCTTTAGCTCCTTGTGGTTAGCCTCCAAAATATGTATAGCAAACCCCTAACCATTATCTAGTTGTACAATATTGTTAGTATCCCCAAAACTAGTGAAATATGTCTTATCCTTAACCAAACTCCAAACTTTAGGTGTATCATAATGCATAGAAAATATAAAATCTAAATCAAATGTTCATTATATGATAACCAATGGATCGAAAAAATATCCCCTCCAAATCAACAAATGGTCTATTATGATCTATAATCACAAGCTTACATGGGACCTCCCTAGTATCATATACAATATGTACTATAAATGTGATATGGGTAAGGACCTCAAGGCTACAAAATTCAAATGCATGTAAGGCCATATAACCAATTTATAGATTGGACATATCAAGAACCCTTTAAATTAATGATATACTCCCTGATATTGACTATCATAATGAAGTCCTTACCCATTTTTGATATAAATGGTAATAAATTGATATAGACCACCTAAATGAGCTATCAATTATGAAATTAACTAACCAAATTTAAAAGTAAGATATCATGGTGTGGGTATTGAAATATTCAGTGAGGGATGAATCAACATTTTGAATAGAAAATCCTACTTGATAAATCAACCACCAAATTAACTTCCATTGTCTAACAATTCATAACAAGGTTTGACAATATAGGCAATGCTTATATAGCACTTCATGGTTTATAATAATTTTTATGATAATATTACATCCATGATGAGTAGGAAATACCATAAAATATAAATATTTGACAATCATATCTTATTCTTAATGGTCCAAAAAAATACATGATTAAAATACAAAGTTTATGAGAACTCTACATATTATACCTTTAAATACTTAAAATTAGATGAACAGGCATTACCATAATCTATAATAATTTTATGCTTGGGTAGTTCTCACCATTCTTGTTTTCTTTGTATTCCTTGGGAAATTGTGTTATGTAATCTTATTTTCTATTGATATAAATTATGACAATTTTCAAGAAAAAATATAAAAGAATTTTATAATCACACCTTAGACCTAATGGACCAAAATTTCAATCATGTTACCTTTTTAAGGGCATTCGAGGAAGAAAACCATGTTAAATATGTACTTATCCATGTAGGTAGATTACCACCTAATTTTACCATGGCTTATGTTGCACATGTATCTCAAACCTAAATAGCATAAGTAGAATATGTTCCTCTACTAATGGAACTAGTTTTAAATACTCAATACTAGCCTACCCAAACATATCACTCTTTTCAATTTATTATCCCTCAAGTTACTTATTTATTCCCTAATACACCTATGTATCCACATATAACTACTCATTATATGGTAACCTACCTAGGTCAAAGTATACCAAGTGATATCACATTCCAACTATAATTGCCAATACTACCATCCCATTCTCAACCATCCAATATGGATACAACCTCCACATCTCAATATAAAAATATTGGCTTATATATTCAAGAAAATGAACTATGAGAAATATTGAAGAACATAATGAATCATGTCATAGCAGATCAGAGATATAATAGTGACTAGTATCAAACAAGGAAATGGTAGCATAAAAAGGCTCCTTACCTCATGAAAGATAAAATTCCTTACCAATCTAGAAACTTGACCATTAGTTAGGTGTAAAATAATATTATCAATTAAAATATAGAAATCAACACCCTATGATGTTTTACCTATAATATTGGACAAAATCTAATAGAATGTGTCATGGCAATTCAATCTTTGATAGGCAATCAATAATGCCAAGTACAACTAGCAACAATTATGGATCAACCAATGATAGTTCAAATGCCTATATTCAACCACTTTGTAAGTTAATAGCCTATTATGGAGGACAAATATAAAATGGCTAAATAATTAGTTTTAATCATGTCTAATCCAAACAATGTAGTATGTTTCAATTTTGGAATCCTAGGATGAATATTTTCCTTTTGAGAATCACATTGTTGTAGCTAATCAACAATAGGGAGTTGTAACAAATAGGTGGAAGGTAACAAATGAACAACCCTAGTCAATAATTTGTAAAATTATACTACAATAATAACCAAAATAAATGCAGAAAAGCTAGCCAAAGCAGCTGATATTGAAACGGCTAACGGCTCTGTACCTACCTCCTTGGGCCCTATTTTCGAACAACCCACTTACCAAGACATGGATGAAGTTAGACCTAAACTTACTCCGTCTCAAGGGAAAGGCAGAGGTTGCAAAGCAAACCCCAAGTTAGCTCGATGAAGTTCGTATCTTGGAATGTCAGAGGCCTCAACGGATCTGCTAAACAGAGGACTGTCAAATCAGTAAGAAAAAACCTAAAACCAAATATCATGTTTCTTCAAGAATCCAAACTGGACGAGAATAGCAGCACTCAAGTTTGCAAGCTAATCTAGGAAAACTGCAATTTTGCCTTTTGTCCCTCCTCAGGGGCATTTGGGGGTCTCCTTTGTCTATGGGATCCGACAACTATTGAGGGGAGAGTTCTTTCAGTCTCTGACAGAACCATCAACATTTTGTTCACCAATAAAGTCACTAACCTCCAATGGATCGCTACCAATGTTTATGGACCAAACAGTCCTATCAACAGAAGATTGTTGTGGGATAACATTTCTGCAATGCGCCATAAATTTCTTGACTTTCCATGGATGCTCAATGGCGACTTCAATGCTCCCCTTCACCTGTTTGACAAGCAAGGAGGCAATCCGATCACTAGCAGCTGCATTGAAGATTTCAGCGATTTTGTCAATCTCAACGAGCTAATGGACATGCCACTCCAAGGATCCAACTACACATGGAGCAACAAACAGGTGGGCATTCATCACATCCAAATTTGGCTTGATAGATTTCTCTTATCCAAAGAACTCATTCCTGTTTTTGGCGATGCCAAGCTTTATAGCCACCCAAAAATTGGATCCGACCATAACCCCTTAATTCTGGATTGTTCCCACCCCCAGCAAATCTTCAAAACCCCTTTCAGGTTTGAAAAGATGTGGCTCACCCATCCAGATTTAGGTTGGTGTATTCGAAAATGGTGGTAGCAAAACCTTTGTCCAAACCCTCTCACGAATCTGTTCCTCAAACTCAAAGCGGTCAAGCTCAAGCTAAAATGCTGGAATAGGGAGGTTTTCGGCAACCTCTTTACCAAAAAAAGCATCTGATGGATGAGCTCAAAAGGGTGGAAAATCTGATTTAGGGAGGAGATCAGAGGGTCGAAACTTTCATGGAATAAAAAATCCTCCTTTCAAACTTTCACAATGCCTTGGCTAAGGAAGAGTCCTACTGGAGGCAAAAATCTAGAAGCCTCTGGCTCAAAGAAGGAGACACCAACATGAAGTTTTTCCATGCTTCCACCATGCACCACAGAGGCTCAAATAAAATCTTTGAGTTGACCAAGGCTGATGGAACCATTGTCTCTGACATCCATGCTATCAGACAGGGAGCTGTGCGTCACTTCCAGGAAATCTTAGGTCCTAGTGTTGACTGCCACCCCCGCATAGCAAGTTCTCTGCTTCAAAACATACCAAAGTTGGTGTCTAACGATGATAATGGGAAATTGATCCAATTCTTCACTGAAGAGGAGATCAAAGAAGCTCTATTTGCAATGGAACCTGATAAGGCCTCTGGACCCGATGGCTTCCCACCCCGATTTTTTCAACACTTTTGGGAGATTATGGGCCCTGATGTTATGGCTGCGGTTAGATTCTTCCAGAGAGCCAAAAAGATGCCGAGAGAAGCCAATTCCACCTTCATTGTTTTAATTCCCAAGTCCAATGATCATGCTTCTCTCTCCGACTTTAGACCTATTAGTCTCTCGTAGTGTCATCTACAAACTTATCACCAAAGTTATGGCAAACAAAGTCGAAAGACATCCTTCCCTCCATCATCGACCAGTGCCAAGGGAGCTCGGTCAAAGGCAAATTCATTGCTGATGGAGTGATAACCATCCACGAATTGGCCCACTCGGCATCTAAAAATAAAAAACCCAGTATGTTCCTTAAGCTTGACATGAACAAGGCTTTTGATCGGGTTTCCTGGAAATTCCTGTTCGAGGTCCTAGAGAAGTTTGGGTTTCACAAAGAATGGATCAAGATGGTTCGTGAATGTATTTCTACTGCTTGGTTCTCATTTCTTATCAATGGTTCACCCGTTGGTTTCTTCCAAGGTTTCAAAGGCATCCATCAAGGGGACCCTCTGTCTCCCTTCCTCTTCATCATTTTGGCCGAAACCCTTGGAAGAACCCTTACTACTGCTTGCAACAGTGGACTCGTCTCCGGGATCAAACCAGCCTCAACAACCAATGCCATATCCCATCAACAGTTTGTGGATGATACTATTCTATCCTCTCATGCTTCTGTTCCCGAAGCAAAAATCATTAAGAACATTCTTGATTCTTATGAAGAGGCGGCTGGCCAGAAAGTCAATTACCGCAAAAGCAAACTATACTTTCTCAATACTCCCATCCACAGGAAAAATAGGATTGTTGAGATCCTTGGGTGTATCATTGGGAGCCTTCCAACTACTTATCTTGGATTACCGCTTTTCCATGGCAAATCGGTCTCGGCTATGTGGAACCCTATTTTAGATCGCCTCAATAAGAAACTTGCAAGTTGGAAAAGCTCAATGCTCAGTCAGGCAGCCAAAGCCACTCTGGTCCAGGCTTGCCTGCAAAGTATTCCAATTTTTTTCTTATCTATCTTCAAAGCTCCAGCTTCCATATGCCAAAGAATTGAGCAAATTCAACGCAGATTCCTTTGGGCGGGAAACGAAAACAAGAATAAATTTTCACTTGTTGCCTGGGATAGGGTCTGTTCCAAGAAAAAGGATGGAGGACTCGAATTCAGGGACATCAAGCGGATGAACATGGCCCTCATTGCCAAGCAGTCCTGGAGACTTACCACCAATGAAAAAGTCACTTGGATTGACATCATCAAAGCTAAGTACCTCCATCAGGTTCCTTTTCTTGGAGAGCACAACCTTCCTAGCGGATCTCATTTCTGGAATGGCATCACCAAAACAAGGAAGATCATCATGGAAGGCTTAAGGTGGTGTCTTGGAACTGGAATGACCATTCATTTTTGGGATGACCCATGGATCCGTGACAAACCTCTCAGCCAAGATCCTCATCTTGCAGTGCTCAAGACGGTCATCGAAGCCACCTTTGGAGATAAGGTGTGTCATTTCATTAACCTAGGTATTACAAGACCTGAATGGAAACACCTGGCTCTTAATGGGCCTAGGCATATCACAGAGGCGCTCAGGCGGTTACAAAACTTGTTGAGGACTTGCATCATCCCCAGCTCTCACAAAGATGATTCCATGGTCTGGAACCTTGAAGATTCAGGGAATTTCACTGTTAAATCAGCTTACTACAGTCAAGAAACTCCCAATGATGGTCGGGACTTATCTAATCAGGTCTGGGTTCCCAAGATCATTCCCAAGGTCAAATTATTTTGCTGGTTGGCCATCCAAAACAGAATCCTCACCACTGACAACTTGATAATCAGAGGGTTACTCATCCCCAATTGGTGCATCCTGTGTAAAAATGCTTGTGAGTCAACTTCGCATGTTTTTTTGGAATGTCCCTTCTCTCTTGCAGTGCTCAACCAGGTTCTTAACACCTTCGACATCTTCGTAGCCCTCCCTCATTCCATTCCCCTCATTTTTCAACAATGGCCCTAGCCTTTCAAGAGCAATCAACTTAAATTCATGTGGCAAGCTTGCCTTCACATCTTCCTGTGGCAGATTTGGCTTGAGAGAAATGCCAGAATTTTCAAAAACCAAGCCACTGATAAGAATATTGTTGTTGCCAAAATCTTGGCCCTTGCTGTGGAGAATGCCTCTCTTGTCTCGTCTTCCAAACCCCCCCTCCTGGCCTTGAATCGGACCTATCAAAACTCTTCAATATTTCCAATTTCTCTGCCACACCCTGTACTTCTGTTGACAGGTCCGTCATCAAGTGGGTCTTACCTCCTATTGGGTGGCACAAGCTTAATTTCAATGGTGCGGCCAAAGGCAACCCAGGAGCGGCTGGTGGAGGAGGAATTCTCATAAATCACAGAGGAGAAATAATTTTGGCCTTTGCCCAGAACCTGGGAATTCAATCTAACAATATGGCAGAGGCTCGAGCTCTGCTCCAAAGCTTGATTCTTTTGGAAGGCTTGACCATCAATAAACTCATCATAGAAGGAGACTCACTGCACTGTATCAACTGGCTCAATGGGACTTCTGTGCCTCCCTGGGCCCTTGTTTCGATCTTCCAAGAATGCAAGGCACTAATCGACATTTACCTAGAATTAGTCATTAAGCATCAGTACCGGGAAGGAAACAAAGCTGTGGACTGGCTTGCTAACAAGGGAGTTGGCAAATCTGACATTCATGTTTGGAGAGACTCCTTTCCCATTGGCCTAAGGGATGCTTCTATAAGTACCAATGTCTGCACAATGTGAGTGGTTGGCAGGGGACCGGGTTTGTTTGCTCATGGAACTGGTCGAGTTTTCATGTCCTTTCTTCCTTCTTCTCCCCCTTCGGCCGCATTTTGGCAACTGGTCATGATATCGCGACACCTTTCACCATTGGCCATGAAATTTCAACATGTCGCGATATCGCGACACTTTTTCTCTTCGGTCGCATTTTTGCAACATGTCGCGATATCGCGACACTTTTCCTCTTTGGGCGCATTTTTGCAACATGTCGCGATATCGCGACACTTTTTCTCTTCGGGTGCGTTTTTGCAACTTGTCGCGATATCACGACACTTTTTTCTCTTCGGGTGCGTTCTTGCAACTTGTCACGATATCGCGACACTTTTTCTCTTCGGCTACGGTCTTCCATCTTGTCGCGATATCGCGACACTTTTTCTCTTTGGCAGTGGTCTTCCATCTTGTCGCGATATCGTGACACTTTTTCTCTTTCTTGCAACTTGTCGCGATATCGTGACATTTTTTCTCTTCGGCTGCGGTCTTCCATCTTGTCGCGATATCGCGACATTTTTTCTCTTTGGCTGCGGTCTTCCATCTTGTCGCGATATCGCGACACTTTTTTTCCTTGGCAGCGGTCTTCCATCTTGTCATGATATCGTGACACTTTTTCTCTTTGGCAGCGGTCTTCCATCTTGTCACGATATCGCGACACCTTTTCTCTTCGGCTGCGGTCTTCCATCTTGTCGTGATATCGCGACATTTTTTCTCTTCGACTGCGGTCTTCCATATTGTCGCGATATCGCGACACTTTTTCTCTTCGGCTGTGGTCTTCCATCTTGTCGCGATATCGTGACACTTTTTCTCTTTGGCTGCGGTCTTCCATCTTGTCGTGATATCGCGACACTTTTTTCTTTGGCAGTGGTCTTCCATCATGTCACGATTTCGCGACACCTTCTCTCTTCGACAACGGTCTTCCATAAATGTCACGATTTTGCGACTCTTTTTCTCTTCGACAGCGGTCTTACTTCTTGTCGTGATTTCGTGACACCTCTTCTCTTCGACAGCGGTCTTACTTCTTGTCATGATTTCATGACACCTTTTCTGTTCGGTCGCGGGTTTGCTTCATGTCACGATTTTGTGACTCTTCTTTTCTTCTGGCTCCAACCTAGCAACTTGTCACGATATCGCGACACTTCCTTTCTTCTGGCAGCAACCTTGCAACTTGTCATGATATCGTGACACCTTCCCTCCTTCGGCTCCGACGGCGCTTCTAGTCGTGATTTTGCGACATCCCTTCTTCTCTTGGCTGCAACGGCGCAACTTGTCACGATTTCGCGACATCACCAAACTGGTCACGATTTCGCGACACCTTTCCTCGTGTGGAGGTTTGCTTGCCCTTTGATCTTTATTTCTTGGACCACCTCGATCGATCTGGAATTCATGTAAATCCTCTTGTACAAGGTTCAGGGACCTTTCAACACCCTTTCTACCAATAAAAAAAAAAAATAACCAAAATAAATAAAAAGTACTAAATTTCTAATGAGGAGGTAACCATTGTTATATCTTAAAGATAAAGGTTAAATTATATCAAGTCAACTTATTATAGGAAAATATTCAATAAAATACACCAACTCAAGATCCACAAATTAACATTCCTCAAAAAAATGGGCCTATGGTTGAGAAATACATGACACATATTATAATCAAAATAAAAGGAATATATTGTAAAAATAAGTTAAGAATAATCTAAGTATCCATTTCTAACCAATGAGGGCTAAGCTATTGCTACATGGAAGTTAAAAAATTAAGTCATGCAATGAGGGTAACACAACTAAATATAAATTTAATATTTTCATGAAGCTAAGAACAATTCTCATAAAAGTAAATATGTTAGCAGTATTAGATTTACCTTAGGAAATGGACTTATTAAAATAATCAAGAAAAATTCAACTACACATTACCAAACATAATCAAATCTAGATAAACAATAAATTTTCATAGTTCAAGATCCATTTGATATTTTGGTGAATGCAATGGATATATTGAATGATACAAATGCTAAAATAATAAAAGCACTAAAAATTTATATCATATTGAATATTGAATGGACTCAAGGGTCACTATAACTATCATAAAAAATACAGTGCATTAGGAGATGTGTTTTCCTCTGTAAATATAGAAAAATATCCTATTTATATGGAGGGGAAAAGGATAAATATTATTGGGGTGCTAAAGGACATAATAATAGTAATGGATAAACATACAAAACTTTTAATCATCCAAGAGATGATTGTAGTAGATCTTCCTTCTTATTTTAGAATGTTGTTATCTAGGGAATGGTAAGAATTTATCTAGAGATTGGTATTTGGAAATGGATTATACATATATGAATATTACTAGATATGAAAAAATAAATAAAATTTGAAATATCCCTCCATGTAATTACCTCCTACATGTTGGAAATTTGAGGTAATTTGAGGAATTTTATGTTGTCATTGATGTCACATGGATCACATTGAGTTTTGGTGGACAAAATATTTCATAAATAAGCATTTATGATATTTTGGAAAGCATGGCTATTTACAGGGTTTTTGTGAAAACCAAGGAAGGCAAAATAAAATATTTTATTTAAAACCATGGATGACATATTTGAAATGGGTTTTTATTAAAACCCATGTTGGATTTTTGTTTCGTCGAAAAATGTGCCCCGATGAAGGAGATAATTAATTTTAAATATTCAAATTTTAAATTTTAATCATGTAAAATTAAAATTAAAATTAATATTAAGTCATAACCGACATCAAAATAAAAATGTGGGAATATATAAATATGCCACTAAACTTTTTATTTTCCCAAGTCCTCGATGAAGATAATTCGTTCGAAGCGCTAAGGGAGTAGAAGTGTCGTACTAGTTTGAAAACCAGCGAAGAGAAGACGGAACAAAGGTAAGGGAGGTTCCTTACCTATCACTGTAGGTTCTTGTGGTCTAGCGGCAATAGGAAGGCGCATAAGGTGTTTAAGCACCAGTAGATCCGAAGTTCAAATCTCGCTGGCACTAGTTTTTGCAAGGTAAAAAGGGAGAACCTTTTGTGCATGTGGTTTTTGAGGGCACGTTGGGAGGAAGCAAGAAGGAGGTCTTGCGCTCTTGGTTTTTATGGGAGCGGTTGGCTCATGTGGTTTTTGGTGCTACAGTTTGAGTGGTGTAGGGGCAGCGACAGGAAATCAAATCCCACTGAGGTTAAAGGCAAGTTATTAATTTTTCCAAATATTTTATTTTTCTAAGGTTGCCCTAGGAGAGATAAGGTTTGTGGTGCATGTGAAAAAGAAATTTTTTTGGTGATTTTCCTTTTAGAAGTATATCATATTATATATCATTGGAAATCTTATTTCGAGGGATATTTGATTATTTTGTTTAGAAGGAGAAATAATGTGTACATAGAGATATATTTATATTTTTGTAAAAGGGTTCAAGTGAAGGTTGTTTTGTTCTTTTCAAAGTGGGTTGAGTGTGGCAGATATTCCAAAGGGGTTTCTTCATCTTCATAAAATGTATGGGCACATTCTTCTATTGATTTTTCATGGTGGTTGATTTCTGAAATATCATTGGAGGGAAAAGGATTGTTTATGGTTTCCTTTTCAAAAGTGTGGTTGATTGAATGCTTCAAGGTTTTCTAAATTGAGAGTTGTGTTTAAACCTTGTTTTATAAGCATAGTTGTTGAAGCCCATTGGTTGTGAAAGAACATGAGTTAGAAAATAGCATGAGTATCATTTTTATGTGAGATTTGTAATTGAACATTGTTGGAAACATTTGAGTTGGTTGATACATACTTGGACTAGGGTTGTATGAGGAAGAATTATCCCTTGTGGTGATGAGTTGAGATTGATTTTAAGAACATATTGAGTCTCTAACAATTCTCTTTATGGTTCTATAATACTAGGGTTGAGTTGAGTTGAATAAGCCTATTCAAGTGATGTGTGAAGTAATTGTTCAAGTCCTATGAAACAAACTATTCCATTATTGTGATTTGAGTTGATTGAGATTGAGATTAGAACATATTGAGTCTCTAACAATTCTCTTTATGCTTCTATGATTTGACTTGAGTTGACTTGAGTTGAGATTGAGCCTAGAACATATTGAGTCTCTAACAATTCTCTTTATGCTTCCATGAGTTGAGTTGAGTTGAGATTGAGCCTAGATCATATTGAGTCTCTAATAATTATCTTTATGCTTCTATGAGTTGATTTGAGTTGAGTTGAGTTGAGATCATTGTGGATCATTGTTGTCATCCATTGAAGAGTACATTGCCATTCATTGTTGAGTTCATCTTTGAGCTTTGCCTTGATAGATTTGTGGATGAGATTTGAGTGCTACTTGAGCATGATTTATTGAGCCTTTGAGAAGGCATTTGTGGATAGTTTTGAGATAGCTTTGTGGACAGTTTTGGGGCAGATTTGTGGACAGTTTTGGGATAGTTTTGGGCAAGTTCTTGGTGAGCTTTCTAGAGTAGATTTGGAAAAGTTCTTAGTGATATTGTTGGAGTAGTTTTGGGTAAGTTCTTGGTGAGCTTGCTAGAGCAGATTTGGACAAGTTTTGTGTGACCTTGTTATTCAGATTTGTACAAGTTTTGTGTGAGCTTGTTATTCAACTTTGGACAAGTTATGTGTGAGCTTGTTATTCATATTTGGACAAGTTCTGTGTGAGATTTTTATTCAGATTTGGACAACTTTTGTGTGAGCTTGTTATTCAGATTTGGACAAGTCCTGTGTGAACTTTTTATTGCTTAGCTTTGAGCAGATCAAATAAATCATTGTATTGGATATTTATATGTGAAATGTTATGAAATCAACTTATGGAGTACCCCACATTGGGGAAACCAAGTTAAATCTTGTTTCTCAATTATGTGTGGTGACTTGTGCTCTTGATTACTACTGCTATCTAAGTTATTAATGCACACTACTATATTTGGTTATTGCAATTAAGGACATTAATTGATATTGATTTGGAAAGAAAGTAAAAAGTGGTCTTATACTGTTCACCCCCCCTCTCAGTATAAGCTTGTGTTATTCACTACATAAGTTGGATAATAATGGAATCATCAACTAGAATGATCTTACCAAGTTTGTTAAGGAAGAAATAAATGAAGTTGAAATTATCTTTGAGTTAGACATGATCATTAGGGTCCTTTAGAATGATGATGACAATGGTCTAGGGGATGCATGTGAAAATAAAATTTTTACTAACCATCTAATAACAAAATAACTTAGAAAATCCTAGCTTTAACAAGTAAACAAGCTCAAGATTCAAAATCCATATAGATGTTACACTTTGATGGGACCAAGACTAGGAATCAAATTGGTCTTGACATACAACTTATAGACATAGGATATAAAAATTATTTACTCTCATGGTTAATTATGTGTTCAATTATATTTATATCATAAACCCAATAATAGGAAGGTAGAAGCCAGGATGAAGAAGGAACTTCTCAAATTATTGCAAGTGCAAATTATTTATCTCATTAAGCTCTCAATATGGGTACAAAAATTTGTTCTAGTATGCAAAAAAAATGGAGACATTTAGTTATGCATAGACTTTAGAAATTTAAATAGAGTATCACTAAAGTAACACCAACTATTACCATTAATGGAGAAAATACTATTATAGGAGATATGACCATAAATATTGTCATAGCTTAATAGTTTCTCAAGCTATAACCATATCTGTGTCAAAGGTGGTGACCAACATACAACATTCCTAACTAAATGGGGGATATTTAATTACTATAGGATTCCATTTGGATTGTGCAATATAAAGCCCACCTTTTAGAGAGCAATGAGTATTGTGTTTGTTGGTTTGATTAACAAAATTATCCTCATATACCTTGATTATTTTCCAAATATAGAAACAAGCATGTTGAGCATGTAGAATATATCTATAAAATATGTAAATAATATGGAATATCCTTAAATCATAATAAATCCAACTTCTATTTACAAAAACAAAAAATACTTGGGCATGTGGTGTTGAAGGAAGGCTTGTAATAGACCTAGATCACATTAAACCTACACAGGAGATTCCACTACCCTCATTAGTTGAAGATGTTATATCCTCCCTAGGATAAAAACAATTTGTAGACAAATCCATCACTAATTTTGCACAATTGGTAAGTACTATTACTAATATACTTAAGAAGGATGCTATATTTACTTAGACTAAATAAGAAAAATAGGCCTTCTAGAATATTCAGGATATAATTCTAAGATATCAAAGCTAATTAGCCCAGGTTTATCAAAGCAATTTAGGTTGTATATATTTGGCATTTATGTGAATATTACAATAATCTTAACTAAAAAATATGAAACTAAGGAAGAGCATCCTATATAGTTTGTGTTATACACTCCACAATTATGAGAATCAATACACCTTCATTCAAAAATAGCTTTTTGCAATGATGAAGGTCCTAATAAAATACAAGTATTACTTTTATTATAGCAAGACAATTGTCTTTTAGGTACATTCTAACATAAGATCCATGATAGGTCCAAGGTGTAGACCAATTAGTTCATCCAAACCCCATAAGGGGGGTAGAGGTCCAAGGTTCAAATCTCGGGCCTCACCGGACTGAATGTTTGTCCCTTTACTAGTGCTTTAAATATCATAAAAGGTTTAAAATGATTGTGGCATGGTGGTTATAGGGGCAGACTACGCAAATATCTATGTGGCGGCTTTCATGGTGGATAGCACAAAATACTCTAGTGGCTATAAAATCTGTACAACTTACCCAGATTCATAGCGGCTATCGATTCCACCATGTTTTAAAAAAAAAAACATAAGATCCAGATGTGACATGGATATTTCGAAGAAAAGAGAGCTATATGGATAAAAATATTTAAAAATTGATATAAAAACTAATCTTATGGTCATAGTTTTGGTTGTTACCACCGTGGAAGGTGTTCCTTCTTATATGGGTGGTTCCATACTACTCTAGTTGTTGTTGCATTGATAGCTTCCCAAACATTCAACCATGTGGATCACCTTACTATCATTGGAGCATATCCTTAGTTTTCTATTTCAATGCAACACTTATGATAGCCAATATTATTGATACTATGGATGTTGTGATATTAGGCACCAAGGTGAGAGCTGGACCTAGAGGAACTTCTAGGGATTCTGCTATTATTCTCTATTGTTTGATGCTCCTCCTATGTTTGTTATTGAATATGGATAATTATTTCCCTTTAAAAGGACTAGAATGCATAGACCTTGTTATTGTTCTAGTTTTATACTTCATCATTTTCTAGAAGAGAATGTTCTTCCTCAAATATACTAGTTCCTATAGGGCCTTCAATGCTCGATTCTTAGGTATTACAAAGTGTATATCTAGATTTCTTAAGGTCAAAATATGTTTACAATGGAGACCATAGATTCTATAGTTTGACATATTTCAGCTTGCTTGACTTGCTCTTGTAATTTTCATCCTATCACGGCCTACCTGACTCATTCTGATATCTTTAGACCCATTTTAGCCTCCTATGTCATTTTGGCTTGTTTGACACATTTTGGCCTACTCCAACCATCCTCACCCATATACGACTATTATGGCCAAGCCTAACCCATCCCATCGACTTTGAGCTTGCCTTCCTAGCCCATTTCATCTTGTTTCCTCTTGACCTATATTTATCTACTCATCTTGTCCTAGCTAGATCCATCCATGCTACTCTGGTTTGACCTATTTTGGCCTACTTGACCTATTCTTGTATGTTTCATCCTATCACTGTCTATCACTGCCTACCCAACTCATTCCAATATACTTAGACCCATTCTTTCCTTCCTATCCCATTTCATCCTGTTGCTTCTCATTTTGGTCTTCTCGACCTATGTTTGCTTACTCAACTTGTCTAAGCCGAATCCACCCATGATGGTCTGGTTTGATCTATTTCGGCTCACTCAGCCTATTCCTGTATGTTTCAGCCTATCATGGCCTATCCAAATTATTTAGATATACTTAAACCCATTCTAGCCTCCCATGTCATTTTAGCTTGTTCAACACATTTTAGCCTACTTGAACCCTCCTTGCCAAGCTTGGAATTTAAAAAAATAATCTTTCAATAGGAATTTTTATGACGGTTAATATATTTTGTTGAATTTCAGGTTATTGTTTAAAATTTTATTTGCCTTTCAATTTTTTTAAATATGGTCTAGACACTGGTGAAAATCAACATTTTTTTAAATATGGTCTAGACACTAGTTCAACAAAATTTACACATCATATCATCTGTTGTGTCCAGTTTTAATAAAATGCTACACCTCAACCAATATTTAAGAAAATGCTACACCTCAACCAACCTGAGTTGCTACACATCAGATCATGAATTTGTCCAGTTTTATGTGTGCATGTTTTGCATCGAGAAAGTGAAGGGAGAACGATGTGAAAGTGAAAAAACTTACCTTTGAAGCTATGTGAAAACTAAAACCAACACCATAGTAGAGCTAATGTGAAAACTGAAACCTAGCACCACAACAAAGGTAATATGAAAACTGAAACCCAACGCCACAGTAGAGCTAATGTAAAAATTGAAACCCAACATGGTAATAGAGCTAATATTCAATTTTTTTGGGAAGACCATACAAAGGTGGAGGGATGTTAGACGGTGGACACTGGATAGAAACAAGGGTGAGGTACTAAGGACCATGAAATCACCTGAGCATCTGGTATATTTTCCAAAGGTGTTAAAACTCTCTTGCAAGATGGTCACTCCTCTCTCTGCATGTCCATTTTTTTGGTGGACCGTGCAAAGGTGGAGGGGTGTTGGATGGTGGGCACTGGTTAGTAGCAAGGGTGAGGCATTGAGGGCCACGGAATAACCTGAGTGTCTGGTAGATCTGTCAGAGGTGCTAAAACCCTCTTGCGAGATGGTAACTCCTCTCTCTCTTTGCATGCCCAAGATTGATATCCCATTCTAAATTTCCCAACCATGCCATAATTTCATAATATAATAAAAATTAAACTGATTTCTATCAAACAATTTGTGTCGGGTTGCTACTTTATAGCAATGTACTGGCTTAGGTCTTCCTTGTTTTGTATCGTAACGTCTAGCTTAGACATTGCTTGCGTGTGGTGATTAGAATTTCAAGTGTAGTTCTACTCCATTATCAATGAACTTTGTAATGCAGACGAATCCTATGTTGCCCATATTATATCATTTGTTGCTAATATTGTTGAAATATTGCATAAACTAATGTTTTAACTAGATATCACTAGATTCAACATGTTTCCATGGAATACTATGTAAAGGCTAGTGAGGAGCCATACTGCCATCCAAGCCTAGCCTAGAATTTAATATCTGGAAATTGGCAATATTAATGCAATAAATATTTGACCTATCCCTAGATTCACCACTCACCACACTCGTCGAATGACAATTTAATTCACCACTTGCCCCACTCGATGGTAACTTATTTTATGAATGGAAAGAAAGTTTATTTTTAGTTTAGTTATTAAGAATTTACCCACATCTATTCTAATGTATATATGTATATGATAAGTAAAATCTACAGTTTTTAAATATATTTACTTGTAAATTTTATGGTTTCTAAGAAAAATAACAAGTAAAAATCTACGATCGCTATAAAATTAAAACCATAATTTATGGTTTCAAATGCAAAATACGGTCATATGCCTATCAAATTCCAGGCCTACTTTTCACCTATTCATAGCTATTTTGATCAAGCCCAACCTATCCAATTGACTTTGACCTTGCCTTCCTAGCCCATTTCATCCTGTTGCTTCTCATAATGATTGTCTCAACCTATGTTTCCATGCTCGGCTTGTATTGACTAAATCTATTTGTGTTGGCTTGGTTTGACCTGATTTGGCCTGCTCAGCCTATTGATGTATGTTTTAGCCTCTCATGGCCTACCCAACTCATTTTTATACTCTTATACCCATTCTTGCATCTTGTGTCATTTTGGTTTGTTCGACACATATTGGCCTACTCCAACCCTCCTCGCCCATCCACGATCGTTTTGGCCAAGTAGGTCATAATAGGTCAAACCATGCCAACACAAATGGATCTAGTTAGGACAAGTTGAGCAAGCAACATAGGCTGAGAATACTGAAATGAGAAGTAAAAATATGAAATGGGCTAGGAAGGCAAGGTCAAAATTGATAGGAGGAGTTGCACTCGACCAAAATAGTCATAGATGGATAAGGACAATTAGAGTAGGCTGAAATGTGTCAAAAAACCAAAATGAAATGGGAGACAAGAATGATTTTAAGGATATCAAAATGAGTTGGGTAGGCCACGATAGGCCAAAACATACAAGAATGGGCCGAGCGGGCCAAAATAGGTCAAACTAGACTAGCATGAACGGATCTGACCAGGACAAGTTGAGTAGGCAAACATAAGCTAAGAATACTGGAATGAGAAGAAACGAGATGAAATGGGCTAGGAAGGCAAGATCAAAGTTGATGGAACGGGTTGTGCTCAACCAGAATGGTCATGGATGGGCGAGGAGGGTTGAAGTAGGCCAAAATATGTCAAACAAACCAAAATGACATGAGAGACAAGAACGGGTATAAGGATATTAGAATGAGTTGGGTAGATTACAATAGGCTGAAAAATACAAGAACAAGTTGAGCGGGCTAGAATAGGTCAAACTAGGCTAGCATGAATAGATCCAACTAGGGCAAGCCGAGCAAGAAAATATAGGCTAAGAAGATCAAAATGAGAAGAAATGGGATGAAATGGGCTAGGAAGGCAAGGTCAAAGTTAATAGATGGGTTGCACTTGACCGGAATGATCGTGGATGGGTGAGGAGGGTTGGAGTAGGCCAAAGTGTGTCAAAACCAAAATGACACAAGAGGCAAGAACGAGTCTAAGTATATCAAAATGATTTGGGTAAGTTGTGATAGGTTGAAACATATAAGAACAAACTGAGTTGTCTAGAATAGGTTAAACTAGGCTAGCATGAATGGATCCAACTAGAACAAGCTGAGCAGGAAAACATAGGTTGAGAAGATTGGAATGAGAAGTAATAGTATGAAATGAGCTAGGAAGGTAAGGTCAAAGTTGATGAGATGGGTTGTGCTTTTCTAGAACGATCATGGATGGATGAGGTTTGGAGTAGGCCAAAATGTGTTGAACAAACCAAAATAACATGAGATGGAAGAACGAGTCT
Source organism: Wollemia nobilis (assembly GCA_028583015.1). Classification (NCBI taxonomy): domain Eukaryota; kingdom Viridiplantae; phylum Streptophyta; class Pinopsida; order Araucariales; family Araucariaceae; genus Wollemia; species Wollemia nobilis. The sequence goes on from JAQPPZ010017060.1 coordinate 4,577,439, forward strand.
AAGGATATCATAATGATTTGGGTAGGTTGTGATAGGTCAAACCAAGTAAACATGGGTGGTTATGGATAGGACAAGCTGAGAAGGAAAACATAGATCGAGAAGACCGAAATGAGAAGCAACAAGAAAAAATGGGTTAGAAAGGCAAGGTCAAAGTTGATGGGATGGGTTGCGCTTGGCCAGAACGGTTGTGGATGGGTTAAAAGGGTTGGAGCGGGCTAAAATGTTTTGAACAAATTTAAATGACATAGGAGGAAAGAATGGGTCTAAGGATATCAAAATGAGTTAGGTAGGCCATGATAGGCTAAAACATACAGGAATAGGCCAAGTAGGATGGAATAGGTTAAATTAGAATAGCACGAATGGATCTAATTAGGACAATCTGAGCAAGAAATCATAGGATGAGAAGACCAAAATTAGAAGCAACAAGATGAAATGGGCTAGTAAGGCAAGGTCAAAGTTGATGGGACGAGTTGCACTCAACCAGAATATTCATATATGGGTGAGGATGGTTGGAGTAGGCCTAAATATGTCGAACAAACTAAAATGTAGAAGGAATTCACCCATGAGTTACCTAGGTAAGAAAATCTTAAATTTTGTAAATAAAAGCTTTGGACACATCTTTAAAAAAATGATGCACCTCCAAATATTACATACCTATAATTATGTCCTTAAGGACATAGAAGTATTTCAAAATGAGTTAAGGTGCCATACATGATAAAATATTGCTTTCAAAAGATCTACCTTAGGATTTATGCTTCTATTTTCATATCTTTTACTATTCATGAGCAATTCACTCTAAAAGATGATAAAATCATTCTAATATGCTAGAAATTCACTCAGTTGCTTGGGTTCTTTGATCCTAAAATCCATGTGCTCCTTGATAGAAAATTATTCTATGAGAAAATCAACCCCTATTGAGCTAATTGATCCTTATGCTTCACAAAACTTGATAGGTTTCAAGAAGTTTTTATTGAAATATTAAAATTATTTTTTAACATTTCAAAATGGTAAAATTATCAAGGTATTAACTCATCAATCTCAATTGGTGAGAGATAATACATCCTACCTTTGTCCTTAGGTATATAATCTTCAAAATTAGAACCTCTACTATAAAAAAATTTGGTTCTCTTTATGTAGTCCTCATGGCAACATTCCTATCAAAATTTTCCATTTCTTGTTTGTTAATAGTTAGATGTTTATGAGGTCTTATACATCTACCAAGTCCTTATATAGCTTTTTTGATAATGCATTCTATTTTTTTACAATTTCATATAGCTTGGTATATATATTTTCCAATTTTTTTGTTTTCTTTGTTATAGTTCCATATTTAATGTTGGCCTTCTCCTTTCTAACCATTGATTCAATGATTTCATCATTAAGGAATTTATTCAAGTTTGGAACACATCAAGCAATCCAATAGTGATTAACCCCTAAATTTATTTTACCACTTTTTATAGAAGGGATTTTAGAGAGGCCATTACATCTTTTCATATCTAGATATATGTCTAGGTATTATGAATTTTCTTCAATTTTCTTACTTGGTATTTTCTATCTATCACTAACTATTGGGCCTAGGGTTCCATAATAGTGGCCAATTATTTGAGTACATCTTTTTTTGGTATAAGGTAGAGGTGGTTATAAGGTCCACAAACCTTTTACAAAGTCAAAATGGGCTGGTTCTAGCATCAAGCCCGAATAATCAAAATACAAAATGGATCTTTCTAAGACTCACATTAAGCCATACTTAGAGTCCACAGTCCTATACTTTTCGCTTGACTATTCAGGATAAAACAAAAACCAAACAACACCTAGCACTTACTAACACTAGGTTGCTGTACTGTACACTTGTCACCTCCCAGGCCCCAACAAATGGGATGCCTTTTCTGCCTAATTCCATCTGTCGGATTACTCATCATCAGCCCCTCCGATCTCCCCGATGCTCTAACAGAGTTTGATCTTAGCTCTTCTCTAGCGACCAACACCAATAGTTCTTGAGGGAAGTTATCCTTCCAAATTTGCATCTCCCCAACAGAAACCGCAATATTTGCCATTAGATCCGCTCGCCTGGTTCCCTCTCTCGAAGGTGTGTTGGATTCGGGCATTAACCAAATGAGATTTATGAATCTTTGCTTCTAGGATAAGCTCCAATATGGTCCAATTGGGGTCTTTATCCTCCTTAATTGCCTTGATTATATTAAGCGAATCCCCTTCAAAGATAACTTCCTTATAACCCTCAAGTCCGGCAATTCTCATTGCTTGCATGCGAGCTCGAGCTTCTGCAAAATGATTTGTTTGAGTTCCCAAAGGCTCTGCAAAGGCAAGGACCACTTTTCCTTCCTCATTTCTCAAAACTCCCTCCTCGCTCCCTGCAGCCCCGGATTTCCTTTAGCTGCCCCGTCAAAATTAAACTTAACCCACTTTTGTGTGGGGGTATCCACTTGACACCATCCCGTGGGTTGGTTGTAATGTCTAGGTCCTGGAAGTTCCTCTCCCCGCTCCGCAAAATCCTCCTTTCCCTTAGAGACATGGTCTCATTTTTGAAGAAGAAAGTTTTCCAGTTTTCTTTCAAAGCTCGATTATTTTATTGCCACATAACCCGGGATCTTTCTTACGTCCTTTAAATACTCTCTTATTTCTCTCATTCCATATCCCCCATAAAAAATGGGGTAAGTCGAGCTTCCGAGCCAAGTCAAAAGCTTTGCCCGGAAGGGGGAAGCCCACTGTATGCGAAGTCGGACATGCTATTTGGACAGACCCAATCTATATGAAATTTGGACGAGATCATTTGGAATATCGTACAAGAAAAATCACAAGTTAGAAATATATGACTTACGATTCTATTGCTTTCTCACACAAGATACATCGATTGATGAATTGGAAACCTCTCCTTTGCAGATTATCTCGTTGTCGGGATCTTATTTTGAACTCGCCAACCAAAAGAAGAAAGCTATTTTTGGGGTTAAATTATTTAACCAAATAACGAAGTCGGAGTCCAACCATTGAATCCCGAGTGGATTAACTTATAGGCGCTTTCACTCGAATAGATCCCACTTGTAGTTTTGCCCCAAATCGCCTTGTCTCTTCCTCCCCGAGGAATGATCGGGAACACCCTTAAAGCATCATTGAGTTTGGTTAGGGCCACCTTCTCTTGCTCGACGTATTATGAACTGTGATTTTCTTCCAAGAAGAAGTTTCCTGTGCTACAGCAATAAAATCCCCTACTTTTCCTCCCATTTCCTTCGAAAGTTTATGTTGGAGGACTTGAAGGTCTAAGTTATCTTTCAGAGGGGCCTCTTCCAACCACGGGTCTTTCCAAAAGTCCACTTGTCTTCCATTACCAATTCTCCATCTCATGCCTTTCCTGACTACCTCCCGACATTCGAGCAAACAATTCCAAAAATAGGATCCTCTAGGAAGATTATCGACTTTCGAGAAGTCCCGATTATTTCGATATATTTTGCCTTAAGAAGTTTTACCCATCCCAATTGATCATTATTGATAAATCTCCATACCTGTTTGCCAATCAGAGCTTGATTCAATTCTTTCATTCTCTTTAACCCCATGCCCCCCTGATCCTTGCTTGCACACACCTGATTCCATGCTACCAATGAAATTCTCTTTCTCTCCTCTGAACCCGACCACAAGAAGTTGCGTTGAATTAGCTCCAATGTAGCTCGGACCTTTGCGGGCATTCTAAATAGAGACATGCGAGAAATTGGAATGCTCAGTAAAGTAGTTTGAACTAATAAGGCTTTTCTGCGGAGTCGAGAAGGTTGCCCTTCCACCCCGCTAACTTTTTGGAGATCCTGTCAATGACCGAGTTCCACAAAGTAGCCTTCATTCTTCCTTCGAACATAGGCATGCCTAGATAAGTTGCTTTGGTAGAAGCTCCTTTCCACAACCGAAGAGGTTAGCTATTCTTTCCTCCCTCCCACCGGGCGTGTTAAAGAAATAGATGCTACTCTTCTTATAGTTTATGTACTCTCTTGCTTTCGTCTCATACTTGGTTAGAATTCTCTTCAACTTCCTAGCTTGAGGCACCGAGGCTTTGGACACAATGATTGTATCATCCACAAACTGTTGGTGAGACACCGGCCTCGTTGTTGAGGCTGGTTTAAAACCTTCCAATTGACCATCCGCCACCTTCGCTGAAATGTTCCTACCCAATGCTTCCGCTAAAATAATAAACAAGTATGGAGACAAAGGATCTCCTTGTCGCAACCCCTTTCACTCTTAAAGTAACCGGAGGGTGACCCATTCACCATGACAGAAAATCTTGTAGTAGAGATACAACTAAAAATCAACTTAATCCACTGGGGACAGAAACCAAACTTACCCAAAATCTTGGTGAGGAACCGCCATGAGACCCGGTCGTAGGCTTTATTTGAGTACATCTTGATATCCCTTCATTGTATCCAATTCCCCCTTGTTTTACTTCATGCTTCTTATCATCTAGTTAAGGCTATTTTTAATGTTAGCCACAAAGTTAAGGTACCTCTTGGAACTTTCTTTATTTCCAAGTCTTTATATTTTTTTTTCATTGATCCTTATTTGAATTTTATGATATATTATTGGAGATTAGATTTGTTCTAATCACTCCTCTATTGTGATTTCTATAACTACTTGATTCTTTAGTTAACATTTCTCATCTTCAATTTGTTTCCTCAACTTGTCTTGCAACTATCTAAGTTATTACAAGATATTTTCTAACTATTATTTCTTCTTATCAATTTCAAAAGGTTAGACTTGAGGTCCTCACCTTATTACAACAAGTTATCATTTTCCATAGTGTCTTCTTTAGGACATTATTATCTTTCTAGAGTTATTCATTTTTGTTCTTTAGTTATGCCACTATTGGTCCTAGTTTCTTGGATTTTCTTTTGAGTGCATCACTCCACACCACTACTTAGCCAAATTACATGGTTGCACCTATTAGAACCTGGTTTGTAATCCAGGCCATCTAATGTCGAGGTTTATAGCTTATATCTAGCTATGACAATTTGTCAATTAAGACAATAGGTGCTCTAGTGGGTTTGGAATGTTTATTTAGGACTACTTTTGCATTCTAGATGATAGTTAGGGCTATGTTATGTTCAGATCTTTGGAAATTTTTTCCTTTAGTTGCTTGTATTATTTCTAAGATTTTTCTCTCATCTTGGAAAAATTCAAATGTTTTCTAGACATCAGTTTCTTCAAGCTCATTGGAAATGTTCTAGGTAAAGGATTTGATAGGCCCTATGACTACGCTAGTTTTGGAGGATAATTTTGTAGGCTCAATCATAAGAGTGTGAGTGGAAGACATCATTGTCAATTGTAGGAGTTTTTTTCTTGGAATATGTGGTGGCATGATAGATGTGATGAAATGATAGGTGGATCAAGTTGTATCGAAATGGGGCTGAATAGTCATTATGAGGTGTATACCTCTATCACTAATTGTTCTAGTATTTTAAATAAAGGATACACTAGATAAAAAGGATATGGGCTTAAAATGTAAGAAATTGGGTATTATGAGGTGGTGATATTGATGGGTAGTGTTGGAAAAGAGGTGATTGATATGATATCAAAAATGAGTATTGCAATGGGATGTGGAGTTCCTCTAAGAGAACCAATGGATGCACTAATGGATGGTGAGATAAATGTGGTATAAGAATGGATAGGAGAAAATAAATAAGTGGGAATAAAAGAAATTTAGAAGAATACATAATTCAAAGCAATATAAAAAGAAAGGGAAGTTTTAATGAAGCAATTGGAAGCCGCCATTTTTATTGTTATCAACTCAAGAGGATTTCCTCCTTGGGGATTTTTCCTCCTTGCGATGAGGGGTTCCTTGCTACTTTGTATTTTTTGTGCCATTAGAGAAGGTGGAATTAGAGGGATATATAAGGATTATCCTATTGTTATTTATTACATGGTGCTCCTACTACGTTTTATGCCCCATATAGCTTAGAACTATTTATCAAAAGGGTCATCATACAATAGCCTTTTTTTCTGGTTTCCTATTGCATCCTTTACTAGGTGAGGATCTTATTCCTTGAGTATCCTATTTTCCCTAGGGTCTTAAGTGCTTAATTATTGGGTTTAATTTTAGAACAAAATTCATAATTAAATTTCACATAGACATACTAGTCAAGAAGGTTGGCTTATCAATGTTTTCATCTTTGTACTTTTGACTACTCTCCAAAGTGGTTTGGGCTACTTCATAAAATGGGTTTGCATCCTCAATTCCATACCTCATATTGTGTATGATGAATGTGTAAAACCTTGTATTCCAAATAATGTTTGAATTAGCCATTTAAATCATAGGACTAAATATCTTAGAGCTATTCCACTCCCATGTCCCTTAATATCTCCTTTGTGACCATGCGAAACCCACTCAAATTTGGTATAATACTCATGATTTAATACTTGAGTGGGTAAAATGAGGCATTATTTTAACTCCCTAAAACACTTTATTTCCACATAATTGATCTTTCTATCTTCAAGGTTGAATAGATAGTCTAGCATGTATACCAATAGACTAAATGTCACATCTAAAAGCATGCATAGGTAGATGAACGAGCATAATATCCCTAGGTAGTAATATCTATTAGACCATTTATATGATTCAAATATGTCTTAGGTAGTAATATATATTGATAGCCTTGGTATATTACCTTTCAACTTTTCAATGATAGCAATTTATGTTGCATCATACAAGTAGTAAGATGGTTTTTTTACTTCTTAGCAAGGAAAGTCTATGCAATCCAACAATAACAAGGGTTACCCATCTAGCCTTGTCTAGTCTAGCTATAGGGAAGGATTCCTCTAGATGTGTTGATTGATCAAGATTGATCCTACTACAATTATGATCATATATTCTTTTATTGCATTTATTTGGTATTTCTCATACCCATACCCATTTTCTTTCCTATTTAAATTTATGGATTTAAATTAGTTTAGTATAGTGGCTAAGGCATATAGCCTAAATATGGAGTTCAAAGAGGATACATTTTTCCTTCCAATTGTTGAAATGTGATATTGCAAGTGCATATCATTTTGCAATTTCAATATTAACTAATACAACATAAAATAAATATATTTTGTATCTATATAGATGTTAATTTTCTATTTGAGATGCCCTAATGATTACTATTTAAGGTATTTATAGAGCCACCTATCATTATGTATAAAATAATAGTTGTTCAATAAGATTTTAATATGATTAATTGAAGGTACTATTTAAATTTTCTCAAATCTCTTATAAATTTTTGTGGAGGCATCTTGAGTCTCTTTTTTTAATATATGAAATCTCATGATGATTCTTTTATGTGCTCATATATTATTGATCTATCAATATAGTTTGTCATTGTTCATGTAATGTATTTCTCCTTTCTATATCGATGCATTTTTATTTCCACTTTTAGTACTCAATTTCATACATTTACAATAAAAAACCTATGTAGGGAGAAAAATATTCAATTCTATTCTCTTGAACTCACATAATGGCTTTAAAATACTATAGATATATCTTGTAACTCTTCTCCATGTTGGCCATATTACAATAATATCATCACACAACACATAATAACCATTGCTAACATCATCCTTATAGTGATCCATTTCCAAATTCATGTAGGAATTTAATTTATTAATTTTTATTATTGGATAAAAAATAATATGACTTGCATATTGTTGAAGTATATATTTTCCTTCTTTTCTTTTCTTCACTCTCTTCCACCTAATTTCCTTTGCATATATCAAAGGATAAAGCTTTAATAAATAATGGGTTGAGCACATTTCATCCTTTTATTATCCACTTAAATAGCATTCTAATCCAACATATGGGCATACCAACATAGTAAGTAGTGATGGTCTTCAATATCCTCCACAAAGTAGTGATTGTATTCCAAAATAATGTCTTCAAAAGTGCAAAAGAAAATTTTATTGTATCTATCAAATATTTTTTCACAAATTTACATGATTATTGGTGCTCATTAATATTCTCCTTCTTTCTCATCATAGCCATGACATTTATGTCCTCGTCTAATAGTTTGTAAAACATCCCATTTTATATTATTATCAATTCCTCTTAACATTTACTTTTTTATGCACATTAATAGAAATGCAATGCTAAGTACAATGTCCCTTCTCCCAATGTACTAACTCTCATGTATATGTGGAATCTATTACACACCAATACAACCAACTCCCTTGTCTATAATTATTATAAAAAGACATCATATTTAGTTGTCATAAATGCCTCCTAATAAAATCAAATCTCTTTATCCAAGAGTTCTTACATCTAGATGTTCAAATTGTAATCAGATTCATGGCCAAGGCCAACATTATATTATATATTTGATAAGCCTAAGGGAATTTCATTGTATAATGTATTAATTTGTTGTAATATATTACTATGTAAGTCCTATGGGTTGTAACATTGTTATGGTTAAACACTCTTTATAACTTGTAACTAACCTAAATCCCTCTTGTTATGTCAACTTAGGTTAAACTTTATTAGGTAATTAGGATTTTGGTGTTGGTATAAATACTCCTACTCATGATTTGATTATCAAAGTGACATGTAATATTATATATAGATATAGTGGTTTTTATGGTGCCTAAGGATGCCCATCATATCTCTCTTATTCATCCTTATTTTTGCTTTCTATATAAGATTTGAGTGGATGGTTTTATTCTATTCATTTATAGAAAATATCATGAATTTCAACATGGTTTTAGAGTGGGTATGGAGTGGCACTACTTGGCCACATAAATATTAATCTAAGCCTCTAATTCTTATTTTTATCTCTTGGATGATTTCTTTCCCAAGGTTTTATAAGTCAAGTACAACATAAAAAACTTTCATGAAACAATCTTCCTTTTTGTCTCTTTTTGGTTGTCATATGTATGAGTATTCTAGCAACGGAATCCCTTAAAAAGGGGAAATTTTAACATGAAAATTTTAGAAAAATGTGACACCACCCATTTTCCCTCTATTTTGTCTTATTTTTCATAGAAAAAATATTTCTAATAGGGTGCATGAATTAAACACATGGATGGTTAATTTTTTGAGATATATATTTCATGGAATCAAATATTAAAAATTAATTTGAGTAGGGTTAAATATACCTTCTCTACTAATAATTTTACATATTCAAATTAGACCTCTTGATTAGATGTTGTACAAAGTGGATACATTGATCTCAAGGTAAAACAATTTGTGATCATAGTGAAAAGTGTCACTCGATCTTAGTTGTTGCACCTACTGAGATGGACAGTGCAAAAATGCGTAAGGTATTTCTCAAAGAAAACAAGAGTTCAATAATGCAGACAAGGTGGAGGGGATCAACCTAACAACATCCCCTCACAACCTAAATATGTCCACATAGACACACACACAAAACTAGTAAATAAAACAAAATACTATTTGCATTTCATTATTTAAATTATACAACACCTCAAAAAAAATTAGCTAGCCCTTTCCAACTCCTCGTAAATCATCTCAGATCCTTACCAACTCCCTTATTGGTCTCTTGTTTATCCCTTTTCAACCCCTTACCAGTCCTTATTGGTCCTTTGGTAACTCCTTGTAGCCTTGTCCAGTCCTTTTATGATCATTGAAATTAGCAACAATACCTCCATTTATGTCTTTCCAACCATGATAAATAATAACAAAAGATGAAAATTCATGCCCCTTCCTCTAGCCTTGGTAGCTAAAAAGCCCCTCTAATTTTAATATTATTTTTTGGGATGCTTTGCATCATACATGGTAGGTAAAAACATTTATTCATGAGCTTCTACTCGTGAGCATGAATTGCTTCTTCTAACCCATAGAATACTTGCGATAAAAAAATGCATCTATACACATTTTATCTCCCAAATGCTCTCTTTAAGGAAATTATATTTTCAAAAAATATCAATTTTATACCTTCAAATTTTACTCAAAAGGATTTCCCATTTCCAAAATTAAATTCAATTTTAAATCCTTCCACACTCTTGTAGTCTATAGAGTTAATACACTCAAATCTATATATGTGATTCTAGCCTCTATTGAGATCCAACGAAATTTCTTCTACTGATATTGCACTCTTGGGATTTAGCTTACTCTACTTGTTGCATCTTATATTTTACCTATCATGAGCTTTATGATTCTAGAACCAGTAAAACAAGCTTTTTCCTTTTATTTTTTCATACAAGACTAACAAATCTCTAATTTACCACATATCTTAGGTGTTTGAGGTTTGAATTCCCCATTTATACATATCCTCTAATATCATAAACTGCTCTCTCATAGGATTACATTGTGTGTGCACTTGATGAAATTTAGAATGATATGCCATTGGAGCCATTTCTTGTATTAGCCACTTTGAAAAATTCTTGAGGTCTTTTTTAAAGTTGTATCATTGCTATTTCTCCAGTCTAAAACTAATATTTGAATTTACCAAGTTGCTACTCTACCATTCTAACACCAATTTGAATCTTCTAGAGAATTTAAATTTTCTACCAATTGGGGATTTATGGTCTTTAATTGTAGTTTTTTTTTAGTTACTCGGCCTACATATTACCATTTTTACTCTATGTTGTTACCCATGAGCTTTATGCAAAAGAAAATAATTTTGCTTTCTAGACAAGGGACATTATAGACTCTATATAGTCATGAGCATAGATAGCTCGTACACCAAGCCATACAATATGCAAGTTATAATGACATCTCCAAAATAGACTATAGATGTTCTCCTTACAATTAATCAACCCATAAATAGATAATACATGGTAGCTAGACCGTACTCTAGTTCATACTTAATTTTGGTAAATAACAACAAAACCATAACTTTTTTAAAATACATTGGCAGCTCACCATCTTTATATCCATTTTTTCAACCTTTCATAAATGAACGATACTCATGCTTTTACAACATTCTTTAGAGGCCTTATAAGCCTTGCATCTCTATTATTTCTAGTAGATATTCTAAAATTCACTAAGCATGATATTTTATTCACAATTGGCCTCAGATTATTTACATGCCTCCCTGAACGATACTCATGCTTTTACAACATTCTTTAGAGGCCTTATAAGCCTTGCATCTCTATTATTTCTAGTAGATATTCTAAAATTCACTAAGCATGATCTTTTATTCACAATTGGCCTCAGATTATTTACATGCCTCCCTAACCATGCCTATGAAAGCTCCAATGGAAAAATATTAGCCACAAGTGTGGACAATCTATCATTTAAACTACCAACCATTTCCATCCTACAAGCATACTACTTCCATGAACAATGTATTCACCACAATATTGACAATATGAAATATACATCCACATATTAAACACAACTATGAATTTTTCTCTTTTGCTCGATGCTCAAAATGAGCTTTTAATTTTTTGGGAATTTCACCTTCCAATATACTATTGTATAGACATTAAACATTTTCTTTAGGACATTCATTAATTTTCTACAACAACAAGACTGAGGGCATGCCATCGAATGCCAATAATTGTCCCTCTATGGAATACACTCTTCATAATTTCTCACAATTTACCTTGCTCTATTACCATTTGATGCAAATGAGGTGGAGGGGGTCAAATTAACAATAACCTCCCCCATAGCCCAAATATATCCATATAAACACATGAACAAAACCATTAAATAAAATAAAACACTATTTTTATTTCACTTTTTAAAATATACAACACCCCATAATTACTTTGTTGACCCTTGCTAACTCCTCATCGATCATATTGGATCCTTGTAGATTTCCTTATTGATCTCTTATCGGTCCCTTGTTGACACCTTGTTAGTCCTTATTGGTCCCTTTTTGACCTTGTAGCACCATCCAATCCTTTTTCTATCATTGGAATTAGTAGTAATACCTTCACTTATGCCTTTTCAACCATGATAAATAATGATGAAATATGGAAATCAATGCCCCGTCCTCTTCTCTTTGTAGCTAAAAAGACCCTCCAATATTAATATTTTCTTTTCTCAACACTACATCATTCATTTCCCTCTTCATTAACCTTTTTGATGAACTTTAAATTTTTCTTTGCCTTCACTCTTGTCATAGGCAAATGTCTTCATGGAGGCACCTACTTAACGTGAATGTTTAGACCCCTTGACATAGTGTAAAGCATTATAGTGAAGGATGCTAGTAGAAATAATCCAGGTTTGAATATCCCTATGTGGAAATTATTGTTAATCCATTGCTCTCGAGATAGTGTCCTCAAGGGGATGTTCCTCCAATTATCCCATTGGTGGTCATTGGCATAGTGGTAAGCAGAATCTAGCAAACAATAAAAAGTGTTAAGTTTAAATTTTGAGTCACTATTTTACTTTTAAGAAATGCATGCTAATCTTAAGTGGTAAGTGGGACACCTTTATCCTAGCATAAAAGTGTGAAAAGGAAACTAGAAAACCTTGTCAAATTCATTCTCCTCATACAATTTTATTTTTCAAATCTCTCTCCCTACGGTTTTGTGTATTTGTCTCTTATTTCTTGATGGTCAATTGAGGTGGACAATAGTGTGGCTTCCAATTGAAATAAAAATATCTTTTTTATCTAAAAATTTAATTACAACAAACCAAAAGAAGGAAACTGTATACACCAATGAAGGCTACGTGTCAAAGAATGAATGGTTTTTCCTAAGGTTTGGTGAATTATATTATTATTTTTTGAAGGCTATTAAGGAAAAACCCTATATGGCCATGAATTTTGCATACAAAAGTGTCTTGAGCCTCTTTTCTTAAATCACACAATTTTTGTATCTCTACTTATTGGTAACATTAGTTTATAGAGCTATACCTAGTTTAGGGATGAATTATGTGAAACAATCCTCAAGTCTTATTACACTTACTTGAATGGGTATATTCATATTTGTCTATGTAATAAAAATATTTGGATTGACCTTTTGGGATATGTAGATGGATCTATGACAATTATAGTAAAGTTTGAGTCTTTTGGATGCTTGTAGGAAAAGGATTTAGAATGTGCTTTAGTCACTCCCTCTTCCTCCTTTGGGAAATTACTTGCCTAGATGCTCATTCATAAAGACCTAATATTTCATGATCTCTTCTTCCTATTATTTGCCTAGATGCTCTTGGAATGGTTTTACAACTCTTCTAAAAAGCCTATTTCAGTAACTAAAATCAAGTGACCCAAAGTTAAGAGAAAGTCTTCAAATAGAGTGATGTATGCCATGAGTGAAAAATTATGCTTTCAAGACATACCTTATGCAATATTAAAATATTGTTAGAGTTTATATTTAAATAAGGTGGTGATTTTGACTTTTATTCTTCATTAGAATTCTTAGTGGAAGTGTTTTGTGGATGTGGTGGAAATTTTTAATAGTAGTAATAGTGACTATGGTCTAGCCTAAGGAGACTCCTTTGCAGGACTTTTTGTAGTATTAGATTTTAGATGAAGGGGGAATGTAGATGAGACTACCTCAAAATGCAAAGGACTAATAGAGCATCCAGTATGAGAGGTAATATTATTGTTACTAATGTATCTTCTCCTTGTCCCCTTGATTCATATTATGAGGGGTGTTAAAATTGTAATATTATTCATGGTCAAGGACAACATTGTATGATGTATTGGATTGGCCTAAGGGCAATTCATTTTACAATTCATTAATCAATTATAATATTTTATTATATAAGCCCTATAAATAACGGTTAATCTTATTATGGTTAAATATTTTTATAACTTGTAATTAACCTAAATCCCCTTGATATGTAGGCTTAGTTTAAACTTTATTGTGTAATTAGGATTTTGGTATTAGTATAAATACCCACTACCACTCCTTATTTTATTGTCAAAGTTGTGTAAAATTATCTATAGATATAGTGATTGTTTATGGTTCCTATGAGTGCCCACCATATCTCTCTTTTTCATCCTTCTTTTACTTTATATATAAGTTTTGAGTGGATTTTATTCTATTTATTTTTGGAAAATATTGTGAATTCCAATACTAAAACTTATTTTACTACATGTATTAACATAATTCAATTTAACATAAAACTGATATGAAATATATAGTCATCCTGGCTACCTCAATGCTCCTCAGATCTAGCAAGATTATCACCCAGATGAACAAGAAGAAGAACATGATTTTCGTTGAGGACGATCCCAAGGATGATGAGGACTATGTCCCCGAATAATGGAGGTAGTATCTTGTTGTGATTGTCCCCTTTTGTGGCCTGGGATGATCCCTATGCTTTCCTTGCATCTTATGGTTTCCTTTTTCTGCTTGCAGGCTATTTCTTTTTGCTGTAATAGGGTTTTCTGCTTCTTTATGTCTTCTAGACTCAACATACACGGTCCACTCCTAGATTGTCCTATAGAGAGTTGAACCTTCACAGGATCCTCTCTACAACATGTTTTTAAGGTTTTGGGTCCCTTTAAAAAACTCGTTATCAATCAAAAAAATACAATTCAATTAACATAGTGGATTTCCTTTTCCCTTAGTACAATCCTTATTCTTTTTCAGATGCTTAAATAAGTTACTATCAAGTAAAATAATATGGGTGTAAGTTCTAGTAATTTTGTTGATACTTATATAGCATAATCTAGAAGATTTTTATGCACTAATAATTTTATTAGTATGTGAATTTTTCATAAGTTTCTCCTTACAAAATTATTACGAAAATTGTAGAAAAATATTTTCTTATGAATGGTGGTCTTTAAATGTTTTCACTATTAGTACTATTTAGGCCTATTAAAGAGTTAAATTTATTTCATTAGTTGTAATGAATATTTAAATTACCAAGTACCATTCAATGTTGTGGGTTCACAACCATGGCAATATAAGATTTATAAAGTAATATTAAAGTGTAAAGAAGTAATACAATCTAAATATTTGATAACATGTTTTTATTTATTTTATTAGAAATTAAATTATTGTAATATAGATGATCTAGTTTATTTACAACATTTTTTTATAATTTATTCAAGTATAAATGAGGTCTAATTATTTTAATAAAAATAAATATTATTTATTGTAACCATTGTATTTGTATGTCTATTGAATAATACTCTAAATCTATTGCTAGTAAAAATATCACAAACGGTTTTCAAATGTCATTTTATCTCAACAAAAACTAATTAATGTATATATATGTATATATGTTAGTCATATTCATAGAAAATCTAGTAAATCACGTAGTAAAACATATTCAAATCATATTTAAGCATTGCCTTAAAAAAATACTTCTTTAACTTTTAATTTAGTCAGTACTTGCATTTTTTATCACCTTGATATTAAGTATAATTCTTATCAACATACTAGGATATAAGTTATAAATAAAATATAATTTGTGTATGCTTCTTTATAGCATTTATCACCTTACAAAACTAGCCCTGTGATATCATTATGGAACCTAATAGAACTCACTTAATAATAATACTCAATAGAACTAAATCTAATAAAGCAATATCAATGTTGAAATATTCTATTATAAATATGAAAAAATGAATAATTAATTAACTACTATAACAAAATTAGAAAAATCTAAAATTTTCATCTAAGAGAATTTAATGATATCATAAGTTAAATAAGCAACCATGACATAATGGAAATAGATTCTTCTCAATTACAATTAAAAATATTAAGTGCATTTTGCTTAGATATTTTTAAACTATAAGTGAAAATTTTTAGCTAGTCAAAATTATAAAGACCAAATAATTTAATGATAAAAATGAATATAGATATAGATTAACTTACTATGATAAATTATGAAAAATTCAACTGAGGAGTGAGTGCAAGTGAATATGAGAGTGAGTGTGGGTGTAGCCAGAAGTGATTGTAGCTAAGAGCAAGTGCGAGTGCAGCCAGAAGCGAGTGTGAGTGTGAGTGCAACTGGAAGTGAGTGCAAATGTAATCAAGAGTGAGTGCAGCCAAAATAAAGTGAAAATTATGAGTTCGGAATGAGTGAAACCAAAAGTGAGTGCAAGCATGATCCAAGAATAAGTGCAACCAAAAGTAAGTGCAAGTGCAAGCTAGGAGTGAGTGCAACTAGAAGCGAGTGCGAGTGTGAGCCGAGAGTGAGTGAGTGCAACAAAAAGCGAGTGTGAGCACGAGCCAGGAGTGAGTGCAACCAAAAGTGAGTGCGAGCATGAACGGGGATTGAGGAGGAAGTGTGAGCAAGGAAGCAGAAAGTAGAAAGCAAAGTGTGATCAAGGAACAAGTGCCACTTCTTGTTCCAGATCTTAGGAGAATTTAAAGGATTCATTTGAAGAAAATCTAGGTAACATGGAAAGAAAGTCATTTGTGAAAGTCCTTACTGAAAGTATGAATGGCCAAGTTGGAAGTATGGATGCCCTAGCTAGCAATAAGAGGAAGAGCGAATCTATGGCAAACCCAGTCCAGGTAGCAGATTCTACACCAGAAGTGATTATCAAGGATGAGATGATTGAGCATGATATAATGGTTCTTAAAACCAGAGGGTTAATATGTAAGTTTCATGGATATTGGCCAAGTTTTTCTGAGATTCAAAATTGGATCAAGTGGAAGTGGGGATTGAATTCAAATTACTCCATGACTTTTCTTCCAAAAGGATTTTTCCTCATTATTTTCTCTAGTTCAGAAATAAGGGATAAAATAATGGATGGAGGCCCGTGGTTTAGGGGCAAAGATGCATTATATTTAAGACCTTGGAGTGAGAATTTTTTTGTGGACACAAAAACTATTAAAAGGCTTCTGGTATGGATTAGGCTTTTTGGACTTCCTTATCAACTCATCAATAAGGAGGTTTTGAAGAATATTGGTAATACTCTAGGTGAATTCATCTAGGAGGGACCAACTACTAAGGAGAGAAGGCATGTTGTATACACTCGAATATGTGTTGCCATGGATATTTCTAAACCTTTACCATAGTCGATTAGGATTAAATCTGAATCAAGAGAATGGGATCAACAAGTGGATTATGAAAACATTGCATTTCGATGTCGCAAATGTCATGAAACTGGGCACATGGCAAGAGACTACAAAGTGAAAATGGAGGAAGAGATGGAAATTTTTGGGCATGAGGGTAGCTTCAATTTGAAACAAGGAGATCATATCACAAGAGAAGCTAGGTCAAATCAAGGATTTTCCACTCCTAAGAAAGTGGCTAGAAAAATCCCTCTACATCATCAGATGGCAAAGGCCATTACAGTTCACTCGAATCAGCCATTAGAAGAAAAAATGATATGGGGGATGAGGAAGTACAATGCGCAAGTTCAAATATAGGAGCTAAAGGTGCGAAGGAAGAGGGGAAGGCAAATTTTAAAACAAAGGAAGATGGGGAGACAAATTTTAAAGCAAATGAGGTGAAGGAGGTCAAGCTTAATCCAGGTAAATCACCTTTATTATCCTCAAGTAGCATAAAATCTTCTCCTTACAATAAAAATGAAAGTAGTACAAAGTGTATTCCTTGCACTTTAGGATTTCAAGAGCAATATAGTAAAGAAAATATTATGGAGGATATCCAAGGAAATTTAGGGTTTTCAGGCCAACATAAGAAAGTGATGACTATGGAGGATCATCTATGCAGTTTAGAGTTTTCAGGGCAACATAAAGAAGAAAATGCTAATGAGGTTATTCCTTGCACTTTCGACTCTTTAGGGCAACATAAATCTTTAGAAGATAAGTCTCATTTTGAACAATATGAAAAAATAGAAGAGATTGATGAAGATGAGAGTGTTGGTGGGAATGGAAGAAGGAGAGGAAGGCCATCAAAGCAGGAACAAAGAGAAAAAGAAACTCAAAAGGATATTGATCTGGGAAGCCAAATAAAAATATCATAGGTGTTAACAAGAAGTGGGGCTAAGCCCACTAATAAAAATAAAAAGTGTTGATGATGAAAATGATATCATGGAATATTAGGGGTATGAATAAAACCCCTAAAAAAGAGTTATTAAGGAATTAATAGGTTGTTATAGCCCTGAGTTTATTTTAATACAAGAAACAAAATTAAGTAGTGAGGAATGTAAGGATGCTTTTAAGAAGATTTGGAAGATAGGTGATTGTTTAGCAGTTTCTTCTACAGGAGCTTCAAGTGGTATTGCAATAATATGGGACAAATGCAAATGGGATGGACAACTATTAGAAGCAAAAAGTAATTGGGTTGTTGGATTATTTTGTAGGAAAGAGGAAAACATCAAAGTTGGGGTTATAAATGTATATGCTCCAACTATAGTTACTCCTCGTGAAAGATGTTGGAAGGACCTTAGCATATTTTTGTCAAATACAATGATGATTCATTGTGATCTATGGATTCTTGAGGGTGATTTTAATATTATTCTATCTCCTTTGGAAAAGAAGGGTGGCATTCCAAGATGGTCTAAATCAATGCAAGATTTTGCTTCATTTGTCAATTCAAATGACCTTTGGGATGTTAGTCCCTCAAGCTTTCAATATACATGGGATAATAGACGCATTGGAAAAAATCATATAGCAGAAAGATTGGATAGATTCTTGTTATCCAATAAATGGTTGCAAACAAAGTATACAATCTCTTCAGATATTTTATTGCGAGTAGGATCAGATCACAAACCCATTCTTTTGACTTGTGAGTTACCTAATAATGGTCATCCAAAGCCATTTCGCTTCTAGTCTATGTGGCTCCAAGACCCTAATTTTTTCCAGATGGTTATGTTATGGTGGGATGAATCAAAATTTGAAGGATCATGTATGTACAAGTTTGTTCAAAAGTTGAAATATTTAAAGGAGCAAATGAAGATATGGAATGCCAAATATTTTGGTAACATTTTTAAAGAAAAGAAAGAAATTGAATCCAAGCTCAAAAATTTACAAGAGATAGTAGAAATTAATGGAATGGATCAGGATTCTTATGTGAAAGAAAAACAATTACTTTCTGATTATCATAATGCATTGAAAAAGGAGTCATATTGGTTCCAAAAATCTAGAGAGAAATGGCTCAAGGAAGGAGATAGAAATACAAAAAAATCATGCTACAGCAAAAACAATTTTTTTTTCATCATATCAAAAATATTATAACTCCAGATGGAAGAAATATTGAGGATGAAGAAGATATAAGGAAGGAAGCAATTAATTATTTCAAAAATATTTTGTCAGATTCTAGGCAAGATAAGGAGGCACAAGAAAAACTTCTGCAAAATATTCCATCAATTATCACTCAGGGACAAAATGAAAGCTTGATGAAGAAGATATCTATGGAGGAGCTCCATGAAGCAATTTTCTCTTTCCATCCTAACAAGGCACCTGGCCCCAATGGATTTCCTACAATTTTCTTTCAAAATTTTTGGGATTTATTGAAGAGTGATATGTTAGTTGCGGTTGAAGAGGCCCAAAAAAGGAAGGCTATAATAAGTGAGATCAATGCTACTTTTATTACCTTGGTTCCCAAGAAAGGCGACACAAAATATTTTGATAATTTTCATCCAATAAGCCTTTGTAATATGATTTATAAGATCATTTCAAAAATTATGGCAAACAAGTTGAAGGGCATTCTAGGGTGTCTTATCTCAGAGGAACAAGGTGGCTTTGTTCATGGTAAAAAATTCTTAATGGTATAATTATTGCACAAGAGGCCATACATTCTCTTCATTCCATGAAAAAACCAGGTATGCTTTTGAAATTAGATATGAACAAAGCATATGATAGGGTTTTCTAGAATTTTCTACATGTTATAGCATTGCAAAATTTTCTATTTTGATCAATGGTTCTCCTTATGGGTACTTCAAGTCATCTTGTGGACTTCGTCAAGGTGATCCACTTTCTCCTTATCTATTCATTATTCTAGTGGAAGCATTAGGGAGAGCCTTTTCAAAGGAAAAAATGGAAGGAAAAATCAAGGGTATTCAAGTTGCAAAAAATGGTCCCTTTGAATCTCATCTCCAATTTGTTGATGATATTTTTCTTTTGTGCCATTCCTCAAGTAGTGAGGCCATGGAGTTTAAATCAATATTATCATGCTATGCGAAGGCTACTATACAGTTGGTAAATACTTCAAAATCCAATTTTTTTTATTAATATTATCCTATATTTACAATAAATTATTATCAATATTTTATGGTTCAAAATTGAAAATTTCCCATCAACCTACTTGGGTATTATTTTATTTGATAAAGGAAATAAAAAGGAGATTTGGATCTCTTTTTTGGATAGAATGAAAGCTTTCTTGGTAGGTTGGAAAAATAAGTTCTTAACCATGGCAGGAAGTCTACAACTCATAAATACTACATTGCAATCTATTCCTATTTATATGATGTCACTTTCAAGACTGTCAATAGGTATTTGCATCAAAAATTGATAAAATTTAAAGGGACTTTCTATGGAAAGGTTGTGAAGAAAAAATTATATTTCCTCTTTGTAAGTGGGATAGAGTTTACAAAGGAAAGAATATTGGAGGACTATGTTTGCAAAATTGTAAACTTATGAATTTGGAATTAGGAGAAAAGCTTGGGTGGAGATTATTCAAATATCAAGGAAAGAATTGGGTAAAATTATTACTTCAAAAATATATAGGCTCTCTTGATGTAATGAATTTGTCTATCAGTGATCTTATTACCCAATGGCCAAACTCATTTAAGTCCGCTCACCTGAAGTTTTGGTGGTTGATCATTCTTCCTCACTTTATGTGGCAAATTTGGTTGGAAATGAATAATTGAGATTTTTTATTTTTGTCCCTAGATCCAAAGTCGGTTTGTTTGAGAGCTGTAACTTTTGCCTCCAAAAATGCCAATATCATAACTTCTAAGGATTGTCCTTCATCACTATTTGAGATTCAAGTGGCACATTATGCTAACCTATCTTTTCAGGTTTCTGGTCATTCCCAGGCTGTTGTGGACAAATTCCTTGTCTCTGGGATTCCCCCTCCCCCTCAGTGGTTCAAGTTAAATTTTGATGGTGCATCAAAAGGTAACCCCGATATTGCAAGTTGTGGAGGTGTAATCAAGGATGACAGAGGTCGTCTCATCCTGGATTATGTAGAAAAACTTGGAGTCCAATCTAACAATTTTATGGAAGCTCGAGCAACTTTTCGAGGCATCCAAATAGCTATCAAGCTCAATATATAGTACCTGATAATCGAGGGAGACACATTAAACACTATAAATTATTTTAAAGAGGTCTCGCATCCACCTTGGAATGTGCAGCCAATCATAGAAGAGTCCATTGTCCAGCTAAGGGCGATTAGCAATAGGTATATTCAACATGTGTATAGGAAAGGCAATTGGGTGGAAGATACAATGGCAAACTTTGGGTTTACTATCCAATCCTGGTGATGTGGCAAGAAAACCTTCCCCAATGCATCATTGATTCTTGTAGTAAAACTGCAGTTACCAATGTTGAATAGTGCCATGATGTCAAGGATCGCGATGGCTCATAATGCGAGGTGAATTTTGGGATCTTATTACATTGATATGCCAAGGTGGCACATTGACACTTGCAAAAGAAAGACAGGTTGTAGAACCTCACACTTTCTATTTGTGCCTATGGGTGGTGTTGTAATAATCTAGGTTGTTTTTTAGCTTAGATGTGTTTGGCCCAATTTTGACTTGTTCTGTAGGGAGTCAAACCTTCATGGGATCCTCCTTACAGCTTGTATATAAGGTTTTGGATCCTTTATAAAACCCATAACTAATAAAAAAAATTGTTTAGAAAAAGAAATCTACCCAAAGGATTGTCAACATGGAACTTTATATTAGAGAGTTTACAATTTAAAAATAAACATATTAGATTGTCAATCAAAGAGGGGATTATCCAAATTTTTGGTTTGATGTTTGGTTGAAGCCTTATCCTCTTATCTCTAACTCAAAATGTAAATCATTGGCTCAAGTGTGCCTAGCATGTAAAGGTCCAAAGGTTAAATATTATATTATTATGAGCAAAAACTCTAGATCATGGATTTATTTTAGTAACCTAGTTGAAATAGAGGAACTCAAAAAAATTATAGACAAACTTCAAATGATGCTTCAAGAGTTTCATTTTTTGATTTTCACATGAAAGGATGAGTTGGTTTAGAATTTATCAAAGGATGGTGGATACTTGGTCAAGTTGGGATATGAGGATTTAGAACAATCAAAATTTTCTTCTCCCAAAGATTTTCCTTGGAAGAACATTTGGTCATTAGAGGCTCTTTCTAAGGCCTCAACATTTCTTTGGTTAGCAGTTCAAAGTAAGATTCTTACGAGAGAGATTCTACAAAGAAGATGATATTATGGACCCTTCAAATATGCCTTGTGTGAGAAATATTTAGAAACATCATACCATTTACTTCTTCATTGTCTGTTTACTCACACCATTTGGGTTTATTTTTTAAGAAGTATGAAATTATATTGGGTAGCTCCATCAACATTGAAAGAGTTGATAAAAGGTTGGATAAATTATTTCAAAGCTAAAGCATTATGTATTCTTTGGAGGATTGGCCCTATGATTATTTGTTGGAATTTTTGGTTTGAAAGGAATAACATTATTTTTTAAAATAAATCTCAAGATCATGTCCAAGTTTGAAACCGTATTATTGCCTCTCTTGTAGAATGTCTATAAATATGGTGCTTATCATGGGAAATCTCAATTGTGGAAAAAAATGTGCTAATAACTTGGCTACTAGATTTGAACATACATGGAAGAGTCATATGTGACAACAAAATTAAAACAAAGGATCTACATCGATTTATGGTAAAATGGAAATGTCTAGAATTTGGGTTTATCAAAATTAATTTTTATGGTGCCTCTCAAGGAAATTTAGGAAAAGCTTGTGGAGGTGGTGTTTTTAGAAATAGTGAAGGAAAAATTCTCCCCACTTATTCAGAATCATATGGAACTTAAACTAACAACTATGTAGAGGCTAGGGCACTTCTTACATAGATTAAAATTGCAGCAGAAAAAGGATGGAAATATATTTCAATTAAGGGGGACTCACAAATTATCATCAATGCTATTAACAAAAATAGATGTGGAGATTAGATAAAAAATAATATTATTGTTGATGTTCATCATCTATTACTAGAGGTAATATCTTGGTAGTGTGAGAATATTTATAGAGAAGGAAATCAAGTAGCAAATAAATTAGCGAATTATGTTGTTGATATTCATCTCGATGAAATTAAAATTTTAGAAGGCAACTAACCAAGTGAGATTTTATATCTTAATCAAAATGATGTCAAGAAGATGATTGTGGAAACATAACACTTCGAGTAATTTGAAGAATATATTTAAGAGAAAAAATAAATGAAAAAATACGATAAAAAGGGATGTTGCAATAAGTGTATTATTTTGGTAATTTGTTGGGAGTGGCCCCCAATAGAAGCCACATATAACCTATTAAAATATATATGTATATGAAAAACTCAACATATTATAGAACATATGGTGCATTAATGATATTGAAACATCATTACAAATATAGCTATAACTCTTGTGTTATAATATTTTATAATGAACTTAATAATTGGTCACCTAGAATTTCCTAGATTCTAGATATCAAGCATTCAACACATCTATCTTAGCTCGAGTGGTTCAAATAGTTTGTATCCCATGGAAAAAGTCTCAGTTTCAAGTCTTAATGGACATAAAGGCCGAACATGTGTGAATGGTGTAAGCTTCACAACAAAGTAAGTTTATCTAACCTTATTATAAATTAATATCTATAATCCCTTTACTTTATATATATTGCATCTAAATGTTAATAAAACTAATTTTGGATTAAATCCTAATTTTTTTCCTTTGAATATTTCTTTTCATTGTTTCATCTAGTCAAGTAATGCATTGTAGTTAATTTCATTGTATTTACATTATAATCATTATTAAGTAATATTGTTTAGTCTTAACATTATATAAATATTCTTTATCTTTTATTTAATCTTATTTAAAAATTAGTATTATAGAAGAATGGATAGACATTCATTAGCATTTATTATCTTATATTAGATCTAAAGCTATAGAAAAGGGCTAATACTAAATAAAAAGAGTTTAGTTTGGAAAAAATGACCAACACTCTCTTTAGTATATTTTAGCTTGTTATATGTTGAAATTGTGTTGTTTGAAAATATTGAGTAAATATTCAAATAATCAACAATTGATCTTGGAAAATATGTATAGTAATTACTAGCCATTCTTGGATCATAGATATTGATAACAAGTAAGCATTCCTAACAAGATAATGAATGAATATGATCAAATTATTGGCAATTTGAGTTATTTTATGTTGTCATTGATGTCACATGGATCACATTGAGTTTTGGTGGCAAAAGCACTTCATAAATAATCATTTATGATATTTTGGAGAGCATGGATATATACAAGGTTTTTGTGAAAACCAAGGTAGGCAAAATAAAAGGTTTTATTTAAAACCATGGATGGCAGATTTGAAATGGGTTTTTCTTAAAACCCAAGTTGGCTTTTCGTTTCATCGAAAAAGGTGCCCCGATGATGGAGATATTTAATTTTAAATATTTAGTTTAAATTTTAAATTATTTAAAATTTAAATTTTAATTTTAAAATTAAAAATAAAAGTAATCCACTGACGTCGTCGAATATGAGGGAGAAAACTATATAAAAGGATGCCTAAGGTTTATTAATCCTTAGCTTGCGCTCGTGAATTAATGTGATTGTTGGAAAGCGAAAAGAGCTCATGCAAAAGAGGGTTAAGTGATGGAAGCGAAGAATAAATCGGACGACGTGTGAAACCCTAGTCACCTTGGGCAGTGTGGTGCATTGGCAATTGGATTTTGGCTAAGGCAAGTGGTAGAATGAACGTCAAGGTTTCGAATCCCCTTGGCTGCGTTAGAAGGCATTGGAAGAAAGAGCACACGAAGCATTTTTGGTTTGCGTGAGAGGGAGGAGTGTTTTGAAGCATGTGGTGCCTTTCCCTCCCAAACGAGCCCGTAGCTCATGCGGTAGCTTGGCCATGGTTAAGGCGCTGAGCAAGGAGGTGTCGAGGGATCGAATCCCATCAAGGACAAAGGCAAGTTAATATTTTTTAATATTTTATTTTTCTAAAGTTGCCCTAGGAGAAATAAGGGTTGTGATGCACTTTAGGAAAAAGAGAGATTTCTGGTGATTTTCTTTTTGGAAGTATATCATATTATATATCATTGGAAATATTATTTCGAGGGCTATTTTATTAACTTGCTTAGAGGGAGAAATAAGGTGTGTGTAAAGAGATATTTCTGATTTTGTAAAGGGGTTCAAAAGTGAAGGTTGCTTTGTTCTTTTTCAAAGGGGATTAATTCTTTCATGAGGGGACATGGTGTATTTTATTGAGTAGGAGTAATAAGGTGTTATTTGGATATTATTGTTGTGTTATTAATCAAGATCTCTAACCCTTATTGAAAGTTGAAAAAGAAAGTTTGTTGAGTGTGGCAGATTTAGTGGACAACTAATAAGGCATCAAAAAGGTATGAGCAATATTCTCCATTGACTTTGTTTATGGTGGTTGATTTCTGAAATATCATTGGAGAGAAAAGGATTGATTGTGGTTTCCTTTTTGAAAGTGGTTGGTTGAATGCTTCAAGGTTTTTCTGGTTTGAGAGTTGTGATTAAACCTTGTTTTATAAGCATTGTTGTTGAAGCCCATTGCTTGTACAAAGAACTTGAACTTGAGTTAGAGGAGAACATGAGTATCATTGTTATGTGAGAGTTATTGTTGAGTATTGTTGGAAACATTTTGAGTTGATTGATTCATGCTTGAACTAGGGTTTGTGAGAAAAAGTTGTTCCTTAAGGTGATTGGTTGAGTTGAGTTGATTGAGCCTAGTCAAGTGATTGTGTGAAGTGGTTGTTCAAGTTCCATGAAACAAACTTCTATATTCTGATTTGAGTTGAGTTTGAGTTGAGAAAGAAATTGAGTTTGTGAATAGAACATATTGAGTCTCTAACAATTCTCTTTATGCTTCTATAATATTGAGCTGAGTTGAGATTGATTTGATTTGAGTTGAGTTGAGATTGATTTGAGTTGAGATCATTGTGGATCATTGTTGTCATCCATTGAAGAGTGCATTGCCATTCATTGTTGAGTTCATCATTGAGCCTTGCCTTCATAGATTTGTGGATGAGATTTGAGTGCTACTTGAGCATGATTGATTGAGCCTTTGAGAAGGCTTTTGGGATAGATTTCTAGATAGATTTGAGGCAGATTTTATGCATGATTGATTGAGCCTTTGAGAAGGCTTTTGGGATAGATTTTAGACAGATTTGAGACAAATTTGAGCAAGTTCTTTTGAGCTTTTAAGATATTTGAGCATAGTTCTTGGTGAGGTTTTGAGCAGATTTGAGCAAGTTCTTTGTGAGCTTGCTAAGCAAATTTGAGCAAGTTCTTGGTGAGCTTACTTAAGCATATTTGAGCAAGTTCTTGGTGAGCTTGCTAAGCATATTTGAGCAAGTTCTTGGTGAGCTTGCTAGCATATTTTGAGCAAGTTCTTGGTGAGCTTTTTGAGCAGATTTTGAGCAAGTTCTTGGTGAGCTTGCTAAGAATATTTGAGCAAATTCTTGGTGAGCTTGCTAGAGCAGATTAGTGGATTGCCTACCTAAGCAGATCAAGATTGCCTAGCTGAGCAGATCAATGGATTGCCTAACTGAGCAGATCAGTGGATTGCCTTGCTGAGCAGATCAATGGATTGCCTACCTAAGCAGATCAATGGATAGCCTAGCTTTGAGCAGATCAAAGTAATCATTTGTATTGGGATAAGGATCCCTATTTATTTATGAAATATTATAAGGAGATTATCTTGTGGACTACCCCACATTGGGGGAACCATGTTAAATCTTGTGTCTCAATTATGTGTGGTGATTTGTGCTCTTGCTTACTATTGCTATCTATGTCATTAATGCACACTGCTATATTTGGTTATTGCAATTAAGGACACTAATTGATATTGGTTTGGAAAGAAAGTAAAAAGTGGGTGCTATATTGTTCACCCCCTCTCAGTATAAGCTTGTGTTCTTCAATTGGTATCAGAGCGGGTTCCTTCAAAAAGGCTAACAACTTGAGGGCAGATTCTACAAGAACACAGATGGCTTCACATAATGGATCATCTACAAGTAAGGCTCCACTATTTGATGGTAACAATTATGCTTTCTAGAGCATGAGAATGAAGAACTACTTGATATCACAAGGATATGAGGTATGGCAGATGGTTGCAAAAGAGTATAAGGTTGAAGGTGATCCCGAGGTAGATAAGACTATCAAGAAATTGGTTGAGATCAATGCAAGGGCAATGAATTGTATTTTGAGTGGGCTACATGAGACAGATTTTGCAAAGGTCATGGTATGTAATTCAGCTAATGAAATGTGGACCAAGTTGCGGAATACCTATGAAGGAGATTCCAAGGTAAAGTTGGCAAAACTACAAACTCATAGAAAAATATTTGAGGAATTGAAAATGGAAGACTCTGAAGATATTGCAAAGTTTTTACTTCGAGTTGATGAGATTACTAACACCATGAGAGGTCTAGGATTTGAGATGAAAGAATCAGATGTTACTCAAAAGGTTTTGAGATCACTTCCCATGAAGTATGATGCAAAGGTTTCAACAATAGAAGAAACAATGGATATCAACAAGCTAACAATGGAAGAACTACAAGGAACTCTCACAACTTATGAGATGAGGATAAGTAAGCATCAGGTTCCAATAAAAGAAATTGCATTCAAGGCTTCAGAGAAAAATAAAGGGAAAGTTCCAGAGACAGATAGAGATTCAGATAATGATGAGGAAGCTAACTTCATCAAAAGGAAAAAGGACTTAAGAAATTACAGGGATATGAAGAAAGTCAAATGCTACAAGTGTGGTGATTTTGGTCACTATGCAAACAAGTGTCCACATGAAGAAAATAGTGATGATGAAAAATAGGGTCACAGAAGAAAAGAATATGGAAAGCATAAGCATGACAAAGATGACAGATACAAGCAAAGCAGGTATGAGAAGAAGAAAAGTTTTCGTAAGACAAAGAAAACTTTCTACATTGAAGAAGCAAGTGATAGCTCAGATCACAGTGATAGAGACAAGTCAGATGATGAAAAGGAAGAACATCTATTCCTAGGAATAGAAGGTGAAAGAGAACAGTGCTTTGTGTGTGGTCAAAGAGATCACAGATCAAGATATTGCAATGGCTTCAGTGATAGTGAAGATGAGATGACACATCAAGGAAACAGGCATGGTCAAAGAAATCATGAGAGTTTGTTTGCTATAGAAGATTATAATGATCTTAGTGACAGTGAAGATGAAGAAGGGTTTTTCTATGGGATAAAAGAAGTAGAAGAAGAACATTCACTCCAAACAGAAGAAGTTAAACAAGAGAATATTGTAAGAAAGACAGAAGTCTCAGTTGATCTAAAGGAAGACTTCAATGATATCCATGAGCAACTACAAGAGGTTAAGGAGAATCTAAAAGAATTGAGATGTTCCATACTTGAGAAGTTTGATCCATCACATGACTCAAAAGGTCAAGATATTTTCACTAAGAAGGAAACATGTATTTCAGAGACAATAAATATGGATGCCAATTTGCTATTTGACACAAATGAAGAGAAAGAAGAGGAAGGTTCCAAAGCACCAAAGGTCTCATATTTCAGGTTTGGGGAATCACACTCAAAAGGAAAGGAAGTTCTAAAATATGAAAGCAAGGAAGCACCTAAGATTTATGAAGAAAGTTCCAAAGTTCCTATGGCTCCAAACATCCAGTTTGGATCTTGTTTTGAGATAGGTGAATCAAGTTCAAGAGGAAAATAAATTCTTGAAAAGGAAAGCAAGGAAGAAATTAAGGAAGAGGATTTAGATACTACAAAGAAGGTTCAAGGATACAATGCACAAGTCAAATATGATTACAAGGATAATGGTCAAGAAAGGGTCTATGGATCAAAGAAGTTTGATTTTTCTAGAAGGAACTTCAAAGGAAGAAGGTATGGTTTTCAGGGACATTGCTTCTTATGCAACAGGATTGGTCATAGAGCTTCTCAGTGCAAAGAAAATGAGCAACATGGTTTTGGTTTTAGAGCTACACAATTCAGAAGTCATGGTCATAATGATTATGAAAATAGAACTTCACAATACAGGGTTCAGGAAAGGAATGGATATGGAAATTATTTCAAGAAAGAATTCAGGATATGGGCACCATCCAAAGGCTACAATATCAAGTGTTTTAATTGCAATAACTTTGGACATATTGCAAAATGGTGTAGGACTCAATTCCAAACAGTTAAAGATCAAACAGGTTCAAGACAAGAAGATCAAGTAACTCATCAAGAAAAGGATATCAAAAAAATATGGAAGGAAGTTGACAGAGGAAAGAAACAATGTAATATGGGAGTAAAAGTACTCCCACCCCAAAATTAATCACCTCAAGAGAGAAGGTGGTGAGGGGGCTAAGCTTAAGAGTCATATATTTTAGCCCCATAGGTGTCCCTTTTGCCATTGATGTCAAAGGGGGAGAGATTTGAGTAAGGGGGAGAGCATTGAGTTAGGGGGAGCAGCCTCCAAAGAGAGCATTGAGTTAGGGGGAGCAACCTCCATAGAGAGTATTGAGTCAGGGGAGCAACTTTGATTCTCAGAGATGGTTTTTGTAGTGATTGTGGTGATTTGCATTAGAGGTGTTGCCATCAATGACAAAGGGGGAGATTGTTGGAAATTTGAGTTATTTTATGTTGTCATTGATGTCACATGGATCATTGATGTCACATGGATCACATTGAGTTTTGGTGGCAAAAGCACTTCATAAATAATCATTTATGATATTTTGGAGAGCATGGATATATACAGGGTTTTTGTGAAAACCAAGGTAGGAAAAATAAAAGGTTTTATTTAAAACCATGGATGGCATATTTGAAATGGGTTTTTCTTAAAACCCAAGTTGGCTTTTCGTTTCATCGAAAAAGGTGCCCCGGTGATGGAGATATTTAATTTTAAATATTTAGTTTAAATTTTAAATTATTTAAAATTTTAATTTTAATTTTAAAATTAAAAATAAAAGTAATCCACCGACGTCATCGAATATGAGGGAGAAAACTATATAAAAGGATGCCTAAGGTTTATTAATCCTAAGCTTGCGCTCATGAATTAATGCGATTGTTGGAAAGCGAAAAGAGCTCATGCAAAAGAGGGTTAAGTGATGGAAGCGAAGAATAAATCGGATGACATGTGAAACCCTAGTCACCTTGGGTAGTGTGGTGCATTGGCAATTGGATTTTGGCTAAGGCAAGTGGCAGAATGAACGTCAAGGTTTCGAATCCCCTTGGCTGCGTTAGAAGGCATTGGAAGAAAGAGCGCACGAAGCATTTTTGGTTTGCATGAGAGGGAGGAGTGTTTTGAAGCACGTGGTGCCTTTCCCTCCCAAATGAGCCTGTAGCTCATGTGGCAGCTTGGCCATGGTTAAGGCGCTGAGCAAGGAGGCATCGAGGGATCGAATCCCATCAAGGACAAAGGCAAGTTAATATTTTTTTAATATTTTATTTTTCTAAAGTTGCCCTAGGAGAAATAAGGGTTGTGATGCACTTTAGGAAAAAGAGAGATTTATGGTGATTTTCTTTTTGGAAGTATATCATATTATATATCATTGGAAAGCTTATTTCGAGGGCTATTTGATTAACTTGCTTAGAGGGAGAAATAAGGTGTGTGTAAAGAGATATTTCTGATTTTGTAAAGGGGTTCAAAAGTGAAGGTTGCTTTGTTCTTTTTCAAAGGGGATTAATTATTTCATGAGGGGACATGGTGTATTTTATTGAGTAGGAGTAATAAGGTGTTATTTGGATATTATTGTTGTGTTATTAATCAAGATCTCTAACCCTTATTGAAATTTGAAAAATAAATTTTGTTGAGTGTGGCAGATTTAGTGGACAACTAATAAGGCATCAAAAAGGTATGAGCAATATTCTCCATTGACTTTGTTTATGGTGGTTGATTTCTGAAATATCATTGGAGAGAAAAGGATTGATTGTGGTTTCCTTTTCGAAAGTGGTTGGTTGAATGCTTCAAGGTTTTCTGGTTTGAGAGTTGTGATTAAACCTTGTTTTATAAGCATTGTTGTTGAAGCCCATTGCTTGTACAAAGAACTTGAACTTGAGTTAGAGGAGAACATGAGTATCATTGTTATGTGAGAGTTATTGTTGAGTATTGTTGGAAACATTTTGAGTTGATTGATTCATGCTTGAACTAGGGTTTGTGAGAAAAAGTTGTTCCTTAAGGTGATTGGTTGAGTTGAGTTGATTGAGCCTAGTCAAGTGATTGTGTGAAGTGGTTGTTCAAGTTCCATGAAACAAACTTCTATATTCTGATTTGAGTTGAGTTTGAGTTGAGAAAGAAATTGAGTTTGTGAATAGAACATATTGAGTCTCTAACAATTCTCTTTATGCTTCTATAAGATTGAGCTGAGTTGAGATTGATTTGATTTGAGTTGAGTTGAGATTGATTTGAGTTGAGATCATTGTGGATCATTGTTGTCATCCATTGAAGAGTGCATTGCCATTCATTGTTGAGTTCATCATTGAGCCTTGCCTTCATAGATTTGTGGATGAGATTTGAGTGCTACTTGAGCATGATTGATTGAGCCTTTGAGAAGGCTTTTGGGATAGAATTTCTAGACAGATTTGAGGCAAATTTTGTGCATGATTGATTGAGCCTTTGAGAAGGCTTTTGGGATAGATTTTGGATATATTTGAGGCAGATTTGAGCAAGTTCTGAGCTTTAAGATTTGAGAAGTTTTGGGATTTAAATTTGAGAAGTTCTTTGAGTTTAAGAGATTTGAGCAAGTTCTTGGTGAGCTTGTTGGAGCATATTTGAGCAAGTTCTTGGTGAGCTTGTTGAGCAGATTTTGAGCAAGTTCTTGGTGAGCTTGCTAAGCAAATTTGAGCAAGTTCTTGGTGAGCTTGAGCATATTTTAGCAAGTTCTTGGTGAGCTTTTGAGCAATGGATTCTGGAGTTCTAGTAGATTAGCACGGTGGCTTGCTACGAGCAGATCAATGGATTGCCTACCTGAGCAGATCAAGATTGCCTAGCTGAGCAGATCAGTGGATTGCCTAACTAAGCAGATCAATGGATTGCCTTGTTGAGCAGATCAATGGATTGCCTACCTGAGCAGATCAGTGGATAGCCTAGCTTTGAGCAGATCAAAGTAATCATTTGTATTGGGATAAGGATCCCTATTTCTTTATGAAATATTATAAGGATATTATCTTGTGGACTACCCCACATTGGGGGAACCACGTTAAATCTTGTGTCTCAATTGTGTGTGGTGATTTGTGCTCTTGCTTACTATTGCTATCTATGTCATTAATGCACACTTGCTATATTTGGTTATTGCAATTAAGGACACTAATTGATATTGGTTTGGAAAGAAAGTAAAAAGTGGGTGCTATACTGTTCACCCCCCTCTCAGTATAAGCTTGTGTTCTTCACAAATAATGATTGAGTTATTCATATAAAATCCCTTATTTAATGTTAAATCATAATTTAATACTTGATTTTAGATAATATGTTCTTTTTATGCATATAAAAAGCAACTATCCCTAGAAAATTTAATATAGTAGGCCAAAAGGGAGTGTGAGCCAAGAGGAAGTGTGAGCTAAGAGGGAGTGTGAGCCAAGAGGAAGTGTGAGTCAAGAGGAAGTGCGAGCCAAGAGGGAGTGCAAGCTGGGAGGAAGTGTGAGCTAAGAGGGAGTGCGAGCCAAGATTCAATCATGGCAGAAGAGTGATAGGTTCATCTAGAGTGCATCAATGCTTCAAATCCTTACCACAAATGTGTGGAATATTGTTTCCAAAAAATTGTTGAAGCGAAGGAACACTAAGAAAAATAAGAGATAAGGGCTATTGCGAGCCAAGAGGGAGTGCAATCCAGGAGCAAGTGCGAGGCAAGAGAGAGTGCAAGTTGGGAGCGAGTGCAAGTTGAGAGGGAGTGTGAGCCAAGAGGGAGTGCAAGCCAAGAGCGAGCCCCATTAGCTAGTATGGAAGGAAAGTCATATTTGAAAGCCCTAATGGGAAGTCAGGATGCCCTAGTTGGAAGTATGGAGGCCCAAGTTGGAGATAAGAAGAAGAGCGAATACATGGCAAGTTCAATCCAAGTAGCAGATGTTACACTAGAAGTAAGTATCAAGGATGAGATGATTGAGCATGATATAATGGTTCTTAAAAGTAGAGGGTTAATATGTAAGTTCCATAGATCATGGCTAGGGTTTTTGGAGATTCAAAATTGGATCAAGTGGAAGTGGGGATTAAATTCAAATTACTCTGTGACTTTTCTTCCTAAAGGTTTTTTCCTCATCATATTTTCCAGTTCAAAAATTAGGGATAAAATAATGGTTGGTGGCCCATGGTTTAGGGGAAGAGATGCACTTTATTTGAGACCATGGAATGAATTTTTTTGTTGAGACAAAAACTATTAAGAAGCTTCCAATATGGGTTAGGCTTTTTGGACTTCCATATCAGCTTATAAATAAGGATGTTTTGAAGAATATTGGAAATACCCTAGGGGAATTCATCAAGGAAGGACTAACTACTAAGGAGCAAAAGCATGCTATATATACTCGAATATGTGTTGTTATGGATATTTCAAAACCTTTGCCATAATCCATTAAGATTAAATCTGAATCAAGAGAATGGGATCAACAAGTAGATTATGAAAATATCGCATTTCGTTGCCATAATTATTATGAGATTGGACACATGGCAAGAGTTTGCAAAGTGAAAACTATGAAGAAAGAGACAAAAAATTCTAGCGATGAGATAAACTTCAAGATGAAGCAAGGAAATCATACAGTAATAGAAGCTAGATCAGATCAAGGATATTCCACTCTAAAAGAAGAGGCAAAGAAAGCCTATCTACAATATCATTTGGCAAGTTCAGAAGGAATTAAAGGTGCAAAAGAAGATATGGAGAGAAATCCTAAAACAAAGATGACAAAAGAGGTCAAGTTTATTCCAGGTAAATCATCTTCATTTTCCTCAAGTAGTATAAAATCCTCTCTAGGTAATAAAAGTGAAAGGGGTGAAGATGTTATCCCTTGCACTTTAAGGTTTCAAGAGCAACATAATAAAGAAATGAGGATGGAGGAAACCCATAACAATTTAGGTTTTTTAGGGAAGAATAAGAAGGTAATTGCTATAGAAGAGCATCCTTGCACTTTAGGGTTTCTAGGGAAACATAAAGAAGATTGTGCTTTTGAGGTTATTCCTTGCACTTTAGATCCTTTAGAACAAGGCAAACCTAAAGATGATAAGTCTTACTATGAGCAGTGTGAGAAGATTGAAGAGATTGATGAAGATGAAAGTATTGTTGGGAATGAAAAAAAGAGAGGAAGACCCAAGAAGCAAAAACAAAGAGAAAAAGAAACCCAAAGGGATATTGATATGGGAAAACAAAAGCAAATATCACAAGTGCTAACAAGAAGTGGGGCTAAACCCACAAATAAAAACAAAAAATAACAATGAAAATAATATTTTGGAATATTAGGGGAATGAATAAGAACCCTAAAAAAAGGTATTAAGAAATTGTGAGGTTGTTATAGACAAGATATTTATAGATATAGAAGTTGGGCAACAAATATTTTAGCCATTCGCGGTGTTGAATTTCATCTTGACAAAATTTAAATTTTGGAAGGCATCTGATATAAAAGGAGTTGATTATGGAAACTTAGCAATTTGAGGAAGATGGAGAATATCTTTGATAGAAAGGCAAATGAAGAATATCTTTGATAGAAAGGTAAAGTTGGGTATGCTTTAATTAACTTGTTAGAAATGTAATGAGAGCAATGTAATGTTTTATTTTTGTAATAGGAGTGGCCCCCAATAGAAGCCACACATAGCTTAAAAAAACAAGACACTATCCCTAAAATAATATAATATATTTGAATCATAATAAAATATATTAGTATGATGTGGGAGTTCTTAAACAATTATAACCATTTGATAACAAACAAAATTTCTTGGGTAACATTTAAATTTAAGCATTAAAACCAGTTTATAAAAATTAACCAAAAGTTATTAAATATAAACCACCTTATAAACAATTGAACTATTAATTATTTGATTTTTAAATAGTTTACAATTAAGATACAAGATGCTAAAATATATTATATTATATATAATATTCAAATGTTAAGATACCATATATGTGGATATTGCAATGTAAAAATAAATATTTCATATATGAAATGGATTGAAATTTTATAATATCATTATGATCTACGACCTTTAATTGTGTACTTCTATATATACATACATTCTAGATAAATATAAGTGTCATACATTGAATTGATATATTTATAACATATTATTGTATTTTAAACTACCTTTGATCATGCATATTGTAGTGAAGAAATTAACCATAAAGTAGAGAAAGAATAGGAGATGTAGAGAAGGTGGAAATGAAACTTTTTGTGTCAAGTGATGGATTCAAAACCATCTTAGTTTGAAGCAAGGTTGGGAATATCAAAGTGAAAGTTGTATTTCATGCTCCTAGACCCATATACAAGTTTACAAAGTGAAATTATTGTCAAATATCATTTCTCATTTGGGATCATAAGTAACTCTCATATAGATCTATCAATTGACCAATGACTAGATTTGTTAATCTATAGAACTAAGTCTCCCTTGGAAGGGGGTAAGGGTGGAATTGAGGTGTAAGGAGGACCCTTGAATTCTTCTTCCTTAGTGGAAGTAGATTCAAACCTTGTTCTAGACTCAATTAGGTTTATCAATATTGCTCCATAGGTAAACCACTTTTAGTTTGCTTTCCCACCTCATTTTGGTTATGGTCAGGAAGGTTTTGTGTCCTCAAAAACCTACAAGTACCCCCTATAATCCCTAAAATAAATAATAGGACTAAGAGAAGGAGTTGGGGGAGACCTCATTTTAGATGTGAGGGTAGGGAGTCTCTCTGGTGGGAGAGGTAGATTTCTTCTTTTATTGGCTAAGAATAAAAATCTTTGTGAAGTTCAACCAAGAAAGCAATCTACTTTAAAGGAGATCATTAGAGCAAGGAAGATCTTGGACACAATTAACCAATGATTTTTTTTTCCTTTAATATCTGAGGGATGGATAGCTTGGAAAAAAGGTTACTCTAGGTAGGTCGCTAGAAATTCATAATTTGAAGATCTTGTTAATTCAAGAGACAAAAGAGTTATCTAAGAAAGTGATGGAAAATCACAATAAATTGCTTAAAGGATGGGTTTTTTTTGCCCTTTATGCTATAGGATATTTGATAGGAGTGGTTACAGGGTGGAAGGCTAATCAATTTAGACTAACCAACTTTGCAATGCTTGACTTAGGAGTAGGGGCTGAATTATTTTTAGTGGACCATGGGGAAATAGTGACAATGATGAACATTTGTGGTTCCTATAAAGATAGGAAGCAATATTGGGATAAAGCTAATGGATAAGAATTTTCTAGAAGTTGACAATTTAATTTTAGAAAGTGATTTAGACTTAAGTCTTTCTAGGAGTGAAGTGTGGGGTACTACTACTAGATTTAATTTTTCGATGATTACTCCATACAAAAGTTTGAAGTTAAGGGTTTGGTAGACCTTGCACCTATAAATTTGGTCCCAAATTGGAGAAACATGAGGATGGGGGTTGATAGAATTTCTAATAATATGGATAGATTTTGAGTTGCTGAGAGTTTGGCAAATAGAAATTATAGTCTAAAGTCCTAGGTTAAGACTAGAGGAGACTCTGATAACCCCCTCATCATACTCCTTATATCCAAATAGGAGAAAAATACACCTTGTCCTTTTAAGTTCAATTGTGAGTAGATAAAAGAGGACAACTTTGTAATTCTAGTTAGATTAAAATGGGTGAATTTTGATCCCAGTCTGAGAGGATCTACTAGTATTCAATTTGCATAAAATCTAAAAAAAGTTAATATGGCAATGGTTTAGTTGGCCTATTAAAAGAGACTAATGGATGAGCATAATCTAAGGGACATTGAGGAGGAGCTTGAATTGTATCTAGTATGTTACTTTGAAAATATTTGGATGAGGAATTAAGACTTAAGTATAAAATTTTGGTTCAAGAGAAGAGAAGATTTTTGGTAGAGAGAGAAGCATGGTGGAGACTTAAAAGTAGAGCTCTATGGATTGCAAATGGGGTGAGAACTCTATATTTTTCCTTAGCTTTGCAAATCATAGAAAATAATAAAATAAAATTTGGGAGTTATAAGGTCAAGGTGGAAGTAAAGTCTCCTCCTTTAAAGGAATATCAAACATGGGATTAAGACATTTTGATCAACTATACAAGGACCCTGTTCAAGTCAATATAGCTAAAATAGTCAAAATAGCTTCTCTTTTCCAAATTTATATATGAGCAAGCCAATGGTGAGTTGGTATAGAAATCCCTGAAGGAAGATCTTAAAGTTGTTTTAATCTCCTTCTAGAAAGATAAGAGTTTAGGGCTTGACATCTAGATAGTGGAATTCTTCCTTGGACTCTATGACCTTCTAGAGTTTAACCATCTCAAGGTTGTGGAGGATTTTAGGCAGTTAGGAAGGGTAAATGCAATATTTGACTTTACCTTTATTTTCCTAATTCTAAAAAAGGACAATCCTTCTTCCCTTGATGATTTTAGGCCTATATCTTTGTGTAACTATGTACAAAATCATAGCAAATTAATTGCATTTAAAATTAAAAGGTTCTTCTATGTTTTTATTTCTATTGAGCAATTTGGGTTCCTACATGGTAGACATGTTCTTAAGATAATTAACGCTACTCAATAAATTCCTCATTCATTAAATCTAAGAAAATACCAATGATAGTGAGGAAGTTGGATCTCCCCAAGGCATGTGATAGAGTAAACTGGCTATATATACTCAAATTGGATTTTGTGTTCATATGGTGAATTGGATTATGGGATGTTTTTTTCTCTTGTAGCATTGGTTAATGGTTCAGCTTCTTAGTTCTTCAAATCTTCTCAAGGGATAATCCAAAGTTACCCCTTATCACTTGTTAGAGTTAAAGTGCACTATGCCTTCACCTTGACACTTGTCAATTTCTCTTGACAAGTGTCATGTGTTGAATATAGGCTTATGCCTATATATTGTAACCATTTGTATCAATAAAATAATCCCTTCAGTTTCAGTCCCAACATTTGGTATCAGAGCAGGCTTTCCCTACCTTGTGAAACCCTTGAGGGGGATTTCCCTCATGGAAATCCTCCCTCCCCCCTCATCCTTTCCCCCCATTTTTCCCATCATTTTTTTTTTTTTTTTACCGAGGGAGTATGCTCTCCATATTTTTGATGGATCAAAAACTAGATGGTCAAAAATTAAAAAATCTATGTTTGGGAGGTTACTTTTTTAATTTTTTAGATCTTCCGAATGATGGACCTTGACGGAGCTCTTAGATCTGGTCTTGTTGTAGTGTTTTTTTTTGGAGTAGGCAACCCCTGTTGCAGATCTGGCTCTATTTCAAGTTATGGCCAAGTTTTGATTAAAGTAAGCAGGAACTGTAACAACATCATTTTTTATGGTAGTTCCAAGATACACCTCAGCAATTTCTTTCATCTTGTTCAAAACCATAAAGGATATCTCCTCGGATGAAAACGAACTGGAAGTGTCTTCTGCGACCCCGGGTTTCTCTTCTCACTCCGTACTGTTTTAGTGATTTTCCTACGGTGCCAAGTTAGGGTTTCTGAATAGAAAAGAGTTCGAAGTCCGTGAACTTGTAGATCCGGCTGAAGACGAACCATCATTGGAATCATTTGAGGGCTCCAAAATTCTTCCAGCCTTGAGCTCAGTCATTGGCGCTTCATTGCTAATTCCATCAAAAAATTCTCAATTTTGAAGCTTGGCTTCGACTTCTAGGTGTTAAAATTTACGTTTTGGGGGTGTGGATTCGAATTATTGGCTGGTATGATGAAAAATCTAAATAGAGGATGCCATGTCGAATCCTGTTTTGTAATCGAATCCTTCTCTATAATTTTTTACTCATGCAAGCAAAATATTTTCCCAATCAGTCCCCTTCACATTGAGGTGCATGAAATCGATCTTTCTAAGCTTGTGCACAATTAAAAGGCATAAGAGGTCATCAGGGAGCTTTGTATTTGATGGTGGGGATCTTCATCTTTAACGCTATGGAGAATGGGCAGTTGGGGCTTATGATTCGGTGCTAGATCAATGACATGCAGTGAGAGGCCATACAAGCGACGACAAATTTGATGTTACCAAAGGGGGATTTTTTCCCGATGGGGTGTCATCGGTCTGCAAGTTTACAAGTCAAATCCATGTTTGCTATGGAAGGAGTTGAGCGTAAGATCATATCTTGATTGGAGCGTTTCTGAGCCACTATGGGTGGAATTCTATTCTGTAGAGCCTAAGCCATAGCGTGGTAGGTGGCTCACCTCTAGCTCCGTTGTAGTAGAGCCCCTTGCAGTTGCCCGTGGTGTAAGAGCCCTGGCCAGCTTGGTCGAAGGCGCACCCGTGTCACCCCCAGACTCACCCTTAGCATTGGTTTTCTCATCGAAGAGGACATGGCAGCGGCAGCGGCAACGATAGTTAGGCAGTTTGCATTATTCGCATGGAGGAGTGGAGTTATGGCGGGTGGTTTGCCAAGCTAACCGAAGTTATGTGATGGTTTCGCCTACAGATGAAGACATTTAGTTTAGTGGCAGTTGGTGCGTGCAGTGGGGTGAAGACGTGTCGTCTTAAATGGGTGACAAGCCCATGAGAAGTGGGCTACACATGCATGATAACATGCATTTCAAATTGACCTCAACTAAAAGATTTTAAATATATTTGTTTTATGGCCCTTTATATATATATATATATATATATATTTTTTTTAAAAGGCATTTTATTTTAAAAGTGGAAGGGAGCAAATGGCCGACTATATGGCCTCATTGGCTATTTTTTTAATGCTTTTTCCACATGGAATAGTAGAAGTAGAAGTGGGCGGCCCTCATGGCATCTTATTGTATTTTTCAAGAGATGATGACCCTAAATGGCCCATGTAATTCCCCTGCAAGGGAAGTTTTAATGCTATTTTTTCCGCCTGAGAGCGATGCCGCCATTGAGCGATGTTGTCTATTTGCTGCCTTAGATAGGCATGATAGTTTTTCCACAAGATGAAGGCCCCTTTGATGGTGGAATATAGGGGTATTTATAGTCGTTGGAAACGTTTTTCCACGACGGACACAATGGTGGTGTCATATTCTAATTTTGAGGCTGTTTCAAATGAGTTTTTTAGCCTCAAAAGTTTTTTCTACCTTGGAGTGCACTTTCGGTTGTACCCGACACTCCCAAGGTAATTTCATATGTGATCCTTGTACCTAGTGATCTTTTCTATACACTTGGTGAATGCAGCGGCTGGTTACCCATGCATTTCGATGGGATGACATGGTCACCATAAGGACACTTATACTAGGGACTACAGACAAAGACACCCTAGACTCTATCCAAGGTTTTTTCGGATCTACTTCTGAAGACTACAGACGAAGACACTTCAGAAGATTCTCTTCTTTTCTTCTTCTCTCCTCCTATTTGGATCTATGGATCATTTATTGTATCGAGTGCATTTTCAGTAGAGACCGATAATCTTATATGGCTCGTTTTTCCTTTGTATTAGGTGCATTTTCGGTAGATACCGACACCTTATAGATTTAGTTCACCATGAGGAAGGATTTCATACTCATGGTGGATCTAGTCAGTGACCTACGAGAGGCAACATCCTTTGAGGATGACCTATAGAGGCAACAGACCCAGAAGTGGCTGACCCTGAGGCACCCATGATGACCCTGAGGCACTTAGACGGCTGACCCAGTGGCAACAGACCCGTGGAAGTGGATGACCCTGAGGCAACAGACCGAGATGTATACACAGTGAATCTAGCATTATTCACAGTTGGAGAGCCAAGCGCAAAGAGCATGAGCCTAGACCCAATCAGCAATAAGAGAGGATGATAGGTTTTTTTAGAGAAGTCAACATTAATGGGAATGTTACCTAATGTTGACTTGTTTTTTTCTTTAGTTAGGATAGTGCACTTTAAGGGGGAATGTTAGAGTTAAAGTGCACTATGCCTTCACCTTGACACTTGTCAATTTCTCTTGACAAGTGTCATGTGTAACCATTTGTATCAATAAAATAATCCCCATCAGTTTCAGTCCTAACAATCATTGTTATTATATATTTTGGTAGCTAAGGGATTAAGTAGATACATTTTAGAATCCATGAGGGTAGGATTAGTAAAGAGAATTAGAATAAGTAGAACAATGGAAGGCACTCATCTAATTTTTTTAGATGTTTTTCTCCTTTTCACAAATGGAATAGTAAGAGCAGTAGAGAAGTTAAAACAATCTTTGAATATTTTTTACCTAGCAACAAGTATGCAAATTAATGTATAGAATTCAAGCATCTCCTTTAACCATGTGGATCAATATTAAACTATGTTAATTGGTCAACTCTTCCCCTTTGATAGAATTGATCTTCAAGAGAGGTTTATATATTTGGGGTTCTTTTTGAAACCTAATGACTACTCTAAAAAATACTAGAATTGGTTGACAAAGAAGGTAGAAAGAAGAATTAATATATGGTGCAAAAAATGGTTCTCTTTGGGAGAAGATTGAATTTGGTAAAGTTTGTGCTAAAGGTAATACCGGTGTATTGGAAATATTTGGCTCACATACCAAAAGGAGTATTGGACAAAATTAAAAAGTTAATATATAATTTTTTATGAATAGGAAAAAGGGAAAGGGAAGGCATTATCTTGGTTAAATGGTAATCCTTAGCGAAGCCCAAGTAAAATGGAGTATGGGGAATTAAGAAAATCCACCTATTTGGCAAGTCTCTAGTAGTCAAGTGTGTTTGGAAGATAATATTAAAGGTAAGATTATGGAATAATATTGTTTACTAAAAATATCTAGAGCCACTCATAGTCGATGAGTCAATAAGGGCCTCAATGAAGCAAACCCATAATGTTTCAATCTATTGGAAGGCAATAATCTAGACCTTTTATCTTATAGGATATTTTATCACCTAGAAAATAGGGTATGGATCAAGGATAATATTGTAATTAGCTCCTTTAATAGGTTGTGGAGGTATGCATAGACTACCAAATAATGTAATTTAGATTTTAAGAGCTCAGGGGATTGGATCTCTTGCCCAAGAAACCAACCCAAAATCATCTACAAATGGGAGACAGGGATGGAAGGAAGTAATAAAGTTAGGGCTTCAAGGCCAAGTTGCACACCAATGCAAAGAATATATGAGAAGACTTAAAGCTATACATATCAATTTGTGA
This sequence comes from Wollemia nobilis, assembly GCA_028583015.1. Taxonomy (NCBI): domain Eukaryota; kingdom Viridiplantae; phylum Streptophyta; class Pinopsida; order Araucariales; family Araucariaceae; genus Wollemia; species Wollemia nobilis. The sequence goes on from JAQPPZ010017060.1 coordinate 4,619,594, forward strand.
GAGGAAGTTGATAAATTGGTCTAGACAAAGAATGGAGCTACAAGGGATTACACTCCGAATTTGGGGTGTAAGATTCTATTGGAATATAGGAATAACAATTTAACATGGTGGTGGAAGTCACTTTGGAAGCAAAAATTCCTATTGAATATAAGACTATTACTATGGATTTCTATGAAAAAAGGTTTTGACATGGGTGATATTGCAAAAAAGGAGTTGGAATGGTCTAGAAATTTTTCATTTATGTAAGTCAACCAATGAAATAATTGATCATTTTTTGGTAGCTTGCTATTTTACTAGATAGGTTTGGAGGAAGGTTATTGCATGGTTAAAGTTTCTTGTAGGATGACAATAAGACTCCCTAGGAGAGTATTTGAAATATTGGATTAAAAATAGGTCATATAAAGGTTTTATAGCTCTCTTGATGTTCATGTCATGGGGAGTATTTTTTTTATAAGTAACTAGAATTTTATATACAAATTGAGTTTTTTAAGAGGATTCCTAAACTTTATAACAAAAAGGGCTATAGCACCGATATTTAAAGCAATTCCTTAGTAAATGAAAATAAACACAAACTGAAAGGGAAAGGGCCAGAAACAACCCTTGATCCAACAGAAAGACCAAATTCTAGTACCAACTAGTGAGGCCCACTTCACAAAAATATCATCCTCCCATTGCTAGTAGTCTGGGATCCTCCTAGGGGTGGATACAACAGTCTGGGATCCACCCGAGGGTGTATATAGTAGTCTGGGATCCTCTCGAGGGTGGATACAACACTCCTACTCAGACCTGCATAGGGAGAGCGGGAAGGCCAAGAATAGTCTGCAACCAGAAATCTTGCCCAAAAACCAGAAGTAGGGAATTTTTAGAAAACTAGAGAGGATCCTCGCCTAGGGATGGCTCGGGATGCAACCCAAGGTGTAGCGGAATAACAAGTGGCTACGCAAGCAAAGCAACAAGCAACACCGGGATACAGGCCAGGGATCAGCAGTGGGATAGCCTAGGAAATGGTATCAGGGTCCTCAAAGAAAAAAATGGGAAGCCTCCGCATGAGCCTGAAAAGTGGAACAACACTACTGGGGATATCTATAGGCCAAGATATCCCTGTGCATAGTAAGGAGAAATATGAGGAATTCGGAAGGATCTAGGGAAAGCAAAAATAGGCGCAAAGATAGGATCTCTAAATCCAAAACTAAAGGAGGAAGGAGGGACCACAACTGCAAACACACTGATCTCCCCCCAGACCAGAGAATATAGAAGGAAGCCCCCACCACTCTAGCAGAAAGGCCTAGGAACCACCATCCTTGCTCATGAATAGATCTAGGGAACTGGGACCAGAAGCCCCTGAATAGGAACTAAAATGAACAACCTGAGGATCCCAGGCGGGAAGTGGTTACAGGCACAAATATGGGATCCTCGAAAGCCTAACCTGGGGGAACCAGGGTCTACATGCACTGATCATGGGTCCCCCCAATATCCAGACATGCAACAAAAACCCTAGGAACCCCAAAAGAAGGGACCGAAATCCCCCCATCCTTGCTCATGGATAGCTTCAGGAACTGATATTGGGACTGGGAACAACCCAGGCAGAGGAAGAGGTCCACCCCAAAGGCCAACCAATGCCTTGGGTGTCCACCAAATCATAGATCCAATAAGAAGAAGCCTTCGAATAGGAAACTAAAAATGGCCCAACCCAATGGGACCAGCAGCAACCACAAGCATCCTAGAGATGAGTCATTGGTAGAAGAGGAAACTAGCCCCCCAAACCAACCCCGAATAAAAGAGGACCTCACAAGATGCACTAGGAAGCAGTCGAAATCCCAACCTACCACCACCATCGACCGAGGAAGCCCTGGGAATCAGATCCACACAAAAAACCTATAAAAAAACCTAGGGGAAAGCCTAAGGGAGAACGAGGAAGGGATCCCGAAAACATGCAGGAAACCCTAGGAGACCCCTGGGATGCACCAGACCACGGGCTCAGGAAGGGAAACCCTAAAACTATTGGGAAAGGAGCAGAAAGTGGAGAAGGATCTCCCCCAAGGAGATCATCTACTACAAAGCATTCCCAGAGCGGGATGACCCGGGATGAGCCAGGGACTGGGCAAGAACCAAGGGAGGGGGAGCAGGGAGAGGGAGCAGGACCCTCCCCCCTCCCCCCACCCCAATTAAAAAAATTCATGTCATGGGGAGTTTGGAGATAAAAGAATTTAGGAATATTTTAGGATTAAAAGAATCTTACCTGGTTGGTATCCTCCCAAATCATCGAAAGTTTTAGTAACCATAAGGTTTCGATAGCAGTAAAAGAAATCAGGCAAATCATCCCTCAAATTACTATATATATTACTATAGTTTGTGGGGTAGGAGGATTACTATATATTGCTAACTCCTATTACTTCAAATTACTGGGAGAGGGTTCTAATAATTATGCTGAAATAATCGTGCTTAAATTGTTGATTCATTTAGCATAATCAAAAGGAATACAAAATTTTTAAATTTACTATGACTCATATGTGGTGATAAATTGGATGCTTGGTACTTTTAGGATGGAAAACATGGATCTACAACCCATATTCTCTCAAATAAAAGAAGTTGTGGACTAAAGTGAAGATTTTACATTCAAGCATATTTATCAAGAACTAAATAAAAGCATATGAACTCTCAAAGGAGAGGCTACTAATTGAACTAGGTACATGCTTAGTACATGAATTCAGAGAGGGTTATTCATAGTAATTGGTTTGTATTTCTACCTAGGGGGATTAATCCACTCCAGCCAAAACATGTAGATCCAAATTCCATACTACATATTAAATAATTGTGATGCTAATAATAAAATATTAGTTTCCAGTTTGGCATGTTCATAGATTTCTTAACAAGGACAATTAAAGCAACTTTCTAAAAACTCAAAAGTCAATGTTTTAAAGGATATCAGTTGACAATATGGGAAGGTGCCTAAGGATAGAACTTAGTATGTTGAAGATAGCTAGTTATGATATATAAGCAACATGATTTTTAGGTCACTATTGAAGTTTTGAGGAGATGCCAAAGAGGCATATGAAGAATGTAATTTCATATTTTGCTTAATATAATAGTATGAATTTTTTTTAAGGAAAAAATAATAATTGATTTTTTCTTCTTTTCTTCCCTTTACATTATTTATGTAACATAATTTATTGAATTCATAATATGCTCTCATTATTGCTTTCAAATTGAATTTTCATAGTATATATATTATCATATTATTTACTATAAAAATATAATAATTTAGTAGTCTCTTATCTCAATTGAACTTTTATCTAATTTAAGAATAAACTTATCTTTTTAGGACTAAACAACTATTTCAAACTCTATGCAACATAAATATTAATTTAGATAAATATTCATTTAGATAAATATTCATTCTATAAATAGAATATGGTATATCTTGATTATATTGCACAATCATACATGATATATAAATAATTCAAATCATTTTTGGTTAACCTACATATGATTTCATTAAAAACTTTCAAAATTTCTTGGAACTTTCTAGATTTTGCAGTAGGATAAAATTTTGGCATACCGTAAGACTATAAATTATATTCCACATAAACATTTAAATATCATAAAATTCATCAACCTTTTAAAATCAAAATAATTTTTTAAATTTTATTACATTCATGAAAAAATTTAATATCATTCTAAGTATTAATTTTTAGAGATTTATGATGCAATATATTAATATTCAAGCTTGATAAAAACCTATACATCAATATAAATATCATAACACTATTCAAAATAATATTATTCACATGAGTCATAAACATAATTGAACTATCTCACATAAAGTAGGATGAAAATTGTATGTCAACTCAATTTAATGAATGCTATATATAACAATTTTGGACCTTAATCTAGCATGGACATAACAATGTGAATATGTACTTTTTTAGTTATCATCTTTTTAATGTGCTTAACTATTTTAAGCATATTACACCTATTTATGATTATAATATGTTATTTTAGGTTCAACAGGCATCTAATTCTAATCTATCTAGTCCTTGTAGCTTGTGAACTCCTCACATATCATCATCTCTAAAGTATATCTTATGTGTATCCTATATGACATTGATCATGTCTGCTTTTTATAATGAGGAATAATAAAAGCATATTTTAAAAACTATTTGTAAGTTAACTTTTTAAACTTCACAAACATTGTGCACATACCTGTCTTGTAGTCCTTGGTTCCACTATGCATAGGGCAAGGAACACATGCTATCCACAAAAAGGGTAAAAATACCCAACCCTTTTATACTTAAACCTTGGATTTTGTATTTAGAGTACCCGTGTACTCACCATTAGGCCAACATAGGTTATATGTAAAAAAGTAATTATAACATTCATAATCATGTATGCCATATAGTATGATGTTGTTTATCCAATATATGTTAAACCACTATAAATTCCATTAGCAAATTCTAGTATATAATCCTATTCCATGATGGATTGAAATCTTGAACATCCTATTTGGGGTACAAATTGCTTCACCATCAAGCCTACTTGAGTTGTACAAATTTTTTTATTTTTAGTTAAAACACATCTATTTTATTAAAATCATTTATATTTTCTTTACTAATTTTAAATTGCTAAATATGGAGCACATTTCACAACCTTCTTGGTGTACAATATCCATAGTAATAAACTTATATAACCTTGTTTTTGTTTTTAATAAGTTGTGTATGCCTTCTATTTGTGTCACATCAAAATAACAAAAAAAATTACATCATTGTTAATTAATTAAATCACATATTCCTCAAACCACTATGTTTTTGCAATCAACTTCTTGGCATTTTTCATTAATACATAATCTCACTCATCTACTTGCCTTCTAAAATTTTAATTTTTCCAAGAGAAAGGTCAACATTGCAATTGACTAAAATATCTACTATGTGGTTTTCTTCTCTCTATATATGTTGGTTATAACATGTCAATTTATTAATACCTCCTTTTTTAGGGATATTATATATGACCCTAATATTTCAAGATACAATTATTATCATTACTTTTTATTTTTATTTGTGGTATCAGCTCCACTTCTTGCTAACACTTGTGATAGTTGCTTTTGTTTTTCTACATCAATATCCCTTTGACTTTCCTTTTCTCTTTGTATTAGTTTTTTGGGTCTTCTTTTGTTTTTTTCATTAACAATTGTATCTTCATCGATCTCTTTGATTTTTTCATATTATTCATAGTGACACTTATCATATATAGGTTTGTCTTAATTTCAAGGATGTAAAGTGCAAGGAATAAAATTATAAACACTTTCTTCTTTTTGTTTCCCTAGAAACCTAAAAGTATAAGGACATTCCTCCATAGTAATTACTTGCTTGTGCTTCCCTAAATATCCTAAATTGCTATGGATCTCCTCCATCCTCATTTATTTATTATGCCAATGTTAAGACCCTAAAGTACAAGGGATAACCTAAATGATACTTTCATATTCCTTTTGAATTTGAACTTGCACATTGCTCTCCGTCATCCCTTGTATGCTTGTTTATTTATTCTAACGGTTAATGTGAGTGGACTATAATGGTATTTCTCATCTAAGGTTGTAGTTATGTTTTCTTTGCATCTTTTTGGGGATTAGAATATCCTTGATCTAATCCACTTTATTCTATATTAAGATCGCCTTGATGTTTTTTGAAGTTTGTCTCATGACCAATTTTTTATCTCTTTCTCCACCACCTTCACTTTGCAATCTCTTAATATGTGTCTAGTCTCATAATATTTACAAATGAAAATAAAATATTTTTATAATCCACTTGTCAATCCTATTCTCTTAATTCAAATTTGATCCTAATGGATTGTGGCAAAGATTTTAAAACATCTATAGCAACACATATTTGAGTATATATAGCATGATTTTGATTCTTAGTAGTTGATCCCTCCTAGTTGAACTCACCTAGGGTATTGCCAATGTTCCTCAAAATATCCTTATTAATAAGCTGATATGGAAGTCTAAAAAGACTGAACCACATTAGAAACCTTTTAATAGTTTCTTTCTCCATAGATAATTTTTCTCTATGGTCTTAAATCTGGGGAAAATCTCCCCCTAAACCATGTGCCATTACATATTACTTTACCTCTAGTTTTATAACTGGAATAAGTGATAAGGAAACACTTTTACGAAGAAAATTCATTGAGTAATTTGAATTCAATCCCACTTCCACTTGATCAAATTTTGAATTTTGAAAATCATACTTTGTATACATGGAACTTACATATTATCACTTCGTTTTAAAGAACCATTATATAATTGTTGATCGGTTCATCCTTGATAATCACTTTTAGTGTAACATATATTGCCTTGATAGAACTTACCATATATTTTCTCTTCCTCTTGTTTCCAACTTGGGCATCGATATTTCTACCTAAAGCCTCCTTAATTCTAATTAAGGATTTTGAATACGACTTTCCTTCTATGAAACCTAGCCTTTTCCTCATATGGATCCCCTATTTTTTTAAATTTTCCAAAGATATCAAGCAAGAAAAGCTAAGGCTCACTCATTGCTTGCGCTTGCTTCCTATTTGCACTCTCTTCATGCTATTTTCAAAGGATATAAAATAGGAAAAGGTGAGGCTCACTCTTGGCTTACACATGCTTCTATTCATTCATTTTTATTAATATATGAATTTATATAACATTTTTTTTAATTTATGGTTTGTAGTTTATTTCTAGGTATTTATTCTCATGTATGCGCACTATAAATTTTGTTACCAAGAAAAAAATTTATGACCATTTTTTAATAAGTAAATAAATATCTAATAATATCAATATAGACATATGCAATTGAATGTAGCTATATATTCTAAAATATAAGAACTATTAGCATTGTTTTGATACTAAATTGGATACTTTAGTTCCACTTCAATAAACTTTCGTAGAAGATTTTATAGCATGTTTTTATAGCTAGTTTTAATTTATCTATCTATTTTTTGATAGTAAGTAGTATGGATGATCCAAGTTCATCATTATTATTATCTCCATCATTAAAAAAATCTTTATGTGTAAAAAATATACATTAGACATAAATAATCATGAATATAATGTAATTTTTAGAAAGTCACTACAATCTCAAATTCAAAATCTTGTATTAATGGTAGTTAATAATATATTCTTCCTTTAATCACTTGCCTATTGATCAAATAATTTAATAGCTCATAGTCAATGTAAATTAAAATATATATTAACCAATAGGTAGTACCTTATGTTTTATAAGTCATAGAAAATTTGTAAGGTCTTCCTTCCAATAATGGTATACTTTTTAATCCTAAGTTGAGTTTTTGGTAGCAAATGCTAGTGAATGGTCAAATTAATCTACCATAGATTGCAAAAGCATGCCATTAATCGATATACCAAATATGTCAATGTGTATTTTGAATGTTCTATTTATTCTAAAGATCAAAATGGATGTTTGCACTATTTGTCATTTAGAATTTTAAAGACACTCTTGCGACCTCATGCCAACTTAGGTTTATTCTTTTTCATAACTTTTTCATAGGAAATTTTATGTTTGCATAGTTTCTAATGAATTTGTAGTACTTTCCCATAGGGTTTAGAATAACTAGTGGAAAATGAGGAGCTTCACACTCTAAACCAAGTTCAAATATCAAGGGTGAACCTTAATATATTTATCAAATTACATGAGTTCAATTGGTTAAATACCTTGATGTTCAAATATGAGACCCAAGTTCACAAAGTAATGCATTCATAGTTGCCAAAATACTTTTGCAATGAGTGGAATCCATTTCAATCCCATAAATCCATTAAAATTTTATTTCTCATTAACTACTTATGTCATATAACACCTTAACATTTAAGGAGATGTATTGGAGGCAGAAATCAAGGGCATTATGGCTAAATGAAGGGGACTCTAATTCAAAGTTTTTCCATGTTACCACATTGAGCAATAGAAGCAACAATAATATTAGAAATTTAACTAAGGTGTATGGATCCTCAACTCAAAACATTCAGGAGATCAGGGACGAGGCTGTTAATTTTTCAATTCATTATTGGGTGAAGAACGGGCCTGTAATGCCCAAGCAAAGGACTCTCTCCTTCAATTCATTCCACAACTCATTGATGAAATGATTAACGAGTCTCTTACAATAGTTTTTTTAGACGAAGAGATCAAGGAGGCTTTGTTTAACATGGATCCTGATAAAGCTCCTGGGCCGGATGGGTTTTCACCACGGTTTTTCCAAGTTTGTTGGGATATTGTTGGAGCAGAAGTTATTGCTGCAATCAAGGAGTTCCAAAGTTCAAATCATATTCCAAAGGGTTTCAATTCAACTTTCATTGCTTTGATCCCTAAAGGCCCCAACCCCAAGACTATGGCTGACTTTAGGCCGGTTAGCTTGTGTAATATATCCTATAAAATTTTGTCCAAAGTTTTAGCCAATTGTTTGAAGAAAGTTCTACCGGTTATCATTGATCCAAGTCAAGGATGTTTTGTACAAGGAAGATCAATCTTAGATGGAGTTATTACTGTTCATGAGGCTCTTCATACAGTCGCTCTGACCAAAAAAGCAGTCATGGCTTTAAAGTTAGACATGAACAAAGCTTATGACAGGATAAATTGGGAATTCCTAGAGGCTGTTTTATTAAAATTTGGCTTCAACATGAAATGGGTCAAGTTAATAAGAGAGTGTATTTCTAGGCCTTGTTTTTCAATTCTGGTTAATGGGTCTACTGTAGGTTTTTTTGAAAGCAAATGTGGTCTGAGACAAGGATATCCCATAATTCCTATGTTGTTCATCATCGTAGCTGAGGCCTTGGGAAGAACCATTAAGGCAGCAGTGGTAGTTGGACTCATTTCAGGTATCAAGGCCACGTCGCTAACTACCATGGTGACATATCAACAATTTTTTAATGATACATTGCTATTGAATTTTGCTACTGTGGTTGAGGCAAGAAGGATTAAAAATATTCTCATAATGTATGAAGAAACGGTTGGACAGAAAGTGAATTTTGATAAGAGCAAACTTTATTTCATCAATACCCCCATTCCTAGGCAAAACAACATAGTAAGGATCATGGAATGTCAGATTGCATCCCTTCCTACCTCCTATTTAAGTCTTCCCTTATTTACGGGGAAACCTGAAGAATCAATGTGGAACATAGTTATGGAGAAGATCGAAAAAAAGCTAGCAGGTTGGAAAGGACATCTGTTATCTCAAGCAGGAAAAGCAATTTTAACTATGGCTTCACTTCAAAGTATACCCGTTTACTTCTTATCAGTGTTCAGAGCTCCCAACAAGGTGAATCACAAAATTGAGTAGCTTCAAAAAAATTTCTCTGGTAAGGGACAGAGGATAAGAAAAGGATCTATTTAGTAGGTTGGAACAAGGTTTGCAAACCTAAAGCTGATGGAGGGTTAGGATTGAGGAGAGTTGCTAATATCAATACAAATCTGTTAGCCAAACAAGCATGGCGGTTATTGACTAAGGTCGATAATGAATGGACTGCCATAGTTAGGAGGAAATACCTCCAAGGTGTGAACTTCCTTAATGACAACTTAGCAAGCAGGGGGTCTACTTTTTGGAAGGCACTCCTCATGAGCAGGGATCTTGTCAAGAAAGGTCTTAGATGGATTCTAGGAAATGGGTAAATAATAGAATTTTGGAAGGATCGATGGGTGAGAGTTGAGGAGTTATCCCAAAATCCTCATTTGGCTAGGATTCAAGAGCATATGGAGCAACATATTGGAAATAAGGTTGCAAATTATATGTGGTAGGATATAAATATCAACAGGTGGAAACACATCAAAGTACAGGGTTTTGAAGTGGAGTTTGAAGAGCTTTATAACATTTTAACTCAGCAAATTATTCCCTCTAGAGAGGATGAAGATCACATTGTTTAGGCTGAGACTGAAAGTGATGACTTCACAGTTAAGTCTGCCTATAATTTGCTTCTCAATGTGGAAGGTCAACAATTTCAATCAAGTTTGGTTTGGATCAAAGGCTTAATTCCTAAAATATTCTTTTTTTCATGGCTGGTGATTCAAAGAAAAATCCTCACTATGGACAATATGTTATACAAAGGTATGGTTATTGCTAACCGTTGCTACATGTGCAGGGTAGGATGGGAGACAACCCAACACTTATTTCTGGAGTTTTCGATAGCGGATTCCATCCTGGATGAACTTTTCCAAGCCTTTAGGATCTCGTGGGTTAAGCCTACTCTTATATCCGAAGTGTTCCATCAATGGCCTCAACCCTTTGTTAGCCTAAAACTTAAGTACCTATGGAAAATTTGTTGGCATCATTTTCTCTGGCAGATTTGGCTAGAAAGGAACCATAGAGCCTTTAAGGATACCATTCACAACCCAAAAACCATCCTTAATAGGATTATTGTCTTTGCGAAAGAAAACCTTAGCACCTTAGTGGATGAGAACCACTCAATTCCTCCCCAAGAAAAATAATTAGCTCGGGCCTTAGGTATTGAGGACAAACCTTCCATTCCTTTGCCCAATCCCAGAAATGGGATTTCTTTGGAGCCACCCCCCTGGGGTTGGTTTAAACTAAATTTTGATGGTGCAGCCAAGGAGAACCCAGGAAGAGCTGGAGCTAGAGGAATAATAAGGGATCATCAAGGAAATCTGGTCAATGCCTTCGCTGAACCATTGGGAATCAGAACTAATAATGAAGCAGAAGCTAGAGCCCTTTGGAGAGGGTTGCAATTAGCCCAAGCAACTCAAGGTAACTTAATTATTGAAGGTGATTCGATGAACATCATCAACCTATTAACCAATGGCAAAAAACCTCCATGGAGAATCGAGGGAGTCATCCATGAAGTGAGGATCCTTTTGCGGCAAGACAGAATAGGAGGGCTCGTCACGTGTACCATGAGGCCAATAGGTCAGCTGACAAATTAGCCAACATAGATGTTGATGTTGATAGTTTGGTGACATGGACACAAGGTGTGCCACATGAAGTGGAAAATATTATTAGTCATGAAAAGAAACCTACCCGTTAAGGAGAAAGATGAATGGGTGTTATTTCCCCATGGAGCTGGTAATAACTATGGGGTTTCCATCTAAATCATACCAAATTTGAAATGAAGGTAACAGGGTGTAAGCCTTGGAGGATTCCGAAAGAGAATAGAAAATGGGCAAGAAATAGGTTTCACAAGTGCAAAGTTCCAAACTTCAATTTCCTGTCAATGTAAGTAATGTTTACAGTTATGTTTAGGTATAGGTGTGCCTTGTTAGTAAGGTGTTGTAGGGGATTCAACACAAGTTCTGGTAAGAAAGTTTCAAGGATGACTAGGATCTACAATCTCAGTAGAAGGCTGGATATTGTAATAGGTTTTGGGTTAACCTGCAAAACCCAGTAATTAATGAAGACTTTTATTTACCAAAAAAAAACATTTAATATTTTGATATCAATAAATTAAGAATTACAATTATATTTGTTGGATACATCATATTTCTATTCTTCCAAATGATATGCCCTAATAAGATGTCATATAGATTAAGACACACTTCTTCAAGATGAAATATACTTCAAGTTTGTTGTAGCATCTAAATATAAATCTTGGTTATTTTATATGATCTTCAATAATCCATGTATCGTTAGTCATTCTTATACATCTCTAAGAAATCATACATAACATATTTGAAGGTATTGAACATAATTTGAGAAAATAAAATTGGATAAACATTTAGTACAAATGTCATTGAATTATATACAAAGAAACTTCATTATGTACTAAAATTAGTTAGTGGTATCTAGATAATCCATTAGTAAACAAGTACATTTCTCTTATGATAATGCTTTCTAATATATCTTACCTAAAAGGAATAGTGAATGGATTATGATCACACATATTATTAAGAATTTTTAAGTTTACATTAATATTAATTTTAACCGTTTTATTATGTTAAATTACTATAATATTGATCCATTTTGCATTATTACTAAGGATGATGATCTTAATGTCTAGCACCTTATCTAGATGCGTTCTCACATTGACCTTGATGTTAGGTTTCATTCAATATGTTCTTTGATTTGTATACTTAGTGCCCTTTTTAATATTTACATGGATAACACTTATTCTTCTCTTATTCCCTTTATTTCAATCTAATTTAGTAGGAAGAATACTATATTTTACTAGTTGCTCCATTTTCTTTTGCTTCTCTCACCATATTGACAACTTTGAATAATATTTTAATACAATATTTACAACTTCTTCTTAAGGTGATTTATTATAGTACTCTATATGATATACTTTTTTATTTTATGCTACTTCCCTCTCACATTCAAATACCTTCATGTTAAAATTATCTATTTTTTTTTTGCCTTCTAATGCTTACTTCTTTGCCTTAGCAAGGCTATATTCAATTAGAGATATAGAGTCATTCAATTGGTTTTTAAATTATCCATTTTAAATTTCCTCTTCTACTTTTGAGCCCTCTCTTTTTACATAGAATTGATCACAAATAATGCCATCATTCATAAATAAAAATATTTAATTATTTTAAGCACCATTCCTATCCAAGTTTTAGAATAAAAATTGTGACGCACATATTGATTTATTATCTCTTAATTTATTGTATATTTCCATCATTCTTTTATATATATATATATATATATATATATATATATATATATAGATAATTAATGTTGTAGAAACAAGACCTAAAATCAAATGGTATCTCCAAATCCATCCAAATGGGTTGTTAATACCTATATCTTTCAATAGCCATGCATTGATTAATATGATCCTAAGGTTTTTAAAGCCATGTATTAAGGTATAATAAATTATGTTCTAGGGGAATAGTGTAACGTTTCGGGATTTGGTTCTTTTTTAAGAGGTTCAAGGTTCAAACCGTCTTGTGGGCGAGTGTATGAGGGGTGGGTGTGTGGTAAATTCTCTATTGATAAGTATAGCTCTTGGTTTTAAGAAGGATCATGGTTAAGGAGAACCTTCTTAGCCTATGCATTGCTCTTAGCTTTAAGAAGGAAGGATTATGGTTAGGAAGAACCTGCTCAGCCCTATATATTAGTCGTAGGGGTTTCTCACACTACCCAAATATAAAAAAAAAAAATGATAAATTATGACGTACTACATAAAAATAGATACAAAAAGCATTTGATTTTTTTTAAATTCTTTAATTTAAGATGGTAAAACAGACTATGGTGAGGTAATATGAAGCAATTTAATTTAAGATGGTAAAACAGAATATGGTGATAAGATGGTAAAACAGACTATGGTGAGGTAATATGAGGCATTTTAATGGGGTATAGTGGATTTTGTTTACAATGCCGAGACACCTACCACCCACATGCACAAAATCAGTACTAAGACTTGAACTTGGCCTTTTCTAGAGGTGAGAAAGGAAAAAGCACGCGAGGAATACGTAGGTGCTAACTTACTAACCTTTTTAAGATCTTGGCCGAACATCTGCTTATAACACTCGAATGTCGCCTGTAAATGTTCTCTGCTTCTCTGACTTAGCGTTCGTGCTATGACTTTTTCATCTTGGAAGGAGCCGTTCCTTCCTCGTCCAGTCTCATACAACGATCTTGCATCAGACCTAACAATCTCCAAGTTCACATTAAATATAGCCGAGCGAGAGGACACGATCAATGTTATCAGCAGCTGCAGTGCAGTACGCAAGGGTAATGAAAATCAACAACAGCAATAGAAAGGGTAAAACTAAAAATGAATGATAACAGAACAAACAATACCTTTGTGATTATACCACTCGTCTCTGAGGCGATATGTTCTTCCAGATCTTTCTTATATTTATTACGATAAGCTTCTGCTATAGAGGCTATCTCTGCTGTTGTGCGGGTGCATATAACCTCTATGAGAGCATTATAGTCTTTGACCCAACTTTTCAGCGCCCTGTGCAAAATTACTGCATCTCTTTCTTCTTTCTCACGCATCCACAACACCATTGCATCCTGTTGCCATTCCAAATAATAAATAATTTACCCTGTTTTATCAATCAATGTAATTTATAACTATGCACATCCTGTTTTATAACCCAGCATATGACATTGTTTCCATCTCCGAAATACATAGTACCTATATATATATCCAATACTCTACAATACTCTACAATGTACAAGCAAATACTCTACAATACTCTACCAAAAAAAATACTCCACAAGCAAAATACTTTACAATACAAATACATTTGTGTGGAGTTTTCAGGACAAATAGCACAGAATACTGTGGCTACCATAAAAACTGAACTGTTTACTTACATTTAGGACAGCTACCAATTTTACTATATAAATTTAAAAAATAAAATAAAAAAATACACTCTACAATACACAAGCAAGAATAATCAATGCAAGAAAGGGTAAGACTTCAGTACCTTGAGATTGCCGTGAAGTTTAGACTTCAAATGCTTGATAAGATCCACATTGTAGAGTCTTTGATATGTCTCTTTTATCAGTTTCCGTTGAGGAGCAGATGTATGAGCGATGATCTTAATCAGACGTCGTTCGTCGACCCCCTTGGCTAAGAATATGAATTCAGGTTGTCCTGTTGAACAGGACATATGCAAACCGGTGAAAAGAAGCCTAATTTGAATAAATTTGAAACGAGATCCTTATATTACAGAGTTTAAAATGTCTGGGTAAATACAAGGGTTTTGCATCACAAAATCACTAGGGAAAGCATAACCTTGGCCAACAAAGGACCGATTTGTTAAATTCCTTTAAAAACATTTCAAATCACACAACTTACAAAATTTTACAGCTTCATATCGAAATCTAAAGCAGAATACGGATAATTTAAATGGAATCCCTATTTGACGCGGAGCGATCTGAAAAATGCTTCACTGACCTTTCAACACCTTGTGAATTTCTTGGCACTCCTGGCTTGGAGAGGGGCAATTAAGCGGAACTGTCACAGTCGACATCGATTCAAACCCTCAAACAAATTGGCGACAATATTCCAAATTCTTGTTCTGATGTGCTTCAAAAATCAAGATTTAGCTGGAGCCGGCTACTGAAAATGTATCAGGCCATACCAAAAGTTTAGGGAAAAAAACACAAGATGAGCAGCAAAAATACTTTAATTTTATTTCTGATGATTTTGTTGTCCAGAATTGCAAAGACCTCTGTATTTCAGGAAATTGAGAGTCATGACTCCATTTAGACACGGAAAAATTGAATTATGAGCTAAATTGCTTTAATTGATCGAATTGGACAAATATTCTAACCTTACCTAATCTTTCACACCCTTCAGACGGAAAAGATTCTTCTTCCCGGCACAGCTTTAGTCTATACATTCTCGAATCCAAGATAATTACCGACATTTTGAAGCGAGGATAACCTTGCACTCAACATTTTTTGATTGTCTTATGGAAGTTTCTTCAAATAAACTTCTTTTCTGGTTATATAACTCCCAGCTAAATAATGCCTTCCAACAAAAACTTCAAAAGCAGTTCACGCCTTCGTCACTGCGGCGAGGTCAATGTTCAAACAAGAACTGCGGAAAATTCAGATCTCAGAAGATAAATGGAAATAAATGGAATATCAATGGCTGCGGTTTTGAGAAACTTATTGGCAGGAATTCGCTACATTTCATAAGAAAATGAATTATTCGATTCGATAGAAAGATAGAAATATTCCCATGGCTTTAGATATATTTAATGTCAGCTTTAAAGCCACAATAGAGTAGCTGGAATAATTAGGACGATGCTTTAGGTTAAAATTCCTTACATGTGAATCTTCGTTTTCGTGAAAAAGCAAAGGCAATGTATTAAAGCATATTATTCTTTCTTCCAGACTGGAAATTCAATTCTCTGCCGAGGTCAAAGAAATATTTTTAATTTTCTTCAGAAGCAAGGATGCTTTAAAGCTATTACCGTTCTTCCAGACTGGAAATTCCTGTGCCATTTCTACAATTCTCTGCCAAGCTCCAACAATTTTTTTAAATTTTCTTCAAAAGCAAGGATGCTTTAAAGCTATTCCCGTTTTAGTATTCTGGCGCTATGTTAATCAAGAGTCATTCTTCCGTTCAATTTCGTCAAAAACATCAAAGCGCATGGGAGACTATTTGTGGAACGGTAAATGCGGGCTACAACACTCCAATAGGAAATCTGATTCAAAACGGTTCTTTTTCCCTATTTTCATACATATCATTTGCGTGGGAGACTATGATGGAATCTGGAGGCATATATGTAGCTACAAGAGAAAAACAAGCTATCTAGTTTGGATATCTATAAACAGAGAGATACCAATATAAGTAGGTGTATTTGGTTTGATATGTTGTGGTATTGAATAATTTGTTTTAAATAATAATTTATTTTTTAGTGGTATTATTTATATATATATACTATAAAAAAATATATAAGTTTTTCTTTCTTTCAGTTTTAGCTTTAGCTTTAGTTATGTATGTTTACTTCTTCTTTTTTTACTTTTCAACAAACTTTCATATTTCTAAAGTCAAGATCATACCATTTCAATGATTGTTATAAATATTTTTAGAATACTATTATATAACCATGTCCAAAAAAATACATTGATTGGTAGCGGTCGTTCAATTCGATTTCTTAGAAGGTTCAGAGTCTCGTTGAAATTGTCTTTACCTAAATAAATAGGGATTATAGAAGTTCCCTACACTATATATATATATATATATATATATATATATATATATATATATATATATAGTGTAGGGAACGTCTATAATCCCATATATATATATATATATATATATATATATATATATATATATAATAGGTTAAGAAGGGGATTGAAAGGGCTTCGTTCCTTTTACATAAACTTCTTTACAAATAGATCATAAAAGGCGAAGAAACATGATGCCAAGTCCATCTGTAACGACCCAAAATCTAATTAGTTTTAACTAAGATTTTTTTTTTACAAGCATAAAATCGAGAGGGATTCACCTATTTCTAACCAACATATATATTAATATTCAGATAACTAAGCTAATATAATGTTTAAGTTGGTTGACTTTCTCATTCCCAAATCTACTACAAGATATGCCCATCTTTATACCATAGACAAGTATGTCTGTGTAGGTATACTATGCATATTACAAATAAGCTACCCATCTCATCTTCTTGATAAGCTAACTTATCTCCTTCTATCAATCAAAGGAATACGCCCATCTCTATACCATACACAAGTTCGTCTATGTAGATATATTATGTGTATTGCGAATAAGCCATTCATCACGTCTTCATGATAAGCTAACTTATTCCTTTCATAAATATCCAAGTTCGTTCATAACTGTTTTGGTTTCTTTTCTAAGTTTGTCCTAAGAGATCCTAATCCCTTAGGTTCCTTTTTCTCTACTTTTATCACATAATTGATATATATATATATATATATATATATATATATATATATATATATATATATATATTGGATAACAAATCATCCATCCAACTATGTTAAAAAGAAAAACCTTCTAACCCTTCATTCTTTAGAAGGACAAGACTAAGTCTATCTAATTAATTTAAACATAACATAATATTTACAAAAACATCAAATAGGTACTTTAAATAAAACATCATCATCTCATTAAAGCATTTAAACAAAGGAATTGCTATAAAACCATAATAACTACAATTCTCACAATCCACAACTTAGAGATACATTCGTCATTTATTTATCAAATCATTACAAAACCCAAGTATGGTAAAACCTTCATACTTTAAAAGAATAAGGTATTACATCAATATCCATCTAGGATATTATTCAACTAGAGTATAATATAATAAATAAATCCATTTCTATAACCATTATCAAGATCAATTTTTAGTTCCAAGTGTCCTCCTTAGTTCTCCCATCTTTCCATTTCTCAATTTATGGTAGTAAGGGATCAGGATAGCTCATTATTCTTATGAAGCATGCAACTAAATGCATCTATTAAATAACTTGAAACAAGTGCATATATAATTTGGTTGCCAAATTACAACTATACAAACTACTCAATGCATTCAATCATAAATTATCTAGTCAACATTAGAAGAAATCCCACATTTTCACTCTTATCTTTATCAATAGAAGAAGAGAGTCATTTCATAAAATATAGAGTAATTCACAACTCTTCCTTTACTCAATCAAAGGTTCATACTTTTATCATGCAAAGTCATTCTCCTTAATCTATTAAGGTCCCATACCCTTCATAAATCAAATACTTAAAACAATATATATCCTCAATCAACTAAGGTCCCATACCCTTAATTAATCAAATACTTTTAAACAATCCATTTATTAAATCAACTAAGGTCCCATACCCTTAATTAATCAAATATTTCAAAAACATTCCATTTATTCAATCAACTGAGGTCTTATACCCTTAATTAATCAAATACTTTAAAACAATCTATTTATTCAATCAACTAAGGTCTCATACCCTTAATTAATCAAATATTTTAGAAACATTCCATTTATTCAATCAACTAAGGTCTTATACCCTTAATTAATCAAATACTTTAAAATAATCTATTTATTCAATCAACTAAGGTATCATACCCTTAATTAATCAAATACTTTAAAACAATTCATTTATTCAATCAACTAAGGTGTCATACCCTTAATTAATCAAATACTTTAAAAATATTCCATTTATTCAATCAACTAAGGTCCCTCTTTAATATTTCCCAACATAATCTAACTATGCTCTAAAAGGGTTCTTTCCTTTATAAAAACCAAACATATTCATTTATGTTTCAAAAGGGTCTTTCTTTTTATAATAAACCAACATAATCTTTTATGTTTCAAAGGGTCTTTCTTTTTATAATAAACCAACATAATATTTTATGTTTCGAAGGGTCTTTCTTTTTATAATAAACCAACATAATCTTTTATGTTTCAAAGGATATTTCTTTTTATAATAAATCAACATAATATTTTATGTTTCAAAGGGTCTTTCTTTTTATAATAATAACCCAACATATTCTATCCTTCATTATTCAACTAAAAGATCCATTCTTTTTAATCAAACATCTAAGTTATAACTAATGTTTCAAAAAGGGACTTTCTTAAGCATAACAACAAAAGAAGGGCCAAAAAGCTAAAGAGTCAACCAACCAAACCCAGGAAGGTCAACAAACTATAGACAAGTCAAACAAACCATAGGCAAGTCAAAAAAACCATAGGTGGGTCAACAAACCATGGGAAGGTCAAACAAACCATAGGTGGGTCAAACAAACCACAGGCAGGTCAAACAAACCACGGGTGGGTCAAAAAACTATAGGTGGATCAACACACAAATCAACTCCAAGCACCCAACCCATGCTTGGATAACTACCTAGGGCATGCAAACTTGTCTAAGGAGCCTCGTGTCCCCTTCTCCCATGCATGTTTTATTAAACCCCTTATCTATGAAAATTTTAAACCTATAGACGCATGAAACCAAGCTCAAAAAACTACCAATCAAACATCACCATGTGGTAGATAAAAATTAGGTAGAGATTTAACTGCAACAGGTACACCGAAGGAATTTTAATAGTCCCTATTAAGCCCCTCAGGATTGGATACCATGAAGGGAAACACTAGCCCTTTTTATAGGGCCCACACTCCTCCCACAATCAATGTGGGATAAAGTGTAAGTCCTTCAAGGCTCATGTGCTTTATCCCACACATGTTGTGTGGTGGGATTCAAAGCCTTTTAAAGGTTGTAGGGCGTGTTATCTCTTCTAACCACCACCCAATGGTCGAGTGATGGCGAAAGCAGGTTTTACCTTGGGAGAAAGTCTTGATCAATAGTGAAAATATATGTTGTTGGTAAGGTTTTGAAAAGAATGTTTCAAATGTTGAAGAAAGCTAAGTTTTATCAATCCATGCCATAGTCCCACATGGATTGTGTGGCGATAATAAAAAAGCATACAAAAAATCATAGCCCTAGCTTGCTCAACCATCAGTTGGTGGCTGAGGGGCCTTCACGCCTAGATGGGTGGAGGCACCAGGCACCAGTCGGTGGTGTTTCTCCATGCGGTGGTTGAAGGAAGAGATGATGTTTAGGTTAAATATAAAGCACCATTTTTATTAATTAGAAACATAAATAAAATTTTAGGTTCTTAAAACCAACCTGAGTTGATGCTAAATATGAATTCACCTTTGTCCTCTTTCTCCCTAAAATTTTTCTCACATGTTGGTTTCTCCTTCTCACCTTTCAAAATCAAAAATATTATTCCCCAAATTTTCCATATGAGGCCCTCTTAACAAGGCACCCCAACTACCCCAACCCCAAAGTCCACTTGGGACATAATGGCCATCCACCAAAATTTAATACAAGCCTATCTATGGAGGAAAGAGGAGAAGATATTTAAATTTAAAATTATTCTTACCTTATTTCAAAATCTCATGCCTCAAAATAAAAGTACTTTTTCATTATTTAGATAAAAATTTAGTTCTTTATTGATTAAAAGCTATTCTTTCAAAAAATTTAGGTTGTCTTCTTTGTGGAAAGTTTATCTCCATTATCTCCTGTGGCAGATTTGGCCCAAAAGAAATAGTAGAATATTTTTAAACACCCTAAGGGACTCTATCTCTGTTGCCAACAAAGCCATCACCTTTGCTGTTGAAAATTCTAAGATTTTCCCTTGCACCAAACCACCTAAGTTTACCCTTGAGTCCACTATTTTTCATTCCCTCAATATTCTCCACAGTCCCATCTCTATTCCTTCTAACTCCCATCCTATAATTGGTGCTCATTGGACTTCTCCTGTAGGATGGCTTAAACTTAACTATGATGATGCTTCTAAATGAAATCCGGGTGCAGCAGGTGTCGGAGGTCTGGTCGGGGATCACAATGGACGACTCATAGTGGCCTATGTTGAGTTTATGGGTGTCCAAACTAACCACTATGCTAAATATCATGCATTGTGGAGAGGGCTAGAAGTTCTCAAATATTACAGGGAAAAATTATAAATTTAATGTGATTCCATGAATGTTACAAACTCTATCATCAGTGACATAATTTCTTCATGGAATGTGTGCACTATTATTCAGGAAGTTAAGGTCTTGATGCAGAATTTTTGCAACACTACAACCTACCATGTATATCGGGAAGCTAACAAGTCTTATTATTTGCTCACCAATATTGGGTTTATTCATAGTAATCTATCCATTTGGCACCAAAATTTCCCTCAAAATATTCTTAATGCTACTACTGTCGACTTGGAAATGCACAACCTATCCTAAGAGGTATGCTCACCTCCAAAAGTCTTATGATGGGAGTGATAAAATTGCTTCTTTGATGGCCATCTTAAATTTGGTCCACAACACCATCCTTAGTATCACTATCAATGGCATGGATAGCATCAACACCTCTCTAAAGCTGTTGGTCAAGAAATATGTCCAAAAGAGCTTTGTAGATGAAAATTATCGATGATTAGAGTTGGATTGTTTTGTCTTTTGAGCTCTGTTCCCCTGTGTGGGAATTTTGGTACTAATATTTTAACCCATGCATAGGTACTGGTTTGATTTTACTTTATGTTCTCCTTAGCCCCTGTGTGGGCTCTCTCTTTCGATCTTTGTTTTTCTATTAAACAACCCCTGTGTGGGTCTATTTTTTCTCTGGTCTGGTTCATGGAGCGGCTAGGGTGTAGACACCCTATTTTGTGCTATGTAATTTTCATCATATACTTATGTTTCTGGTTTTGGGCACTAGTTAAAACCTATTTAATATAATTTATACCACCTACCAATTTTTTTTTTTTTTAAATCTTTATTTGATTTGAAATATAAAAGCTATCCTCTTTTAATTTATTTAAACAAGATGGAGCTTTTTTTTCATTCTTTTACAAAAATCAAAAGAGTAAAAGAGAATTAAATAAAGTTTTCCAAGCATTAATACTTATTATTTAATTCAAATCAAATAAATCATTAATCATTTTTCAACTTTGATTAATTTAAATAAAATACCAATACTAATATTAAACATTAGTATGGTATTCAAGTGGCCTAGGTTTAATAGGGCCTCTATGCCTATTAATCCTTTTCGAAAGGGGTTATATACCCACTCAATTTTCACATAAACATGCATATATAAAAGCAAGTATCAAATGCATCAAACAAGGTGGGTGATCTTTTTGCAAGTCCAATGGCCTATCCCAACTAAAGACTTACGATAACTTCTAGGTTACCAACTTCAAGCTCTAGATAATTGGATTGCTTACGACCACCAAAACAAGAAGCATGCATCTATATGAGGGTAGTCATTCATGTTACCTTGAGCTACCGAAATCATCATTTCCCTTTTCAAGTACCCTATTCTTGGTGGTCGATTCTACCTCTTCCACCCATGAGTGTACTTGGTCCTACATATTAACAATACATCAGTAGTACCATATTCTTCAAAGATGAATCAATATAAACATTGCATAATCATTCAAATGCATCAAAACTAAGTATCAAATTATCATTGATCAACACATAGTCTTCCATGCCAAAAAGTCCTACCAAGGAGGGTCATGACATACTACCCCCTTGGGCTAAACACAGTCCCATGTGTTTCTTTTTTAAGAAATAAAAGTTATTACAATACATTTTCAAATAAGAAAGGAAAATGTTTCTTCATGTCCTCCACTTTCTCCCAAGTGGCATTTCGTTCAAAAAAATGGTCCCATTGGACCTTACATTGTTCTAGAGTCCAATTTCGCATTGACTTGGAATGAAACTCTAGAATCCTTACCGACATCACTTCAATAGCCTCAGGGTTTACCATCTACAATTTAGAAACATCCCACACATGTTCAGGGTCAGCAACATATTTTCTAAGCAGGGATATGTGGAAGGTGTCATGGATCTTTGACAAGTTAGGTGGCAAGGCGAGTCTATACGCAACTGGGCTGATCTTCTCAGTGATCTCAAAGGGTCCAACAAACCAAGGATCCAACTTCATGGATTTGATGGTACTTTTCATTGGTTTAACCCTTAAGAACACTTTATCTCCCATGGAGTATTCCCTTGGTGTTCTTTTTAGATCAGCGTAGCTTTTCTATCGATCGATGACTTCCTTAAGCCTTTGCCTGATCACCTTTAGCTGATCTTCCATTTCTTTGACCATATTTGGCCCGATCACAACCCGATCCTCCAAATTATCCCAAGATAATGGCATTCTACACCTTCGGCCATACAAGGCATCAAATGGGGCCATTCCCAAAGAAGAGTGATGTCCATTGTTGTAGGTAAACTCTACAAGGTGTAGGTAGTCTTCCCATCGAGACTTTTGATCCATGCAATACATGTAAAGCATATCTTCTAGTACTTGGTTTACCCTTTTAGTTTGACCATCTATCTTAGGGTGATATGTTGAGCTTATATTTAGTTTCATGCCTACTACATGATGTAGGGCTTTCCAAAATTTAGAAGTGAATCTGGAATCCCTATCTAAAATAATCATTTTAGGAAACCCATGCAATCTGAATATCTCTTTGGAAAATCTATTAGCCACAACCTGAGCATCATCTTTGATGTTTCCTAGTATAAAATGTGTAACCTTAGTCAATCTATCGACTATTACAAGGATTGCATCATGTTGATACCTGGTCTTGGGTAAACCTACTATGAAGTCCATAGATATAACCTACCATTTTTGCATAGGTATATCATGTGGATACAATTATCCTACAGGATGTTTGCGTTCAACCTTTACCTTCTAGCATTCAAGGCATCGAGTGATAAAATCGGTGATATCCTTCTTCATTCCCATCTAAAAGAAGGTATTTTTCATATTTTCCCTCATCTTGGCCCCTCCAGGATGAGCAGAGTAAGGAGATCTGTGTGCTTCTTGCATGATTAGTCTCCTTAAATCACCTATTTTTGGTATGATGATCCTATCTTTGTAGCACAAAAGGCCATATTTCATGCTGAAATCCTTATTTCCCTCAGGATCTCTGCTCATTTTGACCCAAATTTCTTTGCAATACTCATCTTGAGATTGCTTCTTCCTAACTTGATCTACTAAATCCACATGACTCTAGGTTATGGCTGTTATATGCCTTCTTCTACTTAAGGCATCGACAACCTTATTTTATTTCCCTTTGATATACTCAATCTCAAAGTCATATTCAACTAGAAACTCGACCCATCTTCTTTGTCTTGCATTGAGCATAGGTTGGGTAAATATATACCTTAGACTTTGATGGTTAGTTCTCAGCTCAAAGGGCCTTCCTACCAAGTAATGATGCTAAGTTTTTAGAGCGTGCACAACTATTGCTAGCTCTAAATCGTGTGTAGCATAGTTAATTTTATGCTTCTTAAGTTTCCTTGATGCATATGCTACTACTGACTCATCTTGGGAGAGTACTCCTCCTAACCCTTCTAGTGATGCATTAGTGCATACTAAGAAGTTCCCCTGAGGATCTAGAATTTTTAATATTGGTGTCGTAGTGAGTTTTTATTTAAGCAATGCAAAAGCAGTCTCACACTTTTCTATCCACTTAAATTCCTTTCCTTTCTTTTGGAGATTGGTTATTGCAGCTGCTATCTTGGAGTAATCCTTTACATAACATCTATAATAGCCCATCATACCCATGAAGCTTCATACTTCTGTCACATTGGTAGGTGGTGGCTAGTTCAAAATGGCCTCAATATTTTTTGGATCCACTACAATTCCCTCTATAGATATTATGTGCCCAAGATATCATACTTTCAAGACATAGAAATCACTTTTTGATAGATTTCCATAGAGTTGATTCCTTCTTAACAACTCTAACATGATTATAAGGTGTCTATCATGTTCCTTCCTATCTTGAGAGTATATTAGGATATCATCTAAAAATATGAGGACAAACTGATCTAGATGCCTCCTAAACACATTGTTCATCAAATTCATAAATGCAGTTGGGGCATTAGTCAACCCAAAGGGCAAGATTGTAAATTCATAATACTCGTACCTAGTCTTGAATGTCGTTTTGTGAGTATCCTCCTCACATATTCTTAATTGATGGTACCTTGATTTCAAATCAATCTTCATGAATATCGTGGCATCCTTTAGTTGGTCAAATAGGTCTTCGATCCTTGGTAAAGGGTATCGATTCTTGATAGTAGCTTTGTTAAGCATTCTATAGTCAATACATAACCTCAATGAACCATCTTTCTTCTTAATGAATAGCACCAGTGCACCCCATGGTGACACACTCAGCTTTATCAATCCCTTTTCCAATAGTCCCTATAGTTGCACCTTCAACTCCTGCATCTCTATAGGGTTCATCCTATATGGAGATTTGTGGATAGGTTCCACTCCTAGCATTAACTCAATAGTAAAATAAAATTCTTACACAGGAGGAAGTCTAGGTAGATCTTTAGGAAACACATCCCTAAATTCTTGTAAGATTGGGTGTTTCTCCAACACCTCTCTCTTCTGATCCTCTCTAACTTCATTGAGCTTTATGACATAGACCATCCCTCCTTTTTTGAGGGTTTTCTTTAGTTGCATAGTAGACAACAACTAGGGTTTGAATGACCCTTGCTCACTATGGATCCTTATTCTTCCCTTGCCTTCTTTAGAATACTCTATCCATCTATCCTAGAAATTGATCAAGGCTTTATGAGCCTACAACCAGTCCATCCCTAGGATAACATCAAAAGCATGTAGTGGAGCTACATACAAACATCCTTTGGTAGAACCACTAGTTAGGGTAATTTTTGCCATTGGAAAACATTGATCCACTGAGTAGGTTTACCTAGAACCATACTCGACCTTCCACCCTTGGGCCAAATATCCTAGCCTTTTCGACATATCCCTAACTATGCTAGAAGAAATAAAACTATCTGTGGCTCCACTATCAATTAAAATATTTACTTCCTTATTGAAAATCTTACCCTTTATAAGCAATGGGGTGGCTTGCCCTTCTAACTTCTAGCTTTCGATTGTAGCAAAAATCTGGTGGGTGGGTTCCTTTCCCTTTGCATTGGATGTACTTGGCCTTGGTTGGTGTGGGCATTGGCTAGCATAATGTGGACCTCTACAATTATAGCATCCTTCCTTGGGTCCTTGATGCTTTTCTGGTTTTTGCTCCCCTATTTTATCCACTGGGATTGAATTCAATTGTTTCTGTGGTTGGGGTTTAGTATTGTTGGGGTTGTTATTCTTCTTTTGGAAGTTCCTTTTGAACCTCCTCTATTTTTTGTCATTCCTCCTTTTAGGTTTTGGGAGGTTCTTGCCCTTTTTATCCTATGTTCTTCCTCCCACTTTATGAATCCAACACTATTCCTCTTTCTGAGTGCTTGTTGATCTCATTCAGATAGAGTGGCATAATCAAACTAAATATGGGATTCTACCTTTTTAGCTAAATCATAAGCTTTTTGTAGTGACTTTGGCTCATGCATATTTACATCATGCCTTATCCTAGGTTCTATTCCTAAGATAAATTTATGGATCCTCATATTTTCATCATAAGTAGGTACATATTTTAGCAACTTAACCAACTTCTTATAGTATACTTCCATAGATTTGGTCCCTTGTCAAAGGTTGGCAAATTCTTCAAAATTTATCACATAAAAATGCTCTGTGAGAAACCTTTTCTTGAAGGTTGTGATAAAGTCCTTCCACTTTAGATCAATAACTTTGATCTTCTGCTCTTCTCAATAGGTTTCCCACCAATCTAATCCAACCCCTTCTAGATGAATCATTGCCCAAACTATCCGAGTTCCTGAGGAGTAGTTCTTCATTGTAAAGTAGATCTCTAGCTCCCTTAGCCAAGCTTTGCTGCATCACCTTCCCCTTCTCCATAAAATTTGGAGGTACAAACATTCTTTAGGTCCTTTGCCAATTCTTTTTCTAATAGAGTTATTGTACCTTGCCCAACCTCTGAGCTCCTAGCCTATGAATCTTGATTCGCTAAGGTCTCTAGCAATTGTTTCATTTGATCTTGCATTGTAGTGACCATTGTAGTGAGGTTCTCTACCTCCCTATTAGGATTACCCAAATTTTCATCCTAGGTTCCTTCCTCAACATTGCTCTATCAAGTTCACCTATTTGAAGGAATAGGCCTTTCTCTCCTTGTCTTTGGTGCCATTTATCCTAGTCACACCCAAGAAAGAGTAGTATATTAGGTTACAACTTCCACCTTGAACTGTACTACTAATTCTAGCTAAAGCAAAATCATCCGCATAAGCTAAACTCAAATTTTTCTTGCTAAGACCACCCTCACTCTACATGGGGTGGTACTCTAAAGGCTACCATGTAATTTTAATGCTAATGACCACACTTACTATACATAAGGTGTCATAGCATACAAGCTACCCATCCTAGGGTTAATCCCCTTTAGAATTCTTAGCAATTGGGAATTCTAGGTCTTCCCAACTTTAGCTTAAGAACTAAGCAAGGGCCTGAATAGGAAGATACCCAAATCCCTAGCACATTCCATGAAGCTTCTAGTCCCTCGTACCTAGAGCTCTGATACCAAATGTAACGACCCAAAATCTAACTAGATTTAACTAAGAATTATTTTTACAAGCATAAAATCGAGAGGGATTCACATATCCCTAACTAGCATATGCATTAATATTAAGAGAACTAAGCTAATCTAATGTTTAAGTTGATCGACCTTCTCATTCCCAAATCTACTAAAGGATACACCCATCTCTATACCATACACAAGTCTATCTATGTAGGTATACTACGTATCGCAAATAAGCTATCCATCTCATCTTCTCGATGAGCTAACTTATCTCCTTCTATCAGTTGAAGGAATACACCCATATCTATACCATACACAAGTTCATCTATGTAGGTATACTACGCGTATTGCAAATAAGCTATCCATCTCATCTCCATGATGAGCTAACTTATTCCTTTCATAGATATCCAAGTTTATTCATAACTGTTTTGGTTTCTTTTCTAAGTTTATCCTAAGAGATCCTAATCCCTTAGGTTCATTTTCCTCTACTTTTATCACATAATTGATAATCATTTTGGATAACAAATCAACCATCTAACTATGTTAAAAAATCAAAACCTTCTAACCCTTCATTCTTTAGAAGGACAAGACTAAGTCTATCTAATTAATTTAAACATAGAATAATATTTACAAAAGCATCAAACAAGTACTTTAAATAAAACATCATCATCTAATTAAAGCATTTAAACAAAGGAATTGCTATGAAACCATAACAACTACAATTCTCATAAACAACAAGTTAGAGATACATTCTTCATTTATTTATTAAATCATTACATAACCCAAGTATGGTAAAACCTCCATACTTTAAAAGAATAAGGTATTACATCAATGTCCATCTAGGATATTACTCAACTAGAGTATAATCTAATAAATAAATTCATTACTACAACCAATGTCAAGGTCAATGTTTTGGTTCTAAGTATCCTCCTTGGTTCTCCTATCTTTCCATCACTCAATTGATGGTAGTAAGGGATCAGGACAACTCATGGTTCTTATGAAGCATGCATCTAAATGCATCTACTAAATAACTTGAAGCAAGTGCATATATAATTTGGTTGCCAAATTGCAACTATACAAACTACTCAATGCATTCAATCATAAATCATCTAGTCAACATCAGAAGAAATCCCACATATTCACTCTTATCTTTATCAATAGAAGAAGAGAGTCATTTCATCAAATATAGAGTAATTCACAACTCTTCCTTTAGTCAATCAAAGGTTCATGCTTTTCATCATGCAAAGTCATTCTCCTTAATCTATTAAGGTCCCATACCCTTAATAAATCAAATACTTAAAACAATCCATTTATTCAATCAACTAAGGTCCCATACCCTTAATTAATCAAATACTTTAAAAATATTCCATTTATTCAATCAACTAAGGTCCCATACCCTTAATTAATAAAATAATTTAAAACAATCCATTTATTCAATCAAATAAGGTCCCATACCTTTAATTAGTCAAAAAATTTAAAAACATTCCATTTATTCAATCAACTAAGGTCCCATACCCCTAATTAATCAAATAATTTAAAAACATTCCATATATTCAATAAACTAAGGTCCCTTTTTAATATTTCCTAACATAATGTAACTATGCTCTAAAAGGGTTCTTTCCTTTATAAACACAAAACATATTCATTTATGTTTCAAAAGGGTCTTTCTTTTCATAATAAACCAACATAATATTTTATGTTTCATAGGGTCTTTCTTTTTATAATAAACTAACATAATATTTTATGTTTCAAAAGGGTCTTTCTTTTTATAATAAACCAACATAATATTTTATGTTTCATAGGGTCTTTCTTTTTATAATAAACTAACATAATATTTTATGTTTCAAAGGGTATTTCTTTTTATAATAAATCAACATAATATTTTATGTTTCAAAGGGTCTTTCTTTTTATAATAATAACCCAACATATTCTATCTTTCATTATTCAACTAAAATATCCATTCTTTTTAATCAAATATCTAAGTTATAACTAATGTTTCAAAAGGGGCTTTCTTAAGCATAACAACAAAATAAGAGCCAAAAGACCAAAGAGTCAACCAGCCAAACCCAGGAAGGTAAACAATCCATAGGAAGGTCAAACAAACCACAGGCAGGACAACAAACCACAAGCAGGTCAACAAACCACATGTGGATCAAACAAATTATGGGTAGGTCAAACAAACCATAGGTGGATCAACACACAAACCAAATCCAAGCACCCAACATATGCTTGGCTAACTACGTAGGGCATGCATGCTTGTCTAAGGAGCCTTGTACCTCCTTCTCCCATACATGTTTGATTAAACCTGTTATCTATGCAACTTTTAAACCTATAGGCACATGATAGCCAAGCTCAAAAATCTACCAATCAAATATCACCATGTGATATACAACAATAGGGTAGAGATTTAGCTACAACAGGTACATTGAAGGAATTCTAATAGTCCCCACTAAGCCCCTTGGGTTTGGATATAATAAAGGGGTACACTAGTCCTTTTTTATAGGGCCCACATCCCTCCCACAACCCATGTGGGATAAAGTGCAAGCTCTTTGAGGCTCACATGATTAATCCCACATATGTTGTATGGTGGGTTTCACATCCCTTTAAAAGCTATAGGGTGTGCTATAACTTCTAACCACCACCCAATGGTCGAGTCGTGGCAAAAGTGGATTTTATCTTTGAAGAAAGTCTCGATCAACAAGAAAAATCTATGTTGTTAGTAGGGTTTTGAAAATGAGATTTCAAATGTCTAAGAAAGCTAAGTTTAATCAATCAAACCCCATGCCATAGTCCCACATGAACTGTGTGGTGGCAATCAAAAAGCATACAAATAAATCATGGCCCTAGCTTACTCGGCCATCAACTAGTGGTTGATGGGTCTTTGTGCCTAGATGGGAAGATGCACTAGACATCAGTTAGTGGTGATGCTCCATGCATTGGTTGAGGGAAGAGATGAGGTTTAAGATAAATATAAAGCACCATTTTTATTAATTAGAAACATAGGGAGTAATTTTAGGTTCTTAAAACCAACTTGATCTAATGCTAAATATGAAATTGCCTTTGTCCTATTTCTCCCTATAAATCTTCTCACCTACTAGTTTCTCCTTCTCACCTTTCAAAATAAAAAATATTATTCCCTAAATTTTCTATATGAGGCCCTCTTAACAAGGCACCCTAACTGCCCCAACCCCAAAGTCCACTTGGGACATAATGACCATCCACCAAAATTTAAGACAAGCCTATCTATGGAGGAAAGAGGAGAAGATATTTAAATTTAAAATTATTCTTCCCTTCTTTCAAAATCTCATGCCCCCAAATAAAACCACTTTTCATTATTTAAATAAAGATTCAATTCTTTATTAATAAAAAGCTATTTTTAAAATTAAAAATGGTTTTTTTAAATCATTATTTGGTTTGAAAGATAAAAGCTATCATCTTTTAATTTAATTTAAAAAATGAAGTTTTTTCATTCTTTTACAAAGAACAAAAGAGTAAAAGAGAATTAAATAAAGTTTTCCAAATATTATTATTTAATTCAAATCAAATAAATCATTAATTCATTTTTTAGCTTTAATTAATTTAAATAAAATACCAATACTAATATTAAACATTAGGGGTAGTGAAAATATTCCTCATGATTCATCTGGCGAGCAAGCGTGAAGCGATGAACTAGGGTTTTTGAAGCTAGGGAAAATCTAGGGCATTAGTTGGGTTGTCGAAGAGATTTCTGGTTACTGTGGATCTGAATGCAAGATTGCTTCCCCAGGAGGGTCCAACGGGGACTTCTTCGGATCCTCTCCTAGGGATAAATAGCTCTTATGCAGATTTGTTAAAAGATAAATCTCCTTCTAAGACTGACGAAGCTCAAAGAACTGCATTTAAAATGCTCTTTTCGGCTACTGGAAACAGATCAATAGCTCATCGAGTTAATGGATGCCTACCATAGTCTGAATCAAGGCCCAATATTGTCATTGTGCTAAGGATGGTCAAAGAAATAGTCTTATACAGATCCAATCATGATTTGATCTACAAATTCATGGGTATTCGCCCTACCCTGAATTTTTTGCACTCCTGGGTCCGGAAAAATTAGGAGCCTCATGGTGAGTACTCTTTATGGTTTATTAGCAATGGGTATTTTATTGTTAGTTTTTCTTCTCTGGCCGATAGAAATAGGGCTTTTGAATCAGAAAAGAGGAATCATGGTTCGACAAGATTATTTGTTCAACCCTGGAGAGTGGGATTCGATCCTCGAATTGAACCCACTGTTGTCCTGGTTTGGATTCATTTGTATGCACTTCCAATGGAGTTTTGGAGTGAGCAAGTTTTGGAGATGATCGATAATTCCCTTGGAAGACATTTGGGTGTCTCCAAAGACACAATAGAAGGGAACACAACTATTTACGCAAGAATATGTGTGGAAATGGATCTTATCCAGCCTCTACCAATAGAGGTGGAACTTGAACTTGTAGGACTATCTTGGATTCAACAATTGTATTATGAGGCTCTACCCTTTAGATGCATAGTTTGCCACAAATACGAGAATTTGGCCTGATTTTGCCCAAATATTATGAACACAAAAATGGAGGCTCCTCTAGGAATGTTAAATCTTCCTAATGAGGGTAAGGCAACAATAAAAAAAGAACCAACCAATACTTCTCAGGGTAAAGAAGCTCAGAGAGATGGTTTTGAACAGCCCAAAATAAGGAGAAGGCAAAAGAAAAAATATGGTAAAGAGCAAACCCAACTCAATCCCTTCAATAGGTATGAGATATTTAAGACACTAGTGGACCAAGAGGAACAATTCATGGAAGGAGTGGATGGTAATAGTGAAAATAATAACATCCACATTCAAGCTCCTCTTTCTTCTCCCCCCGTCATAGAGCAGGTAATTGACCACAATGATTTATCGCAGTCAGAGAGTGTAGGGGCATTGATAGTGCATAACCAAGAGCAGCCAATAATTAAGGATGTCAGCATGGGAATAGCAGAAAAGAACAGAGAAAGGCCAACTTTAGGGATAAATCAGGTGGAAAAGAGATCAAAAAATAGCAACTCTCAAGGAGTGGGTAGAAAATCAAATAAGGAATTGCTAGCAGTTCAAGGAGACAAACTGATCACTGGAGTATCGGTGAGGCCAATAGATTCTTACTGCTCCCAAGGTAACCAATGATTATACAATCATGGAATGTTAGGGGTTTAAAAAATAGAACCCATCAATCTATTGTTTGAAGACTCTTAGAAAAATGTAAAACATATTTTTTGCTTATTCAAGAGACAAAAATGTCGTTAGATCTTATGTGTAAAATAGTTAACAAAATTTGGAGGGGTGTTAGTCATATGGAAGTGGCTGCCCAAGGTGCCTTAGGGGGGATTGTTAATCTTTGGAACTCTCTTGAATGGACTGCAATAGAACATCTAGCTTGGAGGGGTGTTCTCACATCACATTTTAGGAATAATGTCACAGCTGAACATGTTTTAATCATAAATTTTTATGGGGCTCAAAACCTTGATGGTCAGAGGCTTCAATGGAAAGTTGTGCATAACATGAGAATCTCAAGGGAAGATTTAGACTGGATTATTGTTGGGGATTTTAATGCTAAATTATCCTCTAGAGATCAGGAAGGGGGAACCCCAATTTTGGACCCAGGGGATCGACTTATGATTGCCCAAGTCCAAGATTTACACTTAGTGGATATTAAATGCCCTGGAACCAACTATACTTGGACTAATAAGAGGAGGGATCCACATAGTAGGAAGGTAAAGTTAGACCAGTTTTTGGTTTCAGAGGAGGCATTTGTAAAATGGAATACAAAATTTTAGATTTTGGAGGGTCTAGTTTGAGATCACTTTCCCATTTTTTTGGAAGGAGGGACTAAGACAGGGCAGCATCATAAACCATTTAAATTTGAGAAGTTTTTGTTACAAAAAGAGGAACTTTGAAAGAAAATTCCACAGTGGTGGGAAGAAGTCCGCCCAACATATGGGACAACAATGTTTAGTTTCCACAAACAACTTCATTATGTCAAAGCTCAACTGAAACATTGGAGGTGAGCTAATAAGATAGACTTCCAAGTCCAAAGAGCTCCTTTGGTGGCCAGATGGGATGAGGTTCAAAAACACTTTAGGGAAGGAACAATTACTGAGCAGCTCAAATCCGAGGATGATGCCTTGCGTAAAGTGGTTGAGGACATTGACAACCAAGAGGAGACCTTCTAGAAATAGAGAGCAAGAACCACTTGGTTATTAGAAAGTGATAGAAATACCAAATTTTTCCATCGGACTTCTTGTGCTAGGAGACAGATGAAGAGGCTCCTTTGATACACTTCTAGGTATGCATTCCCATTCAATGGATTATTTTTCTAAACTTTTTAAGGAAAGTATGGTGCAAGATGAAGAGGCTCAAAATGATGTTATTGTTGTCATACCTTTCGTTATCTCTGAAGAAGAAAATTAGACCCTTCTTAAACCCATTGATAGAGAGGAACTGAAGAATGTGGTCTTTGGAATGAGCATCGGAAAAACTCCAGGTCCAGATGGCTTTCCAATTGAGTTTTTTCAGGCCTTTTGGGATAACTTGGAGGAGGATGTAATGGTTGTTATAGAGGAGTCCAGAGGTAGTAAAAGAATGCTTAAAGCATTAAATCATACTTTCATTACCTTAATTCCAAAAGGGGAGGAGGGGGTACATATTTCAGATTATAGACCTATTGCCTTATGCAATGTGATATATAAAACAATCACAAAGGTAATGGCTAAGTGGCTAAAACCTCTTTTACATAACATTATCTCCTCAGAGCAAGGGGGTTTTATAGAGGGTAGGCAGATCCTGGATGGGGTGGTTCTAGCTCAGGATGCAATCCATTCAATGCAAACATATGGTAATAAAGGAATGCTCATAAAATTAGATATGTCAAAGGCTTATGATAGGGTGGAGTGGAGCTTCTTGGCAAAGATGATGGCAGCATTTGGTTTCTCCCAGGATTGGATAGAATGGGTCATGAGTTGTGTTTGTACTCCGACATACTCAGTGTTAATCAAGGGTCTTCCATCACAATCATTTGGAGCCACTCGAGACCTTTGTCAAGGGGATCCTTGCTCTCCCTATATATTTCTCATATTGGCTGAAGGACTAGGTAGACTTTTCTTGAGGAGAAGACAACAAGGTTTGCTAACAAGTATCAAGGTGGGTGAGGAAGTTTTGACTCACCTATAGTTTGTGGATGATACTGGATTGGTGGGAGTGGCCGACTTCAGGGAAGCAATAATGATCAGAGATACTCTTAGTGTCTACCTTAGGGCTACAAACCAAGTCATCAATGATAAAAAATCCAAAGTGGTCTTTTTCAATCTTGACCAAAGGCTTCAAGATAGAGTTTTAGAGATCTTGGGATTCATAAGGACTTCTCTCCCAGTGGTTTACTTGGGGGTCCCTTTGCACTTTAAAAAACTAAAAATAGATATATGGAGGAATCTTTTGGATTGTATCAAGGATAGAATTAATCATTGGTCTCACAAATGGTTAAGCTATGGGGGTAGATTAACTTTTTTACAGTCAGTCATTCAGGCCATGCCAATTTATAAATTCTCTATCCTGGCTGCCCCACATACTATTTGGAAAGAGTTGGACAAGATGGCTAGAAAATTTTTATGGGAAGGAGTAAAAGGAGAGAGGAAATGGGCCTTAGTAGGCTAGGAAAAAGTAACCCAGTCCAAGGTAAAATGAGGTTTGGGTCTAAGAAGATCCAAGATAAATAATAAAGCTTTTCTCAATTGAAAGTTATTTCACCACTAGTCAGTTGGGGGAGTATAAGTTTAAGCAGTTTAAGAAGTTGGATGAGTGGCCAATTTCAATCCCTCCGGATTTGGCACCCATCATGACTAAAATCTTGATAGAAATATTTCTCACAGGTAGAGATGAGTAGGATGAATTATCTTGGGGCTATGGGAGCCTTGGTGTCTACACAGTGAAGGACGGATATGACAAGATCCTTCCAGAGCCTCCCCCTCATACTTATCAGGTTGAGGATTGGAGAAATATTTGGCACTCCAAAGGTTTGCTGAAAGTAAAAATTTTTGCCTGGCAGTTCATGCATAATGGAATTCTCACTTTTTATAATCTCAAATGTAAAGGAATCATCGGTCCTTCTCAATGTGTCTTATGCTACAAGAGCGAGGAAACAGTTGATCACTTGATTTTTGAGTGCCCTTTCACATGCCAAATTTGGAAGAGATGGTTTTTATATTTTAAAATTCAAGTTAATGGTGACTTGAATTGGATTAATATCTAGGAAATATGGAAGAGGGGTAGATTTAAATCTAAACCTCTTCATATTGATTGGTAGCTTGGATTAAAATTTATTTGGTGGCAAGTGTGGTTGGAGAGAAATGCTAGAATTTTTAGAGAAACTTTTTCTTCGTTATATGGAGTTTTGCAGGTCATTTGGAGCAAAGTCACAGAAACTGTGGTCGTCTATGCTAAAGAGGAAACTCAAGTTGTTATTGGGACAATGGAAGAGGGACTTGAAGTGTAAGAGGGACAGGGCATAACTAGTTGGAAACCACCCTCAGAAGGTTGGATTAAAATTAATACTGATGGAGCTGCAAAAGGCAACCTAGGTAGAGCCAGAATTGGAGTGGTTTGCCAGAATCATGTTGGAACAGTGCTCTATTGGGAACTACAAGGCTTGGGAAGAGCTACAAACAATGAAGCAGAAGCCATAGCTATTAGATCTATTTCTATTTGGGCAGTTAAACAAGGCCACAGGAGGATAATACTTGAATCAGATTCTCAAATAATGGTTGGAGCTCTATATTGCATGAGGAAATTTGCATTAAAAGCATGGAGGTTGAGGATTCTTGTCACTCAAATTAAGGAATTATGGAGGGAATTAGATGATGTGATTCTAGTTTACATGAGTAGAGATTTAAACAAAGCGGTCGACTTCCTAGCTAAGATGGGTGCTGAGAAGGAGGTAGGGGTTTAGTTGCACAGTGACATGGCTATTGAGGATGAGGTGATTAGGCAGGGTCTTGAAAGGTCCCTAAGCTAATGACCAAAGAAAAAGCAAAGGATGAAAAGGTGTCACGATATCATGACATGTTGCTTCATCACGGCAAAGGGAGGAAAGGTGTCACGATTTCATGACATGTTGCTTCGTCGTGGCCAAGGGAGGAAAGGTGTCACGATTTCATGACTTGTTGCACCGTCACGGTCACTAAAGGAAAGGTGTCATGATATCGTGACATCTTGCTTCGTCACGGCCATGGGAGGAAAGGTGTCATGATATCGCGACATGTTGCTTCATCGCAGCCAAGGGAGGAAAGGTGTCGCGATATCGTGACATGTTGCTTCATCATAGCCAAGGGAGGAAAGGTGTCGCGATATCGCAACATGTTGCTTCATCACGGACAAGGGAGGAAAGATGTCATGATTTCACGACATGTTGCTTCGTCGTGGTCAATGGAGGGAAGCTGTCACGATTTCATGACATGTTGCATCATCACGACCAAGGGAGAAAAGGTGTTGTGATATCACAACATGTTGCACCGTCGCGACCAAGGGAGAAGAAGTGTCATGATATCGTGACATGTTTCATCATCACGACCAAGTGTGAAAAGTGTCGTGATATCATGACATGTTACATCATCATGGCCAAAGGAGAAAAAGTGTCGCGATATCGTGACATGTTGCTTCGTCACGGCCAATGGATAAAAATGTCACAATATCGCGACATGTGGCTTCATGATGGCTGAAAGAGAAAAAGTGTCACGATTTCACATGTTGCAATAGCATGGCCAAGATAGAAAAAGTGTCGCGATATCGCGACATGTTGCTTCGTCATGGCTGAAAGAGAAAAAGTGTTGTGATATCACGACATGTTGCTTCGTCACGACTGAAAGAGAAAAAGTGTCGCGATATCGTGACATGTTGCTTCATCGCAGCCGAGAAAGAAAAAGTGTCGCGATATCACGACATGTTGCAACATCGTGATCAAGAGAGAAAAAGTGTCACGATATCACGACATGTTGCTTCGTCACGACTGAAAGAGAAAATGTGTCACAATATCGCGACATGTTGCTTCGTCACGGCCAAGAAAGAAAAAGTGTTGTGATATTGCGACATGTTGCAACATCATGACCAAGAGAGAAAAAGTGTCATGATATCATGACATGTTGCTTCGTCGTGGCCAAAGGAGGAAATGGTGTCACGATTTTGTGACATGTTGCAACACCGCTACCCAAGGAGAAAA
The DNA here is from genome assembly GCA_028583015.1 of Wollemia nobilis. NCBI lineage: Eukaryota > Viridiplantae > Streptophyta > Pinopsida > Araucariales > Araucariaceae > Wollemia > Wollemia nobilis. The sequence continues at coordinate 4,657,233 of JAQPPZ010017060.1, forward strand.
AGTGTCACGATAGCGCGGCATGTTGCTTCGTCGCGGCCAAAGGAGGATAAAGTGTCGCGATATCGTGACATGTTGCAATGTCACGGACAGAAGAGGAAAAAGTGTCGCGATATCACAACATGTTGCATTTTCATGGCCAAAGGAGAAAAGTTTCGCGATATCGTGACATGTTGCATTTTCGCGGCCAAAGGAGAAAAGTGTCGCGATATCGTGACATGTTGCATTTTCGCGGCCAAAGGAGAAAAGTGTTGCGATATCGCGACATGTTGCATTTTCGTAGCCAAAGGAGAAAAGTGTCGCGATATCGCGACATGTTGCATTTTCACGGACAAAGGAGAAGAGGGTAAGAGTGTTGCGATATCGTGACAAGTTGCTTCAGCAGACCAATCCGATCCCCTTGTTAGCTAGTTAATGGTTCAAGATATTTGGCTCCATTGCAAATATTCTTTTACTATTGTAAGCATGTGTTCTCTCTAATTTCGGATGGGAAAATTCTCTTCCCAAATTGTAATTGATCTTTGTTTTAATACAAGTTTTTTCAAATTTTTCAAAAGAAATATATTAAACATGAGTATGGTATTCAAGTGGTCTAGGTTTAATAAGTCCTCTATGCCTATTAATCATTTTTGAATAGGGTTATACACCCACTAACTTTTCACTTAAACATGCATATATAAAAGCAAGTATCAAATGCATCAAACAAGGTGGGTGATCTTTTTGCAAGTCCAATGGCCTATCCCAACTAAAGATTTATGATAACTTCTAGGTTACCAACTTCAAGCTCTAGATAATTGGATTGCTTATGACCACCAAAATAAGAAGCATGCATTTATATGAGGGTAGTCATCCATGTTACCCTGAACTACTTAAATAATCATTTCCCTTTGTAAGTACCATATTCTTGGTGGTTGATTCTACCTCTTCCACCCACGAGTGTACTTGGTTTTGCGTATTAACAATACATTAGTTGTACCATATTATTCAAATATGAATCAATGTAAATATTGCATAGTCATTCAAATGCATCAAAACTAAGTATCAAATTATTATTGATCCTCACATAGTCTTCCATACCAAAAAGTCCTTCCAAGTAGAGTCATGACACCTTCTAAACTCTTAACACTCATAAAGAACCAACCTAAATCACCTGATAAGAAACATACATGCAACATTGCCAATAACAAGGATAACCATACAACATTTGACTTTACATACATAATAGTCTACCACATATAGATTGGGACACCCATAACAATTTGTCCCAAGAACTAAATCCAAAAATTTAGCTTCTTCCAACTGGAAAGTAAACATCATTGGGCCCATTTAGCTTCTCCATAGCCACAAATTCAATAAGTTGAAGTGGGAAATTATATTCCTATATAATAATATCCTGATCCTCCACCCACATGTTTTCCAGTAAATTTGTAGCTCCATTCCCCTCCCAATAAACATATTTCAATTATAAGTTGTGACAATACTGTAGGATCTCTTTCGTCCCCACAACCATATCTGCAATGCTCCAACTAGCTTCTTATTTTTCTTTTAGAATATTTATAGAGTTTACAAAGTCCCCTTCCATAATAATGTTTTTACAATGGCCTTCTTTGATTGACTTAGCCCTTGTAAAAAAAATCTTGAGCTTCAACAAAATGGTTGGATTGGATGGATAGAGGTTTTAGCAAAGGCTTACACAATTATCCCCTAGAATCCCTAAAAAATCCATATGCACTAGCATACCCTAGGTTCCATTTTACAATACCGTCCACATTTAGTTTGATCTACCCATATGGAGGGGGTTCCCACTTAAATTCTAGCCTTAAATATCTCAATAAATTCACACAAATTAAAGGCTTCAAATTACAATGAACAAAAATGGTTTCCTCGAGTCTACTTTATGCTACCTCAAGAAAGGATAAGATCTAATTTTTTCCACAACATCATTAAAATATAAAAAGCAACCACATAAGCCTCTCTTTTACTATTTTTAAAAGCCCTATTATTCCTCTCATTTTAAATTCCCCAAATAAAATGGGAGAGATAAAACCTCTAGAGAACTTTCAATATACCACCCAGGTGTTGTAGGTGAGTTGGAGAGGAGATGGCAATCCTCCAATGGAGGTCCCAGGTTCAAATCTCAACCCTACCAAAAATTTTAATTGGGCACCCAAAATACAATTGATAATGTTGGTGTGGGCAGGGTTGGGTGAAACTCTCGGGTGACTTTGACAGTGTATATCCCCCTGGTCGTGGTCTCTTAGACCAAGGCAGCCCCGCAAGGGGTTTTTCGCTTATAAAAAAAAAATTCAATATACCACTATTGAAAGGAGGATCTCACTGCACACATAAGTCTCCTATAGTAGCTATGAGGACCCAAGGAACATCAAAGGGTTCCAAAACCTTCTCTAAAATTGTCTAGCAAAGGAACACTCAAGAAAAGGATGATGGATTGATTCCAAATTTTGTTCACATAAATAACATCTATTTAAAATAGGGATGCCTCTTTTGTGTAATTTATCAATATTTATTATTCTATTTTGATCCACCAACCATAAGAAAGCTATTTTAAGGATGAGCCCTTTAATCTGGATTTTCCTCACTAGAAACCAACTTCTACCTTTTGTCTCAAGCAATTGGTACCCAGACTTAACATAGTATTTTCTATTGTTGTCCTCCTTTCAAATGATAAAAAAATTGAAATGGGAGGACAATAGACGATACAAATTAAGCCATCATTTTAGATTGTTAATATGGCCAACCAATTTTGGGTCTAATTTTGATCAAATAGATATTTCCAAAAAAGTTCACTATTTCTCGTTGTAATATAATCAACAACTTTGATACCAAAATGGAGGGATAGAGCAGGTTCCAATGCACTTAACTCTAGGTCCTCTTAGAGGGTAATTTTCTTCATCCAATGGTCTTTCCAAAATTTTACCTGATTTCCATCTCCTATATGCCAGTGAAGCCCTTTACATAACAAATATCTAATTCCACAAGACTATTCCAAAAGTAAGATCCAATTGACAAGTCATTGGAGTATATTTTTTTTTCCATTTTGTAAATACTTGGCTTTGAGGATATTAACCCACTCAAGTTGATCATTTTTCAATAATTTTCATTGTATATTTCCCATAAATACATAATCAATTTGTTTTACCCTTCTAAATCCCAACCCTCCTACATCTTTAGCAGAACATATTCGATCCTAGGCAACAAGGGCAAATTGTATTCTATCTTCTAATCCATACGAGAGGAAGTATATTTGAATTTGCTCCATTTTAATCCTTATTTTAGCTAGAATATTTAAAATAGACATAAAATAAATGAGGATACTTTTTAAAGAAGACTTCACATGCTAAGATTTATCTGCATAGCTAAGAAGACTTCCTCTCCAACCTATTAAATTTTTTGCTAGTCTATCTAGAACTGGATTCCAAAGATGTGATTCCATTCTACCTTTGAACATAAGCATACCTAAATACATGGCTAGGATTTCTCCAATGTCACACCCAAATATCCTCACAATATTTATTTTCCTTCTAGCTAGGGTGTTGATAAAAATAATCTTTACTTTTTATGAATTTCACTTTTTGACTAGCAATTTCTTCATAAGACACTAAAATATTTTTTAATTCTTTAGCTTGAGGGATAGAAGAGTAGGAGATCAACAAAGTATCATCAAAAAACTATTCATTAGAAATAGGGTTTCATATTGAGGTTGGTTCGAAACCATCTGCTCTCCCACTTTCTATAGACTCTGAAATAGATCTTCCTAGTGCTTCAACAAGAATAATAAAAATATATGGTGATAACGGATCCCCTTGATGGAGACCATGCCTAATTTTGAAGTAACCAACAGGAAATCCATTTTCCAAGACTAAAAACATAGCAAATGAAAAATACTTTTTAACCAACCCTACCTATTTCCTTTGAAATCCAAATTTCAATAGGACTTTGGTCAATAAATCCCAAGAAACTCGATCGTAAGCTTTGTTCATATCTAGCTTTATAAGCAAACCATCCCTCTTACTATTTTTCTTAGAATGAATAACCTCATGAACGGTAACTATTTTATCCAAAAAAATTTGATCTTTAACAAAACCACCTTCTTGATCTACCACAATAAAAGGTAGAACCCTCTTTAACCTATTGGCAATAGTTTTGGATGAAATTTTATAGATTTTGCTGAACAAACTGATAGGCCTAAAATTTTTAAGATGTCTTGCTCCCTACACTTTGGGGATAAAGTCCAAAAAAGTGGAATTGACATCCTTAAGTAGGTATTGGATTCGCTGGATCTCCTTGATAGCCTCAATAACATCTGATCCTACAATATTATAGAACTTATGAAATAAAGCAACTAGGAAACCATCTGGCCTTCGGGTCTTTTTCCCACCTGAACTACATGTGGCCATTCTAATTTTCTCATATATAAAAGGGGCCATAAGAGAAGAATTCATTTGATTAGTCACTAATTATAGAATATTATAAAGGAATTTGCTTTCAACTTCACCATTCACTACCATAGGTTATCCCAAGAGGCCTAAAATATAAATGACAACCTCTACCCTAACATCCTCTAGTTCCCCTACTACCAATCCATCATCCCTAACCAAATCCTTTATCTTATTGCTACCTCTATGTATTAGGGTGGACATATGAAAAATGTAGTGTTTCTATCACCTTCTTTAAGCCAAACTAGCCTTGATTTTTATTTCCAAAACACTTCCTCACAAGCTAGAATATTATGATAATTAGCTAAGATCTGGTGTTTAGTCCTTCTACGATGATCATCTAGACCAACTTGGTTCACTTCCTTTTCAATATTTTCAAGCTTAAAATTTAGATCCTTCTTTTAGATAAATAGATGCTTGAAGACTCCTCTATTCCATTCTTTAAGGTTGGATTTAGTCAACCTCAATTTACAAACAATTTGAATTATTTTAGGGCTCCTAAAAATATTTTGCCACCAATCTTCTATATTGGGATTTAAATTTTCATTATTCATCCACATCAAATCAAAATTAAATGGGATCTTATGGAGTTTTCTTTCACTCTATATTTCCCAAAGAATAGGATTATGGTCATATACAATATTGGGGAGGGTTGTAAGAGTAGTATCTCCAAAGACTATTAATCAGTTGATCACCCAATATCTGATTGCTCGATGTATACTTAAACTGCCTAAGATCAATATCCATTAAATCATTATCACTCAAAAACCTCCTAAAATCTTCCATTCCCTCTGATAGAAGTGGAGAGCCTCCCTTCTTATTAGAGGGTAAATCGATGTATTGAAATAACCTACAAAAACCCAAGGAATATCTTTTAACTCTTCTCTAAGAAAACTTAGATCTCTCCACAAAGACCGTCTTCCACTCATCGAGTTAGGGGCATACACATTCATCAAAATGCAATTTTGGTTATATTCCAAACTATGACAAAACATAGGGATGAAAATACTATTATTTACAATAAGTCAGCCTTCAATATTCTCCTTATTTCTTAAATATATAAGCCCTCTAGAGGCTCCATTGGATGGGCTAATCAGACAATCTGCTTCTCTCCATAAAACTTTCTTTACACTTTGAGTCTTTTGTACATCCATTTTGGTTTTCTAAAGAATTACCATATCTAATTGTTTTTTCTTCCTTAGCATCAAAATCTCATAGTGTTTCAAAGGGGCATTCAATCTCCTAATATTCCAAGAAAGAAATATTATTTTATATTTTTTTATGGGGGGATTTTCTCCCTCAAAGTTCAAAATTCTTTGAGATCCATTCGCCACTTCCATGGTTGATTCCTTCCTTCACATTTTAGACTTTAATGGCTAACGCCTTTGGGTCTCAGAACCAACATCAACCTGATTATATGACCATGATAATTTTTTTTGCTAGATATTAAGGGGTTGTACTAGGGTTCCCCACCCTTGACAAATTACAACTCTCTTCTTTAGAGCTTGAGAGTTTATAAATAAATACACTTCTCATCTCAATTGAGATGCTATATCTAGAAACCTACATCATTTTACATAAAATATCTGAATTCTTGATTTTTATTTTTTGGATCTTTTCAATTTTCTGTATGAATACAATTATTCCATAATTTAGCATCTTTCTTGACATTTTCCTATAGTAGCCTTCACAATACCAAAACTTCACCTCTACTATCTATTAGTAGAGTAATATTTTTAAAATATCACACTATCATAGTCCACTTCACCAAATATGGATTTCTAGTTTCCTTCGTCACTGAAGTCCTATCCCTTAATTTTTCTTTACATAATTCGAACCCTAGTTAATAAATATTTGCAATTTTTTTTCATGTATTTAAAAATCATCATTGCCCATGATCTGAATGGTTGACTTAATAGGGTTGAATCTCCCTCAATATTGCTCATATTCTTGCATATTACCACTCATTTTAAAGCTATTCAAATTCCACACAAGATCCAAGAATCAGTTGAATTAGATAACTTTTTGTAAATATGTCTCCTAAAATATGAAATATTTTTTACAAAAAAAAAACCTAATACTTCACACATTTTTTTTTTTTAAAATGGGGAAAACCACCCCAATACTTGTGGGTTCCAAACCCACAGATGTACCAAAGATAAAAAGAGAAGGTTTTAGTTGACCCAAAATTCCACCCAAAAACTCGACCTATTACTGCACTACACTCAATGATCCAGCCTACTATTGTGATTCTCTCATTTGATCTAGTCTCAAACAAGACTTCCACCCAAAAAATGATAGTCTTCCATGCTCCTTCAACCTAAGAAACCTTCCACACTTCTTCATCCTTCCTAGCCTTCCACTCAGAATCCAATCCTTCCACTATAGCTTATTTAGTCGGCCCAACCTTCCATGCTCCTTCAGCTTTTTTGGCCTTCCACGTTCCTTCAACCATCCAAGATTTCTACCTAACATCCTAGCATTTCATTGTAGCTCCTTAAGCCAGCCCAACCTTCCATGTTTCTTTTACCAATCTAGCCTTCCATGCTCCTTCATCCTTGACACTCCAAACAACAACTCATCATTCAGCCTTCCATGCTCCTTCAGCTTCTAGCCTTCCATGCTCCTTTAACCTTCAGATTTGTTGATCATTAAATAACTAGACCATTTTCTAGGCCATTTAGGGGGAAACCTCACCTAGTGTACCTTTTGAAAACTATATGATCATGATATAATTTAAATATACAGTAAATAATACATTTTTAAAAGATGATATTTAAAATCATGAGGTGAAAAATAGTGGAATATCTACATTATGGTCATTTCATACTAAGTATAATATTTATTAACAATAAAATTATATGACCCTTGAGGGCTAGGTGGATTGATAGTTGTCTGTATAGACAGACACTTACCAAGAAGATACCTAGGTTCAAACCTTAAGGGTATGCTTGTTGCAAAGGTTGTAGACTGATTTAAATCCTCTAAGTGTGCATCAGATTGATAATTATGGTATGAATATCGAGTAACCAGTGGTCCTCCTCATGTTGGGTCAACAATAACAAGGTTTTATAGGCTTTTTGGGAGCAGTACATGTGTTTTTAACCCTACACTTGGTAGTACCTAAAAACAATGTGGATGTAACCAACTCCCCTATGTATAAAAAAATAATAAAACTATACGTATATATATTTTTTAGATTTTTCGATATTTTTAAGGAAAGAGGGTTTTGAAAGGAATACCAAAACCTTTTACAACAACTCCAGAAGGGAGAAAAATCTGAGCAAAATGAACAAACAATCTCCAAAAGGAGACAAAAAACTGACCACCTTGAAGGGGAAAATCAGTCAACAACACAACTCAAGAAAAATACAGCACACCCAACCAAGGCACCAACGAAAACTAAAGAGCCATGAGGAGGATGTGGAAAATTAGAATAAGCAAAGGTTAAAAGACCCACACAGGCCTCTCCTTCACAAAAAAATTGAAATAAAATTCAAAATATAAAAAGCCCGTCTAGGTTTGGATATGTAAATATTATTACAATAAAATATTTGACATAAAATAAAGATAAAAAAAATAAAATTATTTTTGTGTAAATTTTTCTAAGTAAAACATATATTTTAATTTTGATAATATCTATAAAAAAAATTATCCTTAAGGTTATGATAAAATATTTAAAAAGCTTTGTGTCTCAAATTTTTATTTTTAATGTTGTCAATCTCTTTTCCCATAATCTAGTTTTAATAAATTGTTGAACAAGTCTCATATTTTCTTATTCTAAACCTTTATGGAAGAGTAAAGAGCAAGTGTGAGCAAGGGGTGATTCTTATATTTTCTTGTATAAAATTAAATTGTACAACTTGAGTGGCCTAACACTGGAGACTTTGGAACTTTGAATAGAGGTCTAAGGTTCAAGTCCTACTACAGTTATAGTTGTATTCCATACTTTGGTAACTGGAGTATGGTTGGATAACTGTATACTGGGTAACCCCTCTATGAGGGTTGCTTCATATGAGTAGATAAAATTACTTTATCATTACCTTTTTGTTGTAAATCAATGAAAACTTTAAATAAAAAATATTCCACTTGGAAGTATGGATGCCCTAGTTGGAAATAATATGAAGAGGAAGTTCATAATAATCTATATATAAGTAGCAGATGTTACATTAAAATTTATTAGAAAATATGGTATGATTGAATATGGTATAATGGTTGCTAAAATTATGGAGTTAATATATAATTCCCATACCCAGGTGTTGTAGGTGAGTTGGAAAGGAGAGGGAAATCCTCCAAGGGAGGTCCCAGGTTCGAATCTCCACCCTACCAAAAAGCTGAATTGGGTACCCAAAATCCAATTGATAATGTTGGTGCGTGCAGGGTTGGGTGCGACTCCCGGGTGACTTTGACGACGTAGAACCCCCTGTTCGTGGTCTCTTAGACCAAGGCGACCCTGTAAGGGGTTTTTCGCTTAAATATATATATATATATATATATATATATAATTTCCATAGATATTGGCCATGTTTTTCAAAGATTCATAATTGGATAAAATGGAAGTGGGGATTAATTTAAATTACTACATGAATTTTCTTTCAAAGATTTTTTTTTCTCATCATATTCTCCACTAATGAAATTAGGGAAAAATAACGGGTGGTGGTTCATGATTTAAAGGGAATATGTGTAACATTGATCCTTATCCTAGTTTTATATGAATAACTTAATTATTTTTTAGCATTAGACATTATTATTACATTATTTTGTGTTAAATTCTTAAAGAAGTTGAATATGAAGAGACATGCTAGTCTTTGAAGCACCAAAAGTCTCTTGAGAAACCAAGAGACACATACTTGTATATAAATAGATTCTCTATTTGATTTTTGTTGAAGGGAATAATATTTATTTGTTGTTTGATTCTACCATCTAGTATCAAAGCAATAGCAGACCAAGGTCTTGTATTTTTACTAAGCTATTTTTTCCATATTTTGAAGACAACCCATCCAAATATTGCTTGTTGATTTATTGTGCTAATTGATCCTATTTCAATTTGGTGAATAAAATGATTTTTTATTGCTCAGTCTTGTAATCTTTGTTTTATCATCAACCAATTGAATTGATTCTTCATTTTTTTATTGAAAACATAGTCAATTTATGCATCAATTCATTTGCTACATGCATCAAGAGAAGTACATAACTACAATTATATTGGACCTATGACCTATCCAAATTACCATTCTAAATATGACTTTGCCAAGGTTGCATATCACCTCCAATTTTTTTATGTATCACATATATCCATATGTGAGATTTTGTTGATGGAGTTGGTTTTCCACATGTGACAAAAATAATTAACCAGACTAGGGGTGATTTTGCAGTGAAGTTCTCTCAGTATTTTTTTTACTATGATGGTTACTCCAAAACCACACAAATTGCTATTGAAAATGGTTCTTAACACCATACATGACCCATATTACAATTAAAAATTGCATATATTAAAAGACTTCCAATGAATATCGATGTCAAAGCTCCTAGAGACACTATCGTTACATCAAGCAACTATGCCAAAGCTTTTGGTGATGTTGTGAATGTAATGAGTGGATTTAGTGCAAGAATATTACCTATTGTAGGAATACAAAAGAAGAGTTTGTAGAGATATTTCCATGTGGGAGTGTAATTAATTAGGCCTTTCCAGCTACAATGAAAATTTAAAAGGTATATAAAGTTTTCACTAAGATAAATTTTTCTTACTACCTTTTTTGAATGTATGGAATAGAAAATAAAAGAGTTGGCACTTTGGAAAAGAATAAGAAATTTTTGAAATAGAGGTCAAAGGATAAAATCCCATCAATGAAATTATTATTTTTGGTATAAGGTAGAGGTGGTTATAAGGTCCACAAACCTTTTACATAGTCAAAATGGGCTGGTTCTAGCATCAATCCCGTATAATCAAAATAAAAAATGGATCTTTCTAAGACCCACATTAAGCCATACTTAGAGTCCACAATCCTATACTTGTCGTTTGAATATTCAGGATAAAACAAAAACCAAACAACACCTAGCACTTACTAATACCACTAGGTTGCTGTACTGTACACTTGTCACCTCCTAGGCCCCAACAAATGGGATGCCTTTTCTGCCTAATTCCATCTGTCGGATTACTCATCATCAACCCCTCTGATCTCCTGATGCTCTAACATGTTTGATCTTAGATCTTCTGTAGAAGCCAACACCAATAGTTCTTGAGGGAAGTTATCCTTCCAAATTTGCATCTCCCCAACAGAAACTGCAATATTTGCCATTAGATCCACCGCCTGGTTCCCTTATCTGAAGGTGTGTTGGATTCTAGCATTAACCAAATGAGATTTATGAATCTTTGCTTGTAGGATAAGCTCCAAGATGGTACAGCTAGGGTCTTTATCCTCCTTAATTGCCTTGATTATATTAAGCAAATCCCGTTCAAATATAACTTCCTTATAACCCTCAAGTCTAGAAATTCTCATTGCCTGCATGTAGGCTGTGGCTTCTGCAAAACGATTTGTTTGAGTTCCCAAAGGCTCTACAAAGGCAAGGAGCACTTTTCCTTCCTCATTTCTCAAAACTCCTCCTGCTATTGAAACCCCCAGATTTCCTTTAGTTGCCCCATCAAAATTAAACTTAACCCACTTTTGAGTGGGGGGTATCCACTTGACACCATCCCATGGGTTGGTTGTAATGTCTAGGTATGGAAGTTCCTCTCCCCAGTTCCGCAAAATCCTCATTTCCCTTAGAGACATGGTCTCATTTTTGAAGAAGAAAGTTTTCTAGTTTTCTTTCAAAGCTCTGATTATTTTATTACCACATAACCTGGGATCTTTCTTACGTCCTTTAAATACTCTCTTATTTCTCTCATTCCATATCCCCCATAAAAATGGGGTAAGCTGAGCTTCCAGAGCCAAGTCAAAAGTTTCGCCTGGAAGGGGGAAGCCCACTGTATGCAGAAGTTAGACATGCTATTTGGACAGACCCAATCTATATGAAATTTTGATAGGATCATTTGGAAGACTGTACAAGAAAATTCACAAGTTAGAAATATATGACTTACAAATTCTATCGCTTTCTCACACAAGATACATCGATTGATGAATTGGAAACCTCTCCTTTGTAGATTATCTGTTGTTAGAATCTTATTTTGAACTACCAACCAAAAGAAGAAAGCTATTTTTGGGGTTAAATTATTTAACCAAATAATAGAAGTCAGAGTCCAGCCATTGAATCCTGAGTGGATTAACTTATAGGCAATTTTTACTGAATAGATCCCACTTGTAGTTTTGCCCCAAATTTCCTTGTCTCTTCCTTCCCTAGGAATGATCGGGAACACCCTTAAAGCATCATTGAGTTTGGTTAGGGCCACCTTCTCTTGCTTTGATAGATTATGAACTATGATTTTCTTCCAAGAGGAAGTTTCCTATGCTACAACAATAAAATCCCCTACTTTTCCTCCCATTTCCTTCGAAAGTTTATGTTGGAGGACCTGAAGGTCTAAGTTATCTTTCAGAGGGGCCTCTTCCAACCATAGGTCTTGCAAAAATTCCACTTGTCTTCCATTACCAATTATCCATCTGATGCCTTTCCTAACTACCTCCCGACATTCGAACAAACAATTCCAGAAATAGGATCCTCTAGGGAGATTATCAGCTTTCAGGAAGTCCTGATTATTTCTGATATATTTTGCCTTAAGAAGTTTTACCCATCCCAATTTATCATTATTGATAAATCTCCATACCTGTTTTCCAATTAGATCTTGATTCATTTCTTTCATTCTCTTTAGCCCCAGGCCTCCCTGATCCTTGCTTGCACACACCTGATTCCATGCTACCAATGAAATTCTCTTTCTCTCCTCTAAACCTGACCACAAGAAGTTGCATTGAATTTGCTCCAATGTAGCTTGGACCTTTGTAGGCATTCTAAATAGAGACATGCAGTAAATTGGAATGCTCTGTAAAGTAGTTTGAACTAATAAGGCTTTTCCTGCAGAGCTGAGGAAGGCTGCCCTTCCACCCTGCTAACTTTTTGGAGATCCTGTCAATGACTGAGTTCCATAATGTAGCCTTCATTCTTCCTTTGAACATAGGCATGCCTAGATAAGTTGCTGGTAGAAGCTCCTTTCCACAACCGAAGAGGTTAGCTATTCTTTCTTCCCTCCCACCAAGCGTGTTAAAGAAATAGATGCTACTCTTATTATAGTTTATGTACTGTCCTACTTCTGTCTCATACTTGGTTAGAATTCTATTTAGCTTCCTAGCCTAAGGCACCGAGGCTTTGGACAAAATGATTGTATCATCCACAAACTATTTGTGAGACACTGGCTTTGCTGTTGAGGCTGGTTTGAAACCTTCCAATCGACCATCTGTCACCATTGCTAAAATTTTCCTACCCAATGCTTCTGTTAAAATAATAAACAAGTATGGAGACAAAGGATCTCCTTGTCGCAACCCCATTTCACTCTTAAAGTAACCGGAGGGTGACCCATTCACCATGACAGAAAATATTGTAGTAGAGATACAACTAAAAATTAGCTTAATCCACTAGGGAAAAAAGCCAAACTTACCCAAAATCTTGGTGAGGAACCGCCATGAGACTCAGTCGTAGGCTTTATTCATATCAAGCTTTAGTAACATACTAGCTTCCTTACTAGCCACCATTGAATGAATAACCTCATGAATTGTGATGATACCATCTAGTATTTTTCACCCTTTCACAAAGCCTCCTTGGTTCATATCAATGATGAAAGGAAGGATAACCTTCAGCCTATTGGCAATTTTTTTTGTGAGAATCTTCATCAGAGTGTTACATAAACTGATAGGGAAAAAATTGGAAAATTCCATTACTCCCACTAGTTTAGGGATGAGGACTAAAAATGTAGCATTAACTCCTTCTAGGATTTCCATGTCCTTTTGAGCCTCAATTATAGCTTCCACTACATCATTGCCTAGGATATCCCAAAAATTCTAGAAGAAAGCTACAGGGAAGCCATCCGGTCCTAGGGAGCTGTTACCATCCATGTCAAAAAACACCTTCTTGATTTCCACCTTTGTGAAAGGACTAAGTAAGAATCCATTAAGATTCTCAGTTACAAGGGGTGGAATGGCTGCCAACAGAGAGTCCTCTTCTTCAATAGTCGGATTTACATCTTCTAGAAATGATTTAAAGTACTCAACCACTTCCCTCCTTATGACTTCCATATATTTGGTGTTAGACCCATCAGCCATGTTGATCCCCTTAATTTTGTTAGTACTCTTGTTGCGAAGAGTAGAGACATGGAAGAACTTTGTATTTCTGTCATCCTCCTTTAACCAACACAGTCTGGATTTCTGCCTCCAAAATATTTCTTCAAATCCTAGCATCGTGTGGTATTCGGCTAACAGCTCCCTCTCCTGGTTTCTCAGATCCTCTGTAAGCTGCTCTGACTTCAACTTCTCCTATAGTTCATTGATCTTGTCTTTTAGTTCTGCATTTTTAACAAAAATATTTCCAAAGGAAGTTTTGTTCCACTCTCTAATGTTAGCCTTCACATTCCTTAGTTTACATGCCACTTGGGCCAATTTTGAACCATTATACTTTTTTTCCCACCATTGGGCAGCCAGATCCTTGAGATCCTGATGTTGGAACCACATAAGTTTGAATCGAAAGGGTATGATGTATCTTTTCTTAGAGTCCTCCCTTGTTTCCCATAGAATTGGGTTGTGATCAGACCCGATTCTTGGGAGTTCCGTTAATGAAGAGTCCCCAAACCTCTCCATGCATTCTTGAGAAAGAAGAAACCTATCTAATCTGATCTGAATTTGGTTTTCCTTCAATATTTTGTTAGACCATGTATAGGAGAATCTACGTAGGTCCACATCCATCAGCTCATGTTGCTCAAAAAAATCTCTAAACTCGTAGATATCAGTAGTTATTCTTTGAGAGCCCCCCAATTTATCTGTAGGATTAAGGTAGCAATTGAAATCCCCCACCACAATCCAAGGGTATTTGGGGACCGTCTCCCTCAATTCAGCTAGCTAACTCCAAAGAACCCTTCTCAGTCCCTGTCTAACTAGAGCATATACATTCGTTAAGATCCACTCTTCCTGCATGGTTTTATCCACACATAAGAGACAAATAAACCAACTAGACATCAAAATCACTCTACTATCAATCACATTCTTGTTCCACATAACCAAAAACCCTCCTACTATTCCAATGGCCTCTTGGCCTACTACTTCAGCTTCTCGCCAAGTCCTATTCTTAAAAGGAATAACTCTACTCTCCTCCATTTTAGTTTCTTGCAGTAAAATCATATCTGGTTTGTGTTCTTGTCTAAGAGCATACAAAGCTCTTATTTTTGTAGGATTACTCTTGTGAATATTCCATGAAAAAATCTTCATTTATGGGCTTTGGATCCCCAAGACTTCGCCCCAAAGAGCAATACTACTTGAGTGCCATTAGCCACTCCTCGCTCTGCTTCTTTCTGCCTTAAGGCAACATTGCTAGGTTTCCCTCTTCCTATCGAACCATATCCCCATACATCCGCTCTAGGCTGGGGTTCCTTGGGATTCACTTGGCTTCTAGTAACCATCTTGGATAGGTCAGTCTTGGTCTTTGGGGTAACAATCTGGCTTTCCAGGTTAACTGGTCTTTCTGACAGTGGAGATGATTTCATGCTCTTAGCTTCTTGATTAGTAGATTATTTTTTCCCTACTTTGGGGTTACACTGATCTTGGTGGTTCACCTCTTCCTCCTGAGTATCATTGCCTGTATTATTAGTTTCCTACTCCTTCCTCTAATTTTTCTCCTCTAAATCCTTCTCTTGAGTCTCCTCTACCTCATATTCCACTTCTTGGCTATCCATCTGATCTCACTTCAGATGATTTAATGCATCATAACTGTTCTCCATTGGGATGTTGATCTCCTTGGAATTTCTTCCCATAAATTCCTCTGTAGTACATGGGACCACTTCCATCGAGCCTCCATAGGCCTCCCGTATTACCCAATCAAACTTACTTGCCCTAGGGCATTGATCTATGGGGTTCTTTCCTTTGTGATTTGGCTCTGAGGCTTGCTGTATCATCTTAGGAGTAGGTTGAGCTTGAGGGTTCCCATCAAAGGGACCAGATCCCTTATGAGAGGGTTTCGAGGCATAGGTATTTTTGGGAGGATGGTTATAACGTTGCCTCTTGCTTACAATAGGGCGAACAGGGTCTCTGATATTCGAATTTCGAGCTCCATGTCCTTGAAGCCCATGTTGGGTAGGAATGGAGATCTGTGGGGGAGGTATAATATTCTAAGTTTGAGGAGTAGTATTTTGGAGTGGGGGTTGGTTCTTGGAAATGGAGTGGATACCCTGGTGCCCTAACTTCCCACAAACACTACACTTAAAAGACATATTTTCATATTCAAAGACCTGAGTATGAAGGCCAAACATAGACGACAATATAATGGATTTAGGGAGCTCTTTACTCAGGTCCGCCAACACACACATGCAAGAAAAAAGGAGTCTTGTTTTGCTCAAGGTTGCAGGATCAATAGCTATTAGTTCTCCAATCTCTGTAGCTATCCCAGCCAAGATTTGTTCATTCCAAAAAAGCAGAGGTAATCTCGACATCTTAACCCAAATAGGAGCCAAATCTAGCACCTGAGTCTGGGGGTTGAAATTGGGGGACCAACGCTTCAGATACAAGCCCCTTTTCCCAAAAAACCAAGGACCTCCTTGGAGAGTACTTTCCATGTCCTGTTCACATTGAAATGTCACCAAAAGAAAATTCTTGGGTAAAGCCTTAATCATCATACTGGCCCTTGGCTACCATTTTTGGACAGCCCATCTCCTTATGCCTTCAAATTCTGGACTCACCCCCATAAATTTTGCCACCAGAGATGTTCTACCCTCCATAGCCACATGCTGAGCTAAGGTATCCGGGACGTGCAACCTACCATTGATAGATTTTAGATTAAAACAAGAGTCAAATAATTTTTGCTTATCACGAAGAGCATTAAGATATGAAGGTCTCTAGTTGCCAAGTTTCTCTTTGTCTCCTTCCTAGGTCTTCCTTTGATCTTGATGCATAGAGTCTCGGTCCCCCTCAGAGATATCTTCAACCGCATTTTCCCAATGCCCTTGGACCGGTTCCAATAGAACTTCCTTGTCCACATCCTTCGCCTGGGGGCCTGCTATCTCACTAGAGCCCCCACCTTCCACATCTGCTGATCTGCCCACTAAAGCCCCACACCTAGGTTTTGTTGCCCCTAGACCTCCCACTCCTCCTCCTTGCTGCTCCATCCATCACAACTTGCTACCTCCAAAATCTACCATTTTTATTTTATTTTATTTTATTTTAAGGCCAAAATTTTTGCGGCCGCTACAGTGCATGGGCTACTATAGTGGCGGTTGCTATAGTTTGCAGGCTTCTACAGTGTCGGCTGCTACAGTGGTGGGTTCTACCTTCTATAATATTTTTGATCAATGACATTATTACTCCCCTAGGAACTTGTTTTTAATTTTGTAATTATCTATAGTATTTATGAGCAAATAAATACAAAATTTGATTTTTTCCTTGCAAAATAAAAAAGGGAAAGTAATTTACTTTTGTGAAAAGGCACATTTTTAGTGGTGAACAACACCTCTATTTTTTTGTAAAATAAAATTTGCTTCAAAAACAAAAAAATATCATGCTTTTTAAATAAATCAAACACATGCTTAAATCACACTTGCAACATTTGGTATAAACAACACCTCTGGCTTGTGTTTATAGGTAAAGTTGTCACATTGAGCTATTGTCTATATCTCAACATGGATATCATAATAAAGTTTGGGCATTGACCCTATTAATCATCAAGAAGAAATAAATAATCAATTTGTGTGATTCTTTCCACTCTATTTTTTATTCTTGAAGAACACAAGCTTATACTGAGAGGGGGGTGAACAATATAGGACCACTTTTTACTTTTATTTACGAAACAATATTATTCAATATAATCAATGGCAATATCAATAGTAGTAACTAAAACAATGCACAAATCATCACACACAATAGAGACACCAATTTAATGTGGTTCACCCAATGTGGGCTACTCCACAAAGAAAATCTTTCACTAATTTTTTCTCAATAAATATCTTGGAAATCCTTTCACTATTACAATGTTTATGGACCTCTATCCAAAGTAGACACCTATACCCTAATAAAATTCATAGATCTCTATCCACAAGAGAACTCCTTTCTCCTTAGCTCTGACTGGTGATCTTCTAGAAGAACTGTTGCTCCCACTACTCTGGCTAATGGATCTCTATCCATTTAAGACACCTATCCTCACTGCCCTAGCTAATGAATCTCTATCCACTAGAGACTATCATCCTCTATACTCTATCACCTTCAAAAATTTGTCTCAAATATGCACTAAACACAGTCCTTAAGTTTAGCACCAATCTGCTCAATCTTTGTCTCTGGTCTGGCATAAACCTATCCTAAAATATACACCAAACTCTGTCCTCTAATCTACACTAAACATAGCCCTTTGGTCTAGCACAAATCTATTCTTTGATTTGTACTAAACATAGTACTTCAACCTAGCACAAATCTATCCTCAATCTCTATCCTCAAGCCTTATCACAAATCTTGACTTAATCACAAATCAACTCTGCTGGATCTGCCCCAAACCTTAACTCAAGATTTGAACAAATCAATCAATCAACTTTGCTCTAAAGTATTCTCAAAGACTTATCCCAAATTTGCCTTGTAAGCTTCCACAAAAGCTCACACTAATATGTCCATAAGTCCTCTCTATAAATTTTCCAAATATGCTCAACAAGACCTCACTAGAACTTATCTACTCTCATAGAAATACAAGGAAAATTTTTAGAGACTCAATATATTTCACATTTATCATAATGCTCAATCACTTTAAATCACTCTTTTAGAAACATATAGAGAATTTTTAGAGACTCAATATGCTTCACACTAATGCTCAATCACTTTCAATAACTCTTTTAGAAACATATAGAGAATTGTTAGAGACTCAATATGCTTCACACTCATCACAATGCTCAATCACTTTCAATCACTCTTTTAGAAACATATATAGAATTGTTAGAGACTCAATATGCTTCACATTCACCTAAATGCTCAATTACTTTCCATCACTCTTTTTACCACCAAAACATATAGAGAATTGTTAGAGACTCAATATATTTCACACTCACCAACACTTAACCTCTTTCTCAAATCAATTTAGAATATAGAATAATTTGTTTCATATAACTTGAACTATCACTTCAACACATCCACTTGACTAGGCTCAACCAAAACTACT
The DNA here is from genome assembly GCA_028583015.1 of Wollemia nobilis. Classification (NCBI taxonomy): domain Eukaryota; kingdom Viridiplantae; phylum Streptophyta; class Pinopsida; order Araucariales; family Araucariaceae; genus Wollemia; species Wollemia nobilis. The sequence continues at coordinate 4,676,006 of JAQPPZ010017060.1, forward strand.
CAACCAATCACTCAATGAATTAACATTTTCTTATAAACCCTAGTCCAAGCATATGAACACTCACTCAAATATTTCCAACAATGCTTATAAATCAATCTCACATAACAATGGTACTCATGATATTTGCAAACCCTAGTTCAAGTTCCTCACTCAATTGCTTCAACAACAATGCTAATCTCACATAACAATGATACTCATGATATTTGAAAACTTCACATAACAATGATACTCATGATCTTTCCACAACATCTAGTTCAAGTTCACTCAACTAATCACTTCAACAACAATGCTTATAAAACAAGGTTTCATCAACAACTCTTTATTCCAGAAAACCTTGAAGTATTAATTCAACACACACTCAACAATGCTTAACAAAATAATCCTTTTCACTCCAAATTTTTATTCACAACTTCCAATAATCACTAACTAGGAAGAATATACCCATACATTTTGTTGGATGTAAAGGTACCTTTAGAAAAACCTGTCTCAATCACAATTTTCTTCTTTCCAATTCCAATGGTTAGACACAACAATATCACTTCAACACTTTCTCAAAAATATTTCTTAGACAGAAAATAATCACAACTCAATTTATGCCTTATTGCTTCCTTTTAAAAATAACACTCATCATACCATACATGAAAAATAAATTCTTTGATACACCTTACAAACTCCAACTTAAAATAATATCCAACACTTCACAAACACCTTACAAACTCCAACTTAAAATAATATCCAACACTTCACAAACACCTTAAAACTTTTTCTAACCATTAAAGCAAATGGAATAAAAAAAAAAATTAATTTGCATAACCCTTATAACTCCCCATGCAACCCTATAAACCAAATATAATGCAAAATTAATTTTTAATTTTTCAGCAACCACTTCCAAAAATTTTGGTGCCTAAATTCCAATGCATACCTTGCTTTCCCCAAAAAGGGGTTTCGACGTGATTCAATTCGCCGTCTCCCTAAGGCCTAAGCACCTTAACTCTTGGGAGCCCATCGCATGGGCTATAGTCCCGACTTGAAGGAAAAAACACTTCCTCCACCTTATGCCTCGTGCACCTTTTGACTTCTTCAAAGTCCACTACTCTTTCCACTTTGTTGTAGCATGCGTCACAAGCAATTCACATTAATTTTCGAATGAAGGCATGGTATGTTCTAAGGTGGATGGATCTCCCTTTTTATACACGATTTGATTTTTCTCCCATGTCAATGCTTTTAGTAATTTGAATTAAAATTTGAATTATGATTTTAATAACCCACCTTTGGGTTAAAACATTAATATAAATTAACTTTATAATTAATATTAAAACTAATTAATAATTAATTTACATAACTTAGGTTAAGTAAATTAAATTATAAATTAATTTATAATAAAAATTATATTAATTAATTTATAATTAATTTAAAAACTCCTTTTATAATATTATAAAATATTATAATATTATTTACTTGGGCATATTCTTTTGCACTTTGGTCCACATCTGATCTCCTAAAACCGGGCTATCCTTTGCACATATTGGAGAACCTGAAATTGATGTTGCCCACTAAAGCTACCACTGACTGGTGTTGAAATCTTGACATCAATGACCACACACTCTTGACATCAATGACAACTTATCTACTCAAAATGTCCAACAATATTCCCCTTTGTCATTGATAGCAACCCATATTCTTTTTACCAAATACTTGACCTTTTTCTTGTTCTGCTCCCCTAACTCAATGCTCTCTTCTTAAAAAAAATCTCTCCCCCTTACTCAAATATATCCCCCTTTGACATTAATGGCAAAGGGTCACATTTGGGGCTTAGGGCTAAGAATGATTCTCTTATCTTAGCCCCCCCCACCTCCTTTTGAGGTGGTTAATTCTGGGGTGGAAGTATTTCTACTCCCAGCAAGTACTAGTATTTACCTTTGTCATATTTCCTTCTTATATGATCCTTTTGATTCCTTTGACTATTCCTTTTCATATCCATGTTCCTGTTCCTATTCATATTCCTCTTACCATTCCTATCTATGTCCATATCCCTATTCCTATTCATGTTCCTATTCATGTCCATATTCCTGTTCCTATTCATGTTCCTATTCTTGTTCATGCTTGATTCTAGAATATCTACTCTACACCACTTTGTTGTATGTCCATCATTATTTTACTTATAAAACTTAATTTTATTATTCCTTGGTGGTGCAAATGTCTTGGAATTTCTCCTGGTGAAGCCATATCTATTCTTGTCATGATGCCTAAAATTCATTGCCTTGTGACCAAACTGATTACAAGAGTAGCAATACCCTTGAAAAAGATTTATGTTTCTAAAAATTCCATATTCCTATATTTCATGTGTCCTACATTGTTTAGCCTTGTGTCCAAACCTGTGATATGAGAAGCATTATCTATTGAAGAAACCTTGCCTTAACTCCATTGGTCTCTTAGTCTCTTCTACCCTATCCTATTTCATGTTCCATTTGTCCCTTATTTGTGCATTGTTCCTTTCCTTGTTGAACTTTCTATTGTCCAAATTATCCTTAGAAGTATCACTCTTTCTTTTACTCTCTTGTATTGAAGCTTCTTCTTCTTTGGTGCTTGAGATTGACTCTCCTATTTCTACTTTCTGTTTTCCTTGTTCTTCTTCAAAACTAGGTCCTATTTTAGTGAGTGATGATCTTTATGCATTGATAATATTGTCCAAAGTCTTTGAATTTTTCTCAAACTTGTGTAGCTTTTCCTTAGATCCTTTTACTTCCATACTTAGTGAAAATATCTCATGTTCTAATATTTCACACTCTAGATATTTTGTCTTTACTTTTTCAGCCACACCTTCTTCAATTTTCCTTTTTTCTTCAAGCTAAATTTTGAATTTAGTGAGCTCTTGTGGAACTTTTGCTTTTGCTTTATCATATTCTTGAGCTTGAACCCTTAATCCTGAGTTATCCCTTTGTAGTTCTTCAAGAATAACCATAAGACTTTCACATTCTATCTGTTTTATCTTTGACTTTTCAACCATACCTTTTTCAACTCTCCTTGCCTTTTCAACCTTATCTTTCAAGTCAGAGAGATCTTGTAGAATCTTTATCTTACATTTCTCATCCTCTTGTGTTTGAGCCTGTAATATAATTTCTCCATTTTTAACTCAACAAGTTCCTTAAGAGTGACTTCTTCCTTTTCTCTTTCTGAATTTTTCTCTTTTATTTGGTCTTCAATTTATTCTATTATCCAAAGTAGAGTTTCTTTTTCATACCTGTTTTGACTATCCTTGTTATCATTTTTTGAACCATCCTCTAGAACTTCAATTTTGAAAGTATCATATTCATATTCACTACTACTAAAACCATTGTAATAACCTGCATCATGACCGAGTTGAACACAAAAAAAATATTCTTAACCTTCTTATGAACGATGAGCTGCAAGGTGACCTATCTTCCTACATTTGGTACAAAACTTTATCAATCTGGTTATCTCTCAATTGCTTGATTCATCTCTTGAATCTATTTCCATTCTTCCTCCCAAAACTAAAACATTGAATTCATCTTCATTTTTTTTCATGACCATATGTGTTCTTTTCTTCTTGTGTCTCATGGTTCTACTTTTACCTTTCTTTGCCATTTGTGTTCTTGTAAGATCTTCCTTCAAGTTGTTAAACCTTTTTCTAAGGAACCAACTTTGATACCAATTGAAGAACACAAGCTTATACTTAGAGGGGGGTGAACAGTATAGGACCATTGTTTACTTTCTTTACCAAACAATATTATTCAATATAATCAATGGCAATATCAATAGCAGTAACCAAAGCAATGCATAAATCATCACACATAATAGAGACACCAATTTAGCATGGTTGACCCAATGTGGGCTACTCCACAAAGAAAATATTTCACTAATTTTTTCTCAATAAATCTCTTGGGAATCCTTTCCCTATTACAATGTTTATGGACCTCTATCCAAAGGAGACACCAATCCCCTAATCAAGTTCATGGATATCTATCCATAGGAGAACTCCTTTCTCCTTAGCTCTAATTGGTGATCTTCTAGAAGAACTGCTACCCCCACTACTTTGGATAATGGATCTCTATCCACTGAAGAAACTTATCCTCAATGCCCTAGCTAATGGATCTCAATCCATTGGAGAATGTCATACTCTATACTATGTCACCTTCAAAGCTCTATCTCAAATCTACACTAAACATAGTCCTTTGATCTAGTACAAATCTACTCAATCTCTGTCTCTAGTCTGGCACAAACCTATCCTAAAATCTGCACCAAAATATTTCCTTTGATCTACACTAAACATAGTCCTTCAGTTTAGCATAAATTTATCCTCAATATCTATCCTTTGATCTGTACTAATCATAGTCCTTCATCCTAGCACAAATATATTCTCAATCTCTGTCCTCAAGCCTTATCACAAAGCTTGACTTAATCACAAATCAACTCTATTGGATCTACGCCAAACCTTAAATCAAGGTTTGAAAAAATCAATCAATCAACTATGATCTCAAGTCTTCTCAAATACTTATCTTAAATTTGCCTTGTAAGCTTCCACAAAATCTCACACTAATCTATCCACAAGTCCTCTCTAGAACTTGTCCAAATCTGCTCAACAAGTCCTCATTAGAACTTTTCCAATCTCATAGAAACACAAGAAGAATTTTTAGAGACTCAATATGTTTCACATTCATCACAATGCTCAATCATTTTCAATCACTCTTTTAGAAACATATAGAAATTTTTTAGAGACTCAATATGCTTCACAATCATCACAATGCTCAATCACTTTCAATCACTCTTTTAGAAACATATAGATAATTGTTAGAGACTCAATATGATTCACACTCATCACAATGCTCAATCATTTTCAATCACTCTTTTAGAAACATATAGAGAATTATTAGAGACTCAATATGATTCACATTCACCTCAATGCTCAATTAATTTCAATCACTCTTTTTACCATAGAAATATATAGAGAATTTTTAGAGACTCAATATGTTTCACACTCACCAACACTCAACCTCTTTATTTATTTTTTATTTGTGGAAAACATCCCAAAAGGGATGCCACTTTCGGGTAAGACCCAAGGAGACATGGGTATCCATTCCACTAAAAACACCCAGGACTCAGACTTAGCCTACCACATTTGACATACTAAAGGAGCAAACAAACACACAAAACCAATTTAAAAATAAGTAAATAACAACAAAAGTAATAAAATAAAATAAAAAACATGCTCCTTGAGTGTGTCAAAAACAAAAGCACAACCAAACACGCACAATAAGATAAAAGAAACCACAACACAAACCATATAGAAAAACACAAGAACCACATAACAAAACACAAACAAGAAAAAAATAATAGAACACTACAAAGACATAACCCAAAAACCATGAAAAATAAACACAACCAAAACCTAAAAAAAAAAAAAAACCAACAACAAACAATAAAAATAAATAAAAGACATAGAAAACACTCACACATAAAAACACAAAATAAAACAAACAAAGAGAAACCCAAGAAAAAGAACGAAAAAAACACAAGAACAATAACAAAAAACATCAAAAAAAAAAAAAAAAACAACAAAAACACATGAACAACAAAAAACAACACAAAGAACACACAAAAAAAAAAAAGAATCCACCCACCTTAAAAAACTAAACAAAAAAAACAAAAAAGAAAAAAGGAAAAAAAATTGAACATAACAATGAACTATCTAGACCAGAAGACTATTAAGGCAAGAGTCAATAGAGGAAACAAAATAAAGAATAGAATGAGCTAGGGAACTAAAAAAAACTGAATGAACCAAAGAGAAGCAAAACAAAAATAAGAAGAAACTAGGTACCTTCAGAACTAGAGCCATCCAAAGAAATTATAGAAAGAAGAGCTTCTCTAATTTGAGAAGCCCACCATATAGGAGGGTGGCCATAACAAGTAAGATCACCTTTGTCCAAAGCCCAATTAGCTAAAGCATCAACACTCTTGTTTTGATCTCTGACCACATGATTGTAATCAACTTTCAAAAATCCCATCTGGATTAATTGAATCTTCTCAATAATTATTTTTATTCTCCAATCCACCTTATGATTCGTAGAAGAAGTCTTCAAGAGATTAATCATAAGTTGAGAGTCAGACTCAACTAACACCATTTCCCATCCAACCTTAGTAGCCTCTTGAAGGCCTTTGAGGATACCATACCCCTCAGCAAGGTTATTGGAAAGAATACCCAAATTATTAGCAAAATTAAAAACCAGGGAGCCATCTAAAAGTCTACCAATTCCTCCCACACTGGCTTTTCTAGGGTTCCCTCTAGAGGCTCCATAAATATTGACTTTTCCAAAATCCTTAGGAGGAGATTGTCAATTTCTAGTCCTATCCATCTTACTAATACTCACATTCCCTTTAAGTTGGTTGCCCTTAGAAGATTTAATCTTCAATATTTGCATCACTTGATCCCATATTTACTTATCAATGGCAGGCCTTCTTAGTCATTCCCAGCTTTCGAAGGTATTAGGTAAGGTGACCCTCTATCCCCTTATTTATTCATCATTCTTGTTGAATGCTTGGTTAGGACTATAACCAAAAAGAGGTAAAACAAAACCCTTGAGGGAGTTACCATTGCTCATGGAGCTAGACCTATCTCTCATTTTCAATTTGTGGATGACTCTACTATTTTAGGTAAAGCTACAGTTAAGGAAGCTTCTAATATTAAGCAAATCATTAGCTATTTTTCTAAGGCTATTGGGCAATTGATCAATGAAGAAAAATCTAAAGTTATTTTCTTTTACTGCTCTACTAGATAGGAATCCATGGTCTTGGATAAATTAAGATATAAGAAGACCTCTCTTCCAATCACTTATTTAGGTATTCCCATAAATATTCAAAGGCAAAAAAATAAAGATTGGAATTGGTTGTTGGACAAAGTCAAGAAGAAAATTGGAAAGTGGACCAACAAGTGGATTTATTTTGGGGGTAGAATCACCTTGGTAAAATTAGTCCTTCAAGCTATTCCTATTTATGTTTCTTCCATTTTGAATATCCCAAAGGTTGTTCTTCGAGAATTGGATCAAATCAGTCATTGTTTCCTTTGGAGTGGTACTAAGGAGAAAATAAAATGGGCCTTGGTGAAATGGGATACTTTATGTCTTCCTAAGAGTGAATGGGGGTTAGGATTTCGATATTCTATTAATAAAAACAAATCTTTAGTTGCTAAATTATATTGGAGGATGTTGCATAACCCCAATGCTCTTTGGGCCAATAATCTATGTGCTAAATATGTTGAGAACAAAAGTCCTGAAGACCTTGTTCGCTATCAACTTCCTACCAAAGGTTCTCCCATTTTAGCAGTTCTTAAGACTGGTGAGGATTTGATAAAGAAAAAATTATTTTGGATCATTCATAATGGTCAATAAGCAAATTTTTGGACAGATTCTTGGGATGGTCACAAGCATTTGATAACTTAGTTTCCCGATTGGAGGCCTTGGATGGAGGAGCTTCACCGAGCTAATTGGATAAAGGTGGCTAATTACTATCAGTACCATACTGGTAATTCAAAGGTTGGTAGATATTGGATCCCTATTGAGGACTGGCCTATTCAAATACTAGAAAGGAAAAGACAATATATCCAAGGCATCCTTCATATGAGATCCCTCTCTTGGTCCCATGAAAAAGATTTTTTTGGATGGAACAACACTACTAAGGGTGAGTATTCAGTTTCTCAAGGTTATTTGACCTTATGCCATATTAATCCCAACCATTCTTCTGACATATTTTCTTGATTGTGGGCTCAAAATCTCTGGCCTAAGGTGAGGTTCTTTAATTAGCTTGTATTGCATCGTAGGGTGCTTACTGGTGAGAAATTTATGAAGTGTGGTTTTCATGGCCCTTTTAGATGTGAAATGTGTGAATAGAATGTAGAAAATCTCAACCATATTTTTATTGAGTGTACTTTAGCCTCTGAGATATGGAGGAGAATGGCCACTTTACTTGGCTTACAGTGGTCCAATTTTTTTACTTTTGAACAACTTTGGAGGGATTGGCCTAATCAAGAGGGTGTTTATCATTTTATTAGGTAATTAGTTTGGATGGGTTCTACCATTCTTCTTTGGAATATTTGGAATGAAAGGAACAACCAAAATTTTAATCAAGATAGGAAGGATATTCACTATATTTGGCAAAATACCATAGCCAAATTAGTTGAATCAGTCCATCAACTCCTTAATCATTCAACCTCTTTCTCAAATCAATTTAGAATATAGAATAATTTGTTTCATAGAACTTGAAATATCACTTCAATACATCCACTTGACTAGGCTCAACCAACACTACTTAACCAATCACTCTATAAAATAACCTTTTCTTACAAACCCTAGTCCAAGCATATGAACACTCACTAAAATTTTTCCAATAATGCTTATCAATCAATCTCACATAACAATGATACTCATGATCTTTGCAAACCCTAGTTCAAGTTCCTCACTCAACTAATTGCTTCAACAAAAATGCTAATCTCACATAACAATGATACTCATGATCTTTGAAAACTTCACATAACAATGATACTCATGATCTTTCCACAACCTCTAGTTCAAGTTCACTCAACTAATAACTTCAACAACAATGCTTATAAAATAAGGTTTCATCAACAACTCTTTATTCAAAAAAACCTTGAAGCATTAATTCAACACACACTCAACAATGCTTAACCAAACAATCCTTTTCACTCCAAATTTTCATTCACAAATTTCAACAATCACTCACTAGGAAGAATATACCCATACCTTTTGTTGGATGTAAAGGTACCTTTAGAAAAACTTGTCTCAATCACAATTTTCTTCTTTCCAATTCCAATGGTTAGACACAACAATATCACTTCAACACTTTCTCAAAAATATTCCTTAGACACAAAATAATCGCAACTCAATGTATGCCTTATTTCTTGCTTTTAAAAATAGCACTCATCATACCATACATGAAAAATAATTTCTTTTATAATCCTTATAAACTCCAACTTAAAATAATAACCAACAATTGAAAAACACCTTACAACTCTTTCCAACCATTAAAGTAAATGACATCGAAAAAAAAATTAATTTGCATAACCGTTATAACTCCCCATGCAACCTTATAAACCAAATATAATGCAAAATTAATTTTTAATTTTTCAACAACCACTTTCAAAATTTTCGGTGCCTAAATTCCAATGCATACCTTGCTTTCCCCCAAAAAAGGTTTTGACATGAATCGATCTGCCGTCTCCCTAAGGCCTAAGTGCCTTAGCACTAGGAGACCATCGCTTGGGCTATAGTCCCCATGTGAAGGAAAAATCACTTCCTCCACCTTAAGCCTCGTGTGCCTTTTGACTTCTTAAAATTCCACTACTCTTTCCACTTCGCTGTAGCACACGTTGCAAGCAATTCACATTAATTTTCGAATGAATGCATGGTAAGTTATAAGGTGGGTGGATTCCCCTTTTTATACACAATTTGATTTTTCTCCCACGTTGGTGCTTTTAGGAATTTGAATTATGATTTTAATAACCCACCTTTGGGTTAAAACATTAATATAAATTAACTTTATAATTAATTTACATAACTTAGGTTAAGTAAATTAATTATAAATTAATTTATAATAAAAATTATATTAATTAATTTATAATTAATATAAAACCTCCTTTAATAATATTATAAAATATTACAATATTATTTACTTGGTCATCTGCTTTTGCACTTTGGTCCATATCTGATCTCTTGAAATCAGGCCATCCTTTGCACATATTGAAGAACCTAAAACTGATGTTGCCCACTGAAGTTGCCACTAACTAGTGCTGAAAGCTTGACATCAATGACCATTCACTCTTGACATCAATGACAACTTATCTACTCAAAATGTCCAACAATTCTATTTACCACTATCATTAGACGTAAATCCTAAAATTGAGAAATTTTAAGTATATAGGGAAGTTATGCCCATGTACAAGGATTTCTATTTAAATAGGTTCATTGATAGGACAAACCCATTTTTGTACTACCTTGGTACCACATCATTCTCTTTCACTTACCTTAAGTTCTCTCTCATGTACAACTATGTATATCTAGAGGACTAGATTCTTCCACATATCGATGGGTATATGGGAAGGGCAAGTATATAGAAAGGATGAGTATATTGAACTAATGGTATATTTAAAGGTGGACCATTTGGGAGATAAGGAACCCTTACCATGGTGACAAAAAAAAATGATCACAAAATCATAATTACTCAAGGGTCCAAATTTTGCACCTTTGAAGACCAAGATGAGGACCATCCTAGTGGTTGAGAAACTCTAGGACATAGTCATTGAGAATGAAACTTGATTGAAGAGGATGAAGCTCAATAAAATTTTATTGAGGGAGATTCCAAGGTAGTAATGCTCATCACTCTTTATGGAGTAGATGAAATTCAATCACACATCAATGAAGTAGAGGCATTCAAGGAAGCATGTAATATTATTTCTACTATATTTGAAGGGAATAACAAAACCATAATTCTTCATCCTCAATCACAACTTAATACATTCAGATTTTAGGATGGAGAAAGTATTGAATAATTTATTTGTAGAGTTTTTGAATTAAAATCAAGATTGAATACTATGGAAGAAATGGTAGAAGATAAACTCTTAGTACCCATATTAATTAGAGCTCTCCCATAATAATTCCGAGTGCTAGTTACTTCTTTACAAGTATTAAAAAAAAGGGTATCCTTTGAAGAGTTGGTAAATATATTTCAACAAGAGGAAGCAAACAATCAACTAAGGTACCAATTGTGAAACAATGCACTCATATCTATAAAGAAACCACAAAAAGGCCCTTCCACTTCTTCATCATCATAAAAGAAACATTAAAAACAAAGGAGTTATTATTATATTTTTAAAAGAGGATATGATACAAAGTATTGTAGATAAAATTATGACTCGAGAGGTTCAAGTCCATAAAACTCCTTATAAGAATCCTTAGTGAAAACCATAATAAAAACAAGGACATGCTACACATGAAGAACTAGATTCATATTGTGAATACGATTTTTAACTAGCATACAATGTACTAATGTCTAAGGCAACACATGACTGGAGAGAAAGTGTGGTTTGATTCCTTAAAATCCAAATATGGGACACTTCACATGATTATTTATGGTAAAATCTATCAGGTTAAAGGAGTGGAAAATATTCTTATCTATTTGATTGATGGCAAATGCATGATTGAGAAAGTACTATATGTACATAGAGTAGCATACAATTTTCTATCTATTTCATAAATTCTATATTGAGACATGAAAATTGAATTCAAAGTTAATGGCAAGAAGTATTTCATCATAAAAATGGTCAATTTGTTGTAACCAATACCTATAAGAATGAATTTTTTGTCCTTGATGGCATATCATCCCCTAATATTGCATTTTTTGTTTCCATGCTAGATGCTACATCACTATAGCATATAAGATATATAAATATGAGTTTGGATACTTAATCTAGCTAAATAAGCATCACATGGTAACAGGACTGCCTAAAATCTCACCCACATTACCTATTTTCTTGGATTGTTTAACAAGAAAGCAACATCAAGTACCTTTTGATCTCAACACTTGTAGAGCTAAAGGACCATTGAATGTTAGACATACCTTATCTATGCAGACCAATGCTATCCAATTACAATGGACATAGGTACTTTTAGCTATTTTTTGATGATCACACATGGACATATGGGTATATTTCCTACCACTCAAATTATATGTCTTCATAAATTTTCAATGCTTTAAGAAGCTTGTTAAAATATAGACTAGACATCATATTCGAGTCCTCTAATTTCTCTCCCAATAATAGTAATATATAGGTTTTTAAATGCACTTTAACATTTTAATCTTAAAAATAATTTTCCTTGAGTTAATTTAAAGCATATAATATTTTTAACTATATAAAAAATCATGAAGAACACATTCGTTTCCCAAGAGACATAACTTGTATTTCCCAATCAAAATGGAGCCATGGAAATTATAAGGTAAAAGGCACTATTGAAATTAAGATTTTAATTTTAAATAATGAGATATTTTTTTAAAATCAAACAATTAAAAATCCACCAAATGCAAATTGCTATAAATAAAGTTATGTATTTCCTTCTCTCGACAGATGTTATTGAAAACACATATATGTTCAACCATACATCTATATACCTAATTTTTAGACGATGCATGGTATCTCTCTCCTTTGGCTACTTATTTCAAATTTATTGCCCTCTCCTAGATGAATCTTTATCTCTTCTCCCTCTTGGAGGGTGACCTTTCAATAGTTGCAATATCCATATCAAATAATTACATGATCAAAGTAAATAAAAATAATCCAATTCAAGAAACAAAATGAGGGTAGAGTTTATGTATATCCTTAATTTTATCTTGGGTGAAACTATATTTAGAATATTGGTCCCATTGGAATTTACATTATGACACATGCTTATTTCTCAAATGCAAAGTATATATTTCATACTCTAATTAGCTTGACCAAAAGTATACCTAGACCTTGAACCTACAAGGATCCAATCTAAAATAAGGTTTCAATAAGGATATATACAAAATATCATAAATTTGTGAAAGAGTAGGAGGTAGAGTAAGTTGGTAATCCACTAGATTTAGTACTTCTAATATCTAAAAAATCCCTACATATATCAAATCCAATATTGTAGTTTTTCTAGATATTATGAATTTTTCATAGGTTTCACTTGGAGGAAGAACTTATTCCCCACTGCAAATTGTATCTATGTCATATCCTTGTCAATATAAATTTTATTTATATCAACTTATTTAAATATATGTTTTATGCATTTAATCTATTACTCCATGTATTTCAACATTGTAGATCCTATAATTATTTCATCCTCCCCATAATCCCAACTAAGGGGTGTCCTACATTTTCTACCATATAGTGCTTCAATTGGGTCCATGCCTATACTAGAGTGATATAAATTATTGTAAGAAAATACTATCAAATGTAGGTAATGTTCCCACCAGTATTGCTAATAAATTTAGGCCATTCTAATAAATTTTGTGAAACTTAATTCACTTGCTCTATCTATTCATCTATTTTATGTGGTAAGAAGAACTAATGTTAAGTTTGGTGCTATGTTGTTGTCAAAATTTTCCAAAACCTAGAAGTGATCTAGGTATATCTATATAAAGCTATCATATTTGGTACCCCATGTAACTTGAATACATTACACAAACCACTATGCCATTATAGGGGAATCATATTTGATATTTTCTAGTATAAAATATGTTATATTTATTCATTTATCCACAATAATCAAGATGGTATCATGTTGGTTCTTAGAAAAAGAAAATCTTAGCATAAATTTTATACTAATATTTTAGCATTTCCATTTAGTAATATCATGAGGATATAGCATTCTTGTTGGATGTAAATTTTTAACCTTATTTTATTGTCACTTAAGAAACTTGGCTACAAAAATTTCTACATCCCTCTTTAAACTTGGCCAAAAGTGTAACTTTCTCGAATCAACTATCATCTTTATTACCTTTGGGTGTCCCAAGGAGGATGTACAATGTGCTTCCTTCAACACCATATCCCTTAGTTCTCCTCCACTTTGTACATACATATGACCTTAAAACCAAAGCAACCCATCAATATCAAATTGATAACCATCAGACCATCGATATACTATATTCATCTAAAAGGTATCCTTTACCAAATTATTATAAGAATCCTTATATTGGTTTAATACTTATTTATTGAAGGTGATACTCATTCTCATAAGGGTTACTATACATAATATTTTGCTTGAAGCATCTGCCACTCCATTTTATTTACCTTTGATATAAGTGATGTCAAAGTCATACTCACATAGAAACTCTATCCATATTTGTTTTCTTGCATTCAATTGATAATAATAATATATATTGTTGATGAGGCCAAGAAATGCCTCATTTTTGTTGCATTATTGACATAAAAACTACTATTTAAAAATATTTAATATATTTTATGCCAAATATTTGATTAAAGTATATTAATTTGTTAATGTTTGCATAATTTAATGTTTAGAAATACTATACCACTATTTTGACTATTTTTTGCATTTTATGTTCTATTTTTGCATGATTTTAGTGGCAAATAGCATAGTAAAATTGATAGCAAATAAAAGTGTTGTGAATTGTGATTGGATGAAGTATTTTGAATTTTTTCCCACTCTAAAAATGAGCTATTGAGGTGACATGATACCAAATCATCTACTCTATTGTGAAATAGGGCAATGACAGTTGCACACAACATATAAAAAGCAACCACTTGTAACATTAAAGGAGGGCATGGAAGAAGTCAAAAGTAGCAAGTAAAAATGGTTGGAACATGTTCAAGGATACAAGGGAGAACCTATGATACACCTGGAAGCACCCCCACATAGTCTAAATTGATGAAAACAAGATATCCCAACTTATTCTACCTGATATTTCGAAGCTCTCCGAAATGATAGGTAAAAATAATCCATTCTAACAAAAAATGTATAGATCACATCCATTTTGTTGGTAATGAGAGAGGATGGCACAAGGATAGGTGTAAAAACTAGATTTAAATCATTCTTGACCGATTCCTACCATATTAAATATGCTCAAATAATTGTTGCAGCAAATTATGTCATGAAATAGACCAAGTATGTTGCAACCAAACAACAAATCATGCATGGAAAACACAAGAATTTATTTGGTAGTTGCAATTTTGTATATATAAAATAGTATAAACAGGACACTCACCCATTGGCTAAGTTATTAAGAGTAGAAAGTCACAATAGAAGTCAGAAAGTAAAAAAGTAAATGTTGAAACAATCATATTTTGTAACAACCATTTTCAATAAAGTGCAATGTTATTTCAAATATGGGTGTTTTAGAAGTTATAATTTTGGATTTATTATACTTTCTTATAAACCAGGGAGCAAGGGCCTACTCTCAGGGTTGGAGGAAGGAAGCAATTTTGCAAGTTTTTAAAAAATGTTTTTAGCAATTCTTGTCAATTTCTTGCTTAATTCCTATAACAAAACTAACCTATATTTTTAGCATAATTTTTGTCATGTTTTAAGTGTTATTTGTGTGAGTTTATTTACATCTAGATAATTCCTATTTTTTATGCATTTATTACCTTGATTTTTTGCACTTCAAATTCAGAAATTTTTTTGACAATTTTTGTAGCATTTTTTTGACAATTTTTGTAGCAACTTTTATGATATTTTTAGCAGTTTCAATTTAAGCATGATTAAATTTAATTTAGTATTTTCCCTTTTGACAATTTTTGTAGTAACTTTTATGATAGTTTTAGTAGTTTCAATTTCAACATGATTAAATTTAATTGGTTTCAATTTAGCATTTTCCCTTCATGTCATTTTTTATAGGTAATAGGGTTTTGAAAGGACCCTAAACCTTTTACAACTTAGATGCAAAAAAAGATGAAAACCCCACCAAATAATAGAAGAAAACCATCCTTGCAACTTCTATGAAGGATGGGTTCAATAGGCCATAATATAAAACCAAAAGGAAGTCATCCCTAAACACAAATGTTCCAAGGATAGTTTTAGTAGACCAACTTACAAAACTAGGAGGACATCCTAGGTTACATAGGCAAAAATATAAAATAAATAAACAAATCCAAAAGGGAAAACACCCAAAAAGAAAACCCTAAAACAAATGAGCCAATAGGAACAAAAAAAAAAACTAGAAAAACCCAACCATAGACATCTACCTTAGTCTTTGGGATTCTCCTATTCGAAAGCTTTGGTTGTAATGTCAATCTCAGCTCCCTAGGGATTGCCATCATTCATAGAGGCAATGAATTTCCCAACTTGGAGGAGTATGTAAGATGTATAACTTAGGATCTTGGCCATATAGGCCCAAGGATCATTCTTATTTAGATCTTTCTTGACATCTGAGGATCACGTTCATCTAGATATATGTTTAGATTTTTTTTTAGGTTTTTACTAGGGAGTCATCTTAGGGGTAGAATCTAATAGGTCCATCTCTATTTTTTAGGTTTTAGATATTGAAGCTCCCCTTATGGATGAGTGATGATAAAATCCCACTTTATCTAGAGAGGACATACAGGATAGAGTAGCCTTACCCTTAGTATCATCGTATAAATTGCTCTTCAAATCATCATTGATGACAAAAGTAGTAGGTACTCCAGCTTCCTGGCTACCAATTACCACGAGGATAGATTTTTCCACATCCTTCTACACATCATACCATTATAGTATAATATGAAGCCCTTAGTTTTTATGATGGGTAGAAGACCCATCCCTAACATTAGAAATCAAGAGCTTAATCGATTAGAATAAGGATTTGGGTATATTGATGTCCTTCATCGAGTGCATGTGGTTTAGGAAGGCCATGTGGAAGCTCCACAGAGGTGCATTGATGTCATACACCATGAAATACTCCATTATGGGAATCATAAATTTGTTCCAGGTTGCAATAAGGCCATTCGACATAATACCTCCTTTCTCCTTGTCAAGATGTTTGACTTTATCCTGAAAATGAATGAGCTCACTAGCCGAAGTGTGCTTGTCCCTATGGACAACATCACCATAAATGGAGAATTTGGTAACCTAAAAAATTAAGTGAATTTTCACATTGAACTTGAATTCCTTTATAACCACTCATCCTCTATCCCAAGAAGCAACAAAATCTTTAGAAAGCATTGGATTGCCCTAAAACTTTTGGATGAAAGGCATAAACTATTGAAGATTCAAAAACTCTTCAAATAGGGAATCAACATGTAGAGATGTGGGATAAATAAACAACATGATGTAATTATTCTCCTATTCAAGGTCCCACCTACTCCACTCTTCAAAATGAAACAACCACAACCAAGGAGCTTTCACTCTCAGACCAGAGGGTACTGAATCATACGAATGAAGAACAATGATAGGATGGGTATTAATGACCATCCAAAAAGATAAAAAAATATCTTCCTAGTCATGCATGCCATCGATGAAGGGTTTTCATTGATCAAAGAACATGATTTTATGGGAATTGGGTTGGTCACTCCAATCAAGCTTATCCTAAAGTGGCCAATAGGGTTCAAATATCATTCTAAGAAGTGCTACGATTTGAAAGTAGAACTGGAAAGAGAGGATGTGTCCCACCTTAGGAAGTGATTCTCCATGAGAATGTAAACTGATGAAGTACCTTTCCCATGAGTCCACATCACAAATAAAACCTTGCACCACATGGGGATTTGATGATCAATATAAATATTACGAATAGATCTGCTACATTGCCCAAGGGAATGATTTACCTAAAAAACACCAGTGAAGGAAGTACCCATTCTTAATACCTGCATCATAAGGAGCTCATCACACCACGTGAGGGCATGATGCCCAATGTGAATGCTATGTTGGCCCTGAATACAAGAACAAGCAAGAAAGTAGGTCAATCTCCATTGATGATTACAATGAAAACCCATAGGTTGATTGCAAAAATTATGAATATTATGAGGATTGTCTATCATAGAAGAGATTTGAGTTGAGGTATCATGCCACTTGAGATGGAAATTCACCTTACCATTATTTGAAATAAACCTGGCTAAAGACACCTAGTTAAAGACACTTGCTCGAGCTAGTTAGAGGAAATTAGATTGTCCTCATTATAGTCAATGAAAATACTCTGTAAAAAGTGGTCGAACCAAACATGGAGATTGTCCTCAAAAAGTGCTAAATTAGCCATGGTGTTCACAACTTTTTTACCTTCCTGATAGGTATGCTTAATGATCACATTACTAAATTTTCCCAACAACCTCTTGGACTCTTCAGCCATGTTAAGAAAGTTCCCTGTAGAAGGACTTAAGGTTGATTTTATGGCATTGATGATGTTGAAGGAGTCACCATAAATAATTATATTATTGAAGTGGATTTTGCTAAGGATGGAAATACCTTGATATAGCACCTACCCTTCTGCTACATGGTTCATTTAAACACCAATATTTTTAGCATAGACTAGGATAACTTTGCCAAGATCATATTTATTAATTCCTCCACAACTAGCTCTACCAAGGTTTCCTTTGGAAGCTTCATCAAAATTTTGTTTGATCTACCTTGAGATAATCTCTCTAGAGAGGTTTAAATGGGCTAAGATAGTGTATTTGATATTGTCTCCAGGGAAATCATCAAAGGGAACAAGGTAGAAATTTTCAATGGCAGACCAAAGGATCCATAAAATAACAGAATTAGAGTCAAGATAAGAGCCATTAAAAATAATGTTGTTCATTTCAAGCTAAATGTGCCACAAAAAATATGGGTGATAGAATGACCAAAAAGATCTCAGGAAAGGGTGTCAAAAGGGCTTAGGCCATTGGTTGAAAATTTTATAGATAGATTCAAGTTAGACCCAGGCCAAGTTAAATGATGCAAAGGTATAGTATAACATGAAAGAGGAGAAGGGACAAGTGAGGAATAGGTGGTGGATCGACTCCCAATACTTGGAGTAATGGACACAATGGTTGGGAAGAATCATACTTATAGATATGATATTGTCCACCGTCATAACTCTATTCTAAAAGACAAGCCAGGAGAAGAAGGTAATTTTTGAAATAAGGTATTTCAACCAAATGAGATTCATGAAGAATTCAAGAGGAACCAAGTCATTTTGAATGTGATAGCTAGATATAACACAAAAAAACCATCCTCGCAAGAATTCCAGAAGGGGGAGTCTTGATAAGGATTTCTTGGAAAGATTGTAATTCTTAGATCCATCGATAGGATCCTAGCCATAGAAATCTATTCACCAGAAAGACCTTCCAATGGGATCACCTTCCATGAACCAATCTGATATGGTCCTATAGAAATAAAATTTGAAACCATCATCCCAAAAAGGTGATTAGTAACCTCTGATAACTGAAAAGAAAGGAATATTTTTAACGGTTTTGCTTTTAGCCACGAGTCTTCCAAAAAGTGAATTGATTAGCCATTGTAGAGTCTCCACCTAAGACATTTTTTAAGAATGTGCTTGGTTTTGACCATGAAATTCCAAAAAAGAGAACCATCAGGAAGGGGTCCTTCATTAAGGAAGGAATTTCTATGCAAATATTTACTTTGGATAATTTCAATCCATAAATACTTGGTATTGGAAAGGATTTTCCATCCATGTTTGGCAATGAGCACCAGGTTCATTTTACCTATCCTTATGAAGCTGAGCCCACCTTATTTATTAACTAAGGAATTTTGACTCCAATCCACCAGGTGAATTATGTTCTTGTTTTCAGTTCTAGACCAAAGAAATATTTTTTGGATTTGATCGATCTTCTACTAGACAATAACTGAAGATCTGAAAATGGATATGAAGTAAACTAAAATACTCTAAATGTAAGCTTGGACTAGAGTGGATTTTTTTGCTTTGTTGAGGATGGATCCTTTCCATCCTACGATTTTCTTAGATATACTTCTGATGACATATTTCCATAGGTTGTCAGAGGGTCTACCAGTTAGAAGACAAATACCAAGGTAGGTGAAAGGTAATTTTGAAATGTTGCAACCCAGGATTTTGGCTATCTTAAGTTATTTGTGAATTGGAGTATTGATGAAAAAAAAATTGCTTTTTTGGAAGTTGAACTTTTACCCTACTTCTTCCTCATTGAAGTTCAATATTTTTTAATGATTTTAGCTTGAGGAATAGAAGAAAGAGTGGCTAAAATGGTATTTCAACAAACTATTGGTGAGTTATGGGTTGAGTGGTGGAGGAAGCCTTAATGCCTAAAATGGCTCCCATAGAGCATACAAATTTGAGAGATCTTCCTAATGATTTATCAATAATGATAAACAAAAATGGGGAAAGAGGGTCTCCCTAATGCAACCCTTTGGATCTTCTAAAATATCCCATCGTAGATCCATTGGTAAGGACCAAGAACCAAGTAGAAGAGATGCAATATTTTATGAGGGAGATCCATTCAACACAAAACCCAAATCATGAGAGGACGATGAAGAGGAAGTCCCATGAGACTCTATCAAAGGCTTTTTTCATGTCTAGCTTGAGGAGGAGACTTTTTTTTTTGCTCTTTGAAAGTGAATGAATAAGCTCATGGATAGTGGTCACTCCATCAGTGATGAACCTACCCTTTATTGAAATACCTTGATAGGGATCAATGATAAGAGGAAGGAATACTTTCATTCTATTAACCATAGCCTTGGTAATGATCTTATAAATAACATTGCATAGACTAATGGGTCTATAATAAAACATGGACCGATAGAGATGAGACTTAGGAATAAGAGCTATGAATGTGGAATTAACATATGTAGCACCCTAAAATTGGCGTAGTAAAATTATAATAATTACATTCACCTTAGTAAATAATTTAAATTCAAATTTAACCTCTCAAATCGCCCATTAACTATCGGGTAATCTGTTTCTCCTTTTTTGATGCCATTTTTAGAGGTTTTTTTGACCGTTTGGTGATATCGTCGTCAATCAGACGATATCACCCCAGATATAAAGATTTCGTCTGGGCTAGGACGTCCAGATGATCTTGTCACAAAACTAATTTTGCAAAATTAGCTTCTGTTCCAACGGGTCTCCAATCCGGGCAGAAGCGTGTCTGCGTCGTTAGGGACCCTCCCCCATTGGAGATCTCCCAAATTGGGATGATCTCCAACCTCCTAACTACTCCCATAATCCTATTTAATCCTAAGCTATCCCCTTAGCACCCCCCTGGCTGAAATTCTCTGTAAACTGGTTGTCTACACATTAAAACATCTCAAACTCTATTTTGCATTGGTTCTTTATCAATTTTGTTGCAGGTACCACCTTATTTTTTAGCCGGAGCAAGCATACATCGTCACCGACGAACCTGTTCAGATCGGAGGTGATCTTGTCAAATGTGAGATGATTTCGTACTGATACGAGGCAATCTTGACTACAGTCCACATTGAGGCAATCAGTGCCTGAAGTTTGCATTTCTCAACCTTTTCTCTGCTATTTTATTCTACAAATTAGATAGTTTATTTAGTATTTTATACTATTTTGCATTTGGAGTTCACCCATTTAGATTAAGTGCATAATTAAATCCTAATTATCATCTAATTAGCATGATTTATTTCTATTTCTATGCCTAAGTTTCAGTTTGATAACACTGTTGTTATTTTATGTCATTTTCCTCTGTTATCATTGTTGTATTCTTTGTATTTTGCATCTGTTTTTCTGTTTGCAGGTTTCTGATGAATTCGTCTGATGAATTCGTCAGATCTCAGATGATCTTGTCTGATCTCAGATGATTCTGTCGAATTCCAGACGATCCTGACTGCTTCAAACACCAAAATCTTCATCAGACATCCGGATCAGGTATTCTGCTTTTAAATATTTTGTAATTTCTCTATTTTTGTTTTTAAATTTGTTTTCTGTATTCATTAAATCTACACTTTCATTTATATTAATTTAGATTCATTTGGCCAAACCTAGGATATGAATGCTTAAGGTTAAAAATGAACACATCAAAACACATTCCAAACCTAGGCGTGGAAACTGCCATTAAATGTTTCCTGGTGAACCCACCATCTATCGAAAAATCATCAAAATACACCTCCTTTGAGAGGCGGGACCTTCGCAAAGTCCTCTCAGTCTGAGCTACCACACCATCCTTTTCCCATCCTCCTTTCAAGAACGGATCCTATAGCCTGAAGGTAAGGATGCGAAAAATTTGGAGCGATACATTTTGGTGAATCTGACGTGAATGCATCATAACCTTTTGAAAAACAAAAACAAAAACAAAACAAAAACATATATAGAACAACTAAAACACAGATGCATTTTAAAACATTTAAATTTTAAAATCATGTTTAGATGGTAGCTCCTAAGAAAATGTTAGCAGTTACTATAAATGTAGAAAACCAATTGGCAGTCGTAGAAATCAATTCTATGCTTAATGTGCCTGAGACAAGTAGAAATCAATTCCTATGGAACGAACTTGATAGAAGACTTAGTCTCATCTCATCTAGGTCCACACAACTTAAGAAAATCAAGAGGCTAGTCCTAGATAGAATCCTGGATCCTCATCAACTAGTTTTTTATCATGAACTTCAGAGAGCCTGCCATAGATGGTTAGCTTATAGGAGAGATCTAGTATCTTCAGAATTGTTCACCTTTGAGGAATACCTCGAGAATGTAGCCATTATGCACCAGTTCCTAGGTTGTGTAGAATACCAAGAGGTTGTTCTTACAGATAGGGAAAGATGGAATAGAGTTTCACGAGCTGTGCTATATCGAGAGTATTGCCATGAGCTTTACTTTTATCAACCAACATCTGAAACAAACAATATCACTATAGCTCTTTTCATCAAATTTTTAAAAGAAAACTTTCAATTTGAAGAAGAACACTTCATGACTCTTGAACAACTCGAGCCTATTAATGATATTTATAAATTTTTTATAGAAAACTAGATTATTACTTCAGTATTATTTCTTGCATTTATTGTGTTATTTGTTGTCTTTATTATATTATTTCAAAAACAAAGAAAAACTAAAAATTAAAAAAAAAAACAAAGAAAAACTAAAAAACATAGCAAAAACTTAAATATTTCATTTCAAATATTGTAGTAGGTATATAGTAAATATATACCTCTTAATTTGTTGCATATATATATATATATATATATATATATATATATATTTTCTGAAAATCAAAACTTAGCACCATGCCTAAACTTAGGAATGGTAAATAAACTTTAGGAGAAGAAGAAGATTGGTTACAAGATACAAATGGAAACCCAAATGTCCTTCCTGAAGATCCAACTTCAGAAGGAAAAAATCTAGCTCAATCATAACATGACATAGGTGAAGATAAGGAACAAGAAGGAAGTGTTAAAGAGGATGGATCCTCATCCCCTAGAATAGCTCCAAATGGAACTATTGCTTTTGACAACATAGATCATTTCAAGAAATTTCTCAGTGATAACATTGATGACCTTAATGTGGCAATTCGTATTGGTAAAGGGCAAGTTAGTGACACTCAGGCAGCTTTGGAACATATGTATGATGTGCGCATTAATCCCTTATCTTTCATTGATCAAGAAAGTGATAAGGCTGGACCATCCAATACGGATATGGTCACTATGATTCAAAACAGGTCAAAAAAATAGGCTATCCAACATCCTAAGGAACCTGTTATTCAACCTAAAATCATTCCCACACAAAAGAAACCTTCCTTCATTACTTTATTCTACCAAACTATTGAGCAATATGCTTCAAGTAAACAAAAACCTAAAACGAATCCAAATACAAATTTTCAACAATCTGAAATACATCATAATATAGCTTCAAAATTCCTTCATAATACTTTTCCTACCAATACTTTACACAATAGTAACATGGCATCTAATCTTCATGTTCCTCCATCCTATGCCCATAAAACCCATGTCAATGCCCTACCAAATCAATATGGGGGGCAAACTAGTAATCTGGAAGCCATGGTGAAACAGTTAGCTTCGCGTATGGACCAGATAGATCCCTACCGTCCCTCGTATAATTATTGAGAGATATGTAGTCAACCTTTGGATCCCATAGTTGTAGCTCAACCATAACCTAAGCATTTTCCCATGCCCATCCTGCCTATATATAAAGGAACCGAAGATCCCATAGAGCATATTCGCATGTTTAGGATAGCATGTCATGACATATCGCATGATGAATTGCTATTATTAAAAATGTTCCTAAAAAGTTTATGTGGAATGGCATTAGAGTGGTACTATCAATTGCCCACTCATTCTTTGAGAAACTTCGAAGAAACAGTGGAATCATTTGTCCATCAATTTAGTGCCTACATCGAGAGGCATGTAACTATTAAAGATTTATACAATTTAAAACAAGACAAAGATGAATGTTTTGCCGATTTCTTAGCTAGATGGAGGCAATTGATAGGAAAGCTGCACTTTGTGCTACCTTATAGGGAAATGTTGGACATTTTTATCAACAATTTACAAGAACAGATATCTTATGAGCTATCGAATGCTACCTTAACTACCTTCGACCAAGCTATAGATTTAGCTCGAAGAGTAGAAGATGCCATCATTAGGAGAGGCCAACTTAGGAATAAGGATGATGAGAAAACATCCAAAAATCAATATAAAAACAAACAAGTTGTTGGTGACAGAGTCACTGATAGCAGGAATGTTGCTAATATCAATGCAACAAAGACAACAAAAAAATTTATATTGAAACCTCCTGACAAGCCTCCTCGAGAATTCACTAGATTAAACCAACCCTTATCAACTATTTTACCTCAATTACTTGAAAGAGGTTTGATCCAATTACCAACCATTCGGGAACCTGATCCAACTATACCCGGATACAGAGCTGACTTGCATTGTGATTTCCATAGAGGACCTATACATTCTACCAATGCTTGTAAAAGGTTGAAACATAAAATACAGGATTTTATTGACAATAATGAAATGGAAGTGCAAGCCTTCCAACCTAAACAAAACCCTCCTAATAATACTCAAAAGACCGTTCCCCAAAATCAAAATCAAAATGCCAATCAAACTCTAGACATATTTCAACACCCTTTACCATGACATGGTAAAGAGGTAGCCAATCAAATCGAACATCATAATGTTCCCCCTCCTACCCGATATGTAGGAACCATTAGTGGACAATTACCTGTTCAGGATCCTCAAATATTTGACACAACCTTATCCTTGGTTATGACCAGGCCCTTACATAATTTTCAAACTTCTGATTCTAGTGATATAGAATCAGATAGTGAAAGTGAACTAGACATTACTTCAAACCAATCGAATAGTTATGAAAATGAATCATATCCTATTCAACCCGTCATAGATGCTATGGTTCCAGAAGAACCATTTCCTAGACAAGTTACTACTCGACCTTCTTCTAATATATTCCTTTCTAATGAACAAGCCATTAATGCTCAATCGAGACCAGTTTAGCATCTTCATTATAACATTGTAGGTACCATTGGAGTCGTCACCCGACAACAAGCTCAAAATTCCCAACAAGAACCAAACTAGAACGATGGATCGGCTCCATTCATTTTGAAAAACCCCAATAAAGGGAATCATGCTCCTACTGTTCAACCTAAACCCCCTTATAATATTAATGAGCAATTGTCCAATACTACGGCTAGAATTTCCCTCTTAGATTTATTAAGATCCTCTCCCACCCATAGGGATGAGTTGATGCTTACATTGAGCCAAATTATGGTACCTCAAAACATTCAACCCAAAGCTATGGCCAATACTATCATCACTCGAGAGATTGATTGTATTGACTTTCGGGATAAAGATATCCCACAACACAGTTTACATAAGGATAATCCCTTACACATTACTGCTCTAATTGGAGATGTAGTCATCAAACGAGTCTTGATTGATAATGGCTCATCTCTAAACATTTGCACTTTTGACTTCTACCAATGATTTGGATTTAAAAGTGATGAAATGAAGAAAACTGATATGATTATCAAAGTTTTTAATGACGAAACACAAGAAACATGTGGAGTTATTACCCTTCCATTGCAAGTTGGTCCTAGAACCCTAGAAACAACCGTGTTCATTGTACATTGCCCAGCATTGTATACTTTTGGGTCACCCGTGGATCAACGCCATGCGAGCGGTCCCATCAACTTTACACCAATGTGTTAAATTTGAGTTTAAAAATCATTTGGTCACTATCCATGGTGACCCTAGACCTTTTAATATGTGTGCTTTGGCAGAACCCGTTGGAGTGCAATTTTGCCCTGCTCTGTCATCCACACATCCTAGTTCTTATTTTTCATCTAAAACTGTGAAACATACACCCATAACTTCACCTATTTCCCCTCCATTAATTTCATCCTCCTATATAGACCAACAACCCTCTAAACAAATCATTTTAGAACCTCAAAAAGATATTAAATCTACAACCAATCCTTCAAGTTCTACCCCTATAAATTCAAATCTTATAGAAACAACTATCATACCTTCCACATCTAAAGATATAGGTAATAAGCCTTCTACATCTTATGCCCTTTCTGATGAACTTTTACCAGATTTATCTACAACCTTAATATCAGAAAAAACAAATGATTTCATTAAAGATTCAATTCTTTTAAATAACTTGCCACCATATCCTCGTACTTTAGGCCTCCCACAACCTATGGGAAGTACTTACCAAGTCGGGAGTTGTGCCTTCATTTATAAAGGATATGACTAGGGAAGAATCCCTCGAAATATCAAAACTCATCATGAGGGATACGCTCGGTGTTATTTTACCAATGATTATATTAAAGCTAAACCCATGATGCTTAAAATGGGATATAAAGGGAAAGGCTTGGGACCTTTCCAAAATGGCATGAAAGAACCTTTCGAGGTAGAACCGTGGCCTGCCCGCTGTGGTGTGGGCCTATTTCCTAGTAAGGGTTAACCCTTTCCTTTTGAAGATGATAATCATATCATATGATATCAAGATTATTTGGATAGGCATGTACATTTGCCTCTTAAAAATCAGTCATTTTCATGTAACATGCTATCCATAGCTTACCCTGAAATGATTGCTGACCCCGATGAAGAGTTGGAAGGAGATATCTTCCATGATGTCTCTGTTGAAGATATGTTACACAATGGATTTTATTTTGATGGTTCTATACCAACTATAGCCCAACTTGAGGCCACTAATCCTCAAGATTAATTATCTAAATTAACCTTACAAGAATTACAAGAATTGGGCATTTCACCTACCCCACCTAATTTTGAAAGAGATCTACACATGGAGGTAGAAAACGTCATTAAAATTAATATTGGAACTGAGGACAATCCTCACATAATCAATATTGGATCAGAATTAAGTCAAGAAAAACAAGAACAATACATTGCATGTCTTAAAGAGTATGAAGATGTCTTCGCTTGGACATATGAAGATATTCCAGGTCTAGACCCTTCTGTAGTCAGGAATCATCTAGTGGTCCATTCGGATGCTAAACCTGTTAAACAAAAACTTAGAAAAATGCATCCCAAAGTGGCTCTACTAGTCAAAGGGGAGTTAGAAAAACTCCTGAATGTTATCTTTATACAAGCTATTGATTATGCTGAATGGATCTCAAATGTAGTTCCAGTCACCAAGAAAGAAGCTACCAAAGTTAGGGTTTGCACAGATTTTAGAGATATTAACGCTGCATGCCCTAAAGATGACTTTCCTCTTCCAAACATGGATCAAATCATTGACTTTACTACCGGGAGTGGGATGATGTCCTTAATGGATGGATTCTCCGGTTATAATCAGATCAGGATAGCTCCTAAAGATCAGGCTAAAATAACCTTTATTACCCCCTGGGGTACCTTTTGCTGGAAAGTGATGCCATTTGGCTTAAAGAACGCAGGTGCAACTTATCAATGAGCTATGACCTACATTTTTCATGATATGATGCATGATATCCTACATGATTATGTAGATGATATCATAGCTCACTCTATTATTGAAGATAATAATTTAGATGATTTGCGAAAAGTTTTTAATCGATTACGAGAATATCTTATTCGACTAAATCCAGCAAAATGCATATTCGGAGTTAAATCCGGTAAACTATTAGGGGTTTTAGTTTCTTTACGTGGTATTGAAATCGACCCTCTCAAGATTGCGGCCATCATTGATATGCCCGCACCTACTAATATATCTGAGTTACGAAGTTTACAAGGTAAACTTCAAGCTATCTGTCGCTTCATTGATAAGCTGGCGGACAAAACTGGTCCCTTTATTAAACTCCTTAAGAAGGATGTCCCTTTTAATTGGGACATAGAATGTAGAGAAGCTTTTGAACTTCTCAAATAATACCTCCTTAATCCACCTATGCTTTCACCACCTAAATCTGATCGCCCATTTCTCCTATATATTTCCTCTTCAGATTCTGCCTTAGGAGCTATGTTAGCTCAGCTTGATGATGAAAAGAGAGAACGTGCTAATTATTACATTAGCCGAACCTTCATTAGTTATGAAACTCACTACATAGCATTAGAAAAACTATGTCTAGCCGTCGTGTTTGCTACACAAAAATTATGACATTAAATGCTTAGTCAAAAAACTTATGTCATTGCTAAATACGATCCCTTGAGGTATCTCATGAGTTGACATTATTTATCGGGTCGCATAGCCAAGTGGGTTCTTGCTCTAAGCGAGTTTGATCTCACATTCATAGGATAGAAGTATGTTAAGGGTCAAATCATAGCAGATCAATTAGCTGCTACACCCTTAGAATCTACCCATCCCCTCATCATCAAATTTCCTAATGAATGCCTTCAATTAGAGGCTGACCATACTGAACAATGGTACTTATACTTTGACGGAGCTTGATGCATGAGTGGGGCTGGTGCGGGTATTATTTTAATATCCCCACAAAAACATCTTATTCCTTTGTCCTTCAAATTGAAATTTGCTTGCACCAACAATACTGCTGAGTATGAAGCTCTAATCCTTGGATTACGAGCTACCCTAGCGCTAAAAATTAAACACCTTTTAGTTTTTTGTGATTCCCAACTGTTTATAAACCAAATTACTAAAGTTTATCAAACCAGAGATGATAAACTGTGCCCATATAAGGCCTATGTTTTACAATTAATGTCTTTATTTGATCAAGTTACCTTGGAAGCTATTCCTCAAACTAGCATTTGTGCAGCTGATGCTATGGCCGCAGCTGCATCTCTCTTGCCCTTGGAGTTAGATGACGAATATGCCACTATCATTATTCGTTGACTCCAGGAACCCGCTTCAAATAAGTCATGCTTAGAGCCTTTGGATGTGTTTCTAATCAATGAAACTACTCCTGAACCTTGGTATACGAAAATATTTGATTTTCTCCAAAATGGGACTTTCCCTGCCAATTCTAATAGAAACCAGCGTCGGTTATTACATTGACGAGCAAGTCGATTTGTAATAATTGGCAATAATTTATATAGGAGATCTTTTGAAGGTATCCTATTAAGATGTTTAAACTTAGAAGAGTCTAAATCAGCCTTGAGTGAAGCCCATAATGGATCCTATGGAGGACACTTTAGTGGTAGTGTTATTGCTAAAAAGCTCCTTTGGATAGGATACTTTTGGCCTACCATGGAAACGGATGCACATGAGTATGTGCGCCATTGCGACAAGTGCCAGAAACATGTTGACCTTGTCCATGCGCCTGCACAAGCACTACAGGATATTTCATCTCCATGGCCCTTTTCTAAATGGGGTTTAGACATTATTGGAAAAATCAATCCTATGTCATATGATGGACACAAGTTCATCATAACCGCCACTGAGTATTTCACGAAGTGGGTCGAAGCCATGCCTTTAGCTTCTTGCACTAGCACACAAGTCTCTAAATTTATTTTTAATCAAATCATTTGTAGGTTTGGAATTCTCGCAAATCTCATCTCTGAAAATGGAACTTTTTTCAAAAATAAAGATGTTAAAAAATTATGCCAAAAATATAAGATTCAACATCGCTGGTCCACTCCCTATTATCCTTAGGGTAATGGTCAAGCATAAGCATCTAACAAAACCTTAATCAAAATTCTCAAAATATTGGTCAATAAAACTAGGTCGTGACCGGCACATTCAATTATATCCAGCCTTGTGGGCCTATCGAACTAGTGTTCGAACCCCCACTGGAACTTCACCATTTTTTTTGGTATATGATGCTTAAGAAGTTTTTCCATTTGAATTGGAAGTTCCTTCTTTGGCTCTGCTACTTCAAGATACCGAAGTAGGAGATGAATATCGAGCTAGTAGACTCAGTCAGCTGGAACTCCTAGATGAAAAACGCATCAATGCTTTGGAGCATCTCCGTGCTTACCAAAACAAGCTTAAAAGATCATATGCTAAGAAAGTTCGTCATCGATCCTTTGAGATCGGTGACCTTGTTTTGAAAGAAAATAAAAAAAATACAAATGCAACTAAGGACCTTAAAGTTAAATTTGAGCCCAACTGGCTTGGACCATACATTATTATTGCCAAATTTGAATCAGGAGCATACAAATTATCTACCTTAGATGGTAAAGAACTTAAAGAACCCATGAATATTTTGCATCTTAAACGTTACTATGCATAAATTTGGTCATTTCATCCTTGTATATAATTGTTTAAAATATTTCAAAAATTTTATCTTATATTTCTTTCAAATTTAAAAAAAAATCCAAAAAACATAAAAAATATTCAGAGTCATCAAAAATATTCAAAACTATTTGTTGCATTTATTTATGGCACTTGTTAAAAAAAATTTGTTCAAAAACAAAAATAAAACCAAAAAACAAAATAAAGAATAAAAATATAAAAACAACAATATGTTTGACTCTTTCGAAACCAAAACAAAATAAAGAAGAAAGAGAGAGTCAACATTCTCAACAACTGCTCAAAAGTGTTTATATATATTGCAGTTATGTTTCAAATTATTTTGGATAAATGAGCATTTATTTGGAATCCCTCACTTGCACACTCACAAAAATAAATCTCTTGATTTTATCTGGCATGATTACTAATCTCTCTTATATCAAAGTTCACAAAATTCAATTAAATAAAGTTTGAGCATAGAGAATTGATCTTGTTATTTACTTAAACCAAGCACATATTTTCACAATAAAATGATTATATTTGTAATTTCTATGCTTTGCTACATAGTAGAAGTGATTTCTTGAGCGAAAAGTTTCCCCTGCTATCCTATCATGCACATGGTCTAGAATCTTTGAGAATCGGCAAAAGGACAAGCTCACCCCTACCCAAAATAAAAATCCCTTGCTCTACAGCTAATCCGAGCAAGTATCCCTAGCAAAGAAAAAGAGAAAACAAAAGTTCAAGAAAAAAAGAAAAGAAAAATGTTCTTTTATATCATTACAGCAATGTTCCAAGCATTATACAAAAGAAATACAAAAAGAAAAATAAGCAAATTTCAAAAGAAAGTAGAAAGCAAGAAAGCAATAAAATCCCTTTCCCTACCCTTTGAAAAGAAAAGAAGGGTTTATGAGCTTGAATCCCTGGTATTCTCAATTATTCGAAAACTGTGAGGTAAGCCCCATAACAGGTGGTTTGTGCCCAACCTGCTTAGCCTTGGGTAACTCCTAGCGTGGTGATATATCTGTCACATTAGCGACCTTCTTTTGTATAGACCTATGTCTACTTATGGATTAGATAGCTCTTGATAATCCGACCTACATAGTAGTCTAGTATGGTTATATGCATCTACATCATGGTTAATGAACACTTATTTGGTTTCTTCAAATCACTTGTATCATATTATCTTTCTCAAAACTGGTAAATGCACAAAGCAATTGCACACACATTTGTATTTGAGATATTTTGTGTATCATTATGATAAATCAAGATTGGAAATGAATTCACATATGCACATGGGATTCCTTATAAATCTAATTTTTGTCTTCAACATAATTTGAAATATTATTTTTGCAACCTGTTTGGAATAAATCAAGTACAGTTGTTTACCATAAAGACAACTATATAATAGAAAAATCAAAAATTTCTTTCAAAAATATACAATCAAAACATATATATCTGGTTGACTTTCGCGACGATGGTATAGTTCCAACACCAAAATTGGAATTTTATGCTTAGCGCAAGTCCTCATTTTCATATTTTCTGTTTATTAAAAAATCAATCATGCAATAAAACTATATTTTTTGGATTTTCGCGATGATGGTATAAGTTTATACCTACATATTCTATGCCTAGCGCAAATCATTGTAGCAATTTTTATTCCCCATTTATTTAAAAATCATGAAAAACATATGACTTAAATCATTTTGTTACACAAATTATGCTTCAAAACAAACAAACACCTGTTCTATTTCATGTCATTATGTCAAACTTCAATTTGCAATGATGGTATAATTCCTAAAGAATTATCCAATTTTTTTTTTTTTATCACACTTAGGAATTTATGCCTAGCAAATATCATTTTAAACATTATTTCATGCATACTATTTTCATGAAAATCTGAAAACAAATCATCATCATCCTCATTTGCACTATTGCACCAAAGTCTTAAGACAGTCTCTTAAGCACTCTTTTACTTTTAACTATATTTCTATACTGGGATTAGCTTGACGACCGAGTGAGCAGCGACTCCATGAAATGGTCTATAATAGCGACAATGTCCTTTGAAATTATTGTTAGAAGTCTCTTTTTATTTTTATCATCACATCACAAACAACCAATTTGTTACTTCAGATTATTTCATTTAAAATCTTACAAGCATGACATTCAAATTATAATATTTCCAACGACATAATTACACAAATTATCAAATCAATCAATCAATAAAAAAAAGCATCATAAGCATCATACCATTATACAAGTCATGTGATCAAAAACATATCTCATATCATATATATATCAACAACAATTGGTATGCCACAATCTGTTCCTCGGCATACTCAATCCTCTATCAACAAAAAAATAATAATACAAATCTATGCAGCCCTCTAGCCTCGAGAGCCCCTCGAGCTCTCTGCCTCATCTCCTACCCTACCCTAAGGTGGACGAGGTGGCCCCATCGCAGTCTGAGTAGTCCTAGTCCTCGATCGATATGTGGTCTTCGACGACCCGATCTTGATCGGATCTGCAATGTTGGCTGGCAGGGGTAGTCTATCCACCTCTGACACTAGCTGATAATACAATTTCTGGTAGAAAGTGAGTTGGGCAATAGCCCGTGTCAGCTCCCTAGAGCTCGCCCCTCCGCCCCGTGCCTTGAGACATGCAATCTCGTCCCATAGCTGTGACACCTCAGCTCGATGGCATGCAGCCTCATCTTGTAGAGTCTACACCTATGCCTGGAGACAATCTCTCTCTGCCCAAAGAGTAGCCATCTTGCTACTCTCTCCTATGTCTATGCCCTTGCCCTTATCGGGAAATGGTGGCCTTTGTGGAGATGGGGGTCTCACCTCACTCCTCTCCATCTGTCGCAGCCTCTCTTGTGCTTGTCCGCTCTCTCCCACTATGACCTTGGGCTACCTCCATCACTGCCTGGCACCACCTCCCTATCTGATGCACAATCGCATGAATCGAACCCTATGCCCTCATCATTCAAGGAGGGTGAATGCCTATGTACCAAGAATTGTAGCCATTGGCTACCCCTGCATCGTCACCATCCATTGGCTGGATGGGGGCATCGTCTGCATCTTGGCTCCAGAACTGCTGCATGTCTGTCACCCC
Source organism: Wollemia nobilis (assembly GCA_028583015.1). Taxonomy (NCBI): domain Eukaryota; kingdom Viridiplantae; phylum Streptophyta; class Pinopsida; order Araucariales; family Araucariaceae; genus Wollemia; species Wollemia nobilis. The sequence continues at coordinate 4,709,195 of JAQPPZ010017060.1, forward strand.
GCTAACTATGGTGTTATCCCGAATAGTCCGAGAAAACTCGTAATCCCTCAGAGATGGGATCCCCTACTACAAATCAAACTACCTCAAAACTCGGTCATAGCGATGGAGCTCCACCTCTCCTCTCTCCATTCGTAGCCAACAGACTCGCCTGACATGAGCCAACTCCTGTCTATCCTTGGCCCACCTTGGATGCTCCCTCCTTGGCCTCTAGGTGATCTGATCTGGGACTAAGTCATCCAGTAGCTTTCGGGACATAGGCAGGTCGATCTGTCGCTATGACCATCTCTGAAGCCACCAGTAGAAGACTCGGGGCCTCTCCCCGTCAACCCCTATCAGAGGAAGCCCTATCGGCCTCCGCATTACAATGTACTCCCAGCACCAAACCTGTAGAAGCAATGTCATCACCAGACATTGGCTGCCCTTGTACCGAGTGAGCAGCGACTCCATGAAATGGTCTATAATAGCGACAATGTCCTTTGAAATTATTGTTAGAAGTCTCTTTTTATTTTTATCATCACATCACAAACAACCAATTTGTTACTTCAGATTATTTCATTTAAAATCTTATAGCATGACATTCAAATTATAATATTTCCAACGACATAATTACACAAATTATCAAATCAATCAATCAATAAAAAAAAGCATCATAAGCATCATACCATTATACAAGTCATGTGATCAAAAACATATCTCATATCATATATTTATCAACAACGATTGGTATGCCACAATCTGTACCTCGGCATACTCAATCCTCTATCAACAAAAAAATAATAATACAAAGCTATGCAGCCCTCTAGCCTCGAGAGCCCCTCGAGCTCTCTGCCTCATCTCCTCCCCTACCCTAAGGTGGACGAGGTGGCCCCATCGCAGTCTGAGTAGTCATAGTCCTCGATCGATATGTGGTCTTCGATGACCCGATCTTGATCGGATCTGCAATGTTGGCTGGCAGGGGTAGTCTATCCACCTCTGGAACTAGCTGATAATACAATTTTTGGTAGAAAGTGAGTTGGGCAATAGCCCGTGTCAGATCCCTAGAGCTCGCCCCTCCGCCCCGTGCCTTGAGACATGCAATCTCGTCCCGTAGCTGTGACACCTCAGCTCGATGGAATGCATCCTCATCTTGTAGAGTCTACACCTATGTCTGGAGACAATCTCTCTCTACCCAAAGAGTAGCCATCTTGCTACTCTCTCCTATGTCTATGCCCTTGCCCTTATCGGGCAATGGTGGCCTTTGTGGAGATGGGGGTCTCACCTCACTCCTCTCCCTCTGTCACAACCTCTCTTGTGCTTGTCCGCTCTCTCCCACTATGACCTTGGGCTACCTCCATCACTTCCTGGCACCACCTCCCTATCTGACGCACAATCGCATGAATCGAACCCTATGCCCTCATCATTCAAGGAGGGTGAATGCCTATGTACCAAGAATTTTAGCCATTGGCTACCCCTGCATCGTCACCATCCATTGGCTGGATGGGGGCATCGTCCGCATCTTGGCTCCAGAACCGCTGCATGTCTGGCACCCCGCTAACTATGGTGTTATCCCAAATAGTCCGAGAAAACTCGTAATCCCTCAGAGATGGGATCCCCTACTACAAATCGAACTACCTTAAAACTCGGTCATAGCGATGGAGCTCCACCTCTCCTCTCTCCATTCGTAGCCAACAGACTCGCCTGACACGAGCCAACTCCTGTCTATCCTTGGCCCACCTTGGATGCTCCCTCCTTGGCCTCTAGGTGATCTGATCTGGGACTAAGTCATCCAGTAGCTTCTGGGACATAGGCAGGTCGATCTGTCGCTATGACCATCTCTGAAGCCACCAGTAGAAGACTCGGGGCCTCTCCCCGTCAACCCCTATCAGAGGAAGCCCTATCGGCCTCCGCACTACAATGTACTCCCAGCACCAAACCTATAGAAGCAATGTCATCACCAGACATTGGCTACCCTTGTACACGACCCCATATAGGATCCTGTACAGCCGACATAATATAAAACTACCCCAAGAGAACCTATACCCATGGTCCCACATATCACAGATCACATCTACGAGCATCCACGACACCCTACACCCACTCTGGTGGCATAGCAAAAGTCCACCAACCACTCCAGCTAGCACCCATGTGAGTCTAGATGCCCCAGGCATCTGGCAGAGTGCCTCGATGTTAACTCTACCCTTCTCCAAGGTGAAGCTCGAGTCACCACACAGTCGTCCCATAGCATGGCCCTGATTGGCCATAGGAGTGATCAATCGTCCTTGTATGGGGATTCTTAGAATCCTCCATACATCCTCTAGAGTGGGAGTCATCTCCCCTGTCGGTAGCCAAAAACATGAAGAACCCGGATACCACCTCTTTGCTAGGGCTCTCAGTAGCCCCATATCTGTGGATACCTGTGGCATCTCTGACACATGCTGCAAGCCGACCTATCCCAGCTGATCTCGCTCTGCCTGTGTGAGAGCAGCCAAGTCATCTCTCAACCCTCCATACTTCCATTCCCTACTCTTTAGTAAACCTCTCTGCAAACATAAACAACAAAACAACAAACAATCATTAATAAACAATTCAAGTAATTAATAATGCAAGTTAAAAGTTCAATTTTATGCAATTGATGATATCGCCCACTATTGGACGATATCATCCCCAATTTGAGCAGAATCATATCTGATTTTGCAAGTCGGAATTGTCTCTAATTTGACAAAATCGTCCCCCTTTCACTGATTTCGCCCTTGGGCGAAATTGACGAAATTGAGACGATTTCGTTGAAATCGGGACGATTTCATCCCGACGACGTCGATGGCCCAAAAATAGCCATGATGCTCAAAATTCACCTAAAAATTACCTACAAAGGATGTAAAATTAAATTAAAGCATTCTAGTTAAGTCTAAACTCTTACCCATAGACCGCGTCAGACCTTTGTTGATCTGTGCGTCGTCTCCACCATTTTTGCTTCAGAGCTCTAAAAACCAGAAAATGAACAGTAAAAATGAATTAGGGTTTTACCCTATTTTTCTTAATTTTATTCAAAAATAATTTTTGCTTTTTCGCGTTTTTACCTCAAACATTCGATTTGGGTAAAAACACGGAGGGGGCACCATAGTAAGCTGTCGTACGATTTGACCAAGAATTGTCGCCTAAAAATGGGAATAATTTTTGCTTTCTCATAGATCGAGAAGAACTCATATTTAACGCATTTTCTTCAGAAAATTTGCTAAAGAGGGGGCAAAATGTAGCACCCTAAAATTGGCACAATAAAATTATAATAATTACATTCACCTTAGTAAATAATTTAAATTCAAATTTAACCTCCCAAACCGCCTGTTAACCGTCGGGTAATCCGTTTCCCCCTTTTCCATGCCATTTTTAGAGGTTGTTTTGACCGTTTGACGATATCATCGTCGATCAGACGATATCACCCCATATCTGACGATTTCGTCTGGGCTAGGACATTTAGACGATCTTGTCACAAAACTAATTTTGCAAAATTAGCTTCTGTTCCAACGGGTCTCCAATCTAGGCAGAAGCGTGTTTGTGCCATTAGGGACCCTCCCTCATTGGAGATCTCCCAAATTGGGATGATCTCCAACCTCCTAACTACTCCCCTAAGCCTATTTAATCCTAAGCTATCCCCTTAGCACCCCCCCTGGCTGAAATTCCCTATAAACTGGCTGTCTACATGTTAAAACATCTCAAACTCCATTTTGCATTGGTTCTTTATCAATTTTGTTGCAGGTACCACCTTATTTTTTTAGCCGAAGCAAGCATACATCGTCATCGACGAACCTGTTCATATCGGAGGTGATCTTGTCAAATGCGAGACGATTTTGTATTGATACAAGGCGATCTTGACTGCAGTCCACATTGAGGCAATCAGTGCCTGAAGTTTGCATTTCTCAACCTTTTCTTTGCTGTTTTTTTCTTTAAATTAGATAATTTATTCAATATTTTATACTATTTTGCATTTGGAGTTCACCTATTTAGATTAAGTGCACAATTAAATCCTAATTATCATCTAATTAGCATGATTTATTTCTATTTTTGTGCCTAAGTTTCAGTTTGATAACACTGCTATTATTTTATGTCATTTTCCTCTGTTATCATTGTTGTATTCTTTGTATTTTGCATCTGTTTTTCTGTTTGCAGGTTTCTAACAAATTCGTCTGATGAATTCGTCAGATCTCAGACGATCTTGTCTAATATCAGACGATTCTATCGAATTCTAGATGATCCTGACTGCTTCAAACATCAGAATCTTCATCAGACATCCGGATCAGGTATTTTGCTTTTAAATATTTTGTAATTTCTCTATTTCTATTTTTAAATCTGTTTTCTATATTCATTAAATCTGCACTTTCATTTAGATTAATTTAGATTCATTTGGCCAAACCTAGGATATGAATGCTTAAGGTTAAAAATGAACACATCAAAACACATTCCAAACCTAGGCGTGGAAACTGCCATTAAATGTTTCCTGGTGAACCCACCATCTGTCGAAAAATCATCAAAATACACCTCCTTTGAGAGGCAGGACCTTTGAAAAGTCCTCTCAGTCCGAGGTACCGCACCATCCTTTTCTCAACCTCCTTTCGGGCACGGATCCTATAGCCTAAAGGTAAGGATGCGAAAAATTTGGAGCGATACAACATATTTAGGCATAGACTTACTTATTTGAAACTCTTGGATAGTTGTGGTCAAATTGGAATCATTGATATCCCAAAAATATTGGAAAAATCTGGGAGGGAACCCATCTAGCCCTAGGGATTTATCAGGATTCATAGAGAAAAGTGTTGCTTTAATTTCATCTTGAGAGAAGACTTCAAGAATTTTGGCGTTGGATTCTAAAGAGATATCATGGGGAATATTTTGGATGAGAGTGTTCAAAGCATGATCATAGCAAGGAGGATAGGGTCTCAGGACATCTTTGAAGAGAAAACTAGCTTTAGCTCTAATCTCAAAGATGTAATCAATGGAAGTTCCATCCCTTTTAATTAGCTCTCTGATTTTGCTAGAACTCCTATGCCTAAGAGTAGAAGCATGAAAGAACTTGGTGTTGGAATCACCCTCTTTTAGCCATAAAGCTCTGGATTTCTGCCTCCAAAATATTTCTTCCTTGGCAAGGATGTGGTGGAATTTTGAGAGGAGGTATTTTTATTTGGATGTATCTTTAGAGGTTGAAACTCCATCTTGATAATTATCCTCGATGATTTTGAGTTGGTTAATGATGCACTGCTTAGATTAAAAGATGTTGTAGTTTAGGAAAATATCCCTTTCCAAAGAGAAGGGGGTAAAAAGGGAGTTCGAGCACTCCTCAAAACTATTTTCATGAATGAAATAGATATGGTGGTGATAGGTGGGTCTGGGGGTGGTCTCCCTAACACTTGTAGTTTCTAGTCTATAATCTACCTTGTCTAGAGCATCGGATCCATGATTTCCTAAATCACCATTGCTTCTGCTAGGGTTCATTCCTTCGCTAGATTCAAATGTTAGAGATACCTTCATTAGAGATTTCCTTGACCAGAGATCTATTCACCATTGTTCTACCAAAGGTCCTTGTGATTTTATGGACCATGAGTATACCTTTCAATTAGCAATCATAAAATAATTCTTTTTGCAATGATTTTTATTCTGCAATTTATTTTCAATTTTGCAATTGTAGATTAAGTGTCAATTCTACAATTTAGAAGTAATTTCAATTTTACAAGTTAATTAGTTTTTATTCTAAAAATTGGGAGTTAGTATTACCTTGAAAAGACCAAATAAACCTTTGTTTCATTGAATAAGTTTGTGAACTAATGACTGAAATGTAACTTGCCAAACTCCTCTATCACAGACAGCCTTGGACACCACCCTAGATTTGACAAACTTTGAAAATTAAATGATGATAGTAATGACAGTCATCATTTTTGGAACTATTTCTGTGGAACATAGGTGTTGTTAGGGGATAAAATAGTCAAATAATTATTGATTATGCTAAGTTGTGAACTTTAGAGTGAAATCCTGAATATAACAACTTGCATGAAACATAGTTGTAAAATTGATAGTTGCACTTCAAAAAATTAGAAAACAAGCATAGAATGAATAAATAGGTTAAGGGATGAAAAAGGATGATTTATTAAGACTCCTTTACCTACCACAGGTAGGTGATACTCACGCCAAGGAGGTGAATTGTCTACATTTGAAATTCTTAAAATTGTTAAAAAAGAATCATCATCATCAGGAAGTATATCTCTTGAGAGAGAAATATGAGAGGAGAAAACTACTAGTACCTCCTCACCCACTCCTAACATATCCTTGAATTCAAGGTAGTTTAAATGAATTTACACTAGGTTTTGGGAAGACATAATGGTAAAAATACCAATAAACCTAGACAGGGGTAACAATATTCATAATCAAACAGACAATCCTACTTCTTCTAGGAATTTCAAATATCCTATTTGATTAAATCCTACACAAATTCCCCAATGAAAAAAATTTCACCTTTGATGATACTAACCTTTAGGGGAGTTGCATCCGAATATTTTGATCAATTCTTGTTTGAATTTAAAGTTGTGTGCCAGACATGTGACTACATAAATAATAACTGTAGGCCCAAAATGGCTACATACTTAGTAAAATTTTGTACAATTTTGACTAAGTCATAAATCTATCATTCCACTCTAGAACCAGGTTGATAATATGAGTTCGCTCGACAGTTATTCAATTTTGAAATGTTTGAAGTGATTTCGGGTAACTGCATTCTAGGTCCGAAATGATGAAAGATCTCAAATTCACAAAAGTTCTTGAGAGATGGTGATGTCAGCAGCAAAAAAGTGTGAAATAGTCTCCTTGCATATATTCGATTCCAAAAAAGTCTTTTTTTTATTGCTTCGGATTGGTGCTATCTTCAAATCTACAAAAATATCAAGGATATGATGACGTCAGTGGTGGAAAAGTACGAAATGGTGATCCGAGGAATGGACAAGTATTTTATTTCTAAAATGAATATAAATCAGAATGGTTTAATAATGATGAGGCAAAAGATAAAATCTTGGAGTGGATTTAAGGTTCAGATACTCCAGATTTGGATAGGATATTCTGCTACTAATAAATATGATGTCATAAGCAGAATGGCATTTAGCTTGTGCTGGATTGAATCTGAATCGTGTGATGAAGAAGATCGACGGTGGAGGTTAGTCTTCTAATTTTTGGTTCTTTAAAAGATGTTTCTACATCATAACTATGACAGTTAGCCGAAATATGAAGCATCGAAGGTTTTCAAAAATATCAGACCAGAGGCATTTATAGATTGATGATGGTAATATATTACCAAGAAGGATTGATGGAAATGTATGATCTCGAATATTCTGAACTATAGTTCTACTGAGCGACCAAAAAGTTGCAAAGACCCCATCCTATCATGGTGGACTCCCTTCCAGTGGAATTCCCGAAGGATGAACCAATGATTTAATGCTAGCTAAGCTCTTTGCTGAGTTGTTGTAAACAGATTTTGTGTATTGTTTCTTGATTATTGTAATATGAAAAACTATAAGTAGAGGTCGAACCCTCGTTTTGAAGAGTGAGCTCTAGCATGTTTGCCTGTGCTATTGTAAATATTCCTAAAGAGCTTAATGAAAGGAGCAATACATTGATCTTCATATCAAGTTTACATTCCCTTACTTGATATCAGAGGTTCAGATTTCATAGTTGCATTTCTATAAATACTTAGATGGTTAGTTTGTGCCTATTTTGGGTTATTCGCTATTGTGAGTAATTGAAATCTTCTTTGAGTTCATTTTGTGTTATTGGAAAATATATTTCTATAAAATCTAAGTGTTTGGTGAATTTTATTATTTGGATTATCATTCCCTGGGTATTGAAATTGCTTACTATAACATTTCTCTATTATGCTTTAAATATATGAAACGATCTATTATGAGATAAATGTTGATCTGAGTGTATGTCCTTAATTTGGTTTTTTGGAAGCTTTTTATAATGGTGCAATGTTGTTAACCTATCTGTCCATTATTATCTACATCTCTCTAACCCTAACATTCTCTTACCCTAAACTCCAATCCCTAAGTGAGCATAATTGTGTCAAAAAACTACTAGGTTGACAAGAAACCAACCTAATCTAGAGGATGGATCGAAAACCCCTATTTTGGTCCATCCAATATTGAGTGTTGAGTTGCAGCTATCGAGTGCAAGCCTGGATAGAAATTAGGAAGTTAGACAGTTGTAGTAATGAGTGAAAACTTGGTGCAATTTAGTGCCCAATAGTTTTTGGCATGCCCAGTGGGACCAGTTCATAAGGAACATGAAACCCATCAAAAGATTTATTGTTATCTCAACCTAAAGGAATCAAGATTGGGTGAATTTTCTTGACCTTGTTAATGGAGAAAATAAAGTTCACCTGGTGACTCCCTGGTCAGAAGACCCTAAAAAAGTATTGTAGACCAGTACCCTTTCATGTATACCAGGTCTTTCAAGAGGAAAAACCATGATTCTTTCTTTCATTGTGAGTTACCTTAGAGAGGGGCTACTGTTATCAGAATTTTGGATCAATATTTTATTGAAGAAGAAGAGCTTATGGAAGAAAATCCAATAGTTCCCCCAAGAAGACCTACATCTAGAAACATGGCATATAATGTGGCTTCTAATCAGCCACTTCAGAAGTACCCTAACTAGGATTCAACTCCTTAGATTAGCACAAATGGATGCCATTCCCTAGGCTGTATCTAAGGAAATCCCCACATATGATGGATTTGGGAAAACAACTTACGAGCACTGCCAAGATATCCTGAATCTTGCAACAATCCACAACATAAAAGAATAAAATATTATTGTCAAAATTATAGCCCTATCCTTTTGTGGAAATATATTGCATTGGTTAATAACTCTAGAAGATAATTCTATCACTTCATGGTAATATTTGGCTGAACCATTCATAGAAGAATTTAATAAATCTACTACTCATTTTTCTCTACTGAATCAGTTTACATCCATGCAAAAAACTCAGGAAGAAACTGTCTCAGACTTCAATTTGAAATTTAGTAGAAATGGAAGAGGATTCCCCCCACTACTAGACCAGCTATATGTTTGTCTTATATGTATTATATATGTACCCTGGGATCAGAACTAGGTCTGGAGACACAACAGTCTGGAGTGGAAACCTTTCCCCAAGTTTATAATACAGTCGTCCATGCTAAAAATATCCTAATCAATGTGGGAAGAATTCCTCCCAAAACTGTGTTACCCTATAACTCATAAACCAATAGTGGCCATGAACAATCCACAAAGTCCTCCTACATGGACCCCCTTGCTTTATCGACTCCATTTCATTTTCCTCCTCTTCCTTCCCAACCCTCTCAAGAATTGTCTGCTATTATGGATATACAAAATACCATGAAAAATTTGAGTAATAGAATGAATTCAATGGAAAAGAGAGATCAGGAAAGGTCACAACAAAGGATATTCCCATATGTGAACACATATCAAAGGCCTAGTCCTAGTAATAGTATTGGTTTTAGGGTGAATGCAACATATGAGGATCCAGAGTGTTCTGTAGATACCACTCTCACAAAATTTTTGTGTTTGGTATGCAATGATACCCATGATTCACAATATTGTATGATATATCAACACCATGTTTAGTAAGCTATGGATCAAGCTGAAAGAAATCAAAAAGGGAGGGTTAATATGTTATAGCACCCTGATCAGAACATGGCTAGAAAAGATTTGGATGAAGAAAGCGCAATTGCTATGATGACAAGATATGGAAAGAAAGCTTTACAAGTAGACCCCCAGAATATGGGACAATTCTAGGTCCCTTCTCAAAGAAAGCAGACTCCCTCCCTCAAAGCAATGACACTTTTCCTATTCCTCAAGATAGAGGGAAAGAGAAGACATATAGTCTCCCTAAAAATATTAAAAGAGAAACAGAAGGAGACAAAATGAGGTCCAAGGGTGAATATAAAGAAATGCTCAGGTTCCCCTCTATTACCAAAAGAAAAATATTAGAGGCAACCCAAAAATACAAAAGGAAATATGGTGAGCCAGACAAAGGCCTGGAAAGACTATCTCTGGCAAAGTTTGAGTATAACATTGTTGAGGAGATGAAAAGGATTCCATAAAAAGTTAGTCTATATAATACTCTTTTCATGCTGGGTAAAATTGACCTGCTTAAAGCTTACCTCAGCAAAAATCCCTAGAACAGACCAACCACCACCATCCTCATTATCCCACCAGAAAAGAGAGAAATTAAGCCTGTTGTTCTAAAAAGCAAACCTCCCCTTTTCTATATATCCTTAAGAATGGAGGTATGGGTATTCTGAAATTTTATGATTGATTCAAGAGCATCAACCACAGTTATGCCTAAGGTGATCTGTGAAGAAATGGGTATGGAATATACCCGGTATTATCCTGGAATTAAATGGGACACCTATCAAAATAGTTGGGGTTATTAAATATGTACTGATGAGGTTTCACAGATCTCCCGAGGTAACAGTGGTGTAGGAAATAGTGGTGGTGGACTTGGAACCTTATTTCGTGTTATGCCTCTCAAGATAATTTACTGCAAAATTAGGAGGATGTATGTACATAGATTATTCTAGCTTGGTAATCCTTTTCAAAGGAAAAAGAATAAGGATAACACTAGAGAAACTAGTTGCTTATCATATTGAAAAAATTGAAGAGGATCTATACAATTTTAATCCTATGGAGGAATTTGAGCTAGTAGAAAATATTGAAGAGCTAGAAATCGAATATGAGTTGCCTTTCATATAGTACTATAGTCAATTTGGAACTGGTATGGGTACATACAATATCACAATTGAACTGGAAAAGAAACTCCCTGCTATTTCTAATCAATACCTAAGAAACAAAGAAACATGAGTTATGCATTTTTATGGGGCTAAATGTAGAAATGGTGCGGGGGTTGGTGTGGTTCTACAATCACAACCTGAAGGGATAAAGAATTTTGCTTATAGACTAACATGGTCATGTATCAACAATGCTGCAGAATACGAGGCTTTATGCCTCGAATTGATGCAAGAAGAAAGCATGGGCATCAATATTTTGAACATATATGGTGGTTCTGAGTTGATAGTCCATCAGGTTAGAAATAAGCGCAGTAGTAAGCACCATTACTTGAAATCTTATAGAAATAGGATATGGGACCTAATGGATTCATTTGATTCCCTGAATATAATTTTTGTGCCTAGAGAAGATAATAACCTGGCTGATTCTTTGGCAATAAAGGGAGCTAATTTCAATCCTCCCATAGATTTTAGAACTAATAAGACCAAAGGAATTAAAATGGTTTTTAGACCTGTCGTGCCAGACAAGTAGATAGTCTGGTAGGTTTTTGAAAGTGATGAACAAATTCTGGATTTCATGATAAGAGAAGCATGCTTCTCAACTGTCCAAGAGGAAGACTTGGAAGAAATAGATTAGCAAGACTTTATCCAACTAAGAAATAATAATATCCCAAGTGGATTGGTCACCCTTGAAATTCTATTTGATAATGAAGATAGAAAGAAGGTTGGAGCTAGGAAGGTCGGTAAAAATATCTATAAGTGGAGGTCGGAATAGGAAATAAGCTCAATGTTGGGATCCAGTATTCACCTAAGGAAGCAGAGTAGATTAAAGCTTTATGCTTAAAATACCAAGACACTGTGGCTTGGTCATATGAAGACTTTAAGGTGTATGACAAAAATATTATCCATCATACTATCGAGTTAGAACCCGATGCTAAACCATTATGACAAAAATAGAGGCCTGTCAATCTAAGGATAAAAGCCATTATGAGATAGGAACTCTTAAATATACTAAAGGATAGGATAATATATCCAATAAAAAATTCCACTTGGATAGCTAATTTTGCACCCATAAGAGAGAAGAATGGGGATATATGCCTATGTGTAGATTTTAGAAATCTGAATCAAGCATCCCTCAAGGATCACTACCCCCTCTCTTATATTGACCATATCTTACAAGTTGTAGCTGGAGTGAAAATATTCTCTCTATTGGATGGTTACTCTGGATATAACCAAATTTGGGTAAAAGACAAAGACCAATACAAAACAACATTCACCACAAAATGGGGTACATTTGCCTATCAAATAATGTCATTTGGGCTATCCAATGCTGGAGCTACATTTCAGAGGACCATGGACTATGCATTTGGTACAGTTATAAACAAAATTATTCTAAAATACCTAGATGACATGATGGTCTTTTCTCATGATAAAAATGATCATCTATCTCATTTGGAATAGGTTTTTCAAAAATGTAGAGAATTTGGTATCTCACTTAATCCTAAGAAGTCATTCTTTGGAGTACATGAGGGAAAACTGCTAGGCCATGTGGTATCAAAGGAAGGTATGGCCATAGATCCAAAAAATAATTGGAGCAATTATAGCTATTCCTTTGCCTACTAATCAGAAGACCTTGCAGTATTTCTTAGGTCAAATGAATTTCTTCAAGAAATTCATTTCTAATTTTGCACAAAAAGTGAGGCCTATATCTGAACTACTCAAGAAAAAGGTAGATTTCAAGTGGACTGAGGTTAGGAAGCAAGCTTTTGAGGTCATCAAGAAATCCATTGCAACAAACCTAGTCTTGATAAATCTTTATTTCACTAAATATTTTATTCTCTATGCTTATGGAACTAAAGAAAGTTATGCCTTGGTACTCACCTAGAAATATAGTCAAGGGGATGGGCACCCTGTGTTCTTTTGGAGTCAGAATCTACATTATTATCAGGTAAAATATAAATTTATTGAAATAAAAGTATTTTTTGTAATGAAGTCACTAAAGAAGTTTAGAAACATCTGGTACAGAGAAAAACCCTGGTATATGTGGTTCATCCAGATGTAAGAAGTTTTATTTTACAAGGTGAATTGGGAGATAAAAGGGCTGGTTGGATTACTAAGATCTAGGATTATGATGTGGAGATACATTCCACCAAGTTGGTAAGAGGTAGAGCCTTGTGCTAAGTATTGACATATTCTTTAGCATTGGCCTAAATAATAGCTTATCAGATGATAGAAGAGGCTCAAATAGAGATTGTTCACACTCCGTATCCTAATTGGATTGAATAAATGACCAGGTATTTCCAAACTAGGATATGCCCTCCCGATATAAATTCTTCTCAAATACGGGGGTATAGACTTCATGCTCTAAAATATGTGTTGCTACCTGAAGGGTTGTTCAAAAGAAACTTGGATGGTATTCTCCTAAAATATTTGGAGGACCAACAAAAAAGAGTCTTAGAAGAATTTCATGGAGGCTCAGCAGGAGGTCATAGCTCCAATAGAATTATAGCTTTAAAGATAATAAGAGTAGGCTACTATTGGCCTACTATGTTCAAGGATGCTTTTAAAATTACCCAGGAGAACAAGAAATGCTGCCTCTCCCCTAAAGCCTATTCAAGTTGAAGAGTCTTTCCAACAATGGGGATTAGATTTGATAGGAGTTATAAATCCTAATTCTTCAATAGAGTAAAAGTTTATCTTGATAGCTACATATTATCTTACCAGATGGGTAGAGGCCATTCCTACAAAGAAGGTGGACCAGGAAGTTGTGATCAACTTTATGGAGAGTTTGATTTCCAGATTTGGAGTTCCAAAAGTTGTGGTGAGTGATAATGACCCTGCTTTTATAGGATTTAAGTACATTGAGTTTGCCAAAAAATATGGCATCACTCTTAAAAATACTTCAAACTATTATCCACTAGGTAATGGACTTGGATAATCTACAAATAAAAACCTATTAAGGAGTTTGAAAAAATATTTGGAAGGTAAAAAAATGAGTTGGCACCTGTTGCTCAACCATGCTCTATGGGTAGACATGATTACTATTAAAAATTCCATCAAAACTTCACCTTATGCACTGGTATATGGAAACGAGGTGGTATTGTCGATTCACTTAGAGATCCCAGCACTTAATCTTGCTAGTATAGAAGAAGGACTAGAAGATGATCCAGTTAAAACCAGGTTGACACACTTACTACTGTTGGAAGAGAGTAGGACTCAAGAATATGATCATTTTTAAAAGCACTCATCAGACATTAAAGCATGGTTTGATAAAAAGGTCAGGTTCAGGAAACTTCAAGTTGGAGACTCAGTTCTTAGGTGGAATGTTGACAGGGTAAAACCAGGCAAACATGAAAATTTTATTCATTTTGAGATAGTGGAAGCTAAAGAGTCTAATGTATTTCAGTTGAGGGATCCAGAGGGAAACATACAACCAATTTCGGTGAATGGTTTCCACCTTAAGCTCTACTATATGTAAGAAATAAGCTCATTGTAACATATGTATATACATTATACAAATATTTCCCCTTCCTTTCTACACTTTCTATTTTATTTTCTTTCAGCACTTTGTAATTAGTTCTTTTTTGAAGAAATACTAAAAAATAAGAGAGAGAAGAAATTTTGCAAGAAATGACTGTGTTGGCAAAATTCATGGCAATGTTCCATTCCACACATTGTGTTGTGCAAAGCCCCCCGGAGTGGCATTCTGCCCTCAAGTCTGCATGGTTAAATCTAGATTGGTAATTCCATAGAGCGGTCTATATTTTTCTATCCTACATAAGGAAGGACAAGAATGGCACCAATCTAGGAACCTCTCAAAGCTGGAGATAGCCAGAGTGAAATCAGGGTAAAGTGACATGCATGTAAGCTTAGCGGACTTAGAAATTTTTTAAGATACCAGAGCAGAATGAGGCCAAAGCCAAAAAAAAAGTTTCAATTTGACATGTGGAGGTTAAATATTGCTCATGCATTCAATTCTAACGAACTCGTGCATGAGCCAAAGAGTAGCCGAAGGGATGCGATGAGATAGCAGCACAATTTCAAAATTCTACCAATAAGGAGATAGGATGTCACTTTTGAGCTACCAAATAAATAATGGAAAGGGTGGTGAAGTGTGCCAACAAGATATCGTGTAATAGCTACATTTATGGCTGATGATACGTGAGTTCCAGAAGATAAAAGTGACAAAGTTATGTGTGGGATTCATTTTGTAACCACATGACTACAGGGAATTTTAGCAGTGTTCTTAATTTCTCCTCACTTATTCCAGTGCGTAAAGCCCTAGTACTGCAGTATGGCTCCTAATAAATCACCCACAAAGACTTTAGAAGACATTCTAGAATTTGAAACTCTAGACGATATGACATCAGTGATATACCTTTATAAATTTGAGGCTGTGGTAGACACGGTGATGACCATCACTGAAAGGACGAGACTAAGGAGTGTGAATGATAGATATAAAAATAACGCTACTCTATCGATGGAAGGTAGATGCTCCATACTTTCTTATTTATCCTTTTATATTTGTGATTATGTTCACCCATGTCCTGAGTTGATAGCTACAATAATCAAATTATATGACCTGTTATCCAAGGTAGTTAAAACCTAAGAGGGCAAGACCATTTTTAGCATCACTACCTCTTTCTATCATGATATTTTTGCCTTAGGGTCTGACCTGCCAGTACCACCAAAAACCTTCAAAATTGTTGAAAAATATAGGTTTTATTCCACTAAGAAATGGGTAAATGACAACGAGTCATTTAGGAATTGGGTTTATAAAAAGCTGAATACCAAACCCCAAGAAGATTTTCCTAAGGTCCTCATTTCTATCAAGAAATTTGTAACCCCCGTTCTATTCTCTATGTTGTCCTGCATAGAGGGTTTGGAATCTGATGAAGAGGTTCATGGTTGGAAAATTGTCATTGCATACTGTATCTCTAATGAAAGGTTGTACAAAAAGGAGGCGACAAATAGAAGGATAAGGGTGATTTTTTTAACTAGCCAACATTTCTCACCCAAATAATACATGAACAATTAGTAAGCTTGAAGAGGGGCTTTGATGCTCCTAGATTTAGGTATTGCTCAAGCTTGGTATGGATGTTTTATGCCACTATGAAAGATAGAATGTCATGGATTCCAGTCAAGGATAAGACCGAAAAAGGAGAACCTATGCCAGTATACTATTGGACAAACCATTTAGTAAGTAGTGAGTCTCACTATAGGTTCAATTTGGAATTCCTTGGATCGGCCCTCAAAATAATGTACGGAAATTTCCCTAAATTGCCACCCCTGGCCAAAGAGATTTTGAGGAATAAATATGTAGATGAAGGGGACTGGTATCTATTAACTGAGGGAACAATCATTAGATTATATGGTTTCATGGGTAAACCTTTTATTTTGCCCCACTTTTTCATGGAGAGACTCTTTGCCTTAGAATATATGAGGCAGATAGAGTCCTTGACTCAAAATATGGTTCAGGGAGAAAAAGGAAGTCTTTGCTTTCCCACCGCACTTTGAGTGATATCACCATTACTAAAAAGGGGAAAATTCATCAATTTGACTGATACCTGGATGGGTTAGGTTTGTTTTATATCCTGCAGAAGTGGAGTTATGATCTTGATGGTATTTTCACTACAAAAAATAAAACCCTGAATAGAGATAAGGCCTACAAATTTGAGAAAATGCCCAAGGCTCATTTTGAACAGGTAAGAAATAATGATGAGACTACTTTGATAGAGTGGTATGTTTCCAATATGGATCAGTTACCTCCATGTTTGTATTTTTATGAGCATATTGAATATTTTGATCCTGACCACCAACCCAATCATCAGATTATAGAAGAGATGATTGACAAGATTAAAGCCAAAACTACAAAGAAAAGCAGGCCCTCCTCCAAGTCAAATTCGACAAAGAAAAATGACATGTCGTCTAAAAAGGAAGCTTCAAAAGAAGTAGAAGATGATTATTTCAAGGGACCATGGGAGGATGCCAAGATCATGGATTGGTGGTGTATGAGAGTTGAAATTGGGAAAGCTAAACCTAAATTTGGAATAAAATTTGATAAAGAGTTTTAAAAAATATACAATGAAATATTGATACTTGGGAACTAAAGGATGTGAAGCACATTGTATTGATGGTTGAAGAGCCCCAAGGTCATTCTGAATCTCTCCAACCTTCTACATATCAAAAGACTTCTTTAACAAACATTGGAGCATTGAGGAATTTAAGTCCTACTTCTGAGCAGGTGGATATATTCCCTAAAGGATCTAGGATGATGAGAAAAATGAGATGTTCTAAAAAAAAAGGTTGTTAGTACCCTAGTTTTTGAAGCAAAATCTAGGACTTCATGTTTAGTTCTAGGGGGACAGCTTCAAGATAAATTTTTTGATCATAAAATGAAGGGTAAGAATGTTGGGATCAAGCCACTTTCTTTTACTCCTATAATGTCAACAAAGCCACAATCCATTACTGAGTAATATTTACCTTTCAGGGGAGTGCAAGGAGATTTATCAGAAGAATATTCTAGAGATGAGATGGATGCTTTTTGATTAGTTCGTAAAAGGACTAATAGAACCCCGAATATAGAAGGGAGAGAGCTTTCCAAAAGGTAGAAGATGAGTATGGAGGAAATTTCTAAAGAGGTAGTTGTTTCTACTACAAAAGGGTTAGTTGAATAAGAATAACATCTTGAAATAGAATTTGAGCAGGAACACCCTACATCTATAGGCGAAGGTATGGTTTCTAATCCCTCTTCTCCAAAAAATCTCCATGAATCCCCTAAAGGATTTCCCTCCCTTTCTAGTCAAGAAAATTTGGTAAATTTTCCTCCTTCACCTCACAGTATTCCCCTCATCCCATTAGTAGCTATGAGGCATTAGTCAGTTATACTATATTACAGCCTCCTTCAAAACCACCTTCCACTTCTGAGGCATCCACTTCAGTATCCACCATCATTGTGCCCTCATCTCTTTTACCACCATCCATGGGACAATGTGTTAAAAGTTCATCCATCCCCTCTATTATTAGTTTTGTCCCTATTTCCTTGAATTTACCTATATCAACAACAACAATAGTCATAGAATCTACCATTGTAACAAAGGCTACTATCAATGTGTCTCCACCCCCACCAACAACAAATCAGTACACCCTCATATTTTTTATGCCATTATCTCCTTTGGAAACTGATATTTCAAAGTTTGTTATTGTATCCAAAGAGTAGGCAACTGCTCAAAGCATAAATGATTATTGGGCAGAGAAGCTTACCAAGCCTTCTAGCCGGATGGTTGTGACAAGAAAAAGTATGGATGTTAATCCCATCACTAGGCAAAGGGTTTCAAGGTCTTTGATTCCGTAGGTGAGCAAGCTTAAATATGAGATGACTTCTTAGGATTATAGAGTAGAAGAAATCATAGAAGATATTAACAAGCTTCCTGCTAAAGATGAATTAGGGATGGCCAAGGCTCGCTTAGATACCTTTTATGTGAAGATTGATATAGCAAAATATAAGGTAGAAAAGTTGAAACAACAGGTTGAAAATCTTAAGAAGAGCCTCCTTGATAAAAAATAAGTAGATAAAGTTCTTAGGAAGGAGGCTAAGAGCTGGTAGGAAATATTTCAAAAGGCTAATGAGTTGAAAGATAAGTTAGAAGAACAAAAGAAGATGAATGAGGATCAAGAAAAAGAGATTCAAAGTTTGAAACATTAGCTTTAGATTGATAAGGCCAAGTCCTCAGGATTTTCCAAAGATAATTTGAAAAATATAAAGTAGGAGTTGTTTTCTAAAGTTCAAGAAAAATGTTCAGGTCTTCAACTCATAATTGACTACTTGAAGGATGCCAACCAATTATTATCTACCATTTAGAAGGATTTAGATCAAATTATTGGAGAGTTACAACCTATGGTGATTTTGGAAAAATAAATGTACAGGTTGGTTGGTACTAGACTTAGGGATGCTGCTAAACCAATTTTTAATAAAGAATGGAATCTAGTTAGGGTAGCCTCCAAGATAGTGGTGAAAAAACATAGGGTAGTTTAGAGAGTCTGGTTGTTGTTTGACAGGATGGACAGGGGAATTAAAGAGATCATTGAAATGAATGAGGAAATGATTTAGGTCAGTTTCAAAGGACTCTGGAAGGAGGATCACAACTTTTTATCTATGGAGGAATTCCAGCAAAGCATCAAGGAAAGTTTATAGGATGAGGCTAGAATTGACTCATTAGAAGAGCCACTATCCCAAGAACAAGCTTCTAAGCTAATTATGAGCTACACCCACCTGAGAGATCTCATGGAATATCTAGTGATTAGAGGGAATGCTGCTAATTATGAAGATATTAGAGAACTATAATATGTTTATAAGTAACTTAAAGAGACATCAAATCCCTCTGAGCAAGCCTAGAAATAGGCTCTTCAATCTTTGGAATCAATGGTTCAAGTGTTTGGGGACACTTCTGGTAAATATGATCAAGGAGTACAGACTCTTGGAGAAGATGAAGATGAAGATGAAGAGGCTATCAAAGAATAATATTAATATTGAGCAATTACAGGCCCAGGAGAGGCTCATGCTTGAACCATTCTTTTTTTGTTTATATATATGCATAAGTTTTGTATTCCTATACATCAATTTTGTATTTTTGTTTTTACTCTGACAGTTGTTAGAAATAAGCAATAAAGGCATGAGGCCTACAACACAAAACTTTTTCGTGTGAAGGCATTTTTGAAAGGAAGCCTTATAAAGGAGGTGAGTTTTGTATATTTTCTAAAGGTAGTAGTAATATTGATATTATAGATGCAGTCTCTAGTTGAACAAATGAGTTCTATGATGTTTTTGGCATAGTTTCGATATGAACCTCTACCCTCTAGGCAAAATTAGGTTTTTAGAGGGTAGGATTTGTATGAAAATCATTTATTAAAACATATATTCAAGAATAAGTATTATTTTGACTCCTAAGGCCCAATGGATAAGACTCTAGATTCGATTGGCTTTGCAAGCAAATCCATCCGGGAGGCACCATAATGTAGGACCAAAATGGCCACATACTTAGTAAAATTTTGACTGTCATAAAGCTAGCATTCCGCTCTAGAATTGGGTTGATAATATGAGTCCACTCGATAGTTATTCAATTTTGAAATGTTTGAAGCGATTTCGGGTAACTGCATTTCGGGTCTGGAATGACGAAAGATCTCAAATTTGCAAAAGTTCTTGATAGATGGTGATGTCAATAGCAAAAAAGTGTGGAATAGTCTCCTTGCATATATTTGATTCCAAAAAAGTCTTTTGTTTCCTGCTTCGAATTGGCGCTATCTTCAAATCTACAAAATTCTTAAGGAAATGATGACGTTAGTGGTGAAAAATTACAGAATGGTTATCTGGGGAATGGACAAGTATTTTCTTTCTAGAATGAAGATAAAGCCAAATTACTGAATAATGATGAGGTAGAAGATAAAATCCTAGAGCGAATTCAAGGTTTAGATACTATGGATCCAGATAGAAGACTTTTCTTCTAAGAAAGATGATGTCATAAGTGTAATGGCATTTAGCTTGTTTCGGATTGAATCTGAACTATGCGATGAAGAATATCGATGGTGGAGATAATTCTTCTAAGTTTTGGTTGTTTAAAATATATTTCTACATCAGAACTATGATAGTCGACTGAAATATGAAGCATTGAATGTTTTCAAGAAGATGAAACTAGAGGTAGTTAAATATTGACAATGGTAATCAATTCCCAAGAAGGATTGATAGAAACACACGATCAGGAATGTTCTAAACTACAATTCTATTGAGCGACCAGCAAGTTGTAGAGACGCCATGCTGTCATGGCGAACTCCCTTCTAGCAAAATTTTTGGATGATGAACCAATGAGCTAATGCTAGCTAAGCTCTTTGCTGAGCTATTGTAACAAGATTTCGTGTATTGTTTCTTGATTATTGTAATATGAAAAACTATAAGTAGAGTTCGAACCCTCATTTTGAAGGGTCAACTCTAGCATGTTTTTTTGTGCTATTGTAAATATTCCTAAAGAGCTAAATGAAAGGAGCAATACATTGATATTCATGTCAAGTTTAAATTCCCTTGCTTGATGTCAGAGGTTTGGATTTCATAGTTGCATTTTTGTAAATACTTAGATGGTTAGTTTGTGTCTGTTTTGGATTACTAGCTGTTGTGAGTAATTGAAATCTGCTTTGAGTTCATTCTCTGTTATTGGAAAGTACATTTCTATAAAATCTAAGTTTTTGGTGAATTTTGTTATTTGGATTATCATTCCCTGGGTATTGAAATTGCTTGCTATAACATTTCTTTGTTATGCTTTAAATATATGAAATGATTTATTATGAGATAAATGTTGATCTAAGTGTATTTCCTTAATCTATTTTTTTGGAAGCTATTTATGTTGGTGCAATGTTGTTAACCTATCCGTCCATTGTTATCTACATCTCTCTAACCCTAACCTTCTCTTACCCTAAACTCCAAACCCTAAGTGAGCATAATTGTGTCAACAACTTGCTAAGTTGACAAGGAACCAACCTACTCTAGAGGTTGGATCAGAAATCCCTATTTTGGTCCATCCAATGTTGAGTGTTGAGTTGTAGCTATCGGGTGCAATCCTAGACAGAAACTAGGAAGATAGACAACCACAATATCGAGTGAAAATTTGGTGCAATTTAGTGCCCAAAAATAACCAAAAGCTAAAAATTTTTCCCTTTACACTCATAGATTCAACTTTGCACTGGTTTATGAGCTTAGCACTCGACTCAATCCAAACCTAGGAAGAAATGGAGGAAGCATTCTGGATAAATATGAAGAATACTACTAGGTTAAAAATAGAAAGGATGAACTATTTAGAATCAAACAAGAAGAATATGAAAATCTAGAGGATTATTTGGATAGGTTTACCTTTGTACAAAAAATATGTGGGCTTGTTGAACCTAAAATATGTAAGGTCATATTATTAAGAGGGTTACAATATGATTCCATAGAAGTTCTAGATTTAATGGGTAAGGGAGATGTGAGCACCCTTGACATTGATGAAATTTTAGAACTATGTAGAAATTACTCATGCACAAGATAAAGAAGATGAAAGCAAAGTAATAATGGTAGTGATTTGAAAGATCTTATGGAAGAATTCACCAATCTAAACATCTTAATACTACATTAGGAGAGATGAATTTCAAAACCAAATATACCGAACCCCTAGCTATTTATTCTCCAATATGCAAAAGCAAACATGCTCTTCAAGATTGTCCTTTAAACAAAACCTCTATATTTACTATTTGTGGCATTTTTAAAAAAGGATATTATCACTGATCAATGTCATCTACTTCTAGGACTCAATTTTTTTGGAAACACAAACAAAATAACTCAACTTTGTTAGGCAAAGACAGTGGGGAAACTTTTCACAATATTAAAATGCCCCACGTTTTCCCACAAATTGGGGATAAAAAAATTGTACCATGCCATGGGGTTACTCAAAAACACCACAACAATATTGGAGTCAACCTCCATGGACATCTTCTCAAGTTTGGTCACAATCTAGGTGGATAAATTCATAATGGACTCAACCTAATCCACCTTGGATGCAAGCCTAATATCATGGATAGAATTGGGGACAATAACATCCATCATACCAGGGACAATAAAGATACCGAGGCCAAACACAAAATTTGTTGCATGGTCCCACTTAGAATTTTCCTCAAGGGATACAACAACAATAGGTAAAGCAACCACCATTTCCGAACCAACTTGTGGCCAATTCTAATAATACAAGATAGGTAGCTCCTATCTATGTAGTTGAATCTAATGAAAATCCCACGATCAATATAATTAGCTATAGCAACATCAAACTGTACTCAGGAAATATACTAAATGAGCATGTTCCACCCATTATTGAAGAAATAAATGATACACAATAATCCTTTAGTCTAGAACCACAAAAATCAACCTTGGATAAAGAAGGAAAAAAAACAAAAAATTTGCACATAGAAAATTTATCTTCCTAAAAAAATATACCATATCCTGAAAGGTTTAAAATTATGAAAACACTTCTAAATAATACCCAGTAAAATAACTAAAAAGGTTGACCATTTCAATTTCTTTGTTGCAAGAAATCAAGGATATGTCTTTAATCAACAAAAATGTTCAGGATATTTGCATGAAAAAATCAGGCAGGAAAAAGAAATCCTTTCCTAAAACTATATAGGTAAATGGAAAATTGGTTGACCTACTTTCTAGAAAGCTTGTCCTACTAAAGTATAGTGACATAGGAAGTCCATTTGTCACAATAACCATTGGGTCAATGTAAATTTCTAATTTTTTGGTTTATCTAGGAGCAACCATTAACGTGACGACCATATACACAATGCATTAATTATAGTTAAATAATTTAACTCTTATATCTACTATTTTGGAAATGGCTAATAGATCTATTGCTAAACTAGAAGAGATCATATAGGATATTCCTATGATAGTTTCCTCATGGGTATACCCTGTTGACTTTTTGGTATTGCAACCTTACAGTTCTATGAATGTCTATCCAATTATCTTGGGAAGACCTTGGCTTGCTACTATAGTTGCTTTCATTGACTGTAGGTCAGGGGATATGACTATTTATAATGGCATTGATCTAAAAGAAATTCTTCACTCTCTTCTACCACACCATTTCCCACTTAACTCCTTAGTAAGAACATACGAAGGATTTAATTCTGTTCATCCAGAAATAAAAAAAATTGAGGTACAACCAGGAAAATTCTTAAACATCAACAGTTGGTTGATCAATGAGCAAGAATCAAAATTGTTTGCTGTTTTGAAAAGATATGTCAATTTCTTTGCTTGGAAATACAAAGATATTATAGGAATTCATCCCAATGTATGTAACCACAAGATATATATTGAATCCTACTCCAAACCTGTCCAACAACCATAAAGGTAATTGAATCTTTCTCTAAGAGTTATTTTCAAAGAAGAAATAAAAAACTCTTAGAGGTTGGATTCATATATCCAATTTCTAATAGTATATGGATATCTCCATTTATTATTGTATCAAAGAGAAATGGGAAATTGAGAGTGCGTGTAGATTTTTTTTTTTTGGTAAATTAAAATATTATATTACTGAAAGGGTTTTAAGGATCCCTTAACCTTGATACAAAACCAGCAAGACAAGTTGTAACATGATAAAGGACGCACTTTTGACCCCCTTCAAACCTTAGACTATCAAGATCCACAATTGAGGATGCAGCCTCGGGCTTGAGGACCCACATAGAATAGAAGAAACAAAAAAGTGAGGTCACAACCTCAGACTTAAGGACACTGAGATATAGGACAGAACCTAAAAAGTAAAAACTATAGCTGAAGAAGTAAGGGCCTCCACGCAGGGATGGAATAAAAAAAAAAAAAAAGACCTATTATCCGAAAGAGACCAGGCTCCATGCAGGGTAGCCTTAGAAACAAAAAATATGGATAAAAGGAAATTAGTCCTTAGCTGAGGTCTTATCCTCATCCTTGGTGTCCTCCTTATCAGTGTCCTTGGGCTTGTCATCCTTAGGCTCCTCTTTGACAACAAACTTCTCTGCTTTGGACCCACCATCAACCTCCTGGCTAATCTGCCCACCAAAAAATAGTTTTTGCAGACCTTCTCGGATGTCCAGTATAGAATTAACCATCACATTCATCATAGCAGTGGTGGAAGAGATGATGAACTCTTTCAGGTGCTTGGTTTCATCCTCTTTTTCTTCTTCCTCATTCTTGATCTCAATGACGTTGCGCTTAGCTTCCAGGTTTTGAAGCTCGGGCAGACTTCCTTACAGGTTCCTCTACGCTATCAAAACTAATGCTCTTCCTGGCCCTCAATTCAGTGACATCCTCAATGATTTTTCTCTTTCTCTCTGCTAAGGTAGGGTGAGTTGAGGACCCTACAGGCTTAGCAGGGCTGGGAATATTAGGATTGGGTTTGGGACTATTTTCCAGGACGTAGGTATAGATGACCTTGAACAAACCCTGATGGCGAGGAAGGTCATGGCTTTTCTTATTCCTACAATTCTCAATGGATTTGTTCATGGAATTGAAAAAGAAGAGAGGAATGTTGAGAGGATTAATGTCCCAAAAATGGTTAACGAAAGCCAAATGGTAGGTTTTGAGGAGTTTATTAGGATCATCAATAGTGATGAATTCCATGATGGGCTTCATCACAAGCATCCCAGGGGGAATTGAGGTCACTCCTAAATATCCCAGGGCTCTTAGCATTCTTGAGGATTTTCTTGTTTCCTTTAAATTTGGTAAGCTCAACTTCCCAATTATGCTTATGCCTATGGATGGAACGACCTTCAGGGTTTTGGCCAGTAATGGAAGACAACAGGTGGACATCAACCATGAAGCTCCTACCATGCATAATAATAGAACCATTATCCCAGGTCTCAAGGAAAGCAAGCATGATCTCAAGATCAACTCCAGAAAACATATGGAGGAAGGGGAAGAAGTGTCTATCTTGGAGAATCTTATCCGCCATAGAGTCGCACGCATAGGAACTGGGCTCAATAAATTTTTTCGCCATGGTGGAAAGGGGGATGATGAGGGAGTGGACAGGCGAAAAGGGGGTGGGTGAAAGGGATAGTGGCCTTCGTAGATAGAGGGAAAAAATCTGGTGAGTGAAGGTGGAGAGGGGAGGACCAACGATGATAAAAAGGATAGGTACTTGAAAAAAATACCATAAAGGGTGGGGGATACTAAAAAACATCATTACCAAGCATGGTAGGGGGAAGTAAATGTAGGCGTGGGAGAAAGGGAAATATGGCTCATGGGGATAGGGAGGCTTGCATAGGAGAAAGGCCTGCCAGCTCAAAAAATGACATGCAACCTAGAAAAAGGGATATTTTGGAATCATGCCCTTGACAAAACTATCAAAGGCGATCAGTCTAGGAAATCTGAATGGTAAAGACGCACCCCCAAAATTTCTTGGGATGATAAATTTTAGAGATCGGAGAGCCAGCTCATGATGACCGTTGGCCTCGATGGTCTCCCTCGCACTATGCCACATCCTCAGGCTATAAATGGTGAACGTTCCTTGGGCATCCACGCTGAGTTGGGAATTGAGGTTACGAGGCCCCGAGAAAGTGGTTTTCTGATGCCAAAAAGGGTGCATTGGTTGATTAAGGTGATAATATTTGGGAGATATTCTGATTTTGAAATTAAACACCACATGATGGTACCTGCACATATTTAACAAAGGATGCCAAATATTGAAATAGTTGTTAGCATACATTCCAAAAATGATTGCCCAGACAAAAAGGACCTTTCGACGGAGGGTGACATGGATGGAAAATTGGAAATTTTGACAGTGAAGGGTGACGTGGAAGGGCATCTAGAAAATTTGGTGTCGACGATTGATGTTAATCAAAAGGGACATCTGGATGATCTACTGGTGGTAACAAGGAATGATGTGGAGAGACACATGGACCTTATCATTCAAAAGGGTGTGAAGGACCTTCCACTTGCCTTGCTGATTAGGAATGATCACGTGGCGCATGATGATTCCTAAGAATATAATGGTGTTACACATGAGGGGAAGGTTGAATATCCTGGAGGATAGCCTCCTATTGAGGAAGATTCCTTTGAGGTTTCTCTTGATCTGCAATAACCTAGATTTCCTCAGGAATGTCATCATACCAGGTCTGAAAGTTGACCATGTTAACTCCAAAGTTGGCTAATCTGTTGGCAACTTTATTTGCTTCTCTATAAGCATGCTAAAAAATGACTTGTTGCATGTCAAGGACCAAAGTCCTAGCTTCCTCAATATAGTCTCTAACTCTCCAGGAAGGTCTGCAATTGCTATGCCTGAGGTAATTGATAATGTTGAGGGAATCTCCTTCGATTATCAGATTTTTGGTAAAATTATTTGCAAGGAAAATACCCCTCCACATGCTTTTGGCTTCAACAACATGATTAGTCTGCTCTCCTAATCCTTCAACAAAGGCAAGGATGATTTCTCCTTGGTGATTTCTGAGGATACCTCCTACCCCAAATTTCCCTGGATTCCCTTTAGCAGCTCCATAAAAATTAAGTTTGAACCATCCCATCGATGGAGGAACCCAATAAGAATCAAGTCTGAGGTTGGTTGGAGGGTGAAAATCCTCTAAGGATAGACCAAGATCCTTGCCAAGATCAGATTTAGACTTGGAGGCCGACTTAGAGGCAGGGGGGAATGAGAGAAGAATTCTCCAAGGCATTGGCCAATATTTTGGAAGAGATGAGCTTGGGAACCTTAGGCCTTTGGGAGAATATTCTGTTGTTTCTTTCAAGCCAAATTTTCCAAAGGAAGTGGTGGAGGCAGATCTTCCAGAAGAATTTAAGGTGGGGGTCATGAAAGGGGGAGGGCCAATGGTTGAAAAGGTCACCTATGGAGCTGGGTTTGGCCCACTGGATATGGAAGGAATGGAATATGGAGTCGAGGATGGATGAGGAGAAGGGGCAATGGAGGAAAAGGTGAGAAGAGGATTCCCAAGCATTTTGGCAAAGATAGCATCTATTAGGGATGGGAATGCCTTTCTTGATAAGGTTATCTATGGTAAGGATTTTCTCTTGAATGGCAAGCCATGAAAATAAAGAGACCTTAGGAATGAGAGACTTGACCCAAACAAGGTTAAAAGGCAACAGGATGTCCTCATTATCAAGGAGGAGGAGATAGGCCGATTTGACTAAAAAATCCCCACTTTCGAAAGGCTCCCAAATAAACTGGTCAACAAAATTGTTAGAGGGAATGATGGTGGAGTGCAGGAGGGAGTTCAAGATAGTTGACTCATTCGGGAAAGTAGGGCTCCTAATGGGAATCCAACTGGTGGTGCTATTCTGAGTGTAAAGGAAATCAGAAACCTTATGCCCTAACTTGGAATCAGTAAAGGACTTGAGTCTAGAAAGACTAGGGTCATTGATGAGGGGGTCTTGGGTGATCCATTTGTCTTCCCAGAAGTCAATATCTCTTCCATATCCCAACTTCCACCTTAATACTTTCTTGAGGAGAGGCCTCATACTCATAATGGAATTCCAGAAAGTCGATCCCCGGTTGGGGGTGTCATCATTTAGGAAATCACCATCTTGAAGATACTTCCTTTTGACAATGGAGATCCACTCATTTCTATCTCCTGATACCAATATCCAAGCTTGCTTGGTAACCAAAGTTGTATTGAGGGAATGAACCCTTCTGAGCCCAACTCCTCCTTTATCTTTGGGTTTGCAAACCTTGTCCCAGGCCACAAGATGGATCCTTTGTTTGTTCTCAGCTCCAGTCCATAATTTTTTTCTGAATTTGCTCTATCCTGAGGGAAACTATAACTGGTGCCCGAAACATGGAAATAAAGTAGACAGGGATGCTTTGAAGGACCGTTGTAGTTAAAGTGCATTTGGCTTCTTGAGATAGGAGATTACCCTTCCATCCTGCAAGATTTTTTTGAATTCTCTCTATAACATTGTTCCACATTGAGGCTGCAGGTTGACCACAAAATAGAGGGAGCCCCAGGTAAGTAGCAGGGAGAACAACTACAGAACATTCAAGAATTTGGTAATCTTGATCTATCTTTGAATAGGTGTGTTTAAAAAATACAATTTACTTTTGTTGAAGTTGACTTTTTTCCCGATCGCTGCTTCATAAAGCTTAAGGATGTATTTGATCACATGTGCTTCAAAGACAGATGCACTAGTCGATAATATAGTATCATCCACAAATTATTGGTGTGAGACCGGAGTAGTCTGAGAAGAGGCTTTGATCCCTGATAGAAGGCCAACTCT
This sequence comes from Wollemia nobilis, assembly GCA_028583015.1. Taxonomy (NCBI): domain Eukaryota; kingdom Viridiplantae; phylum Streptophyta; class Pinopsida; order Araucariales; family Araucariaceae; genus Wollemia; species Wollemia nobilis. Next base: position 4,737,758 of record JAQPPZ010017060.1, read on the forward strand.
ACAAGCAGCCTTGATGGTTCTGCCTAAGGCTTCAACGATGATAATGAATAAAAGGGGTGAGATGGGATCCCCTTGCCTAAGGCCTCTACTACTTTTAAAATAACCAATAGTGGATCCATTAATGAGAACAGAGAACCAAGGAGAAGAAATGTAGGCTCTGATGAGGTCAACCCATTCAGGATGGAATCCAAACTTGTGCAAGATATCTAAGAGAAAGTTCCAATTGACTCTATCATAAGCTTTGTTCATGTCAAGCTTGAGGACACAGGTTGGATTTTTAGTCTTAGAAGTTGAATGCAGGGCTTCGTGGATGGAGATAACCCCATCGAGAATAGATCTACCCTAAACCAAACTTCCCTGGTAGGGATCAATGATTCTAGGCAAAATTCTCTTCATTCTGATAGCCATGAGTTTAGTGAGGATTTTGTAAATGATATTGCATAGTCTAATGGTTCTAAATTCAACTAAGGATTTAGCAGCATGGTTTTTAGGAATGAGGGCAATGAAAGTGAAATTTTACCCTCATGGAATTCTCTTGAAAGACTAAAATTATCTAATGGCAAGGCAAACATCAGAACCAACAATATCCCAAAAAGTTTGAAAAAAATGGGGGGATAACCATCAGGACCCGAGGCTTTATCAGGATTCATGGAGAAGAGGGCAGACTTGATTTCTTCATCCTGAAAAGGGGCAATGAGACCAGAATTGACATTGTCTGAAATGGAGTTGGGGATGTGATGAAGCAAGGAATCCTGGGTAGGGGCCAAACAAGAATTGTCATCCTCAAGCATATTGCTGAAATAAGAACTTGCTTCATTTCTTATTTCCTCTAAATATGAAGTGGATGTGCCATCACTTTTGGTCAGTTCCTTGATGTGGTTGTTGCTTTTGTTTCTTAGAGTAGACACATGAAAAAATTTGGTGTTAGAGTCTCCTTCTTTGAGCCATAGAGCTCTGGATTTCTTCCACCAAAATGTCTCTTCACAAGCAAGGATATTGTGATACTCGACAAGGATTTGTTTCTCTTCATTCCTGATTTGATCATCTAGAGCCCCATTTTGAATTTTTGTTTCAATATGTTCAAGTCTTTCTTTGAGAGTTTGTTTTTTGGTGAAGAGGTTGCCAAAAACTTCTCTATTCCAAATTTTTAGGTCTTCCTTGAGATTTTTAAGCTTCTGAGCCAGTCTAAAGGAAGGATGTCCTTGGAAATCTTGTTGCCAGTAATGTGAGACTCTCTACCTTAGATCTGGGTGGTGTAACCACATAGCCTCAAATCTGAAGGGCATTTTGTAGGGTTTGGATTTGTCAATCTCAAGGATAAGAGGATTATGATCTGATCCAATTTTAGGGAGAGGATGGAGAACAACATCACCAAACACCTGGACAACTTCTTGGGAAAGGAAAACCCTGTCTAATTTGACTTGAATGTGTTGGATTCTAGCTCTTCTATTGCTCCAAGTAAATTTTACCTTTTTGAGGTTTATGTCCATTAAGCTATTGGCATTGACAAATTCATTAAAATCCTCCATACTTTTTTTCGGGGTTTTAGATCCTCCCTTTTTATATGAAGGATAAAGGGGGTGTTAAAGTCTCCTACCACAATCCAGGGAATTTTTTGAAAGGAGTATTTTATACTAGTTAGGGTTTCCCACAACTGAGCTCTCCCGACAATGGTGTTAGGAGCATAAACATTTGTAAGAATCCAAGACAAGTCATTATTGCAATCATGAAAAAGAACACTTAAAAGTATTTCACTAGAATGAAGTAGATGCCCATCAACTTTCTGTTTGTCCCATAGACACATAAGACCTCCAGAAGATCCTCTAGCATCACTAAAGACCACACCTACTTTTTTCCATATTTCTTTAGCCACTGTGGTGGAGCTATTGGCATTTATTTTAGTTTCCTGCATAATGAGAATTGAGGGTTTGATATATTTCCTCATAGACTTCACAAGTATTTTTTTAGCTGCCCCATTGAGGCCTCTCACATTCCATGAGAGGATCTTCATTTAGAATATTTGGGTGCTTTCCTGCCTCCCCTTCCATGATGGTGAGGGGGTTTGGAGCTTCTACTCTCCTCTTTGAGTTGAGAGGTGATGGTGGGAAAAAGTGTTTTTTGAATTCCATTGGCAATGTCATCCGCTACATGAGAGTTCCAGATTTCCTCTTTAGAAGGCCTACCTCTTTTTTTTCACTACCAAAATCAATGGGGGATTTGGTAGTGCTTCTAGTTTTCTTTGGACTGAACTTGTAAGGAATAATCTGCTCCAGAACTGGACTCAAGGGTCTTCTATCAGCTTGACTTAGACAGGGAGATAACATTTCTTCCACAAGGTTTTTATCAACGTTTACCAAACTATCATCCTGAGGACTGTGAGAAGGTCCAGACTTAGAAGGGGTGTTGATAAAGCTTAGGTCAATGTTCAGATCAGGAGGATTTTGAGGAGCTTGAGGAGACTTGGCTTCTACTTGAGGTTGAATGGGAGAAAAATTCCTCTCTATATGAAGGGGGGTTGGAAAGGGGGATCTACAAATTTTGAGGGTCAATATTTTGGGGATCACTCTTCACCCCTATAAGAGTGGGGTTAGGGACACCTTTTTGAGTATCCTCAGAAGGGGGTTTTAGAATAGAGGGAATCAAGGCCTTTCCTTCTATAATATTATCATATTCATTTAAGATATTAAATCTTTTGGAAGTCACAAAAGGGGAACTTACTTGATGTTGCTCTGAGTTCATCATTTCCTTGCCTTTGGGTGCTTGAGACCCTTCTTGAGGTTTTGGAAGCTTTTGTTGCTGCTGATGACTTTTCCTTGTCTAGTTTTGGTGTTGCCATTTCTTTTGTGGTTTGGGGAAGCCACTGTTAGGTGGGTTTCTATTGCCTCTATGTTGGTCTACAAGGGCCCCTTGAGAATGGGAAGCACCTTCATCTTGCCTCTGATCTTTCTCCAAGGAAGCCTGAGCTTTGAGGGTGGGACACTGGGATCTCAGATGTCCTTGAGTGTGACATTCCATGCAGAAGGCCGGTTTATTTTCATACTCCAAGGGTTGATTTTTGCAGTAGGACTTATGAATAATATTGACATAGGTTGGTAGCTCTGATGCTAAGTTGGCATTTACACAGATCTTGGCCACATTCATGCGCCTACGAGCTCTGGTAACCGGATCAATGGCAAGCAAATCCCCTATAACATTTGCAATGACAAGGAGAATATCATCATGCCACATGTGGAAGGGGAGATTGGGAATGCACACCCATATAGGGGCATAGTTAATATCCTGAGTATCAGGGTCAAATTCTAGGTCCCATTTCCTTAGGAATAGACTTTTACGACCTAAAAACTAGGGACCCCCTGTGAGGATACGATTTGTGTCTTCTTCATTGCTTAGCCTGATAGCAAAAAAGCCTCTGGAAAGAACAACCAGCTCCATATCTCCCAGGGTCTTCCATTTGGTGACAACCCATCTGTGAATGGTCTCAATATAAGGCCTTCCTCCAACAAACTTCCCAACCAGGACATATCATTCCATAGATAAATAATTGTTGGCAATGTCTTTAGGGATGTGAATATTTTGACCATCAGGAACAATCGTAGTAGTAGGAAGCTTATGAGGATCTCTTCCTTCGTTGGTAAGGATATTTGCATAAGATGCTACCTTGGTAGTACCACCGATGGGTCCCTTAGAGCATAAGGGATGGGTCCCAGTGTCGGGAGGTTCATCTCCCTAGAAGATAAATGGTTGTGCATGAGATTTAGCCGTATTAGGTCATCCATCATCTGCATCACCTTTGTCCTTATTGCTGCCATCTTGATCTTTGTTGTCATCCTGGGTTCCTATCTCCCTGCCATCCTTTCCTACACTAGAGGATGCCAAACCAGATTTCCCTCCTTCGCCATCCTTCACCTCTTTGGCCTCCTTCACCATCCTTTGCCTCCCTACCATAAAATTGAATACTTATTAGAATTAAACAAAGTCACACATAAGGACCATTTCCCATTACCATTCATCGATCAAGTGTTGGACACACTCGCTGGAAAGAAGTATTTTTGCTTTCTTAATGGTTTTAGTGGGTATAATCAAATACAGGTTGCACCCAAAGACCAGGATAAAACAACTTTTACTTACCCATGGGGAACTTTTGCTTATAGGGTCTTACCCTTTGGTATTTTTAATGCCCTAGCAACTTTACAATGAGGTATTTTGACTATTTTTTTTATTTGACCATTGAAAGTGTAGAAATTTCTATGGATTATTTTACAGTTTGTAGGGAAACCTTTGACTTTACCTTAGAATATTTTGACAATTTCTTAACCCACTATGAAACTTATAATTTGTTCTTAAATGTTGACAAGTGTTTCATGATGATGAAAGAAGGAATTGTTATTAATCATATCATTTCTTCTTATGGGATCAAGGTTGATCCTAAGAAAGTAGAAATAATTAAGAACCTTCCTTCTCCACAAATCCAAACTGATATCACGAGTTTCTTAGGACATATTGGCTTTTATCAATGATTTATTCTAAATTTTAGTACAATAGCAAATCCCATTTTTGCATTGTTAAATTATTATAAATTTAAATGGACTAAAAAATACCAAGAATATTTTGATGTTTTAAAAGAGAAACTAACCACTCCACCTATGTTACAAGGTCAGTATTGGAAATTACCATTCCATATCCAAATTGATGCATCCAATACTGCAATTGAAGCGGCATTAGGGCAGATAGAAAATGGGGAGAATTATGCTATCTACTACATAAGCAAAAACCTTATCAGAGTAGAAAAGAATTATACTACTATTGAAAAAGAATTTTTAGCAATAGTATATGACATTAATAAATTTTGCTACATCACTGGTTATCAAGTGTTTGTCCATAGCGATAATTCAGCCATTTGAAACTTGATGAACAAACCAATGGTTAGTGTGATAATAATTCACTAGTTATTACTATTACAAGAGTTTGATATCACAATAGTAAACAAACCAAGAAAGGCCAATGTAGTAGCAGATTTTCTATCAAGACTAAATAATATAGGAGAAGAATATTTAGTTGAGGATACTTTTTTGGATGAAAAATTGTTTTTTATATCATTACAATCACCTTGGTTTGTCGATACAACTAATTATTTGGTAATAGGAAAAATTCCTCCCCATTTCACCTCAAAAAAAAAGAAATAATTGTTAAGGCAATGCTCATCCTTTAAATGGATCAAAGGTCTAATTTTCAAATGTGGTCTTGACCATGTGTTACACAGATGCATTCAAAAATATGAAGTGTATGATATCCTTCGTGCTTGTCATGATGAACCCTTAAGAGGACATTATTCTGTGAAGAGTATAGTTCAAAATTTTTTGGGAACTGGTTATTATTGGCCATCCCTTCACAAAGTTGTAAAGAAGTACATACGACATTGCGATTAATGTCAAAGAATGGAAAAACTCTCACATAAATGAAATTTCTCTCCAACCTCAAGTGGTTTTAGAACCATTAAAGAAATGGGGGTTAGATTTTATGGGACCCATTGACCCATCATCTCAAGGAAAAGTACATATCTTGGTATTTATTGATTATGTGACCAAATGGGCTGAGGTATGTGTTTTTAAACATGCTCATAAAGAGAATGTTGTTTATTTCCTTTACACCCAAATGTTTCAAATATTTGGAGCTTCACAATCTATCATCATAGATTATGGACCCCAATTCACATCAAAAGTCATTGAAGCTTTTACTGAAATCTATAAAATTAAACATAGAAAATCATTACCTTATCATCCTAAAGAAAATGGTTAGGTTGAAGCAACCAATAAGGAATTGGAAAGAATATTAACCAAAATAGTAGCTTCACATAGGAAAAATTGGTTAAAAAAATTACCATAAGCAGTTTGGGTATACAATACAACATGGAAATCCACCATGGGTTTCACACCTTATGAACTAGTCTATGGTAAGAAATCTCTTTTTCCTATTGAATTTGAGTTACTAACACTTTGCACATATTTGGAAATTGGTATTGAATTATCATAGGTATAGATGGATAGGATTATGCAACTCAATGCATTGGATGAACTTTGATTGGAAGCATTACATCACATGGAAGTTATCCAAGAACAACGAAAGATGTGGCATGATAGTCACATTCAATAGAGAAAATTTTATCAAGGAGATTGGAATTTATTGTTTGATTCTTGTTATGAATATTTTCATGGAAAATTATAGACTAGGTGGCTTGGACCATACCTAATCGAAGAAGTGTTTGGAAATGGAGCAATTCATCTTTCTCCCATTGATGATTCAAGGAGAAAGTTAGTGGTAAATGAACATCACCTTTGGGTATACCATGAACCATTAACTAAGGAATATTTTTTGAAGCAAATTGCACAGTTGGATTTACACATGATGGAAGAGACTTTATCTTCCATGATAGATTCAGAGTGATGTTGAAAAAGTTAAAAAAAAATAAAGGAAGAAAAAACAAGAAAATAAAGAGGAATAATCTTGATTGTGAAATTCCTTCATAGATAAAATTTTGAGAGATATTGTGAAATTCCTTCATGGGTACAATTAAGCAAAAAAAAAAATATGAAAAAAAGAGATGAAAGGGAGATGAAAAAAAAGAGAAAAAATGAAAAAAAATTATAATAATTCAATAGTGAAAATATTTTTGAAGGCGCTATCAAATTAAGGCTTACATGAAAATAAATTTTTGGCATGTTTTCCTTCTTGATATTTTCCATAATTATCACCATTGTATAAAAATCACTCACTGCACACATGTTATGTTTGTGTTTATAGATAACCTGCTAACAATTGTCGGAAGCAACAATTTGTGATGTGTATGATAAATTTTCAAGATAGTAAGGTATGTGTTTCTTGCATTTAGTCATAGTAATCATATAGTATGTAATGTATGATAATTGAGTATTTAGAATAAAATATTTAGAATTGGAAAATAATAAGGAAACACTCTATTCAAAATGTCAAGAAGCACCCTATCCTACCCTTGGTTGCATTAAAAATTTAGATTTTGTTGTAAAGAAATAAACAAATTGTAGAGCTCCATAATGAACAAGAGGTTCAGAATGAGGTTTGAAAATTTTGATGAGTTTCATTTATTCTTCACCATTTAATCAATATATGTTAGTACAGGGCAGTGTCCAAGGCTATATACAAGAGTAGGGTTTAGCAGATTTTAGGTTTAGTTCATTTAACTTTGAGCTTTATTGGTGAGGCAGTTAGTGTCTTGGGGTGTTTGGTACTCCTTCTAACATCCTATAAATGCTAAAATAATTCCTTTGACAAAGAAAATGAAACTAAATTATTGAAAACTAGAAATTGCATGAATCAAATCTACACTATTCAAAAAAGTAAAACTATTGCAAAATTCAATTGACAAGAAATAAGTTGTAGCAAACTAATAATGAACTGTTGCAGAAAATAAAACTTCTAAAAGAAAAACATCACACCATACTTTGTAGAAAATGATAAAAATTGAAATATCAAAAAACTGACAATTGAATGTGCAAAATATGTAACAACTTTATTCTAATACAAATTCTGGAAATAGTACAAAAAATAGAAAGCTGAAAATACTGTACTAAATTTTGGAAATGTGAAACTAAAATTAACCACTAACTTGAAACTACTAATCAATAAGTATCAACAAAAAAAATCTATAAAAACTTTCAATCTTCTGTTGCCCTGCTACAGCCAGAATAAACAAAATTCTGTTAGAGGAAAAACCCTCCTCTGGGCCTGGAAGTTGCCCTTGCTTCCTAAACCAAAGGAGGTGAGTGATATTTCTCTAAACTAAGAAGTTGTCACACTTAATTCAAAAATAAAACATGAATCATAATATTGCACCCTCTTATTTCATATTAGCAACATCACAACAATGTAGGAAGGGACCTGTAGAATACTGTATTGCTACAATAAATACAAATTCATAACACCTAATACATGCTATAACTATATTCAGCTACCTATTATCCTATATGCTCAACCAGATGAGAGCATTTTATTTATTCAAAACATAATGCATTACAGATAAGGTTTACTGTTATTATCTAGGACTGTTACAGTAGTTTTAGTCCAGGTCTTCCACAAATGCAGAGTTTTGACTCTTCTATCCCTATCCATACAAAGCGAGGAACAAGTGTGAGTTTGTATAAGGTGTCTTATAAGATGACTTTAGTCACCATTTACTCCTTTTTAAAAATACCTTTAAGAGGTTCCAAACTGTCTATGCTCATTTTGGAATTGCTTCGAAATATCAGGCAATAGAATAGGAAGACTGCTATTTCATCAGCAGAAGTTTATGCAATCGGTTGTGGCAACAAGTGAAATAGTTCCATCCTTGAATTGGGCTGGGATGGACAAATTCCATGCCATGCTATAGATGTACAGCTAGCTAGAATTTATATGACAAAGTCCAGTTTTCCTACATAGTCAACAACTTGACAACTTTTTGGTGCTTAAAAGTTAATTTAAAAGTGAGCAAATGGTGGCATATATTTGTGGATGGATGGTAAACCTTATACATATATTTCTTACATATGATAACACTTAAATTAATGTAGAATTATAGGAATAAATAGCCAAAACATTGAATAAAATATGGATAAATCAGTAAAAATAGAGAATATGCACTTTCCCTATCTTAACATGAAAATATCATCACACAATACATAATATCCTATAATTAACATAAAATCACATCATAAATAGTTCCATATGAGTTTTAAAAGTTTATAAAATAAGTATTTAAATGAGGCAATATCCTGCCTCATAATTCTCCCCCCCAACCTATTCGAATGAATGTCCTCATGCATTATGTTCTACAACAATGGCACAAAGGTCTAGCTCCAGATGTCATTCATCATAATTCCATAGTCTGCTTCCAATATGGTAATATCCCTTATGCATATGAATTTATTTGAGCCACTCTTAGAATTGGTCTTATGGCTGAGCATCATTGTCAAAGAAGTGTGGAATAGGAGTTATGATAGTAGGCATCCTGTACCTGAGTCCAATCCATCATTCTTTGGCCTCAAGTATAGTTTGAATTACACCCATAGCCCTTCCCTAAGACTAGATCAAGTTATTAGGTGAGATAGGTTCTCTTTTCTGTAATGATATGGGCAGTTCACCCCATCTGTTTCTACAGGCTGACAATGCATCAGCAAAGGAGGTTGCACAAAATATTTGGAATCGATCTATATACTTAAATATTACCTAGGTATATTCTCCTTAATTTTTCATTCCTGATGAGAGAATAATGTTGATTTGTAGAGGTCCTGTGATTAAGGTGCACAGGCCTAATCAGTAAAACATCTTGAGTCTCTAGAGACTTACTACTTCTCTTTTGTTATTCCCAATAGAGTTGTTTTTGTAGCACTGACTAAAATGCTCTAAGCTAAATGTCACCAGTAAATATGTGAGGAATAAATAAAACTTTAGTTGGTAAAAAGAAGTTATGAAGGAATAATTCACACAACAAATTTTGATCTTCCATAGAGCTCTGCCAAAAAGCCTCTAAAAATTCCCTTGGTGTCTCAAAAGTATGGGTAAAACTAGAGGCAATCCTCATGGTCTACCACCGGAGGTATTTTTCCTTCAGAATTAGGCTATAAAACCTAGCAGGCCTCCTGCATTGAACCATACACTTAGAAATTTGACATACATTTTGAATTTTCTCCTTTAAGTCTTTAATTTCATAATCTTTCCTTTTTATCTCCTCCTTTAAGTTTTGCTATGATGAAACCTTCTCTTCCAACTATTGGCATCTAGCTATCCAAAAGGTTACATCCTCATTATATTTCACAAGTGAAACTATATCAGGTGGTCTAATAATAGGCTGCATTTGAGGAACTATTTCCACCTGGACACCAACATCTACTGTCTCTACTACAGAATTTTTTGTTTGCACTTTAGCCTCAATCACTTCAATTTCAAGAATGAAAATATGTGGGGGTGATTAAAAAATTACCTATTCTGGAAGTACCATGCTTGCCTCTACTAGTGGAGCTTTTGCATCAGTTTCTTACTAAGGTTCCTTAGACACTTGCATGAGTGCCCCTGCCTATCCATCCTCTGAATCCTATTGTTTCTGTTGTGGTATCTCTGCTTCTTCTGGTGTAGCTCTATCAATAGAACCTCTCTCTGTATTCCTTGCTAAATTTATTAGCAAATTTGCTAATTCATCTCCTGAATCTATGTGAGAGGGTTGCTACTCCAAAAGTGTAAGCCTATTTTTCACAGTTTCGATCTCTTGCCACAGTTTGGCAATAATGTCATATTTTTCCTTTAAAGTGGTTTCATTATTTTCAATCCAACTGGTCTGGGTTTTAATTACACTTTTGGCTGCATGGATTTGAGTTTCAACATCAATTTCTTCCTCCTCCCCTGAACTTGAATTATCTGTTTCTTTTATTCCTGCTTCATCAGAGTCAGGATAATCAACAAGGGACTCCAGCTGACTGGTAGCAATTGTATCCTTTTGTGCTTCTCTTGTTTTAGTCCACTCCTCAGAATCAGAGGAATAATTAAAAGAAAAGGAAGGTACTGATTTTGTTAAAACATCTTCATGATGAACATCAACATTGACTTCCTCATTGGTAACATTTTCAACTCCTTCAACCTCTTCATCTTGTCCACCAATATCAACATTTTGTTCCATTCTTTCCTCTGTTTGCACATTCCCTTCATCAGCAGCCCTCTATAGTCTTGAAGACCTCCTTAGTTCTAAAATAGATGGCCCTCTACACCTTTTAGTTCTAGCCTCAAATATTCCAATTGGCAGGGTAGATGGTTCCCCTATCTCAAAAATGTGAGGTGGTTGTGGTTCTGCTGCAAAGGTAACTTTTAGTTTTTTCTCAGAACTAGCATGTTTTTGTGTTCTCATTTTTGATGAAGGATGCCCTTTAGGAAATGAAGGAGCTACTCCAATAGAAGTCCTAAGTGTAGGTGTAGGATTAGGGTTAATTTCCTCAGTAAATTAATCCCATGTTTGGAAAAATTCTTGGAATTGCCCCTGAAATGATGTCTACAAATAACCTTAATTAATCCATGATGCTTAGGATAACCTTTTCCTGCTTGGTACTTTTTGGACATGTTGGCCAAGTCTTGGTGCAAGTACAAGGGTACATTAACTCTTAGTTTAGGGTTTTCATGGCCATAACGAAGGTGAGTCAAAATTCTCATATGGTGGCCAGAGAGAATAGGGAATTGACCATCGCAGGTAAGAAACCTAATTACCCAAATAGTGACTTCATCCCATGGTGTCTATAAACTAGTCCGCTTAACACCCTTACAGATATTATTACTCATTATATACTCAATTGGTCTATCATTTTTGCCCCTAAATTGATTAACCAACTCTTTTGTGGTGTTCTTTCTAGAATTCCCTATATGAATTCCTGGTAAAGGTAATTCTATAATTTCACTCAGGATTTGTGGACTTACTTGGATGGTCATTCCATTAATCTACACCTTGTTCCCTCAGAAAGTTCATGCAAATTCCACTGTTAGCCCTTCTGAATGCCCTTTGAACTTTTGCAAGAAAGGTAGGAAATCACCTTTGGTGAAAATCCACAGACACTTTGAATCCCTTTGCAAATACTCAATATTATTCGGTTCAATTCTATTTTTCTGTCCTCCCATGGTTCAATTCAAGTTCCTTAGGTTTGTTTTTACATCAACTCTATTCTGTTCTTAGTTCTATGAGAATTTGCTGCCAATTTCGTGTTTACTCATTCTGGAATGGAAAGAACAAAGTTTTTAGGGACAGTAAACACATGCACAGTACCAAAATGATGAATATGCATGCAACATTAAGCAAACTTGAGAGGTGGTAGCATACAATTAATCTTGAGACCTTTTTCCTCACATGTAGTTTAATGCTATGACATTTACAGTGATGTGTCTCTTGGAATTTATGAAAATTGCCTTGTTAAAAATAATTTTCCCTACTTGAAACGTGTGCAAATCAATCAAATGCATCAAATTAATTTAGAAGGTCCATGCCTATTAAAAATTTGTAGAGTGGCACAACTTTCGAATTTGATTAGCATGATTTCCATATGTGCATAGAGATTACATTGATTTCAAGCCTATGCCATGTGGATCTGGAGTTAAAATGAATTAGCCATTTGTTAATTCATTCTTAACTCTTATCTCTATTCCATTCCAGAGTAGAATAGTTTCCAGAGCTGTCTTTAAAGAAAATTCTTGTGCAAGGCCTTCGTTCTGAGTAGAATGATTAACCAGCTCTATTTCCAGAGCATGCTTCATTTATTCTTTTGACAACTTATCTGGAACTAAATGCATGTGTTTATGCTAATTAAATATTTTATGCATCATATAATACATATTTACAATATTAAAATGGAAAAAGACACATACCTAAAAAAAATTTTCTATCCATATTTTGTACAAATGCTGATTCCAGTTGTTTCTGCATTAACTTTTACAAGGTGCAACAAGACAAAAGGAAAAACATAAGTGAAATAGATGTGATGGAATGATCTGAATGAACCAGAGGTGAGTTCGACCTGATGGAATGAGGAATAGTGAATGGAATGGTAATGGAATGAGGAATAGTGAATGGAATGATGATGAAATGATGAAGGAGAGTGGATAAGATGATTATGGAAATGAGACAAACATGTCGGGCAAATCGGTTTTCATGTAAGTTAAATTTAGATGTGCCTCACACAAGTTTTTACAATTTGAATTTTTTAATTTATTTTTTTAATTTATTTTTTTTTCATTTTTTTTTCTTTAGTGACATTACTTGATTGAGTCGGTCTTGGAAGCAATGGTTGCTTCCAACACCATTACATCCATGTTTCCCACTTGGTTGAGAAACTCCTCCTTGGTTAACGACTTATGATATACACGGAGACGATGACCGTTAACCACCAACTTTCTTCTTGAATCATCAATTGGTGAAATATGCACAGCTCCATTGGCAAACACCTCCTCAATCTCATAAGGTCCGAGCCATCGGGTCTGCAACTTGCTAGGAAAGTCTTCATACCGGGAGTCAAACAACAAAGCCCAATCACCTTGTTGAAATTTCCATTGTTGAACATGACTATCATGCCATAGTTTGTGTTGTGCCTGGATCACCTCAGTCTGGTGCAATGCATCTCTTTGTAGCTCATCCAATGCATTGAGCTATAGGATCCAATTCGTTTGAGCCTATGACAAATCAATACCAACTTCCAAAGCAGTTCGAAGAGTTAGCAATTCAAATTCAATAGGTAAAAGGGGCTTTTTTCTATAAACCAATTCGTAAGGGGTAAATCTAGTAGTGGACTTCCAGGTGGTGTTATAGGCCCAAATTGCTTCAAGTAACTTCTCCACCCAATTCCTTCTATGGGCTGATATGGTTTTGGTCAAGATCCTCTCTAACTCCCTATTTGTCACTTCCACTTGTCCATTGGCTTGTGGATGGTAAGGTGAGGATTTTCGGTGTTTGATTTCATACAGCTTGGTGAAGGCTTCAACAAATTTTGAGGTAAACTAAGGTCCCTGATCAGTGGTGATAGATTGTGGGGCTCCAAATCATAGAAATATTTGTGAATATAGGAAATCAACAACTTTTTCCTCTTGGGCATGCTTAAAAGCATGGGCTTCTACCCACTTGGTTACATAATTAGTACATACCAAGATATGCACTTTCCCTTGGGAAGGTGGATCAATGGGTCCTACAAAATCTAGCCCCCACATCTCAAATGGTTATGTACCTAATTGAGGTTGTAAAGGCATGTCACTAGTAAAATTAGGCTTACCCATCCTTTGGCATGCATCACAATTTATGACATACCTTTTGACATCTTTGTGCAAGGATGGCCAGTAGTAACCAGTACCCAAAATATTCCAAATGGTATTCTTCACTGAATAATGCCCTCCTGATGGTTCATCATGACATGCTCGCAGGATGTCATATACCTCATCCTTATGAATACACCTACGCAAAACATGGTCAAGACTACATTTAAACAATAAAACTCCTATCCATTCAAAAGAAGAACTTTGCTTGATCAACTGTTTCTTTTGTTTAGGAGTAAAGTGAAGAGGAATCTTCCCTGTAGCTAAATAATTAGCTATATCTACAAACCATGGATATTGTACAAAAATAACAAACAATTTCTCATCAAGAAATGCATCCTCAACCAATTCCTCCGTATCTACATTTGGAAATCTTGACAAAAAATTTGCCACTACATTAGAATTCCCTGGTTTATTAACTATACTAATATCAAATTCCTACAGTAGTATTAACCAGTGAATAATTCATGTACTAACAAAAGTTTTATTCATCAAATACTTTATAGCAACATGGTCTGTGTGGATGAATACAAGATATCCTATGATATACTGTCAAATTTGTTAATAGCATACACCACAACTAAAAATTCCTTTTCGATTGTGGTATAATTCTTTTCAGCTCCAGTCAAATTTTTACTAATGTAGTATATGGCATAATGTTGTCCATCTTCAATCTATCCTAATGCAGCTCCAATAGCAGTATTGGAAGCATCATTTTGAATGTGGAAGGGTAACTCCCAATTAGGACCTCTCAATACAGGTGGAGTTGTTAATTTTTCCTTTAAAACTTCAAAGGACTGTTGACACCCAATAGACCAAACAAATTCAGAATCCTTTGTTAACAATGCAAACATTGGATTAGCAATAGTACTAAAATTGGCAATAAATCTACGATAAAAGCCAATATGTCCTAAGAAACTACGCACATCAGTTTGAGTTTTTGGGGGAGGAAGGGTTTTGATAACCTCTACCTTCTTAGGATCAACTTTAATTCCACAAGCAAAAATATGATGTCCAAGAACAATTCCTTCCTCCATCATCAAGAAACATTTCTCAGGATTTAGAGACAAATGATATGTTTCACAGTGTATTAAAACTTTTTCAAGTTGTTCTAAAGTATATTCGAATGTATCTCCGAACACTATGAAGTCATCCATATAAATCTCTACACTTTCATTCGTTAGATCAGAAAAAATAGCCAAAACAGCTCTCTAAAATTTTTCTAGTGCATTACACAAACCGAAGGGTAACACTCTATAAGAAAATGTGCCCCAAGGACATGTGAAAGTTCTCTTTTCCTGGTCCTCTGGTGTGACTTGAATCTGATTATAACCACTAAAACCATCTAGGAAACAAAAAAATTTCTTACCAGCAAGGGTGTCCAATACTTGGTCTATAAATGGTAATGGAAAGTGATCTTTATGTGTGGCCTTATTCAATTCCCTTTAGTCCACACATACTCTCATATTTCCATTTTTCTTTGGAACAATAACCAATGGTGAAACCCACCTACTATCTGAAATTGGATAAATGAATCCTACATCAAATAGTTTTTTAATTTCTTCCTTAACAATATCCTTCAAAGAGGGATTCAGATGCCTTTGTGGTTGTCTTATTGGTTTGACATCTTCTATGTATATCCTATGTGTACACACATCAGGGTGAATACCGGTCATGTCCTTATAACTCCAAGCAAAATCCTGAACATGTCTCTGCAAAACAATAAATAATTTGGCTTCTTGCTCATTAGTCAACCAACTATTAATTTTCACAAGTTTCCTTGGCTATATTTCAATCTGCTTAATCCCTAGATAAAAAGAATTGGCAGCCTCATATTTGCTGATTAAAGCATTTGAGGGACAATTATGTGGTTGTAGAGTATGAAATACTCTAGATTCTAGTGTAAATGTGATACCTAATGGGATCATTTGCATAGGATAGGTGAAAGAAGTTAGAAGATGATGATGCCAACCATGTGGTAGTGTGAAGGAGCTTTCTTGTAGTGGAATAGATGGCAAATGTTCAGCAATTTGTTCTTCATATTTCAATGATGAACAAGAATTTGATCATCCCTAATCATCCCTAAGGCCTTCTTCACGCAATGTTTTCACCAAAACTATTTCATGTTCAAATATTTCTCTTTTTGATGCATTAAGTTCTTCAATATGTTCCTTTACTACGACTATGGCCAAGGTGACAATGGCTTCCTGTTCTTCATCAGACTCAGGGTACCATATTTTTCTAGAAAATTTGGCTGAAGGTTGGGCTGGTGGATACAAGGAAATATTTTTTAGGTCTACACCATTTGAAATGGTCATCTCACCTGACCTGTAGTCTATAAATGAGCTACAGTGGCAAGCCAAGGTCGTCCTAGAATAATAGGATAGCCATTAGCTGAATTTCTAGGCTACAGTACTAAGAAATCTATAGGATATTCCCAAGAAGAGACTTCAATGGCAACATCCTCTAGAATTCCCTCTGGTTTAGCAACTGACCTATCTGCCATCTCCAAAACTATGGTAGTGGGACTAAGATTATGGAGCTGCAATTTGTTCATGGTTTCTTTAGTCATTACATTGATTGCAGTGCCTAAATCAATAAGCACATTTGGAATTTGAACCAACCCAACAGTAATTGTCACTACTGGACTCCCTGGATCACTATACTTAGGAGGTACTAGTTTTCCCAAGAGTAGGTCAGCCAACTTACCTTCTACCTGCACAATTTTTGGAAAGGCTTTCTTCTTCCTACCAGGATTTCTAATGCACAAATCTTGAATAGTTTTCCTAATCAGAGGTACTTCCTTTATTGCTTGCAATAGAGGAAGTGAGATAGACATTTTCCTCAATTATGTGATTAATTCTGATTTAGGGGTTGTTATAGTGTGGTCAAACCTTTTAGGATAGGGCAGGTCTATTATGAAAGGTTCAGTTTTCCATTGTACATTTTTAGTTTTTCCTTCTTTTTGCCCTATTTGTGGTTTTTTTGGACTTGGTAGTTCTTGTTGTCCATCAAGTTCTTCAATAGTGGGTGGTGCAGGGTTAGGTAAAACCTTCCTTGAATGCAATTGGATGTTACTATAGTCAAGGACATGGACTGCACAGTTTCTTCAGACTCAGCTCCATAAACAGGAGTTGCTTGTCTGTTGTTATTGGGGTTAGCCATAGGCTAAGATGGAAGTGGAGGCTACTTAACTGGCTGTGTTTGCTGTGGTTGAACTCTTCCCTAAAAATTTTGATTAGGGGCTGGCAGCAAGTGTTGGTTTGGTGGTTGATACCTCTACTACCCTTGATAGGATGGGTATTGTTGCCCCCATATTTGCCCTAATTGATTTGGTACCCAAGATGGATTAACTGGATGCCATGGCTGATTCCAACCAGAATGTGACCAATCTTGAGGAGCTACCCAAGTTTGATTCCAAGGTTGAGGAGGAGGTTCTGTGTACCCCCATGGCATATTCCAAGGATTCTGTCCCCAATTTGAAGAAAAGCGAGGGGCATTTTGGTTTTGTATGAATTTTCCTCCTAGCCTTTGCCCAATAGTATGAATTTCTTCAACTTGGTTTTCTATAGCACTTCTAATATGGGGCAAAAGATGAAATTTATCAGTTTTATGCTCCTTTGAGCAAATGCCACAGATTGTTGATATTGAGGTCTTGTCCAAAGGACAATATTGCAGAGCATGCTTATTTATACACCTAGGACAATAGATAGATAGGGGTGGTGAAGAATTGGCTCTTGTATTCCTTTCTCCTAAAGCAGTGTTTAGTTGAACAAGTATATCAGTTTTCATATTAGCCTTTTATTTCATCAATTCTTTGATGTCTACATTATTAGGAATTTTCTTCTTCCTTCTATCCCTAGTTCTAGAATAATTTGTGCACAACTCTATAATGTTAGTAATCTCAAGTTGGTGTACATCTCCTTTTCCCATTATATCCAGTGTTTCCTTGGATTCATCTTGTAATCCCCTTAGAAAGATAAATTTTAACAATTCTCCTTCTACAGGACCAACTCTTTTCTGGATAAAATTAAATCTATTAAAATAATATTCCAAAATTTCATCTTCTTCTTGTTTAATTCGAAATAACTCATCCTTTCTATTACGTACCCTACAATACTCCTGATATTTGTCTAAAAATGCAGTTTCCATTTCATCCCAGGTATGAATGGAATCTGAGTCAAGACTCATGAACCAACGTAAATATGCATATTTAAGCGTGGAAGGGAATAATTTTCGCTTTTGATTATCAGTCACATAATCATATGTTTGACACAAGATCTTAAACTCAAACATAAACTGGTCAGGATCTTTAGACACTGTTCCCCTAAATATTGGCAACACTAAGTGAGAAATGATTTTCATAGGAGCTTGTTATCCAGTAGTTAATTGTATAGGGTACTCAAAAGTTCTAGTAGGAGGTGGTGGTTGTGCCATGTTTTCCTCCTCTAATTTAACTGATTCAACTTTTTATTTTTGTTCTAATAATGGATCAAGAATAGAAGAATGTCTAGTAGCAAGTGCTTCAAGAAGTTCTTCCTCAAAAGGTTCTACAGATGGTTCAACTGATGAAGAAGATGATTCTCTTTTTACTCTATCAAAATAATCATAAATAGGCAGATATTCTCCTATATGGGAAGAACGCCTTTCTGGGAAGGATCCAGTTCTAATAAACCTCCATATCTCATCTCTTGGCCTATGCATTCATGCCTATTTACTAAAATGAACTAAACCTCAGGTCTCCAAAAACTATTTCCTAAGACAGGATAGTTTTTGGACTGCTAGACCTCTCCTAAAAACACCTAAGGTTCCCTGAAAATGATGTCAAAAATGATGAGTGTCGTTTATCCTTCACCATTTAATCAATATATGTCAGTCCAGGGCAATGTCCAAGGCTATATATGAGAGCAGGGTGTAGCAGATTGTAGGTTTAGTTCATTTAACTCAGGGATTTATTGGTGAGGTAGTTAGTGTCTTGGGATGTTTGGTACTCCTTCTAACATCCTAGAAATGTTAAAATACTTCCTTTGACAAAGAAAATGAAACTAAATGATTGAAAATTGGAAATTACATGAATCAAATCCACACTATTCAAAAAAGTAAAACTATTGTAGAATTCAATTGACAAGAAATAAGTTGTAGCAAACTGATAATGAACTATTGTAGAAAATGAAACTTCTAAAAGGAAAACATCACACCATACTTTGTAGAAAATGACAAAAATTGAAATATCAAAAACTGACAACTGAATGTGCAAAATCTGTAACAACTTTATTCTAATACAAATTCTGGAAATAGTGCAAAAAATAGAAAGCTGAAAATACTATGCTAAATTTTGGAAATGTGAAACTAAAATTAACCACTAACTTGCAACTACTAATCAAGAAGTATCAACCAAAACACTACAAAAATTGTTAGTTTTCTACTGCCCTACTGTAGCTAGAATAAGCAAAATTTTGTTAGGCAAAAAACCCTCCTCTGGGCCTGAAAGTGGCCCTTGCTTCTTGAACCAAAGGAGGTGAGTTATCTTGCTCTAAAATAAGAATTTGTCACACTTAATTAAAAAATGAAACATGAATCATAATATTGCACCCTTTTATTTCATATTAGCAACATAACATCAATGTAGGAAGGGACCTATAGAATACTGTATTGTTGTAGTAAATACAAATTTATAACACCTAATACATGCTATAACTATCTTCAGCTGCATATTCTCCTATATGCTCAACTATATGAGAGTGTTTTACTACTATTATCTAGGACTGTTACAGCAGTTTCAGTCCAGGTCTTCCACAAATGCAGAGTTTTGACTCTTCTGTCCCTATCCATCCAAAGTGAGGAAAAAGTGTGAGTTTGGATAATGTGTCTTCTAAGATGACTTTAGTAACCATTTAATCATTTTCAAAAATGCCTTTAAGTAGTTCCAAACTATCTGCGCTCATTCTAGAATTGCTTTGGAATATCAAGAAACAAATAGGAAGACTGCTATTTCATCAGTAGAAGTTTATGCAATCGGTTGTGGTGGTAGGTATGGTCTCCTTAGGCATCCAGAGGACTAGTTCCATCCTTGACTTGGGATGGGATGGATAAATTCTATGCCATGCTGTAGATGTACAGCTGGATGGAATTTGTATGACAAAGTCTAGTTTTCTTGCACAGTCAATAACTTGATAGCTTTTTGGCACCTAAAATTTAATTTAAAAGTGAGCAAATGGTGGAATATATTTGTGGATGGATGGTCAACCTTATAAATAGATTGCTTAAATATGATAACACTTAAATTAATGCAAAATTACAAGAATAAATAACCAAAACACTAAAGAAAATATGGATAAATCAGTAAAAATAGAGCATATGCACTTTCCCTATCTTAACATGCAAATATCATCACACAATGCATAATATCCTATAATTAACATAAAATCACATCAAAAATAGTTCCATATGAGTCTTAAAAGTTTATAAAAGAAGTCTTTAAATGAGGCAATCTCCTCCCTCATCAAATTTCAAAACTATGCAAGCATGCAATTGTTTTTGAATTTGACCCTCGTGCACATACAAATTTCATATATATATATATATATATATATATATATATATCCATGTGATGCACCTCATATGGCTACCAATAATTCGAACATGAATATCTATATCCATGTAGTCATCAACGTGTATCCTCCAGCATGTTCTAGCACACTTATTGTACCTATTTTTCATAACCTATTTTAGACCCATGTGGTCATAGTACTTAGACATGAGAGATCATGCATATAGAGAATATGGGCATCTATTTTTTGCAAGGAAAATCTGAGCTAGAAAAATTGAACCATCTAGATCAGCTAATGGTTTGAACACATGCATGGTAATCTATAAGTATATCAGCTTACCACCCTCAATGCATGCCAAAAATAAAAAAATCAAAACCAAACTGAATTACCATGTGCCATGTGTCTGCTTGATGCATGCAAATCTAGCATGTTTTGCACCATCTTTCAGAGTTCATTTCTATATTCCAAATACATGAACATATAAGCTCCATAGCCACTAAAAATTGTAAAGGTTTTTGAATTGAAGTACAATATATAAATATGTAAACTCAAGCTTTACATTAACAAAAACAAATTCAAAAAATTTCCAAGAGCACAACGATCCTACCAAACAAACTAGGAGGTTATTAAAAATTTGTAAGAGATGCAAACATAGGTGCACTAGTTTCAGCCAACATGGGGTTAAAAAGGAAGGTCAAACCAAATAACCTAAAAAAATTTCATCAATACCCTAATGTGGTGCAAGTCTTTCAACAAGCAAGGCTGATACCATTTTTGGAAAATTTTGATGGTTATTCTAAGGGTTTAGCAGCTGAATTTGACCGCACTCTCTAAAATAATAAAGAAACCACTAGTAGCATAAGTATCGAGGTAAATCCCTTTATTTTAAGTTAAATAATTGAATTGCCTCTACAAGGAATAGTAATTACCAAAACTGCTAAGAACACTCCCTAAAGTAGTCAAAAATTTTAATAGAAGGAGATGTGCAACCTGTAATGAAACTTAACAAAGTCTACAAAGGGGTAAAAAGAAGTAGTCTTCAACCACCATGGGATCAAATTGCAATATGGGTTATTGAATATTTAACTTGTGAGGGGCAATATGCAGTATTATCTAGCCACCATATGAAACTGCTCACTCATTTGAGGCATGGCACACAACACCCTAAAGTGAAGGTAAATATTCCCTTGTATTTACACTAGGAATTGCACATGGCAAAAATATACTAGCAATGCCAGGGATATTTTAGATACCATGGCTTCATAAAACTAATCTATAGACATTATTTCAACGAAAATATTCAAAGTTTCAATAAACTCTTTGCACCATGGAATGAGCAGATTCCTTTTGAAGAATAAATAGAGTAGGAATAAGTAGTAGTTGCAGATGAGGTAGGGACACCTAAAGAGGATGCTAATGAAAGTATTAATATTGAATATGAAAAAATTCCTTCATCCCCCATGGTCCACTAGTTTCCAGAACAAGGGCATAAAGGAAAAGGAAATCTAAAAGCAACCCTGTAGAATAGCCAAGGACCAAGAAAGTCACTTTTAGTAATGAAATTACTAATATTGCTACTCAGGCAAAAATAGTTGCATAATTAGAACCCTCAGATTCTATAACAACTGGGTTATTGGCTAAAATAGCATATTCATTGGAAGAAGAGGAAACTGATTCTAACCTTATAGGTTGATCTACAGGAAGAAAAGCTATAGGGAAAAAAAATTGGTGAAGAAAAAAGTACACAATAGTTGAGATGGTCCACTAGACTAAGAAAAAAATATATTATAGAGGAGTTGGTTGAGGAAAAAGAAACAAAATCTAAGATACAAACACAACCACCTTCACCACCTCCATTAAGACATATTTTAAGGAGGAAACAATAGGATATAGCTACATCCAATGAAACCACATCTCTTGCATCATCCAGGCAATAGAAAAGTAGAAAATTAATAATACATGAAGATAAATATGCAATTGCTACATAAGACACACTTGTTTAGGAAGAAAAATCATTTACAAGGGGTAAAGAGCATGAAGAGCTACATTCACCATCTACAATAAATTTACCTACATATTCTTCTTCAGAATCTAAAGAATATGATACTTATGAACTAGAAGATCCAATGATGGTTTATAGGGTAATCATTAAGACCCAATAGACCTAGATTGATAAAGGTGAAGCAACAATTAAGGAAAATAATGAGTATATTGATCAATTATCGTAGGAAATACATGAATTGAAAAGAAGACTGGCACCATTAGAAGATTGTCTACAATTCCTTATTATGGGAAGGAGATAGTAGATATTTTTATTGGATTAGCAGAGTATGTTATGGAAGGGATAATACAAGAACATATCCCATAATTAACCCATATAATTGAGGAAGATACCTTGGATCAGGTACCTATAGTTTCTGTTCCTATCTTGATTGTTGTTGTAGCTAAACAACATGTAGAATAGGATATTATACCTAAAAAGAGGGATGGTAAGGAACATATGGATATCATAGTGTAGACACCCAAAAGTCACATGTTGTTGTCTCTATGTATTCCAGATATCCCTAGGCTATTGTAGGCTATTGTAGTCATGCGTAGTCATGCGTAGTCACGCGTAGTCATGCGTAGATTTTCGTAGTTCACCATAGCAGTGTGTAGACTTCCATATACCACTTCATCAACTTTTAGGTCCAAAACCCTAATAAGCCTTCAAAATCACATCCCGTGCATTGGGATATCCTCCAACAACCTATTTACATTCAATTGAGGCCCCCATGGGGTATTAGTTGACAAAAGCAATTACCAAGTCAATTCTTAAAATCTAATTTAATGTTGACTTCACTTAAGTCTCCCTTTTAGGGCAAATTTGATTAATTAAGCTTTAATCCCTAATTAACACTAATTGCACCCTCCCACATGTGTGTAAGTAGGATTAGTTAGGATATTTCCCTAATCAAACCCTAATTAGGCTTAGGACCCCCTAATCCTGATTAGACCTAATCCTTCCTCACACATGTGTGAGGATAGGATATTTTCCATTAGGAATGAGAGGTTGCCACCTTTCCTTCTTTAACCTAACTCTAGTTAGACTTCAGCCTAGGGTTAGTTTACTTAACTCCCCCCCTGCACCTTGCCTTTTTCTATAAATAGTGGGTCTTAAACCCCTAATTATCTCTCTCTCCATTAATGACATAAGCATAGAAACTCTATCGAATTCAACATTGAAGTCTGAACAATCAGATTTTATAGCAAACAGAAGCATAGCAATAGCCAAGGAGCCTCCCTATCGGAGCATTTTAGTAGAATACAACTCACAGTAGGATTCACCCCTCACCCCATGAATCTGGTTCTGATTCACCCCTCG
This sequence comes from Wollemia nobilis, assembly GCA_028583015.1. Lineage (NCBI taxonomy): Eukaryota > Viridiplantae > Streptophyta > Pinopsida > Araucariales > Araucariaceae > Wollemia > Wollemia nobilis. The sequence goes on from JAQPPZ010017060.1 coordinate 4,761,512, forward strand.
GGTGGCGATTTCAGTCTACAAAGCCCAAATCACCTCAGATTTGGTAGGTAAGCTTCCATTTACTATTATTAAGTGTTTAATATCATTTATTGCAACTTTCAATATGTTTTTGTGTCGATTTAGTCTTCATAACCAAGGGGCCTGACCAAGGCAAGCCCCCTAATGCACTAACCCCCTTTTGTAGGTTCTTCACAGGTCAAAAGAAGAAGAACACCATCAACTACAACCCGAGTGGTGGATCGCAAACCCACCTACATTGAGGGATGATAGAAGGTGGTATCAAGATTGTTGTGAAGTTTATTGGAGAAGACATTATGGAAGGGAAACTTGTCCCTATTGTAACCTATGTTATCTTTGAATATAAATGAAATACAACTTTCTTGTTCAACATACTTTGTGTTTATGTTGTTAGATCAAATACCACTTTCCACCCATTTCATTCTAGCACACTCGATGGGACCCCCACAATGGATAATGCTAGACTAACTACTCTTTCATGAATCTAATATTGCCCTCTATTTTCTATGTTTGTAGGTACTAAATATGTCTACCACAGAGACCTCCAAAGCCCTGGGAACCACCCCAGGCCATCAGATCCCAAATATGAAGCCTCTAAACTAGATTCACCCCTTGCCCCATGAACCAGTTTCCAATTCACCCCTCAGGTGGCGATTTGCATTCCAGAGCCTCAAAACCTATAAATCTTGGTTTTCCAGAACTCTCTGCAACCTACAGAAGTTGTCTGAACCTTCAGATCCCAGATCTGCACCTCCAAAACTGAATTCACCCCTCGGGTGGTGATTTGAGCATAGAAGCTTCAAAAACCCCCAAATCCATAGGGGTGATCTATTCAGGGGCCAAGAAAACCCCCCACAACATCAGAGTGCAGGTATTTCCCATTTTATACCTCTATTTTGTAAAGTTTGAAAGCATAAAGCGTTCACTAGTTAAATGACAACTCCTAGGTGTAAATTTGCTTTCATTTCAAGCTTCTAGGATCATTAAATTTTTTTGAAGTTATAGAACCTGCAACTTTCCAACAACTTCATTTAATTTATTTTTCAAATAAATTTACATTTTCCCTTTTTGTTTTGCATGTAGTATAAGCCTACATTCTTTCCCCCTTTGTTTATAGTATCTCTTGATAAAATAAGTGCACATTCTAAAGCTTGAAATTAGGGTTTCCTAATCCCCTTCTCCATGTTATTTAATTTTCAAAATAATTTTGCATCCTAAAGTTGAAAATTAGGGTTTCCTAATCCCCTTACTCCACACACTTGGATTGCATGTTTCCACACTTTGTAAAATAGATTAATTTACTTCATAAAGGCATTTAGGGCTAGACTATTTCTTTGCAAAGAATACAATTATCTAATCATTTTATTTCGAAAAGGCATTAGGTTAGTCTCTCTTTTGAAAAGGCAACTAGTTAGTTTCTTACCTTGCATACACCGTTAGAAAAACACAAACCCACACACACTCACATGGTATTTAAACAAGTGGTGAGATTGGACTTCATCCCCAATCCATCACTCGAGATTGGTGTGGATCGAGTTGCACTCTCCATCAGCTCACCCCCCTAGACACCTAGCAGCCCCATAGGAGCGGTTTTTTGGATTTCATCACCGAAAAATCCCCCACTTTTGTGATTGGGCCCTGGATTTCATCACCAATGGTTACCTACGGAGTGGGATAGGATTAGCACCTTCATCCATAAGGCTAGTATAATTAGTGGAATTGGTAACTATCATTCTTGACTAAGCCCACTCGAGGGTGAAGTGAAAGCATGGGTATGTCGGTAGCAGGTCTTAGATAGTGCCACCTCTCTCCATGAGAGGAATTTGTGAACTCGCTTCAGTATAGTGGGTTCCCCCCTTCTAGGATATCATTTTACCACACCTTCCATACAGGTCACCATTTGCACGTTGCGATACCATTCTATTCTATGCATCTTTGGGTGTTGCAGGAGGTTTGATATCGATGACATTCTCGATTTTCTAGAGTGTTCACTCCATTACCCATGATTCTACATAGGGAGTATCAACATCGCAACACACAAAAATGAACAAAACACTTTTATTTTTTAGCATTTAGAATTGATTCTAGTCTACCATTGTTTGCATGATCACAGACCGGTCTCATCACATTACACTACATATTGTTTTGCCATACATAACATGTCACTTGATTTACACTTACATTAGACATAGTTGAGTCTGTATCATACAGGGTTTATTTCTAAAACCTTTTTTACACATGCTACTATGCTTGTGGTCACCCGTAGTAGAGTGCATGAGCAAGCATACTTTATAGAGGAATGGCCTACCACTTCCTCTAGTCAATCCACTCTTACTCCTTCGATCATGAAGGGGAAGACCATAGACACATCTGATTCATGCATAGAATCTGATGTACAACTCACACACATGATGCCTCATGATGAGATGTCAACCTTGAGTGAAGCCCTCGCTACTTCACTCATAGAGGATTACCCACTCCTTTCATCCCCATCCTCACCTAATCCACCGACCATGTTCTACGACCATGTGATCTACATAGCACCAGGACAACCTCATCCATTATTTACCATAGATGAGGAGGTCATACCTACTTCTCCCACCTTCACACACCCCTTCTTTCAAAATCTATCTCAATCCCTTTTTGAGAGTGATTCTTCCCTCCTAAACCATACCCATCCAGAGGTCACATCATTCACCCCTACCATAGGAATGGTGTCCGACCCATCCTCCTCTACTGTAGGAAACCAGAAGCCATCCTTCCAAACTACACAACAACTCCCTCCCCAATAGGAACCACAAGCATTTCCTCAAACCTCACACCCATACTCTTCATAAGAGTCCCAACCATCATCTTCCCAAGAGCCATTTTTCACCATATCTGAAGGCATCTCCCAACAGTCCCTTCAGATGCAAGATGCACAAACCCAAGTGGGAGTGTACACATACACCTTCCCCTCGACCCAAGTTCCTACTTCGGTAGCTTACCCCACCTTTTTGGTAGCTTTTCCGCCAATCTCCTAGGTATCCAGAGTGTACGATACCCAACCTTTAGCGCCACCTTTATCTGTGGAAACTTTTAGGATACCGTCACCTCCTCCTATCCAAGCTCACACTACCAATCTCTTTCCCACCTATGGATCGAGACCGACAGCTTATCCACCCACCCCACCAAGCTATTCCATGTAGTTTAGCTTCCCCACTTCCTACCCTCCAGGATAGAGATAGATCCCATCCTTTGATACCTCATCTCGACCACCCCTAGTACCGGTAGCCCCAACACCTACACCATTACTAGCTGCACCCAACTTCTTTATGCCTCCTCCATCTTGGTCATCACCACCCATGGCCCAACCATTACAATAGGCTCCAACCCAACAAGTACCTACACCACAACCACATGCCTCCCAGTCATAGTACTATTACCCATAATAGACACCTACCCCACAACCTAGTGTGCCCATAGATACGACAGCACATGTCACCCAGTACCCACCTTATCAAGATCAGGTACAACAATATTCTTCACAATACTAGGAAGAGCAACAATACCAATATCCACCACATCCATAGACTCAACCTACCATAGCCTAGTCTCCCACCCCTATGACACCCAAACTTCAACTCTTATGAGATGAAGTCAAAATGTTGAACCTACGCACCTCTAGCTATGGGCCACAAAAGCCCTATTATGATGAACTATGCAATGAGCTAGTTCACCCATAAGTTCCCATTCCTCCTTACCCCTATCACTTTGAAATACCAAAATTCAACAAGTACAGAGGTAAGGAAGACCCTAGAGAGCATGTGAGCAATTACCACTCATCCTGCTATCAACTTCATAGTAGTAACCCCCTCATGTTGTGTACCTTCTCCCTTTCACTCATTGGGCCAGCATTGGACTAGTACAACATGCTCCCATGCCATAGCCTGTATACTTTTGAGTAGCTGGCTAATTCCTTCCTAGAACACTTTTCCATCAACATCAAGAAAAAGACCACATTTTTTGATGTGTACGCCTTACGACAGGCTGATGATGAACCCATCACTGAGTTCATTGCCATATGGAGAGCGATTATCCATGACCTCACCCATAGCCTCCCCACTACTGAGCTCATGACACTCTTTTCCAAGAGTTGCCACAAACACATCTCCACATCCCTCCAACTTCATCAAAGCCACACTTTTGAAGATGCCATTTCACAAGCAAAAGTTATTGAAGACATTAAGGTTCAATCTAGGAAAATTAAGTTGAGAACCAAATCCAACTATAACCCCAACTTTCACTTCAATAGGACCACACCAAATCAACCTTACCCTCAGCCACCTCAAGCCAACCAAGTCACAACCACTACCCTAGCACCAACACCGACTCCTCCACCCTATACACCATAGCCACAAGCATTCCAGACTAATGCTCCCACTCCACCTAGACCACAACAATATCGAGGCATGCACCCATAGGTTCCACCATGCAACCTCACACCATTATCCAAACCATTACCAACATTATTTCATAGATTGTATGAGGGCAACCATCTCCTCCTACCCGAGATCCACCCATTGGATCCAAATGCACCCAAGCCTCATGGGTACAATGAGTAACTCTTTTGCCCTTTCCATAGACAACGTGGCCATGATATCGATTCATGTCACTCCTTCCATGGGCAAGTTCAAGACCTAATCGATAGGGGCATCATCCAAGTAGCAAACCCTCTAGCCCCATAGAATCAAAATTTAGGGATTTTTCAAAACCCTTTACCTGATCACAGAGGACCCAATCCTCCTAGACCTCCAAACAATCCCCCAGTACCACCTCACCAAGTGAACAGTGTCCAACATGATCCTCCATCACGTGGTGTAGTAGGTATGATCAACCTTACTACGAGGAACCAACGGTACCCATCATGCCAGACAACACCTATTGTTTCCTTACCAACCCAGTTCACATCACCACAAATACCTCAAATGCCTACTACCATACCACCATCACCTCAAAATGTGATTACCATCCATGGTAGCCTAACCCATCAGTTACATAATGCCCCCATATGACTATCCATATTTGATCTCCTACAGCAGTCTCAACCCCATCGCGAGGCATTGAATGACATCCTACGCTCCATTGACCTAGAGACACATGACACGAATGCCTTTGTCAATTTTGTAGGAAATATCCCATGATGCCTCCAGCCCTCAATTAGCTTCCATGACCATGAGATAATGAAACTCATTGGAGAAGGAGCAGATCCCCCTCTCCACATACAAGCCATGATCAATGATATCACCTACAAGTGGGTACTCATTGACATGGGCTCATCCATTAGCATTATATCCACAGTAGCTCTACATCACCTGCATATCCTACCAGCCCATTTTGCCATGCCTTCCCTTGACCTACGTGCATTCGATGGCTCCATGAGACCTACCATAGGATCCATAGTTTTACCTATCCGCATAGGCATCCATACCATCTCTATCCTCTTTCACATCATCCAAGGGGAAATGCAATACAATATTCTCCTTGGTCACCCATGGATTAGAGACATGTAGTGTGTCCCTTCCACACTACACCATTGCCTCAAGTACATCCACAATGGACTCGTTCACTATGTCCCAACCGATGGAGATCCATTCAAGTTTTGCAACATTGCAGACCTTCCCCTTGCACCATCATTTTCATCCTCCCAACTATTCCCTATGTCCTCTCATCAGTCGGTAGGAGCATCGATATCCTCCCCAACTTCCACCTCAATATCCTAGTGTTCATCAAGAGCACAAGCCTCGATGTCCGCACCATTAGCACCATCTTCCATGGGACCCAAAACCTCTACCATGCCTTTCTCATCACCATCCTTATGGCCTCCACAATCATCCCAACCTCTACCATTCCAATTTCCACCTACGGTGCCACAACCACCATCGCCACCCATTACACAACCTATCATGTTACCTCCCCCATCCTTGCCTATGGAAGCCCCTATCCTTCCTACGCCACAAACACCTCCCCTTCCTTTTTGACCATGGCCTAGGACATTCACTTCTCCATGTAGCCCAATGCCTACATCGATACCTTCCCCCACATAGGCCAAACATCCTATTCAAGCTACAACAACCAAATGTCATGAACAAGAACAACCAACACCCAGTTCAGATAAACAACTCCCACACCCTTTAGCCGCTACCATAAGAGAATCTCAGATTTCACCTTCATCATATAATTCTGATACCCCACCCCAATCACCAAATCATGCCACACCATGCATTTCCATTTTCATGACAAATTCTAGCCTAGGAGACTATAATGTACATGATACCCGCGTACGTGATCCCCCTATCCAATCTACCCATGATTTTGGTCGCCCTGTAGCCTCGGTCCTTACCATCGAAACCGTCATACAACTAGGAGGTCCCAAAAATCATACCAATTTTGTTTATGCAGGAGTCGACTCTTCAATCCCCCCACCAGCTTCTCCTCCACCACAATCCAACTTTTGTGGTACGCTAGACCACATGGCCAACCCTCACTTCACCTTGTGCTACCTACAACATTTTCATTGGCATGGATTCAGGCTGGGCCACTATGAACAAGGATTGCGCACACCTATTGATCCTCGAGTTCAGTCACCGATCGACAAATCTGGTATAGGTTATAATCCAAGAGTAGTTCATACCTTAGAAGATGAACTCCAAGACCTATCCCTCTATCCTACTCCCCTTCCAATGCACACCCTAGAAGAATACATCGACATGGACATCATGGAGGACACTTCATCACCTCATTCTACCATTGTAGTCCCCTATGACTTCTTTCAGGAATCCTCCATGTCCGACACCTCCTCATTCTATTATGTTGATAGACTAACAAACCAATTCGCTACCTTATCCTTAGATGCACCACCAATAGACATGGATACAGTTCCTCCTGAGTCATCACCGACACACTTAGCTATATTCCCACCTATACATAGGCAACTACAGAGAGTAGTTGCTCATTCTCATTCACCCCCAATTGTTCTACGACCTCCCTTGAGTCTCTTAGGGCATGCACAAACCACCGAGCCCTACTCACCAGATTCTTCCCCACCTACTTCACCTACAACATCGATCAATATGGTTGAGGTAGACTTGTTCTCTCCCCTTCATTACAGTCACCAATAGACTCGGGATGATACCCCAAATCCAAATTTTATAGATCTCATGCATATATCACCCATACCAATGCCTCGAGATTTCCTTCTTTCACCTCATGTCTTATGGGTGGAAAATGCTCCTTCCTCATCCATGCCACCCCAAGTCCCTCAGGTATCTCACATGGGCATCTACGTAGATGATGAATATGAGTTCAATGAGGCCATCGATGACCTTAACCTCATCCCCATCCCCGAATAGTTACGTGATGGATCTCGCATGCTCATTGAAGACACTATCGATGTCGACATTGGTGATGATCCCAAAAATCCCCACATCCTTAAACTAGCCGCTAGCCTCTCACCCAAAGAGCGCATTGCCTTCACAAACTTCCTTTGCAAGTACATTCAAGTTTTTGCATGGTCATACAAGGACATGTCGAGACTTGACCCTACCATAGTGGTTCATAACCTCATACTCGATCCTAATGCCAAACTGGTAAGACAAAAGTTATGATGCATGCATCCAACTGTCACATTAATAGTGAATTTCGAGCTCCAAAATCTCCTAGATATCGATTTCATTGTACCCATCGACTATCCCAAATGGGTATCCAACATGGTCCCTATACCTAAGCCATTCAATGAAGTTCATGTCTACATAGATTTTCATGATTTAAACAAAGCTTACCCCAAAGACAATTTCCCCCTACCTAACATTGACTCCCTTGTCAACTCCATCATAGGCCATGAGATGATCTCCCTCATGGATGGATTCTCTGGATACAATCAAATCAGGATCAACCCAGCCGATCAACACAAAACCTCCTTTACAACACCCTGGGGGACCTTTTGCTATAAAGTCATGCCTTTTGGCCTCAAAAATGCTAGGGCAACCTACCAACATGCAATGACCTATATCTTCCATGACTTGATGCACAAAAATATTGAAGACTATGTAGATGATCTCATCACCAAATCCAAGAAATGTGTAGACCATCTCGAAGATCTCCATCAGATTTTTGATCGATTATTAGAACACAACGTACGCTTGAACCCAAAGAAGTGCGTGTTTGGTGTTACCTCAGGAAAAATACTAGGATTCATTATCTCCCAATGAGGCATTGAGGTTGATCCTAGTAAGGTGAAAGCCATCACCGAGATGCCCCCTCCTACCACATTGAAGCAATTGTGTAGCCTCCAGGGCAAGATCACTTCCATTCGTAGATTCATAGCACAATTATCTGACAAGTGTCAGCCATTCAACCACCTCCTACAAAAGGGAGTAAGCTTCAAATGGGATGACAACTATCAAGGAGCATTTGATGCTATCAAAACCTACCTCACATCACCACTGGTTATGTCACCACCACATCTAAAATTACCATTGATCCTATACATTTTAGCTATAGAGCTCATGCTAGGTACACTCCTAGCTCAAAAGAATGTGCTCGACAAAGAGTAGGTGATCTATTATATTAGCCGCATGCTAGTCAGTTATGAAACAAGATATGGATACATGGAAAAATTATGCCTAGCGATCATATTCACCACTCAAAAATTATGCCACTACATGTTAAATCACACAACTTTTGTCATCACCCGAGATAATCCCCTATGATACATGATGAACAAGAGCTATCACAATTCTCGCACATCTAAATGGATCATGCTCTTAACTGAATTTGACCTAGAATTCATTTCCCAAAAATCCATCAAAGGGTAGGTCATCGCCGACCAACTAGCCGAAGCCCCTTTGACTGATAATCAACCCCTCCTCATTCAGCTTCCAGATGATTCCATCTTCCACATAACCGAAGCTGAAGAATATGTTGAACCCGAAGTCGTAGCTGACCTCACCTTATTCTTCGATGGTTCTAGATGTCTCCATGTTGGGGGTGCAGGCATTGTCTTCTTCACACCTGAAGGAGAACCGCTCCCTTTCTCATTCAAACTCGACTTCCCCTGTACCAACAACAATGCAGAATATGAAGCCCTAATCCTAGGACTAAAACAAGCACATTCCATGCATATCAAATGCCTCCACATCATAGGTGATTCACTCCTAATAGTCAATCAAGTGTAGGAACTCTGGCTATGCAATTGCCCAATCCTCCAACAATATAAGAAAATCGCACAACAACTCTTATCTCAATTTGAGTGGTATGACCTCGAAGCCACTCCACGATCATCAAACCATTTTGTAGATACTATGGCCTCCTTAGGGTCCCTCATTCTACAAAACCCAACATCTAACACAACATCCATATCCATCCATACGCTCACTCGATCTGCCATATCACCCACACCTCCTACAGATGATGATGGTGTGTATGTGGTAAAATCTGAACCCCATGACCCATGGTTTTCAAAAATTAAATAATACATCAAATTAGGTTTCCTACCTTGTGATTTACCCCATGCTCAATGTCGAACATTCAAATAGAGAGCAATCCACTACACCTTGTTGGGGGACATCCTTTATCATCGTAGCTATGATGACATGCTCCTGCATTGCCTAGAACCACAAGAATCACAATGGGTTGTACAGGAAACCCATGATGGTACTTGTGGTGGCCATTTTAGTGGCATGGAAATCACCAAACGCATCCTCCATATGGGTTATTACTGGCCCAAAATGGAGCATGACTACTGTGAGTATGTGAAGTATTGCATCAAATGCCAACAACATGCAAACCTAACACATCTCCCATCCCAAGCACTTCAACCTATCCAGTCCATGTGGCCTTTCTCCCAATGGGGCCTAGATCTAATTGGACAGATTACACCAGCTTCCTCAAGCAACCACAAATTTATCATCACTACCATAGAGTATTTTACAAAATGGGTCGAAGCCATCCCACTGGTCCAAACCATAGGAGCAAAAATTGTAGCATTTATCATAGACCACATCATATGTCATTTTGGAATCCCCTCCCAAATCATTTTTGATAATGGGAAATCCTTTAAGAACAAAACTATCCGAGCCCTATGTGACAAATTCCACATACATCATAGTTTTTCTACCCCATACTACCCTCAAGGTAATGGCTAGGTAGAAGCCACAAACAAAACCATTTGTTCCATCCTTCGTAAAATCATAGTAGAATCTCATCATGACTGGCATAACCAAATACCCCTAGCCTTGTGGGCGTATCATACGAGCATCCGTACTCCTACTAGGGCAACACCTTTTTCACTTGTATACGGGGCTGAAGCTATCATGCCCCTTGAGCTTGAGATACCTTCCTTAAGGATCTCTATGAAGGATTTCATTGATGATGACACTGCTCGCCAAGCTTGTTTAGATCAATTAACACTTCTCGATGAACATCGTATTCATGCAATCGAGCACACACGAGTCTATCAAGATCACCTTCATCATGCCTACAATAGTAAGGTACATCAATATGAGTTTAAAATTGGTGACCTAGTTCTCAAGGAAAACCAACAAATCATGAGTCAACCTCACCAGCAGCAAGACAAGTTTACCCCAAACTGGTTGGGTCCATTCATTATTACACACAAATATGGTTCAAGAGCATATCGATTGGCCAATATTGAAGGCCTTAATGACCCTGAACCCATCAACATCTTGCATCTCCATGCATTCAATGCTTAATACACAAAGGCATCCATCATCACGAGTGCCACACACTACTATTTACAAGTCACTAAGCACATCACCACGTAGATATGCTATTTTGCTTTATTATTTTACTATACATGTACTTTCATCTTTATGTCATTTTTATGCTATGGGTATTTGTTTTTCCTTTTGTAGGATCCACATCATCAGTAGGAGAATACTACAACATCCTCACACATCACCATGCAGAACCCTCCACCACCGCAGTCTATACCCATTACACCGGCTGACCTAGCCCAACCATTACCTATCATTCACCCTAGGTAGACGTCACATTCACCACACTCGGATCATCACTCACCACCCCACCATAGGTCACCTCACCATCGAGGTTCTTCCTATTCACCCCACTCTAGAGATAGCCAGATCTCCATGTCTTCCTTCGATGAGAAGGAGGAAACCTCCAATACCCATCCACGTGGGTCTCCTCCTCATTTATCCAGAGAGGCAAGGAACCCATACCGCCCAACCAATTCTCCACATCACCCCAGTGATGCCTATCATCCACCAAACAGAGGATACACTCCTCAACAAACCCTCCCTCTAGGCCTACCACCTCCACTCTCAAATGGAGAATCTTCTTATGCCCAAGCCTTGCAAGCCCACACCGCCCAAGCTACCCAAGCTGGCCGCATGCACATGCCCCCATCCCATTCACACCATCGTCTAGGACCATCTCCCATGCCACCCATCTTGCAGGCCCCATATTCACCATTCTGAGGCTTACCACTTCACCAAGCTTTATAGCCTCCTAGATCATTTCACCCTGATGTCTCCTCATCATGGCCCCATCCATCCATCCCTACCCATCATGATGCCCCTTTCACATTAGAGGCTCATTCACCACCTTCACTAGTTCTATTATCACCTCATCAGGAACTCCAACATATCCTCACCCATGTGGAAGCCCTAGAGCTCCATATGAGTCACTATTAGTGCCAGATTCTTGCTCATCGATCGATAACACCACATACATCACCACCACCTCATAGATCCATTCCTCGCCCTAGGGTTTGACCTACATCGGACTCCCGACCCATACCTCCCGCATCGGACTTCACTCCACCTCGTACCCCTTCACCCCAATGAGAGTACTATACCTACCATATGACATTTCCACCTACCCCACTGTTCAAGATGTTTTACCACCTGATGCACCAAGGCCTTCTAGCTCTCCCAGAGACCCGACCTATAGATCCATCATGCCCTAAACCATGCAACTACCATGAGAGTGAATACTGCATCTACCACCACCAGCCAGGCCATGATATCGAAGAGTGCAGATCATTCAAAACCCTGGTACACAACATGCTACATGATACTCACCCAACATCACCTGAGCCAACCCCTCGAGCCACCCGACTAATCAGCCCTCCACACCATAGCATTCCACAAACTCGACTATCCTAGGAATCCATGATACCACCTTCCCATTACATCCACAATAGGGCAAATTATCCATGCCCCACTATTACTCCATTCTCTCATGTGCATCTTGACCCATGCCATTTTTCCCATCAGTAGGTTCTCTTCTATCATCTCCCTTACTTCTTCCTCTACTTCTTCTCACCTCTTCATGTGGTTGTATGGTCACGCTTCGAGCGGCTACATACCTACATTGATCTAACCCCTTTCTTCTATTATATTTCAACTTTGGTAATCCCCTTTGCTCTTGTTGGTTACCAAAGTATATTTCTTCTATCTTCTTCCAGTTGTATATTCTATCATCATATTCCTCTACCTTTTTTCCATTACCACATGTAGTGCCACAAATTACAATTTCTACACACCCCACATGTTGGGGCAACCTTTATCATGCCATATCACATTGACCATCATTAAACAATACTATTCAGTTGTACATAAATCTTCCAAAATTCTCCTTCTAAAAACATCATGAATGTCCTCTTGTAGATATTGCATTCCTCCACTCGCATCATTTACATTTACATCCATTGCACATATCCATATGTTTTTCATTTAAAATTTCAGTTCATGTTTGTACATTCTCCCCCAAAATGTACCTTTAGTAGGAGTAACAAATGCACTTGTTAGCATCACCACCTGGATGTCCATTCCCCCTTTTTAGGATTAGGATATACATAGGTGTCGTGTTCGACTTTGACTACTCTTTAGTTCAGTCAATCCAGTGTCACCCCTAGCTAACGAGTCTTGTACATTCTTCTTATGGTTCTTTAGGCTGGTTCAACTTCTCTCATGGACCACTCACAATAGGTTACACATTAAACAATTTTGAGTGTAGGGAAGAAAACATCTGGAGTAGATATCGCCATCTAGCGAATGGTTTCCCCTGCTCATCCTATCACTTGCATGGTCAACATACGACCTAGGGATAAACAAAGGGATCAAGCATAAGAAAAAATAAGAAGATTGGGTAGAAAACAAAAGTCAACGCCCATACAAAAGAGCACCATGAGAAAATAAAAGAGCACAACAAAAAAAAAAAGAAAAAAAGAAAAAGAAAAGAAAAAGAGTACCACAAAAATAGGAAACACTAGATGAGGGGAAGAAAACAAAAGGAAAAGCCTCCTGATATCACCCATGTTATGCTTCATCACCTTTGGTCCTTAGGTTTAACATAACACCATGGGATGATTTCCATCGCTAGCAATAGGCTCCAAGAGCCTGCCTACCAGTGGAATAATCTTACAAGTGGCAACATATCTATAACATTAGCATCTTGCTTTTGTACAGATCACTATTTGCTTATGGATGAGCTAGCTAGTCTGGTTATGTCTACAATGGGTTAATCCTACCTCCCTCAAAATGGATAAATGAACCTCACACATTCACACACATAGGTCCATGATAGATTTTGAACCAGCCGATTAGTTATAAGTTGCCACATATACTTGTATAGCTGTGGGTCTGAGATTTGATTATCACAACTATGTTGGTCAAAGCCATTACATATGCCTTACATTATCCAACATCCCTAAAATCATGGAATGGATCGCATCCATACAGGTAAATGCCATGATACAAGTTGCTTCCTTGGCATATTTCAGTACTTCCATACATGCATCCATGCATCTATGTTGTATACATTTATTGCACATTATAGTTATGCATTCATCCTACATGCATTCCAATATCAAATCACATTATTGCATCCACACTACAAAATTGCATCTGATATTACATCATACTGCATTCAAAATACAATCATGCATACTACTCTACAGTTCATTCATACTACAGAATGATAATAGATCTAAACCATATCACACATGTATATCTATTTATCATACATACCTACAAACTATGTTATGCTATCTATGCAAACATAAAGAGAACACATTTCAAACCATAACAATGACACATGTATATATAACAACCAAAATCAAAATGTGTATATATATCATCCATCCAAAATTCCCAAAGGCTACAAACTAGGACCATGCCCATCATCTCTCATCCAAAATGCCCATAGGCTACAATCAATAGAAATACTAACTACCACTAGGAGCCTCCTCACGTCCCTCATGGCTCGCCCACATCTTTGTAGCCCTGCTCGACTCTGCCCTAACCTTTGGAACCTAATCCATGATAGGCTAGTCTCGCACCTCAATCCTAGCACCCATCTACCCCACTGAAGCAGCACTACATTGGCTATGGTGAGAGGATACCCACACTCATGATCTCATCCCATCCTAGGATACCACCCAACCATAATCAAGAAGTGCGATCCCATGCACTATCAGACAAGACTCACACAATGATCTCCTCATAGACTCTACAACCAATGAATCGATCAATCGCTCAATAGCCTGGGAAGCCTCCTCCTACACCTACTACTAGCTAATCATCCTAGCCCTCAACTACTCCACCTTCCCTCAGCTACTCCACCTCTAACCTATGCCTCTCCTCCTCTTAGTGAAGCTCAACCTCCAACTACCAAACTCTATCCCATAGCCCTCGAGCCTCCTCCTCCACATCCTATCTCTCCTGGACCTCAAAGGGAATCTCCCCCATACCCACAAAAACACCAATATCAATGGTGTCATCCATCTCACCCATCACAACACCACCCCCCACTCCCCCTTCCCTATGGCCATCCCTCCCTCCATAGGATCTACCCCAAAAATAATAGGAACCTCCTCGACTCTCATCGCCTATGAACTAGAAGCACCACCTACTCATCTCCTAGACCACCGTAGAGGCACCTCCCTCTCACTACTAGATCTCTCCTTTGACCTAGCTCGAGTACCTCAACCCACTCTCCTCTCCATCGATGGTACCCCTAAATCAGTCATGCCTTTACCAGGCTCCCACTACTGCATCACCCACCAGGCATCAAACTATGGTGTCATCCCAACATTATCCACATCAAGGATAACCATAGGCGGGTCACTCTCACCAACCCAAGGCAAAACCATAGGCCGAGCTCCCCTATCGCCTCACCACCTAAAATAGAGAACAGGTGCATCTGGAACATCCTGTCATAACCCAAACTATCACTTCACTCGACTAAACTAGAAGAACTCAGCTTGTCGAGTGTAACGACCAACCAACCACCACCCCTGATGGATAGCTCTCAGCTGCTCACCATCCTGCTCCCATGTCACTCCACCCAACCATGGCCTCCATCTAATATCATTAGACGTCAACTCCCCAAACTTGACCCTCCAACATAGAGGATCACCCTCAAAAGGTCTCTTCACACCCTTCTCCTCATTCCTCCACCTCAAAGCATAGGGTAAATGCTTCTTGCCCTCAACATGCACCGTACAAGGTAAAAATGTAGGCCTCTCAATAGATATATGCTCCCATGCCCACACCTATAGTAGAGGAGTCCAACTCAATCTTGTCCTCCCAACATGAACTACATCATGTAGCTCCCTATACACCTACGCCAACAATGCGGGCACCCATGCAAAGACAACATTCCACTCCACCATGTCACTAACAACATCCAACATGTTCCAGGTAAATAGAACCCCAAAAGTATCAGGCAGTGCGTAAGTAGATATCATCATCATTGTGCACTGACGATTAGATATCTTATCATTAAGCCATAAATCCTCATAATCAATCTTCCCCACATCTATCTCCTCCCACTTATCACCAAAGAAGCGCTCCAACATAGCTATCTTAGAATTATCTAGTGCTGCCCTAACTGGAACACCCTCAATCGGTAACCTGTATATCCGGTATACGTCCTCCAAGGTGATCGTCATCTCGCCTGTGGGGAAGTAAAAAGTATTGCGGTCTGCATCCCACCGCTCACATAGTGCAGATATGTAAGCTCTATTTGCATGGATACTATAGACACCTAAAATATGTCATGCTTAGAGGATATGCTCACATAGACACATTCATAAGATCAGATGACATAATATTGGACTTTCCAATGGTTCTCACCACTCATTTGGAGCCTTTACAAGCCATCCAAGCCTAGCCACTCAAGCCATGAGTGGCCAAATCCTAGCCACTCAAGACTAGAGTAGCCAGACCTTAGCCACTGGAGATGACAGTAGCTAGATCTTAGTCACTATAGACAACAGTGGCTAAACCCTAAAAGCAATTTTTTCAACAAACAAGACTAATCATGGGTGGAAGTGGTAGTATGCATGCAATAAATATGAGCAGAAGTAACTTTACATTCCTTTTCATGACCAGATCACATAGGAGACTTGAGTTTTCATTTTAACTTTAGTTAACTGGCCTCCAAACATAAACAAAGGACAAAAGCTTCTCATGCTGACGATCAATTCGCATAGGAGACTCAAGTTGGCAGTTATATTTTATTTAACTAACCTCTAAACATAGAAAATACAAAAATCCTCTCATGCTAACTTGCACTACGCATGAGAAATCCATTCCTATGGCTTGGACATAGACCTAGGGTTTCACACTATAAAAGATGTAAGACTATGAGCACCAAAGGATAATCCATCTTTTATGCATCAATATTGGTCATTGAGGAGAGATTTTGTGACTTGGAGAGTTCCCTTGGAGATCATGTGTACAGCAAAGCCCTAATGGATTTAAGAGCATAGCACCTATTATTTCAACATCAGGATACAAGCTTTGATACACAGCATTGGAACAAAGAGAACAAGAATCACTTTGGTGATCGTTGTCTTGGATAGTGGCCCGCAGGCTTAGCTTAGGGATCTAGACATTAGATTCATTATTTTAGCCTATATTTAGTATAACATCATTTCATTCATTCGCATCCATAGCATTATTATAATTTGCACTTGCTTTCATTTGTTATATTCAGTACTAACAACCTCATCCAGGGAGGCATTCCTAGACATCTAAGTGTGTGTTGTTGTTTCATTGCTTATAGGGACATAGGTTGATTAGAAAAAATCTACAACATATAAGAGCAAAAGGGATCCCTCTAGAAAATAGACATGGATAAGGAGGCATCTGTAATCCCTCATACATTTCCATGTGCAAAATCGGGTGAAAGCGCACCACCTCTTCACGAAAGAGGCACTCTATACCTATTTGTAACCTTATTTTATCAAAATGGGTATCCTTAATAGGGACCGACATGTAACTAAGATTCAATACGAATAAAAGAGATCCATATTTGTTATTTTTGTGTTATATTATTTCCATCTTCTTCCATTTTATCTTGGGTTCTTAATACATTTCAAGTAGCATAAAAAGAGAGCGGTGCGTGCATCCTGAAGTCACTACATATGGCGATCATAGTGGGACCTCCACTTATGTTTCATTTTTTTCTAGAATATTAACTTATTTTTATGTGAAGGTCTAGACACTCTGAGCTATAGCGACTAGAAATCAACTGCTCTGAGCTACAATGGCCAATAGAGATTTAGCCACTCCCACTAATAGCTGCCAAGAACCAGTTGCTCTGGTGAACTGTGGATAGAATTGAAGTGTAGCAGAGGTCAAAACATTGATTCTCTAAGCTAGATCAAAGGTTGGTATAGTTTCTTTGATATTTTATAGCTTTTTGTCTGCTTTTGTGTGTCTAAAATAGAGAACTTAAAGCACATTTATTTTTGGAAATTGAAAGAATAAAAGGAGAAAGAATTAAGCATTTTGTATATCTTAGATCTTCTTTTATATTTCCACTAAGCATTTCTAGGAACAATGGCTTATGCCTAAAAAGTTTTCCTTAGAATCTAATGCTCTAAACATTGTATTTTGTTTGCTTGCTTTGAGGCCCTACTAGAGTCCATAACTACACAAAATAAAGTGTGCTCATACAAATCATAGTAGTTCATGCATATTTCTGAATATTGAAACATATTTTTGGACTTAGGAATATAGGAAAGACTCATTGCTACTATAGGATGCACTCTATGTTACACAAGCTTAAAATGAACACCACACACACACATCTCATTTAAGACATTGGGGAGTTGGATTTCATCACCAACCTTCAATTCAGTCTAGTGATGTTGGAATTCATCTCCTTCCACTGGTTTACCCCCTAGAGATTCCTAGAAATGGATTGAGAAACTTATTTATAGTGATACTAAGTTACTTGTGCTCAAATTGTCTCCCACTGTTGGAACAATCATTGGTTCAGAGTGGAAGAGCTAGGTGAACCCCCCACTAGGTCTTCAACGGTGTACCCTAGCTTCTTTTGAGAAAATCATGTTTGGCATGGGTGTACTTGATTGTCACTATGGATGAGTCTTCTCATTCTTAATACAAGAACAAGAGCAAGAAATTGAAATAACAACACATCAAAACACACCAAAAAATTTAGGGCACACTTAAAATGATAATCAAGATAAACATTTGCTTGGTATTGTGTGGCTATTCCTAAATTGCAACTAAAAAAATCAATTCATAGACAAAATGGTCAAAATAAGAAGTAAACACCCTCAGTATAATACCGAGGGAGAGACTGAAGCAACTCATACCCATAGGAGGAGTCATAGCAACATTGAATGACCCACCCGTAAGATAGTGAGATGTAGCTCCGCGAGCCTAAGGGGTGATAACTCAACCCTTGGGGGATATCCTCGAGAAACCCCAAGTAGGGAACCATATTATGGAACAAAGTCACATAAACAAAAAATGCTTCACAACCATCCTCATCAAGAAGACATGAGGAGACCTCAAGGGCCTCCTCTAAACACACAAAAACATCTCAAAGACGTGAGGAAGCTTCAAGGGCTTCCTCTTCGCATGGACATAAATAAGGTTCTAAAACTCAATCTTCATGTAGGGATGATGATACTACTACATCTCCATCCACATGGAGAAAACATGTCACAAAGCCCTCTTCATCAAGAAGACAAGCAAGAGTCACAACACCTCAGGATTCACAAGAAACATATGAAATAGGTCTACCCACTGAAGGGCAGGAAACTAGAGCTACATCTAGCCATGGGAATAAAATAGAAGAAACCATTCACACAAAAGTAAATATTCCCATAGAATATGATCTCATAGGAGTGAATGGCACCCCACAGGACCAGCCATGGAAAATTAGACAGCTAGACGAGTTGGATCGGTTTCCTACATGACCAAATCAAAAAACTATAGCTATTGAGAACTCTACATCTGGAAGCTCATGAAATGTGAATTCTAAACACATCTCTTAGTTTGTGGGTACCTCAGAGAGACCCCATAGTAGACGCACAAAGTTTTATCATAGGGATACTCAATAATACACTAAAAAAGTCACATTAGCTAGCAAGAGTATAGGTACAACAAAAACCTCCTTGAGGAATCTATGAGTCAAGACAATAAGAAAAAAGTTAAATAAGCATAAGTCTTCTATGATAGCACAAACTAACAAAATGATGTGGTTAGAAAATGCATTACGTAAGGAGCGAGAGCTAGTGGAGACTCTTGAACCGGATAAACAAAGAAAAAGACTCTTGCACCAACATGAGAAACATTTAAGAGAGCAGGTTGAGTGGCTAGATCTTAACAATTAATATAAAAATGGTGGTTACCACCAAAGAACTAGACACACCGAATCACCTAAGGAGAGGTACACTAGAAAAGATAGCCCACAATGAAATCCCCCACCAAACCATGAATGAAATCCAACTAGTGGAGAAAGGGCAAACACAACAAACCAGAATCACAATCCTAATTCCCCTCCTAGGAGGGAGGCAAACGAAAAAAATCAAATGGATAGAGAGTTACCTCCATTGCTACTATGAGTAGGCTTACAAGAGGAGAAAATTCATGCATCAAATTTATTTTAAGAGCTTGCTAAAAATATGAAGGCCTTTGAGAAACAAGAGGCAGTTGGGAACTCACCAACTTTGAACAAAATACACAACCAACCATTGTGCCCATCAATCCCTAGAACTCCATATTCTAAGAACTTTGAGATGTCTAGATTAGAGAAATTTAAGGGTGAAGAGGATGCACAAGATCACATCACCAATTTTATCAACGTCTATTTTCATCTTGAATACAATGACACTCTCATGCTAAGAACATTCATAATGATATTTTTAGGTGTTGCCACTCAATGGTTAAACCAACTACCTAAGCATAGCATAACCAAATTTGAACAACTAGTAAACGCATTCCTAAAGTGTTTCTCCTTTTGTGCTAAGAAGAAGGTGAACCTTTTAGACCTTGCCAACTTGAAATAGTATGATGATGAGCCAGTAATGGATTATGGGAATAGATGGAGAAAATTCATGGAAAAATTACCATTCGTTGTTTCCACAGAAGATATCATTCACATGTTCACCAAAATTTGCTCTAAACACATCTCCCTCTTGCTACAACTTCAAAAGTATCCTTTGTTTGAGGAAGCATTGGCACAGGCTAAGCTCATCAAAGAAATAAAAGTAGATGAGGGGACCATTAAACTTCGAAACAAAAAGGAGTGGATCAAGAATGATAATAATGACAAGTACAAACAGAAGCAGGGAAACCCTGCTCCAGTCAATCAGGTCGTATTGGCTACACCCAAGGATGGGGGTGCACAACAACCCTAGAACTATCAAGCACATCCCTTGCCAGCTAATTACGACCAAAGGAACAATTAGGGACAAAATAGAGAATGCAAGCTGCCTCACTATTTCACACCTCTAACAAAGTCAATGCAATCAATATTTAATCAGTTGAGCGAGGCCAGGAGGATCATATTTCTTGATATACCTCTTATAGATCCCAATAATCATAAGGCAAAAGGATATAGGGAAGATAAATTTTTCCCTTATCATAGGATACCAGGTATAACATTGAGGATTACATTGATTTTAAGCATCAAGTGCAAAACATGATTGAGGCAAGAGAACTCAAAGTTGACAACCCACTGGCTCCCAATAAGAGAGACATGGGCATATACAAAAACCCATTGCCCAATCATGAGACCCCTAGAGAGCAAGGGACCCAAGTCAATCAGGTTTGAGCTGATATAACCACCCACGGATGTGTTGGTATGGTTGATATTATTAACATCGCAACCAGGACTAGACGGTATGGTCAACCACAACCTCCTACAACTCCCATGAATGTCCCAGCCACACCTAGGCATAGGTAGGAGAACCTTCTAGGTCCACCAACATGATATGTGGTAACTATTCATAGTAGATTGGAGCAAAACCTACATATGACTCCAGCTAAGTTATCCATCTATGAGCTCATACAATAGTCCCCAAAGCATAGGGAGACTCTAATGGAGATTTTAAGGACAATTGAGCTCCAACCACAAGATGTGAATGCATTCACTCACTTTGTGGGACAAGTACAAGAATGTCAAGAACCTGTAATTTGATTCTATGATTATGAGATTAAGATAGTACATGCTTCCTTACCAGACCCTCCGCTAAATATTGTGGTAGCAATAAACGACTTACCTTTCAATAGGGTCTTGGTTGATATAGGTTCATCAATAAACATCATTACAACAACATCAATAGAGCACCTCAAGATCCCCAAGTCCAATATCATTCCAGGAGCTTACACATTGAGAGATTTTAATGATGCTTTATGCAATACTATGGGAACGATAGTCCTACCCATCAAGGTGGGGCACAAGACCATCCTTATGATGTGTCATGTCTTGGAAGGAGCTATGCAGTACAACATCCTCTTAGGGCATCCTTGGATAAGGGCCATGAAGTGTGTGCCTTCGATCTTGCACCAGTGTGTCAAGTATGTGCACGAAAACAAAGTCTATGTGGTTTTGGCTGATGAAGAGCCTTTTAAATACATCCATCAAGTGGAAATTCTAGGAGAATTTGTAATCCCTTATACCCACCTATACGTAGTGCCTTCATCCCCAACCACACAAGTGGATAACAAAGACAAAAGGGTAAGAAAAGACCCATGCACATCAACACCTCTTGGTGCACTCAAAATAGTCAATGCTTCTAAAGTACCATCAACATCAAAACCAAAAGACAATTAGAAGCTAAAGGCACCCTTAGTCAAAGAATAAAGGCCCAAGGAAGTTCCAATTATAGCCATTGCTGAAATGTCAAGTCCTATGGAAGAAGAATATCTTCAAGATCAATATGAATATAGTGATTACTATCCCGCTTTGTCAGTATCATCCATAGGGTCATCCACATCGCATGCATCAATACACTTGGCAAGCACAGGCATAGGGGAGTACCTTGTGTAGAATATTACCTTTACACCTATCATTTATTTTGCACAAAACATGAGAAGACCTAAGGACTTGAGGCCGCTAGTGGGAACATTGGTTCCACTTGGAATCCCTCCCAACCAAACCAATTTTATCTATGCCAACCTGGACTATGCCCATAAGTCTTTAGACATAGAAGAGGATAGTGATGAATTATTCATGGTCAATATTCATTACCTCTCTAATATCGAGTTTTCTCTAAGCTACTTTGAGTGTTGTCATTGGAATGGCTATGGTCTTGGTATATATGAGCAGGGGCATAGGAGGCCATACGAGCCACAATATTAACTTCCCTCCGATAGGTTTGGGTTAGGCTATTATATCAGAGGTCGATATGACTCTCTTGTAGTGGAATTGGATAGATTAAGCTTAGGTTTGGGAGAAGACATCAATTTAATTCCTTATCACCCCCTAAGAACAGGAAATTTGAGCAATAGATAAGTGGCCATGATAAACGTACTGCCACCAAAAATTTATCATCCAAATATCTCAATTGATTCCACCCCAATAGGGTACAACTCATGGGATGAGGAGAATGGATATGAAGCAAGTGATTATGAGGCACAACTTGGCTTAGCCTACCAAGGGCCTCGCTATTTACAAAGATTCACATGGTCCATCCATGATGATAGTGGGTATACATCAGAGGAAAGTGACTATGAATCAGAAGACTCAACAGAAAGAGCCTACTTAGGCCTGAGCCATCAACCCCTAACTTTGGGGCAAGAGACAAATGCAAATGGATTCTTCATAAGTGAAAAAGAATATGAAGATGAAATAGAGATGGCCTACTTAGGGCCAAGACATGAGCCCCTTATATTAGGGCCACATACCAATGCTAACGATTTTTGGATAAGTGATGATGAATTTGAGGATGAGACCGAGATGGCTTATCTTGGACCTCACCACTTGTGGAAATTCAACGAGCTAGTAGAGAGAGAGGCGGAACTCCATGCTATAGACCCTCATCTATGATTTTTGGGGAGACCTATTGACCTAGCTACCATTCACCGGATGGTCAATCCCCCTCTGCCTACATTTAGAGAGTGATTAGATCCCAATGATCCTATCATTTGTCTTTCTCATGGGCTAGATCCAAAAATTCCCATTCCTCCATAACCTCATCACAAGTATGGAATGGAAACCCTTGAAACAAGATTACACCCATATGGTCCTGGAGATTTCATCCCATCCATCAACATGATCTCCATTGATTTGACCACTCCACTTCATAATCTAGTAGATCCTACCAAATCATTGCATCTTGATGTAGAGGCTATTGATTGGGATCACGCTAATTCACCCATAGAGCCTGAAGACCTCTTCCCCAATGAAGAGATGTTACAATCATTCCATTTTGCATCAAGTTGTGCATATGACATCTTCCATGTTGGTTTGGAACTTGAGTCAATAGGTCCTGTAAATCCTACCAATGACATTCATTTGATACCCATGCCTCATCAACTAGAGGATGGGTCACATATGGCTATAGAAGCAACTTTCGAGGTGGACATCAGTGATGATCCTACCCAACCAAGAAAAGTCAAGTTCGGAGAAATTCTATCTCCAAAGGAACAAGCCATCCTAATTTCTCTCCTCAAAGAGAGGCCAAATATTTTTGCTTGGACTTACAAAGATATGCGAGGGATAGATCAAAAGTTAGTCGTTCACAACCTCTCATTGGATCCCATGAATAAACCAATCAAGCAAAATCTAAGGAAAATGCACCCAACCATCATTTTGATGGTGAAGAACAAATTGCAAAAACTACTAGATGCAGTATTCATAGTTCCTATTGACTACCCTGAGTGGGTGTCAAACATGGTACCCATGGGGAAACCCTATGGAAGAGTTCGTATCTGCATGGATTTCAGAGATTTAGATAGGGCAACACCAAAGGATTCATTCCTATTGCCAAACATAGATGCTCTTGTTGATGCCACCGTAGGTCATGAGATGCTCTCCCTAATGGATGATTTCTCTGGATACAACCATATCTAGATTAAGCCCGAAGATCAACATAAAACTACTTTCATTACTCCATGGGGAACATTTTGTTACAAAGTGATGCCATTCGGTCTCAAAAATTTTGGTGCCACATATCAACGGGCCATGACATACATATTCCATGACTATATGCATAAGATCTTAGAGGATTACATGGATGACTTATTGGCCAAGTCCCTATTGTGGCAAGAGCACGTCGAAGTCCTTAGACAAGTCTTTGATCGCCTCATAGAACACAATTTTTGATTGAATCCTAAGAAGTGCGTATTTGGTGTAACTTCTGGCAATATTTTGGGATTCATCGTATCCAAGAGAGGCATCAAAGTAGATCCTACAAAGGTAAATGCTATATTGGAAATGGTTGCCCCTACCAATATTAGGGAGCTGAGGAGCCTACAAGGCAAGATATTATCCATCAAAAGATTCATCGTGTAATTATCAGACAAATATTGACCTATGAATAGGTTTCTATGCAAGGAGGTCCCATTTCATTGGGACAAAGAATGCCATCAAGCCTTTGTAGAGATCAAAACTTACCTGGAAACATCGCCAGTATTGGCTCCACCAAGGCCATACATACCATTTTTACTTTATATATCGGCTATTGATTTTGCATTGGGCACCATGTTAGCCCAAAATAATGCACAAGACAAAGAGAAAGCCATATATTACATTAGTTGCACCTTGGTGAGTTATGAGCTAGGATATGCATATGTCGAAAATTTATGTTTAGAAGTGGTCTTTGCAACTCAAAAGTTGTGACACTACATGTTGAGCCATATGACCTACGTCATATCAAAACAAAATCCTTTGTAGTACATGATGAGCAAGACATATCACAATACACGTACCATAAAGTGGATCATGTTATTGATAGAATTTGATCTAGAGTTCATAAGCCAAAATTCCATCAAGGGACAAGTCATAGCAGATAAATTAGTAGAGGTGCCTCTTTAGGATAACAAGCCTCTCACTATATAATTGTCTGATGATGCGGTCTTTGCATTATCAGATCTGCTAGAACTCAAAGAACCTAAGAAAGAAAGAGATATGTCATTATTCTTTGATGGTTCGAAGTGTGAACAAGGGGGCAGAGTAGGAATTGTATTTATCACACCGCAAGGTGCTCCATTACCCTTATCATTCAAACTAGACTTCCCATGCACAAAAAATAACACAAAATATGAAGCATTGATCTTGGGACTCCAAACAACCATAGCAATGGGTATTAAAATATTGAATATCTTTGGTGACTCCTTGCTCATAGTAAACCAGGTCAAAGGACTATTCCAATGTAGGTGCCTACTCCTAAAGACTTACAAGGAACTTGTTGACACATACCTAGCCCGGTTGGAATGGTATGAAATCGAGGCAATCCCTTGTATATAAAATATATTTGTAGACACCATGGCCTCTTTGGGATCCTTAATCCCTTAGAATCCATCTGCTGATTTTACAACTATTCATGTGAAAGTTCTTTCGCACTCAGCAATACATTGTGAAGCTTTTAACAATTAAGAATCAATCAACATGATCAACATCTATCCAAATCAAGATTGGTCCTTCACAACCAGAGATTTATTGTAAAAGGAACCTTGGGGGTATTTGACCTCCCAAGGACCTATGGAGTGTGGTGAAACCATACACCATAGAGTTGTTCCTCAATACGTGTTCACCAACTCGAAAATACAAGAAAAGCAAGCCATATTTTCTATAGAAGTCGTGGCTTATCAGGATTGGCTTTCCTAACTGCGGGACTTCCTAAAGCTTGGAATAGTACCTCAAGGTTTGTCACATACTAGAAAGGTGAACGTTCACATAGAAAGCAACAAGATACATCTTTCTAGGAGAAATCCTCTACAGACGAGGATATTATGGAGTATTACTCCATTGTCTTGAGCCCCAGGAAGCATCATGGGCAATTTTGCAAGCTCACGATGACACATGTGGAGGGCATTTCAGTGGCATGGCCATCGTTAGCACATATTGAGAGTGGGTTACTATTGGCCCACCATGGAAAAGGACTATTGCGAGTATGTCAAGAAATACAGTAAGTGCCAGCATCATGCAAATCTAATGCACTTACCATTATAAGCCTTGCAACCCATCCAGGAAGCATGGCCATTCTCATAGTGGGGACTAGACTTGATTGGGAAGATCTCACCCCCATCCTCAGGCTGACACATATTCATCATAATGAAAATAGAATACTTCACTAAATGGATGGAAGTGGTCCCATTAACATCAACAACTTGACCAAGGATTGTGGAGTTTATACTCCACAATATCATAAGTCATTTTGGGGTCCCTTCTAAGATAATATCATATAATGGGCCATCTTTCAAGAACAAAAATATGCGTGATTTAATGAAAAAATACCATATTCAACATAATTTTTCAATGCCTTATTATCCACAAGCAAATGGGCAAGCAAAAGCCTCAAACAAAAAAATAGTCTCCATCTTGAGGAAGACGGTGCAAGACAATCACAAGGATTGGCACATATAGTTACCTCTTGCACTATGGGCATACAGGACTAGTATACGGATGCCCACTGGGGCAACACCATTTTCACTAGTATATGGCACTAAGGCCATCATGCCACTAGATTTGGAAATTCTAACTCTACGCATAGCATTAAAGGACTTCATAGATGATGATGTCGCACGGTAAGGCCGCCTTGATCAATTGATGCTTCTTGATGAATGTCGAGTCAATGCTTTAGAGCATCTTTGCATTTACCAAGATCACCTTGCGTGAGCTTACAATAGTAAAGTCCACTTAAGGGAATTCAAGGTTGGAGATCTAGTGCTCAAAGAAAACTAGCAAAATTTGAATTTTTTGCCGCATCTACGATATAAATTCGTAGTAAACTGGATAGGCCCATACATGATTTCATAAAAAATTGGACCTATAACATATCACCTTATATTATTAGATGGTGTTGAGGAGCCTAAACCTCTCAATATAATTCACTTAAAGGCATTCTACACATAAAAAACAAAAACATTCAAATATGTCAAAAAAAACAAAAAAAATCAAATAGGTCAAAAACACAAACAAATCATAAAAACATAAAATTTCAAAATCAAATAAAAGGCTCCAAGGGTATTCAAGCCGCTTGGTCAAAATAAATTCAAAATGCTCCAAGGGTATTCAAGCCGCTTGGTCAAAATAAATTCAAAAGGCTCCAAGGGTATTCAAGCCGCTTGGTCAAAATCAATTCAAAAGGCTCCAAGGGTATTCAAGCCGCTTGGTCAAAATCAATTTAAAAGGCTCCAAGGGCATTCAAGCCGCTTGGTCAAAATCAAATCAAAAATGCTCCAAGGGTATTCAAACCGCTTGGTCAAATTCAATCAAAAAGCTCCAAGGGTACTTCATGCTACTTGGTCAAAAATCAAAAATCCCCAAAGGCATAATAAGCCCTTTGGTCAAAATTAAACAAAAGTACAAAAATAACATAAAAATCAAAAATACAAAAATAATTGCATCTCACATCTTGCATCCACATCATTGCATTGCATTTCACATCCATTACAATTACATATGTCATGAGAGCCTTAAAATTGATACCAAAGTTTGTCGCATAAATCATTCAAATCCATACCTCCATCAACACGTGTGTAATTGTGTTTTTCAACACAAACATTATTTGTTGCTATACATAAAATACTAAGGTTTTTCGGTTAATCAACCACACCTAGTGATCTTATCAACTTTTATGGAAAATAAATTTGATTAGTAGAAGGTAAGGTCTAGCTGTGATAATGCCTTGGATATTCAAGATCTCATCACTAATTGAAACACTAAAATCCTAGCTGGTACAAGGAAAAGATGAAAGTTGCAAAAGCGGTCTAGGTTACCTTAAGCGAAAAGGATTTTCCTTGCTTATCCCCCTCTACAACCGGTTTAAAGTTGCTAAGAATTGGAAAAAGGACAAGATTTGCCCTATCCAAATCCCTTGCTTAAATCAAAATAAGCAAAATCCCTAAGCAAAGTACATATTCAAAAAGCCAAGTATGGAGTCCAGATTTCATAGCAATGGTCCAATACACAAATCAAAAATTCAAAAAAAATCTCGCTCAAAGAAAAAAAAATAAAAAAAAAATAGTGATTTTCATCACTACATATGAGCAAAATAAACAATGATTATCATCACTACAAAAATCCTCACTCAAAGAAAAATCAATAAAAAATACCCGAAGTGTACCCAAGTTTCTCAAATAAAAATCAATCAAAAATAAATAGTGATTTTCATCACTACATATGAGCAAATATCCAAAGTCAAAAAGGAATAAAGCTTGAATCCCTAGAATTATTAGCATTATACAAAATCGGAAGGAAAGATCCTTATGCATGACGATATGTCTACCACAATTGCTTCATGCATTTGTGTAGACCAATTTTTGAATGTGGATGAGCTAGCTTAGGTTACCCAATATTGCCTAGTGGTATAGTCCAACTAAGTCCAACTTAGGATGAGACGAACACTTGAGAATCCCTGATATTAGAAATGGGTTGAAAGAAACTCGCCTAACATCGGAGGAAATGCTTGAGTTCTATCTCACAATATACAATCAATTGCACACAAAGATATCATGAAAAACTAGGTCCATGGTCAAAGTCTTACTTTTCAAAAGTCTAGAGTGGTCATTAGATAGTTTTTGATAGGGTAACTAGAGTGTTTGAATCTCTAGAAAGCCCCAAAAATTCTTACATAGCAACAATTCATATCATCAATCACACCATCACCTTCTTTATAAGATTCTATAAATTAGGGGGTATCAACATAGTAGGACATATACCGCATATATATTAGAAATAGTATATAGATGGCCACTGACTACTTTATATCTTTTAATTTACAGAAACTTATGAAGAAAATACATTACACACAATTACATCTCATATATGAATACTTAATCAATTCTTATGATAAGAGTGATTATTTAAATTTATGATTATTTTTTTACTTTATGTGGTATCACCCATTAAGATTGTCAATATCATATGCATTCCTTATGTTTTAAGTGATTAGAGCATACAGGTTCGTTTATACCATCCCATCACATAAGTTAGATGCATACAATTAAAGCAAAATTAAACATGCATTTAACAATAACATCGCATCCACAAACACAATTCATTAATCATCCATCATCACATCATAGAACACATCATAAAACATATAGGCAATATCCATTTTCATACAATCATGAATTCATCATTCACCATCAAAATACATCACGTCATATCATCAAATCATATAAGCATTTACGCATCCATATAAGCATCTACAATATCATCTATCATCTAAAATATACATCAAATCATCATAACACAACCATCACATCACATCATAAAATAAAATAACAACAAAAACATGAGCAATAAATGATACACATAATGAGTCATAATGCAAAGATATCATAAAAGTATGTGTGTCAAGTCCATGGATGTACAAAAATTCCTATGGGTGACAGTCATATAGGTCAATTGACCTCAAAAATGAATCAAAACCAAGAGCATCATCAATCGAATACTAGGACTGCACCCCCTGCAACACCACCCTTGTGGGAAGATATCTAGGAGAATGGTGTGAGCTAGACCCTACTGGTATCTTAGTACAATTTCGGGCCCCATGACCATGATGGATGGAAAATTTCCCTATTGTAGAGCTCTTGCTAACCTATGGTCCCCCTATATCCCCTCTCTCCCTAGGGATGGCTCCTAGCCTCCTGATCTACCTCGAGAGAGTGATAATCTAGGTTGCATCCTTAGCAATCTGAACATCACTCTCATCCAAAAAACCCTATAGATGACTAATCTCAATCTCAACAGCTGCCCTTGACGGATCCTCAAGAGTAGGAGGGGCAACAACAACCTAAATCTAGGTAGCTCCTCCCATAGTGGCCTGCAAAGCATGTATCTAGTTTGACAACTATGCTATAGTAGTATCCCTATGAGCTATGATGGCATCACACTACTATACCTATATCTTGGCCAATTAGAGCTTGGCCTCCACATCATGTAGTTGCACCCTGAGAGGAGAATCTCTCTCCTCAGGCTCCATCTCCTCCTCCACCTCCTTAGGAGCCTCCTACTCCTTCGCTGCCACCTGCTCTACCTATTGGCTCCAGTATAGTCTAGATGAACACCTTGATAGATTACCCATCTTGCATCACCTATCGGTCCAGACCTCCCATACCAATAGGTCCCCTATGCAAATCCTTTGACTCACATACTTAGGACAAAGTTAGGGCATCTCCTCATCTAGCTCTATAACGGGGAGGAGGTCCTCTCACTCGAGACAAAAAGACAAACACACCCACAAACGACAAATAACTTGAGAGTAGGAGTTCTCCCAAATATTGACCTTATGGCCAATGAGCCATCACTCGCATTGCATCCTAGTAGTAAAGCTATCAGGGTCATCCCAAGCGGGACACTCATGATATGGGTGCCATATGACATCTCCATCCTGGAGTCCAGTAAAAGTATCAGTGTAATGAGTCATCTCCCCTATGAAAGTGTAGCTCTTGCGCTCCTCGCTCTCTCTGGCCCATATAGCACTGTAGCACTGCATCCTCCTATCCACAAATATGATCTTAATAGGAAGCCCCTTAGGGTGATCTACCCTAATGTGCTCCCATCCCTAGACCTGTAGAAGCCAACTACAGGAGATGCTGACGTGACCCCTCTGGTGGATGTGGTACAGATCATCATAACACTGAGCCAATAAAGACCTACCCCACGCATAGATGATAGGCACCTCACTGTCCATCGGGTCCTAAACCATCGCAAGGAGGTTCCAAGGGAACCTCAAGCCTGAGCAATCTGGGATAAGGACATTTTTGATGACCATCAATAGCACTACATACCTCATTGTGAAAACATGCTCTTAGTACCAGTGGATGATAGACACTCCCCTAGACTTGGTGTCCTTGAGAGCATCCTCAAAATGCCTCCCGAACACCCGAGTGAAGATGACCACCTTAGTATTAGTGGTTGAAGAAACAATAGCCACCCCATCAAAAGGGATCTGAAAGATCTTGTACACATCCTCTGGCGTGATGGTCATCTCACCGGTTGGGAGGTGGAAGGTATTAGTCTGAGGGTCCCAACGATGGGCCAAAGCCATAAGGTAAGCCTAGTCTAACATAATGTGAGGTAATCTGGTAACATACTGGAGCCCACGAGCCTTAAGCCACCTCCAATCCATGTCATTCAGAAGAGGTAGGAGGTCACTCATGAGCCTCGGGTCCCGAGCCCGAGTAGTAAGGATCTAAGAAAAGCAAAAGAAAGACAAAACATAACTACAATGCAATACAGGCTAAAGAGTAGTTCAAAATTTCAAAAAAATCAAAAACTATCTCAAAAATCCAATAAAAAGCAAAAAAGTTGTGCAAAATTGGCTAAGGGGATTAGCCATTGTCGCCTATAGTGGCCAGAATCTGGCCACTGGAGATAGTAGTGGCCAAATCCCAACGGTCAAATTTTTGACCGTTGGGGTTCAAAATTAGCCACTTTGAGTGACAGTGGCCAAATTTCTATCGCTCTAAGCGACAGCGACCAAAGGGTAACACGGAAAACCCATGAACCCTAGGCCATAAAATTAAAAAAATTGGAAAAGAACAAAATGGGGACCAACCCACCACTTAAAAACTTAAACTAAGCCTAACTACGAATTTCGTTCATTACCAATAGGTTTAGTGAGGTTCATTTGCCAATTACTTAGTGAGGTTCAGTTTTACCTAAAAAAGGAAAAGAGGTTAGGGTTTAAAAAATAAAATACCTAAGAAGCTCCGGCTCCTCCAATAGCTGATGCCTCACCCTGTGTAGCCATGTCCTCGATGCAGGTAGCTTCAAAAATCGCAACTGTCGCTATCTCACCAGAGCTCTAAAAAGTGGATTGATAGTAAATGAAAGTGATAGGTCAAAACCCTAAAATCACATTTTTTATATTTTCAAATTATGCCTTGGCCTTGCTAATGTTAGTGGCCTGAACTTCATGGCCACTCAAGGCGACAACGGCCACAAGAAGAAACTCAGAGGTCGTTGGACCTGACAGCGGCCTACTCCATAGATGAAAACAAGAAAAATCCTCCCATGGGGGGATGAAAAAAACATTAAATAAACACATTTTGATGAATTGAAGTCATCTTAATGACCAAAATAACAAAAAAATCACATAAAAGCATAATCTCAAGTAGGCCTCGTACCCAATCACTTGCTCTATCCACTCGACGATTGCAGTGATTCACACTCCATGCATTTTGATGAGATGGGAAGGTTACCATAAGGCCACTTGGGGCAAAAGAATTTCATTTTGGAATTACGATGTGCCACCCTTCAATCCCAAAGAAGACCAAGATGGTTGGACTGCTCCATGGGTGTGAAAGGATCATCCTAATTCCCCTATGATACCAAAAAAATTAAGCCAAAGTGATACAATATGAACATAAATAGAATCACTCATCCTAACTCCCTAAGAAAGCTATTGATAGTTGGATTGCTCCTCGGGATAGGGATAGATGATTATCATAAATAATTGGAATCACACTTGGATGTGGGATTACCCATTAAAAATAACAAATGCTAGAAAGGAACCAGATTAGTCATATTGGTCAAGTGACTTGTCGCTTCATTCATTGTCATTTCTTCACCAATCCATTGTGTGAGGAAGTAGTTCAAAAATTCAACATAATCATAATCAAAATCAATAAAAGATCACTCAATCATAACAAAATCATGTTCGTCCTATGAATCATTGCATACAACAATCACAAATTTCCCTTGTTTGCTGGGAACATAAGCAGACATGACATATTCAATTGTAGCTCTCCTACCGGTCAAAATTGTTGTAGCAACTGAAGCTACCCGATTGAGTTTGAGGAATGAGTGCAATTTAACATGCCCAAGACACTAAGCTAAGTCCTTTGAACATTGAGGCAATGATTCAAGGGATGTGCACCATCTTGCATGATTGGGCCATCCAATGTTGATCAGACCATTGATCACCATACACCCTACAAACATATTAGTCTATGTTTTTTCTCAGTGTTGTGTTTTCCACATAGTGCATCACAAAAAGGGGCATCTGTAGACACCTAAAATGTGTCATGCTTAGGGGAGCTGCTCACATAGACACATTCATAATATCATATGACATAATATTGGACTTTACAAGCATTAACAGTGGTTCTCACCACTCATTTGGGGCCTTTTCAAGCCATCCAAGCCTATCTTCTCAAGCCAAGAGCATCCATATCCTAGCTGCTCAAGCCTAGAGCAGCCAGATCTTAGCCACTACAGATGATAGTGGCCAGATCTTAGTCATTATAGATGACAATGGCTAAACCCTAAAAGTAGTTTTACCGACAAAAAGGCCTAATCACGGGCAGAAGTGGCAGTCTGCATGCAATAAAGGTGAGCGGGAGTAACTTTGCATTCCTTTTCATGACCAGTTCACATAGGAGACTTGAGTTTGCATTTAAACTTTAGTTAACTAGCCTCCAAACATAAACAAAGGACAAAAGATTCTCATGCTAATGACTAGTTCACATAGGAGACTCAAGTTGGAGTTATATTTCAGTTAACTGGTCTCCAAACATAGAAAAGACAAAAATCCTCTCATGCTAACTCACACTACACATGAGAAATTCATTCCTAGGGCTTGGACATAGACCTAGGGTTTCACACTATAAAAGGTGCAAGCCTAAGAGCACCAAGAAAGGATCATCCATATTTTATCCATCAATATTGGTCATTGAGGAGAGATTTCAAGACTTGGAGAGTTCCCTTGGAGATCACGTGTACCGAAAAACCCTGACGTATTGGAGAGCATAGCAACCATTATTTCAACATCAAGATACAAGCTTTGATCCATAGCTTTGGAGCAAAGAGGACGAGAATCACTTTAGCGGCCGCTGTCTTGGACAGTGGCCCGTAGGCTTAGCTTAGGGATTTAGACATTAGATTCATTATTTTAGCATATCATTAGCATAGCATCATTTCATTCATTCGCATTCATAGCATTAGTCTAATTTGCACTTGCTTTCATTTTTTATATTCAGTACTAACAACCTCATTCGGGGAGGCATTCCTAGAAATCTAAGTATGTGTTGTTGTTTCATTTCTTATAGGACCATAGGTTGATCGGACAAAATCTACAACATACGAGAGCAAAAGGGATCCCTCTAGGAAACAGACCTGGAGAAGGAGGCATCTGTAATCCCTCATACATTTCCATGTGCGAAATCGGGAAGATTTTTTAAAGTGCACCACCTCTTCGTGAAAGAGGCACTCTTTGCCTATTTGTAACCTTATTGTATCAAAATGGGTATCCCTAAGAGGGACCGACATGTAACCGGGTTTCAATATAAATAAAGAGATCCATATTTGTTATTTCCATGTTATATGCTTTTCATTGTCTTCCATTTCATCTTGGGTTCTTAATACATTGCAAGTAGCATAAAAAATGGAGTGATGCGTGCATCCCGAGGTCGCTATAGATACTTTTACATTCCCAAACCCCTCTCATCCATACTGCATACAACCATACCTCATCCACCTTATTCTTCATCAAATTATCAAAGTCCTTAATCTTACGCACGCGATGGCAAGGCTCAAGCATCTTCACCTGTTTAAATCACAAACAAAAAAATATGAATTAGCCATTTATATAGTGGTGCAATCTATTCAAAATTCAAAAATCTTATAAATTTTACATAAAAGTTAATCACATTAATTTGACATGCATTACGAGGCATCATCACATACAATGCAAGTCATATGACAAAATGCAAAAATAGTCTTATATTTGGATACCCAATTTGCCACTTCATGGTGAAATTCCAAACAGATGTTAAAAATAGTACATATTTATCTTCCAAAAAACAAAAATAAAATTCCCACACACCTATTATGGCACAAAATTCAAAAATCAAGTTAACTTATTAGACATACAAAAACAAACTGCATTTTCAAATATCCATTTTTCCATTTAGTGGTAAAAATATCAACAATATTTAGAAACAGTACTCCAATTAGCACGGAGTTCAACCTCAATGTTACCATACACATACCAAAATAAAACAAATACAAGTACACACAATATTAAAATAACAGTCACATATTTGAACACCCATTTTGCCACTTCATGGTGAAATTTCAAACAGATGTTGAAAATAGTACAATTTGGGCTACCAACAGCTCAGTCCAAATTTAACACTACCTATTAATTGGCACACAATTCAAACATAGGCTAAACAAAAAAATCTACAAAAACAAATATTATTTTTGGATACCCATTTTGCCCTTCTACGATGAAAAGTTCATTGATTTCTAAAAATTCTATCTAGAAGGTGGCAAATTTAACGGTCAAAGTTTCCTACCTTACACTCAAAAACAACACATGCAAAAAGCATGTCAAATGAAGGTAGAAAAAAATAATAGTCACATAACTGGATACCCTATTTCTACTTTTACAAGTGAAATGCAATAACATTCCAAAAATAGCACCCCATTGCTCCAAAAATGGACAGTCAAACTTTACACCTACTCTACCCATTACCCGATCAAATTAGAGCCAAAACAAGTCAAACCTAGAAATAAATCACATTTTTTGGTACCCATTTGGCTTATTTATCACTTTGTGATCTAATTTCAATTGAAATTTGTAAATTTTTTTAAAACGAGATGAAAATATCCCCTCCCCTCATTCACATTTCTCTAGAAAAATAAAAGAAATTTGAAACAAAGAGAAAGAACGCTTACTGGTGGATCCTCGTGTCTGCTTTTAGCTGCACTACATCCCCTCATCATATTCTCCCTCGAAATTGTCAACCGCACTCTTCTTGCATCATTAAATGCTCCTTCAATTTTCTTTCCAATCTCTCCCACCATCAAAATGAACCAAGTCCAATCAAATTTGGGTTTAAATAGACTTCAAACCCGCATTTGCCCCTCGAGTGGTGAATTCAGATCCAATTCACCCCCTGGGTGGTGATTTAGTTCAAAATCATCCCCCCAAGTGGCAAATTCAGCTAAAACCCTCCAAAATCAATCAAAATGCTCCCAAAACCCTAGGAAATCAGGCAAATTTATTCTAAAACCCTAGGAACCCTCTCAAAATTTCCTCTATTTCAATTTTCAATCAATTTCATCATGCATTTGTAACTTATCAATCATTGCATCATCAAATCACCTCATTTCATTTGCCTTATTTCTGATTTCTCATTTGAGGTGGTATTCATATCCAAAGTAAGCTTTGCATACAACCACACAACTAAAAATCCAAAAGTGTGAGTAGCACATTTGTCTACGAAATTTTTTGCTGAAGATTATCTTACAAAATAATCTCAATCTCAACTAGACATGCATTAAATCACAAGAGCTATGTGTTTCTATGGAGAAGTCAACCTAACCATTCAAATACATCGAGTACATAATGAATGATATGTTTGATGTAATCCTAGCAAAACATTTGGAAAAGGATTTCTCGACCACGCTGATTTGGTCACGTTTGAATAATCCAAATGTCCCTTTAGCTCAAATGGTTTGACACTTGTCACCATGTTCTCATAAATCAATCAACAACAAATATTTAGATAGGATTTTGTCCTATTCATACTTTTTTTTTGTGGTAAATAAAAGTCTTCATTAATTACCGAGTTTTGCAGGTTAACCCAAAACCTATTACATATCCAACCTTCTGCTGAGATTGTAGATCCCAGTCATCCTTGAAAATTTCTTACCAAAAATTATGTTGAATCCCCTACAACACCTTACTAAAAAAGCACACCCATACCTAAACATAACTGTAAACATTACTTACATTGACAAGAATTGAAGTTTGGAACTTTGCACTTGTGAAACCTATTGCTTGCCCATTTCCTATTCTCTGTCGAAATCTTCCAAGGCTTACACCCTGTTACCTTCATTTCCAATTTGGTATGATTTAGAGGGAAACCCCATAGTTATTACCAACTCCATGGGGAAAGAACACCCATTCATCTTTCTCCTTAACGGATAGGTTTCTTTTCATGACTAATAATGTTTTCCACTTCACGTGGCACACCTTGTGTCCATGTCACAAAACTACCAACATCAACACCTATGTTGGCTAATTTATCAACTGACCTATTGGTCTCACAGTACACATGACGAGCCCTCTTGTTCTGTCTTGCCTCAAAAAGGATCCTCACTTCATGGATGACTCCCTCTATTCTCCATGGAGGTTTTTTGCCATTGGTTAATAGGTTGATGATGTTCATAGAATCACCTTCAATCATCAAGTTACCTTGAGTTTCTTGGGCAACTTGCAACCCTCTCCAAAGGGCTCTAGCTTCTGCTTTGTTATTAGTTTTTATTCCCAATGGTTCAGCGAAGGCCTTGACCAGATTTCATTGATGATCCCTGATTATTCCTCCAGCTCCAGCTCTTCTCGGTTCTCCTTGGCTGCACCATAAAAATTTAGTTTAAACCAGCCCTGGGGGGTGGCTCCCAAGAAATCCCATTTCTAGGATTGGGCAAAGGAATGGAAGGTTTGTCCTCAATACCTAAGGCCCGAGCTAATTGTTTTTCTTGGGGAATAATTGAGTGGTTCTCATCCACTAAGGTGCTAAGGTTTTCTTTCGCAAAGACAATAATCCTGTTGAGGATGGTTTTTGGGTTGTGAATGGTATCCTTAAAGTCTTTATGGTTACTTTCTAGCCAAATCTGCCAGAGAAAATTATGCCAACATATTTTCCATAGGTACTTAAGTTTTAGGCTAACAAAGGGTTAAGGGCATGGATGGAACACTTCGGATATAAGAGCAGGCTTAACCCACGAGATCCTAAAGGCTTGGAAAAGTTCATGCAAGATGGACTTTGCTATCGGACACTCCAAAAACAAGTGTTGGGTTGTCTCTCATCCTGCCCTGCACATGTAGCAACAGTTAGCAATAACCATACCTTTGGATAACATATTGTCCATAGTGAGGATTTTTCCTTGAATCACCAGCCATGAAAAAAAGCATATTTTAGGAATTAAGCCTTTGATCCAAACCAAAATTGGTTGAAATTGTTGACCTTCCATATTGAGAAGTAAATTATAGGCAGAATTAACTATGAAGTCACCACTTTCAGTCTCATCCCAAACAATGTGATCTTCATCCTCTCTAGAGGGAATAATTTGCTGAGTTAAAATGTTATAAAGCTCTTCAGACTCCACTTCAAAACCCTGTACTTTGATGTGTTTCCACCTGTTGATATTTATATCCTACCACATATAATTTGCAACCTTCTTCCCAATATGCTGCTCCATATGCTCTTGAATCCTAGCCAAACGAGGATTCTAGGATAACTCCTCAGATCTCACCCACCGATCCTTCCAAAAGTCTATTGTTTGCCCATTTCCTATAATCCATCTAAGACCTTTCTTGACAAGATCCCTGCTCGTGAGGATTGCCTTCCAAAAAGTAGACCCCTTGCTTGCTAAGTTGTCATTAAGGAAGTTCACACCTTGGAGGTATTTCCTCCTAACTATGGCAGTCCATTCATTATCGACCTTAGTCATAACCGCCATGCTTGTTTGGATAACAAAGATGTATTGATATGAACAACTCTCCTCAATCCTAACCCCCCATCAACTTTAGGTTTGCAAACCTTGTTCCAACCTACTAAATGGATCCTTTTCTTATCCTTAGTACCTTACAAGAGAATTTTTTTTTGAAGCTGCTCAATTTTGTGATACACCTTGTTGGGAGCTCTGAAGACTAATAGGAAGTAAACGAGTATACTTTGAAGTGAAGCCATAGTTAAAACTACTTTGCCTGCTTGAGATAACATATGTCCTTTCCAACCTACTAGATTTTTTTGGATCCTCTCTAGAACTATGTTCCACATTGATCCTTCAGGTTTCCCCGTAAATAGGGGAAGACCTAAATAGGTGGTGGGAAGGGATGCAATCTGACATTCCATGATCCTTTCTATGTTGTTTTGCCTAGGAATGGGGGTATTGATGAAATAAAGTTTGCTCTTATCAAAATTCACTTTCTTTCTAGCCACTTCTTCATACATTATGGGAATATTTTTAATCCTTCTTGCCTCAACCATAGAAGCCAAAGTCAATAGCAATGTATCATCAAAAAATTGCTGATGTGTCACCGGGGTAGTTAGCGATGTGGCCTTAATACCTGATATGAGTCCAGCTACCACTGCTGCCTTAATGGTTCTTCCCAAGGCCTCAGCTACAATGATGAACAACATAGGACTTATGGGATCTCCTTGTCTTAGACCACATTTACTTTAAAAAAAACCTGCAGTAGACCCATTAACAAAAACTGAAAAATAAGGCTTAGAAATACACTCTCTTATTAACTTGACCCATTTCATGTTGAAGCCAAATTTTAATAAAACTGCCTCTAGGAATTCCCAATTTATCCTGTCATAAGCTTTGTTCATGTCTAACTTTAAAGCCATAACTGATTTTTTGGTCTGATCGACTGTATGAAGAGCCTCATGAACAGTAATAACTCCATCTAATATTGATCTTCCTTGTACAAAAATTCCTTGACTTGGATCAATGATAATTGGTAGAACTTTCTTCAAACGGTTGGCTAAAAATTTGGATAGAATTTTATAGGATATATTACATAGACTAACTGGCCTAAATTCAGCCATAGTCTTGGGGTTGGGGCCTTTAGGGATCAAAGCAATGAAAGTTGAATTGAAACCCCTTGGAATATTATTTGAACTTTGGAACTACTTGATTGTAGTAATAACTTCTGCTCCAACAATATCCCAACAAACTTGGAAAAACAACGATGAAAACCCATTCGGCCCAGGAGCTTTATCAGGATCCATGTTAAACAAAGCCTCCTTGATCTCTTCGTCTGAAAAAGCTATTGTAAGAGACTCATTAATCATTTCATCAATGAGTTATGGAATGAATTGAAGGAGAGAGTCCTTTTCTTGGGCATTACAGGCCCGTTCTTCACCCAATAATGAACTAAAAAAATTAACAGCCTCATCCTTGATCTCTTGAATGTTTTGAGTTGAGGATCCATCCACATTATTTAAATATCTAATATT
The DNA here is from genome assembly GCA_028583015.1 of Wollemia nobilis. Taxonomy (NCBI): domain Eukaryota; kingdom Viridiplantae; phylum Streptophyta; class Pinopsida; order Araucariales; family Araucariaceae; genus Wollemia; species Wollemia nobilis. The sequence goes on from JAQPPZ010017060.1 coordinate 4,801,984, forward strand.
ATTGTTGCTTCTATTTCTCAATGTGATAACATGGAAATTTTTTGAATTAGAGTCCCCTTCATTTAGCCATAATGCCCTTGATTTTTGCCTCCAATACATCTCTTCACAAGCTAAAATATTATAAAACTCACAAAGTGTTTCCTTCTCTTTAGTACTTTTCACCTCATCATAGGTTCCATTTTGGATTTTGCTTTCTATTATTCTCAGTTTTTCCCCCACTACTCTCTTATTCTCAAAAATATTTCCAAATACTTCTTTATTCCATATTCTAAGGTTGTTTTTCACCATCTTAAGTTTTTGAGATAGTTTGAAGGAAGCACTTCCCTGGATAGGTTGCTGCCACCATTCCTCTATTCGTTTCTTGAAGTCCGAATGTTTAACCCACATTGACAAAAATCTGAATGGATTTTTAAAGGAGTTAGCCTGAAATGCCTCCCATAGAATAAGATTATGGTCTGAAGCGCATTTAGGAAGGGCTTGTAACTCTGAATCACCAAAAAATGTTGTAGCTTCCTTGGATAAAAAAAACTTGTCCAACCTTTCTTGAATCAGCTGACTTTCTATCCTCTTGTTACTCCATGTAAATTTGGCTCCTTTTAGTCTTACATCCATCAATTCATTTGTGTTAATGAATTCATTGAAGTCCTCCATGCTCCTTGAGGGTAACCCAGATCCTCACTTCTTATCAGATGGGTAAAGGGAGGTATTTAAATCTCCTACAATCACCCAAGGAATGTCTTTAAAATATTGGCTCAAATGCCCCCAAAACTCCCACAGTTCAAACCGCCCTTGGACAAATGTGGGGGCATAAAAATTTGACATAATCAAATTCTTATTAGTATCAAAATCATGAAATAATATGCTTAAGACTCTTTCATTTGCCTGAATAATACTTCCTTCTATTTTAATAGGATCCCATAAGATCATGAGGCCCCCAGATGCTCCTATCACCTGTTGAAAGGCCACTTCCCCTTGCTTCCAAATCCTTCTAGCTATAAGTGCTGATTGTGCCGCATCTGCTTTAGTTTCTTGAAGAAAAATTATGGTAGGATTTTAATCCTTCCTTATAGACTTCACCATCCTTTGTTTTGGTGGGTCATTTAGGCCTCTCACATTCCATGAGAGAACCTTCATTTAGACTATTTGATATTTTTTCCACGCCCCCTTCCCTGATCCAAAGGGGGTTGATCTGGTTGATATTCATACTTTTGGACCACGTTGATCTAGTTGCAAAAGCAAAGTAGCCAAAATTTGCCATTCTCAAGAAACTAGTATGACATTGAAAATATCATACAGACTCAGTAAAATCATAGCATTGCATTCACAATAATTCATTTCCATTCACTAGCATTATTTTTATTTCTTTCCTCTTCTTCTTCTTCTTTCCTTCCTCTCTTATCTCCTTGGATATCCAGTTAATGGGTATGGTCACGCTTCGATCAACTACATACCTTTGATTGGATTTCATTCCCCTTCTATCCCTTTTCCTCCTACATAAACCCTTCATATTTTTGTTTTAAACTGTGCTACACATAGTATAGTACAAAAAGGGGCAAAATGTAGACACCCAAAAGTCACACATTATTGTCTCTATATATCCATAAGTGATTCCAGATATCCTTAGGCTATTGTAGGTTATTTTAGTCATGCGTAGATTGTCGTAGCTTGCCATAGCAATGTGTAGACTTCCATGTACCACTTCATCAACTTTCAGGTCCAAAACCCTAATAAGCCTTCAAAATCACATCATGTGCATTGTAATATCCTCCAATAGCCTATTTACATTCAATTGAGGCCCCCACAAGGTATAATTTGACAAAATCAATTACCAAGTCAATTCTTAAAATCTAATTTAATGTTGACTTCACTTAAGTCTCCCTTTTAGAACAAATTTGATTAACTAATCTTTAACCCCTAATTAACACTAATTGCATCCTCCCACATGTGTGTAAGTAGGATTAGTTAGGATATTTCCCTAATCAAACCCTAATTAGGCTTAGGACTCCCTAATCCTGATTAGACCTAATCCTTCCTCACACATGTGTGAGGATAAGATATTTTCCATTAGGAATGAGAGGTTGCCACCTTTTCTTCTTTGACATAACTCTAGTTAGACTTCAACCTAGGATTAATTTACTTAAATTCCCTTTTGCACCTTGCCTTTTCCTATAAATAGTGGGTCTTAAACCCCTAATTATCTCTCTATCCATTAGTGGCATAAGCATAAAAACTCTAATTAATTAAACATTGAAGTCTGAACAGTCAGATTTTATAGAAAATAGAAGCATAGCAACAACCAAGGAGACTCCCTATCAGAGAATTTCTATAGAATACAACTCATAGTAGGATTCACCCCTCGCCCCATGAATCTAGTTTTGGTTCACTTCCTAGGTGGTGATTTCAGTCTACAAAGCCTAAATCACCTCATATTTGGTAGGTAAGCTTCCATTTACTGTTATTAAGTTTTTAATATCATTTATTTCAACTTTCAATATGTTTTTATGTTGATTTAGTCTTCATAATGAAGGGTCCTGACCAAGGCAAGCTCCCCAACCAACTAATCCCCTTTTTTAGGTTCTTCAGACGTCAGAAGAAGAAGAACACCATCAAATACAACCCGACGGTGGATCGCAAACCCACCTACATTGAGGGATGATAGAAGGCGATATCAAGATTGTTGTGAAGTTTATTGGAGAATATATTATTAAATAGAAAATTGTCCCTATTGTAACCTATGTTATATTTGAATATAAATGAAATACAACTTTCTTGTTCAACATACTTTGTTTTTATGTTGTTAGATCAAATACCACTTTCCACCTGTTTCACATAGAAATCTCACATCACAGATAAGATACTCTAGAGATGGACCAATAATAGAATTTTTAGAAGGGTTTTGAAAAATGATACATCCCAACACTTTCATATGCAGCTTTGAAATGTTCTAAATATGAATAGTCTCATTTCAGAGAAGCTCCAAAACATCTAGAAATTATGCCAGAATGTCAGGATGGAGATTTAAAACAATGGAAGGATCAAGGCACACCAAAAAATAAATCCCCTAAATTTCAAACCACTTCATTACGTGTAAGTACATCACTCTAGAAAGATAAAGATCAAATTTTTACAAAAAAAATTCAAAAAGTGCATACTGCAAAAATAGGCATTTAGGTTGAATTATTGTCAAAGCATAAAACTTCACCTATAGGAGTGTGTCCACCAAACATGTTCCCACTAGAAAAACACAATGAGATTATTTTAGGGTAGATTGCATGCTACTAGGCCCTTGAGTTGCACCTTACAACACTTAAACCCATGAAAGAACATAATAAGGCATAGGCTACAAAAATCAAAGATTTACAGGTTAAGGTGAGGAATTTATGTTAGATTGCAAAATTCCTGGTACAATGTAGAAAGCCTACCAGGATATACAACCTACTCCTTAGGGAAATATTCCTTATATGGTAGGTAATGTGTGTCTACTCTGGTTTAACATATGATTTGATTAATGCTCAAGATTTTCTGGAAGCATATCTACAGAGTCTTGAGGAGAAAACAAAAATGTTGTGCAAGTTTTTTTACATAATTTTTTCATGGAAAAAGATGTACAATTTCTACCATAAATATATATAGGTTATGTTCAAATTTGATCCTTTATCTCTACTTTGAAAAATTAGCTATATTGGGATCATGAGAAGAAACATAACAAGGAGATTGAATTAGGATTTGGGCTTATGTTAAGGCATATCCAACCCAATCCCTCAGCATTAACAAGCCAACATTTTAATTTGATGACTAGGCCAAACATAAAAATCACCTATCTTTGGAACCTTCAAGATAGTTTGGCTTATTTTCAGCAATTTTGTAGGGATAATTTTAAAAACTCCTTGGAAACATATAAAAATAGGTGTGTAGAATTACCCATACCTTTGCAAAAAAAGGAACCCATAGAATTACCCATACATATGGTTACATAAGAGGTCAAAGGTAGTTATTAAAATGATCCTAGCACTAAAACATAAGTGGATAGGCTAAAGGTTTATGCCACCCATGATTATCACACTAGTCCCATTTTATTTTGACTTTGATCCTCAACCTGACAAACAATTTAAAATTGGCTAAGATATTTAAAACAAAAAAGAGGATATTATCCTAGAAATTATAAATTTTTGGGGAATTGGTATAAGGATCTAGATCTAAGTGCATATGTAGCCCAAAAAATTGCATGAGGGCATTCTTCAAGTTAAGTTGGGAGGAATAATGAGGTCAATAAATACCTTATTTTTGTAGCATTATTGACATAAAAAACTGCTATTTAACAATATTTAATATCATTTTGTGCCAAATATTTGATTAAAGTATATTATTTGTTAATGTTTGCATTATTGAATGTTTAGAAATACTATACCCTATTTTGACTATTTTCTATTTTTTATGTTCTATTTTTGCATGAGTTTAGTGGCAAATAGCATAGTAAAATTGATAGCAAATAAAAGTGTTGCAACTTATTATTGGATGAATTATTTTGAATATTTTCCCACCCTAAAAATGAGTTGTTGAGGTGACATGGCACCAAATCAACTACTCTGTTGTGAAACAGGACAATGATAGCTACACACATCATACAAAAATCAACCACCTATAATATTTAAGGAGGGCATGGAAGAAGTCAAAAGTAGCAAGTAAAACTAGTTGGAACATGTTCAAGGAGACAAGGGAGAACCTATGATACATTTGTAAGCACCCTCGCATGGTCTAAATTAATGAAAAAAATATATCCCACTTATTCTATCTGATATTATGGAGCTCATTGGAATGATATATAGAAACAACCCATTCTAACAAAAAATACACAGATCACATCCATTTCATAGGCAATTATAGAGAAAAGCATGAGGATAGGTGTAAAATCTATGCTCATATGACTACTACAACATATTTTATCCTAAAATAGTCCAAGTCTACTGCAACAAAATAACAAATTATGCATGGACAACACAAGATTTGATTTGGTAGTTGCAATTGTGTATGTAGGAAATAATATAAGTAGGCCACTCACCCATTAGCTTAGTTATTAAGAGAAGAAATTCAGAATAGAATTTATAAATTTAGTAAGTGAACATTGTAATAGTCATATTTTATGACAGTCATTTTCAATAAAGTGCAATGTATTTCAAATATGTTAAGTTATAAGTGAGTGTTTTAGAAGTTAGAATTTTGGAGTGATTATACATTATTTTGGACCAAGGAGCAAGGTCCCACTCGTAGGGCTTGGGGAAGGAAAAAAATTTGCAAGTTTTTAATAATTTTTGTTTTCAACTTGTCAATTTCTTGTTTAATTCCTATAACAAAACTAACTTCTATTTTTAGCATAATTTTTGTCATGTTTTAAGTTTGATTTGTGTGAGTTTGTTTACAACTAGTTGATCCCTATTTTGTATGCTTTTTTCACCTCTATTTCCTACACTTCAAATTCAGCAACTTTTCTAACAATTTTTGTAGCATTTTTTGATAGTTTTGCAACAACTTTTATGATAGATTTAGCAATTTCAATTTCAGCATGGTTAAATTTATTTGGTTTCAATTTAGCATTTTTCTTCATGCAATTTCAATTAGCAAGTGTAAAATATTTCTTTCTGCAATAATTTCAATTCTGTAATTTTAGTTTAATTGTCAATTCTACAATTGTAAATTTAGTATTAATTATGTAATTTAGAAGTAATTTCAATTTTGCAAGTTAAATAGTCTTAATTTTGCAAATTAGGAGTTAGTGTGATATTGAAAAGACCAAATGAACCTCTATTTCAATGAATAATCTTGTGAACTAATGACTAAACTATAACTTGTCAAACTCCTCTATCATAGACAACCTTGGACACCACCTTGGATTTGACAAACATTGAAAATTAAATGATGGCAATAACGACACTCATCAATTTTAGCCAACGATCTATTTTTGGTTCAAATGGTTACCCATCAAATTTGTCTCCAAATTTATAGCACATACACTATAACTACTCATTTTAAGTTATGAGAAGCATAATTCTACTTATGAATTTTGAATTTGTAAGATTCACAAGTTATCACCAAACCTTCTTACATGAGTGATCCTCTTAATCCTTCACTTGATGCATTTACAGTGACTATCAAATCCCCATTAGAATAAATCACCTCTAAAATTGAAGTTTTTTTAAATTTCTCTTTTAAGAGTTGCAAATATTTTTTATATTTTTATATCCATTCAAACCTCTTTGTATTTCGCTAAATATAAGTAATGGGTTGGTAATTTGGGTAAACCCTACCATAAATCATTGAGAATATCCTACTAACCCCATAAAACTGCATACTTCATTCACAATTTTATAGTTGGCCATTCCAATATGGTTTTAATATTTTTTGGATCTATGAATATTGGTTTAGTAGCTATAATAGCCTAGATAATGTATCTTCTTTTGCAAAAATGTGCACTTAGACACTTTTACATATAGATTTTATTCCCTCAATCTCTTCACCCAAATAAATATGTAGATGCCTATGGGTAAAAATTATGAACACAAAAAAGGGGTGGCCGAGTTTGGATGGAGGGATGGTGCAAAAAGTGGTGTCACCTTGAACATCGCAAATTTTTATATAAATCAAGGAATTATTGCCATTAATACCTCTAAGGCTAGGGTGTCCCCTTGAGTTTTATAAGGAATATGAAATTCCTAAAAAAACTCGAAAAAAGATGAACAAAGGAAGCCAAAACAAGAAAACCAAATAAGAGAGAGAAAAAAGACAAGAAGAGAGATAAAAAAAGAGGAGGAGAGAGAATAAAGGAGGGAAAAGAAAAGGAAGAGAGATAAGAAAGGGAGGGAAAATAAAAATGAGGGAATAAAAGAGAAAAATGAGGGAAAAAGAGCTCATTTTTACTACGCGAGGAGGAGAAAAGATCTTTGGAGAATAAAAATGAGAATAGCACTTCCAAACCGTCATGCTACCAAGGCAAGACGTGATGTTGTAGACTGGGTGAAGGTACAAATTGAGATCCATTTCTAGTTTAGGCTATAAATAGTCTTTACCTAAAAAATTTCCAATTTTTTAGTAATTTTCTTTTTTAGCATTTTTTTGCAAAAAAATATCATGGAGCACAAATTTGGTTAATTTTGCAAAAAAAAATGTTTTTTTAATATTTAATGAGCATAATGAGATGAATTAAAAATGTGGAATATTTTAATGTTGATTATGCAACTAGGTGTACTACTGAACAGAGAGTGGAGATTGAACACACTTAGGTAGGTTATGAGAGAGCTCATAGTGGTAGAGAAGGAGACACTAGAGAACATGGAGCTACTACATCTAGCATAGGCACTTTGTATTAAGTCTAGTAGGGTACTACTAATAGCTCTGGTAGAGATATGGTATCCAAAATTATCCAAATTTCATTTATCGATAAGGGATATGACTGTCATACTAGAGGATGTGTAGCACATCTTGAGGATCCCCATCAAGGGGAGGACTATTAACATGGTATGAGTGTTAACGGTGGCATATGAGATTATGTTGAGGGATCCAACACATGTAATCCAACTAAGTGTATTCCATATCGATGAGATGCCACATTGATATGGATTTGGGGCACTAAAATTTATACTATATAAGGTGGTGGTGGGGATGCTAGTGTACCATACCAGTATGCAACACCTACCATGGGCACTAGTGAGAGTAGTGGTAGACATGCAAGATCAGGAAGTTAGTTTCACATGGAGGTTATATGTGTTGGCTCACTTATACAATATACTACATGAAATCATATATAAGAAGTAGATAAGGTTAATATATGTGACTTTGTTCTAGGTGTGGTTTTGGGAGCACATAATGCACTACTAGGGCTGAAGAACACAAACTTATACTAATAGGAGGGTGAACAGTATAAGACCACTTTTTATTTTTCTTTCCAAAAAAATATTATGCAATGTATAGATAGCAATATCAACAACAATAATCAAAGCAATGCACAAATCACCACACACAATAGAGACACCACAATTTACGTGGTTCACCCAATGTGGGCTACTCCACAAAGAAAATATTTTCACTAATTTTTTTTCAATAAATCTCTTGGTAATCCTTTCTCTATTACAATGTTTATGGACCTCTGTCCAAAGGAGATACCAATCCCCTAAATCAAGTTAGTGGATCTCTATCCACAAGAGAAATAATTTCTTCTCTTGCTTTGGTTGGTGATATTATAGAAGACTACTACCTCCACTGCTCTGGCTTGTGGATATATCTCCACTGAAGACTCTTGTACCCACTCAAAAGACCTATCCTCACTACTCTCACTAGTGGATCTCTATCCACTAGAGACTACTATCCTCTGTACTCTATCACCTCCAAAGCTCTATCTTAGATTGCACTAAACACAGTCCTTCAATCTAGTATAACTTTGATCAATCTATGTATCTGGTTTGGCACAAACCTATCCTCAAATCTATGCCAAACTTTGTCATCAATCTCTATCCTCTTATCTACACTAAACATAGTCCTTCGGTCTAGCACAAATTTGTTCTCAATCTCTATCCTCAAGCCTTAACTCAAATCTTGACTCAATCTCAAATTAGCTCTACTGGATCTTCCCTAAACCTTAACTCAAGGTTTGAACAAATCAATCACTCAACTCTTCTCTCAAGTCTACTTAAGACTTGTTTCAAATCTACCTTGTAAGCTTCCTCAAAATATCACACTAATTTTTCCACAAGTCCCCTCTAGAACTTGTCCAGTCAGCTCAATAAGTCCTCTCAAGAACTTATACAAATATGCTCAAGATCTGTATTATAAGTTTCCACAAAAGCTCACACTAAATCTATCCACAAGTCTTCTCAAAGACTTGCCTCAAATATGCTTAACAAGTCCACACAGAACTTGTCCACTCTTATCAATAAGTCTTCTCAAGAACTTATCCAATATCATAGAAACATAAAGAGAATTGTTAGAATAAATATGTTCTATACTCATCACAATGCTCAATTACTTCCAATCACTCTCTTAGAAACATAAGGAGAATTGTTAGAGACTCAATATACTTCAATTTCAACTCAATGCTCAACCACTTTCTCAAATCAATTTAGAATATAGAAAATTGTATTTTATGGAACTTGAACAATCACTACATACACCCATTTGACTAGGCTCAACCAACTCTACTCAACCAAATACCTAATGAAACAACCCTTGCTCACAAACCTAGTCCAAGCATATGATCACTTACTCAAAAATGTTTCTAACAATGCTCAACAATAAATCTCACATAACAATGATACTCGTTCTTTTCAAGCGCTAGTTCAAGTTATTTGCTAAACAACTTACTTCAACAACAATGCTTATAAAACAATTTTCACATAGCAATGATACTCAAACCCTAGTTCAAGTTCTTCACACAACCAATGGTTTCAACAAAAATGCTTATAAAATAATGTTTTAACAACAAATCTTTATTCTAGAAAACCTTGAAGCATTAACTCAACACAATCAATAGGAAACCCTAATCAAGTCCTTTTCACTCCAAACTTATTTTCCAAAAAACCAACCAATCAACTTAACTATGGAAGAATGTGCTCATACCTTTTTCTTGATGATGAAGGAATCTCATAAATCTGCCACAACCATAAACACTTCTTTGCCAAGCTCAAAGAAATTATTAGATGATAAAATTCCTCAAAATACAATGTAAATACCAAGACACACACACATTATCACTCCATATTTAAGAAAACACTCATCAACATTTACAAAAATAATACACCACTTACACCTTATAATCTCCCAATTAAATTAATATTCAATGCACTCTTCTTTTAAAAAAAAAACTCAATACAAGAAATTCTCTCTATCCTTTAAAAATTCAACAAATCAATGTGACACAAACACTTTATTAAATAAAGCTAACACCTTATACCTCCAACTTATAAAAAATAATTTTCAACTAACAATCCTTTTAAGCAACCCTTTTAACTCCAAAATTTAGGCAACACACAAAAATAATAATCAAAATTTATTACCTTGGCCTTGGAGGGAATCGAACTCACAACACAGCCTCAACCAATGCCCTAGCCATGGCTCCAACTACCATGCAAGCTAGGTGCTCGCTTGGATATTTAAGGGCACCATGTGCCCCAAAAGGCTCCCAACTTTGCCTAGCAAAAAATGTGCACCTTTCCTTTGGCTCTTCCAACACAAAAACAACCACCAAAAATGTTGCCATCGCATTTTGAACATAGGTCACCTAGCACCCAAGCACTCTAACCATTGTCCCTCTTGCCACTAGGCCACGCTACCCAGTTGGCACTTGGCAGTTTGGTATTGTTCCATTTAAACCTTATTCACTGACACTAAAACATAAAATTTGCTTATATTTTCCACACGAGTTCTCAACACAATTGCACACATTAATTTGATCGAGAAAAAGGATAAGTGTTAATGCCTCTAAGGCATAGATTTATATATTGATTTCCTCCTCATGCATATACGTCGGTGCTCGAATTACCTTCTAACTTTTAGACATCAACGCTTTTTATTTTCCTCAAGACTTATTAATTTATAAATTATTTAAATTCATTTGAATTTAAATTTTATAAATTAATTCTTTAAAACATTTTGGTTTATTAAGGCCTTCTCTCATTGCACAAATTTATATAAATAATATTTATTTATAAAATTTAAATTCAATTTGAATTTAAATATTTTATAAAAAATATTAAACCTTCCTTTAGCTTTGCAATAAAATTCCTTGGGTTTTTATGAAAAACCTTTTAACTTATGCTTCCACATAATATTAAAAATATTATGAAACCCTTTTGCCTTTAACCTTTGCATTGTTCCTCTTGACCTTTGACATAATCATTAGCTTATTCCTAGATATCAATGACAACTTTGACTTAGTGACTCAAAATGTCCAACAATCCCCCCCTTTGTCATTGATGGCAACCCAAATTATTTTTACTGAAAACTTAGATTTTTATTTGTTCTACTTCCCCTAGGACATTGCTCCCCCTAGCTCAATGCTCTCTTCAAATATTTCTTCTTTACTCAAATACCAAATCTCTCCCCCTTACTAAAATATCTTCCCCTTTGACATCAATGGCAAAGGGTCACCTTTGGGGCTCAAGGCTAATAATGAGCCTCTTATCTTAGCCCCTCCCCACATTCTCTTGAGGTGGTTAATTTTGGGGTGGGAGTATTTCTACTCCTAGAAAGCACTATTCTTTACCTTTATTCTCTTTCTTTCTTATCTCATCCTTCTAATTCCTCTAACTATTTCTTTCCATGTCCATGTTCTTGTCCATGTCTACATTCCTATCCTTGTTCCTATTCATGTTCCTATTCATATCCATGCTCCTTTTCCTATTCATATCCATGTTCCTATTCCTGTTCATATTCATGTTCTTATTCCTATTCATATCCATGTTCTTGTTCCTTTTCCTATTCCTGTTCCTATTCTTGCTTAATTTTAGAATTTCTTCTCTAAACCACTTTGCTATGTGATCATCATTATTGCACTTATAAAAATTAATGTTATTATTACTTGGAGGTGTAAATGTCTTAGGATTTCTCTGAGTGAAGCCATATCCTCTTATTTTATGAACCCCGCAATTCATTGCCTTATGACCAAACTGATTACATGAGTAGCAATACCCATGGGAAAGTTATTTGTTTCCATATTCCTATCTTTTATGTGTCCTGCATTGTGAAGCCATGTGCGCAAACCTGTAATATGAAAAGCATCTTCCATTGAAGCCTCCTTGTCTTGACCTCATTGGTCTCCTAGTCTCTCTTGACCTATTCTGATTATTGTTCCATCTGTATCTTCTTTGTGCATTATTCCTATTCTTGTTGAACTCTCTATTTTCCAACTCATATTTAGATGTCTCACTTTCTTTTACACTGTCTTCTTCTAAAGTTTCTTCTCCTCCAAAACTTGAGGTTGACTTTCCTTCCCATATCTTTTGAACCTATTCAAATCCAAGACCTGTTTTGCTTGATGTAGGCTTTTGTATATTTATGAACTTATCCAAGTTCTTTAAGCTATTTTTGAACCCCTTTAGCTTGAATTTGGAGTCTTCTATGTTGAGCAAGGTGCAAAAATAGTATTGTCATTGTTGTCAACACAAAAATACAGATTAGTTGATGCAGTGGACAAGAGTTTAGAGGTCAATGAGATCATGTACAATAAATTTCTAGGAAGACAGAAGTGGCCCAGATTATCAGAATCAAAGAAAAAGACAAGTAAGAAAACTGTCATGATATCACGACATGTTTTCTATCACGATTTCATGACATGGCTGAGGAGAGAGAAGGCACAAGCAAAATTATTGCAATTTTGTGACATGGCCGAGGAGAGAGAAGGTGCAAGCAAAATTGTCACGATTTTGTGACATGGCCAAGGTGAGAGAAGGCGTAAGCAAAATTGTCACGATTTCACGACATGGACGAGGAGAGAGAAGGTGCAAGCAAAATTGTCGTGATTTCATGAAATGGTCGAGGAGAGAGAAAGCACAAGCAAAATTGTCATGATTTCATGACATGGCCAAGGAGAGAGAAGGCGTAAGGAAAACTGTCATGATTTTGTGACATGTTGGAAGCAAAGAAGCCAAGTGGAAAAACTGTCACAATTTTGTGACATGTTGGAAGCAAAGAAGGCAAGTAAGAAAACTGTCACGATATTGCAACATTTTTGGAAAGAAGGCGCAATCAAAGAAAACTGTCACGATTTCATGACATGTTTGGAGAGAAGGCACAGACAAAGAAAACTATCATGATTTCATGACAGGTTCGAAGAGAAAGCGCCAAGGATATAAAGTGTCATGATTTCACGACAAGTTTGAAGAGAAAGCATCAAGGAGGAAAAGTGTCACAATTTCATGACATGTTCCATTTTTGTGGGCCAAAGACAGAAAAGGCACAAGGCAGCGAAAGTGTCATGATTTCATGACATGTTCCGTTTTCACGGGTGAAAGGCAAAGAAGTGCAAGGAAGCGAAAAGTGTCATGATTTCATGACATGTGTTTTCGCTGGCCAAAGACAAAAAAGGCACAAGGCAGTGAAAGTGTCACGATTTTGCGACATGTTCCGTTTTCATGGGCGAAAGGCAAAGAAGTGCAAGGAAGCGAAAAGTGTCACGATTTCATAACATGTGGTTTCGCTGGCCAAAGAGAAAAGGCACAAGGCAGCGAAAGTGTCATGATTTCACGACATGTTTCATTTTTGCTGGCAAAAGGAAGAGAAGTGCAAGGAAGCGAAAAGTGTTATGATTTCGTGACATGTCTATTTTTAGCAGCTGCAAGACAAGAGGTGAACAAGGAGGCTGAAAATGTCATGTTTTCATGGGTAAAAGGCGAGAAGAGCATAAAGAGATAGAAGTGTCACGATTTCATGATAGGTTGTGACAACATGATCACTGATAGTTAACTAAAGCAGAACAACAGTTAAAGGGGCAGTTGTAGAGGAAAAGCATGCAGCTATTTTAATAATAGTCAAAGAAGGAGAAATCAAACAGTCACATAAATAGAATCAAAAAATGCATGCATGCACAAAAATGAATACGAACAATTATGTTCAAGAAGACGTACAGTCATGGTAAAGATATACGTTGCATGTAACGTAATGCCCACTCTATAAATACAAAAGGAGTTACATAAATAAGGAGTTACAGTTGACAAGTGGTAGAAGAGAATATTAAAGGAACAGTTATGGGTTGCATGCGTAAATATGGAAGTTAAAAATAGAGACTAATATGTTATAAAAGCAGGTCTATGTGAAGAATAAGGTTTCTGCTGAATGTGAGAAATTTCTATGGAAAGAGGGTTAGAAGAGGGCTGAGAGAGAAATAAGCAAAGCCGTGAGAGAGTGCAGAGTTTGATTAATTGCAGACCAATCAGGTTCGTGTAAACAGCGAAGGCATTTTTATGTCATTAAGATAATTCAAAATTGCAGTCCAAGTTGGTGCTTGGCATTAGGGGTTGGTGCTCCTATCTGTTGCAGCAGAAAAAAATAAGGGTTTGGTGCTCCTTCTAGTGGGTGCTAGTAAAGTGTTTGTAAAATTGGTGTTTTGCAAATTTTGGATTTGTATTGGAGTCGAAGCAGTCATTTTTGAGGAGTAGCCAAATTGGTGAACCTCGTTACATTGTGTGTTGTGGTGTGCTCTCTTGTAAAAATTGTTTTACCTATTTTTAAGTTCTCTTTGCTTCAGCATTAAGTTTTGTAGATTTGAATTTTAAATAGCTACACTAATTCACCCCCCTCTTAGTGTCATTGTGAGAATATCAATTGGTATCAGAGCAAGGTTCCTGAAGAAAGCTTAATCAGCTAAGGTGATCTTGGAAGGAACACAATGGCAGGTAATGAAGGATTCTCATAAAACAAAGCTCCTTTGTTCAATAGAACTAATTACTCATTCTGGAGATTCAGGATGCAGACATATCTAAGTGCGTTAGGATACGACATTTGGGAGTTAGTAGAAAGTGGATACACAGTACTCGCTACTCCTCCAATAGATACTATTGAGAAGAAGTTTGAGAATAACTCCAAAGCACAGAATGCCATAATGTGTGGGCTAGTAGACAGTGAAATGATAAGGATCATGAGCTTTAAATCAGTAAAAGACATGTGGGACAAACTGAAGAGCATCAATGAAGGAGACAACAAGATCAAGGAAGCCAAGCTGTAAACTCATTGAGCTCAATTCGAAGCATTACAAATGAATGACGATGAGAAAATAGAAGCCTATATGCTGAGAGTCAATGGAATCATTAATGCAATCAGAGGACTCAACAAAAAAATTGAAGATGCGGTTGTCGTAAAAAAGGTACTTAAAACTCTTCACAAAAGATTTAATTTTAAATTTTCTGCAATAGAAGTGATGGCAAGCCGGAAAACACACAACAACACTTCACAAGAATTTGCTGTAAATTGATTTTAAGATGTTTTTTTTTACAATATCATTTCCAGGCTTAAAACTCCTCCTCTACAATCCCGAACTCACCATCCCTTCCATTACAATTTTTTGGGTTTTTATCGAGGCCCCGATCCTCTCGGCAATTAATGCCCGCCTAACAAAATTTCAAATTCAATTTTTCCCCCTTCCTGGGTTTTTCAAAATTTCGATCATAAATGGGCCATCTGCCCGATCTACCAGGAAGCTTTCATTAATGGCTCTCCTCGACCTGCAACCGCCGTCTTGGTCAGATCGTTCTTCTGCACTGTGGTCTCCTCCATAATGGCCATCGCCTGTGTCTGTTTCATTGTCCGTACCTGTTACTTTGCCAACAATAAAAATATACGTGGCCATGGCCCTCATCTTGTTTCAATACACGTAGCTGTCCGCATGTAAATCTGGCCATGCCTTCTCCTTGACGCAATAAATTTGAAACACGCGCCCTTCACAACTGTCATGCTACACGTGGCCGTCCACGTGTCAAACTCGGCCTTGCTCGACCGTCCGCTTGTTCTCTTTTGGGCCTTGCCCTGCTCTCTATCTTCTCTAACTTCCACAGTTATCAAATGTTACGCCACGTGTCGGCCTTTGACTAGCCACGATATCGCGACAGGTCGCGATATCGTGACCTGTCACGATATCGCGACGGCACCATCCCCTCCGCCTTTGCGTTGAACAATCGTCGTGATATCGTGACATCACGATATCGCGACGACACCATCCCCTCTGCCTTTGCGTTGAACAATCATCGCGATATCGCGACGTCGCGATATCCATGACGGGACTTCACTGCTTACCTTTGCCTCGAACTATCGTCGCGATATCGCGACGTCGCGATATCGCGACGGGACTTCACTCCCACCTTTGCTTCGGACTATGGTCGCGATATCGCGACGTCGCGATATCGCGACAAAACTGGCTCAAGCCCCGCCAAGCCTTTTGAGGTCACGATTTCGCAACATGTCATGAAATCGCAACATGTCACGATTTCGTGACCCCTCCCCATGCTTCAAGAAACTTGCCCTCTTTGCTCCACAAAACTTCCCCCCTTGGAAAATACCAAAAATAAATCAAATGCAAGGTACTTAGAAAATTTAGAAACATTTTTGGAAGATGCAAGATTGCTCTACGGTCACCGGATGCTCCCTGCATCAGACACCCGGGTAATAAAAGAAAGTGACCCTCACTTTTGTTTTGTTAGGGGAAGACCCAGGCGGTCAACCTCCGTCTTCGACAACCAAGTTGCATCTTCAACTGGTCTGCCTCTCCACTTTATCAAATACTCAGAATACTGCTTGTTTCTGGTGCTTCTGCCTTCACGAGTGTCCAATACTTCCTCGACCTCGTCTGTGGTTGGAGTAGATGCTGGAACTTGCCATAATTCTGCACTTGGTACCTCTGTACTTTCTCCTTCATGATATTCTACTAGATCTGAAATATTAAAAATAGGTGAAATATCAAGCCAACTTGGCAATTCCACTTCATATGCATTCCCCGACTCCCGTTTTCCTAGTATTCTCGCATGGCCCAAACTTCTTCATCTTCAATTTGTTATAAGTCTTGGCAGGAAATCTCTCCTTCCTGAGGTGCACCATGACCTCATCTCCTACTTTAAACTCTTTGAACCGCCGCTTCTGGTCTGCCCTTGTCTTATATTGAGTATTCATTTTAAGAATTTGTTTCCTTACTTCTTCATGCAGACTTTTCATATGTTCCGCAAATTCTTCTGCCTCGGCACTACACTTTTCTCTTTGGTCCAACTTTCTCAGTTCAGACACATTTCTCGGGTCGTTCCCATATATTATCTGGAATGGAGATTTATTTGTGCTCTTATTGACTGAACTGTTATACGCAAATTCCGCCTGCGGTAAAACTAAATCCCATCCCTTGGGCTGATCTCGCTATCAAACATCTCAATAAATTACCCGTGCTTCTGTTCACCACCTCTGTCTGTCCGTCAGTCTGTGGGTGGTATGCAGAACCGAATTTCAGATCTGTCTTCATCTTCTTCCACAAAGTTCTCCAGAAGTACCCAACAAACTTTGTATCCCTGTCAAAAACTATGCTTCTTGGTAGACCGTGAAGTCGTACCACTTCCTTGAAGAATAATCCAGCAATGTGAACTGCATCACTTGTCTTCTGGTAGGGAATAAAATGTGTCATTTTGGAGAATCGGTCAACCACCACAAATATAGAGTCATTTCCCCTCTGTGTTCTCGGCAATCCAAGAATAAAATCCATGCTTATGTCCTCCCATGGCCTCTCGTGCACGTGTAACGGCCGGTATAATCCTGTGTTTTGCCTTATGCCCTTTGCCATCTGACATATTCTGCAACCTTGCACAAACTTCCTCACATCTTGCTGAAGTTGTGGCCAGTAATAATTTTCATCCACTAGGG
Organism: Wollemia nobilis; assembly: GCA_028583015.1. Classification (NCBI taxonomy): domain Eukaryota; kingdom Viridiplantae; phylum Streptophyta; class Pinopsida; order Araucariales; family Araucariaceae; genus Wollemia; species Wollemia nobilis. The sequence continues at coordinate 4,819,354 of JAQPPZ010017060.1, forward strand.
CAATAGTCTTATCCCTACCAAAATGCCCAGCCAGTCCTCCGCTGTGCTTTTCCTTGATCAAGTTCTCCCGCATGGAGCTCCTTGGAATGCATAATTTACTTCCCTTGAACAACATTCCATCTTGGATTAGGAAATCCAACCATTTTGTTCGGTCCACAGTAACAGGTGTTAAGCAAGCCGTCCAGTGCTTCTGCAAAATCTGGATCTTCGTGGTACAAACCCTTCAGTTCTTCAAATCCCACTACTTCCACTGTCAATTTAATCAGTAAAGTCTGCCTTATGCTCAAGGCATCTGCAACCTTGTTTGATTTCCCACTTCGTGCTTCAAGACAAAGGTATAACTTTGGAGGAACTCCACCCACTTCATGTGCCTTTGATTCAGCTTTGTTTGACTCGTTAATGTACTCGTAAAGCCCGATGGTCGATAAAATAGAACAAACTCCTTTGGCAATAAATAGTGTCTCCACTTTTTCAGAGCCTGAACTATAGCATAAAATTCTTGGTCATAAACTGAATACTTTTTTCGAGCATCATTTAGCTTCTCACTGAAATAAGCAACAGGTCTGCCACCTTGACTCAGTATAGCCCCTATTGCACTGCCACTGGCATCACAGTCCACCTGAAATACCTTGTCAAAGTTTGGGAGTGCTAAAACAGGTTGTTCTGTGACCTTTCTCTTTAATGCATCAAAGCTCCTTTCAGCCCCTAATGTCCACTTGAACTCTTTTTTTCCCCCCTCATTGTTTCGTGAGAGGTGCACAAATGCTCGCTGAAGTTCTTTATGAACTTCCCGTAAAAGCCGGCCAGACCATGAAATGATCTTACTTCGGTTGTGCTTCTTGGGGTAGGCCATTCAATGATGGCTCTCACCTTCTCTCGGGTCCATTTTCAGTCCTTCTACCGAGATTACAAACCCCGTGTATACTAACTCTTTCTTGACAAAATTACACTTTTTCAGATTTATTAATAACTCGCTTCTTCCCGTAGCTTTTCAAAAACTCTCCTGATATGCATTAGGTGTTCCTCCAGTGGTTCTGCTGAATATCAATATATCATCTAAATAAACAATGACAAACTTTCCCAAAAACTCTTTTAGTACTTCATTCATCAGCCGCATGAAGGTACTAGGTGCATTGGACAGCCCAAATGGCATGACCAACCACTCATACAAGCCTTCTCTTGTCTTGAAGGTTGTCTTCCACTCATCTCCCTCTCGGATACGGATCTGATGATAGCCACTTTTCAGGTCAATCTTCGTGAAGTACTCAGCCCCACTTAAACAGTCCATTATATCATCCATCCTTGGCAATGGGAATCTGTATTTGATAGTGATTTTATTGATTGCCCGAGAGTCTGTGCACATTCTCCACTCTCCATCCTTCTTGGGTGCTAGTACTGTTGGCACTGCACATGGGCTAAGACTCTCCCTAATCAATCCCTTCTCCAACGAACTCCCCGGACTTGCCTCGTTTAACTCCCTCGCTTCTACAGTGTCATTCTGTGTGCAGCTTTATTTGGCAAGCTTGATCCCGATACCAAATCTATATGGTGGCTAATTTTCCTTATTGGGGGTAAAACCTCAGGCACATTATCAGACACAATATCTGGAAATTCCTCCAACAGATCTAGGACTTCGTCGGGGTATCCTGGCATTCCTTCTCCCTAACTCTAGGGATTATTGCATAACATAAATGTTCATGCTTCAACCCATCCAGGAACTTTCTCCCCTCAACTAAACAGATTCTGGAATTGTTACATACCTTTTCATCCGCATCCTTTAAGGGCTTTAGTTTATGGCGTACACCATTCTTTGTCAATGAGTAGGTGTTGGCACGGCCATCATGCACTGCACTCCGATCGAACTGCCAGGGCCTCCCCAAGAACATATGGCAAGCATCCATAGGCAGGATGTCACACAGGACCTCATCACAATAATTTCCAATATTAAATTTAACGGAGCACTGTTCATTGACCAAAGCTCTGTGGTCCTTCTGTAACCATGCGACCCGGTATGGATGCGGGTGCTTCTTCCTCTCCAACTGTAGCTTTGTAACCATTTCTTCCGAAACCAGGTTATCCGTGCTACCATTATCAATAATAATGTTGCAAACTTTGCCCGCACACTTACATCTTGTGCGGAATAAACTTCTTCTCTGATCTGTGTCCTTCTCCTCATTCAACAGGACTCTTCTTACAATCATTGCTTCCCCTCTCTCTGCTTCTTCAGAATGCTCAGACTCAGCTTCTTCCTCCGCCACAGCAGCCCTGGCTGGACCCTCAGGCCTCTTGTTTGCCCTTTCCTGGTGTTGTGGACACTCAAATGCCCGATGTCCTTCTTCACCACAAGTGGAAACATGTCCCACGAAATACTCCTCTTCCAAATCCTCGTCCGCATCCACCCCGTCCTCTTGGGTAGTCGTTTCGATCTCGGGGCTGATAAACATCCTCTTCCCTTTGATCCTGGTTACTACCGGTTTCACCAGTCTTCTTCGGGTCTTTATACTTTTCTCCACCGGTTCTCCCACCAGCTCTTCCACCACGGCCCCTTCCTCTTTGCTTGCCTTCAAACCGCCTGTTCAGTTTTTCTTCCACCTTTAAGGCAAACTGGTAAGCATCCTCAATGGTGCTTATCCGAACCAGGCTCAGTTCCTCCTGGATACCGAGTCTCAACCCATTGATATAACGGGCCACCTTTTCTTTGTTTGCCTCCAAATGCCCAGTTCTAATAGAGATCTTGTAGAACTCCTCGGTGTACTCTTGGACAGTTTTGTTTGTCCTGTCTCAAACCCTCGCATTTTTCTTAGCAGATCCAACTCGTAATCTGCTGGGATGAACTGTCTTTTCAGCTTCTCCACCATTCTATCCCATCTTGTTATTCTCTCCTTCCCTCTTCTCGTTCCTCTCCAACCGTATTCCCCTCCACCAAATGCTGGCATGACCCTTCAACTTGGTCTTAGCAAATCTGACCCGATTAGGGTCTTCAACCTCCTCATACTCGAAATACTCTTCTAAATCATTTATCCAATCAATCACTTCTAGATTTAGGTTTCCGAGTATGTAGAAACCTCCATTTTTGGTTGCTTTCCAATCTGAGAGATGGCCTTGTACAACCGGGCTTGTGCAGGATCCACAGCCTCTTCCTCTTCCTCAGATTGGTCTTCTTCTTCAACTTCGTCTTCACTTTCCTCATCCCTTCTAGGCTCGTGCCTTCTACGTAACTCTGCTTGTAGGGCTTGAACTTGTCTCTGCAAGGCTCGAAAGTCTTCGGCCGGCACCACATTTCCTACTCCGCCACGGTTTCTTCGTGGAGGCATTATATATATATATTTTTTTAAATCCTTCCACAGATCCTAGTGTAACCGCCTCTCTCCGGTGATCTGTTACACGCTCAGGAGCTCCCGCTCTGATACCACTTGATGGCAAGCCGAGAAACACACAACAACACTTCACAAGAATTTGTTGTAAATTGCTTTTAAGACTTTTTTACAATATCATTTCCAGGCTTAAAACTCCTCCTCTACAATCCCGAACTCACCATCCCTTCCATTACAATTTTTTGGGTTTTTATCGAGGCCCCGATCCTCTCGGCAATTAATGCCCGCCTAACAAAATTTCAAATTCGATTTTTCCCCCTTCCTGGGTTTTTCAAAATTTTGGTCATAAATGGGCCATCTGCCCGATCTACCAGGAAGCTTTCATTAATGGCTCTCCTCGACCTGCAACCGCCGTCTTGGTCAGATCGTTCTTCTGCACTGTGGTCTCCTCCATAATGGCCATCGCCTGTGTCTGTTTCATTGTCCGTACCTGTTACTTTGCCAACAATAAAAATATACGCGACCGTGGCCCTCATCTTGTTTCAATACACGTAGCTGTCCGCATGTAAATCTGGCCATGCCTTCTCCTTGACGTAATAAATTTGAAACACGCGCCCTTCACAATTGTCATGCTACACGTGGCCGTCCACGTGTCAAACTCGGCCTTGCTCGACCGTCCGCTTGTTCTCTTTTGGGCCTTGCCCTGCTCTCTATCTTCTCTAACTTCCGTAGTTATCAAATGTTACGCCACGTGTCGGCCTTTGACTGGCCGCGATATCGCGACGACACCATCCCATCTACCTTTGCATTGAACAATCGTCATGATATTGCAACGTCATGATATCACAACGTCGTGATATCGCGATGACACCATCCCCTCTGCCTTTGCGTTGAACAATCATCGCGATATCGCGACGTCGCGATATCACGACGTTGCGATATCGCGATGGGACTTCACTGCTTACCTTTGCCTCGAACTATCGTCACGATATCGCGACGTCGCGATATCACGATGGGACTTCACTCCCACCTTTGCTTCGGACTATGGTCGCGATATCGCGACGTCGCGATATCACGACAAAACTGGCTCAAGCCCCGCCAAGCCTTTTGAGGTCACGATTTCGTGACCCCTCCCCATGCTTCAAGAAACTTGCCCTCTTTGCTCCACAAAACTTCCCCCCTTGGAAAACACCGAAAATAAAACAAATGCAAGGTACTTAGAAAATTTAAAAACATTTTTGGAAGATGCAAGATTGCTCTACGGTTACCGGATGCTCTTGCATCAAGAAGAGGCTAAAGATCTAAATAATTTTAGCATGGATGAGATGCATGGTTCTTTGACTACATACAAAATGAGAATAGGACAAACTAATCCCATAGACAAAGAAGCTGCTTTTAAAACACACAAGAATGCAAAAGCTAAACAAGAATCTGAGGATGAAGAGACATCGTATGAAATGGAAGCCAATTTTGTTCAGAAACTTACAAAGAGAAAAGGAAAATATAGAGAAAAGTTACCATTTAAGTGTTTCAATTGTGGAGGGGTCGGTCACTTTGCAGCTAAGTGTCCAATGAATGAGAAAAACAAAAGTGATGAAGGGTCACACCAAGAAAGAAGTGACTGGAAGAAGAAACCAAATTTAAAAAAAAGCAATTTCAAAAAGAAAAGTTTCTTATCCAAGAATTTCAGCTCTTCTGAAGATAGCTCAGGTGAAGATTCTGAAGAAGAAATAGGTGAAGCTCTGTTCATGGCATTTGAAGAAGCAAAAATAGAAGAAAAATAGGAAGGAAGGATGAGATTGAAGTTTATCTGGAAGGAGAGTTGGTTGCTGTACTTAAAGAGTTGAATACAGAAAGGAAAAAGAATAAAAAGGTCTCAAGAAAGCTTGAGGATACGAATGACATAATAAACAGTTTGAAAGTACAGAAAGAATAATTTAAGAAAATGTCTAAAGAACTTGAAGTACAATTAACCATGAGAATAGATGAGTGCAGCAAACTAGAAGAGATTGTTGTTTTAAGAATGTGGCTAGAAGAAAAGAATAAAAAATTGAGTTGCTATCACAAACTTGAAGGAAGTTCTGCAAAGCTTGAAAATATTATAAATAGTCAGAGGACTACAGGCATCAAGTTTGGCTTGGGATTTGTCGAAGGAGAATCATCAAGTGGATCAAAGGACATAACTATAGAAAAAGTAAAGAAAGGAGATAATATCAAGGTTGATCAAAGAAAAATGAATCAGGAAAAAGAAAGCAACAGTGTCAGGCATGAGAAGAGTGCTGACAATGAGGGATTCATAAAAGTCACACATCAAAGGAGAAGAAAATTTGTGGCTCCTACTACAAAGTGGCAAAGACCAATTCCTAGGTTCAATCATTCATTTTATGGTTATTGTTTTAAATGCAATGCTTACAGTCATAAGATTTCAGAATGCATTCATAATATAGGACAGAAATTTTTCTAGTAGAAATGTCTTTTCACCCTTGATGGATTATGCAATAGAATGCTATAACTATCATAACTATGGACACATTGCAAGAAATTGTAGAAGCACATATGCAGCAAATAAATATCAAGGAAGAAGAACTCAACCAAACAGTTTAAGGCAAAACAAAAAATTCCCAAAAAAACATGCTCAGGCTACTGACAAAGAAAATTCTAAACAAGTGACCAAAACTGTAGCCAAACTAGAGTGCAAAGAAAAGGAGTGACCCAAGGAGGAAAAGTAATCCTTGATTGTTCAAACAACATTCAAAGCACAGAACAAATTTGCACCATGGATATTGGATAGTGGATGCTCCAGTCACATGATAGGAGATAAAAAAAAAATTGAAAAATTACAGAAATATGAAGGGGGCTCTGTAAAGTTTGGAAATAATGATGGAGCCAAAATAGTTGGCAAATGATCAGTCAAGATAAGTGATGGAAAGATAAATTCCAAAGAAGTTCTGTTTGTAGTTGGTTTGAAGCACAACTTACTAAGCGTAAGTCAAATCTATGACAGAGGTCATGAAGTCATCTTTAAAAAATAGGGTTGTGAAGTCAGAAAAGCACACAGTGGGAAGCTGATAGCTACTGGATCAAGGACTTCTAGAAATCTATATACTCTCTCAGAAACTTTAGAAGGAGCATGCTTGATTGGATAGGAAGATGAAAATTGGCTATGGCACAAGAGGCTCAGTCATATTAGCTTTGACAATCTGGTAAAAATAAGTTCAAAAATAGTAGTAAGAGATATACCTACCATTGGCAAACTAGTAAATAGCATTTGTGCTTCATGCCAAAAAGGGAAGCAAACTAGATCCACATTTAAAGCAAAGGAATACTTCACCAGAAAACTGTTAGAGCTGATACATACCGATTTATGTGGACCCATGAGAACACAAAGCATAAATGGTGACAAATACTTTATGCTATTCATAGATGACTACTCCAGAATGACATGGGTACTATTTTTAAAGCTTAAATCAGATGCCTTTGAGATGTTCAATATTTTTAAAAAATAGGTTGAGAATCAAACTGGAAAATTAATTAAATGCCTAAGATCAGACAGAGGAGGATAATTTATCTCAGAAGAATTTGTAGAATACTATAAAAAATATGGGATCAAAAGATAGTTTTCAGCAGCAAAAACAACTCAGCAGAATGGTGTTGTAGAAAGGAAGAACAGGACAGTGCAGGAAATGGCATGAACAATGTTGGATGAGAACAAAATAGTAGAAATTTTTTGGAAAGAGGCAGTCCATACTGCGGTTTACATCCAAAATAGGTGCATGCTAAAGACGCATGAAAGAAAAACACCATATGAGCTGTGGTTCGACAGAAAGGCAACAACAAGATATTTCAAAGTGTTCGGCAACAAGTGCTACATCAAATGAACTGAAGATAATCTCGGTAAATTTGAAGATAGAGCTGACGAAGGTATTTTTCTTGGTTACTCAACAAACAACAAAGCCTACACATGTTACAACAAGAGGCTAAAGAAAATTATGGAGAGTGCAGATGTTAAAGTTGATGAAGGTAGAGATCGAGAAACAACTTATCAAGAAAACTACCCTATTTATGAAGAAGTCATTGAAGGAGATGAAGAAATGGAAATAGAAGAGAATCAAAAAATTGACCCAACTGATTTAAGAATTGACTCAGAAGAAGAAGAAAACAAGAAATTCAAAATAGGTAGCTGGTAGAAAAATCATCCCAGAGAACAGATTATTGGGGACCCAACAGTTGGTATTCAGACTAGAAGAGCAATAGTACGGAACTACTCTCTATTATCCAGCATTGAGCCCAAAAATTTTGCTGAAGCTAGCACAGATGAAATTTGGATGAAAGCAATTAATGAAGAACTAGATCATATTGAGAAAAACAAAACTTGGGAGTTAGTACCAAGGCCGGAAAATAAAAATGTAATCGGTACTAAATGGATTTTTTGAAATAAATTGAACGAATATGGACAGGTTGTAAGAAATAAAGCAAGACTAGTCTGTAAAGGCTATGCATAGGTTGAAGGTATTGATTTTGAGGAAACCTTTGCACCAGTAGCTAGACTAAAGGTAATCAGAATGTTTCTAGCTTTAGCAGTTCATAAAAATTTCAAGGTATATCAAATGGACATAAAATCAACATTTTTGAATGGAAAATTGGAAGAAGAGGTTTACATTGAGTAGCCATATGGTTTCCAACTCGGTGATAATCCCAACTTTGTTTGCAAGTTGAGGAAAGATTTGTATGGTTTAAAATAGGCACCCAGAGCATGGTATGCAAGGCTGGATAACTATCTGATTCAATAGGGGTTCAAGAAAGGTTTGGTGGACAGCAATCTGTATGTCAAAATAGAGAATGGCCATCTTATTGTCCTTGTTGTTTATGTAGATGATATCATTTTTTGCAGTAGTAATGATAAGTCCTGTAGTGACATAGAAAATAAAATTAAGAAATAATTTGAGATGTCTATGATTGGTGAACTTTCTTATTTTTTTGGACTGCAATTCAATCAAAGTGAAAAGAGCATTTTTATTTCTCAAGTTAAATATGTGAAAGAAATGTTGAAAAAGTTCACAATGGAGGATAGTAAACCTGTTAGCACTCCCATGAAAATAGGTTGCAAGTTGAGCAAGGATGACAAATCTCCAGATGTAGATCAAACCATGTACAGATCTATGATTGGAAGTCTGCTATATTTGACAGCTACCAGACCAGATATCTTATAGGTAGTATGCATGGTGGCAAGATTTCAGGCTAGTCCCAAAGAGACTCATGTGACAGCTGTGAAGAGGATTTTTAGGTACCTCAAGGGTACTATGGAGTATGGGTTATGGTACCCAAAAGGTAAGGACTTCACTCTTATTGCATATTCTAATGCAGATTGGGCAAGATGTATTGATGATAGAAAGAGTACCAATGGAGAAGCATTTTATCTTGGAGACAGGTTGGTAGCATGGCACAACAAGAAATAAGAATTAGTCTCTCTATCCACAATAGAGGCAGAATACATTGCAGCAACAACATGTTGTACACAGATATTATGGATGCGACAAACCTTGAAAGATATTGGTATTCACTTCAAAGAGCCAATTTTAGTTAAATGTGATAACACTAGTGTTATTAACATATCAAATAATCCGGTTATGCATTCTTGAACCAAACATATTGCAATCCGGTATCACTTCTTGAAGGATAAAGTTGCAAAAGGTGAGTTCAAATTGGATTTTGTTCCAACTACAGAGCAAGTAGCAAATATCTTCAACAAAACATTACCTAAGGAAGTTTTTGAGTACCTTCAGAGTAAGTTGGGAGTGGTCACATTTCCCAAGAACTAACTATCAATTGGGATCACATTCTCAAGGGGAGCATTTATGCCTATGTTTATAGTTTTGCTCATATTCATGATTTTTGCTAACTATAACAATGTGTGTCTGAGAATGTTGTGCATAGATTCAGGGGGAGTCTACAGCAGCCCTTTGGTATTATTTTCAAAGGGGGAGAAGAATTATAGGAGATTGCATAAGTGTTGCCAACAATTCCAAAGGGGGAGATTGTTGAGCAAGGTGCAGAAATAGTATTGTCATTGTTGTCAACACAGACAGACAGATCAGTTGATGCAGTGGACAAGAGTTCAGAGGTCAGTGAGATCATGTATAGTAAATTTCCAAGAAGACAGAAGTGGCCCAGATTCTCAGAATCAAAGAAAAATACAAGTAAGAAAACTATCGCGACATGTTTTCTATCGCGATTTTGCGACATGGCCGAGGAGAGAGAAGGCGCAAGCAAAATTGTCATGATTTCGTGACATGGCCGAGGAGAGAGAAGGCACAAGCAAAATTGTCATGATTTCATGACATGGCCGAGGAGAGAGAAGGCACAAGCAAAATTGTCATGATTTCGCGACATGGATGAGGAGAGAGAAGGCACAAGCAAAATTGTTGCGATTTCATGACATGGTCGAGGAGAGAGAAGGCACAAGAAAAATTGTCATGATTTCATGACATGGCCGAGGAGAGAGAAGGCACAAGGAAAACTGTCATGATTTCACGACATTTTGGAGGCAGAGAAGCCAAGTGGAAAAACTATCATGATTTTGAGACATGTTGGAAGCAAAGATGGCAAGTAAGAAAACTGTCATGATTTTGTGACATGTTTGGAAAGAAGGCGCAAGCAAAGAAAACTATCATGATTTCATGACATGTTTGGAGAGAAGGCATAGGCAAAGAAAACTATCGTGATTTCACGACAGGTTCGAAGAGAAAGCGCCAAGGATAGAAAGTGTCGCGATTTCATGACAGGTTTGAAGAGAAAGTGTCAAGGAGGAAAAGTGTCACGATTTCGTGACATGTTTCATTTTTGTGGGCCAAAGACAGAAAAGGCACAAGGCAGCGAAAGTGTCACGATTTCATGACATGTTCCGTTTTCGCGGGCGAAAGGCAGAGAAGTGCAAGGAAGCGAAAAGTGTTGCGATTTCACGACATGTGTTTTCGCTGGCCAAAGATAGAAAAGGCACAAGGCAACGAAAGTGTCACGATTTCATGACATGTTCTATTTTTGCGGGTGAAATGCAGAGAAGTGTAAGGAAGTAAAAAGTGTCACAATTTTGTGACATGTGTTTTCATTGGACAAAGATAGAAAAGGCACAAGGCAGCGAAAGTGTCACGATTTTGCGACATGTTCCATTTTCGCGAGCGAAAGGCAGAGAAGTGCAAGGAAACGAAAAGTGTCGCAATTTCACGATGTCTGGTTTTCATGGCTGCAATACAAGAGGTGAACAAGGAGGCCAAAAATGTCATGATTTCATGACATGTGTTTTCACAGGTAAAAGGCGAGAAGAGCATAAAGATATAGAAGTTTCATGATTTTGCGACAGGTCACGACAGCATGATCACTGATAGTTAACTAAAGCAGAACAATAGTTAAAGGGGTAGTTGTAGAGGAAAAGCATGCAGCTATTTTAAGAACAGTCAAAGAAGGAGAAATCGAACAGTCACATAAATAGAATAAAAAAATGCATGCATGCACAAAAATGAATACGAACAGTTATGTTCAAGAAGACGTACAGTCATGGTAGAGATATACGTTGCATGTAACGTAATGCCCACTCTATAAATACAAAAGGAGTTACATAAAGAAGGAGTTACAGTTGACAAGTGGCAGAAGAAAATATTAAAGGAATAGTTACAGGTTCCATGCGTAAATATGGAAGTTAAAAATAGAGATTAATATGTTATAAAAGCAGGTCTGCGTGAAGAATAAGGTTGCTTCTGAATGTAAGAAATTGCTGTGGAAAGAGGGTTAGAAGAGGGCCAAGAGATAAATAAGTAGAGCCGTGAGAGAGTGCAAAGTTTGATTAATTGTAGACCAGTCAGGGTCGTGTAAACAGTTAAGGCATTTTTATGTCATTAAGATAATTCAGAATTGCAGTCCAAGTTGGTGCTTGGCATTAGGGGTTGGTGCTCCTATTTCTTGTAGCAGAAAAAAAAATAAGGGGTTGGTGCTCCTTCTAGTGGGTGCTGGTAAAGTGTTTGTAAAATTGGTGTTTTGCAAATGCTGGATTTGGATTGGAGTCCAAGAAGTCATTTTTGTGGAGTAGCCAAATTGGTGAACCTCGTTACATTGTGTGTTGTGGTGTGCTCTCTTGTGAAAATTGCTTTACCTATTTTTAAGTTCTCTTTGCTTCAGCATTAAGTGTTGTAGATTTGAATTTTAAATAGCTACACTGATTCACCCCCCCATCTCAGTGTCATTGTGAGAATATCATTCTAAATATTCTCTTAGTAGTGCCACTTCTTGTGCTAAATTTTCACATTCTAAGATCTTTGCTTCTAACTTATCCTTGAACCTTTTTACCTTAGCCTTTGATTTTTCTAAATCCTCTATAAGCAATATTATCTCTTTATCACATTCTTGAAACTGAATTTCAAGTTTAGAGTGTTTCTTTATTGCCTTCTCCACTGTGTCAAGTGCATAAATAATTTCTTCCTTGAGATCATATCCATATTTATTTGAATATTCCTCTATTTGTTTACCTTTTTCCACATATTTATTTTATATTGTCTTGTCATTTGTAGGATCATCTTCTCCCTCTTCTAGTGCCATTAGTATATTCTCTTTTGGTCCTTCAAGTGTATCTTCATATTCATCATCACTAAAATTATAACCATCCCTTGTACAGACTATCTTCAAGGTGTCCAAAGTTACCACATCTAAAATACTTTAGAATTATTGGAGTCCTTTTATTAACTTGTTATTTTTCTTCAATCATAAATAGGACTTCATCTCTATAATTATCTAAAAAACTAGCATCACTATAACTTGAGTACTTACTTGCCTTATCAGCATAGTAGATTCTCTTTTGTCTTTGAAAGAACTTCTTTCCTTGTCTACTTTGTCCATCCTTGATTTTATTTTGGTACCTATATATTTTTGATTCCCTATTCTTGTGATCATATTTTTCTTCATCATTGTTATTCTTAGCTTCTTGATAGTCAGTTGCATAATGACCATACTTTACACAATTGAAAAATTTAATAGATCTTGTATCTCTAGATCTTCTTGAATCCTTATTCCTTCTGATATAATTTGCTTTTTCATCACTGGATGACTCATTGCTTGATTTTGACTTCTTACCCTTTGTCTTCTTGATTGCTTTGAATGTTGCTTCTTTCTGGGGATTAGGTTTCTCTTTTTTTCTCATATCAAATGTTGTAATAATACCAAGCAACATATCTCTTGTCAAATAATAACCATATATTGAATCTTCTATAGCAAAAACCTTTTCACTGAATCCTTTTGGAAGAGTTCTTAAGACCTTGTCACAAACATCTGATTCATTTATTTTTATTCCAAGTCCTTGCATATCATTAACAACCTCATCAATTCAAAGTAGATAAGTACTAATATTTTCCTCATCCTTCATTCTTAATGCTTCAAATTTTCCTTTGATATTTTGTATCTTTGCTTTCTTGACACTTTTATCTACTTCATATATATTTTGTAGTTTATCCCATATTTCTTTTGCATTTTGACAATGCATAACTTTCATAGACTATGTTCTATGTAACCATTTTATAATTACATTCATTGCTTTTGAATTAATGCTATAGGAGATTACATTCCTTATCTCGTAGGAGGATTAATCAAGGCATCATATCCAAATTCAGCTACTTCCCAAATTTCATTGTCAAGTGCCATCAAGTAGATATTCATTCTCATACTCCAATATATATAGTCACTTTCATAAAATACTGGTGCTAAATTATCTCGAGGACACATTCTTAGAATCCATTGTGTTCTTGTTAGATTTTTCTTCAAGCTATTAAACTCTTCTAAAAGAACCCACTCTGATATCAATTGAAGAACATAAGATTATATTGAGAAGGGGGGTGAACAACATAAGATCACTTTTTACTTTTATTTCCCAAATAATATTATGTAATGTATATATAGCAATATCAATAATAGTAATTAAATCAATGCACAAATCACCACACACAATAGAGACACCACAATTTACGTGGTTCACCCAATATGGGCTACTCCATGGAGAAAATATTTTCACCAAAATTTTCTTAATCAATCTCTTGGGAATCCTTTCCCTATTACAATGTTTATGGACCTCTGTCCAAAGGAGATACCAATCCCCTAAATAAAGTTAATGGATATCTATCCATAGGAGAACTCCTTTCTCCTCTTGCTTTGTCTAGTGATCTTCTAGAATATTACTACCTCCACTACACTGGCTTGTGGATCTTTCTCCACTAAATATTATTGTCCCCACTCAAAAGACCTATCCTCACTACCCTAGCTAGTGAATCTCTATCCAATGGAGACTACTGTCCTCTATACTATTTCACCTCCAAATATTTATCTTAGATCTACACTAACATAATCCTTCGATCTAGTAAAACTTTGCTCAATATCTATCTCTGGTCTAGCACAAACCTGTCCTCAAATATACACCAAACTTTATCCTCAATCTCTATCCTCTAATTTGCACTAAATACAGTCGTTCGGTCTAGTACAAATATATTCTCAATCTCTATCCTCAAGCCTTAACTTAAATCTTGAATCAATCTCAAGTCAACTCTACTGTATTTTCCCTAAACATTAACTCAATGTTTGAACAAATCAATCACTCAAATATACTCTCAAGTCTACTCAATACTTGTCTCAAATATGCCTTGTAAGCTTCCTCAAAAGCTTACACTAATCTGTCCATAAGTCCTCTCTAGAACTTGTCCAATGATACTCAATAAGTCCTCTCAAGAACTTATCCAAATCTACTCAAGATCTGTATTGTAAGCTTCCACAAAATCTCACACCAAATCTATCCACAAGTCTTCTCAAAGACTTACCTCAAATCTGCTTAACAAGTCCACACAAAACTTGTCCACTCTGCTCAATAAGTCTTCTCAAGAACTTATCCAATCTCATAGAAACATAAAGAGAATTGTTAGAGACTCAATATGTTCGATACTCATCACAGTGCTCAATTACTTTCAATCACTCTCTTAGAAACATAAAGAGAATTGTAAGAGACTCAATATGCTTAAATTTCAACTCAATGCTCAATCACTTTCTCAAATCAATTTAGAATATAGAAAAGTTTGTTTTATGGAACTTGAATAATCACTACATACACCCACTTGACTAGGCTCAACCAAATCTACTCAACCAAATACTCAATGAAACAATCCTTGCTCACAAAACCTAGTCCAAGCATATGATCACTTAATCAAAGGTGTTTCCAACAATGCTCAACAACAAATATCACATAACAATGATACTCATGTTCTTTTCAATCCCTAGTTCAAGTTATTTGATCAATAACTTACTTCAACAACAATTCTTATAAAACAATATTTACATAGCAATGATACTCAAACCCTAGTTCAAGTTCTTCACACAACCAATGGTTTCAACAATAATGCTTATAAAACAAGGTTTTAACAACAACTCTTTATTCCAAAAAATATTGAAGCATTAACTCAACACAATAAATAGGAAATCCTAATCAAGTCCTTTTCACTCCAAACTTATTTTCCAGAAAACCAACCAATCAACTTAACTATGGAATAATATTGTCATACCTTTTTCTTGATGATGAAGAAATCTCATAAATCTGCCACAACCTTAAACACTTCTTTGCCAAGCTCAAAGAAATTATAAGATGATAAACTTTCTCAAATAAAATGTAAATATCAAGACACACATACACCTTATCACTCCATATTTAAGAAAACATTCATCAACATTTACAAAAATAATACACCACTTGCACCTTATAATCTCCCAATTAAAATAATATTCAATGCATTCTTCTTTTCAAAAAATAACTCAATGCAAGAATTTCTCTCTATCCTTTTAAAACTTTAACAAATCAATGTGACATAAACACTTATTAAAATAAATCTAACACCTTATACCTCCAACTTATCAAAACTAATTTTCAACTAACAATCCTTTTAAGCAACCTTTTTAACTCCAAAATTTAGGCAACACACAAAAATAATAATAAAAATTTATTATCATGGACTTGGAGAGAATCAAACTCACAACATAGCCTCAACCAATTCCCTAGCCTCGGCTCCAACCACCATGTGATCTAGGCTCTCACGTGGAGAGTGAAGGTCACCACGTGCTCTAAAAGGCTCCCCATATTTCCTAGAAAAAAATATGCACCTTTCCTTTGGCGCTTCCAACACAAACACAACCACCAAAAATGTTGTTGCATTTTGAACGCAGGTCACCTAGTACCCAAGCACTCTAACTACTGTCCTCTTACCGCTAGGCCATGTTTCCCATTTGGCACTTGGTAATTTGGCACTGTTCCCTTTAAACCTTATTCACTGGCACTAAAACACAAAATTCGCTTGGCTTTTCCATACGAGTTCTCAACACAATTGCATGCATTAATTCAATCGAGCAAAAGGATAAGTTTTAATGCCTCTAAGGCATATATTTATATATTGATTTCCTCCTCATGCAAATACGTCAGTGCTCGAATTACCTTCTAACTTTTAGATGTTGGAGCTTTTTATTTTCCTCGAGACTTATTAATTTATAAATTATTTAAATTCATTTGAATTTAAATTTTATAAATTAATTCTTTAAAACCCTTTGGTTTATTAATGTCTTCTCTCATTGCACAAATTTGTATAAATTAATAATTAATTATCTATAAAATTTAAATTCAATTTGAATTTAAATATTTTATAAAAAATATTAAACCTTCCTTTAGATTTGCAATAAACTTCCTTGGGTTTTTATGAAAAACCTTTTAACTTTTGCTTCCACATAATATTAAAAATATCACATTCTAAGATCTTTGCTTCTAACTTATCCTTGCCTTAGCCTTTGATTTTTCTAAATCCTCTATAAGCAATATTATCTCTTTATCACATTCTTGAAACTGAATTTCAAGTTTAGAGTGTTTCTTTATTGCCTTCTCCACTGTGTCAAGTGCATAAATAATTTCTTCCTTGAGATCATATCCATATTTCTTTGAATATTCCACTATTTGTTTACCTTTTTCCACATATTTATTTTCTATTGTTTTGTCATTTGTAGGATCATATTCTCCCTCTTCTAGTGCCATTAGTATATTCTCTTTTGGTCCTTCAAGTGTATCTTCATATTCATCATCACTAAAATTATAACCATCCCTTGTACAGTTATCTTCAAGGTGTCCAAAGTTACCACATCTAAAATACTTTAGAATTACTGGAGTCCTTTTATTAACTTGTTATTTTTCTTCAATCATAAATAGGACTTCATCTCTATAATTATCTAAAAAACTAGCATCACTATAACTTGAGTACTTACTTGCCTTATCAGCATAGTAGATTCTCTTTTGTCTTTGAAAGAACTTCTTTCCTTGTCTACTTTGTCCAACCTTGATTTTCTTTTGGTACCTGTATATTTTTGATTCCCTATTCTTGTGATCATATTTTTCTTCATCATTGTTATTCTTAGCTTCTTGACAGTCAGTTGCATAATGACCATACTTTACACAATTGAAAAATTTAATAGATCTTGTATCTCTAGATCTTCTTGAATCCTTATTCCTTCTGAAATAATTTGCTTTTTCATCACTCGATGACTCATTACTTGATTTTGACTTCTTACCCTTTGTCTTCTTGATTGCTTTGAATGTTGCTTCTTTCTGGGGATTAGGTTCCTCTTTTTTTCTCATATCAAATTTTGTAATAATACCAAGCAACATATCTCTTGTCAAATAATAACCATCTATTGAATCTTCTATAGCAAAAACCTTTTCACTGAATCCTTTTGGAAGAGTTCTTAAGACCTTGTCACAAACATCTGATTCATTTATTTTTATTCCAAGTCCTTGCATATCATTAACAACCTCATCAATTCAAAGTAGATAAGTACTAATATTTTCCTCATCCTTCATTCTTAATGCTTCAAATTTTCCTTTGATATTTTGTATCTTTGCTTTCTTGACACTTTTATCTACTTCATATATATTTTGTAGTTTATCCCATATTTCTTTTGCATTTTGACAATGCATAACTTTCATAGACTATGTTCTATGTAACCCTTTTATAATTACATTCATTGCTTTTGAATTAATGCTATAGGAGATTACATTCCTTATCTGTAGGAGGATTAATTAAGGGATCATATCCAAATTCCATTACTTCCCAAATTTCATTGTCAAGTGCCATCAAGTAGATATTCATTCTCATACTCCAATATATATAGTCACTTTCATAAAATACTGGTGCTAAATTATCTGAGGACACATTCTTAGAATCCATTGTGTTCTTGTTAGATTTTTCTTCAAGCTATTAAACTCTTCTAAAAGAACCCACTCTAATATCAATTGAAGAACATAAGATTATATTGAGAAGGGGGGTGAACAACATAAGATCACTTTTTACTTTTATTTCCCAAATAATATTATGTAATGTATATATAGCAATATCAATAATAGTAATTAAATCAATGCACAAATCACCACACACAATAGAGACACCACAATTTACGTGGTTCACCCAATATGGGCTACTCCATGGAGAAAATATTTTCACCAAAATTTTCTTAATCAATCTCTTGGGAATCCTTTCCCTATTACAATGTTTATGGACCTCTCGTCCAAAGGAGACACCAATCCCCTAAATAAAGTTCATGGATATCTATCCATAGGAGAACTCCTTTCTCCTCTTGCTTTGTCTAGTGATCTTCTAGAATATTACTACCTCCACTACATCGGCTTGTGGATCTCTCTCCACTAAATATTATTGTCCCCACTCAAAAGACCTATCCTCACTACCCTAGCTAGTGAATCTCTATCCAATGGAGACTACTGTCCTCTATACTATTTCACCTCCAAATATTTATCTTAGATCTACACTAACATAATCCTTCGATCTAGTAAAACTTTGCTCAATATCTATCTCTGGTCTAGCACAAACCTGTCCTCAAATATACACCAAACTTTATCCTCAATCTCTATCCTCTAATTTGCACTAAATACGATTGCTCGGTCTAGTACAAATATATTCTCAATCTCTATCCTCAAGCCTTAACTCAAAGCTTAAATCGATCTCAAGTCAACTCTCATCGTATTTTCCCTAAACATTAACTCAATGTTTGAACAAATCAATCACTCAAATATACTCTCAAGTCTACTCAATACTTGTCTCAAATATGCCTTGTAAGCTTCCTCAAAAGCTTACACTAATCTGTCCATAAGTCCTCTCTAGAACTTGTCCAAGTATACTCAATAAGTCCTCTCAAGAAATTATCCAAATCTGTATTGTAAGCTTCCACAAAATCTCACACCAAATCTATCCACAAGTCTTCTCAAAGACTTACCTCAAATCTGCTTAACAAGTCCACACAGAACTTGTCCACTCTGCTCAATAAGTCTTCTCAAGAACTTATCCAATCTCATAGAAACATAAAGAGAATTGTTAGAGAATCAATATGTTCGATACTCATCACAGTGCTCAATTACTTTCAATCACTCTCTTAGAAACATAAAGAGAATTGTAAGAGACTCAATATGCTTAAATTTCAACTCAATGCTCAATCACTTTCTCAAATCAATTTAGAATATAGAAAAGTTTGTTTTATGGAACTTGAATAATCACTACATACACCCACTTGACTAGGCTCAACCAAATCTACTCAACCAAATACTCAATGAAACAATCCTTGCTCACAAAACCTAGTCCAAGCATATGATCACTTAATCAAAGGTGTTTCCAACAATGCTCAACAACAAATATCACATAACAATGATACTCATGTTCTTTTCAATCCCTAGTTCAAGTTATTTGATCAATAACTTACTTCAACAACAATTCTTATAAAACAATATTTACATAGCAATGATACTCAAACCCTAGTTCAAGTTCTTCACACAACCAATGGTTTCAACAATAATGCTTATAAAACAAGGTTTTAACAACAACTCTTTATTCCAAAAAATATTGAAGCATTAACTCAACACAATAAATAGGAAATCCTAATCAAGTCCTTTTCACTCCAAACTTATTTTCCAGAAAACCAACCAATCAACTTAACTATGGAATAATATTGTCATACCTTTTTCTTGATGATGAAGAAATCTCATAAATCTGCCACAACCTTAAACACTTCTTTGCCAAGCTCAAAGAAATTATAAGATGATAAACTTTCTCAAATAAAATGTAAATATCAAGACACACATACACCTTATCACTCCATATTTAAGAAAACATTCATCAACATTTACAAAAATAATACACCACTTGCACCTTATAATCTCCCAATTAAAATAATATTCAATGCATTCTTCTTTTCAAAAAATAACTCAATGCAAGAATTTCTCTCTATCCTTTTAAAACTTTAACAAATCAATGTGACATAAACACTTATTAAAATAAATCTAACACCTTATACCTCCAAATTATCAAAACTAATTTTCAACTAACAATCCTTTTAAGCAACCTTTTTAACTCCAAAATTTAGGCAACACACAAAAATAATAATAAAAATTTATTATCATGGACTTGGAGAGAATCAAACTCACAACATAGCCTCAACCAATTCCCTAGCCTCGGCTCCAACCACCATGTGATCTAGGCTCTCGCGTGGAGAGTGAAGGTCACCACGTGCTCTAAAAGGCTCCCCATATTTCCTAGAAAAAAATATGCACCTTTCCTTTGGCGCTTCCAACACAAACACAACCACCAAAAATGTTGTTGCATTTTGAACGCAGGTCACCTAGTACCCAAGCACTCTAACTACTGTCCTCTTACCGCTAGGCCATGTTGCCCAATTGGCACTTGGTAATTTGGCATTGTTCCCTTTAAACCTTATTCACTGGCACTAAAACACAAAATTCGCTTGTCTTTTCCACACGAGTTCTCAACACAATTGCATGCATTAATTCAATCGAGCAAAAGGATAAGTGTTAATGCCTCTAAGGCATAGATTTATATATTGATTTCCTCCTCATGCATATACGTCGATTGCTCGAATTACCTTCTAACTTTTAGATGTTGGAGCTTTTTATTTTCCTCGAGACTTATTAATTTATAAATTATTTAAATTCATTTGAATTTAAATTTTATAAATTAATTCTTTAAAACCCTTTGGTTTATTAATGTCTTCTCTCATTGCACAACTTTGTATAAATTAATAATTAATTATCTATAAAATTTAAATTCAATTTGAATTTAAATATTTTATAAAAAATATTAAACCTTCCTTTAGATTTGCAATAAACTTCCTTGGGTTTTTATGAAAAACCTTTTAACTTTTGCTTCCACATAATATTAAAAATATCACATTCTAAGATCTTTGCTTCTAACTTATCCTTGCCTTAGCCTTTGATTTTTCTAAATCCTCTATAAGCAATATTATCTCTTTATCACATTCTTGAAACTGAATTTCAAGTTTAGAGTGTTTCTTTATTGCCTTCTCCACTGTGTCAAGTGCATAAATAATTTCTTCCTTGAGATCATATCCATATTTCTTTGAATATTCCTCTATTTGTTTACCTTTTTCCACATATTTATTTTCTATTGTTTTGTCATTTGTAGGATCATCTTCTCCCTCTTCTAGTGCCATTAGTATATTCTCTTTTGGTCCTTCAAGTGTATCTTCATATTCATCATCACTAAAATTATAACCATCCCTTGTACAGCTATCTTCAAGGTGTCCAAAGTTACCACATCTAAAATACTTTAGAATTACTAGAGTCCTTTTATTAACTTGTTATTTTTCTTCAATCATAAATAGGACTTCATCTCTATAATTATCTAAAAAACTAGCATCACTATAACTTGAGTACTTACTTGCCTTATCAGCATAGTAGATTCTCTTTTGTCTTTGAAAGAACTTCTTTCCTTGTCTACTTTGTCCATCCTTGATTTTGTTTTGGTACCTGTATATTTTTGATTCCCTATTCTTGTGATCATATTTTTCTTCATCATTGTTATTCTTAGCTTCTTGACAGTCAGTTGCATAGTGACCATACTTTACACAATTGAAAAATTTAATAGATCTTGTATCTCTAGATCTTCTTGAATCCTTATTCCTTCTGAAATAATTTGCTTTTTCATCACTCGATGACTCATTACTTGATTTTCACTTCTTACCCTTTGTCTTCTTGATTGCTTTGAATGTTGCTTCTTTCTGGGGATTAGGTTCCTCTTTTTTTCTCATATCAAATGTTGTAATAATACCAAGCAACATATCTCTTGTCAAATAATCACCATCTATTGACTCTTCTATAGCAAAAACCTTTTCACTGAATCTTTTTGGAAGAGTTCTTAAGACCTTGTCACAAACATCCGATTCATAAATTTTTATTCCAAGTCCTTGCATATCATTAACAACCTCATCAATTCAAAGTAGATAAGTACTAATATTTTCCTCATCCTTCATTCTTAATGCTTCAAATTTTCCTTTGATATTTTGTATCTTTGCTTTCTTGACACTTTTATCTACTTCATATATATTTTGTAGTTTATCCCATATTTCTTTTGCATTTTGACAATGCATAACTTTCATAGACTATGTTCTATGTAACCCTTTTATAATTACATTCATTGCTTTTGAATTAATGCTATAGGAGATTACATTCCTTATCTGTAGGAGGATTAATTAAGGGATCATATCCAAATTCCATTACTTCCCAAATTTCATTGTCAAGTGCCATCAAGTAGATATTCATTCTCATACTCCAATATATATAGTCACTTTCATAAAATACTGGTGCTAAATTATCTGAGGACACATTCTTAGAATCCATTGTGTTCTTGTTAGATTTTTCTTCAAGCTATTAAACTCTTCTAAAAGAACCCACTCTGATATCAATTGAAGAACATAAGATTATATTGAGAAGGGGGGTGAACAACATAAGATCACTTTTTACTTTTATTTCCCAAATAATATTATGTAATGTATATATAGCAATATCAATAATAGTAATTAAATCAATGCACAAATCACCACACACAATAGAGACACCACAATTTACGTGGTTCACCCAATATGGGCTACTCCATGGAGAAAATATTTTCACCAAAATTTTCTTAATCAATCTCTTGGGAATCCTTTCCCTATTACAATGTTTATGGACCTCTCGTCCAAAGGAGACACCAATCCCCTAAATAAAGTTAATGGATATCTATCCATAGGAGAACTCCTTTCTCCTCTTGCTTTGTCTAGTGATCTTCTAGAATATTACTACCTCCACTACACCTGGCTTGTGGATCTCTCTCCACTAAATATTCTTGTCCCCACTCAAAAGACCTATCCTCACTACCCTAGCTAGTGAATCTCTATCCAATGGGGACTACTGTCCTCTATACTATTTCACCTCCAAATATTTATCTTAGATCTACACTAACATAATCCTTCGATCTAGTAAAACTTTGCTCAATATCTATCTCTGGTCTAGCACAAACGTGTCCTCAAATATACACCAAAATTTATCCTCAATATCTATCCTCTAATTTGCACTAAATACAGTCGTTCGGTCTAGTACAAATATATTCTCAATCTCTATCCTCAAGCCTTAACTTAAAGCTTGAATCAATCTCAAGTCAACTCTACTGTATTTTCCCTAAACATTAACTCAATGTTTGAACAAATCAATCACTCAAATATACTCTCAAGTCTACTCAATACTTGTCTCAAATATGCCTTGTAAGCTTCCTCAAAAGCTTACACTAATCTGTCCATAAGTCCTCTCTAGAACTTGTCCAGTATACTCAATAAGTCCTCTCAAGAAATTATCCAAATCTACTCAAGATCTGTATTGTAAGCTTCCACAAAATCTCACACCAAATCTATCCACAAGTCTTCTCAAAGACTTACCTCAAATCTGCTTATTAATTCCACACAAAACTTGTCCACTCTGCTCAATAAGTCTTCTCAAGAAATTATCCAATCTCATAGAAACATAAAGAGAATTTTTAGAGAATCAATATTTTCTATACCCATTACAGTGCTCAATTACTTTCAATCACTCTCTTAGAAACATAAAGAGAATTGTAAGAGACTCAATATGCTTAAATTTCAACTCAATGCTCAATCACTTTCTCAAATCAATTTAGAATATAGAAAAGTTTGTTTTATGGAACTTGAATAATCACTACATACACCCACTTGACTAGGCTCAACAAAATCTACTCAACCAAATACTCAATGAAACAATCCTTGCTCACAAAACCTAGTCCAAGCATATGATCACTTAATCAAAGGTGTTTCCAACAATGCTCAACAACAAATATCACATAACAATGATACTCATGTTCTTTTCAATCCCTAGTTCAAGTTATTTGATCAATAACTTACTTCAACAACAATTCTTATAAAACAATATTTACATAGCAATGATACTCAAACCCTAGTTCAAGTTCTTCACACAACCAATGGTTTCAACAATAATGCTTATAAAACAAGGTTTTAACAACAACTCTTTATTCCAAAAAATATTGAAGCATTAACTCAACACAATAAATAGGAAATCCTAATCATGTCCTTTTCACTCCAAACTTATTTTCCAGAAAACCAACCAATCAACTTAACTATGGAATAATATTGTCATACCTTTTTCTTGATGATGAAGAAATCTCATAAATCTGCCACAACCTTAAACACTTCTTTTCCAAGCTCAAAGAAATTATAAGATGATAAACTTTCTCAAATAAAATGTAAATATCAAGACACACATACACCTTATCACTCCATATTTAAGAAAACATTCATCAACATTTACAAAAATAATACACCACTTGCACCTTATAATCTCCCAATTAAAATAATATTCAATGCATTCTTCTTTTCAAAAAATAACTCAATGCAAGAATTTCTCTCTATCCTTTTAAAACTTTAACAAATCAATGTGACATAAACACTTATTAAAATAAATCTAACACCTTATACCTCCAACTTATCAAAACTAATTTTCAACTAACAATCCTTTTAAGCAACCTTTTTAACTCCAAAATTTAGGCAACACACAAAAATAAGAATAAAAATTTATTATCATGGACTTGGAGAGAATCAAACTCACAACATAGCCTCAACCAATGCCCTAGCCTCGGATCCAACCACCATGTGATCTAGGCTCTCGCGTGGAGAGTGAAGGTCACCACGTGCTCTAAAAGGCTCCCCATATTTCCTAGAAAAAAATATGCACCTTTCCTTTGGCGCTTCCAACACAAACACAACCACCAAAAATGTTGTTGCATTTTGAACGTAGGTCACCTAGTACCCAAGCACTCTAACTACTGTCCTCTTACCACTAGGCCATGTTTCCCATTTGGCACTTGGTAATTTGGCACTGTTCCCTTTAAACCTTATTCACTGGCACTAAAACACAAAATTCGCTTGTCTTTTCCACACGAGTTCTCAACACAATTGCATGCATTAATTCAATCGAGAAAAAGGATAAGTTTTAATGCCTCTAAGGCATATATTTATATATTGATTTCCTCCTCATGCAAATACGTCAGTGCTCGAATTACCTTCTAACTTTTAGATGTTGGAGCTTTTTATTTTCCTCGAGACTTATTAATTTATAAATTATTTAAATTCATTTGAATGTAAATTTTATAAATTAATTCTTTAAAACCCTTTGGTTTATTAATGTCTTCTATCATTGCACAACTTTGTATAAATTAATAATTAATTATCTATAAAATTTAAATTCAATTTGAATTTAAATATTTTATAAAAAATATTAAACCTTCCTTTAGATTTGCAATAAACTTCCTTGGGTTTTTATGAAAAACCTTTTAAATTTTGCTTCCACATAATATTAAAAATATCACATTCTAAGATCTTTGCTTCTAACTTATCCTTGAACCTTTTTACCTTAGCCTTTGATTTTTCTAAATCCTCTATAAGCAATATTATCTCTTTATCACATTCTTGAAACTGAATTTCAAGTTTAGAGTGTTTCTTTAATGCCTTATCCACTGTGTCAAGTGCATAAATAATTTCTTCCTTGAGATCATATCCATATTTCTTTGAATATTCCTCTATTTGTTTACCTTTTTCCACATATTTATTTTCTATTGTCTTGTCATTTGTAGGATCATCTTCTCCCTCTTCTAGTGCCATTAGTATATTCTCTTTTGGTCCTTCAAGTGTATCTTCATATTCATCATCACTAAAATTATAACCATCCCTTGTACAACTATCTTCAAGGTGTCCAAAGTTACCACATCTAAAATACTTTAGAATTACTGGAGTCCTTTTATTAACTTGTTATTTTTCTTCAATCATAAATAGGACTTCATCTCTATAATTATCTAAAAAACTAGCATCACTATAACTTGAGTACTTACTTGCCTTATCAACATAGTAGATTCTCTTTTGTCTTTGAAAGAACTTCTTTCCTTGTCTACTTTGTCCATCCTTGATTTTCTTTTGGTACCTGTATATTTTTGATTCCCTATCCTTGTGATCATATTTTTCTTCATCATTGTTATTCTTAGCTTCTTGACAGTCAGTTGCATAATGACCATACTTTAAACAATTGAAAAATTTAATAGATCTTGTATCTCTAGATCTTCTTGAATCCTTATTCCTTTTGACATAATTTGCTTTTTCATCACTGGATGACTCATTGCTTGATTTTGACTTCTTACCCTTTGTCTTCTTGATTGCTTTGAATGTTGCTTCTTTCTGGGGATTAGGTTCCTCTTTTTTTCTCATATCAAATGTTGTAATAATACCAAGCAACATATCTCTTGTCAAATAATAACCATCTATTGAATCTTCTATAGCAAAAACCTTTTCACTGAATCCTTTTGGAAGAGTTCTTAATACCTTGTCACAAACATCTGATTCATTTATTTTTATTCCAAGTCCTTGCATATCATTAACAACCTCATCAATTCAAAGTAGATAAGTACTAATATTTTCCTCATCCTTCATTCTTAATGCTTCAAATTTTCCTTTGATATTTTGTATCTTTGCTTTCTTGACACTTTTATCTACTTCATATATATTTTGTAGTTTATCCCATATTTCTTTTGCATTTTGACAATGCATAACTTTCATAGACTATTTTCTATGTAACCCTTTTATAATTACATTCATTGCTTTTGAATTAATGCTATAGGAGATTACATTCCTTATTTGTAGGAGGATTAATTAAGGGATCATATCCAAATTCCATTACTTCCCAAATTTCATTTTCAAGTGCCATCAAGTAGATATTCATTCTCATACTCCAATATATATAGTCACTTTCATAAAATACTGGTGCTAAATTATCCGAGGACACATTCTTAGAATCCATTGTGTTCTTGTTAGATTTTTCTTCAAGCTATTAAACTCTTCTAAAAGAACCCACTCTGATATCAATTGAAGAACATAAGATTATATTGAGAAGGGGGGTGAACAACATAAGATCACTTTTTACTTTTATTTCCCAAATAATATTATGTAATGTATATATAGCAATATCAATAATAGTAATTAAATCAATGCACAAATCACCACACACAATAGAGACACCACAATTTACGTGGTTCACCCAATATGGGCTACTCCATGGAGAAAATATTTTCACCAAATTTTCTTAATCAATCTCTTGGGAATCCTTTCCCTATTACAATGTTTATGGACCTCTCGTCCAAAGGAGATACCAATCCCCTAAATAAAGTTAATGGATATCTATCCATAGGAGAACTCCTTTCTCCTCTTGCTTTGTCTAGTGATCTTCTAGAATATTACTACCTCCACTACACTGGCTTGTGGATCTCTCTCCACTAAATATTCTTGTCCCCACTCAAAAGACCTATCCTCACTACCCTAGCTAGTGAATCTCTATCCAATGGGGACTACTGTCCTCTATACTATTTCACCTCCAAATATCTATCTTAGATCTACACTAACATAATCCTTCGATCTAGTAAAACTTTGCTCAATATCTATCTCTGGTCTAGCACAAACCTGTCCTCAAATATACACCAAACTTTATCCTCAATCTCTATCCTCTAATTTGCACTAAATACAGTCGTTCGGTCTAGTACAAATATATTCTCAATCTCTATCCTCAAGCCTTAACTTAAAGCTTGAATCAATCTCAAGTCAACTCTACTGTATTTTCCCTAAACATTAACTCAATGTTTGAACAAATCAATCACTCAAATATACTCTCAAGTCTACTCAATACTTGTCTCAAATATGCCTTGTAAGCTTCCTCAAAAGCTTACACTAATTTGTCCATAAGTCCTCTCTAGAACTTGTCCAGTATACTCAATAAGTCCTCTCAAGAAATTATCCAAATCTACTCAAGATTTGTATTGTAAGCTTCCACAAAATCTCACACCAAATCTATCCACAAGTCTTCTCAAAGACTTACCTCAAATCTGCTTAATAATTCCACACAAAACTTGTCCACTCTGCTCAATAATTCTTATCAAGAAATTATCCAATCTCATAGAAACATAAAGAGAATTGTTAGAGAATCAATATGTTCTATACTCATCACAGTGCTCAATTACTTTCAATCACTCTCTTAGAAACATAAAGAGAATTGTAAGAGACTCAATATGCTTAAATTTCAACTCAATGCTCAATCACTTTCTCAAATCAATTTAGAATATAGAAAATTTTGTTTTATGGAACTTGAATAATCACTACATACACCCACTTGACTAGGCTCAACCAAATCTACTCAACCAAATACTCAATGAAACAATCCTTGCTCACAAAACCTAGTCCAAGCATATGATCACTTAATCAAAGGTGTTTCCAACAATGCTCAACAACAAATATCACATAACAATGATACTCATGTTCTTTTCAATCCCTAGTTCAAGTTATTTGATCAATAACTTACTTCAACAAAAATTCTTATAAAACAATATTTACATAGCAATGATACTCAAACCCTAGTTCAAGTTCTTCACACAACCAATGGTTTCAACAATAATGCTTATAAAACAAGGTTTTAACAACAACTCTTTATTCCAAAAAATATTGAAGCATTAACTCAACACAATAAATAGGAAATCCTAATCAAGTCCTTTTCACTCCAAACTTATTTTCCAGAAAACCAACCAATCAACTTAACTATGGAATAATATTGTCATACCTTTTTCTTGATGATGAAGAAATCTCATAAATCTGCCACAACCTTAAACACTTCTTTGCCAAGCTCAAAGAAATTATAAGATGATAAAATTTCTCAAATAAAATGTAAATATCAAGACACACATACACCTTATCACTCCATATTTAAGAAAACATTCATCAACATTTACAAAAATAATACACCACTTGCACCTTATAATCTCCCAATTAAAATAATATTCAATGCATTCTTCTTTTCAAAAAATAACTCAATGCAAGAATTTATCTCTATCCTTTTAAAACTTTAACAAATCAATGTGACATAAACACTTATTAAAATAAATCTAACACCTTATACCTCCAACTTATCAAAACTAATTTTCAACTAACAATCCTTTTAAGCAACCTTTTTAACTCCAAAATTTAGGCAACACACAAAAATAATAATAAAAATTTATTATCATGGACTTGGAGAGAATCAAACTCACAACATAGCCTCAACCAATGCCCTAGCCTCGGCTCCAACCACCATGTGATCTAGGCTCTTGCGTGGAGAGTGAAGGTCACCACGTGCTCTAAAAGGCTCCCCATATTTCCTAGCAAAAAATGTGCACCTTTCCTTTGGCGCTTCCAACACAAACACAACCACCAAAAATGTTGTTGCATTTTGAACGCAGGTCACCTAGTACCCAAGCACTCTAACTACTGTCCTCTTACCACTAGGCCATGTTTCCCATTTGGCACTTGGTAATTTGGCACTGTTCCCTTTAAACCTTATTCACTGGCACTAAAACACAAAATTCGCTTGTCTTTTCCATACGAGTTCTCAAAACAATTGCATGCATTAATTCAATCGAGAAAAAGGATAAGTTTTAATGCCTCTAAGGCATATATTTATATATTGATTTCCTCCTCATGCAAATACGTCAGTGCTCGAATTACCTTCTAACTTTTAGATGTTGGAGCTTTTTATTTTCCTCGAGACTTATTAATTTATAAATTATTTAAATTCATTTGAATTTAAATTTTATAAATTAATTCTTTAAAACCCTTTGGTTTATTAAGGTCTTCTCTCATTGCACAACTTTGTATAAATTAATAATTAATTATCTATAAAATTTAAATTCAATTTGAATTTAAATATTTTATAAAAAATATTAAACCTTCCTTTAGATTTGCAATAAACTTCCTTGGGTTTTTATGAAAAACCTTTTAACTTTTGCTTCCACATAATATTAAAAATATCACATTCTAAGATCTTTGCTTCTAACTTATCCTTGAACCTTTTTACCTTAGCCTTTGATTTTTCTAAATCCTCTATAAGCAATATTATCTCTTTATCACATTCTTGAAACTGAATTTCAAGTTTAGAGTGTTTCTTTATTGCTTTCTCCACTGTGTCAAGTGCATAAATAATTTCTTCCTTGAGATCATATCCATATTTCTTTGAATATTCCTCTATTTGTTTACCTTTTTCCACATATTTATTTTCTATTGTATTGTCATTTGTAGGATCATCTTCTCCCTCTTCTAGTGCCATTAGTATATTCTCTTTTGGTCCTTCAAGTGTATCTTCATATTCATCATCACTAAAATTATAACCATCCCTTGTACAACTATCTTCAAGGTGTCCAAAGTTACCACATCTAAAATACTTTAGAATTACTGGAGTCCTTTTATTAGCTTGTTATTTTTCTTCAATCATAAATAGGACTTCATCTCTATAATTATCTAAAAAACTAGCATCACTATAACTTGAGTACTTACTTGCCTTATCAGCATAGTAGATTCTCTTTTGTCTTTGAAAGAACTTCTTTCCTTGTCTACTTTGTCCATCCTTGATTTTCTTTTGGTACCTGTATATTTTTGATTCCCTATTCTTGTGTTCATATTTTTCTTCATCATTGTTATTCTTAGCTTCTTGACGATCAGTTGTAAAATGTCCAAACTTTTCACAATTGAAAAATTTAATAGATCTTGTATCTCTAGATCTTCTTGAATCCTTATTCCTTCGACATAATTTGCTTTTTCATCATCTGGATGACTCATTTCTTGATTCTGACTTGTTACCCTTTGTTTTATTAATTTCTTTTAATGTTGCTTCTTTCGGGGATTAGTTTCCTCTTTTTTTCTCATATCAAATGTTGTAATAATACCAAGCAACATATCTCTTGTCAAATAATAACCATATATTGAATCTTCTATAGCAAAAACCTTTTCACTGAATCCTTTTGGAAGAGTTCTTAAGACCTTGTCACAAACATCTGATTCATTTATTTTTATTCCAAGTCCTTGCATATCATTAACAACCTCATCAATTCAAAGTAGATAAGTACTAATATTTTCCTCATCCTTCATTCTTAATGCTTCAAATTTTCCTTTGATATTTTGTATCTTTGCTTTCTTGACACTTTTATCTACTTCATATATATTTTGTAGTTTATCCCATATTTCTTTTGCATTTTGACAATGCATAACTTTCATAGACTATGTTCTATGTAACCCTTTTATAATTACATTCATTGCTTTTGAATTAATGCTATAGGAGATTACATTCCTTATCTGTAGGAGGATTAATTAAGGGATCATATCCAAATTCCATTACTTCCCAAATTTCATTGTCAAGTGCCATCAAGTAGATATTCATTCTCATACTCCAATATATATAGTCACTTTCATAAAATACTGGTGCTAAATTATCTGAGGACACATTCTTAGAATCCATTGTGTTCTTGTTAGATTTTTCTTCAAGCTATTAAACTCTTCTAAAAGAACCCACTCTAATATCAATTGAAGAACATAAGATTATATTGAGAAGGGGGGTGAACAACATAAGATCACTTTTTACTTTTATTTCCCAAATAATATTATGTAATGTATATATAGCAATATCAATAATAGTAATTAAATCAATGCACAAATCACCACACACAATAGAGACACCACAATTTACGTGGTTCACCCAATATGGGCTACTCCATGGAGAAAATATTTTCACCAAATTTTCTTAATCAATCTCTTGGGAATCCTTTCCCTATTACAATGTTTATGGACCTCTGTCCAAAGGAGATACCAATCCCCTAAATAAATTTAATGGATATCTATCCATAGGAGAACTCCTTTCTCCTCTTGCTTTGGCTAGTGATCTTCTAGAATACTACTACCTCCACTACATTGGCTTGTGGATCTCTCTCCACTAAATATTCTTGTCCCCACTCAAAAGACCTATCCTCACTACCCTAGCTAGTGAATCTCTATCCAATGGGGACTACTGTCCTCTATACTATTTCACCTCCAAATATCTATCTTAGATCTACACTAACATAATCCTTCGATCTAGTAAAACTTTGCTCAATATCTATCTCTGGTCTAGCACAAACCTGTCCTCAAATATACACCAAACTTTATCCTCAATCTCTATCCTCTAATTTGCACTAAATACAGTTGTTCGGTCTAGTACAAATATATTCTCAATCTCTATCCTCAAGCCTTAACTTAAAGCTTGAATAAATCTCAAGTCAACTCTACTGTATTTTCCCTAAACATTAACTCAATGTTTGAACAAATCAATCACTCAAATATACTCTCAAGTCTACTCAATACTTGTCTCAAATATGCCTTGTAAGCTTCCTCAAAAGCTTACACTAATCTGTCCATAAGTCCTCTCTAGAACTTGTCCAGTATACTCAATAAGTCCTCTCAAGAAATTATCCAAATCTACTCAAGATTTGTATTGTAAGCTTCCACAAAATCTCACACCAAATCTATCCACAAGTCTTCTCAAAGACTTACCTCAAATCTGCTTAATAATTCCACACAAAACTTGTCCACTCTGCTCAATAATTCTTATCAAGAAATTATCCAATCTCATAGAAACATAAAGAGAATTGTTAGAGAATCAATATGTTCTATACTCATCACAGTGCTCAATTACTTTCAATCACTCTCTTAGAAACATAAAGAGAATTGTAAGAGACTCAATATGCTTAAATTTCAACTCAATGCTCAATCACTTTCTCAAATCAATTTAGAATATAGAAAAGTTTGTTTTATGGAACTTGAATAATCACTACATACACCCACTTGACTAGGCTCAACCAAATCTACTCAACCAAATACTCAATGAAACAATCCTTGCTCACAAAACCTAGTCCAAGCATATGATCACTTAATCAAAGGTGTTTCCAACAATGCTCAACAACAAATATCACATAACAATGATACTCATGTTCTTTTCAATCCCTAGTTCAAGTTATTTGATCAATAACTTACTTCAACAAAAATTCTTATAAAACAATATTTACATAGCAATGATACTCAAACCCTAGTTCAAGTTCTTCACACAACCAATGGTTTCAACAATAATGCTTATAAAACAAGGTTTTAACAACAACTCTTTATTCCAAAAAATATTGAAGCATTAACTCAACACAATAAATAGGAAATCCTAATCATGTCCTTTTCACTCCAAACTTATTTTCCAGAAAACCAACCAATCAACTTAACTATGGAATAATATTGTCATACCTTTTTCTTGATGATGAAGAAATCTCATAAATCTGCCACAACCTTAAACACTTCTTTGCCAAGCTCAAAGAAATTATAAGATGATAAAATTTCTCAAATAAAATGTAAATATCAAGACACACATACACCTTATCACTCCATATTTAAGAAAACATTCATCAACATTTACAAAAATAATACACCACTTGCACCTTATAATCTCCCAATTAAAATAATATTCAATGCATTCTTCTTTTCAAAAAATAACTCAATGCAAGAATTTATCTCTATCCTTTTAAAAATTTAACAAATCAATGTGACATAAACACTTATTAAAATAAATCTAACACCTTATACCTCCAACTTATCAAAACTAATTTTCAACTAACAATCCTTTTAAGCAACCTTTTTAACTCCAAAATTTAGGCAACACACAAAAATAATAATAAAAATTTATTATCATGGACTTGGAGAGAATCAAACTCACAACATAGCCTCAACCAATGCCCTAGCCTCGGCTCCAACCACCATGTGATCTAGGCTCTCGCGTGGAGAGTGAAGGTCACCACGTGATCTAAAAGGCTCCCCATATTTCCTAGCAAAAAATGTGCACCTTTCCTTTGGCGCTTCCAAAACAAACACAACCACCAAAAATGTTGTTGCATTTTGAACGCAGGTCACCTAGTACCCAAGCACTCTAACTACTGTCCTCTTACCACTAGGCCATGTCCCATTTGGCACTTGGTAATTTGGCACTGTTCCCTTTAAACCTTATTCACTGGCACTAAAACACAAAATTCGCTTGTCTTTTCCACACGAGTTCTCAACACAATTGCATGCATTAATTCAATCGAGAAAAAGGATAAGTTTTAATGCCTCTAAGGCATATATTTATATATTGATTTCCTCCTCATGCAAATACGTCAGTGCTCGAATTACCTTCTAACTTTTAGATGTTGGAGCTTTTTATTTTCCTCGAGACTTATTAATTTATAAATTATTTAAATTCATTTGAATTTAAATTTTATAAATTAATTCTTTAAAACCCTTTGGTTTATTAAGGTCTTCTCTCATTGCACAACTTTGTATAAATTAATAATTAATTATCTATAAAATTTAAATTCAATTTGAATTTAAATATTTTATAAAAAATATTAAACCTTCCTTTAGATTTGCAATAAACTTCCTTGGGTTTTTATGAAAAACCTTTTAACTTTTGCTTCCACATAATATTAAAAATATCACATTCTAAGATCTTTTCTTCTAACTTATCCTTGAACCTTTTTACCTTAGCCTTTGATTTTTCTAAATCCTCTATAAGCAATATTATCTCTTTATCACATTCTTGAAACTGAATTTCAAGTTTAGAGTGTTTCTTTATTGCCTTCTCCACTGTGTCAAGAGCATAAATAATTTCTTCCTTGAGATCATATCCATATTTCTTTGAATATTCCTCTATTTGTTTACCTTTTTCCACATATTTATTTTCTATTGTATTGTCATTTTTAGGATCATCTTCTCCCTCTTCTAGTGCCATTAGTATATTCTCTTTTGGTCCTTCAAGTGTATCTTCATATTCATCATCACTAAAATTATAACCATCCCTTGTACAGCTATCTTCAAGGTGTCCAAAGTTACCACATCTAAAATACTTTAGAATTCATTGGAGTCCTTTTATTAGCTTGTTATTTTTCTTCAATCATAAATAGGACTTCATCTCTATAATTATCTAAAAAACTAGCATCACTATAACTTGAGTACTTACTTGCCTTATCAGCATAGTAGATTCTCTTTTGTCTTTGAAAGAACTTCTTTCCTTGTCTACTTTGTCCATCCTTGATTTTCTTTTGGTACCTGTATATTTTTGATTCCCTATTCTTGTGATCATATTTTTCTTCATCATTGTTATTCTTAGCTTCTTGACGATCAGTTGCATAATGACCATACTTTACACAATTGAAAAATTTAATAGATCTTGTATCTCTAGATCTTCTTGAATCCTTATTCCTTCTGACATAATTTGCTTTTTCATCACTGGATGACTCATTGCTTGATTTTGACTTCTTACCCTTTGTCTTCTTGATTGCTTTGAATGTTGCTTCTTTATGGGGATTAGTTTCCTCTTTTTTTCTCATATCAAATGTTGTAATAATACCAAGCAACATATCTCTTGTCAAATAATCACCATCTATTGAATCTTCTATAGCAAAAACCTTTTCATTGAATCTTTTTGGAAGAGTTCTTAAGACCTTGTCACAAACATCTGATTCATTTATTTTTATTCCAAGTCCTTGCATATCATTAACAACCTCATCAATTCAAAGTAGATAAGTACTAATATTTTCCTCATCCTTCATTCTTAATGCTTCAAATTTTCCTTTGATATTTTGTATCTTTGCTTTCTTGACACTTTTATCTACTTCATATATATTTTGTAGTTTATCCCATATTTCTTTTGCATTTTGACAATGCATAACTTTCATAGACTATGTTCTATGTAACCCTTTTATAATTACATTCATTGCTTTTGGAGATTACATTCCTTATCTGTAGGAGGATTAATTAAGGGATCATATCCAAATTCCATTACTTCCCAAATTTCATTGTCAAGTGCCATCAAGTAGATATTCATTCTCATACTCCAATATATATAGTCACTTTCATAAAATACTTGGTGCTAAATTATCTGAGGACACATTCTTAGAATCCATTGTGTTCTTGTTAGATTTTTCTTCAAGCTATTAAACTCTTCTAAAAGAACCCACTCTAATATCAATTGAAGAACATAAGATTATATTGAGAAGGGGGGTGAACAACATAAGATCACTTTTTACTTTTATTTCCCAAATAATATTATGTAATGTATATATAGCAATATCAATAATAGTAATTAAATCAATGCACAAATCACCACACACAATAGAGACACCACAATTTACGTGGTTCACCCAATATGGGCTACTCCATGGAGAAAATATTTTCACCAAATTTTCTTAATCAATCTCTTGGGAATCCTTTCCCTATTACAATGTTTATGGACCTCTGTCCAAAGGAGATACCAATCCCCTAAATAAAGTTAATGGATATCTATCCATAGGAGAACTCCTTTCTCCTCTTGCTTTGTCTAGTGATCTTCTAGAATATTACTACCTCCACTACACTGGCTTGTGGATCTCTCTCCACTAAATATTCTTGTCCCCACTCAAAAGACCTATCCTCACTACCCTAGCTAGTGAATCTCTATCCAATGGGGACTACTATCCTCTATACTATTTCACCTCCAAATATCTATCTTAGATCTACACTAACATAATCCTTTGATCTAGTAAAACTTTTCTCAATATCTATCTCTGGTCTAGCACAAACCTGTCCTCAAATATACACCAAACTTTATCCTCAATCTCTATCCTCTAATTTGCACTAAATACAGTCGTTCGGTCTAGTACAAATATATTCTCAATATCTATCCTCAAGCTTTAATTTAAATCTTGAATCAATCTCAAGTCAACTCTACTATATTTTCCCTAAACATTAACTCAATGTTTGAACAAATCAATCACTCAAATATACTCTCAAGTCTACTCAATACTTGTCTCAAATATGCCTTGTAAGCTTCCTCAAAAGCTTACACTAATCTGTCCATAAGTCCTCTCTAGAACTTTTCCAATATACTCAATAAGTCCTCTCAAGAACTTATCCAAATCTACTCAAGATCTGTATTGTAAGCTTCCACAAAATCTCACACCAAATCTATCCACAAGTCTTCTCAAAGACTTACCTCAAATCTGCTTATTAATTCCACACAAAACTTGTCCACTCTGCTCAATAAGTCTTCTCAAGAACTTATCCAATCTCATAGAAACATAAAGAGAATTGTTAGAGACTCAATATGTTCTATACTCATCACAATGCTCAATTACTTTCAATCACTCTCTTAGAAACATAAAGAGAATTGTAAGAGACTCAATATGCTTAAATTTCAACTCAATGCTCAATCACTTTCTCAAATCAATTTAGAATATAGAAAATTTTGTTTTATGGAACTTGAATAATCACTACATACACCCACTTGACTAGGCTCAACCAAATCTACTCAACCAAATACTCAATGAAACAATCCTTGCTCACAAAACCTAGTCCAAGCATATGATCACTTAATCAAAGGTGTTTCCAACAATGCTCAACAACAAATATCACATAACAATGATACTCATGTTCTTTTCAATCCCTAGTTCAAGTTATTTGCTCAATAACTTACTTCAACAACAATTCTTATAAAACAATATTTACATAGCAATGATACTCAAACCCTAGTTCAAGTTCTTCACACAACCAATGGTTTCAACAATAATGCTTATAAAACAAGGTTTTAACAACAACTCTTTATTCCAAAAAATATTGAAGCATTAACTCAACACAATAAATAGGAAATCCTAATCAAGTCCTTTTCACTCCAAACTTATTTTCCAAAAAATAAACCAATCAACTTAACTATGGAATAATATGCTCATACCTTTTTCTTGATGATGAAGAAATCTCATAAATCTGCCACAACCTTAAACACTTCTTTGCCAAGATCAAAGAAATTATAAGATGATAAACTTTCTCAAATACAATGTAAATATCAAGACACACATACACCTTATCACTCCATATTTAAGAAAACATTCATCAACATTTACAAAAATAATACACCACTTGCACCTTATAATCTCCCAATTAAAATAATATTCAATGCATTCTTCTTTTCAAAAAATAACTCAATGCAAGAATTTCTCTCTATCCTTTTAAAACTTTAACAAATCAATGTGACATAAACACTTATTAAAATAAATCTAACACCTTATACCTCCAACTTATCAAAACTAATTTTCAACTAACAATCCTTTTAAGCAACCTTTTTAACTCCAAAATTTAGGCAACACACAAAAATAATAATAAAAATTTATTATCATGGACTTGGAGAGAATCAAACTCACAACATAGCCTCAACCAATGCCCTAGCCTCGGCTCCAACCACCATGTGATCTAGGCTCTCGCGTGGAGAGTGAAGGTCACCACGTGCTCTAAAAGGCTCCCCATATTTCCTAGCAAAATATGTGCACCTTTCCTTTGGCGCTTCCAACACAAACACAACCACCAAAAATGTTGTTGCATTTTGAACGCAGGTCACCTAGTACCCAAGCACTCTAACTACTGTCCTCTTACCACTAGGCCATGTTTCCCAGTTGGCACTTGGTAATTTGGCACTGTTCCCTTTAAACCTTATTCATTGGCACTAAAACACAAAATTCGCTTGTCTTTTCCACACGAGTTCTCAACACAATTGCATGCATTAATTTGATCGAGCAAAAGGATAAGTGTTAATGCCTCTAAGGCATATATTTATATATTGATTTCCTCCTCATGCATATACGTCGAGTGCTCGAATTACCTTCTAACTTTTAGATGTTGGAGCTTTTTATTTTCCTCGAGACTTATTAATTGATAAATTATTTAAATTCATTTGAATTTAAATTTTATAAATTAATTCTTTAAAACCCTTTGGTTTATTAATGTCTTCTCTCATTGCACAAATTTGTATAAATTAATAATTAATTATCTATAAAATTTAAATTCAATTTGAATTTAAATATTTTATAAAAAATATTAAACCTTCCTTTAGATTTGCAATAAACTTCCTTGGGTTTTTATGAAAAACCTTTTAACTTATGCTTCCACATAATATTAAAAATATTATGAAACCCTTTTGCCTTTAACCTCTGCATTGTTCCTCTTGACCTTTGACATCATCGGTGGCTTATTCCTAGATATCAATGACAACTTTGACTACTTTATTTCTTGAAAAATTCCTTGACATTAATGATGACTTCATTCCTTGACATCAATGATAACTTTGACTTAATGACTCAAACTATCCAACAAGGTCCACTACCCAACACAAAATAACCAACATCATATAGGAGGAGTTGACACTATGAGTGTGGGCACAATCTATACACTGGTGTCTTACCACTTGGGATATGGGTGATATATGAGTTACAAGAGCACTAGATAAAATATCAACTATGTCATCTACACCCTACCTAGATGAAGGATATAGAGGAACTAGCTCAGGTTCAGATGATCTAGTGGATCATCACTAAGAAGGATGAGTGGGAGCTATACTGATTTGATTGAGTACATCACTAGTTTGGCATTCTATAGGAGATTCTAGACATTGGGGACTACTAGTTTTGATGGGTGTGGTAGGACCCATCAAGAGTTTAAGGTATTCCTGATGTAGGTAGATGGGTGAGAGAGAACCTAGATGATCCACTATATGTGGATCTAGGGATGGAAAATATTAGGGTGGCCCTTGGATATAGGATACGGTATAGGGGAATTATACTCCTGAAGACCTTCCCACCAGTGCCAATGTAGATACACTGGGTTATGAGTTTATGAGTGCAATTAGCACTTTGAAAGGCCACTCAATACACCACAAAGCAATAGTAGAGGGGCATAGTCCCACTGATACTATCTTGGGTATAGGTTCAAGTGGAGATAGTGATGTCCATGATGATGATGATCACCATCTTAGGCTTAGGAGGAGGGGAGCAATAGGAGTTGCCCCATAATGACATAAGTAGGACCCAAAAAGGTTGTAGGTCCAAGGGACCATGAAAGGGAGATAGATACTATGGGTCAGGATGGTATTTATATAGATGGATATGGACACCATATGTAAAGCATTGGACTAGACCTAAGTAGAGTGATACATGATGAGTGCTGAGGTAGGACACCTCAAAGGGGATATCTATCATTGTAGGAAACCAATAAGTTAGGGAGGAAACCTAATATCGGTAGAGTTGTAGAGGATGAGGGAGTCATATGAGATGGTAGTGTAGAGGGATACCTACTATCAGATGATATACTTCCATTTCATTCCATCAGATTAGAGGGTTCCACTATCATCATATCTAAAATCATAGAATTTCTAATAGTTATGAGCATGATCTGGTTCATAATTTGTGAACATGAATCCATCACTATCTCTAGTAGGTAGATCATAGGGGTTATGCTTGCATGGCCAGGATAGATATTAAGATGACATATCAATTTTGATTATGGTATTAATCCCTAGGTATGGTCGATGGTGTTAAGCTCTCTACTATGGCACACCAACTAGCTTACACTCACTTAGTGCTTTCGAGTAATACAAGCTATTTTATTTTTTTATGTATTAAATATGTGTTCCTTATGTGTATGATCTCTTTTGTTTTATTTTTAATGATGCATGGCAAGTAAAAATATGATGAATGCAATGCATGAATGATCAAGCTAATACAATGTCTAAATACAAAATGAAATACACATATGAGTAGGTGAAAATAAGAAAGGATGGAAATAAATGAGAAGGGAAGGAGGAAAATGGTGATAGGAGAAAAAAATATGGAAGAAGAACAAAGTTCCAAAAGGTCAAAAAAGAAAAAGAAAAAAAATAGGAGCAGAACCCTATAAGGATGTATGCTTGCAAATGGTTGAATGGAGGATACCCCTAACTTGTGGCCATGAAGCTATCCTATAAGGGTGTTATACATGCAAAGATGGTCGAGTGTAGAGTGATACCCACTATGGGTGTAGCACTCACTAATGGCTAGAGATGAAGAGATACATGCTAATATGTATACTCACAAATGGTTAAATAGAGGTTACCCCTCGCTTGTGACCATGAAGCTATCTCGTATAAGGTGAAATATTTGATTGATTTGATAAAGCAAGTACTACTTGATAGGGGGTGTGGTGTGTGAAAAATGTTTATGATCAAAGAAAAGCACAATAGAATAGTGTGAGTATGTGCATGTGTTAGAAGTAAAGAAGACATAAGAAAGAAGAGAAAAGGTCAAACAATAGTGTGTGTGTGTCCTTATTGAAATTTCAATTGTTAAGAGGTGTGCATATGATAGTTAGTGGCTATATGAACATCATAAATTATATTCATGTGGTATCTACCCTATCCTACAAGAACCACTTAAAAATAAAAATATCAAAAGGTGTGAGAAAAATCTAGAATGAGCAAATAGAAGAAGAAATATATATCCTTTGTTTTAATGAAAAAGAAGAAAGAAAAATTGCTAAGGAGAAGGATATACCAAAAATAAGAACTATATTCCTTGAATTGGAAAAGAAATTATTGATAATTTTATACTTTCAAAGATCAAGGAATATAAGATAAGAAAAAATAAGAGATGAACGAATGCAATGATGAAAATGCATGGATATGGGCCCTAGGTTGAGGATTCACTAGGCATCAGAGCCCTAGTCTGAGTGCAGTGCATGCGATATAAGACATAACTAGGTTTCATCACTTGCCATCCTCATGAAGTCCCCAAAATCTATATGGTCAAGCAATAATAAAAATATGGTCAAGAAACAACACAACTATATGACAAGCATAATGCAAATGGAATAGAATGTCAAGCAAAACATGTAAAATATGATAGGAAATCATGCAGTATGAGCAATCAAACCAAATGCAATATGAAAACTAAGCTAAAATGCAATATTAAAATGTAGAGGTATGCATAATATATCTTTATATGCATTATTTTTATTAGTTCTTTAAACTATTTACCATCAAAAGAAGCTAAATGATAGGCCCCTAAACCAAACTTGGTTTTTATGACAAAGGGACCGTACCAATCGGGCTAAAAATTGCCTTTAAGAGAATAAAAATCTGTGTTATTTTGATTTTCCTTGAGTAGAAGATCCCCAACCTCAAAAAAATGAATGTAAATTCTCTTGGAATAAGATCGCTTGAGACTATTCTGATAGGATTAAATATGCTCTAAGGCATGAATATGCTTTTTATCCAACAACTCCAATTGGTGCAAATAATTGAAGTGACACTTATCACCAATCGAGGTATCTTGTAGCAAGATGCACAATGAAGGGATCTCTAATTCAAATGGAAAAACTACCTTAGTACCATAGACCAAAACATACAAAGAGACACCTATAGGAATTTGCACATTGGTACGATACACCCACAAGGTAGGATAAAGTTATATATGCTAATCTTGATCGGTATTACTAATTGACATTTTGAGAATATTTATCAGAGACTTGTTGGATGCATTGGATTGACCATTACCCTAGGGATATTATGGAGTTGACAACTTGTGTTGAATATTGTATTTAGCACAAGTATTATAGATATCCTTTTCCTTGAAAGGAGTGCCATTGTTATAAATAATCATTCAATAAATCTTAAACCTATAGAAGATCTGGTTGAAGATTAACTTGGAGATCTAAGCTCTAGTCATCATGGCTATGGGTATGGATTCGGCCCATTTAGTGAAGTGCTTCATTGTTGTTATGATAAACTTGTGACCATCATATTACATTGGGTTAATCTTCCTTATGATGTCTAATCCCCACATAGAAAATGGTCAAGGGAAAGAAATAACTTGAAGGTTTTGATACGGAGCATGAACAAGGTTGTCATGGCATTGATACTTGTTGTAGCATCAAACATGGTCGCATGCATATTTCTTAATGGAATACCAATAGTACCCCATTTTAAGAAGATTATTGGCAATTTCATTGCCACTAAAATGGCCTCCACATGATCCTTCATAAGCCTCACTAGGAGCTAGTTAGGGTTCATCAAATTTAAGGCATTGCAAGAGGATGCCTTCAAAATAATGTTGATATAAAGTATTATCAATTATAATGAATTGGCATACTCTTTTGTGCAAAATCTTACACTGATTGTGATATAAACCATTAGGTATCAAACCATACTTAAGGAAGTTAAATATTTCTTTATACCATGGCTCAGATTGGGAAGCTTCGATGGTAAAAACATCTAATGAGGCAAGACTAGAACTAAGTATGTAGGCTCTTGGAGTTTTCTAATGATAATTGACACTTTATCATTGTCTAAATCCAAGGGGAATAAGGATGCAACAATGACCATGGCATCCACATGGTGATTGGAGGATCTAGGGGTAGACTCTATGACCACTTGATCGAATGCATATTAAAGCTTGGTGATAATCTCTTTGTAATATTTTATCTTATCATCCTGAGTCTGATAAAAATAATTAATTTTATTGACCACAAGTTGGAGTCACCAAACATCAAAATAACACTAAACTTCAAGAACAAGGCTCTTTAAGACTAAGGATAAAAGCTTTGTATTCTATAGTATTATTTGTGTAAGAGAAATAAATCTTAAAGGAAAGGGGGATGAGCTATTTTTATGGGGTAAATAGAACGATTCTAGCACTAGTGCCATTTAAGCATCGAGATCCATAAAAAATAAAGTTCAATACTCTAGCTCTTTAGCTTCTACACTAAAGAACTTATCAAGAAACTTGATGACTAGGGGATGGAAAACTTCTAGGGGAGCGAAGGCTACCTGATCAGTAATCACTTGATCTTTGATAGCCTTATGCCCTATGAAGGTTACGTCAAACTCACTAAGGGCTAGAACCCACTTAATAGCCCAACTTGAAGGTGGGGCTGGGGCTTAGACATTAAGTAATGCAAAGGATCAAAATTTGCAACAACCAATATCTTATGGCTAAGCATATAGTGTCTTAAATTTTAGGAAGCAAACACCATAACAAGGCAAAGCTTATCTAAGGGAGTGTACCAAGTTTCATAGCTAACCAATGTTCTATTGATATAGTAGATAGCTCAATATTTATTTTGATCATAATATTGAGCCAACAAGGCTCCCAAAATGTGAACTATAACTACTATGTAAAGCATCAAATGCTTATCTAGTCTTAAGGGAACTAAGATAGGGAAATATGTGAGATACTGTTTGAGTTTATCAAAATATTTTTGACACTCAAAATCCTACTAGAATATGACATATTTCTTAAGAATCTTAATAAAGGGCTAAAACTCATCAACTAACTAAGCTATGAACCCATAATTAGCTTGAATATTACTTTACAAGCTATACAACTTAGTTAGGATATAGGAATGAGGTATGTTAGTGATAGTTGCTTAGTAGGGTCCACCTCAATACCTCACCTATACATGATAAAACCTAACAACTTGCTAGATGTGACTCCAAACACACACTTAGAGGGCTTAATATGAACCCTGAACTACCAAAGAATTTCAAATATTCATCTTAGATCATGAATATGCTCCTTTTGATGTATAGAATGACCTAGAAGATTGTCCACATAGTTATCTAGAATATCATTCATCATGTCATGAAAAATATAAGGCATAGCCCTCTTATATGTGGCACCTAAATAACATGTGCTTATACTGACAGGGGGGTTAACAGTATAAGATAAAACTTTATACTTTTTAATCCATATGATAACATTAGCAATATTAAAGCAGTAAAAATTACACAAAGCATAACACACATGAGAGACATGATTTAATGTGGTTCACCCAATGTGGGCTACTCCATGGATAAAATATTCCTTATACAATTTTCTCAAATAAATTCTCTTGGGAATCCTTTTATGGACCTCTATCCAAAGGAGACACCAATCCCCTAATCGATTTTAGGGAACTCTATCCATAAAATAAATCCTCCTTTGCTCTGGCTGGTGATACTCTAGAAGACTACAGCCTCCACTACACTGGCTTGTGGATCTCTCTCCATTGAAGACCTTTGTCCTCTCTACCCTGGTTAATGGATATCTATCTAATGGAGACTACTATTCTCCACTCTATCACCTCCAAATTTTACTCTTACTCTATTTTATTCTCTATCTTATATCTATACTAAACACTATCCTTCAGTCTAGCATAAATCTTCTCAATCTATATCTCTAGTCTGGTACAAACCTATCCTTAAATCTGCATCAAACTTTATCCTCAAATCTATCCTCAAATTTTTCCTCAAGCATTAACACAAAGCTTGACTCAATCACAAATAAACTTTGTTATATCTACCCCAAACCTTAACCCAAGGTTTGAACAAATC
This sequence comes from Wollemia nobilis, assembly GCA_028583015.1. Classification (NCBI taxonomy): domain Eukaryota; kingdom Viridiplantae; phylum Streptophyta; class Pinopsida; order Araucariales; family Araucariaceae; genus Wollemia; species Wollemia nobilis. Next base: position 4,864,180 of record JAQPPZ010017060.1, read on the forward strand.
AATCAATCAACTCTGCTTCACATGTATTCTCAAAGACTTAACCCAAATCTTCTGAACAAGTCCTCACTAGAACTTATACAATTTGCTCAACAAATCTTCACCAAGACTTACCTCAAATCTGCTCAACAAGTATTCACTAGAACTTGTCTAAACTTCTCAACAAGTCTTCACCAAGACTTGTCTAAAATCTATATTGTAAGCTTCCACAAAAGCTTACTCCACTCAACCAATCACTCAATGAAAGTTTAGTCAAAAATACTTATCAAACAATCTCACATAACAATGATACTCATGATCTTGCACAAACCCTAGTTTTAAGATAGTTCTCAACTTCACATAACAATGATACTCATGATCTTGCATAAATCCTAATCATGCATATGAAGCTTCATTAAATATTTCCAAAAATGTTTATCAAACAAGATTTGTATCATCAACTTTCACTCAAAAAAACCTTTAACAATAAAACTCAACAATGCTTATCAAACAACCATTTTCTCTCCAACTTAGCATTCACAACATCCAAAAATCACTCATAAGGAAGATGTGCCCATACCTTTTTTTTTTATGAATAATTGACCTTAAAAACCTATCTCAATCATAATTACTCTTTTTCCAATCTTAAAGTTTAGGTAGCAAAAATATTCTCAAAACTTCATTCAATAAATTCCTCATAAATTATTCTCACCATACAAAACATTAGATCTCAATTACACCTTATTACTCATTTCAACTATTAAACACAATAAGACTTTATTTTAAAATAACATTTAAACTCCTCTAAAGCCTTATTACTCCTTTCAACACTTTAATCACCAAAATCACAATATAAAATTCAATTTTCATAAACCTTATACCTCCCTAAAATCTCATGCCAAACAAACCTTAGGATAAAAATTAAACTTAAAAATTAATACCTTTTGCCCTTGGTGGGAATAAAACCCACATTGTGCTTCCACTAGCGCCCTAGCGATGACTTCAACTATCATGTAAGCTAGGTGCTCATGTGGGACCTAAGTGTTCCTGCACACACTTATTCCCTACACTACCACCAAAAGCTTTTAAAACCAAAAACTTCCTCCTTTTGTTGTTGTAAAGTCTCAAACCCGAGACCTCCCATCTGCTGCAACTTAGTGCCCAATCCAATCGCCATCTAGGATAGCTTCCTGGATGGTTCTACGAATTTAGAATCGCTTCCATTTATTCCTTTATCTTCCTTGGAGTTATCGCTGTGCACACTCCTTCTCCCTTTTATGTTCAATCGACGAGCACAGCCAAGAACACACAATTTCTAAAAATTACAATTAAGCCTTTGATTAAGGCTATATTAATATGCCTTTCAAGGCATTTTCCTTCATGTCATTGGATAGAGAAATCAGGCTTTGCATTTCAAAAATAATATTTTAATTATAATTATTTTAATTCAAAATGAATTTAAATATTTAAATGTCCTTTGGGCCTTTTCAAATAAAATAAAATATAAAATTCCTTAGGTTTTTATGGGAACCTTTTGCCATTATCACCTTAGCAAAATAACCTTATTATTTTCTTTCAACCACCATGAAACGTTGATATCTTTTCAACCCTTTTATTTTTTCTAAATATTATAATATTGTTATCCTTCTTGCTTCTCTTTTGATGCTTCAGCCATATAATTTTTGTTGAGCAAAGTGCAACAAATAGTATTGTCATTGTTGTCAAAACAGTCAGACAGATTTATTGATGCAATGGACAAGAGTTTATTGAACAGCAAGGTGCAGCCAAAGTACAATGGATAGGAGTTCGGTGTTGAGCAAGGTGTTGCAGGAGGATTGTCATTATTGTCAATACGATCAGTTAGATCTAATGATGCAATGGACAGGCAGTTTAGAAGTCACTCAGATGCAGAGGATAAAGTTCATAAGTTACTCAGATCACGAGTCATTAAATGATAGATGCACAGAAATAGAAAACATAATTCAGAATGAGAAGAAGAAGTCTTCAGAACCTGAGATGTCAAGAAGCGAAAAGGTTTTTTGTGAAAACCAAGGCGATCAGAATAAAAAGTTTTATTTAAAACCATGGATAATAGATTTGAAATGGGTTTTTCTTAAAACCCAAGTTGGCTCTTCGTTTCGTTGAAAAAGATGCCCTGGTGATGAAGATATTTAATTTTAAATATTTAGTTTAAATTTTATTTTATTTAAAATTTAAATTAAAATATTAAATTAAATTAAAAGGGACGACATGTTACTATTTCGCGGCAATAAGCTACAGGAAAGTGATGAAGGTGGAAGAAGTGTTTGAGGCCGACAAAGTTAAATCTGGGCCGACGAATTTTAGGGTTTGGCAGCTGACAAATTCTAGGGTTTCTCAACCGACGTTCTTTTAGGGTTTGTTCCTAAAACTTCTTCTATAAAAGCAAGGGTACTTCGAGTTTGAAAAGGGGGTGTAAAGATAAAGTGCGAATGCGAGCATAGTGTTTGTAAAAGTGAAGTTCGTGTTGAGCGGAGAGCAGAATGTGAAACGACACGAGTGTGCGAAGTGTGTGTGCAGAGAAAGCGAGTGTGCAGAGAAGCGCGAAGGGCAAAGTTGATTGCAAAGTCTGGTTGTAGCAGTGCAGCAAACTGTGTGAAGTGATTGTGCAAGAGAGAGCAGAGTGCACAAAGATTGCAAAGATGATGTAGACCAGTTAGAGTCTTGCAATAACAAAGTTATATGTCAAACATTTTTTTTATTCAATATTGAAGTCCAGTTGGTGATGGAAAATTAAGGGGTTGGTGCCTCTTTCTAGTTGGTCTTTGGTAAACAATTTGTCCAGTTGGTGCTGGCAAATTAAGGGGTTGGTGCCTCTTTCCAATAGGTGCTGGTAAAATAGGAGTTGGTGCTCCATTATGTTGAAGCAGATAAAGCTAAGGGGTTGGTGCTCCTTCCAGTTGGTCTTGGTAAAGGATTATGTAAAGTTGTAGCTTTGCATTGACTGGATTTGGATGGTAGTCCAAGCAGTCTTTTTGAGGAGTAGCCACATTGGTGAACCTCGTTAAAATGCTTTGTTATGTGTGATGCTTTCTTGATGCATTTAGTATCTCTTTTATCTGCTTTAAACTGCTACTGGTTTTATAATCTAATTGTTTTAGAAGTTTTTAAAGAACACACTGATTCACCCCCCCTCTCAGTGTCATTGTGATTACAACAATTTTTAAATTAAATATTATATCCTTACCTCTTATAAAATCAACCATGAACCATTTGCTTAACATTATTTTGACATTTGCTTAGTATTCCTTTGACATCAATGACAACAAATCCTACTCATATTTCCAACAATACCAATGTTATTTAAGCTAAAATGCATGAATTTATAATAGACGGTACCCCATGGAGTAATAAAATATGTCTTAGCTTGATCCTCAAGGGTAACTATGATCTAATTGTATCTTGAGAAACCATCCATGAGCGAAAGAATTTTACATTTGGCAATGAAATCTATGATTATATCTATTTTGGGGAGAGGTAAATCATCCTTGGTACATGATATGTTAATGTCCCTAAATTCAGTACATATTCTTATTGTTCCTACCTTCTTAGCCATAGGAATGATGTTGGAGATCCAATTAGAATAGTTTATAACTTTTATGAAACTAATGTCAAGGATTTTTTTGGAGCTTTTTGATAAAAAGGATGACCTTAGGATGCATCATCCTAAGTTTTTGCTTAATAGTCTTAGCACTAGGAATGACTACCAAATGATTTACAACAAGGGAGGGATCAAGCCCTGACATGTTAACATATAACCAAGCAAAAATATCATGAAAGTCCTTCAAAAAAATGGTCAATTGCTCATGCTCATCCATGGATAGGCTTTATCTAGCTTAAGGATTATAGGGCTATCCTAAGAATCTATGTTAACATATATGGTATCCTCAATGATAATATGAGACTCATCCTCATAAAGAGGTAGGGCAAGAATCACTCCTAGTTTCTCAAGGTCCTTAGGAGATATAGAACCAAAATCCTCTTGAGAAATAGAAGACTTGATATGCACAATACAAGGGATTAACCCATAAAAGAAGTTGTTTCATGATCCATGTCACAAAGAGTATCCCCTTCAGCATACTCCCCTAGTGTTATAACTAATTCAAGATGTACCAGAGTTACCACATTGTAAAATAGAATGTCAATGAGATAAGGCGGTCCCTCATCCTCATCACTCCACTCCAAGCCTTGATGATCTAAATATTCAACATAAGTAATAAGGTGATCATCATAATTAAATGGTAAAGTTTGGTTTTTATTGGGTATGTATCCTATGCCACATATCCAAAGTGAAGCCTCAACTTCCAAATACTCTTGAATGCCTTTTTGTTGTGGCCCCAAACCTTTATCTATATATCCCATGCTAGATAGGATTTTCTTGGGAAGCGGGTAATCATTGGACATGTAACAATGGGAAAAAGAATGTTCTCTAGGAAGAGGGTTGTTACCATAGATATTTTATTCAAGGGATATACCCATGAAGATAAAGGTACATGTGCCAATGTGTACAACTTCACCTCTCTTATAGGGTAAACCCATAGTCCTTGGTGAAGGTGATAGCTTGGCTAAATTCAGAAGAGGCTCTTGAAGAAAATAATTGACCTAATATTGTGATGAAATATTTATTAATGCTTTCTTACTCACCTTTATATTTGCAAGTTTCTTAGTGATGTGAGATGAAGAAACTAATGGACATAAATTGAGACTAGATTGAGCTTGCTCAACCATTGAACAATATTAAAATGGATGAGGGTCACTTGTAATGGTGACAAGTTGATCTTTGAATTCGAACTTCAAATATTGATGAAGAGTAGAAGGAACAACCCTCATCACATAGATCCAAGGGTATCTAAGAAGAAGATTAAAATATGTGGGGAAAGGTACCACACAAAACAAGGTATCTAATATCTTAGGTCCAATTCTAAGGGTGAGGGATAAAATGTCATAGGCCTCTTAGGACTCATTGTTGAAAGATTTTATGATGACATTGGATTTAAATAAATATTCATTTTTTAATCCAAAACTTTGGAAAATTTGATAAGTGCATAGATTGAGGGAGGAACCATTATCTATTAGGATTCTCTTGATAAACGTTTCTCCAATAAATGTAGTCATGTAGAGGGAATAATCCCCTCACAAGTTTGAGGAAGGAATATCATCATCCAAGAATGTGACATGATGTATCCCAAGGGAACCTACAACATGAACTATGTGCTAGGGGTAATGTATTGAGGAACACATTATTGTCTTAGAAGCTTCAACAAGGATTCCCTATGAATAAGAGAAGTTTAAAAAAACTCTAAGAGGGAAATCTTGATTGGGATACTAGCTAACTATTTTTTAATGTCGAAGGAGAATTTAGGTTGTGGCTTCAACACTAAAGGTGTGTTTTCTACTCTCGTGCTCATTTTTTGGGTACTCTCCAAAACTAATGGAGGTTTTGAAGTTTGGTTAGATGTAGAACTTATCTCTTTCTAAGATCGTTGATTTGGTTAAGCTTGAGATTGTTGTCTTGTAGTTTTTGTTATCATACCAACCATATTGTTGTAATGAGATAGCACTTTATGATATGATATTTGATTAGCTACCTATTTCCCATGATTAGGTAAGGTGTCTTGGAAGAACCCCATATCTTTATTAGTTGTGTGTGCTTGTTGAGTAGAGGTTGATTGTTTTTTGGAGGATTAGATTAAGGACCTTCTATAACAAGGCAACCTATGTCAATTGAGTCCTAAACCACATGTTTCAATATCTTACATAAATTTTTTATGTTCCCCTCCACTCTATGATACTCACAATATTGACCCAAATTATACCAATTAGATGTGGTATAGGTTTACCTTATGGGAGGCAACTCAATCATGTTTGCTTCTAAAAGGTACTTTAAGCCCACTATCATATGCATGTTGAGTCTTGTGAAATTCCTTGGTGGGGATTTTTAAGGTTGGCTAAGCACCATATTTTTCAAGGTGGTAGCAACACTGTCAATAGGCCTACTATCTATTACCCCATCACCAACTAAATGCTTGTTATTATATTGAGATTTCATGGTCCTATCTTCTTATTTATTTCGACTAATTTGACCTCTTCAAATAAGGTCTTTCTCTATCCTCCTTGTTAGATATATTTCTTGATCAAAAGAGGTAATAGTTGTTTCCAATTCATATGATATTTGCTCTTTTAAATTTTTGATAAAAATCTATAACATGTCTTGAGGAGGTAAATTATGTCTTTACCATCCAACTAAACTTCTCCAATGAGACAAGTATTCTAAAAAACTTTCATCTTTACCTTGTTTCAACATATAAACATCTTTCATAGTCACATTTTTTTCAACATAAGCTCCAAATTGATAAATGGATAATTCTACTCTCTTAAAAATTCCTCAAAGAATGATGAGGTAGTTGGTAATACCATTCCAATTCCATACCATCAAGGCTCTTAGGGAACATCTTTAGCAACAATATATAATATCATGGCATGATGTCCCAAAAATCCTTAAAAATTCAATTGGGTCCTCTATTCCCTTGTAAATAGGTATAACTAGCACTGAAAATGCTTATGGTAGGGCCTAGAAGTGACAAAAGGTCTAAGGGCTGGTTGCACATTTCCTTATAATTGTAGGTGAAACTAAGAGGTTGAATCATATTCACTCTTGATACCAATTGTTTTACCATATTTGTCAAGTTTTGAATATCAAGATTGTTGTTGTGTAATGCCCCTAGGTTCCCTGAGGGAGGATTATAGGTAGGTTTTTGAAAGGTAACTTTACCATTGTTTGAAGCATTGACATTGTTATGGTATAGGTTGTGATATGTGGTATCTTGTTGTGAAGGATAACTAAAATTTGGTGGAATAGAATCATGAATGTTGAGATGAGTATAATGAGGAGGAAATTAAGCATAATCTTGAGATGCACTACTAGTTGGAGGAATTCATGGGATTCTTCCAATGTTTGTGGTTATAGTAGTGACATATGTTGGTTTATGAAAAGGATTAATATGATGTGAAGATTTAAACAATGGATTGATGTGAACATTTCAAGGAGAAATTATTGGAGGATGAGATATCCAAGCCTCTTCAAGTTGGGCCTCCTCATCCATAGCTTTAAACAAGTCATCCTTATGATGTTTTCTAAAATTCTAGATATATCATATGATTTAAAGTTAAGGTCTTCATTAGACCCCTCAAGAGGATCAAAATCATTGCCATTTTCTTCATGTTATTTATCATCTATATTAGGGTTCTCCCTATCAATTTGGCCATATTATTCTTGAAGAATCTCACAAGATTCTAAAATCCTTCACTTACTCCTAAGGATGGTATCCATTAGGAGAAAGAGAAATGATAGAGGAGAAAAGAAGAAAACTAAAAACTAGAAAAAGATACACACAAGAAGATTTTTAAAATGAATTTAATATTTTCTAATTATAAGCAAACAAATTTAATGGCCACTAAGATATGTCTTCAAATTGGGTTCACCAAATATGTAGAGGGGGAAAACTACCCTATTGTGTATGATTCTTAGCTAGATCCACTAGAAGCTGAGGTGGCCATGGGGGTGTGTTATATTATCTACACTTAGAGGCTTTGGGATTGAGGGGCTCACAAGGAATGGTTTTAGGACTCACTCCAAGTTTGTGGATGTAAATATTTAATGTGTATATTGAACAAGCACTTATATTTGGTCTTTCTAAAATATAAGCTATAAAAATGAAAGAACAATGCAAGACAAACAATGATGTAGACAAGCAAAGACTAACCCTAGTATGATTATTTATTTTCAATGATGACTAAACCCTAACTTGCAATAAAATAGTTCTTTCTATTTTGATCAAGGGTTTAAGATAGGGTTATGCATAAGGGGTCAGCCTTGAAATATATTTATAAAATCAAGGTGAATTGTCTTGGAATCCCGACGATATTTGTAGAAGTATACATGGCGAATTGCATTTATTTATTTCCAAAAAAATTAAATCATGGTGATTTTCATTAATTTGTCTCCAAAAATTTTCAAATCGTGGTGAATTTTTTTGTGTTGGGGAATATGAATATTGATTTACAAAATCTAAAAAATGTATGACATACTTAAAAGCATTAGGTCTATTTGATAGAATTTAGGTTGACATGAAAACTGATAACATGATGATCGATTGCAGGCATGCCAATCAGCTGTAGGAATGATGATTGGATGCATGCATGTCGATCAGCTACAGGAATGACAATCGGCTACAGGTATACCGATCGACTAGAGGTATGATGATCGACTGCATGTATGACAATCAATTGCAGGTATGTCGATCAACTGTAGGCATGATGAGCAACTATAGGTATGATGAGCGATTGCAACTGATCAACTATAGGAATGTTAATTGGCTGCAGGTATGATGATCGACTATAGGCATGACGATCAGCTTTAGGTATGACAATCTACTATAAGAATGATGATCGAATTAAGCATGCTAATCGATTGTAGGTATGTCAATCAACTACAGGCATGACGATCAGCTGCAAGCATGATGATAGGCTACAAGCATGTCGATTGGCTGTAGGCATGACGAAAGACATGGCTCTACAACCGATTGGCTTATGTCGATCGATACAACTCTAAAATTGATCAGCTTATATTGACAGACGTAGCTCTACAACTAATCATATTATGCCAACCAACATGGCTCTATAATCGATCAACTTATGTTAATAGATATGACTCTACAATCGATCAGCTTACACCAACATAAATAGCTCTATAATCGATCAAATTATGTCGACAGATATGGCTCTACAACCGATCAACTTACATTGGTAGACATGACTCTACAACAAATCAGCTTATGCTAATAGAAATAACTCTACAACTGATTGTATTACATCGATGGAGACTCCTTTGCAACCGATCAATTTATTTTGAAAGTCACTCCTATGTAACGTTCTCAATTTTTTTGTTGCTTTAGAGTTATCGAGTTAGAGTATTTTCAATGTATTTTTATCAATACCCAGTACAATATATATACGGGTAGTATATGAGGCAATTTGGGTGGGAGAAATAAAATCATTTATAATTTGAAGGCGATTTGGGTAGGAAATATAAATTCATTTATAATTTGAAGGTGAATTAAGTGGGAAAATCAAAATCATATGTAATTTTAGTTTGGCGAATTAAAATAAAGTTAGGTTCATGATTATCAATGGTGGGTGAATTTACCCCAAAAAAACTTCCACCCCATAAATTTTGGGCGAATGGACCCCAGTGAAAGGATCCAAAATTAGCCTTTTCAAAATTAAAAAAAAACCTAAATAGATCCAATTTACGGTATTTCACACTTATGCATAACCTTGGTTTAAGAGAATGCAATAATAATAATTAACCCTAGAATGCAAACTACATGTTTTTATTATTTCAAATGCCTAAAATGCAACCAGTTTTTTTATTTATTTATGATCTAAGTTTTGAATAATGATGTATAAAAAACAAACATGAAAAAACCTAAAATCTCATCTAGGTCACTTCTATAATATGATGGTTGATCATAGATTTAACTTACATCCAAAATATCCAAACAACTTCAAACGTGCAAAACAACTTAAAAAACCCTAGAAAATTTGATCAACATTTGGGGGCTTGTTCAAGCCACTATATGGCTGAGCTTAGAGGTGCAACAGTCAAGCCCCCTTGGTACTTTTAGTTGAAAATTTTAAAAATAAAATGATATTTGACCTTTGTAACAATCAAAATCAATATGAAATGGACATGCAATAGTAGAATGAAATGAAACATAATGTAAGTACCAAAAAGCCAAAATGCAAGCAATGAACTAGGGTTTTGGGAAAAAAAATTACTCCCAATATCTAGTTGACCAAATTCATGCCATATAATAGGGGGGCATGAATATGGCTTTCCAAATTTACATATTTTATGGAAATTAAATGAATATAATTTAGATGCACTTTTCAAGTCCCAAAATACCAAAAAATGCAATGCAAAATAGTGAAAAACACATCTAACAACTAATAATGCAAGTAAAGAACCTAGATATCTAATGGAGGAAGTAAGAAGCAATGAGAAGGTAAAATAAGCAAATTGAGATGGTGGAACTATCCAATCATAAATAATCCTCCACTTGTTACCCAAGGCCAAGCAACTCCAAAGCAAAAAATAGTAAAACAACAATCCCATAGTAGAATTAGCACAAGTTATGAGCAAGTCAAGAATAGGATTTTTAAGAAGATTCATTAAGGGAAAAGAGAGAATCCAAACCTATATTTATAAGAGGTTTGAAGGGCTAAAATGTGGGAAAACAAAAGTTCACCGTAGGCAAGGGCCAACACCAAAATGAAGCTGATAAGGGGAGGGGTTTTTGAGAGGAAAAAAACCCTAGAATACCAAATATATGCCTATTCATTATAGGGTGTAAATTTTGCAAGCCGCATGGATCGAGAACAAATTTGGAAAGGCTAGGGAAAAATGATAAAGTGAGAAGGGAAAAGGTCCTCAAATTTGCACTTGGAAAGTTTGGGTGGCTTCCAAAGAATATAAGGAAAGATTGACTCATTTTGATTGGTCAATTTTCCATGTCTATAGGTTTAGTATACTATCCTAGTCCTCTATAACATCATGCATCATGTCATGGACTAAAAATCAAAGTTGAGACTATCCTAATCTAATATAAAGTTGAAATAAAACATTCAATAGTGTATTATACTAATATTATTTATAAAATGAATAATTTCAAGGCTAATTTTAATGTAGTAAAATAAATTACTTAAAACCTAGGGTATCAAGGACCAAAGAACTTAACAATAACCATAATAAAACACTCACTCCCATTTTATCTTGTTTGTAATGTTATCATAGTAAGAAAGAAGATATTACACCTAGATTATATGTAAGATATAGACTTGCCTTAGAAACCATTCCTAGAGTTGTAGTTCTTGACCTTTGGCTGTGAATCCTAGTAGAGTATCTCATCCTCCTCTATGGTGGGTTGCAAACCAATGGTTGGTGTCTTTGGTTATATCGATAAGTAAAAGAGATATATAGAGAGATATCAATAAGGTTGTGTGTCAAGGTAGCCATAAAGACAAAGAGTTGATAGCAATAATAGCAAGAGCATAAATGATAGTATAATAGTTTATAGATGTTTGGTGGGAAAATGAGGAGGTAAAATGGGTATTTATAGTCAAAAAAATGAATAAATTTTCCTTTGAAGTTGATGATTGAATTTACACCGTTTTTGGAGCCATAAAAATATAATTGTTGGTCCAAATGATGTGTTATTAAAACCCTATGAGTAAAAAACAATTAAAATCATGAGTATGCATCAAAAACCCTAAAATGCAATCGATGTCAATAATCATCATTTAAAGTGGCAAGCTTGGTATCATCAATTTTTAGGATGTGCTAGAGGCACATGTAATCACATGGCCTAATAATGACTCATCCTTATTTTTGGGTTTTAGAAATGTTAACAAGCAAAAATATCCAAGAAAAAGTGGAAAAAATGTAATGACTATGTGAAGAAAGGGAACTCAAACCACTAGCCAACATGGCTCAATTTTTCCTATCGAAGGACTAACAAATTACACCATACCCCATATATAGGAGGATGGGACTCTCCACCACTTATAAAGTTAGTTGTTAGTGTTATATTTGAAAAATATGTATTACCCCTCTCTAAGGACCATGGGTGACACCATAAGGGAAATACACTCATGAGTTGGGGAGAAAATAAAAAAGAGAAGTATGCAATAACCAAAGCAAAAAAGAATAAAAAATCTATGTGATAGAGAATATATAAAGTTTTTGTTAATTTTAATTCTATGCAAATTATAAAAATTTAAAATAAACAATAGAAAAAATATAAAAACACAACTAGAAATACAAAAGTAGAGGGAAACATAGTTTATAATACTTGTATATGCCCTTGAAATTTTTGGCTAGAGAATTTTAATTTTTTGCCCCATTCAACATGAAATTAATTTACCTATAAAAATACCCAAAGCACTTAAAACCACAATTTGGATGCAAAATGAGAAAAAACAAAGTGCACTAGTGAGCCCACAGTAGTCCAAAACCCCTATAAGCAATATTACTTTGATAACCTATTTTAATTTCAATAAAATATAATGTAGAAAACCAATTTTGCAATAAAAATTTTAAAAATATATATAAGGGTTAAAAATTTAAATTTCTATTTTCATTTTCACGTGCACTCTGATTTTTTGATGAGTAGATGCATTCACATGAACTTTGATTTAAAAGTAGAGGCAACCAATGGTAAGGGACAGTGTTGGAGAGGTACATTCCACATTCTCTCTTTGTATTTTTCTTTATTTTTGGTTAAAAAATGAACAAAAATTAAAAAGTTAAGGTAAATAAACAAACACCTAGTTGGGCTATCTAGGAAAACTTAAAAATTTCATTAGGACTACCATGTCACCAAGTGGTGGGGTCCACATGAGGTAGACATAAATATCCTAAAAGTGCCCTACAAGACACAAAATCAAGGTTGACCATGATCAATTTTTTTGAAAAAGTGGTAATCGTGGTTTTGTTGAACTAGGGGCAATCTTGACCTTGAGTGACAATCACAATCTAGACATTGCTTTGATTGAGCATCATTCATGCATAACCTAGTAGGGTGAGGTAGGTTGAGGACATGGACAAGTCTAGTACTAACAGAGCATATGAAATTGTCCCCGTAATAGATGGCCTTTTTGCAACATGGCTTTATGCTCAAAATGCCCAAAAATCTATTTTTCAATATTAACCACACTATTAGGGGCATAACTTTGTGCTCAAGACACTATTTTGATCCATTTAAGAAGCATTGGAAATATTAGAAAAAAATCCATAGGCAACTTTGTCATAGACAATTTGCCAACATATTTATGGAAAAAATGCTCCATAGGCCCTATAAAATATAAAACAAAATATTTACTAAAAATAATAATTTTTTAATTTTATATTTTTAAGGCCAAAATGCGTCAATAGCTATGTTGACATATCAATATAATAAAAAACACAAAAGAACAAGTTACATGAGTGTAATTTTGTTTAATATGAACTTTGTAACTCATGAAGATGAACCACCACACTTCCACATGGGTGACCATACATATTCAATACAATGGATTTCTAATACACCAATTCTTGTAGAAAGAGAGATTCATCCTTGACTATAAATAAATGAGTAAAGGATGCCATGTTATAGACTCACATCTCTTCTTACAGATTTCTTGCAGTGTACTTTATTTTTAAGCAATAAAATCATTATGTTACTTTGCTTATATACTCTTGTGTTCTAGTTATTTATACTCTATTATTTTTAAATATTATATTATCTTGGTCTTTCTAAACTTGAAATTTTGAGTTTTAAATTTTGAGTTATGGATCAATGGTATCATAGCAGTCTATATTTTGAGGTATGTCCATAAACATGAGATTAGGATATTTAAATTTTAGGTATCAAATGTGAGATCCCTTTGATTATCTCCCATATCATTCCAAATAATCAAGCAAGGAATAGAATGGACAACATCAAGATAATCATTCCTTTCAAGGAGATGTTGAATGAAGCCCTTGTGAAATAGAGGAATGAGATAATGGATAAATTTGATAAAATTCTTCAATGAATTTATATAGCAAGTTCTACAACCTCCTTTGTAACTTCTCAATACCCTAGCACAATTTAGTTTTTTTACAAATTTTAAGGTGTAGATGAGTTTTGATATTCCTATGTTGTAAGGAAAAATTAATGGTGATGCCTTAGAAAACTGGTTGGATTAGTTATCTTCATACTTATCTATAAATAAATTTATTGTAAGTGAGAAATTTCCTTTTGTACTCTTCAAATATTCATTACATGTTTGGAATTGGTGGAAATCATGTTGTAATTGGGTTACAAATGAGAATGAATGAAGTAGTGTTCACATGGGATAATTTCATGGAGGCCATTAAGGAAGAATATTATCCCATGGGAGCCTATAAAGGCCAATACATGCAATGGAAAAAATTGTGTCAAGGTAAAGACAAATATATTTAAGATTATACTAATGCTTCCCACTATATAGTAGCAAGTTAAGTATTCAAGATACCAAAATGCATTGAATTCTAAAGTATTATACTGGGCTAAAATATTACATTTGATAGGACATGGATATCTTCAATTTTAATACATTGATAAAAGGCATATAAATTTACTACAATTTGAAAAAAAAAACAAAAAAAAAATATAAAAGGAGGAGCAAATAACAAAAACTAGATGATTAAGTACTAGTCAAACAAAGAAAAGAATGACTCTCCAAATAATCAAGATAAAAAGGGTTAGCCCCAAAATTACAATTAAAAGCATAAAAAAGGATCCCAAGAAAATAATACCTCATAGGCCAATAGTGGTAACTGGTGTGACTATCACAAGAGCAATCAATATTCAAGGGATGAGTGTCAAACAATGTAGTCATTTTTTTCTGATTCACAACCCTCTACATCCACTTTACCATTACCTCCACATCTATAGGCTAAGGATGAAAGGAAGTGAATTATGGAAGCCAAAAAAAATGTGACCATTACCACCACACATGCCACACCAAAGGAGTCACAAGAAGAGGAATGGTTGTTTCACTCATTAATATGGATCAAGGTTAAGCCATTATATTTCATTGTTGATAGTGAAAGTCAAAAGAATCTAATATTTTATCCAATAGTGATGCAAGAGCATCCAACGGTGTAATAGTGATCTTGCATCACCCAAATTTTTAATTGTTTTAGTTTTTTCTAAAGTTTGTTTAGTTGTTTATAGGATGGATAAATAGACCCAACGCCGAAATAATCATCCCAATATCCTAAGTGGTTTGGGAGATATGTAAATTTTAAGGTCTTCTACCCTACCAAAACTAGTGAAAATCCTGCTACTAAAACTTGAAGGTCAATTTTGAAGGCCTTAGAGGCCTCGTAGAGGGCTGAAAATGGTGGTAATTTCCCCTAGGACATCACCAAGCCACGAAACCCTTTGAGAGCTTTCCGAAAATATGCGCCAATAGTCGTTTCAAGCAACGAGCGAGGAGTTATGACCTCGAGAATTTTACCCTCGAAATTCAAATTTCAAGCACATTAGTTTAGGTGGGAAAAGAGAAAGTAGGGTATTTTAGGGGGAATTTTGAATTTGTAAGGGGTGGGTCTCTATAAGCTCTATTTTTTTTAGAACTTTTATACAAGAAAAGCTTTGACTCATTTTGCATTTTCTCTGCATTTTATAGTTGGTTTGTGTTTTGTTTATGCTGATCTGCTTTAAGTGGTATTAGAGCAGGAGTTCCTGAGTGTATAGAAAAATCGTAGAATGTGAGGTAGTTTGCACCAAGATTTATGGTTATATTTTTTGAGAAACATGAGTAGAATGCCTCCACGAAGAAACCTTGGTGGTGGGAGAAATTCTATGGTGCCAGAAGAGGATTTTAAAACTTTGTAGAGGCAAGTTCAGGATTTGCAAGAGGAGCTACATATAGGGTTTGAGCCAAGGAGAGAATATGGGAGTGAATATGAAGCTGAAGAAGAAGAGGCCCAGTTTGAGGAAGAAGAAGAGGTAGTAGATCCTGCATAGTCCAAATTATATAAGACCATATCACCGATTGGGAAGAGGTTGAAGTTTGATTTTTCTATGTATTCTAGAAATCTTAACCCAAAAGAATTGATCGACTGGATCAATGATACGGAAGAATATTTTGAATATGAGGAGGTTGAAGATCCTAAGTGGGTCAAGTTTTCTAAAACCAAGCTAAAGGGTCATGCTAGTATCTGGTGGAAGGGAATGTAGTTGGACAAAAATTAAAGAGGGAAAGAAAGGATAACAAGGTGGGAGTAGATGATGGAGAAGCTTAAGAGACAATTCATTCTAGTTGATTAAAAGTTGAATATTCTAAAGAAAATGTAGGGTTTGAGGTAGTCAAGCAAGTCCATAAAAGAGTACATAGAGGAGTTATACAATATTTTAATAAGAAAAAATCCATTCTGAGGCCAATAAGGAGAAGGTAGCCCATTACATAAATGGGTTGAGAGCAAGCATTCAAGATGAGCTAAGTTTAGTCAAGATGACCACCATATATTATTATTACCAATTTGTGTTGAAGGTAGAAGAGAAGCTAAATAGAATATTTGAGGGCAAACAGAGAGGAAGAGGTCATGGTGGAAGAACTTGTGGGAGAAAAAATGGAGGGCAGAATGAGAACCAAAAGAAGAATGGAGAAGCAAGTAACAGTCAGGACCATAAATGGGAGAATGCTTACCATCCCTATGAGAAAAATAATGGATACCAAAGAGGAAGAGGAAGGTCTAGATGAGGGCCTGGAAGAGGAGGATTTCATGGAACCTAATTCCAATGTGGGGAAGAAGGACATCGAGCAGACGAGTTCCCACAACACCAAGGGGGAGCAAATAAGAGGACTAAAGGTAATGATCGTGTTGTTGTTGTAGATGAAGGTGTTTAATCTGAGCACTCTGAAGAAGTAGAAAGAGGAGAAGTTTTGGTCACAAGAAGAGCCTTGCTAAATGAGGAGAAAGATCCAGATAAGAGCAAGAGGCTATTCCGCACAAGGTGTAAATGTGCAGGTAAGGTATGTAATGTTATCATTGATAATGGTAGCACTAATAAACTAGTTTTAAAAGGGATGGTTACCAAGTTATAGTTAGAGAGAAGGAGGCACCTGCATCCATATCGTATTGTATAGTTGCAGAAGGACCATAGGGCTTTAGTCAATGAGCAATATTTGGTAAATTTCCATATTGGAAATTACCATGATGAGGTCCTATGTGACATCCTACCTATGGATGCTTGCCATTTGCTATTTGGGAAGGCCATGGTGGTTTTATTGGCATGTAATACATGATGGGCATACCAAAAATTACTCCCTACCAAAAGATATAGTGTGCCACAAGTTGAAGTCCCTAAAGGATATGGATGAAAAGGTATGTAGCAATGCCAGAACATGTTTACTTGATTATAGAAAGTTTTTAGATGACCTAAAGCACAAGTATATGTGATATGCATTAGTTCCTAGATTTATGGAAGAAAAATGAGTGGATATCCCAACCAAAGTCTCAGGTCTATTGGAAGAATTTCTAGATATTGTATTAGATAATGTAACTTACCACTGGTGAGGAAGATCAGTCATCACATAGATTTGGTATCGAGAGCTAGTTTAACCAATAAGGAAGCCCATAGAATGACTCCTATAGAAAGTGAGGAGCTAAACATACAAGTCCAAGAGCTACTAAAAAAGAAATAATTCAAGAGATCTCGAGCCCATGTGTAGTACCTGTAGTACTAGCACCAAATAAATATGGGGAGTGGAGAATGTGTCTAGATTCCCGAGCTATTAACAAGATCACCATCAAATACATATTTTTTACCAAGTATGGATAACGTTATCGATTGTTTGATTTGAGCCAAATACTTCACCAAGATTGACCTGAAGAGTCGGTACCATAAGATCCGTATCAGATAAGGAGCTAAGTGGAAGATAGCCTTCAAGAACAAATAAGGTTTGTACAAGTGGTTGGTCATGCCATTTGGGCTAACCACTGCACCAAGCACATTCATGCAGCTGATGAATGAGGTATTAAAGGAATTTTTAGGAAAATTTATCATTATCTATTTGGATGAAATTTTAATTTTTAGTAAAATTTTGGAGGAGCACCTACTGCATATTCGACAAGTTTTTGGGAAGCTGAGGGAGGAGCAATTAATGATTAATTTGAAGAAGTGCAATTTTGTGAAGGAGTTGGTGTACTTGGGATTTGTCATCTCAACTAAAGGTATCAAAATGGGCCCAAAAAAGGTGAGGGCTATCATTGAATGGCCTACCCCAAGGAGCATTACAGAGGTAAGATCATTCCATGGTCTAGCCAGTTTTTACAAAAAAATTATTAGGAATTTTAGTAGTATTTATACACCCCTAACGGAGACAATGAGAGGGGATAAGAAGGATTTTAAGTGGACTTTAGGGTTAGATAAGAGTTTTTATATATTGAATAAGAAGGTCACAGAGCAACCTATTTTTGCACTTCTATATTTCAATAAGGTATTTAAGGTAGATTGTGATGCTAGTAGTAGTGCCATAGGAGCTGTGTTGAGTCAAGAAGGTAAGCTTGTTGCCTATTTTAGTGAAAGGATTAATGATGCTAGGAAGAAGTATTTTATCTATGATCAAGAGTTTTATGCTATAGTTCAAGCTTTGAAGAAATGGAGACACTATTTGTTTCCAAAAGAGTTTATTTTATACTAATCATTAGGCCTTATAGTATATTAATATCCAAGGGAAGCTAAATCAGAGGAACTTAAAATGGGTTGAGTTTTTGTAGTGTTATACCTTTGTGTTGAAGCATAGGAGTGGGAAGTCAAATAGAGTTGTAGATGCCTTAAGTAGAAGGCATAACTTGTTGATAGAAATGAATGTAGAGGTTATAGAGTTTGATGAACTTAAGATTTTGTACCTTTAATATCCATATTTTGTAGAGGCTTGGAGAGCTTGCTTGGAACCTGTTACTTTGGACAGAACTAAATGGTTGGATTTTCTAATCCAATATGGAATGTTGTTCAGAGGAAACCAATTGTGCATTCCAAGAAGTTCAATGAAAGAGAATATGGTCAAGGAGAATCACAGTGGAGGGTTGGCTGGACACTTTGGTTGAGATAAAACTATTTCCATCATTAGTGAGAACTACTATTGGCTATAGTTACAACAATATGTAAAGATATTTGTACAAAGTTGCAGAGTATGCTAGAGGGTCAAGGGTGTGAGGTAAAACACTAGATTGTATCAACCATTACCTTACTATATAACCTATGGGAAGACATCAGCATGGATTTTTTTCTTTTCCTACCAAGGACACAAAGGGGGAATGAATCCATATTTGTGGTGGTTTACATATTTTCAAATATGGCACATTTCATTCCCTACCAGAAAACTAATGATGCAGTTCATGTTGCAGGGTTATTTTTCAAAGAGGTGGTATGACTACATGGTCTACCAAAGAGTATCATTTCAAACAGAGATAACAATTTTATTGGGTATTTGCAAAGGACTTTATGGAAGAAGTTGAAGATAGATTTGAAATTTAATTTTTCATACCACCCATAGACTGATGGGAAAATAAAGGTGGTGAACAGGAGTTTGGGTAACCTGTTGAGATTCTTAGTAGGGGATAAGCGCAAGGGATAGGATTTGGTTTTACCATAGGCATAACTTGATTAAAAAAATTCTTTCAATAGAAGTACTAATAAATCCCCATTCCATATTGCATATGGGAACAGTCCAAGGAATGCTTTTGAGTTGAGGAATATGGACAAAGGGGAAAATAGCAGTGTTGAGGTTAGGACTTTGTAGAGTACCTGAAGAGCTTGCATGAAGAAGTAAAGAAGCATATTACTAAGATGAACACTCAGTAAAAGATAAGAGCAGACCAAAAGTGATGGTTTAAGGAATTCCAAGTGGGATATGAAGTTATGGTCCACTTGAGAAAAGAAAGGTTTCTTGATTAAACTTATAACAAGCTTAAAATGAAGAAGTTTGGACCATGCAGGATCATAAAGAAATAGGATTCAGAGAATGCATATGAAGTAGAATTATCGAGTGGGCTTAACATATCACCTATGTTCAATATTTTTGATTTGGTAGAGTATCACGAAGGAGATAATGATGATGGAACAATAGTAGAATTGTGGAATATTACATCTACTCTAGAGAAGGAAGAGATAGAAGAAATCTTGGATACCCACATCGAAAAAATTACTAGAAACGGGTAGTACGAAGAATATCTGGTTAATTGGAATGGTAAAACTATTGAATATTTATCTTGGCTATCAAATATAGAGGTTGACCACCTTTGTTTTCCTCCAACACTAGAGAAGTGAAGGTCACTTCTCAATTTACCCCGGGTGTTTGATGCATGAGCATCCAAAGGTGTAAGAGTGATATTGCAGCACCCAAATTTGTAATTGTTTTATTTTGTTCTAAAGTTTATTTAGATTTTTAGAGAATGGATAAATAGATCCAATGTCAAAAGAATTGTCCCAATATCCTGAGCAGTTTGGGAGATGTGTAAATTTTAAGGTCTTCTACCCTGCCAAAACTAGTGAAAATCCTGCTACTAAAAATTGAAGGTCAATTTTGAAGTCCTTAGAGGCCTCGTACAAAGCTGAAAATGGTGGTAATTTACTTTAGGAAATTATAAGGCCGCAAACCCCTTTGATATCTTTCCAAAAACATGCGCCAATAGTCATTTCAAGCAACGAGTGAGGAGTTATGACCTCGGGAAGTTTGCCTCCGAAATTCAAATTTCAAATACATTGTTTTAGGAAGGAAAAGAGAAAGCAGGGTATTTTAGGGGGAATTTAAAATTTATAAAGAATGGGTCTCTATAAGCTCTATTTTTTTCATAATAGTAATACAAGAAAATATTTGGCTCATTTTACATTTTCTCTGCTTTCTGTAGTTGGTTTGTTTTTGTTTATTCTAATCTACTTCAAATAGTGAAGGATTTTAATATAAACACTACATTGACCCATAACCATATAATTTTGGATGGTTACAAAAAAGGAAATATATTTGTGTCACATAAAAATATCTCCTCTCTTGTGCTAACAATCCCTTTAAAGATGAAGTTTTGTGCAAAGTTGTATCCTTGGATATTTATGATGTGATTTTAGGCCAACCATTTATATAGAAAGGGCTTGGTGTATATGAGTCTAGGCCTTAAAAAAATATTATTATTTTTGGAGGTCAATATTACAATATCCCAAAGGTATCTCCTTTTTTTTCTATTTCCTTAATCAATGCTAAAAATGCATAAATATGGTAGCCAAAATAAGAATATTTATTTTATTGATGATCAAGCCATAAAGTAAGAGGATTGTTGTTACATCAATTATAGGCCTTACATAGCAGAATTAAATGCAACAAATTATACATAATGATAGCTATTTCAAGTCACCAACTAGGGTTCCACTTAATTATGAGATCAGTCCTTTAAAATGATAAAATTAGGATGTTGATCTAAGAATTGATTCAAAAAGTGCACCTCAAACCAAGTGCTTCACCATGTGATAGTACAATCATATTGGATACAAATAAATATGGAACATGGAGACTCTATATTGACTATAAATATTTAAATAAAATCACTATGAAGAATCATTATCCATTCCCTTAGATATATGACTTGCTAAACTAGCTCTTTGGTATAAATTTCACCAAAACTAATCTCAAATCTATCTATCATCAAATACCCGTAAATCCAAATTATGTATGGAAGGCTACATTCAAATCCAAGGAGGGTTTATTTTAATGGCTAGTTATATTTTTTGGATTGACCAATACACCTTCCATATTCATGAGGATGATGAATAACATATTGCATCTTTAAACCAACTCATTAATGGTTGTATACTTAAATGACTTTCTCATCTATAGTAATCCATGGGAGGAACATTTAACAACCAAAATTATGAACCCAAGAGAGATTGTTTTTTTCAAGGTTCACAAAAGGAATCCCTAATATATTTTTTTAGCATTCTCAACACTCTATCACCTTTGAGTTTAATGTCACTACAGATGAAACTCAGTAGATAGGAGTATCCAACATCATGTATTTTTTGGGGTTCACTTTACTAAGCCTCATAATTTAGAAGGATTCCAAAGTGGTCCCACCACCTTTTCCTATACCCTTTTGGTATAGGACAATGTGACCACAGTGTTGGAATTATACTCTAAGGCCCATAATACTTAAATGGGAATTCCTATTCTCTAACCTTACCCTAAGTCCATCTAGGGTGGTTAATCTGGCATAATACTTGGTGCTTAGTTACCACACCTCCATGGGCTAACTAAGATCATTACCATTCAATTGGTAATAAACATGATTATCCAAACCTTCACATTCAAGGTATCACCACTAATATCTTATGAATGACTCGTACAACTTCCTAGTTGTAGAATACCTGATCCTCCATGATTAAGGTGTATCAATTCATAAGGATTTAGCTATTTCATCCATGCAACTCCTTCTAGATTTTGTAAATCACTGGCTATTTTTAAAAACCCTAAATCTAACCAACTTGAGAGAGAATTTTTTTTGTACACCCATCTCTATACCATTCTTAATCTCATCTAAGTAGGTGTTTAAGGCATTTACAAGTAAGCTATCCCTCTCTTCTCCATAATGAGCTAACTTACCCCCCATTTTTTCTAGCCAAAGGGAACACCAATCCTCACCTCCTACATAATCAAATATATGTAGGTGTCTTAAGCATATTGTGATCGCATGCTCATTTTTATGATGAGCTATTTTTATCCTCCTATCACTCCATGTGCTAGTCGGATTACTGTCTCTACAATCCTTTCATTTTCTTTCCTCAACTACTAAGGTATTTTCATACTGAAGGGACCCCATAATTCCTTCAAGTCAAATCTCTCTCATCCTCTAATGGACATAGCCCTTCATGCCCACTATTCCCCTAATGGACAAAGCCTTTCTTGTCCACTAGTCCTCTAATGTAAAAAGCCTTTCATGCCCACTATACCTCTAATGGACAAAGTATTTCTTGTCCACTAAAGAGTGATGGAACACCACTAATCATGAATACCCTCTATATGACTAGACTAAGTTGATTATCTTTCGAACACAACTTCCATATTTACCATTAGTGGTCATGAGCCTATGCTAAATACCAACCACATGAGACCCATTAATGACTATATAAATTCATGGTTTCCTATATTAAATTTAGAGTAGCCAAATCAATAACAAGATAACTATAGATAGCAATAAGTATCAAGAACATAAGGTATCAACAATCCATTCACATATGACACATATTTTATCCTAGTAACCCTTACATGGAAAACACCAGATCTAAATATCCTTGATCATTTTATTAATAATGAATGTTACAATACAATAATTTTAGGGATCCCTTGGATCCCTTTCAATCTCATCATTACAATCTATGGGTACATAAGGACCCCATACTTCTTATGTCCCATACAATGAATCAACCTATAAATTCATATTTCTCAATACATCTAAGAACCCCATGGTTCCCTTGGATGAACTCCACATCTATCCTCCTATGGATAAATTCCTCATTTGGCCTAATTCTAGGGACATATTCCCTCCAATATTCCAATGTAATCTAATGTCAACCATAGAACTGTGCACACAACAATCCATTAGTGAGGATCCTACAATCCTCTCTAACAAATCCCCATGCAAACATACCAAAGATATGAGGAACCATCTACTACTTCCTCCAAGGAATGAGATATAATACCCATTATTGCATCTCAATTCCATTCCCTTAATATGAAATATAACATCTACTACCATATTTTAATTTTATTTCATTAGAATGAAACATAGTATCCACTACTATATTTCAAATATATACCCTTAGAATGAAACATAATAACCACTACTATATTTCAATTCTATTCCATTAAAATGAAACATAATATCCACTACTATATTTTAAGTCTAATCCATTAAAATGAAACATAATATCCACTACTATATTCCAAGTCTAATCCATTAAAATGAAACATAATATCCACTACTATATTTCAAATCCAATCCATTATATTGAAACATAATATCCTCTACTGTATTCCAGGTCTAATCCATTTAAATGAAACATAATATCCACTACTATATTTAAAATCCAATCCATTAAAATGAAACATAATATCCACTACTATATTTCAAGTCTATTTCACCAAAATGATATACAATATCCACTACCATATTCCAAGTCTATTCTAGTTAGAATGAAACATACTATCCTTAATATATTTCAAGTCCATCCTAACTATAATGAAACACAATATCCACTATTATATCTCAAATCCATTCTACTAAAATGAAATACAAGAATATTTACTATATTCCATAGCTATTTAAACCCATAATGAAATATAACATCCACTATTATATTTCATTCCATCCTTTGTTAAAATGAAATATAAGAATCATTACTATATTCCAAATCTATTTAAACCCATAATGAAATATAACATCCACCATCATATTTCATATTCTAATTAAAATTAAAGCACTGTCCATGCTATATCTCAAATTTACCTACCCTTAATGATAATATAACAATTCACTATCAAAATCTAGGAGGGGTTTACATTAGCCATGCTCGAGCAAGGCCGTATTATTCTCAAGAGAAAATAATATCCTATTGGATGCCATGGAGAGGGACCCACGTCAGGGTTATGCATAAGCGCAAAATATCGCAAATTGGCTCTATTTAGGATTTTCAAGATTTTAAATTGGCTAATTTTGGATCCTTTCACTAGGGCCCATTCACCCGCAATTTATGGGGTGGAAGTTTTTTTGGGGTAAATTTGCCCGTCGTTGATAATCATGAACCTAATATTATTTTAATTTTTTGACCTCAAATTACAAATAATTTTGATATTCCTGCCCAATTCGCCTTCAAATTAGACATGATTTTTTATTTCCTGCCCAAATCACCTTTAAATTATAAATGATTTTATATTTCCTGCCCAAATTGCCTCATATATTACCCGTATATATACTGTACTAGGTATCAATAAAAATACATCGAAAATACTGTAACTCAAAAATAGCTCTAAAATAACGAAAAACTTGAGGTGTCGATCGACATTCATCTATTGCTTGTAGAGGTGTCAGTCAGTTGCAGAAGTGTTGATCAGTATTAGCCTATCAGTTGTAGGGGTTGTCAATTGACATTTGTATATTGATTGCATAGGTGTCGATCATCATTTGTTAGTTGATTGCAACACCATGTCTATCATCATTGCAAGAAAAAATCAACTTTACTACAATCGATAAACATTCTTGCATCCAACCGATATGCATGCAATTGTCATACCTACAATCGATCAACATGTCTACAACCAATTGGTAATCGACATGTTTAAAACCTATCGATATGGCTGCAACCGATCGACATATCTTCAATCGATCAGCATATCTACAATCGATCGGTATGCAACCGATCGGTAATTGACATATCTACAATCGATCGGTATGTCTAAAATTGATCGAAATATCTACAACCGATTGGTATGTCTAAAATTGATTGACATGTCTACAACCAATCGACATATCTACAACCGATCAGCATGTCTAAAATTGATTGACATGTCTGCAACCAATCGACATATCTGCAACCAATCAACACGGCTGCAATTGATCGATATGGCTTCAATCGATCATTTTATCTGTAATCGATCAACATGAATGCAACCGATCGATTTATCTATAATCGATCAGTATGTTTGTAGCTGGTCAAAATGTTTACAACCGATTGGCATATCTACAATTTATCATCATTGTTGCAGTCGATCGTCATCTCTAAAACTAATTGATATGCATACAACCGATCAATAATCGACATGTCTCCAACCGATTAACATGGATGTAGTTTGTTGGTATTTCTACAACTAATTGACATATTTGCAATAGATCATCATCGCTACAACTGATCGACATGTATGCAACTGATCAGTATCTCTACAACCAATCATCATGTCTATAGCCGATCGACATGCCTGCAACCGATTGAATTTTATGTCTCAGACCGATCATCATAAATCATAAAGGCTAAAATCCTTTCTTGTTGGCCTAAATATTTTAATTTTGTCATACATTTTTAGAGTTTTTAACTCGATATTTAAGGCCCCAAAAACAAAAAAATTCACCACGGTTAAAATTTTTTTTTGAAATTCGCCATGGTTTGAAAATTTTTGGAGAAAAATAATTACAATTTGCCATGTATAATTCTACATATTTCGTTGGGATTCCAAGATAATTCACCTTAATTTTATAAATAGATTTTTGGACCGACCCCTTATGCATAAACCCACGTCCCTACTGCCATGCATCCACAACATAGCCAAGGTGGATTCACCTGAAGGTAGCCATGTATCATGATAGAATAGTATAAGATGTTCAAGAATAAAGTCTTCTAAGGCAGGATAATGGTGTTCCGTTGGGTACACAGAGAAGGCCAAAGACACAAGGAAAAAGGGGGTATGTCCATAAAATGTAGCACCCTAATTTCAGAACTCAAGGTAAACATAAGGATATGGACTCATGGGTAGTGTGTAAGTGTGTCCTCAAGTATGTCCTCATGAATGTAGTGCAACATAAATAACACAAATAACTCCTATAATTCACAAGGTATATTTAAACTAGAAAAGGGCTTACATTGCTATCATAACATTCTTACATAACCACAAATCATTCCTATCAACCACAATATTCATTTAAGTTGGAACAAAGACAACATAGATGTCACACAGGTTCTAAAACATGTAAAAATAAATCCTTTAAGGTGTAGAACTCATTTTATTTGGAAAATGAGATAACATAGATGTTATACATATCCATAAATATTTATAAGGAAATCCTTTAAATTACAACACTCTTTTTGCTAAAATGGAGATAATATTGACATCATACGGGTGCCTTGGCAAACATAAATCGATATGTTAAAATGCAACCCGCATTTTAACTGAAAAGAGGATAATATAGATGTCACATGGGTTCTTAAGTAAACATACATCAATCTTGTAAACACAACCCCATTTTTAGTTGAAAAGAAGATGATATAGATATCATACGGAGGCTTAAAGAAGCATAAATTAATCTTATACACCACAACACTCCTTTTAGCTAAAAATAAGATAATATGGACATCATACAGAGGCTTAAACAAGCATAAATCAATATTATAAAACCCAACACTCTTTTTACCTAAAAAATAAGCTAATATGGATGTCACATGGAGGCTTAAACAAGCATAAATCAATATTATAAAATCCAACACTATTTTTAGCTGAAAATAACATAATATAGATGTCACACAGAGGCTTAAACAAGTATAAATCAGTATTATAGAACATAGCAAAGGCTTGAGGTTTGCAATAGGTTGAGAGAGGAGTTCGGTCTACCTATTTTAGTCGAACAAGGGGTTTCACAAGTCTTTTTGTGCACCTAGGTCATGCACTACCATAGAAGGGTATACATTCTATTTCAACACAATTGAGATTAAAAAGGAAAACACCATTCTGGTTCTAAAGTGGAAAGAGTAAACTTTGAAAGTATGAAATGCAAAGCCATACAGAATAGTGTTTACTCCCAACTTGTTGTGCCCTCGAATCTGAAACTAATTTTTTTTTTTCCTTTGACTTCCCTTTGTGTTTTCAATACCCCTCTATCTTCTTTGTTGTATGACCTCTATATCCCCCAAATGGCTACCTCCTCCTTTTTCATACTTCTTCTAATTATGCATAAAAAATGAGAGGTTCTAAAAACTCATCTTTGCATTTTCCAAGTTGATAAGAGAGGAGGGAGGGAGCATTATCTATAATTAAAGCTAGCCCCCCTTGCTCATTCCCAATTGACATGAGGCTAATCACTCTCCTTTCCAAAATAGTCAACTTTACCATTTATTATTGTAGTTTGCTCTATTTGGAAAGTTAGAAGAGACTTGCATATATAAAACAATAATTCATGGCCCTGGTAGCATTTATTGAAGCCATCATTTGTATAAAAGAAATTATTAATCCATTCTTTCTTTTTGTTTGCTAAGCAATTTTAAAAGTACTATGGTAGCAAATAATAAAATGTTAGTTTAATATTATAGTGGTTGCCAATTAAAATCCTTATATATTCTAAACAATATCAGACATCTTTCCTTTCTAGACAACTTAATAGGCAATGTCCAAGCTATTATTAAATTGTTAGCTTGATAATATAATGGTTAATCATTTTAATCAAACCATTATGCCCATGAAATAATATCAAATATTTTTTTTCTAAACAATCTAAAAATAATAACCAAGCTAATATAAATTTGTTAGCTCAATATTGTCCATCTATAAGCATGACTAATCTTGCAAAACCATAAAAACCTACAATATCATAATCATGAAACAACACTAAATGCTACAATATATCCTTGCATTTCATAGCGCCAACAATATCAGACATTAAAATAATAAGTCAAATTAAATTGTCTTCTCCTCAAGTGTTTAGCCAAGGTGGGTCATGACATACTATCCCCTTGGGCTAAACATAGTCCTCTATGTTTTCCTGCATCACAATTTACTATCATTCAAACAAATAAGAAAAATATTTTTGTATGTCCTCCACTTTTTTCCAAGTGGTATTTCTTTTTTAATATTGGTCCTACTGGACCTTACATTGATCTAGGGTTTGCTTCCTCATATTTTTTGAGTGAAACTCTAAGATATTCATATGTCTCACCTCAAATACCTCAAGGTTTTCCATATGTAAATTAGAGAAATCCAAAACATGGTTAGGATTAACAAAGTATTTTCTAAGCAGGGATACATGGAAAGTGTTGTGGATATTTGATAGATGGGGTGGCAAAGCGATTATAAATTCTACTGGATTGATCTTCTTAATGATTTCAAAAGACCCCACAAAATGAGGACCCAACTTAGTAGACTTAACTACACTCTTCATGCATCTAATCCTAAGAAACACATTGTCATCCACTAAGAATTATCTTAGTGACCTCTTTAGATCTGCATAGCTCTTCTAGTGATTTGCAACTTCTTTAAGCCTCAGTTTGGTTAGTTTGAGCGACCCTTCCAATTATTTGACCAATTCTAACCCAATTACAACTCGATTCTCTAGGTTGTCCCATGATAAGGGTGTCCTACACCTTCTACCATACAAGACCTCAAATGGTGTCATACCCAAGGAGGCTTGATAACCATTGTTGTAGGCAAATTCCATCAGGTGTAAATAGTCTTCCCATAAAAATTTATGGTCCAGATAATACATGCATAACATATATTCTAATAATTTTTTCACCTTTTCTATGTGGCCATCATTATTTGAATGTTTTGGTGCAAAATCTGCCTATGGTTACGTTTGCACCCAAGACTTTGCCAACATTGAATGACTGGGTAAAAAGAGAGACTACCCAGTTCAATCTCCAGAGAAGGTTGGTTCCTTTCTTGGTTGTGGGAAAAGGGAAAGAGTAAAGTTCTTAAAGAGAGGGAAATATAGCTATTTCTAGAACTTTGAAAATGTACATATTAGAAAACAACAAGGAAATAAAAATACTTATAAGCCAAGCATTCTTAAGATCTCTAAATGGAAATAACCAGTTCTATGATGCAGATCAAATCTTAAACCAATCACTAACTTACAAAAATTATTTACTCCAAAACTAATGAATCTAAAATAGAAAAATCTAAAGAGAATTAATGCAGTTCACATTCCATTTATCTTGAATAGAAGTGTTGATTTATTCATACATACATTGATCACACAATTTGAACTAGAAGCCAAAGTAGAGAGTTTATATTTATTGCTTGAATAGAAGTCTTGCATACATTTGATCTTGTAAATGCCTAATATTTGACCTTTTTTAGGGTGCACTCATCCTATATATATACAATCCCCACATACAAACATATCAAAATTTGTTACAACAATATTCCAACTGGCTAATTCTGGTGATATGTTGAAAAATACCTATTGTCCCAAGGAGAAATGGTGTAGTGGAATTTACAATGGTAAGAGGTAAAGATATGAAACTTTGGTTACCACCTACAATGTCAATATTTTGAATATGTGGCCACCCAATTGTATCCCACTCTCTAGTTCCTTGAGTTCTCAGCCCATGAGAACAAGGTTGGTCATGAAATCATGACACTTCTTTTCTCTCTAGCTTCTCTGTCTATTAGCCTGTGAGAATAGGGTTGGTCAAGAAATATCAATGCTTCTTCACCTTTCAAATTCATCTAACTATCGACCCGTGATAAGAGGGTTGGTTGAGAAATCTTGACACTTCTTTGACTTCCAGCTTCATTTAGCTATTTACCCATGAAAATAGGGTCAGTCATGAAATCATGAAACTTCTTCACCTTCTAGCTTCATCTAGCTATCGACTCATGAGAATAGGGTTGATCGTGAAATCACGATACTACTCTTCCTTTTAGCTTCTTCTAGATGTCATCCTATGAGAACAAGGTTGATAATGAAATCATGATACTTCTTCGCTCTCCAAATTATTCTAGTTTTCAGCCCATGAGAATAGGTTTAATTTGAAAAAACAATGTTTTTTTATCATCTAGCTTCATCTAGTTTTCTACCCATGAGAATAGGGTTGGACGAGAAATCTTGACACTTCTTTGCCTTCTAGATTCATCTAGTTTTTAGCCCATGATAATAGGTCCGATCATGAAATCGTGACACTTCTTTGCCTTCTAGCTTCATTTGGATTTCAACCCACAAGAACATGGTTGGTTACAAAATCACTACACTTCTTTTCTCTCCAGCTTATTTTGGATGTTGGCCCACGAGAACAGGGTCAATCAAGAAATGTCAATACTTCACTCTTCAAAAAATTTAGTAATATCCTCATTCCCCTTAGTGTAGTCATTTTGACCTATATTATTGGTGCCTACTAGGGAATTCTGTTAGCAAAATTTTAGAATCTATAGCCTTCACCCATTGGACATTGGATTAAAAGAACAAAAAAGAGGAGGTAGGTATAGAGCAATTTTTTTTATTATAGAAGCAAAATGTGGCTATTCTTCAGGGGATTATTCTTCAATTGAGTTCACCATTTACTTTTCTACTTGACTTCTTGTATTCCCTTTGTATTGATCACCCTTATCAGCATTTTTATTCTCTCTTTGTTCCTCTATATTTTTTACCACATTATTATAGGTGATACAGACCTATTTTCAAGCTTCGTCATCTAGATCAAAGATCTATATGAATGTCTGGTATAAGTATTCTAGTTCTTCAACATTATCATATGATAAAACCTTAGACTTTAGAAATAATTCATGCAAGTAAGAGTTGATCTATGTAATATCTTGAGCCATTTTGAATACTTGATCTTCTTATATAGGTTCTTCCCATCTATCTATTTCAAACTCGTTTTTGATAAAAGTCTTCTAGGAAGATTTAAGTTCATATTCTCCTAAGATGTTTGAATATTCATCCCAAAAACCTATAAGTCCATAATTTATTGCTATATTAGCTTCAGCCTTAAGATCATGAATTATCTTAATGCTTTGGGTTACAAGCTTGTACCTTCTGAAGAAACATTGGGTTGCTATTTTGGCTTGGGACCATGCTTCATTTTGGATCCTGTTTGCAACACTTTCCTATGTACTTTCAGCCAAAACCTGTATCTTTGTTGTAATAGTCAACCTTACCTACAAGAAGGTTATGGATACTATGAAATCGCCCTCTACTTGATTTAGTACCTCATTTATTTTAGCTAAGTATAACAATATAGGTCATATATTCAGGCCTATTTTTAGTATGTCTTCAAACATATTCTTTCTAACTTATTTGGCCTTTTCTTTCAATAAACTAACGGTTTTGCTCTTCTCCTCCTGAAGCTGCTTCTAAATATCTTCCACCTATTTATTCAAAACTTGGATCTATTCAACAACTTTTCTTACATCTTCTTTATACTTAGCTTCTTTGTTGAATCTATCTTCCCACTTCTTTACCTCAAGCTTCAAAGACTTTTCAATAGTCTTCTACTCATTTAAGGTTGATTCCAATTCTTTCCTAGCTTCTTCAGCTCTGAAGTACTTTTCTTTGAAATACTCTGCATTCAAATATATGGTCCCAAGTGGGCCTGGGCCATTCCCCATTCATCCTACATTGAAATTTGAGTGATATATTCAGTTACTATTTTAGCCTAATAATTATCTAGTGTCATTTCCCCTTCAGGCTTCTTCACTAATGGTGTCATCTTTATTTTAGAGTGCTGCATACTAAGGGGATCTAGAGCCATTATCTCCTGAGTGTAGGATTTTTTCTTGGATGCTTGAGCACAATGAGACTTCCACTAGTCTAAGGTGTTTGTGTTGGCCTTTTTTAACTTTTTTAGCTTAGATACAATGGGGTGATTTTTATCAGAAGAAGTATGAATGGATTGCAAGTTTGGGAAATTGGTAGTAGGGGGAAAGGAATGGTGACTAAAGTGGCATCTACATTAAATGGTGCTATGATATGAGTTGTGGGGATGGCAAAATATGATATGGCATCAAATTTTGTTTGTGATGTAAGTGGTGGTGGTGAAGGTCAAGGCTTCCAGTTTAAAAGGGATGAAATATCACCTTCAGGAGTAGAATGGGAGGGGGATTCTCTTTGGTATTGAGAAGAATATGGAGTAGAAGAGATAGAAATCATACCTGGAATCCCCAATGATGTTTATGGATTTGTATCTTCATTATAAATTGGTCCTTTAGTAGGAACTGGTCCTTCAGCCAACTTTTTAGGTTCAGGGGCACTAACTTCATGATGTTGAGGGGGCTGCTCTGCATCTTTTTCCACATCCCCTATTTTAGAGTCCTCATTGATCTCTTCATGCATATTTTTCTTCTACTTATCCACTGTAACAAACTCTAATTTCCTTTTTTTAAAGACAAGAGGTTGGTCATTAGAATATATATCAAAGGTCGAATGGGGAATGGATTTAGAATTTGCGTTCGTAGGGACCTCTTGTTATTCAGTGGTAATTTATTTCCCTTTACTTTAGTTTGTTTTCTCCTTTTTAGCAATAGAAGGATTCCTTTCTTGAGTACCATGGAATATTGGTGGAACATTATTTATAAGATTTTATGACCACATAGCTTGGTATTGGTCATACCAGAGGAAAAACTCGTGATCATTATTCAATCCCAATTTGGAAGGGGTCATGTTAATTTGAACTCTCATTATCCACCAGGATATAATCTTTGCTACTATCTACTTTGGTCATCCTTTTTGTATCCTCCATATATATTTATCTTTTAAAACATGATTTGGATTATTCTCAAGGTCATAATCTACCACATGTTTATAGAAATCGTGCCACAAGGAAAAATATTGTATCTAATCTACATGTCATTCTAACACTTAATTTTTTGCATTGTTTATATGTTGCTCAATTATTTTCCTATGAGACTTATGATGCTTCTTGAAAGTAGTATTTTTCAAAGTAGATTGCCATTCTGTAAACCTATCAAGGGGGTCATATTTCCACCTCTATGGCAATTACACTAAATTTAGGTCTTTTAGGGCTCAAGTGACTTGCTCATGTTGCCCTTTATTGGATACAACTATACCTTCAATTTGGAAAAAAATCAAACATGTACCATTTCTGCCTATTCTTGTGCCAAACTTAAAATTAATGTACTATATTTATCTGACACATTCTAAGGCAAACAATCATTCGATGACATAGTGTGGAAGTAAGAAAGGATTTCCTATGAAGATGTAGATCTTGATGACTACCCCTTGAGTTAAAATAAACCAGTCACCTTCTTCTGCATGTGGGTTCTACAAAAATTTCTATATTTTGGAGATAATCTTCTTATTTCTCCATACACGATTTGCAGGGCTGGTCCCAAAAATTCCCTTTTAAAGTGATAATACAATTTGACCTTTGAAAGTACCATTGTCCATTCGTATACTGGTAATATTCTCCCCTTTTTATCTTTATCACTTATATATATGAAATAAATCTACTTTGACATAAAAAAGAAGACCCATACTAGATATGACGAAAACCTGAAAGACACCTGGGACCTTTCTGCATCTTGGACAAGCCTTCATGAATTTGTTGGAATAGGAAAGATAGTTAGTTAAAGAAAATTGGTATGGTGCTCTCATCCATGATAAAGGTGTCATAGAACTTAGGGTTTGAGATGAATTGAGCTACTACAATATACCACCTGTATACTTAAAAATATGATTTCAGTCCCACCACCATAGTTAACATAGAAAAAATCTCTTTGTTCTTAAACTTTGATAGGGGAATGGGGGCTTCGAGCTGAATTCCTCTAGTACGTGGTCCTTGTTCTTTTTTTGAGATCATAAAATTTCACTATGGATTTAATGAGATTAGTGCAAGGGTGGAAAGGGGTGCAAGTGTAGTAGGAAAACAATAAATGGAAAGGGAAAGTGATTGGGGATGATGGAGTCATACCTTTAGCTAATCTCACCTCCACATCCTTCTAAATTTTCATTGGGTTATTCCATGTGATGATTGTTTCTATAATATTTGCATCTCTACCCATAAACTTAGCATTCTTTTCTTTTGCCTGATGAGCTGCTGTAGCAACTAAAGATGACCTAGCCATGATAGTGGTTGCTTGTCATAAATTTGGTGAGGAAAATTCTTTGGAACTGTATATGTGAAGTTAGAGCTCTGAGTAGAGTCAGAGAATGATGTTGCAAAAAATACTTTAGAATAGCAGAGTGCAAGAAAAGGGCTTTCACAATGTAAAAAAGGATTTGCATGCACGATTTTAGGGCATATTGCAATAATTACAGTAGGTGCTACATGTTTCATGAATAAATTTGAATTTTTTTTTGTGTCTTATTCTATGCACCACTTTTTGAGGGCCAACCATTGTGCATCACCTCTCTTTGGACCAATAAATTTACATCATCTTCTATTGGACCAATAAATTTGAACAATATTAATTAAAATGAAGCATGTTTAAATTTGAAAAAATAATTTTCCTACCAATCGTAAAATTGTATTGACTTTTGACTTTGACCGAGGGATGCCGTTATGTCATGAAATCGTGAATTTTTTGGCTTTCTTGTTCATCTATGTATTTCAGCTTGAGAGAACAAGTTTGATCATGAAATTGTGGCCTTCTCACAAGAAGTGAATTGGGAATGCAATTATGTTGTGAAATCATGACTCTTTCCATTTTTTGACTCATTTCTTGCTTTTAGCCTGTGAGAATAAGGTCGATTGCAAAATCATGACCTTTTTACAAAATATGATTTTTAGGAAAACATAATGTACATAAAATACAAGGGGAAGGAAAAATTCCCCAACTCACTTGAAATAGAGCTTTAGTGGAAACCACTAATAGGGATAGGTTGCATATTGCCCTATTTATATTTAAGTTGGAAGGAGTTATGTTGTTTTTCAACGATTATTTTGAAATGACCTTCCCAAAAAACATCAAACTTCTAATGGTTTCCTGGTTTTGCCTTATTCTCATTCCACCTCAAAACTGAATGTCCAACTTAGAAATTTCTTAGGGTAGCCCTTTTGTCAAACCATTTTTTAGTTTTTCCCATATGTTTTTGATAATGATTGTAGGATTTTTCTTTTTACTCTTCTAGCTACAAGAGTTGTATTAACATATTTTCCATTGGCTCTGCCTCTTCAAGACCTATTTTATTGAGCAATTTCAAAGCAGGTAATTCTATGTGTACAGGGAGAACAACTTCCTTATCGTAAACCAATGAATAAGGTGATGTGTTTATGGATTTATTTATTGTAATCCTATCAAGACATATTGTCTGATTTATCAATGAGTTCCATCTTCTCTTGTTATCCCTTAGAGTTCACTTTAGAATCCTAAATAGGTTCTTATTTGTTGATTCTGCTAACCCACTTCCTTATGGATAGTAATTCAAAGAAGTTTTAAAATATATCCCATATTTACTAGAAAAATAAATTATTTTAGCACCTACAAAGTATGAACCATTAGTCACCAATGCATCAGGTATACCGAATCTTGTTATCAAAATTTCCATGAATTCTATCACAACTTTTTGATCAGCTTTCTTAGTAGGTACTACTTCAATCCATTTGGTGAAGTAGTTTGTAGTAGTTAGAATATATTTATGTCTAGCATATGAATTAGGTTTTATTATCTCAATGAAATACAAAACCCATTGCTAGAAGGGTTCCTCAACCTAAATAGGTCTTAAGGGCATAAGCATTCCTATTTCTCCCAACATATCTTTGGCATTATTCATAATTTCTAGTTATCTTGAATGCATATGAGAAAATTTATGGCCAATAGCAACTTATCCTTGTTATATTCAAAGTTGTAGCTCTTCCTAAATAGTGTCCACTTGATAGACCTCCATGGAATTCTTCCAAAACTTTTTGATTTTGGTCATATTTTATACATATTAACAATACACCATCCAAATTTTTCTATATAGCCCTTCTAGTAACAAAGTATATTTCAAATCTTGGGTTCTATACCTTCTCATTTGTGAAGCATTTAAACCAGTAGGATGATTTCCAGTCTACAAATACCTTACTAATTCATCATCCCAATCAGTACTTTCTGAGGATTAATCATCCCCTAGATTTGTGATGAGTGGCTATTTGACACATATTTTTGTACCAGAATTGTTTCATTATTACAATTATATGATGATTATGATATGTTTTCTATGAATTATTATTGAATAAAATGTGATTTATTAGAAAAACTGATTAATTACCATAATCTAACAAATGTGTTTGATTTATATCAAATTTGTTCGAGTTTTGAGAAAAATGTAGGAAAAAGGTATGGATGATCGATGAAGAGATTGTAGAGCTTTGGAGTGCACCTCGGACGAGAAGAAGAACCAACAGAGTTTGGTGACAACAATAATTGATCTTGTTACAGATGTTGATTACTGAAGTATGTTACTGAAGGTAACTACTGAAGGTAATTACTGAAGGTAACTACTGAAGGTAACTACTAAAGACAGTTACTGAAGAATGTTTTACCAACAGTTACTGAAGGATAATAAATATTGTTGACTTTGGCATGCCACATCAGAATGGACGACACATTAATATGGACGACAACTGATATTTTTACCTAGCAAAATATTTCATTTCTCGCATAATATCCGCAAGAATATTTCAAGTTGACAAAGTTATGGTTTACTTTATAAAGCTTGTAATCAGTTTATTTTGGGAAGTTTGAGATATAAACGCAAAGACTGTTAGACTTTCCTGGAATATAGGACATGAGGTCCTAATGTATATCTTGCGAGTCAGTTAAAATAGCATTGTCTTGTTAGGATTATTAGTAGGATGCCACTTGGACCAGTCAAAATATTTATAAGTCCAAGTAGGAGTACGTATTATGATTAGGTTTTAGATTATTCTTGATTAATGTATAGTCATCAGTCCACAAAATCTGCATGTCAAATACGTGGAGAATATTGTTTAGAATTGTATTAGTTACAGTATAAATTACATAGGAGAGACCTTGAAAGAGGTCTACTCTCTTCTGCATCTATTGTTACATTACAGTCTATTCTAAGTTTACAATTTAGAAGAAACACACTAGCATGTACAGTTGAAGCTCCAGTAATAAAAGTAGCATTTTGTTCTTCAAAGATGGTAATTTGTATCAATTTCATGTGTTGTTTGATTTTTGTTATGTAAATTGTGTTTATCTGTTACCTGCATTTACAGAATAGACATAATGTTAGTATTAGTTATAAAATCTAGTTACTGAGATAAGGTAAACTAGGGGAGAAAGACTTACACTGCCCTCTAGGAGGTAGGGCCCACTCCTATAGACAGTCCCTGAGCTCTCGCCCCTACATTAGGTTAGGATTAGTTAGCCTTAAGTTAAACCGCATTTCAAATTACATAAAATAAGATAAATTGCACGCGGATCCTCACAAATAAATTAGAACATATCATAAATAAATTAGCTTGCAAATAATTAGATGCATCGGTAAATCAAGTCATAGTAAAAGTAAAACATAATTGCATTTATTTATCATATCCTGCATCATTCATTTTTGCACAAATTTAATTCTGTTCATTTACTTTTTTGTACACGTGAAGCCTGAAAAAGAAACTTGAGCTAAGCTTAGTATTAACTCCTACGATATAATCTATACGAGATTGTTACTCTTTAAATCTGACCTTGATTTCCCTCGGATTGATAAAATTAAATGTAAGCTCTACAATCGATCATTTTGGCGCCATTGTCGGGGAGAGTAGCATCGTAGTGGTTAGTCATAAAAGTTGTTTGGCAGTGCAAAGAGAGAGGACTTACTTGTATGTGAAAAGGGGTACGTACGAGACCTTGGTGTGCATACGAGTCAGAGTGGCCCGTAGATGGTTCCAACAAGCCCCTCCGTTCGACGTTGCCAGGTTCATTTTTCGTAAAGGTTTCATTTTTACTACTTTCATAGATTAAAATTTATTTTCTACAAATTTCAATTTCAGTAAATTTTATTTTTTGCAATTTCCTTGCTTTGGGTAATTACTATTGTTAATTTGATTTAGGACCTATGAAAAAGAATAGGAAGTAGGTGAACGCTGAAAACAACCTAATATTGTTTTAGGACCCTATTTTTGTTTTATAGGAAGTAGTTAGGTTGAGTGACACAACTGTAATGAAATCCCTCCTAATAATCAAAAGAACAGTAGAAAGTTACCTTTTACTTCAGCAATTTTACTTCCAGTAAAAATTTACTTTCCAAGTACTTTTACTTTTTTTTCCTAAGTATGCTGAAATTAGTTGTATAAACGCATCTAATTTTAGTAGCATTAGGACTGTTTAGTAATTTTAAATTTATTTCTTTTCTACTGTGTTAAGAGTATTTATAAGTTTTGAAATTTATATTTAGAACTTAGAAGACAATACGTTAAGAGTATTTATAAGTTCTGAAATTTATATTTAAGCTTAGCAAACAGTAGGATTGAAACAAAAAAGAAAATCAAAACCCAAACAGAAAAAAAAAAACACAAAAATCAAAGAGAGAAAATAAAAAAAAATTGCCAAATGGTTGAAAGCAGTCAAACTGAATTTATAGACCTTAGAAAATTACTAATACAACAAGAGGTTAATCTTCTTCTTGACCAAGATTACAGAACAACCAAACCAGAGTGGGAAGCATTGTGTGAACGCATTGATTCTATCAATGAAAGATCAGATGAACTGAAGAAAATAAAGAGGATAAATATAGCAAAAAATTTACGGGTAAATCATTCTTCACCTTATCAAGATCTTGGAATAAGTTGTGAAAATTGGCTGTGGGATAGGAGAACAACAGTAAATCCAATAATTTATCCTTGGAATCAATACCTTGAGGATTCCCTCACTGTTCACAACTTCCTTGCAGATATAGAGAGGAAAGAATTAGCCCTACAATACAACAAGAGATATTGTAGAATTCCTAGAGCTGTACATTTTAGAGAATTGTGCCAAGAGTTGCGTTACGAGCTACAATTTGGAATTCCTGATCCTATTGCAACTAAAGCTTACCTTGTTCAGTTGATTCAATTGTTGGTAGACTATTTTAATTTTGAAGAGGAACATTTTATGACACCAGAACAACTTGATCCAATCAACGATATTCATAAATTATTTAAAGAAGATTAGACATATTGCTAAAAAAAAAAAAAAAGTTTAGAACATTCATGAGCAGACCTAGAGACTCTAAAGGAAGATTCATAAAAACTAACAAAACAGAAGAAAAATCCCCAAGAGACTTTAGAGAGCCTAGGATTTATAAACTAGTAAAAACTGAGGCTACATCATCAACCAATCAAGCTGAAATCCTAGATCAAGATCCCAATTCATATTTATTGCCCAATCCAAAATTTGACAACTACGTAGATCCTTCTTCTATATTTTTCGAACCTATACTTGATTCAATTCTTGAAATCCTATATTCAGGTATGGCTGATGAACAAAGTGGTTTGGGAGAGGAAGGAGAAAACCATGGAAATGGGAGACAAAGGCAAGAGAGAGATCAGAGAGAGAACAGATAAAGAAAAATGTTCCCTTTCCCAATCTTACATACAGAAGGGACAACAAGAGAACCTAAATCAGTTTATGTTTCTATATTGCCTACCTTTCATGGAAAACCCTATGAAGATCCTGATGCTTTTCTTTTCGAATTTGAAGTAGTATGTCAAGCTTACTTTTACACCACCAATGAGCAAAAGCTAAGGTTATTTCCATCTACTCTTAAAGATGCAGCTTTAATATGGTTTATGGGTCTAGGAGAAGGAGTTTGTAATCGTTGGGATGGAGAAAATGGATTAAAAGAGCTATTCCTTGAAAGATATCAAGATTATTGTAGAGTTAGGGATAAGAAAGCTGAGCTTTTTCGTATGAATAAAAAAGAAGAAGAATATTTGGAGGACTATCTCGAGAGATTTCAATTTGTAGGATCTAGAGTAAATATAGACCTTGAAGAGGAAATCCTAAAAGAACTTTTTTTGAAAGGATTAAAAGAAGATGTTCTTGAGATTTTAAATCTTATGGCAAAAGGAGACATTCATCTTATATCACTTGAGGAGATTATAAACCTTTGCAAAAATTATTCAAGAAACAAACCTCTAAGAAGTAATAAATACACATCCACAGGAGGAGGAGTGACAAGAGCTGAAATTGGAAATATGTTGGAAGGTTTAAAAACTGATTTGTTGAGTAATTTGACCTCATATTTGGACTTAATGGATAAAAAATCAAAGGATAGTGAAGAAATTTACTGCCACTAGATGTAGGAAAAAGCACAATATGAGAGAATGTCCTCTCAACATAACAAATATCTCCAATATTTCTGCTTGTTGCCAAATTTGTGATAAAAATCATAAAACTAAAAAATGCAAGTATATCTCCATTGTTAAAGCTGCCATTAAAGAACCTGAAGTGGAAGAGGCAGAAGATGTTTATTTTGTCGCTCAAAGATGAAATGGTCCATTTAATGGCCCATCAAATTGGTCAAACCCTAATTATCCCAACCAACAAAGGCCTAATCAATGGTCCAATGCACCAAACTGGACAAATTGGAATTCTTACAACCAAGACTGGAGCATACCCCCATGGGCTCAATTTATGGCTAATTCCTATGGAGGACAACCCCCATGGAATCAAGGGACACAAAATCAGAATATGCCTAGTTGGAATAATAGTGGCCAATATAATCAAGGTGGCACCAATTGGTCCCCAAATACAATGCAACAACCAAATCTTCAAAATCAATTTAGGGGACAAAACACTCAAAACCCACCTCAAAATAGACTTCTACCACCTCCAAACAATAATACTAATCCTCCTAAGCAACCACCTCTTCCAGCTCAACCAATTCCTAACCCTAACAACAATAAGAATGTTCAACAAGTTTATGAGGCCAATGAAACATGTTCTATATTTGTAGCACCATGTCAACAGATTCAATTAAGATCAGGAAAGGTGTTGGAAAATAATGTCACTCTCATAGAACTTGATGATCCTATTCCACATTTGGTTGAAAAAGAAGATAGTAACAAAAAGGAAATAGAAAACCAACCAGAAAATATTCCAACAAAGCAACAAGAAATCCAAATAAGAAAGGAAGTAGAAGTACCATTCCCTCAAATATTGGCAATACCAAAAGAACCATCTAAGCCAACCTTTAACTTCCTTCAAGAAATAGAAGGCATTACTATTAAAATTCCTTTATTACAAGCTATCAAGGATATACCCATCTATTCCAAGCTTATTAAAAATATATGTTCCAAGAATAAAAAGAAGAATGAATTTCAAACTATTCAAGTCATTGGACAATTATCTGAGATAATGATAAGAGATAGGTTATTACCAAAATATACAGATCCTGGAATACCTATACTCACTGTGCATATTGGAGACATAACATTACAAAATGTTTTGATTGATTTAGGAGCCGCTATTAATGTCATGACCAAAGAAACAATGAGAATCCTTAGGGATGCATAAACTACAATTAACTTCTATTGTGCTTCAACTCGCTGATAGATCTACTATTAAACCAGAAGGAAAGTTAGAAGACATTATGGTCTCAGTAAGTTCATGGGAATACCCTGTAGACTTTATAGTCTTACAACCCAAAAAGAAATTAGGGGGACATCCCTTAATACTAGGACGCCCATGGCTTGCAACAACTGATGCTTACATTAGCTGTAGATCAGGAAATATGACTATTTCTAATGGCAAGGATACAAAAGATCTTAGTTTATTCCCTGAATCACCAATAGAAGAAGAATTTCCAAAGTAGTTGTGGTATGATTTCCCTCATGAATATGATGATATCCAAACCTTATCGGTTAATGTTCTAATTGAACAACTTGAACAAGAGGTTGAGGGACCCCTACCATTATTGTTAGGAAATCAACAAGAAAATCAAGGTCAAGATAGTAGTTGTTCATCTCAATCTTCCATTTATGAGGCAAGCACAAGTCAATCTCAAATGGAACCATATGGTTATGATTTAAATATTTTTGAACATGAGGTAAATGGGATAGATGCAAATACAGAAAAGTGTAAACAAATAGATATTATACCAGGAAGAACTCTCAACATTAGTAATGAACTCACGAGCATGCAAGAATCACAGTTAGTAGATGTGCTTAGAAAGCATCAATCAACATTCGCATGGAACTATGAGGATATGACGGGTATCCACCCAAATGTTTGTACCCATCGCATATTTATTCAAGAAGGTTGTAATCCAGTAAGACAACCCCAAAGACGATTGAATCCAGCTATGAAAGAAGTAGTTCAAGAGGAAATCATTAAACTCTTAAAGGCAGGATTTATATACCCAATTTTCGATAGCCAATGGGTGTCACCTCTGGTGATAGTCCCTAAAAAAAATGGTAAATGGAGAATTTGCGTTGATTATAGAGAATTAAACAAAGTAACCAAGAAATATTATTTTCCCTTGCCATTCATTGATCAAGTCTTAGATACATTGGCTGGAAAGAAATATTTTTGCTTTTTAGATGGTTTTAGTGGATATAATCAAATCTCCATAGCTGAAGAAGATCAGGAAAAAACAACTTTTACATGTCCTATAGGAACCTATGCTTATAATGTTCTACCTTTTGGATTATGCAATGCACCTGCAACTTTTCAAAGAGTTGTATTGGCTATCTTTGTTGACTTAACAAATGAATGCGTGGAAGTTTATATGGATGACTTCATAGTATACGGTACTACCTTTGAAGAAACATTATCAAACTTACAAAAAGTTTTGGTAAGATGCCAAGAGCAAAATCTCTCTCTAAGTCATGAAAAGTGCTTTATGATGATGAAAGGAGGTATTGTTCTAGGACATTATATATCAGAAGATGGTGTTAAAGTAGACCCTGCAAAGATACAAGTTATTCAAACCCTTCAACCTCCAAAAACACAAACAGAGGTGAGAAGTTTCTTAGGACATGCAGGATACTACCATAGGTTCATTAAAGACTTCAGTAAAGTTGCTACTCCCATGCTTAAACTCTTAACTAAAGATAGTGAATTCAATTGGACAAACGCATGTCAAGAAGCCTTTGAAGAAATTAAAGAAAATTTGACTATTGCTCCAATCTTGAGAGGACCAAATTGGGAATTACCATTCCACATACATTGTGATGCTTCAGGTTATGCAATAGGAGCAATATTGCAACAAATAGAAAACAAAATACCTTATGCTATCTATTATGTAAGTAAAAACTTGCATGGAGCTGAACTTAACTACATTGTTATAGAAAAAGAATTTTTAGTTGTAATTCATGCTCTCAATAAATTTAAACATTACATAACAGGGTATGAAGTATTTGTTCACACTGATCACTCTGCCATTAGATACTTAACAAACAAAGCAACAATGGGCGGTAGAGTGATTAGATGGCTTCTATTACTACAAGAATTCAATGTCACAATTATAGATAAGGCAAGAAAAGATAATGTTATTGCAGATCACTTATCTCGCATGCAAATCTTTGATGATAACGAGTTAATTCCTGATAATTTTCTAGATGAACATT
Organism: Wollemia nobilis; assembly: GCA_028583015.1. Taxonomy (NCBI): domain Eukaryota; kingdom Viridiplantae; phylum Streptophyta; class Pinopsida; order Araucariales; family Araucariaceae; genus Wollemia; species Wollemia nobilis. Next base: position 4,907,808 of record JAQPPZ010017060.1, read on the forward strand.
TGTTTGCTCTTTCTATTTTTACCCCTTGGTACGTTGATATTGTAAATTATTTAGTAACAGGAAAAATACCTCAAAATTATACACCACATGAGCGTAGGAAATTAATACATCAAAGTATTCCTTTTACGTGGATTCATGGAATTCTGTTTAAAAAATGTCCTGACCAAATTATCAGAAGATGTGTGCAAGAAAATGATGTATATGACATTATTAGGGCAGCACATGAAGAACCTTGTGGAGGTCATTATGCCACCCAAAGAATGGTTATGAAAATACTTCAAACTAGGTACTTTTGGCCTACTATGACTAAAGATGTTCATCAATTTATTGATAGATGTGATGCTTGTCAAAGAGCTAGCAAGCCTACACCATCTATGGAAATGCCTTTGGTTCCACAAATAGCTCTTGAACCATTTGAAAAATGGGGAATTGAATTTGTTGGACCTATAGACCCTCCAAGCGATGGTAATAAACACATACTTGTATGTACATATTACGTTACCAAGTGGGCTGAAGTTAAAGCTCTTCCACGAGCTCAAGCTGAAGTAGTGGCCGATTTTCTTTATGAAAGCATAATGCAACGCTTTGGAGCACCACGAGAATTAGTTTCAGATCATGGACCTCAATTTACCTCCAATGTGATTGATCATTTTGTTAACATCTATCAAATAAAACACAAGAAAACCTCACCATATCACCCTCAAGCTAATGGACAAGTAGAAGTTACAAATAGAGAACTTGAAAAGATTATTACAAAAACTGTAACTGTTAATAGGGGTGATTGGTCTGAAAGATTAAAAGAAGTTGTATGGGCATATAATACAACTTGGAAAACTACCACAGGATTATCACCATATGAAATGGTTTATGGAAAACAAGCCATCATGCCCATTGAATTTGAGATAGAAACCCTTCGCACAACAATACAACTTAATATGAGTTTGGATAATGCACAAAAAGAAAGGTTGGAAAAGTTAAATATTCTGGATGAGAAAATATTAGAAGCATTACATAGAACTGAAATAACTCAACAACAATGAAATAAATGGCATGATAAACACATTGTACCACGTACATTTCAATCAGGAGATTGGGCCTTGTTATTTGACTCTCGTTACCAAGATTTTCAAGGTAAATTAAGAACAAGATGGCTAGGACCCTATGAAATTGAGGAAATATTTGGAAATGGTACAGTCAAGCTTAAGCCTATAGATGATTCAACAAGGAAACTACTAGTAAATGGACATAGGCTTAAACTTTATAAGAAGCCATTATCTAAGGAAGAATTCATACATCAGTTTAGACAGCACACTGATTTGCAGTATATTTTTGAACTGCAATCAGTTACTATTCAATAAACTCTCTCTTTGAAAAGAAAAAAATAATAATAATATAATTATATACATATATCAAAATAAAAATAAAAAAACATTAATATATATAAATGATTATGCTTCCTTTATTTCATCATGAAGTATCTATATTCTTTTCCATTTTCAGTCTTAAAGCTTTAAAAAATAGCTCAAGGAAAAATTCTTTCTTTCAAACTTTGTAGGAAAATGATTACCACATGATACATAGTACTTTGTTGCTAGATGAAATCTAGGTATTTTTCAAATACTCAAACTATATCTAGTATTTTGAGCAAAATTTTCATTGGAAATAGAACAAATATTTTAAAATGTTATAAGTGACTCCTAGATGATCAAGTTTCTCTTTTGACCATGCACAAATACACATCTAAACACATTGTGAAGTTTTGGAAAAATTAACTCATGTGTTATTTTTGCCATAAAGTAAAACGTTTCCCTTGCTTATCTATTTTTACGCATGGTCTAGAGTACTAATGAATTGGCAAAAGGACAAGCTCGCCCTTCACCCTTCAAAAAAAAAATCCCTTGCTCCTCATCTAATCGAGCAAGTATCCTAATAAATTCTTGCTTCTCCTCAAAATAAGCAAGAACCCCAAAAAGTAATAAAAATTTTCTTGTTTCTCTTCAAAATAAGCAAGAACCTCAAAAAGCACTACAAATCCCTTGCTAAGCAAGTATCCCAAATAAAGCACAAAGCAAAAAGGGCAAAAAGAGCTTGAATCCCTGGAATTCTTAGTATCTCAAACACCATGGGGTATTCTTTATTAAGATATCCTTACGTATTAGCAATAAGTCTGGATAAGACCTCTAGATGCTCATAAGATCAGCTAGCTTTTTGGCATATATAACCCTTTTTTTTTTTTAATCCTTACTCATAATGAGCAATGAATCTTCACTGCACACATAGTTGGTTTTGAAAGAGGCTTGAAAATACTAGGACAACTTTGACACTAAATTGATTTGTGATAGAAGTAAATGAAGTTTGTTTCAGCATTGCTAGAATATTGTTTGAAGTCCTTGAAGAATCACCCTAGAAACATCACATGCAAAAATCAATAGTACATCCTCATAAAAGTACTATGATTTCAATATTTTCTACAAAAATATGGTTTGTGTCCACCACATTCTATCCTTTAGAAGAAAAGCCATATTAATATCTATTTCACTTTTTCCTATAATTTTCGATATCCTAGAAGGCTGAAATCATATTTTTATAACCTATGTTTCTATCTTGAGAAACTTCTTAATGACATACAAGAAGCATACTCATTAAAATTATAAATAAACCCCCATATTTAAAATCATTGTTATCCATCAAAATAAATAAGTACCCTTCCTTTTGTTTTGGCTATATAGCCAAAATTACAGTTTGGGGGGAGGATAAATAAAGGCATATATAGCTCATAATATAGTTTGGGGGAAGAAAACAGGTAAAGTATTTCCTTAACCCTAATAGTGGTTTTGGTAGATGTCTTCCGTAAGTACCTTCCGTAAGTATCTTCCATAAGTATCTTCCGTAAGTATCTTCCGTAAGTATCTTCCGTAAGCATCTTTCGTAAGTAGTTTCTGTAAGTATTTTCCGTAAGTGTCTTCTATAGATACCCTCTATAAAAAATAGTTTTTCATAAATATTTTCTAAAAAGCTTTCGTAATATCATTATCAGTAATACTATTCTATAATACCCTTCAATAGTTGCCATCCGTAAAAATCACAAATCTAATATATATATATATATATATATATATATATATATTAAAATATATTATATATACTAAATAATATTATAAATAATAATACTTGTAATATATATAATATTTATAATAAAATATATTAAAATAAGATATAATATTAAAATTAGATATAATAATATATAATAATAAATTATAAAAGTTAAAATAACATAAAAAGAAAAATAAATAATAAAATATATCGCCGCGACCCTTTTTCATAAGCCACGATGAGTCAATAGACACGATAAGCCATGATAAGCCGATATAAGTACAATTCCAACATGCCATGTGGCAAGGCAAGGAACCTATCATGAGAGGTGGCGGACAACTCACCGCCAACCGCCACGAGGATTGGAGAGGTAACACGTGTGAATTCTCCACCCAATCGAATGTTTATACATGGATTAAGGTTTTCTATTGTCGATTCAAAGTGGCATCGACGATCATAAAATGCGGAGAAAAAACACAAACCACCACGCCAATCACAATAAGAGGAAATTTAACGCCAACACGTGTTTGTTCATAGACCAATCATGGAGTAAGCCACGGATTAAAAAGGGTAGCCATCGATCGAAGCCCATCGATGGCCAGAAGTTGCATTAGGGTTAGATCTATTTATCACCATCGATTTTAGGTTAGGAATTACCATCGTAGATAGGTTTTAATGTATATCCATCATTAGATAGGAAAACCACGATGCATGCGGCCATGCAAAGCAAAACCATCTATCAAAAAAAGTTGCAGAGCTCGATTTTGCTCTAAAAACACTGAAGGAAGAAGGATTTCGAGGATTATTTGGGAAATTGATGAGAATTTATCAATTCCATGGATGATAATATTTGGATTCAAGTGAATTCGGTGAACGAGTGTATAGTCTATCGAAGACATCGAAAGGTGGCAAAATCATAGTGATAGCGACTGGTAAGCATTTTTATTTTTCTTTTTTCTTTACTATTTCTTTTCTCTGTACATACGATAGAATAAAATACTTTACATTTTGGAATTAGACAAAAATTAGGGTAACTTTTGAAATTAGTCAAAAATTAGGGTAAATTTTTGGAATTAGGCAGAGATGGGTACAATTATGGAATTTGGTTTTAGGGTAACATTAGGGAAATTCATGAAATTTCGTTTTAAGATAAAATTAAGGAAAAATTTGAGACTGTATTTTAGGGTAAAATTAGGGAAAAAGATGCAATTTTATTTTTAGGAAAAATTATGTTAAAATTGCAGTGATTCTTATTACATAAATTGTTTTTCTTTTAGGGAAATCTTTTATTTGGTAAAATTACAATAATTATTTGGTAAAATTACATAGATTTTTTATTTATAAAATATATTATATAAAATTATAAAAATTATATATATTATATATATATATACAATTCATGTAAATTAGGATTTTTTTTTGTAAATAAAAAAAAACAACAAAGGAAACTCTTTTTGTATTATAAGTTTTTACGTTTTTATAGATTCGATATGATAACAATAGAATTTTAAAAGTTTATATATTATAAGTTTTTATGTTTTTTAGGATTTGTTACTATTTGAGGATGTATTGTATTTTAAAAGTAATATTCTAAATAAAAATAATAATAATAATAATAATAATAATAAATTTTTAAGGGTTTTGCCGACCTCTAAACAAAACTTTTGTTTATATATAACTTGCAGGGTTTTTGGTGAAAACTCATCTCCTCTCAACCCTCAGTCATCACCATGCCTAAACCTGTGTTCCAAAAATGTAGTGAGTCGTCATCCATCGACACACAAAACTCGAGCGACTCTGTAATTGAACTTTTCAAAAACGCTCGATGGTGGGAGGCACTGACCAAATTTAAAGGTCATGACTTAGGGGTGGTGAGGCAATTTATATTAAATTGTAACCCTGACACTATGCTCACCCATGTTGGAGGACTTCAGATAGAACTAAACCCTAGCCTGATCTCTGAAGTGTTGAATTTACCTGAGGTTGGTCTTTCGTATTATAAAAATTCAAAGAGTGTCACCTAGTTGGTAACAAAATTTGGTGAGAAGTGCACAATCCTTAGAGATAAGGAGGGGTCGATCAAAGGTGTTTCAACCTCTACACTCCCCCTTCTATGGCAGGAAGCAACTGTAATTATTATTAAATTCTTTACTCTTGAGGGACGAATGTCTATTTTATCAGCCTATCACATTCAGATGTTAATAAATTTGAAATATCCAGATAAAACTGATTGTGTTATTAACCTCCTTATTTTCTATTCCAATATTTGAAGTCAACTATTTTAAGAGTGAAACCCAAAAGTTCTCGGGAAAAACCTAAGTTGCACCTAATTGCTCACCATGGCTTGATTAAATTAATTATTTTGAAAAAGGCTCATGAAATGAAAGTGTCTTGGAACCAGATCATGGAAGAATCCAACGTACCTGAGTGCTCAGAATCCACTGAGTCTGAGGGAGAATAGTCAACAGAGGAAGAGCATGACTCTGATAGCTAGGATGAAGAGCCTGAAAGTCCACAATGAAAACGTAAACCTAGGAAATATAAATCCCGACCAGATATCAGAAGGAAGAAGAAAATTGTAGAAAATTTTGAACAAGAAGATGAACAAGGGCCTGAACAAGAACTACCTATAAACGAGTCTACTGTAGAGACCCTGTCCTATCTTCATGCACAAAATACAGTGCTGCAAATGAAAATTGATAGGCTAAGAGAGGATTTTATAGAACAATCTAAAATTATCCAGAGAGCCCTTGCTGTTCAGATTGAATTAATTAAGCAACTTTCTACGGATAAGATACCAAATCCTGTGGACTCTGTCAACCGACCACCACCTGTCGAAGTCTCCCCACATAAGAGCTCTACTTCTAGTAAAAAGCCTAAAAAATTGATAAACTTTAGCAAATAATTGTACACTAATAAACCAATTGACTTTTCAAAAATCCTTGAGGAGGATAGTTCCCAGCAGATTCATAGTATTACTCAACAAAATCAACCTACAAAATTGGATCTACCTACCAAGGAAGGAAATACATTAAAATGTCTTGTCTTGGATGTAGGCATACCTTTTGGGTTTGATTCGGTGGATAAGGATGAAGAACTTCATCCTTCCCAGACAAAGGAGACAGAACAAAAAGGAAGCGCTCAAGAAGTTGAGCACATCAAAATGGTTATGGTGGAAACACCAATGGTAGCAGTTGTAGAAGCTGTAGATCAACGGGCTAAGGAACAGGTACAACGAGTCAAAAGGGAACGTAGATTACCAGGACAGAGACCACGATCATCTCAAATTTCTTCTCAAATTTTATCTCAATAGGCTCAAAATTGAATGAACAATAAAAAAAAGACTTTTATTAATTATTCAGACTTATATTTTTAATTATATTTGTAGTATATTTTATTTGTATGGCATATGTAATATGTACAGGAAATATTTGAAATGTTTGTATCTGTATATTTTTATAAGTTGGTTTACGTAATATGTACAGTTAATATTTACAATGTTTTATGTACAGTTAATATTTGAAATATTTTTGCTTTATAATTGCTAATATAAATTGTTTATTTATTTAGTTTTATGAACTTTGTAATTTTTGATAAATGAATTATTTTATGTACTTTAGATTAGTGATTATTTTTATTTTTCCAGAAGAAACTTAGTACAGTTCTGTTAAAATTCAAGTTGTTTTGAAAGAATTCTAGCAAAAACATGTGCATGTTTTAAAATCATTGTAGGTTTTGTAAACAGTATTCACTGAGATTCTGGCAATGATTATGATAACTTATGTTATTGTTTTTCTATAACTTAGAATTTTAATTCTGAATATTTGATACATGCATAAAGTTGTTATATTATGTTCATCTTATCTTTCTGCATGCATGAGGACATGCATGGACTTCAGTTTGGGGGAATGATGAGTGGCTATTTGACACATATTTTTGTACCAGAATTGTTTCATTATTACAATTATATGATGATTATGATATGTTTTCTATGAATTATTATTGAATAAAATGTGATTTATTAGGAAAACCGATTAATTACCATAATCTAACAAATGTGTTTGATTTATATCAAATTTGTCCGAGTTCTGAGAAAAATGCAGGAAAAAGGTATGGATGATCGATGAAGAGATTGTAGAGCTTTGGAGTGCACCTCGAATGAGAAGAAGAACCAATAGAGTTCGGTGACAATAGTAATTGATCTTGTTACAGATGTTGATTACTGAAGTATGTTATTGAAGGTAACTACTGAAGGTAATTACTGAAGGTAACTACTGAAGGTAACTATTGAAGACAATTACTGAAGAATGTTTTACCAATAGTTATTGAAGGATAATAAATATTGTTGACTTCGGCATGCCACATCAGAATGGATGACACATTAAGATGGATGGCACATTAAGATGGATGACAACTGATATTTTTACCTAGCAAAATATTTCATTTCTCGCATAATATCCGCAAGAATATTTCAAGTTGACAAAGTTATGGTTTACTTTATAAAGCTTGTAATCAGTTTATTTTGGGAAGTTTGAGATATAAACACAAAGATTGTTAGACTTTCCTGGAATATAGGACATGAGGTCCTAATGTATATCTTGTGAGTCAGTTAAAATAGCATTGTCTTGTTAGGATTATTAGTAGGATGCCACTTGGACCAGTCAAAATATTTATAAGTCCAAGTAGGAGTACGTATTATGATTAGGTTTTAGATTATTCTTGATTAATGTATAGTCATCAATCCATAAAATCCGTATGTCAAATACATGGAGAATACTGTTTAGAATTGTATTAGTTACAATATAAATTACATAGGAGAGACCTTGAAAGAGGTCTACTCTCTACTGCATCTATTGTTACATTACAGTCTGTTCTAAGTTTACAATTCTGAAGAAATGCATTCAGCATGTACAATTGAAGCTCCAATAATAAAAGTAGCATTTTGTTCTTCAAAGATGGTAATTTGTATCAATTTCATGTGTTGTTTGATTTCTGTTATGTAAATTGTGTTTATCTGTTACCTGCATTTATAGAATAGACATAATGTTAGTATTAGTTATAAAATCTAGTTACTGAGATAAGGTAAACTAGGGGAGAAAGACTTACATTACCCTCTAGGAGGTAGGGCCCACTCCTATAGACAGTCCCTGAGCTCTCTCCCCCTACATTAGGTTAGGATTAGTTAGCCTTAAGTTAAACTGCATTTCAAATTACATAAAATAAGATAAATTGCACGAGGATCCTCACAAATAAATTAGAACATATCATAAATAAATTAGTTTACAAATAATTAGATGCATCAGTAAATCAATTCATAGTAAAAGTAAAACATAATTGCATTTATTTATCATATCCTGCACCATTCATTTCTGCACAAATTTAATTTTGTTCATTTACTTTTCTGTACACGTGAAGCCTAAAAAAGAAACTTGAGCTAAGCTTAGTATTAACTCCTACGATATAATCTATACGGGATTGTTACTCTTTAAATCTGACCTTGATTTCCCTCGGATTGATAAAATTAAATGTAAGCTCTACAACCGATCAATTTGGTTCTTACACTTGGTAGGCTATATACTCTATTGAAGCTTGATTGGCAAGTTTCCTGAAATAAGGCTCTACCTCTCACCAGCTTGGTTGGGTGAATTTCCACATCATATTCTTATATTTTTGACACCCAACCAGCCATTTTCTTTCCAAGATCTCCCTATATGATGAAATTCCTGACATCAAGATGAACTACATACACAACGGTTTTGCTTTGTGAAAGAAAATACCTAAAAAATTTTGATGACTTCATAATAGCATACTTATTTTTCAATAAATTTGTATTTTTATTCATGTTCTAGCATGTTTTGGCTAAGGAAAGCGATGAGTCTTTCTTCATTATCTCTACCTTTTTGAGTAAGGACTACTGCATAACTCTCCTATTCACCTGCAATTTATAGAATGAAGCCCCTATCGTAATCTAGGTTAACTAGGATAGGTGCTTGAGCTATCCATTATTTTATTCTTTTGAAATATTTCTTTCGCAAGTCTATCCATTTGAACTCAACATATTTCTTCAATAACTCGGTCATAGGATTGATAATCTATGCATAAAATTGATTTGCCCAAAGAAGGATTGCAGGTCTTTCTTGTTTAGAGGTAATGCAAGTTCTAATAGTGCTTTTACTCTGTTAGCACCTATGGCCAATCCAACTTTAGAAATAAAATTACCTAGAAAGACTTCCTTTTGCATAGCAAATATGGACTTCTTTGGATTCAAAGAAATATCAAACTCCCTGCATTTCTCAAAAATTTCCTGAGATGTTCAACATGATATTATTTATAGTGAGATAACACTATCATATCATCTAAGTAAATTACAATGATTTTATTGAAAAGTTCTCCAAAATCCACATCCATTGTCCTCTGAAAATTTGCTCCAGCATTAGATAATCCGAAAGGTATTCTTTGGTAAGAAAATATTCCCCATTTGGCAATGAATGTAGTATTGTATTGGTCTTCATTCTTGATTGTATCCAAAAAACCAATCCAATAATGAGAATTATTCTACCCCTACCATAGTATGTAGATTATGATCTATTTGTAGGAGAGAGCAGTGATATTTCAGTGAATCTTTATTCAGATTTCTGAAGTCCACACATAGTTTGATGTCTCCATTATTCTTCTTGACTATTACCAAGTTAGTCACCCAAGTAGAATGTTTGATAGGGTAGACAATCTTGGCTTCAAGTAGCTTCAATAATTATTATTTCATCAAAGCCTAAATTTTTGGGTTTACTGGCCTCTATTTTTTCCTGAAGGTTTTTGCATCCTTTTTGAGCTCAATAGTATGTTGTATGGTTTATTTTATATATAATTTGAGATCACTATAAGTCCAAAATATAATGTTAGGGAATTATTTGCATAATTATCAAATTTTATTTAATTCCATTTCTATACAATTTACCCGAACTTTAATAAAATTTTTAGGTTCTAGTTGGACTTCTTTGTATTTGTGTTTATCAACTTTCATCTTGTGACCTATTGATCTATCATTTTTTTTGAACAAACTCTCCAGAGTAATTAACTCCTTGGGGATATGATTATTTTTTAGTTGAATTAGACATTCATATTCCTCATATTTTAATACTCTATCACTTGAACAATTCATCTCATAGATAAGGAATTCTAATATCTAATAATCACTTATAAATACCTACCAAAAGGTATATTATTTGGTACTAAAGGCCTATATATAAGTCTGACTATCTTAGAATTTGTTATAACATTACTTATAGGACATAAATTAGCACCTACTGATGCTAACAGATCCTCATGAGTATTCTTCTCTCCAGGGATTTCTTTAATATTTAAAGCTTTGAAGGCTTCAAATAGATCCCATACCTTATTTTTGTAAGCATTAATATAATTTTGCTTACTAATACATCTTTTTGTAACCGATTTACTATTAGTTCTGAATCTCAAAATTATTTAACTTCTAGTTTCTCAACTTTTTCAGGCCTAAATAAAGTACCTCATATTCAACTGCATTGTTGGTACAACTCTAGGTTAGCCTATAGGAGAATTTTTTTTCATTACATATTGGGGATATTAGGACTATACCTACTTCAACACCATTTTTGCATCTAGCACCATCAAAGAAAAGTTTCAAGTTTTATCAATATATTGGTCTACCTCATGTGGAGTGGAATTACTTTTCTTAGGATTCATGATAGAATAGCTTCAAATTTTTGTCTCAATCATAGCGTTGAAGTTCTTGAGGGAAAATTGATCTTCAATTTGTAGTCAATATAAGGCTTCCTCCATCAAGTTTAACTCTTCCATTTCTTCAGTAATTATAATCACAGTAGTAGCTTTTCTTCCCTCCTCTTCAACCTTCTAAATATGGAAGGTAGATGGTTTATCATTAAATATCTTGAATATTTTGCCTTTGAATGGGATTTCCAAGTGTGAGTAATCCAAGTATATATATCCTATTATTTTTGCTATTAATTATTTGGATAGACATACCAAAATAAGGTTCCAAATCTACCACAACAACTTTTTGGATGATTGTAATTTGAGGTATCCTATGCAAAACTATAGGGATATCTTTGATCACTCTCATAGCCTTAACTAGAGTACCATCTAATTGCAAAATGTCTGGGATACTTCTGGTGTATTCCATCCCCATAATGTCACACACAAATTTTGGTATTATAGTAGCTATAGCTCCTAAGTATATCATACAATTGTGTACAACCCATCCTTGTATCTAAAGGGACAAGTAAAAAGTAGGAGGTCTATTATTTTTGGTAGCTGATGTTAAACTGGATTGAGATGAATTAAACTGAGATGGATCTTTACTCTTATTTTTTATTGACCTCAAATATTCTTGCAATAAGTCGATTTATCCTAGGAATTGTAACACATCATACATACTTGATTTAGAAGGAGTCTTCTTCATGTCTTCCACGATATTGAAGGAAAGTGGATCAATGTTCTTCTCCTTTTATTTCATGAAGGTATCATACTTTTTTCTATACCCTTGAGTTGCATCTATTATTTAATGCTTGGTAAAAGAAGTGTATCTTAACTTATCTCTAGCTTGTTCTTGGGTTTTAACTTTCTTTTGTGGAATGGCTTCTTTGTGTAATTATGCTTCTATTCTTTGAACTGGGCTTTGGAGAATATTTTCATGAGGGGCCCTTTTCTCAACCTGATTTCTTACATCTGAATGTACTTTCAGGGGGTTGAGCTCCTGAGGATCCACTTGTATAGGCTTCTTTCCTAATATTGTTAGAATGAAAACTTGCTCTACCGAAGGTATCATAATATTGTGGCACTCTTCTCTGATCATGTTTACTTACCCCTTATGAACCTTTTATATCCTCTTAATATCCACTTTCTAGATATAATGTTGATGGATCATACATGAAATTTCATCATGGGGATCATTGCATGTAGAGCACCAAAAATTAGATTCTATTAAATATTTGGGAGGTTCATGATCATCGTTTGCATAAACCACATTTTATCCATCCTAATTTTTTCCACTTGTGGAATCTTATCTCTCATTACCTATGGAAATACCCTTGGTTGGAAACTTATCTCAATTTCTCTTCTTTCCATCGAGGTCATATTATTGGCCATATTCTTCATGAATGATTGTAAGTCTAATAAGACTGCAAGTTGAGGATCAAGAGTTGGTGCAATATATGATACAAGGATTGTAGGAATAGTGGTTAAAGTTGAAGGAGTTAATGGCACTTGTATCATCGGTATAGAAGGTTTCCTGGTCCATTTAGGAAGATCCACATTAGAAATGGGAGTAGGATTTGAAAAATTAGTATTAGAAACCCATGGGAGATCTAGGAAGATAGGAATTATCATTTTTTAGGGAAGCCTTCCAATAGCAATGAGGTCCTTTTTAGCTTTCAGAGCTTCCTAAAAAAAATTGGGAAGGTGAACACTTAAGATTGTCTTATAACCATACTTATATCTAAATTGAAAGCTCTTAGGTAATAATACATTGCTTATTTATTCATTGGCCTCAACCCATCAAGTACCCTCTACCAAGTACAACTAAATCTAATATTGAAATCAAATTCTCTTCTTGAGGATGTTTTTGAATGAAAATAGACTGGTTGAGTAGAGAAAAAGGGTCAACATGTTGATTGAACTCTTCCACCAACTTACCAGCAAGTTGGGCCCAGGTGGCTATAGTCTAATTAGGAAGAGACCTATACCAGTAGAGCATTTTTCCTTTTAGGGAGATGACTAACAACCTTATCATTATATCTTCTTTTGTAATATTGTGTATTGTTTCTAATGAAGATACATCTTGGAAATGTTCATAATTTGTTTTACCTGTACCATCATATTCAAGCAATAATTTCAAATTTGTTATAGGGATCTGATGCTGGACCTCTAGATTCAATGGGGATTGAATGATTCCATATGGGGTAGGATATATTGGATTGATTTATGACAATTATAGCTATTGTGTCTATTAGTATTGCACTAGTATGGGAAGTTGTGCTTGAAGGTCCTCTAGTAGTAGTACTAGGGAGAGTTGCAAGGGAAGGATTTATCGATCCTATGGTAACAGTAGAAGAAGAAGTTGATAAACAACAAGTACATGATTAGATATAATACTAATTATATGTAATTCAAATAATTCAATGGGTTCTTTAATTTTTTTTGCTTTAGATATGGTTTTCATATATCTTGGTATTCAACCAACAAATAGATAAGGATTTTCTTTGGTTTTATCTTTCAAACAAAGTCGTCAGGTGATTTTTAAAATTTTAACATTGAAATACACACCTTAACTTTGAACTGTAAAGATAGTGGGATTAGATCCCACCAAGTGTGCCAAAAACTATTAGTACAAAATCTACCTATGGTTACGTTTGCACCCAAGACTTTGCCAATATTGAATGACTAAGTAAAAAAGATAGACTACCTAGTTCAATATCCAGATAAGGTTGGTTCCTTTCTTGGTTGAGGAAAAATGGAAAGATTAAAGTACTTTAAGAGAGGGAAATATAGCTATTTATAGAAATTTGAAAATCTATAGATTAGAAAACAACAAGGATATGAATAAACTTATAAGCCAGACATTTTTAAGATCTCTAAATGGAAATAACCAACTCTCTAATGTAGATCAAATATAGAGATAGAATTAATGCAATTCACATTCCATGTAGCTTGAATAGAAGTATTGATTCATTCATACATACATTGATCACATAGTTTGAACCAAAATCCAAAGTAGGGAGTTTATATTTTTTACTTGAATAGAAGTCTTACATACATTTGATCTTGTAAATGCCTAAGACCCAACCAATTTTCAAGGTGTGCTCATCCTATATATACACTCCCTCCATACAAAAATATCAAAATTTGTCACAACAATATGCCAGATAGATAATTTTGGTGAGATGCTAAAAAATGCATATTGGCCCAAGGAGAAATGATGTAGTGGAATTTCCAATAGCGAGAGGTTAGGATATGATCCTTCAGTTACCACATACTCATGTCAATATTCTAAAGACATGGCCACCCAACTGTATTCCCCTCTCCTGTTCCTTAAGTCCTTGACCCATGAGAATAGGGTCAATCATGAAATTATGAAACTTCTTTGATCTCAAAATTCTCTAGCTATTGATCTGCAAGAATAAGGCCAATCAAGAAATATTGATGCTTCTTCACCTTTCAGATTCATCTAGCTATTGGCCTATGAGAAGAGGGCTAGTTAATAAATCTTGACACTTCTTTTCCTTCCAGCTTCATCTAGCTATCAGCCTATGAGAATAGGATCAATCATGAAATCATGATGCTTCTTTATCTTCCAGCTTCATCTAGCTATCGACCCATGAGAATAGGATTGGTCATGAAATCATGACACTTATCTACCTTCTAGCTTCTTTTGGATGTCAATCCATAAGAATAGATCTAGTCATGAAATCATAACACTTCTTCACTCTCCAGATTCTTCTAGATGTCATCTTATGAGAATAGGGTTGGTCAAGAAATATTTATTCTTCTTTGCCTTCCAGCTTAATGTAGCTATTGGAATGTGATAATAGGGTCAATCAATAAATATCAACACTTCTTCACCTTCCAGCTTCATATAGTTGTTAGCCTGTGAGAATAGGGCCAGTCATGAAATCATGATACTTCTTTGCCTTTTAGCTTCATCTAGCTATCGACCAATAAGAATAGGGTTGATCAAAAAATTGTGATACTTCTTTGCTCTCTAGATTCTTATAGTTTTTAGCCCATGAGAACAGGGCTGGTCAAGAAATATCAACACTTCTTCACTCTTTAAAATTTTGAGAAATCTCCTCATTCCCATTAGTGTAGTCATTTTGACCTACAAGATGGTATGAAGAGCTTATGTTGAGCTTTGTACCTATGATACAATGGAGAGTTTACCAGAAGGTGGATGTAAACCTAGAATTCCTATCATAGATGATATTTTTGGGAAAACCATGTAGCTTGAATATCTCTTTGGAAAATCTATTAGCCACAACCCTCATTACATCCTTGGTTTTTTTTGGTATAAAGTGTGTCACTTTAGTCAGTCTATTGACTACAACCAGGATTTCATCATGTTAATGTTTGTTCCTTGGTAATCCCACTATAAAGTCCATCGATATAACCTGCCACTTCTACATGGGTATATCATGGGGGTACAACATCCCCATAGTATGTTGATGCTCAATTTTTACTTTTTGGCACTCAAGGTAATGAGCCACAAAGTTGGAGTTATATTTCTTCATCCCTAACCAATAAAAGATATTTTCCATGTTTTCTCTCATTTTTGCACTCCCAGGATGAGTAGAGTAAGGAGATATATGAACCTCTCACATGATGATTCTCCTTATATATCTAGCTTTGGGTATCATGATCCTATCATTGAAGGACAAAATAATTGTTTCCAATTGGGTTATATTCCATTTTAGCATGAATATTCTTGTAATATTGATCCTATAATTGCATGATATTGACCCGATCCATTAAGTCCACATGAATGCAAGTTAAGGCAACTATGTGACCTCTTCTTCTCAAGGTATCCATGAGTTTGTTCTTCTTACCTTTGATATATTGAACACCAAATTCATATTCTTCTAAGAATTCAATCCATCACCTTTGTCTAACATTGAGCATAGGTTGAGTTAGTATGTATTTTAGTCTTTGATGGTTTGTTCTCAATTAGAATGGTTTCCTTAGGAGGTAATGTTACCATATTTCAGTGCATGTATGAATACTACTAGTTCTAATTCATGAGAGGTATATTTTACCTCATGCTTCTTGAGTGTTCTTGACTCAAATCCCACCATTTATTCATCTTGCGATAATACTCCCCCTAAACCTTTCAATGATGCATTTATGCAAACTAAGAAATTCTTTTGAGGGTCTTGGATTTTTAGCACAAGTGGGGTGGTGAAATTTTGCTTGAGTAGTTCAAAATCAACCTCACACTTGTTTGTCCATTTGAATTTTTTTCCTTTCTTTTGCAAATTGGTGATTGGATAGGTAGTTTTGGAGTAGTCTTTCACAAATCACCTATGGGAACCTATGCCCATGAAACTTTGTACTTCAATTACATTTGTGGGTAGTTGCCAATTCAAAATGGCCTCTATATTCTTGGGATCTACTATAATTTCTTCTACATAAATGATATACCCCAAATAGTGCACTTTTGGAACATAGAAGTCACATTTTGATAGATTCCTATAGAGTCGATTCTTCCTTAATAGTTCAAGCACAACTCTCAAGTTCTTGTCATGCTCCTTCTTGGTGTGGGAGTATATCAAAATTTCATCCAAGAAGACAAGGATGAATTTATTCAACTATTTCTTGAATACATTACTCATCAAGTTCATGAATACTACTAGAGTTTTGGTTAGTCCAAAAGACAAGACTATAAAATCATAGTGCCCATACCTAGTCTTGAATGTCATCTTGTGAGAGTCCTGCTCATGAATTATCAATTGATGGTATCCAAATTTTAATTTAATATTGGATAATATGGTGGCATCACTCAATTGGTTAAATAGGTCTTCAATTATAGGCAAGGATAACCTATTCTTTATGGTTGCTTTGTTAAGCATTTTATAGTCGATACATAACCACAAAGATACATCCTTATTTTTAATAAATAGTATAGGTGCACCCCATGGTGACACAATGAAGTTGATTAGTCCCTTCTCCAACAACTCTTGTAGTTGCAATTTTAGTTTCTACATTTCAATAGGATTCATCCTGTAAGGGGCTCTATGAATAGGTTCTACCCCCAGTATTAGTTCAATGGTGAAGTCAAACTCACTCTTAGGAGGAAGCCTTGGCAAGTCTTCGGTGAACACATCCCTAAATTCTTATAAAATTGGGTATTTTATAAACACTTCTTCCTTATTTACTTCTTCAATCTCATTAATATTAGCCACATAAACCATTCCTCCCTTTCTAATGGTTTTATTTAGTTGCATAGTTGAGAGCAACTAGGATTGGAAATATCCTTGCTCACTATGGGTCCTCAATCTCTCCTTGTCCTTTTTTGAAAATTCCATCCACCTTTCTTGGAATTTGATTATGGATTTATGAGCCTATAACCAATCCATCCCTAATATGATATAAAAAGTATGTAGCAATGCTACAAAAATACATCCTGTGGTAGAACCCTTGGATAGGGTAATCTTTGTTTAAGGATAACATTGATCCATCGAGTAAGTTTATCTAGAATCATACTCATATTTCCACCCTTGTGTCAAGGACCTTGGTCTTTCTAACATACTCTTGAATAAATTATATGAAACAAAGCTATCATTAGCTCCACTATCTATTAAATTATTAAATACTTTACCAAAGTGCTTACCTTTTATGAGCAAAGGGGTGGCTTTCCCTTCTAGATTTTAGCTTCCTATAGCCACATAGATATTGTGAGCGAGTTATTTTCCTTTGAGATCCTTCCCTTTAGTTTTTGGTCCTACTCTATGTGGGAAATTATTGGCATAGTGGGGGCCTCAAAAATTGTAACTACCCCCTTTAGACCTTGGGTACATCCCCTATTTCTATCCAACTGCTCTATCCTTTGGTTTTGTATGTCTACCCTAGGGTTTGAGGTTTACTATTGTTGCCTCTACTGCCATTGCTTCTACTCTTATCCTGGAAGTTTCACTTAAACTTCCCTTGTTTCCATTCATTTATATTTTCTATATTTGGGGAGATCTTACTATTTTTGTTATGTTCCTTTTTCCACTTTATAAATACAACACTCTTCCTTTTCCTAAGTGCATGTCGATTCTACTCAGATAAGGTTGCATAATTGAAGTAGGGTCTTGTAATAGAAGATGAGATTCTACATTTCTTGCCAAGGTATAGGATCTTTGTAGAGTCTTAGAATATTGCATGTGCACCTCATGCATAATATGTGGCTCTACTCCAAAGATGAACTTTTGTAATTTCATCTTCTCATCATAATTTGGTACATATATCAACATCTTGAAAAAATTTAAATAATAGGATTCAATTGTTTTGTTTACATTTTTAAGTTTACTAAAATATTTTAACTTCTCTTCAAGAAATGTTCTAAAAAAAACCTTTCCTTAAGTGTCATCACAAAATATTCTCATTTCATATCCATTCCCTTAATTCATTGCTCTTATCTAAGAGTCTCCCATAATTCCATCCTTGTTTCTTGTAAATGAATGGTGGCCTAAGTCATTTATGTTCCAATGGAGTAATTATTTATGGAAAAATAGACTTCTAGATATCTTAACCAAGCCTGAAATGCATCCCATCATCCCTCCTATTGAATTTGGAGGTATGGATATTCTTTATATCCTTGGCCAATTCTGCTTTTACAAGGGCCCTAGCTTCCTTTCATTGGGTAGTGGGATCATTTTATTGCCTAACCTCTAAATTATTGGCCATTGAATATTGGTTAATTATAGCCTATAGAATTTATCTCTACTACTCCATCTATTCCTACAATTATGCAATTATCACCATGAGGTCCTCCACCCCTCGGATAGAGTTACCCGATCCTACCACATGGGCTCTATCATCAACATTACTTTATTAGGTTTACCTATTCGATGAAATAGTTCTCCCTCTTCACATCCTTGGTGCTATTTTCCTATTTACATAGAATAAGGAGACTAAGTCAGGTCAAAATCATCTCCTACCATGGTACTAATAGCTATAAACTAGATGTGTTATTCATATCGCTAACTTAAAATTATAAACCAAGCAGTCACCCTTACTCCATATCAAGTGACATCCTTGTTGGATGTCTAATAAATCCAAGATCTCTTATTTCTTATTTTTATGATGTCTACTAACATATACCACTCAGTAAGACTATCTAGAGTAAATAACCATAACTCTCTTTCCTAAGTAAATCTCCAGTCCCTCGTACCTAAATCTCTAATACCAACTATAACAACCCTAAATCTAACCAACTTGAGAGAGAATTTTTTTGTATGCCCATCCCTACACCATAATTATTCCCATATAAGTAGGTGTTTTAGGCATTTACAAGTAATTTATCTCTCTCATCTCCATGATGAGCTAACTTACCCTCCTTTTTTTCTAGCCAAGGAGGACATGAACTATTCCCCTAATGGACAAAGACTTTATTATCCACTAGTCCTCTAATGAGCAAAGCCTTTCATGCCCACTAGAAATATAATGGATAGTCTTTATTTTCCACTAAAGAGTGATGGAACACCACTAATCATTTATACCCTCTGTATGACTAGACTAAGTTTATTATCTCCCAAACACAACTTTCATATTTACCATTAGTGGTCATCATCCTATGCTAAATACCAACCACATGAGACCCATTAACGACTACATAAATTCATGGTTTTCTATATTAAATTTAGAGTAAAAAAATCCATAACAATATAACTTTAGATATCAATAAGTATCAAGAACATAAGGTATCAACACTCTGTTCACATATGATACATCTTTCATCCTAGGAAATTCTTGTAGGGAAAAACCTGTTCTAAATGTCCTTGATCATTTTATTAATGATGAGTGTCACAATACAATAATTTGAGGGATTCCTTGGATCCCTTTCCATCTCATAATTAAAATCTATGGACAAAGAAGGACCCCATAACCCTTATGTCCAATACAATGAATTAGCCTATAAATTCACATTTATTGATACATGGGGGAACCCCATGGTTCCCTTGGATGAACCCCACATACATCCTCCTATAGATAACTTCCTTATCTGATATAATTACATGGATGTATTCCCTCTAAGATTCCATTATAATCAAATGTCAACCATAAAACTATGCACATAGCAACTCATTAGGGAGGACCCCATAATCCTCTCTAATGAATCCCCATGCAAACATACCAAAGATACGAGAAACCTTCTCTTAATTTGTCCAATTAATGAGATATAATACCCACTATTTTATCTCAAGTCCATTCTCTTAATATCAAAAATAACATCCACCACCATATTTCAAGTTTATTCCATTAGAATGAAACATAGTATCCACTACTATATTTCAAATCTATGAAACATAATATCCATTACTATATTTCAAATCTATACCCTTAGAATGAAACATAATATCCACTACTATATTTCAAGTCTATTCCATTAAAATGAAACATAATATCCACTACTATATTTCAAGTCCAATATATTAAAATGAAACATAATATCCACTACTATATTCCAATTCTAATCCATTAGAATGAAATATAATATCCACTGCTATATTTCAAATCCAATCCATTAAAATAAAATATAATATGCACTACTATATTCCAAGTCTAATTCATTTAAATGAAACATAATATCCACTACTATATTTAAAGTCTAATCCATTTAAATGAAACATAATATCCACTACTATATTTCAAATCAAATCCATTAAAATAAAACATAATATCCACTACTATAATTCAAGTCCATTCCACAAAAATGAGATACAATATCCACTACCACATTCCAATTCTATTCCAGTTAGAATGAATTATACTATTATTAATATATTTCGAGTCCATCCTAACTATAATGAAACACAATATCCACTATTATATCTCAAATCCATTCTACTAAAATGAAATACAAGAATATTTACTATATTCTAGATCTATTTAAACCCATAATGAAATATAACATCCACTATTATATTTCATTAAATTCTTTGTTAAAATTAAATATAAGAATCATTACTATATTCTAAATCTATTTAAACCCATAATGAAATATAACATCCACTATTATATTTCATATTCTAATTAAAAGTAAAGCATTGTCCATGCTATATCTTAGATTTACCCAGCCTTAATGATAATATAACAATTCACTATCAAAATCTAGGAGGGGTTTACATTAGCCATGCTCGAGCAAGGACGTCTTATTCTCATGAGAATACAATATCCTATAGGATTCCATGGAGAGGGACCCATGTCCCTACTGCCATGTATACACAACATATCCAAGGTGGATTCACTTGAAGGTACCCACGTATCACGATAGAACATCGAAGGGCATTTGGGAATAAAGTCTTCTAATGTAGAATAGTGGTGTTGCATTGGGCACATAGATAAGGCCAAAGGCATAGGGGAAAAGGAGGTATGTCCATCAAATTTAGCACTCTAAGTTCAACGCTCAGGGTAAATATAGGGAGATGAACTCATGGGCAATGTGTGAGCATGTCCTCAAGTATGCCCGCATTGAATGTAGTGCAACTTAAATAGCACAAGAACTCCTATGATTCACATGGTATATTTTAACTATAAAAAGGACCCACATTGCCATCATAGCATTCTTACACAACTAGAAATCATTCCTATCAACCACAATATTCATTTAAGGTAGAAAAAAGACAACACAAATATCACACAGGTTCTAAAATATGTATTAATCAACCCTTTAAGGTGCAACACTCATTTTTGCTAGAAAATGAGATAACATAGATGTTATACACATCCCTAAATATTTATAAGATAGTCCTTTAAATCACAACACTCTTTTTGCTAAAATGGAGATAATATCGACATCATACGGGTGCTTGGGCAAACATAAATCGGTCCGTTAAAACACAACCCATATTTTAACTAGAAATAGGACAATATAGATGTCACATTGGTTCTTAAGTAAACATACATCAATATTTTAAACATAGCCTTGTTTTTAGCTAAAAATAAGATGATATAGATGTCATACGAGGAAAACATAAATCAATATTATACACCACAACACTCCTTTTAGCTGAAAATAAGATAATATGGGTGTCATACAGAGGATTAAACAAGCATAAATCAATATTATAAAATCCATAAATCCTTTTATCTTTAAATAAGATAATATAGACATCACACAAAGGATCAAGCATAAATTAATATTATAAAATCCAACATAATATAATATTAGATGTCACATGGAGGTTCAAACAAGCATTAATAGATCTTATAAAACACAATAATAGATTGGGGTTTGCAATAGGTGGAGAAATAAGTTTGGCCTAGATATTTTAGCCTAACAAGGGGTCTCATGGGTCTTTGGTGAAACTAGGATGCACACTATCATAGAAAGGTAGAGTGTCTATTTCAACACAATCAATATTAACAAGGAAAACACCATTTTGGTTCTAAAGGGGTAAGAGTAAACTTTGAAAACATAAAATGCAAAGCCATACAAAAGAGTGTTCAATCCCAACTTGTTGTGCACTCGATTTTGAATCCAAACCTCTTATTTTTTCTATGACTTACCTTCATTTTTCCAATCCCCCTATCTTCTTTGTTAAATGACCTCTATATCCCCCTAAAATGGCTACCTCCTCCTTTTTCATGCTTCTTCTAATCATTCATAAAAATCAAGGGGCTTTGGAAACTCATCCTTACTATTTCCAATTTGATAAGAGAGGAGGGAGGGAGCGTACTCTACAATTAGATCTAACCCCATTTGCTTAGTCCCAATTGACATGAGTTTAACCACTCTCCTTTTCAAAACAATCAAATTTCCCATCTATTATTAGAGGTTGCTCTATTTGGAAACTTAGAAGATACTTGCATGTATAAAAGAATAATTCATGTTCCTCGAAGCATTTATTGAAGCAATCATTTGTATAAAAGAAATTATTAATCCATTCTTTCTTTCTTTTTTCTAAGAAATTTCAAAAGTACTATGGTAGCAAATAATAAAATGCTAGTTTAATATTATAGTGGTTTCCAATTAAAATCCTTATATGTTATAAATAATATCAAGCAGCTTTCTTTTCTAGACAACTTAATAGGCAATGTCCAATCTATTATTAAATTATTAACTTGATAATATAATGGCTAATCATTTTAATCAAACCATTATTCGGATGAAATAATATCAAACATTTTTAAAAATCTGAAAATAATAACCAAGGTAATATAAATTTGTTAGCTCAATATTATCCATCCGCAAGCATGACTAATCCTACAAAACCATAAAAACATGTTGCATCATAATCATGAAAAACACTAAATGCTACAACATATCCTTGCATTTCATAGCACCAACAATGTTAGACATTAAAACAATAAGTCCAATTATATTGTCTTCTCCTCAAGGGTTCTTCCAAGGTGGGTCATGACATACTACCCCCATGGGCTAAATATAGTCCTATATATTTTTCTGCATCAAAATTTACCATCATTCAAACAAATAAGAAAAATATTTTTGCATGTCCTCCACTTTTTCCCAAGTGGTATTTCTTTTTTAATATTGGTCCCATTGGACCTTACACTGATCTAGGGTTTTCTTCCTCATCTATTTGGAGTGAAACTCTAGGATATTCTTAGGTATCACCTCAAAGACCCTGGGGTTTTCCATCTATAAATCAAAGAAATCCAAAATATTATTAGGATTAGAAATATATGTCCTAATCAGGGATACATGGAAAGTGTTGTGGATCTTTGATAAGTGGAATGACAAAGCAAGTCTAAACACTACAGGACAAATCTTCTCAATGATCTCAAAGGCCCAAAAAAATGAGGACCCGACTTAGTATACTTAATTACACTCTTCATGGGATAATCCTAAGAAAAACTTTGTCATCCACCAAGAATTCTCTTGGTGACCTCTTAGATATACATAGCTCTTCTAATGATCTATAGCTTCTTTAGACCTCAATCTATTTAGTTCGAGCTTCACTTCTAATTATTTGACCAATTCTACCCAATTACATCCTGGTCATCTAGGTTGTCCCATGATAAGGGTGTCCTACACCTTTTACCATACAAGGCCTCAAATGGTGTCATACCCAAGGAGGATTGATAACCATTGTTGTAGGTAAATTCCACTAGGTGTAGATAGTCTTCCCATTGAGATTGATGGTCCATACAATACATGTCTAGCTTATATTCTAATACTTGTTCACCTTTTCTATTTGTCCATAAGTATTTGAATGGTATGAAGATATTATGTTGAGTTTTGTGCCTATGCCACAATGAAGAGTTTTCCAAAATTTGGATGTAAACTTGGAATCCCTATTTGAGATCATATTTTTGGAAAATCCATGTAACCTAAATATCTCTTTGGAAAATTTGTTAGCCATAACCTTTATATCATCGTTGGTGTTTCCTGGTATAAAGTGTGCCACCTTAGTCATCCCATCGGCTACAACCAGGATTACATCATGTTGATATTTTTTCCTTGGTAATCCTACAATAAAGGCCATAGATATAACTTACCACTTCTACATGGGTATATCATGGGGGGACAACTTCCCCATAGGATTCTGATGCTTGAATTTTACTTTTTGGAACTCAAGGCAATAAGCCATAAATTTGAAGATATCTTTCTTCATCCCTAACCAATAAAATATATTTTTCATGTTTGCTCTCATTTTTTCTTCCCCAAGATGAGTAGATTAAGGAGATATATGCACCTATCACATGATCATTCTACTTAGGTTTCTATATTTGGGTATCATGACCCTATCCTTGAAGCACAAGAGCCCATATTTTAAGCCAAATCCCTATTTCCAATTGGGTTATATTCCATTTTAGCCTAAATATTTTTACAATATTGATCCTTTAATTGCATGGTCTTGACTTGATCCATTAAGTCTATGTGACTGTAGGTTAAGGCAACTATCTGCCCCATTCTACTTAGGGTGTCCATGATTTTTTTATCCTTACCTTTTATATATTCAATACCAAATTCATATTCTTATAAGAATTCAATCCATCGCCTTTTTCTAGTGTTGAAAATAGGCTAAGTGAAGATGCATTATAGGATTTGATGATTTGTTCTCAATTCAAATGGTTTTCCTAAGAGGTAATGTTACTATATTTTTAGTGCATGGATGATTTTTTCCATTTCTAAGTCATGATTTATATGGTTAACCTCATGCTTCTTAATTTTTCTTGAATTATATGCCACCATTGATTCATATTGCAACAATACTCCCCATAAACCTTCCAATGATGCATCTGTACAATCTAAGAAATTTATTTAAGGGTCTAGGATTTTTAGCATGGGTGGTATGGTGAAATTTTTCTTGAGTAGTTCAAAATTAGCCTCACACTTATCTATCCATTTTAATTATTTTTATTTATTTTTAAAATTGGTTATTGGGTAGACAATTTTGGAGTAGTATTTCACAAATCTTCTGTAGTAACCTAACAAGCCCATGAAGATTCATACTTTGGTTACATTTGTGGGTGGTGGCCAATTCAAAATTACCTCTATCTTTTTGGGGTCTACTGTAATTCCTTCTACAAACATAATATTCCCAAAATAATACACTTTTGAAACATAGAAGTCACATTTTGATAGATTCCCATAGAGTTGGTTCTTCCTTAATATTTCAAGAACAACTCTGAAGTGCTTTTCATGCTCATACTTTGTGTAGGAGTACATCAAAATTTCATGTAAGAAGACAAGGATGAACTGATCCAACTATTTCCTAAATACATTGTTCATCAAGTTCATGAATATTGTTGGATCATTGGTTAGTCCAAATGGTAAGACCATAAACTCATAGTGCTCATACCTTATCTTAAATGCCATATTATGAGTGTCCTCATCATGAATTATCAATTGATGGTATCCAAATTTTAATTCTCAATTGATGGTATCTATTCTTGGTGGTATCTATTCTTGGTGGTATGAATTCTCAATTGATGGTATCCCTCAATTGGTTAAATAGATCTTCAATTGTAGGCATGGTGGTATCTATTCTTGATGATTTATTTCTTAAGAATTTTATAGTCGATACATAACTGCAAATAAAATTCTTCATTTTAACAAATAGAACAAGTGTACCCCATGGTGACACACTAGGTTTAATTAGTTCCTTCTCTAACAACCCTTACAGTTATACTTTTAGTTCTTGCTTTTCAAAAATATTCATAATGTAAGAGACTCTATGAATATGTTTTTCCCTCGATATTAGTTCAATGGTGAAGTCAAAATAATGCTTAAGAGGAAACCATAGCAAGTATTGAGGAAACACATCCCTAAATTTTTACAAAATTAGATGTTTTCTAAACTCTTCTTCCTTCTTTGCTTCTTTAATCTCATTAATCTTAACCACATTAACCATTCCTCCCTTTCTAATGGTTTTATTCAGCTGCATAGATGAGAGCAACTAAGGTTGGAAAGATTCTTTCTCATTGTGGATCCTTAGTATCTCCTTGCCAAGCCTTAGTTGCATCCCTATCATCCCTCATGTTGAAATTGGATTTATAAACATTCTTTATATCCTTAGCAAATTCCACTTCTACAAGGGCCCTAGATTCCTTTCATTGGGTAGTGGTATCATTTTTTTTCCAAAACTCTAATTATTTTTTATTGTATCCTGGTTCATTATGGACTATAACATCTGTCTCTACTACTCCATCTATTCCTGCATAGATACAATTACCATTATGAGGGCCTCCATCCCTCTACTAGAGTTACCCAATCCTACCACATGGGCTCTATCCTCGATATTACTTTTTTAGATTTTCCTATTCAATGGAATATTTCTCCCTCTTCACATCCTTGGTATCCTTTTATTATTTACATAGAAGAAGGAGACTAATTAAGGTCAAAATCCTCTCCTTCCATGGCACTACTAGCTACAAACTAGATGTGTTATTCACATCACTAAATTAAAATTATAAACCAAGTGATCATCCTTACTCTATGTAGGGTGACATCCTTATTAGGTGTCTAATAATTCTAATACTTCTTATTTCTTGGTTGTATTATACCTACTAACATATAACACTCAGTAAGGCTATCCTGAGTTAAGAACCTTAACTATCTTTCCTAAGGAAATATCTAGTCCCTTGTGCCTACGACTCTCATACCAACTATAACAACCCTAAATATAACCAGCTTGAGAGATAAAATTATTTTGTACATCCATCCCTATAGTATATTTAATCTCATATAAGTAGGTATTTTAAGCATTTACAAGTAAGTTAACCCTCTCATCTCCATGATGAGCTAACATACCCCCCATTTTTTCCATCCAAAGGGGATGCCAATCCTCACCTCCTACATAATACAATCTATGTAGGTGTGCTAAGCATATTGTGATCACATGCTCATTTTCATGATGAGCTATTTCTATCCTCCTATCACTCCACGTGCTAGTCATATTACTAGCCCTACAATCCTTTCATTACCTTTATTCAACTACTAGGTTATATCATGATTGAATGGACCCCATAATATCTTCAAGTTAACTCTCTCTCATCCTTTAATGGACATAGTCCTTCATACCCACTATTCCCCTAATGGAAAAAGTCTTTCTTATCAACTAGTCCTCTAATTAGAAAATTCTTGCATGCCCACTATACCTCTAATGGATAAATCCTTGCTTATCCACTAAATAGTGATGGAAAACCACTAATCATGAATACCCTCTATATGACTAGACTAAGTTTAATGTTTCCTAAACACAAATTTCATCTTTACCATTAGTGGTCATGAGCCTATGCTAAATACCAACCACATGAGACCCATTAATGACTACATAAATTCATGGTTTCCTATCTTAAATGTAGAGTAACCAAATCCATAACAAGATAACTCTAGATAGCAATAAGTATCAAGAACATAAGGTATCAACACTCCATTCACATATGACACATATTTTATCCTAGGAAATTTCTTGTGAGAAAAAACCCAACTCTAAATATCCTTGATCATTTTATTAATGATGAATGTTACAATGCAATAATTTGAGGGATCCCTGGGATCCCTTTCCATATCATCATTACAATCTATGGGTACATAAGAATCCCATAACCCTTATATCCCATACGATGAATCAACCTATAAATTCACATTTCTTGATAAATGGGGGAACCCCATGGTTCACTTGGATGAACTCCATGTCCATCATCCTATGGATAATTTCCTTCTTTGACATAATTTTGGGGATGTCTTCCCTCCAATAGTATAATGTAATTGAATGTAAACCATAGAACTATGCACATAGCAACTCATTAGGGGCATAGAACTATGCACATAGCAACTCATTAGGGAGGATACCATAATATTCTCTAATGAATCCCCATGTGAACATACCAAAGAGATGAGGAACCTTCTCCTACTTCCTCCAAGGAATGAGATATAATACCCACTATTGCATCTCAAGTCCATTCCCTTAATATGAAACATAACATCCACTACCATATTTCAAGTTTATTCCATTAGAATGAAACATAGTATCCACTACTATATTTCAAATCTATGAAACATAATATCCACTACTATATTTAAAATCTATACCCTTAGAATGAAACATAATATTCACTACTATATTTCAAGTCTATTCCATTAAAATGAAATATAATATCCACTACTATATTTCAAGTCCATTCCATTAAAATGAAACATAATATCCACTACTATATTCTAAATCTAATCCATTAAAACAAAATATAATATCCACTACTATATTTCAAATCCAATCCATTAAAATGAAACATAATATCCACTACTATATTCCAAGTCTAATCCATTTAAATGAAACATAATATCCACTACTATATTTCAAATCCAATCCATTAAAATGAAACATAATATCCACTACTATATTTCAAGTCTAATCCATTTAAATGAAACATAATATCCACTACTATATTTCAAATCCAATACATTAAAATGAAACATAATATCCACTACTATATTTCAAGTCCATTGCACCAAAATGAGATATAATATCCACTACCATATTCCAAGTCTATTCCAGTTAGATTGAAACATACTATCCTTAATATATTTCAAGTCCATCCTAACTATAATGAAACACAATATCTATTATTATATCTCAAATCCATTATACTAAAATGAAATACAAGAATCTTTACTATATTTTAGAGCTATTTAAAGCCATAATAAATATAATATCCACTATTATATTTTGTTCCATCCTTGTTAAAATCAAATATATGAATCATTACTATATTCCAAATCTATTTAAATCCATAATGAAACATAACATCCACTATTATATTTAATATTCTAGTTAAAATTAAAGCATTGTCCATGCTATATCTCAGATTTACCCAGTATTAATGATAATATAACAATTCATTATCAAAATATAGGAGTGGTTTGCATTAGCTACACTCAAGCAAGGACATCTTATTTCTAGGAGCATACAGTATCCTATCGGATTCCATGGAGAGGGACCCACATCCCTACTACCACACATCGACAACATAGCTAGGTTGGATTCACCTAAAAGTAGCCACATACCATGATAGAACAATGTAGGGTGTTCAATAATAAAGTCTTCTAAGGTATGATAGTGGTGTTTTATTGGGTGTAGAGAGAATTCCAAGGACACAATAGAAAAGGAGGTACATCCATCAAATGTACCACCTTAAGTTTAGCACTCAGGGTAAACATGAGAAGATGGACTCATGGGCAGTTTGTGAGTGTATGCTCAAGTATACCCATATTGAAAATAGTGCAACTTAATTAGCACAGAGATCTCCTATGATTCACAAGGTATATTTAAATTGGAAAAAGGTCCCACATTTTCATAATAACATTCTTACACAAGCACAAATAATTTCTATCAACCACATCATTCATTTAAGTTGGAACGAAGACAACACAGACATCACACATGTTCTAAAATATGAGGTGCAACACTCATTTTTATTGGAAAAGGAGATAACATAGATGTTATACATGTTCTAATATATATATAAGATAGTCCTTTAAATCATAGTACTCTTTTGTTAAAAGAGGGATAATATCAATGACATACGAGGGTTTGGGAAAACACAAATTGATCTGTTAAAAATGCAACCCATATTTTTGTTGAGCAAGGTGCAGCAACAGTATTGTCATTGTCAACACAGTCAGACAGATCGGTTGATGTAGTGAACAGGAGTTAAGAGGTTCTTCAGAGTATGTGCAATGAATTTCCAAAAGATCGAAGTGTCCCATATGCTAAAAATCAAAAGAAAATCACAAGGAAGACAACTGTCGTGATATCACGACATGTTGAGCAAGAAAGAAAAACTATCGTGATATCATGACATGTTGAGAAGAAAAAAAAATTGTTGCGATTTCGTGACATGTTCGAAGAGAAAGTGCAAGCAGGAAAAACTGTTGTGATTTCATGACATGTTCGGAGAGAAAGTGCAAGCAAGCAAAACTGTCGCAATTTTGTGACATGTTCGGAGAGAAAGTGCAAGCAAGCAAAACTGTCGCAATTTCATGACATGTTCGGAGAGAAAGTGCAAGCAAGCAAAATTGTCATGATTTCGTGACATGTTCGGAGAGAAAGCACAAGCAAGAAAAACTATCATGATTTCGTGACATGTTGGAAGAGAGAAAGGCAAGTAGAAAAAGTGTCATGATTTCATGACATATTGCAAGAGAGATAGTACGAAAGAAAAAGTGTCACAATTTCGTGACATGTTGGAAGAGAGAATGGCAAGTAGAAAAAGTATCACGATTTCATGACATATTGCAAGAGATATTGTACGGAATAAAAAGTGTCACGATTTCGTGACATATTGCAAGAGAAAGAGCAAAGGAGAGAAAGTGTCATGATATTTTCGTGACCCGAAGGCAAGAGAAAGTGCAAAGGAGAGAAAGTGTTGCGATATCGTGACATGTCACATTTTCATGACCTAGAGGCAAGAAAATAAGCAAAGGAGAGAAAGTGTCATGATATCGCGACATGTCGCGTTTCTGCAACCCGAAGGCAAGAGAAAGAGCAAAGGAGAGAAAGTGTCGCGATATCGTGACATGTCGCATTTTTGCGACCCGAAGGAAAGAGAAAGAGCAAAGGAGAGAAAGTGTCATGATATCGCGACATGTTGCATTTTCGTGACTAAATGAGGAGAGAGAAAGTAAGAAGGCAGAAGTGTCACAATATCACATGTAGCTTTTTTGCGGTCTGATGCAAAGAGAAAGAGAGAAAGAAAAAGTGTCATGATATCATGACATGTTGTATTTTTAGGGGCCAAAGCAAGGAGAAAGAGAGAGAAAGTGAAAGTGTCATGATATCGTGACATGTATTTTCATGGTTGAGTTGAAGCCGACGAAGACCGATGATAGTCGACTAAAATTAGGGTTTATAGTTGTCATGAAAGCCGACTGATATTAGGGTTTACAACCGACTAATATTAGGGTTTTCATCATAAGAATTCTATTATAAAAGGAGGGTTGTTTGGAGATTTGAAGAGGTTGAAGTATGTGAGTCGAAGTGTGCGAAGTTTGATCATAGTGCGTAGAGAGCAAGTCATATTGAAAGATTCTAAGTGCAAAATTCAAAGAGAGAGTAGAGTGCGCAAAAGGGATAAGATGATCTTGAAGTTTGACTGTAGCGAAGCAGAGAGTGCATCTGTGATTGCACAGAGAAAGCATATGGAGCAAAGTGTGCTAAAGGAAGAATACGATAATGAAGTTGGACTATAGTGGAGCATAGTGTGTGAAGTGTTTGCATAGAAAGAGAAGAGTGCGCAGAGAATGTAAAGGTGAAGAAGACCATTCATGGTCTAGAAAAAGCAAAGGTAACTCAGTATCAATCTTCTAGTTTCAAAATTGAAGTCCAAGTTGGTACTTGGCATCAGGGGTTAGTGCTCCTTTATGTTGGTGCATATAAATTAGGGGTTGGTGCTCCTTTCTGTTGGTGCAGATAAATCAGGGGTTGGTGCTCCTTCTAGGGGGTGCTGGTAAATTGTTTGTAAAGTTGTAGCTTTGCAAAGGCTATATTTGGATGGTAGTCCAAGCAGTCATTTTTGAGGAGTAGCCAAATTGGTGAACCTCGTTAAATCTTGTGTTGTGTGATGCTCTCTTATGATACTTGTTTTATCTGGTTTTAAGGTTTCATTATTTCAATTTTAAGAGCTATAAATTTAAGTTTATAGAGCTACACTGATTCACCCCCCCTCTCAGTGCCATTATAAGACTAACAATTGGTATCAAAGCAAGGTTTCTTGTACAAGCCTAACTGGCTAGGGTGATCTTGGAAGTAACACAATGGCAGGAGGTGAAGCTCTTTTCATGGCATTTGAAGAAGTAAGATCAGAAAAGGAAGGAGTGAACTCTGAAGTATGTGGTGAAAAACCTGAGGCTGAAGTAGATCTAGAAGGTGAGCTGATCTCTGCACTTGAAGAGTGGAAAATAGAGAAGAAAAAGAATAAGAAACTTTCAAAAAGGCTTGAGGATGCAAATAAAATTATAACCAGTTTGAAAGTACATATAGAAGAATCCAAGAAAATCTTTGAAGATCTCGAAGTGCAAATAACCATGAAAATAGATTATTGCAGCAAGCTAGAAGAAGATATTGTTAGTTTAAGAATGCAGCTAGAAGAGATGAATAAGAAAATTAGTTGTTATCACAAACGTGAAGAAATTTCTATGAAGCTGGATAAGATCATAAATGACCAAAGACCTACAGGCATCAAATTTGGTCTGGGTTTCATTGAAGGAGAATCATCAAATGGATCAAAAGCCAAAAATGTAGAATCCATAAAAAATGAAGATAAGAAATAGGTTGATCAAGGAAAAACATCTCATGCAAGAGAAATCAATAATGCCAGGCACGAAAGGAGAATTGTCAATGATGGATTCACCAATGTCACACATCAAAGAAGAAGACTTATGGTTCCTACGACAACATGGCAAAGACCATCTCCCAGGTTCAATTATCCCTTTTATGGTTTCTATTTTAAATGCAATGGCTATGGACATAAAATCTCAGACTACAAATATAATGTAAGACCAAGGAATTTCACTAGTAGAAATGCTTTTTCTCCTTTGATGAATTATACAATAGAATGTTATAATTGTCATAATTTTGGGCACATTGCAAGAAACTATAGAAGTACATTTGCATCAAATCAGTTTCAAGGAAGAAAATTTCAACCAAATAGGATGAGACAAAATAGAAAACTTCTTGAAAAACATGCACAAGCTATTGATAAGGGAAAGGCAAAACAAGAACCCAAAACTACTATCAAAACAAAGTGGAAAGAAAAAGAGCAACTTAAGGAAGAAAATAAATCCTTAGTCATATAAAAAACATTTAAAGAATAGAACAAATATATACCATGGATACTTGATAGTGGATGCTCTAGTCATATGATAGCTAACAAACAAAAATTTGAGAAGTTACAGAAATATGAAGGTGGTTCAGTAAAGTTTGGAAATAATGATGGAGCTAAGATAGTTGGCAAAGGTTCAGTTAAAATTATTGACAAAAAAATTAAGTCAGAAGAAGTCTTGTTTGTGGATGGTTTGAAACATAACTTGTTGAGCATAAGTCAGATTTGTGATAAAGGTCATGAAGTAGTTTTTAAGAAGCAGGGTTGTGAAGTCAGAAAAACAAACAGTGGAAAATTGACAGCAACTGGATCAAGGACATATGGAAACCTGTACACACTCTCAGAGATTTTAGAAGGACCTTGTTTTATTGGACAGGAAGAAGAAATTTGGTTGTGGTGCAAGAGACTCGATCATATCAGTTTTTATAATCTAGTAAAAATCAACTCAAAAAGGGTAGTGAGAGATATTCCCACCATCAGCAAACCTGCAAACAACATTTGTGCTTCATGCCAAAAAGGGAAGCAAACTAGAGTCACATTCAAAACAAAAGAGTACTACATAAGCAAACCTTTGGAACTAATACACACTGATTTATGTGGACCCATGATAACACAAAGCATAAATGGTGACAAATATTTTATGTTGTGCATTGATGATTATTCCAGAATGACATGGATATTTTTCCTGAAGCATAAATCAAAAGCTCTTGATATGTTCAATATTTTCAAAAACTAGGTTGAGAATGAAATAGGAAAGAGGATCAAATGTTTAATATCAGATAGAGGAGGAGAATTCATTTCAAAATAATTTACAGAGTACTATGAAAAACACGATATTAGCAGACAATTTTTAGCAGGCAGGACACCTCAGCAGAATGGAGTGGTAGAAAGAAAGAACGAGACAGTGCAAGAAATGGCATGGACTATGTTGGTTGAAAGTAGAGTAGCAAACATATTTTGGAAATAAGTAGTCCATATTGTGGTGTATATCCAAAATAGGTACATGCTAAGAACACATGAAAGCAAAACTCCTTATGAGTTGTGGTTCGGTAAAAGGGCAACAACAAAATACCTCAAAGTTTTTGGCAGCAAGTGCTACATCAAAAGAACTGAAGAGAATCTTGGTAAGTTTGAAGATAGAGCGGATGAAGGTATTTTTGTTGGTTATTCATCAAGAAGCAAAGCTTACAAATGCTACAACAAGAGGCTAAAGAAAATTATGGACAGTGCCGATGTTAAATTTGATGAAGGTAGAGAACGAGTAATTAGCTATGAAACGAACTACCCAATTTATGAAGAGGTCATTAAAGGAGATGAGGAAAAAAAATGGAAAAGATACAAAAAATTGACTCAGATGATTTAAGGTGTGATTCAGAAGTGGAAGAAAACAAGAAATTCAAAACAGGCAGCTGGCAGAAAAATCATCCTAGAGAGCAAATAATTGGAGACCCCAACGTTGGTGTTCAGACAAGAAGAAGAGTAGTAAGTAACTACTCTCTATTATCCAGCATTGAGCCCAAAAATATTGCTGACGCAAGCAAAGATGAAAGTTGGATGAAGGCAATAAATGAAGAATTAGATCAAATCAAGAAAAAAAAAACTTGGGAGTTAGTACCTAGAACTGCAAATAAAAATATAATCGAGACTAAATGGATTTTTTGAAATAAATTGAATGAAGATGGACAAGTAGTCAAAAATAAAGCAAGATTGGTATGTAAGGGTTATGCACAAGTTGAAGGCATTGACTTTGAGGAAACTTTTGTGCCAGTAGCTAGACTAGAGGCAATTAGAATATTTTTGGCTTTAGTAGTCTACAAGAATTTCAAAGTCTATCAAATGGATGTGAAATCAGTGTTTCTTAATGGGAAACTTGAAGAAGAGGTTTATATTGAGCAACCAGATGGTTTCCAATTTGGTGATGATCCCAAATTGGGTTGCAAGTTGAAGAAAGAATTATATGGCTTAAAACAGGCACCCCGAGCATGGTATGCAAGGCTAGACAACTATCTCACTCAAAAAAGGTTTAAGAAAGGTTTGGTGGATAGTAATTTGTATGTAAAAATAGAAAATGGGCATCTTATTGTTCTTGTTGTATATGTAGATGATATCATATTTGGCAGTAGCAAAGATGAGTCGTGTAAAGATTGAGCAAATAAGATGCAAAAAGAATTTGAAATGTCAATGATTTGTGAAATTTCGTATTTCCTCGGGTTGCAAGTTAATCAAAATAAGAATGGCATATTTATTTCTCAAGTTAAATATGTGAAAGAGATGTTAAAAAAGTTCACAATGGAGGATTGTAAGCCAATTAGCACTCCCATGATGACAAGTTGCAAGTTGAGCAAGGATGACAAATCTCCACCTATTGATCAAACCATGTACAGATCTATGATTGGAAGCTTACTGTACCTGACAACTACCAGACTAGATATTTTGTAGGCAGTATACATGGTAGCATGATTTTAGGCTAATCCCAAGGAGACTCATGTGACAGTAGTAAAAAGGATTCTTCGGTATCTCAAGGGTACTATGGAATATGGGTTATGGTATCCGAAAGGTAAAGACTTCACCCTTATTTTGTATTCAGATGTAGATTGGGCAGGATGTGTAGATGACAGAAAGAGTACCAGTGGAGGTGCATTCTATCTTGGAGATAGATTGGTCGTGTGGCACAGTAAGAAACAAGAGTCATTTTCTTTATCAATAGTAGAGGCAGAATATATTGTAGTGACAACATGTTGTACGTAGGTATTGTGGATGAAACAAACCCTGAAAGATCTTGGTATTAACTTTAGTGAGACAATATCAGTTAAGTGTGATAACACCAGTGCCATTAACATCTCCAAGAATCTGGTTATGCATTCATGCATAAAACACATTGCAATCAGGTATCACTTTTTTAAGGAGAAAGTTGCGAAAGGTGAGGTTAAGTTGGATTTTGTTCCAAATACAGAGCAAGTAGTAGATATCTTCACAAAACCATTGCCCAAGGAAGTTTTTGAGTACCTTCACAATAAATTGGGAGTGGTCACACTTCCCAAGAATTGACTAGCTACAGGGATCACATTCTCAGGGGGAGCATTTAAGTATTTGATTATCTTTGTGCTCATGTCCATGATTTTTTCTAAGTGTAATAAATTGTGTCTGAGAATGTTATGTAATGACTCAAGGGGAGTCTGCAGTAGCCCTTTGGTATTATTTTCAAAGGGGGAGAAGAGTTATAGGAAATTGCACATGTGTTGCCAACAATTCCAAAGGGGGAGATTGTTGAGCAAGGTGCAACAACAGTATTGTCATTGTTGTCAACATAGTCAGACAGATCGGTTGATGTAGTGGATAGGAGTTAAGAGGTTCTTCAGAGTATGTACAGTGACTTTATAAAAGATCGAAGTGGCCCATGTGTTAAAAATCAAAAGAAAATCACAAGGAAGAAAACTGTCGCGATATCGTGACATGTTGAGCAAGAAAGAAAAACTGTCGTGATATCGCAACATGTTGAGAAGAAAGAAAAACTATTGCAATTTCGTGACATGTTCAAAGAGAAAGCACAAGCAGGAAATGTTAGTCTCACAATGACACTCAAAGGGGGGGTGAATCAGCGTGGCTCTTTAAAACTTAAAAACTTCAACTCTTAAAGCCAAAACAATGAAAGCTTAAAACCACATAAAGCAAATATAACAAGAGAGCATCACACAACACAAGATGTAACGAGGTTCACCAGTTTTGGCTACTCCTCAAAAATGACTGCTTGGACTCCCATCCAAATCCAGCCTTTGCAAAGCAACAACTTTACAATCAATTTACCAGCACCAACTAGAAGGAGCACCAACCCCTGATTTATCTGCACCAATAGAAAGGAGCACCAACCCCTAATTTATCTACACCAACAGAAAGGAGCACCAACCCCTAATTTATCTGCACCAACAAAAAGGAGCACCAACCCCTAATTTATCTACACCAACAGAAAGGAGCACCAACCCCTAATTCCAAGCACCAACTTGGACTGCAATTTTGAAACTATAAGTTTGACATAAAGATGCCTTCTCTTATACAAGACCCTGACTGGTCTATTGCTAACCCAACCTCTCTCACTATTCACCAAAACATCACACTCACTTCAGGCTCTGCTTACTGCACTTTTATAGCCCTCTTACAGTGCTTCTTACTGCATTCTTACGGCTCTCACGGCTCTGCCTAACGCTCTGTTTTAGCACACTTCCTGCCCTCTTCTTGTAGCACTTTTTCTCTCCTTCTAATTCTCCACGTAGACCTCCTTTTATAACAAAGTTTACTCTTTGTAACTCCTTGTAACTCCTTTCATTTCTCATATGCCACTTGTCAATTGTAACGCCTTTTATATGTAACTCCTTTTGTATATATAGAGTAGGCATTTTGTTAAACACGTTACATGCAACGAATTGACACATATACCTTTACCATGACTATTCGTCTTCTTGGTCATGACTGTTCGTATTCTCCTTAGTGACTGTTCGCTTTCTTTTTTGTGCATGCATGCATTTTCACTATAACTGCACCTGTAACTGACGTACTGACTTCAGTTAACTCTTCTTATTTTATCTGCATGAATTTCTTCTACAACTGCACCTGTAACTGCCATATAACTTTAGTTAACTGTCACATATCTTATTTTGGATGGGTTCTCTTCTTCGCTCATGCCAACGTGACCTGTCGCGAAATCATGACACTTCTGCCTCTTTGTCCTCTTCTCGGCTTTCGCCGTGAAAACACATGTCGTGATATCATGACACTTTCCCTCCTTGCTACTCTTCTGGCTTACTCAACATGTCACGATATCGCGACACTTTCGCCTTCTTACTTTCTCTCTCCTCCTTTAGTCACGAAAATGCGACATGTCGCGATATCGTGACACTTTCTCTCCTTTGCTCTTTCTCTTGCCTTCGAGTCATGAAAACCCGACATGTCACGATATCATGACACTTTTTCTCCTTGACTCTCTCTCTTGCCTTTGGGTCGTGAAAACCCGACATGTCATGATATCATGACACTTTTTCTCCTTAGCTCTTTCTCTTGCCTTCGGGTCATGAAAACCCGACATGTCGCGATATCGCGACACTTTTTCTCTCGGACTCTCTCTCCTGCAACATGTCACGAAATCGTGACACTTTTTCTCTCAGACTCTCTCTCCTGCAACATGTCATGAAATCATGACACTTTTTCTCTCAGACTCTCTCTCCTGCAACATGTCGTGAAATCGTGACACTTTTTCTTTCGGACTCTCTCTCCGCATGAATAATGTCTGAAATCGTGATTTTTTTTTTTTTTTTTTCTTTATATTTAAATCGTGACATTTTTTTCTTCTTATATGTCACAAATCGTGACACTTTTTCTCCCGTACAACCTCTCTTGCAATATGTCACGAAATCGTGACACTTTTTCTCTCGTACAACCTTCCTTGCAATATGTCATGAAATCGTGACACTTTTTCATCTGTACAACCTTCCTTGCAATATGTCATGAAATCGTGACACTTTTTTGTCCGTACAACCTTCCTTGCAATATGTCATGAAATCATGACACTTTTTCTACTTGCCTTTCTCTCTTCCAACATGTCGTGAAATCGTGACAGTTTTGCTTGCTTGCTTTCTCCTCAACATGTTGAAATCGCGTAGTTTTGCTTGCTTGCGCTTTCTCTCCGAACATGTCACAAAATCACGATAGTTTTCTTCCTCTCCAACATGTCAAAATCATTTTCTCCTCCGAACATGTCAATATCGCACTTTTTCTTTCTTCTCAACATGTCGCGATATCGCACGAATTTTTCTTTCTTGCCAACATGTCGCGATATCGTGACAATTTTCTTTCTTCTCAACATGTCGCATATCGCACTTTTCTTTCTTCCAACATGTCGCATATCGCGATATTTTCTTTCTTCCAACATTCGATATCGATTTTCTTTCTTGCCAACATGTCGCGATATCGCGACAGTTTTCTGCCTTGTGATTTTCTTTTGATTTTTAGTATATGGGCCACTTCTATCTTTTGGAAAACCACTGTACATACTCTGAAGAACCTCTTAACTCCTATCCACTGCATCACTGAACTCCTGTCCACTGCATCAACCGATCTATCTGACTGTGTTGACAACAATGACAATACTATTCCTGCACCTTGCTCAACAATCTCCCCCTTTGGAATTGTTGGCAACACACATGCAATTTCCTATAATTCTTCTCCCCCTTTGACAATAATACCAAAGGGCTGCTGCAGACTCCCCCTGAGTCCATGCACATCATTCTCAGGCACAAATTAATACAGTTAGCAAAAATTACAAACATGAGCAAAAAGATAATTAAATATATAAATGCTCCCCTGAGAATGTGGTCCCTCACTCAGATCTATCTTCAACTGTGTTGGTTGCTGGATCTCTATCCATTGAGACTCTGTCCTCTGTACCCTATCAATAGGCTCACACAGAATCTATCCAATCTTATAGAATCATAAAGAGAATTGTTAGAGACTCAATATGTTCTATACTTAATGCTCAATCATTATATCAACTAAATCTCATAGAGGCATAAAGAGAATTGTTAGAGACTCAATATGTTCTATACTCAAATCCCAATCTCAACTCAAATCAATAATAGTTTATTTTATGGAACTTGAACAACCACATGCATCCAATTACTTGACTAGGCTTAATCAACTCTACTCAACCAATCACCTCAAAGAACATCCCTTTATCACAGACCCTCGTTGAAGCATGTATCAACCAACTCTGTGCAAGCATCAAACACTGTACCACAACACCAACCAAATCCTTTTTTTCATTTTCAACTTGGTCTATGTTTTCTACAATCACCGCTGGTCACACCTTACTTCCAACTGTTCGAATTAGGAGACAACATTTTGTCAAACACTTCATGGCCAACTATAGTGCACCTTACTCAAACTCATACGACTGGACCTCGGATAGGTAAGATTCACAAAGCAAAGTTGCTCATCTTGATGAGCTAAATCAGACTTCAATATTTTTCAACACAACGTCATAAAAGATCTGACAATCTTCACGTCAATGTGAAGTTCAAATACACACTGCTTTTATCGAAACACATATATGCGGCTCGGGCAACATTCTTTCACTAACCACACTATCTGAACTGTTATAATCCTTAACTTTGGATAGTGGCAGTAAGAACCATCAACAGTACAACAATGACATATAGCAATATTACCAATAAAGACAACTCTCAATTTAGTCACCACCCTTCACGACACTACCAAAAACAACTGCATGAACAGAAAACACACTTTGACAGCTATACAACAACTCCCCGACTACTTTCCTTTCATCCTCAGATAGCTACACAAATACATAGGAGCATTAAAATAAAACTTTAACATTGCTCCCCCTGAGGATGTGCTACTTGGAGCTGCTTAGTGCAATAGAGGAGTAATCTCCTTCTATCCAAGGAGACACGATTTCCTCTCTTCTTTCTTTCTCCAGTATTTCTTGAACTTAGGTTGAAGGTTTTCACCTGCATCCCCATTTTGAACCTTTTCATGAACTTGAACATTTCTCTTGGGTGGTTGTCTCTTGTACATCCTTGATGGATGATTCTTTTCCTTTCTTTGATGCACATGATTTCTTCCCTGTCTGTGTTGCATTCTTTGCGTCTGATGAAATCTACTGTCTTGCCTTAGATTTGGACAAGACCTTGCTATGTGCCCATGACCATTACATTTAAAACATTGCACATGGTGTTCAACTGGAATAACAGATGTATTTCTTCCAGCATAACTCTTTGATCTATTATTCAGTCCACAATAAATTGCCTTGTGACCATAATGGTTGCATCTAAAACAATTGCCATTAAAAGCATTATTATGAATAAAGTGAGAGTGATAGAACCTCTTTTGTTGTGGTTGCTTTGCTGTAGATCTCCTTTGAGATTTTCTTCCTTTTGAGGATTCAGCTTCAGGATTTTCTTGCTTTGATCCTTCAGCAGTGGATTTCTTCTTCTCTGCAGATTTAGAAGATGAAGGTTGTTCAGCTTCATATCCAAGACCAAGCTTGCACATGGGGCTTCTTTGTTGCCTTATCATTTTATCTAGCAGCTC
Source organism: Wollemia nobilis (assembly GCA_028583015.1). Taxonomy (NCBI): domain Eukaryota; kingdom Viridiplantae; phylum Streptophyta; class Pinopsida; order Araucariales; family Araucariaceae; genus Wollemia; species Wollemia nobilis. Next base: position 4,949,040 of record JAQPPZ010017060.1, read on the forward strand.
TGTGCTCTTCTCAAATTTGAGATTTGTATTGGCCTCTTCTAGTTGTTTCCTCAATAACACAATCTCCTCTTCTTGTTTACAACAAACAATCTCTTTCTCATTGATCTGTGACTTCAAGGCTTCTTCTATTTTCTTGGCTTTGTGAATTTGTAAGAAGAGATCTTCAATATTACCCTCATATTCTTCCAACTTCTTGGACAGTCTTTTGTTCTTTTTCCTTTCTAAACCCAACTCTTCAAGTGCAGAGATCAACTCACCTTCTAGATCTACTTCAGCCTCAGAGTTTTCACCACATACATCAGAGTTCACTTCTTCTTCCTTTTCTGATTCTTCTTCTTCAAATGCCATGAAAAGAGCTTCACCTGTTTCCTCTTCAGAATCCTCACTGCAGCTGTCTTCTGATGAACTGACATTCTTGGAGATGAAACTTTTCTTCTTGAAGTTGCCTTTTCTGAAATTTGTTTTCTTCTTCCAGTCACTTCTTTCTTGGTGCGATCCTTCATTACTTTCGTCCTTCTCATTAAGTGGACAGTTAGTCGCAAAATGCCCAATGCCTCCACAGCTGAAACATTTAAGAGGTAGCTTTCCTCTGTATTTTCCTTTTCCCCTTATTAGTTTTCGAACAAAGTTTGCTTCCATTTTATCTGATGTCTCTTCTTCCTCGGATTCTTGTTTTGCTTTTATATTTTTATGTGCTTTAAAAGCAGATTCTCTGTCTGTGGGTTTAGTTTTTCCTATTCTCATCTCATATGCAGTCAAAGAACCATGCATCTCATCCATACTAAAAGTATTTAGATCTTTAGCTTCTTCTATTGCTGAAACTTTAGAATCAAATCTTTGGGGAAGAGATCTTAGTACCTTTTTCACGATGACATGGCATCTTCCATTTCCTCGTCGAGTCCTCTAATCGCATTAATGATTCCATTAACTCTCAGCATGTATGCCTCTATGTTCTCATCATCATTCATCTTTAATGCTTCGAACTGAGCTCGATGCATTTGTAACTTGGCCTCCTTGATCTTGCCGTCTCCTTCATGAATGCTCCTTAGTTTGTCCCACATGTCTTTTGCCATTTTACAACTCATAATCTTTATCAGTTCGCTGGTCCACTAAACCGCACATGATAGCATTCTTTGCTTTAGAGTTATTCTCAAACAGTTTCTTACCGATAGCATCGGTTGGAGGAGTGGTGGGTATTGTGTATCCACTATTTATTGAATCCCAAATGTCGTATCCCAAAGCACAAAGATATGTCTGCATCCTGAGTTTCCAAAATGAGTAATTAGTTCCATCCAACAATGGTGCTTTGTTTGATGAGAAGCCTTCACCACCTGCCATTGCATACTAATCCAAGATCACCCTAGCTGGTTAAGCTTTGTTCAAGAACTTGGCTCTGATACCAATTGTTAGTCTCACAATGACACTGAGAGGGGGGGTGAATCAGTGTGGCTCTTTAAAACTTAAAAACTTCAACTCTTAAAGCCAAAACAATGAAAGCTTAAAACCACATAAAGCAAATATAACAAGAGAGCATCACACAACACAAGATGTAACGAGGTTCACCAGTTTTGGCTACTCCTCAAAAATGACTGCTTGGACTCCCATCCAAATCCAGCCTTTGCAAAGCAACAACTTTACAATCAATTTACCAGCACCAACTGGAAGGAGCACCAACCCCTGATTTATCTGCACCAATAGAAAGGAGCACCAACCCCTAATTTATCTACACCAACAGAAAGGAGCACCAACCCCTAATTCCAAGCACCAACTTGGACTACAATTTTGAAACTATAATTTTGACATAAAGATGCCTTCTCTTATACAAGACCTTGACTGGTCTATTGCTAACCCAACCTCTCTCACTATTCACCAAAACACCACACACACTTAAGGCTCTACTTACTACACTTTTATAGCCCTCTTATAGTGCTTCTTACTACATTCTTACGGCTCTCACGGCTCTACCTAACGCTATGTTTTAGCACACTTCCTACCTCCTTCTTGCAACACTTTCACTCTCTTTACTAATTCTCCATGTAGACCTCCTTTTATAACAAAATTGTCTCTTTGTAACTCCAGTTGTAACTCCTTTCATTTCTCATATGCCACTTGTCAATTGTAACGCCTTTTATATGTAACTCCTTTTGTATATATAGAGTAGGCATTTCATTAAACACGTTACATGCAATGAATTGACACATATACCTTTACCATGACTATTCATCTTCTTGGTCATGACTGTTCGTATTCTCCTTAGTGACTATTCACTTTCTTTTCTATGCATGCATGCATTTTCACTATAACTGCACCTGTAACTGACGTAACGACTTCAGTTAACTCTTCTTATTTTATCTACATGAATTTCTTCTACAACTACACCTGTAACTATCGTATAACTTTAGTTAACTATCACATATCTTATTTCGGCTAGGTTCTCTTCTTCGCTCATGCCAAAGTGACCTATCACGAAATCGTGACACTTCTACCTCTTTGTCCTCTTCTCGGCTTTCACCCATGAAAACACATGTCGCGATATCATGACACTTTCACCTCCTTGCTACTCTTCTTGGCTTCAACCACAAAACACATGTCACGATATCGCGACACTTTCACCTCCTTACTTTCTCTCTCCTCCTTAAGTCACAAAAATGCGACATGTCACGATATCGTGACACTTTCTCTCCTTTGCTCTTTCTCTTGCCTTCAGGTCACGAAAACCTGACATGTCATGATATCGTGACACTTTTTCTCCTTGACTCTCTCTCTTGCCTTCGGGTCACGAAAACCCGACATGTCATGATATCGTGACACTTTTTCTCCTTAGCTCTTTCTCTTGCCTTCGGGTCGTGAAAACCCGACATGTCGCGATATCGTGACACTTTTTCTCCTTAGACTCTCTCTCCTGCAACATGTCACGAAATCGTGACACTTTTTCTCTCGAACTCTCTCTCTTGCAACATGTCATGAAATCGTGACACTTTTTCTCTCGGACTCTCTCTCCTGCAACATGTCACGAAATCGTGACACTTTTTCTTTCGGACTCTCTCTCCTGCAACATGTCGCGAAATCATGACACTTTTTCTCTACAAACTCTCTCTCTTGCAGCATGTCACGAAATCGTGACACTTTTTCGTCCGTACAACCTTCCTTGCAATATGTCGTGAAATCGTGACACTTTTTTGTCCGTACAACCTTCCTTGCAATATGTCACAAATCGTGACACTTTTTTCCCCCTTTTGACCTTTTCCTACAACCTTCCTTGCAATATGTCGTGAAATCGCACACTTTTTTGTCCGTACAACCTTCCTTGCAATATGTCACGAAATCGTGACACTTTTTCTGTACAACCTTCCTTGCAATATGTCATGAAATCGTGACACTTTTTCATCCGTACAACCTTCCTTGCAATATGTCGCGAAATCGTGACACTTTTTCTACTTGCCTTTCTCTCTTCCAACATGTCACGAAATCGCGACAGTTTTTCTTGCTTGCGCTTTCTCTCCGAACATGTCGTGAAATCATGACAGTTTTGCTTGCTTGCTTTCTCTCCAAACATGTCACGAAATCATGATAGTTTCTCTTCTCTCAACATGTCGTGAAATCACGACAGTTTGCTTGCTTGCACTTTCTCTCAACATGTCGCGATATCGTGATAGTTTTTCTTTCTTCTCAACATGTCACGATATCGCGATAGTTTTTCTTTCTTGCCAACATGTCGTGATATCGTGACAGTTTTCTTTCTTCTCAACATGTCGCGATATCGTGACAGTTTTTCTTTCTTGCCAACATGTCGCGATATCGTGACAGTTTTCTTTCTTGCCAACATGTCGCGATATCGCGATAGTTTTCTTTCTTGCCAACATGTCGCGATATCGTGACAATTTTCTTCCTTGTGATTTTCTTTTGATTTTTAGTATATGGGCCACTTCTATCTTTTGGAAAACCACTGTACATACTCTGAAGAACCTCTTAACTCCTGTCCACTGCATCACTGAACTCCTATCCACTGCATCAACCGATCTGTCTGACTGTGTTGACAACAATGACAATACTGTTCCTGCACCTTGCTCAATAGGCAAAACTATCACAATTTTATGACATGTTCGGAGAGAAAGCACAAGCAAGAAAAACTATCATGATTTCATGACATGTTTAGAGAGAAAGTGCAAGCAAGCAAAACTATCATGATTTCACGACATGTTCGAAGAGAAAGCGTAAGCAAGCAAAACTGTCATGATTTCATGACATGTTTGGAGAGAAAGCGCAAGCAAGAAAAACTGTCGCAATTTCACGACATGTTGGAAGAGAGAAAGGCAAGTAGAAAAAGTGTCACGATTTTGTGACATATTGCAAGAGAGATAGTACGGAAGAAAAAGTGTCACAATTTCGTGACATGTTGGAAGAGAGAATGGCAAGTAGAAAAAGTGTTGCGATTTCATGACATATTGCAAGAGATATTGTATGGAAGAAAAAGTGTCACGATTTTGCGACATATTGCAAGAGAAAGAGCAAAGGAGAGAAAGTTTCGCGACATCACGACATGTCACATTTTTGTGACCCGAAGGCAAGAGAAAGTGCAAATGAGAGAAAGTGTCATGATATCACATGTCATGTTTTCGTGACCCAAAGACAAAAAAAAGAGCAAAGGAGAGAAAGTGTCGCAATATCACGACATGTCGCATTTTCATGACCCGAAGGCAAGAGAAAGAGCAAAGGAGAGAAAGTGTCACGATATCGCGACATGTCATGTTTTCATGACCCGAAGGCAAGAGAAAGAGCAAAGGAGAGAAAGTGTCATGATATTGCGACATGTAGCTTTTTCACGGTCTATTGCAGAGAGAGAAAGAAAAAGTGTCGTGATATCGCGACATGTATTTTTAAGGGCCAAAGCAAGGAGAAAGAGAGAGAAAGCAAAAGTTTTGCGATATCATGACATGTATTTTTGCAGTTGAGTTGAAGCCAGCGAATACTAATGACAACCGACTAAAATTAGGGTTTATAGTTGTCATGAAAACCGACTGAGATTAGGGTTTACAGTCAACTAAGATTAGGGTTTTCATCATAAGAATTCTGTTATAAAAGGAGGGTTGTTTGGAGATTTGAAGAGGTTGAAGTATGCGAGTCAAAGTGTGCAAATTTCAATCATAGTGCACAGAGAGCAAGTCATATCAAAATATTCTAAGTGCAAAATTCAAAAAGAGAGTAGAGTGCACAAAAGGGAGAAGACGATCTTGAAGTTTGACTATAGCGAAGCAGAGAGTGCGTCTGTGATTGCATAGATAAAGTAGGAGCAAAGTGTGCTAAAGGGAGAAGACGATCATGAAGTTAGACTGCAGCAGAGCAGAGTGTGTGAAGTGTTTGCACAGAAAGAGTAGAGTGTGCAGAGAATGCAAAGGTGAAGAAGACCAGTTAGGGTCTAGAAAAAGCAAAGGTAACTCAGTATCAATCTTCTAGTTTCAAAATTGAAGTCCAAGTTGGTACTTGGCATCAAGGGTTGGTGCTCCTTTCTGTTGGTGTAGATAAATCAGGGGTTGGTGCTCCTTTCTGTTGGTGCAGATAAATTAGGGGTTGGTGCTCCTTCCAATGGGTCTTTGGTAAATTGTTTTTAAAGTTGTAGCTTTGCAAAGGCTAGATTTGGATGGTAGTCCAAGCAGTCATTTTTGAGGAGTAGCCATATTGGTGAACCTCGTTAAATCTTGTGTTGTGTGATGCTCTCTTATGATACTTGTTTTATCTTGTTTTAAGGTTTCATTATTTCAGTTTTAAGAGCTATAAATTTAAGTTTATAGAGCTACACTGATTCACCCACCCTCTCAGTGCCATTGTAAGACTAACAATTTTAACTAAAAAAGGATAATATAGATGTCACATGGGTTTTTAAGTAAACATACATAAATATTTAAAACATAGCCTTATTTTTAGCTGAAAAGAAGATGATATAGACATCATACGGAGGCTTAAACAAGCATAAATATATACCACCACAACACTCATTTTAGCTGAAAATAAGATAATATGGACGTCATACGAAGGTTTATACAATAATAAATCAATATTATAAATACCAACACTCTTTTTAGCTAAAAATAAGATAATATGGATATCACACAGAGGCTTAAACAAACATAAATCAATATTATAAAACCCAACACTCTTTTTAGCTAAAAATAAGATAATATAGATGTCACATGAAGGCTTAAACAAGCATAAATAAATATCATAAAACACAACAATGGATTAGGATTTACAAAAATAGGAGAGAGGAGTTTGGCTCACCTATTTTATTTGAACAAGGGGTCTCACGGGTCTTTTGGTGAAACCAAGCTACACAATACCATAGAAGGGTACAAAGCATATTTTAACACGATCAAGATTAACAACTAAAACACCATTTTGGTTTGAAAGGGGTAAGCGTAAACTTTGAAAACATAAAATTCAAATCCATATAGAAGAGTGTTCACTCCCAACCTATTATGCACTCGATTTTGATTCCAAACCCCCCTATATTCATTTTTTTTTTTCGAATTTCCTTCATTTTTCCAAACCCCCCTATATTCATTTTTTTTTTACCTCTATATCCCCCCTTGAATGGCTACCTCCTCCTTTTCATTCTTCTTATAATTATGCACAAAATTTGAGGGGCTCTAAAAAATCATCCTTGCTTTTTCCATGTTGATAAGATAGGAGAGAGGAAGAATATTCTACAATTAAAGCTAGCCCCCTTGCTAAGTCCCAACTAACATGGGGCTAATCACTTTCCTTTCCAAAAGAGTTAAATTTCCCCTCTATTTTGAAAGTTTAATCTATTTGGAAAGTCAGAAAATACTTGCATGTATAAAATAATAATTTATAGCCCTAGTAGCATTTATTGAAGCCATCATTTGTATAAAAGAAATTATTAATCCATTCTTTCTTCTTTTTTGCAAAGCAATTTCAAAAGTACTTGTTGGTCCGACTTTTATACACACCCTGTGAAGAATGAGCATAAAACTATGATAACACTTATACGGGATAAATCCCACTCACTTTAGGATCTAGCTGGTTATCCAAGGTGTGAGTTACAGAGTCGGGTCGAATGTCAATTCACTCTTTTTCGCTTCTGGAATAGTTTTCAATATGGACTATTTCTTACCTTACAACGGGCTCAATGAACTTGTTCAGTAATGTTCAGAAGTTGTCACTTGTTGACAATCAGATTTAAAATTGATTCTTTGATCTAGCTCTTATGGGTCAGCAGATTTAAATAAAAGACAAATTAAAAGAAAATAAAAATGGGTCATTTCACGGTAAAACAAAGAGGGTAGGGTAAGGCAAAAAGAGAAGTTTATCAAACTTAACTGTAAAACAAAACTACCAATTTTATTTATACTATCAGCTTCACAACAGAACAAATCAAAGAAGAAAGTGTCCAGCTTTCTAAGATCACTTTCTACTAAGAGCATAAGGCAAGAGATGGAACAGATCTAACAGAAAATTATAAACCGAAGGGAAGTCGGTTAAAATTGATATCTTTCATCGACAGCCTAGCTCGCACAGTGAGGACAGAGCAATTAGAACAGGCCTGAACCTTAAATCTATAATTTTTCCTAGCATACAATAGAACAAATGAAGCCCAACAACATATTTAATCTTGATAACACAGATTTACAACATATATTTAATAAACTTTAAAGAAACGGATAACAAAAGAAGATGAACTTATCACAATCTGCAAAAGATTAGGCTCCTGGCCATGCTATCACAGAAAACAAAAGCACATCAACTCCAAGTCCAGAAAATAAAGTATTTAACAAAATTTGCAAGAAATTGCTTCAATAGCCTTTTATTTCTAAGTTTTCGCCTCTTGCGATTACATTTAGAAGAAGTATTTATAGACTCAGGACAGACCCTGATCTTTTCAGAAATATCTTCTTCTCCAACCGTAAATCTTATCATCTTAAACCCTAGGACCCGGGTTTTACAATATAAAGCCATTTAAAACAAAGTCTTGATAAAACTTAACCATTCTGCAAATCAGTGCAGTCACTTGCCATAAATGGAGAAGATAGAATTCGAATGCCACTTGCATTCACCCGCAACTGTGAGTAAATGCCCTCATTAATTCCCTCGGGTAATCTGGATGAGTCACCACTTCTCTGACATTTCATCTCCGTAGAGCCATCCCTGAGTTGAAAATGTCTGCAAGCCATTAATTCTGCCATAAATTATCATTAAATGCATCCATCGGCAAATTTCGGTAACTGTGTGCAGATATTTTCATTTTTCGGCCAATTCCTGACATACTCCATTAAATGGGCAGCTGCTTAGTCACCGTAAAGTCTCTTTGCGGCCAGATCTATAAAAATTGGATGAAACAACAATTCTCGGCATCTTTCCTTTCAATATGGTCTGTCTTTGATTAATTTGCACTCGACTTTGTCTTTATGGCCATTTCTCCGTTATCATGTAAGTGCCAGATGGCTTCCTGCATGAAAGACAAACAAGGATTAGCATTTTAAAATTATTAAATCAAAAGCTTAAATATTAAAATGAAGCCCTAAAGTTCACTTGCATGTCGGCTCTAATCATCTGATACGTGGCTTGCTTTGCCTTGACATGTGTCGCAAAATCATGACACGTGTCCATTTCAGCTGTCTTTCACTTTCTGCTGCTTTCTTGTTCAAGTCGCGAAAATGCGACATGTCACGATTTCGTGACATGTCACGAAATCGTGACCTATCCAGTGTCTTACAGCTTTTCGCTCCATAGGTCGTGAAAATGCGACATGTCACGAAATCGTGACCCTTCCTTGCCTTCGGCAGCTCTTCTTCCTCATGTCTTCGAAAATGCGACATGTCATGATTTCGCGACATGTCGTGAAATCGCGACCACTTCTGCCCTTAAGTGCTTCTTTATCTTTCCAGCCACAAAAATGCGACATGTCACGATTTCACGATATGTCACGAAATCGCGACCCTCCTTCGTTCCTCAGCTGCCCTCTCTGACTGCGTCGTGATTTTGCGACATCGCGATTTTGCGACATGTTTCTCACTTGCCTTCACTTCCTGAACTTTGTTGCGATTTTGTGACGTCGCGAAATCGCGACGTCGCGATTTCATGACATCTTTCTCACTCGGGCCCTTTCTGCTAATCATGTCACGATTTCATGACAATTTTATGCCTTAGTCAATTTTTCAATTTGGTTTCTCTTTGTTCTCTGTTCTGTCCTGGACCGTCGCGATTTCGTGACATGTCACGAAATCACGATGATCCGTACGCCTCGATCCTCTTTGCAAAAAAACGTCGCGTTGCAAAATCGCTACCTTTTTTGCTTGCTTCCTTTTCTCTCCCTCTGGCCACGAAAATGTGACATGTCGCGATTTCGCGACATGTCGCGAAATCGTGACCATTTTGTACGATCTGGATTTCTCTCTCCTAACCGATAGCGATTTCGTGACATTTCCAAAAATGGAAATGTCGCGATATCGTGACATTTCCAAAAATGGAAATGTCGCGATTTCGTGACATTTCCAAAAATGGAAATGTCGCGATATCGCGACATTTCCAAAAATGGAAAGTGTCGCGATTTCGCTACGCTTTTTGGACTTAGCCGATTTTCTTGAAACCTGTCGCGATTTCGTGACATTTCCATAAATGGAAGTGTCGCGATTTCGTGACTTTGCCAAAAATGGAAAGTTTTGATTTTCAATGAATTTATCTATCTGTTTTCTGCATTTTTTTCATACCGGTGTAAGATTTTCTTTATCCATGAATGATTCTAGCATGTAAAAAGTGAAGTCTGAGATAACAAAGCTAGAATGCAAGAATACTTGGATACTTTGACACGAGGCAAAACTTGAAGAAGAAAGAGGCAAGTAAAAATTTGGAATTAAAACCTGAAAATCATCAAGAGGGTCCCTACTGCAAAAATGAAAGCTCAAAGTTTTCAAAGGATGGAAATTCATTTTTCAGTGGGGGTGTGTTGCTTCTCAACAAATGGCGATATCTGCGGGTAAAATAGTAGCATTATTTTAGAACCCAGGACTCTAGTTTCAAAACAACATAGACCATGCATCTTGCCTTGCCACAGATATTCTTCAAAATAAATTGACTACTAACTGATAGTTGTTAAAATTTTCCAAGGACATACTAGGCTGAATCATTTAAGGAAGATTTCCGATGTGCAATTACAAGGGTATAAAACTTTCTTCAAGAATGACTGGATCGAATGTTGAACTCTGGATTGATCGGCTTTTCTAGATTGTAAAAAGGGGAAACCGAGTAGAGCTCCGTTTACTAGTTTAGCCTTTTATAGCCCCGAAGAGTTACCCTTTAGATTTACACGACCCAAATTTACAACTGTAAGGTAGAATCTACAACTTGGTAGAAGAAAAACATCTTTTGAAGTCTTGGCTGCCTCTTTCATTATATAACTCTTTTTTTATTTTTTTATCTCTCTTTTTTTATATATATATATATTGGAAATAACAAAGTTCCACTTCAACTTTCATATCTTTCTTTTGAAATACATCAACATCTGAAAATCCTTAGAAAGAATAACAATTTTCTTTTAATATTTCATCAATCTGGAACTGCTTCAGCCTAGGCACTGATAGCTTCTGTGGATACTCAAATAATTACATGAATCATAGTCCCCTCTTATAACCAACTTTTCTTGGATTCCCTGGGAGTTTCTCCAGCCAAACAGCATAGCAGTTTCTTTATAATTAAAACAACTGTGGCAAGCAAGACACAAAATCCAATCATCCTTCCACTATTGTTCTGACTAAAAAAATAGTTCCACTGTTCAATTCAAACAGACTATCTCACAATTATGATAATGAACAACTGGATTCTGGACTCGAGAATAGAAACAATCTTTAGAAGGCTGACTTTTTCATTGATGCTCAGGCAAAGGTTAAAGAACAGAATTTTAAAAGCTAGAGAACTTTGTACAGACTTCCAAGGATAAACACAGGCCTCTAAGAACAAAATAAAATAAAACAAAATAAAACTGAACTGCACAGACTTCAAAAGAAATAAAACTATACAGACAGTAAAGAAAACAAAACTACAGGGTTATTTACAAAGGAAACAAAATAAAACTGTACAGACATTAAAGGAAATGAAATAAAACAAGACTACAGAGCTATTTACAAAGAAAATAAACTGCACAGACCTTAAATAAAAATAAAATACAGAACTTAAAAAAAACAACACACGTATAAAAAACAAAGGAAATAAAATACATAAATGTATAGACCTGAAAAGGAAATAAAACTGCAGGGTTATTTACAAAGGAAATAAAATACAGAACTTCAAGATAAACTGAAATTGCTTTAAAGCTTATTTACAATGTATACACATGTTACAACTTCTTTGTGGCTCAAAAAATGTAGCAGATGGAAAAGCAGAGAAATAGTGCCTTAAATTTTTTTTTGACCATTTGCAAGTAAATTTAGAAAAATTACCTTTCAGGTCCTGTTGACGAAATGCACTCCAGACTATGCTTCCAAATTTTTCTGTTACCTGGGAAAGACTTGTGTTTACCGTCTTCCCTCTCTCCCTTTTTTTTATTTTTTTATTTTTTTATGGATCTTGTCCCACTGAAAAACAAATCTGCAACTCCTTCAAATTAAACAAATCATATAATAACAAATCATATAATAACATGTTTATGCTTCTACTTGAAGGGTTTGCAGAATTCTTTCAAAAGGACTGAATGTAAAAACCCCTAGGATCAAATACCTTAAAGCCTCTATAGACCCAGATCATCACATCTTCAGATTTATGTAACAACTCAAAGAGATCAAATTTTATTCGTATGTCCTGGTTCTTAATAACTTGAACATTTTGTGGTTGCTCTACTGCTTCAATATCCAAGACTTCAATTTTTATCCCTCTAGCAGAATTTTTATAATTTGCTTTTTCACCTGAGACCTGCTTAGATTTAACCCCATCAATGTGTAATGTCCAAATGTCATTGTTGTGATTGATTAGAGCTGTAACTGTTCTCACCTTCTCAGCTGCCAAATTATAAACTCCAATATTTACATCAACATGATTTACAACCTTTTCTTTGATATTATGTTCAGTAGTTACAGGCTTATATTGAGACTCTTTACCTATTCCAAGTTGGTTGACCACATTCACATTTACTATCTTTTCCTCCTTTTCTTGAAATTCAATAGGTGGTCCAGAGTAAGCTTCAATCAAGTTATCCTTTTGTTCAACAATCAGGGCCAGCTCATGGAGGGTGATGTCAGCTTTAATTTCCTTCATATCCTCAATGATGTTATCCTCCTTCTCAATTACTTACGCATAGTGATATTGAATCTCATTTTCATCATCCTCTGATGAGGAAGGATCATTATTAGGTTCTGGACTCTCACATCTCAAATTATAACTGTCCCTTTTGAACTGTTGAAAATCTTGCATTTCATCCATAGGAGTCTCTACAAGACTTTCTGACTCTTCGGGAAAAGTGAAAGAATCTGAAACCCTGGTTGTACTATTTTTGGATGAACCAAAAATATCAATATTTCTTTGATTTCTAGGGAAATTTAACTCACCAGGAAAAACTTCAAATTTGGGTAATGCTAGATCACAAGTGTTTACTTCAAGCACTTCCACTTTGAACTTGTCAGAACCTTTCTCTATATTTTGCACATGCTGAGTGGATGTCACAGTTAACGGAGTTTCCTTGGGTAGAGCATGACATGTTGGCACTAACTCATGATGTGGAATGGGATCCGAAATAGGCATGTTATGTGTAACATAGGATATCAAAGGACTGCTCAGAATTTGAGGTCCTAACTGTCTTTCAAGAATTAAAGCTTCTTTATAAGCTCCTGCCAGGGTTGTGATATTGATGTCTCTCTTGAGAAAAATAGAGGTCATCGAATCCAATGCATTCTTATAGATTTCTAAGGCCAGATTTGCATTTGGGATGTAATGGCCAGTCATTCTACCATAAGCTCTTTGGAACCTCATATTGAAAGACCTGACGACTTCTCCCGACTCTCTCTTGATGCTGGAAAATTGTTGGTATAACACACTGGGGTCTATCACTTCCCCAAATTGTGATATAAAAACTTTCTCTAGGTCATTCCAACTGGCAATAGAATTGCTCGTGAGATTTAGAAACCAGTCATAAGCTCCCTCCTGGAGAGTGAACGGGAACAATCTGCAAGCAACATCTTCATGCTGTATATTTAATAATTTCAAAGCATTTTTGAATGCAACCAAATGTTCCTCTGTAGTCCTTGTCCCATCATGTTTATATCTGGGGAGATATCTTTCCGGATTTTTGGGCAGGTCATGGGCTATACCCGAAATATTCAAAGCAGTGGAACCCAACCAATTTGCCATTACTACTTGGTTGACGGTGATATTCTGAGTTGTGGTTGGGGTAACTATCAGTGGTGATAAAACTGTTTTTGACAGATACTTGGCCCTCTTTGGTTCTTGAGTTCGGGTGGGACCTTGTTACTGTGGTTTACAAACTTACAATCCTTAACAGAGTACTGAACTTGAGGTCTTCTTTTTTGGCAATTTTAAAATATTGTACTGACAACTTACAATACTAACCGGAGTTCACTGGGCCCTCCTTCTAGCACCATTTTTAAATGTTGGTCCGACTTTTATACACACCCTGTGAAGAATGAGCATAAAACTTTGATAACACTTATACGGGATAAATCCCACTCACTTTAGGATCTAGTTGGTTATCCAAGGTGTGAGTTACAGAGTCGGGTCGAATGTCAATTCACTCTTTTCCGCTTCTGGAATAGTTTTCAATATGGACTATTTCTTACCTTACAACGGGCTCAATGAACTTGTTCAGTAATGTTCGGAAGTTGTCACTTGTTGACAATCAGATTTAAAATTGATTCTTTGATCTAGCTCTTATGGGTCAACAGATTTAAATAAAAGACAAATTTAAAAGAAAATAAAAATGGGTCATTTCACGGTAAAACAAAGAGGGTAGGGTAAGGCGGAAAGAGAAGTTTATCAAACTTAACCGTAAAACAAAACTACCAATTTTATTTATACTATCAGCTTCACAACAGAACAAATCAAAGAAGAAAGTGTCCAGCTTTCTAAGATCACTTTCTACTAAGAGCATAAGGTAGAGATGGAACAGATCTAACAAAAAATTATAAACCGAAGGGAAGTCGATTAAAATTGATATCTTTCACCGAAAACCTAGCTCGCACAGTGAGGACAGAGCAATTAGAACAGGCCTGAACCTTAAATCTGTAATTTTCCCTAGCATACAATAGAACAAATGAAGCCCAACAACATATTTAATCTTGATAACATAGATTTACAACATATATTTAATAAACTTTAAAAAAATGGATAACAAAAGAAGATGAACTTATCACAATCTGCAAAAGATTAGGCTCCTGGCCATGCTATCATAGAAAACAAAAGCACATCAACTCCAAGTCCAGAAACAAAGTATTTAACAAAATTTGCAAGAAATTGCTTCAATAGCCTTTTATTTCTAAGTTTCTGCCTCCTGCGATTACATTTAGAAGAAGTATTTATAGACTCAGGACAGACCCTGATCTTTTCAGAAATATCTTCTTCTCCAATCGTAAATCTTATCATCTTAAACCCTAGGACCCGGGTTTTACAATATAAAACCATTTAAAACAAAGTCTTGATAAAACTTAACCATTCTGCAAATCAGTGCAGTCACTTGCCATAAATGGAGAAGATAGAATTCGAATGCCACTTGCATTCACCCGCAACTGTGAGTAAATGCCCTCATTAATTCCCTCGGGTAATCTGGATGAGTCACCACTTCTCTGACATTTCATCTCCGCAGAGCCATCCCTGAGTTGAAAATCTCTGCAAGCCATTAATTCTGCCATAAATTATCATTAAATGCATCCATCGGCAAATCTCGGTAACGGTGTGCGAGATATTTTCATTTTTCGGCCAATTCCTGACATACTCCATTAAAAGGGCAGCTGCTTAGTCACCGTAAAGTCTCTTTGCGGCCAGATCTGTAAAAATTGGATGAAGCAGCAATTCTCGACATCTTTCCTTTCAATATGGCTGTCTTTGATTAATTTGCACTCGACTTTGTCTTTATGGCCATTTCTCCGTTATCATGTAAGTGCCAGATGGCTTCCTGCATGAAAGACAAACAAGGATTAGCATTTTAAAATTATTAAATCAAAAGCTTAAATATTAAAATGAAGCCCTAAAGTTCACTTGCATGTCGGCTCTAATCATCTGATACGTGGCCTGCTTTGTCTTGACACGTGTCGCAAAATCATGACACGTGTCCATTTCAGCTGTCTTTTCATTCTGGCCCTTTTCTGTCCAAGTCGTGAAAATGCGACATGTCACGATTTCGCGACATGTCGACGCTGTCTTTCACTCTGTGCTGCTTTCTGTCCAAGTCGTGAAAATCGTGACATGTCACGATTTCGCGACATGTCGCGAAATCGCGACCTATCCAGCGTCTTGTAGCTTTTCACTCCATGGCTGCGAAAACGCGACATGTCACGATTTCGCGACATGTCGCGAAATCGTGACCCTTCCTTGCCTTCGGCAGCTCTTCTTCCTCATGTCCGTGAAAATGCGACATGTCGCGATTTTGCAACATGTCATGAAATCGCGACCACTTCTGCCCTTAAGTGCTTCTCTGTCTTTCCAGTCGCGAAAAATTGTGACCCTCCTTCGTTCATCGGCTGCCCTCTCCAACTGCGTCGCGATTTCGCGATGTCGCGATTTCGCGACATGTTTCTCACTTGCCTTCACTTCCTGAACTTTGTCGCGATTTCGCGACATCTTTCTCACTCGGGCCCCTTCTGCCAATCATGTCACGATTTCGCGACAATTTTATGCCTTAGTCGATTTTTCAATTTGGTTTCTCTTTGTTCTCTCTTCTGTCCTGGACCCATCGTGATTTTGCGACATGTCATGAAATCGTGACGGTCCGTACGCCTCGGGCCTCTTCGCCAAAAAACGTCATGATTTCGTGACGTCGTGAAATCACTACCTTTTTCGCTTGCTTCCTTTTCTCTCCCCCTGTGCCGCGAAAACATGAAATGTCGCGATTTCGCGACATGTCGCGAAATTACGACCATTCTGTATGATCTGGCTTTCTCTCTCCTAACCGGTAGCGATTTCGTGACATTTCCAAAAATGGAAAGTGTCGCGATTTCGCTACGCTTTTCTGACTTAGCTGATTTTCTTGAAACCTGTCATGATTTCGCGACATTTCCATAAATGGAAGTGTCGCGATTTCGTGACTTTGCCAAAAATGGAAAGTTTTGATTTTCAATGAATTTATCTGTCTGTTTTCTACATTTTTTTCATACCGGTGAAAGATTTTCTTTATCCATGAATGATTCTAGCATGTAAAAAGTGAAGTCTGAGATAACAAAGCCAGAATGCAAGAATACTTGGATACTTTGACACAGGCAAAACTTGAAGAAGAAAGAGGCAAGTAAAAATTTGGAATTAAACCTGAAAATCATCAAGAGGGTCCCTACTGCAAAATGAAAGCTCAAAGTTTTCAAAGGATGGAAATTCATTTTTCAGTGGGGGTGTGTTGCTTCTCAACAAGTACTATGGTAGAAAATAATAAAATGCTAGTTTAATATTATAGTGGTTGCCAATTAAAATCCTTATATGTTCTAAACAATATCAGGCACCTTTCCTTTCTAGATAACTTAATAGGTAATGTCCAAGCTATTATTAAATTGTTAGCTTGATAATATAATGGTTAATCATTTTAATCAAACCATTATGCCCATGAAATAATATCAAACATTTTCTTTTCTAAACAATGTGAAAATAATAACTAATCTAATATAAAGTTGTTGTCTCAATATTTTCCATCCGTAAATATGACTAATCCTACAAAACCATAAAAACATGTAGCATCATAATTATGAAACAACACTAAATGCTACAATATATCCTTGCATTTTATAGCACCAACAATGCTAGACATTAAGATAATAAGTCCAATTATATTTTCTTCTCCTCAAGGGTTCTGCCAAGCTGGGTCATGGCACTATTACATTTTTGCAACTCCTTCTAGGACTTGCTTTTACATGGTTATTACAACATCACAACTCCTCCTGGTATTGAGCTATTGCTTGACTTGAGCCCTACAAGATTCTACATCCAAACCAAGAAATACCACTCTCTCTAGAATTAATTATGCTTGAATAATAACATGCTTTAAGGTATAGCAACAAAATGAACATGAGAATTAAAGAATGCATCTCAACTCAAGCATTACAAAATTTAAATGATCCAAATTCTAACAAATTACATAAGAAGCATCTCATCAATTTAGAAGCCATAATTCATTTTATCCAAGAGCTAGTCTTAAATCCATGTGTAGAAACATCTCATCATTTAAAAAGTCCTAATTTAGATATTACAAGTGCTAATAATAAGCTACATAAAGAAACCTCACCACATTTGAAATGCCATAATTTTATTTGATCCAAGTGCTAATCATAAAGCATTTCATCAAAGCATTACATAAGATAACCTTTAACCTTCAAATATACTTAGAGGCAATTGAAATAATATTTATTTTTATACATAGATCAAGCTTACATCATTGTCTAGCTACTAGAACATTCCTCTATATAGCTTCTATTTACACAACAACTTTACATTTAAATAATGATAAAGCCATTTGCAAAATCTCTCTAAGCCAACTTTATTTTGTAACCTTCTTCTTGAAAGGGTATTACCCCAGAACTTGAGGAATACTTAGGTATTAGGGCACTCCAAATGCAATGCATTTTAATCATTCCCTTAATACTAAGCAATCAACCATGCATAAAGTATTACAAAACAAACCAACCAGGAGAGAGTCCCATACTTCTCTCTATAATGGACCCTTTACCTACTCAAGTATCAAGAGTCCATTATAATTTCCAAACCCAACATTTTTAACATAACCAAAAATATGCAAGCATGTAAAATTAAATCAATAAGGTGATAATACCATAATTCTCTCTATAATTTCCCCTTCACCTACTCAAGTCTTAGGAGTCCATTATAATTTCCAAACCCAACATTTTTAACATACCCAAGATGTAAGCATACAAACTAAATCAACAAGGAGAGAATCCCATACTTATCTCTATAATGGCCCCTTTACCTACTAAAGTCTTAGGAGTCAATTATAATTTTAAACCTATAAAATGCAAACATTCAGTATAAATAAATAAAGTACTATAAATAAACTAGCTTCCTTTATGATAAAAAAGCAATATTGTTTCTTTAATAAGCATACCACTACAAGCATATATCTTCATTTCAAAAACCTTTATAAATAAAATGAAAGCATTCAACTAATCTATCAAGTAACTATAAAGGAATTAGCTTCCTTTATCACAACCAAACAATATTGTTTCTTTAATGTGATTATCCTTATAATAATAAACCTTAGTGATGGGACTTGTGTACCTCTGATTGCTTCTCCTTCTAAAAAAGAGATGGATAAGTATCCTTCTATTGATATTATTGGTAGGAATGGGAGTAACATCTTTGGTTTAAATAAGGATGACAAGGATGCTTTGAATGAGTCTCCCTTGGAGACTAATATTGGGAAGGATAATCTACACAATGTAATTGGTAGAATTATATTTGATGACTCCATTATCACTATGAGGAAGATATGTCTATCCCTCAAAAATATGTGTGGCCTCGACCCTCATTCCTTGGATAGAACTAATGTTATTGCTCCCTTGCAAAATTTGACTAATATGGAATAAATTGGTGCCTCATCTTCCTCTGAGGATGAAAAACCTACTAAAAAAAGAAAATTTGATTCCTTGAAAAATCTTAAGGTTTATTCTAAAGGAATGCGGAGGTTGGTGTGTCTAAACTCTAAATCTTTGAGGAAGTTGTAGATTTTTTGTCTCTAAATATTCAGATGAGGCTAATTATGTTGCTCTAACTTCTTTCTCTAAAAAGCCTTTAAAATATTCTAGAAATCTAGGGACTAGGTGTAAGCTTCATGTTGAGCCCCTTGCTACTCCAAGAAAGTATCAAGTTTCTATTAAGGATTTAATGAGATCCTTTAAGAGATCTATGAAAATGTCAACCTTTTATGCAAAAAAAATAATATTGGAGACTGAAGTAGGACCCACTTTCTTCAAATATGGATATTGATCTTTCTATTGAGGATTCTTAGGACTAAGTCATTTTTTTTATCTCTCTTTTTGTGGTTGGTAGATCTCCTAGGAACCCTTTCATCTTATTTTTTTGGTGGGGGTCTCTAGTAGGTGTTTAATGTTTTGGGTTTTTTTCTCTATTTTGTTTTATTTTCTCCTCTTTAGTTTAGTATTTGATGTAAAAGGATTGTGGTTCCTTTCAAAACCCTTTCTTTTCAATCTAATAAAAAAACAACATACAAAGCTTCTATTTTAATTTCCACTAACCATTATTTAAAATAATGATTTCTAAAAGAACATACTCTTTATTCTTTATTCCCACATTTATATATACATATACTTTTATAAGTCTATAAAAAATTTAATTAAACATTTATTAAATTACTTTATCTTCAAAATATACCCAAGTCCTATAAAATTAACAACCTTCAAGCTATTAAATAAAACATTAAAATGAACCATGGTAGCTAACAACCAAGGAGAAGATATGGGCATCAACCCAATTCAAAATCAACAAAAAAAAATAACACTTTCTTAAAAACCACCAAGAATATCTAGGTGCTATCTTAGAGAAGATTAAACAAGCCCTCCCAAAGCAAAACAATATAGATATATAAAATTCTTCTACGTAGATCAAAGACCAAAAGAATCAAAGATTAGTTAGACAAACTAAAACTATCCACCAATCCAAATGGGCTCCTATAATAAAATACTAGCCACACAACATCTTAAAGCTTCCACATCTATCTACCAAACCAGAGATAGCATAGCAAGGAATGGAAATGAACCAAGTTCACATAGTTAACAATAATGTATCAAGTTGACTAGCTAAGATGTCCAGGCAATCAACAAGCAAATGAGAATAGACATGAGGCCAAAATAAGGTAATTACCAAATGACTCTATAAAGAATCCTCACAGGGAGATTCTCCAACTAAATAAAAAGGGGTTTAGTTAGAAAAATCATACTTTATAGCACTACCATGCTTCACAAATCAAGAAGGAGTTTGAATAAATCAATAGAACCAGCAAAAGCATACTCTACAACACTATCATGCTTTACAAAATAAGAAGGGATTTGACTAACTCAATCAAACCAACAAAAGAATACTCTACAACACTACCATGCTTCACAAATAAGAAGGGGATTATAGAGACTTAGAATACAACATTTACTTCATTTCATAGGATCATCGAAACCACCTTTACAAGATATGCCAACATCTCTTGCTCCTGATCTATGCTAGAGTGCTCTTCTTTTCCCAAGCCATAAAAATACTTCTTTTTCCAAAACCAATCATCAAGAACTCATTTTACCCAATTTCAAATAGGCTTGGGCACAACCTCATGGCTAGAGCAACGTATGCACACTTTGTTTTCCAATGAAATGTTGCTCAATTTTACCTTCTTAACTCTCTTGAATTAAATCACCACTAAATCATAACATAATCATAATTTTAATAAGGCTTACCAACCTTAGCATATTAAAGCTTAAAAATATTATTAAGCCACATAATAATTAAATCAAATTCTATTTCAATTATTTAATTATTACATTAATACTCCAAGTATTAATATTAATAACCATTTTAATACTTCTTTGGATTAATTAATCCTATGCTTCCAATCTAAGCAATAAATTTTTTTACCAAATACATCATGTTTCTTTATCCTCAAGTTGGTGGGATTTTTAAGATAACCATACGTTACCCCCTACCTTATCATGATGACTCATTTTCCAATATCAAGCTCATGGTACAATGTTGTATGGTCTAATAGAAATGCATATATATGAAGGGTATGCTTAACCCTTGAGCTATCAACGAACAAGTCATCCATAATTTTCTAATTCTTCTCTCA
The DNA here is from genome assembly GCA_028583015.1 of Wollemia nobilis. Lineage (NCBI taxonomy): Eukaryota > Viridiplantae > Streptophyta > Pinopsida > Araucariales > Araucariaceae > Wollemia > Wollemia nobilis. Next base: position 4,970,053 of record JAQPPZ010017060.1, read on the forward strand.
ACTTAGGTGATTGCCCCATTTTCAATCCATCAATGAGAGTACCTGCTCCTGCAACCAGAAACACATTAGCAGTACCATATTATAATAATAAAAGTCAATCATAAAGTGTAACTACTACACTTATTGATATCACAAAATGAAGCTAGCAGTAAATTTCCATGCAACCATACATAAAAAGTAGTCTCGCCAAGGAGGGGTGTTACAAAACATCTACAACATGTTTGATAGGTACTTTAAATTATACAAATATACAATCTATATACTAATTTGGAGTACACATTTGACATGATAAATATTTAGTACCTTAAATATATTATTGACAAAGAGGGATTCCATGTTGATCTTGAGAAGATTTAGGTAATTAAATATTGGCCTACCCCAAATATTCTAATAGATATTCATAGCTTTTTAGGTGTTGCCAATTTCTATCAAATATTTATATTAGGGTTCTCAAACATTTCTTAGCCACCACACCAAGTGACCAAATGTTCGAAGTACTTCTATTGGCCTAATATGAGGAACAATATCAAGAGGTACATCAAGTCATTGTACCCCCTATGTTGTTTCCAAATGAACCAACAAGAACTAGGGACTATATACATCATTGAAAATTCCATATAAGACTTGGGAATACATCTCCATGGAATTTCTCTCATGCTTACCTACATCTAAACATGGTAATGACTATATTTTTGTAGTAGTTGGTCTTTTAAAAAATGGATATCATAACTACTTATAAGATTCATTTTAGTTGAGGATACTACTAAGTTTAATTTTAATCATATGTGGAACAACTTTGGCTTACCAAATTCTATTACATATAATAGGGTTAGCAATTTTTTAGTATATTTTGGTCCATCCTATGGAGCATTATGGACACCATGTTGACCATGTCCACAACCTTTCATCCTTAGAATAATGGCTAGATAGAAGTTCTGAATCTACTAATTGTACATTTTATTGGAATGTATAATTCCAAGCATCCGTGCACATGGGATGAGATCCTCCCTTACATTCAACATTAGTATAATCAACATTTGTATAGATCTACCAAAAACAACCTATTTCATGTCTATGTCAGGTTTCAATCCTAGTACCCACTGATGTGGCTCTCCCTATGCAACCCATGAATACTCACCTCATAAACAAAAATAAGTAGAAAAGATAGCACGATTTATAGAATAAGTTTATCACATATAAAAAAAGGTTCATGACCTATTGGAAAAGATAAATAAAAAATAAAACCAACATTATGACCAACATTGGGTCCCATATCAATTCAAAATTGGAGATAAGGTATGACTATGTCTTAAAAAAGAGAGAATTGCAAGATTCAATAGGAAAATCATACCTATTTTCTATGGACCATACACCATCACCAAGGTGGAAGAAAATGCCTTTGAATTAAATATTCCATCTTATATTGGTTTGCATTCAATCTTCAATATTAAAATTCTTAGGCTATATAATCCATATTTAATTGATGCTTTTGTAGTAGTATAATAGTTAGACATAAAATAGCTAAATATATATAGCTTATCATCAGTGTAGGAGGATAATATTGTTGACACATACACCATAATCACTAAGAGGTAGTCCACTCATATGTATAGAGTGGTCAAGGCAAGACAACTTGGTCATGAAGGGGATGGCTCACAAATAATCAAATAAAGAAACATTTTCCACACTTTTAAAAAATTGATGTAATGTAAACCACTATTTTTCAAGGGGAAAAATAATCTATGAATATGACTTTTTGTTGCATAGCTCTATGCTCAAAAATATCTAGAATTTTTTTTTCAATCTTAACTACATTACTATGGGCATAACCTTGTACTTGAGACTCTATTTTGATCCATTTAAGAAGCATTGAAAACATTAGAGAGAGAACAATAATTTTTGTAGGCAACTTTGTCATAGATAGTTTTTTGGCACATTTGTAAAAATATGCTCTGGAGGCCATCAAATATACAAAACAAAATACTTAATAAAAATAATAATTATCTATTTTTAGAATTTTGTAACCAAAATGCATCTCTAGCTATGTTGACACATTAGTGGAAGATAAAACACACAAGGACAAGTCACATGGATGTAATTTTCATCTAATATGCACTTTGTAACTCATGGAAGGTAAACCACCACATTTTCATATGGATGATCTTCCATAGTCAATATGGTGGATTTCAAACACACCAATTCTTGTATAAACAAAGATGCACCTTTGACTATAAAAATCATGAGTAATGGATGCAATGTTATAGAATAAAATCTCTTATTATATATTTGCTTATATTATACTCTATTATTTTAGCAATAAAATTAATTTTGTTATTTTTACTATATACTTGTGTTATGGTTTGATATACTCTATTATTTTTTAATTGCATTTTTTCTTGGTCTTTCTTAACTCAAAATTTAAGTCATATATTAGAAGACCTCATGGATGCAAGAGTGGCATAGATGAAGTTTTAAATTGTAAGCGTATATGAAGCTATGCTAGGTTAGTCTAGATAGGGTAGCTAGAATGTCATAGATTCCACCCCATTGATTTTTGTGCTATAAGTTTATGTTATCTAGGAGTATTATGACCAATATATTTTTATGGAGACAATAATTGAATATGGTCATAAATATACAAGTGCCTTGAAGGATATTTACTTAATAATAGGTTTATTGGTTAGTGGGTATACCCCTTAAATAGCCATAATAGAGGAGACATGACTGATGTTGGTAGAGTAGGCTATCAAGAAGAGATGGTTATATTGATGGTAATATATTATGCTATGGCAGATTCAAAAAAAGAATACCATGTCATTTATATGATGTATAGGGATCCTCCTCCTATTTAGCTATATGTTCTATCATAAGGGTATGAATAATATTTTAACATCCTTGATTTTCCCACTATATCTTACCATGGAGGAGGGTCACATAGGACCAGAGAGGGAGTTCACTTAAGGGAGGGATTTACTATCACTCTTGTACCATAACTTGTATCACATCTAATATCATTGAGCATTCACAAGTAGCCTAATATGCTTACTATAGACATGGATGTATGAGAATTTGACCATGTATTGGACTTTAGGCTTACCTTAAGAGATAGATTTGAGGACCATCCAATCAAGGTGGCTAGGGAACATTGTAGGGACATCATTACCACAAGTACCATTATTGACATGGATCTGTAGGGGATAAATGATCTATACTACCTATCACCACCTGCACCAAAGTAGAAATTGGGATGTGTAATATATTTTAGGTATGAGGATGGTTATTATGGTGCATGATCATTGGATTGAGGTTATAAAATAAATATCTCAATAGTCTAGGGACCCCATATAGATAAGAAACTCCCAATACTTGATCCATGACATAGACATAGGAGGGAATGGTCATTAATAGATCAAGTGGACCATCACTAGAATGGGTTCATCACTTACTAAGGGTAGGGCCATAAGAGGGATGCACATCATAGAACCCAATGGGACTTGGAGAGGCTCTCATTATGATTCCCTTACAAAATATTTTATCTAGCAGAACACTCATGGATACTAATGTGCCATACCTATATTTACATGAATAGGGATAATCTATTGAGAATAATAGAGTTAGGGAATAGTTACAATGAATATTTAGAGGAGGTGGTAGCAAAGTAGAATGAAGTAAATGAGACTACCCTAGAGGAGGAAGATGACTTAAATGAGGAAATAAATATAGTGGAGATCTACATTTATGATGTTGAGGATGGACATCATTTAGCTACAACCTTATTGATCATAGGAGAATAGCTCCTCCAAGTAGCTAGGTGATCCAATAAAATTTTACCCTAGATAATGAAGCACTATTTATGCTTATGTTAATTTTATGTATAGATAGTATTATATGACATGATGTTTATATTATGTATCTAACTCATTTCAATTACCTTATGATTGTAGATATGTCTTAGAAGTTATGACCACTCATTGACCAATTGTAGAGAGCCACCTTAGATGGGATGCTAGATTTTGATAGTCTATCACTTGCATCACATTCAAAATATATACCATAAAATCAACTAGTTGATTTGTATGGTAGGTAAAACTAACATGGTACCATTTTGACATAGGAGCTAAGAGGAGATCATATAGCCTACTAGCTTTATGAGAGAGAGCTAGACCTGTGGTTATGATGAGAGGTGATACGGTTATAACATCAATTTATATAGATATAGATGTACTTAACATGATCCCAAGGAGAGACGATAGGCCTTAGGGTGTCCATTTTATGGCTATCTTGCTTGGTCACCTTTAAAACTATGACACAAGATCCTAACACATAGTCTAAGATGCATAGGGGCTAATTTTGCAAGCACAACTCCTACAATTTATATGTATGATAGCATCCTTTATATCCTCCATGGAACCCATAGTATGGTGTATCTAATATTATTTGGATGATGGGTATATGTATTTAGGATATAGGGTAGCTTAGGATTATGGAAATCAATTCCTCATATATCATATTGTACCACTATGTACTATTTTTTAGATATATATGAGATTCTTTTATTCTCTTTTTAGCATGTGATTTGTGTATACTTTGATAGCTTTCTAATGCATTAATGACATATAGTTATGATTTGTGTAGTATTCTAACATGTCTATTTATGTATGACATACACTTAGAATTTGTGTAGTTTTTAATAAGATATCATTTCTAACTTTCTAGTTATATATATGATTTGGGTAGCATTTAATGACATGCATGCTTATATTTCAAAGGTATGTATGACTTGAGTAGCATTGAATGACATGCTTCATGAGTTAGATTTTCTAGAGTATGAATGATTTTGATAGCATTTAGTGACACACTCATCGTACATTATTTCCCTCTAGTATTGGCTATAAATAAGGTGAAATTATTTTCATACATGCAACTTTAGTAGGTAGGCTCCATTTAGTATCTAATAAGTTACAAGTGCTAACACATTAATCACTATAATGGGATAGATAAATATAATCCAACTTATGCCATACATAAATGTAAGTCTATATCCCTCACTCCTAAAATAAACTATTAGACATGCTCAAAAAAACAATATGACAATCAATTATGTCCACCCACTACTATGGGGTGGCCTAAATGAAGCTAACCTATACCACAAATAAACATAAATATTTATTCTCAAGAACAACCCATTCCTTGCCATTGATGATGGATGCATTGTTTAATAAGGCATACCCACCATAATAGGGAAGAAGAAACAAATAGGTAAACAAATATGGGCTATATATGATGGCTTTTGAAGCCTTAATGTTAATGTAAAATTCATAGGATAAATTCCATAGGATCAAATATAAGATAGCCACAATATAATAAGATCAATATAAGGATGTAAGCAAAATAATATGATCAAATAAATATGTAAATATAGGCTTATAGTATATCAACTAACATTCATTAATAAGAAGAAATATGAATGTAATAGCCCGAATCATACATGTAAGAAGCATGTAGCAGAACATACAATATTAATTACTTAAATATATGCAACCTTTTTTACTCCACTTTCTCTTACAAATACACTTGATGATAGATAATTGATAACCTCTTATATATGGGTGTATATATCTAATGATCCTCTGTGGAGTAATGTATAGCCATGGTAGGATGACTTTGTATACTTGACTATTCCTTTCCTTATTCCAAGTCCCATGAATCTTGGCTTATCTACTTGACAATTGAATACACATGACTCTATCTTATATTTCCTGCACATATACTCACATAACACTTGCACACTTACTCACATGACATTTGTGCAATATAGGATAAATTCCATAGGATAAAATATAAGATAACCACAATATAATAAGATCAAGATAAGGATGTAAGAAGAATAATATGATCAAATAAATATGTAAATATAGGTTTATAGTATATCAACTAAAATTCATTAATAAGAAGCAATATGAATGTAATAGCCTGAATCATACATGTAAGAAGCATGTAGCAGAACATACAATATTAATTGGTTAAATATATGTAACCTTTTTTACTCCACTTTCTCTTACAAATACACTTGATGATAGATAATCGATAACCTCTTATATATGGGTGTATATCTCTAATGATCCTCTATGGAGTAATGTATATCCATGGTAGTATGACTTTGCATACTTGACTATTCCTTTCCTTATTCCAAGCCTCATGACTCTTGTCTTATCTACTTGACAATTGCATACACATGACTCTATCTTGTATTTCCTGCACATATACTCACATAACACTTGCACACTTACTCACATGACATTTGTGCATTTCTTGCACATACACACTTACATAACACTTGTGCATTTATTGCACATTATTATAGTACATGAAATATTACTCACACTCTAATCTAAGGCATAACCCTCATATAATATTTGTAAGTTGTACCATGAAGGTACCATGGGGTACATTATCATGTACCATATAAAGTAATATTCTCCAACACTGCCATGTATTACAAATTTTCTTATTGAAGACTTTAGTCTTCAATATAGGTCTTTGTCCTTCATCTTAAATATACAAGTGGCCTTGAAATACATGTGATCTAATTATCTCATAAGGCAGTGTTGGACCAAGTTTAATACATTTTATTTTTCCTTGTTCTCTTAAAGAATTTTATTCCTATACTTCAGAAATTCCACACTTGAATTCATTGTTAGAAGATGCTTCAGAAATGAGTATCTGAAAAAGACAATCTAATATGAATATTAATGCTCTTTTAAATATTCTACAATACTTCTCCTTGTAGTATCAAGAAATAGATAGATTTTCTTCTACAATATCTACATGGATGAAGACAATTTGTTTTTTCATGACGAATTCTATTGGAATAAACACATCTTGATGATAATTTTACTACTTTATTGATCCTTCTTAGAATTTCAATTTCATCCAATTTTTGATAAAATAACATAACCACTTATGTAGGTCTGAGGTGTAGACCAATTGGTTGAACCAAACCCTGTAAGGGGGGCGGAGGTCCAAGTTTCAAATATCGGGCCTCGCCAAACTGAACTCTTTTCCCTTTCCTGGTGCTTTTAGAGACAAAATGTTTAAAATTATTGTGGTGTGGTGGTTATAGGGGCGGACTACATGAAGATCTGTATGACATATTCTGGGGTGGATAGCGTAGAATACTATGGTAGCCATAAAATTTGGAGAGCCTACTTGGATTCATGGCGACTACCAATTCCACCATGTAAATTAAAAAAAAAACATAACCACCTATGTATAATCAAATATATTCTATATTTTGTTTCCATGTAGATAAATTGTAGATGATGAAGATCTTCAATATTTTTAGTAGATTCTATTTTTGAAATTGATGAACTACTAGAATAAGGTTTTGTAGTAACAAGATCCAATGATGTATTCTCTTGACTATTATTTAATATTTTTGATTTATCCTCATTATCAAAAACATCTATCATTCTTTGAAAATAGCTTTTAAGTTTGTTTACTATATCTTCATTATTGAATGCATTCTTAACAATTTCTTCCATGATATGCAAACAATACTAAGAAAATATTTCCTTTGATGTAGACTACCTTATAACTCCGTAGCTTTAAGGTTTCTAAATTTGAATCTTATGAAGTAGAAATCCTTATGTCTCCCAAATATTAGAAACTAAAAATATGAATTTTCAAATTTTCAAATTTTAAAAATTTGAAGTTGTAATCCTTTTGACTCGAGAATAATTAATTTGCAAAAAATTAATAATCTGTTATTTCAAAAAAAAAATCAAATCAATATTTAAAAAGTTATTAAGAAACCATAACTCTACTTATCTCTCCATTATGTAAATTATCTCTTTTCAACTCTAATAAACCACTTATCACTCAAGTTAATTACATATAGAATTTTAAACGTAATAACCCTAAAAATTTAAAAATTGATAACTTATATCTCCTAAGGTCTTAATAATTAAAAAAAATTACTAAACCTTATTGCTCTAAAAATAAAATTTGCAAACCCTAATATCATGATTGCTTTTGAAATGACCTTGGCAAGCTCTTTAATCCACATGCTTCATTTGTTACAATATTGTAATAAACATTTTACTTCCTAATACTTGAATATTGACTTCTAAATCCTTCATACATGGTATGGTAAGATGTGTCTCTAGTGTTATCCTTTTAGTTATCTCCTTTATTAATGTTTATGTAATGCTCCTTGACATTACTTAGGTATGTTTGACACTGTTAAATATGCCTAACCTTTTGATGCTTGAATAATCCTTATTATTTCTTTCTCAAGCACCATTTAACAAATCCTTTATCTTTTGTTTTGACATTCTTTCTCAAGTCCCACCCATTGATTATTTTTATGCTCCTTCAATGATGTTTCAAATGTAACCTTTTGAGAATTTGCTCTATGTATTAGGTGACATTCCAAATACTATATTTTAAGTGTTTTCTCTATATCTTAGGTGATGTTTTAAATGTTTTCTTTTGAGTGTTTTCCCTATGTCTCGGGTGATGTTCCAAATGGCCTTGGTGTAGCTAACTTAATGGCTCATAGTTTGTGGTCTTTGCTTGGTATATTGGTGGGTTAAGCTCACTATTTATGCTCATGACCTAGTAGCTTGATGGATTGAGATCATCGCCTTGTATCTTGGTGGGTTAAGCTCACTATTTGTGCTCTCTCACACATTATCTACTCTAATGATGATGCTCAACCTTAAAATCTAATAGCATAGTAGATAACACAATATCTTTTGTATTGGTTACTATATATTCTTTGCATAAAATCTAGTGTTCTACCTTAATAAATGGTGCATTTATATTATTTGTTCTACATTAATTATTAGGTGCTCTAGTAGCACATGGAAGTGTTATTTTATCTTAATATCTATTAATGCATTATTGTATTAATGGATTCAATGGTTTCTACATAGAATAAATACTTAGAGAAGTGTAGCTTTCACTTAACTTTTATGTGTAGGTTGGTTGGATGACGTTATTACTATCTTCTGATGTTGTTTGGATAGTCTTCAATACTATTCAAGTAGCCTTTGGATGACCTTTGTTGACTATCTCTATTCATTGGCAGAATAGATTCCTTTTTTCTCTTTACTTCCTAGCTGAATAGAAATATATTTATGTTATATGCCTTCCTTCTTCCTTCTGTAGTTGGCCAAATACAACTACATTATTTAACCTTCTATCATTATGAATCTTTTTCTCTTATCATGGGCCTTTCTCTAATGGCCTCTCTTTCAACTTTATATAGGCCTATTTTCTTACTTATAAGGACCTTTCTTTCCTTGATATAATGGCCTATTTTCTTTTACTTATAATGGAATTTCTTACTTGGACTGCTTTTCTTTGAAGGGTCTTTACAATCAAAATTTGTGCAACCTTTTAGCAAACAAATGCTTTAAGTTAGCTTGACTAGATTACTTTAAGAATGATACTTCTATTTCTTCTTTTCTACTCTTAGGAATCTCTAAATGCTTCTCGATACACTACAACCTTCTATAATTATAGGAAGCTAAAATATCCTCTATCATTTGTAGGAAGCTTCTCACACTTCTATAGCTTTCTCTTTATCTTTGCAAATTTTCTTAATAATGTCTTAGGTCACATATAAGAACTCAAAAAATATCAAGGTGACTCAAACTTCATTAATGCTTCAACCAAAGTCGATATGACTTGAATGTATCAAATCCTTCAACTTTATTCTATGTTGATAGGTATCAGTGTCAAGGATTATCTACATCCCTAAAATCCTTCTTATGTCAAGGGTTGTTTATTTCCTTGAATGATCAACTATCTTAAATTTGATTCACCTCCAATATGAGTCCTTGTCTTCATTGATTATTTTTCAACCAATTGGAAAGAATATATAGATTTTTGTACTTACTTTGATCTTACAATAGATTCCATGTCTATGTCCCTTTAAAGTAGACAAAATCTAAACCAATTTTGTCAAACTACACAAAATTGATTATATATTGCTAACTAAATTCAACTTGTGTAAGAAACTACTCTTAGTAGCTCTGATACCATTGACAAATTTTGAATCCTTAATGTTAATGTAAGAATCATAGGATAAATTCCATTGGATAAAATATAATATAGCCACAATATAGTAAGATCAAGATAATTATGTAAGAAAAATAATATGAGCAAATTAATGTGTAAATCTAGGCTTATAATATATCAACTAAAATTCATTAATAAGTAGTAATATGAATGTAATATATTGAATCATACATGTAAGAAGCATGTAGTAGAACTTACAATATTAATTTCTCAAATGTATGTAACCTTTTTTACTCCACTTTCTCTTACAAATACACTTGATGATAGATAATTGATTATCTCTTCTATATGGGTTTATATCTCTAATGACCATCTATGGAGAAATATATATCCATAGTAAAATGGACTCTTTGAATACTTGATTATTCCTTTCCTTATTCCATGTCTCATGACTTTTGGCTTCTCTACTTGACACTTGTATACACGACTCTATCTTGTATGCACACCTAGACATGACTCTTCACTTAGCACTCTCTAATCTAAGAACACTTGTGCACATATACTCACATAACACTTGCACACTTACTCACATGACACTTGTGCATTTCCTACACATTATTACATTACATGAAATATTACTCACACTCTAATATAAGACATAATCCTAATCTAATATTTACAAGTTGTACCATGAAGGTACCATGGGGGTACATTATCATGTACTAAATAATGTAATATTTTCCATCATCCCCGTGTATTACATTATTTACTTATTGAAGATTTTAGTCTTTAATCTAGGCCTTTGTTCTTCATCTTCAATTTACACATGGCCTTGTAATACATGTGATCTAATTATCTCATAAGGTAGAGTTGGAAAAATTTTGATATATTTTATTTTTCCTTGTTCTCTTAATGAATTTTCTTCCTATACTTCAAAAATTACATACTTTAATTCATTGTTATAATATGCTTAAAAAATGATTATTTAAAAAATATAATCTAATCTAAGTATTAATTCTCTTTCAAATATTATACAATACTTCTCCTTGTAGTAGCAGGAAATAGATGAATGATATTTTATTCCACAATATTTGCATGGATGAAGACAATTTGCTTTTCCATGACCAATTCTATTTCAACAAAAACATCCTAAACATATTTTTACTACTTTATTCATCCTTCTTAGAATTTAAAGTTCATATATTTTTTTGATAAAATATCATAAGCACTTATATATAGGCAAAGGTATTCTATTTTTATTTTCCACATAGATAAATTGTAGATGATGAAGATCTTTAATATTTTTAGTAGATTATACTTTTAAGATTGATGAACTACTAGAATAAGGTTTTGTAGTAACAAGATCCAATTATGTATTCTCTTGAATGTTCTTTAATATTTTTATTTCTCCTCATTATCAAAAACATCTATCATTTTTTAAAAATAGATTTTAATTTTGTTTACTATACCTTCATTATTGACTTCATTCTTGATAATTTCTTCCATGATATGAAAACAAAACTAAGAAAATGTTCCCTTTGATGTAGACTAAACTATAACTCCATAGCTTTAAGGTTTTTAAATTTGATCTTATGAAGTAGAAATCCTTATGTCTACCAAATATTAGAAACTCAAAAATATGAATTTTGCAAATTTCAATTTTCAAATTTTGAATTTGTAATCCTTTTGAATAAAGAATGATTATTTTACAAAAATTCAATAATCTATTATTTCAAAAATAAATCAAATCAATCTTAAAAATTATTAAGAAACCATAACTCTACTTATATCTCCATTAATTAAACTATTTCTCTTTTAAAATTCAATAAATTTCTTATCACTCCTTAACTTAGTTACATATAGGCTTTTACACTTAATAACCTTAAATATTTAAAAACTTATAACTTATCTCTCCTAAGGTCTTAATAATTAAAAAACATTCACTAAAACTTATTGATTCAAAAATAAACTTTGCAAACCCTAATTCTTCCTTGCTCCATTGTAATATCTTGACTGCTTTTAAAATGACCTTAGAAAGCTCTTTAATCCACATGCTTCAAATATTATGAGGCTCTAAAAAATATTTTACTTCCTAACACTTGATTATTTGCTTTTAAATCCTTATTACATGATAGAGTAAGACATGTTTCAAGTGTTATCCTTTTAATTATCTTCTTTCTTATTGCTTATGTAATTCTCCTTGACATTACTTAGGTTTTTTCAACACTACCAAATGTGCCTAGCCTTCTAATGCTCGAGTAAACCTTATGCTTTATTTCTCAAGCACTATTTAATGACTCCTTTCTTCTTTTATTTCATATTTTTTTTCAAGTCCCACCTATTAGTTATTCATTTTCCTCCTTAGATGATGTTCTAAATGTAGCCTCATGAATATTTTCTCTATATATTAGGTGGCAAATTGAATATTACCTTTTGAGTGTTTGATCTATGTCTTAGGTGATATTTTGAATATTATATTTTTAGTGTTTGCTCTAAATATCAAGTGACGTTCCAAATTATCTTGTTGTAGTTGACTAAATGGCTCATATTTTGTGCTCTTTTTTTGGTATCTTGGTGGGTTGAGCTTACTATTTGTGCTAAATACTTGGTAGCTTGATGGATTGAGCTCATTTTCTGGTAGATTGATCTCAATATTTACACTCTCTCATTAGTTATGTACTCCAACAATGATTCTCAACCTTAACATTTGATAGCATAATAGATAGCACAATATCTTCTGCATTGGTTATTATATATTACCTACTTGAAACCTAGTGTTCTACATGATAAATGGTGCACTTATATTCTCTATTCTACGTTGATGAGTAGGTGCTCTAGAAATGCATGACTATGCTCTTTTCTCTTAACCTCTATTAATACGTTATTGCACGAATTGCTTCAAAGGATTCTACATAGAATACATACTTAGAAAAATTTAGCATTCACTTAACTTTTATGTGCAAGTTGGTTGGATGACATTATTGCTATCGTTTTATGTTATTCAAATAGCCTTTAATGTTGTTCAAGTAGCCTTTGGATGGCCTTTTTTGACTATCTCTATTCATTAGCCGAATAGATTCTCCTTTTCTCTTTACTTATTACCTAAATAGAAATCTCTTTATGCTATAGGCCTTCTTCCTTCCTTCTATAATTGGCTAAATAAAACTACATCCTTTCAACTTATATCATTATTAATATTTTTCTCTTCTCATGGGTCATTCTCTAATGGACTCCCTTTCAACTTTATACAAGCCTTTTTTCTTGCTTATAAGGGTATTTATTTCCTTGATATAATGACCTCTTTTATTTTACTTATAAGGGCCTTTCTTACTTGGATCTATTTTCTTTGAAGGGTCTCTTTACAATCAAAATTTGTGCAACCTCGTAGAAAACCAATGCTTGAAGTTAGTGTAGGCTAAAAAAGCTACATGTATCAAATTTTTTGATAAAATGCTAGGGATAGACATATTTTTACTATGACCAAAGTTTAATATGCAAAGGAGAAAATTTTATCAAGAATTAAGGATAAATAGATCAGAGAGAAGGAGAAAATAGAAAAGCACTAGAAAACCTAAAAGTGTGAGAAAATGGAAAAGCATGAGAAATGGCTGGAAATGGGAAATAGATACTACACACAATTCTCCAATGCCTTTGTAATTTGTGTGCAAATTAAAAAAGTGCTAGAAGATGGAAAAGTGCAAAAAATAGTGGGAATGGGGAATATATGCTACGCACAATTCTCCAATGCTTTTTTAATCCATGTGCAAATCAGAAAAGTGCTAGAAAATGGAAAAGCACAAGAAATGGCCAAAAATGGAGAAAATATGTTATGCGTGATTCTCCAATACCTTTGTAATTCATGCACAAATTAGAAAAATGCTCAAGTGACATGATGAATAAGGAGGCACGAACCCAAATATTATGAATAATTATTCAATCATTCAAGAAAGATAATGGGACCCACTAGTAAAAAATTTATTGAGCCTAGCAAGCAAAAAGAAAGTGAGTGAAATATTGATTTCACATGAATTTTTATTTCTATGGTCAAAGCTAAGGAAGATTAATCTCAAGCATAGCATATCAATGGTGACTATTAATTTTTACTTGTATTCATATTTTGGGTGTATTTTTGCATGATTTCTTATCGTAAAAGGTAGGGGAGATATGAATTGGGTGACATGCAATCGAAATAACCATTCATAGTCTAGAAGCTTCTAGAATATTCTAATAAACTTTAGGCCCAAAATGGTCACATACTTAGGAAAATTTTAAAATTTTTTACCTAAGGCATGAAGTCCCCATTTTGCACATGTTTCAGTGTATATTGGAGCAGATCCGTAACAAAGGTTCTCAATCCACCCAACACTTAGTGTATTTTCGCACTAGGAGCAATTCCACATAGTTTCTAATGTTTTTGGATCCGGACTAGTGACACATCTTGAATTCACAAAAAAAAATTGGTGAAAGATAACATCAACATAAAAGGGTGCATATTTGTGACCTCCTTATATTTTTAACATCTTCTGAGTGGATAAGTGTTGGAGAGACTAATTTTGGGGAACACGTAGAATATTTTTACCTGCAATGGTGATAGAAGGTGAAAATCAAAACAAAGGAATGCAGATTTGTGATAAAGGTCATTTTGACTAACTTTCTTTGATGACGAGAAACATTGTATACTAATGTCAATACAGAATGAAAGAAGAGTCACCTTTACAATATGGTAGGTTCATAATGGTGTTTCAAGTTAATACACTTGCTGGGGTCTGGAAGAGAATCCACAAAAGTTTTGAAGAAAATATGATGTCATCAACTTTTTATGCAGATTTGTGAATGCTTCATCTCCAGAAAGGGAAAACAAAGGATAAGGAGAGGATTTAATCCCGCTTCACTTTCAATGAGTTTTGTACTGGATTGGTGTTCCATGGGTTCTGAGGCATAAAAGGTAACATCATTAATTTTAAAAGTGGAATGGTGTTTTGGTTCTTCCCTACCATTGCTCCAAGAATATTATTTATCAAATCATAGTTGTGTTATGGGGGAAGATCTACGATCGAGATTTTATCAATAATTCTAAAGTATATTAAGGTGATTTCTCACTGGATTCAAAACACAGTCAGTTGGAGGAGGAAGTCGAAGCATCGAGGGTTTCAAGAAAACAAGAACCGAAGATGGTTGCAGATTGACGATGACAAGGGGATTCCAAGAAATATTAATGATGCAGATGCAGTCTCTAATCACCAAAAATTCAGTTGAAAATGAACAACCAATAAGTTGCAGAGGCTCCAAGCTACCATGGTGGTCCACTTGCAGTGGATTTTGAAAAGGATGAACCATTAAGGAAATGTCATCTAGAACTCTCTATTGAGTATTAAATGATAAATCTTTGTAATATTTCTTAATATTTTAATTTTACAAACTATAAATAGAGGTCGAACCCTCATTTTTAAGGGCTAGCTCTAGTGTGTTTTCCTATGTTACTATAAATATTCCCAAGAGCTAATGAAAGGATCATTACATTGATTTTTGCCTCAAATTTTGTGTCTTCATAATTCAATATTAGAGGTTCAAATTCCTAAGCTATATTTTTGTAAATACTTGAATGGTTGGTTTGTTCCAGATTAATGGATTACTAACTTCTAGGGTAATTGAAATCTACTTCTATATTGGATCTTTATTTTTAGGGAGTGCATTTCTATAAAATCTAGATATTGATTAATTTTATTATTTGGATTATCATTATTTGGATATTGAAATTGTTTTCTATAATATTTCTCTACTGTTTCTTAATGAATGAAAGTGCATTTAATTTGGGATAATGTTGATCCGAGTATTATGCAATTAAATCGGTTTATGGGAGCTTTTTGTTGTAGTGACAATGTTGTTAGCCTATCCATCCACTTTTATTCATATTTTCTAACCCTAATATCTTTCCCAACCTTAACCCCCAAAACCCTAAGTGAGCATAATTGTGTCAACACCCTATTTAAGTTGACGAGGAACCAACCTACTCTAGAGGTTGGATTTGAAAACCTTGCTTTGGTCCATCCAATGTTGAGTGTTGAGCTATAAATATTAGGTGTAAGCTTAGATAGAAAGTAGGAAGATAGACAACCACAATATTGAGTAAAAATTGATGCAATTCAATGCCCAATAGTTTTTGGCACACCCGGTGGGACAAGTTCACAAGGAACACGAAAATCCATCATATGAGTTATTATTTTATCTCTACCTAGAGGAATCAAGATTTGGTAAATTGTCTTGACATTATAAGCATAGAATATCAAATTCACCTAGTGACTCCCTAGTCCTTGAAACCAAAAAATAATCACTCATGTAGACTAGTGTCCTTTCATGTATACCAAGTCTTTAAAAAGGAATTATCCTAAATCCTATTTCTATTGTAAATTACCTTATAGAGGGTCTACTATTGTCAGAAGTTTGAATCAATATTTCCTCTCAGAAGAAGAGATTCTTGAGGAAAACCTTGCATTAATCCAACAATACCTCCAACAAGACCTACACCTAGAAATATGGCACAAAATGTGGCCCCTAATCAACTATTAAAGAAGTACCCCAGCTGGAACACAATTGGTACCTTGAGGTTAGCCTAAATGAATGTCATTCCCCATGCTGTATCCAAGGCTATCCCCACTTATGATGGATTTGGGAAGACAACTTATGAGTACTGTTAGGATATTTTAAATCTGGAAATAATTCACAACATAAAAGCAAATGATATTATCATAAGAATTCTAGCCTTATCCTTCAAAGGAAAGATTTTGCATTGGTTTAGAAATCTGGAAGATAACACCATAACTTCATGGCAAGCATTGTATGAGCTATTTGTAGAAGAATTTAATGAATATACTAACCCTTTCTCCCTTCTTAACTAGTTTACATCCATGCATAAATCTCAACAAGAAACTATCTCAGATTTTAATTTGAGGTTTAGCAGAACATGGAAGAGAATTCCCCCCATAGCTAGACTAGCTATATGTTTGGCCTACATGTGTTATATCTGAGCTCTTGGATAAGATCTAGGCTTGCAGACACAACAATATAGAGTAGAAACCTTCCCCCATGTTTATAATTTAGCAGTTCATGATAATAATATCCTAATTAATGTGGGGATACTACCCTCCAAAATTGTGCAACCTTATAACTTAGAAACCACTAATGGACAAATCCAAGCTACAAATCCATCTTACATGGATCCCATTTATTTATCATTACCATATTTATAAATGAATGCAATCCCTCAACCGAAACAATCATCCACTGTAGTTCCTTTACCTCCCCTTCCTTCTCAAGAACCCTAAGAGTTTTATGCTATTCTTGATGTATAGAATACTCTAAAAACTCTAAGTAATAGAATGAATTCAATGGAAAAGAGAAACCAAGAAAATCATAGCAAAGGAGATTTCCATATGTGAAAAAAGACCAGAGCCATGCAAGTTAATGAAAAAATTTATAAAGAAGTTGAAGTCGATACTAAAAAGAATCTCAATGTTGGAGTTTGATATTCACTAGAGGAAGCAGAAGATATCAAAGCCTTATGCTTAAAATACCAAGATATTATAGCTTGGTCATATGAATACCTCAAGGTATATAACAAAAAAGTTATCCAACATACTATTGAGCTACAGCCTAATGCAAAGCCTTTTAGGTAGAAGCAAAGACCTGTAAATCCAAGGATCGAAGCCATTATGAGAGAGGAGCTCTTAAATTTATTAAAGGCTAAGATAATATACCCAAAACAATATTTAACCTAGATAGCCAACTTGGTACCCATGAGAAAAAATAATGGGGATATTAGTTTATGTGTAGATTTTAGAAATATTAACCAAGCGTCCCTTAAGGATCACTAACACAACACATAGATCGATCAAATATTATAGATAGTGGCAGGGGTAGAGAGTTTCTCATTACTAGATGGATACTCTAGGTATAATAAGATTTGGGTGAAAGGTGAAGATCAGTATAAAACAACATTCACCACAAAATGGGGTACATTTGCCTACCAGAGAATACCTTTTGGGTTGTCCAATGCGGAAGCAACATTTTAGAGAGCCATGGATTATGCCTTTGGGGAACTAATCAAAAAAGTCATTCTAATTTATTTGTATGACATGACTGTGTTTTCCCATGATAAGCATGACCACCTATCGCACCTAGAGCAAATTTTTCAAAAGTGCATAGAATTTGGTATTTCACTCAATCCTAAGAAATAATTTTTTGTAGTTCATGAAGAAAATTTGCTACATCATGTGATTTCAAAAGAAGGTATGGCCATAGATCTAGACAAAATTAAGTCAATTCTTGCTCTTCCATTACCTACAAACAAGAAGGTCTTACAGTCCTTTTTGGATCAAATAAAATTTGTTAGGAAATTCATTTTTGACTATGCATAGAAAGTAAGATCCATATCTAAGTTACTCAAGAAGAATGTGGAGTTTTAGTGGACTAAAGTCAAGAAACAAGCTTTTGATATTATCAAGTAGTCCATTGCAATAGCCCTAGTACTGGTAAATCTAGATTTCAATAAATATTTTATCCTTTATGCTTATGGATTTGAAGAGAGTTATGCCTTAGTGCTCACTCAAAAATATGATCAAGGTGAGGAACATCCTATATTATTTTGGATCCATACACTCCATGACTACTAGGTCAAATATAACTTTATTTAAAGACAAGTATTTTCTATGATGAAGTTACTAAAAATTTTAGGTGGTACTTGGTATAGAGTAAGACCCTGGTATATGTTGTTCATACAGATGTAAGAAGTTTTATCCTACAGGGTGAACTAGGATATAAATGAGCTGGTTGGATTACCAAAATATAAGAATATGATATAGAGATACATCCCACCAAGTTGGTGAGAGGAAAGGCCCTGTGCCAAGGTCTAATAGAGACAACAGTATTAGCAAAAGTGATAGTTTGTCAGATAGCAGAAGAAGACCAGGTAGAAGAAGTGCAACCAAGAGACTCTAATTGGGTTGGCCAAATGATTAAATAATTTCAAACTGGAGTATGCCATCCTAATCTAAATACATCCCAAAAAAGGAGATACAAGCTATAGGATTTGAAATATGTATCACTTGTAGAAGACTTGTATAAAAGAAACTTGGATGGAGTCCTTTTGAAATGCTTAAAATATGATCAGCAATAGAGGGTTATTGAAGAGTTCCATGGAGGACTAGCTGGAGGACATAGCTTAGGTAGAGTTATAGCCTTGAAAATCATAAGAGTTGGCTATTAATAGCCTACTATATTTGCTGATACTTTCAAGGTTACTAGGGCCTACAACAAATGTCAATGATATGTTGGAAGGACGAGGAATGCTTCATTCCCCCTCAGTCCGATACAAGTTGAAGAACCTTTTCAAAAATGGGGGCTAGACTTCATAGGGGTCATCAACCCTCATTCCTCGATAGAGCATAAGTTTATCCTAACTACCATAGATTACCTCACCAAGTGGGTAGAGGCTATTCCTACAAAGAAATCAGATCAGGAAGTTGTGATCAAATTTATGGAGAACTTGATTTCAAGGTTTGGAGCTCCAAAAGCCTTGGTGAGTGACAATGGCCCAGATTTCATAGGATCCAAGTATATTGAGTTTTCCAGCAAGTATGGCATAACTCTTAAGAATACTTCAAATTATTACCCATAGGGTAATGGACTTGCTGAATCTACCAAAAAAAAATTGTTAAGGATTTTGAGGAAGTCACTTGAAGGGAATAAAAGAAGTTGGCACCTACATCTAGACCAAGATTTGTGGTCAGACAGGATTACTATAAATAAGTCCATTAAAACTTCCCCTTATACTCTGGTGTATGGCAAAGAGGCAGTGCTACCTATCCATTTGGAAATTCTAGCACTCAAGCTAGCAAATACAGAGGAAGAATCTAAGGGAAATCCAGTGGAAACCAGGATGACTCACTTACTACAACTTGAAGAGAATAGAGCTCAGGCATATGATAATTTTCAAAAGAATTCCTCAGATATCAAGGCATGGTTTGATAAGAAGGCTATATTCAGAAAATTCCAGGTGGGAGATTCAGTTCTCAGGTGGAATGTTGATAGAGCAAAACCGGGAAAACATGAGAATTTTTATTCTTTTTGGGATGGCCCTTTCAAAATAGTGGAGGCCAAGGAGTTCAATGTGTTCTAGATTTAAGATCTAGAGGGGAACATACAACTAATTCTAGTAAATGGTTTTCATCTCAAACTCTACTATGTTTTAAACATAAGCTCATTGTAACATATGTATATACATTGTATTATATTTCCCTTTATTTTTGCACTTTGTATTCAATTTTTTTCTTTAACATTTTGAAAAGATAAAATATCCACAAAAAATGGCTAAGTGTTGACAAAGGATTCAGTGAGATTCCATTCCATAGGAAAATACATGTAAAGTATAGAGAAATGGTGGGCATCTCTAATCCACATTGAAATGCATGAAGATCTCAGTGGAACGGAACCAATGTGATTGTCCATACGTGAAATGAGTTAATTGTCAACAGAAATTAAATGTGTCTTCAATCCACCAATTTCAAGACTAAGGTGGAGCAAAGCGGTGATTTTGCAATTGTGCCACATGGAGAGAAAGGAAAAATCCTGCATTCAATGCTAAAGGTCCCACACTTGAACCAAAGAGTAGGTAAAGTGATACCATGAGGTGGCAGCCAAGTTTAAATTTTTGGCCAATGAGAGATCAGAATGCCACCTTCAAGCCACCAAAAGGAATGAGTGGGAGTTGGAAAGCATGCCAGTGGGTAGATTGCACAGTAGTCGCATTAATGGTAGAATATGTGCATGCACCAAGAAATAAAAGTGTCGAAGCATGAGCTACATTCATTTAGAGACATACCACGTTCACAGAGGAGAAAAGAGAAAAATAGTACTTAGAAACATTCACTGTGAATATCAAAGAGAACGTAGTGTTGTTGTTGGAAAAATGGCTCCAAAAAAGATGCTCACAAAAGCACAAAATATAGGAGCAGAGTTGCAAGCTCATGTGCAATGAACCAGATGAATAGTAGACACAGTAATGACATGAGTAAGGAGGACCCCTCTAAGAACAAATTTTGAATTCAGATACTTTGGTGGAAATTTGGTGTGACCACAAGGTACCATAGCTATAAAATCTTTCTTATTCTCTTATATCTGTGATTCTGTGCATCATTCTCCTGAGTTAGTCTCTGCTATGGTTGAATTCTATGATTCCAAAAATAGAATGATCAAAACTTCTGAAGGCTTCCCCCTATTCACAATTACCAAAGAGCTTTTCCATGAATTATTCACCATAGGAGTAGGTCCACCTTCAAAACCCAAACCATTTGACATAGCAGAACAATCAAGGGCTTATACCTCATTAATAACATCAAAGAAAAGGGAGCTATAGAAAAATGGCTTCATCTCAATTTCAAAATAATAAGAGAACAAGATGAAATGCCTAAAGTTTCGATTCACATTGATGAATTTGCATACCCAGAGTTGTTTTCTATGTTGGCTTGTATGGAAGGTTTAGACTCTGATAGAATGGTGCATGGCTGGAAAATTGTTGTAGCCTATTGTATTTCAAATGAAAGAATGTATGAGGAAGGTGCAGAGGAAAAAGGGACTAGGGTTATCTATTTTTATTGGCTAGCCTTCCTTACCCAAAGGATACATGAGCAATTAGTAAGAATGAAAAGGGGCTTTGATGCACCTAGTTTCAGGCATTGCTCAAGCCTGGTCTGGATGTTTTATGTTGCTATTAAGGATAAGATGCCTTGGATTCTGGTTAAGGATAAAACCAGTGATGGGGAGCCCTTACTAGTCTATTATTGGACAAGTCATTTAAGGAGTAGTGAATCTTTTTATAGATTCAACCTAGAATTCCTAGGACCTGCTTTGAAAATAATGTATGGAGAGTGCCCTAGACTGCCACCTCTAGCTAAGAAAATTCTGAGAATAGAGGGTGTCGAAGAAGGAGACTGGTATCTTTTGACTAAGGGTACAGTAATTAGATTGTATGGATTCATGGGTAAACCTTTTCTCCTACCCCATTTTGTCATAGATAGGCTCTTTGCCTTGGAATACTTGAGGTAGGCAAAATACATTGATTTAAATTATGGTTCAGGAAGGAAGAGAAAATATCTGCTAACCTACCACACTATGGATGATATTACTATCACAAAGAAGGGGTAGAGTGAGAAAATTGACCAATACCTAGATAGGTTAGGTCTATTTTATATTCCCCAAATATGGAGTTATGATCCCGATGACATTTTCACCAAAAGGAATATAGCCGTAAATGGAGACAAAGCCTACAAATTTGAAAAGAGGCCTAGGGCTCATTTTGAACAAGGCAAAAATAATGATGAGACCGCTCTTTTGGAGTGGAATGTTTCAAAAATGGGCCAAATACCTCCATGGCTATATTTCTATGAGCAGATTGTGGATTTTGATCCAGATAAGAAGAAGAGCCATTGGCTGATAGAAGCCATCATGCGTGATATTGAGGAGAAAACCAAAAATAAAAAGGACCCTCAACCTGATGAGGACACTGCTAAAGAAGTAGAGAAGGTAGAGCAATGAAATGTAGCAAAGATATCATATTGGTGGAGAATGAGAATTGAAATTGGAAAACCTAAGTCCAGGTTTGGCATGAAGATTGATAATGAGTTTTCTAAAAAGTATGATGAAAATATCAAAACCTGGAAGCAGAAGGACATCAAAAATATTGTGTTAACTTGTGAGAAGTCATAGGCTGGGTCTGATTCTCTCTCTCCACCCACAGACCAAGAAGCTCCAATAGAAGAGCATGAGACTCCTTTGATGGATTATGAGGTCCTAAATACCTTCTAGCCCACCACTGAACAAGTAGAGAAGTTTCCTATGGGAGCACAACTTTTGAGTAAAATATAATATTCAAGTGAAAGAGTTGTTAGTACTCCAGTAATAGAAGTAGTAGCTAGGCCTCAGCACTTAGCCCTAGGGGGTCAACCTCCAGATATATACATAGACTAGAGAAATAAAGATAAAAGCTTCAGATTTACTCCCCTCACTTTCACTACCACAACATTAGTAGAATTGCATCCCATTTTTAAGCAAGTTTTTCTTGAAGAAATAGCACAAGGAGAAGTATCTGAGGAAGATACAGAGAGTGAGTTGGCTACCTTTCAATTGATTCATAGAAGAGCTAAAAGAGCTCTAAAAATGGAAGAGAAAGAGGTTTCTAAGAAACAAAGGATGGACAAAGGAGAGGTTGTTAAAGAGGTAGTTGTTTTAGTTGCACAAGAATTTATACAGCAAGAGTAGCAGTAAGATGTAGAGATAGGACAAGAACGCCCTACATCTGTAGGTGAAGGTATGGTCTCTAATCCCTCTTCTCCTCTTCCTCCTCCTAAATCCCCAAGGAAGTCTCCCTCCCCTTCTGGTCAAGAAAATGTTACAAAGGTACCTTCCCCCTCTCGTAGTCCACCCCATGTTTCATTGGTCACCACTAAGGTACAAGTCATCCCTTCTCCCCCAAAGTCATCCCAAATCCCACTTTCATCGTCTAAGGTTCCTACTTCATCATCTCCCACCATTTCATCTTCACCATTGAAATCACCATCCACCAAAGGAGAAAATTTTTCCAAGCACCCCCACTCATCCAATTTTTAGTCTTGCTTCAATTTCTATGAGTTTAACAGTAGCAACCACAGCAGTAGTTACAGAGTCCATTGTTGTCACATAAACTTGATGTAACTACTTCCACACCACCATTATCAAAATTTGAGTCCACCCTTACATTTCTAGTGTCTTCATCTCCCCTGGCTATCAGTTATTCAATGTCATGTAACTTTTCCAAATGAGCAGGTAGCCACACAAAAAATAAATGATTTCTGGGTAGAGAAGCTATCTAAGCCTTCTAGTAGGATGGTTGTAAGAAGGAGCATGTATGTCGATCCAATATCAAGGCAAAGGATATCCAGGTCCATGGTCCCCCTTGTAAGCAATCCTAATACCGAGATGACTATCCAATATTATCGAGTTGAAGAAGTAACAGAGGACATTGAGAAGCTTCTTGAAGAAGATGAGTTGGTAATGGCCAAGGCCCACTTAGAGACCTTCTATGTGAAGAATGATATATCCAAAGAGAAGGTGAGTAAACTGGAGAAATATATTGAAAATCTTCAAAATACTATGAATAACCAAAAGGAAGTGGAAAAGGCTTTGAAAAAAGAGGCCAAGGGCTGGCAGGAAAAGTTCCAAGAAGCCAATAAGCTCAAAGATCAATTAGGAGAGCAAAAGAAGCTGAATGAAGAACAAGCAAAAGAAATTCAAAGTTTGAAACAATAGCTTCAAATTGAGAAAGCTAAGTCTTCTAGATTTTCTAAAGCTGGACTAAAGAAGATTAGAAAAGAATTGCTCTCCGAGGTCCAAGAGAAATGTTTAGGGCTTCAACTTATGATTGATTATCTAGATGATGTCAGCCATTTACTCTCGAATGTTTAGAAAGATTTAGATCAAATCATGGGAGAGCTATAGCTTATGGTGATTCTAGTAGAATAGATGTACAAGCTGGTTGATAGCAGACTCAATAATTCTTCTAAGCCAATTCCCAATAAATAATGGAATCTTGCCAGAGTTGTTGCTAGAACCATGGTCAAGAAGCATAGGTTACTTCAGAAATCTTGGCTGTTATTTGATAGAATTGAAGGAGTTATTAAAGATGTGGTGGATGTAAACAAAGAACTGATTCAAGTTTGTTTCAAAGGTTTGTGGTTGGAATATCATAGATTGCTATCTGTGGAAGAGATTCAGAGGAGCATTAGTGAAAATATATAGGATGAATAAGGAATTGATTCCCTGGAAGAGCCACTGAACCAAGAGCAAGTTGCTCAATTGATCATTGATTTTACCAGGTTGAGAGATCTCATGGAAGATCTAGTAAATAGAGGTAATGCTACTAACTATGAAGATATTGGAGAATTGCAATATATTTACAAGCAGCTTAAAGAAACATCAAACCCCTCTAAAGCAACCTGGAATCAAGCTTTACACACTTTGAAGTTGATGATTCAATTATTTGGTGATAATTCTAGAGGAAGAAATAAAAAACAATCTTCTCCAGAAGAAGAAAATGAAGAGGAAAATGAAGAGGAGGCCGAAGAAGAGGCCCATCAATAAGAAGAGCAGGATGGGACCACCAGAAGCCCAGAAGGGGCACACACTTAAGTTGTTTTTTATTTTGTACATATACACAAGTTTTGCATTTTTGTTTTTTGCTCTAACATGGTCAGAAATAAACAATAAAGGCATGAAGCCTAGAGAGGCACAAAGAGCAGCAAATTTTGTGTGAAGGCATTTTTGTAAGAAGGCCTTATAAGAAGAGTAGAACTATGTTTTGCAAGAATAGTGAAGCAGTTTTGCTATAAGGGCACAGAGATAGATTTTGGAAACAATGGAGGAACATGTGTCTATTGCATAGTCTACATATGAGTAGTTATCCTCTGTGTTGCTTGAAGCATGGTCTCGATGTGAACTTCTACTCTCTAAGAGGACTATTTTCAGAGGGTAGTGTTCATATGGAAATTATTCTTTAAAGCATATTTTTGAAGATGAGCATTTTTTGACTCCTATAGCCCAATGGATAAGACTCTGAGTTCTATGGCTTTGCAAGCAAATCCACCTGGGAGGCACCAGAATGTAGGCCCAAAATGGCCACATACTTAGGAAAATTTTGAAATTTTTTACCTAAGGCATGAAGTTCCCATTCCGCACATGTTTCAATGTATATTGGAGCGGATCCACAACAAAGGTTCTCAATCCACCCAACACTTAGTGTATTTTCACACTAGGAGCAATTCCGCATAGTTTCTAATGTTTTTGGCTCCAGACTGGCGACACATCTTGAATCCACAAAAGTTTTTGGGGAAAGATGACATCAACATAAAAAAGGTGTGGATTGGTGATCGCTTTGTATTTTTAACATCTTCTGAGTGGCTAAGTGTTGGAGAGCCCGATTTTGGGGAGCGCATAGAACATTTTTGCCCATAATGGTGATAGGAGGCGAAAAGCAAAACAAAGGCATGCAAATTCATGACAAAGGTCATTTTGACTAACTTTCTTTTGGATTGATGACAAGTAGCGTTGTATACTAATGTCAATATTGAATGAAAGAAGAGTCACCTTTACACTGTGTCGGGTTCGGAATGGTGTTCTGAGTTAATACACTTGCTGGGGTCCGGAATAGAATCCGTAAAAGTTTTGAAGAAAATATGACATCATCAAATTTTTGTGTGAATTTGTGAATGCTTCATCGCCAACAAGGGAAAATAAAGGATAAGGAGTGGATTTCATCTCACTTCACTTTTAGTGAGTTTTTGTGTCGGATTGGCGTTCCACAAGTTCTGAGGCATAAAAGGTGATGTCATTAATTTTAAAAGTGGAATGGTGTTTTGGTTCTTCCCCACCATTGATCCAAGAATATTCTTTATCAAATCATAGTTGTGCGATGGGGGAAGATCTATGGTCAAGATTTTATCAATAATTTTGAAGTATATTAAGGTGATTTCTTACTAGATTTAAAACACAGTCAGTTGGAGGAGGAAGTCAAAGCATCGAGGGTTTCAAGAAAATAAGAACCGGAGATGGTTGCATATTGTTGAGCAAGGTGCAGCAAAAGTAGTGCAAAAGGATTGTAATTGTTGTCAACACAGACAGAGTGATGCAGTTGAAGCAGTTCAGAGGTCAGTCAGATCAAGTGCAGAAAATCTCAAGAAAAACAGAGGGGACCCAGATCCAAAAATTTGTAGAAAAAGACAAGGAAGAAAACTGTCGCGATATCGCGACATGTTTTCTGTCGCGATATCGCGACATGGTTCCTGTCGCGATTTCGTGACATACCGGAGGAGAGAGAAAGTCCATAAGAAAATGTCACGATTTCGCGACATATCCGAGGAGAGAGAAAAAGCACGCCAAAATGTCACGATTTCGCGACATGTCTGAGGAGAGAGAAGATGCAAGTAAGATTGTCGCGATTTCGCGACATGTCTGAGGAGAGAGAAGATGCAAGTAAGATTGTCGCGATTTCGCGACATGGCTGAGGAGAGAGAAGGTGCATTGAAAAATGTCACGATTTCGTGACATATCGGAGGAGAGAGAATGTGCAAGGAAAAATGTCACGATTTCGCGACATGCTGGAAGGAAAGAAACCAAATCGAGAAACTGTCGCGATTTCGTGACAAGTTTGAAGCAAAGGCACCAAGGATGAAAAATGTCACGATTTCGCGACACATCGGAGGAGAGAGAAAGTTGATGAAGAAGTTGTAGCGATTTCGTTACATGTCTGAGTTTCACCAGCATAAGCAAAGAAAAAGCACCAAGTAAGAAAAGCGTAGCGATTTCGCTACAAGCTTGAGACACTAAGGACAAAAGTGCAGCGACTTAGATACAGCTTCGAGTTGCAAGGTGAAAAGTAGTAGCGATTTCGCTACATGGTCAAAGTGCAAGGCAGAAAGATGTAGCGATTTCGCTACATGGTCAAAGTGCAAGGCAGAAAGATGTAGCGATTTCGCTACATGGTCAAAGTGCAAGGCAGAAAGATGTAGCGATTTCGCTACATGGTCAAAGTGCAAGGCAGAAAGATGTAGCGATTTCGCTACATGGTCAAAGTGCAAGGCAGAAAGATGTAGCGATTTCGCTACAAGTTGAAAGTGCAAGGTAAAAAGGTGTAGCGATTTCGCTACAGGTTGAAAGTGCATAGTGCAGAGGTGTAGCGATTTCGCTACAGGCTGAAAGTGCATAATGCGAAGGTGTAGCGATTTCGCTACAGGTTAGAAACACATGTTGGAAAGGTGTAGCGATATCGCTACACGTTGGAGTTTCAATAGCAAGCAGAAAAGAAAAATGCTAAGGCAACAATGATGTAGCGATTTCGCTACATGTAAGGTTTTTAGCGGCTGCATGGAGTAAAAATTGTACGGATGCCAGAAGCGTCGCGATTTCGCGACAGGGTGAACGAAAAGCCGTTGCAAGCCGAAAATGTCGCGATTTCACGACATCTATGAAGATGACGTCAGCAAAACCAAAATGTGTCGCGATTTCGTGACAGGGTGAACGAAGAGCCATTGCAAGACGGAAACGTCACGATTTCGCGACATCTTTGAAGATGACGTCAGCAAGTCTAAAAATGTCACGATATCGCGACAAGTTGCTGGAAAAGCCGTTGCAAGCCGGAAGCGTCACGATTTCGCGACACCTTAGCGGATGACGTCAGCAAGACAGAAAATGTCACGATTTCGTGACATGTTTCCGAGAGAAGCCTCATGAAGCCAGAAACGTCGCGATTTCATGACATCTTAGAGGATGACGTCAGCAATACCAAAAATGTCACGATATCGCGACAAGTTGCCAGAGAAGCCTCAGGAAGCCGACAGTGTCGCGATATCACGACAAAGTTGAGGATGACGTCAGCAAAGCGGAAAACGTCGCGATATCACGACGAGGTAATGTTTTGGCGAGGAAAAAGTCAAAGATACATGCATTGTGAAGGTGTCAAAAGGCGCCAGTTACGAAAAGTTAACCAGAGTCAGATCTGCAGTTCCAAGTGACAGATGGTGAGATTGCAGAGGAGAAATTCATGCTGCAGTTAACTGAAGTTAAAAAGTAAGTTACGAGACAGTGCATTCAAGACGCGAACGGCTGTTGCAGGGCCGTGTTGCAGCATGGTTGGCAAAGGTGGCAGTTACAAAGAGTAGCCACGGAACTCAGCATTAATTGTAGAACGGCTGTTGCAGGGCCGTGATGCTGCAAGCTGGCGTAAAGAGCAGTAACAAAGAATTTTAAAGAGCAGTTTCGAGAGATAACAGAGCATCGAAACGCGCAGAAGGGTTGTCAGTATATGCAGAGAAGGACTGTCAGAATATGCAGACTATGTAGAGAAAAAGGTTGTCAGAACGTTAGAATGTCAGAAAGAAAGCGGCTAAAAGGCGGATCAGGTCAGAGAAAGATTTGACACGTCAATTACAACCGAGAATGCATGAAAAGTTGGAGGGAAAGTTGAACCATTTGAAATCGAGCCATTCGAAGAAATCAAGAATAAAAGGATCGAGTTGGCATAGTGACAAGGTTACTGCGACTGTGTTTTTATTGTGCATTTAAAAGGTCTCAGTAAGTAAGGGTGCTGTAAGAAAATAGCCTTGGATAAAAACCTGCAATTCCATTGAATATTCAAGAGAAAGGTTTTAGATTAGATCAGAAGATTTTGAGTCTCTAACAATTCTCTCTATGCTTCTGTGAGATTTTTGTATGTGCTATAGACCGGTAAGGGTCTTGCAAAAGAGAAGGCATTTTTATGTCCATTTATCTTGCAAAATAGAAATCCAAGTTGGTGCTTGGATAAAGGGGTTGGTGCTCCTATCTATTGCAGCAGATAAATCAGGGGTTGGTGCTCCTTCCAGTGGGTGCTGGTAAACAATTGTAAATATTGAATCCTTGCAAAGACTGGATTTGGATTGAAGTCCAAACAGTCATTCTTTGAGGAGTAGCCACATCGGTGAACCTCGTAAAATTTTGTGTTGTGTGATGCTCTTGTGTGATACTTGCATTATCTAGTTTCAAGCTTGCATCATTAGTTTTAAAAGTTGCGGATTTAAGTTTTTAAGTAGTTACACCGATTCACCCCCCCTCTCTCAGTGTCATTGTGAGAATATCAATTGGTATCGAGCCGAGGCACCTGCACAAGCTTAATCAGCTAAGGTGTTGTTGGGAGATATACAATGGCCGGTGGTGAAGGTTTTTCTTCTAACAAAGCTCCTCTGTTCGATGGAACAAACTATTCTTTCTGGAGGCTCAGAATGTAGACCTATCTCTGTGCATTAGGTTATGACATTTGGGAATCTGTTGAAAATGGATACACCACTCCCACTGTTCCTCCAACAGATGCGGCTGAAAAGAAAAAGTTTGAAAACAACTCGAAAGCCAAGAATGCTATTATGTGTGGATTGGTCGACAGTGAGTTGATACGCATCATGAACTGCAAATCTGCTAAAGACATATGGGACAAACTGCAAAGCATTCATGAAGGAGACAACAAAATCAAGGAAGCTAAGCTGCAAACACATCGTGCCCAGTTCGAAGCATTAAAGATGACCGATGATGAGAACATAGAAGCTTACATGCTGAGAGTAAACGGAATCATCAATGCAATAAGAGGACTGGGGGAAGAAATGGAAGATGTTGTTGTTGTGAAGAAGGTACTGAGAACTCTCAACAAAAGGTTTGATGCAAAGGTTTCTACCATAGAAGAAGCAAAAGATTTAAATTTTTTCAGTATGGATGAAATGCATGGTTCTCTAACGACATATGAAATGAGGATTGGACAAACTAAGCCCTCTGACGGAGAAGCAGACCTTCCAAGCACGAGAAAAATGTAAAATCTAAACAAGAGTCAGAGGAAGAAGAATCTGCAGATGAAAATGAAGCAAACTTTGTTAGGAAATTAGTAAAGGGAAAAGGAAAGTACAGAGGTAAGTTGTCGTTCAAATGTTTTAACTATGGAGGCATCGGGCACTTTGCAGCAAAATGCCCAATGAAGGAGAAAAATAAAAATGATGAAGGAACATATCCAGAAAGAAATGTCTGGAAAAAGAAATCGCAGTTTAGAAAAAGAAGCTTCAAGAAGAAGAGTTTCATTTCCCAGAATATCGATTCTTCTGAAGACAGTTCCAGTGAGGAATCAGAAGAAGAAACTGGTGAAGCCCTATTCATGGCTTTTGAAGAACAAACAACTGAGGAAACACAGGAGTGTGAAGAAAAATTAGAAGATGAGGCTGAGATAGATCTGGAAGGTGAGTTAATTGCTGCTCTTGAAGAGTTAAGTGCAGAAAGGAAAAGAAATAAAAATATTACAAGAAAATTTGAGGAGGCCAGCAATGTAATAATAAGTTTGAAAGTACAAACTGAAGAATACAAGAAAAGGTCTGAAGATGTTGAAGCTCAGCTGACCGTGAAAATAAATGAGAGCAATAAACTGGAAGAGGAAATAGTTGGATTAAGGCTGCAGCTAGAAGAAATGAATCGAAAACTGAGCTGTCATCAAAAATTTGAAGACAGGTTCAGAAACTGAACAAAATGTTGAATAATCAAAGGCCCACTGGTATCAAGTTTGGCTTGGGATTTGATGAAGGAGAAACCTCAAAGGACTCAAAGGTCATGTAATGAGATCCGATAAATAATAAAGACAAGATTAGAGTTGATCAAGATAAACCGTATCATGCAAAAGAAAACAACAAATCCAAGCTCGAAAGGAGTGCTGCAAATGATGGATTCACCAAAGTCTCTCATCAAAGAAGAAGAAGACCCATGGCTCCTACCTCCACATGGCAACATCCATTTCCCAGGTACACTCGTTCCTTTTTTGGTTATTGTTTTAAGTGCAATGCATATGGTCATAAAATTTCTAGTTGTAGATATAATATAGAACAAAGAAATTTCACTAGCAGAAATAATTTTTCACCTCTGATAGATTATGTTGTAGAATGTTATAACTGCCATAACTTCGGCCATATTGCAAGGAATTGTCGTAGCTCTTTTGCAGGAAATAAATACCAGGGAAGAAAGTTTCGATCAACTGGATCAACACAGAACAGAAAATTTCCCGAAAAACTGTCACAGCACAATGAAAGGGAGAAGGTGAAGAAAGTAACCAGATCTGCTGTCAAAACTCAGTGGAAAGAAAAGGGACAACCGAAGAAAGACAAAGAATCCCTGATCGTTCAAACAGCTCTCAAAGCACAGAATAAATCTGCTCCCTGGATTCTAGACAGTGGATGCTCCAGTCACATGACAGGAGACAAACAGAAGTTTGATAAGCTGCAGACATACGAAGGTGGTTCTGTGAAATTCGGAAACAATGATGGAGCAAAGATAGTGGGTAAAGGATCAGTTAAGTTAAGTGACGGTAAAATCAACTCTAAGGAAGTTCTTTTTGTGGTAGGACTGAAACATAACCTCACGAGTGTAAGTCAGATTTGTGACGAGAGGTCATGAAGTAATTTTCAAGAAGGAGGGTCTGTGAAGTAAGAAAGACAACAAATGGAAAGTTAATAGCCACTGGACTGAGAACTTCTAGAAATTTGTATACTCTCTCGGAGACTTCAGAGGGAGCTTGCTTGGTTGGACGGGAAGAAGAAAACTGGTTGTGGCATAAAAGACTCGGTCACATAAGCTTTGATAATCTGGTAAAAATCAGCTCGAAAAGAGCGATAAGAGACATACCCACTATTGGCAAACCATCAAACAACATTTGTGAGTCATGCCAAAAGGGGAAGCAAACCAGATCTACCTTCAAAGCAAAAGAGTACTTCACAAGCAAGCCACTAGAACTGATTCACACTTATTTGTGTGGTCCCATGAGGACAGAAAGCATAAATGGATACAAATATTTTATGCTGTGTATTGATGATTTTTCCGAATGACATGGGTACTCTTTACGAAACAGAAGTCGGAAGCCTTTGAGATGTTTAAAACCTTCAAAAATCTTGTTGAAAATCAATCTGGAAAAAGAATTAAATGTTTGAGATCTGATAGAGGAGGAGAGTTTATTTCAAATGAGTTTGCTGAATTCTGTGAAAAACATGGAATAAGAAGACAGTTCTCAGCAGCAAGAACACCTCAACAGAATGGAGTAGTTGAAAGAAAGAACAGAACTATGCAGGAAATGGCAAGAACCATGTTAACAGAGAGCAAAATTGCTGACAGATTCTGGAAAGAGGCAGTTCATACTGCAGTCTACATTCAGAATAGATGTATGTTGAGGCCGCATGAAAACAAAACACCATATGAACTATGGTTTGGCAAAAAGGCTACAGCAAAGTACTTCAAAGTGTTCGGCAGCAAGTGTTACATTAAAAGAACTGAAAGCAATCTTGGCAAGTTTGAAGACAGAGCTGATGAAGGAATATTCCTTGGGTACTCAACTAAAAGCAAAGCCTATACATGCTACAACAAAAGACTTAAGAAAATAGTGGAGAGTGCGGATGTGAAGGTTGATGAAGGCGGGAAACAAGAAATCAGCAATAATGAAAACTACCCAACCTATGAAGAATTTATTGAAGAAGATGAAGATCAAGAAAAAGAAGAGAGACAAAAATCAGATTCGGAGGACTTAGAAAGAGATGAAAATAGAAAATACGAAACGAGCGAGTTAGCAGAAAAATCATCCCAAAGAGCAGATTATTGGGGACCCTACAGTTGGCATTCAGACAAGAAGAAGAGTAGTAAATAACTATTCTCTGTTATCCAGTATTGAGCCCAAGAATATTATTGAAGCAAGCACGGATGAAAGATGGATGGAAGCAGTAAATGAAGAACTAGATCAAATTGAGAAAAACAAAACCTGGGAATTAGTACCAAGGCCTGAAAATAAAAACATAATTGGTACTAAATGGATATTTAGAAACAAACTGAATGAAGATGGACAGGTGGTAAGGAATAAAGCAAGATTAGTTCAGTAAGGGATATGCCCAAGTTGAGGGGATTGATTTTGAAGAAAATTTTGCACCCGTGGCCAGACTTGAAGCAATAAGACTATTTTTGGCTTTAGCTGTTCATAAGAACTTCAAGGTTTATCATATGGATGTAAAATCAGCATTTATGAATGGAAATCTTGAAGAAGAAGTATATATTGAACAGACTGATGGTTTTCAACTTTGTGATAATCCTGACTTTGTTTGCAAGCTGAAGAAAGCATTGTATGGCTTGAAACAAGCACCTAGAGCTTGGTATGCAAGGTTGGACAACTATCTCACTAAGCAAGGATTCAAGAAAGGTATGGTGGATAGCAATTTATATGTGAAAACTGAAAATGGCAATTTCATTGTTCTAGTTGTTTATGTAGATGATATAATTTTTGGGAGTAGCAATGATGAATCATGCAAAGACATAGCAAACAAAATGCAGAAAGAGTTTGAAATGTCTATGATAGGTGAACTTTCATATTTCCTTGGATTACAAGTTAATCAAAGCTGAAAAGGGGATCTTTATTTCTCAAATTAAATATGTGAAAGAAATGCTTGAAAAAGTTCACTATGGAAGATAGTAAGCCAGTGAGCACCCCCATGACAACAAGCTGCAAGTTGAGCAAGGATGATAAATCTCCGGATGTTGATCAAACAATGTACAGATCAATGATTGGGAGCCTGCTGTATTTGACAGCCACTAGACCGGATATCTTACAAGTTGTTTGCATGGTTGCAAGATTTCAGGCTAGCCCAAAAGAGACTCATGTGACAGCAGTGAAAAGGATTTTTAGGTATCTCAAAGGTACTATGGAGTATGGGCTGTGGTATCCAAAAGGAAAAGACTTCACTCTCTTTGCATACTCTGATGTTGATTGGGCAGGATGCATTGATGACAGAAAAAGTACAAGTGGAGGAGCATTCTTTCTTGGAAACAAATTGGTTGCATGGCACAGTAAGAAGCAAGAATCAGTCTCTTTATCCACAGCCGAGGCCGAATACATTGCAGCTACTACATGCTGTACACAAATACTATGGATGAGACAAACATTGAAAGATCTAGGTATTCACTTCAATGAGCCCATTTCAGTCAAATGTGACAACACTAGTGCAATCAACATTTCAAAGAATCCGGTCATGCATTCCCGCACCAAGCATATTGCAATCCGGTATCACTTCTTGAAGGATAAGGTTGCAGAAGGAGAGGTTAGATTGGAGTTTGTTCCCACTATAGAGCAAGTAGCAGACATATTCACCAAACCTTTACCAAAGGAAGTATTTGAATACCTTCGAAAAAAGTTGGGAGTAGTCACACTTCCCAAGCACTGACTAGCTATGGGAAATACATTCTCAGGGGGAGCATTCAAGTTATTTATGCTCGAGAATGTTGTGCATAGACTCAGGGGGAGTCTGCAGCAGCCCTTTGGCATTATTGGCAAAGGGGGAGAAGAATTTGAGCAAGGCTACAAAGTGTTGCCAACAATTCCAAAGGGGGAGATTGTTGAGCAAGGTGCAGCAAAAGTAGTGCAAAAGGATTGTAATTGTTGTCAACACAGATAGAGTGATGCAGTTGAAGCAGTTCAGAGGTCAGTCAGATCAAGTGCAAAAAATCTCAAGAAAAACAGAGGGGACCCAGATCCAGAAATTTGCAAAAAAAGACAAGGAAGAAAACTGTCGCGATATCGCGACATGTTTTCTGTCGCGATATCGCGACATGGTTCCTGTCGTGATTTCGTGACATACCGGAGGAGAGAGAAAGTCCATAAGAAAATGTCGTGATTTCGCGACATATCCGAGGAGAGAGAAAAAGCACGCCAAAATGTCACGATTTCGCGACATGTCTGAGGAGAGAGAAGATGCAAGTAAGATTGTCGCGATTTCGCGACATGTCTGAGGAGAGAGAAGATGCAAGTAAGATTGTCGCGATTTCGTGACATGGCTGAGGAGAGAGAAAGTGCATTGAAAAATGTCACGATTTCACGACATATCGGAGGAGAGAGAATGTGCAAGGAAAAATGTCGCGATTTCGCGACATGCTGGAAGGAAAGAAACCAAATCGAGAAACTGTCGCGATTTCGCGACAAGTTTGAAGCAAAGGCACCAAGGATGAAAAATGTCACGATTTCGCGACACATCGGAGGAGAGAGAAAGTTGATGAAGAAGTTGTAGCGATTTCGTTACATGTCTGAGTTTCGCCAGCATAAGCAAAGAAAAAGCACCAAGTAAGAAAAGCGTAGCGATTTCGCTACAAGCTTGAGACACTAAGGACAAAAGTGCAGCGACTTAGATACAGCTTCGAGTTGCAAGGTGAAAAGTAGTAGCGATTTCGCTACATGGTCAAAGTGCAAGGCAGAAAGATGTAGCGATTTCGCTACATGGTCAAAGTGCAAGGCAGAAAGATGTAGCGATTTCGCTACATGGTCAAAGTGCAAGGTGAGAAAGATGTAGCGATTTCGCTACATGGTCAAAGTGCAAGGCAGAAAGATGTAGCGATTTCGCTACATGGTCAAAGTGCAAGGCAGAAAGATGTAGCGATTTCGCTACAAGTTGAAAGTGCAAGGTAAAAAGGTGTAGCGATTTCGCTACAGGCTGAAAGTGCATAGTGTAGAGGTGTAGCGATTTCGCTACAGGCTGAAAGTGCATAATGCGAAGGTGTAGCGATTTCGCTACAGGTTAGAAACACATGTTGGAAAGGTGTAGCGATATCGCTACACGTTGGAGTTTCAATAGCAAGCAGAAAAGAAAAATGCTAAGGCAACAATGATGTAGCGATTTCGCTACATGTAAGGTTTTTCGCGGCTGCATGGAGTAAAAATTGTACGGATGCCAGAAGCGTCGCGATTTCGTGACAGGGTGAACGAAAAGCCGTTGCAAGCCAAAAACGTCGTGATTTCACGACATCTATGAAGATGACGTCAGCAAAACCAAAATGTGTCGCGATTTCGCGACAGGGTGAACGAAGAGCCATTGCAAGCCGGAAACGTCGCGATTTCGTGACATCTTTGAAGATGACGTCAGCAAGTCTAAAAATGTCACGATATCGCGACAAGTTGCTGGAAAAGCCGTTGCAAGCCGAAAGCGTCGCGATTTCGTGACACCTTAGCGGATGACGTCAGCAAGACAGAAAATGTCACGATTTCGTGACATGTTTCCAGAGAAGCCTCATGAAGCCAGAAACGTCGCGATTTCGCGACATCTTAGAGGATGACGTCAGCAATACCAAAAATGTCACGATATCGCGACAAGTTGCCAGAGAAGCCTCAGGAAGCCGACAGTGTCGCGATATCGCGACAAAGTTGAGGATGACGTCAGCAAAGTGAAAAACGTCGCGATATCGCGACAGGTAATGTTTTGGCGGGAAAAAGTCAAAGATACATGCATTGTGACAGGTGTCAAAAGGATCCAATTACATGCTATAGTTAACTAAAGTTAAAAATTTAAAAAGTCAGATCTGTAGTTCCAAGTGACAGATGGTGAGATTGCAGAGGAGAAATTCATGCTACAGTTAACTGAAGTTAAAAAGTAAGTTACGAGACAGTGCATTCAAGACGCGAATGGCTGTTGCAGGGCCGTGTTGCAGCATGGTTGGCAAAGGTGGCAGTTACAAAGAGTAGCCACGGAACTCAGCATTAATTGTAGAACGGCTGTTGCAGGGCCGTGATGCTGCAAGCTGGCGTAAAGAGCAGTAACAAAGAATTTTAAAGAGCAGTTTCGAGAGATAACAGAGCATCGAAACGCGTAGAAGGGTTGTCAGTATATGCAGAGAAGGACTGTCAGAATATGCAGACTGTGCAGAGAAAAAGGCTGTCAGAACGTCAGAATGTCAGAAAGAAAGCGGCTAAAAGGCGGATCAGGTCAGAGAAAGATTTGACACGTCAATTACAGCCGAGAATGCATGAAAAGTTGGAGGGAAAGTTGAACCGTTTGAAATCGAGCCATTCGAAGAAATCAAGAATAAAAGGATCGAGTTGGCATAGTGACAAGGTTACTGCGACTGTGTTTTTATTGTGCATTTAAAAGGTCTCAGTAAGTAAGGGTGTTGTAAGAAAACAGCCTTGGATAAAAACCTGCAATTCCATTGAATATTCAAGAGAAAGGTTTTAGATTAGATCAGAAGATTTTGAGTCTCTAACAATTCTCTCTATGCTTCTGTGAGATTTTTGTATGTGCTATAGACCAGTAAGGGTCTTGCAAAAGAGAAGGCATTTTTATGTCCATTTATCTTGCAAAATAGAAATCCAAGTTGGTGCTTGGATAAAGGGGTTGGTGCTCCTATCATTGCAGACGAGATAAATCGGGGGTTGGTGCTCCTTCCAGGTGGGTCTTTGGTAAACAATTGTAAATATTGAATCCTTGCAAAGACTGGATTTGGATTGAAGTCCAAACGAGTCATTCTTTGAGGAGTAGCCACATCGGTGAACCTCGTAAAATTTTGTGTTGTGTGATGCTCTTGTGTGATACTTGCATTATCTAGTTTCAAGCTTGCATCATTAGTTTTAAAAGTTGCAGATTTAAGTTTTTAAGTAGTTACACTGATTCACCCCCCCCTCTCAGTGTCATTGTGAGAATATCACATATTGTTAGTGACAAGGGGCCTCCAAGAAATATTAAAGATGCAGATGTAGTATCCAATGGCCAAAACTTCATTTGATGCCAAACAACCAAAAATTTGCAAAGGCTCCAAGCTGCAATGGCGGTCCACTTGCAACAGATTCTTCAGAGGATGGACCAGTAAGGAAACGCCAGCTAGAACTCTCTGTTGAGCTGTAAATGATAATTCTTTGTAATGTTTCTTAATATTTTTAATTTTGCAAAATATAAATAGAGTTCGAACCCTCATTTTTAAGGGTCATCTCTAGTTTTTTTACCTATGCTATTGTAAATATTCCCAAGAGCTAATTAAAGGAGCATTACATTTATTTTTACCTCAAATTTTGTGTCTTCATGATTCGATATCAGAGGTTCAAATTCCTAAGTTGTATTTCCATAAACTCTTGAATGGTTGGTTTGTGCCAGATTAATGGATTACTAAATACTAACATAATTGAAATATTCTTCTAAATTGGATTTTTATTGTTAGGGAGTGCATTTCTATAAAATATATATATTTATTAGTTTTGCTACTTGGATTGTCATTATTTGGATATTGAAATTGTTGTCTGCAATATTTCTTTATTTTTCTTAATGAATTAAAGTGCATTTAATTTGGTATGATTTTGATCTGAGTAATGTGAAGATAAATTGGTTTATGGAAGCTTTTTGCTGTAGTGACAATGCGGTGAGCCTATTTGTCCACTGTTGTTCATATTTGCTAACCCTAATATCTTGCTCAACCCTTACCCCCAAAAAACTAAGGGAACATAATTATGTCAACACCTCATTTAAGTTGATAAGGAACTAGCATACTCTAGAAGTTGGATTTGAAACCCCTATTTTGGTCCATCCAATGTTGAGTGCTGAGCTATAGCTATCAGGTGCAAGCCTAGATAGAAAGTAGGAAGATAGATAGTCACAATATTGAGTAAAACTTGATGCAATTCAATTCCCAACACCAACCAGATGCAATTATAGATCAATGGAGGAAAGAAGATCTTAAGAATTATCGATGGTGGAGATGAACATGATTTGAGGTTTGTTACAATTGATCAACAAGACACAACTGGTAGGTACCATGAATGGCTATCACCAATAATATCAAGGAGAATAAAATTTCCCAATAATAATTAGAAGTAATTTCATTGTAAATCTATAAATAAAGGTAGTATCCTCATTTCAAAGGGTTGCCTCTAAAGTGTTTTCTTGCACTACTATGTACATCTTGATGAGCACCAAAAATGCTCATTTTATATACACGGTTAAGGAGAATTATCACTGGTTCAATTAGCATATGAAATGTATTTTATATAACTTATGCATATAATTGATAAAAAATCTGGTATTATGCTTGATTGGTGTTTTTAGTGGGAAATGTGTATAAATGCAGGTATTGGTACTAATATGGTGTTTTCTAGTCTACATCCACTTGGACCCGACATACTTTTGCTTACAGAGACTAAGGTAAGAGAGTAGGCACCTTCCTCTTCAAGGAAGACACCCAACAAAAGTAGGCACATTCCTAAAATCGAAAGGCGCCCACAGAAGACGAGCGCCTCCCTACAATTGGAAGGTGCCAACAGAAGACGAGTGCCTCCCTACAATCGAAAGGCACCAATGAAAGAAGAGCACCTCCCTACAACCGAAAGGCACTAATAAAAAATGAGCGCCTCCCTACAACCAAAAGGTGCCCATAGAAGATGAGTGCCTCCCTGCAATTGGAAGGTGCCAATGGAAGAAGAGCACCTCACTGCAACTGAAAGGCACCAATGGAAGACGAGCACCTCCCTACAACCAAAGGCACCAATAGAAGAAGAGCACCTCCCTACAATCGAAAGGTGCTAATAGAAAATGAGTGCCTCCCTACAACCGGAAGGTGCCCACAGAAGATGAGTGCCTCCCTACAATCGGAAGGTGCCAATGGAAGAAGAGCACCTCCCTGCAATTGGAAGGTGCCAACGGAAGAAGAGTGCCTCCCTACAATCGAAAGGTGCCTCCATGCCTTCATACTTTGCAAGATTTACCAAGTCAACTTTGATTGGTTGACCAAGGACTATGGAGGAGGTTGCACATGAAGACAAAAGAGATCTATTTTAATAATGCATTTATTAAATAGAATAAATTGTTTGTTACTATTATTAACCGATTGGTCGGTTGACCTTGTAAAGCTCTTAAAGCATATTATTATTTTTAGGATGCATTAGTTTAGGATTTGTTGTTACGTACACCTAAGGATATTTATATTTATCCTTCTGGTGAACAAACATACTTTAAAATAGAAGAATAAAATATGTATAGAATCAATTGTAACTAAATCACATCACGTGATTAAAATAGACCGATTTGTTATTGTAATGAGATCTGGCTGCACTTTATATAAAGACGTAGGCCAGATGAACAAGGGGGGATCGAAGATCAATGATTAATTTTACACAACTTATTTTATTTTATTGTTTAATTAATTAAGAGTGCAACTCCTCTTATTCAAGCAAGCTCTACGTAGCTAGCCGAGCGGACTATCTACGGGAGCTTGGGCCCACTCCCTATAGTAGTCCTCCCCTATTTATTTATGTTCTTTATCTTCTATAGATTATTTTATTTCTTTAGTTCTTGCTTTATTTAATTTAGATGTGTGCTTTTATTTTCAGCATTTTATTTCCAGCATTGTATTTTATTTATTTAAATTCTTTGCATTCAGTTTATTTGGTTTGGCTGGAATCCAATTACACAAACCTCCCCACCAAACTAAATAAGGTACAACTAGATTTTTTCCCCAACACTGTAGGCATATACTGTGCGTGACACTCATAAGTTTATGAACTTACCCATTTGATAATTTATGGAAGAGAAATGAATGTTTTTTAGGACATGAATTTCTGCTCACCATTTTGGCGTCATTGTCGGGGAGTGTCTAAACTGTAGTGTTCTAATTTACGGGTCAAATAAAAAGCTTATTTGAAATTACCTGTAAATATTTTATCTAAGAAGCATGAGTCCACCAAGGTCCTTTTTATAAGGCCAAAAATAGTTGCCGGCACATTCAGAACCAAATCCCATAGGCAATTATTTATATTTTTTTGGCTTCTCAGGTAAATGTGGGAATGAATCTAATGTACCATAATTAAGTGTAGAAGTAGAAATAAAATGTGTTGTTGAAAAAAAATTAAAAAAAATCTGGCATTGAAGGATTTCCATCATGTTATAAATGGTTTCAAGAAATCAAAAGAAAAAGCACAACTCAAGTTTGATTGAAAATTTTTAGGGACATGTTTTTATACGAAAACCATTGAAAAATTGTGCCTCTAGAAGCTTGGTTTTAAATTAAAAAATTTTACAGGCTTGAAATTTTTGCAACGTATTGGTAAATATTTTTTTTATGATGAAATTAATAATGCAGGAAAAATGATAGAGCATAATTTAAAGATAACGCCTTGTTATGGAGTATGCTCTTCACTTGCGCATATGGCGACCTGGTGAATCAGAAACTAGCATGTGTTTTTAACAGACTGCTATGCCATGTTTTATTCAGGTTGCTAACTCACGGATAGTCATTTGTTGGCCTACACACTTTGCCATTATGTTGAAAGAAGTTTGGTTGCGAGGCCATGAAGGAAAATACTCTTCTCATGCTACAACATATCAGACTAGTTGAAAAAAAAAATATTTCGAGAAGACTAGTTCAGATGTAGGCATGGGGGAGACCCCACCTTCATCAAATGCCGCCAACAACACAATGAACACTATTTATAGTGTTCATGAAAAAAAAAAAGAGAAAAAAAGAGAAAAAAATAAATCATCTGCTAAAAAGGCTCCAAGTTAATGAAGCAATTCAAAAATAGAGTTTTATTTTGCTGCTTGTTGAAAGAGAGTATCCTCTTTCCCGAGGACCAGCTTGGTCCAAAAGGGAAATGAGAAATCTCCAACCGGTAGCTAAATAAAACAAGGAAAAATCTTGGAGGAGATCAGATTTCAAATTTCTGCACAAAGGCCACAGGATTAACATTTTTTTTTTATGTGCTAATTGAGGAGGAGATTGGTGTTTCAAAAATGTGAGTTGTTGGTTGTCATATGAAAAAAATATACAAAAGAGAGGCAGAATATAACTATGGTGGAAGATAACATCAACTTTGAGAGGATCTGAAACCATGGAGAAATCTGCTTTTCATAAA
Organism: Wollemia nobilis; assembly: GCA_028583015.1. NCBI lineage: Eukaryota > Viridiplantae > Streptophyta > Pinopsida > Araucariales > Araucariaceae > Wollemia > Wollemia nobilis. The sequence goes on from JAQPPZ010017060.1 coordinate 5,012,345, forward strand.
AAGTGTGAGGGCAAAGATGTTTCAGTACATGGTACATTTTGCCAAATTCTTAGGATGGATCATTGACAAACCTCCAGATGTGAAAATCACCAGCTCAAATGGTTGAAGTAGACATCCTATTCTTTGATGCAGATGATGAAAAAAAAAAATATAATCCAAGATCTATTCTGGTCAAGGCAGAATAGACCGAAAAAAATACAAAAAAAAAAAACAGAGAAAAAAAATTAGTTAGAATTTTATTTTAACGTCTTTAGTTTAGATTTTTCTTTTATGTTTTGCAGGACAACATGAAGTGCAAAGTAGAAAAATAAGGAGGTGTTTGTGAAGATCTCATGAATTGAGATTCATACATGGAGTTCGTAATAGCACTATACAAACTGTCTCGTGTACCTGATCATATAGCATCCAATCTAACAGGTGAAAGCCAGCAGAGTTTTGCCTTGGAAACATTAGCACTTGAAGGCAAGCTAAGTAACCCTGATCAAGCGAAAGGCTTCCAGCCCAAGGTGCTTGTGGAATTTGGGGGAAAATTTTGCTAGAAAGTGCATGACTATTATAGCCTGGATGATAAACAAAGTCAGATATGCTACACCAAGTGCAAGAGAAGAGTTTTGAGACAATGTTCAAGTAACGGTCAACGAGCTCCATTAACCACTGCCTCACATTCACAAGAGTGGATTAGACATCGGCATGGGGGAGACCCCATACCATACTAGTAGCTTGGATGAATGTTCAAACATTCATCGAAAAAAAAAAAGGAAGAAGAAAAAAAAGAGAGAAAAAAAAGAGAGAGAAAAAGAAAAGAAAAAAAAGAGGAAGAAAAACGGGAGGATGCGTGAAAAAAAAATAAAAAAAGAGAAAAAATATAAAAAATATAATTAAAAAAAAAAAAAATAGTGAAAGATGCCTTGTTCATCAAGAAGGTGCCTTCCGCATCAGGAATAAGGCACCATACATTGGAGGTGCCTTCCGCATGAAGAAGGCGCCATGCATTGGAGGCGCCTTCCGCATCAAGAAGGTGCCATACATTGGAGGCGCCTTCCACAGGAAGAAGGCGCCATACATTAGAGGCGCCTTCCGCATCAAGAAGGCACCATACATTGGAGGCGCATTCCACAGGAAGAAGGTGCCATACATTAGATGCGCCTTCCGCATCAAGAAGGTGTCATACATTGAAGGCGCCTTCCACCAAAAAAAAAAAAATGCGAATCCTTCTAGTAAAAAAAAAAATGCATAGAACATGTCCTATTTAGCATAAAAAAATTTCTTTCTTATTGCTTTGCAGGAAATCATGAACCGAATTCAAGCTGTAGGCATCCTGAGAGCCAGGGCCTAACAGGCATGGAGTCATGACTCTTGTTTTACTGCTTTTGTGTGTGTAGTTTTTGTAGGTGTAGTTTCATAGTACACAACCATGAGCATGATCTATAGGTGGAGCCGGCTTAAACTAGGCCTAACAGATGTGACATTTTGTGCCCTACAATTAGGAGTGCGACGAAGTGAAAAAGGCACTTACTTCCCACTAGGAAGAGAGTTCCTACAATCAACCCAATACAACAGTGCCTTTTTCCACCTGGAGGAAGGCACCAATAAGCAATTTTCTTCTCCCTTGGATGGGGGTACCTATTGTTCAATGTGGGACCTAACGTTTGGAGGGCTGCAGACCTGTTGTGCAGAGGGACCTATTGTTGGCGATAAGGACATCACCAATTTAAGTGGGGGAAGATGCGGGTGAATCAGAACCTCCCATAAAAAAAAAAAAAAAAAAAAGGCAAGAGTTCGGAAGGCTGTTGTCATGAGGACGTGACAATTTTTAGACATGGGGGGAAATATGCCTTATTGTCGGCACCTAACTTACTCCTATGAAAAAAAAAAAAAAACCACCTTGTGTTGAAATAGCTCCACGATGAAATGCAAATTAGAAGCAAAGTTTTATTTTTGCTGCCCATTGGAAGAGAGTATCCTCTTTCCCGAGGACTAGCCTGGTCCCGAAGGGAAATGAGAAATCTCCAACTAGTAGCTAAATAAAATGGGGGAGGAGTTTGAAAAAAAAATAGATGTCAAATATTTGTTTCCTTCGAAATCAATGCATGGTAAGTAGGCACCTTCCTCTTCCATGAAGGTGCCAATAGAAGGCCAGCGCCTTCCTCTTCCAGGAAGGCACCAAGAAAAGATAAGTGCCTTCCTTTTCTAGGAAGGTGCCAATAGGAGGCCAGTTTCTTCCTCTTCTAGGAAGGAACCAAAATAATGCAAGCACATTCCTCTCACCGAAAGGCATCGACAGGAATGTGCCACAGGAATGCATCGATAGGAAGGTGCCACAAGAAGGCACCAACAGGAAGGCACCACAAGAAGGCATCGACAAGAAGGTGCCACAGGAAGGCACCAACAGGAAGGCGCCACAGGAAGGCAAGCACCTTCCTCTCACAGGAAGGCACTGATAGGAAGGCGCCACAGGAAGGTGCCCATAGGAAGGCACCACAGGAAGGCACCAACAGGAAGGTGCCATAGGAAGGCACCAATAGGAATGTGCCACTAGAAGGCAAGCACCTTCCTCAGAGGGAAGGAGCCCCTGTTCTTCGCCCATTGACTAGACAAGCATGATGTGGGCAACAAAAATTGGTTCATTTCCAACTCTATGACATGTAGGTTAATTTTGGGATCACACCAACATATGAGAACATCCTACCAACGCCAGCACATACAGCACATACATCTCAGCAATGCACCTGATAGATTCCACGAATAATGAAAGAAATACTATTTTTCCTCACTCCAGAAAACAAAAGAATACAATGTTGTTCCAATTATGCATGCAAAAGAAATAATTCAGAGGGGAGATCATTTTGGACGCACACATGTCAGGTATAAATTTTAATATTCATCCTGTAAATGCATTCGAAGAGAGATACATCAATGCAGGATTAAAATATTTTGTGTGCTATTGAGAAAAATATGGGTATTTCAAATTTTAGAGTCACCAGCTCAGTTGACGTGGATTGACTCTGTTCTTTGATGCAAAGGATGAAAAAAAAAAATCAAAAAAAAGAAAGAGAAAAAAAAAAGAGTCAAGATTTGTTCTGTTCATGGCAGAACAGACAAAGATACATATAAATAAATAAATAAAATCTCCAGGAGCACCAACGTGAAGATGTCTCACACCATTGACATCATATATATCAGATTCTATGAAATTCAACTGGGTATGTATTGATTTTCTTATTAATTATGTGTATAGTTATTTTAAAATCATTTCTATGCTAATACCAGTCGATGCCTCCACAGTTTTTCAAAATCTCCCATTAGAATTCAAACACATGATGTGCCTTAAATATATATATATATATATATAATTGAAAAAAAAAAAAGAGAGAGAGGCTATGGCATCTACATGAATAAATTTGGCGTCATTTTCATTGCCACCTCCTTACAATGGTATTCATCTTGAGCGAACACATATAAAGGATGCTACTCTCTACCACAAAGGAGGTTCTGGAGATGTCAAATATGTTTCAGATGTGGGTAAAAGTAGTAGCTGGTGATTGCATTTGTTTTAAACAAATTTGGTCTCACCAAATCTGACTAATGTGCAACACTAGAAAATGCCAGCATTAGTTCAATGGTAATTTGCCCTAAATAGTGTGGTCATGATTTAACTATTTATCCGCAATGATTAGTCAGGATGTGTTTCTGAATTTTGCTAGTGCCACATCACTCTATGGATGAAGAATAGCAGCACTCAATGAAAAAAAAAACACAGTGCTGAATAAAAAAAAAGTAGTATTGAGAAAAAAAATAGTAGTGCTGAATGGAAAAAAATAGCAGCACTCAGCGGCAGAGAAACAGAGATGTTGAAGGCCATTAAAAAAAAAAAGAGAAAAAAAATATATATATATATATATCCCAGGGGTTGTTGTCACGAAGACATGACAAACTTTTTGGCATGGTCATCTTGCGAGAGGGATAACTTCACCTTTTGGTGCCACGAGGGCATGGCACATGTTAGGCATGGGGGGATGATGAGCACCAAAAATGCTCATTTTATATACACGGTTAAGGAGAATTATCACTGGTTCAATTAGCATATGAAATGTATTTTATATAACTTATGCATATAATTGATAGAAAATCCGGTATAATGCTTGATTGGTGTTTTTAGTGGGAAATGTGTATAAATGCAGGTATTGGTACTAATATGGTGTTTTCCAGTCTACATCCACTTGGACCCGACATACTTCTGCTTATAGAGACTAAGGAAAGAGAGTAGGCACCTTCCTCTTCAAGGAAGGCGCCCAATAGAAGTAGGCACCTTCCTACAATTGAAAGGTACCCACAGAAGACGAGCACCTCCCTACAACCGGAAGGTGCCAACGGAAGACAAGCGCCTCCCTACAACCGAAAGGCGCCAACGAAAGAAGAGCGCCTCCCTACAACCGGAAGGTGCTAATAGAAAATGAGTGCCTCCCTACAACCGGAAGGTGCCCACAGAAGATGAGTGCCTCCCTACAACTGGAAGGTGCCAATGGAAGAAGAGCGCCTCCCTGCAATCGAAAGGCGCCAAAAAAAGACGAACGCCTCCCTAAAACCAGAAGGCACCAACGAAATAAGAGCACCTCCCTAAAACCTGAAGGCGCTAATAGAAAATGAGCACCTCCATACAACTGGAAGGCACCCACAGAAGACAAGTGCCTCCCTACAACTGGAAGGCACCAATGGAAGAAGAGCACCTCCCTGCAACTAGAAGGCACCAACGGAAGAAGAGCGCCTCCCTACAACTGGAAGGCACCTCCATGCTTTCATACTTTGCAAGATTTTCCAAGTCAACTTTGACTGGTTGACCAAGGACTATGGAGGAGGTTGCACGTGAAGACAAAGGAGATCTATTTTAATAATGCATTTATTAAATAGAATAAAGTGTTATTATTATCAACCGATTGTCCGGTTGACCTTGTAAAGCTCTTAAAGCATATTATTATTTTTAGGATGCATTAGTTTAGGATTTGTTGTTACGTACACCTAAGGATATTTATATTTATCCTTCTGGTGAACGAACATACTTTAAAATAGAAGAATAAAATATGTATAGAATCAATTGTAACTAAATCACATCACGTGATTAAAATAGACTGATTTGTTATTGTAATGAGATCTGGATGCGCTTTATATAAAGATGCAGGCCAGATGAACAAGGGGGGATTGGAGATCAATGATTAATTTTGCACAACTTATTTTATTTTATTGTTTAATTAATTAAGAGTGCAACTCCTCTTATTCGAGCAAGTTCTACGTAGCTAGCTAGGCGGACTATCTGTGGGAGCTTCGTCCCACTCCCTGTAGTAGTCCTCCCCTATTTATTTATGTTTTTTATCTTCTATAGATTATTTTATTGCTTTAGTTCTTGCTTTATTTAATTTATATGTGTTCTTTTATTTTCAGCATTTTATTTCCAGCATTGTATTTTATTTATTTAAATTCTCTGCACTCAGTTTATTTGGTTTGGCTGGAATCCAATTACACAAACCTCCCCACCAAACTAAATAAGGTACAACCATATTTTTTCCCCAACACTGCAGGCATATACTATGTGTGACACTCATAAGTTTACGAACTTACCAAATTGATAATTTATGGAAGAGAAATGAATGTTTTTCGGGACATGAATTTCTACTCACCACATCTTATACAAATAATGAATGAAGTATTGCAAGGGATGTTTACCTCAATCTTACATTTGTGTTGATTGGTTGGCCATAATCATGTAAAGTTATTTCTATTCTTACTACTATGGTTAGTCTATTTTGTTAATTTGAATAGCTAACTTAAAGTAAAATTGAAATAATTCATTCTTACACACATGCTTATGGGAATTCTATTTTTTTTATTCAAGGCATTGATCTTATTATATTAAATTGGATAATTAATGTTGTATATGTTTGGAATAATTCTTTGAGTGTGCCAAAGGCCATTAAAATAGAGTGTTGTAGAGTTCTAAATTCTATTAGTCTTGAATACTATTTTTAAAGTTCCAATTTGTTGGAATATGCTTTATGGATGTCTATACTATTAGCTTCACTCTTCCACATTTTATTCATACATTTTTAACCCCTTTATCTCTACCCTTAAGCTTCTATTATCTTGAGCTAAAAAAGAGTCAACACCTATTAAGTTGATAAAATATAGCAACCTTTTATAGAGGTTGAATCAAAGTAATTTGGTTCTACCAATTTTTAGTTTGGGCTATGATTAGCGGGTGTTGGCCTTCAAATATCTCAAGATAATGATCACAATTCTAGTGTTGGCTTGATGAAAAAATATACTACAATAGTTTTTGACATGCTCGATAGGACCATTCATCCCATAGTTCAGATAATTCAAGGTTCAATGGTTTCCTACATTGTACTATTTTTTTCTAAAACAACCTGATGTCTTTGCTAAGGGTAAAGCTCGAATATTTGATTGCTTATCAGTCATATTTGAGATCAATGATTATCACCTAAGGAAATCAAATTTGGAGAGAGTGATGAATCATCAATATTATCTCTAATGGTGTGACTTAATACCATTGAATATCTTGATCCTCCATGAGATCTTGAGAATCACTCTAAAAAATATCCTTAACTATGAAGGAAAGGGAAAATCCATAAAATATTTTTCCTAGAGAGGTTGATCCTTCATTCGATGTTTTTTATGATATACCACAAGAAGGAATGAAGTCTTGGCCATGGTAGGGAAGTAGTAATAAGGTTTTTTCTACTTTTCATTCGAGTTATCCTCAAGGAAATCAGGGGCTAGGAGTGAGGATATCGTACTTAGACTAAAGAAATAAAAGGAAGGAATAACATACTTCAAATATGGAGGTGATAGGATTTTGTGGTGAAGAAAGTCAATACCAACAACCAAAACTATTGGACATTTTGAGTCCCTAAGCTAAAATGTTGTCATTGATGTCAAAAGAGCATTTAATATCAAAAGGTTCTATGAAGGGTTTTTGTGAAAACCAAGGGAGGAAAAAAAAAGGTTTTAGTTAAAACCATGGACAACAGATTTGATTTGGATTTTTCTTAAAACCCAAGTTAGGCTTTCGTTTCATCGAAAAATGTGCCTCGGTGATGGAGTCATTTGAGTTTTAATATTTGGTTTAGATTTTAATTATTTAAAATTTAAATTCAAATTTAAATTTAAATGCAAAGTTTCCCGTCGACGTCATCAAGCAAACATAAATTCATATTTCCGCCAATGTCTTCAAAGTGTTTTAAACACTATATAAAAGGGTGGTAAATAAATCAAAGTTTTATCCTTGCTCTTGTGATAAATGTTTGGCATTCTTATAAGTCTATGAGCTCGTGTAAATTTTGAGAAGAGAAGCAGCAAAGAAAATGACAGTGCTTGGAAAGTCACAACATGGTGGGAAGCGTGGCGCATTGGCAAATCATTTTGGTTTAAGTTATAAGGTAGCACAAACACCAGGGATCAAATACCTTGGATGGTATTTCAGAAGGCATGTGGAAAGTGCTTTGGCACTTTGTATTTTGCGAAATGTGGAGAAAGGTTTAAGGCACTTTGGGCCTTTGCCTTTCCAATGAGTGCCTAGCTCACATGGAATCTTAAACGTGGCTAAGACGCTCACGGTGTGGCAAGTCAGGGGTTCGAATCCCCTTGAGGAGGTAATTACATTTTGCATTTAAATAATTTTTATTAGCCCTAAAGTTTGGAGTTATAAGGTAGTTAATGGAAATTAAAGTTTGTTATTAGGGTTGTGATTATTATTGCAAAGCATAATTGGTTTATGATTTATTTGATGGTTATGGAGAAATAATTTTAGGAGAAATAAGGAGTTTTTTTTTAAAAACCAATTTTGAGAGGTTTATTATTTTTTATAAGGGTTTTAATAAAAGGGACTTTGGTGGATGTGTTTATTAACTTGGAGTAAAAATGGTGTAATTTGATTAATGCTTTATTTTGTGATTATTTGAAGTCCATTAACCCTTGTTTAGATTGGAAAGGAAAGTTGTGTTTCAGTGTGGCAGATTTTGTGGACAACTTATTGGCATCAAAAATGTATGGGCACATTCTCCTATTGATTGTTTATGGTGGTTGATTTATGAAATATCATTAGAGAGAAAAGTATTGATTGTGGTTTCCTTTGAGAAAATGATTGGTTGAATGCTTCAAGGTTTTCTAGTTTGTGAGTTGTATTTAAACCTTGTTTTATTAGCATTTTTGTTGAAGCCCATTGATGATGAAATGAACTTGAACTTGAGTTATAAAATAACATGAGTATCATTGATATGTGAGACTTGTGCTTGAGCATTGTTAGAAACATTTTGAGTTGGTTAATACATGTTTGGACTAGGTTTTGTGAAAAAGGATTACTCCTTGAGGTGATTGGTTGAGTTGAGTTGGTTAATACATGCTTGGACTACGGTTTGTGAGAAAGGATTGTTCCTTGAGGTGATTGATTGAGTTGAGTTGATTAAGCCTAGTCAAGTGGATGCATGTGGTTGTTTAAGTCACTAGAAACAAACTATTCAATATTCTAATTTGAGTTGAGATTGATTTGAGTTGAGATTGAGGTTGATTTGAGTTGATATTGGGATTTGAGTATAGAACATATAGAGTCTCTAACAATTATCTTTATGCTTCTATGAGATTGATTTGAGATATTGATTATACATTGAGCTTAGAATATATTGAATCTCTAAAAATTCTCTTTATGATTCTATGTGATTGAGACAAGTCTTTTAGAAGACTTGTGGACTGTTTTGAGTTAAGCTTTTGTGAAATCTTGCTATGCAGATTTGAGCAAGTCCTATAGAGGACTTATTGAGCAGATTTGAGAAAGTCCTATAGAGGACTTATTGAGTAGATTTGAGCAAGTCCTAGAGAGGACTTATTGAGCATATTTGGAAAAGTTCTATGTGAACTTGTTGAGCATATTTGGACAGGTTTTGTGTGAACCTATTGAGAAGATTTGGATAGGTTTTGTGTGAACTTGTTGAGCAGATTTGGATAGGTTTTGTGTGAACCTATTGAGAAAATTTGGACAAGTTTTGTGTGAACTTATTGAGCAGATTTGGACAGGTTTTGTGTGAACTTGTTGAGTAGATTTGGACAGGTTTTGTGTGAACTTGTTGAGTAGATTTGGACAATTTTTGTGTGAACCTGTTGAGCAGATTTGAGTAGGTTCTAAGTGAACCTATTGAGCAAAATTGTACTAGACCGACTGTACTATGTTTAGTACAAAATATTGAGAAAAACTATGCTATACCAACTGAATTGTGTTTGGTATAGTATTGATACAGAGCTTTGGAGGTGATAGAGTATAGAGGATAGAGTCTTAATGGATAAAGATCCAGAAGCTAGGACAATTGAAGATAGATCTAAGTGAGGAGTCTTCAAGTGGAGAGATATCCATAAGTCAGTGCATCAAAGATACAGAGTCTTCTAGAAGATCACTAGCTAGAGCATAAGGGGAAAGAGTTCTCCTATGGAATAGATCCACAAACTTGATATTTATGGGATCAACATCTCCTTTGGATCGAGGTCCATAAACATTGTAATTTGGGAAAGATTCCCAAGAGATTATTTGAGAAATATTTAGAATAAATATTTTCTCTATGGAGGTAGCCCACATTGGGTGAACCACATTAAATCTGTGTCTCTATTCTGTGTGGAGTTTTATGCATTACTTTGATTACTTATATTGATACTACTATATATACACTGCATAATATTGATTTGAGAAAAAAAGTAAAAAGTGGTCTTGTATTGTTCACCCCCTCCTCTTAGTATAAGCTTGTGTTATTCAAAAATTGTATGATGGTCCATATCCTGACAATAGTAGTATGCACTGGCCAAATCTATGGTCAAAGAGGAAACAACTATAGGCTCCCATTGGTGCCAGGATCATCAGTTAGCATTGTTATGATAGGAAATTTGCACAAAGAAGACTCAGGAGAATTGGTAGCCCATATGTACCAGAGAAACTACCTTCATGCTCCACTAATTCAAGAAACTAAAAATTAAAAAAAATAGATGCAGATACAAGAGCATATTTCACCCATAAAGCCCCTGAATCAAAGGAAATTTGGGGCTTACAAAATCTTGTATATTTTCTTTGAATTATGAAGAGAGAAGGATAAAAGTGATCCAATTTCATGATCTATTTAAAAGCTTTGTGCAATATGAGAAAAGTGTGAGAGAAGTCTTGCTAACAAATTTAGAGGTCAATTTGATCAATGTCTCTATAGGGATTAGAGAATATAGAATAATTTTCAAAGATAAAGGCATGAATTTCTAAAAAGGGGAGGATGGTCCAATTTATTTCTCACTTTTCATAGATAAATGGATATTACACAATTGTATAGTAGATCTTGCAGCTAAATTATCGATAATACCCCTAAAAATCTATGAAATTTTGGATCTAGCTATAGGTAATATGGAATCCAAGTGGTTGAACTTAAAATGGAAGACAATAAGGGTCATAGGTATTTTGAGGTATTTTGTAATGATGTTATATGGACACCCCACTTTGGATATGGTTCATGATGTAGTGGTAGTTGATGTTCCTCCTTTATTCAGAATCTACCTTTTTTAAAGTTTCACTTGGATAGTCCAAATTCAATTTTGGGTAGGAAACAAATCATTTAAATATGTTTGGAGAAATGGATAAAATTAAAATATCCAGCAAGGACCCTCTTCCTTTCTTTTTTGAATAATGCAAGTAATATTAATTTTGCATGATTCCTAGCATCATCAATAATGTGGAAGCAAAATTCAATAAATTTCTCAAGTAAATCGGGTACAATATTTTATGAAGATGGTGGACAACAAGGAATGATGACAATAGGTTTTTTCCATCACCAAAAGATATCTAGTGACCATTTTATTATATTCCACATGAGTGATCAGACGAATGTGATAGAGCAAGAAGCTAAGCTACTATATTCACATAGGTATGGATGCTCCCAAAATGGGTCAACAACCTAGGTATGGTACTAGAGGTAGGCTTTTAAAAACTCAGAGGTTCACAAATCATCATTGGATCCATAAAATGGTCATAAGGAAATAAATAGGAAATCAAGGTATTTTCTATCAAAAATAAGAGAAGTCTATGTAATATTTGACCAGGGGTACGAAGAAAGTTATAGATTTAGGACTATATGGTCTAAAAATTGCAGATTCATGGGATAGTGTCACAAAATGAGTCCCCAAAGTTATTTGTGGGTTTTTCCCATGCCAAATTTTGTGTACATAGATGAAAAGTAAATAAAATGTCTAACTATAGTCATGATAAATAAGTAGGGTGGTTCCATCATGGAACATGTACCTCCCAATATCTAGTAATTTGAAATGGGTAGAAAACTACATTTGATAATTTAACACAAACATAAATGATGCATTAAACAGAGAAATTGCATTCCATTGATATTAATGAGCATGTGTTACAAGAAGGTATTGATGCCATTTATCCATATTTATTCCTAACAAAGTTACAATTAATCTGATGCTTTCTTCTAGCATCCCTCAGTGTAGGTGGGCTTAAATGTATGTAGGCCACCACAGGGTTGTTGTTTGTATATTGTTCCTCTTCCTTAGATCTTTCAGATAACCTGTGAAAGACCTGCAAAAGGGGGTTACTGTGATGGGGGGCTTGCCTTAGTTAGGCCCCATGTTTAGAAATAAAAACATGACTGTAAAACTCTAACATAAACTAAAATGAAATATGCAGAAGATAATGACATACTGAAATAGAGCTTACCTCCCAAATCTGGAGTGATACTCAGGTTGCTAATTGGGGCCGTATTCATAGGGCAAGATGTGAATTGAGTTGTGATGATCTTTTGGTAAAATATCTTTAGTGGATCAATCCTAAGGAAGCTAGGGTGCCTCTATGTGTTGTCAAAATCTGTCTGTATGCTTCGTAAATGGACTATGTGCTATTGCCTTTCTATTTCTGCAGAGTAACAGTACTTTATTAAATTTGGGAATCAAAATTAATTAGGGGTTTAGGAACCATTATTTATAGGCAAATGCAAGGTGTAGGGGGGGTTATATAGACTAAAACCAGGTTTTATTCTGACTAGGGTTAGGTTAATAGATGTTATTTGGTAACATATCATTCTAAGTAGGAAATATCCTATCCTCACACATGTGTGAGGAAGGCTTAGTGCTAATCCTAATTAGGCCTTAAGCATGTTTAGGGGAGGATTAAAAGAAAACCCTAGGAAACCCTAAATTGGCACGTGGGAGGATTTGATTAGCGCTAATTATGAATTAAGAGTTAATTAATCCAATTTTGCCCTAAAAAGGGGCTTAAGTGAAGTCAACATTAAATTAGAATTTGATAAAAGAATTTTAATTGATTTTACCAATTAATACCTCGTGGGGGTGTCAATTGAGTTTAAATGGGCTATGCATCACCTCAGGTTGCCATCTGAAGGTATCTCAATGCATAAAATATATTTTTGAGGGCTTATTAGGGTTTTGGACCTGAAAGCCATTTGTGGAAGTCTGCACGTTACTATGGTGAACTTATGGAAGTCTACGCATGTATACGCATGTCTAAGCATGTCTACGCATGTCTACACACATCTACACATGACTACAATAGTCTAAAATAGTCTACAATATCCTAGGGATGTCTATAATAACCTATAGATATGTATAAATAACAATGTGTGACTTTTGGGTGTCTATATTTTACCCCTTTTTGTACTATACTGTGTAGAACATAGTTTAATACAAAAATATGAAGGGTTTGTACAAAAGGAAAAGGGATAGAAGGGGAATGGAATCCAATAAAATGTTATGTAGTCGCTCGAAGCATGACCATACAAATCAATCGGGTATCCAAGGAAAAGAAGAGAAATAATGGAATCTAATCGAAGGTATGTAGTTGCTCAAAGCATGACCATACAACATCAATTGGATGTCCATATGGGAAGAAGAGAGGAAGGAAAGAAGCAAAAGAGGAAAGAGATAAAATCAATGCTAGTAAGGGAAAATGAATGATTATGAATGTAATTATGTGATTTTTCTGAGTCCGTATGACATTTACGATGCCATACTAGTTGCTTGAGAATGGCAATTTTTGACTACTTTGCTTTTGCGACCAGATTAGCGTGGTCAAAAAGTATGATTAGGACAAAATCCTAACTAATTTTTTGTTTTTGATTGATTGATGAGAACATGGTGATAAGTATCAAACTATTTGAGCTAGTTTAACATCTGGATCATCAACTCGTGACCATATCAGCATGGTCACGAAGTCCATTTTCAAATGTTGCACTAGGATTGATCAAACATATCATCCGTTGTGTACTCAATGTACATGAATGCTAGATTGACTTCTCCATAGTAATGTGTAACTCTCCTGATGTAACCCATGTCTGTTTGGGATTGATATTATAATCGTATGATAATATTTAGCAAAAAAATTCATAGACAAATGCACTAACCATGCTTTTGGATTTTTGAAATTGTGGTTGCATGCAAAGCTGACTTTGGATATGAATACCCCTCAAACGAGGAATCAACAATGATGTGAATGGAATGTGGTGATTTGATGATGCAACGATTGATAAAGATACCAATGCATGATGAATATGATTGCTTAGTATGAAAAGAAAAGAATGGGATCTAATCAAAGGTATGTAGTCACTCAAAGCATGAACATACAACATTGACTAGATAGCTAGGGGGAAGAAGGGAAAATAATGGGATCTAATCAAAGGTATGTAGCCACTCGAAGTGTGACCATACAACATTGACTGGATATCCAAGGGGGAAGAAGGGAAAAAAATGGGATCTAATCAAATGTATGTAGCCTCTTGAAGCATGACCATACAATATTGATTGGATAGCCAGGGGGAAGAAGGGGAAATAATGAGATCTAATAAAAGGTATGTAGCCACCCGAAGTGTGACCATACAACATTGATTGGATTGCCAGGGGGAAGAAGAGAAAAGAATGGGATATAATCAAAGGTATGTAGTTTCTCGAAGCGTGACCATACAACATTGAATGGATAGACAAGGGGAAGAAGGGGAAATAATGGGATCTAATAAAAGGTATGTAGTTGCTCGAAGCATGACCATACAACATTGAATGGATAGCTAGGGGGGAAGAATGGAAAATAATGGGATCTAATCAAAGGTATGTAGTCACTCAAAGCATGACCATACAACATTGACTAGATAGCCAAGGGGAAGAAATGAAAAAAATGGGATGTAATCAAAGGTATGTAGCTGCTCAAAGTGTGACCATACAACGTTGACTGGATAGCCAAGAAGGAGAAGAGAAGAAGAAGGGAAGGAGAAGAAGAGGAAAGAAATAAAAAGTAATGCTAATAAAATGAAATGGATGATTGCGAATGCAATGCTGTATTTTTTTTGCTTCTATATAACATTTACGATGTCATACTAGTTGTTTACGAATGGCAATGGTTGTCTACTATGCTTTTACGACCAGATCAATGTGGTCCAAAAGTATGAATGTAACAAGTTTATCGATAAAATGCAATGTATATTTGCAAGTGGTGTTAAAAGGTAAGTTTTTGAGGCTCCTAGGCTTTTAGAGGGTATTTTGCTGCTTTCCTAGGGTTTTGGGGATTCTCTAGTGTGTTCTGATTAAATTCGTGACCTAGTTTGTAGTTTTGACCTCATTCATGACCTAGGTCATGATTATGAACTAACTTACAACCTGGATCATGAAACGGCATCTAAGTAGTATTTTAGCCCAAATAGGGGCTCATTTGGACGACACACGTATGTGGAAAGCAACTTGGGAGAGCAGTTGATGACACGCATGGAGCACGATTAGTGATTGTGAGGGTCAGGATGACAAAGGTATGCAGACCAGCTGGCATCAAGTGCAGAGATCCACCGGTAAGTGATCTTTGACTTTTTTTGTTTGTATTTTATTTTTTCGAGAAAATATAAATGAGGGGGGGGATGTTTTCGTCCCGATTTAAAAAAAATTGTAACTTTTAAGTAAAATTTTAAAAAATAGTGATAAACAGGACAAATGGATACCCAAAAATGTAGTTGGTTTTTCAATTGGATTTTTTTTGTCACCAATTTGACTGGGTAATGGGTAGAGTTGGTGTAGAGTTTGACTGTCAGTTTGTGAAGTAACGGTGTACTGACATCGATATGTTTTTGTACTTTGTCTTCTAAAGTAGGAAATGGGTATTACGTTATGTGACTATTTTATTTTTATGACTTAATTTGATGTGATTTCGATATTCGATGGTTTGAGGTGTAATGTGTGAACTCTAGGGCATTAGATTTGCCATGTTAGAGGTAGAATATTTAAAAACTGATAACATTTTCACCATAGAAGGGCAAAATGGGTGTCTAAAAATGTTAGTTTTTTTGTAGTTGATTTCATTTGACATGCCTTTGATTTGTGTGCCATGGTGTAGATAGTAGTAAACTAAAAATGAGTTGTAGGGAGCCCGATGTAGACTGTACTTGATGTCAATTTGAATTTCCACCACTAAATGGGCAAATGGGTATCTAAAAATGTGACTATTATTTTTAGATTGCATGTCTGGATATGTGTTTGATTTTGGTTTTTTTAGGATAAATTTGATTATTAGATCTATGTTGATTGGTGCTTTGTTTCTAAATTTTGTCGACACATTCACCATTAAGTGGGCAAATGGGTATCCATAAATGTGATTTATTTTTTGTATGTTGTATTAATTAATCATGTTTTGGATTGCATGCCATATTAGTTGTATAGTTGAGTTTGTTATTGATTGTTTGGGCGACCAATGTGTACTGTATGTCGTATGTGTTTGGATTATTGCCATAAAATGACAAAATGGGTGTCCAAATATGTGATTGTTTTGTTTGTGTTTTGTCATTTTATTTGTATGTTATTTTGTCTCGAGATGCATGTCAAATTAAATGTTTTTAATTTATAAATTATGAGTGATGATGTTATATGTGATTGATTTGTTATGTGGGTTACTGATGGGTGTTGTGTTGTGTGTTGAACAGGTGAAGTCACTTGAACCCCGTCATCGGGTGAGAAATTTTAAGCAAGATTTTGAAAAGCTTATTAATATTGAGGAGGAATTGTAGTGGTTAGATGATATACACTTCCATGATGTGTGGGAGTGTAAGAGCATATTTACTAATAGGGCATTTGTGTCTACCTTGTGTGAGCGGTGGGATGCAAACCAGAACACTTTTCATTTTCCTACAGGGGAAATTACCATGACATTGGAGGATGTGTATCATATCTATCGATTGTTGATTGAGGGTGTTCTCCTGAGGGTAGCCGAAGATGGGAGGAAGAACGAGGTGTTGGAGAGATTATTTAGGGCTGGGTAGAGAGATATCAATGCTACCAAGGTGGATTATGAGTGGCTATGGTGTCAGAAGAAGATATTCGATAGGCAATGTGTGGCTATGATGATGATATATTCCTATGCCCTGCCTGATAGTTCTAGGTTTTTTTTTACCTGGAACATGTTGGACATAGTTAGAAACTTGGTGGAGTACAAAGTTGTTTTTGCTTGAGTGTTTGTGCTTCTGCCCCAAGCATATCATGAGTTATATGATGTGGTTTAGGGTAGATATATGGTATTGAGTGTGATTCCATTACTCTAGGTATGGGCATGGGAACACATAGCCATTGAGAGACCCTCATTGTTACCTCAGCCTGTACATGTGGAGGATAAGGAGCTTCCTTATACCTTGAGATGGAGTACGAAGGCGGAGCAGGGTATGAAGAGGCCTCATGAGGGTGATCCAATTTTGTGGAGGATTAAGTTCAATGATTTGATGGTAGATGATATTATATGGAGACCGTGGATGGGTGGAGTGAGTTGGACAGAGGATGATGAGCAGTTGCAGGCTATACAATGGGGTAGATGGTTGGTTGGGATATATACTCGACATACTAAGTATTTATAGTTTGATCGAGTACAATGCTAGTTTGGATTATGACAAGATGTTCCAAGAACTCCTATTATCTATTTTAGGTGATAGGGAGATAGGGGAGAGTGCCCTATTGTACCACCTTGGGTTGGGGAGAGAGACCCTCCTATGGATATCTCAGATGTAGGGGATGTAGGGATGACATCAAAGTTTGATGCCTAGTGGGCACTATAGTCTTGGGAGCCTGGGAGAGGTGTGGTGGATGGGTGGGTGGCACATGCTACTGGGACATCTCCATTAGAGAGAAGAATGAGCAGGAGGACTCAAGCTATGGGAGTGAGTACGACTATTATTGAGGAGGATGTTCCTATATGATGGTCACAACATCACGTAGGTGCCTCGACAATCACCCAAGGCATGAGGGTAGAGGATGTGGATGTGGGTGTAGAGGTTGGGATGAAGTAGCCTATTGGAGCGCAGGCCGAGGGAGGTGGGGTAGCCGATATGGGTGGTATCAATGATACCATTGATATTAGGGTATTTTTTGATATAGCACAACAAATTCCTAGTGATATTTTAGAGAGACCAGCTATAGAGGATGTACAGGGGTTTCATGATCAGATTCAACAGTTGGAGGTAGACATGGCGGAGATGAGGGCTACTATGTCTAGCCAAGATCAGGCGATCGATCCTCTGACTAGTTAGTTGGTGGTCGAGGCCACTAAGAAGATGATGTGTGAGACTGCCTTGTTAGTGCACAGGATCCCTCTACCCAATTATGGTAATATTATGGTGTAGTATCGATCACAGTCATAGGTGTGGTCATCATTATATCAAATTCAACATAGTGCATCTACTATGGGACAAAGAGGTGCTAGGGTTGAGGTTCAATATTAGCCTACTATAGATCCAGTTTTGGAGTTTAATGCAGATTCGAGCCAGGATATAGGGATGCAAGTGAACCATGAGGGCCACAGGGAGACTCCTAGTGGGAGCTAGGATAGCTATTATTGATTGTAGCCTGTGAGCATTTTTTTTGATGATATATGATGATGGGCATGATCCTAAGTTGTAGCCTTTGGGAATTTTGTATGGATGATATATATACATGCCTTGTTGATTTTAGTTATTATATATATGTGTTATTTTTATGGTTTGTGTAGCACCCTAAAATTGGCACAGTTAAACCATCAGTAAAAAGTAGAAATTTGAATTTTAACCTCGAAATCACTCGTTAACCGCTTACCTCATTTTTTGCACCATTTTTAGAGGTTGTTGTGACCATTGGACAATATCATCATTGATCTGATGATATCATCCCAAATTGGATGAATTCATCTGGAACAGAACGTCCAGATTATTTCATCCCGAAATCGAATTTTTATAATTAGCTTATGTTCCAATGACCTCTCCAACTTGGGTAGAAGCGTGTCTGTGCGGTTAGAGATTCCCACATTGGGGATCTCCTATATTGGGATGATCCCCAACCTTCTAACCTTCCCATAATCCTATATAAACTAGGATTTTGCTATTTTATCCCCCTGACTCCCTCCTTGACTCCCTACTTGGCTTCCTGGATGATTATTTTCCCTACAATTTTAGTTTTTGCTATGATCTCCCATCATTTGCACTTGTGTTTTCAAGTTTTGTTGTAGGATTTCACTATGTTTCAGTTGGAGGTAACTCGGATCATCGTAGGCGATTCAACTACAATTTTAGATGATCCTGTCAATATCGGCGATGATCTTGTATGATTATAGATGATCTGGTCTACAATTCAGCTTGGGGGCAATCAGAGCCCTGATTTTGCATTCTCTATCTCATTTTCCTTATTTATTGGTGCATTAGATTAATTTACTTCTATTTTGCATCTTGGAGTTCACCTCATTTAGCGTAATTGCATGATAAAATTCAAAATATGTTTTCAAAATAGTGCATCATATTTAATTTGATATTTGGATTTATCATTCAAACATCTATACTCCTATTTCTATCATTTTGCATCATTCTTGCAATTGTATTTTTGTTTTTTGGTGTTTATTTTCTTGATTGCAATTTTTTGACGAATTCATCTAATGAATTTGTCAGGTCTCTAATGATCTTGGGTGATCTCAAATGATCTCCTATGATTTGGGATGATTCTGTACAATTACAGATGATCCTGTTATATCCGAGATGATCTAGACTCCTACATGCTTCAGAATATTCATCAGACATCAGAAATTAGGTGTACTCTTCTCCATTTTATATATTCTTTGTATTCAATCACATTAGGATTCATTTATGTCTTCTATCTTCATATAAATTAGAATATTCATATAGAATAGCTTAGCTTCATTTTGGCCAACCTAGGAATCTGAATGATTGAAAATAAAATGAATAAATCAAACCCATTCTCAACCTAGGTGTGGAAACTACCACTCAAAGTTTCTTGGTGAACTCCACCATCCGTCAAAAATTCACCTTTATACCTCTCCCCCAAGAGGCGCTACCTTCAAAGGGCATCTTTGTCCGAGATATTGTTCCATCCTTTTCTCAGCCCCCTTTTGGGTATAGATCCTTTAGCCTAACGGTAAGGGTGCAAAAAATTTGGGCAATACATTTTGGTGAACTCGACGTGAAACTAAAAACACCTTTTGAAAATAATCCAAAAAAAAAAAACATATTATTAATAACATCTAGAATCATTAGAAAACTATTAAATTTGCATATCATACTTAGATGGTAGATTATAATAGAAGACGAGCTATCTCCATAAATGTTGAAAATCAATTAACAGCCATAGAGATTACTTCTATGCTTAGAGTACCTCAAACATATAGAGCCCAACCTTTGTGGGACAAACTTGATAGGATATTGGGTATTATTGAATCTAGATCTGCAGAAATTAGGCAAATTAAGAGGTTTGTCCTAGATAGAATCCTGGATCCTGATCAGGTGACTTTGTATCATGAACTTCAGAGAGCTTTCCATAGGTGGTTAGTCGATAAAAGAGCACTTGTGTCTTCTGAATTATACACCTTTGAGGAATACCTTGAGAACGTAGTTGTAGTAAATAAATTTCTATCTCGTGTAGAGGATCAAGAAGTCATTCTTACGAATGGAAAGAGATGGAATAGAGTTCCTAGAGCTGTGTTGTATCGAGAGTATTGTCATGAACTTTATTTTTACATTTCAGAGTTTGAAATAGATCATATTACCATAGCACACTTTGTCAAGTTCTTGAAAAACAACTTCCGATTTGAAGAGGAGCATTTCATGACTTCTGATGAACTTGACCCTATCAATGATATCCATAAACTATTCATAGAAAGCTAAGTGATTCTTTCTACTATTATTTCTTACAACTAGCATGATGTTTGTTATTTTTATTCTCACAAAATAATAATATAATAAAATCACAAAAATTAAAAATAAAAATAAAAACAACAAAACATTTCCTTTTAAAATATTATAGTAGGTATATAGTTAAAATATATACCTCTCAACCCTATCACATATATATATATATATATATATATTTATATATATGTGTGTGTATATATATTTGCTAAAACCTAAGTTTAGCACAATTCCTAGACTTAGGAATGGAAAAAAAACCGAAGAAGATGAATATTGGTTAGGAAGACCATTAACTGACCAAAATGTACCTCCTGAGGACCAAGTTTAGGAAGAAGAAACCCTAGACCAACAAGAAGAAGAGCTTGCTGTAGGAAATGAACAAGAAGAAACTATTAGAGAGGAAGGATCCTCATCCCCTAAAATATCTTCGAGAGGAGCTATCACTTTTGAGAACATGGAACAATTCTGGAAGTTCATTAATACTAATATTGGTGTTTTTAATAGAGCATCCCATATGGACAAGGATCGAATTAGTGACACTCAAGCAAATCTAGAAGAAGTATTTCAAACACACACTAATCCCTTGTCCTTTATTGAACAAGAGAGTGATCAAGCTGGACCATCCAATTTGGATATAGTAGCTGTGATCCAGATCATGCAACAACAACAGGTTACCCAACAATTTAAAGTACCTATTAAAAATCCTAGAGTCATTTCCGCACAAAATAAACCATCATTTACTGCTCTATTTTGCCAAGCTCTTGATCAACATACCTCAAATTAACAAAAACACAAAACAAAATCGAACACCAATTACCAACAATCTAAGGTACAACATAATACTATTACAAATCCCCTTCATAATACTCTTCCTACCAACACTTTGCATAATAGAAATATAACATCTAATCCTTGTGTCACACCATCATATGCTCATAGATCCCATACCTATGTGCCACCGAACCAATATGGTGGAAAAACTAGCAATATGGAAGCCATGGTGAAACAGTTAGTTTCCCACATGGACCAAATAGATCCCTACCATCCCTCGTACAATTATCAAGAGATGTGTAGTTAGCATTTAGATCCTATAGTCGTAGCACAGCCGTATCCTAAACATTTTCCTATGCCTGTTCTTCCCATATATAAAGGAACCGAAGATCCCATAGAGCATCTTTGTATGTTTAGGATAGCATGTCATGATATATCACATGATGACTTGTTATTACTAAATTTTTTCCTAAAAAGCTTGGGAGGAATGGCATTAGAGTGGTATTATCAATTACCCACTAATTCTTTGAGGAATTTCGAAGAAATTTTTGAGTCTTTTGTTCATCAATTTAGTGCCTACATCGAAAGATATGTGACCATTAAATATTTGTATAACTTAAAATAGGGCAAAGAGGAATGCTTTGCTGATTTCCTAGCTAGGTGGAGATAGTTGATAGGAAAATTGTACTTTGTGTTACCTTATAGGGAGATGTTGGACATCTTTATTAATAATTTACAAGAGAAACTATCTTACAAATTATCAACTGCTACCTTGACCACCTTCGATCAGGCTATAGACTTAGCCCGAAGAGTGGAAGATGATCTCATTAGGAGAGGCCAGCTTAAAAAGAGAGACGATGAGAAAACATCCAAAAATAAATATAATAATAAACAATTTGTGGGTGATGGAGTCACCGATAGTAAAAATATTGCTAATGTTAATGTTGCGAAGGTAGTAGAGAAGTTTATATTGAAACCTCCTGATAGACCTCCTCGAGAATTTACTAGGTTAAATAAACCTTTATCAACTATTCTATCGTAATTATTAGAACAAGGTTTGATTCAATTACCAAATATTCAAGAACCTGATCCAACTATACCCGGATACAGAGCAGATTTACACTATGACTTCCATAGAGGACCTAGACACACTACCAACTCTTGTAAAATATTAAAACATAAAATACAAGACTTGATTGATAACAATGAGATGGAGGTGCAAGCATTTCAACCTAAGAAAAATCCTCCTAATAATGTTCAAAAGAACACCCCACAAAACCATAATCAGAATGCCAATCAGTCATTGGACATCTTTCAACATCCCTTACCAAAACATGGTAAGGAGGTGGCTAATCAAGTTGAACATCATAATGTCCCTCCTCCTACCCAATATGTAGGACTATTAGTGGGCATTTACCTATTCATGATTTGGAAATATTTGACACAAATTTATCTATGGTTACAACTAGGGCTTTATATAACATTCAAATATATGATCTTAGTGATATAGAATATGAGACTGAGAGTGATATGGAAATCACATCAAATCAATTGAATAGTTCTAAAGATTAATCGGATCCTATTCACCCTATCACAAGTTATATGGTTCTAGAAGATCCATTTCAAATAAGAGTCACTACTAGAACATCGTCTCACCAATTACTTTCTAATGAGCTAGCTATAAACGCTAGACCAAGACCCATTCATCATCCACAAAATAATATTGTGGGTACCATCGGAGCTGTTACTAGACAATAGGCTCAAAATTCTCAACAAGATCAAATTTAGAATGGTGGATCAGCTCCATTTGTTTTGAAGGTTCCTAATAAAGGGAATCATTCACCTAATGTTCAAACTAACCCTCCTTATAATATTAATGAACAATTATCAAATATTACAGCTAGAATTTCTCTCTTGGACCTTTTAAGATCTTCTCCTACACATAGAGATGAATTAATGCTCACATTAATTCATATGATGGTACCAAAAGACATTCAACCTGAAGCCATTGTCGATACTATAATAAATCGAGAAGTTTATTGTATTGAATTCTTGGATAGAGACATACCGCAAGATAGTTTACATAAAGATAACCCCTTGTTTATTACTGCCTTAATTGGATATGTAGCAGTCAAACGAGTTTTGATTGATAATGGTTCATCTTTAAATATCTGCACTTTTGACTTCTACCAAATATTTGGGTTTAGAAGTGATGAAATGAAAAGATCTAATATGATCATAAAAGCTTTCAATGACGAAACACAAGAAATGTGTGGAGTTATTACCATTCCATTACAGGTTGGTCCAAGAACCTTGGATACGACTATGTTTATTGTACATTGCCCTGCATCATACAATATACTCTTGGGTCATCCTTGGATCAATGCGATGCGAGTTGTTCCCTCAAATTTACATCAATGTGTTAAGTTCAAATTTAAGAATCAGTTGGTTACCATTCATGGTGATCCAAGACCCTTTGAAATGTGTGCTTTGGCAGAACTTATTGGAGTTCAATTTTACCCCTATCTATCATCCACACATCCTAATTCTCATTATCCATATAAACATGTGAAACTTACACCCACAACGTCATCTACTTCTTCTCCATCAGTTGCACCTCCACATACAGCTCAACCATCTTCTAAACAAACCGCATAAGGACCTAAGAAAGATCCTAATCCCACAACCAATGTCTCTTGTTCTACTCCTATAACTTCCATACCTTTAATAGACCCATATATCGACACCTCTACATCATCTACATCCACAAAATTCATATTTTCCGCATCGAAATACGTAGGGAGTGTTCTTTCTACCTCTTATGCTCTTCTTGATGAACTCTTACCCGATCTATCTAAAATTCTTATATAAGAAGAAATGAATGCTTCTATGCAAGATTCCCTTATTTTAAATAATTTGCCACCATCTCCTCATACCTTGGGCATCCCATAGCCTATGGGAAGTATTTACCAAGTCGGGAGCTATGCCTTTATTTATAAGAGATATGACTAGGGTAGAATACCTAGAAACATCAAAACTCATTATGATGGATATGCTCGATGTTATTTTACTAATGAGTATATTAAAGCTAAACCTATAATGCTTAAATTGGGATATAAAGGGAAAGGTTTGGGACCTTTCCAGAATGGTATGAAAGAAACTTTTGAGGTAGAAGCATGGCCCACCTGATGTGGTGTGGGCCTATTTTATAGTAAGGGTCATCCATTCCCATTTGAGGATGATGACCATATTATATGTTACCAAGATTATTTACATGAATGCAATGCTTTTCATTTAATGAATAAGACATTCACATGTAATATGCTATCTATAGTTTATCCTGAGATGATCGCTGAATTCAACGATGAGTTGGAGGGAGATATATTTCACGATGTCTCCATTGAGGAATTATTACATAAAGGATTTTATTTTGATGGCTCCATACCTCGTATAGCCCAGCTTGAGGCCACGACTCCTCAAGATGAATTATCCAAGCTAACCTTGGAAGAATTACAAGAATTGGGCGTTTCACCCATCCCACCTAATTTTGAGAGAAATCTACACATGGAAGTAGAAAATGTCATAAAAATTAACATTGGAACCGACGATAACCTTCACATAATCAACATTGGATCAGAATTGAGTCAAGAAAAATAGGATAAATACATTGTATTTCTTAAAGAATATGAAGATTTTTTTGCTTGGACATATGAAGATATGTCAGGTTTAGACCCTTCTATAGTTATGCATCACCTAGTAGTGCATCCGGATGCTAAACCTGTTAAGTAGAAGCTTAGAAAAATGCATCCTAAAGTGGCCTTACTAGTCAAAGGGGAGTTAGAAAAACTCCTAAATGTTATTTTTATACAAGCCATTGATTATGCTGAATGGATCTCGAATGTAGTTCCAGTAACTAAGAAAGAAGCTACTAATATTAGGGTTTGTATAGACTTTAGATATATTAATGTTGCATGCCCTAAAGACAATTTTCCCCTTCCCAATATGGATCAGATCATTGATTTTACTGCTAGGAGTGGAATGATATCCTTAATGGATGGATTTTCTGGTTATAATCAGATCTGGATAGCTCCTAAAGATTTGGCTAAAACAACCTTTATTACCCCTTGGGGGACTTTCTATTGGAAAGTTATGCCATTCGGTTTGAAGAATGCAGGTGCAACCTATCAATGAGCCATGACTTATATCTTTCATGATATGATGCATGATATACTACATGATTATGTAGACAACATTATAGCTCATTCTACTGAAGAAGATGACCATTTAGATGACTTGAGAAAAGTATTTGATCGGTTAAGGGAATATCTTATCCAATTAAATCCAACCAAATGTATATTCAGATTTAAGTCAAGTAAATTGTTAGGGGTTATAGTTTCTTTACGTGGCATTGAAATTTACCCTCTCAAGATTACGACTATCACTGATATGCTCACACCTACAAATATATCTGAATTACAGAGTCTACAAGGTAAGCTTCAAGCTATCCATCGCTTCTTCAATAAGTTGGTGGATAAAACTGGACCCTTTCTTAAGCTTCTTAAGAAGGATGTCTCTTTCTATTGGTACGATGAATGTAAGGAAGCATTTGAACTCCTCAAACAATATCTTCTTAACCCACATGTACTTTTGCCACCTAAACCTGATTGCCCATTTATCTTGTATATTTTTGCTTCAAATTTTTCTTTAGGAGCTATGTTAGCTCAACTTGATGATGAGAAAAGAGAGCATGCTAATTATTACATTAGCAGAACATTAATTAGCTATGAAACCCGCTACACAGCATTAGATATGTTATGTCTAGCAATCATATTTTCTACACAAAAACTATGCCATTATATGCTCAATCAAAAAACATATGTTATTGCTAAATTCGATCCCTTGCGGTATCTCATGAGTCGACCTTATTTATCTGGTCACACAACGAAGTGGTTTCTTGATCTAAGTGAGTTTGAACTCATGTTTATAGGATAGAAGTATGTTAAGGGTCAAATCATAGCAAATCAATTAGCTGCTGCACCCTTAGAGTCCACCCATCGCCTCATCATTGAGTTTCTTGACGAGTGCCTTAACCTAGAGGTGGATCATTCAGAGCAATGGTCCCTATAATTTTATGGAGCTCGATGCATGAGTGGGGCTGGTGCAAGTATTATTTTGATATCTCCATAGAAACATATCATATCTTTATCCTTTAAATTAATGTTTGCCTATACTAATAACACTGCTGACTATGAGGCTCTAATCCTTGGATTACAAGTTGCCCTGACACTGAAAATTAAAAATATATTAGTTTTTGTTGATTCTCAACTTGTTATAAATCAAATTAACGATGTTTATTAGACCAGAGATGATAAATTGCACCCATATAAAGCATATGTATTACAATTAATATCTTTATTTGATCAAGTTACCTTGGAAGCTATTCCTAGAACTAGCAATCGTGCGGCTAACGCTATGGCCACAGCGACATCTATTTTACCCTTGGAGTTAGATGACAAATATGCTACCATCATTATTCGTCAACTCCAGGAACCCGCTTCAACTAAATCATGCTTGGAACCTTTGGACATGTTTCTAATCAAATAAACTATTCCTAAAATTTGGTACACTGACATCCTCAATTTTCTTCAAAATGGGACCTTCCCTAAAGGTTTTAATAGAAACCAGTACCGGTTATTATGTAGACAAGCAAGTCACTTCATAATAATTGGCAATACGTTATATAGGAGATCTTTTGAAGGTATCCTATTAAGATGTTTGAGTCTAGAAGAGTCTAGATTGGCTTTGAGTGAAGCCCATGATGGATCTTGTGGGGGACCCTTCAGTGGTAGAGCCATTTTTAAGAAGCTCCTTAGGATAGGATATTTTTGGCCTACCATGGAGAATAATGCACACGATTACGTGCGCCATTGCAACAAGTGCCAGAAACATGCTGACCTTGTCCATGCGCCTACACAATAACTATAGGCTATTTCATCTCCTTGGCCCTTTTCAAAATTGGGCTTAGACATCATCAAAAAAATCAATCCTATGTCATCTGATGGACACAAATTCATCATAACCGCCACCGAGTATTTTACGAAGTGGGTCAAAGCTATGCCCTTAGCTTCTTGCATTGGAACACAAGTTTCCAAGTTTATTATTAATCAAATTATTTATAGGTTTGGAATTCCTACAAGTCTCATCTCAAATAATGGAACTTGTTTCAAAAACAAAGATGTAAAGAAACTATGTCAAAAATATAAAATTCAACATCGTTGGTCCACTCCCTATTATCCTCAGGGTAATGGCCAAGTAGAAGCATCTAATAAAACATTAATTAAAATCCTTAAGAGATTGGTCAAAAAATTTGGCCATGATTGGCACATTCAATTATATCCTACTTTGTGGGCTTATCGAACTAGCATTCATACTCCCACGGGCACTTCACCTTTTATTTTGGTTTATGACACTGAAGCTGTTTTTCCCTTTGAACTAGAAGTTCCTTCTTTGGCTTTGCTACTTCAAGATACTGAAGTAGGAGATGAATATCATGCTAGTAGATTTATTCAGCTGGAAATCCTAGATGAGAAGTGCATCAATGCTTTGGAGCATCTTCGTGCCTACCAGAACAATCTCAAACGAGCATATCTCAAGAAAGTTCATAATCGATCCTTTGAGATCAATGACCTCGTCTTAAAATAAAATAAAAAAAATACTAATGCAACTAAAGACCTTAAAGGCAAATTCGAGCCTAACTATCTTGGGCCATATATTATCACTGCTAAATTTGGATCGGGAGCATATAGATTAGCTACCTTAGATGGTAAAAATCTTAAAGAACCTATGAACTTTATGCATCTTAAGCGCTATTATGCATAAATCTGGTAATTTTTTCATTGTATATATTATACATATTGTCTCATATTAGTAATTCATATAAAAATTTCAAAAATAGTAATATTATGTATTCTCTCAATTCATAAATTAAAATCAAAATATAAAAAAATCAAAATCATCAAAATCTTCAAAAACATCTTCTATTTTGCACCTGTCATTTCTTGAAGTATTGCAGTTATATTTTCAGTTATTTTGGATAAATTAGCATTTATCTGGAATCTCTCACTTTCACACTCACATGAATAAATATCTTGATCTTATTTGGTATGATTATTAATCTCTCTTATATCGGAGTCCATAGTTGAATTAAATAAAGTTTTGAGCATAGAGAACTAATCTTGTTATTTACTTGAACCAAGTACACCTTTTCACATTAAAATGATTTCATTGCAAATTCAAAATGATGCTACACAGTAGAAGTGGTCTCTTGAGCGAAAATTTTCCCCTACTATCCTATCATGCACATGGTCTAGAATCTTTGAGAATTGACAAAAGGACAAGCTCAACCCTGCCTAGAATAAAAATCCCTTGCTCTATAGCCAATCCGAGCAAGTATCCCTAGTATAGGAAGAAAAAGAAAAAGAAAAAGAAAATCAAGAAAAATCATGAGAAAAAGAGAAATTATTCAAAAGCATTATTGTAGTATCATTTTGTACCATCTTAGCAATATTTCAGCATTATCTCAATGTCAAGCAAAATACAAAATACAAAAAAAAATAGAAAAAGAAAAGAAAAGAAAAAGCAAAAATCAATAAATCCCCCCCCTTTTGAAAGAAGGAAGTGTGAAACTTGAATCCCTAGAATTTTCAATTATTCGAAAACTATGAGGTAAACGTCATAACAGGTGATTTGTGCCCAACTTTCTTGACATTGGGTAACTCCTAGCGTGGTGATATGTCTGTCACATTTGTGACCTTCTTTTATACAGACCTATGTTCACTTATGGATCAGCTAGCTCTTGATGACCCCAGTTACATAGTAGTCTGGTATGGTTACATGCATATAAATCATGGTCAACAAACACTCATTTGGTTAATTCAAATTACTTGTATCAAATTATCTTGCTCAAAATCAATAAATGAACATTACAATTGCACACACATTTGTGTTTGTGTTTGAGAGATTTTGTATCATTATGATAGATCAAGATCGGCAATGAACTCATGTATGCACATGGGGTTCCTTATAAATCTAAATTTTGTCTTTGAGATAATTTAAAATATTTATTCAAATATTTTGGAATAATTTGACTTTCTTACCTTAGAATATCTGCTTAGCGTAAAATCAATTAAATACATTTTTTTCAAAAATCCAAAATTTTCTTGCAAAACATGTTTAAAAATCTAGCAATAAAGTCACATTTATATAATTTTGACTTTCGCGACGATGGTATAGTTCCTAAACCTAAATTGGAATTTTATGCCTAGTGCAAGTCCTCATTTTTATATTTTTTGTTTATCTCAAAATCAAAAATCAACTATGCAATAAAACTATTATATCAATTTCTTCTTTGGATTTCGCGATGATGGTATAAGTCTATACCTAAAATTCTATGCCTAGTGCAAACCATCGTTCTAATTTTATTTCCCATTTATTTAATCCATAAAAGCATATGGCTTAAATCATTATGTTACACAATTGTGCTTTAAAAAGAATGAAAACTTTCCTATTTCATTTCATTATGTCAACATTCATTTTTTTTTGCGACAATGGTATAATTCCTAGGGAATTGTTCAAATTTCTATCATACTTAGGAATTTTATGCCTAGAAAAATTCATATTTTTAATATTTCATGCATAATATTTTCATGGAAATCTAAAAACAAATCATCACTATCATCATTTTTCATCATCACAACACAAAGTCTTAAGAAAGTCTCTTAAGCACCATTTTACTTTTAGCAATATTTCTCTCATACTGGGATTAGCTTGATGACCTAGAGAGCGACGACTCCATGAAATGGTCATGTAACAGTGATAATGTCCTTTGAAATTATTGTTAGAAGTCACTTTATTATCATCAAAACACACCACAACAACCAGTTTGTTTGCATTAGATTATTTCATTTAATTTTATAGCATGACATAAAATTATACTATTTTCAACGACATAATTACATGAATATTAAATCAACAATTAAAATACTAAAGCATCATAAAACATGTGCACAAGTCATATCATAAAAAGAACATCATATATATATCAAGAAGTATATACATCATATCAAAACGGATTGGTATGCCACAATATATACCCTGGAATACTCAATCATCTCAAAAATAGTCTATGTACAATGTGCATCTAGTCTCGAGAAGACCTTGAGATCTCAGCCTCATCTCCTCTCTTGCCCTGAGGTGGGTCCTCTATGTCGATCATGATGATGTCCTTGACGACCCCATCCTGATCGGCTCCATAATGTCGACTGGCAACTGTATCCTCTGGCCCTCTAGAAATAGCTACTAGTACACTCCCTGATAGAACATGGTCTAAGCAACCAATTGCACTAGCTCTAGAATGATCACCCCTCTGCTTCGAGCCCTGAGCTATGTAGCCTCATCCTATAGAGTCTACACCTGAGCTTGTATGCGAGCATTCTCCATCCAGAGAGCTACCATCTCACTACTCTCCCCCACATTGACACCCTTGCCCCTATCAGGTGATGGTGGCCTATCCCTCTACTGAGGAGGGAGTCTCTCTTCTCTCCTCTCTCCTCTCCTCTCTCCTCTCCTCCCTCCTCTTTGGTTGTTGCTGTATCTCCAGATCCTATGGTACTCTCCGACATCTCTCCTAAGGAGGCTATCACTGATCCCTCCCTTTGCAACCCCTCATTGCATCGATGGTAGCCTGGCACCACCTCTCCATCTATTGCACTACAGTGTGCATCAAACCCTATGCCCTCATCATCCAAGGAGGGTGAATGCCTACATACCAGGCATCATATCCATATGCTATCCTTGCATCATCCCCATCCACTAGCTAAATAGGGGTATCATCAACATCCTGACTCCAAAACCGCTACATGTTTGAAGCCCCACTCAATGTGGTACTATCTTGCATAATCTAGGAGTACTCATAATCCCTAAGATTAGGGATCCCTTGCTGTAGACCGAACTATCTCAAAACTCAATCCTAGCAGTGGAGCTCTACCTCTCCTTGCTTTGTTCTCAACCATATGACTTGCCTGATGTAATCCAACTCTTTTCTGTCCTCTACCCACCCTGGATGCTCTCTCCATGGTCTCTAGGTTATTTGATATGGGGTGAGGTCATCTAACAACCTCCAGGACATTGGTAGATCTATCCATCATTGTTACCCTCTCTAGAGCCACCAGTAGAAAACCTGGGGTCTCTCCTGGTCAATTCCTATTAGTGGAAGCCCTACCGGCCTCTACACCACAATGTGCTCCAAACACCAAACCTATAGAAGCGATGTCAGCACTAGACATCGACCCCCATTGTATACGACCCTGTAAAGGATCCTATACAAGTGGCACAATACAAAAGATACACCAAGCAAACTTGTATTCATGGTCTCTCATGTCACAGACCACATCTAAAAGTAGCCACAATAATTTGCATCCACTCTGGTGGCATAGAAGAAGGCCACCCACCACCTCTACCAAAACTCGGGTCAACCGAGATTCCCTAGGCATCCACCTCAATGCCTAAATGTTCACTTTGCCCTTCTCTAGGATGAAGCTCAGGTCCTCGCACAATCTCATAATAGCGTGGCCCTGATTTGCTGAAGGTATCATGAATTGACCATGTATGGGGATCATCAAGATCCTCCATACATCCTCTAGAGTGGGATTCATCTCCCTTATCGGTATCCAAAAGCAAGACGACTCCGGATACCATCTCTTTGCTAGGGTTGTCAGTAGCCCCATGTCTGTAGGAATTTGTGGCATCTCTGCCACATGCTGTAGTCCTACCTCTGCCAATCTATCTCGCTCAACTTGATCGAGCATGACCAAATCATCTCTTAGACCTTCGTATTTCCACTCCCGACTCTTTAACAATCCCCTCTAAAAAATAAGCAATAAAACAATAAAAACAATTAGTACATAATCATTAAAAAAAAAATCAATTAAAATCAAAGTTGATATCACCCATTATTGGATGATATCATACCAAATTTAGATAAAATCATCCTTAATAGGATGAAATCATCTTCGTTCTTCAATTTGGGGATCACCCCTTATTGGACGGGATCACCCTTATTTCTCCAATTTTTTCCCTAGATGAAATCGGTAATATAGAGACGATTTTTTTGCCAACCTAAAAACGGCTGCGACACCCAAAAACAATTAAAATTCAAGTCAAAAATCAAGTATATCAAGTTAAAAACATAGTAAAACTAGGTTTAGATCCTTACCCGCAACCCGTGTTAGATCTCTGTCGATCTGTGTGTTGTCTCCACCATTTTGCCTATAGAGCTCTGAAACAGTGAAAGTGAACAGTAAAAATGAATTAGGGTTTTACCCTATTTTTCTTATTTTTATTCAAAATGACATTTTTTTAATTTTTTCTTTTTCACACTTTTACCTCAAACGTTCGATTTGGGTAAAAACTCGGAGGGGGCACCATAGCAAATAGTCGTACGATTCGACCTAGAATCGTCATCTAAAAAATAGAATAAATTTTTGCTTTCTCGTAAAGTGTGAAGAAATCGACTTTAATGCTTTTTTTTTGGAAAATGCGATAAAGAGGGGGCAAAATGTAGCACCCTAAAATTGGCATAGTTAAACCATCAGTAAAAAGTAGAAATTTGAATTTTAACCCCGAAACCGTCTGTTAACCGCTTACCTCATTTTTTGCACCATTTTTAGAGGTTGTGGTGACCGTTGGACGATATCATCGTCAATCTGATGATATCATCCCAAATTGGATGAATTCTTCTAGAACAGAGCGTCCAGATGATTTCATCCCAAAACTAAATTTTTGCAATTAGCTTATGTTCCAACGACCTCTCCAACTTGGGCAGAAGTGTGTCTACGCGGTTGGAGATTCCCACATTGGGGATCTCCCAGATTGGGATGATCCCCAACCTCCTAACCTCCCCCTAATCCTATATAAATTGGGATTTTTCTAGTTTATCCCCATGACTCCCTCCTTGACTCCATACCTAGCTGCCTGGCTGATTATTTTCCCTGCAATTTTAATTTTTGTAGTGATCTCCCATAATTTGCACTTGTGTTTTCAAGTTTTGTTGCAGGATTTTACTGTGTTTTAGTCGGAGGTAACTCGGATCGTCACAGGCGATTCAACTATAATTTTAGATGATCCTATCAAGATCGGTGATGATATTGGATGATTACAGATGATCCGGTCTGCAATTCAGCTTGGGAGCAATCAGAGCCCTAAGTTTACATTCTCTATCTCATTTTTCTCATTTATTGGTGCATTAGATTAATTTACTTTTGTTTTGCATCTTGGAGTTCACCTCATTTAGCGTAATTGCATGATAAAATTCAAAATAAGTTTCCAAAATAGTGCATCTCATTTAATTTGATATCTAGATTTATCATTCAAACATCTATACTCTTATTTCTATCATTTTGTATCATTCTTGCAATTGTATTTTTGGTTTTTGGTGTCTGTTTTATTGATTGAAGGTTTCTGAAATTCGTCTGACGAATTCATCAAGTCACTAACGATCTTGAGTGATATCGAATGATCTCCTATGATTTGGGATGATTCTGTACAATTACAGATGATCTTGTCATATTCGAGATGATCTAGACTCCTACAAGCTTCAGAATCTTCATCAGACATCATAAATCAAGTGTACTGTTCTCCATTTTATATATTCTCTGTATTCAATCACATTAGGATTCATTTATGTCTTCTGTCTTCATATAAATCAGAATATTCATATAGAATAGATTAGCTTCATTTTGGCCAACCTATGAATCTAAATGATTGAACATAAAATAAACAAATCAAACCCATTCTCAACCTAGGCATGGAAACTGCCACTCAAAGTTTCTTGGTGAACCCCACCATCCATCAAAAATTCACCTTTATACCCCTCTCCCGAGAGTCATGACCTTCAAAGGGCCTCTCCATCCGAGGTATTGTTCCATCCTTTTCTCACCCCCTTTCGGGTATGGATCCTTTAGCCTAAAGGTAAGGGTGTGAAAAATTTGGGCGATACATTTGAAATGTGTTCTTGTTTATGTTTGCATGGATTAGCTTAACATAATTTGTAGATGTGTCTGATGAATAGATATACATGTATGACATGGTTTAGATCTATTATCATTTTGTGGTATAAATGGATTGTAGAGTAGTGTTATGATTGTATTTCCAATGTGATATGATGTGATATCAAATATGATTTTGTAATGGATGTATTTATAGTAATGGTGATAGTATGATCCTACTTTGAAATGCATATGGTATGAATGTAATAAATTTAATTTGATATGAAATGCATGTAGAATGAATGTAAGACTATAATGTGTATCGAATGTATCTAACATAGATGCATGTATGAACTTACTGAAATACACCAAGGAAACACTTGTATCATTGCATTTACCTATATATATGATATCCATTCCATGATTTCAGGGTCGATGGATAATGTAAGGCATGTGTAATGCTTTCGACTAACATAGTCATGACAATAAAATCTCAAACCCTTAGCTATACAAGTTTTTTGGAAACTTATAACATGATCAGGCTGGTTCAAAATCTATCTTGGACCTATGTGTGTGAATGTGTAATTTTCATTTATCCATTTTGAGGGAGGTAGGATTAACCCATTGTAGATGCTACCATACTAGCTAGCTCATCCATCCACAACAGTGATTTCTACATAAGAGAGATGCTAATATAAGATATGTGTTGTCACCTGTAATATTTTTCCACTGGTAGGTAGGTTTTTGTAATCATCCCATAGTGTTATGTTGAACGTAAGGACCAAAGGCGATAAGAATAACATGTGTGATATCAAGAAGTATTTCCTTTTGTTTTCTGCCCCTGTTCTAGTGTTGACCTACCTGATTGTGATAGTGCTCTTTTCATTTATTTTCTTTTCTCTTTTGTTATTCTATGATTTTTTTTTTGTCTATTCTAAGAGCATTGGCATTTGTTTTATGCTTTGTTCTTGCCTTTTGCTTATTCTTTATCCCTTTGCTTATCCCCAGGTCATATGTTGACCATGCAGGCAATAGGATGAGCATGGGATACCATTCGCTAGATGGTGATATCTACTCAATATATCCTCTTTCCTAGGCTTAAAATTTTTAAAGTGTAACCTATTGTGAGCGATTCATGGGAGAAGTTGAACCAGCCTAAAATACCATAAGAAGAATGTACAAGACTCAGTAGCTATGGGTGACACTTGATTACCTAAACTATAGAGTAGTTAAAATTAAACACATCTATGTATACCCTGATATTAAAAGGGGGAATGGACATCCAGGTGGTGATGCTAACAAGTGTCTGTATTATTACTACTAAGGTGCATTTTGGGGAAGAATGTACAAACACGAATTAAAATTTTAGCTATAAAGCATATGGATATGTGCAATGCATGTAACTGTAAGTGATGCAAGTGGAGGAATGTGATATTTACAAGAAGAAAGTTATGTTTTTTAGAAAGAGAATTTTTTTATAAGAACCTATTTACATATGAGTGAAGTATGTAATGATGACAAAAAACGTGATGCTATGATCATGGTTGCCCCAGTGTGTGGGGTGTGTGTGTGTAGTAGATGTATAAGCTGTGAGCTATATTAGTGTATGTAATAGTCTCCAAAAAGAAGGATGATGTGAGATTAGAATGTACAGGTCGAAGAAATGAGAGGAAATAGGCTTTGGTAACCAATCAAGGAAAGGGGATCACCAACGACTAGCAATGATAGAAGAGAAGAAACAAAACCAATGTATGTGAGAAGTAGAAGAATGAGAAAGAAGACAAGTAACTAAAACTACTATCGGGTGAAATGGCATAGATCTGGGTGGGAGTGGGATGGTGAAGTGATGACATGGCTAGAGTTGCGGCTAGAGCTATTGTTGGAAATATTATGAATATAACGGGTGGGCGTTGTTAGGGTACTGCAGGGTGGTAAAGTCCTAAGAGTGACGTAGCGTAGAGGACTTACAAGTTGGCTAAACAAAAAAGAATGCTCTGGTGATGGGGTACACTCACCATACAACATGTTGTGCATCAAGGTTTCGAATGATCTACACTCTTCGATATCATGACCTAGCTGGTGATGGTAGATGCAAAATTGATTCTCATTGTAATTGTGTGGTTTAGGATGCAAGGGGTCAGTAGGTCAAATATCAGGTAGGTTAATAAGACCTTGGTGCATGATATGATGAAACATTTCAAAAAGTGGCATATGTGGAATAGGCATAGGATAGATGTATGGCTCTACTGGAGGTAAGCGAGGTCTGGGTGAAATATGATCTGGTAATGGAGGCATGGGTCTGGGTTCCAGCATGGGTCGATCTTGGGGTCGAGGAAGGGATGTTCATGATGGCAAAGATGGATGGGTCGTGGAAGAATGCCATGGGTGAACATGGCAATGAAAGTGGATCATATGCAACTCCAGAGCTTCGATATGGGAGATGAGATATTGTATCTCATGGTGTGGCAATGATGGTATTGGGGAAGGGGGCAATCAAGATTCCAAGGTGAATGGAATGGCTCTATGTGTGGTGGAAAAAGTATAGGGCTACGATGAGGAAGCAATGACATGGAATGACTATGGTGATTGTAATATTTTCTAAGGCAATAAGCCTTGCAGTGGTGAAGGTGGTATCTTGAGTACCAATGGCATAGGTGATGGTCTTGGGTGGTGATGCAAATGAGAAAGAGGGATGTTTGTGCCACAGACTTGAGT
The DNA here is from genome assembly GCA_028583015.1 of Wollemia nobilis. NCBI lineage: Eukaryota > Viridiplantae > Streptophyta > Pinopsida > Araucariales > Araucariaceae > Wollemia > Wollemia nobilis. Next base: position 5,049,111 of record JAQPPZ010017060.1, read on the forward strand.
AGCTTGGGCCACATAGGCTTGCAGATCCTGGGCGTAGGTAGACTCAACATTGGGAAGGGGAGCAGGTAAAAATGTAGGACAAGGTTGATGAGGTATGAATTCCCTATTATTAGGGCAGTAAGATCCTATGGGATGATGTGGATGACTTGGAGGTGAATAGTGACATTTGAGATCATTAGACAGATGGGAGGATGATCCTTGCACTTGTGGTTGGGTGGATTCCTCTTTATTGTAGAAAGAGGACATGGTAATCTAGTTGTCACCAGAGTGTGGTGAATAGGATGAACCTCATTGGTGAGGGTAATGGTTTCGAGGTGAGGTGTGGTGACCTGAATGGGATGAGTGCAAGGAGCACCTGGTATGAAGGGTAGTTGGTGGTTGGGCAAGATCGGTCGATGTAATGGGTTTTTGCTATGGTTGTAGATGGTCTTGCATGGTGGTAGGTGAGGCCATTGTAGATCTCTCTTATTGATGGCATGAGTCCTACAAAAAGGAAAAATAAATACCCCGAGCATAAAAATGGTAGAAAGGTGAAATGTACATGTATACAAAAATAATAAAGCAAAAATAACAGATTCATACGACGATGTGCGTAATTATTTATTTCTAATACTATGTGACACTTGTGATGGTGAATGTGTTTATGAATATTGCATTGAAAGCATGAAGATGCAGGATGTTGATGGGTTCAGGATTGTTAAGGCCTTCCAGATTTTCCAAATGATATGCTCCTGAACTGTATTTGTGTGTGATAATAAATGGACCCAACTAGTTTGGGGTGAATTTATTGTGCTATTGGCGAGGTTGACTTGTGATTTGTTGGTTCTCCTTGAGAACCAAGTCACCAATCTAATATTCATGTTGATGTACCTTACTGATGTAGGCACGACAAAGGTGATATTGATATACTCATATGTGCTCAATGGCATGGATGCAACATTCATCAAGGAGTGTTAGTTGATCTAGATGAGCTTGGTGAGCAGTGCCATCATCAATGAAATATTTCATGGATATATGTAAAGAGGATATCTCCAACTCAAGGGTCATGATAGCTTTTACCCTGTAGACAAGTGAAAAAGGTGTTGCCCTAGTGGTAGTACTAATGCTCGTACAATAGGCCCACAAGTCTAGGGGTATTTGATTATGCCAATCCTGGTGAGATTCCACTACAGTATTACGAAGAATAGAATAGATGGTTTTATTGGTAACTTCTACCTGGCCATTTCCTTAAAGGTAATATGGGGTTGAAAAGCTATGATGTATGTGAAATCTATTGCACAGGGCTTAGACAATTTTGCTTTTGAAATATTTCCCATTATCTAAACTAATTTGGGAGGGAATTCCAAAGTGGCATATGATATGCTCCATGATGAATGTTGCAATTTTGGCTCTTGTAGTTTGGACCAATGGGATGGCTTCGACCCAATTAGTAAAATATTTTGTTGTTGTAATTATGAATTTATGATTGCTAGATGATGCAGGTGTGATTTGTCCAATTAGATCCAAGCCCCATTGGGAGAAGGGCCACATGGACTGGATTGGTTGAAGTTCTTGGGATGGCAAATGTGTTAAGTTGACATGTTGTTGGCATTTGATGCAATGTTTGACATACTCACAATAGTCTTGCTCCATTTTAGGCTAGTAGTAGCCCATACGAAGAATGCATTTGGTAATCGCCATACCATTGAAATGGCCACCACAAGTTCCATCATGGGTTTCTTGTACAACCCATTATGATTCTTGCGGTTCTATGCAATGCAAGAGTATACCATCATAGCTATGGTAGTAAAGAATGTCCCCTAGCAAGGTGTAGTGGATCACTCTTTGTTTAAAGGTCCAGTACTGAGTGTGGGGTAAATCACACGATAGGAATCCTAGTTTGATGTATTTATTTATTTGTGAGAACCATGGGTCATGAGGTTTGATGTTTACCACATATACACCACCATCATCTATGGGAGGTGTGGGTGATATAGCAAATTGTGTAATTGTATGAATGGTTACAAACGTCATGCTGGATGTTGGATTTTGTAGGATAAGGGACCCTAAGGATGCCATGGTGTCTACAAAATGGTTAGATAGCGTGGTGTGACTTCGAGGTAATACCATTCAAATTGGGATAGGAGTCGTTGGGAAATATTATTGTATTTCTAGAGAACTAGGCAATTGCATAGCCAAAGTTCCTACACTTGATTGAAAATAAAAAGTGAATCACCTATGATGTGGAGGCATTTGATGTGCATAGCGTGTGCTTATTTCAATCCTAGTATTAAGGCTTCGTATTCTGCGTTGTTATTGGTACAGGGAAAATCAAGTTTGAATGAAAATGGGAGTAGTTCTCCTTATGGTTTAAATAAAATAATGCCTACACCCTCAGTGTGGAGACACTTGGACTCGTCAAAGAACATAGTGAGGTCAGCCATGAATTCTGGTTCGACATACTCCTTGTCTTTGATTATGTTAAAGATAGAGTCATCGGGGAGTTGGATGAGTAGGGGTTGGTTGTCAGTTATAGGGGCTTCATCCAGTTGGTCAGAAATGACCTACACTTTGATGGACTTTTGAGATATGAATTCTAGGTTGAAATTGGTTAGGATCATAATCCATTTAGCTATGCGGGAGTTGTAATAACTTTTTTTCATCATATACCGTAGGGGATTGTCTTGGGCTATGACAAAAGTTGTGTAGTTTAACATATAATGTCTTAGCTTCTGGGTGGTGAATCATACTGCTAGGCATAGCTTCTCTATATATTTGTATCTCATTTCATAACTAACTAGTGTGTGAATGATGTAGTAGATAGCTTGCTCTTTATCAAGAGTGTTATTTTGAGCTAGGAGTGTACCTAGCACAAGCTCTATGGATGAGATGTATAGATTCAATGGTAATTGTGGGTGTGGTGGTGACATAACCGATGGTAACATGAGGTAGGTTTTTATGGCATTGAATACGGCTTGAAAGTTTTCATCCCATTTAAAGTGTACTCTTTTTTGTAGGATATGATTGAATGGTTGGAATTTGTATGATAATTGTGCTATAAATCTATGAATAGAGGTAATCTTGCCCTATAGGCTGCGTAACTGCTTTAAGGTGGTAGGAGGAGGCATCTCGATGATGGATTTCACCTTAATAGGATCTACTTCAATGCCTCATTGGGAGAAAATGAATCCTAGTATATTTCCAGATGTAACACCGAACATGCACTTTTTTGGATTGAGGCGCACGTTGTGTTCTAGTAGTTGATCGAAAATGTAACGGAGATCTTCGAGATGATCAGCACATTTCTATGATTTGGCTATGAGGTCATCTACATAGTATTCCACATTTTTGTGCATTAGGTCATGAAATATGTAGGTCACGGATCGTTTATAGTTTTCCCTAGCATTTTTAAGGCCAAAGGGCATGACCTTGTAGCAAAAATGACCCCAAGGTATTGTGAAGGAAGTTTTGTGTTGATTAGTTGGGTTGAGCCGAATTTGATTGTATCTGGAAAATCTATCCATGAGGAAAATCATCTCATGACTTGCGATGGAGTCAACAAGGGAGTCAATGTTGGGTAGAGGGAAGTTGTCTTTGGACAAGTTTTGTTTAGGTCATGAAATTCTATGCACACGAGAACATCACCAGATGGTTTGGGGATAGGGACCATGTTGGATACCCATTCAAGATAGTCGATGGGTATTATAAAATCAACATATAGAAACTTTTGGAGCTCATATTTTACTATCAATGCAACAATTGGATGCATGCATCGCATCTTTTGTCTTACTGGTTTGGAATTGGGATCTAGTATAATATTATGCACTACCACGGCAGGGTCAAGTTCTGACATGTCTTTGTAATACCATGTAAATGCTTTTATATACTTATGTAGGAAGTTCATAAAGGTGATACGCTCCTTGGGTGAGAGGCTAGCGACTAATTTGAGGATGTGTGGATTTTTTGGATCATCATCGATGTCTATGTTGATTGTCTTTGATGAGCATGCAATATTCGTCATGCAATTGTTCAGGGACAGGTATGATATTGAAATTGTCTATGGTCTCGCTGAACTTGAATTCATCATCTATATAAATACCCGTGTGATGAAATTGAGGGATTTGGTGTGACATGGATGAGGAAGGGGTATTTGCTATTTGTAATACATGAGGAGAGAGAAATTATCCAGGTGTTGGTGTGTGTGAAATGTGTGCGAGATCGATAAAGTTTGGGTTTGGGGTGTCGTCTCAAATTTTTTGGTGGTTGTAACAAAGGGGAGAACATAAATCTACCTCAACCATGTTAATCGATGTTGTAGGTGAATTAGGTGGGGTAGAATCTAGTGATGGAATTTGGATAGGTTGTGCACATCCCAAAAGGCTTAAGGGAGGCCGTAGGATGACTGGTGGTGAACGAGGATGAGAGGTTGCTCTCTGTAACTATCTATGTATAGGCAAGAATATTGGCAGGTGTATTAGTGGTATATCAGGTGGTATGGGGTCCAGATCTATAGGTGGTGGATCATTCAAGAGTACATCTAACTCTATTGATGGTGTAGCCATAGATAAAGTAGCAAATTGTTCTACAAATATTTGAACGTCATAAAACAATGAGGTATCGAGCGTAGGAGATTCTTGGAAGAAATCATAGGGGACGGTGATTGTTGATGTGGGTGAAGGTGTGTCTTCTAGCATGTCCATGTCAATATACTCTTCCAAGGTGTGTGTTGGGCATGGGGGAGGATGTAAGGATAGATCTTGTATCTCATATTATAATGTATAGGTAGTAGTTGGGTGATAACCTAGACCAGTTTTGTCAGTAGGTGAACGGACATGAGGTTTAATGGGTGTACACAACCCTTGCTCATAATGACCTAACCCAAACCCATGCCAATGAAAGTGTTGTAGGTAGTGAAAGGTAAACTGAGGGTTGGCTAGGTGTGTAATTTCTTCACCAGAGCTAGATTGTGGTGGTGAAGAAGTTGGTGAGGGGATTGAAGATTCTACTCCTACATACACAAACTTGGTATGGTTTTTAGGACTTCCTAGCTATATGATAGTTCCAATAGTCAATATCGAGGCTGAGGGATGGTCAAAATATTGGGTAGATTAGATAGGGGTGTCACATATGTGGGTTTCATGTATGTTATAGTCTCCTAGGCCATTGTTTGTCATGAAAATGGATATGCGTGGTGTGGCACGCTCTAGCGACTGGGGTGGCATATCCGAGTTAGATGAGGAAGGAGAAAGTTAGGATTCCCTGATGGTGGTAGCTAAAGGGTGTGAAGGTTCATTCGAGCTGGGTGTTGGTTATTTAGGTTCATGATGTTTGGTTGTTGTGGGTTGAACAGGTTGTTTGTTCTATGTAGGGGATGGCATCGATGCAGGTGTAGGGATGCATGGAGATGTGAATGTCTTAGGTTTTGGCTGGAAGGGAAGAGGTGGTGTTTGTAGTGTAGGAAGGATAGGGGCTTCCATATGGGAGGGTGAAGGAGGTAATATAACCAATTGTGTAATTTTTGGTAATGGTGGTTGCGATACTATGGGTGGAAACTAGAATGGTAAAGGTTGAGAGGGTTGTGGAGGCCATGAGAATGGTGATGGGGTAGGCATAGTATCATTTTTATGTCCTCCAGTATGTGATGCTAATGGTGCAGATATCAAGGCTTATATTGTTGATGAAAATTGGGTTGTTGGAGGGGAAATTGGTGAGGATACCAATGCTCCTACTAACTGGTGAGAAGATGTAGGGAATAGTTGGGAAGATGATAATGAAGGCACAGAGGGAAGGTCTACAACATTACAAAAATTAAAGGGGTCTCCATCAGCTAGGACATAATGAACAAGTCCATTGTGGATATACTTGAGGCAATGATGCAATGTGGATGGGACACACTGCATGTCTCTAATCCAAGGGTGACCAAGGAGAATATTGTATTACATTTCTCTTTTAATGATGTGGAATATGATGGGAATCCTACATATGCCTACGCGAATGGGTAGAACTACAGATCCTACCGTAGGTCTCATGGAACCATAAAAGCACGCAAGTCTAGGGAAGGTGTGGCAAAATGCATTAGAGGGAGGTGTAGGTGATGCAAGGCTATTGTGGATATGATACTAATCGATGATCCCATGTAAATAAGTACTCGCTTGTAGATAATATCATTAATATTAGCTTGTATATGGAGGGGTGGATCAACTCCTTCACCAACGAGTTCTGTTATCTTGTGGTCATGAAAGATAATTGATGGTTGAAGGCATCATGGGATGTTCCCTAAAAAATTGACAAAATCATTTGTGTCATGTGTCTCTAAGTCAATGGAAGGTAGTATGTCATTCAACGCCTCATGATGGGGTTGATACTATTGTAGGAGGTCGAATATGGATAGTTGTGTAGGGACATTGCGTAACTGATATGTTATACTACCATGGATGGTAATCACATTTTGAGGTGGTGGTGGTACAATGTTAGGCCTTTGGGATGCTTGTAGGGATGTAAACTGAATAGGGGGAGAAAAAATAGGTGTTGTCTGGGGCAACGGGTACCATTGGTTTCTCATAGTAAGGTTCATCATACCTACTACTCCGTATGATGGAGGATTAGGTTGGACATTATTGAATTTGTGAGGGTGCACTGGGGGATTTTTTGGAGGTCTAGGGGGATTGGGTCCTCTATGATCTAGTAGAGGGTTTTGTAAAATCTCTAGGTTTTGGTTCTACGGGGCTAAAGGGTTTACTACCTAATTAATACCCCTATTGATTAGGTCTTGAACTTGCCCCCGAAAGGAACAACACAAATCGATATTATGGCCACATTGCCTATGAAAGGGATAAAAGAATTGCTCATTGTAGTCATGATATTTAGGTGCATTTGGGTCCAATGGGTGAATTTCGGGTAGAAAAAGATGGTTACCCTCATATAATCTATGGAATAGGGCTGATAATGGTTTCAATAAGGGTGTAAAGTTGCACAGTGGACCCTATGGGTGCAATGCATGGTATTGATGTGGTCGAGGTGGGGTAGGTGTATTAGCTTGAAGTACTTGTAGTTGTGGTGTATAGGGTCGAGGAGTCGGTACTAATGCTAGGGTAGTAGTTGCGACTTGATTGGTTTGTTGTGGCCGTGGGTAAGGTTGATTCATTGTGGGTCTATTGAAGAAAATTTTGGAGCTATAGTTGGTTTTAGATCTCAACTTAATCTTTCCATATTGCACCTTGATATCTTGGATCACTTTTGCTTGTGATATAGCATCTTCAAAAGTATGACTCTGATGAAGTTGGAGGGATGTGGAAATGTGTTTGTGGAAACTCTTGGGATAGAGTGTCATAAGATTCGATGTGGGGAGGCTATGGGTGAGATCATGAATAATCACTCTCCATTTGGTAATAAACTTAGTGATGGGTTTGTCGTCCACTTGTCGTAAGGTGTAGACATCATAAAATGTGGTCTTTTTCTTGTTGTTGATGGAAAAGTGCTCTAAGAAGGAATTGGCCAGTTGTTCAAAGGTGTATAGGCTATGGCACGGTAGCATGTTGTACCAATATAATATTGGCATAGTGAGGGATAGGGAGAATGCACACAACATAAGAGGGTTACTACTATGTAGTTGGTAATAGGATGAGCGGTAGTTGCTCACATGTTCTCTGGGATCTTCCTTACCTCTATATTTGTTGAATTTTGATATTTTGAAATGATAGGGATAAATAGGTATAGGGACTGATGGATGTACTGGATCATTGCACAGTTCATCATAGAAAGTCTTTTGTGGCTTGTAGCTAAAGGTGCATAAGTTCAACATTTTGACTTCATCTCGCAAGAGTTGAAGTTCGGGTGTCATAGGAGTTGAAGGTTGGGCTATGATAGGTTGACCTTATGGATGTGGTGGGTGTTGGTATTGTTGTTCTTCACAATACTATGGGGAACACTATTGTGCCTGATAATGATAATATGGGTATTGGGAGACATGTTATGTCATGTCTACATGCACACTAGGTTGTGGGGTAGATGTCTGTTGAGGATAATAATACTGTGACTGAGCAACATGCGATTGTGGCATTGGTATTTGTTGGTTTGGAGCCTATTGTACTGGTTGGACTATGGGTGGTGATGACCAAACTGGAGGAGGCATAAAGAAGTTAGGTGTAGCTAGTGGTGGTGTAGGTGTCAATGCTACTGGTGCTAGAGGTGGTCGAGATGAGGTATCAAAATATGGGATCTATCTCTACCCTGGAGGGTAGGAAGTAGGAAAGCTAAACTATGTGGAATAGTTTGGTTGAGTAGGTACATACATTGCTGGTGTCAGTCCATAGGAAGGATGGATACGGGTAGTGGGATCCTAAAAGGGCATAGGTTGTTGTATCCTAAAGGTTGTCATAGGCAAAGGTGGCTCCAAGGGTTGGGCGTCATGCACTCCAAATACCTATGAGATAGGCAGGAATGCTATTGAAAATGTGGGATAAGCTATTGAGGTAGGAGCTTGGGTTGAGGGGAAAGTGTAAGTATATAATCTTGCTTGATTTTGCATCTCTTAATCCTAAAGAGGCTATTGGGAGGTACCCTCAGATATGGTGAAGAATGAATCTTGAGAAGAGGATGGTTGGTACTCTTGTGGGGAGTACGAACATGTACTTTGAGGGAATGTTTATGGTTCCTACTAGATAGGGATCTATTGTGCAATTTGTAAGGATGGATTCTAGCTTCCTACAATGTATGAGGATGGCTCCAACACCATTCCTATGATAGGGGCGAATTATGCAACCTCAGGACGGGTATAGTTTAGAAGGGAGGAATAATTATCAAATAGGGATTAAGATAGATTTTGGAAAAAGGGGTGTGTAAAAGTGGGTGATGTAGGCATGACCTCCTCATCTATAATGAAGGTTGGAGGATACTATCTTGGTGTAGTGTAGATTACATGGTCACAGAATGTGGTTGAAGGATTAGGTGAGGATGGAGTTGCAAAGATTAGGTAATCCTCTTCAAGTGAAGTAGCAAGAATTTCACTCAAAGTTGACATATTGGCATGAGGTATCATGTGTGTGAATTGTGCATCAAATTCTATGCATGAATAAAATGTATCTATAATCTTCTCCTTCATGATTGAAGGAGAAAGAGTAGACTGAATAGAGGAAGGGGGAGGCCATTCCTCCATAAAGCATGATTTCTCAGGTGCTTTACTACGGGTGACAATAGGTATAGTGGCATGTGTCAAAGGGGGTTTTTAATAATAAACCCTGTATGATGTAGACTCAAGTGTGTCTACTGTGAGTGTAAAATAAGTGGCATGCTTTGTGTAGAAAAATAATATATATTGTGGTGTGTTGAGACTGTTCTATGATCATGCAAACAATGGTAGACCAGAATCAATTCTAAATGTTGATAAAATAAAAGTGTTATGTTCATTTTGTGTGTTATAATGTTGATACTCCCTATGTAGAATCACGGGTAATGGAATGAATACTCTAGAAAATTGGGAATGTCGTCAATAACAAACCTCTTGCAAAACCCAAAGATGCACAAGATAGAATGGTACCACAATGTACGAATAGTGACCTGTATGGAAGGCACAGTAAAATGATATCCTAAAGGGGTGGAACTCACCATACTGAAGTGAGTCTGCTAATATACTCTCATGAGAAGAGATGACACTATCTGAGAAATTCTAGGCATGGTCAACAACCCTATGCTTTCACTTCACCCTCAGGTGGGCTTAGTCAATTCCACATCAAGCCTTGTGGATGAAGGTGCTAATCCTATCCCACTCCGTAGGTAACCACTAGTGATGAAATCCAAGGCCCAATCATAAAAGTGGGGGATTTTCTAGTTATGAAATCTAGAAAATTGTTCCTATGGGGCTACTAGGTGTCTATGGGGGTTGAGATTTGGTGGAGGGTAAAACTCTGCCGACACCAGTCTCGAGTGATGGATTGGGGATGAACTCCAATATCACCACTTGTTTAAGTACCACGTGAATGTGTGTGGGTTTGTGTTTTGCTAATGATGTTTACAAGATAAGAAACTAACTACTTGCATTTTCAAAAGAAAACTAATCCTAATGCCTTTTTGAAAGCAAATGATTAGATATATTACAATATTTGTAAAGAAATGAGCTAGCCTAAATACCTTTGTGAAGAAAACTAATCTACTTTGCAAAACATAGAAACATGAAATCCAAATGTGTATGGATTAAAAGGGATTATGAAAACTTAACTTGCATTTTCATAATGTAAAAATACTTTTAGAAATGTAAAAGGGGATTAGAAACCCTGATTTCATTTTAGAATGTAAAATTATTTTTAGAGATGTAATCTATGAATGAAGGAAGAACAAATTAGGCTTATTCTATATGTAAATACAAAATACAAATGCAAATTTACTTGAGAAATAAATTTTATACACTTTCTGGAAAGTTGTAGGTCCTAAAAATTTTAGAAACCCTAATGCTTTAACTACTTTGTAATGAACCCAAAACTAGGCCTAGTAATGGTAATTCGACTAATTAATGCATTTATACTTCTAAAAATTTGCAAAAGAGGCAAAAAAAAGTGAAAATACCTGCATTCTAATGCTAAGGGGGTTTTCTTGGCCCCTGAAAAGATCACCCAGCTGATTTGGGGGTTTTTGAGCTGTTTGTGCTCAAATCATGACCCGGGTCATGAATTTGACCTAAATTATAGGGTGGGTCATGAATCAGGTGTAGAGGCTTCAAATTAGGTATCTTATGGCCTAGGATATTTCCCAGGACTTTGAAAGTTTTAGTGAAACACAATTTTGGTACCTGTAAACCATAGAAATAGAAGACAATGTCAGATTTACAAGAAAAGTGAATCTAGCACTATCCGTTGTGGGGGTCCCACCGGGCATGCCAGAATGAAATGGGTATAAAATGAAATTTGATAATTTAACACATAAACATAAATGATGCATTAAATAGAGAAATTTTATTCCATTGATATTAATGAGCATGTGTTACAAGAGGGTCTTGATGCCCTTTATCCATCTATATTCCTAAAAAGATTATAATTAATCTGATGCTTTCTTCTAGTGTCCCTTAGTGTAGGTGGGCTTCGATTTTGGAGGCCACCATAGGGTTTTTGTTTATATGTTGTTCGTATTCCTTAGATCTGTCAGATAACCTATGAAAGACCTGTAAAATGGGGTTAGTGTGATGGGGGGCTTTCCTTAGTCAGACCCCATGTTTAGAAAGACAAACACGACTATAAAATTGTAATAGAAATTGAAATGAAATATGCAGAAGATAATGACATACTGAAATAGAGCTTACCTCCCAAATCTAGAGTGATTTGGGGCTTGCAGATGCAATTCACAACTCGGGTCACTAATTGGGACTGAATTCATAGGGCAGGCTACAAATTGAGCTGTGATGATCTTCTGGTGAAATATCTTTGGTGGATCAATCCTAAGGTATCTAGGGTGCCTCTATGTGCTATCAAAATATGTCTGTATGATTCAAGAATGGACTATGTGCTATTGGCTTTCCATTTCTATAGAGTAACAATACTTTGTTGAATTTGGGAATAAAACTTAATTAGGGGTCTAGGACCCATTATTTATAGGCAAATGCAAGGTATAAGGGGAGGGGGTAGATAGACTAAACCTAGGTTTGATTCTGACTAGGGTTAGGTTAATATATGCTATGTGGCAACATCTCATTCTAAGTAGGAAATATCCTATTCTCACACATATGTGAGGAAGGATTAGTGCTAATCCTAATTAGTCCTTAAGCATGTTTAGGGGAGAATTAAAAGAAAACCCTAGGAAATCCTAAATTGGTGCATGTGGGAGGATTTTATTAACACTAATTATGAATTTAGAGTTAATTAATCCAAATTTTCCCTAAAAATGGGCTTAAGTGAAGTCAACATTAAATTAGAATTTGATAATTGACTTTTAATTGATTTTACCAATTAATACCTCGTGGGGGTGTCAATTGAGTGTAAATGGGCTATGCATCACCTCAGGTTGCCATATGAAGATATCTCGATGCATAAAATATATTTTTGAGGGCTTATTAGGATTTTGGACCTAAAAGCCATTTGTGGAAGTCTACACATTACTATCGTGAACTTATGGAAGTCTACACATGACTACGCATCTCTACGCATTTCTATGCATGACTACAATAGTCTACAATAGTATAAAATATCCTAGGGATGTCTGGAATCACCTATAGATATTCAGAAATAGCAATATGTGACTTTTGGGTGTCTACATAATTATTTCAAAGAAGTAGTGGGAAGCATGCAAGATCAGATCAAGCAAGTTATATTCTAAGATATGGGACTTGTATTAGAAATATATTATATTACATCATTTAGGTAATGTAAATGTACCTTTATTGGTACATAATTAGGACATTAGATTACTTTAGGGGAAAGTTATCTAGTTACTTCATGCAATGTATTAAATGCACAAGTGTCAATGTGCAAGTTGTATATGTGCAAGGTGTCCCTTGTACAGCTAGGTAGAGTGTTGGCCAAAGAACCTATATTCCTATTATAAACATCTAAAACATGTCTTGTTTATGAGACTACTCATATAGGCACCTTTGCAGACCATATGAATGAGCTTGGACCTTTCCAAGACCCAACAGTGGTTTTAACCACTCATTTAGGGTAGTCTAGTTCTATGCAACTCTAGTCGCTGATGTCAATAGTAGGTAAAATCATAGTTGCTAACGATCATAGTGGCTAAGACCTAGCCATGCCTATAGACAATGGCTAAGGGAAAATTGTCCCTAGCCACACTGAGTAAGATTGGCTATCCCTAAAACCAACTCGGGCTCCTCAAGCCAGATAAAATTAGTTGCATTTAACCAATTTTCAACAATTCTTGGATGGTTTTATTTGCAAAGCTTCCTGAAACCTCTTACTAATTGCTCCATCCCAGTAGATTCTTGATATTGGCTTCCTTGAGAAACCAATTTGAGGATTTGGGAAGTCTATTTATAGACCTCCCAAAGAGAGCTATGGATTCTTAATTCATTGCAATGAAGCACTATCGGATTGGAGAGTGATTTTGCATCTTTTAAGGAGTAGTGAGGTGTTGTCCAATTACATAATGAAAATTGTTGCTACATCAATGGAGCTTTCAAAGGCTTGAGGATTAATCTTGCTATTCCCCATAAATTTACCATGAATCTGAGATAATCCACCACAAATCTATGTTCATATACACAGGTGACCATTGAACATCAATTTAGTAAGAGAATTGATTGATTTCAAGCTGAGAATTTAGAGGAAATAAATCATTTTCCATGGCTTCTATGTTTAATAGTGGCACACAATATCATCTATCAAATTTGATAGCGGCTAGCAGAGTCAGTTTCTCTGCTCAATAGTGGCTAGGATTTGATTGGTTATTTCCTACATTTTAGCCATAGATTTTACATTTTTTGTATTGCAATTATTTTTTTATCATATATTACATGCTTTCTAGTATTCTTTCATGCTTTTCTTTCAGTATTTATAAGCATTTTATTGTTCTTTCATGCATTTCCTTTATATATTGCTATCATCACAAAATGGCCTCATATTGAGAGGCTAAAATTTACTATTAATGTTTTGTGAGTTTTCTTGTGTGCATGTGATAGGGACAATCAAGGATTCAAGAGCATATTCGAGATCATATTTCTTGACATCAAAGAAGGAGGTAGCTAATAATCCCTATTATAATAAAAGTAGTAGAGGAGTGAAAATCATTGCAATGCATATCTCAATTTTAAAGGGCTACAACATTTGTAATAATTGTATCAAATTGTAAGATGTAAGGGCTGTTGTAGATGAGTCCAGAGAAAATAAAAGAATTATTAAAGCTATAAACCACACTTTCATTACCTTAATTCCAAAAGGGGAGGAGGGGGTTCATATTTCAGATTATAGGCCTATTGCCTTATGTAATGTGTTGTACAAAATAATCACAAAGGTAATGGCTGAGCACCTAAAAATTCTTCTTCACAATATTGTCTCCTCTGAGTAAGGGGGTTTTGTTGAGGGACGACAGATTTTGGATGGGGTGGTTGTGGCCCAGGAAAAAATCCATTCAATGCACACTTCTGGTAATAAAGGTATGTTTATAAAATTGGACATGTCAAAGACTTATGATAGGGTTGAATGGAGTTTCCTGGCTAAAATGATGGCAGCCTTTGGTTTCTCTCAACACTGGATAGAGTGGGTCATGAGTTGTGTCTCTACCCCAACTTACTCTGTGCTAATCAAGGGCCTTCCTTCACAACCATTTGGAGCTACTCGGGGAATGCGCCAGGGGGATCCATGTTCTCCTTATCTTTTTCTCATTTTGGCTGAAGGTCTTGGCAGACTTTTCTTGAGAAGACAACAAGGTAGATTATTGGGTATCAAGGTGGGTGACGAAGTTTTAACACACCTATAGTTTGTTGATGATACTGGTTTGGTGGGAGTGGCCAGCTTTAGGGAAGCAAGAATGATTAGGGATACTCTTAATGTCTATCTCAGGGCTACTCAATAGGTCATTAATGACAAGAAATCCAAAGTGGTTTTTTTAATCTAGAGCAAAGGCTTCAGAACAAAATTTTAGAAATCCTAGGATTCACAAGGACTTCTCTCCTAGTGGTTTACTTGGGGGTCCCCTTGCACTTTAAGAAGCTAAAATTAGACACATGGACGAATCTGATAGAGTGTATCAAGGACATAATTAATCACTGGTCTCATAAGTGGTTAAGTTATGGCAGAATATTAACGTTCTTACAGTCAATCATTCAAGACATGCCAATTTACAAATTCTCTATCCTGGCTGCCCCAATTACAATATGGAAAGAGTTGGACAGGATGGCTAGAAATTTTTTATGGGAAGAAGAAAAGGGAGAGAGAAAGTGGGCCTTAGTGGGCTGGGACAAAGTTACCCAGCCCAAGGTTAAAGGAGGCCTGGGTTTGAGAAAATCTAAGTTGAGTAATAAAGCTTTGGCTAGAAAGCTATACTGGAGATGGATCTCCCAACCCACCTCCCATTTTAGTAGAATCCTAACTAGCAAATGCCTGGGATAGGCCAACCCAATCGATGTAGATCGCATCCCCTTGGATGGTATTGGGTCCCTAGTTTGGCAGGCTCTTAAGTTAGGGTCTCAGGTTGTTAAAGACTGCTTATTTTGGAAAGTGGGAAGAGGGGAGAAGGCTCATTTCTATATAGATTCTTGGGATCAGTTCCCACCCATCATTGCTAAATTTCTAGAATTACAGCCAATAAAAGTAGCCATTGAAGCCAAGGGATGTATCTGTATTGAAAGTTATTTCACAACTACTCAGCTGGGGGAGTGTAAGTTTAAGTAGTTCAAGAAGTTGGATGAGTGGCCCATTTCAATCCCTCCGGATTTGACTCCCATCATGACTAAAATTCTGACAAAAATATTTCTTACAGGGGGAGACGTGGAGGATGAATTAGCCTAGGGCTTTGGGAGTCTTGGCATCTATACAGTAAAGGACGGATATGACAACATTCTCCCAGAGCCCCCCCTCATACTTTTTAGGTTGAGTACTGGAGGAAAATTTGGCACTCTAAAGGCTGGCCGAAAGTTAACTTTTTTGCCTGGCAGTGCATGCACAATGGAATCCTCACTTTTGATAATCTCAAATCAAAAGGTATCATCGGCCCTTCTCAATGTGTACTATGCTACAAGAGCGAGGAAACTATTGACCATTTGTTGTTTGGTTGCCCTTTCACCCGATAGATTTGGCTGCGTTGGTTTGCTTACTTTAAAATTCAAGTGGTGACCTGAACTAGATGAATATCTGGGCAAAATGGTAGAAAGGTAGATTCAAATATAAAGCTCTTCATTTTTGTTGGGAGCTCAGTTTAAGCTTTATCTGGTGGCAAGTATGGCTGGAAAGAAATGCCAAAAATTTTAGAGAAACTTTTACTGCTCTAGACGGGGTTTGGCAGACCATTTGGAGCAAGGTTATCAAAACTGTGGCTATTCATGCTAAGGAGGAAGCTCAAATTGACATTGGAGCTTTGTAAGAACGCCTTGAACTACAATATGGATAGGATAGAAATTGTTTGAAACCTCCCCTTGAAGGTTGGATTAAAATCAATACTGATGGAGCTACAAAAGGCAATCCAGGTAGAGCTGAAATTGGAGTGGTGTGCCGAAACCATGTTGGTACTGTGCTCTATTGGGAATTGCAAGGCCTGGGAAGATCTACTAACAATGAAGCCAAAGCCATTGCCATCAAGTCTGCTTCTATTTGGGCAGTGAAACATGGCCATTGTAGGATTATTCTTGAATCAGACTCACAAATAATGGTTGGAGCTCTAGACTGCATGAGGAACTTTGATCTGAAAGCTTGGAGGTTGACGGATATTGTTACCCAAATTAAAGAATTATGGAAGGAATTGGAGTACATGATTCCAGTTTATGCGAGTAGAGATTTGAACAAAGCGGCTGACTTTCTGGCTAATATGGGTGCAGAAAAGGAGGTTGAAGTTCAGTTGCACAGTGACATGGATATTGAGGATGAGGTGATTAGATAGGGTCTGGAAAGGTCCTTGAGCCAATGATCAAAGAAAAAGCAAAGGGAGGAAATTTGTCGCAATATCATGACATGTTGCGCTGTCACGGTCGTTGGAGGAAAGTTGTCACGATATTGTGACATGTTGCGTCATCGTGGTCACTGGAGGAAAGTTGTCGTGATATCACGACACGTTGCATTGTTGCGATCATGGGCAGAAAGTTGTCATGATATCGTGACATGTCGCTTTGTCGCGGCCAAGGGAGGAAAGTTGTTGCGATATCACATGTTGCTTTTTCGCAGCCAAGGGTGGAAATTTGTTGCGATATCGTGACATGCTGCTTCGTCGCGGATAGGGATGGAAAGTTGTCACGATATCATGACATGTTGCTTCATCATGGCCAAGGGTGGAAATTTGTCACGATATCGTGACATGTTGCTTCATCGTACCCAAGGGTGGAAAGTTGTCGCGATATCACATGTTGCTTCGTCGGGGCCAAGGGTGGAAAGTTGTCGTGATATCATGACATGTTGCTTCGTCGTGGCCAAGGGAGGAAAGGTGCAACGATATCGTGACATGTTGCATTTTCATGGCTAAGTTAGAAAAGGTATCGCGATATCGCGACATGTTGCATTTTCATGGCCAAGGGAGAAAAGGTGTCATGATATCGCAACATGTTGCATTTTTGCGGCCAAAGGAGAAAAGGTGTCGCGATATCGTGACATGTTGCATTTTCACGACCAAGAGAGAAAAGGTGTCGTGATATCATGACATGTTGCATTTTTGCGGCCAAAGGAGAAAAGGTGTCGCGATATCGTGACATGTTGCATTTTCGTGACCAAAGGAGAAATGGTGTCGTGATATTGTGACATGTTGCATTTTCACGGCCAAAGGAGAAAAGGTGTCGCGATATCGTGACATGTTGCTTCATCGCGGCCGAGAGAGAAAAAGTGTCGCGATATCGCGACATGTTGCACTTTCATGCCCAAAGGAGAAAAGTGTCGCGATATCGTGACTTGTTGAATTTTTGCGGCCAAAGGAGGAAAATGTCGTGATATCGGGACATGTTGATTTTTTGCGGCCAAATGGGAAAGGTGTCACGATATCGCAACATGTTGCATGTTCACGACATAAGGAGAAGAATAGTATCACGATTTCGTGACAAGCTGCATCAACTGTCCATGTCGACCCCCTACTAGCTAGTTAATGGTTCAAGAGATTTGGCTCCATTGCAAATCTTCTTCTACTATTGTAATCTTGTGTTCTCTCTAAATTCGGCTAGGAAGAGTCTCTTCCCATATTGTAATTGATCTTTGTTTTAATACAAGTTTTTTCAAAATTTTCAAAAAAATTGTATCAAATTGAGGGATTCCTTATGAGAGAAATATTGTAATAAATATTTATGATGATTAATCAAGAGGACCCCATTTTGATCATCTTTTATCTTGCTATATTTTGAGTGGTAATTTTTTCCAATTGCAAAACCACACTCACAGTTAGGATTTTGATTAGAAAACCCTCTCTTGCAAAGAAATAGAAATTTCTCCAAGGTTCCTTTTACTTAATGTGTGCATGTATGCTTGTATAAATGTGTCAAATAAGTGCTTGGAATACCTTAGTGCTCTACAAAATAATTGTTAACAAGGGGTCTGTGTTGGTGTTACTTTATTATATATTGCTATTATTGTTCATGAAACTTAAAAGAAAAGAAAATGTGATTGGCCCTCATATGACCATGATGTAGAAATGAAATTCCTTTTATCTTGAAGTATTTTAGATAGATTTTATCTTTCTTTATTAAGCAAGTTTTAACCAATTTTATCATTTTATTAAACCTTGCTTTAAGCATGAAATAAAAGATTAATATCTATCTCTTGAATGTGAATCTGCAATGATGAGTGGATTCATTTTATGTTTCTTTGAGCATGAAAGAAAATAAATGTGCATAAGTAAATTTCCAAATGTGATGGCCTTTGAAATGCCATATAAATTATTTCCCCTTTCATGAAATTGAGAATTTCACAAAGGGAAGGTAACTTATGGCTTTATTAAAAATAGCCTTTAAAATGCCTTATAAATCATCCCCCTTTGAATGAAATTGTAATTTTCATAAAGGGAAACTAATTTATTATTTGCAAAAAAAAATGTAAAGCTTGAAATCTAAATCTTCTTTCAAAATGTGAAAACATGTAAAACAAGAAATAGCAAAATTCCTTTTAAAACTGTAATATTTATAAATTTTTAGAATTTTTAATTTCTATTAAAACAAAAACATCTTTGCTTTAAATGGAATATTAAAACTTATTCTAAAGATCCGTGCATCTATTTTTGGGTTTTTATACTTTTTTGAAATTTTTATTTTATTTTGAAAACTTAAAAAAAATGAAAAGGATAGGGTTAGAAACTGAAAATAAAATAAAATAAAATAGAGTTCTGCAACTCATAAGTTTCATAGAACCTGCAAAAATTAGTATCCTGTACAAAAACTCGCATTGAAGTGATCCACATTCATGCAATCTAGCCTTCAAAGAGGTGCAATCTTCTAAGATAAATAAGGTGTAATATATTAAAAATAAAAAATGAATCAACCATTAAAATACATAAAACCCATTAAATATCCAATATATTGGCACAAAAATATTTTCAATAAGCTTAATGACATGCACAATACAAACTTCTAGCAATGGTGAAAACCAATCCAACAAGATGGAGGAAGAAAATTCCAAAAAAGACCCAGTGCCCATGTTGTATTCCTTGCAGTCCTACCTCCAAAGTTTTCAACCTTTTTTTCTTCCTCTCCATGGATATTTAAAGTTTTTGAATCAATATTTTCTTCTTCCCCCCAAATCTTGGCTTCCCTTCCTTCTATTTCATATGGCTTCATGAAATCTAACTATTCCTCTTCACAAGGTAACTTCCTCCATTGTAATGCAGGTGCTACCCACTATAACACTCATGTAGATGAATATTTCCCCTTTTCTTGTTTTATTTTTACCTCAAATTGTAACTATAGCTTCCATGTACACCCTCTTCAAGCATTAAATAATTTTAGACATATAGTGAAGTTGATCCTTTTCATTATGTTTTATCATGAAGAAACTAAATAATCGTTAGGTCTCAAGAGTGTTACACTGTGGATCCCTATAGGCAGTATCGTGGATACTCCCAGTCAGCATTGTGGATGCTAACCAACCATATGTGAAGGCTATAAAGCAACCTCCTAATTTGTTCCATCCACGTTTGCACATCATCCTCTTCAAGCACTTATGTTTGGTTACAAAATGCTCTTCCTTCACCATATGCCCACCTTGAACCCATAAGGAAATTCTTTTGTCCTCATTTGGGCATTACAACAATAAAGTCACCATTATCTATCGTACCGGTAGCTATCCCTATCTTGCCTGTTCACTAAAACCGCCGCTTTGAATCTAGATTCCTCATTGAATTACCCTATATTAGCTACCATCAATTGATCAATTTATTCAGCCCTGAGCCCCATAGCATTTCATTAGCAAATATTATGGAAAGAATCATGTGATTGCAATGTATGTAAAAAATTATCCTTTAGGTTTTTTCCAGTGGTTAAACTTTCTAATTAAGGTCCCTACGTGATTCATTGCCTAACTCTCGTTCTGGTACCAATCAAATTTAATCACTTTATCCTTTCAAAAGAAATTTTGGTAACATTCCACCACATCTTGGTGTTTTATTCAACACCTAAAAACCCAAACATTGCTTCCATCCACTCCCTGAAACCACTACAAATCCCATCTATAGATGCTCCTTAGTCGACATCTCGATCTAATTACCTGAAATATCATACTATGTTAACATTTGGAACTGCGTATTAAGTCCTTATCATACGTTGTGATTTGATCTTCATCATCACCCAAATAGGTACTATATTCCATAGCGATGCATCTAGGTCACCTTTAAAAATATTTATTTTATCCCGTAATATGATAAATTTCAATCGATCGTCACCTATGTTCTGGTCCATAAAAAAATCCTGAAACACCTTGAGAGGGTATTTTTGAGTTGTCATTTGTTGGTCAATCATAATTTCTCACTATAGTTAATATTGAAACCTTTGCTTATCATACACCCAAATATTTCTTACACTGCTAGCCATAATGGTTTAAAACTAGATGTAATCCAAATTGTATTTTGACACATCTCTTTCACATCCTGATTTTCAGTCACTAATGTCATGGTCAACCAACGATCTATCTACGTCTAAGTCACAATCTAGATCTTGTCAACCATAGCCTTCATCCATATTCATGCCATGTCAACAAGTCCCTATTGAATCCATGTTGTAGTCACTTCCTGTGATACATTTAGGGTTCGCACCCATATAACCACAAATCACATTCTAGGTGGAGTCTGGTCTTCATGTTAGAGTTCTTCATTGTGTCGTCTACACGTCCATGTGTTCGAATGTCCAGTTTGCATGCCCATCAGTTTAAAATCTTGCACAAAGTAAAAGCCACAAATTAGACCTTATGACATAAACAAAAATACACAAAGATTAACAAGAATAAAGAAAAATCCAATGTTATTTTTTTTAAATAAAGCTATAGGAAACCTACACCATACAAAAATAAAAACAATTTTTTTTTATTTAATTTTTATTTAATTTTATTTTTTTTTTATATTTTTAAATGAAGAAAACATTAAAATAAAAATGACCAAAAATATAATAGTGAAAACACTTTTGTTTTTTTTTTTTAATTTTTATCAAAAAAAAAAGTATTTTAATTAGTTTCAAATGTTTTAAATTAATTTAATTGAAAACATTGAAATTAACTAAAGTAAATAAAGACCTATTCAAAACACTAAGTACAAAAGAAACAAACAAACACCACCAAAAATGAACCTTGGCATCTACATGGCAAAATCCAAGGGTGAAGACTTATCAAAAATGCCACTCAAAGAAACCCAAAATCTCAAAACTCAGATTAAAGTGGGTCCCCAAATTTGGGGCTAGTTGTGGAATGGACACAAAACTATAGTTACATGATTTTGTATTGTCAATTGTCACGTGCTTGCAAATAGTTTAGATGCATGATTTTTACTACTTACAAGTGGTGATCACAATGAAAATGTCCTATTTTTGCACTTCTTACTAATGTTTTTATCTTTTTTATTCATGTAGGTACAACCACTATGAGTGACAGTGGCTATCAGATCCAGCTATCATAAACTTTAATAGCTAGCATAGCAGCCACCCTGATTGATAGTGGCTAGGGGAAAAGTCAGAAAAATAGTCAACAACCTATTTCTTCTTCGAATGAGGATTTATAGGTAAGTAGTCATCTTTGTATCTTTTTGGTTTCTATATTTTATCTACGTGTTTTAACATAAAATTTAGAAATAATTACAACACATAGTGAAAGCTAAGGATAAAATTTTAAATCCCATGTTTTTTGTTGCTAGTCACTGCTAGGAACAACGACCTATGCTATTAGCCACCCTAGAAGCTAGTAGCTAGAATTTTTACTGCTACTATGTACATCAACTAATTTTATTACCTGTTGTGCATAGGAGTGACCCCTATTTAGGTTGTTTATTAGGTGTGCATGCTTGAAGCATGTTCAAAGGCTACTTTATTTTTAAATTTGCATTGCATTTTCTTAATATAAAACATCTTTTTCACATTGCATTTCTGAAAATAAAATGTACTTCTTTATGCATATAGTGGAAAAGTCATTGAATGTTGTTTGATGCATCTCCTTTTATGTAAATTTAAAATGAACACACCACACACCATGACTCAAGTAAACATCAATGGCATTGGGCCTTCACATCCAACCCATTGATCAAGACCAACGGTGGAAGTTATTACCACTCAATTGGCTTGTTGATTGAGAATTTTTCTTCATTACTCATTCATGGCCAAGGCCAATTCAATAAATATCCTATCTATATAAAATAGTATGTACTCTTCTTAAAAAGGTATATCATTGCCTATGGTGTGCTAGGTGATAATCGGTAGTACCTATTCTCCTTGATCGAATATGGATTTCATCTCCGTGTTTTGGTGGGTAAGCAACCTGGATGTCATTACCAATTTTATCATTGTGAGTATATAGGTGAAATATTTAAACAATATAAGAATTATATCAACTATTTCAAACACAATAAGATTTCATATTGAATTCACAATAAATAAAAATGCATGAAACAAGTTTTATAAACACAAAAAAAAAGTTAAAAGAGATAGACACCCTATTTAATTTTTTTTATCCTAAAATTTATACAAAAGATAATTTCATAAATCTATGGTCAACACATGAGGTCATTGCCCTCGATCTATGACTAAGATGAAAAATAATGCCCCACCAAACACAAATCACACTGAAGTTGAGCCACCTACACAAAATACTACATGAACAATGTTCAGCCAGTATTAGAGGTGACAAAACAACTCATGAGGGTTCTCATCAAGAAACCCCAACTAGAGGACCAAATATAGGATCATATCATGATAAAAATGAGGGTGCTTCAATATTTCGACCATCACAAGATATAAATAGACAAGATCTAGCCAATGAGGGGTAAAATACAGGGGGTGCATCTAATCACAGACCCATAAGAGTTTCAAACCACATTGAGTAGGGAAGGTATGTGGTATATATCAATGCTATCATAATAAACTATACACCTCCTAATCAACCATGAATAACTAGTCAGTTTAATAAATTAGATCAAGATCTTGTAATATCAAAGCGTAGGACCACATCTACCATCCACTCTCACTCTAAGAGTGCATGTAATGAAGACATAGAGATGCATACTTATGCATAAGATGAATGCTCAAAATTCCCCTGTAGAAAAAACACCTCATCCACATATGAAAGTATGGGGTAAATATCTTAGTGTAATATCAATGCAGCCTCTACAAATAGAGGTGAGAGTATAGTGGATCCCATCACTAGAACTCATACCATTAAAAATCCTTGCATAGAGTTGTAGAGTTAAAGACCCTACATAGTATATCACTCAGATCAAATACGTAGGCTTTGTTCAGATCAAAGACAACAAATACTCCAAGACCAATTGGAGGATTTGCACATAAAGCATGAGTGGTTAGAACAAGAAGATACACAATTAAAAATGTTACTTTGACAAAATTTGTATGAATACCAATTATAATAATAATGCATCCTTGACCAAAAGGAGCGATAAGAGAGATAGATAATAGGTTAGCTTAGGCTAACCTACCTCCCAATAGTGAGTACAGATAGCAGTGCAATACAAGATGTGCTATATCACACCTAGAGCTACACACTAGGCAAGAAGAGCACCATGCTCATCGTACTTCACATTCACATACAGGAAACAACAGCATCAACCACTAAATTAACCTGAGCAAAATTTGCATGAAGAGTCAGAGAGGGATGATCAATATAAGTAGTATCTTGAACCATCTTCAGTAGACATGGATGATGAACACAATCAACCATCTCGATATCAAAGTGATTTACCTCCATGTGCACCCCAAATATCACTTAGGGAAGAAGAAATCATATCTTCTCAAGCTTATAGAGTCCTCACCAAGAGAATCAAATATCTAGACAAATAGGGAATAGTTTACCAAAAGCCTACCCTAGGTAAAATTCATAATAAACCTCTCTATCCCTCTATCCTAAGTCTATAATATCTTGATCACTTTGAGATGTCAAAATTGGAAAAGTTCCAAGGTGATGACGATGCACAAGAGCACGTAACCAACTTCATGAATCTATGATTTTAGATACAAAATAATGATACCTTGATGTTAACAAATTTTGTGATCACCCTTTCATATGTAGCCTTGGAATGGTATAACCAGCTATCAAGGCATAGCATCACCAAATTTGAGAAATTTGTGAATGCTTTTCTTAAATGATTTTCATTTGGCATTAATAAAAATACTAATTTATCAGATTTGGCAACCTTACGATAGTATGATGATGAGCTGATCATAGATTATATGAACTATAGACACCTAAAACATGTCATGTTCAGGGAGACTACTCACATAGGCACACTCATAGGTCATGTGACTAAACCTTGGGATCTTCCAAGTGTCAAAAGTGGTTATGGCCACTCATATGGGGCATTTTCAGCCCATCCAAGCCTGGCCACTGTAGACCAGAGTGGCCAGAATCTAGCCATTGTAGCTCAGAGTGGCCAAACCTTAGCCATTGTAGATGATAGTGGCTAAGCTTTAAATGCATTTTGCCACCAATCTAGCCTAATATCGGGTGGAAGTGGTAGTATGCATGCAATAAGGATGAGCGGGGACAACTTTGCATTCCTCCTCACAACCAATCTACATGGAAGACTCCAGTCTTGATTTAGACTTTAGTTAAACATAGAAAAAAAAAGAGCTTCTCATGCTAACACCTAGTACGCATGAGGGATTCAGTCCTAGGGTTTCGAACATTGACCTAGGGCTTCAAACACTTTATAAGGAGCAAACCTAAAAGCACTAGGGGACCTTCTAAAAGGACCTTCTTTTATCAATCAGAGAGAGAGAACATCATACATCAGAACTTTGAACAGAGTGGATCATTGAGGAGAGCTTCTAGAGACTTGGAGAGCTTCCCTTGGAGATCGATTCTTGTAGCAGAGCCCTGTCGGATTGGAGGGCAAATCTGAACACATAAGGTAATAATTTTAACATTAGTAGCATACTTGAGCCTATAGCCATTGGATCAATAGGAGGAGATTTCACCTTAGCGGCCACTGTCCTAGACCGTGGCCCACAACCTAGTCTAGGGTTTTAGGTGTTATTTTCTTTCATTCTACTTTCTCGTTCATTTCATTAGCATAGGATTTATTTCAGTTATTCGCATTCATAGTACTAGTTCATTGCATTTGTTTCTATTGAGCTTATTCATTGCTAACAACCTCATCCGGGGAGGCAATCTCGGACATCTAAGCGTGTGTTGTTGTTTCATTGATTTCAGGGCTACAGGTTCATCGGGAAAATCTGCAACATACGAAAGCAAGAGGATCCCTCTAGCAATCAGACCTAGAGAAGGAGGCATCTGTAAGCCCTCATACATTTCCGTGTGCATCATCGAGAAGCCTTATAAAGCATGCCCCCTGTGCAAGGGGATATTTTATACACCTGCTGCCCTCTTTGTGTGTAAAATCATGTATCAAACGAAGGGTATCCCTTAGAGGGATTCATATGTAACCGGATCTTGGGAATATCAATACAAAAAGCATTCATTCATTTATTTCTTCACATTCTAGTTATATCTGCTTTGTGCCTTTCATTTATTGCATGTTTAACATTAAAGGATTCAATCGAATTGCAAGTAGAGTAGTTGGTGGACGATGCACCGCTTCCCTAGGGTCGCTACAGATGGTGATCACGGTGGGACTCCTACCCAGTTCTTTAGTTTACTTTCATTTTTTGCCACTTTATTGACTCGGGTTTTGTGTGTAGGTTTAGTCGCTCTGATCTACAGTGGCCAAAAATCAGCCGCTCTTGTCTACAGTGGCTAGGAGTTAGCCGCTCTGTGCTACAATGGCCAAAAATCAGTCGCTCTAGTCGACAATGGCCAGAACTGGAGTGCAGTAGAGGTCAAATCATTGATTCTCTGAGCTGGATTAAAGGTTGGTACAACTTTTTTGACACTTTATGGTTTTTTTCTATTTCTATTTTCTTAAAAATTTTTTTCTTAAAAATAGTGGTAATTAAGACATATTTCAATTTGGAAAACTGAAAGAATGAAAGAGAAAGAACTTGCATCTTGCACATCTTAGGTTTTCTTTTAGATTTTCCACTAGGCGTTGCTAGGAACAACGACTTTTATCTATAAAGTTCGCCCTAGAATCCAACGTGCTAGACACTATGTGTTGGTTTGCTTGCTCTGAGGCCTTTCTAAAGGCCATACTTGCACCTAATAGAGTGCATCCATTAATCTCATAGTAGCTATGCATCTTTCTAAAAATTGAAATGCATTTTGCATTAGGCATATAGGAAAGAGTCATTGTTGTTGTATGATGCATTCTTATTCATGCAAAACTTAAAATGAACCCCACACACACACGTATCTTTTAAACATTGGGGAGTTGGATTTCATCACCAACCCTCAATTCAGTCCGATGACGTTGGCATTCATCTCCTTCCACCGGTTTGCCCCCTAGAGCTTCCTAGAAATGGATTGAGGAACTTACTTATAGTGACACTAAGTTACTTGTGTTCAAACTATCTCCCACTATTGGAACAATCATTGGTTTAGAGTGGAAGAGCTAGGTGAACCCCCCACTAGGATTTAAGTGGTGTACCCTAGTCTCTTTTGAGAAATCATGTTTGGCATGAGTGTTCTTGATTATCACTATGGATGAGTCTCCTCATTCTAAATCCAAAGCAAGAACAAGAAACAAGAAACAACAAAACATCAAAATACAATGAACAGCTTAGGGCACACTTAAATTGGTAATCAAGATAAACATTTGCTTGATATTGTTTGGTTATATTTAAGTGCAACACAAAAGCTAAATTCCCAAAAAAAATGGTCAAAACAAGAAGTAAACATCCCTAGTCTGATATCGAGGGAGAATCTGAAGCAATACATACCCTTAGGTGAAGTCGTAGTAACATTGAAAGACCTACTCGAAAGACCGTGAGATGCAGTTCCATGAGTCTAAGGGGTGATAACTCAACCCTTGGGGGTTCTCCTCGAGAAACCCCAAACAGGGAACCACAACATGAAACTACATCACATAAACATAGAGAGGCCTCATGACCATCATCATCAAGGAGACATGAGGAAACCTCAAGGGCTTCCTCTAAACACACAGAAAATTCTTAGAGACATGAGGAAGCTTCAAGAGCTTCCTCCTCACATGGACATAAGGAGGGTTCTAGACCTCGTTCTTCACATAGGGATGATGAGGTTTCCCCATATCCATCCTCATGGAGGGTAGAGAGGGCCATAAAACCCTCATCACAAAAAAGACACACAAGAGTCACAACATCCCAACATTCACATGGGACACTTAGAACAGATCAGCCCACTAAGGGGCATGAAACTAGAGATACATCCAGTCATAGACAACAAACAGAAGATATCCTTCAAACAAGAGGAAGGATTCCATTAGACTATGACCTCATTGGAGTAAATGGCACCCCATGGGATCAGCCATGGAAAACAAGATAGTTAGATGAGGTGGATCAGATTTATTCGAGACCACCTCCTAAAACCATAGCCACAGAGAATTCTGCATCTGGAAGCTCATGAACCATGACTTCTAAGCCCACTTCTCAAACTAGGGTGTGCCTCAGGGTGACCCCATAGTAAACATATAGAGTCTAATCATGGAGACACTCAACAATACACTGAACAAGTCACATTAGCTAGCCAGAGCAAAGAAATAATAGAAACCTCTTCGAGAAATCTATGAATCAAAACCACTAGAACAAGATCAGATAAGCATGAGTCTTCTATGACCGAGCAAGTTAACCATGTGCGATGGTTATAAAATGCCTTGCATAAAGAGCGAGAGCTTGTAGAAGCTCTCGAACATGATAAACAAAGAGAATGGTTGTTGCACCAACATGAGCAATATTTAAGAGAGCAAGTTGAGCAACTAGCTCGTATCAACCAACAAGAAAATAGAAATGATCATCAAAGAGATCAATGCACTGACTCACCAAGAGAGGAGCACACTAGACAAGAAGGAAACCCATAACAAAACCACCCTCCAAATCATGAGCGAAATCCAACTGGTGGGGAAAGGGTAGACCTAATAGAACAGGATCAGGCACCTCCTGAATCCCCTCATAGGAGGGAAGAAAATAGAGCAAATCAAATGGATAGAGGGTTACCTCCACCACCACCATGGGGGTCTCCAAGAGGAGGAACTCCTCACCTCAAAGGTATTCCAAGAACTTGCTAAAAAGATGAAGTCCTTTGAAAAACAAGAGACGGTGGGTAGCCAACCAACATTGAGCAAAATACACAATCAACCATTATGTCCATCTATCCCTAGCCCCGCATACCCTAAGCATTTTGAGATGCCTAGGTTGGAGAAGTTTAAGGGTGAAGAAGATGCACAAGAGCATGTTACCAATTTCATCAATGCATGTTTTCATCTTGAAGACAATGATGCTCTTATGTTGAGGATATTCATAATGACATTTTTGGGCGCCGCCACTCAATGGTTCAACCAGCTGCCCAAGCATAGCATATCCAATTTTGAACAACTAGTGAACACTTTCTTGAAGCGTTTCTCTTTTGGTGCTAAGAGGAAGGTGAACCTTTTAGACCTGGCCAATTTGAGACATTATGACGATGAGCCAGTAATGGATTATGGGAATAGATGGAGAAAAGTCATGGCAAAATTATCATTCTCCATCCCCATAGAAGAGATTGTCTGAATGTTCACCAAGAGTTGTTCCAAACACATTTCCCTCTTGCTACAACTTCAAAAATACCCCTCATTTGAGGAAGCCTTGGCATAGGCCAAACTCATTGAGGACATAAAAGTAGATGAGGGAACCATCAAACTCCGAACCAAGGAGTGGAACAAAAATGACAAAAATGGCAAACACAAGTAGAAGCAGGCAAACCCTGCTCCAATTAATCAAGTGGTATTGGTTGTGCCTAAGGATGGGGCTATGCACCAACCCCAGAATTATCAAGCATAGCCCCCACCAGCCAATTATGATCAAAATAATAATCAAGGGTGAAATAAAGAATGCAAACCCCCTCACTATTTCACACCATTAACAGAATCAATGCAATCAATCTTCAACCAATTGAGCGAGGCGAGAAATATCAGGTTCCCTGATATACCTCTTATAGATCCCAACCATCCTAAGCCAAAAGGGTATAGGGAAGATCAATTTTACCCTTACCATAGGATACTGGGGCATAATATTGAGGTTTGCATTGGTTTCAAGCACTAGGTGCAAAACATGATTGAGGCGGGAGAACTTAAAGTTGACAACCCATTGGCTCCTGAAAACAGAGATATGGGCATCTACAAAAACCCACTACCAAACCATGAGGTCCCTAGAGGGCAAGGTGCACAAGTCAATCAGGTCCGAATTGATACGCCTACCCACGGGTGCATTGGGATGGTTGAAATTATCAATATAGCAACCAGGAGTAGATGGTATGGTCAACCACAACCTCCTGCAGCTCCCATTAACGTCCCCACTGCACCTAGGTAGAGGTAGGGGTAAAACAACCTTCTAGGTCCACCAACCCGACCTGTGGTAACTATTCGGAGTAGACTTGAGCAAAACTTACAAATGACTCCGGCTAAGCTATCCATCTATGAGCTCATACAATAGTCCCCAAAGCACAGGGAGACCTTGATGGAGATTTTAAGGTCGATTGAGCTCCAACCACAAGATCCAAATGCATTCACCCATTTTGTGGGACAAGTACAAGAATTCCAGGAACCTGTAATCCAATTTTATGATTACGAGATTAAGATAGTGCCTACTGCCTTACCAGACCCTCCATTGCACATTGTGGCGTCAGTCAATGATTTACCTTTCAAATGGGTCTTGATCGATACAGGTTCATCAATCAACATCATCACAACAATAGCAATAGAACACCTTAAGATCCCCAAGTCCAATATCATTCCGAGAGCCTACACATTAAGGGCTTTTAATGATGCTTTATGCAATACTATGGGAATGATAGTCCTACCTATCAAGGTGGGGCATAAGACCATCCCCATGATGTGTCATGTCTTGGAAGGGGCCATGCAATACAACATCCTCTTAGGGTGACCTTGGATAAGGGACATGAAGTGTGTTCCTTCAATCTTACACCAATGTGTCAAGTATGTGCATGATAACAAGGTCTACGTGGTGTTGGCTGATGAAGAGCCATTCAAATATGTTCATCAGGTGGATTTTCCAAGAGAGTTTGTGATTCCTTCTACCCACTTGTATGTAGGACCTTCATCTCCAGCTATGCAACTTAATGATAAGAGCAAAGGGGTACAAAAGGACCCATCTACATCAACACCTCATCTAGCACCCAACATGACTAATGCTTCTAAGAGACCATCAACGTCTAAACCAAAATACAATCAGAAGCTAAAGGCACCCATGGTCAAGGAAAGAGGGCTCAAGGAAGTGCTAATCATAGATGTTAAGAAGAGTCCAACTCCCATGGAGGAGGAAGATCTCCAAGATCAAGTTGAGGAGATACTAGAGCCTGCTTCGCTAGTGTCGTATGTAGGATCATCCACATCACATGCGATAATACATTTGGCAAGTATAGGGATAGGAGAGTATCTTGTGTAGAACATAACATTTATGCCCATCATAGAGTCCGCACAAGACATGGGATGACCAAAAGACTTAAGACCACCAGTGGGAATAGTGGTCCCACTTGGGATCCCTCCCAATCAGATAAACTTTGTCTATGCTAGACTAGACTGCGCCCATAAGTCTATCGATGTAGAAGAGGACAATGATGAATTATTCATTATTAATGTTCATTACCTCTCTAACCTTGAGTTTTCTCTAAGCTACTTTGAACATTGCCATTGGCATGGTTACGGTCTTGGTATATACGAGCAGGGGCGTAGGCGGCCATTCGAGCCATAGTACCAACTTTTGTCTGATAGGTTTGGGTTAGGCTATCATATCAGAGGTCGGGATGACTCTCTAGCAGTAGCCTTGGATAGATTAAGCTTGGGGTTAGGAGAAGACATCAATTTTATTCCTTATCACCCACCAAGTGCAAGATATCCAAACAATAGACAAGTGGTCATGGTGAGCATACCACCACCCAAAACTTATCATCCAAGCCCCACAATTGATGCCACCCCAATGGGTTACAACTCATGGGATGATGAGCAAGAAGAAAATGGATATGTGGCAAGTGATGATGAAGCACAAGCAGGCTTGGCCTATCATGGGCCTCGCTATTTACATAGATTTACCTGGTCCATCCACAATGATAGTGGATTCATATCAGATGAAAGTGGCTATGAGTCAGAGGACTCAACAGAGAGAGCCTATCTAGGAACAAGACAATGGCCCCATGACTTGGGGTAGCATACTAATGCAAATGGCTTCTTCATAAGTGACGAAGAGTATGAATATGAGATAGAAATGGCCTACTTAGGGCCAAGACATGAGCCTCTTGTCTTGGGGCCACATACCAATGCTAACGGTTTCTAGATAAGTGACGATGACTTTGAAGATGAAACCGAGATGGCCTATCTTGGGCCTCACCACTTGTAGCAAGTCAATGCACTCGTAGAAAGAGAGGTGGCACTTCATGCCATAGACCCCAGTTTGTGGTTTCTAGGAAGACCTATCGACCTAGTTGCTATTCACCATGTGGTCAATCCCCCTCCATCGACATTCAGAGAGTTGTTAGAGCCCAATGATCCTATTATCCGACCAGCTCATGGGCTGAATCCAGAGATTCCTTTTCCTCTAGAGCCTCATCATGAGTATAGAAGGGAAACATCTAAGACAAAATTTCACCCATGTGGTCCTAGAGATTTCATTCCATCCATCAACATGATCTCCATTGATTTGACCACTCCACTTCATAACCCAATAGATCCCACTAAACCTTTGTGTCTTGATACGGAGGCTATTGATTGGGATCACATTGATTCACCCATAGAGCCTGAGGATATTTTCTCTAATGAAGAGATATTACAACCATTCCATTTTGCATCAGGTTATGCATATGATGTGTTCCATGCTGGTCTAGATCCTAAGTCGGTAGGACCTATAAATCCCATCGATGACATTCATTTGATACCCACGCCTCACCAACTAGAGGATGGGTCACATATGGCTATAGAAGCAACTTTCAAGATGGACATCAATGATGATCCTACTCAACCAAAGAAAGTCAAGTTCGGAGAGAGTCTGTCTCTAGAGGAACAAGCCATCATTATCCCTCTCCTCAAGGAGAGGCCAAATCTTTTTTCTTGGACTTACAAAGACATGCCAGGGATCGATCCAAAGTTATTTGTTCACAACCTTTCATTGGATCCCCTAAAGAAACCAGTCAAGCAAAAATTGAGGAAAATGCATCCAACCATCGCTTTGATGGTGAAGAACGAGTTGCAAAAACTATTGGATGCGATTTTCATAGTTCCCATCGACTATCCTGAATGGGTCTCGAACATGGTGCCCATGGGAAAACCAGATGGAAGAGTGCGCATTTGCATAGATTTTAGGGACTTGAATAGGGCAACTCCAAAGGATTCATTCTCGTTGCCAAACATAGACGCTCTTGTTGATGCCACTGTAGGTCATGAGATGCTCTCCCTAATGGATGGGTTTTTTGGATACAATCAAATCTAATCTAATAAAAAAAGACCATCATAAGATTTTTTTTACTTACCCCATGGGGAACTTTCTATTACAAAGTGATGCCATTTGGCCTAAAGAATGTTGGTGCCACATACCAGTGGGCCATGACATACATATTTCATGACTACATGCACACAATCTTGGAAGACTACATGGATGACTTGCTGGCCAAATATTTATTACGGCAAGAGCACGCTGAGGTCCTGACAAAAGTCTTCGATCGCCTCATAGAGCACAACGTCAGATTGAATCCTAAGAAGTGTGTGTTTGGCATGACTTTTGGAAAGCTCTTAGGGTTCATAATTTCTAAGAGAGGCATCGAAGTCGATCCTACAAAGGTAAAAGCTATAATGGAAATGGCTGCCCCTACCAACATTAGGGAGTTAAGAAGCCTACAAGGCAAGGTAGCATCCATCAAATGGTTCATTGTGCAATTATCAGACAAGTGTCGACCCATGAACCAGTTGCTATGCAAGGATGTCCCATTTCATTGGGATGAAGAGTGCCAACAAGCCTTTACAGAAATCAAAACTTACCTAGCAATGCCTCCAGTGTTGGCTCCACCAAGGCCAGACATACCATTTTTGCTATACATATCGGCTACTAATTTTTCTTTGGGCACCATGTTGGCCTAGAAGAATGTGCAAGACAAAGAGCAAGTCGTATATTACATTAGTCGCACCTTGGTGAGTTATGAGCTAGGATATGCGTATGTAGAAAATTTGTGCTTGGCAGTGGTCTTTGCAACCAAAAAATTGTGACACTACATGTTGAGCCATACGACTTACGTTATATCAAAACAGAATCCTTTGTAGTATATGATGAACAAGACATATCATAATACACGTACTGAAAAGTGGATCATGCTATTGATAGAATTTGATCTAGAATTCATAAGCCAAAAGTCCATCAAGGGACAAGTCATAGCGGATCAATTAGCAGAGGCACCTCTTCAGGATAGCAAACCTCTCACTATAGAATTTCCTGATGATGCAATCTTCGCATTATCAGATCCATCGAAACTCGAAGAACCTGAGAAACAAAGAGACATGGCATTGTTCTTCGATGGTTCAAAGTGTGAGCAAGGGGGTGGAGTAGGGATAGTCTTTATCACACCACAGGGTGCTCCATTACCCTTATCATTTAAGCTAGACTTCCCTTGCATGAACAATAACATAGAATATGAGGCCTTGATTTTGGGACTTCAAACGATTATGGCAATGGGCATTAAAATATTGAATATCTTTGGTGACTCCTTGCTCATAGTAAATCAAGTCAAAGGATTGTTCCAATGTAGGTGCCCACTCTTGAAAGCTTACAAAGAACTTGTTGACACCTACCTAGCCCGACTAGAATGGTATGACATCGAGGCAATCCCTCATACGTCAAATAGATTCGTAGACACCATGGCATCATTGGGATCCTTAATCCCTCAGAATATATCTACTGACTTCACAACCATTCATGTGAAAGTGCTCATATTTTCAGCAATACAACGTGAGGTTATTGACAACCTAGAGTCGGTCAACATGATCCAGAATAAACCAAATCAGGATTGGTCCTTCAAAGTTAGAGCTTTCTTGCAAACAACACCTTGGGAATATTTGATCTCTCAAGGTCCTACGGAGTGTGGTACAACCATTCACCATAGGGTTGCCTCTCAATATGTGTTCTTAGATTCTGGATCACAAGAGGAACATGTCATGTTATCCATAGAAGTTGTGGCTTATCAGGATTGGCTTTCCCAATTGTGGGATTTCCTGAAGCTTGGAATAGTACCGCAAGGCTTATCGCATGTTGAAATATGAACATTTAAATAGAAGGTGACAAGATACATTTTTCTAGGAGAGATCCTTTATAGACGAGGTTATGATGGAATGCTCCTTCATTGTCTTGAGCCCCAGGAAGCATCCTGGGCAATTTTGCAAGCTCACGATGGTACGTGTGGTGGTCACTTCAATGGCATGGCCATCATTAAACACATTTTGAGGATGGGTTACTATTGGCCCACTATGGAAAAATACTATTGATTGGAAAAATACTATTGTGAGTATGTCAAGAAATGCGTCAAGTGTCAGCATCATGCAAACCTCACCCACTTGCCATCACAAGCCTTGCAACCCATCCAGGAAGCATGGCCCTTCTCGCAGTGGGGATTAGAATTAGTGGGGAAGATCTCTCCCCCATCGTCAGGCTGACATACATTCATCATAATGGCCACTGAGTATTTCACCAAATGGGTCGAAGTGATCCCCTTGACATCGATAATTGGACCGAGGATTGTGGAGTTTATACTCCATAATATCATAAGTCATTTTGGGGTCCCTTCAAAGATAATATCAGATAATGGGCCATATTTCAAGAACAAAAATGTGCATGCTTTAATGGACAAATACCACATCCAACATAGTTTTTCAACACCCTATTATCCACAAGCAAATGGGCAAGTAGAAGCCTCAAACAAAACAATCATCTCCATCTTGAGGAAGACGGTGAGAGATAATCATAAGGACTGGCATTTGTAGTTACCTCTTGCATTATGGGCATACAAGACTAGTGTGCGGATGCCCACTGGGGCAACACCATTTTCACTTGTATATGGCACTGAGGCCATCATGCCCCTAGAGTTGGAGATTCCAACCTTGCACATAGCATTGAAGGACTTCATAGATGATGACACCATGCGACAATGCCGCCTTGATCAGTTAATGCTTCTTGATGAACGATGAGTAAATGCCTTGGAGCATCTTCATGTTTATCAGAATCACCTTGCACGAGCATACAATAGTAAAGTCCATTTGAGGGAATTCAAAGTTGGAGATCTTGTGCTCAAAGAAAACCAACAGAACTCAAATCTACCACCGCATTTGTGAGACAAATTTATGGTAAATTGGATAGGCCCCTACATGATTTCAGAGAAGGTTGGGCCTGGAGCATATCGCCTTACATAATTGGATGGTGTTGAAGAGCCTGAGCCTCTCAATATCATCCACTTGAGGATATTTTACACATAAAACATCAAAAACATTCAAATATGTCATAAAAATAAAAAACATTCAAATATGTCATAAAAATAAAAAACATTCAAATATGTCATAAAAATAAAAAAATTCAAATATATCATAAAAATAAAAAATACTCCAAAAACATCTTAAAGCCCTTTGGTCAAATCATCATAAAAATGCTCCAAAGGCATCTTAAAGCCCTTTGGTCAAATCATCACAAAAATGCTCCAAAGGCATCTTAAAGCCCTTTGGTCAAATCATCATAAAAACTCCAAAGGCATCTTAAATCCCTTTGGTCAAATCATCACAAAAATGCTCCAAAGGCATCTTAAAGCCCTTTGGTCAAATCATAATAAAAAATGCTCCAAAGGCATCTTAAATCCCTTTGGTCAAATCATCACAAAAACGCTCCAAAGGCATATTAAAGCCCTTTGGTCAAATCATCACAAAAATGCTCCAAAGGCATCTTAAAGCCCTTTGGTCAAATCATCACAAAAATGCTCCAAAGGCATCTTAAAGCCCTTTGGTCAAAAATCAAATCAATCAAAAATCTCCAAAGGCATCTTAAAGCCCTTTGGTCAAAAATCAAAAATCCAAAAATATTTACATCTTACATTTGCACCCACATAGTTGCATTTCATTATAACAAACGTATCCATTGCATTCGCATAGGTTATGATCACATTCTTACAAATTATGCCACAATTGTATCACAATCACAATATTCAAATCCATCTTCATCCATGCATCCATGTGTGTAACTGTGTTTTTCAACACAACCATATCATGTTGCTATAAGGAATATACTAAAGTTTCCTAGTCTTTCAACCATGTCTAGTGGTCTTATCAACTTTTGTAGAAAGCCACCTTGATTAGTAGAGGGCAGGGTCTAGTTGTGATAATACCCTGGATATTCATGATCCCATCACTAATTAAAACACTAAAATCCTAGTTGGTACAAGGGAAAGATGAAAATAACAAAAGTGGTCTAGGTTACCTTAAGAGAAAAGGATCTTCCTTGCTTATCCCCCTATGCAACTGGTTTAAAGGTGTTGAGAATTGGCAAAAGGACAAGTTTCGCCCTACCCAAAAATGAGTGATTATCATCACTACATGAATCCCTTGCTTTCATTAAAACAAGCAAAAATCCCGAAACAAAGCACAAATTCAAAGTCCCAGATTTCAAAGTCATAGTTCACAAACAAAGCAAATAGTTATTATCATCACTACATAGATCCCTTGCTCAAAAGAAAAATCAATGAAAATAAACAGTGATTTTCATCACTACACAAGAGCAAATATCCCAAATGAAATGAAGAAAAAAAGGGAATGGAGCTTGAATCCCTGGAATTCTCAGCATTGCACAAAACTGGAAGGAGAAATCCTTACGCATGATGATATGTCTATTACAATAGCTTCTGGCATTTGTATAGACCAATGTTTGAATGCAGATGAGCTAGCTTAGGTAACTCATACTGCCTAGTGGTATAGTCCAACTAAGTCCAACATAAGGATGAGATGAACACTTGAGGATCCCTGATCTTAGCAATGGGCTGAAAGAATCCCGCCTGACATCGGAGGAAATGCTTGGGTTCTATCTCAAAATATATATTCATTTGCACACACAGAGATAATGAATATCCAGGGACATGGTCAAAAGCCTTGCTTTTCAAAAGTCTTGTATGGTCAGTACATAGTTGTTGATAGGGTAACTAGAGTGTTTGAAGTCTCAGGAAAAACCTCAAAAATTCCCACATAGCAACAAATCATATCATCAACTTTCTCTATAAGCTTCTGTAAATTAGGGGGTATTAATAAAATACATTAGATACCGGATATATGTCAGAAATGATATGTAGATGACCACTGATTATTTTATATCTCTTAAATTACAGAAGCTTATCCAAAAAATATACATACATTCCACACCATTACATTGCACATATGAATGGTTTAAATAATTAATTCTTATGATTAGAATGATTATTAAACATTCATGGTTGTTATACTTTCTGTGGTATCACCCATTAGATTGTCGAAATCATATCATATGCATACCATTATGTTTTAAAGCGATTAAAACATACAAGTTCATTCACATTAGATTACATACTGCATTCACCATATCATAGCATGAGTTAGATGCATACAATTAAATCAAAATTAAACATGTATCTAACAAAAATATTGCATCCATAAAAACACAACATCATAAATCATCCATCTAAGATCACATCATTACATTCATCCATACATAAAATCATAAGTCCATCATTAAATCAACTCATGATACATCACATCATGTCACAATAATCAAATCATATAAGCATCTACATAAACACATACATAAGCATCCATCTCAAATCCATATCATCATAAATATCATCTATCATCTAACACATATATATCAACTCATCATAATGCCATCATAACATCGCATAAATAAAACAAAAAACATAAGCAATAAATGATACACATAATGAGTCATAATGCAAAGATATCATATAAATGTGTATCTCAAAGTGCGTGGGTATACAAAAATTGCCTACAAGCTACAGTCATATAGGTCAAGCAGACCTCAAAAATGAAATCCAAGTGCATCATCAATCAAACACAGGGCATGTACCCCCAACATCACCTCCCCCTATGGTTGTGTCATGCGTAGAGTGATGTGACCCTGCTAGTCTCTCTATGCGAGTTCGAGTCCTCTAGCTAGGATGGACCGAAGACTGCCCAGAGGTGGAGCGCCTGCTGACCTATGAGCCACCTGCACCTAGTGCCTCCCTAGGGACAACTCCATGCCTCCTAAGCTACATCTGGAGAGAGGCTATATGGGAGACATACCCTTGGATCTGCTCCTCGTACTCATCTAGCAATGACTGTAGGCATAGAACCTCTGCCCCTGTGTCTGCCCCAAGATCTACCTCGGTATCACTCTATGGTGTAGAAGGAGGAACAACAAACTGCATCCTAGCAGCACCACCCCCGATAGTAGCCTACAAAGCCTGGATCTATAGCGTGAGCTGCTCTATAGTAGCATCTCACTGGGCTATGGTGGCATCTCACTATTGTACCTAGATCTTGGTCGACTGGAGCTCAACCTCGACCTCATGCAACTATGCTCTCAGAGGAGAATCCCTCTCCTTGGGATCCAGCTCCTCCTCATCCTCCTTAGGAGCCTCCTACTCCTCTACTGCCACCTGCTCTACTGGTTGGCCCCATACCTCGGTCCTAGCTCGGACTCTATGCCCTGCTAGATCTGCACCATCATCCCCGCCATCATCCTCATAGCCCAAGCTGCCATCACCATGCCACATTAGATCCCCCCACCACTACACAAATGCATCTATGACTCCCCCAATGACTCCTGGGTCAACTACTAGGGCATCCTCCTCATCAGAAAGCTCTATGATCCATGGAGGAGGAAGGTCTCCCTCTACTATGAGATGCCTATACAAAAATGGAACTAGTGGCACATCCTGTTGTAGCCCATACTGACGGAGAACCCGAGAGTAGAAGAAATACTCCCTGATGCCAACCTTGCGGCCGATGAGCCACCACTCATGCCGCATCCTAGCTATGAAACTAGCTGGATCATCCCAAGTTGGGCACTCATGATATGGATGCCACATGATATCCCTAACCTTCAACCTAGTAAAAGTAGCAGTGTAGTGGGAAAGCTCCCCTGCATGAGGATGGCTCTTGTGCTCCTCACACCCTCGAGCCCATCTAGCAACATAGCACTACATATACTCCTCAATAACTATAATCTTGGTAGGAAGCCCCTTGGGATGATCTACCTTGATGTGCTCCCATCCCCAAACCTATAGAAGCAAACTACAAGTGATGCTGACGTGACCCCATCGGTGGATATGATACAACTCATCATAGCACTGGGCCAATAGAGACCTACCCCATGCATAGATGATGGGCTCCTCACTATCCATCAGATCTTGTACCATCGCAAGGAGGTTCCATGAGAACCTCAGGCCTGAGAAATCTAGAATAAGAATGTTGTTGATGACCATCAACAATACTGCATGCCTCCCCGAGAAGACCTTCTCCCGATACCAATGTATGATAGATACACCTCCAGATTTGGTGTCCTTGAAGGCATCTACAGCATGCCTTCTGAACACCCAAAGAAAGACAACATCACGATCATTAGTGGTCGAAGAGACAATGGCCACTCCATCAAAGGGGATCCAAAATATCCTATACACATCCTCCGGCGTGATAGTCATCTCACCAGTAGGAAGGTGGAAGGTATTAGTCCGAGAATCCCACTAGTGTACCAGGGCCATGAGGTAAGCCTGATCTGACATAATATAGGGCAGCCTAGTGACAAACTGTAGCCCATGGACCTTGAGCCAATCCCAGTCCGTATCACTCAGGAGGGGGAGAAGGTCATTCATGAGCTTTGGGTCATGAGCCCGAGCAGTAAGAATCTAAGAGCAAAAGAGAAAACAAAGCATAACTACAATGCATCTAAGGCATAAATCACTATAAAACATGGAAAATGGTGCACATAATGACAAAACTATCCTAAGCCTGAGCAAAGAGAAATAATGCAACTAATCAGGAAGCACAATGCAAGGAAGTAACTCAAAATTTTAAAAAAATTAGCATAATCACCTTGCAAGAGTTCAAAATATTAAAAAAAATCACCAAGTGTTCTTAGCCATTATCAACTATACTAGACATTAATTGGCCATTGAAGTTGAGAGCGGCCAAACCCCAATGGTCAAAATTTTGATCATTGGATTTCAAATCTAGCCGCTCTAAGTGACAATGGCCAAACCACAGGCCGAGTTGGCCGCTCTGAGCAGCAGTGGCCGATGGGTGACATGGCAAACCCATGAGCCCTAGGCCAAAAATACCAAAAATTTAACAAAAAAACAAAATGGGGACCAACCCATCTCAAAAAATCCTAAACTAGACCTAACTACGGGTTTGGTTCATTACCAACAAATTTAATGAGGTTCTTGTACCGATTACTTAATGCGGTTCATTTTACCCAAAAATGAAACAGACAAGGTCAAGGTTTGAGAGAATACCCGAGAAGCTCCGGCTCCTCCACTTGCAGATGTCTCTCCCTATGCAGCCATGGCCTCTGAATCATAGCAACACTCCAAATCGTAGAAGTCACTTTCACTACAGAGCTCTGAAATGCAAAATGATAGCTGGTGAAAGTGAAAGGTCAAAACCCTAGGGTTACTTTTTATATTCTTGAATTATGCCTTGGTCACTATTGTCGTCAATGGCCCAAATTTCTTGGCCGCTCAGGATGAGAGCGGCCACGGGCAGGCATTTGGGGGTCACTGGACCTGATAGAGACCAACAGCCTAGACAAAAATAGTAGGAATTCTCTCCATGGGAAGCAACAAAAACATTAAATAAACACATTTTGATGACTCATGGTTATCATAATGTTCAAAATAACAAAAAATTACATAAAAACAAATCTTGAGTAAGCTTCGTATTCAGTTATTTACTCTATCAACTCGGTGGTTGCAGCGATTTGCATTCCATGCAACTTGGTGATATGATTAAGTCACCATAGAGCTACTCGAGGAAAAATATTCATTTTGGAATTACGATGCATCACCTCGACCCCGAAGAAGACCAAGATGGTTGGACTGCTCCATGGGTATGATGGAATCATCCTAATTCTCCTATGACACCAAAAACACTGAGCCAAGTGATTCAATACAAGCATAAATAGGATCGCTCACCCTAACTCCCTAAGAAGGCTATTTGTGGCCGGACCGCTCCCCGGGATAAGGATGAGTGATCATCATAAACAAGTGAAATCACACTTGGATGGGGGTCACCCATTAAAGAACAAAAACTAGAAAGGAACCAAACTTAGTCAAAATGGTCAAGCGACTTGTCGCTTCATTCATCATCTTTCCCTCACCAATTTATTTGTGTGAGGGGGGTAGTTCAAGTCTTCAAAATAATCATAATCAAAATCAACAAAAGATCACTTGATCATGTCAAAATTGCATTCATCCTATGAATCATTGCATCCAACAAATTACATAACTTCCCCATTTTTTGGGAACATAAGCAAACATGGCATCTTCAATTTGTAGCTCTCCTACCGATCGGATCTGATTGTAGCAACAGAAGCTACCCGATTGAGTCTGAGGAATGAGTGCGATTGAATATGTGCAAGCCCTATGCTAAGTAAAGCCTTCCAAATGTTGAAGCAATGATTCAAGGATGAGTGTCATCTTGCGTGATTGGGCCATCCAACGTTGATCAGATCAATGATCATCATACACCCTACGAACATAGCAGTCTATGTTTTTGCTCCGTGCTATGTCTTTCACTCAGTGCATCACAAAAAGGGGCATCTGTAGACACCTAAAACATGTCATGTTCAGGGAGACTACTCACATAGGCACACTCATAGGTCATGTGACTAAACCTTGGGATCTTCCAAGTGTCAAAAGTGGTTCTGGCCACTCATATGGGGCATTTTCAGCCCATCCAAGCCTGGCCATTGTAGACCAGAGTGGCCAGAATCTAGTCATTGTAGCTCAGAGTGGCCAAACCTTAGCCACTGCAGATGACAGTGGCTAAGATTTAAATGCATTTTGCCACCAATCTAGCCTAATATCGGGTGGAAGTGGTAGTCTGCATGCAATAAGGATGAGCGGGGACAACTTTGCATTCCTCCTCATAGCCAGTCTACATGGAAGACTCCAGTCTTGATTTAGACTTCAGTTAAACATAGAAAAACAAAGAGCTTCTCATGCTAACACCTAGTACGCATGAGGGATTCAGTCCTAGGGTTTGGAACATTGACCTAGGGCTTCAAACACTTTATAAGGAGCAAACCTAAAAGCACTAGGGGACCTTCTTTGATCAATTAGGGGACCTTAACTTTTATCAATAGAGAGAGAGAACATCAT
Organism: Wollemia nobilis; assembly: GCA_028583015.1. Lineage (NCBI taxonomy): Eukaryota > Viridiplantae > Streptophyta > Pinopsida > Araucariales > Araucariaceae > Wollemia > Wollemia nobilis. The sequence continues at coordinate 5,091,848 of JAQPPZ010017060.1, forward strand.
ACATCAGAACTTTGAACAGAGTGGATCATTGAGGAGAGCTTCTAGAGACTTGGAGAGCTTCCCTTGGAGATCGATTCTTGTAGCGGAGCCCTATCAGATTGGAGGGCAAATATGAACACATAAGGTAATCATTTTAACATTAGTAGCATACTTGAGCCCATAGTCGTTGGATCAATAGGAGGAGATTTCACCTTAGCGGTCGCTGTCCTAGATAGTGGCCCACAACCTAGTCTAGGGTTTTAGGTGTTATTTTCTTTCATTCTACTTTCTCGTTCATTTCATTAGCATAGGCTTTATTTCAGTTATTCACATTCATAGTACTAGTTCATTGCATTTGTTTCTATTGAGCTTATTCATTGCTAACAACCTCATTCGGGGAGGCAATCTCGGATATCTAAGCGTGTGTTGTTGTTTCATTGATTTCAGGGCTACAGGTTCATCGGGAAAATCTGCAACATACGAAAGCAAGAGGATCCCTCTAGAAATCAGACCTAGAGAAGGAGGCATCTGTAAGCCCTCATACATTTTCGTGTGCATCATCGGGAAGCCTTATAAAGCATGCCCCCTGTGCGAGGGGATATTTTATACACTTGTTGCCCTCTTTGTGTGTAAAATCATGTATCAAATGAAGGGTATCCCTTAGAGGGATTCATATGTAACCGGATCTTGGGAATATCAATACAAAAAGCATTCATTCATTTATTTCTTCGCATTCTGGTTATATCTGCTTTGTGCCTTTCATTTATTGCATGTTTAACATTAAAGGATTCAATCGAATCGCAAGTAGAGTAGTTGGTGGACGGTGTGCCACTTCCCCGAGGTCGCTACATGAATAGATGGAGAAAAATAATGGTAAAATTACCATTCTTCATTCTCACCATAGAGCTCACTCAAATTTTTGTGAAAAGTTGTACAAAACATATATTGCTATTGCTTCAACTGTAAAAATATACGACATTCGAAGAGGCTTTGGTGCAAGCCAAAGTAATTAAATATATCAAATTACAAGGAGATCTAAAAATCTATTTAGCTATAAAATTTTCTCACTCCTTTCTTTTAAGCTAATGGATCTACGCCTAGAAGGAGAATAAGAAAATGGTAGGTATACACCTCAGAGGAGAGGCACTTGAGATTGCACCCTCTTTGGTGATTTTTTAACGAATTGGGTGGGTTCACTAGGAAACATTTATTGGTAGTTTACATGCCTAGATTGGGAGTTTGTTTGATGTGTTCTTTTTAATTTTCTCATAATTACCTTATTCGAATAAATGCAACCAAGTTATACTAAATGCAATTTCAATTTCAATGAATATAGCAGACAGTGAATTGCAGAAGATAAATAAATGCAATGCTTAATTAGGAAAGAAATTTGACACTTTTACTCAACCCATATGTCTAATGTAGAATTTATTTACTTGTTGTAGGATATATTGGATGTTGCAGGGCGATATCAAATGTTTGATCTATGATCGGTTGATCCGATCTGATATTGTCTGATCTGATTTTATCATAAACTCATAATTTCATAGATAGACAAAAAAATAGAAACTTGCAACACAATATGAATCTTGTTAAGCATGGATTAGGATAAATAAAAGCTAATTGTATGTTGTATTTAAATAAAATGATATGAATATGGGCTATGATATGCAAATAACATAATTGAATGCAATAATGGTGAACTCCAAGTATGATAAACAACAATGTCTATATTAAATGCAATGATAAATGATAAATACGATGCTTGAAATGCAAATTTGAAATGAAAGAATATAAACCAAAGTTTTAAGGTACCCCCAGACAACCTGTAGACTATATCAGATGTTGTAGAGCTAGATCGGATGTCTCTGAGCAAGATTAGATGTCCGATATAAAATTGTACCCATTGATATGCAATCATCGTACTTTCAAACTTGTAAATGATTATGAAAAATAATAGAAAATAAAATGCAAAGAACATGAAAGTGAGTGTTAATTAGCTAGGGATTCAGAGAGAGCTAGGGACCAAGAGGAAATTAGGGTAAGGATTCTTGATTAAATAAGATAGGTAGGTTGAAGGGGTTGGGAAAAAAATAGCAGGAGTTACAACCTCTTCTAATCTGGGCAAGATCGGGAAATCTGATCCCATAACCACCACGTGGTTAGGTAGATAAAGACAAAATGAGTTGCAACAAATTTGTTGTTTACTATTCTGGGTTTTTTTTTAGTTTTTGAAAAGATCAAAAATTTGATCTCACACATTTAGGTCTGATCTTGGATCGAACATCCGATATCAGTCAAATAGAGCCGATATCGTCAAGAGGTTAAAAACTAACTCAATGCGAGCATGAAAAATGAGGTAGAAGGTTAGCAGGTAATTTTAATCAAATTTTGAATGTTTTTAACTTAAGGTAGAATAATATGAGTCAATTTTAAGGTGTTGCATTTTACCCCCTCTTCAACGCATTTTTGAAAAAAATGCGTTAAAGAAAAGAATGGCATGCTTTTTGAGAAAGCAAAAATTTATTGCAAAATTTATTGATGTTTAAAGTTTTTACTATAAACTACATTAGGAGTGATACCCCCTTCAAGTTTTTACATAAAATTTAGCATTAGGTGGAAAAATCAAAATTTGCAAATTGAGGGTAAAATAAAAAATAAAAATAACAATTTAGGGTAAAACCCTAATTCATTTGCATTTGTTACTATTGTTGAAATTGTGCTCTAAGGAGAAAATGGTAGAGGTCCCACATCGAGCAGACAAGGTGCAAACAAGGCTAGGCAGCATGTGGGTAAGGATCTTGAACTTCTTTAGCTTAGGAATTTTATGTTTTTGCAATTAATTTTTTTAATTTTTGGATTTTTAGGTCACGGATGCTATCGCATGGTCGTGTTTGCAATATCAAATTGATTTTGGCAATATCGATCCTATTTTGGTGATATCAAATTGTCCAATATCATAAAATGGGTTCGATATTATCAATATCAGGTATATTTTGGCAATATCAGGAAGTATGATATCATCAAAATAGGTCTGATATTGAACAATTAGGTTTGATATTGCATAATTAGATTCAATGATGCAGATTTAGGTCTAATATCTTTAATTAATTTTTTTTTGCTTTATTTTTTTATAGAAAATAGTTTTAAAGAATAGGGAATGGAGATATAGTGGTCTTTAGGTAGACTTGGGTGCACTCTCGGATGATGAGAGGACCACCCTTGAGGTTACAAGACTCAGAAATGTGGTCGAGATGCCATAAATTCTAGTTGATTTGAGGCTTCTTATATCATTGGCTTAGAGATGGTATTTGGGCTCATCTTGCTTCTGGTTATTGACAAGGGATATGACCCCTACACTGGAGGATGTTTGGTGAATTCTTCGGGTGCCTATTAGGGGTGCCTTCATAGCTCCATATAGTAATCAGGGCTAGGCAATGTGATGCTTGTCTGGGGATCCTAGATTTATCCTTAAGAAGGGTGGAGTGGGCATCGATAAGTTAAGTTAGATAGACAGGGTATCTAGACTAACATTTTTGCTGAGTGGTACAATAGTAAGACTATTGTTGTGTCATCTCAGTGATTACCATTTACCTTGGACCTTAAAAGAGGTTATTTGTGATATACGGGACCAGAGTATATGTTTTTCTTAGAATCCCTATATCATGTGTTGATTATTCAGGATACTCTATAGGGTTATTTACAAGAGGGGTAAGGCTTTGGTACTTACTTATTTCTTGTAGGTATGGTTTTGGGAGAACATGGCCATCAGGAGATCTACAGTGTTACCTTTGACATGGGTAGATGATGGGAGGCCCGAGGTGGAGGAGGGGAGACCCAGAGTATTCTATTGGTACTTGCATAGAGTGCACCATGGGCAGATTAGCCTTGACATAAGGAGGATGCTTCTTGTTGAGCTTATGGCATATGCTATCTAATGGAGATCTTGGATAGAGCTTCCAAGGTGGGGAGAGGATGGGTTTGAGCTAGCTTGCATAAGGTGAGTCATTTGGCTATGGATGGATTAGGGAGAGTTGGAGCTACATCGTGTGGACTGGCTGCTACACCATTTTGGATTGCAATAAGATATTCTTGGGATTAGGGATGTCTCATTTTCCAAGGTGACTCAGGACCACACAACTATTAGTGGTATTCCCAACATAGCTTAGTTCATGGACCCTTAGTCGAATTATGATGTGGTGGCCATGATAGATGGAGATGATTCTAGGATGACTGGCAGGTACTGATAGTGGTACACCAAAATCCATCCTACACAGTTGACTAGGATGAGGAATGCAGTGGAGTAGGTAGTTGAGTAGGTCTGACGATAATGATGCCTAGCTGGCCAGTAGTTGCAATAGAGGACATAGGTAACCCCTAGGAGAGATAGGCATCATACTAGGGGAGGGCATATGATCTAGGGGATATCGATATCAGGGAGGATTGCTATAATAAAGGAGAGATCTAGGGGTACTAGGGAGGAGAAGAGAGCATCCTCTCAGTAGGAAAGGAGACCTGACTCACCCAAGAAGGGCACCATGATAGATGATGGAGAGAGCAATGATATGGAAGCTCTAAGGGTAGATAATGAGAGCTTGAAGACTTATGTTCATACTCTAGGGGAGGAGGATGTGATTTTTAAGACTAAGATTTAGACTCTAGAGATAAAGGTCACATAGGCATGGGCTCAGGTGGCTCAAGGAGTGATGGTTGCTACTTTGACATCTTCCCATGTGACTCGATCTGGGAGGAGTGGTTCAAGGGATGAGCTTATACGGGCTATCAGGTAGGCATGATTCTATTAGGGCTTGTATTTTGTGGCAGTGCCTACAAATTAGAGGTAGCCATGCCTTGAGGTATTTGAGCCTTCTAGTCGCTCGATATCAGTGTCTTGCTCGACTTCTAGGATAGCTACTACTATAGGGGCGATGAAGTTTTGGCCACTGTGACCCCCTGGTGGGGATGATGATGCATAGAGCTCCAGAGATTCAAAGGGATGACTAGAGACTTATGATGTGATGATTTTTGTTATATATTTTAGTGACTGAGTATGCAGATGTTGAGGATTTTGGCATATTAGTCAGCCTTATTTTGTATATAGACTTTGATATATATATATATGATCTTCTTTATCTTATGTAACTTTGTGTGATTTATTTGTATGATTTATTGCATTTGCTTATAATGTTTGAATTTCTTGTAATCATGCTTTGAATATTTTGATCATGCTTAACATAAAAGAAAATGATTTTATTTTTGTAAAGTGTGTTTTTGAAAAAGATGTTTTTGTATGATGATAGAATTGATGGATTAGTAATGAAACTCAAAATGATGTTGTGTTGTTATATGACCATTGGTGGAGATCAATGCTCACTAGGTCATGAAGCGGATCTTGTTGTGAGGAAGTTTTGTATTTCTAATAATAAGAAAGTTTGTGAGGCTCAAGAGTGACCTTGAGGCTTATGATGATGAAAATAGAAGTCAATTTTTAAAAGAAGTTGATTTTGAGAACATAGGTTGATAAGGATTGTATTTGTAATGGATATAAAGTGATTTAAGCATGAAAATTGGGAAGGATAACTTGTTATAGGCACATAATTCCTAGTGTGAAATTTGAGAAAAACAATTACGAGGAATTATACCATCATCGCAAAGTCAAAATGCAATGCATGATAGAATGATTATGTTTGTTTTTTATAATACAAATAATTGTGTCACATGTTTGAAGAATTTGAATTCAATATATATGTGATTTCTAAAATGTAAGTGATCTTAAACTAATGTTTTCTAACAAAATTTCAAAGGAATATTCTAAATTATTTCAAGGACAAAGTCAAAATTATTAAGAACTAGTGTGTGATGTGTGAGTTCATTATCCATTTTGATGCATATAGTGATACAAAATATCTCAAGGATCAAATGTGTTTGCTTCTGAAATTGATTTACCAATTTTGAGTGAGTTAATGATACAAGCCGACTTCTATGAACCAATGTGTGTGCAAGTGAAAGATTCATTAACCATGATTTTGTGCATGCAATTGTAATGAACGACTCTGTAACTCAAGTCATCCAAAATCTAGCTAATCCACAAGCAAACATTAGTTTGTACAAAAAAAGGTTGCTAATGTGACAGACATGTCGCCACGCATAAGGATACCTCCATTGCCAAGCCAACTTGATGCCGTCGAACCTGTAATTAGGATCACCCCATGGTGTTTGAATAACTAAGGAATTCTAGGGATTCAATCTCATTACCCCCTTCTTTTATTTTGATTTCTTGGAGTAGGGATTCTTGTCCATTTTTGAACAAGGGGATTTTATTTCTTTTTCTTTTTTTTCTTTTCGTTTATTTTCTTTGCTTTTTTCTTTTTCTTTTTGCTTTTTATTTTTTGGGATACTTGCTCAAATTAGAAAAGGAGCAAGGGGTTTTATTCTGGTAGGGGGGAGCTTGTCCTTTTGCAAATTCTCGATATTCTAGACCATGCACATAATAGGATAGCATGCCAAAAAAATTTCTTAAGGAACTAAGACTACTATGTGTTGTGAGGTTTTCACAACCAGCCCCAATATTGGGGATCCACCTTTTTAATTTTGTGTTCGAAGCGCTTTGGTGTCCTTGGAGCGATATTGTTGATATATCCCAACCTTGATACTTGAAATTTAATTCCCAGGTTCCTTGTTGTGTTGGGTTGTTTTTGGTTTTGTTGTGAGTGTCTAATGTTTTGCTCAGTTTTGCATTTGAAATTTTCGCTATGTTCTTGTCGATGACTTTTTGTCGTCAATTTTTGTCGATGACTTTTTGTCGTCAGTTTCTTGTCGATGACTTTTTGTCATCAATGTTTTGTCGTCAATTTATTGTCGACGTCTTTTGTTACAAGTTTGTTGTCGATGACTTTTGTCAATTTCTTGTCGACAATTTTTGGTTGTCATTTTGTGGTTGACGATTTTTATTGTCGGTGTTGTATCGACAAGTTTTTTTGTGGGTTTTGTTATTAGTGTTTTGGGGTTATTTTTGGGGATTTTTATTTCATTTGTGTATACCGAATAATAATAATAATAATAATAAATAAAAGAATATTCGGGTGTGGTGGTTTTGTGTTAAATTCCCCATTGATAAGTATAGCTCTCGATTATAAGAGGGGTCATAAGTGGGAGGAGACTGCTCAGCCCTATATATGGCCATAGGGGTTTCTCACAATAATCAAATCTAAAATATAAATATATAAATATATATATAAATATAAAGATATACATATTATTGCTATTATGTAGCTTATATATATAACAACAATATGTATATTAAAAATAAAGTGAATAATAATAAAAGGACTATAATGTAATGTATATTACATTATATTGGAAATAAAGAAGTTTTTTTAATGAAGTACTAATAAGCCTGGAAGGCTTTATGTTTAGGTTATAGTTTATTTTAAAGCTAATGTGTCATTGTTTTGATTGCTTGCAGGTCTCGTTGGAGTGGGAAAATATTGTAGCCACGTCGATCACGTGGATGAAGATAGGCGGTAAGGTTCTCACCGGCAATGTGAATGCTTCGACGGGGAGTCATGGATGTGCGATGCCAACGTGGCGTCAGACGACACGTGGGGTCTGATGGTGACAAGGCGAAATGGACAAGGTGGCCTCACAAATGCACTGACAGTGGGGTGCTTGAATCTCAAGGTGGCTGACGCATGGGGTTTCACCCGGATGAAATAGACATAGGAGTTATTTGCAGCATCAATGATGGCCATTTTAACCATCATTGGCATTCACGACGGGCACAGACGCAGCGGGTTTTGAATAACATCGAAAACCACCATTACATTCCAATACCATGCAGTCGCATCTATGTCTGACAGATGCGTACAATGTCAATCATGGTTGTAGCAGCTATGAGGCAGCATTTGATGACAAAAATGCCCGAAATGGAGGTTACATTTTATTGATGGGCTCACCTAACGCAGTAGCAGAAGAACGTACAGAATAGGGGGACAACGCCCAAGTTAGAATGTGGATACAGAAGCAACAACGACCCTCGATACGCGGTGTAAAACCCTAGATCGAACCCTTGCCCATATAAGCTTAAACGGCAATTCGAAATGTTTTTGTTTCATCGATTGTGAACACAGAATCATCAGAGGTCGGGAGGCATCGTTCTCCAAGCTTTCATGGCAAGATCGATGCAGAAAGGAACGCGGGAGTCATAAGGAGTCTGAAGGTTTGTATTTTATTAATGTTCATTCATATGACAATATAGACTTGGGAGTCACAAGGGAGTTTAATGGTTAAAATTTCGTTGATATTTCTTTATATTGTAATGAAGGGGGGATTCGTAGGGATTTTCATTCCTTTATATTATAATATGAAGTCGGGAGTTATAAGGCATTTTAATGGTTAAATTTTATTAATATTTCTTTATATTATAATATGAAGTAAGGGGAGTTATAAGAATAAGAGTGAGGTTTGACGTTTTTGTTTTTTTTTAAGATGTTAAAAGGAGTAATAGGCAAACATAAAATGACAATATTTTAGGGCTTGTTTTGTTTATATTTGTTTAACATCACGAAAGAGGGGAAGTTGAAACGGAGGGGTTTCTGCATCCTTTAAAAGGCCAATGAAGTCCTTGTAACAAAGGGGGGCTGGAAATGATGTAAGATTCCGAAAAGCAATAAGAAAGAGCATTTTTTCAAATTTTGAAAGAGTAGCAAACTTTTGTGAGCAAAATCAAAAGGAGGGTTTTTATCATAAAACTAACATTTTTAGTGTCTTATCATTTCTTCATTTTAGTGACTTCTAGCCATTGTCTTATGCCATGAAATGGGTTGCAACAGGCGAAGGTCAAGATGATGCAGTTTCTCTATGTTTCCTTTGAGTCTCGCACTTGATTTAATGGTATTGTGCTTATGTTGCAGGTCCATTAATTCAGGTTGTTTTATGATTACCTCATAACTTGGGATTTTGCAAGGAGGAGCTTGCTAAACTAATTCAGAATTTGACTTTTTCAGCTAACCAAATTTGCATTTTGATTTATTTTTTTTGTTAAGTTCATTTTATTTCAAGCACTCAATCATTCCATTCTGGTCCATCCAGAATTTCATTTTCTTTTATTTCCATTCTGGTCCTTTTCCAGAATTTTTGCTAATTTATTTTCATTTCCATTCTGGTCCTTTTTCCAGAATTTTTGCTAATTTCTTTTTATTTCCATTCTGGTCCTTTTCCAGAATTTCTGCTAATTTCCTTTCAGTTTCACTTCTATTCTGGTCCATTTCTAGAATTGTTAAGCTTTCAAGTTGTTTCCATTCTGGTCATTTTCCAGAATATTTTGCACCTCCAAATTTCATTAATCTAAATGTTCAGATAAAACACATGGTTTAGGAGGGATACTAACCTACAATTTCACATTAAGTTAAGATAAGAAATGAAAGCTAACTTTGCTAACATTGCTAACATGCTAACTTCTACTAACCACTATTAGGGTAGTGGCATCAACATAAGGAAGATAAAATGAACCCACTATCTAAAATTTACTTCATCTTAAAGGCACGGGCATTAAAATAAGGTGGACAACTCCACATTTTGTCATTTGAAACCTTTTAAGTGAAGATAAAATACTTTACTAATAGGGATTCAGGGTAGCACCAATTTAAAAAACCTTAAAAAGAACTGCTTTTATTTTACATTTGCTTCTTAGTTAGATCTTTCAATCACTAAGCATTGTTTAGAACCAGCAAAGGCCCCTCGTTTATGGTCACATGCATTATTGAATTATTTTTGGCATTATTGTAATATTTTAGATATTTTACGAGAACCTTGGAGAAGTTGAATGTTTGTCATTTGGTTTCTTTTCAAGAGAGAGTTTTCTATTCAATACTCTGCATGTGGTGGTATTTTGCAATTGGGCAAAATATACACTCAACATTTTGGCGCTAGAAGGAGGGCCTTCTTTTATGCTTTGTGATCTAGTTTTTTTGCTAATGCTAACGTGGTCAGTTTTGGTTCAACAATATTGTGTTTGCAGGTGCAACATGTTACTCTTGACTAGTTTGTGAGAAGCCTTAATAGAATAGTTTTAAGTTTCCCAAGTTGGACACACCTAGACGCATTGCTACTAGGTCTAAAACCACTGAGGAAACATTTTTTCAAAGTCTTGCTCCCAAGCCTAGAAAACCGAGATACAAAATCCAGGAGATCGAAATCCCATCCGAGCCTTCTGATACATTAGGTTTAGAGACGCTTTGCCAAGATTTGGAAAGGCTAGCTCTCAGACCTTTGAATCTGAATAACTTTAGTGGGTGTGCACCCATTAGTTCCACCGTAAGAGCTACATCAAGTGTACCCATATCCATCATCCCGAGTGTGTCAACTGCTTTAGTAGGGTCATTACCTTTGGTTAATATGGCCCAACAACAATAGCAGCAACAACTAGTTCCCTGGTTTGGTACCCAAAGTTCTTCGTTAAGTATACCTGGGGATGTCCATGATATACCTAGGCACCTTGAGAGGTCTATCCCTAAGTTCATCCATGATGGTCCCATTTTAGCTGAAGAGCACGTTCAAATTTACAAGGACCATATGATTAGGCAGGGAGTCAATCATGAAGACGTCGCTTGTCGACTCTTCCCTAATAGCTTTGACCAAATGGCTCATGAATGGTACAAGAATCTTCCTGCAGGGTCCATTACATCTTGGGCCCAGTTGGAAGCTACCTTTGTTAATCAATTTAGGTCATTGCTAGATCCTACCATCATGTATAACCAATTCATGTCATGCAAGAGGTATCCTAATGAACCTATCAGAACATTTAATGCCAGATTTCAAAAGCTTTACACAAACGTGACTCGTCATTTTGCAATAGACGTTGTTGTGGCATTGCAATTATACCTCACAGCCTTAGACCCGATGACAACCATGTTTACTAGGAGAAATCCTCAAGTTACAATGTTGGCCTTAGCCTATGCTGAAGCCATGACCATTGAGCAACAAATGACACCACAAGGTGGCACTATGCCTCAATTTCCCATGTTAGGGCAATATGGCCCTTACAATCAATTTGCCATGATGAATCAAGCTGTGACACCTTAGATGCCCATGATGAATGCTTTGCCATATCATCAGTCATACCCATTCGCTCCCATGTTTCCATATTTTTTGACATACCCTAGTGCTGCCATTCCACCCACTCCGCAAATGATGGTTGCTAATCAGATAACCTTACCAGGATTTGAGGCGAGTAGTACTCAAGCCTCAAATGCCTATCCCATGGTTGCACCTCTTCAGGCCAAGGGTCCATGGTGGACCCAAAACACCCAGAGTCAAACCTTAGTGCCTAATCTAGAGGTTGCTAATGTCAAAAATGTTAGTGGATCTAGGGCTGTCATGCCCCAGCCACAAGGACCCAATTCTGAGCTGGAAGAACTCAAGAGAATGACCATCAAATAGGGCAATGACATCATTCGGTTACAGAAACAAGTTGCCCAAAATCACATGCCCAATCGAAACCACGACCATAGGAGAACAAGACCATACAATACGCAACCTAACAATGGGCGCGTACCCAATTTGGTAGCCAATCAGGCTGATGCGTTAGGAGGTTGTGAGGAGTCAGAGTCATGTGATGAGGAAATGCATCACTGTTGCCATAGAAAGTCAGACTCTTTGGTGTCTGAAGTCATTCATTATTTAGAAAATGATGAGATGGAGGAAGATATGAATGTGTTAGGAGAGGAAGAGGATGAAGCTTTGGAAGCCCAGGCCGCTAAACATTTTGGGAAAGCTAATCACAAGTATTTTACTAGGAGTTCTAAGGATCCCAAAACCTCCTCTACTCCCCCAAACAACCCTTTAGTTCCTCCTGATACAAAAGGTGATGTGAATCCACCACCTCCATTTTTGGAAACACCTAGGACAATGCCAAAAGTGTCGAATCCTGGAACATCCACTTATGACTTGGAAGAAGATATGAAAAGGACCAAGGCCAATATCTCAATGTATGAGGTCTCTCTATTGTTGGGGCAGGATAAAATCATGGGGAAGAGATTGAATTCCCCAAGTCAAATTCATGAGGTTAAATCTGTAGAACCCCAACTTGCTATGATGAAAGAGAAACCAGAGGTTCCCCCTTTTCTCATAACTGTTAGGATCGCAGGAAAAAATTTACACAACTGTTTGATTGATTTTGGTGCCTCGGCCAACATCATGCCTCTTGAGATAAGCCAAAAGCTAGGACTTAAGCCTATTCATTCGAATAGTAAAGTGGTCCAATTGGACAGATCTATGGTGGATGTAGTAGGTGTTGTAAAATATGTCCTAGTTCAGATCAACTCGGAGCCTAGGGTCCAAAATTACATGGATATCCTTGTGCTAAATATTGCTTCCAAGTATGGCATGGTTCTAGGCAGGGATTGGAGCAGAAATCTCAATGGTTATGTGGTGACTGATTCCTCCCATATGTGGTTGCCATGGAGAGGAGTTGCAAACCAAATCCGGGTAGACAGAGAACCCAGACTTAGGGAGATGATTACAGAGTATAATAAACCCAATGAGATTCATTTTACTAAAATAGAATTAGGGGTTTACAATTTTGACATAGAGGACATAGCCGAAGGGTCCCAAAATGATAATATTTACCATTGTACTTTGAAATAAAACAAGAGGGTGTGGACCCTAAATTTTGATGGGTCCAAATCAAAACAAGGTGCGGGAGCTGGGGTAGAGCTCACATGTCTTGGTAGTAAGCCTTTGCTTGCTACCTATAGATTATAGTTCCCGACCACCAATAATGTGGCGGAGTATGAAGCCCTAATTTTTGGACTTCAGTTGGCCCTAAGAGAAAAGGTAAAATGCCTTAAGGCATCGGGAGACTCAGAGTTAGTAGTCAAACAGGTCAAGGAGAAATATACCTATAGAGACAAGAGGTTGAACCTCTATAAAACCAGAGTGAGGGAATTAATTAATGAATTTGATGCTTTCAATATTTCCCTCATCTCAAGAAAAAATAATAAAATGGCTGATTCGTTAGCCATAGCGGCCAACATGCTTTCGCCTGTCGACCATAAAAAATGTAAAAAAATTTCCATTGAGTTAGTGCCTTGCCCCTCCATACCAGACAATGTCACGAACTTACAGGTCTTTGATAGTGATAGACACATTTTTAGTTTTGTCACTAATTCTGGTATATTTGAAAATCAGGTTATAGACGAAGAAGAGAGGAGGCAAGTAGAAGTAGGAACAACCGGAGTATGGAACGAGATGCCAAGTGATAGGGCCTCTCTAGAAAAGTTGTTTGATATTGGATATCAAAAGAAAAAAGAAAGAAAAATACCATCCCCCAAGGAATCATGCAATTCAGACAATTTGGGGAGTGTAGTAGATCCACGTGAAGTGTTCATTGCAAAGGCATGCACACAATGAGAGAAGGAGTCAATAGCTCAGGTTTTAGGAGAATACATTGATTGCATAGCTTGGAGCTATGAAGAGCTGAAAACTTATGACCCGAATGTAATCATGCATACTATTCCTCTGAAGCTCGATTCCAAGCCTTTTAGACAGAGGTAAAGAATGGTTAACCCAATCCTAGAGCCCCCTGATAGAGAAGGAAGTGAAGAGGTTCTTGGAATCCAAAATCATCTTCCCTATTAGGCATTCCACATGGGTGGCTAATCTTGTCCCGGTTAGGAAGAAGAGTGGAGAGATTCGGTTGTGCATAGATTTTAGAAATCTGAACAAAGCTTGCCAAAAAGACAATTACCCATTACCCACCATTGACGAAATACTCCAAAAGGTAAATGGGTCTAAAATGATGTCATTCTTGGATGGATACTCAGGATATAATCAAATTCTCATACATCCAAATGACAGGATGAAGACGGCCTTCACCACGAAGTGGGGAACATTTGCCTACCGGAGGATGTCATTTGGTTTGTTGAACATCGGAGCCACTTTCCAAAGAGCCATGGATTTTGCATTCAAGGGGCTCATTGGTAAGTGCATTATTTTCTATGTGGATGATATTCCTGTCTTCTCCAAGAAGAGGGAAGATCATGTTAGAGACTTGAGGAAAGTGCTCCAAAGGTGTAGAGAACATGGAATTTCCCTAAATCCAAAAAAGTGCATCTTTGGGGTAACAGAGGGTAAGTTGTTAGGACACGTCATTTCAAAATATGGGATCGCCATAGACCCAGAACAGATAGCCGCTATCCGGGATATTCCTCATCCTAATAGCAAAAAGGAGCTTAGGTCCTTTTTCGGTAAGATTAACTTTGTGAGAAAATTCATTTCAGGTTTTGTCGAGATCGCCAAGCCCCTAAATGACATGCTGAAAAAGGATGTTCAGATAAAATGGACCAGTGAGAATAGGGATGCCTTCAAAAGCATCAAGGATGCTATTTCCAAAGCCCCTATTCTCATTAGTCCAGATTATGCTAAACCATTTTATGTTTACACATTCGCTTCAGATCATTCTTTTGCAAGTGTGTTAACTCAGAAAAGTGAAGACAACATTGAAAATCCTATAGCTTTTTTGAGTTCTCCTTTGAAGGACGCTAAACTGAGGTATTCTGTCCTAGACAAGCAAATGTATGCCTTGTTTAAAACTATAAAAAAATTCAGGCATTACATTGTGCATAGTAAAGTTTTTGCTATAGTTCCTGACCCTGCAGTAAAGTCCATGTTCTTACAGAGTGAGCTAGGTGAAAGAAGGGGGAAATGGCTTTCCACCCTTCAAGAATTTGACTTAGAGATAAAGCCCATGAAGATAGTGTGTGGACAAGGTTTGGTCAAAGCTATCATAGAAATTGACCCTTCAATAACGTGCCAAAACTATGAGGTTAATGATATCACTACAGAGGAATGGTACGTAGATATTGTATATTTTTTGTTGCATGGTAAGTGCCCTTCTCATTTGAATTCCACTCAGCATAGGGCACTACGTTTAAAATCAGCTAGATTTCTGATTAAATCTGGTGTGTTGTACAGGAAGAATCATGAAGGAATTTTCCTTCGTTGCATTACTCAAGAGGAAGCAACCCAAGTACTCAAAGACTTCCATGGTAAGTATGGAACTGGACATGGGTCAGCAAACGCGACAGCACACCAGATTCTTAGAGCTGGGTATTATTGGCCCCACTTGTTTAAAGACGCACATGCACATGTAAGAACATGTCACATATGCCAAGTGGCAGCCAACAGAGAGCGGAATGCAGCAATGTCATTGCATTCAGTGGTAGAGATGAGACCATTTGCACAATGGGGATTAGACTTTGTTGGGGTGATAAATCCTAACTCGTCCGATTCCCATAAGTTCATCCTCACCGCTACTGATTACTGCACAAGGTGGACAGAGGCTATACCTACTAAGAGTGCAACCTCCGAGGTTGTGATTAGATTTCTAGAGGAAAACATAGTCACTCATTTTGGAATGCCTAACTCCATAGTAAGTGACAACGGTTCTGCCTTTTCCTCTTTAGAATTTGCAAATTGGGCGTACGACAATAAGGTGAGTCTAAAATTCTCTTCCAATTATTACCCCCAAGGCAATGGTTTTGCAGAATCATCAAATAAAAATTTATTATGCATAATCAAAAAATTACTTGAAAAGAACCCTAGAGATTGGCATAGTAAGTTAAAATTTTCCCTTTGGGCAGATAGGACCCGGGGCAAGGAGTCAATTGGGACATCTCCTTATCACTTAGTCTATGGGCAAGACCCTATTTTTCCTACTAATCTGAAATTGCAGACTTTGCATTTTATAAAAGACTATATTGGGACTGATGATAAACTTGAAACCAGATTAACCCAATTAATGCATCTTGATGAGAAAAGGGATGAAGCCATGCTTCATTTCAGCAAACATCAAGACATAATCAAAATGTGGTTTGATAAACGGTCCAAAATTAAGGTCTTTAAAGTTTTAGATTTAGTTTTGTTGTGGGATAAAAGGCATGAGAAAAAAGGAGAGCATGAAAAGTTTGATTGCTTGTGGCTGGGACCCTATCTAATATCCGAAGTCCTAGGTGAAAATAGTTTCAGATTAAAAGACTTGGATGGAAAATATTTGGCCTTACCCATCAATGGCCTTCATTTAAAGCATTATTTTCAGGCCTAAGGGTAGAGTCATTGTATTATATGTACACTAATCAGCTTGCTTATTTGTTTGTCTTGTCAGTTCTATTTCCTGTTTATTTGATCTTGTTTCTTTGATTTCAGAAGTTTTAGTATGTCAAAGTGCTTTAGTTTTGGATTTGATTGTAGGAGTAAGAGGTCAGCCTATGTGTATACGAATGTCAACCAAGACTAAGAGGATGTGAAACATTGGAATCATATGGCAAAGGCTTGAACATGTGAAATATTATTTGCAGCTCATGAAGCATGAAATATTTGATCCTGCATGTCATCCACCCATGTCTCAAAAGCACATTCTTATTACTTAAACATCATATGCTAAACCCAAACACTGAGAGTGATGTCCAATTATCTTGGGATCAAAGGCACAAAGAACACTAAGAAGATCTTAGGTTTGGAAGTTGTTGCCGAAGTTGTCGTAGGTCTATCACATTTCTGTCCATGTCCGACATCTGGGGTAAAATAATATGAAACCATACTTGGATGGGGATGTGAGGCAAAAAGATAATTCTGGTCTATCCTACCCTACACATAGTCCATAAAATAGTGGTTTTTACCACTTTTGCAATACTTAAAAGCCCAAAATCAGAGTAGTAAGGATAGGGTTAAATTCTCATCATGCTTAGGTTGAGAATCTGACTCCCCAAAGCTTTGATTTTACCTCCATCACACCATGGATCATTGGGTTGTAAGGATCATACTACGTGTCCCTCAGAAGGATGGGTAGTCATCTTAAGATTCAAGAAATCCAAAGCAAAATGTTCACCACTCCATTTCCATCACACCATTGACTATTGGGTTGTAAGGATCGTACTACGTGTCCCTCAGAAGGATGGGTAGTCATCCCAAGATTCAAGAAATCAAGAGAAAAATCATGGACTATGGGGTTAACCTCCACCGGGGCTATAGATGCTTGACTGGCAGTGGAGTACACTCATGCCTGGTGACATAACTCCCGTGAGGTTGAGATTTATGACCGCCATGAGGATAGATTAGTCTGATGACCTCATCCATAACCGGTTTAATTATTTTGGTCAAAGATGAGAGCAATAAAGGATAGGGTTATATTCTCATCACACCTTGGTTGAGAATCCGATTCCCCAAAGCTCTAAGGTCCACTTGCACACACTGGTCCTTGATGATGACGACTCATAACCAAGCCCTAGATCTGGTCAATGAATTCATCGCACACACAGTTGATCCTAAGATGGTTAGACATTTTTGAGGTGTTTGCTCAAGCCACCATAGAATATGCTGCCCATGCTATAAAAACATTTTTTTTCATTACCATAATTCTAGATGCAATGCAAAAAAAAAAATTACAAGCAATAAGGTGCGGAATGCTTCACACACCCAGAGCTAATATTGCATGATTCTAATATTTTGTTGTTCTTATGAGTCTATTGACATTATTCATGCATTTGCTGATGCTTGATGCTTTTGGTTTGAAGTGTGTTTTCAGATTTTTAGGTTGGGTTCTCACCCAAAATGTGCAGGAGCGTTTCCCTAGCAGAGTCACCATTTGTTGTGAGGTTTTCACAACCAGCCCCAATATTGGGGACCCACCTTTTTAATTTTGTGTTCGAAGCGCTTTGGTGTCCTTGGAGAGATATTGTTGATATATCCCAACCTTGATACTTGAAATTTAATTCCCAGGTTCCTTGTTGTGTTGGGTTGTTTTTGGTTTTGTTGTGAGTGTCTAATGTTTTGCTTAGTTTTGCATTTGAAATTTTTGCTATGTTCTTGTCGATAATTTTTTGTCATCAATTTTTGTCGATGAATTTTTATCGTCAATTTTTGTCGATGACTTTTTATCATCAGTTTCTTGTCGATGAATTTTTGTCGTCAATTTATTGTCGACGTCTTTTGTTACAAGTTTGTTGTCGACGACTTTTGTCAATTTCTTGTCGATAATTTTTGGTTGTCATTTTGTGGTTGATGATTTTTATTGTCGGTGTTGTATCGACAAGTTTTTTGTGGGTTTTGTTATTAGTGTTTTGGGGTTATTTTTGGGGCTTTTTCTTTCATTTGTGTATACCGAATAATAATAATAATAATAAAATATATATATTCGGGTGTGGTGGTTTTGTGTTAAATTCCCCATTGATAAGTATAGCTCTCGATTATAAGAGGGGTCATAAGTGGGAGGAGACTGCTCAGCCCTATATATGGCCATAGGGGTTTCTCACAATAATCAAATCTAAAAATAAAAATAAAATATATATATATATATAAAGATATACATATTATTGCTATTATGTAGCTTATATATATAACAACAATATGTATATTAAAAATAAAGTGAATAATAATAAAAGGACTATAATGTAATGTATATTACATTATATTGGAAATAAAGAAGTTTTTTTAATGAAGTACTAATAAGCCTGGAAGGCTTTATGTTTAGGTTATAGTTTATTTTAAAGCTAATGTGTCATTGTTTTGATTTCCTGTAGGTCTCGTTGGAGTGGGCAAATATTGTAGCCACGTCGATCACGTGGATGAAGATAGGCGGTAAGGTTCTCACCGGCAATGCGAATGCTTCGACGGGGAGTCATGGATGTGCGATGCCAACGTGGCATCAGACGACACATGGGGTCTAATGGTGACAAGGCAAAATGGACAAGGTGGCCTCACAAATGTGCTGACAGTGGGGTGCTTGAATCTCAAGGTGATTGACGCATGGGGTTTCACTCGAATGAAACAGACATAGGAGTTATTTGCAGCATCAATGATGGCCATTTTAACCATCATTGGCATTCACGATGGGCACAGACGTAGTGGGTTTTGAATAACGCTAGAAACCACCGTTACATTCCAATACCATGCAGTCGCATCTATGTCTGATAGATGCGTACAATGTCAATCATGGTTGTAGCAGCTATGAGGCAGCATTTGATGATGAAAATGCCCGAAATGGAGGTTACATTTTATTGATGGGCTCACCTAACGCAGTAGTAGAAGAACATACAAAATAGGGGACAACACCCAAGTTAGAATGTGGATACAAAAGCAACAATGATCCTCGATACGCGATGTAAAACCCTAGATCAAACCCTTGCCCATATAAGCTTAAACGATAATTTGAAATGTTTTCGTTTCATCGATTGCGGACACAGAATCATCAGAGGTCGGGAGGCATCATTCTCCAAGCTTTCATGGCAAGATCGATGCAGAAAGGAACGTGGGTGTCATAAGGAGTCTGAAGGTTTGTATTTTATTAATGTTCATTCATATGAAAATATAGACTTGGGAGTCACAAGGGAGTTTAATGGTTAAAATTTCGTTGATATTTCTTTATATTGTAATGAAGGGGGGATTCATAGGGATTTTCATTCCTTTATATTATAATATGAAGTCGGGAGTTATAAGGAATTTTAATGGTTAAATTTTATTAATATTTCTTTATATTATAATATGAAGTAAGGGGAGTTATAAGAATAAGAGTGAGGTTTGACATTTTTTTTTTTTTAAGATGTTAAAAGGAGTAATAGGCAAACATAAAACGACAAGATTTTAGGGCTTGTTTTGTTTATATTTGTTTAACATCACGAAAGAGGGGAAGTTGAAACGGAGGGGTTTCTGCATCCTTTAAAAGGCCAATGAAGTCCTTGTAACAAAGGGGGGCTGGAAATGATGTAAGATTCCGAAAAGCAATAAGAAAGAGCATTTTTTCAAATTTTGAAAGAGTAGCAAACTTTTGTGAGCAAAATCAAAAGGAGGGTTTTTATCATAAAACTAACGTTTTTAGTGTCTTATCATTTTTGCATTTTAGTGACTTCTAGCCATTGTCTTATGCCATGAAATGGGTTGCAACAGACGAAGGTCAAGATGATGCAGTTTCTATATGTTTCCTTTGAGTCTCGCACTTGATTTAATGGTATTGTGCTTATGTTGCAGGTCCATTAATTCAGGTTGTTTTATGATTACCTCATAACTTGGGATTTTGCAGGGAGGAGCTTGCTAAACTAATTCAGAATTTGACTTTTTCAGCTAACCAAATTTGCATTTTGATTTATTTTTTTTGTTAAGTTCATTTTATTTCAAGCACTCAATCATTCCATTCTGGTCCATCCAGAATTTCATTTTCTTTTATTTCCATTCTGGTCCTTTTCCAAAATTTTTGCTAATTTATTTTCATTTCCATTCTGGTCCTTTTTCCAGAATTTTTGCTAATTTCTTTTTATTTCCATTCTGGTCCTTTTCCAGAATTTTTGCTAATTTCCTTTCAGTTTCACTTCTATTCTGGTCCATTTCTAGAATTGTTAAGCTTTCAAGTTGTTTCCATTCTGGTCATTTTCCAGAATTTCTGCACCTCCAAATTTCATTAATCTAAATGTTTAGATAAAACACATGGTTTAGGAGGGATACTAACCTGCAATTTCACATTAAGTTAAGATAAGAAATGAAAGCTAACTTTGCTAACATGGCTAACATGCTAACTTCTACTAACCACTATTAGGGTAGTGGCATCAACATAAGGAAGATAAAATGAACCCACTATCTAAAATTTACTTCATCTTAAAGGCACGAGCATTAAAATAAGGTGGACAACTCCACATTTTGTCATTTGAAACCTTTTAAGTGAAGATAAAATACTTTACTAACAGGGATTCAGGGTAGCACCAATTTAAAAAACCTTAAAAAGAACTGCTTTTATTTTACATTTGCTTCTTAGTTAGATCTTTCAATCACTAAGCATTGTTTAGAACCAGCAAAGGCCCCTCGTTTATGGTCACATGCATTATTGAATTATTTCTGGCATTATTGTAATCTTTTAGATATTTTACCAGAACCTTGGAGAAGTTGAATGTTTGTCATTTGGTTTCTTTTCAAGAGAGAGTTTTCTATTCAATACTCTGCATGTGGTGGTATTTTGCAATTGGGCAAAATATACACTCAACACTATGTAGTGTCATTTTTCAAATTTGTAAAAATCATTTTAAAATGTGAAAATGTGTTCTTGGTTCAAAAAGTAGCAAGACCATTTCCCAAAACTCAAAATTTTATTTAATGAAGTAATAGTGATTTTTGGTACAAGAGAGATTTATAATTGGAATGACGAAATCAAAATTTAGTAAAGATGTAAATTAAGTGAGTGGTTCAAGATAAATTTTGAGTTTATCCAAAATAAAATAAAATATAACTTGAATTTTGGAAGACAACACACACTGATGCAAAAAATAAGAACTTAACAATTTGAAATATTTTTGGAAAATTTTCATGTTTTTATTTATTTTTTTGGTTGTTTTGATGATAGTTGCAAACTGATGAAGAAATTATTTACAATTATATACAGAAATGGAACTTTTTATTTATGCATAATATCTTTTGAGATGCATGATGTTCATTGGCTCTGAGATATTTTCCATCCAAAGTAGCCAAGCGATATGCACCTGATCCAAATTTAGCAGTAATGATAAATGGTCCAAGCTAATTAGGTTGAATTTTACCTTTAATATATTTTTTAGCATTAGTATTTTTTTGGTTTTCTTTAAGTAATAAATCACCAACTTCAAAATATCTACTGTGAACTTTCTTTGCATATGATATTTTGAGTTTATCTTGGTAAGCGCAAAGATGCTCCAAAGTATGAATACACTTCTCATACATAAGTTCTAACTCACTTAATCTACCAACACGATATTCATCCCCTACTTCAACATATTGAAGTAGAAGAGATAAAGAAGGAACTTACAACTCAAATGGAAAAATAACTTTGGCACCATAGACCAAGACAAAATGTGAAGCACCCATGGGAGTACGAACACTGGTTCAATAAGCCCACAAGGTGGGATATAATTGCATATGCCAATCACAACTTGATTTATTAACCAATATTTTTAAAATCTTAATTAAGGTTTTATTAGAAGCTTCGGCTTGGCCATTTCCTTGTGGATAATAAGGAGTGGACAATCGATGCTAAATTTTATATTTTTAGCAAAAAAATTTAATGTCTTTGTTCTTAAAGCATGTTCCATTATAAAAAATGAGAGTTGACGAAATACCAAATCTGTAAATAATTTAATTAAAGATGAATTTGGACACTTGGAATCCTGTGCAAGAAGCTAATGGCATGGCTTCTACCCATTTTGTAAAATATTCTATTGCTATTATGATGAATTTATGACCATCAAAAGAGATAGAATTTATTTTACCAATGATGTCTAAACCCCATTTAGAAAAGGTCCAAGGAGAGGATATAGCTTGAAGTTCCTGAGCAAGAGCATTAACAATGTCTACATGTCTTTGAAACTTGTCACAATGATGCACATAATCATTAGCATCTCTTTCCATGGAAGGCCAAAAGTATCCCATTTGTAGGAGTTTTTTAGCAATGGAACTTCTACTAAAATGTCCTCCATAAGATTCATCATGGCTTCACTTAATGCTTTCTTAGACTCTTCTAAATTGAGACATCTCAAAAGGATACCTTCAAAAGACCTTTTATATAGGGTATTGCCAATAATTATGAAGTGAACAAATCGCTTACGTAATAGCCTAAATTGGTTTCTATTTAATCCTTCTAAGAAGGTTCCTTTTTTATGAAAATTAAAGATGTTTATATACCAAGGTTTTGGAGTTATCTCATTAATTAAAAACACATCCAATGGTTCTATACAAGACTTAGATGAAGCTGGTTCTTGTAGTTGGTGAATTATGATTATAGCATATTCATAATCCAACTCCAAAGGTAACAAATAGGTAGCCACAACCATGACATCGACAACATGGTTGCAAGTGTGAGGGATGGCTTCCAAAGTTACATTCTCAAATAAGGATATAAGCTTAAGAACATATTCTTTATAAGGACGAAGCTTCTCATCTCATGTTTGATATACTTCATTAATTTGATTTATCACAAGCTAAGAATATTTGAAGACAAATAAAACTTTAATTTTTAAGGCTAAAGTTGCTTGTAATATAAGGATTAGAGCCTCATATTCTACAGTATTATTAGTACAAGAAAATTGAAGTTTAAATGATAAAGGGATAAGATGATTCTATGGAGATATTAATATAATACTTGCACCTGCACCACTCATACACCTAGCTCCATCAAATTATAAGGACCAAGGTTTAGAAAGGTCCTCTTATAATTTAAGACATTCATTTGGAAATCCAATGCTTATAGGATGAGTAGATTCAAGATGTGTAGCAACGAGTTGATTGGCTATAATTTGGCCTTTGATATATTTTTGGCCAATAAAGGTGATTTCAAACTCACTTAGAGCAAGAACCCATTTAGCTATGTGGCTTGATAAATAAGGCCTACTCATAAAATACCTTAATGGATCATATTTAGAAAGAACAAATCTCTTTTGATTGATCATATAGTGGTGTAATTTTTTGTGTAGAAAAAGCAACCACCAAAAAAAGCTTCTCCATATATGTATAATGGGTTTTATAAATTATTAATGTTCTACTAATATAAAAAGTGGCTCATTCTTTCTTATCATCATCAATTTGAGCCAACATTGTTCCAAGTTCCAGTTTAGAAGTAGAAATATACAAAACAAAAGGACAATCTAGTTTAGGAGTAACAAGCACTGGAGGCATAAGAATATATTGTTTAAGGGATTCAAAAACTTATTGAAATTCATTATACCATTGAAATTAGATGTTTTTCTTAATTATCTTAAGAAAACGTCGGGTTTTATCTGCCAATTTTTTAATGAAGCGACAGATAGACTAAAGTTTACTTTATAAAAAAATTAATTATGATATATTTTTAGGTGGTGGCATATCAAGGATAGCCTTAATTTTAAGGGGATATATCTCAATGCCACGCATAGAAACAATAAATCCTAATAATTTTCCTTATTTGACTCCAAATACACATTTGTTTGGGTTTAAGTGAATCTTATATTCCCTTAGTCTATCAAACATTTTTCTTAGGTTAATGATATGATCTTCTTCTGTTGTTGAGCGAGCTATGATATCATCTACATAATAATACATAATATAATACATCATGTCATGAAAGATGTATGTCATAGCCCTTTGATAGGTTGCACCTATATTCTTTAAACCAAAGGGTATTACTTTCTAATAGAAAGTAGCCCAAGGTGTAATAAAAGCAGTTTGGGGTTGGTCTTCAAGAGTTATTCGGATTTGGTTATATCTTGAAAAACCATCCATAAGGGATAACATCCCACTTCCAATTGTAAAATCTATAATATGATCCATATTTGGGAGAGGAAAATCATCCTTAGGGCATGCAACATTAATGTATCTAAAATCAATACACACTCTAATTTTAGTGGTCTCTTTCTTGGTTACTAGACCAACATTTAATATCCAATCAGTATAATCAATGGCTTGAATGAAGTCAACATCCAAAATTTTTTGTAATTCATATTTGACTAATAATGCTACTTTTGGGTGCATTTTTCTAAGTTTTTGTTTAACAGGTTTTGCATCTGGGCGCACCACTAAATGATGCATGACCACAAAAGAGTCTAAGCCTAGAATATCTGCATATGTCCAAGAAAAAACATCATCATATTCTATGAGAAATGCAATATGTTGTTTTTGTCTCTCTTCACTTAATTCTGCTCCAATGTTAACCAAGTGAGGGTTGGTTTTAGTCCCAATATTGACTTGTAGCACATATTCTACTACAATGTTTAAATCTATTTCAAATTTTGGAGGATTAGGTGATACACCCATTTCTTGTAATTCTTCTAAGGTTAAAATAGCTAATTCTTCCTATGGGGTTGTTGTTTGAACACAGGCTATACATGGTATAGACCCATAAAAAAAATATGTTTCTCAAAATTTCTTCAATAGAAATATCTTGAAAAATATCTCCTTCTAAACATTCATCTAGTGAAACAATCATTTATGAAAATGCTATTGATAAAATTTTACAAGAATGTATCATTTTACTCATTTTAAAATATTCTTGATGTGCTAAGTACTCTTGATATGTTATTAGTTGGTCATCATCCTCAAATGGTAATGGTTGAGTTTTGGTAGGGATATAACCAATACCACATCGGGAAAGCCATTCCTCTATTTCTAAAGGTTCATGTATACCATTTTTGATAAGTCCCAAACCTCTACCTTCATAACCCATGTTGCACATCATTTGTTTTGAATTTACATATCCATTAGAAAAATAACATCTAGAAAATCCATTTTGATCCAAAGTAAAGCTCATTTTAATATTAATCTTGCCAAGATCATACCCTTCATAGATAAAAGTACAAATCCCTATATCGTAGATGCTTCCCAAATTTCATGGTAAGTCCATCATTTTGGGATATGGTGGTAGTTGGGATAAAACAAGGGAATCTTGGGTAGCAAAATTAGTATGTTATGAAATTGTGAGTATTGAAGATAAATACGGTAATACTTTATCCAAAAGAGGATATGAAGTAGGAATATACATTTTAGTTGTAGGTTTTGATGGTGTGGGTTTAGATGATGAAGGAGAATATTTAGGACTAGGGTTTATTGAAGACATGGCAGGACAAAATGGGACTCCTATTGGTTTTTCCATAGCACACATGTCAAATGGTATAGGGTCACCATGGATAGTGACCAATTGATTTTTAAACTCAAACTTAACACATTGATGTAATGTAGAAGGTATTGATCTCATTGTGTTGATTCAATGTTGACCTAGAAGGATGTTGTATGATGTGGGGAAATATACAACAAACACAGTCATATACATAATTCTTGGACCAACTTGTAATGGTATCGATAATACTCCACATGTTTCTTAGGTTTCATCATTAAAAACTTTGATAATCATTTCAGTTCTTTTTAGATCTTCACTTCTAAACCCAAATATTTAAAAAAAATTATATGTGAATATGTTTAATGATGATCCATTATCAATTAAGACTTTTTAACACCTATATCCTCAATTAATGTTGTAATGTATAGAGGATTATCTCTATACATGCTTTGAGGAGGAATATCCTTATCCTGAAAGTCTATATAATTTATCCCATGAGAAATTATAGCATTAACTACAACATCAGGTTCTATATCTTGGGGTACCATAATTTTTCTTAAGGTACTCATTAATTACTCTATATGGATAGATGAAGTTCTTAGAAGATCCAAAAGATAAATTCTAGCTGTGATATTTGCTAATTGTTCATTAATGTCATAAGGATATTTTTGTTGTGGATTTGATACATTGTTCCCTTTTGTAGGTGCTCTTAATACAAATGGAGATGATTTCTCATTTTTAGTTTGAATTTGTGATTGTGAATTTTAATTTTGTGCTTGTTGTCTAGTTATGGCTCTAATAGTGCCCACAATATTATTGTTTTATAAGTGACCAAAGTGAAGTCTAGCTACACTGCTTGTTCATTTGAAAGTGTTTGTCGAGATGAGTGTTGAGTGGTCATTATTATAGGGAATGGTTCTTTTGGAATTGATAAATATATGATGGGAGGAATTTGATATAACTCATTTTAATACCTATTTGAACTATTTGAAGTAATGTCCATTTCATTTTATGTTTCACTTTCTGTACCACTTCTCAAATATTTTGAAGATAAAGATTGAAAATATTGTATGGACCTAATTGTAACTACAGATTGAGTAGGCACATATGAAGTTTGCAAATTTTGTTGTGGTAAAAAGTTGCTAATGGTCCCCACATACCAATTTTGAGGAGGAACATTATGATATTCTAGTTGATTCACAACCCATTTACCATGCTTGGGTAAAGGATGTTGGAAAATATCTAAAGTTTGATTTGCATTTTGAGTTGGTTGTTTTTGGGTATTATTTTAAGGATTATTGTTTGAGGGAAATTTTTATTCTTCCATTTTACCTTTATCAATCAGATCTTATATCATATGTTTTATTTGTTTACAAGAATTGGTTGCATTTCCATCCACATGGTGAAAATTACAATGTAAATCAGCCTTATATCCAAATATAGTGGTATCTGGTTGTCTTATCTTTGGTAATCGTATTAAAACTTGTTCTAATAATTGAGGTAGAATCATGGTTAAGGGTTGATTCAGTCTTGTAAATTCTCTTGGATTTTTATCAGTAATATTTAACAAAAACTTCTTTACAACTTCTGTAGTATTGATGTTTGAAGTGTTTCTACTATCAGTGACTCCATCATCTACTACTTGTTTATTCTTATATTAATTTTTGAAAGTTTTATCTTCATCCTTTTTATTGAATTATTATATCTTTATAAGGGCATATTCTACCCTTATTTCTAAGTCTATAGCTTGATCAAAATAGGTTACTGTAGTTGTAGCAAGTTCATAAGATAGTTGTTCTTGTAAATTACCAATGAAAATTTCCAACATCTCTCGATGAGGTAAAGCAAAATGTAATTTTCCTAGAATTTACCTCCATTTGGATAGGAATTCAGCAAAGCTCTCATATTTCCCTTGTTTCAAAATATATAAATCCTTAATAGTGACATGCCTTTCTATGTAGGCACTAAATTGGTGAACAAAAATTTTTGTTGTCTCTTCAAAGTTTCTCAAAGAATTTATTGGTAATTGATAATACCATTCTAGGGCCATGCCTCCGAGACTTTTAGGAACTATATTTAGCAACAACAAATAATCATATGAAATATCATGATAGACTATCCTAAACATGCAAAGATACTCAATAGGATCTTTGATTCCTTTATATATTAGGACGATTGGCATGGGGAAATGTTTGGGGTAAGGTTGAGCAACAACTATAGGATCCAAGTGTTGACTACACATCTCTCTATAACTGTATGAGGGATAGTAGGAATCCATATAATATAGACATGAAGCTAATTGTTTAACCAAGGCTTCAAGTCCATGTGGTTGCCCACAAAATTTATTTTGTGGTATCATATTATTGTGTCTTTGATGATATGGTTGTGTTGTTATATAAGGATTTCTTGTAGAAATACTATTGTGTAAAGTATTTTTGGGAAATGTATTGTGGAGTTTATATGGGATTGTATTTTTTTGAATTTTTTGTTGGTAATGGTTGGCATTTTGTATTTTCTTAACCTTTTGTTATGTAGTTTTTTGTTGATTAGGATCTTGGGATGAAGAAGAATGTTGTTTTTGTTTGGAATTTATTTTTTGATTTTCATATTATGTTTTGATTGGTGTTTTGAGATGGTCCAGATTTATCTTGATCTATTCTATTTATGTATGTTATTGGATTTGCATTCAATTAGAGAGTATCTTCTATAGTGGTCTCCATTGAGTAACATCTCTATGGGAGTAAATGTTCTGTCTTTATTACATGATGAAGTTCATCTATATTGTCTTTCATAAATCAATAAATTGTTGGACAAATTTAAAGATGACATTTCCTTGAGGATATACAAAATGTTGGTTAGGATCTTCTTCTTATTCCCCTCCATTATCATCCTCACATTTTTCTATGAGTTTTTCATCTTCAATAATTACCCTATCATCAAGTTTTTCTTAATATGGTTCATCAGATTCTATTTGTTTTCTATTTCTCAAGATTCTAGGCATTTTGGTTTAGGATGTTTTATATTTTAGTGATATATATATGGTGTATATATATATTCTTTAAATTCTTGGGTATATATGTCATATATACCTATATTATATTTTTTCTTTTAGTTTTTTTTTTGTGTTTTTGAAAACAAAGCAAAAATAGAGATTATAATATTCTAGATACTATATTTAATTTTCTTGAAAAAGTTTATAAATATCGTTGATAGGCTCAAGTTCTTCAGGTGACATATAATGTTCTTATTCAAATTGAAATTCACTTTTAAGAATTTGACAAAATGAGCTATAGTGATAATATCAATTTCAGAGTCTTGAGCATAAAAATATATTTTGTGAAAATACTCACGATAATGGATTGCCCTAGGATTTTTGTGATATCTTCTTTTATTTTCCAAGACTATCTCCTTATCTTCTATGTGTGCTAGAAATTTTTGTATTGTTATGCAATTTTCAAGATAATATTCAAAGTTTTAGATATATGAAAAAATGCTTGCTCTCTTATCCACTAACCACATCTCACATGACCATTGAATGAGAAGAGTTATTGAAATCCAGGATTCTAGTTATGTCAAATATTTTAATTTGGCTAAGTCTTGGTGTGTTGGTTTTTATAATGTCTAGTCTCTTCCAAAGTTTAGTCCACTATTCTTGAGATAGAATACTAGAATTTTTAACTATTAGAGAGATTTATTGGGTAGATAATAATGCTCTAACATCTATGCTTGCAGCTCTTCCTATGTTGAAATATAACATCTATGAAATGAATTTAAAATGTGCAAGTTTTTTATTAATGATATTTTTGTTTTGTTTTGTTATATATATATATATATATATATATATATATATATGTATATATATTGTTTTTATGAATAAAAAATATGCCTAGTTGGGTTCACCAAAGAATGTAGATCTAAAATTTTCTCACTCATTTCCTTTAGGCTAATGGATTCATGCCTAGAAGGGGAATGAGAAAATGGTAGGTCTACACCTCAAAGGAGAGGCACTTGAGATCGTGCCCTCTTTGGTGATTTTTTTATGAATTGGGTGGGTTCACCAAAAAATATTTATTGGCAGTTTCCACACTAGGTTGGGAGTTTTTTTGTGTTCTTTTTACTTTTCTCGCAATTACCTAGTTTGGCCAAATGCAACTAAGCTATACTAAATGCAATTTCAATTTCAATGAATATAGCAGACAACAAATTACAAAAGATAAATAAATGCAATGCTTAGTTAGGAAATAAATTTGACACTCTTACTCAACCCAAATGTCTGACATAGAATTTGTTTGCTTGTTGCAGGCCAAATCGGATGTTGCAGGGCGATATCGAATGTTTGATCTATGATCAGTTGATCTGATCTGATATTGTCTGATTTGATCTGATCAAAAACCTACAATTTCATAGATAGACAACAAAATAGAAACTTGCAACACAATATGAATCTTGTTAAGCATGGATTAGGATAAATAAAAGCTAATTGTATGCTATATTTAAAGAAAAAAATATGAATATGAGCTATGATATGCAAATAACACAATTGAATGCAATGATGGTGAACTCCAAGTATGATAAACAATAAATTCTATATTAAATGCAATGATAAATGACAAATATGATGCTTGAAATGCAAATTTGAGATGAAAGAATATAAACCAGAGTTTGAAGGTTCCCCTAGACAACTTGCAGACCAGATTATATGTTGCAAAGCTAGATTCGATGTCTCTAAGAAAGATCGTATTTTTGATCTCGGATCGTACCCATCGATGCATAATCACTGTACTTTTGAACCTGCAAATGCTTATGAAAAATAATAGGAAATAAAATACAAAGAACACGAAAGTGTTTTGCTAATAAGCTAATGAGTCAGAGAGAGCTAGGAGCTAGGAGAAAATTAGGGGAAGGATTCCTGATTAAATAAGCTAGGTAGGTGAAGTGGTTAGGCCAAAAATAGCAAGAGTTACAACCTCTTAAAATTTGGACGAGATCGAGAAATCCAATCATGTAACCACCGTGTGGTTAGGCAAATAAAAAAAAAGGAGTTGCAACAAATTTATCATTTTACTATTTTGGGATTTTTTCAATTTTGGACAAGATCAAAAATTTGATCTTGTAAATTTAGGTCTGATATTGTATTGGACATCCGATATCAATAAAATAGAGCCAATATCATCAAGATGTTAAAAACTAACTCAATGCAGGTACAAAAAATGAAGAAAAATGTTAACAGGCAGTTTTAATCAAATTTTGAATGTTTTTAACTTAGGAGAAATTAATATGAGTCAATTTTAAGGTGTTACACTATGAACTAAGAAATATTATAATAAAAAGAACATGCAAAATAAATAGCATCAGGCCAAAACAATTCCTATCATCCAAGTTATGTTAAATATTCCTAAGGGAATAAGAGCCAATAACAACAGAACTATCAGGCTCAACTGCCCCTTGCATAGTATAATCAGTGAAACAAAAACTAGGGAAAATATAAGCAACATCATCCACCTTGCTAGTTTACACCATTGTTAGAATCCTTGGCATCTATATTTAACCAATTGTGCAAGGCTAAGGTGCTTCACTTGCTAGAAGTTCAGCTGCTAGACCCTAACTACCCCAATCCCAAGGGGTATAGGGAAGATCACTATTGCCCATATCATAGACAAAAAGGGAATGACATTGAAGTGTGCCACAGGTTCAAACATGCGGTACAAACATGATAAAAAAGGATCAACTATGAATTGACAACCGCTTGGTTCCCAATAACCAAAACATGGGAATCTTCAAAAATCCCTTACCAAATTATGAGCCGCCAAGGAACCATGTAGGTCAAGTCAACCAAGTTTAGATAGATCCTCCTATATAAGGATTTTTTAGCATGGTTAATGTGGTTACTAGGAATAGGAGATATAATCAACCAGAGCCACCTACAGCTCCTATTTTTATCCTAGTTGTGCCTCAATAGAGGCTAATGCAAAACCCATTGCCAGGCCCACCAGCAATACCAATGGTTACAATCAAGAATAGACTCACTTAGAGTATCCAAAAAGCCTCAAAAAAGTTATCAATATATTAAATTATACAACAATCTCATAGGACTAAAGAGATGTTAATGGATATTTTGAGATCCATAGAACTTCAACCCCAAAATCATGAAACTTTTACTAATTTTATGGGTCATGTGCAGTAGTGCCAAGATCTCGAGATAAAATTCTATGATCAAAAAATCAAAATAGTATCCACTACCATAGCAAACCCATTTTTGTATATCATCGTGTGTGTTAACCACACTCCTTTCAAGTGGGTATTGATTGATATAGACTCATCAATCAATATAATAACCACCAAGGTCTTAGTACATTTAAATCTCCCTAATTTGTATATTATTGCCTCAACTTTTATACTATGAGAATTCAATGATGTGTTGTGCTCAACAGTAGACACAATATTCCTTCCTATTTGGGTAGGGCTAAAAACCATCCTAGTGATGTGCCATATTTTATAAGGTGCTATGCAATACAATGTCCTTCTAAGTCATCCATGGATTAGGGATATATGTTACATCCCCTCAATTCTACAACAATGCATCAAGTATGTGCATGAGGGGTAGGTGCATGTGAATCTATTAGATGAAGAGCCATTTAAATATGTAAATTAGGTTGAATTGCCAGGAGAGTTCATCATCCCATCTACTCACTTGGATATTCAACCTACGTCTCCCATTAGACATCTAGAGAGTAAGTAAAATTTATTTCAGGCTAATCCTTCTATGTTGACACCGCAACCAACCCCTAGTACAAAAAATACTTCTAAAAATCCTACAACATCATCAAACTCAAAGAATGATTAGAAGCTAAAGGTAATTTTAGGTGAAAAGGAACCTAGGGTGATACCAAATATAGCAACCATGAAAATTCCAAATATTATGGAG
This sequence comes from Wollemia nobilis, assembly GCA_028583015.1. Lineage (NCBI taxonomy): Eukaryota > Viridiplantae > Streptophyta > Pinopsida > Araucariales > Araucariaceae > Wollemia > Wollemia nobilis. The sequence goes on from JAQPPZ010017060.1 coordinate 5,124,343, forward strand.
GAGGAGAATTCACACAATATAGTCAAGGAGGTACCTCAACTTGCCTCACCTATGTCATCAACTATGTCATCTGCACCATAGGTAATGATTCACTTAGTTAATCCTGGATTAGTTGAGTATCTTGTGTAGAATGTAACTTTCATGCCTATTATCGAGTCTACACAAGACATGGGGAGGCGTCAAGGTCCTCATTTTCCTATTGGGATGGTGGTACCATTGGGGGTGCCACTAAATTAGACTAATTTCATTTACGAGAGATTGAATCAAGTCATATAATGCTTGCGCATGGAAATTAATGATGATGAACCATTCACTGCTAACTTTTATTATCTATGCAATCCTAAGTTCACCCTTAGGTATTTTGAACATCACCATTGGCATGGTTATAATCTAGGCTTATTTGAGGGTGTAAAACTTCGTATCAGCCATAGTACCAACTACTTACTGATAGGTTTTGTTTGGGATATCACATTCGAGGTCAAGATGAATTACTAACCATATATTTAGATCTTCTAAATATAGGCTTTGGGGAGGATGTTGACTAGAATCCCTATAATCCCAACTCTTCGCATTCATGAAGGAGTAACTGGCCTATGACTATGGTTACCACAAAACCACTAGTATTCTATCATGAGAACATCTTAGTAGAGGCTAACTCATAAAGCATCCCAGGGATCGACTAGATTATTAGGAATAATAAATATCTTGATGATATAGGCATTGAACCTTAGAGGTCTAGCATAAATAGGGGTTCCAATTTAGAATCCATTTCTAAAGAAAATGAATTATGGTACAATTATAAATAAAATGAGAGTACTTCTCTAATTTATTATGAATATGATAATGAGACTGATATGGCCTACCTAGGGCCTTGGCATCTACATCATCTTAGGGAGCTTGTGGATATAGAGGAAGTGTATCATACAATATTCCTAGGTCCTCCCATTCTGAGGTGACCAATGAGCTTAGAGGATATTTATCACATGCTCTTCCCTGGTCCTTCAAACTTAAGATAGTTGCTTTCCCTAAAAGATCCAATTATATTGTATACTCTCAGAGAAGACCTGGTTATCCCCATACCACTTGAGCCACATCTAGAGCATGGAGAAAACCCAAAAGTAATGAATTTAATCCATGTGGTCTTGGATATTTCTTTCTATCCATCAACATAATATCCATAGATCTGACCACTCCACTCTAAAATCCATACCACCCTTCAAAGACATCGTACCTCAATCCTAAGGCCATTGATTTTGATAGTGTCAATTCACCCCTAGATCCTGAAGATTTCTTCCCAGATGAATAAATGCTACAACCATTCCATTTTGCACCAGGTTGTACACATGATGTTTATCATGCTGAGGTTGATCCTAATTTGGTGGAACCTATAAACCCAGTATATGACATCCATTTTATCCCTATGCCTCATTAGATTGAGGGATCAAATATGTCAATAGAGGAAAATTTTGAAGTGGATATTAGTGAAGATCTCACAAATCCAAAGAAATTTAAATTCAAAAAACTCTTATTTCCTAAGGAGTGCGCCAACCTCAATCCTCTACTAAAAGATAAATTTGATCTCTTTGCTTGGACTTATAAGGACATTTTGGATCTGGATCCAAAATTGGTTGTCCACAACCTTTTATTGGGCCCCACTAAAAATCCAGTCAAGAAAAAACTTAGGAAAATGCATCCAACCATCACCTTAATGGTAAAATATGAATTACAAAAGTTGTTGGATGTAGAGTTTATTATTCCCATTGAATATCTAGAATGGGTATCTATCATGGTACCCGTAGGAAAACTTGATGGAAGAATCTGCATATGCACATATTTTAGGGACCTCAACAAGGCAACACACAAGGATTCATTTTTGTTACCTAATAGCGGTGCTCTTGTAGATGCAACTATTGGTCATGAAATGCTCTCACTCATGGATGATTTTTTTGGTTACAACCAGATTCAGATTAAACCTGAATATCAGCATAAAACCACTTTTACCACTCCATGGAGGATATTTTGCTACAAAATTATACCATTTGGATTTAAAAATGTTGGTGTCACATATCAGCGGGCTATGACATACATATTTCATGACTATATGCACAAGATCTTAGAGGATTATATTGATGAATTACTGGCCAAGTCATTATTGCATGAAGAGCACACCAAGATCCTTAGAAAAGTCTTTGATCACCTGATTGAGCATAATGCTAGGTTGAATCCCAAGAAATGTATCTTTGGCATAAATTCAGGATAACTATAGGGATTCATCATTTCTAAATGAGTGATCAAAGTAGATTCAATGAAGGTAAATGCTATATTGAAAATGGGCCCTCCCATAAATATCATGGAATTAATAAGCCTATATAATAATATAGCATCCATAAAGTGCTTCATCATGATGTTATCAGATAAATTTTGACTCGTGAATCGACTGCTACACAAGGGGTCATCATTTAACTCGAATGAATACTGATAAAAATCCTTCACTAAGATAAAGCAATATCTAGCCACACCACCAGTACTAGCTCCACCAAGACTAGATGTGTCATTTATGTTGTATATATCTGCCACTAAGTTTACACTGGGAACCATGTTATCCCAGAAGAACATGCAAGATAAAGAGCAAGAGATATATTATTTAAATCATACCTTGGTGACCTACAAGCTAGGATATGCATACGTAGAAAAACTATGTTTAGCAGTGGTTTTTGAAACTAAGAAGTTGCACCACTATATATTGAGTCATACAATGTATGTTATATCAAAAAAAAATCCTTTGTAGTACATGATGGATAGGACATATCATAACACATATAATGCAAAGTGGATCATGCTATTGATAGAATTCAACCTAGAATTCATCAATCAAAATTCAATCAAAGGATAGGTCATAGCTGATCAACTAGCAAAGACACCTCTTCAGGATCATAAGCCTCTTATAATAAAACTTCTCGATGATGCAATATTTTCATTTTCAAAGTCAACAAAACTCGAAGAACCTAATAATAAAGTTGATATATCTTTGTTCTTTGATGGTTCAAAATGTGAGTAAGGGGGTGGCACAGGTATTGTGTTTTTCATGCTGCAAGGTGCTCCAATGCCCTTGTCATTTAAACTCAACTTCCCTTGCACCAATAACAACATTGAATACAAGGCCCTAATCTTAGGTCTCCAAACAACGCTCACCATGAAGATTAAAAAGTTGAATATCTTTGGTGACTCCCTTCTCATAGTTAACCAAGTTAATGGAATTTATCAGTGCAGGTGTCCTATCCTGAAAGCATATAAAGAACTTGTGGACACTTACTTAGCCCCCCTGGAGTAGTATGACATCAATAAAATCCCTTGAACATCAAATAGATTTGCAGATGCTATGGCATATTTTGGATCCTTAATCCCTAAAAATTCATCTATTGATTTTACTACCATCCATGTGAATATGCTCTTGCAATTCATGATGCTACGTGAGGCTCAAGATAACCATGAATCGGTCCACATGATTTATATAGAACTAAACTATGAGTGGTTCTATGAAGCTAGAGACTTTTTGAATAAGGTACCCTAGGCGTCCTTGATCTCATAAGGTCCTACGGAGAATGGTACTACTATTCACCATAGGGTTATATCCCAATATGCATTTATACACATCGAATGGTAGTAGTAACAAGTCATCTTATCGGTTGAAGTTTCTGCTTATAGGGATTGGTTAACCCAATTACATGATTTATTTATGCTTGGAATAATTATGCAAGGATTATCGTATGCCACCAAAAGAGCATTCAAACAAAAAGTAACCAAATATGTCTTATTAGGATACATCTTGTATCGTCATAGCTATGATGAAATTCTCCTTCATTGCCTTGAGCCCCAAGAATTAGCTTGGGTAATTTCATAAGCTCATTATGGTACATACAATGGCCATTTCTACAGCATGGCCATTGTCAAGCACATCCTTCGAATGGGCTATTATTGGCCCACCATGGAGAAGGATCGTTGCGTATGATGAGCATCGGATATGCTTATATTTTTGTATAAGTACCAATGGTTTTTGTATGGCAATATATTATGAGTTGTATATTTTTATGAATCATTATGTATTTTATTTAATGAAATCATGTGTATTATCTAATGTGTGTGAAGTGTGTTTTGTGTAGTTATTCACCTAATTTTGTTGTCTTTTGCTCAGTTGAAATCCTACATGGACCTGGCACACTTTTGCTTCATCAGACTAAGGTATACTAAGTAGGCACCTTACTCAAGTAGGTACCTTACTCAAGTAGGTGCCTCACTCAAGTAGGTGCCTTATTGAAGTAGGCACCAAGCAAGCACCAGAATTATGCATGTTGATCGAATAGCTATAGAAGGACCCCATTGACCACCACATCACGTCATTTGTGGGAAACCACTGAATGAATGAGCTATCCCAGCCAAAGTAGATGAACACGTAATCACTCAATAAATCAGAATCCCAACAAAGAAAAAATTATTTGATTGTTAGGAAATGATGAAAAGTTATTTATTGTGCACTTGTTACAGTAACTAAATTATCCTAGTTTAGACTGTAACCAGGATACCTATTGTAACATAACCATAATAGGAAGTCATGTGTGTGTTATATAAACACACAAACTTATCTAAAGTAAGGGAGGAAAATATTTTAGAGAAAATTATCGCATGTAATATTTCATTGCACTGTCTATAAAAGTTTGAGAGTTCCTTTATTAGCATATTGTCTTCATGATTCATTGGGCGCAATCTGCTGGAGCTCAGGCCCACTCCAAGCTAGTATTCCTCCCCTACTTCTTAGTTATTTTTGTAGATTTAAATATGCATGGTAGTAAATTTATTTCTTAGATTAATATATTTGCTTTAGCATGGTGTGCCCCTTTTAATTACGCAAGTGTGTTTAACACTTTCAGTGTGGAGTGCTTACTATTACGTATTTTATTTATGCATAAGTTTTATTGGTGTGGATGAATAAATTGCTATTTTATTGGAAAGTCATGGAGGATCAAACCATAACACCAACTGACTTAGAGGCTCTAGTACAAAATTTTTTGGATGACTGAAAGACCATAGAATTTGTATTAGAGACAATTTTTTATGAAAAAATGGTCGAAGAACCTTCATCTGGTTTCAGCTTCTCAATAGAGGAAGGAGCAGAGGAAACCAAAATGAATAACATATTCCATGCCCATCTCCCTACCTTCATGGGATACCCAACCGAAGACCTTGACCTATTTTTATTTAAATTTGATGTGTTGTGCAGGTCTGTCGACTATAAATTAGATGCTCAAAATTTGAAACTCTTTCCATCGACATTGGATAACTTAGCTCTACGCTGGTTTATTGGTTTTGGTAACAAGCATATCACCACATGGAAAGAAAGGAGGAAGATATTCCTAGAATAGTACCAAGACTTCGATAAATTATGAGACTCTAGAGAAGATGTCCTAAGTATGATGCAAAAGGAGGATGAATTTTTGGAGGAGTACTGGGAGAGGTTCAATTTCAACTTGTAATGATCCCCTCATGCAAATCTAGGTGATAATTCCCTCAAAATTATTTTTCTAAGGGGACTTAACAATGAGTCGTTGGAAGCACTCAACATGATTTCCAGGGGGGATGTCTACCAGCACCCGATGAAAGATATCTGATAATTGTATCATAATTATTCATGAAGGAGAGGCAAGCCCACTCCCAAAACTATAAAGGTGATTGCATTGATCACAAAAGAAGATATAGGCAAAATGCTAGAGAATTTAAAAGTGAAATGCTCTCATCTGTAGCACTACATTTGGATACGCTCTTGCTAGAGAAGAAGAAACAAGAGAATGAAGTAGAATTTACCTATTTTTACCCAAAATATAGAGGGAATCATGCTATGAATGCATGCTCAAAGAAAAATGAACATAATCACAAAAATCAATTATACCCATAGATGCCCAATACTGAGGATGTTGATGTAAGTGAAGCATATTTTGTGGGTAATAAAAGAAGTTGGAAACAACCCCCTATGGGGAATATGCCAATGGGGATGTCACCCTATGGAGGAGGACAATATATACCACAAGGAAAACCACAACCACCTAATATGAAATGGTGGGAACAACCACCTTGGATGAACATACCTCCAAAAGCTGTATTTCCCAATCAGCAACCATGGATGCCATATCAACATTTTGGGTAGCAGTGGAGGAACCACATTCCATGGAAATCTACTCCATAAAACATGGCATAGGCTCCACCACAGCAAGGCTTATCAGCCCTACCTATTATGAGACCTATACAATTACCAATACAACTGACAGTGAACCCAAATAATAAGGTAAACTAGCCAACATATCAAGTAAAAGGAGATATGTATTCGATGTACAATATTAGTTGTAATCCCATTCAACTTAGGTCAGGTAAGCATCTAGGAGTATAATAACCTCCACTGGTAGAAGAGGAGGAAAACATAGGAGACTCCCATATTATAGAAGAGGTGGAAGAAGAAAAAGTTGTTGAGAAAATAGAGGCTCCATTTCCTAAATGGTTGTAGGAACAAAGGAAGTCGATACATCCTAAGTTTGATATCCTTTCTAGCTTGAGGAATATCATAGTTACTATCCCACTCTTCCAAGCTATTTGAGACATATCGATATACACCAAAGTGATAAAATAATTATGCTTGAGGAAACCAATATGTAAAGCAGCATAGACCATTAATGTCGTAGGAAAATTGGCCGACTTGATGATGGGGAATGCATATCATCCTAAATATGTAGACCCAAGAAGCTCGATGCTGACTATAAAAATAGGAGGGAATTCACTAGATAAAACCTTGATTGATCTAGGTACAAACATCAATGTAATGTTGTAGGATACCATGCATAAGTTTGAGCTCACAAACCTAAATCCCACCAAGATGGTCTTGCAAATGGCCAATTGGTCAACTGTAGCATCATATGGAATGCTTGAGGACATCATCATGATAGTTTATGCATGGTAATACCTAGCGTATTTCCTAGTTTTGTGGTCTAAAATAGAATTGGGTGGTTATCCACTCATCTTGGGGAGGCCATGGCTAGCTATGGCTGATGCCTACATCAACTACCACGATGGACTGATGACCATATCGAATGGGAAAAATATCAAGAGATTGATAATATCTCCCCCTACATAGTTCATGGATACATTGGGAGAACCCACATTGGCCAATAAAGATGATGTTTCATTGTCCATGCTCCAACCAGTGATGGCACTAAGACAATTGGAGGATGCCAATGAAGACAATGTTATTACAATATTCCTTCAAGGAGAATCCTCCCTCATAGTTCCCAAGTCACCATTGGTAGGTGCTCAGGACCACCACACCAAGAAAATTGAAATTGGGTCTGGTAGGATGTTGAAAACGAGCAGTGGGTTGACCCCCATACAACTTAAAAAGTTAAAAGAAATTCTAACCAGGAACCAACAAGCATTTGTTTGGGATTATTTGAATATGAAGAGAATCAGCTTCGAAATCTACATCCATCAAATCTACCTCAAATAGTAGGTGACCCCAATTAGATATCCATAAATAAGGATGAACCTGGCTATGAAGTAAATTGTTAAAGATGAGCTATAGAAGCTCTTGTTAGCAGGATTCATCTACCCAATGTCCAAAAGTGAATGGGTGTCACCACTTGTGGTGGTCCCCAAGAAAATAAGGAAATGGTAGATCTACATTGATTACAAATCATTGAATAAAGAAACCAAGAAAGATCACTTCCCAATTCCCTTAATTTATTAGGTATTGGATACACTATTTGGAAGAAAATACTTCTTCTTTTTGGATGGATTCAATGGATACAACCAAATCTAGATCAGGGAAGAGGACCAAGATAAGACAATTTTTACCTACCCATGGGGAACATTTGCCTACAGAGTGCTACCCTTTAGGTTATGAAATGCACTAGCCACCTTCCAAAGGGTGGTGTTAAGCATATTATCGGATATGATGGGGGAGGTAGTTAAGGTATATATGGATGACTTCACCATTTATGGGGAAACCTTTGAATAAGTGATGGTGAACTTGGAACGAGTGCTCCAGAGGTGTGGACAAAATAACTTATCCCTCAGTAATGAAAAGTGCTTTATGATGATGCATGAGGGCATAGTGCTAGGACATCACCTCTTGGTAGAGGGAATTAAATTTGATAAAAATAAAATAGAAGTCATCAAGGACCTACCCAGTCCAAGAATACAGAGGGAAGTAAGAATTTTTCTCAGCTCTGCCAGGTACTATAGGTGATTTTTCATCGATTTTAGTAAAATCACCAAACCGTTGCATACCCTACTGACAAAATATGTAGATTTTATCTAGATAGAGGACTATGAGCAAGCATTTCAGATGCTGAAGGAGAAGTTAATTTCTGCTTTAGTTTTGTGGAACCCAAATTGGGTTGTCTCATTTCATATATATTGTGATGCATCCAATAATGCAATTGGAGTAGTTCTCGAGTATAAGGATGGCGAGGAGTTATATGCCATTTATTATATCAGTAATAACTTAGTAGGTACTGAGATAAACTACATAGTAACATAAAAATAATTCCTTGTATTCGTGTATGCCATCAACAAATTATACCACTATATCACTAGGTACAAGGTGTTCGTTCACACAGACCATGCAGTCACTGGGTACTTAATGAGTAAACCAGAAATCAGTAGTAGGATCATCAGGTGGATTTTTTTGCTACAAGAGTTCAACATGACCATCATTTATAATCTTGGAAATGACAATGTAGTCATAGACTTCCTATCTAGGCTAATACCAGTAGATCACACAGTGGTGGAGGACCAATTCTTGGATGAATATTTGTTCATCATTAGTGAATATATGTCATGGTATGCAAACATCACCAACTATCTGGACATCGGTAGAACTTCCCCTACTCTTTCATCTAGAGAGAAGCAGGCAATTTTTGAAAATAGCACTTTCTTTTAGTGGATTTATGACCTCCTATTCAAAATAGGTCCCAATCATATTGTAAGGAGGTGCATAGTAGAGCATGTGTTTTTAGAAATACTCAAAGCCTATCACAATGAGCCATGTGGAGGGAAATTTGTAGGGAGAAGGATTGTGTATAAGGTACTGCATACTAGGTAATTTTAGCCCACTAAAATACATAGCCACATATGCTAGCAAGTGTGATGAATGCCATGGAATGGGAAAGCTGGTCCATAGGGATGAAATATCCCTTCAACCTCATGTACATATAAAGCCCTTTGACAAATGGGGCAGGGATTTTATGGGATTGATCAACCCACCTTCATTTGGGAGGAGATATATTCTAGTCTGCATAGACTACATTACTAAATGTGTTGAAGTCTAGGTGCTAAGGGACTCCAAGGAAGGGACAGTTGTCGAATTCCTGTTCGCTCATATTTTTATGAGGTTTGGGATGCCTAGGGAAATTACAATGGACCAGGACCCCAATTTACCTCTAGGATAATAGAGGAGCTAATGAAGCAGTACAATATTTGGCATAACAACCCCCTACCATACATAGGCAAACGAATAGGTAGAAATGACCAACAAGGAAATTGAGAATATCCTAATGAAAATTGTGTAGCAGTATAGGAAGGATTGGGTTGAAATATTTCTAGAGGTAGTGTGGGTGTACAACACAACATGGAAATCAACCACAGGCTTTACACCATTTTGATAGGTATATATAAATGATGCAATTATGCCCATCAAGTTTGAGGTTAATATGCTCAGAATGGTGATAGAACTAAAACTGAGCCTAGATGAAGCATAGAGGGAATGAATTCAGTAGCTGAATTAGCTAGAAAAATTTTGAATGGATGCCCTACAAAGAATAGAAATCATGTAGAGGCATAGGAAGCAGTGGCATGACAACCACATTAAGACAAAACAATTGAAATAAGGATATGTAGACACCCAAAAGTCACATATTGCTATTTTTGCATATCTATAGGTGATTCCAGACATCCCTAGGCTATTGTAGACTATTGTAGTCATGCGTAGACATGCGTAGACATGCGTAGACATGCGTAGACTTCCATAAGTTCACCATAGTAACGTGTAGACTTCCACAAATGGCTTTCAGGTCCAAAACCCTAATAAGCCCTCAAAACTACATCTTATGCATCGAGATACCTTCAGACGACAACCCGAGGTGATGCATAGCCCATTTACACTCAATTGACACCCCCATGGGGTATTAATTGGCAAAATCAATTAAAAGTCAATTATCAAATTCTAATTTAATGTTGACTTCACTTAAGCCCCTTTTTAGGGCAAAATTGGATTAATTAACTCTTAATTCATAATTAGTGTTAATCAAATCCTCCCACATGTGCCAATTTAGGGTTTCCTAGGGTTTTCTTTTAATCCTCCCCTAAACATGCTTAAGGCCTAATTAGGATTAGCACTAATCCTTCCTCACACATGTGTGAGGATAGGATATTTCCTACTTAGAATGAGATGTTGCCACATAGCATCTATTAACCTAACCCTAGTCAGAATCAAACCTAGGTTTAGTCTATCTAACCCCCCTGCACCTTGCATTTGCCTATAAATAATGGGTCCTAAACCCCTAATTAAGTCTGATTCCCATATTCAACAAAGTACTATTACTCTACAGAAATGGAAAGCCAATAGCACACAGTCCATTCCCGAAGCATACAGATGGATTCTGATAGCATACAGAGGCACCCTAGCTACCTTAGGATCGATCCACCAAAGATATTTCACCAGAAGAGCATCACAGCTCAATTCATAGCCTACCCTACGAATCCGGCCCCAATTAGCGACCTGGGTCATGAATTGCATCTACAAGCCCCAAATCACTCCAAATTTGGGAGGTAAGCTCTATTTCAACATATTATTACCTTCTACATATTTCATTTTAATTTATATTATAGTTTTATAATCATTTTTGTCTTCCTAAATATGGGGCCTGACTAAGGCAAGCCCCCAACATATTGACCCTTTCTTGCAAGTTTCTTTCAGGTTATGCAATAGATTTGAAGGAAAGGAACACCAACAAACAACAACCCAATAGTGGCCTACATACATCGAAGCCCACCTACACTGAGGGACACTAGAAGAAGACATCATATTGATTGTAACCTTGTTAGGAATAGATATGGATAAAGGGCATCAAGACCCTCTTGTAACACATGCTCATTAATATCAATGGAATACAATTTCTCTATTTAATGCATCATTTATGTTTGTGTTAAATTATCAAATGTCATTTTCTACCCATTTCATTCTAGCACGCCCGATGGGACCCCCACAACGGATAGTGCTAGATTCACTTTTCTTATAAATATGACATTATCTTCTATTTTTATGTTTTGTAGGTACCAAAACTATGTTTCACTAAAACCTCCAAAGTCCTAGGAATCATCCTAGGCCATCAGATCTCTGATTTGAAGCCTCTGCACCTGATTCATGACCCACCCTACGATTTAGGTCAAATTCATGACCCGGGTCACGATTTGAGCACAGACACCTCAAAAACCCCCAAATCAGTTAGGGTGATCTTTTCAAGGGCCAAGAAAACCCCCTTAGCATCAGAATGTAGGTATTTTCACTTTTTCTACCTCTGTTGCAAATTTTTGGAAGTATAAATGCATTAATTAGTTGAATGACCATTACTAGGCCTAGTTTTGGGTTCATTGCAAAGTAGTTAAAGCATTAGGGTTTCTAAAATTTTTAGGACCTACAACTTTCCAGCAAGTGTATAAAATTTATTTCTCAAATAAATTTGCATTTGTCTTTTGTTTTTACATATAGCATAAGCCTAAGTTGTTCTTCCTTCATTCATAGCTTACATTGCTAAAAGGAATTTTACATTCCAAAGTGAAATCAGGGTTTCTAATCCCCTCTTATATTTCTTGAAAATAGTTTTTTACATTCTAAAAGTTCAAGTTAAGGTTTCATAATCCCCTTACTCTACACATTTGGATTGCATGTTTCTATGTTTTGCAAAGTAGATTAGTTTGCTTCACAAAGGCATTTAGACTAGCTCATTTCTTTACAAATATTGTAATCTATCTAATCATTTGCTTTCAAAAAGGCATTAGGATTAGTTTTCTTTTGAAAAGGCAAGTAGTTAGTTTCTTATCTTGTAAACATCATTAGCAAAACACAAACCCACACACACTCACGTGGTACCTTAAACAAGTGGTGAGATTGGACTTCATCCCCAATCCATCGCTCGAGACTGGTGTGGATCGAGTTTCACTCTCCATCAGCTCACCCCCTAGACACCTAGTAGCCCCATAGGAGCGGTTTTCTAGATTTCATCACCGGAAAATCCCCCACTTTTGTGATTGGGCCCTGGATTTCATCACCAATGGTTACCTACGGAGTGGGACAGGATTAGCACCTTCATCCACAAGGCTTGTATAATTTGTGGAATTGGTAACTATCATTCTTGACTAAGCCCACCCGAGGGTGAAGCGAAAGCATGGGTATGCCGATAGCAGGTCTCAGATAGTGCCACCTCTTCTCGTGAGAGGATATTGTGAACTCACTTCAGCATAGTGAGTTCCACCCCTTTAGGATACCATTTTACTACACCTTCCATACAGGTCACCATTCACACGTTGTGGTACCATTCTATCATGTGCATATTTGGGTGTTGCAGGAGGTTTGTTATTGATGACATTCCTAATTTTCTAGAGTATTCACTCCATTACCCATGATTCTACATAGGGAGTATCAACATTATAACACACAAAATGAACATAACACTTTTATTTTCTCAACATTTAGAATTGATTCCGGTCTACCATTGTTTGCATGATCACAGACCGGTCTCAACACACCACACTATATATTATTTTGCTACACACAACATGTCACTTATTTTACACTCATAGTAGACACACTTGAGTCTACATCACACAGGGTTTATTCTTAAAAACCCCTTTGACACATGCCACTATGCCTGTGGTCACCCATAGTAGAGCGCATGAGAAATCATGCTCTATGGAGGAATGGCCTCCCCTTCCTCTAGTCAGTCTACTCTTACTCCTTCGATCATGAAGGAGAGGATTATAGATACATCTGATTCATGCATAGAATCTGATGCACAATTCACACACATGATGCCTCATGTCGAGACGTCAACTTTGAGTGAAATTCTCGCTACTTCACTCGTAGAGGATTACCCGCTCTTTGCAGCCCCATCCTCACCTAATCCCTCGACCATATTCTATGACCATGTAATCTACACAACACCAGGATAGTCTCCTCTAGCCTTCATCATAGATGAGGAGGTCATGCCTATGTCACCCACCTTTGCACACCCCTTTTTCTAGAATCTATCTCAATCCCTATTTGAGAATGATTCCTCCCTTCTAAACCATACCCATCCTGAGGTCGCATCATTCACCCCTACCATAGGAATGGTGTCGGACCCATCCTCATCCACTATAGGAAGCCAGAATCCATCCTTCCAAACTGCACAATAGATCCCTACCCAATAGGAACCACAAGCATTCCCTCAAACCTCACGCCCGTACTCCTCACAAGAGTACCAACCATCCTCTTCCCAAGAGCCATTCTTCACCATATCTGAGGGTACCTCCCAATAGCCTCTTCAGGAGCAAGAGATGCAAACCCAAGTGGGAGTATACACTTACACTTTCCCCTCAACCCAAGCTCCTACCTCGATAGCTTATCCCACCTTTTTAGCAGCATTCCCGCCTATCTCACAGGTATCCAGAGTGCATGATGCCCAACCCTTGGAGCCACCTTTGCCTACGATGACCTTTAGGATACCACCACCTATGCCTTTTTAGGCTCCCACTACCCATATCCATCCTACCTATGGACCGACACCAGCATATGTACCTACTCAACCAAATTATTCCACATAGTTTAGCTTTCCTACTTCCTACCCTCCAGGGCAGAGATAGATCCCATATTTTGATACCTCATCTCGACCACCCCTAGCACCAGTAGCACCGACACCTACACCACCACCAGATACACCTAGCTTCTTTATGCCTCCTCTAGTTTGGTCATCACCACCCATGGTCCAACCAATATAGCAGGCTCCAAACCAACAAGTACCCATGCCACAACCGCATGTTGCTCAATCACAGTATTATTATCCTCAATAGATGCCTACCCCACAACCTAGTGTGCCTATAGACATGACAACACATGTCACCCAATACCCACCTTATCATGATCAGGCACAATAATATTCCCCATAGTATTGTGAAGAACAACAATACCAATACCCACCACATCCACAAGGTCAGCCTATCATAGCCCAACCTTCAACTCCTATGACACCCAAACTTCAACTCTTGTGAGATGAAGTCAAAATGTTGAACCTACGCACCTCTAGCTATGGGCCACAAAAGCCTTGCTATGATGAACTATGCAATGAGCTAGTACATCCATCAGTCCCTATCCCTCCTTATCCCTATCACTTCGAAATACCAAAATTTGACAAGTATAGAGGTAAGGAAGATCCCAGAGAACATGTGAGCAACTACCGCTCGTCCTATTACCAACTTCATAGTAGTAACCCTCTTATGTTGCGTACCTTCTCCCTATCCCTCATTGGGCCAGCATTGGATTGGTACAACATGTTACCATGCCATAGCCTATACACCTTTGAACAACTAGCCAATTCCTTCTTAGAGCACTTTTCCATCAACATCAAGAAAAAGACCACATTTTTTGATGTCTACGCCTTACGACAGGTGGACGATGAACCCATCACTGAGTTTGTTGCCAGATGGAGAGTGATTATTCATGATCTCACCCATAGCCTCCCCACCTCGGAGCTTGTGACACTCTTTTCCAAGAGTTACCACAAACACATTTCCACATCCCTCCAACTTCATCAAAGTCATACTTTTGAAGATGCTATATCACAAGCAAAAGTGATCGAAGATATCAAGGTGCAATCTAGGAAGATTAAGTTGAGAGCTAAAACCAACTATAACTCCAACTTTCACTTCAATAGACCCACACCGAATCAACCTTACCCATGACCACAACAAACCAATCAAGTCATAGCTGCTACCCTAGCACTAGTACCGACTCCTCCACCCTATACACCACAACCGCAAGTGCTCCAAGCTAATGCACCTACCCCACCTCGACCACAACAATACCATGGAATGCACCCATAGGGTCCACCACGCAACTTTACACCCTTATCTGAACCATTACCAGCCCTATTCCATAGATTGTATGAGGGTAACCATCTTGTTCTACCCGACATCCACCCATTGGATCCAAATGCACCTAAATCTCATGACTACAATGAGCAGTTATTTTATCCCTTTCATAGGCAACATGGCCATAATATCAATTCATGTCACTCCTTTCGAGGGCAAGTTCAAGACCTAATCGATAGGGGCATTATTCAGGTAGCAAACCCTTTAGCCCCATAGAACCAAAACCTAGGGATTTTCCAAAACCCTCTACCATATCATAGAGGACCCAATCCCCCTAGACCTCCAAACAATCCTCTAACCCCCTCACCAAGTCAACAATGTCCAGCATGATCCTCCATCACGCGGAGTAGTAGGCATGATCAACCTTACTACGAGAAACCAACGGTACCCATCACCCTAGACAACACCTATTATTTCTCCCCCTATCTAGTTTACATCCCCACAAGCATCCCAAAGGCCTAACACCATACCACCACCACCTCAAAATGTGATTACCATCCATGGTAGTCTAACCCATCAACTACGCAATGCCCCCATGCGGCTATCCATATTCGACCTCCTACAACAATCTCAACCCCATCATGAGGCATTGAATGACATCCTACATTCCATTGACTTAGAGACACATGACACAAATGCTTTTGTCAATTTCATAGGGAACATCCCATGATGCCTTCAACCATCAATTAGCTTTCATGACCATGAGATAACGGAACTCGTTGGTGAAGGAGCCGATCCTCCCCTCCATATACAAGCTAATATCAATGATATTACCTACAAGTGGGTACTCATTGACATGGGCTCATCCATCAGTATCATATCCACAATAGCCCTACATCACCTACACCTCCCTCCAGCACATTTCACCACACCTTCCCTAGACCTACATGCTTTTGATGGTTCCATGAGACCTACCATAGGATCCATAGTTCTGCCCATTCACGTAGGCATCCATACGATCCCCATCCTCTTCCACATCATTCAAGGAGAAATGCAATACAATATTCTCCTTGGTCACCCTTGGATCAGAGACATGCAGTGTGTCCCATCCACATTGCATCATTGCCTCAAGTATGTCCACAATGGACTTGTTCATTGTGTCCCAACCGATGGAGACCCCTTTAAGTTTTGTAATATCATAGACCTTCCCCCTATGCCTTCATTCTCATATTCCCAACTATTCCCTGTATCTTCTCACCAGTCAGTAGGAGCATCGATATCCTCTCCAATTTCCACCCCAACACCCCAGTGTTCATCAACAACACAAGCCTCGATATCTACACCATTAGCATCACATACTAGGGGACCTAAAACTGATACTATGCCTTCCCCACCACCATTCTCATGGCCTCCACAACCCTCTCAACCTCTACCATTCTAGTTTCCACCCATGATGTCGCAACCACCATTGCCACCCATCACACAACCGACTACATTACCTCCTTCACCCTCGCATATGGAAGCCCCTATCCTTCCTACACCATAGACACCACCTCTTCCCTTCTAACCAAAACCTAAGACATTCACATCTCCATGCATCCCTACACCTACACCGATGCCATCCCCTACACAGAACAAACAACCTATTCAACCCACAACAACCAAACATCATGAACCTAAACAACCAACACCCAGCTCAGATGAACCTTCACACCCTTCAACTACCACCATCAAGGAATCCCAACTTTCTCCTTCCTCATCTAACTCGGATATGCCACCCCAATCACTAGAGCATGCCACACCATGCATATCCATATTCATGACAAACAATGGCCTAGGAGACTATAACGTATGTGATACCCATGTATGTGACACCCCTATCCAATATACCCAAGATTTTGGTCATCCCTCAACCTCGATATTGACTATTGGAACTATCATACAGTTAGGAAGTCCCAAAAACCATACCAACTTTGTGTATGCAGGAGTAGACTCTTCAATCCCCTCACCAACTTCTTCACCACCACAATCTAGCTCGGGTGATGCAATTACACACCTAGCCAACCCTCAATTTGCCTTGTACTACCTACAACACTTTCATTGGCATGGGTTTGGGTTAGGTCATTATGAGCAAGGGCTACGTACACCCATTAACCCTCGTGTCCGCTCACCTACCGACAAAACTGGTCTAGGTTATCACCCAACCACCACCTATACATTAGAATATGAGATACAAGATCTATCCTTACATCCTCCTCCATGCCCAACACACACCTTGGAAGAGTACATTGACATGGACATGCTAGAAGACATGCCTTCACCCACATCAACCATCACCATCCCCTATGATTTCTTCCAAGAATCTCCTATGCTTGATACCTCCTTGTTCTATGATGTTCAAAGATTGGTAGAACACTTTGCTACTTTATCTCTGGCTACACCACCAATAGAGTCGGATGCACTCCCGTATGATCCACCACCTATAGAGCTAGACCAGTGTCACCTGACCCACCATCGATATGCCTACCAGTATTCTCACCTATACATAGATAGTTACAGAGAGCAGCCTCTCATCCTCATTCACCACCAGTCATCCTATGACCTCCCTTGAGCCTCTTAGGACATGCACAACCTATCCAAATTCCATCACCAGATTCTACCCCACCTACTTCACCTACAACATCGATTAACATGGTTGAGGTAGATTTACATTCTCCCCTCCATTACAACCACCAAGAATTCGAGATGATACCCCAAACCCAAAATTTATTGATCTCACACACATCTCACACATACCAACACCTGGAGACTTTCTTCTCTCTCCTCACATCTTATGAATAGCAAATACCCCTTCCTCATCCATGTCACACCAAATCCCTCAAGTCCATCACATGGGCATTTACGTAGATGATGAATTCGAGTTCAGTGAGGCCATCGATGACTTCAATCTCATCCCTATCCCTGAATAGTTGCATGATGGATCTCGCATGCTCATCGAAGACACGATCGATGTAGACATCGATGATGATCCAAAAATCCACACATCCTCAAATTAGCCACTAGCCTCTCACCCGAGGAGCGCATCACCTTCACGAACTTCCTATGCAAGTATATAAAAGTGTTTGCATGGTCTTACAAAGACATGTCGAGACTTGACCCTACTATGGTAGTGCATAATATTATACTAGATCCCAATGCCAAACCAATAAGACAAAAGTTATGATGCATGCATCCAACTATCACATTGATAGTAAAATCTAAGCTCCAAAAGCTCCTAGACGTTGATTTTATAATACCCATCGACTATCCCGAGTGGGTATCCAACATGGTCCCTATCCCCAAACCATCTGGTGATGTTCACATGTGCATAAACTTTCATGACCTAAACAAAGCTTGTCCCAAAGACAACTTCCCTCTACCCAACATTGATTCCCTTGTTGACTCCATCATAGGTCACGAGATGATTTCCCTCATGGATGGATTTTTTGGATATAATCAAATTCAGATCAACCCAGCTGATCAACACAAAACTTCCTTCACAACACCCTGGGGACTTTTTGCTACAAGGTCATGCCCTTTGGCCTTAAAAATATTGGGGCAACCTATCAACGAGCCATGACCTACATATTTCATGACCTAATGCACAAAAATGTGGAAGACTATGTAGATGACCTCATAGCCAAATCAAAGAAATATGTTGATCATCTCGAAGATCTCTGCTAGATTTTTGATCGACTACTAGAACACAACGTGCGCCTCAATCCAAAAAGTGTGTGTTCGGTGTTACATCTAGAAAGATACTAGGATTCATTGTCTCCCAATGAGGCATTGAAGTAGATCCTAGTAAGGTGAAAGCCATCATCGAGATGCCTCCTCCTACCACCTTAAAGCAATTACGCAACCTACAGGGCAAGATTACCTCTATTCATAGATTTATAGCACAATTATCAGACAAATGCCAACCATTCAATCATCTCCTACAAAAAGGAGTACACTTTAAATGGGATGAAAACTATCAAGCCGCATTCGATGCTATCAAAACTTACCTCACATCACCATCGGTTATGTCACCACCACATCCACAATTACCACTGACTCTATACATCTCAGCCATAGAGCTTGCGCTAGGTACACTCCTAGCTCAAAAGAATGCTCTCGACAAAGAGCAAGCTATCTACTACATCAGTCACACACTAGTTAGTTACGAAATGAGATACGGGTACATGGAGAAGCTATGCCTAGTAGTAGTATTCACCACCCAGAAGCTAAGACATTACATGTTAAACCACACAAATTTTGTCATAGCCCGAGACAATCCCCTACGGTATATGATGAACAAAAGTTATCACAACTCCCACATAGCTAAATGGATTATGCTCCTAACCGAGTTTGACCTAGAATTCATATCTCAAAAGTCTATCAAAGGGCAAGTCATTGCTGACCAACTGGTTGAAGCCCCTATAACTGACAACCAACCCCTACTCATCCAACTCCTCGATGACTCTATATTTCACATAACCGAAGATGAGGAGTACGTCGAACTAGAATTCATGGCTGACCTCACCATGTTCTTTGATGGGTCTAGGTGTCTCCACGTTGGGGTGCAGGCATTATTTTCTTTACACCTGAAGGAGAACCACTCCCATTTTCATTCAAACTTGATTTTCCTTATACCAATAACAACGTAGAGTACGAAGCCCTAATCCTAGGACTGAAACAAGCACACGCTATGCACATCAAATGCCTCCACATCATAGGTGATTCACTTTTGATTGTCAATCAAGTGCAAGAACTTTGGCTATGCAATTGCCTAGTTCTCCAGCAATACAAGAAGATCACCCAACAACTCCTATCCCAATTTGAATGGTATTACCTCGAAGCCGCACCATGCTCATCAAACCATTTTGTAGACACCATGGCCTCCTTAGGGTCCCTTATCCCACAAAATCCAATGTCTAGCACAACATCTATATCCATTCATACACTTACACAATCTGCTATATCACCCACACCTCCCATAGATGATGGTGGTGTATATGTGGTAAACATCGAACCTCATGACCCATGGTTCTCATAGATCAAGGAATACATCAAACTAGGCTTCCTACCATGTGATTTACCCCATGCTCAATGTCAAACCTTTAAACAAAGAGTGATCCACTACACCTTGTTGGGGGACATCCTTTACCACCGTAGCTATGATGGTATACTCTTGCGTTGCCTAGAACCGCAAGAATCACAATGGGTTGTACAAGAAACCCATGATGGCACTTGTGGTGGCCATTTTAGTGGCATGGCGATTACCAAATGCATTCTCCGTATGGGCTACTACTAGCCTAAAATGGAGCAAGACTACTGTGAGTATGTCAAACATTGCATCAAATGCCAACAACATGCCAACTTAACACATTTACCATCCCAAGCACTTCAACCAATCCAGTCCATGTGGCCCTTCTCCCAATGGGGCCTGGATCTAATTGGAAAAATTACACCTGCATCCTCTAGCAATCATAAATTTATCATTACAACAACAAAATATTTTACAAAGTGGGTCGAAGCCATCCCACTGGTCCAAACTACAAGAGCCAAAATTGCAACATTCATCATGGAGCATATCATATGCCGCTTTGGAATTCCCTCCCAAATTATTTTAGATAATGGGAAATATTTCAAAAACAAAACTATTCGAGCCCTGTGCAATAGATTTCACATACATCATAGCTTTTCAACCCCATATTACCCTCAAGGAAATGGCTAGGCAGAAGCCACTAACAAAACCATATATTCTATTCTCCATAAAACTGTAGTGGAATCTCACCGAGACTGGCATAATCAAATACCCCTAGCCTTATGGGCCTATCATATGAGCATTCATACTCCCACTAGGGCAACACATTTTTCACTTGTCTATGGGGTAGAAGCTATCATGCCCCTTGAGCTGGAGATACCCTCTTTACGGATATCCATGAAAGATTTCATTGATGATGACACTGCTCGCCAAGCTCGTCTAGATCAACTAACACTCCTCGATGAACGTCGCATCCATGCCATCGAGCACACATGAGTATATCAAGATCACCTTCACCATGCCTACAATAGTAAGGTACATCAACATGAATATCATATTGGTGACTTGGTTCTCAAGGAGAACCAACAAATCACAAGTCAACCTCACTAGCAGCACGATAAATTCACCCCAAACTGGTTGGGTCCATTTATTATCACACACAAATATGGTTCAGGAGCATATCATTTGGCAAATATTGAAGGCCTTAATGATCCTGAACCCATCAACATCTTGCATCTTCATGCTTTCAATGCATGATTCATAAACATAGTCACCATCACGAGTGTCACATAGTATTAGAAATAAATCATTAAGCACATCACCATATGAATCTATTATTTCTACTTTATTATTTCTCTATACATGTACATTTCACCTTTCTACCATTTTTATGCTTGAGGTATTTGTTTTTCCTTTTGTAGGACTCATGCCATCAGTAGGAGAGCTCTACAATGGCCTCACCTACCACCATGCAGGACCATCTACAGCCATAGAAAACCCATTACATCGACCGATCTCGCCCGACCACCAACCACCCTTCATACCAGGTGCTCCTCACACTCATCCCATTCAGGTCACCACACTTCACCTCGACACCATTCCCCTCACCAATGAGGTTCATCCTATTCACCACACTCTGGTGACAACCAGATCACCATGTCCTCTTTCGATGATAAAGAGGAATCCACCCAACCACAAGCACAAGGATCATCCTCCCATCCGTCTGATGATCTCAGACATCACTATTCACCTCCAAGTCATCCACAACATCCCATAGGATCTTACCACCCACCTAATAGGGAATACACACCTCATCAACCTCACCCTACATTTCTACCCACTCCCCTTCCCAATGGTGAGTCTACCTACGCCTAGGCTCTGCAAGCCTGCATGGCCCAAGCTACTCAAGCCGGTCATGCAAACATCCCTCTTTCTCATTCACGTCACCACCCAAGGCCATCGCCTATGCCACCGGTCCTCAAGACACCACCTTCACCACTACGAGGCTTACCACCCCAACAAATCTTACAATCACCATAGTCATTTCATTCTACTGCTTCCTCATCATAGCCCTATCCTTTTTCTACCACACATCGAGCCATTCCATTCACCTTGGAATCTCGATCCCCCCTTCCCCAATACCATCACCACCACACCATGAGATACAACATCTCATCTCCCGTATCAAAGCTCTAGAGTTGTAGATGAGCCACTACCATTGCCATGTTCACCCATGATAGTCTTCCATGACCCATCCATCCTCACCACCATGCAGATCCCTTCCCCGACCCTAGACTCGACCCATGCCAAAACCCAGACCCATGCCTCCATTACCAGATCATCTTTCACCTAGACCTCGCTCACCTCCAGTAGAGCCATACATCTATCCTATGCCTATTCCACATACACCCCTTTCCAAAATGTTCCATCATCTCATGCACTAGGGTCTTATTGACCTACCCGAGATTCGACCTACTGACCCCTCATGTCCTAAACCATGCAATTACAATGAGAATCAATTTTACATCTACCATCACCAGCCAGGTCATGATATCAAAGAGTGCAGATCATTCAAAACCCTAGTGCACAACATGTTGCATGGTGAGCGTACCCCATCACTAGAGCATTCTTTTCCATTTAGCCAACTTGTCAGTCCTTGCACCGCATCACTCCCAAGACTTTACCACCCCATAGTACCCTAACAATGCCCACCCACTATATTCATAATATTTCCAACTATGGCTCTAGCCACAACTCTAGCCATGTCATCACTTCACCATCCCACTCCCACCCAGATCTACGCCATTTTACCCGATAGTAGTGTTAGTTACTCATATTCTTCTATCTCATTCTTCTACTTCTTACATACATTGATTTATTTCTTCTCTTCTATCATTACCAGCTATTGGTGATCCCCTTACCTTGATTGGTCACCAAAGCCTATTTCTTCTCACTTCTTCCACTTATACATTCTACTCTTACATCTTCCTTCTTCTTGGTGACTATTACATACACTTATACAACTCACAACTTATACATCTACTACACACACACCCCACACGCTAGGGCAACCATGATCATAGCATCATACTTTTTGTCATCATTACATACTTCACTCATCTATAAATAGGTTCTTCTAAAAATTCTCTTTCTAAACAACATAACTTTCTTCTTGTAAATATCACATTCCTCCACTTGCATCACTTACAGTTACATGCATTGCACATATCCATATGCTTTATAGTTAAAATTTTAATTCATGTTTGTACATTCTTCCCCAAAATGTGCCTCAATAGGAATAATACATGCACTTGTTAGCATCACCACCTGGATGTCCATTCCCCCTTTTTAGGATCAGGGTATACATAGGTGTCATGTTTAATTTTGACTACTCTATAGTTTAGGCAATCAAGTGTCACCCATAGCTACTGAGTCTTGTACATTCTTCTTATGGTCTTTTAGGTTGGTTCAACTTCTCTCATGAATCGCTCACAACAGGTTACACATTAACAATTTTGAGCCTAGGAAAGAGGACATCTTGAGTAGATATCGCCATCTAGAGAATGGTATCCCCTGCTCGTCCTATCACCTGCATGGTCAACATACGACCTAGGGATAAACAAAGGGATCAAGCATAAGCAAAATTAAATAACAGAGCATAAAACAAATGCCAATGCTCTTAGAATAGACAAAAAAATCATAGAATAGCAAAAAAAAAAAAAAAAAAGAAATGAAAAGAGCACTACCACAATCAGATAGGTCAACACTAGAACAGGGGCAGAAAACAAAAGGAAATACCTCTTGATATCACACATGTTATGCTTATCGCCTTTGGTCCTTAGGTTCAACATAACACTATGGGATAATTCCAAAAACCTACCTACCAGTGGAATAATCTTATAGGTGACAACACATCTCTTACATTAGCATCTCGCTTTTGTAGAAATCATTATTGTGGATGGATGAGCTAGCTAGTATGGTAGCATCTACAATGGGTTAATCCTACCTCCCTCAAAATGGATAAATGAACATTACACATTCACACACATAGGTCCAAGACAGACTTTGAACCAGCCCGATCATGTTATAAGTTGCCACAAAACTTGTATAGCTAAGGGTTTGAGATTTGATTGTCATAACTATGTTAGTCAAAACCATTACACATGCCTTACATTATCCATCGACCCTAAAATCATGGAATGGATAGCATCCATACAGGTAAATGCAATGATACAAGTGCTTCCTTGGCGCATTTTAGTAAGTTCATACATGCATACATGCATCTATGTCAGATACATTTGATACACATTATAGTATTGCATTCATCCTACATGCATTTCATATCAAATTACATTTATTGCATTCATCCCATATGCATTTCAAAATCGCATCATAGTATCACAATTACTATACATACATTCATTACAAAATCATATTTGATATCACATCATATCGCATTGGAAATACAATCATAACACTACTCTACAATCCATTTATACCACAACATGATAATAGATCTAAACCATGTCATACATGTATATCTATTCATCAGACATATCTACAAATTATGTTAAGCTAATCCATGCAAACATAAACAAGAACACATTTCAAACCATCAAAAATAACACATGTATATAATAGCCAAAATCAACAAGGTATATATATATATCATCCATACAAAATTCCAAAGGCTACAACCTAGGATCATGCCCATCATCATATATCATCAAAACAAAATGCCCGTAGGCTACAATCAGTAACAACTATCCTAGCTCCCACTAGGAGTCTCCCCATGGCCCTCATGGCTCACTCGCATCCCCTAGCCTAGCTTGACTCTGACCTAAACTCTAGAACTGGATCCACAGTAGGCTGATCCTGAACCTCAACCCTAGCACCTCTCTATCCCATAGTAGCCGCACTACACTGACTCTGATGTGATGGCACCCACACCTATGACTGTGATCCAGACTACACCACAATCTTACCATAATCGGGTAGAGGGATCCCATGCACCAACAAGGTAGTCTCGCACATCATCTTCTTAGCGGCCTCGACCACCAACTGACTAGTCAGAGTATCGATCACCTAATCCTACCTAGACATAGCAGCCCTCATCTCCACCATGTCTACCTCCAACTACTGAATCTGATCATGCAACCCCTATACATCCTCTATACTAGCCTCTCCAAAATATCACTAGGAATTTACTATGCTATATCAGAAAATACCCCAATATCAATGGTATCATCGATACCACCCATACCACCCCTCCCTAACCTAAGCTCCAATAGTCTGCTCCATCCCAACCTCTACACCCACATCCACCTCCTCTACCCTCATGCCCTAGGTGCTCATCGAGGCACCTACATGACATCGTGACCATCATAGAGGAACATCCTCCTCAAAACAATCTACTCGCTACCCCTAACATCCTCCTACTCATCCTCCTCTCTATAAGAGATGCCCAACATGTGCCACCCACCCATCCACCACACCTCTCCCAGGCTCCCAAGACTATAGCACCCACCAGGCATCAAACTTTAATGTCATCCCTACATCCCCTACATCCAAGATATCCATAGGAGGGTCTCTCTCCCCAACCCAAGGTGGTACAATAGGGTGCTCTCCCCTATCTCCCTATCACCTAAAATAAATAACAAGAGTCCCTAGAACATCCTATCATAATCCAAACTAGCATTGTACTCGATCAAACTAAAAATACTCAGTCTATCGAGTATATCTCCCAACCAACCATCTACCCCATCGTATAGCCTACAACTGCTCATCATCCTCTCTCCAACTCACTCCACCCATCCATGGTCTCCATATAATGTCATCTACCATCAACTCACTAAACTTAATCCTCCACAAAATTGGATCACCCTCATGAGGCCTCTTCATACCCTACTCCACCTCTGTACTCCACCTCAAGGCATAAGGAAGCTCCTTATCCTCCACATGTACAGGCTGAGGTAACAAAGAGGGCCTCTCAATGGCTATGTGTTCCCATGCCCATACCTACAGCAAGGGAATCACACTCAATCCCATCCGTCTACCCTGAACCACCTCATATAACTCATGATACGCTTGGGCCAGAAGTGTAGGCACCCAAGCAAACACAACCTTGTGCTCCACCAGGTCACTAACTATGTCCAACATGTTCCAGGTAAACAGAAACCTAGAACTATCAGGTAGGGCATAGGTAGATATCATCATCATAGCCACACACTACCTATCGGATATCTTCTTCTAACACCACAACCACTCATAGTCCATCTTGGTAGCATCGATCTCTCTCCACCCAACCCCAAAGAATCTCTCCAAAACCTCGTCCTTCCTCCCATATTTGACTGCCCTCACAGGAACACCCTCAATCGACAATCGATAGATGTGATACACATCCTCCAATGTCATGGTCATTTCCCCCATAGGAAAATGAAAAGTGTTCCGTATCTACATCCCACCGCTCACATAAGGCAGACACAAATGCCCTATTAGTGAAGATGCTCTTACACTCCCACACACCATGAAAGTGTATGTCATCTAACCACTACAATTCCTCCTCAGTCTTCATCAACTTTTCAAAACCTTGCTTAAACTTTCTCACCCGATGACGGGGTTCAAGCGACTTCACCTATTCAACACACAACACAACACCCATCAGTAACCCACATAACAAATCAATCACATATAACATCATCACTCAAAATTTACAAATTAAAAACATTTAATTTGACATGCATCTTGAGACAAAATAACATACAAATAAAATGACAAAACACATCAACAACACAATCACATATTTGGATACCCATTTTGTCATTTTATGGCAATAATCCAAACACATACGACATACAGTACACATTGGTCACCCAAACAACCAATAACAAACTCAACTATACAACTAATATGGCATGCAATCCAAAACATGATCAATTAATATGACATACAAAAAACAAATCACATTTTTGGATACCCATTTGCCCACTTAATGGTAAATGTGTCGACAAAATTCAAAAACAAAGCACCAATCAACACAGATCTAACAATCAAATTTATCCTAAAAACACCAAAATCGAACACATATCCAGGCACGCAATCTAAAAATAACAATCACATTTTTAGATACCCATTTGCCCATTTAGTGGTGGAAATTCAAACTGACATCAAGTACAGTCTACATCGGGCTCCCTATAGCTCATTTTTAGTTTACTACTATCTACACCATGGCACGTAAATCAAAGGCATGTCAAATGAAGTCAACTACCAAAACAACTAACATTTTTGGACACCCATTTTGCCCTTCTGCGATGAAAGTGTTATCAGTTTTTAAATATTCTACCTCTAACATGGCAAATCTAATGCCCTAGAGTTCACACATTACACCTCAAACCATCGAATACCGAAATCACATCAAACGAAGTCATAAAAATAAAATAGTCACATAACGGAATACCCATTTCCTACTTTAGCAGACAAAGTGCAAAAACATATCGATGTCAGTACACCGTTACCTCAAAAACTGACAGTCAAACTTCACACCTACTCTACCCATTACCCGATCAAATTGGTGACAAAACAAATCCAATTGAAAAACCGATCGCACTTTTGGGTACCCATTTGGCCCGTTTATCACTACGTATTCAAATTTTACTTAAAAGTTACAATTTTTTTAAATCGGGATGAAAACCTCCCCCCTCATTCATATTTTCCCAAAAAAATAAAATACAAACAAAACAAAGTCAAAGATCACTTACCGGTGGGATCCCGCACCTGATGCCAGTTGGTCTACATCCCTTCATCATCCTGGCTCTCACAATCGCTAATCGCGCTCCTTGCATGCCATCAACTGCTCTCCCAAGTCGCTTTCCACACACGTGCATCATCCAAATGAGCCCCCGCCATGCATATTTGGGCTTAAATACCACTTAGTTACCGTTTCATGACCCAGGTCGTGAGTTAGGTCAGAATCATGACCCAGGTCATGAATGGGGTCAAAATCATGACCCGGGTCACGAATTCAATCAGAACACACCAGAACATCCCCAAAACCCTAGGAAAGTAGGGAAATGCCCTCTAAAACCCTAGGAGCCTCAAAAACTTACCTTTTAACACCACTTGCAAACACACATTGCATTTTACCGATAAACTTGTCACATTCATACTTTTGGACCACGTTGATCTGGTCACAAAAGCACAACAGACAACCATTGTCATTCTCAAGCAACTAGTATGGCATCGTAAATGTCATACAGATGCACAAAAACATAGCATTGCATTCACAATCATCCATTTCATTTTATTAGCATTACTTTTTATTTCTTTCCTCTTCTTCTCCTTCCCTTCTTTTCTCTTCTCCTTCTTGGCTATCCAATCAATGTTGTATGGTCACGCTTCAAGCGACTACATACCTTTGATTAGATCCCATTATTTTCCCTTCTCCTTCTTGGCTATCCAATCAATGTTGTATGGTCATACTTCGAGCGGCTACATACCTTTGATTAGATCCCATTCTTTTCCTTCTCCTTCTTGGCTATCCAATCAATGTTGTATGGTCACGCTTCGAGCGACTACATACCTTTGATTAGATCCCATTATTTTCTCTTCGTACTAGCAATCATATTCATCATGCATTGGTATCTTTATCAATCGTTGCATCATCAAATCACCACATTCCATTCACCTCATTGTTGATTCCTCGTTTGAGGGGGTATTCATATCCAAAGTCAGCTTTGCATGCAACCACAACATCAAAAATCCAAAAGCATGGTTAGCGCATTTGTCTACAAATTTTTTGCTAAATATTATCATACGATTATAATCTCAATCCCAAACAGACATGGGTTACATCAAGAGAGTTACGCGTTACTATGGAGAAGTCAATCTAGCATTCATGTACATCGAGTACACAATGGATGATACGTTTGATCAATCCTAGCACAACATTTGGAAATGGACTTCACGACCACGCTGATATGGTCACGAGTTGATGATCCAAATGTTAAACTAGCTCAAATGGTTTGACACTTGTCACCATGTTCTCATCAATCAATCAACAACAAATATTTAGTTAGGCTTTTGTCCTAATCATACTTTTGGACCACGTTGATCTGGTCGCAAAAGCAAAGCAATCAAAAGTTGTCATTCTCAAGCAACTAGTATGGCATCGTAAATGTCATACGGACTCAGCAAAATCACATCATTGCATTCATAATCATTCATTTTCCCTTACTAGCATTATTTTTATCTCTTTCCTCTTTTCCTTCTTTCCTTCCTCTCTTCTTCCCCTGTGGACATCCAATTGATGTTGTATGGTCATGCTTCGAGTGGCTACATACCTTCGATTAGATTCCATTATTTCTCTTATTTTCCCTGGATACCCGATTGATTTGTATGGTCACGCTTCGAGCGGCTACATACCCTTTGATTGGATTCCATTCCCCTTCTATCCCTTTTCCTTCTACACAAACCCTTCATATTTTTGTATTAAACTATGTTCTACACAGTATAGTACAAAAAGGGGCAAAATGTAGACACCCAAAAGTCACACATTGCTATTTTTACATATCTATAGGTGATTCTAGACATCCCTAGGATATTGTAGACTATTGTAGACTATTGTAGACATGTGTAGACATGCGTAGACATGCGTAGACTTCCATAAGTTCACCATAGTAACGTGTAGACTTCCACAAATGGCTTTCAGGTCCAAAACCCTAATAAGCCCTCAAAACTACATCTTATGCATCGAGATACCTTCAGACGACAACCCGAGGTGATGCATAGCCCATTTACACTCAATTGACACCCCCACGGGGTATTAATTGGCAAAATCAATTAAAAGTCAATTATCAAATTCTAATTTAATGTTGACTTCACTTAAGCCCCTTTTTAGGGCAAAATTGGATTAATTAACTCTTAATTCATAATTAGTGTTAATCAAATCCTCCCACATGTGCCAATTTAGGGTTTCCTAGGGTTTTCTTTTAATCCTCCCCTAAACATGCTTAAGGCCTAATTAGGATTAGCACTAATCCTTCCTCACACATGTGTGAGGATAGGATATTTCCTACTTAGAATGAGATGTTGCCACATAGCATTTCTTAACCTAACCCTAGTCAGAATCAAACCTAGGTTTAGTCTATCTAACCCCCTGCACCTTGCATTTGCCTATAAATAATGGGTCCTAAACCCCTAATTAAGTCTGATTCCCAAATTCAACAAAGTACTGTTACTCTACAGAAATGGAAAGCCAATAGCACACAGTCCATTCCCGAAGCATACAGATGGATTCTGACAGCATACAGAGGCACCCTAGCTGCCTTAGGATCGATCCACCAAAGATATTTCACCAGAAGAGCATCACAACTCAATTCGTAGCCTGCCCTATGAATCCGGCCCCAATTAGCGACCCGGGTCACGAATTGCATCTGTAGGCCCCAAATCACTCCAAATTTGGGAGGTAAGCTCTATTTCAGCATGTTATTATCTTCTGCATATTTCATTTTAGTTTATGTTATAGTTTTATAGTCATTTTTGTCTTCCTAAATATGGGGCCTGACTAAGGCAAGCCCCCCAACGTATTGACCCTTTCTTGCAAGTTTCTTTCAGGTTATGCAATAGATTTGAAGGAAAGGAACACCATACAAACAACAACCCTATGGTGGCCTGCATACATCGAAGCCCACCTACACTGAGGGACGCTAGAAGAAGGCATCATATTGATTGTAACCTTGTTAGGAATAGAGATGGATAAAGGGCATCAAGACCCTCTTGTAACACATGCTCATTAATATCAATGGAATACAATTTCTCTGTTTAATGCATCATTTATGTTTATGTGTTAAATTATCAAATGTCATTTTCTACCCATTTCAGGAGACTGGGTACTATTGTATGGAAAGGAAAACTAATGCAAAGGTCGATGTGATTGTACAAAGTGGTGGAGGTCTTTATAAATTATGTTGTGCACATCAAGATAGTTAATGGTAGCAACACCATTCTAATAGTTAATGGCCACAAGTTGTACCCATACCACACATCCAAAATTTTGATGGTGGAGTCTATAATAGGCAAGGGAGAGACCCTATCCAAGTAAATTTTACCAAAATTCTCAACAACATGGTGGACATAGAGGTGTCCACCAAAAACAAGTTAGTGTAGTTTCCTATTTTTTCTAGCTTACAATGTGTTTTGCAGGAACAACACCCACATATAAGCTGCAGGCATCCTGAGAGCTAGGGCCTAATAGGCACGGATTGCGTTTAACTACATTTTATTTTTTTTTCATTTTATTTTTGTAGGAGAATGGCCTGATTGTTTGAACAATAGGCATCTTGGGTAACAAGGCCTAGACTAGCTCAACATCCATGAACCTACATATTTAGGAAGATATTTCTGATCCAAGCATGGGCATGGACACCAATTCCCTACAAAGGAAAAATTTTGCACCCTCATGCTTGGATGAAGTAGACATCGATGTAGTACAAGGAGATCAATAGACACATTAGCTACTGCTAACTTTTCAACGATGGAAGAAGATTTTACTATGGAAGGAAGACACATTACTCTAGTGCCTTACTCTAGAAGGGAGGCACCTTACTTTGAAGCAGGCATGTCAACGGAGGCGTTTGACCATGGTTGAAGAGTTATAAAAAAAAATCAAGGAAGGCGTCTTACTCCAAAAGGGAGGTGCCTTACTCGTGTGTCTTACTCTAGAAGGGAGGTGCCTTACTTAGGTACCTTGCCCTGGTGCCTTACTCTGCCAAGGATGTGCCTTAATCTGAAGGTGTTTTAAAAAAAAAAATAGGCACCTTGATGTTATTCATCAATGGCAAAAAAAAAATTCAAGGAAGGTGCCTTACTCTAGAAGGGAGGCATCTTACTCATGAGCCTTACTACAAAAGAGAGGTGCCTTACTCTAGTGCCTTGCTCTAGAAGGTAGGTGCCTTACTATGAAAGGGAGGTGCCTTACTCTAGAGGTGTTTTAAAAATAAAAAATAAATAAAATATATAAAATAAAATAAAAATAAAACTTGAGGCGCCTTGATGTTATCCATTAATGGCAAAAAAAAAATGATCAAGCAGGCACCTTACTTTGGTGCCTTAATCTGGTACCTTAATTTGGTGCCTTAATCAAGCAGGCATCAAGTAGACACCTTACTCAAGCAGGTGCCTTTATTGAATCAAAAGCACATGCACAACTTGGTAGTATGTGGAGCAGCCAAAACCAACATCATCATCTCATGTGATGGAAATTCGAAAGCACCCAAAAATATTTTGAAATTATTAAATAGGATCTCTGCACGTCCCAAGGCCAATCGTCGGAAGAGATATGCATCCTAACCTAAACCAATAGGATCCACCACATTTTTTAGTGCAGGACCTCTAGCAAACCAGAATTGCAATAACCAAGGCGACGTAATCAGAACATGGGAAAAATATTATCACCATTACCATGGATTACCAAATTGGCATACTCCATGAAGCACAAAATGACCAATCAAGTATGCACATGATTTATTTTAAATATATACGTAATTTTTCATATGATATGCTTCTCTAAAAATAATATCAATGCAAGAATTAAATTCACCCCTCATGCCTAATACATTGTGCTAAAAATCAATTCGGGTGGCATACCCTACCAACCCCAATGCGGAAGCAATTTCTAGAGTTAGGCACCTGAATCTATAATAATGCACCTTACCGTGGATAGGGCATCAAATTAGTAAAAATCAACAAATATTTCACCATGGGAGGATGATCGAAGAATCATGCACTCAAAAAGCACGAGCCCAATGGCACTAAGGGGATTAGAGGAGAAGTTCGTAACCGGTTCAAGGCAGTCAGGTGTATGAATTATTGTCACCTAGTTAGCCAATATGAGGACATAGAGGAAGCAAAAGTATTTGTTACTATTGTGAGAGGATGGGTCACCCGATTGCATGGATTGGATATTCCAGTCACCCCAAAGCACATCGCTCATGTCACTGGTCTCCCCCGCACTAGAGAGTGCACATATAAGGATGGAACAGTAGTCCAATGTATATAATTATTACTTGAACAAAGGAATGTCTAACTTGACCATGGGGGATCCCAAAGTAGGGACTCTCGATGCATCTTAGAAAGCTCTTTGAATAGGTTACAAGATACTTCACATGCAACAGGAAGTACTCACACTTGAACATGAATCACAGGCAATTTCTAAACCACCTAGTGCATGAGTAAGAAATTAACGTCCTGTTCTATCTAGAAAATGCTCTACAGGATGAGGCATCATGGTACCATAGAGGGGTTATCTCTACCCTAGCCCATTATGGTCTAATTATAGACCTAATACGCTACATTAATGAATATAGGGGAAGCTCATCGGTGGTAGGGGCTGAAAACTATGATACATAGGAGTAGATGGTGATCAAAGCAAGGCAAGAGGCTAAATTACGTGAAGCAGTCAAAGAAGTAGGATCAAACATTGTGATGCACAAGAGTAGGTGGTGTCAGAGGCAAGATACAAGGTCGAGTAGGGTGAATGACCAAAGAGGAACAACCCCAAACTTCACTGGATGCTGTAGCGGAAGGACAAATTTCTCTACCTGATTATATGGAAGATAGGTCATAATCCTCAAACCCTAAACCGATAGCTCGATAGAAAAAGCACATATATGATTAGAGATGCCTACGATGACTAATTCTATCAAGCAAGGAAGAATAGGAAGATGTGAAGGTTATATTTGTGGCCCAAACCTTGTAGAATTTAGCTGCCCATAGTCTACAAGACCCACAGTCTTCAGGAGGTCTGCAATAGTAGCTTGAGGTGCAGATGGGAGAGGACCGTACTGGACAGAGTGAGAACTTCATGACATAGGCATTGTTCAAGGAATTCAAGGATATGACTATGAGAAAAATTCAGAGGAAGGAGGCCACCATCACCCAATTACAACAACTAATCTAGTAGCTTAGGGCAGAGAACCAATAGTTGCAGGCCAGGATGATTGAAATATGGGATGCCTCTACCCAAAAATATTGGGTAACTGAGGTGCCCATGAACTCTCCAACATTTCTATAGAGGGTAGTCTCATCCAAGTCAGTCAGGTCATATGCTTGAAATTAAGAAGTAGAGGTGGGAGAGGGTTCGTGCACATTTTATAGAGCAACTGCAGAGGAATAAGGGAATTATATTTTTCAAATAGAAACCCCTGTAATCGACATTGATGATGATGATGAACCTTCAGGGCAAGATCTTGAACCTGAGGCCAAGAAGGACTTCCAGGAGCACCAAGTACCTAAAATTGAGGGGCCACTACCTGAATAACCTAAGGAGTAGGCATTGGGAAACCAAGAAGCAGGGGACACAACTACGAGGGAATTAAGACCATAAGGGAAAATTCTTGGGTCTTCTAACAAGGAAGCATATCTTGTAGGAAAGGAAGATATCCCCATGCAAACTATCGTAATACCAAATAGGATAAAAGAGAAGGTGCCTCAGACATTATAGAAAAAGGCCAAAAGAAAGGCTATATTTATGTTCATCGAACTGAACCCACACTCGAATGAAGAATGGGAAGAAGGCATGCAATCCTTCATTAAGAGAAAAGAAATTTTTTAAAAGCTCTGTGAAGAGTTCGAGGTGGCAAAGGTAGCTAGAAAATCTTCCAATAAGGCCAAAATATGCCCTAGCATCTGTGTGGACCATGCTATGGATGACCAATTATGGGAGATATATGGTTCATCATAGGGCTGACCTTCTAAACTAAGGAAATGGTTGGAAATACGGGGGATGTTTGGACTAGAGGTAGAGGTGGCAGTGATTGCAGAAGAAAATTTTGGCCTTACCCCTAAAGAAATTTGGTTTTACAAGGCTAGTGTGGTTGTTCAAAAGGGGAATGATTATAATATTCCACTTATAGAATTATACCCTCAACTCACTAACTTCTGGTAAGAAGTAGAGGCGACCTTCCAAAAATGAGAAACAACTATGGTTGCAATGCCCAACACATGCACTGGTTCAAGCATGATAGGGAGGTGTAGCCAATGCAACAAGAAGCTAGCGTAGTCTAAAGCTAGGTAGCCAGAGGTTAGCACAACCCAAAAATGCCCCACAACAAACTAGTGCCCCTTAGCAAAAATGGAAGCCTCATAATGAAGGAAAGGCCAAGGCCACTAGTAAGAAAAGGAAATAAGGAGAAGTGGCCTACGCAAAGGAGGTGATTATTAGTTTCAAGTACCATGAGGACATGGCACATATTAGGCATGGGGGGATGATGAGCATCGGATATGCTCATATTTTTGTATAAGTACCAATGGTTTCTACGTGATAGTATATTATGAGTTGTATATTTTTATGAATTATTATGTATTTATTTAATGAAATCATGTGTATTATCTAATTTGTGTGTGAAGTGTGTTTTGTGTAGTTATTCACTTGATTTTGTCATATTTTGCTCAGTCAAGGTCCTACATGGACCTGGCACACTTTCACTTCATTAGACTAAGGCATACTAAGTAGGCGCCTTACTCAAGTAGGTGTCTTACTCAAGTAGGTCCATCACTCAAGTAGGTGCCTTACTCAAGTAGGTGCCTTACTCAAGTAGGCACCAAGTAGGTGCCTTACTCAAGTAGGCACCAAGCAAGAACCTTGCTCAAGTAGGTGCCAAGAAAGCACCTTACTCAAGCAGGTACCAAAATTATGTGTGTTGATCGGACAACTATAGAAGGACCCCATTGACCATTGTTCTATGTCATCTATGGGAAACCACTAAATAAATGAGTTGTCTCAGCCAAAGTGTATGAACATGTAACCACTCAAAGAAGTAGAATACCAACAAAGTAGAAATCATTTGATTGCTAGGAAATGATGAAAATTTGTTTATCGTGTGCCTGTTACAGTCTCTAAACTGTCCTACTTTAGATTGTAACCAGGATGCTTGTTGTAACAGAACTACAACAGGAAGTCTTGTGTGTGTTATATAAACACACATAATTATCTGAATTAGGGGAGGAAAATATTTTAGAGAATATTATCACATGTAATATTTCATTGCAATGTTACTAAAATTTTGAGTTCCTTTATTAGCATATTGTCTTCATGATTTATTGGGTGGGACCTACTGGAACTCGACCACACTCCAAGCCAGTATTCCTCCCCTGCTTCTTAGTTATTTTTGTAGATTTAAATATGCATGGTAGTACATTTATTTCTTGGATTAATTTATTTGCTTTAGCATGGTGTGCCTCTTTTAATTATGCAAGTGTGTTTAATGCTTTTAGTGTGGAGTGTTTAATTTTACGTATTTTATTTGTACATAAGTTTTATTGGTGTGGATGAATAAATTGCTATTTTATAAACACCCCCAATGATAGTTTAATGAATTCATCTAAAAAGTGGTAGTGTGAGCAGTCTCAACCGTGGCACTTCAAAAGTCTATGAGCTTCTTGTTTTGACAATTTAAATGCGAGGGTTGTGACATATATAGGACTAAATTACCAGTGTTTTACCCCCAATAGTGCATATGTAAGGAAATGTATTAAATTCTAGTACCATGCTAATCTTATGCACCTACCATCGTAGGCCTTACAACCCATCCAAGTGGCTTGGCCATTTTATCAGTGGTGTTTTGATCTAATTGGTAAGATCTCTTCCCCATTGTTAGGTCGACACACATTTATCATAACGAACACTGGTGGAAGTGATCCCCATAACTTCTATGAGTGGAGCACATATTGCAAAGTTCATACTTCACAATATTATCTATCATTTTGGGATCTCATCCAAAATAATATTGTATAATGGAAATTCATTTAAAAACAAAACTATAAGGGATTTAATGTCTAAGTATAATATGCAACATATTTTTGCAACTCCTTATTATCCATGGGCTAATGGGTAAGCAAAGGCCTCAAATAAAATAATGGTAGCCATCTTAAAGAAAACCATAAAATAGAATAATAAATATTGGCACATTCAACTGCCTCTTACATTATGGGCTTACAAAACTAGCATACAGATGCCCATTGGGGCAACCCCATTTTTGTTGGTATATGGCACTAATGCCATCATGCCCTTGGAATTATAAATTCCAAAACTACATATTGCATTGAAATATTTCATCGATGATGACACTATGTGGTAAGCTCACATGTATCAACTGATGCTTCTTGATGAATGTCATGTGAATGCTCTTTAGCATCTACACGTTTACCAAGATCACTTGAAAATATATTATAATAACAAATTCCACTTGAAAGAATTTAAAATTGGAGATATTGTACTAAAATAAAACCAATAAAACTCAAACCTACCACCACATCTGCAAGACAAATTTACGGCCAATTGGTTAGGTCCATTCATTATTTCAAAAAATATTGGACCTGGGACCTATCTTCTAACATTGCTAGAAGGTGTTGAAGATCCTGAGCCTCTCAAAATACTTCACCTAAAGGTATTTCATACATAAAAACCAAAATAAAAAATTAGAAAGCATTAAAACCCAAAAACAATTGCAAAGTAAAAAATTCAAAAATAATTTAAACCATCAAAAATACAAAAATATTTACATTTTGTATTGCATTGTATGCATTCATTTAATTGCATTTCATTAGGCCTCATCATCCATTGCATTTGTATTAGGATGGGTTGTGTTTACAATCCTCCAAAAGACACCATGTTTGTATGCTAATCATGCATCTTTACATCATCATCATCCATCATCCCTGTGAGTAATTGTGTTTTTCAACACAACCCCATCAGTTGCTATAAGAAATATACTAAGATTTTTTGGTCATTCAACAATTCCTAGTTATATTTTTATATTTTGTAGAAAGATATCTTCACTTTTGAAATATAAGGTCTATTTTTGATAGCACCTTGCATATTTCAAAATCCCATCACAACTTAAACATTAATAATTCTAGTTTGAACAAGGAAATATGAACACTACAAAGTGGTCCTAGTCACCTTAAGTGAAAGTTTTTTACTTTCTCATATTGTGATGTGCATGGTCTAGGATGCTAATCATTGGAAAAAGGATAAGCTCCCCCTAAACAAAGAAATACCTTGCTTTTAAAAAATGAGAAAATTTCTAAATCATAGCAAATCAAAATAAATAGTGATTTTCATCACTAAGCAAATCCCTTGCTCCAAAATAAAACAAAATGTAAAATAAACAATTATTATTATCACTAAACATGAGAAAGTATCCCAATAAATGAAAATAAAATAAGGATATGAAGAGCTTGAATTCATGGAGTGGTCAGTATTCGAAGCTATTGAGTGATCCCCATTACAACAATGGGTTGAATGAATACTTCCTAGAAATGGGGTAGTTCTAAGCAATTTACAGATGAGCTAGCTTTAGGTGGCTTGTATTACCTAGTAGTTTAATCCAAATGTGTCCAAACCTAGGATCATGATGAACATTTTGTGATCCTCATTACAATAATGGGTAAATAAATTTGTCCTGGCAATGAGGTAGTCTTATGTTTCATCTAATATATTCACTTGCACACACAAGGATACTAAATATCTTGGTCTTCATAAAAAAAGCTTTTATATTTCATAAGTCTTGTGTAGTCATTATACATATTCTGATTAATCAATTAGGGTGTTTGAGTCTCATAGAAAAACTCAAAAATCCCTTATAGCAACAAATCATCTCATCAAGCAATCACAATTTTCCTTATGAGGTTTTGTTTATTAAGGGATGTTTATGGAATAGGATAGATACCAGATTGATATCAGCAATGATATTTAGATGGCCACTGACTATTTTTTGCATATATTTTAACTTACAAAATCTTATAAGAAAATCTCATACATTTCACATCATCTCATTTCACATATGAATGCCTAAATGATTAATTCTTATGATAAGAGTTACCATTTTCATTCATGATTTTTATACATTTTTTGGTGTCTTCCATTAGTTTGTAACACATATTATATTCATTCCTTATGTTTTAAGTGATTAAAACATACAGGTTCATTTGCATTAGGTCATCCACATGAAATTAATGCATTACATTGCATATCATTTATCACATCATATCACACATAAAAAATTACAACAAATTAAACCTGCATTTAATATGCATCATTGCATCCATATATGCATACATAGTAGCACACCTAAATATACATATTATAGGATCTAATCATACATCTATCATCTAGCTAGTGCATATCATTAGTACATGGCATACAGGTACATAATCAAATCAAAGTATCATATAAGCATTGCATCCATAACTGCATCACATAAACATAAAGAAAATACATAATACACATAATGAACAATAAGTAAAGTATCATATATATATATATATGTGTGTGTGTGTGTGTGTGTGTGTCAAAATGTACATAGAGGTACAAAAATACCCGTAGGCTACAATAGTGTAGGTCCTCAAAACCTACACTTAAAATTGACACAAGTCATCATGATGTATAAAACAAGGCCTACACCACCTGAGTCACCTCCTCCCTTGACTCCATCTCTGTGAGGATGCCTGGAGCTAGTACCCTCTGATTGTTCTTATCATGTTCCTGACTGATGACTATGGCACACATAGTATTATCTAGACTTACTCCACCAACTCCTATGAGATACTTCCATAGTAGACCACATAGGTAGAGTACCACCAAGCATGTCCACCTACCCCTATATATGCCTAATATATGAACCATCAGACTGATGCCCAAAATTGTACTAGCTAACCAAACCCTACAATATAACCACCTATGCCTGCAATGTTGGTACATCTCATATAATAGGTGTATCTATTGTAGCCTATCTATTGTCACCTATCTTGACCCAATAGGAGTAGCCCCTAGCTATATCCTTAGATCATCTCTCTCAGTAGTCTTGCCATCCAACTATACCTACAGAAGTTTCCTCTATGTAGTGACCTTCTCTATAATGGTTTGATTTGAATCCACCTATGCCTATAGAGTGGTCCTCTACTCTATGAATCCTTACCACTACCTTTGCCCTACATTGAGTTAGCTCTATGTAGTAGCGATATATGTATCCCACTCCATGATTTATATTTGTTATGTCTAAAGCTAAACCTGGAGATTGTGTACATGTGCTTGTAACTAGGATACCTCATCATCTGGGGTATCCTCCTTCTCCTCATCATCATCCTGTGGATCCTCTACCTACTCTGTAGCCTATCACAACTCACCCTATGTCTTGCAACACACTTGTTTCCCATGAGGATCATCATCATCACCACCAAGTATCATAGGCCTCTATAGTCCTTGGATTTACTGCACTTGAATCAACTATAACTGGATCTTCCTTAGTTGAGAGCTCTATGATCTATGGCATTGGAAGCTATGTCTTCACCTTTAGGCAGTGATAGAGGATTATCTCCTCTGGTACATCTTGTGTGATGATAAATTATCAGGTGACCTGAGAGTAATGGAAATACTCCCTCATCCTCCCATGGTACACAATCAACCATCGATTGTTCCTAACCTGGGCCAGGTATCTAGCAACCTCTTCTCATGCAAGGTAGTCTAAGTAGGATCTCCAAATGATATGTATAGTCTATAATCCTATCAAAGACCTTATTTAGTGGTCTGTATTTAGTGTGGGATTGACTTTGATTTGTCTCTACCTCCCATGGCCATTATGTAGCATAGCACTAATCATCTACTGCTAGCACTACTATCTTTAAGGGTAGTCCTCTTGGTTGGTCTATCTAGATGTGCTCCCACCCATAGATCTAAAGTAGGCTACATCCAATGCCTACTCACCCCCACTGAGTTATCTAGTATAGCTCATCATACATATGAGCTATGAGTGCACTCCCCCATGCCATGATCAAAGGCTATCGCATGGTGCTCTCCAATAGATATTGCACCATGTCGAAGAGGTTCCAAGGGAACCTCACTCTTAAAGTATAGGGGAGTAGCACATTATAGATAATATGCATCAATGTTGCCTAGCATCAAGATAAGACATTCTCTTGATACTAGTAGTAAATTGGAACTCTACCATGCTCAATATCCCCTAGTGTTGCAATCTCTCTATCTTTGAACACCAGTGTGAACACTACATCTCTATCTGTATTCAGAGAAGATGTGATAATCCAACGATCGATTGGGATCCTGAATATACGGTAGATGTCCTCTAACTAGGGTAGTAACTAGATCAATAGATCAGGCTCTCACACCCATGATATCAAGGTCTAATGTGCAAATCCAAAATATATATATATATATATATATATATAATTAAAACCTCAAAATTCCAAAAAAAAATTAAAAATTAAAAAACAATTCCTAAGGTTCCTTAGCTGCCCACATTGATAGCAGTCATCATTGATGTCATCAGTGGCTAACCTCCAATGGTTATTTTTTAACTATTAGAGTTTTAACCTAGCCACCTACAATAACAATGGCCCTTTTGGTCAATTTAGTGTTGCCATCACCAACAACGACAATGGGATTGACCCCATGTGAGATCATATCCCACCCCCAAAAGTGCCCAAAAAAAATAAACCCAACCCATCTAAGCTAAACCTAACTAAGGGGTGAGGTTCATTTCCTATAGTTTAATGTGGTTCATTTTACTAATTACTTAATGAGGTTTGTTTCAATACTCAAATCATGAGAATGAGGGTGAGAGATTCTACCTTACGAGCTTCAACTCTACCACTAGTAGATGCCTCAAGCTGATCCACCATAGTGGTGAATGGTAAGTTTGCAAGCATTCCATATAAATTTTCTCCTTCTCTCCCTCAAAGCTCTAACTTTCTCTCAAGCCAACTAGAAATAATGAAGTGAAAATTACCAAAATTCCTATATATTTTTTGCAATTTTTCTAGCCACCCATGTTGACAACGGGTGTAGATCAGGGCAACCTTGACCCCTAATGTCGATAGCGGCTATAGAATTTGCAAATTCTAGCTACAAATTTTGACAACGGCTAGCAAACAATAATAAATGCTTTCAAATTCTAATTGTGAAGAGCTTATTAATGAAAATTTAAGTATATCTATTGATCCAAAATTTTCAAAAATATTTAAAATTACAAAAAAATAAAATCCATAACATCCCATTCACATATTGCCCATACTAATTTCATAGTTTTAAACTTCTTATTTTATCATTTTAGTTTCATAGATACAAAGCATATTAGACTTGTTACTTAAACATAGGTCCCTGATATTTTGTTACTTAAGCATTTTATTTTGCTTCTTAATGGACATTTAAGTATATCTATCGATCCAAAATTTTCAAAAATATTTAAAATAACAAAATAAATATGCCTCGTATCCAGTTATTTACCCTGCACACTTGGTGGTTGCAGCAACTTGTGCTCCATGCAATTCAAAAATATTAGTAAATTATCATAATGTTTTTTGAACCAAATTATTCATTGTTGACTTGAAATGTCTGCACTCCAATCCCTAAGAAGGCCATTGCAGTTGGACTACTCCATGGGAAGGAGGCATTCATTTCATTTCCTCTATGAAATTTTAGCAAATCATCGAACATAGTGATTTAGCACAGGCTTAAATTGAATTTTTATCATCTTGATTCTCTAAGAAGGCCATTGTGGCTAGACTATTCCATGGGATAGATATGTACAATTACTATTAATGTTTGAAATCACAGCTATAATAGGACCTACCTTACAACAACTTTAATCATCTTGAAATATCCAAATCAGTCATCTTGGTCAAGAAACTTGTCACTTTCATCACTTGCCATTTCCTCATTGACTCATCACTTTAGGCGGTAGTCATAATAAATAATTCATAAAAAAAATTAACAATTGAACACTTAATCATGTGGATCACGTTTGTCTTACAAATCATTGCTAACAACTATCATAATCTTCCCCATTTGCAAGGGCAAAAATTAAATATGATGAACTAAATATTTCGCAATATGATCCATCGATCATTGTCATCTGAACAATACAAATTTATCACTTTCATATCTTTACCAAATATTTACTCAAATTTAATCCTTCCATGTTGTTGGAAGCAATGATTCTGAGATGTGCACCCTTTGCATGATTGGGGCATCTAACGTTGAGCAGATCAATGAACACCAATTAACCTATAATATGGATTTAGGTTGTCTATTTTTTCTTAGAATCATGTTTTCCCACAATGCATCCAAAAATGGGTATCTAGAGACACCTAAAATATGTAATGTTTAGGAGACTACTCATATGGATACCTTTGCAAACCATATAAATGAGCTTGGACCTTTCCAATACCTAGTAGTGGTTTTAACCACTCATTTAGAGTAGTCTAGTCCTATGCAACTCTAGCCACTGATGTCAATAATGACTATTATCACAACTACTAATTATTAGAGTGGCTAAGAGCTAGCCACACCTGTTGATAGTGGCTAAGGAAAACTTTAACCTAGACATGCTAAGTGAGAGTGGTTAGCCTTGAAACCAACTCAAGCTCCTCGAGTCGAGAAATAGTTGCATTTAACTAATTTGCAATAATTCTTGGGTGGTTTTATTTGTGAAGCTTCCAGAATCCTCTTTCTAACTGCTCCATGCCAACATTTTCTTGATCTTGGCTTCCTTGAGAATCCAAGGTGAGCATTTGTGAAGTCTATTTATAGACCTCCCAAAGAGAGCTATGGATCTCTAATTCATTACAACAAAGCCCTGTCAGATTTGAGAGTGAATTTGCATCCCTTGAGGAGTAGTAAGGTGCTATCCAAATACATAATGACAATTTTTACTACATCAATGGAACTTTCAAAGGCTTGAGGATAAATATTGATAGTCCCCATCAATTTATCATGAATCCAAGATAATCTAGCACAAATTCATGTTTTGAGACACAAGAGACCATTGAACATCAATTTATCAAGATAATTAATCAATTTTAGTATAGGTATTTAGAGGAAAGAACTCCTTTCTCATGTCCATTGTGTTTAATAGTGGCCCACAGTCTCAACCACCAAATTTAATAGCAGCTAGCAAAGCCAACTACTCTGCTCGACAATAGATAGGGTTTGATTGATCATTTCCTGCATTTTAGCCATAGATTTTATGTATTGCAATTGCTTGTTTATCATAGATTACATACTTTCCAGTATTCTTTCATGCTTTTATTTTAGTATTTATAAGCATTTTATCATTCTTTCATGCATTTCCTTTATATCTTGCTATCATCACAAAATGGCCTATTCTTTAGAGGCTAAGCTTTAATATTAATTTTTTGTGATTTTTCTTGTGTGCAGGTGATAGGGA
The DNA here is from genome assembly GCA_028583015.1 of Wollemia nobilis. NCBI lineage: Eukaryota > Viridiplantae > Streptophyta > Pinopsida > Araucariales > Araucariaceae > Wollemia > Wollemia nobilis. Next base: position 5,168,809 of record JAQPPZ010017060.1, read on the forward strand.
TAATAAAGGATTCAAGAGCATCTTTGATATAATATTTCTTGACATAAAATAATAAGACAACTAATAAGCCCTCTTATAAGTAAAGTAGTGGAGTGAAAATCATTGTAATGCATCTCTCCCTTTTAAAGGGCTATAACATTTGTAATAATTGTATCAAATTGAGGGATTTCGTAAGAGGGAAATATTATAATCAATATTTATTGTGATTAATAAATAGCACCCCATTTTGATAATATTTTATCTTGCTATAGTTATGTGATTTCATATTGCCAATTTGTTACATACTCACAAATAGTTTAGATGCATGCGTTTTACTACTTACACCTATATAAAGGAATGTAGGTAGTAGTATGAGATATAAATTATGATATTGAGATATTTCAATGTGGTAGTGTGAGCTATAATATTAGAACTCATTCATGAGCAATAGCTTAGATCATGGAGTCTTCATTTCCTCCATAGCTACTTTGCACTCATTTCCATCATTTCTCTTTATAGCATATTTTTAGTCATCTCATAGATTTACTTTATTTCTTATTATTCTGCATCTTGTGATTTATATCTCCCATTACATGTTATATCAAAATCTAATAGTGGTATCAGAGCTACAGTATATCAAGCTAAATTAGATCAATAGGAAAACAACCATTATCATTGACCCTGAGTTTTTTGTCAACCTGATGCATCATTGGATCAATCATTGTAAAAAACTCTCAAAAGAGTCTAGGTTGTAGAATTAGGAAGAGCCACAAGTGGGAACTGAAAGAAATCTCATTTTTAAAACTACTAAGATTGCATTTAGCTAGTCTTTCCACGGAGTTGCAAGAAAACTTGTGAAGACTAGGACTCAACATTTGATCCACTAGTTTGATAAATCAACTAGTGAAGCTCATCTAAGAGATAAAAAAAATTACATGAAGTTTATTTTATTGTAGGAAATTAATTCTTGGATGATTGGGACACCTACAATAGAAATATAGGAGATTTCCACTTCATTGCTTGAAGGTCAGAGTGCCTTCATAGTTTAGAGATTAGTTACTGCAAAGAGGAGAATACTTTAGAAGAAACTTCTGGAAAAGAATCATGGTGAAGTTAGGATATAGGAGATCTCCATTTCTAGATAAAGAAATTCAAAAAAATATAAAAGGCCATAGAAACCTTGATTTAGAATAAAAGGCCATATAACCCTTGATATAGAAGAAAAGGCCACAGAAGTCTTGATATGAAGAAAAGGCCACAAAGCCTTGATATTGAAGAAAAGGCCACATAAGCCTTGAAAAGGCCACAAAACCCTTGATATTGAATAAAAGGCAAAAAAAGCCTTAAAAATACCACAAAAGCCTTGATACTAAAATAGGCTAGAGATGCCTTTATCCTGAAAAAGACTCCAAAATAGAGTATCTAATTCAGAAGCATATTTTAGTACTAATACCTTGTTGTAGGAAAAGGAGATTCTGTGAGTTGGGGAAGCTTCCTAGAAGAAAGTTAGGAAAAGTATCTTCTTCAAAATCAATCCAACGCCTAAATTAAAAGAGATCACGAGAATATATCATTGAATAACTTCCAAACTAGGAAGAAAAAGGACTAGGAGAGTCTTGCTTGAATATAGAAGTAGCAAAATTATAAATCTAGGAGAAGGTCTCACTACCAAAACTTCTAGAAGTAGAAGGTTGAATACAAAGTCTTAAGAAATACTAGAAGAATCTATAAGATCAAAGACCTTGGTGAGGTCTTGACGAGCATCCAATAAAAGGCTAGGAGAGCCTTATTGAAGAAATCATCAAAGAAGAACTCACTGGAGAAATCCACTACCAAGGAGAAGCCCCTGATAGTGAAGGACTTGGGATAATTGTTGCCATCCAACAACAAGCCCAAGAAGAAGATTAATTTGGAAAGGGGTGCTAAATATTTGAAAACCTCAAGGATCCAAAAACTTGAGAAGAAGACTTGGGATAATTGTTACAATATAACAATAACCCTAATAGAGGGATAATTTGGCAAGGAGTGCCAAATCTAAGTAGAAGAAGAATTTAGTGAAGACCTCAAGATATTCAAAATATTTAGACAAAGATCCTTCTTGAAATTAGAATTCAACAAGAAGAATTGAATACAAAAGGAGCTCACCAAATCTAGTAGATTCAAATATTTCCTCTCACAGCAATAGGGCAGCACTTCAGAGACAAGAACTTCTCCAAATCTACAATAGAAGGAGGAGACCGCAAGAGGATAACAAGCCACAAAATCGTAGGCTCATGAAATAAAGTTTGAGACCATTTTTTGGTGAAGAAGGAGTTGTTCAGAATAGTCTACAAATATCTATAAGATATTACTAAAGGTAGCAACTTGGTGATCTCAGATACCAAGATCTACATCCTCTATAGAAGTAGCAATATAGCTACAAAATCTTTTATAAAAAGGTAAGCAACTATTGATGCAAGTAGATTCATTAATTGGATTACTTATCAGATTTGTTAAAGCACCTTAATTTGGCTTAAAGTTGCAAAAATGATATTTGTATTATAGTCTTCAAAAAGTGCAAAAAGAAAAGTTCTTTTTAAGGTTCATTTTCACATTAGAAGTTAATTAGATTTCAAAATTACAACTATGTATCAACTACCTATCATCTACTTTGAAAAGCAAAAGAAGACTATCTCCTACTATCTTTGTTTATAAGGAAATTTGCAAAATAATTTTTGAAAGATTAATTTCATATTATTCTTGATTAAGTTGTAGTAAATTGACTAAGTGCACTTATAAGTTATTTTGAGAGTTATTTGGAGTGATAAGGTGTAATTTTTAGTGCATTAAAAATAAAATATTAGTGGGTTCATTTGCACTACTGTATTACTCTCAAAAATATTAGTGTTTGTGTTCTTGAGAAAGGCACAAAATAAAAAAAATTTAGTGTCTAAAGATACTATTGGAGCACAAAAATTTGCAACTCATAGTGTTCAAGAGAAGCCACCAAAAGGTTAGAAGCCTTTGAAACTTGAATAAGAAAACAACTAACCATAATTAAAAATAGAAGCTTAAAATATTGAGACTTGGTGAGTCTCAAATCCAAAGCATTACATGGTTTGGTGCAAAGAAAAAACTGCAAAAAATTGCATCAAATAAAGAGCTTATATCTAAGATTGGATTTATTATAAAAGTATCCAAGAAAAAATAGGAAGGTTTCTAACAAAGAGACAACCTCAAAACCCCTACACTACATTCAAAATTCTATCACAAAACCATAAATTCAAACCTGCAAAATGAGTGCAAGGAAATGTGCAATAAAGGCATCTTATTTACAAATATTGGTACATTATATTGCACTTATATAATATGTTCTAAGCTAGAAAGAAGGCATATTTGAAGGTGCCATAAAGGCACAACATTTTCAAGAAGAGCACAACCAAATACAAGCATCAAAAAGCCTCTCAAAATGGCCTACATCGTACATAGGTTGAACAACCATGACAGGTGACCTACAAAGCATAAGATAAAATGCATGTTTCTCACTAAAGGAGACATATCCAACAACATAGAGGTAAGGGAAATCAAAGCAATAAAATTGGAAATGTATGTCCAAGCAAGGAGCATTCAATAATACCATTGGAGCATCAATAAGTCTCTACCGTAGCACTGTTGTTCAAGCTCCTCCATTACTCCACCAAAGATTCTCTATCTCTCCACCAAAGCACCACCATAATTATTGCTTAGCTGGAACCATCGCAGTACCATCAAAATACAACAAAGATGAAGGTGTAAAAGTACATAGAAAATCTTGCAAGAAGGTGTTAATAATAATAGGGTATGCAAGTGAAATTTGTCATCCTCTAAAGGAAACCCTAAATGCTCTCAAAGGTACATTGGAATTTTATGCATGTGAGAAAGCAATACAAAAAATATTTATCACCCATAGACCATGTGGAAGAGGAGTTACATTGATACATAGGCATTGCCTTATGGACAACACAAGAAGGGATAAAAAGCTTCAGATGTTACACTTGTAACAGACATACAAGAAAGCACTAAATGTAACTGTAGTGACACTTGTCACTAGGTTGACCATCTATTAAAGGCACCTTGGACCAGGAATAATTTAGAAATTCAGTGAAGCCTTTACAAAGGAAGAATTTACAAAGGCTATATTTGAAACATTAAATACAAGCCAGATTCTAAGAAGTTCCATTGGAAGGTACAGTTAAAGCAATGACGTCAAATATTGTAGCATTTCAGCACTGATTATTGCTTCATATAAGGTTAGGTTTACTCCCATATTATGTACTTTAATATCTTGGGAGTTATAAGGTTTTAAAATTAGAGGAATATAATCATATTGAAAGACATACCTCAAAGGAAACCATTTATCAAGCTAATATAATATTTACAATATTAAACTTAGGAGTAATACATTTTTCTACTAGAAATTAATATTAATATTGGAAAATATTATTGTGATCTAATTTTACCAAAATTAGAGAGTTATAAGGGTTACTACATCAAATTAATTTATTGGAAATTAGATACACATAAATTAAATCCTAAAGGTATATTAAAGAGAGTTTTATCAAAGCATTTGAAAGGTTGAAAATTTATAAATATTATTGTCTCAAAACTTCTCAAGAGAGACAAAAGAAATCCAACATTAAAACCTCTTTAAATTTGGGAAAAGTGTTTAGTTCAATAGGAGCAATAAGGGATAGTAAAAGTTGATTTTTATATTTACAAAAACTTTACAAAATCAACTAAAATTGAACTACAATTTACAAAATCACTTTATATATTATCCAAAACATACTAGGGACTCATAAGGCATTCTGTAAAACTTGGTAATATCAGCATTTATCAAAAATTATCAAGTTGAAAATCCATTAGCAAAATATAAGCTTTCTACACAACCTAAAAAACCTTAAGAGTATATACTCTAATTACTAGGGAGTCATAAGGAAGCCTAAAAAAACCAAGGATTAATAAAGGTTTTTTATCAAATCAAGCTTATATACTTCTATAAGGATTCATATATCCTAATAAGGAGTCATAAGGTAGACATCAAATATTCTTGCAAATTCAATTCTAAGAAATAGCAAGAAAGATCTATCATGGATGATATCTTGAGAAATGCTTTCAATAATGAAGAACTATTTCATGAAGTAGAATTCTACTCTCAAAACTTAATAGATAATATATAGGGATACAAGGGATAATATATAGGGGAGAAATTGATGTTTACACAATGACACTGAGAGGGGGGGTGAATCAGTGTAGCTATTAAATTTTTATATCTACAGCATTTAATATGAAATAAAGAGAACAAAAAAAACTTGAACAAGAGAGCAAACCACAACACTCAATATACCGAGGTTCACCAATTTGGCTACTCCTCAAAAATGACTGCTTGGACTCCAATCCAAATCCAGCCTTTGCAAAATCAATTTTACAAACACTTTACCAAAGACCAACCGGAAGGAGCACCAACCCCCGTAATTTTCTCGTCGCAACGGATGGAGCACCAACTCCTAGTACCAAGCACCAACTTGGACTGCAATCTCGATAAATTTAGAATGACATAAAAATGTCTTCACTTTATGCACGACCCCGACCGGTCCGCAATTAACTCAACTCGCACACTCTCACGGCTCCGCTTATTTTTCTCTTGATTCTTTTCTAACTCTCCTTTTACAGCAATTTCTCTCTAACAAAGCAGCAACATCTTCTCTCGTACGATTATTCTTTTATAACCTTTCAATCTGCATGCAATCGAATCACATACTCTGACTGTTCGAATCCATGCAATACGGCTGTTCGGTTCCATGCACTTCGACTGTTCGAAACCCCGCAATACGTCTTTTGGAAACCATGCAATACGGCAATTTTGTTTCATGTACTTTGACTGTTCAATTTCTTCGAATACGGCTTTTCGAATGCTTTTTCGAAACTCCATATATGATTCTTCGAAAGCTTTTCGATTCTTCATGTTCGGCTTTTCTGTATGCTTTAAATACGTCCTCTTAGAATGCCTACAAATTTGACCTTTCGAATGCTTTTATTATCCTTCAAATTCGGCTTTTCGAATGCGTTTCAATTATGCATGTTTGGCTGTTGCATTGCATGTCCAACACCTGTCAACGATTAACTGTCTGTCTGACTTCAGTTACTTTTTACGTAATCGGGTCGCATGATTTTCCCTGTTCGCTTTTTCGACACGTGTCACCTTGCATGTTCCTCGCGGGTTTTACCATCGCCGGATCGATACTCGTCGCGATATCGCGACACTTTTGACTTATGCCGACGTCACCCTCGAAGGTTGTCGCGAAATCGTGACCACTTTGGCCTTGAAAGATTTCCTCGCCTCATGTCGCGATATCGCGACACTTAGAACTTTTGCCGACGCCATCCTTCAAAGAATGTCACGAAATCCGTGCACCGCTTTGGCTCTTAGAAGCTTTCCTCTCATCTTGTCGTGATATCGCGACACTTTGAGCTTTTGTCGACCGTCATCTTCTCACAAATCACGACGCTTCGCTTCCACTTTCCTTTCATCCTCGTCATAAATCGTGACACTTTTCAACTTTGTCGACGTCATCATCCTCGCTTGTCGCGAAATCGTGACACTTTTCTTCCGTACACTCTTCTTTGCCAAGAAAAAGGAACATGTCACGAAATCGTGACACTTTGTTCTTCCGTACAACTCTCCTTGCCAACTCCATCGAAAATGGAACATGTCACAAAATCGCGACACTTTGCTCTTCCAGTACACATTTTCCTTGCCAACTCCAACAAATGGAACATGTCACGAAATCGTGACGCTTTCAGCTCTTGCTGACGTCATCATCCTTCTTGTCGCGAAATCGCGACGCTTTCGGCTCTTGCTGACGTCATCAATCTTCTTGTCGCGAAATCGCGACGCTTCTGGCTTCCGTACGCTCTTTGCTCCATGCAGTAGCGAAATCGCTACAACTTTGTGCCTTGTGCTTTTACCTTGTCTCTTTTCATGAAATTTTGACTTGTAATATCAATGCTGCATCTTTCAGATCTACACTTTTGACTAGTAGCGAAATCGCTACACCTTAGTTTCCCTTTTTCCAATACAACTCTACACCTTAGTTTCTCTTTGTTTCAACATTAGCGCAAATCGCTACCTTAGTCCATACACCTTAGTTTCTCCTTGTTTCAACATGTAGCGAAATCGCTACACCTTAGTTCCATGTATTTTCATCATGCACCGATATCGCTACACCTTTGTTTCCTTTCATTTCAACATGTAGCGATATCGCTACACCTTTGTTTCCTTCTTCAAAGATGTCGCTAAATCGTGACGCTTTGCTCGCATCTTCTCTCTCTCGACCATGTCGCGAAATTGCGACAATTTGGCATGCATTTTCTCTCTCTTTTTGTCGCGATATCGCGACACATTTTCTCTCTCCTCACAAAACTTGACATGTCCGGAAATCGCGACATTTTCTCGCTTCTCTCCTCGACCATGTCGCGAACGACAAAAACATGTCGCGATATCGCGACAGTTTTCTTCCTTGTCTCTTTTTGCCTGTTTCTGAATCTGGGTCACTTCTGTTTTCCTTGAAACTTTCTGCACTTGATCTGACTGACCTCTGAACTGCATCAACTGCATCAATCTGACTGTGTTGACAACAATGACAATACTTTTGCAATTCTTTTGTTGCACCTTGCTCAACAATCTCCCCCTTTGGAATTGTTGGCAACACACTGCAACCTTGCTTAATTTCTTCTCCCCTTTGCCAATAATACCAAAGGGGTCGTCGTAGACTCCCCCGAGTCTATGCACAACATTCTCGGACTTAAAAAGTTTGAATGCTCCCCCCGAGAATGTGTTTCCCATAGCTAGTCGAGGCTTGGGTGGTGTGACTACTCCCAACTTCTTCCGAAGGTATTCAAATACTTCCTTAGGCAAAGGTTTTGTGAATATATCAGCCTACTTGCTCAGTAGTTGGAACAAAATCCAATTTAACCTCTCCTTCTGCAACTTTATCCTTCAAGAAATGATATCGGATTGCAATATGTTTGGTTCTTGAATGCATTACTGGATTCTTGGATATGTTGATAGCACTAGTGTTATCACATTTAATTGAAATTGGTTCATTGAAATGAATACCAAGATCTTTCAACGTTTGTCTCATCCATAATATCTGAGTACAGCATGTTGTTGCTGCAATGTATTCTCGCCTCTACAGTGGATAGAGATACCGATTCTTGTTTCTTGCCGTGCCATGCTACCACTCGTCACCAAGATAAAATGCTCCTCCACTTGTGCTCTTTCCGTCATCAATACATCCTCGCCCAATCTGCATCGTAATATGCAATCAAAGTGAAATCTTTACCTTTTGGGTACCACAACCCATAATCCATAGTGCCCTTGAGATATCTCGAAAATCCTCTTTACAAGTAGCTCATGAGTTTCTTTGGGACCGGCTCGAAATCTTGCAACCATACATACCGCTTGTAATATATCTCGGTCTAGTGGCTGTTAAATACAAGCAAGCTTCCAATCATAGACCCGTACATTGTTTGATCTACATCTCGGGATTTATCATCCTTGCTCAACTTGGCACCTGTTGTCATGGGAGTGCCGACCGGTTTATCGTCTTCCATTGTGAACTTTTTCAGCATTTCTTTTACATATTTAACTTGAGAAATAAAAATGCCTTTTTCATTTTGATTGACCTGCAGTCCTAAGAAATAAGAAAGTTCACCAATCATTGACATCTCAAATTCTTTTTTCATTTTAATTGATATGTCTTTGCAATATTCATCCATGCTGCTGCTAAATATTATGTCATCTACATAAACAACAAGAACAATAAGATGACCCTTCTCTGTTTTGACATATAAGTTGCTATCCACCAAACCTTTCTTAAACCCTTGTTTAATTAGATAATTATCCAAACTCTTGCATACCATGCTCGGGTGCCTGTTTTAATCCATATAAAGCTTTCTTTAACCTCGCAAACAAAATCTGGATTTTCACCAAGTTGGAAGCCATCGGGTTGTTCAATGTAAACCTCTTCTTCCAGCTTTTCCATTCAAAAATGCTGATTTTACATCCATTTGATATACTTTGAAGTTTTTATGAACTGCTAATGCCGTAAACATCCTGATTGCCTCTAGTCCTGCTACCGGTGCAAAAGTTTCTTCAAAATCAATGCCTTCAACCCGAGCATAGCCTTTACATACCAATCTTGCCTTATTTCTGACAACCTGCCCATCTTCATTCAATTTATTTCTAAAAACCCATTTAGTACCAATTATGTTTTTATTTGTTGGTCTAGGTACTAATTCCGAGGTATTGTTTTTCTCTATCTGATCTAGTTCTTCATTGATTGCCTTCATCCAACTTTCATCGTTGCTTGCTTCAAAGAACATTTTTAGGTTCAATACTAGATAACAGAGAATAGTTCCTCACCGCTGTTCTTCTTGTTTGAATACCATCTCGTGGGATCCCCAATAACTGCTCACTTGGATGATTTTTCTCGCCACTGCTCTGCTTTAAATTTCCTCGTTTTCTTCTTCTTCGTATTCGTTTTTACACTATCTCGGATCAATTTTCTCGATTCTTCTCTTTCTTTTTCATCATCACCTTCAATGACTTCTTCATACATAGGGTAGTTTTCTTGATAAGTAGTTTCTTGTTCTCTACCTTCATCAACTTTTACATCAGGACTTTCAACAATTTTCTTCAACTTCTTGTTGTAACATGTGTATGCCTTGCTTTTTGTTGAGTAACCGAGAAAGATACCTTCATCAACTCTATCTTCAAATTTACCAAGGTTATCTTCAGCTGCTTTATGTAGCACTTGCTGCCAAATACTTTGAAATGTCTTGTTGTTGCCTTTCTCGCCAAACCACAACTCATAAGCTGTTTTGCTTTCATGTGGTCTCAAAGATGCACCTGCTTTGAATGTAAACCGCAGTATGAACTCGCCTCTTTCCAAAATCTGTCACCTATTTTGTTTTCTCGCAAAGCATTGTCCTTGCCATTTCCCGCACTGTTCTATTCTTCCTTTCTACAACACCATTCTCGCCGAGGTGTCCTAGCCGCTGAAAACTGTCTTCTTATCCCATGTTTTTGACAAGATTCTCGCAAATTCTTCGGAGATAAACTCTCCTCCCCCGTCTGATCTTAGGCATTTAATTCTTTTTCCCGATTGATTTTCAACAAGATTTTTGAAGGTTTTAAACATTTCAAAGGCTTCCGACTTGAGTTTCGTAAATAGTACCCATGTCATTCTTGAGTAGTCATCTATACACAAAGATAAAATATTTGTGTCCATTTATGCTTTCAGCTCTCATGGGTCCACATAGATCAGCGTGAATTAGTTCTAATGGCTTGCTAGTGAAGTATTCTTTTGCTTTGAAAGTGGCTCTGGTTTGTTTTCCCTTTTGGCATGACTCACAGATGCTATTTACAGGGTTTGCCAATGTTTGGTATGTCTCTAACTCGCTTCTTTTGAACCGATTTTTGCCAGCATTGTCAAAACTAATATGCCCAAGCCTCTTGTGCCATAGCCAGCTTTCATCTTCCCGTCCCATCAAGCATGTTCCTTCTGCAGCTTTCGAAAGTGTATACGGATTTCCCGAAGTTCTCAGCCTAATGGCTATTAACTTTCCATTTTTTGTCTTTCTTACTTCACAACCCTCCTTCTTGAAGATTACATCATGACCTCTCGTCACATATTTGACTTACACTTAGCAAGTTATGCTTCAGTGCCAATTACAAACAAGACTTCTTTTGATTTTATATTGCCATCACCGATCTTGACTGATCCCTTTCCAACAATCTTTGCTCCATCATTATTTCCAAATTTCACGTAACCACCTTCATAATTCTGTAAATTCTCAAACTTTTGCTTGTCACCCGTCATGTGACCGGAACAACCACCGTCAAGTATCCAAGGTGCTGATTTGTTCCGAGCTTTAAAAGCAGCCTGGACAATCAAAGATTCCTTTTCTTTCCATTCTCGTTTGATAGCAGATTTTGCTATTTGTTTTGCCTTTGTCCTTTCATTAGCATGTGCCTCGTTTTACAGAAATTTCTGGTTTTGTTTCAACCCACTTAGCCGAGATTTTCTCGCCTCGATAATTATTTGATGAAAAAGTGCTTCTCAGCTTCTAGCAATATGTCCAAAATTATGACAATTATAACATTCAACTGCATAATTCATTAAAGGAGAAAAAACATTTCTGCCGGTAAAATTCCTTTGAGCTACATTATGCCTGCAATCTGAAATTTTATGGCCATAAGCATTGCATTTAAAACAATAACCATAAAATGCATGATTAAACCTGGGTGCCGGTCTTTGCCAGTTTGAAGTAGGAGCCATGACTCTTCTCCTCCTCGGATGTGTGACTTTTGTGAATCCATCTTTGTCAGTATTCTTCTTGAATCTGGCATTATTGTTTTCTTTTGCATTATTTTGTTTTTCTGGTTCAACCCTGATCTTTTCTTCTTTCTTTGTGGGTTCTATATTCAAGTTCTTTGAATCCTTTGAAGATTCTCCTTCATCAAAGCCTAAACCAAATTTGATGCCATAAGGCCTTTGGTTATTTAACATTTTATCCAGCTTTTACAAGATTTTCTTCAAACTTATGAAAACAGCTTAATTTTCTATTCATCTCCTCTAACCGCATCCTTAACTTAAGGATGTCTTCCTCTAGCTTGCCGCATTCAACCTGTCTTTACAGTTAATTGTTCATCAAGAACTTCGTACATTTTCTTGAATTCCTCTCGTCTCGTATTTTCAGATTGTTTATTATGTCTCTGGCATTCTCTAATTTCTTTGAAAATTTTTATTCTTCTTCCTTTCTCGCACTCAACTCTTCAAGTGCAAGCAACCAATTCTCCTTCCAAATACACTTCAGCTTCATCCTTGGAATTTTCATCACCTTCCCCGATTTTCCTCTCGTTCTTTCTTCTTCAAGTGCCATGAACAGAGCTTCACCTCCTTCTTCTTCGGACTCCTCATCCCGTGCTTTCTTCGTAACCGCCGACATTCTTGGTTATGAAGCTTTTCTTCTTGAAGTTGTTCTTTCTGAAATTTTGTTTCTTCTTCCAAGTCACCTTTTTCTTGGTGTGAACCTTCACCATTTTTGGTTCTCTCCCGCATTGGACATTTGGCCGCAAAATGACCGACTCCTCCACAATTGAAGCATTTAAAAGGTAGCTTCCCTCTATATTTTCCTTTTCCTTTTGTGAGTTTCCGAACAAAATTGGCTTCTCGTTTCATCCAGTGTTCCTTCATCCTCGTATTCATGTTCAGCCTTTTACATTCTTGTGTGCTTTAAAAGTCGCTTCTCTGTCTCGTAGACTTGGTTTGTCCTATTCTCATTTCATATGCTGTCAGGGAACCATGCAACTCATCCATGCTAAAGTTGTTTAGATCTTTTGCCTCTTCTATTGCAGAGACTTTGGAGTTAAATCTTTTGTGAAGTGTTCTGAGAACCTTTTTCACCACAACTGCATCATCAATTTCTTCACCAAGTCCTCTCGATTGCATTAATAATTCCGTTGACTCTCAAAGATATAAATTTCTATGTTTTCATCTTCCTTCATTTGCAAGTGCTTCGAACCGTGCTCGATGAGTTTGCAGTTTTGCTTCCTTAATCTTACTCTCTCCTTCATGGATGCTCTTCGCTTTATCCCACATGTCCTTTGCCGATTTACAACTCATGACTCTTATCGCTCACTCGTCAACAAGCCCACACATTATGGCATTCTTAGCTTTGGAGTTGTTTTCAAATTTCTTTTTCTCAGCAGATCTCGTTGGAGGGGTAGTGGGTGCCGTGTATCCACTATCTACGTAATCCCAAATATCGTATCCCAATGCACTCGGATATGTTTGCATTCTCGAGTTTCCGTAAGGTGTAATTTGTTCCATCAAATAAGGGAGCTTTGTTGGATGAAAATCCTTCACCACCTGCCATTGTTTCTTCCAAGATCTCCTTAGCTGATTAAGCTTGTACAAGGAACCTGTGCTCTGATACCAATTGATGTTTACACAATGACACTGAGAGGGGGGGTGAATCAGTGTAGCTATTAAATTTTTATATCTACAGCATTTAATATGAAATAAAGAGAAAAAAAAACTTGAACAAGAGAGCAAACCACAACACTCAATATACCGAGGTTCACCAATTTGGCTACTCCTCAAAAATGACTGCTTGGACTCCAATCCAAATCCAGTCTTTGCAAAATCAATTTTACAAACACTTTACCAGCACCAACTGGAAGGAGCACCAACCCCTATAATTTTCTGCAACAGATGGAGCACCAACTCCTAGTACCAAGCACCAACTTGGACTGCAATTCTGATAAATTTAGAATGACATAAAAATGTCTTCACTTTATGCACGACCCTGACTGGTCTGCAATTAACTCAACTCTGCACACTCTCACGGCTCTGCTTATTTTTCTCTTGATTCTTTTCTAACTCTCCTTTTACAGCAATTTCTCTATACAAAGAACTCTTCTCTCGTACGATTATTCTTTTATAACCTTTCAATCTCGCATGCAATCGAATCACATACTCTGACCGTTCGAATCCATGCAATACGGCTGTTCGGTTCCATGCACTTCGACTGTTCGAAACCCTGCAATACGTCTTTTGGAAACCATGCAATACGGCAATTTTGTTTCATGTACTTCGACTGTTCAATTTCTTCGAATACGACTTTTCGAATGCTTTTTCGAAACTCCATATATGATTCTTCGAAAGCTTTTCGATTCTTCATGTTCGGCTTTTCTGTATGCTTCAAATACGTCTATTAGAATGCCTGCAAATTCGACCTTTCGAATGCTTTTATTATCCTTCAAATTCGGCTTTTCGAATGCGTTTCAATTATGCATGTTTGGCTGTTGCATTGCATGTCCAACACCTGAACGATTAACTCGTCTATTCGACTTCGCCACTTTTTACGAATCGGTCGCATGATTTTCCTGTCGACTTTTTTGACACGTGTCACCTTGCATGTTCCTACGGGTTTTACATGCCAGACTGTTACCTGTCGCGATATCGCGACACTTTTGACTTATGCTGACGTCACCCTGAAGATTGTCACAAAATCATGACCATTTTGGTCTTGAAAGCTTTCCTCGCTCATGTCGCGATATCGCGACACTTAGAACTTTTGTCGACGTCATCCTTCAGCTGTCTGAAATCGCGACCGCTTTGCTCTCTTAGAGCTTTCCTTCATCTTGTGCTGATATCGCGACACTTTGAGCTTTGTCCGACGTCATCCTCACTTGTCACGAAATCGCGACGCTTCGCTTCCACATTTCCTTTCATCCTCGTCATGAAATCGTGACACTTTTCAACTTTGTCTACGTCATCATCCTCGCTTTGTCACGAAATCGTGACACTTCCGTATTCCAGTACACTCTTCTTTGCCCAGCAAAAAAGGAACATGTCACGAAATCGTGACACTTTGTTCTTCCGTACAACTCTCCTTGCCAACTCTAGCAAAAATGGAACATGTCACGAAATCGCGACACTTTGCTCTTCCGTACAACTTTCCTTGCCAACTCCAGCGAAAATGGAACATGTCGCGATATCGCAACGCTTCCGGCTCTTGCTGACGTCATCATCCTTCTTGTCACGAAATCGCGACACTTTTGGCTCTTGCTGACGTCATCAATCTTCTTGTCGCGAAATCGCGACGCCTCGGCTTCCGTACGCTTCTTTCTCCATGCAAGAGCGAAATCGCTACAACTTTGTGCCTTGTGCTTTTACCTTGTCTCCTTTCATGAAATTTTGACTTGTAATATCAATGCCGCATCTTTAGATCTACACTTTTGACTAGTAGCGAAATCGCTACACCTTAGTTTCCTTTTCCAACTACTCACCTTATTTCTTTTTTCAACCTAGCGAAATCGCTACACCTTAGTTTCTTTTTCACTTAGCGAAATCGCTACACCTTAGTTTCTCCTTGTTTCAACATGTAGCGTTATCGCTACACCTTAGTTCCATGTATTTTCATCATGCAACATATCGCTACACCTTTGTTTCCTTTCATTTCAACATGTAGCGATATCGCTACACCTTTGTTTCCTTCTCTGCCAAGATGTCGCGAAATCGCGACAGTTTTGCTCGCATCTTCTCTCTCCTCGACCATGTCGCGAAATCGCGACAATTTGGCGTGCATTTTCTCTCTCCTACTTTTTGTCGCGATATCGCGACACATTTTCTCTCTCCTCAGTGAAAACTTGACATGTCGCGAAATCGTGACATTTTCGGCTGCGCCTTCTCTCTCCTCGACCATGTCGCGAAATCGCGACAGAAAACATGTCGCGATATCGCGACGCTTTTCTTCCTTGTCTCTTTTTGCCTTTTCGAATCTGGGTCACTTCTGTTTTCCTTGAAACTTTCTGCACTTGATCTGACTGACCTCTGAACTGCATCAATCTGACTATGTTGACAACAATGACAATACTTTTGCAATTCTTTTGCTGCACCTTGCTCAACACTATCTTCTAGCGACAAAGAGAAATTATTCTTGTTTCTTAAATAAGCTAAAGAAGGTATATTTACAACATTGATTAGTTATCTTCATGATATCCTCTTCACAACATGGTGGAATTCACAAAGATTGGTTATATTTTTACCAAAATAATATCTTATGGTGTATCTATCACTAATTGTGTTTGTACTTACTCAACACAAGGAACAAGATATAAATAAATAAGAATATTATTTTGATGATAGACTAACTTATCATGAAGCAGAAACTCCATCAGCACCATTGCAAAATCACAAGAGAAGAAGAAGGAAAAGAAAGAAAAGGTATGATAAAAAGAAACATGTCATCATGAAGATAGAACCAGTTGAACACATACAAAATATAGAAGAACCTTTAGCTACAACTTACTTCACATCATATGAAGGTACAAATTACTTGCTAAACCTTATCATACTAAGCAATGAAGCAGAATACAAATTCCACTATCCATTAGAGGAAGATCCACATTGAATACTAAAGTCTTCAATACTCAAATATTGTAATATAGGGGGTGTTATAAATAGATTATATTACATCATTTGGATCATGTAAATGTACCTTTATTGGTACATACTTAGGACATTAGATTACTTTAGGGGGAAGTTATCTAGTTACTTCATGCAATGTAATAAATGCACAAGTGCCAATGTGCAAGTTGTATATGTGCAAGGTGTCTCTTGTATATCTAGGTAGAGTGTTGGCCAAGGAACCTATCTTCCTATATAAAGTTCCATAGGTAGTAGTATGAGATATATATTGGGATATTGCAATAGTATAGTGTGGTAGTGTGAGCTATAAGCTCAGTGATCATTTTTGAGCAGTAGCTTAGATCATGAAGTCTTCATTTCCTCCATCGCTACTTTGTACTCATTTTTGTCATTTCTATTTATAGCATATTTTTAGTCATCTCATAGATTTACTTTCTTTCTCATTATTCTGCATCTTGTGATTGTTATATTTCATTACATATTGTATCAAAAGCTAATAACTTTAGGATAACACTATTTTGACTCTATTGCCCAATGGATGAAACCAAAATAATCCCAAAGTAGACAAAGAAACATTGGAAAAAATAAATTTCACATATGTGGAATCAAATAGAGAACATCATATCTCATGCAATATAATATTAGTTGAAACACGAGTAAAGGACTTTGGTGATGCATGAAAGCCATTCCATGCAGGTAGAATATTTTTTAATATTTGAGGTATGATCTCATAGTCATCAGTTGATGCAATGATCACCCTCAAATAAGCTCTATATAAGGAGGGATACCACTTAGAAAATGAATATTTGAAGATATTAGGTATCATATAGTGCAAAAAAGGAGCTACATAAGGGTGTATAATTGGCTAAAAAGGTTGTAGTTTGATTGTGTAAGGAAGAGGAAAAGATGCAGAAAAAGTTAGGCAATGTCCTACGCTATGGCAATTTATCTACCTTGGAAGTGGCCCTACACCTCGATGGAATATACATATGAGATTTACACCCCTATGGAGTATACATATGGAGGTATGGTGTTGTTCATAGTTCTATTATTTTGTGTACCTCCAATTCCCTTGATTTCTTGCCTTCCTTTCTTTTTCTCCAATGTTTTGGTGTTTCTTCTCCTGCCCCACATAAAAAAAATCATCTTCCATACATTTCTTAGTTTCCCCCTTTGTTTTTGTGTATTTTCATACTACATTTTTTCTCTCTCATTTTTCTTTTGTTGCATTTTCATGTGTATTATGAGGTTAAATATACTATACATTGAAACTCTTTGTATCCCATTTTCTCTTTAGCAACACTTTATCCTATTGTATCCCCCTACATTGTATTCATCGTGTTAGTATCCTCTTCCTCCCCAAGTGCATCTATTAAGATATTATTTCCATTTTTGCTTCAATGTGTTGGTATCTGGATAAGACTGTCTGAGTTCTACAAATTTCCAAGTAAAGTTCCTTGAGAGGCACCATAATGTAGGCTAAAAATTCTACATATATCAAAAAATTTGATAAAATGATAGGGATAGCCATATTTTTACTATGACCAATTTTTAATGTGCAAAGGAGTGAATTTTCTCAAGAAAGAAAGACAATTGGCTCAGAGAGAAGGAGAAAATAGAAAAGCACTGGAAAACCTAAAAATGCTAGAAAATGGAAAAGCACGAGAAATGGCCAAAATTAGGGAAAATATGCTATATGTGATTCTTAAACGTCTTTTTAATCTATGTACAAATCAAAAAAGCACTAGAAAATAGGAAAGCATGAGAAATGATAAAAAATAGGGAAAAGATGCTACACACGATTGTCCAAAGCCTTTGTAAAGGCAGTGATCTCCTTTCAAAGGGTTGGCTCTTAAGTTTTTGCTTGTACTACTATGTACATCTTATGCAATTAATGAATGAAACATTACAAGGGATGTTTACCTCAAGCTTGCAATTGTGTTGATTGGCTGGTCATAATCATGTAAAGTGTAGACACCAAATTGTAGCCATTAATCCTCCATCCTAACCATCCCACCACCCACTTATCCACCATACACCTTTCCCGCATTCAAAAGGCCCACTTTAGCCCTTTCCCACCATTTCCTAACCCAATTGGGCTTATTTTAATATTATTTTATATTTAATATAATATTTTATATTATATTATAATATATTTATTATAAAATATGTATTTATAAACCCAATTAACCATAGCCATCCAATCCAATATAATCTCCATCGTCCATATTCATTAATCCATGCCACATCTAAAGTGTAATATTAGCCTTAGGATCTGATTTAATCTTAGCCACACAATTAAAAGTGTAAGGCTAAAACCCTAGGTTGGATTATAAGTAAGGGCATTTGCAAATGCTCAAACCCTAGACGTAGAATGTTTGTGCCCTAGAGATACCATTTAAGAAGCCTCTGTGAAGCATAAGGTTATAAATCCCTATAGATCAAAAACCCTAGCTTTCCATAGGAATTCAACTATTCCAGTTGCCCCCGCATCCATACCCTAGCCATTTTTTGTCACCACCATCATCCCCCATCTGCAAAATCCTCCACATCCCCCATGATATACTTTTGTAGATTTAGACCTCACCCACAGGTGCACTCTAGAGCCTACAAAGCTCATTGTAGAGCTTACCAAGTGCTGACCAAAGCTTACCATATCCCACAGGTGCACACCAGATCCTGGGAAGCTCATGTCATAGCCTTCCAAGTGTGTGCTTGAGCCTGCCAAGTGTGTGCCTAAGCCTACCATATCCCATAGGTACACACCAAAGCCTAAAAAGCTTATGCTAGAGCCTACCAAGTGCACATCCAAGCCTGCCAAGTGCATGCCTAAGCCTACTGTAATCATCAAAGCACGAACCAGATTCTACTGCATCAAGTCATATGTCATAAGATCTACAAAAAAAAAGCAACGAATAATCACAAGTAAGGTAAATCTAAATTTTTGTTATTGTTTGTTGTTATTGCATCTTACATATCCAATTTGCATAGATCTAGGGTTTTAGTTTTCATTCCTAAGGATTCATAATGTGGAACCCTCCTTTTGTTTACTAACAACTTTTTTGTATGTTGTATGTGTAGGATTGATTAGCATCAACCAAAAGAGCATTGGAAGACTACTGTAGTCAGAGTGTCAGAGCATTGGAACCTAAAGCCCACTCATTATGTTGGGAGTGAAGCACACTGAAGACACTTTTCTATTATAGCTAGGGTTTTGGAGAACCCTAGAAATTTATATTCATTGTATCACAACATTTTTTTCAAGGTAGAATTAATTTTACAAAGGAGTTTTCCAGCTTCCTCCCCATTATTTAATAATAATATTACTTGTGCAATTACTCTTGTCTTATCAGATTTGTTTACTTTCTACTGTTATTTAGTGTTGTGCTTTTATCTCTACAAATGGTGATCATGGTGGTATCACACAAGGTTTCATTATTTAAATTTATCTACTTTGCTAACTTGATTTTTTTATCTATTATAGGGATTTTTAGAAGCATAGAAATCATCAATTTCACTACTAGGGTTTCTGCAGCATTCTGCTGCACTTTTCAAAGTTTACACATGCACTCTACTATGCCTACACAAGCACTCCATTGTGCCTATACAAGCACTCTACTATGCCTACATAGACACTTGACTATGCTTGGTAGTGATTTGGAGCAGAGCTAAGGCTTCTAAGGTTTCATTGTTTTGGGGTTATAAAAGGAACTTAACACTAAGTAATTTAGGAAAGAATCCTTAGCAAGATTGCATTTAGGGTTTTATGTATTTATTTACACAAATTTCATTTCTTGTTCTAAAATTGTGGATCTATGTGACTGTTTGCATCTTGACTTGCATTGAAATCATGAAGATCTTACCTAGTTGCATTCTTAGGGTTAAAAGTTGCCTGCTTTATTTGTTTAAATGGGAATAACATGAACATATAAAAAGTAGTCCTGCTTTAGTGTGGCACCTTTATTTGGGAAGTGGACGAACCCTCCGGTGCTCTTTTGATATCATTTGGTATCATTTGTAGGTAGGGGTTTCAAGTAGTGTACTCCGCTTCCATTGACAAAATTAGTATATTTATGTTAGCTTCAAGTTTAAACTTAGTAATATTGTTCCTTTTAATATTGCTTGGAACACAATAAACAAAACTAAATATAAAATTAATCACACACACTTGCATAATTCACTTTTTAACAATAGTGGTTGGATTTCATCACCAGCCATTGCTTGAGATTTTATTACGGTGGAATTGATTTTCATCCACTAATATCTGCCCTAGAAACCATAGGATTACCTCTGAGCAAGCTTTTTGGAGGTCATTACCAACAATAATATCATTTCCCCAAACCAGCCATAGATTTTTACCTTTGTTTTCTTTAATCAAGATTAAGTTACATCAAAATGCACAAGACTACAATTCTAAAGAAAAAATAATCTCACATTAACGAAATAAAATAATTAATGAATGAGGTAAGCCACACACGGTGAAACCTAGGATTGATTGTTTAATTTAATTTAAATTCTAAAAAAGTTTTTAGTCTATGTAATTTTGACAAACTTTGAATCTTTGGTTTAACTACTTTATGGTTCTAATGAGACAACAAAAGAAAGTAATAAACCAAAATTTTTTAATGGAAAACATTTCCCATTCTCTCGCTACTTTGGTAGCCAACTTATCCAGTATGGTTCATACTACTTTGTATGGATCACCATTTCCATCCCTAGCTCAAGTAGGATTCCTTCCACACAATGTGGAAATAGCCACCACCCACATAGACATGGAAAAAGTGAGGGCCATCTACAATTCTCCCAACTATGTCTTAGAACCCCTTAGCCAAGAGGGTTTTGAATAACCCGAATTGGCTACCTCCTGCCCCACCCAAGGATATCATAATTATATTTATTAATATGGTATGCCTTCTTCCATGATCCAATCACAACAAAATCCAAGTGTTCTTAGAAATTACCCCACAACCACCTATTCCAACCCCTTGTATGAGGAGTATGTCAATGCTACCTCACAAGTACCCAACCCCCAAGTTGTCACATCAAATGCAACTTGCTCCATGCCCATGTCTTCCCATCCTTCTTCATCAACCCAACCCATAGTAACCAACCCAAATCCAACTTGGATACCCCAATATTCAGAGGTATCCATTTACATGCCTCCATCAACCCATTCCATTACTATGATTCCACTCGTCCATAGTCCCCATACATCATATCCTTTTATTCATTCACAATAATTTCCTCACCAACACCATCATCATCAAATTCATTCCATGACCCTCAATTCATCACATCTCTAACAACACATTCAATTTCATCCATTCATTAATCCATTCACCACATATCAAGTCACTCAACAAGCCAACCAAGGCTTACAATCAGATTGTCAACACACTAAAATTCTACAACAAATATTAACTCGACTCATCAACATTGAGTTACAGTTGAGTCATCTTCAACAACCACAACAGTTGACACATCCACATTCACAACCCACATCTCAGGTTTTTACACTTGTACCACAAATTCAAAGTCCAACACAATTAGACACAAGCACCAAGCACCCCAAAAAGCCTCATCGCAACTACACAAGACTTTCATAATCTTATGCAACCATTTTTCAAAGGCTTTATGAAGCACAAGAGATTATACTTCCAAAAATAAAATCAAGTGATCCTAACAAGCAATATGCAAAGAATTATAAGAAGCACTTGTATTGTCCTTATCATCAACAAGCGGGCCATGACATCAACAATTGTAAAGTATTCAAAAATATTGTCCAAGACCTTATTGATCTCAAAGTATTCACCCCAAATGGTCCAACTAACTCATCTGATCAGGACATTGGCACCAACTCAATCACCAAGGAAAGTGGGGATGCTCAGGATATCACATCCTCCTAGTCATCTACATCACCAACTAAAAAGCCCCAAAGACACTTAAGCCCTTTGGTCACATATCATTCAATTTTAAAAAATCCCTAAAGGTCCTAACCTCTTTGGTCACATTCAATTTTCAAAAATCCCCAAAGGTACTCAATCCCTTTGGTCACATCAAATTCCGAAATAAAAAATCCCCAAAGGTACTCAATTTCTTTCATCACATCAAAATTCAAAATAAAAAAGCTCCAAAGGTACTCAATCCCTTTGGTCACATTCCAATTTCAAAAAGTTCCAAAGGCTCCTAATCCCTTTGGTCACATTCAATTTTCAAAAAGCCCCAAAGGTCCTAATCCCTTTGGTCACATTCAATTTTCAAAAAATCCCCAAAGGTCCTAACCCCTTTGGTCACATTCAATTTAAAAAAGCCCCAAAGGTCCTAACCCATTTGGTCACCTTCAATTTTAAAAATCATGAAAGGCACTCAATCCCTTTTGTCACATAAAATTCTAAAATAAAAAAGCCCCAAAGGTACTCAATCCCTTTGGTCACATCAAAATTCAAAATCAAAAAGCTCCAAAGGTACTCAATCCCTTTGGTCACATTCTAATTTCAAAAATTTCCAAAGGTACCTAATCCCTTTGGCCACATTTCATTTTCAAAAAGCTCCAAAGGCATTTAACCCCTTTGGTCATCAACTTATTAGGCTAGGGGGAGTAAAACATCCTGAACCACTAAGAATCATACACTTGAAAAGAATTCCATGCTTAATATGATTGATATATGTGTATATATACATGGCTTTAAAAAAACAAAAAAAAAACAAAATAAATCATTCACATAGGCATTCCCAATTCCATTTGCATTTACATTTAGGCATTTGACATGCATTTTCATTTTTGCATTCATGCATTGTTTCATTCGCATACATTAAATCATACATATTCCATTGCATTGTACAATTTCCATTTGCATATCAACACTCCATTGTATTAGGCATATACATTTGCATCCATCCCATCCCATGTTCAAAGATCATTTATAGTAATGATGATATGGCCATAAAATAAAAAGTCAAGTTATACAAATTTGGGGTACCTAGTTTAATGCAATCATGTGACTTTCACAAAATACATAAGCCAACAATACCATAAGTCAAAATCACAAAATCCTAGACTTCAATCACTCAACCAATACTAGTATAGCAAGCAAACTCCAAACAGATGTTCGATTTTCTTTAGGACCAAAAACATATGTTACACACTAAGAAAGTCTTGAGCATTGCCGATTGATTCTCAATACAATCCTAAACCAACCACACTTCCTCACATCTTAAGAACATTTTGAGTTAAGGAGGGTTAGTACCATACTTGGGTAATACGTTGAGGTAAAAACAAGATAATCCTTGCATGTCCCATCATGCAACATAGTCCAAAGAAAAAAAAGTGGTTTTCACCACTACCAACATTGCTCTAAACATAAACATAAAAACATAGAGTAGTAAGGATAGGGCCAAAATTCTCATCACACTTTGGTTGAGAATCCGATTCCCCAAAGCTCTATACAAAGTTAACAAGTTCAATTCCCCCACACTTGATCACTAAAGTCATATGGATTCGTACTAAAAATCCCTGAAAAGGATGTGTAGTCATCCCCAAGACCTAAAATATCAATCCTAATTAGACTATGGAGTGAATCTCCATCGGGGCTATAGATGCTTGACTGGTAGTGGAGTAAGCTCATGCGAGTTGACATGTCTCTCTCACAAAAAATAGAGACTTCTAACCGCATATAAGGATAGGCTAGCCTTGGATGCATCTCCATAATAAGTCATGCCTAATTTACTCATAATGGATTAATGAACTTCACATGCACACACACTAGTTCTTGATTGGATAGGGTCATTGTCACGCTCAAGATTTGGTACATGAACCTCACTTGCACACACATTGGTCCTAAAGAAATTTAGACAACCTTAGTGAGTTTGGTTGAAGACACTAGTATGTTTGAGTCTTTGAAAATATTTTAGTCTTCCATATCAACATCCATATCTTCTTTCGTATCAACATCCATATCTTATTCCATGTCAACAACCATATCTCCCTCAAGTAAAGTTGCATAACACCACCAAATTCGGTACCCTTGATTGCCAAACAATGGACAACAAAAATGGCCAATAATATTTCTAAACTATAAAATATCATTTGAACACCATGCATTCCTCTCATATAGTTTATATTCATTATACATTTACTTGCATTAATCATCCATATAAACACCATTCATATACATGTCATTTCACTTGCATTAATCACCCAATAACCATTATGCATACACATCATGATTAGCATGCATTAATCATAAATAATACATGCATAAAAACATTTGTTTAAACATGCATTCCATAAATGCATTCACTTAAAATCACAAAAATAAAAAGTCATGTATGTATATATATAACTCGCATATGAAGAGATCGCTAGAAAGTGCAAACATCATCACAAACTTGGGGGTGTTCAAGGTTTCACACTTTTCCCCCAACCAAGCAAATAACATCAAAACTTGGGGGTGCTCAAGATATCACACCTTCCTCCCAATTCAATATACAATTCAATCATTCAATCACATCATATCATCAACAAATTCAATGTCCAGGTTCAAAAATTTTTGTATCCTAGGAACAAGAGGAGAGAAGTGATGTTGAGGCTCTATGTCCCTCAACTGTAGCAACAAACATTTTTATTAATACTATTTCAAAAAAAAAAACTTTTACACAAAATACAAAGTGTTTTTAAACATTACCAAGGAAAATGGTGCCTCAAATCCATCAACAACATTCGATCCCTTTGTCGTCATAGCTTCTGTGTAGATCCCCCCTAGCCTCACTAAGCTCACAAACCCACTCCACCCCTTAGACCCAGCTTCTCAAAGTCTAAAACACACAAATCAGCCTCACAATTCACTTATAAAGCTATTTATAGATTTCCTTAGCATGTTTAGATGTAGGCCCACGCCTACAGTCCATAGGCTCACCTGGGTGCCTGCAGACGCACCCAAGCGCACCTGCGCATCTATAGAATACCACAAGCGTAGCAGGGCACCTAGCCTCCAAAGGTCATAAAGACAAAATCAATCAAAATAGTAGCTCACCTCCTTCAAATTTCACCAAATTTCATCCACACATCATGCACATCATAAAATCATGTTTTGTGAAAACAAAAATCATTTTGCATGCATAATTTTCAAGAACAAAATAAATATTCCAAAAACACAAATCAAGTCACAAAATGCAGCAAAACAATCCGAATTTTCACAAAACTAACATCTGACCATTCTGCATCATATTCTTCATCATCCCAAATAATTTCACAAAATTAGGAGTTGACCCGACCAATAAATCTCTCATTTTTATGCAAAATGAAACACTAAAAGAAGCACAACGTACAAATCATACATTGCATGATGCATAAAATTGTGAATTTAAGGCCGAAACCCAAGCTCAAAAATTACTCACCAAACCAGTAGTCATCATCCACAGGAATTAAGTTATGGGAAGTAGTTTTTCACTGCAAGAAATAATTATAAAGCATTTGTGGAGAAGTTGGTTTAAATTGCTATTTATAATCTTAATTTGATTAGCACCTTCATAACCATTTAGCACATAGGAAGGAAAATAATTTTCTTCTGCCTAAATTCAGATTCCAAAGGAACACCGTTTCATCCAAATATTCAAGGATTCGAATGTCTCTATAAAATTAGTGTAAGAAATCAATTGAAGGCAGTGTGTTAACATTCAAACGTAGTTCGGTTGAGTAAAGATAGTTTGATAGAGTAGAGGCCCAAAGATCATTTTTTAGTGAGTTTGATAATTTTCTTGCATCTCCTCAATGAGTTTACAGAGTAGAGGCCCGGATATTGGAGATCATTTTTAGTGATTTTGATAGTTTGGCAAACTGGTCTCTACAGTCCACAATGAATAAAAATGATACACTCCTCTATATCATAAGCCATGAAAAAATACCCGATATTTGAGTTCCTTGACAAATTAGCTATAGATATGTCTGCATAAAACAACTACAAAGATATTTCAAAAATTTTGCTAAATAGGAAATTTCACAGAATATTCTACACATGTAAGCCACTTTCGTAAAAATACTATAAAGCTTCGATCATTTTTGCTGCGGAAAACTACATATTTAGATGCAGAACCTGAAATTTTAAGCACAAAAGTCAAGAATTACAAATACATAAGAATTTTTGAGCTTACTATTACGAAAATATCAAAGGGTCGTGAAGGTGGTTGAATAATGCATTTGCGGTTAATAATTGTCAACCAAGAATAACACTCATCGTTGGTGATGTGAAAGACTAAAAGCACACTCTATAGAAATACCAACACAAATGAAAAAATTCCAATGAAAAATATAGCATAGATTAAAAATCTTTAGGAATTGACTTTAAACGATAATGCATCTCGGTTCACCGATGGCAGTAATCGATCCCTTCTACAGAGTTTCCAAAAGGGGTAGATAATTTCTCGCACTACAAAAGCATTTTTCTAGCAGCACCATATCTCTGGGTTCTAATGGAGTCTGCAGGCCACAGTAGCATATTCATCAATTCCAATCCCATATTTTTGTTGGATTCTAAGAGAACATCACCACAGATATTAACAAAGTCCCCAAGAAATTTTATTATCACTCTCTTGATCAAATCGTATGTTGAAATCTGTTGTTTGCAGGCCTTGGAATTTATCTAATTTCTCATCAGAAACTCTATAGGCATTGGTGGAATCTCATCCTTGCTAAGAAATCCCATCAGCCATGTCTCTTCAATTATGTTATTCTAGGACATTGAATGCTGCTCTTTGTTATTGTCAATTACCTTGAATTTAGAAGAATGAATCAAGATTCATGAGTTCCTTTTATCTGAATGGACACCACGTATCCATAATTTTTAATAAACATGTTAATGATGGCCAATGGCTGAAGCAAATAAAGTTATCTCCACAAAAATAAGAGGACAAAAGCATGTGTGGAGGATAGAGAATTCAAAGATAGTTGGGCACGAAAGTGGAAACCAAAACAAGGATGATCTATTCCAAAAGTAAATTTTCTTGACTCTTTACACAGTCGAAAACTTTATTTCAGGGTGTAATTCTTTTTTTCTTTTACAGAGGAATATAGGGATATAGAGCCTTAAAAATGATGGAAGGCGGAATATACTTTCAAATTTATTTTTTACCCTTGTGACTAAATACATTCATCTTATATTTTAAAAACTTGATTGTATTAAAAAATAAATAAATACAGCAGCCAAAGGAGAGCATGATAAGCTAGTGAAGTATTTATTAGAGGAATATGTTGATCTCTCCTCTAATCTAAATAACGATGGTGAATCGGTATTTAAGCTACCAAGGAAATTATTATAACACCCCTTGAAAATATTTTTAGAAGTCACATCTTCTAAGGATATGTACTACAAGTGTTCCAATGACCAAACACTTTTGCATCTTGCCGTATCCA
Source organism: Wollemia nobilis (assembly GCA_028583015.1). Classification (NCBI taxonomy): domain Eukaryota; kingdom Viridiplantae; phylum Streptophyta; class Pinopsida; order Araucariales; family Araucariaceae; genus Wollemia; species Wollemia nobilis. The sequence goes on from JAQPPZ010017060.1 coordinate 5,196,217, forward strand.
AATGCTAAAAATTCATGATGTATGCAACTTGGTGGGGGTGAATACAAGTAAATTTTGAGTTTCCTTTTGAAGAATGTTGGCATCAACCTTTATGAAAATTAAATTGGTTTAGTTTTGGCTAGAGTATCACATTTAAAAAGTGATACAAGGCATACGAAGCTCTTCCGACAAGGCCTTATACATGGCGATTATAAAAGAAATAGGGTTTTAGCTTTGAGGACAAAGCTATTTTCAAGAGGGGTGGAATGTTAGGATCCTATCCTAACATTAATTAATAATCTTAAAAATAATAATATATTATATCCTATGGTCATAATAATAAAATAATATAATAATAAATAATATAATAATTAATTATATTATTTATTATATTATTATAAGATTGGGGTTAGGAAGCATTGCAACCTTTCACCTATAACCCTAGAGGGGTATAAAACATTGTAAGAACTTATCATTCAATCATCCATGAATATAAAATATAATATAATTTATTGAAGGGACTTCTCGACAATATCAAAAGGCGATTCTTTTAGATTTAGGTTATTTATTATTTATTTATCATTTTATGTGCTAGGAACCCTGGGTTCCTACCACTAGTGGGTGATTCTCTAAACTCAGTTATTACAATGATGGGAATCCATGCAATTTCGTAATATGGATAGCCTATCATAAGGACACTTGACTATAATCATCATCAATTATCTCATCATCAAAGATCACAATCACATTGGACACTTCACATTTTGGAGTAAAACATTTCCAAGAACAATTTGCACAACTACTGTCATTGATGGCCTAGTTTTTGAGGCTTAACACATGAACAAAAACTAAAATTTCATCATTTTTTTCAAAAACGTAATGATCGGCACTAGCTAGGATGATTAGTTCCAATTGTGAGAACAGTCACTAGCAGGTTATCCATGATTATTTTTTTCTTTTTTATCTGCATCATCATACTTGCATATCAATGGCATCAGAGAGCACACTATTCAACAGCATCGAATCACCTCCAAATTTGGGGTAACCATAATTTGATTATGATTTCCCACAATGGGATACATCTTACATGATCATAACATTGGATAAAATTCCTTTACACCATTGGGGAAAAAATGGTATCACATTTTACATCATTCATATCGTCTACAATTGCATGGTATTATACACCAACCCCCTTTTTCCATCGTTGGGGAAAAAATGGTATCACATTTTACATCATTCATATCATCCATAATCACATGGTATTATACACCAACCCCCTTTTCCACCATTGGGGTAAAAATGGTATAACATTTTACATCATTCATATCATCCACAATAACATAACATTTCATTACATCATTCATCACTTGCACAATTTTTTTTTTCAATTGGCTTGTGAGATGCTTCCCATTCACCAATTTAGGTGGTAAGCTATGAAAATTCCAAAAATTCTTTATTCTTTTGTCTTCAACATTAGTGCCCAAATCCAACAACAGAGAGAAGCTACTTCTGTGCCCATATCCCACGCAGGTGTCTTGTATTTGTGCACCATACTGTGTTTCACGCAATATGGTACAAAAAGGGATATCTATAGACACCAAATTGTAGCCATTAATCATCCATCCTAACCATCCCACCACCCACTTATACACCATACACCTTTCCTACCTTCAAAAGGCCCACTTTAGCCCTTTCTCGCCATTTCCTAACCCAATTGGGCTTATTTTAATATTATATTATATTTAATATAATATTTTATATTATATTATAATATATTTATTATAAAATATGTATTTATAAACCCAATTAACCACAACCATCCGATCTAATCTAATCTCCACCATCCATCTTATTTAATCCATGCCATATCTAAAGTGTAATCTCAACCTTAGGATCTGATTTAATCTTAACCACACGATTAAAAGTGTAAGGCTAAAACCCTAGGTTGGATTATAAGTAAGGGCATTTGCAAATGCTCAAACCCTAAAATCTAGAATACTAATATTGGAATGTGCATCCTAAAGAAGTCATTGGTGAAGCCCTAGTGAAGCAGAAAGTGATAGAGCCCTGAAAATCCAAAGCCCTAGCTGGCCATAGGAATTCAACTATTCCAGTCACCCCCATATCCATTCCTCAACCATTTTCCATTACTTCCATAATACCCTATTCACCACATCCTTCTCATCCTTGCAATTTGCTTCTACAAATTTCACCCTAACCTACAGGTGCACTCCAAAGCTTAACAAGCTCAGAAGCTTGCCAAGCTCACTGTAGAGCTTTCTAGGCATACGCCAATGCCTACTGTATCACAGGCTCACTCCAAAGCCTATGAAGCTCATGCCAGAGCCTATCAACTATGCACCAGATCCTATCCTAATCACTAGGTGCATGCTTAAGCCTACTATAATCATCAAAAGTGCAAATCAGAGTCTGTTGCATCATGCCATCTATCGTCAAAGTTGCAACAATAGAGCAAAGTATCCCCACGAGCAAGGTAAATCTACATTTTTGTTATCCTTTGGTGTTATCAAATTTTACATATACAGTTTACATAAGATATATGGTTTTTGGTTTTCATTTCCAAGGGTTCACACTGTGGAACCCTCCTTTTGTTTACTAACTACTTTATTTTTTGTTGTGTGTGTAGGATTGGGTAATATCAATCAAAAGAACATTGGAAGACTACTGCAGTCAGAGTGGCCCAAACACATGGATACCTAAAGCCCACTCATTCTGTTGGGAGAAAAAGCACGTTGAAGACACCTTTGTTATTGTAGCTAGGGTTTTGGAGAACCCTAGTAGATTGTATTCATTGTATCACAACATTTCTATCAAGGCAGAATTAATTGTACAAAGGAGTTTTTCAGCTCCTCCCCTGTTATCTAATAAAATATTTCTTGTGCAATTTCATTTGTCTTATCAGATCTATTTATCTACTATTGTTATTTGGTGTTGTGCTTTTAGCTCTACATAAAGTTATTTTAATTTTTTGATCAAATCTAAGGAAGATTAATCTCAAGCATAGCATATCAATGGTGACTATTAATTTTTACTTGTATTCAAATTTTGGGTGTATTTTTGTGTGATTGCTTGTCATAAAAGGTGGGGAAGAGATGAACTGGGTGACATAAAATCCAAATCATCATTCATAGTCTAGACACTTCTAGAATCTTCTAACCAACCAAATGCAGTTATAGATCAATGGATGAAATAAGATCTTAAGAATTATCGATGGTGGAGATGAACATGATTTGAGGTTTGTTACAATTGATCAAGAAGACACAAATGGTAGGTACCATGAATGGCAGTCACTAAGAAGATCAAGGAGAATCAAATTTCTTAATAATTCTTAGAAGTAATTTCATTGTAAATCTATAAATAAAGGCAGTGACCTCATTTCAAAGGGTTGGCTCTGAAGTGTTTTATTGAACTACTATGTACATATTATGTAATTAATGAATGAAACATTACAAGGGATGTTTACCTCAAAATTGTGTTTGTGTTGATTGGCTGGTCATAATCATGTAAATTTATTTCTATTCTTACTGCTATGGTTAATCTATTCTATTAATTTGGATAGCTGACTTAGAGTAAAATAGAAATAATTCATTCTTACACACATGTTTATGGGGATTATATTTTTGTTAGTCAATACATTGATCTTATTCTGATAATTTGGATAATTAATGTTTTAGATGTTTGGAATAAATATTTAAGTGTGCCAAAGGCCATTAACATAGAGTGTTGTAGAGTTCTTAATGTTGTTAGTCTTGAATACTATTTTTGAAGTTCTAATTTACTGGAAGATGCTTTGTGGATGCCTATGTTGTTAGCTTCACCCATCCACCGTTTATTCATACATTTCTAACCCTTCTATATCTACCCTTAAGCTTCTACTATCTTGAGCTAAAAAATATTCAACACCTATTAAGTTGACAAGGTATACCAACCTTTTTTGGAGGTTGAATCAAAGCAATTTGGTTCTTCCAATGTTTAGTCTAGGTTGTGATTAGAGAGTTTTCACCTTCAAATATCCCAAGATAATGATCAAAGTTATAGTGTTGTCTTGATGACAAACCATACTATAATAGTTAGCTTTACTGTATTACCATAAGAATTATTTACTTGAATTCTAATTCTTCTGTTTTACTCTTAGAAATCTTTGAATGCTTCTCAATCCACTACAACCTTCTCTACTTATAGGAAGCTAAAATTCTTCTCTATCCTTTATAGGAAGCTTATCACACTTCAACAACTTTCTCTTTATCTCTATAAAATTTCTTAATAAAATCTTAGGTCACACCTAAGAACTCAAAAAATATCAAGGTGACTCATATTTCCTTGATGCTTCAACCAAAGTCGAGATGACTTGATTGTACCAAATCCTTCAAATTTCTTCTATGTTGATAGGTATCAGTGTCAAGGATTATCTATGTCCCTGAAACCCTTCTTATATCAAGGGTTAGCTATTTTCTTGAATGATCAATTATATTAAAGTTGATTTACCTCCAATATGAGTCCTTGTCTTCATAAGTTATTCTTCAACCAAGTGGAAAGACTCTATAGATTTTTCTACTTCCTTTGATCTTAAAATAGAGTCCAGGTCTATCTCCTTTTAAAGTAGACAAACTTTAAACTAATTTTTTCAAACTGAAAAAAATCAATTTTATATGCAACTAACTAAATTCAACCTATGCAAGAAACTATTTGTAGTAGCTCTGATACCATTGATGGCTTTTGAAGCCTTAATGTAAATATAAAACTCATAGGATAAATTCCATAGGATCATATATAGGATAGCCACACTATAGTAATATCAAGATAATAATGTAAGCAAAATAATATGAGCAAATTAATATGTAAATCTAATCTTATAATATATAAAATAACATTCATTAATAAGTAGTAATATGAATGTAATATCCTAAATCATACATGTAAGAAGCATGTAGTAGAACTTACAATATTAATTTCTCAAATGTATGCAACCTTTATTACTCCACTTTCTCTTACAAATACACTTGATGATATATCATTGATAACTTCTTCTATATGTGTGTATATCTCTAATGACCCTCTATGGAGCAATATATAGCCATAGTAAAATTACTCTTTGTATACTTTACTATTCCTTTCCTTATACCAAGTCTCATGACTCTTGGATTCTCTATTTGAAACTTGCATATATAACTCTATCTTGTATACACACCTATATATGACTCTTCACTTAGCACTCTCTAATCTAAGAAAACTTGTGCACACTTACATATAAGACACTTGTGCACATATACTCACATAACACTTGCACACTTACTCACATGACACTTGTGCATTTCCTACACATTATTACATTACATGAAATATTACTCACACTCTCAACTAAAATATAACCCTAATATAATATTTACAAGTTGTGTAGACACCTAAATCATGTCATGCTTAGGGGAGCTACTCACATAGACACATTCATAAGATTAGATGACATAATCTTGGACTTTCCAAGCATTAAAAGTGGTTCTCACCACTCATTTGAGGCCTTTTCAAGCCATCCAAGCCTATTCACTTAAGCCAAGAGTGGCCAGAGCCTAGCCACTCAATCCAAGAGCATCCAGAGCCTAGCCACTCAAGCCAAGAGTTAGCCACTCAAGCCAAGAGTGATCAGACCTTAGTCGCTACAGATGATAGCGGCCAGATCTTAATCGTTGCAAAATATAGCGGCTAAACCCTAAAAGAAATTTTGCCAACAAACAAGCCTAATCATGGGTAGAAGTGGTAGTCTGCATGCAATAAAGGTGAGCAAGAGTAAATTTGCATTCCTTTTCATGACCAGTTCACATAGGAGACTTGAGTTTGCATTTAGACTTTAGTTAACTAGCCTCCAAACATAAAAAAAGGATAAAATATTCTCATGCTAATGACTAGTTCACATAGGAGACTCAAGTTGGTAGTTATATTTTAGTTAACTGGCCTCCAAACATAGAAAAGACAAAATATTCTCATGCTAACTCGCACTACGCATGAGAAATTCATTCCTAGGGCTTGGACATAGACCTAGGGTTTCACACTATAAAATGTGCAAGCCTAAGAGCACCAAGGGGATCATATATACATCTTTTATCGATCTTGGTCATTGAGGAGAGCTTTCGAGACTTGGAGAGTTCCCTTGGAGATCACGTGTATGGAAAATCCCTGATAGATTGGAGAGCATAGCAACCATTATTTCAACATCGAATACAATCTTTGATCCATAGCTTTGGAGCAAAGAGGATGAGAATCACTTTAGTAGTCGTTGTCTTGGATAGTGGCCCGCAGGCTTAGCTTAGGGTTTAGACATTAGATTCATTATTTTAGCATATCATTAGCATAGCATAATTTCATTTGTTTGCATTCATAGCATTAGTCTAATTTGCACTTGCTTTCATTTGTTATATCCATTGCTAACAACCTCATCCAAGGAGGTATTCTCGGACATCTAAGCATGTGTTGTTGTTTCATTGCTTATAGGGCCACAGGTTCATTGGAATGAGTCTAAAACATATGAGAGCAAAAGGGATCCCTCTAGGAAATAGGCCTAGAGAAGGAGGCATCTATAAGCCCTCATACATTTCCATGTGTGGAATCGGGAAGCTTTTTGAAAGTGCACCACCTCTTCGCGAAAGGGGCACTCTTTACCTATTTGTAACCTTATTGTATCAAAATGGGTATCCCTAAGAGGGACCAACATGTAACTAGGTTTCAATACAAATAAAGAGATCCATATTTGTTATTTTTGTGTTATATGCTTTTCATTATCTTCCATTTCATCTTGGATTTTTAATACATTGCAATTAGTGTCAAAGAGAGTGGTGTGTGCATCTCGGGGTCACTAAAGATGACAATCACGATGGGACATCCACTTATTTTCATTTTCTACTAGAATAATAACTTAGTTTTGTTTGTAGTTCTATCCGCTCTAAGCTACAATGGCCAAAAATAAGTCGCTCTGATCTACAGTAGCCAATAGAGATTTAGTTGCTCCCACTAATAGCGGCCAAGAACCAGCCACTCTGGTCAACAACAGCAAGCATTGGAGTGTAGCAGAGGTAAAAACACTGACTCTCTGAGCTGGATCAAAGGTTGGTACAACTTCTATGATATTTTACAGCTTTTTTTCTACTTCTATGTGTCTAAAATAGAGAACTTAAAGCACATTTATGTTTGGAAATTGAAAGAATAAAAGGAGAAAGAATTAAGCATTTTGCATATCTTAGATCTTCTTCTAGGTTTCCACTAGGCATTGCTAGTAACAACGATTTATGTCTAAAAATTTCACCCTAGAATCCAATGTGCTAGACATTGTATGTTATTTTCTTTCTTTGAGGCCCTGCTAGAGGCCATAGCTGCACGAAATAAAGTGCACTCATACAAATCATAGTAGTTCATGCATATTTTTTAATATTGAAATGTATTTTTGCACTTAGGCATATAGGAAAGATTCATTGCTGCTATATGATGCACTTTATGTTATGCAAGCTTAAAATGAACACCACACACACACGTCTCATTTAAATATTGGGGAGTTGGATTTCATCACCAACCTTCAATTCAATCCAGTGACATTGGAATTCATCTCCTTCCACTAGTTTACCCCTAGAGATTCCTAGAAATAGATTGAGAAACTTACTTATAGTGATACTAAGTTACTTGTGCTCAAACTGTCTCCCACTATTGGAACAATCATTGGTTCAGAGTGGAAGAGCTAGGCAAACCCCCCACTGGGTCTTCAGCGGTGTACCCTAGATTCTTTTGAGAAAATCATGTTTGGCATGGGTGTACTTGATTGTCACTATGTATGAGTCTTCTCATTCTTAATACGAGAACAAGAGCAAGAAATCAAAAGAACAACACATCAAAACACACCAAATAGTTTAGGGCACACTTAAATCGATAATCAAGATAAACATTTGTTTGGTATTGTGTGGCTATTCCTAAATTACAACTCAAAATATTAATTCATAGACAACATGGTCAAAAAAAGAAGTAAGCACCCTCGATATGATACCGAGGGAGAGACTAAAGCAACTCATACCCATAGGCGGAGTCATAGTAACATTGAATGACCTACCCATAAGACCGTGAGACATAGCTCCACGAGCCTAAGGGGTGATAACTCAACCCTTTAGGGATCTCCTAGAGAAACCCCAAGTAGGGAACCACATCATGGAACAAATTCACATAAATAAAAAGAGGCTTCACAACCATCCTCATCAAGGAGACATGAGGAGACCTCAAGGGCCTCCTCTAAACACATAGAAACATCTCAAAGATGTGAGGAAGCTTCAAGGGCTTCCTCCTCACATGGACATAAAGAAGGTTCTAAAACTCATTCTTCACATAGGGATGGTGAGACTGCTACATCTCCATCCACATGGAGAAAACATGTCACCACAAAGCCCTCTTCATCAAGAAGGCAAGCAAGAATTGCAACACCTCAAGATTCACAAGAAACATATGAAACAGGTCTGCCCACTGAAGGGTAGGAAACTAGAGCTACATCTAGTCATGGGAATCAGATAGAATAAATCCTTCACACAAAAGGAAATATTCCCATAGACTATGACCTCATAGGAGTGAATGGCACCCCATGAGACCAGCCATGGAAAAAAAGACAACTAGACGGGTTGGATCGGTTTCCTACATGACCAACTCAAAGAACTATAGCTACTAAGAACTCTGCATCTGGAAGCTCATGAACTATGACTTCTAAACACATCTCTCAGTCTGGGGGTACCTTAGAGTGACCCTATAGTAGACATACAGAGTCTGATCATAGGGATACTCAATAGTACACTGAAAAAGTCACATTAGCTAGTAAGAGTATAGGTACAGTAGAAACCTCCTCGAGGAATCTGCGAGTCAAGACAACAAGAAGAGAGTCAGATAAACATGAGTCTTCTATGACAATGCAAACTGACCAAATGAGGCGGTTAGAAAATGCATTACGTAAGGAGCGAGAGCTAGTGGAAGCTCTCAAATAGGATAAACAAAGAGAAAGACTCTTGCACCAACATGAGAAGTGCTTAAGAGAGCAGGCTGAGTGGCTAGCTCTTAACAATTTATAGACAAATGGTGGTGACCACCAAAGAACTAGATGCACTGACTCACCTAAGGAGAGGTGCACTAGACAAGATAGCCCACAATGAAATCCCCCACCAAACCATGAATGAAATCCAACTAGTGGGGAAAGGGCAAACACAACAAACCAGGATCACAATCCTGAGTCCCCTCGTAGGAGGGAGGAAAATGAAATAAATCAAATGGATAGAGAGTTACCTCCATTGCCACTATGAGTAGGCTTACAAGAGGAGGAAATTCGTGCATCAAAGGCATTTCAAGAGCTTGCTAAAAATATGAAAGCCTTTGAGAAACAAGAGGTAGCCAAGAACTCACCAACATTGAGCAAAATACACAACCAACCATTGTGCCCATCAATCCCTAGCCCTCCATATCCTAAGCACTTTGAGATGCCTAGGTTAGAAAAATTTAAGGGTGAAGAGGATGCACAAGAGCACATCACCAATTTTATCAATACCTATTTTCATCTTGAAGATAATGATACTCTCATGCTAAGAACATTCATAATGACATTTTTAGGTGCTGCCACTCAATGGTTCAACCAACTACCTAAGCATAGCATAACCAAATTTGAACAACTAGTAAATGCATTCTTAAAGCGTTTCTCCTTTGGTGCTAAGAAGAAGGTGAACCTTTCAGACCTGGCCAACTTGAAACAGTATGATGATGAGCCAATAATGGATTATGGGAATAGATGGAGAAAAGTCATGGTAAAATTATCATTCTCCGTTCCCACAGAAGAGATCATTCGCATGTTCACCAAAATTTGCTCTAAACACATCTCCCTCTTACTACAACTTCAGTAGTATCCTTCATTTGAGGAAGCTTTGGCACAAGCCAAGCTCATCGAAGAAATAAAAGTAGATGAGGGAACCATTAAACTATGAAACAAAAAGGAGTGGAACAAGAATGGTAAGAATGACAAGTACAAACAAAAGTAGGGCAACCCTACTCCAGTCAATCAAGTCGTATTGGCTACACCCAAGGATGGGGGTGCACAACAACCCCAGAACTATCAAGCACATCCCTCGCCATCCAATTACGACCAAAGGAACAATCAGGGGTGAAATAGAGAACGCAAGCCACCTCGCTATTTCATGCCTCTGATAGAGTCAATGCAATCAATATTTAATCAGTTGAGCGAGGCCAGGAGGATCAGATTTCTTGATATACCTCTTATAGATCCCAACCATCCTAAGCCAAAAGGATATAGGGAAGATCAATTTTGCCCTTATCACAGGATACCGGGGCATGACATTGAGGCTTGCATTGGTTTTAAGCATCAAGTGCAAAACATGATTGAGGCGGGAGAACTCAAAGTTGACAACCCACTGGCTCCCGATAATAGAGACATGGGCATATACAAAAACCCATTGCCCAATCATGAGGCCCCTAGAGAGCAAGGGGCCCAAGTCAATCAGGTTCGAGCTGATATACCTACCCACGGATGCATTGGGATGGTTGATATTGTTAACATAGCAACAAGGACTAGGTGGTATGGTCAACCGCAACCTCCTGCAGCTCCCATGAACATCCCAGCCGCACCTAGGCAAAGGCAAGACAACCTTCCAGGTCCACCAACATGACCTGTGGTAACTATCCAGAGTAGATTGGAGCAAAACCTATAGACGACTCCAGCTAAGTTATCCATCTATGAGCTCATACAATAGTCCCCAAAGCATAGGGAGACTCTAATGGAAATTTTAAGGACAATTGAGCTCCAACCACAAGATGTGAATGCATTCACTCACTTTGTGGGACAAGTACAAGAATTCCAGGAACCTGTAATTTGATTCTATGATTATGAGATTAAGACAGTACTTGCTACCTTACCAGACCCTCCGCTAAACATTGTGGTAGCAATCAATGACTTACCTTTCAAGAGGGTCTTGGTCAATACAGGTTCATCAATAAACATCATTACAACAACAGCAATAGAGCACCTCAAGATCCCCAAGTCCAATATCATTCCAGGAGCTTACACATTGAGAGCTTTTAATGATGCTTTATGCAATACTATGGGAACGATAGTCCTACCCATCAAGGTGGGGCACAAGACCATCCCTGTATGATGTGTCATGTCTTGGAAGGAGCTATGCAATACAACATCCTCTTAGGGCATCCTTGGATAAGGGCCATGAAGTGTGTGCCTTCGATCTTGCACCAGTGTGTCAAGTATGTGCACGAAAACAAAGTCTATGTGGTTCTGGTCGATGAAGAGCCTTTTAAATACATCCATCAGGTGGACATTCTAGGAGAATTTGTAATCCCTTCTACCCACCTATACGTAGCGCCTTCATCCCCAACCACACAAATGGATAACGAAGACAAAAGGGTAAGAAAAGACCCATGCACATCAACACCTCCTGGTGCACTCAAAATAGTCAATGCTTCTAAAGTACCATCAACATCAAAACCAAAAGATAATCAAAAGCTAAAGGCACCCTTAGTCAAAGAAGAAAGGCCCAAGGAAGTGCCAACCGTAGCCATTGCTGAAATGCCAAGTCCTATGGAAGAAGAAGATCTTCAAGATCAAGATGAAGATAGTGATTACCACCCCGCTTTGTCAGTATCATCCGTAGGGTCATCCACGTCGCATGCATCAATACACTTGGCAAGCACAGGCATAGGGGAGTACCTTGTGCAGAACATTACCTTTACGCCTATCATTGAGTCTGCACAAAACATGGGAAGGCCTAAGGACTTGAGGCCGCCAGTGGGAACAGTGGTTCCACTTGGAATCCCTCCCAACCAAACCAATTTTGTCTATGCCAGCCTGGACTGCGCCCATAAGTCTTCAGACATAGAAGAGGATAGTGACGAATTATTCATGATCAATGTTTGTTACCTCTCTAATCCTGAGTTTGCTCTAAGCTACTTTGAGTGTTGCCATTGGCATGGCTATGGCCTTGGTATATATGAGCAGGGGCACAGGCGGCCATACGAGCCACAATATCAGCTTCCCTCCGATAGGTTTGGGTTAGGCTATTATATTGGAGGTTGAGATGACTCTCTTGTAGTAGCATTGGATAGATTAAGCTTAGGGTTAGGAGAAGACATCGATTTCATTCCTTATCACCCCCTAAGAATAGGAAATTTGAGCAATAGACAAGTGGCCACGGTGAACATACCACCACTAGAAATTTATCATCCAAACATCTCAATTGATTCCACCCCAATAGGGTACAACTCATGGGATGAGGAGAATGGATATGAAGCAAGTGATGAGGCACAACTTGGCTTAGCCTACCAGGGGCCTCACTATTTACAAAGATTCACATGGTCCATCCACGATGAGAGTGGGTATACATTAGAGGAAAGTGACTATGAATCAGAAGACTCAACAGAAAGAGCCTACTTAGGCCTGAGCCATCAACCCCTGACTTTGGGGCAAGAGACAAATGCAAATGGATTCTTCATAAGTGATGAAGAATATGAAGATGAAACAAAGATGGCCTACTTAGGGCCAAGACATGAGCCCCTTGTCTTAGGGCCACATACCAATGCTAATGGTTTCTATATAAGTGATGATGACTTTGAGGATGAGACCGAGATGGCTTATCTTGGACCTCACCACTTGTGACAAGTCAACGAGCTAGTAGAGAGAGAGGTGGCACTTCGTGCTATAGACCCTCATCTACGATTTTTGGGGAGACCTATTGACCTAGCTGCCATTCACCAAATGGTCAATCCCCCTCTACCTACATTCAGAGAGCGATTAGAGCCCAATGATCCTATTATCCACCCTGCTCATGGGCCAGATCCAAAAATTCCCATTCCTCCAAAACCTCATCGTAAGTATGGAAGGGAAACCCCTGAGATAAGATTACACCCATGTGGTCCTGGAGATTTCATCCCATCCATCAACATGATCTCCATTGATTTGACCACTCCACTTCATAATCCAATAGATCCTACCAAATCATTGCATCTTGATGTAGAGGCTATTGATTGGGATCACGCTAATTCGCCCATTGAGCCTGAAGACCTCTTCCCCAATGAAGAGATGTTACAACCATTTCATTTTGCCTCAGGTTGTGCGTATGACATCTTCCATGTTGGTTTGGAACCTGAGTCAGTAGGTCCTATAAATCCCATCGATGACATTCATTTGATACCCACACCTCATCAACTAGAGGATGGGTCACATATGGCTATAGAAGTGACTTTCAAGGTGGACATCAATGATGATCCTACCCAACCAAGAAAATTCAAGTTCGGAGAAAGTCTATCTCCAGAGGAACAAGCCATCCTAATTCCTCTCCTCAAAGAGAGGCCAAATATTTTTTCTTGGACTTACAAGGACATGCCAGGGATAGATCCAAAGTTAGTCATTCACAACCTTTCATTGGATCCCATGAAGAAGCCAATCAAGCAAAAGCTGAGGAAAATGCATCCAACCATCACTTTGATGGTGAAGAATGAATTGCAAAAACTACTGGATGCAGTATTCATAGTTCCTATAGACTACCCTGAGTGGGTGTCAAACATGGTACCCATGGGGAAACCCGATGGAAGAGTCCGTATCTGCATGGACTTCAGAGATTTAAATAGGGCAACACCAAAGGATTCATTCCCATTGCCAAACATAGATGCTCTTGTAGATGCAACCGCAGGTCATGAGATGCTCTCCCTAATGGATGGTTTTTTTGGATACAACCAGATCCAGATTAAGCCCGAAGATCAACATAAAACTGCTTTCATTACTCCATGGGGAACATTCTGTTACAAAGTGATGCCATTCGGTCTCAAAAATGTTGGTGCCACATATCAATGGGCCATGACATACATATTCCATGACTATATGCATAATATCTTAGAGGATTACATGGATGAATTACTGGCCAAGTCCCTATTGTGGCAAGAGCACGTCGAAGTCCTTAGACAAGTCTTTGATCACCTCATAGAACACAATGTCCGATTGAATCCTAAGAAGTGTGTATTTGGCATAACTTCTGGCAAGCTTTTGGGATTCATCATATCCAAGAGAGGCATCGAAGTAGATCCTACAAAGGTAAAGGCTATATTGGAAATGGCCGCCCCTACCAACATTAGGGATCTGAGGAGCCTACAAGGCAAGATAGCATCCATCAAAAGATTCATCATGCAATTATCAAACAAATGCCGACCTATGAATCGGTTGCTATGCAAGGAGGTCCCCTTTCATTGGGATGAAGAATGCCATCAAGCCTTTGCAGAGATCAAAACTTATCTGGCAACACCACCAGTATTGGCTCCACCAAGGCCAGACATACCATTTTTACTATATATATCGGCTACTAATTTTGCATTGGGCACCATGTTAGCCCAAAAGAATGCACAAGACAAAGAGCAAGCCATATATTACATTAGTCACACCTTGGTGAGTTATGAGCTAGGATATGCATATGTCAAAAAGTTGTGTTTAGCAGTGGTCTTTGCAACTCGAAAGTTGTGACACTACATGTTGAGCCATACGACCTACATCATATCAAAACAAAATCCTTTGCAGTACATGATGAGCAAGACATATCACAATACATGTACCACAAAGTGGATCATGCTATTGACAAAATTTGATCTAGAGTTCATAAGCCAAAATTCCATCAAGGGACAAGTCATAGCAGATCAATTAGCAGAGGCACCTCTTCAGGATAACAAGCCTCTCACCATAGAATTGCCTGATGATGTGGTCTTTGCATTATCAGATCCACCAGAACTCGAAGAACCTAAGAAAGAAAGAGACATGTCATTGTTCTTTGATGGTTCAAAGTGTGAACAAGGGGGCGGAGCAGGGATTGTCTTTATCACACCATAGGGTGCTCCATTGCCCTTATCATTCAAACTAGACTTCCCATGCACAAACAACAATACAGAATATGAAGCATTGATCCTGGGACTCCAAACAGCCATAGAAATGGGTATTAAAATACTGAATATCTTTGGTGACTCCTTGCTCATAGTAAACTAGGTCAAAGGACTATTTCAATGCAGGTGCCCACTCCTGAAGACTTACAAGGAACTTGTTGACACATACCTAGCCTGGCTGGAATGGTATGACATCGAGGCAATCCCTCGTACGTCAAATATATTTGCAGACACCATGGCATCTTTGGGATCCTTAATCCCTCAGAATCCATCTATTGATTTTACAACCATTCATGTGAAAGTGCTTTCACACTCAACAATACGTCATGAAGCTTTTAACAATCAAGAATCAATCAACATGATCAACATTGAGCCAAATCAGGATTGGTCCTTCATAGCCAGAGATTTCTTGCAAATGATACCTTGGGGGTATTTGATCTCCCAAGGACCTATGGAGTGTGGTGCAACCATACACCATAGATTTGTTCCTCAATCCATGTTCACTAGCTCAAAAATACAAGAAAAGCAAGCCATCTTTTCTATAGAAGTCGTGGCTTATCAAGATTGGCTTTCCCAACTGTGGGACTTCCTAAAACTTGGAATAGTACCTCAAGGTTTGTCACATACTGAAAGGTGAACATTCAAATAGAGAGCAACAAGATACATCTTTCTAGGAGAAATCCTCTATAGACGAGGATATGATGGAGTATTACTCCATTGTCTTGAGCCCCAGGAAGCATCCTGGGCAATTTTGCAAGCTCACGATGGCACATGTGGAGGGCATTTCAGTGGCATGGCCATCGTTAAGTGCATATTGAGAATGGGTTACTATTGGCCCACCATGGAAAAGGACTATTGTGAGTATGTCAAGAAATGCAGTAAGTGCCAACATCATGCAAATCTAATGCACTTACCATCGCAAGCCTTGCAACCCATCCAGGCAGCATGGCCATTCTCGTAGTGGGGACTAGACTTGATTGGGAAGATCTCACCCCCATCCTCAAGCCGACACACATTCATCATAATAGCCACATAATACTTCACTAAATGGGTGGAAGCGATCCCCTTAACATCAACAACTGGACCAAGGATTGCGGAGTTTATACTCCACAATATCATAAGTCATTTTGGGGTCCCTTCTAAGATAATATCGGATAATGGGCCATATTTCAAGAACAAAAATATGTATGCTTTAATGAACAAATACCATATTCAGCACATTTTTTCAATGCCTTATTATCCACAAGCAAACGGGCAAGATAAGCCTCAAACAAAACAATAGTCTCCATCTTGAGGAAGATGGTGCAAGACAATCACAAGGATTGGCACATGTAGTTGCCTCTTGCACTATGGGCATACAAGACTAGTATACAGATGCCCACTGGGGCAACACCATTTTCACTAGTATATGGCACTGAGGCCATCATGCCACTAGAGTTGGAAATTCCGACTCTACGCATAGCATTAAAGGACTTCATAGATGATGATGCCACGCGGCAAGGCCGCCTTGATCAGTTGATGCTTCTTGATGAATGTCGAGTCAATGCTTTAGAGCATCTTTGCATTTACCAAGATCACCTTGCGTGAGCTTACAATAGTAAAGTCCACTTAAGGGAATTCAAGGTTGGAGATCTAGTGCTCAAAGAAAACCAGTAGAATTTGAATCTGTCACCGCATCTACGAGACAAGTTCACGGTAAACTGGATAGGCCCATACATGATTTCATAGAGAGTTGGGCCTGGAGCATATCACCTTATATCATTAGATGGTGTTGAGGAGCCTGAACCTCTCAATATCATTCACTTAAAGGCATTCTACACATAAAATACAAAAACATTCAAATATGTCAAAAATACAAAAACATTCAAATATGTCAAAAATACAAAAAAAATCAAATAGGTCAAAAACACAAACAAATCATAAAAACATAAAATTTCAAAATACAATCAAAGGCTCCAAGGGTAATTCATCCCGCTTGGTCAAAATAAAATAAAAAATGCTCCAAGGGTATTCAAACCGCTTGGTCAACTCCAATCAATTCAAAATGCTCCAAGGGCATTCAAGCCGCTTGGTCAAAATCAATTCAAAAAGCTCCAAGGGTATTCAAACCGCTTGGTCAACTTCAATCAAAATGCTCCAAGGGTACTTCATGCCACTTGGTCAAAATCAAAAAGCTCCAAGGGTACTTCATGCTACTTGGTCAAAAATAAAAAATCCCCAAAGGCATAATAAGCCCTTTGGTCAAAATCAAACAAAAATACAAAAACAACATAAAAATAAAAATACAAAAACAATTGCATCTCACATCTTGCATCCACATAATTGCATTGCATTTTCACATCCATTACAATTGCATATGTCATGAGAGCCTTAAAAGTGATACCATAGTTTGTCGCACAAATCATTCAAATCCATACCTCCATCAACACATGTGTGTAATTGTGTTTTTCAACACAACCATTATTTGTTGCTATACATAATATACTAAGGTTTTTCGGTTAATCAACCACACCTAGTGATCTTATCAACTTTTGTGGAAAACAACTTTGATTAGTAGAAGGTAAGGTCTAGCTGTGATAATGCCTTGGATATTCAAGATCCCGTCACTAATTGAAACACTAAAATCCTAGCTGGTACAAGGAAAAGATGAAAGCTGCAAAGCGGTCTAGGTTACCTTAAGTGAAAAGGATTTTCCTTGCTTATCCCCCTGTGCAACCGGTTTAAAGGTGCTAAGAATTGGCAAAAGGACAAGCTTTTCCCTATCCAAATCCCTTTCTTAAATCAAAATAAGCAAAATTCCAAAGCAAAGTACATATTCAAAAAGCCAAGCATACAATCCAGATTTCATAGCAATGATCCGATACACAAATCAAAAATTCCAAAAAACCTCGCTCAAAGAAAAATCAATAAAAAATAAACAGTGATTTTCATCACTACATATGAGCAAAATAAACAGTGATTATCATCACTACAAAAATCCTCGCTCAAAGAAAAAAATCAATAAAAAATAAAAAGTGATTTTCATCACTACATATGAGCAAATATCCAAAGCCAAAAGGAAGCCAAAAAAGGAATAAATATTGAATCCCTAGAATTCTCAGCATTGTACAAAACCGGAAGGAGAGATCCTTACGCATGACGATATGTCTACCACAATTGCTTCATGCATTTGTGTAGACCAATGTTTGAATGTGGATGAGCTAGCTTAGGTAACCCAATATTGCCTAGTGGTATAGTCCAACTAAGTCCAACTTAGGACGAGACGAACACTTGAGAATCCCTGATCTTAGCAATGGGCTGAAAGAATCCCGCCTGACATCGGAGGAAATGCTTGAGTTCTATCTCACAATATACAATCACTTGCACACACAGAGATCATGAAAAACTAGGTCCATGGTAAAAGCCTTACTTTTCAAAAGTCTAGAGTGGTCAGTAGACAGTTGTTGATAGGGTAACTAGAGTGTTTGAATCTCCTAAAAGCCCCAAAAATTCTTACATAGCAACAAATCATATCATCATTCACACCATCACTTTCTTTATAAGATTCTATAAATTAGGGGGTATCAACATAGTAGGACAGATACCGCATATATATTAGAAATAGTATATAGATGGCCAATGACTACTTTATATCTTTTAATTTATAGAAACTTATCAAGAAAATACATTACACACCATTACATCTCATATATGAATACTTAATCAATTCTTATGATAAGAGTGATTATTTAAATTCATGATTATTTTTTTACTTTCTGTGGTATCACCCATTAAGATTGTCAATGTCATATGCATTCCTTATGTTTTAAGTGATTAGAGCATACAGGTTCGTTTATACCATCCCATCACATAAGTTAGATGCATACAATTAAAGCAAAATTAAACATGCATTTAACAATAACATCGCATCCACAAACACAAGTCATTAATCATCCATCATCACATCATAAAGCACATCATAAAACATATAGGCAATATCCATTTGCATACAATCATGAATTCATCATTCATCATCAAAATACATCACGTCACATCATCAAATCATATAAGCATCTACACATCCATATAAGCATCTACAATATCATCTATCATCTAGCATATACATCAAATCATCATAATGCCATCATCACATCACATCATAAAACAAAATAACAACAAAAACATGAGCAATAAACGATACACATAATGAGTCATAATGCAAAGATATCATAAAAGTATGTGTGTCAAGTCCATGGATGTACAAAAATGCCCATGGGCTATAGTCATATAGGTCAGTCGACCTCAAAAATGAATCAAAACCAAGAGCATCATCAATCAAATATTGGGCCTGCACCCCCTGTAGCACCACCCCCTATGGATGGATCTCTGGGAGAATGGTGCGAGCTGGACCCTATCGGTCTCTCAGTATGAGTCCGGGCCCCATGACCAGGCCGGATGGAAGGCTGCCCTACTGTAGAGCTCCTACTGACCTGTGACCCACCTGTAGCCCCTCTCTCCCTAGGGATGGCTCCTAGCCTCCTGATCTACCTCGAGAGAGCGGCAATCTGGGCTGCGTCCTCAGCAATCTGAACATCACTCTCATCCAACAAACCCTATAGATGATGGATCTCAGTCTCGAGAGCTACCCTCAAAGGATCCTCAAGAGTAGGAGGGGCAACAACAACCTACATCTGGGTAGCTCCTCCCATAGTGGCCTGCAAAGCCTGTATCTGGTCTGACAGCTACACTATAGTAGTATCCCTCTGAGCTATGATGGCATCGCACTGTTGTACCTATATCTTGGCCGACTGGAGCTCGACCTCCACATCATGTAGTTGTGCCCTAAGAGGAGAATATCTCTCCTCAGGCTCCATCTCCTCCTCCACCTCCTCAGGAGCCTCCTGCTCCTCTATTGCCACCTGCTCTACCTGTTGGCCCCATGCCGTAGTCCTAGCACGAACCCTATGCCCTGATGGATCTACCCCATATTTGCCATCATCCTCTCAGCCTAGAATGCCCTCACCATACCACATCAAGTCACCCCACCACCATGCAAATGCATCTATAACTCCACCAAGCTACTCCAGGATCAATAACTGGGGCATCCTCCTCATCAACTAGCTCTATAACCTATCGAGGAGGGAGGTCTCTCTCTGCTCTGATGCGCCTATACATAAATGGTACTAGTGGCACATCCTACTACAACCCATACTGATGAAGAACCCGAGAGTAGAAGAAGTGCTCTCGGATGTTAACCTTGTGGCCAATGAGCCATCGCTCACATCGTGTCCTAGTAGTAAAGCTGGCAAGGTCATCCCAAGCAGGACACTCATGATACGGGCACCATATGACATCTCCATCCCGGAGTCCAATGAAAGTATCAGTGTAATGAGTCAGCTCCCCTACAAAAGTGTGGCTCTTGCGCTCCTCGCTCTCTCTGGCCCATCTAGCACCATAGCACTACATCCTCCTATCCATAGCTATGATCTCAATAGGAAGCCCCTTAGGGTGATCTACCCTAATGTGCTCCCATCCCTAGATCTACAAAATCCAACTGCAGGTGATGCTGACATGACCCCTCCGGTGGATGTGGTACAACTCATCGTAACACTGAGCCAATAGAGACCTACCCCACACATATCTGATAGGCTCCTCGCTATCCATCAGGTCCTGAACCATCGCAAGGAGGTTCCAAGGGAACCTCAAGCCTGAGCAATCTGGGATAAGGACATTGCTGATGACCATCAGCAGCACCGCATGCCTCACTATGAAAACATGCTCCCGATACCAGCGGATGATAGACACTCCCCTAGACTTGTTGTCCTTGAGAGCATCCTCAGAATACCTCCCAAACACCCGAGTGAAGATGGCCACCTGAGCATTAGTGGCCAAAGAAACAATAGCCACCCCATCAAAAGGGATCTAGAAGATCCTGTACACATCCTCCGGTGTGATGGTCATCTCACCGATCGGGAGGTGGAAGGTATTAGTCCGAGGGTCCCAACGATGGGCCAAAGCCATAAGGTAAGCCTGGTCTGACATAATATGAGGTAGTCTGGTAACATACTGGAGCCCATGAGCCTTAAGCCACCTCCAATCCGTGTCATCCAGAAGAGGTAGAAGGTCATTCATGAGCCTCGGGTCCCGAGCCCGAGTAGTAAGGATCTAAGAAAAGCAAAAGAAAGATGAAACATAACTACAATGCAACACAGGCTAAAGAGTAGTTCAAAATTCCAAAAAAAATAAAAAACTATCTCAAAAATCCAATAAAAAGCAAAAAAAGTTGTGCAAAATTGGCTAAGGGGATTAGCCATTGTCGCCTACAGTGGCCAGAATCTGGCCGTTGGAGACAGCAGTGGCCAAATCCCAATGGTCAAATTTTTGACCATTGGGGTTCAAACTTAGCCGCTCTGAGCGACAATGGCCAAATTTCCGCTGCTCTGAGCGACAACGACCGAAAGGTAACATGGCAAACCCATGAACCCTAGGCCATAAAATTAAAAAAAATTGAAAAAGAACAAAAATGGGGACCAACCCACCACTTAAAAACTTAAACTAAGCCTAACTACGGATTATGTTCATTACCAACAGGTTTAGTGAGGTTCATTTGCCAATTACTTAGTGAGGTTCAGTTTTACCCAGAAAAGGAAAAGAGGTTAGGGTTTAAAAAATAAGAATACCCGAGAAGCTCCGGCTCCTCCAGTAGCTGATGCCTCACCCTATGCAGCCATGTCCTCGATGCAGGTAGCTTCAAAAATCGCAACTGTCGTTGTCTCACCAGAGCTCTAAAAAGTGGATTGACAACAAATGAAAGTGATAGGTCAAAACCCTAAAAATGCATTTTTTATATTTTCAAATTATGCCTTGGCCATTGCTGACGTCAGTGGCCCAAACTTCATGGCCACTCAAGGTGATAGTGGCCACAAGAAGAAACTCAGAGGCCGCTGGACCTGACAATGACCTGCTCCATAGATAAAAATAAGAAAAATCCTTCCATGGGGGGATGACAAAAACATTAAATAAATGCATTTTGATGAATTGAAGTCATCTTAATGACCAAAATAACAAAAAAAATCACATAAAAGCATAATCTCAAGCAGGCCTCGTACCTAGTTACTTGCTCTATCCACTCGATGATTGTAGCGATTCACACTCCATGCATTTCTATGAGATGAGTAGGCTACCATAAGGCCACTTGGGGCAAAAGCATTTCATTTTGGGATTACGATGTGCCACCCTTCAATCCCGAAGAAGACCAAGATGGTCGAACTGCTCCACGGGTGCGAAAGGATCATCCTAATTCCCCTATGATACCAAAAACATTAAGCCAAAGTGATACAATATGAACATAAATAGAATCACTCATCCTAACTCCCTAAGAAAGCTATTGATAGTTGGACCGCTCCTCGGGATAGGGATAGATGATTATCATAAACAATTGGAATCACACTTGGATGTGGGATTGCCCATTAAAAGCAACAAATGCTAGAAAGGAACCAGATTAGTCATATTGGTCAAGTGACTTGTCACTTCATTCATTGTCATTTCTTCACCAATCCATTGTGTGAGGAAGTAGTTCAAAAATTCAACATAATCATAATCAAAATCAACAAAATATCACTCGATCATAGAAAAATCGTGTTCATCCTATGAATCATTGCATACAACAATCACAAATTTCCCTTGTTTGCTGGGAATGTAAGCAGACATGACATATTCAATTGTAGCTCTCCTACCGATCGAAACTATTGTAGCAACTGAAGCTACCCGATTGAGTTTGAGGAATGAGTGCAATTTAACATGCCCAAGCCACTGAGCTAAGTCCTCCGAACATTGAGGCAATGATTCAAGGGATGCACGCCATCTTGCATGATTGGGCCATCCAACGTTGATCAGACCATTGATCACCATACACCCTACAAACAGATCAGTCTATATTTTTGCTCAGCGTTGTGTTTTCCACATAGTGCATCACAAAAAGGGGCATCTATAGACACCTAAATCGTGTCATGCTTAGGGGAGCTACTCACATAGACACATTCATAAGATCAGATGACATAATATTGGACTTTCCAAGCATTAACAGTGGTTCTCACCACTCATTTGGGGCCTTTTCAAGCCATCCAAGCCTAGCCGCTCAAGCCAAGAGCGGCCAGATCCTAGCCGCTCAAGCCTAGAGTGGCCAGACCTTAGCCACTGCAGATGACAACGGCCAGATCTTAGTCACTACAGATGACAGTGGCTAAACCCTAAAAGTAGTTTTACCAACAAATAGGCCTAATCACGGGTGGAAGTGGTAGTCTGCATGCAATAAAGGTGAGCGGGAGTAACTTTGCATTCCTTTTCATGACCAGTTCACATAGGAGACTTGAGTTTGCATTTAGACTTTAGTTAACTGGCCTCCAAACATAAACAAAGGACAAAATCTTCTCATGCTAATGACCAATTCGCATAGGAGACTCAAGTTGGCAGTTATATTTTAGTTAACTGGCCTCCAAACATAGAAAAGACAAAAATCTTCTCATGCTAACTTGCACTACGCATGAGAAATTCATTCCTAGGGCTTGGACATAGACCTAGGGTTTCACACTATAAAAGGTGCAAGCCTAAGAGCACCAAGGGGATCATATATACATATTTTATCGATCTTGGTCATTGAGGAGAGCTTTCGAGACTTGGAGAGTTCCCTTGGAGATCGTGTGTATGGCGAAGCCCTGATAGATTGGAGAGCATAGCAACCATTATTTCAACATCGGATACAAGCTTTGATCCATAGCTTTGGAGCAAAGAGGACGAGAATCACTTTAGTGGTCATTGTCTTGGATAGTGGCCCGCATGCTTAGCTTAGGGTTCTAGACATTAGATTCATTATTTGTTTAGCATATCATTAGCATAGCATCATTTCATTCATTCGCATTCATAGCATTAGTCTAATTTGCACTTGCTTTCATTTGTTATATCCATTGCTAACAACCTCATCTAGGGAGGTATTCTTGGACACCTAAGCGTGTTGTTGTTTCATTGCTTACAGGGCCACAGGTTCATCGGACGGAGTCTGCAACATATGAGAGCAAAAGGGATCCCTCTAGGAAATAGACCTAGAGAAGGAGGCATCTGTAAGCCCTCATACATTTTCATGTGTGGAACCGGGAAGCTTTTTGACAGCGCACCACCTCTTCGCGAAAGAGGCACTCTTTGCCTATTTGTAACCTTATTGTATCGAAATGGGTATCCCTAAGAGGGACCGACATGTAACCAGGTTTCAATACGAATAAAGAGATCCATATTTGTTATTTCCGTGTTATATGCTTTTCATTTTCTTCCATTTCATCTTGGGTTTTTAATACATTGCAAGTAGCATAAAAGAGAGTGGTGTGTATCCCGGGGTCGATACAAGTTGTACCACAAAGGTACCATGGGGGTACATTAGCATATACCAAATAATAAAATATTCTCCAAAAATATATGTTGTAACACACCCTAGAGGAGGGAGATACCATGAAGGGAAAGTCACCATACCCCTACTACAATGAGTCACACACTATAGTATTTGGCCATGCATATAGTTCAACAACAAATGATTACCACTATAGAGGGTGAATATAGAAGGAAGTGAATAGAAATGGACTAGATACATGTTATAACATGCCCCAAGGAAGGGAGAACTCATAGAAGGGAAAGTTTCCATATCCCTATCATAATACAATAGTATCCAATCAAGTATATTTTTCAACAAGGTATGCTTACCACTATAATGGGACACCAAAAATAATTGGTTAACTGAATGATGTGTATTGCATAAAATTTAAAAGGAGCATTGCCTTGGTGTTTTAACCACATAACATATGAGAGATAACATCGTTTGAACTAAGGTAGTTTCTTTATGGAACATAAAGTAGGGTATTGACACAAATAATAGGGAAGACCTTAATGATATAGTTTGTGCTACTTATTAGCAAGAATAACACCATGATGAAGGAAAGCAAAAAAAGTATAAACAAAGTTAGTAGTAATAACTATCAATATAAATATATGAAAAACACCAAGCAATAAATAAAATAGAATGTATAAACTAAAAAAAATCATAAATAAGGAAGCTAAATGACTTGAGTAACTAGGATCACTGCTTAAAGGGGTGGTCATGGTAGGAGGTAAAAATATCACAAAACACATATTACCAAGCCAAAGACTAGAAGAAAGCAACAAAATTTTTAAGACAACCAAGATCATCGCTTAAAGTGATGATCTAGACAAGGAGAGTAAAATACACTATCAAAACATAAAGGTATACCAAGTTGAATAATTTATAGGACTGACACACAAAGGCACAAAAGTTGGTAGTCAAACCAACAAAAATAAAAAGACTATACAAATTAGGTTGGAAGGGGGTTATGCATAATAGAATTTGACATGCATGGAATTGGTAGGTTCACATAATTTAAATCTATATATTATTTGCAACTTCATTACATCAGACCCAAACAACTCTTTGATAGTATATGGGCTGATCCATTTCTATATATATTTGTTATTGTTGCTTCCCATGCACATATTTTATCATGAGGATAAGGTCGTCAACTTTGAAATCACAATGACATTTTTATTTTATTGCATGGAAATATTACTCTTATAGGCTCTATTATTATCAGGAGGACATAAATGCCTCTCTTGAAGAGAAGTAAGTTATGCAAGTAAGGCTTTCCCATACTTATGATGATACTCATTGTGATTCAACAATTTCTTCCATAAAACACATAAAGAAGGTAATTCAATTTCAAGTAGCATTAAAAATTTAGTACTGTAGATAAAATAAAAATGGGTTACCCTTATATATATATATCTATATGCTATTGTGATAAACCCTTAATACGAGATATAGATGTAAATGCTAATCTTTGTTTGATTATTTAACTATTTTTTCAAAAAAAATAGCAAATTTTTATTGCTAGATATAGCCTGACCATTCCCTTATGGATAGTAAGGCATGGAAAATGATGTTAAATCCTTAATTAAGAAGTTAATTATTATATTTCCTTATTTTTATATGAAGTATCATTGTTTGAAATGAGAGTAGATAGGACCACAAATCTACACACAATCTAATTAAAGATAAATTTAGAGATGTTGAGAGTTGTTTGGTTTGTAAGTGGTATAACTTCCACCCATTTGGTAAAATATTGTTTGGCTATACTAATAAACTTGTTCTCATCCAAGGACATAGATGAAATAAATCCTACAAGGTAAAGGCCCCAAGTGGAAAATGCTAAGGAGACTCAATTGGATAAAGATCTTGGGTAGGGGTACGAATTTAGTCTTTATGGAATTGACATTTGTCACATGATTCTATATAGATATTTGTGTCAGCTTCCATGGTTGGCCAAAAGTAACCCATTATTAACAATTTATGAGATATAGAATAACCACTAAAGTGTCCAACATGGACATCAAAGAGATCTTTAGGCCCTTCAACTTCTATAATACATCATAAGAGAATGCCCTAAGTATTATGGTAATAGAAGAACCCATCAAGAACAATATAACAAAATGTTCTCTTACATATGTGAGTTTACTATTTAGAATTAGACATATATGAATAGGTTTGGCTATTTAGGAAGCTTAAAATATCATTATACCATGTATCCTCAGGAGGGATATGGAAATAATTAGAATTAATATTATTTGTATACACATCCATATGTTTATTAGTGATAGAAATAATTGGTTCATCATGAACTTTAACCACAAAATTTATTTCAATGATTTTTCATGTGATGCAAATTTAGTAGTTGAAGTAAGTAGGGGGTTAGCCTCAATACTATTTCCCTTGAAAACTTCCTAATAGAAAAGGACTCAAAATTATTGATTAAATTTATAGCCATCTAGTGGTAAGGGATCAAATGGGAAGCTTTTATAGAATACTTACTAGAGATCTAACATACCATAATTTGGAAGTATCCTAGCATTCCAACTATATAATATTCATATTTTGGGTGGTTAAAATACCTAAACTTAAATCTTCATATTCCACAATATTGTTAGTAATGCCAAAAATGTTCAAGAATTAAGACATAGGAACAACTAGGCCAATTGGGGATTTGATAACAATACTAGCTCTTGTCTCAAATTCATTCTTTGCTCTATAGAATTGAAGGCTCCTAGTATCAAGGTGAAGGTATTTATTATATTATTGAGAATTAGAAGGTATGTTAGGATTAGAATTAGCCTTATTTTTATAACATCTCTTGATAGCCTCATGAAACTTCAAGAGGGCATTTTCTTGCTTAATAAAACCATAAGAAACTATAGTAGTCTCTCCACTACAATATGGTTTTGAAGGAACATTCACAATTTATAGGGAAGAGATTAAAAATGCTAGAATCTAATGACTATGATCAAGGGAAACTTTTGATGTTCAAAATAATTGAGAGACATCTCTAGAGGATAGTTGTCAGTGTTTCACCTATGGGCAATTAAGTCCCATGAGTTTCCATGATTTTGTAGCATTGTTTTCCTACGAGAATATTTATTAATGTACTTTACCTTTTTCTCTTCCCTTCATTTTTTGAGAGGGAATTTTAAATTTTGTACAAAGCATATAAATATTAGTTCTAAAATCATAGGAATTAGTTTTGTATTTGTTGTTTTGTCAAACATCTAACTTGTGACAATTACTTGCTCCCTTTTATTTTATCTTACTCTATCTAGACTCAAACCTTGATCTAGCTATATGTAGAGGCCCTGAGCCTCCTTTGATTATGCAAATTCCTTTGTATGAGAAAATATATGTTCAATATATGTTTGTGCATAGTTCATGTGTTCATTAAATCCCATTTATTAAAGGAAGAAATTGTATCTCTTTTTTGGCACATCACCCTCTTGTTAGATAGGCTAGGTAGGATTATATCTTTGTACTTTACTTTTCACTACATTGTTTGATTTCTTTCCTCTTTCTATTTTTCCCTTGAAATGATTAGAGTAGGAGTAGACTAGAGAAATATGAGCACCAAAGGAGATATCTAAAGATAAGGAACTAGGATTTTATAAATAAACCCAAAGGCCATCCAAAGGAAACCACATCCCATGCTCTCCTAGACTTCCTAGGTCTAGCACCCCCACATGAGATGTATGGAACCAGATACACCCACTTTGTCAGAGGCGATGGTATATGTCAAGGGCTACAACTACAAGGGGTCATGGTACCCAAGGAGCATAAGGGGGTCACTCCCCACCCCCAATAGTTCATACTAGCATGCTTTATGGGACCCAAATTTTAGAAAATTTATCCTCTAATTATAAGTTAGGTTGTAACTCTAGTGAAGGTTGTGATCACCAACTTTCTAAAGTACCTTGTAAGATTCACCTGGAAACTTTGTTGATAAGTAAGAGCCCACAAGAAATAGAAACCATCACCCTTAGATGTGGTTATGATGGAGGAGCCTTTTAAATTATATAATCACCACATAGAGAATCCAATGTGGATAAGAATGAAAGAGTTTATGGGAAAAGAGAACAAAAATTGACCTCATAGTTTGATGAGTGCAAGACCCATCACCAAGTTGATATCTAGAGCAAAACCTTATCTTTTCATACTTCCTCTTAAGATTAGTATCCAATGAATGAGGCAAAAATAAGTTTATGTTGTTATATCTAACCAAAATTAGAGATCACTCCCTACCTGGTCTAATGGAGACCCCTTGCAACCCCCAATAGCACCAACCAAATGGGGTTAGATTCTTACCTCTACCTTAAAGACCCTATTGTACTTTACCAAAGAGGATGTTACCACTCCAACATAGCATCTATAGCACATGGTGAACTTGTATTCACTCTACAGTGTTGGAGAACAAGATGTCACTCTCAGGATTCTAGCTACCTCTCTCAAAGGTTAAGTAAGGGACTATTATGTCTCCCTCACCCAAAGTTCCATCATCAACTAGGAATAGCTCACAAATTAGCTCATTTAGTTCTTTAGAGAAACTATGTATGGGGTGTCTCTATTAGAAAATTTGCTACCATAAAGAGGGTCCCTATGGAATCCATGGATGACTTTAATTCTAAATTTCAAAATTCTTGGCAAAGGATCTCGAAAGAAATCTAACCAATACCAAGTATGAATTTCATATACTACATCAAAGCAATTAATCCAAAAATAGTCATTATGGTAAAAACCTGGTGGGATAATTCATTGCTAATAGCCTATGTAATAGCCACCCAAGTTATGAAGGATCAAATACAAATTAGGAGTTTAACCCCCAAACCACGTACACCCCTATTTTAGATATTTAGCTAGTATATCATCCTTTTTTGGTTATCCAAACAACCTCTACATTTGATCAGATTTTTGCACCAACATATCCTCCTCCCACCACTACCTTTGTACCATCCTCACAATCTTAATAAAGAGAAAGGATCCATAGCATTATGAGGGACATGAACATTGAAATAATATAGCTCAAGAATCAACAAAATTTCTAAAGGTTTGGCTACCATAACTACTCTCTCCTTCCATTTTATCATAATAACCAAGGTTATCAACCTTCACCAATATTAGAAGTACCAACCTCATAATAGATATCTTGGTCCTTTTTAGAGCCCTGGAAGGCATATGGTACCCATTTTAGTACCTATAAAACCCACCCCTACAAATCCAATAAGATACATGATCCTAGCCTAGAAAAACTATATAGGATATCCCTATGGTTGGTCATGCTACTACTTGGACTATGAATATCTATAGCAAGATACATGGTCAATAACTCATCCCATTGAAAATATGTAGGTACTAAGATAAACTACACAAATTATTAAACTAAAGGATTCCCTATTGGTAGAGAATAGAACAATGGAATAAACCTTAGTCACATGGGATGAAGGAAAAATCCTTACCATCTCTATATGGAAAGACATTCAACCAAATACCTAGAATTAATTTCAATCTAGTGTCTTCATAAGAAGTAAATAGAGAGCAATGAAAGAAGCTCAAGGACAAAAAAATATGGTTCTAGAGTCCCCAAGATGATATAATGCCACAACATGATAGATGACTTGGGACTAGAATAAGCCACCAATTCCCAAACAACCAACATCGATACAACAAAAATGGGGTCCAATACAAGCTCCTACCTTCAACCTAGAGAAGCCTAATGCATAATGTATTCTCCATGCCATGCTAAAATTCCAAGAACTAGAGTCCTTTGATGTGGTTGAACATCTTAATAAGACCACTATGTTCGTACCCATATGGGATGTCCTCACTCTTCTTAAACAAATAAGGAAGCTCAAAGAGTCCAAAAAAGGGAAACAATTGATGTTTGATAAACCAAAAATAATAAAAATATCAATTGTGAATAATGATGGGATAATAAGGGTAAAGAAAATTCCAATGGGTAGGATCCATGACAAATAGATAGTAAACCCCTTAGGAGGCCTTGGAGGACTAAATGGTGATCTCACTAGAGACCTAAGTGACTTGAATCAAGGTGATATAATAGAACCAACTAGGATTGGTACCTATCTAGTACAAGATGAAGAACCAATTTGCCCCCAAATTTTGATGATAGAATAGGATCCTAATATACTTTAGAAATTATACTTTGATGGATCAAGATAAATTTCTAGAGTAGGGGTAGATGTGTACCTCATTTCCTCACAAGGAAGGAAGTTCTTACAAGCATCTTGTATGCAATTTAAATGCTCAAACAATATTGCATAATCTGAAGCCCTTATGCATGGGATCCTATTAGCCTCTAAGAAAAACATAAAATAACTATAGATAATTTGGGATATCAAACTCATCATCAGATAGGTGAGATCATTATGTATGGCAAAGAACCATATGATAAAATCCTATCGAAACTATGTCTAGGACCTCTTTGATGTTGCTAATATAATCATGATTTTCTTGATGTCATAATGTAGATGCATATCAAATGTCCACCATAGAATTGTAATTTGAGCTAGCCAAGGATCTATGGAATGACCTAAAAAAAATTAAATTCATTATTAGGTCTATAGTCCTAGATAATGATGTTTCTTGGCAAGTATTCAAATATGATGAGCATATTATCTATGTTATTCAACAAGAAGTCAAATTTTCTATGGAATAAACTTTGAAGGTGGTAGAGACATATGGAGAGAAATTAATTCAGCTTAGTGATCACCCTATAGTCCATATTCACCCTTTATGACTACCACAAGCCTATAAAGGGTACCACCATAGAAAAATATGATTACCAAGAGGTTGATATTGAAACTGGGAAGGTCCTATGAATAGCAAAGGTTGCCACCATGGATGAAAAGAAAATTCTAATTGACCTATGCCATAAATACCTTGAGAGTGGTGG
Organism: Wollemia nobilis; assembly: GCA_028583015.1. Lineage (NCBI taxonomy): Eukaryota > Viridiplantae > Streptophyta > Pinopsida > Araucariales > Araucariaceae > Wollemia > Wollemia nobilis. Next base: position 5,227,482 of record JAQPPZ010017060.1, read on the forward strand.
CTTGGATTTATGAGGACCTAAAAGGTTACAATTAAAATATTATCCAACACACCATAGAAATTGATCGAGGTTCTAGATCCATAAGATAAAATCAAAGGCTAGCGAATCCCAAGATAGAACTGCTCATGAAATAGGAACTCATCAAACTCATGGAAGCAAAAATTATCTACCTCTTAAAGCATACCATGTGGATGTCAAAATTGATCTTGGTCAAAAAATAATGGGAAAAAATGGTTGTGTGTCAAATTTAGGGACCTTAATCAAGACTCTCTTAAAAACCTTTATCCATTGTCTTATATGTATCATATTCTTTAGATCATTGCAAGGTCAAAAATATTTTTTCTCCTTGATAGTTTCTTTGGCTATAATCAAGTATGAGTGAAGGATAAAAATAAATATAAGATGATATTTACTACCAAGTGGATCAATCTTACTTATTAGCAAATTCCCTTTAGCCTATAAAATGTTGGTGCTACCTTCCAAAGAGCTATGGATATCACTTTTTATGACCTCCAAAACAAGATCATCTTAGTCTACTTATATGATCTTATAGTGTTTTCCAAAAGAAAGGAAGATCATTTGGAACACTTAGAAAAAATATTCAAGAACTACTAGGAGTTTGGAACATGCCTTAACCCCAAGAAGTGTATATTTTTTGCTCCACATGTGGTGTCAAATATATGTATAGCTATAGATCCTGATAGAATAAAATCCATTCTAGTATTATCCCTACCTCAACACAAGAAAGATCTTCAATCATTCCTAGGGAAAATTAATTTCATCTAGAGATTTATTCTTGATTTTACCTCTATTTTTAGGCCTATATAAGGGATAGATTTTCAAATGAACTGAGGAGAAAAAACAATTTTTTTGGAGAATAAAATTGGCTATTACAAATGACCTAATATTAGCCAATCCAAACTTTAGCAAGGAATCTATCCTCTATACCTACAAATTAAAATATAATATAGCATATGTATTAATATAAAAGAATGATCAAGACGAAGAACATTTGATCATATTTTTTAGTTAGACCCTCAAGAACTATGAAGAGCACTACAATTTCATCAATTGAAAAGTCTACTCCTTAATGTATAACCTAAAGAACTTCAAACATATTCTTTTTGATGGAAAAATCATCACCAATGTTTTTTACCCCAATGTTAATGACTATATTATGAATGGGGAAATTGGTGATAAATGAGTAGGATAGGTCACCTAGATACTATAGTACAACAATGAAATTAGGACAACTAAGTTGATTAAGGGGAGAGAATTATGATAAAGGCTATCCCTATAAGCATAAAATTAGAAGGTAGGAAGGAGGAATGTTTGATCATCTCTAATCAAGGTGGCAATTGGGTCCAAGACTAGATAGATTACATGCAGAACAACTGATATCCACCAAACTTAAGTCATTCATAGAGAAGGGTATAAAAACTACAAAATGTGTAATGCACACTCATAGAAAAGGTTATATTTTATAAAAAAAATTTATGGAACACTCCTAAGGTGTGTAGAAATAAAAATGACCCCCTCATTTCTAAATAAGTTCCACCAAGGCTTATTCAAAAGATACTATTTAGCTCACACCACTATGGTTAAAATGATGATGGTGGGATATTATTGAGCCACCATATTTCATGGCATGTACAACTGGGTGTGAGGATGTGATAAGTGTATATTTTTATTGAAAGGAACAAGAATTTTGTGTTACCCATCAAGCCTATTTCAACGGATAAGCCCTTATCAAAATGGGGATTAGATTTCATAGGGATAATCAACCCCCCTCAAGTGGAGGACATCATTGGATTCTTACTATTACCAACTACTTCACAAGGTGGATAGAAGCAGATCCTCTAAAGTAAGCTACCAAAAGGATGATCTTCAACTTCCTATAAGAAATCATCATACATTTTAGAGTACCACATACCATAATAATAGATAATAGCCTTAGTTTTATTAGATCTTAGGTAATTCAATTCATTCTAAAAAATGGAATATACATGAAAATTCCTCTAATTATTATCCACAAGGCAATGGTCTAGCAAAGTCCTCAAACAAAAACATCTTAGGAAGTTTGAGGGGGATGGAAAATGATAACAAAAAGTTATTCCATCAACACATACATAGAGATCTATGGGAAAATAGGATAACTCTAAAGAAAGGGAATTAGTTATGCCCCCTTCTCCCTAGTCTATGAATGAGAGGCTTGATTACCTATTTTCATCAAGCTACTAGCCCCATAGCTACTCCATCACCTTTAACTCCAAGAGCATGATGCTATATCCTTGAGGATAGGGGAAATATTACAATTTGAAGAGTAAAGATAATAATCTAGGGCTCGTTTAAGCAAGCATTAATCAAACATAAAAATGTGGTTCGATAAGCAAGATACTAACCAATAGTTTCAAATCAATGGTCTAGTACTAAAATGGGATTAATATCAAAACAAATTAGGGATGCATAACAATTTTGACACAATGTGGAGTGGACCCTATGTTATTATCATATTTAAGGCCAAAATGTCATGGAACTCACTAAGTTAGAAAAATAGCCACCCTCAATCCAGGTTAATGGGATTACTTAAAAAAATATACAGCAAAAAATGGAAGGAAGGGGAGGTAATGCATGCCACAAAACTCTCCAAAGGTTGATCTCTAGTTATCCCCCATAATACCTTGTGGAAAACAACATTATTTAGGGAATGTGGAGACCAAATTTTTGGCTAGGCATTAATGGTTAGTATCACAATAATGGATGGATACATGGTAATCACTGTCACTCTATCCAACTATCAATAGGAAGATAAAATTTCAAATTGTCCTATCATAAAGGATTGTCATACCTCCCAATATGTCTTTAAAAGAAAGTAAAAAAGGGTACCCATCAAAATAAATAATGAGAGGAGAGGAAGAAACCATGCACTATCCAGGTAAGCCATAGAAGTTACATATATTAAGTGCCAAAGATTTCTACTTTCCCTTAATTTTCAAATTAAGGGAGAAAAAAGCCAATTTGGAAGCAACATAAGGTCAAGAAGTACCTCTTAAAGTGTAACAAAACCAAAAATATCTTAGAACACCATGGAGACCTCTAAGATCCCTCCTTGTGCCACTCGATCTAAAACCAAAAAGGGAGATCTAAAGATGTAGAAGCCCATGAGTTGACGATGTTCATAATGGATAAAGAAAATAATGAAGAACACAAGCTTATACTGAGAGGGGGGGGGTGAACAGTATAAGACCTCTTTTTACTTTCTCTATTTAACTTCAACTTCACAAAGCAACGAACCAATAGCAATATCAAAGCAATGCATAAAGCAACACACAATGAGACACCAATTTTAACATGGTTCACCCAACATGGGCTACATCCACAAAACTTTTCTCTAAAAAGATTTCTCAAAGTTCTTTGGGAATCCTTCCCAATTACAATGTTTATGAGCCTCAACCCAAAGGAGAAACCTTCCCCTACTCAAGTATTTATGAGCCTCTAACCAAAGGAGAATCCTTCCCCTCCTCACAAATTTATGAGCCTCCTACCCAAAGGAGAATCCTTCCCCTCCTCATGAATTTATGAGCCTCCTGCCCAAAGGAGAATCCTTCCCCTCCTCACGAATTTATGAGCCTCCTGCCCAAAGGAGAATCCTTCCCCTCAACTCTAGAAATGATACTTTAGAATATCACCTGCCTCTTATTCCTCTAGCATGTGGAACTCCTTTCCACAGAAGACCTCCTGTCCTTAATGCTTAGCCTCAAGAGACCTCAGTCCTCACTAATCACCTCCACGGCAAGTCATCAACCTGTACTAAACACAGAAAGTTGGTCCAGCACAAGTCTTCCTCACTCTGTCAGATCTATCCCAAGATCAACTCATAAAGCTTGGAAAAATCAATCTCTGCTGCACACAAGCCTTCTCAAAGACTTGTCAAAACTATCCTCAGGTTCTTCTCAAAGAACCATCTCAACTCTGTCCTCAAGTCCTTTTCTAGGACCTATCCAAATCATCTCACAAGTCCTCCCTAGAACTTGTCCAAATAAGCTCACAAGTCCTCACTAGAACCTGTCCAAATCAGCTCACAAGTCCTCACTAGAACCTGTCCAAATCAGCTCACAAGTCCTCATTAGAACCTGTCCAAATCAGCTCACAAGTCTTCACTAGAACCTATCCAAATCAGCTCACAAGTTCATCAAGAAAAAATTACTTAGCATGAACCCACAAAGAGAATTTTTAGATACCCAATGTGATTCATCAACCTCATAGAAGCATAAAGAGAATTATTAGAGACTCGATATGTTCTATACTTAACTCCCAATATCAATCTCAAATCTCATAGAAACATAAATAGAATTGTTAGAGACTCAATATGTTCTATACATAACTCCCAATATCAATCTCAACTCAATCTCAATCTCAAAAGAATAAGATAGATGTAGTATGCTTTTCTCAAGAACATGAAACACAACCCAAAATTGCCAACCATGCAATATCTCATATAACAATGATACTCATGTTCTTTCCACAACCAATATCTTTTCTCAACCAATTAGGGATTCAACAACAATGCTCATAGACAAGGTTTAACCAACATCATTCAACTCAACATTAACCTTGAAGCATTCAACCAATCACTACATGAAAAGGAAACTAGTAGACATCCTTTTCCCTCCAAAGATATTTGAACAAAACAACCACCAACATAAATCACCAATGCAAAGAATAACTTGCTCAAATCAATCTCAATGGAGTAAACCCTAATCATGTATCAAGTAAAGCATTAACTTGATCAAAACAACCTCTATGGAAGCAACTCAACCATCAATCTCAAAACAGCCAACTAAGGGTTTCACCAACTCAAAGCAAGTAGCAAGACTTACTAACATAAACCCTAGTGCAAAAATGCTTCCTCTTCCTCAACCAGAATTATGCATTCACACAAAAAACTCATCAATTATTTTAATGCATAAACAATCTTCAATATCCAGAAAATGGGATTTACACCAACAAGAATGCCTAGCAGACAACCTTTTCACTCCAAAATCAATTTTCAAAAATACACCATCAACAATATACATGGAAGAAGTTACCCATACCTTTGTTTGAGGAAGAAGAGAATAGTTCTTCAACCTGTCACCAACACCACCCTCAACTTTGCCACCAAGTTAGGGTTAGATCATAAAAGTAACCACAAAAATATTTATTCCATAAAACACCTTATGACTCCAATCCTTAGAAGTCAACTACCAAAAATATAAAGCATACAAACAATATATCCTTTTACATCTTATTTCTCCAAATTAATTAAACCATGCTCAAGGAATAATAGCTTCTAAGAAAATCTCACTCAATAATTAAGCCAAAAATCTCAACCACACACTATCAACCTTATATCTCCAAATAAGCATTTAACCTTGAAAATAATTTTAAATAAATCTACCCAACCACTTCTTAAAAAAATGCAGATTTTATTTTAAAAACCTTACCAAAAAAATGCTTCCAAAAATCGCGGGTCAACAGTGCCTTCGAAAAAAAAATCGGAGCACAAAAACTCTTCTCACACTCCATGGCGGGAGTCGAATGCTTGACCTCCATTCAAGCACCTTCTTAGAATAGTCATTGCCACTAGGTCAACGACGCTAGCTTGAAGGCTAGCAAGAGTCTCCTTCTCCTTAACCCTTTGGTGGTGGATAAACGTGGCAAAAAAATGATAGCCGTAGCTTTTACTTCCTAACCTTTGCGCAATTCCAATTTCTTTGACATCTATGCTTTGGACTATAGGTTATGGCTTATATAGCCAAACTTCCATGCTATGCACGATGTCGATAGGAGGATAATTTGAACTTTTCGAATTAATATTATTTTTGCATCTTTGAAACAACTTTAGGGTTTATGAAACCCTTTTGATTATTTAAAAAATAATCAAAGATCTTTTAGATCTTAGAACTTAGGTGGAGAACCCATTAAATTATTAAAATAATTTAATCACTAAATCAAATAAATAATTAATTAAAAAACCTTAAAAAGGTTTTATTAATTAAGTTATTTAATTAATAAGTGTCTCCGGCCTTTGCATTAATGTGAGAGTGGTTTTGAGAAAAACCCTTAATGCATCCACCTGGTTTTAATAAAAACCCTTAATCCTACCATGGTTTTGATAAAAACCTTTTCATCTGCCACATGGAATCTCTCTGGAATATTCTAGAAAAGATTCTTTGGAATCTTCAACCTTTGAAGCCAATAAATCTTCTTGACATTAATGTCAGTTCCTTTTGACATCAATGACAACTCATAGACAAGAAGCTAGGATCTCAAACCCAAAATTGCCAACAAATAAGGTTGTAGATCCTTACACATAAACACCAAGTGTCTATAAGAAGGCACTTGGTTAAAGTACCTGGACATCAAATCCCCATAGTCCTTTTCCTCTAAAATCTAGACTTCATTCTTAGCCCAATATATGGTACGCCAAGTCCATCCATATATATAATTCATGGAGGCATGTGTTAAAATATTTGATTGGGAATAAGGGATGGTATGAAGAGGTACTATCCATTTCTATATTGTAATCACATCAAAATCCATAAGTTAATTACTTTGATTTTCAACATCAACCTATTTTATAATAGGCACCCTAACATGTTCATAGCCCTAAATGTAGAACTTCCCTAGAACAAGAGGGTGAAGGTCATGCCAAGCTTCCCCATACCATTGAATTGGTTAAAGGATAATGTGAAATATGCACTAAGTATGGCCACATTTATTTTTAGGAGAGATTAAGATAAGAAGATAAATATTACGAAACTAGGTGACATCCATACCCCAAGGTATGGGCAATCCAATGATGAAGCCATTTTCAATTTTAGCCACTACTTGTCTAAGTAGATTTGAAAAGTCTTGGGAGATTTAGTGGGAGCCTTCCCTTAAAATACCCTTCATACCTAGTGCACCTAACCCTAGTACAAAATATATGACTCTTCAGGGGCCTAGAGCTTAAAATAGCTAATGACAATGGTCAAAAGAGACCAATGTCCATTGTATTAGAACCCTTTTTTAGGGTCCCCCAATTGCTTATTTGCTGACCACTTTCTAGTTCTAGCTCTTGGAGCACTCAAAGGAAAAATACCTCACCACAATCTAGAAGAATATACCAAAATATTATGGGAAGACTATGCAGGAGACTAATTTTCTTGGAAGAGAACACCATCATCTGTGTTCTCAATTTCTCCAAAGTGGTATACTTGCTACCTCATTTTATACCAAAGGATTTTTACCATGGAAATATTATGGTAGCTTAATTCTATAGAAATCACATATAGGGTTGGTCAAAGTAAAGTCAACTATTACAAATTCCTAGTACAGCTAGGAGGGATGAATCATCTAAATATAAGGGCCACCATATTCCTTGAAAAATAGCTTAAATACCTCAAGCTAGAGGTCCTAGATTACCCATGGGCATATAATACAAAGGGTTTTCTACAAATATAGCTATCCAAAATCATGAATGCCAAGAAGTGTATACCACAAAGGTGATACAAGCTTGAGATCCATTGTATCCTTAATGAAATCCACTATGCACCTCTCTATAAGGAATATTTCTTATATTTTGATAAGAAACTAGAACCCTAGTTCAATATCATTGAGCCAAACAATAAGAAGGCGTTGGTGAACTTTTCTATAAACATATCATATAATAGAGTTAACAGGTTGACGCAAAGGGGATACGATGATGCCAAGATCTAGAACTTGTGGATTCATCAACAATTGGTAAGGGACACAACCTCTATGCCTGGGGAAATTCAAAATATAATAATTTTAGTAAGTTGTATGACAAAGTGAATATGATGTCTAACAAAAATAGTTTATAAGAGGTAGATCAAACACTATAGATTCAATAGAAGGATAGACTATATCCTATCATGGAGGCTCCTCTACCAGACAACTCGTTGGAGGTAAACATTTTATCAATGGTCGAGGTAAGCATCTACAACCCCCAGTTGCAAGTAATTTAGGTAAATTATCCTTTTCTTCTACAAATAAATCACCTAGTGAAGCCACTATAGGGAAGAGAGACAAAAATCTAAAAAGAGGTATATCTTAGACTCAACCATAGAAAAATAAAAAAGAAAAATGAAAAGAAGAGTAAAGTTAGATCCAAGGAGCTTCTGCTTCTAGTTGAAGATTCCTTAACCATCCCCCTACAACCTAGAAACTTGGAAAGACATGACCCTAATCCTCCATGTCCCTCACTAGGGAAAATATTAATTTGTAAGGTGTCTACCCAAATACTAATTGGAAGCTTAGCCCTTGAAAAACTCTACAGTTTTCCTCCCCATACTCTTTCCTCCACTCCTCCCCTCCCTACCAGACCTTTTGTGTCTTTGCATCACAACTAATCAATGTAACTATCCCACCTATATATGTTATGGTTTCTTACCCCCTCATCTCCCTCAATAACCCTTGATCCTCCCTACAATTCATAAAACCATTGACATTACCTTTGGTAGACCTATTATAGTCCCTAAATCCTAAACCCATATCATCCATCATGAGCCTTATTTTTGAACAACAATTGGACCTGAAGAAAAACCAACCATGGTCAAACCAAAACATAGAAGAAAGAAACTAAGTTTTGGCTATATTTTGAAGAATCTATCTACTTCCTCGATGAAAAGGGTGGGTGTAGTTGGCTTTGATAACTTGGTTTCAAAGGCGCTGGGAGAGATGTGCCCATAATACTATCAAATATCCACTTACAATATGGACTTTGAGGATGCTATGTCAGAGGAGATGTCTAAATTCATAGAGAATTTGGTCAAAATGATGACTTGCAAGTACATAGTTGATGTGAGGCAACTAGCTAAGAAAGAAATGGAGTTAGATTAGATAAATTACTTACTTGGAGAATATTACCTTGAAGCTAAATCCCTTATGATAGAGTTATATAGCCTATCTAACATGCTTAACCAAAAATAATATGAGCTCAAAGAACAAGAAGCAAAGGTGATAGAACTAGAGAAAAGACCCCCTCCACAAGAATACCTTAATGAGGTAGTCCAAGCCCTTTGGAAATATGTGCCTCAAAAGGTATAAGATCTTACCCCAACCTTCAATTACTTTATGTAGACACCTAAAACATGTCATATTGAGGAGACTACCTATATGGACACCTTTTCAAGCCATATGATCTACTTTGGGCAGCCCTAGGGCTTAATAGTGATTTTTACCACTCTAACAGAGAGGATTTTCCCTTTACAGCCTAGACCATACAACCAAGGGATCACATATAGAGGCCTTCCTACCCATATATGATCAGTATTCATGGTTGTCTCACCTCGATATGGTTGCACCTAAAACAAGTTCAAATCTAGTGCCACAGGCAAAATGGTTTCATTAGCTAGTCAAGCAAAATGGTTTCCTAACCATTTCATTGCTTCTCCTACAAGCCTTAGACTCCCATTGAGAAGTCTATATAATGACATATATCCATAATTAAACCAACCTAGCAATTTTATATAATTATGTGCTATCAAAATGGAGATCAAAGAGTCTTCAAAGTTTCAAGCAATGAAGTGCTACCGAATTTCAACCATGGAGATTCAAAGCATGTCAATGGACCAATTCAAAGGTTGAAGATGAGATTTATATTTCTTACATCATTCAACATTCTTTCTTTAGTTTCAAATACCACCATTAAGTCATTCTTCATTAGCACACCCTTGAACATCAATTCCATATATCAAAACCTGATGTTTCCTCACATCGATCACAAGGAATTTGCTCATAGTTTAGTCGTCGTCTCACCCTAATACAGCCTGTAGGCACCACCGTCCTTCCTAGGGATGGCATCCTAGCTAGACCTATTTTCCATATTTTCTTCCTTTTAGTAGATTTAGTAAAATTTCAATTGTCTTATAGCGTAATTAGATTACATTTTCATGCATTTGTTTACTGTATTTTACCTTTATTTATCATTTTTATTATCATGGATATGGGCCTTATATTGAAAGGTTGTTCAAATGCTATTAATACCCTTTGAGTTTATTTATGTGCAAATTATAGGTCTTTGCAAGGGAATTATAGTATAAATATTCATCCATCATCATCCTACATTATGGAGGTCATGAGAAACTCCTCTCCAAATTAGTTTGTGGGATTGAAGAAGATCCTGTGTATTACATCCAAAGGATTATTATTGTAAATCATTGTATCAAGAAGGGTAGCACATCCCTAAGAGGTATTTTATTATAATATCATGAGAAATAATGGATATCATTGTTAATAAAAGGACACCATCATTCATATTATATATCTTGTTCTTGATATTTGTGATTTCATTGTTATTGCTATATTTCATGTTTATGTGCTTGGATGTATGGTATTTTTCATATATTTAGTGGTGATCATGGTTAGAATTTATCCACAATTATGCATTCACATCACTAATTCTTAATATTCTTGGTGTTTTTGAATTACAGGTACTATCATCCCTGATAGAAACGGTTAATAGGCACAATTGCCCTACCCTAAGACAACTCATAGGCTCCATCATTCCTCCAAAATATGGCCTTAGATAAAAAGCCATATAAACCAAAAATATAATATTCAGCATACTTAGGCTACACTTGTAAGTTATTTTGCCCTTCTCTTCTTGCTTTCAGTAGAGAAAGTTAAAAAAAATTATGATTAAGAAGGAAAATCATAGAAAATATTTCAATTTCAAAATAGTCTATCTATGACCATCCCTAGGTCACACGGCCTCTATTTTTGGTCATCCCTATCCCAGATGTCCCCTATTTCTAATTTTCCCTATGTCAGATGGCCTTTGATAGACCATTATTTATATATATGACCTTTTTTTTATTATTGTGTGGTTTGTATACTTGATACCTGCTTAAAGGCTGATATCATCTTAGGGTTCTACATTTTTAGGTTTCTAAAATTGAAACATTATCTACTTAGAAATCTAAATCCAAAATTTTATTTACTATGCATTAGTGAAATAACATCGAATGCTCTATGCTTTTACTTGCTTTTACATAAAAATTAAAAAAACCCCACACACCATGCACTATCTTAAACATTAACAAGTTGGAATTCATCCCCAATTGTTAATCAAGACCAACGATGGTAGGCTTCATCTCCATCTGTTGGCTCACACCTACCAACCTATATTGGCCAAAGTGATTGGCTCTTATGGACTTCATCACTAGAGGATACCCTACTCTTGGGTGCACCTAGAGTAGGAAGGATTTGTAGTGCCCTTTTACTAAAAGGTGAAATAATTAGTGGAACACAACTATCATTTTTGTCTAAGACACACTCGAGTGTTGAAGCAAATGTCTTGTTGGGCTAGTAGTAGGACTTAGATAGTGTGACCTCCTTTGTGGGGTTAATTTTGATTCCATATGGTTACCTTGATCTAAAATCTAATAGGAAGCCACATTTTTGTCATTTGGGTTGCATTCCCCAATAGGGGGTGTGCTCAAACTACCTTTTAGTGGTTTTTCTATTTTATTTACCCCTTTAGTTTCATAGGATTAGGGGATTCAACATCAAAACACACAAAACAACATAGGAATCCACAAAGAATAATTAAAAGAGATAAACACATTGTATACTTTGTTTATTTTATTTATTTTTTGCATAATTGAAGACCATGGTAAATACATGCAATCAGGCTCAATCATGATCTAGCAATACAAAAAATGTACAAGGAGGTCCTGAATGCCTTTGATTTAGTCTCGAGTATTTAGTCATTCCCAAATGGCATCCTAGTATTCATAAAAATTCTAACATCGCATATAGGGATTTAGACCTTCAAGATATCCCAATTCATGAGGCACCTTTTGATCCTTAATATGATCAAGAACATTAACTTCTTGGTCAATTCTTGCTACATCATATTAATTTTCACCTTAAACTCCTATCCAAAGTCCATCATCTCAACCAATGGTAACAAAAACAATTAGGTCTATGCAAATTCCATAAACGATATCAGCCAAAATGTTGATCTACCAATTAATACAACAATCCCCCAAACATTTGAAAGATCTCATGAAGTTTTTGAGATCGATTTAATTACAACCCCATGATCCTAATGCTTTCAATAATTTTATGGGACATATCCAAATGTTCAAGGATCATATTATAACCTTTCAGTATCATCATATCAAACTTGTGCCTACCAATATACTTGATCCTCAATTGCACATCATTGCATGCATCAATAGGATTCCTTATAAGTGGGTATTTATCGACATGGGCTCCTCAATAAATATTATTACCACAACCACACTAAAGCATCTCAAACTTCTATCTTCACACATTGCAGCCTCCACATTCACCTTAGAAGCATTTAATGATACCTTACACCCCACTATTGGCACAATAGTCCTCCCTATTTAGGTAGGGCTAAAGACTATACCTATATTGTGCCACATATTGGAATGTGAAATATAGTATAATATACTACTTGGAAGGCCTTGGATAAGTGACATGAAGTGCATCCCATACATAGTGCATCAATACCTCAAGTGCATACATGAAGGTTAGGTCCATGTGGTTCACGCTAACCCAAAATCCTTCAAGTATTACAATATGATCGATCATCTAAAAAAATCTACCTTGCCATCCACACACTTGGACATCCAACTAAAGGTCACCATAAAAAATTTTAGCTCCATTACAACCACCCATCAAATCATCACCACCTCTCCCATCTTCCCTATCATCATTGATTTCTCCTAATGTCCATTTTGCATCATCAGATCCTCAATTTGAGGAGATTCTTGTACCCATATCCAACATGTCAGTCGATGATATTCCTACTCTTATGAATGGAGGATAATCTATTGTGGTTACATATGAGTTAGATCGCACCATACTATCTTCATCAACCACATCGTAGGTCATGGAACATTTGACCAATCCTAGACTCAGTGCGTCTATAGCATAAAATGTTACATTTACACATATCATCGAGTAAATAAAATATCTAGGTTGCCCTTCTATCAAGTCACCACCCATCAATACCATTAATGATTTATTACCTAAATATGGGGGACAAATAGAGCACCCTAGATAATTAAATGAGGTATTCATGATTTTTCCATATACCATTCCACCTTCCCATGAGTTTGTGTGAATGATCAATGTTGTGATAGAGAACTGGGGTTCTCCAAATCAATCTACACAACCTATACCTCCATATAACATTTCCTCCATCTGGTTACACCTACCCCACCTTACACAACATCTTCACAAAATCAAGAATAGGTGTATCTGCTACACTAAAATAGAGGTAATCAAGCTATCCCAATTGATCACTCCAAGTTAGAATGAGATCATAAGCTAAGTCAAAAACAAGAGCATGTGTAAATACTCACTATACAATATCATCATGAAAAATCCACATCGAGGACTTATAATCCACATCTACTTAATTTTATTATGGCAACTACACCCAATCCACCTCCACTACCTAGCATTTTCCATCTAACTTCATCAACAATCATCCAATCATCACCCCCATTAGTATTACAACACATATTGGATTGTCTAGTGAAAGTTGATACACAAATGGATCACCAAAATGATGCTTTGTAACAAATCATACATCAACTCAAAAATATTGAGCTACAACAATAAATCACATCCAAGGCCAAATTGTCTCCTCTAAAAACACTAAATGAATCCTAATGAAATCAATTGCAAAATCAAAAATTCCATACACCTCGCACATATACACCATTACCCGAGCCCTTGGCATCACTCTTTGACTGATTACGCAAGGCAAAGGCTATTATACTACCTAAGATCCACCCCCTTGATCCTAATCACCCAAAATCTAAGGGGCATAGAGAGGATTTATACAATTTATATCATTGATAGAATGGTCATGATATTCAGGCTTGCTATATATTTAAAAACATAGAACAAGACATACTCGAGAAAAGTAACTTCAAACGGAAAATACTCTCACTACCAAGGATCAACAAATAGGCTTAGTTAATGGTTTGTTACCTACATTAGTACAACAAGCAGAGCAACCTAGGTAGGTGACTGAGATACACACATCCCTGCAACCTCACCAAACTAATCCATCACATCCACCTCATTCAGGATGCCAGGATCATACCTAGACTCTATTATCTGAGCCAATGTCAATCATTTTTTAAAAGTTATAGGAGGAAAATGAAATTGTGTTCCCTAACATACATCCTTTTGACCCCAACAATCCTAAGCCTAAGGATTATAGGGAGAATCACTTTTGCCTTTATCATCGAATAGAGGGCCATGAAATTAATAATTATTATTCATTTAGAAATATGATCCAAGATCTTATATATAGGGAGGTCTTCCCCTTGGATGGCTTGCCCACTTACCACCCCTCTACGACCTCAAGAGCATCTACAACCTGGTAAAACTAACAATTCAAATTGCCATTGCAATACCCTCCCTAGCCCTATTTCAAAGGCTTTATGAGGCACATAAAATCCTATTACTAGAATTAAAACCAAGTAGACCTAAACCTAGGTTTCAAAATAGAAACCTCTATTGTGTTTACCACAGACAAAATGGGCATAACATTCATACTTGCTATTCATTCAAGAATCTTGTGCAATACATGATTGAAATAAATTATCTCTATATGGAAATTTTCCTTGCCTCATCCCATCGAGACATTGGCATTGCATAGAATTCATTGCCATAATAGGGGTTCAATTTTTATTGCTCCTCCCAACCAAGATAATCACACCATATCAAACATAATGCATATTGGGGGTGCTCAAGGTGTCACACCTTCCCCACCATCCACATCACAACCAGTGAAGCAAGTAGGGAATTCTAAAGGTATCTCACCTTCCCCACATTCACCGATCACCACACACTCTAGAGGTGTTGAAGGTACTGCAACTTTCCCATAAAATTCAAAATCAAAATTACAAAAAAATAACAAAAACTATCAAAATTTCAAAAAAAATCAAAAATATAAAAACATCTTCATCCATTGCACTTGCATTAGGACAAGTTGTGTCTACATTTTTATAAATAACACCATGTTTGTATTCCAGTCATGAATCTCAAATCAACCCTATCAATCATCAGCATTTGTAGTTTTCTTTATGAGCTTTTTTCTTATTAAGAGGTCCTCATAAGATAGGTTAGATACCAAAAAAATATCAGCAATGATGTTTAGATAGCCACTGGATATTTTATGTACATATTTTAGTTTACAAAATATTGTAGGGAAAACCCTTACATCCCATATATCATTACCATCCACATTCCCCTTTGTGAGTAACTATGTTTTTCAACACAATTAATAAGTTGTTATAGGGTATTTACTAGGGTTTTTGGTCATTCATCCATATTCTAGTTTTCTTGTTAGATTTTTTAGAAAGCTATATTGGCTTTAGAAGGTAATATATTGCTTTGATAGTACCTTGCATATCTCAAAATCCTAACACATTTTACACATTAAAATCTAAGTTTGAATAATGAAAGATGACACTACAAAGTAGTATTTGTCACCTTAAGTGAAAGGTTTCCCTTCCTCATCCTATTATGTGCATGGTCTAGGATGCTGATAATTGAAAAAAGGACAAGCACCCCCTACCCAAGAAATACCTTTGCTCTTCCATAGAACAAGCAATTTCCCAAAACAAAACAAAAAATAGTGGTTTTCACCACTAATCAAATCCCTTGCTCCTAAAAAAAAGTGGTTTTCACCACTATAAATGAGCAAGTATCCCAAGAAATCAAAATAAAATAATGGGGTAATAATATTGAATCCCTGGAATCCTTAGTATTCACAAGACATGGGGTAACATGGAGTAGCCTTACGTGTGGTGATATGTCTATCACATTAGTGACCTTTTTTATAGAGTAATATCAATTTATGGTTGAGCTATCTTTTGGCAACTTGTATTTCATAGTAGTCTAGTCCAACTACATCCAAACTCAGAATAATATGACCATAGGGTGATCCTTATTATAGCAATGGGTTGCATGAAACCCACCTGGAAATGAGGTAGTCTTATGCATCATCTAATACATTCACTTTCCACACATAGGTATATTGAATATCTAGGTCTTCTTTATGGACTTATATCTTTCAAGATTCTTGTATAGCATGTATGCAACTTTTGATCAATCAACTAAGGTGTTTGATTCCTATGAAAAACCTCAAAACCCCCTCATAGTACTTAACTATCTCATCATCATTTGTAGTTTTTCTTATGAGCCTTTTCTTATTAAGAGGTCCTCATGAGATAGGTTAGATACCAGATAAATATTAGCAATGATATTTAGACATCCACTGACTATTTTATGCACACCTTTTAGTTTGAAAAAGCTTATAGGAAAAAATCCCACATCTTACATATCTCATTTCACACATTCACATTTAAATATAGAACTCTTGTGACAATGTTAAATTTTTGTATTCATGACTTTTATACATTTTGTGATGTCTACCATTAGTTTGTTAAAAACATTTAGATTCACTCATCATGTTTTAAGCAATTAAAACATACATCCATAATTTGTATTAGAACATACATATAAAATTAATGCATCTCATAGACATTAGATTTATTATAACAACAACATGAATTCACATTCATAATCAAATAAAAAACTAAAGCATGTATCTAATATTAGATATTGCATCCATACATATATACATCTAGGCATACATCTATGCATTCATACTACAATGTCTAGGTATAAATACATCATCTATAATTGCATCCATAACATAAAATTTAAAAAATTATATAAACACATGATAAGCCATCATAAAAATATGATATCATATATACCATAAATAAGTCTGATATATCAGGGTATAAAATTTCTTGTAGGCTACAATCGTGTAGGTCCTTAGAACTTACACCCAAAAAGAGATCAATGCATAGATCTAGGTCATGCAGGGCCTAATCCCCTAGAGTCACTCCCACCCTCTATCACATCTCTATGATGTTTCCCTAATCCATTGGCTGCTAATCTCTCTGGCCTCGCTGATGACCTATGAATGCACCTCACGGATGGATATCCTAACTCACTACACCTACACTATTGGGATCCTCCTATAAAATATAGCTCAAGTAAGTGACCATCAAGTATACCTATCTGACCTCCAAAATTAGGATGTAAACCTCATTGAACATACGTCGAGCATCATAGTCACTCACCAAAGCTTGTAGTCTAGTCACATCCACCTGTAACTCTACCACCTCAACTTGTAACCTTGCCATATCCCTTATAGCCTAACTACCTCCACCTACCTGGATACCTACCCTTGCCTAGCTACATGTCCATGCCTACCCCTACACTATGGTCAATGCTACCATATAATCTTGTATAAAATCTAACTTTGTATTCCTATCCTCCAATTGTACCTTTCAAGCATCACACTCTATCATCCTCACCATCACCTGTATTTATAGAGCATCCCACTCTACAACCACCATATCCCTCTCAATAGTCATCCTATCAATCTCTATATGGAAGTTTCTGCGTGGGCCTTAAGTAGGGCCCTCTCCTTGTCAAAGCTCCTCCCTCTCTCCTACTCTCTAACTAACTAGATCTCATCATCCCCATCTAACTAACTAACAAGTTGCATCTAGAGAATTTGTAGTTATGTCCTAAGATGATCATCCCCATCCTAAGGATTCTCATCATCACTACCCTTATCCTATGGCTTCACCACTCCAACTAGGATGTGGCCTCACTCTCCTTCTATTTGATGATGCACCTATTGTCCATCCACATCCACACCCTCCTTCATTGTAGCTCCAACTGGCTTACCCATAGGATCATGATCCTACCATAGTAAAATCATTCACCAGGTATCATACTCTATTGTCATGCCTACATCCTCTATATATAGACCCACTAGCAATGGATCCTCCTCATCACCCACATGTACTACCCATGACCACTTTAGTTGAGCCTCATCCCATCAATATCGATAGATAATAGGCTCCTCAGGAACACCTTGGAATACCTCAAGTTATCAAGTCATGCAAGAGTACTAGAAGTACTCCTACTATGTGGCATGCTGCCCAATCAGCCACTATTCATGCCTTATATACCCCAAATGTATTGTTACCTCTACCCAAGGAGGAAAATCCATGTACAACCTCTAAACCATCTATCCTAGTCTTAGTCCCTTGAAAGACCTTGCATAATGTGCCAATCTCCATGCATGAGGTCAAATCTAACCTATCTCTCAGGATTGTGTCTATCAAGGTACATATCCGATATCAGTGTACATCTCTGCTCATTATAGTCCTAAAAGTCCCTTTGGTCAATCCACTCAAATATGCTCCCATCCCCAAACCTAAATAAGGAGGCTATCACCTAATACATGTTAATTGATGTTGGATCTCATATATCTCATCATATAGATGAGCAAGTAGAGTGTTAACCCATGCCATGATCAATGGATCTCGAATAGTGCACTTTATCATATCTTGTACCACATCGAGGAGGTTCCATAGGAACCTCACTCCTAAATAATTAGGTAGTAGTATGTTCAAAATAACACACATTAGTACTACATACCTCCTTATTAACACCCATGCATCATACCATGCTCTAATAAGTACCCCACTACTATCCATGCACTGCATCGCAACCTCAATCTCTGCACCAAATAATCTCTGTAGTAATCTATCTTGCTATAGAAGAGGAGTCAAGATGATTAGGCATACCTTAATCAGAATATGGAATATCTACAACACATCCTATAATGTAACCATCATTCACCAGTTGGGAGATGAAATGTGTTCATCTAGCTATCCCAATGATCAGCCAAGGCCATCAAATAAGCCTGATCTCACCTCACTACCTCTAGGTGAGTCATGTAATTAATGCCAATCACCTCAAGCCATGCTCACTCCTTATTATTGAGCTCATATTGCAAATTCACAAAAATATTTTGTACTCTATGGTGGGCCTTCAACAACTGAAGCCCAAAAAGCACAAAAATCAATAAAGAACAAAAAAAAAAAACAAAAAAAAAGTTACAAAAATTTCACCAAAAAAATCAACAAATTTGCATAATAATACAACCATATTGGATTGAGATAGTCTGCAGGTGAGACCATATCACCCTGGGATGGTCAATGCAATGGTTCAAATTTTGATCATTTTTTTTCAAAAATCGATCATCCCGCCCTAGGATGACCCCCAAGCTCCCAAAAGGGAACCGTATTTGCTCGAGACATCCCCAAAATAGGATCCCAAAAAAATCATGAACATGCACAAAAATAAAATAAAAACAAAAAAAACAAAACATGCACCTAAGTAACCTATATTACATTTCCTAATCTAAGGTGGGTTCATTACCTTAATTTTTCAAATGAGGTTCATTTGCCACATTAATTAATGAGGTTCATTTTAAAATTGTAAGTTAACAGGAGATAAATTAAGTGCCTACCTTCCTCACTCTAGCTCCTCCAACCACCACGGACTTATGTTAACAGGTTAACATTTTGGTAGCACTCCACATTAGAAAACACTCTCCTCATTATCACCTCTCTTTTTATCCAATTGTCAGCAGTGCAAATGACATCAAAAATTTAAAATTTTAATTTTTATATTTTCAAATTATGAGACCATCCCTATCGAAGACGATCACATTAAATGTGATTGTCCTACCTTGATATGACCTCGTAGTTTGTAGAATACAATTGTCTTACCCTTGGATAGCTCCAAAATCATAAAATTTATAGGCATCCCATAAACAGCCTTCAACACCAACTAGGCATTATAGGTATCACACCTCCCCCAATGAGCAATCAAACACTCAAAAAAAATAGGGCAATCAAGGTAGCATGCCTACCCAATCAAATATTTAATATAAATCAATCATCAATCAATACATCAATTATTAGGTTTAAAATATTATTCCCTTTGCCTCACATTTAATCACTTAATAAATCAATTGGTAAGTTCAAAAGGCTACATCCTTTTGTCAAAGGTTGCACCTTTTGCCTCTTTATCTCCAAATCAATTCCAAAAGGCCCCAAAGATACCTAATTCATTTGGTCAACTCCAAAAGGTCCCAAATATGCCTAATTCCTTTGTTCAAATTCAAAAGGCCCCAAAGATACCTACTTCCTTTGGTCAACTTCAAAAGACCCTGAATGTGCCTAATTCCTTTGGTCAACTTCAAAAGGCCCCAAAGATACCTAATTCCTTTGGTCAACTCCAAAAGGCCCCAAAGATGCCTAATTTATTTGGTCAACTTCAAAAGGCCCCAAATATGACTAATTCCTTTGGTCAAATCCAAAAGGTCCCAAAGATACCTAATTCCTTTGGTCAACTCAAAAGACCCCAAATATGCCTAATTCCTTTGGTCAACTTCAAAAGATGCCAAATATACCTAATTCTTTGGTCAACTTCAAAATGCTCCAAAGACACCTAATTTCTTTGGTAAATTTAAAAAAGTTCCAAAGGCACCTTCACCTTTGGTCATTTCATTTCAAAAGGCTCCAAATATGCCTAATCCCTTTTGTCAAATTCAAAAATATCCAATGACACCTACACCTTTGGTCAAATCAATCCAAACATCTTGGTCAAGTGATTCATCACTTTCATCATTTTCCATCTCTTCATTGACTTGTCACTTGATTGGGTGGTCATACATCATAAAATTCATAATAAAAGTGAATAATCAAAAACTCAATCATGCAAGTTGTGTTTGTTCAAGAATCATTACCAAACATAATCATGCCTTTGCTTGGGGCAGATAACAAGCAAATGTTTCAACTAAAACACATAACAAGACAAATGAAACTACTTGTTTGGTATACCTCGAAAGGTTACCAAATACCTATTATTCTCTAAATCCTAGGGTTGTAAGTCCCCTAAAGCCTACCTAGAATTTGAAGAGAAATAAAGACCAATTTATTTAATGAGTTGGAAGTAATGATTCAAAGATGCATGCTCTTTCTATTATTGGGGCATTTAATATTGATCATATTAATGAACATAATTAAATCATCAATTTGAATTTAGGACATCATAAGTCATGGTCATCTCACATCAATATGGTCACACCTGAAACAAGTTCAAATCCAATGCCACGGGAAAAATGGTTTCATCAGCCAGTCAAGCCTAACGACATTTGTAGTCAGTTGCAAGAATCTTCTAGCATGGAAAATTATATTTCTTGATCCTAACCATTTCTTAGCTTATCCTACAAGCCTTGGAATCCCATTGGTAAGTCTATATAATGATACCTATCCATCATTAAACCAACATAGCAATTGATATAATGAAGTGTTGTTGAATTGGAGATTAAAGAGTCTTTAAAGTTTCAAGCAACAAAATGTTGTTGGATTCCAACCATGGAGCTTCAAATCATGTGAATGGATCAATTCAAAGGTTAAATATCATATTCATATTTCTTACATCATTCAACACTCTTGCTTCAGTTTCAAATCCTACCATTAAATTTTTCTTCATGAGCGCACTCTTGAACATCAATTTTGCAGATCAAAATCTAGCATTGCCTCGCATCGATCACAAGGAATTTGCTCATAGTTTAGTGGTTGTCTCACCCTTAGATGACCCATAGACACCACCATCCTTACTAAGGATGGTAACTAGGCTAGACCATTTGGCATAGGTATGACTTCTCGCTAAATCTATTTTCCCTATTTTCTTACTTTCAGTAGATTTAGCAATATTTCAATTGTCTTATAGTGTAATTAGATTACATTTTCATGCATCTATTTACTATATTTCATATTTTTTTATTGTTTTCCTTATCATGGATATGGAACTTATCTTGAAAGGCTCTTCAAATTCTATTAATCCCCTTTGATCTTCTTTGTTTGTAGATTATAAGTCTTTGCAAGGGAATTACAACATAAACATTCATTCATCATCATCCTACATTACGAAGGTCATGAGAAACTCCTACCCAAATTAGTTTATGGTATTGAAGAAGACCTTGCATATTGAACTAAAAACATGTGAGATAAAGACTATCCTACAAAAGGTTACAATGGTCTTGACATCCCAACAAGCTGCCAATAGTTGTAGTAAGTAGGTTGAAACCCTCACCTAGAAAATAATATAATTGAAAGAGTTCTCTACTTTACTCATCATAGTAGGACTTTGATTTCCCTTTGGTCTGAATAGAGATATCTTACAAAAAAATGATACAAACAATCATTTGACCAGCTCAAAAAGGAAGAAATTCTCTTGGATATCTTTGTAGACGAGAAAATAAATATAGTAATCAAACCTATCATTGCCCTAGTGACCCTTCTCCATTGAATCCAGTAATAGCATGTGTCATCACTCTTTGAAAGCTTTTAGGATATTAAAAAGAGCTATTGTCTATACCTATGGACCATTATGCCCATCGATGATGAATGTCAACAGATTGTCACTATGGCTAACAAACCTCAAGCGTGACTCTATGCTAAATGATAAGGCTATCAAGTTCTGTTTTATAGCTTCTAATTAATTAAAAGCCCCTAATAACCACCATTATTGTAGTAGTTTCTCCACTATAGTACAATTTCAAAGGAACATCAACAACTAATGGGAAATATCTCTAGAATGTTGGGATCTATTGACTGTGAACAAGGAAAAATTTTGGTGTTTGAAACCACCAAGAGACATATCCAAAGGATAATTGTTAGGATTTCACCTATGGGCAGTGAAATTATGAGTTTCCATGATTTAGCAACATTTTTGTCCTATGAGAACATTTATTAATTTACTTTACCTTTTTATCTTCCATTCATTTTTTGAGAGGAAATTTTGAATTCTGAATTTTGTACAAAAAATATAAAAATTAGTTTTAGAATCATAGGAAGTAGTTTGGGATTTTTTTTGTGTCAAACATCTAACCTACGATAATTACTTACTCCCTTTTCTTTTCTATTGCTCATTCTAGACTCATACATTGATCTAGCTATATGTATAGGCCCTAAGACTCCTTTGATTATGCAAATTCCTTTGTATGATCAAATTTATATTCAATTTGTGTTTGTGCATAGTTCATGTGTTCATTAAATCACATTGAGTAAAATTAAAAATTGTATCTCTCTTTTTATGCATCACACCCTTGTTAGATAGGCTAGGTAGGTTTCAATTTTTGTAATTTACTTTTCATCGCACCATTTGCTTTCTTTCCTCTTTTCCCTTTTTCCTTGAAATTATTAGAGTAGCAGTAGACTAGAGAAATATGAGTGCCAAATAAGATATCTAAATACAAGGAATTGGCTATAAAGAAACCCAAAGGTCATCTGATAGGAGCTAGATCCCACTCTCCCATAGACTTCCTAAAATTGGCACCTTGGTATGAGGCATAGGTCATTGAGTGCACCTTCTCAATAAGAGATCACTATAAACACTGAGGGCCACAACCATGGGAGGTCATGGAGCTTTGGGAGTGTAATGGGGTCACTCTTGGCCCTAAATAGGAACCAACTCCTAAATAAGTTTGGAGTTGATAGGGGAAGGAAATATGAAAAAGTCACGAGAAGCATAAAATATGACCATTATGTCCTCATTATGCAATGCCTCATTTAAGGGTTGTTATGTTAGGTCAAGAGCCATTGCCAATTGGTCAACAATCAAATGAGATTTAATATATTTTTGTGTGATAATACAAGGATTAATAACTTGTAGAATAATGATACATTTTTATATCGAGTGTCACCAGGGTTGTAAGGATTTTGTAAGTGTCTCAGGTGATAATTTTTAATTATGACATAAATTTTCTAATACAACATGTAATTTCTTAGTTTTTCACATGTAAAATAAATGGCTAGGCAATCATTTTCCATAAGAGTACTAATTTTTCATTGGAAGCATTATTTAACTAATTTAATGAATTACATACTCCTTATTGTTATCATCCTATTGAGTAAGGACTATTCCTAAGGAAATATAAGTATCCAATGTGTAGAACAAATGGCTTATCCAGGTTATGTAGGAAAAATTTAGGGTCATAAAATATATTTCTTGAATTCAACAAAGGCATTGTTACAACTTTCATCCTATTTGAATTCAACATATTTTTTAAGCAAGTGATTTAATTGATAAGCTTTGAAATCTAATTTAGGGATGAATTGTTGAATGTATTCAAGCTTCCCTGGGTAGGATTTGATATATTTAATCATTTAAGTAGGATGCATAACATCAATGGATTTAATCTTGTCATGGTCTATATATATGACCCTTTGAGACTATAAATCCTAATAGCTTACCACAAATAACACCAAAGATATATTTCTTGGGTTTAAGACTAGCTTGTAGTGATGTAATATCTCAAAAATGACACAAAGGTTCGCTAGGTTTTCAACACACTTCTTACAATTACCCAAGAGGCCATCCACATAATATTACACTATCTTTTTAATAAAATTATGATATAAAGTTCTCATAGCTTGTTGATAAGTAGCACCATAATTGTCAACCCAAATAGAATGAAAACATAATAAAATTTATCCCATGATATGGTAAAATTCATTTTTTCTTGATCCATAGGGGAATTTTGGATTTGGTTATACTATTAATACCCCTTCATAAGGACAAAATTTCATACCTATAGTAGAATAAAAAATATAATCAATAGAGTACAAAGGAAAGTTTCCTAGGATAAGCTAGGTTATTGTTTCAAAAATCATAGCAAAATTGGATAACTTTTCTTTTCTTTTTTTATAGGCACAATATGAGATATCCATCCTAAATAGATAACATGTTTTAAAAAATTAACATCTAATCACTTTTGAATTTCAATTTTGTACAGGTCTTGAATGATATGAGAGAACCTTCTTTATTTTTGTTGGATGGGATTGATATCCTCATATGTAACAATGTTATAGATAAGTAAATATTTGTCTAATATAGGAATTTTATAATATTCCTAGCTAAATACATCCTTAAGGTAGTAAAAATGATTTATTATCTCATTAGATAAGCTAGACCAAATTTTGTCTATAGGTGATTGCTCAAGGGTGCTAGTGTTAATATCTATAATAGGATTAACGTTCATGATATTTCCTTATTTTAAATGATTTAAAGTAGGAGTAATATTATCTAATTCAAAATTAATCTTAACCTAGCAAATATAATCAAACCACTTACATATCCTCCAACTGGGATTGGGTTCTTCAAGAAACCTCTCTTATGGTATTAGTAAGGTATTCTTTTCTCTATAGCATATAAGAACACTAGGATGACTTCATCATGGTGCAATAATGGGAGAAAGAGGATGTTATCATAAATTTAGATCTTTGGTTCTTATGCATGCTCCTTGCCCCTAATTGTAGAGAGAATGTAAGCATGTGAGTAATAATTGAGAAAACTAGGGATGTGGGGACCATGGTATGGTTCTAATTACTTGTACACTTTCATCAAAGTAATAATGATAATCATATTTTTTAATTTAGAAGAAAACTTAGCTTCAATTAACTACTTTCTAGATAAGAGGGTGTAGGATCAATCAAACTATTCAACTAGTTGTTAGATGTTATTTTTGAGCATGAAATCATTTCTAGATATAGAAATTGACTAAGGAAGATAGTATTAATTACCTAGGTATTCACTATCTCCTAAAAATAATAGGGATTAGGATCACCACATAAGGAGGTAATTATAGTCATAGGAAAATTTCATAAGAGATATTGGATAGTATGGGAACAATAGGAGTATTATAGGTCAAAAAATCATTAGGAACTATGAAAATAGTAGGAATAGATTCTAAAATGATTAGAAATTTATTTATGACCAAGATATTTGTTTTAAGAGGTGATCCTAGTTTTTTTAAGGAATTTAATAATGGACAAACCAATAGTGGATTCTAATTCATGATGGATAAAATCAATGTAGAATTTAAATTTTTTAGAGATAAAATAACAAGTTGTTCTATATTCATAGTAATTTTAAAACTGATGGAATTTAGCCTTTGTCAAATTCCTAGGCAAGGGTATAATTCCTATTTTTCTTAGCCTATTAGATGATTTTTATGTAGATATAATAGAGACATTAAATATTCTTTGCTTATCTAGACTAGTTTTGTATTGATTTGATTCATTTATTTTTAGCATATAATAAGAAAATAAATACTTATACTTTGGGTCAATGCAATTTCCCACATACATAAGTCATCGTAAGACATTTCAAACTCTATTTCTTGTATAGTTTTTGCTAAGACAAGAACCTAGACACATGGATAGACTTATCAAATTTGAAAGTATAAATTGTTGAAAGACCAAATACATCAGCCTAGGGCCAACTTTCAAAGTGGCCAAGTCTTTTTAAAAATGGTAGGGATTGTAGAACAATATTAAAATCCAAATGTACTTGGGTGGGTTTAAAAATTAGCTAAGTCAAAATTGTTTGATAAAGCTATAGACACCAAATCCTAGCCATTCATCATCCATTCATTATCACCAAATCCTAGTTGTTCATATATTTATATATATACATTTATATATTTATTTATATATATAATATATATGATGCTAAATCTCATCCATCCATTAAACCTCAATCCTAGTGTGCCATGTGGCAATCCTAGCCACTTATCAAAATCTCAATCTTAGTTGTTCATCAAATCTTAATCCTAGTCGCTCATTGCCACCATCAAAACCCTAACCCTAATCAAAAGGGTTATAAAATGATATTCACTTTTCAATAAAAGAGGAAGAGAATGAATGATATGATGCTAGGATCAAACAAGATATTTCTATGTGATTACACTTATAAAACCCTCGTGAACATAGATCAAAATTAGGTATTGGTAAGGCATTCTGATTTATTTGTTTACTAATTTTTTTGTATGTTATACATTTTGCAAGCATTGTAATTAGGGTTTATAGATCTACATTGTTATTAAAGAGGGCCTCACATAGTGGAGGTCCCTCATATGCTATTGACTCTTTTTATGTTGTTTGCTTGATTACAGGTGTGGGTTACAAATTATTGGATATCTGTTGAAGCTGGAGTGGTCCAACAAAAATTACGTAAACCCACTCAAAAATCTATTTGTAGCAACGAAGAACATTTACATCCACTTTTAATTGGATCTACCAAAGGAGCTTCATTCCTTTGGTGTTTATTTTATTTTTAAGAAACAAACAAACAAATTCTTTGTAATAAGACCCCTTAGAATTTGGGACACATTATTGTAAAAGGAGTTGAATACGAAAAGCATTTTATTTATTGTTATCACTTGTATTAATATTTTATTATTTGGGTGTGTTTTTACTACTTAAAAAATGGTGATCACAGTGGGACCCCCAAAGGGTTTCTATTTTTTATCTACCTTGTTATTTTTTTATTTACTGATCTATGTTCATTTTATTATAGGTCTCAAAACTCCACTGTGTAAAAATCAAAAATTTATTTCAGGAGTTTAAAGACTTGTTAGGGTTATGTTTTGATATTGCATAGATGTAGATCTATGTTTTTGAGACCTGATTAGATGCTTATATAGATTTGATAACCTTTGTAGATGTGGCACTACATCTAAAGAGTTGGAGGAAGAAAGCGTAAGGTTTCCTAGTAAGTTTTTGCTAAAACCCTAGTTTTGGTTTAAAAAAAAAAGAAATCTTTACTATTATGTTTCTATTCTTAATGTAGATCAAGCATTGCATAGGCATCTTAAGTTATTTATATATATATATATATATATATATATATATATATATATATATATATATATATATTTATTTATTTATTTATTTTAAAAATCATATTAGTTGCATTTTAAAAATCTACATTTTAAAAATCATATTAGTTGCATTTTAAAAATTTACATCTTAAAAATCATATTAGTTGCATTTTAAAAATATGCATCTTAAAAATCATATTAGTTGCATTTTAAAAACCATATTAGTTGCATTTTAAAAATCTGCATTCAAAAGTACATTTTAGATTGCATTAGGGTTCCAAATCTACCTTGCTTTGATGTGTTGTTTGCTTCTGAATGATTCTAATTGCATTCATAGGCAACAAATTTGAATTGCATGGTAGTTGCATTCTAGGATAATTTTTGCACTTTATTGTTCAAAAACCCTAGAAAACAAAAACCTTAAAAAGAACATCACACACTTGCACGTATCATATAAACATTGGTAAGGTTGGATTTCATCACCAACCCCCAATTGAGACCAATGACGTTGGAATTCATCTCCTTCCACCAGATCACCCCTAGACACCATAGTAGCCCCAAGAGAGTGGATTTTCTAGATTTTATCACCGAAAGGTCCCCTAATTTTGGGTGTGCCCAAAGTGGGAAGGATTAGCAAGCCCTTTTACCATGGGGTTTTCCAAATAATTAGTGGACATAATTATCATTCTTGTTCATGCCCTAAATGTATGGGTTAAGCGAAAGCATGGGTATGCCGGTAGTAGAACATTAGATAATGCAACCCCTTTCAGGGGTTATTTGCTTCCATAGGTTACACCTTGTACCAATACTCCACCTAGGAAGCCATTTTTAGTCATTCGTGATTCATCCTTCATCAAAAGGGTGGGTTCGAATACACCTTCTTAGTTGCATTCCATCATCCACCTTGCATAGTTTTTCTAGGCTTAGGTTTTTACATCAAAACACACAAAAATAATAATAAATCAAAATAAAAAATAAAAAATGTAAAGACATAGAAAATGCTTGTTTGCTTGAGTGATTTGTGTGTTGTTCATTTTCATTGCCACTACATTTTTCACACACACACACCCTTTCATTTGCCATACCAACTTACCTCTAGCTTATGGTATTGACCTGTAATCAAGCCAGAGCTATGAGTCAGATACCCATCAGCCAACCACCATCATCCATGGAGAATTCCATTCTTACCCCAACTACTTTCATGGCTAACCCAACCAATGTGTCATAGACAACACATCTTGACCTATCCACTGGACCCTCACACATAGCATCCACTTTGGATATAGATATGATGTAGAGGGTAATCCACACCTCCATCCCTAAAATTAAACCATCCACACCTTTTGACCATCGCATCACCTATATAGATCCTAATGTTGTTAGAGTCTATTTGAGCTCAACCAATCTGATTTTGGAACCTCTTACCATTCCACCCTGATCTATTCCTAATTTTTAGTAGGAACCCTCTCATTCATACCCTAAAAACTTTAACCAAGTTATCACCAACCCTCTCTTTGAGGCCACATCTACACCTCCACATCAAACTCTTCCATCATCATTTAGCCAATGCACTTCTCTCCCATCTAACTATACCACCATTCATTCCAACCCACTCTATGAAGCACAAGCTAATATTGCTTCATAGATACCATCAACCATTCCATTCACATCATCTAGGTTTGTTGATTCAACCTAGCATAACATTCCTCATTTGGTTGTGATTCCCTTTACAACTTACCCTCCACCAACTTCAACCCATGTCGCTAACACTCACAACATACCAACCTCTACCTCCCATACAACCATTCAATCAACATCTACAACTACTATACAACAAGTATGGCAACATTTAAACCAATTGCTTATTGGTAATACCAATCAAAATACCCATCCTTTCTTGCAACAATAGTCATAGGTGGCAGATTTCAACCATCAACCCATTCCCACCCAAAATACATTTTTCACTCCCGATCAATCTTGGGTATCACAACCACCTATGGTCACTATACCTACCCTTCCATTCAACCACATCAATGCCATCACAACTACCCAAAACACCCAAATTCCCCAAACTCCACATCATCAACCTCTACCTCCTCAACATCAATCATTCCATAATCAATTCCAATAGAACATCCAACACCATCACATACCCACTACCATCAACCCATTAGCCAACCAGAATCTAATTTCATCTCAATAATTCATCACACAACACACACCACCCACCTACATTCATCATGCAAACCAAGGCTTCCAAACACAAGTGGAAGATCCCAAAATTCAATCTTTGCAAAAATAAATTGACAGCTTGATGATGCACACACCTGGTATGATGTACCAGAAACCCACCTTAAGATAGTTGGTCAATCACCTGATTCATCCTTCGATACCATCACCACCATACCCTACCAATTTTACACTACCAAAGTTTGAAAAATTTAAAGGGGTTGAGGATCCTAGAGAGCATATAAGTGCATTTATCCATGCATGTTTCAGGATTCAAGAGAATGATGCCTTAATGCTCCAAATATTTCCTCAGACATTTGGGGGGATGCCTTAGAATGGTATAATCATTTGCCACACCACAACATATATACATTCAAACAACTAGCAGACCAATTCTTAGAGAGGTTCTCCCTAAATGTTAGAAAGAAAACCACATTAATCGACTTGTATAATCTATGAAAATTTGAAGAAGAGTTGGTTTATGACTTTGGAAACCATTGGAGGGTAGTAATTACCAAATTTCCATTCACCCTCCCCATGGAAGAACTAACATGGATGTTCACAAGGAGTTATTTAAAACCTATCTCCTTGTTACTACAATTACAACAATACAGAACATTCGATGAAGCTCTTGCCCAAGCTCGAGTCATTGAGGAAATCAAGATTCAAGAGGGCGAGATCAAGCCTAAGAAAAAATAATGGTAGAACAAGGGCCAAAACAAAGGAAATTATAATGGCCAAACTAAACCTGGTCAAGTTAACCAAGTGGTCTTGAGTCAACCAATGATGCAGACTCAACAATCTCAAGTCCATATTCAACAATCACCATCGCAACAACAACCACAATAAATGACATATCAAGCAGTTCTACCCCCATAATAGTTGCAAAACCTAGTGCCAACTGTAGATAATAATCAATATTGATAGTTCATTCAACAACCTCACAACTACATGCCATTACCTAAATCATATTCATCCATATTTCGAAGGTTGTATGATACACACACAATTACCTTACCAGAAGTCAAACCAGAAGATCCAACTAAACCATGTGGCAAGGGCTATAAGGAGCATTTTTTTTATCCCTTTCATTGATAGAAGGGCCATGACATTAATAATTGCTTTACATTTAAAGACATTGTGCAAGATCTATTAGACCTAGGGGCCATTAAGATGGATAACCCCTTGGCACAACAAAACCAAAATCTTGGTATTTACCAGAAACTACTTCCTCATCATGAGGAGACACAACAAGCAACTAGGGGATCAACTGCTATAACTCCCCCTAACCAAGTCAACCATGTACAACAATACCAAGGTTTTGTGGGTGCTATTCATGTAGTAACCCGAGGTTAGAGAAGCATGAATCATCAAAAACAACTAAATGAACAACCCCAAGCAATGCAATCTCCTATGGCACCACCAACAAGTGTGTATCCACAACCAAATCCTATTAATCCACCTCAACCCATTCATCTTCCAAGTCATCCACCAAGACCAATCATTACACTAAGTAGTCGATTGACAAATAGTCTAAAAATAGCTTCAACCAAACTATCAATTTATGAGCTTATACAACAATCTCCTCCACATCGTGAGGCATTGATGGAGATCTTGAAATCCATTGAACTTCAAACTCAAGACTCTAATACCTTCAATAATTTTGTGGGGAGTATCCGAACATGCATGGAGCCTTCGATTGTATTCTATGATTTTGAAATCAAGTCAATATCATCAGAATCACCGGATCCTCCACTGCATATCATGGCTCAGGTTGATCAGAAGCCTTTCAAATGAGTACTAATTGACATTGGCTCATCAATTAACATCATCACCACTTCAACACTCCACCATCTCAATCTTCCATCTTCCCACATCACCAAATCCACCTTCACATTACGGGCATTTAATGATGCTTTATGCTCTATAATTGGCACTATTGTTTTACCCATACAAGTGGGGGTCAAGATGTTACATACCATGTTTCATATCCTAGAGGGGCCATGGCCTATAACATACTCCTTGGGTGCCCATGGATTAGGGAGATGAAATGTGTTCCCTCAACATTACATCAATGTTTGAAGTACGTGCATGAGGGATAAATACATTGTATACCCATAGACATTGAACCATTCAAATACTACAACTTCATTTCCAACCCCTATGAGCCTTCACT
Source organism: Wollemia nobilis (assembly GCA_028583015.1). NCBI lineage: Eukaryota > Viridiplantae > Streptophyta > Pinopsida > Araucariales > Araucariaceae > Wollemia > Wollemia nobilis. The sequence continues at coordinate 5,259,548 of JAQPPZ010017060.1, forward strand.
TCCATCCACCCATATATCCTTAATTCCATCAACCACGCCATCCACCACATAGCACAATAGCTCATCCAAAGCACCTATTCTAGAAGAACTCCCTATCACCAATCCAAATCAGGCCTCCACTTCAACATCTCATCACATTATTTCCACATCTCAACCTTCATCACAATCGACACCATGTACATGTGGTCAGATCCAATCATCACCTCAAACATCCACACAAGGGGGACATGCCTCCACATCATCTGCATCACTCATTATCACTCATCCATCATCATCCACACAACCAACTTCACAAGCACCTATCGTCACCTCATCCAAGCTTGAATCCCTAGTCATTAATCAAATTGCTCAACCAAACCCCCCTCTACCTCAACCAACCAACATCTCACAAGTCGATCTGATAGATCACGAGATGCCATCCCAACATACATATTTTTCCTCATTTGAGCCATAGGTCACCCTTGAGCCCCACACTTCCATATCCAATCCATCCACATCATCACCCACACAAGTTGCAGTTCACCTCGCTAGTCCTAGCATTGGTGAGTATGTGGTTCAAGATGTTGCAATCACACCACTTAACATTAAAATTATTAGGGACTATGGTCACCCATGCGACCCACCTCTATCTATAGGAGTGGTTTACAACATGGGTTCATTACCAAATAGATTCAATTTCGTATATGGAGGGGTCGATTCATCATTCGATCCACTTCCCCTAGATGAACCTAGGTAGCCATCCTGTGCCAATATTGAGCACATGTCCAACCCTAATTTCCCATCATGATATTTTTATTGGGTTAACTAGTAAGGATATGGGTTAGGATGACATGAACAAGGCATGCATGATATCATTGAACCTCAGTATCAAGAAATACATGATCATTCTGGCCTGGGATATAGTCCACAATATTCCACTTCCTCTTTCGAACGAGCCTTTCAATGACTCACTATAGATCCTAAAGGGGATAGTGAAGAAGAGGAGGATAATGATAATGATGATTTTGAGGATGAATTGTATGAGGAATATGATATCATGTCGATAGCCTCAGATGAATCCAAAGAAGAATCAATCCTAGTTACACCATTCACTAAATAGGATGAGTACTACCTTAGCATGTTCCCTATCCATCATCCCATATTTTATTTGCTCCTCCCAAGGGAGTGAGCTGAGCCAACTGGTGAACCACCACTACCACCTTGGCCACCTCAGATCATCTAATGTAAATATGTACAAAAAAATCAAAATCATCATCACTCATATTGCATCCATTCACACATTTCACTTTCATTGCATTCATGTCATTTGCATCCATTCATGTCGCCTATCATGTTAATTATCATTCAGGTCAGTTTGGATAATTGTTAGTCTAATGAGTCTTGTTGCCTTAATCAGGGGTACTTTTGGTCTAGCATTAGTTCCATCTTGCCATCCATCGAGCATTAGTTCCATTTTTCCATCCATAAAAAAAAACAAAAAACAAAAACAAAAGAGAAAAAATGCAATAAAAACACCTTAGCACCTTACTTATTTTCAATCACTCAGCCATTCCTAGTGTTTCAAGCAACCTCAATCGAACATCAAGTTTTGACTTGGACCAAAACACACTTCTCCACTAAGAAAATCTTGAGTTTTGGGAATTGACTTTACCAATTTTGAACCAAAACATATTTCACATGTATTAATGACATCTTGCATCAAAGAGGGATGACACCATCATTAGGTTGAACTTTGAAAGTAAAAAAATTTCTTGCTCATCCCATCATGCACATAGTCCAAAATAACAATGAAAACAATGGTTTTCACCACTTACAACACTTCAAAATAAAAGAGTGAGTAGTAAGGATAGGGTAAAATTCTCATCACACCTCGGTTGAGAATTTGATTCCCCAAAGCTTTAACTCTTTTACAAACCATAAAATAGGTCCCCAAGTAGTAAGGATAGGATTACACTTCCATCCAGATGGTTATGTAGTCTGATTCCCCAAATCTTAGAGATCATATCATTGGACTATGGAGCTAATATCCATCGGGGCTATAGATGCTTGATTGGTAGTGGAGTACACTCATGCATGGTGACACATCTCTCTTGAAGAGACCTCTAACCACACATAAGGACAAGCTAGATTTTTGGTTCTCTTCTTGACTGGATTAATCTCACTTTACTCAAGATAGGTAAATGAACTCACCATTCACACACACATTGGTTCTCAATTGGCTTGAGTCATTACCATGCTCATGATTGGTAAATGAACTTTCATTGCACACACATTTGGTCCTTGAGAAATTTATATTTGGGAGATCAGTTTGCTTGAGGTCACTAGGATGTTTGAGTCTTTCAAAAACAATCCTAGATTTTCATCCCATATTACCATTGCATCTTAGGTCAACTTCATATGTTTACCATTATATATTGGTGCCCCTGATTAGGCTATAAAGATAAAGTTGGTCAAAGCAAGAGTCTAAAACTTCTATGAATGATCATTTACATACATCATCAGTTCATCCACATACATCATTTCAGTATGCATTCATATCATCATCCACATATACATCACCAACTCCAAAAAAACAACAAAACTAAAAAATATTACAAAAACAAATGATAAGGCTAGAACCACTTACCTTCACCACTTGCCCACCAACTCCAATTGTAGTGCCAACTCCCTCCATCACCATCGCCAAACACTCTCACTCTTCTTCACTCTCAAATGCACACTCCAAACTCTCAAATGCAATAATGAGTGAAAAATAACTCTCAAACATTGTAAAAATCCCTCAAATCAACACCATGCATTCAAATCATCATCTCACATCATCATCATCTCAAGTGAACCTTGTATCTAGTGATTTACTCTAGTCACCTAGTGGTTGTAGTGATTGGTCATCCATGCAATTTGGTAGGATGAGCATCTCACCATAAAGACACTTGTTCAAAAATCATCAAATCAACACACTATTGCATCCAACAACATCATCTCCCCTCATCATCATTGAAACAAAATCAATTGGATCCCTCATTTCTTGAGTGAGACTGTGTTCAAGCTGATTTACCCAAGGTTGTCATTGACACCCTCTTCGTGGGGTTACAAACACAAAAAATATTACTTCATAATTTTGCATTAAGGAATTTGATACTATAAACACCAAAATCTAGCCACTTGTTATTCATACAAGTCTTCCCGTTATTTTTACCCATTATTTACATATTATATATATATTTGTTTAATATATATTTAAATATTAATATTTTATATTATATTTATATATTTAATAAATATATATATGTGTGAATTAATCTTAGCCATCCATCTTGGTCTAATCCTAACCATTCATCCACCTTTTTTATCCATGCCACCTACACAGATTTAATCTCCATCCTCCGTCTTGTTTTAATATTGATTGCACAAGTTGTGTTTTTGAAACCCTAATGTGCCCTAGGAAAGATAATAAATAGGAGTTATTTTGATGGATCAACCCCTAAATCTTAATTTTTATTGAGTCACTCGCATCCTCGCCTTTGTTTTTTCTCGCCACTACCTTCACATCCATCACTGCACACCTCACACAAACCAGATTTAGTTCTACTGCATTTCCTACAACCCCCCCCCCCCCCCGAATGCCCCTTGGAGTTCCCCAAAGTGCCTTTGGGTGCCCTTTGCTACTCCTAAGATCCTTTGGGTGCTTTCTACCATCCTTGAGCATCCACAGGTATTTTCTTCTAACACCAAGCACCCGTGGGTATCTCAGACCCTAGTTATACAAACCAATGAACCCTCAGGTGTCACTAGGACATCCACGCACCTATTTTCCATGTAAAAACTATCAACAAATATGAGAGCGACAAGTCAACAAGATAAATCTTTTATTTTGGTTATTATTTCAATATTTCCATATAGTTCTTTTTATGTAACTAGGGTTTGTAGTTAATTTGATATTATTTCTAAGGGTCTCACATAGTAGAGCCCTCAGTTACTACTAACTCTTGTTGTTGTATGCAGGTGTGGGAAGAATCTACATTCATTGGTAGGGTTCACTTGAAATTTCTATTGAGTTGTTTTTCGCTTCTTAAGCAATTTTTTCAAGTGTTCCCATGCTTCATTAATTTCCCTATCATCATTGGAAGGCATAGATGAATATGTAATAGATGATGTGTATGGGGGACAAGTGGCAATGGGAATTACAACTTTATTGGATGAAGTGGGTACTTATGAAGTAGCATTAACTTGTTCTTCATACAAGGGGTTAGTATAGGTGGATATATATGATATGCTAGGAGAACATGATGGTTGGGGGAATGGAGACATGGGATGAAGGTGCAATTAATGCCTCAAAAAAATGGTTAGTGTACACCTGGGTGAAGCTGTATGGTTGGGAAGGAACAAGTTCTTGTTGTAAAGAATGATCTTGATCTGGTATATTATGGATGGGTTGTAAGACATAATTAGTCAATTTATAGAAATCTTATACTTGGGCCATGTCTATGTGGGTAATATTATGGTCAATTGTAGGTGAGGATGATTCATTTTATGGAAGATATGTGGAGGTGTATCTATGTGGGACATCATTAGCCTACACAATGTGTGATGGGCCCACAGATAAATCTATGTAATCTATATGAACCACACTGACAGGATTCACCATAGAAGTGTTATGAAATGAAGATGAATAGTCCATATATGTATTGTTTGGTTTAATGCTTTCTTTTGATTTATTGTTAAGACCATAAGATACTAAACCAAGATATAGATTATGTAATAAAATAAAATTTAGAATTGACAATTTATTAGGAAAAAAAATAAAAAATCAATGCTAAGTTTTTTAAACACGTGTCTTACCTCATTTATTTATTATCTCCTTTTAGTGTGAATTCATTTTTTTTTTAGATTTTGATTTTGTGTGTTTCAATGTGCTAATATGAATTAGAAATGGGTGAAGACTAAGGCTAGGTTGGGGCAACGATATTCTTGTTGGTGATGAAATCCAACAAGTTTGCTCGGGGGTAATCTAAGGTGTCTAGGGTAGAGATTGGTGGATGGAGATGAAAGCCACCATCACCAGATCTCAAGCAGTGATTGGTGATGAAATCCAACCACTAATGTTTAATGTGAAACATGAAGTGTGTGCAAAATTCCTTTTAAAGGTTCTATTTTTTATGGTGCACATACAATATTAGAAACAACTAATTTCACTAGTCTAAATTAGAAGCCAACATTAAGAGTATCAATTTCTCCAAAGGATGTGAAGTACACCACTTAAATCCCTCTCTAAACAATGGGGGGTTCATCCACTCCACCTAGAATCACCCAATGCAAGGATACTTTTGACACTAATAATTTTCCTACTTAGATCAGTAAAAGGAGTTTCTAACTCTACAATGCAGTCAAATTTATGCAATTTAATAATTCACATGCAACCAGAAAGCAGGATTTTTCAATTGCAATACACTGGAAAACTAGAAACTTTAAATGGAAAATGGAAATGTGTGAATGAATGCAATGACTAATCTAATGCCTAAAATACAAACTAGAATGATTGTTTTTACCATATTTATTAGTGATGTTCTTTTTAATCTAGAAATTTGAAAAAAACGCAAAATACCATAATAAGTAAAAATAGAGAGGTTATGGTTTGATAGTAAATTTACAAAGAAGCCTACATTTTTGTTTTAACTCTCTATAAAATACCTTTGGATGCTTCCAAAATACCCCTGGGAATTTTTGGATGTCCCTCAAGCATCGTAAAGTATTTGTGTACCTTCTGCAACTTTCAAAAAACCTTCAAAAACCCTAATACAACAAAAATTATGGGATCTATGCTTCTGAAAACCTTGCAAGATAAGATAGAAAACAAGTTAGTCAAAAAATTAAATCAAAATGAGAAACCCTTAGGGGGTCCCACCATGATCACCATTTGTAGATGCAAAATCGAACAACACCAAACAATATACTTAAATAAAATGAATACACAAAGCAAAGTAAACACAGATGATTGCACAAAAATAAACTTTATTTTTTATTGCCAGGTGGATCTCTGATATTACAACCAAATGTGCCCTAGGTAGGGGGTTTACAATACCTTATTATTCAATACAATAATTTCAATATGCTAGGGTTCTCCGAAACCCTAGCCAATAAATAAGGGTGGTGTCTTCACGCTCGATCGATCTCAACAGTAAGGTGAGTGGGCTTGGATATCCTAGATCGGACCACTCTAGCTTAAGCAACTAACCAATGAATGTAGATTCTTACCACACCTGCATACAACCAATAAATAAGAGTTAGTAGTAACTGTGAGGGCTCCACTATGTGAGACCCTTAGAAATAATATCAAATTAACTACAAACCCTAGTTACATAAAAAGAACTATAAGTATGGAAATATTGAAATAATAACCAAAATGAAATATTTATCTTGTTGACTTGTTGCTCTCTATTATGTTGATATTTTTTGTAGGGAAAACAGGTGTGTGGATGCCCTAGCGATACCTGAGGATTCATTGGTCTGTAGAACTAGGGTCTGAGATGCCCACGAGCACTCGATGGTTGTAGAAAACACTCATGGGTGCTTGAGGATGGTGGAAATCACCTAGAGGTTTTTGGGAGTAGCAAAGGGGGCCTAGAGGCACTTCATGGAACTTGAAGAGACATTCAAGGGGGTTGTAGGGAATGCAACAGAACCAGATCTGGTTCATGTGAGGTAGTCAGTGACGGATGCGGAGACGATGGTGAGCAAAAGCAAAGGTGAGAATGTGAGGGATTCAATAAAACTTAGGATTCAAGGGTTGAGACATCAAAATGAATCCTATTTATAATCTTCCCTAGGGCACATTTGGGTTTCAACAACACAATTTGTGCAATCAAGATTAAAATGTGATGGAGGATGGAGATTAAATTTGGGCAGGTGGTATGGATTAAGGTGAATGAATGGCTAGTATTAGACCAAGATGGATGGCTAATATTAATTCACACATATATACATATTTATTAAATATATATAAGTATAATATAAAATATTAATATTTAAATATATATTAAACAAATATATATAATATATGTAAATAATGGGTAAAAATGGTGGGAAGACCTGGATGAACAAAAAGTGGCTAGATTTTGGTATCTACAGATACAGTTAGGGTGATTGGTTCCTCTACTTCATCATTTTGCATTAAGGAATTTGATACAATCACTAGGACAACGAGCTCCTAGGGTGATTGGTTCCTTTACTTCATCATTTTTACATTTCAATGATACCAAAAGGTAAATTTTTGACAGCATAGAACCACCCCAAACTTGGGGTAACCAACTTGATATTTGATTTCTAACATCTACATACATCACATGCATCCATTTCATCATCCACATTTGGTCAATTGGCTCATGGGTTTCATTCTTCACTCATTCACCAATTGAGGGAGTAAGCTAAAACCACAAAAATTTTAAAATCTTCTTGCGTGCTGAGGAAAGAGTCCATTCCATAAAACTAGGTGTCTCTTGTTTTTGCACCGCATTGTGTCCTACACAAAGTGATACAAAAAAGGGGCATCTGTAGACACCAAATCCTAGCCATTTATCATCCATTAAATATCGCCAAATCCTAGTTGTTCATATATTTATATATATTTATTTATATATTTATATTTATATATTTACATATATGACACTAAATATCAACCATCCATTAAACCTCAATCCTAGTGTGCCATGTGGTAATCCTAGCCACTTATCAAAATCTCAATCTCAATCATTCATCAAATCTTAATCCTAGCCACTCATTGCCCATCAAAACTTTAATCCTGATCAAAAAGGTTATAAAATGATATTCACTTTTAAATAAAAGAAGAGAATAAATGATACGATGTTAGGATCAAACAATATATTTTTGTGTGATTACACTTGCAAAACCCTCGTGAACACAAATCAAAATTAGGTATTGACAAGGTATTCTGATTTATTTGTTTACTATTTTTTGTATGTTGTTATACATTTCACAAGCAATGTAATTAGTATTTAAATATATATTGTTATTAAAGAGGACCTCACATAGTGGAGGCCCCTCATATGCTATTGACTCTTTTTATGTTGTTTGCTTGATTGCAGGTGTGGGTTACAGATTATTGGATAGTTGTTGAAGCTAGAGTGGTCCAACAAAGGATACACAAGCCCACTCAAAATTTTATTTGCGGTAGCAAAGAACATTTACACACACTTTCAATTGGATTTGCCAAAGGAGCTTCACTTATTTGGTGTGTATTGTATTTGTACAAAGCGAACAGAAAATTTCTTTTGTTAGAAGACCCCTCACAATTCGGGGTAGATCATTATTGTAAAAGGAGTTGAATATGAAAAGCATTTTATTTATTATTATCGCTTGTGTCAAAATTTTATTATGTCAAAAATTGGCTAAGTCAAAAGGGTTTGATAAAGCAAAAGGTTGTAATGAAGTGATCCTAGACTTTTCAAGCACTAACGTTAGTTAAACCTTCAAAAATATTTAGGAAGTTAAAATCCTAGATAGGAAAAATCCTAGGATTTTCTAAAAGTGATGTCAGCTAGAGTCAATCCAAATTCTAGCCTAGGAAAATATGAACTTGGGATTTTCAAGAGGTGACATTAGCCTAATTTCCATAAAATTTTGGTAAGCCAAAATCTTGTAATAAAGCAATCCTAAAATTTTCCAATGATGATGTTAGGAAAAATATTAAATAATTTTTGCCTAGCCTCTAATGCCTCTATAGTAGTAAAAGATCCTGGCAACACCTCTAAGCCCTAACAATTAGAAAAAGCTCTTGGACATGTAATTTTTGATATAGAATGTGCATGCATGTCAGAAGCCTAAACTTCTTAGTCATTTCTTAGCTACCCAAATCTAAATTATTGTGTTGAGTTGGTAGCTTTGACAAGCAAGTGTAGAGATAAGGCATAGTGGTAGAAAGTGAACTAACCTAATATCCCTAGGTCTATTAAGCACACATGGAGGCTAAGATTGTGGAGCAAATCCAAACTAGCCACATCATCACAACATAATAAAAATAGTTAATTCAAGCTAATTAATATAGAGAATGGAAATGGCATTCACACTCCTCAAGTGTGTTGGCTAGGTTGTACATGTCAGGACCATAATAGATTGATATTGTAATGATTGGGGTAATAGATTCATTATAAACTTATAAATAGTACAAATCACCTTAGTATGAGGGTTGGCTCTTTAGTATTTTTCCTGTTATATGATGTGAATTTTGCTCTACAATCAATTAAAGCAAATATTATTTGGCCTTTGTTGAAGATAGTGTTGTAGTTTTAAATTTAAATGTGAGTTATACATTTTAATGCATTTTTATTCATGATTTATGAATGGTAGATTTTGTTAGAAAAAATCTATTGTAATTGGATTGTTGTTTGGACTACCTTTTACGAAGTTTTTGGAATATTGAGATATATATAATCGGAGCTAATTATATTTAAATTATGTAATACTTTTTTTAATGGTTGGTATGATAGGATTTGTCTAAGTTTGAGTATAGGGTATTTGTTTAGGACATTTCATTACTACTAATCTAAATTCCATCCATATTTTCATTAGTCTCTAACCCTTATCCCCCCCTACTCAACCCTTGTAATTCTATCTTTAGCCTTGAAATATCTTTTTATTTCTTTAGCATTACAAGGAACTGACCTTCTCTAGAGTTTGTCTTAGAAGAAATTCAAAGTCATCCAATATTGGTTGTAGTCTAAAGGTACATTTTCCACATTATAAATATTGCTAATGAAGATTTTTTGGAATTCATGGTGGGACCAAACCAATCTGATTTACCTCACAAAGAATCATGGATGGTATTGAGCAAATTTTACAAGAAATTTGTGCATCTACTGTGCTAACCAAGAGTTTTTGTCACTCTCTACGGGATGCAAATCTCACCTCCTTAGTTTAGTAGTTAGACCACAAAATTTATTTATTAGAACTCTTGTGAAGTTCTATTCTCTAATATCATACAAATATCATCACCTGATAACTTTGCTAGAAAAATCTAGTTAGTAAGGACCCAAATCAAATCCCACTTAAAATAGATTATGATTACAAGATTAAAAACTAAGAGGCTTGAAAAAACTTTGCATTTTTTAATTTAGTCTTGAAATATCTTTTTTATTTCTTTAGCATTACAAGGAATTGGTCTTCTTTGGAGGTTGGCTCAAAATAAACTTAGAGTCATCCAATCTTGGTTATGGTATAAGGGCAAAATTTACATATTAGGCAGATTTCTAACCAAGACTTATTAGGTTAATTTTGAGGATATTATAACTTTTTCCTAGAAATACGTAATATTTACCATTCAAAAAGGTAAAGGAGTGAGGGGAGGAACTATTTCAACAATGAGAATTTTACTTGGTATTATTAGAGTTCAAATTGGGAACATACTTGAAAACCTTAAGATAAATCTTCTTTTATCCTTGGCTATTCAATTGGTAAATTTTAAGATAAGAAGAAGTAGGAGGAAGTGTAGAAGAATTTTATAATATTTTGTTTGAGGTGCACAAAGAAAAATGTAAAACTAATTGCCCCTTGGAGAAGGTCACAATTTTCATCCTTTTCTAGTAGGATCATAAAATGAGAAACTACCCCATGCTACTTGGAATAAAAGTTCATATCACATTAGAATCCAATTAATAGAAGATGTTTATTATACCAACTAGATAAAACCATGGTAGACTCAACAAATAATTCATGATATGAATCCTAGAGATCAAACATTTTAATCTTTTCTTTTAATTTTTAAAACGCTTGGTCTCTACAATGGTGATCATGGCCACCCTCTCAAAATTATAACTCTTATATGAATCAATAATGTCCTTGGCCCCAATAATAATATTCTAAGTAACCATGGAAAAACCCATAATAAACATGGAATTATCTACAAAATTGGTAATCTCATAAATCACCACAATAAAAAACAAGACTATTTACCTTTACCTAATACTTCCAATCTATAACTTCTGAAATTATAATTGCAATAACCTACATAGCCAACAATGGGATCTAATAGTAAGGGAACTAGTGTACAATTAGGATTCAATATGATAACCCACATATTCTATAAATATTTTTGATTTATGAGTCATAATTATGACTAGTAAGAGTACTTAGGGATCAAAAATCACATTATTACAAAACTAGAGGAAGAAAAGCCTCTTCAAGAGGATCCCCAAGAATATAACCCTGTCAATAAACTAATTTCTAGTAACAAACAAATGAAACCATATTCCTCCTAAATTAGTAAATAAAATATAGAAACCCTCACAATAAAACTTTAAATTTTAGGAGAGCTATAGAATGTATGTGTTTGCATACTCTGTTTTTAGGCCAATAAGGATATCCTAATTTATAGAAAAATCATTAGAGAGTTGTCTCAATTAACCTAGGAAAAATAAGGATCCCAAAAATATTTAAGTTGTAAGTTGGCTTGTTGACCCTATGCTTGGGAATGTTATAATTCCTAAATATTCTAATCTTGGAAGTCCTATTATTAATATTAACAAAGGAGCATTTCAATGAAGGCTGTCTTGACTGACCTAGAAGTAGCATTCAATGTTATGATAAATTAAACTATGAATAAATTTTATCTCTTAGACCTTAGAACCACCCCCATAGTTCTACAAATAAATGATCCCTCAACTATGAAACTCTTAGGAATAGTTTAGGATGTGGCCATTTTTATGGACGTTTGAAAATATCCTATTGATTTTATGGTGTTGAAACCAATAACTAGCCTAGGAGCATACCTATTAATATTAGAAAGATATTGACTAGATATGGTTGATGCCAATATCAATTATTTTTATGTAAATATAATTATCTCAAATGTATCTATGACTAAAACCTTGGTTCTATACTGACCTACTAAATCCACTTTAGATATTGAAGATCCTATGTGGGTTGATTAGTATGGAAATGAATAAGTAACTATATAGTCCATTCTCATGTTTGATCAAGCTTTGAAGATAAAATAAGTATATGAGAACAACATAATTAAAAAAATTCAAAATATATATATTTAGTGGAGACTTAATCAATATAATATCTCTAATGAATGTTCCATGTAGGACAACGAAACGACAAAGCTAGAAAAAATATTTCTAAAAAAATGACTCATATTTCAGGAGCCATATCTTTGCATAGAGTTGTCTGATTTAAATAGTTATTATATAATTTTGCATGGAATTTAAGGAAAATTTAAATGAGTGGTGATATGAAAGAATCCAAGTATTATTTATGGAGATACAACCATCTAGAACAAGAGTAGTGTTAGGGAAAATTTTCTAGAAACATATCTTATATTTTAGGAGACATATCCTTATGAAGATTTGTTTCACTTAGATGATTCTTAGACCACTTTGTGTGTTATTTGAAGAGATTTAAAATGAGTGGTCATATAATGGAATCCAAGTAGTATTGAGGGAGATGTGACCCTATGAATTCAACCATATAAAATAAGGACAATGACAAACATTCAAGTCATAAGAAATGAAATTATAGATATCTATCAGCTAGGGTTTTGGTGATGGGAGGATTAATGGAGGACTAGGGAATTAGTGAGTGGGAAATTCTATCTATCAATATAATTTTTTATCTAAGTTTCATTTATCCCTTCATTATCTTAGAATTTTTTCTTGTAGATTATTGTAGGTTTATAGTTTACTTCATAAGGACTTATTTATAAATAAATTCTTATATTCATCCCTACTAGTAGAGGTTAGGGAGAACCTCATAGATTAATGATCCCTTTTTCTCAAAGATAAGATAGTAATTGATAAATTTAATGAGTCTTGGACAAGGGTTTTGGCTCTAAGAAAATGGATTTATAGGAGATGAAATGTCTAAGAGTGAGTATTTCTTGCTAAAGGTTTATTCTAGACATTTTTGTTCCATGGAGGAAAGATATATAATCTTGAAAATGGATCCTTGGTTTATGGTAAGAATAGGACTCTTCCTTACCCACTAGTATGAAGTCTTTGCACCTAAAAACATAAATATATCCCTAGTACTAGTCTAGATCAATATGTATGGGTTACCTATTGAATTATAGGAAACATATACCTTCAAGGCAATATGCAACACTCTAGTATAATTACTTGATATTTTATAAAATATAAAATATGGAGTCTTGGCTATTTATGTCTGCATATTGGTCATGGTTGGTATCAATAAATATTTACTAGAATTATTCTTAAGTATGGGGTTAAGTTGTGAACCTAAACCATTGATTATGAAAAAATATCTTTTAAATGTAGAATACATCATGAGGTGGGACATATTGACAAATCATGTCGTAAGAGGAAACTTGTAGAAGCATATGTAGAAAACTTCAAGAGAAACTTACAAATGGATATGGATGAGGATGGTTTTCAACTTCCAAAAATAGGTCTAGATAGATGAAAGTAAATAAAGAGTGGAGACCAATAAGTAATGATATTGGAAGAAATATCAACTCTTTTAAGGATTTATTCTATGAAGAAAAAGTATATCAGAGCTTAGAGGACATAGTACAATAGGATTAGAATATTAACAAGGAACCATCTACTTAGTATTATCTTGATTTAGAGATAATAATTCTTACTTTCCTTAGTTTTAGTACAAGTAAATTTTGAATACTATCTTGAATTACCATGCACCATTCAAGAGAAGGAAAGTGGTAGAGGAACCATAATTCTAGATTTTAATACCTCTACCATTAACAAGGAAATTCTATAAATGAGCAAGATAAGTCAAAAGCTTCCTAGCAGAACCAAGAGATGATAAATATAATGAAAAGGAAAATTATGAAAGAATATTTAGTAATAGAATAATAAGACTTGCTCTCAATATTGGGAAGGAAACAAGAGTAAAGCCTTCAAATTATCAAGAAAGATCTAGGAAATTAGGAACAAAAATAGAGAAAGGAATACAATCTAAATTAGTTGAAGTACTATTTACCAAATAGAAAATGATATTGGTAATTTATAGGAGGGACTAGTAACCCCTAATGAGGTATGATTACCATCTCATAGAATATAATGAGGTATAATGAACTCCCAAATCATAGTGGTATCAAGGACCTTTATTTAAGTAATAAGCCTAATATCCTTTGTATTGAGAAAACTAAAATGTGAGAGGAAGAAATTTCCAAAACTATGTAAGTTGTATGGGCAAGATGTGAATGGGATTTTATGGATTCAAAATAAGTGGAAGGAGGAACTATAACATGTTGGAATATAGTTATAACCTCATGTGAAATAATTAATAAAAATAGGCATTGGATAGCCTCTTTAGTCACATGTTACTTTGTAGATATTCATTTTGTCCTTATCAATGCCTATGGACATAGAACTTAGTTGGGTAGATTAAAAGTATAAAATGGGATTGAATCCTTTATAAGAAGTAAAGACCAAGAAACTTCATTCATGATAATAGAATATTTTAATTCCATAATGAATCTAGATTAAAATTTTGGGGGAATTACAAAAATAACCCAAAGTATGAGAGATTTATTAGTTTTTATTCAAAACAATAATCTATGGGAGGTTGAGTTTCAATAGGACAACTATACATGGACCAATAACAAGATAGTCCAAAATATAGTAGTAGAAATACTATATAGAGGTATACTTTTAGATCATTGACTAGATGAAGGCACTTATGCTAAAATTAATACCTTGACAAGGATTGGTTTAGTTCATTGGCCAATAAGAGTTAAAATGGTGGTAAGTGAATTAAAAATAAGATCATATTTTAAATATGATCAAATATAGGAGGACAATCCTCAATTTGTTGAAATGATAGCATAGATGTGAAATCCTTCAAGAAATAGTGGATTATATACAATTCCAAAACAAATTAAAACAATGACATCTAGATAAAAAGAATGGAATAAGAACACTTTCAAAAATATTTTTGAGAAGAAAGAAGAACTAAAAGAGAAATTTTAAAAGTTCCAAAAAGGTAATTTTAGTAATCCAAGCTTGAAGGAAAGGGCTTTTCTTAATGAATATTAGAATATTTTGAGTAAGGAAGAGAAATTTTGGAGATTAAAATTGAGAAAAACTTGGTTAAAAGGAGATAAAAACACATTTTTTCATAGGATGACAATATTATAGAGATCAAATTCCCAAATTAATAGATTTAAATTAGTATAAGGGGTTTGAACTGAATACCAAAGCAAAATCAAAAAGCAGGCAAGGAGTTTTACTAGAATATTCTAGGATAAAAGAATATTGAAGTTCTTAATGATAAACTACTATAAGAAGTACCTTAATTTATAACAAATGAAGACAATAACAAACTAATGGAGTCTATTACTCTGGAAGAATTTAATTCAACTATTTTATCTTTTGATAAGGATAAATCCCTAGGTTTGGATGGACTCTTTATAGTGTTATATCAACATAATTGGGAAATAGTGAATGATTATTTATTGGTGGTAATGGAATAGTCTAGGGTAAAATAGTGCATACCATATAAAATTAATGCAACATATCTTACCTTGATTTCAAAAGAGGACGTAAAATTATTTGATTCAATTGGGCCCATAAGCTTATGTAATATGGTATACAAGATAATATTCAAAGTGATGGTAAATTGGTTAATACCATTATTAGACACAATTATTTCAAAAGAAACAGTGGATTGTATACACTTCCAAAACAAATTAAATCAATAACATATAGATTAAAAGAATAGAATAAGAACACTTTCAAAAACATTTTTGAGAAGAAAGAAGAACTAAAAGAGAAATTTTAAAAGTTCCAAAAATGTAATTTTAGTAATCCAAGCTTGAAGGAAAGGAATTTGCTTAATGAATATTATAAAATTTTGAGTAAGGAAGAGAACTTTTGGAGATTAAAATTGAGATAAACTTGGTTAAAAGAAGATAAAAACACAAATATTTTTCATAGGATGGCAATAGTATAGATATCAAATTCCAAAATTAGTAGATTTATATTAGTAGAAGGGGTTTGGATTGAAGACCAAAGAAAAATTAGAAATCAGGCAAGGATTTTTACTAGAATATTCTAGAATCAAAGGATATTGAAGTTCTTAATGATAAACTACTATAAGAAGTACCTTAAGTTATAACAAATGAAGACAATAGAAAACTAATGGAGCCGATTACTTTGGAAGAAGTTCATTCAACTCTTTTCTCTTTTGATAAGGATAAATCCCTAGGTTTGGATGAAATTTTTATAGTGTTATATCATAATAATTGGAAAATAGTGAAGGATTACTTTACTTTTGGTAATGGAATAGTCTAGGATAAAATAGTACATACCTTATAAAATTAATGCAACATATCTTACCTTGATTTCAAAAAACAAGGATGCAAAATTGTTTGATTCACTTAGGCCCATAAGCTTATGTAATATGGCATATAAGATAATATTCAAAGTTATGGTAAATTAATTAATATCATTACTAGACACAATTATTTCAAAAGAAAAAGTGGATTGTATACACTTCCAGAACAAATTAAATCAATGACATCTAGATTAAAAGAATGGAATAAGAACACTTTCAAAAATATTTTTGAGAAGAATGAAGAACTAAAAGAGAAATTTTAAAAGTTCCAAAAAGATAAGTTTAGTAATCCAATATTGAAGTAAAGGGATTTTCTTAATGAATATTATAATATTTTGAGTAAGGAAGAGAAATTTTGAAGATTAAAATTAAGACAAACTTGGTTAAAAAGAGATAAAAACACAATTTTTTTAATAGGATGGCAATAATATAGAGATAAACTTCTAAAATTAATAGATTTAAATTAGAAGGGGTTTGGATTGAATACCAAAGAAAAATCAGAAAGTAGGTAAGGAGTTTTACCAAAATATTCTAGTATCAAAGGATATTGAAGTTCTTAATGATAAACTACTATAAGTACCTTAAGTTATAACAAATGAAGACAATAGCAAACTAATGGAGCCTATTACTCTGGAAGAAGTTCATTCAAATATTTTCTCTTTTGATAAGGATAAATCCCTAGGTTTGGGTGGACTCTCTATAGTGTTCTATCAACATAATTGGAAAATAGTGAAGGATTATTTATTGGTGGTAATGGAATAGTCTAGGGTAAAATAGTATGTACCTTATAAAATTAATGCAACGTATCTTACCTTAATTTCAAAAACGAAGGATGCAAAATTGTTTGATTCACTTAGGCCCATAAGCTTAAGTAATATGGCATATAATATAATATCCAAAGTGATGGTAAATTTGTTAATACCATTATTAGACACAATTATTTCAAAAGAGCAAGGAGGATGTGTGAAAGAGAGACAAATTTTGGATAGCATCATGTAGCTCATAAAGTAATTCATTCAATAGCTTCTAGATTACAAACACCAATGATATTAAAACTTGATATGAATAAAGCCTATGATAGGGTTAAATGGGATTTTCTTTTTATAATATTAGAAAAGTTTGTATTTTGGAAGAAATAGGTAATATGTATTAAATCTTGTCTCTCTACAGTATGATATTCAATACTAGTCAATGGGTTAGTAACATAATCATTTAAAGCCAAGAGGGGTCTTAGACAAGGAGATCCTCTATCACCATATCTATTCATTATTATGGTAGATGTATTGGAAATTAAATTAAATAAGGAATACAAATATGGGATAATAAGTAGATCTAAGGCTATTAATAATATCAACATCATCATCCATCAACAATTTATATATGATACAACCTTTTTTAGGAGGGCACAAAAAAACAAGGCCAAAAATTTGAATAGCTTATTAAAGGAATATGAAAGAGCATAAAAGGAGAAATTTAATAGGACAAAATATAAAATTCACTTCCTAAACACTTCATCTAGAATCAAAGTGGGGATATGCAAGCTACTTCAAATGGAGGAGGAAAATTTTCTAGCAACATATCTAGGGATGTCATAATCTTTAAAGGGAGAATGAGGATAGAATTATGAAATCTAGTTATAAGTAAGGTTTAAAATAAACTATTGGCATGGAAAGGTATAGATATCATTTTCAAGAAGAGTGTAGCTAATTAAATCAGTCTTATAGGCCATTCCAACATATCATATGTCCTTGTCTATTATTTCAAAACTGGTAGAAAAATTTTAATCTATGTTATAAAGTCATTTTTGTGGTTAGTATTACATTATAAAAGGAAAGTTTATTTGGTGAAATGGAGCAAGGTGTGTGATGATAAAACTAGGGGAATTCTCCAGCTAATATCTCTTCTAAATGTAAACTTAACTCTATGGGGAAAAGTAATTTGGCGATTGTAAAAAGAGAGTCAAAGAAAGTGGACAATGATTATTCTAAGTGATGAGCACCAGATATGCTCATATTTTTGTATAATTACTAATGGTTTTTGTGCGGAAATATATAATGAGTTGTATATTTGATGAAATATTATGTATTTATTTAATTAAATCATGTGTATTATCTAACCTATGTGTGAAGTGTGTTTTGTGTAGTTATTCACTTCATTGTCTTTTGCTCATTTGAGGTCCTACACGGACTTGGCATGATTTTGCTCATCATACTAAGGCATACCAAGTAGGTACCTTACTCAAGTAGGTGCCTTACTGAGGTAGGTGCCTTATCGAGGTAGGTGCCTTACTGAGGTAGGCACCTTACTCAAGTAGGCACCTTACTCAAGTAGGCACCTTACTGAGGTAGGCACCTTACTCAAGTAGGCACCTTATTGAGGTAGATGCCTTACTCAAGTAGGTGCCTTACTAAGGTAGGCACCTTACTCAAGTAGGCACCTTATTGAGGTAGGTGCATTACCCAAGTAGGTGCCTTACTCAAGTAGGTGCCAAGCAGGCACCTTACTCAAGTAGGCACCAAAATTATACATGTTGATCGGATGGCTGTAGAAGGACCCCATTGACCACAATTCCATGTCATCTATGGGAAACCACTGAATGAACGAGTTATCCCAGCTAGAGTGGATGAACATATAACCATATAATGAAGTAGAACCGTAATTAAGCAGAAATCATCCAATTGATGAGAGATGACGAAAAGAGGTTTAAATGTACGCCTATTACAGTAACTAAACTATCCTAGTTATACTGTAACCAATATTCTTGTTGTAACAAAAATGCAACAGGAAGTCTTGTGTGTGTTATATAAACACACGGACTTCTCTGTAGCAAGGGAGAAAATATTTTGGATAACATTATTGCATGTAATATTTCATTGCACTGTTAATAAAATCTTGAGCATTCTTTCATTTGTGTTGCCTTCGTGATTCGTTGGGCGGGATATGCTGGAGCTCGAGCCCACTCCAAGCCAGTATTCCACCCCTATTTCTTAGTTATTTTCATAGATATAATTATGCATGATAGTATGTTTATCTCTTAGATTAAATTTATTCGCTTTAGAGTGGTGTGCTTTTCAATTAAGTGTATTTACCATTTTCAGTGTGGTGTGTTTATTTTTACATATTTTATTTATGCATGAGTTGTATTGGTTTGGATGAATCGATTGATGTTTTACAAACACCCCCAATGATAGTTGAATGGACTCATATCAAAATTGGTAGTGTGAGCAGTCTCTATCGTGGCACTTCAAAAGTCTACGAGCTCCCTGGGTTGACAATTTAAATGCGAGTGTTGTGGCATATATAGGACAAAATTAACTAGTATTTTGCACCCACTATGTTGGCACTATTGCCAAGGAAGCACCACTAGGGGAATTACCATAGTATCCCTTGAAACCCTTCTATTTGACCTTGTATGATTCCACCAAGAAAAAGAGGACCCGACGATTGATTTATAATATAGAGCCCATCAAAAAAATCTAAGTTAGCCAAATATTTAGAGTTTGAATTAGATTACCTTGACTCATCACCAGTAGTCCACTGGAGTGAGCATCCTTTGTGTAAAGTGCCTCCTTATCTCATTGACTTGAGAAATAATAGATCATCCTAAAATCGTTGTTTAAAAGAACACCCTCAGAAGAAGCATTGATGTGGAAACCCATAGAGGATTAGATCTTAACACCAGCTAACTTAGAGGCTCTAATACAAAAAAATTTGAATGATCAAAAGGCCATAGAAGTTGTATTAGAGACCACACTTCCTAAAAAAATGGTCGAAGAAGTTTCATCGGGTTTTAGCTTCTCGATAGAGGAAGGAGTAGGGGAAACCAAAATAAATAATATATCCCCTGCCCATCTCCCTACCTTCAATGGATACCCAACTAAATAGCCTAACCTATTTTTATTTAAATTTGATGTGTTGTGTAGGTCTGTCAACTATAAGTTAGATTCTCATAAGCTAAAATTCTTTTTATAAACATTGGATGATTCTTCTCTACATTGGTTTATTGAGATATGGAACAAGTAGGTCGCCACATGGGAAGAAATGAGGAAGATCTTCCTAGAGAAATACCATGGCTTAAGTAGAGCACGAGACTCTAGATAAGAAGTCCTCAGCATGACACAGAAGGAGGATGAATCCCTGGAAGAATACTGGAAAAGGTTCAATTTCAACCTGCAGTAATCACCTCATGCAAAGCTAGGCGATAAGTCCCTCAAAAGCATCTTTCTAAGAGGACTCAAAAATGAGTTTTTGGAAGTGCTAAACATGATTTTGGGGGGATGTGTTTACCAACACGCGACGGAAGACATCCAAAAATTATGTTGGAACTACTCACAGAGGAGAGGTAGGCCCACCTCTAGAATAGTTAAGGTAACCACATTAGTCACAAAAATAGAGATAGGTAATATGTTGGAATATTTAAAGAGTGAAATGCTATCCTCTCTAGCACTACAATTGGATACACTCTTGCTAGAGAAAAAGAAACAATAGAATGACATAGCATTGACCTATTTTTACCCTAAATATAGGGGAAATCATGCTAGGAATGTGTGCCCAAAGAACAAGGTCAAAGTATGTGTGATTTTCCAACTAAAATACTAAACTCGACTATGCTCACAACTACCCAATACTAAGGATGATGTTGATGTAAGTGAAGCTTATTTCATGGGAAATCAAAGAAATTGGTAGCAACCCCCTATGGGGAATATGCCCATGGGGATGTCGCCCTATGGAGGAGGACCATATATGCCATAAGGGTAGTTGCAACCACCCAATATGGGATGGTGGGGACTACCACCTTAGACAAACGTGCCTACAGGAGCTACATTTCCCAACTAGCAACCATGGATGCCATATCAAAATTTTGGGTAGCATTAGAGGAACCACATTTCATGGAACTCCGCTCCACAAAACATGGCATAGGCTCCACCTCAAAAAGGCTTGCTAGCCATACCTATGGCGAGACTTGTGCAATTACCAGCACAACCAACGGTGAACCCAAATAATATGGTAAACCAACCTGCATATCAAGTAGAAGGAGAGATGTATCTAATGTATCATATTAGTTGTAATCCCATTCAACTTATATTAGGAAAGCAGCTAGGAGTAGAAGCACATCCCCTAGAAGAAGAGGATAGGAAAATCCCCTCTAATAGAAGAGGTGGAGGAAGAAAAATTTGTTGAGAAAATAGAGGCTCCATTCCCTAAACGGTTGTAGGAACAGAGGAAGTCAACACAGGCTGAGTTTGATATCCTTTCTAGCTTAAGGAATCTCACCATAACTATCCCGCTCTTCCAAGCCATCTAAGACATCCTGATATATACCAGAGTGATAAAGGAATTGTTCCGAAGGAAACTAGGATGTAAAGCAGCACAAACCATCAATATTGAAGGAAAATTGGTCAACTTGATGATAGGGAATGCATATCATCCCAAATACGTAGACCTAGGAAGCCTGGTGCTGGCCATAAAAATAGGAGGTCATTTGTTGGCTAACACCTTAGTTGATCTAGATGCATCCATCAATGTAATGTCGTAGGAGACCATGCATAATCTAAAGCTCACTGTTGGAAATTTTGAGTCCCTAAGTCAAATTTTTCATTGATGTCACCAGATGAAGTCATCATTAACACAAAATATTTTAATAGGAAACAAAGGGGATAAAATGGTTATTTTATATCTAGAAAGAAGGCCAAATATCAAGGGAAATAGTGCAAAATACATAAGTTATAAAGGAGTTATAATATTTATTTTATAAATTATTTAAATTCAATGAGAATTTACATTTTATAAATATATATTAAAGGTACTTTATCAAAGGTATACAATTATAATAATGGTTATTATAATATTAAATGTGCCATGGTGAAAACCCAAATAAAATATTTATAATTTTTATTATAGTATTTTATAATGCAAAGAGTGGGTTTTATAAAGTCTAAAGATATCTTAACAAACCTAGAGGCTGGGTTTAAAACCAAAGGCATTCGAAGCCTTTATGATCTCCCCTGACGTCATAGAAAACAACAAGGAAAGTGCCAATATTTTCAAAGTAATGAAGGAAGCATATAAACACTATGCCTAAAGTTTAAATTTATTATCCTTGCTCGAAAGAAAAGAGATTGGCCTACGAAAGTAAGAGCTCATGAGTGTATGCGAAAAACATTAAAGCAAAGTGTTGAAGGAAGGAAGCTTCGATTTTTGAAGTTGCATAAGACAACATGGTCTAGTGGCATTTTGGAAAATGCAAAAGCGCTAGTGTGCAAGGGAGTTCATATTTGAATCACGACGGGTGCATTGTGAGGTGTGTTGAGTGAAGCATCTACGGTGCACATTCTTTTGCCAAGGCAAAAGGAGAGAGTGGATATTAAGAAGCATGTGGTGATTTGTTAATCTCAATGAGCACTTGTCTTGTAGTGACTTTGGTCATGGTTAAGGCGCTCATAGGGGGCAACATTGAGGGTTCGATTCCCTTCAAAGGCAAATGTAATATTTTGATTTTAATTTTAATTAAATGCCTAAGTTGGAGGTATAAGGTTGTTTAGTGGTTGAGTTTGGAAAGGTTGCTTTGTAATAAAGTTGTGGTAGTTGAGAATTACCTTTAGGAGTTATAAGGAGAATTCTGTTTTTATTTTTAAAAGTCTTAATTGCTATTGTGGAATATTAGAAGATTAAGACTTTTTGGTTAGTATGTTATTTTGAATTAAGAGGTTTTGTGATTATTGTGAGGATATTTATTACTAATCAAGTTTGAGTGATAAGTTGTAATTTTGATATTATATTTGTGATATGTTTTGTTGAAGAAAATTATCCTCTAACCCTTATTGAGATTGGCATAGAAGTAATTGTGAGTGTGGTAGATTTGTGAGACCAACTACTTGTTAAACAAAAGGTATGGGTAAATTCCTTCTTGGTTGAATTGATTTATTTTTGTCTTGAAAATTAATTTTGGAGTGAAAAGGATTTGATTAGGGTTTCATTTTTTAAAGTGATTGAGTTAATGCTTCAAGGTTTTTTGAATTAAGAGTTGTGATTAAAAATCTTGTCTTATTAGCATTTTTTTTGAAGCCATTGGTTATGTGAAGAACCTGAGTTAGGTTTGAAAAGAACATGAGTATCATTGTTATATGAAGAATGTTTTATGAGCATTGTTGTTGAAATGAGTTGTTATGGAAATGACTTAGACTTGAGTTTGAAAAGAACATGAGTATCATTTTTATGTGAGATTTTTTGTTGAGCATTGTTGGAAACATTTTGAGTTGGTGTGTACATTATTGGACTAGGGTTTAAAAGAAAGAGTTGTTTCTTGAAGAGATTGGTTGAGTAGATTTTATTAAGCCTAGTCAAGTGGATGTATGAAGTGATTGATCAAGTTCCATAAAAAAAACTATACTATATTCTGATTTGAGTTAAGATTGAGTTTTAAGAATTCAACATATTGAGTCTCTAAAAATTCTCTTTATGATTCTATGAGATTGATTTGATTTGATAAAGTGATTGAGAATTGAGTATATAACATACTGAGTCTCTAAAAATTCTCTTTATGTTTCTATGAGATTGGACAAGTTCTGTGTGGACTTGTTAAGCAGATTTGAGGCAAGTCTTTGAGAAGACTTGTGGACTAATTTTGTGTGAGCTTTTGTGGAAGCTTACAATACAAATTTGAGCAAGTCCTAGAGAGGACTTATTGAGTAGATTTGGACAAGTTTTGTGTGAGCTTGTTGAGTAGAGTTGTGCAGGTTCTATGTAGACCTGTTGAGCAGATTTGAACAGGTTCTATGTGGACCTGTTGAGCATATTTGAGCAGGTTTTGTGTGGACCTATTGAGTAGATTTGAGCAGGTTCTGTGTGGACCTGTTGAAAATATTTGGATAGGTTCTGTGTGGACATGTTCAGCATATTTGAACAAGTTCTAGAGAGGACTTGTAGAGCATATTTGAGCAGGTTATAGAGAGGACTTATGGACATATGATTTGATTGATTTGTTCAGACCTTGAGTTAAGGTTTGGGGCAGATCTAGAAGAGTTGATTCAAGCCTTGATTTAAGGCTTGAGGATCTATATTTAAGAGATATTTGTGCTATATCGATTGGACTATGTTTAGTGCAGATTTGAGAGCAGAGTTTGGTGCATATTTGAGGATAGGTTTGTGCCAAACCAAAGAGAGAGATTGAGTAGATTTGTGCTAGACCGACTAGACTATGTTTAGTGCAAATTTGAGTGGACTTGTGCTAGACCAACTAGACTGTGTTTAGTGCAAGAGTTGAGTAGAGTTGTGCTATACCGACTAGACTATGTTTAGTGCATATTTGAGTGGACTTGTGCTAGACCAACTAGACTATGTTTAGTGCAAGAGTTGAGTAGAGCTATGCTAGACCGACTAGACTATTTTTAGTAAAACATTCAGATAGAGCTTTGGAGGTGATCGATTAGAGAGGATGAAGTCTCTAGTGGATAGAGATCCATCAGCCAGGACATTGAGGATAGGTCTTCTGAGTGAAGACAAGATTATTCAAGTGGATAGAGATCCACCAATTAGTGCAGTGGAGGTAGTGTCTTCTAGAGAATCACTAGCTAGAGTAGAGGAGAAAGAGTTATCCTATGGATAGAGGTCCATAAACTAGACTTAGGGGATCATAATCTCCTTTGGACAAAGGTCCATAAAAATTGTAATTGGGAAGGATTCCCAAGAGATCATTTGAGAAATATTTAGAAGAAATATTTTCTTCATGGAGGTAGCCATATTTGGGTGAACCACGTTAAATATGTGTCTCTATTGTGTATGGTATTTTATGCTTTGCTTTGATTACTGCTATTGATACTTCTATATACACATTATATAATATTGATTTGAAAAAAAATAAGTAAAAAGTGCTCTTATACTGTTCACCCCCCCTCTCAATAAAGCATGTGTTCTTCACTCAAAAACATAAAAACCACCAAAATGGTGTTACAATTGGTCGATCGGTCAACTATAGCACCAAAGGGAATACTTGAAAACATCATTGTGATAGTTGATGCATGGTAATATCCAATAGATTTCCTGATGTTGTAGTCTAAAATAGGACTAGGTGGTTATCCACTCATCCTGGGGAGGCCATGGTTAGCTAAGGTTGATGCCTACATCAGCTGCCATGATGGACTTATGACCATCTCAAATGGTCAAAATGTTAAGATACTGACTATATCACCTCTTGTGCAATCCATGGATATGCTAGGAGAACCCACATTAGATAATCATGAGGATAGTTTGTTGTCTATGCTCCAGTTGGTGATGGAATTAATAGACTTGGAGGAAGAATCCAATGAAGATGGTGTCATCATGATATTCCTTCAAGGGGAATACCCCATCACAATTCCCAAGTCATTATTGGTCGGTGCTCAGGACCACCACACCAAGAAAATTGATATTGAGCCTAGCAGAATGTTGAACATCAGTAGTGATTTGACCCCCACATAGCTAAAAAATTTAAAAGAACTCATAGCCATGAACCAACAAGAATTTGCTTGGGATTATTTAGATATGAAGGGAATCAGGCCAAAAATCTACACCATTGAATCTACCTCAAAGAGCAGGTAATCCCAGTTAGGCAGCCATAGAGAAGGATGAATTTGGCCATGAAGGAAATTGTCAAATCTGAGCTATAGAAGTTCTTGTCAGTAGGATTCATCTACCCAATATCCTATAGTGAATGGGTGTCACCACTAGTGGTGGTCCCCAAGAAAAATGGAAAATGGTAGATATATGTGGATTACAAATCATTGAAAAAAGTGACCAAGAAATATCACTTTCCACTTCCCTTCATTGATCAGGTATGGGACACAATGTCTGGGTGAAAGTACTCATTTCTAGATAGATTCAGTAGATACAACCAAATCCATATTAGGGAGGAGTACCAGGATAATATGATGTTTACCTACACATGGGGAACATTCACCTACATAGTACTGCCCTTTAGGTTATGCAATGCACTAGCCACCTTCAAAAGGGTGGTGTTAAACATATTTTTTAATATGATGGGGGAGGCAATTGAGGTATAAATGGATGACTTCATAGTTTACAATGAAACCTTTGAAGAAGCGATGATGAACTTGGAATGAGTGCTCCAAATATGTGAAGAGAACAACTTATCCCCCAAAAATAAAGAGTGTTTTATGATGATGCATGAGGGCATATTGCTGGGACACCATCTCTTAGTAAAGGGAATTAAAGTGGATCAAAAGAAAATAGAAGTCATTAAATACTTACCTATCCAAAAACGTAGATGGAAGTAAGGAGTTTTATCGACTCTGTTGGGTACTACAAGTGATTTATCACCGACTTCAGTAAGATCACCAAACCATTGCACACCCTACTAATGAAGGATGTAGAGTTTATTTGGATGGAGGATTAAAGAAACTTTTTTAGATGTTGAAGGAGAAGCTAATCTATGCCCCAATTTTGTGGGGTCCAAATTGCATTGTCCCATTTCATATATATTATGATGCATCTAATAATGCAATTAGAGTGGTTCTCAAGCAAAAGGATGGTGAGGAATTCTATGTCATTTATTATGTCAACAAGAACTTAGCAGTGGCTGAGCTCAATTACACGGTGACAAAAAAATAATTTCTCACAGTGGTACACGCCATCAACAAATTTTACCACTATATCACCGATACAAGGTGTTTGTTCACACAGACCATGCGACCATAAGGTACCTAATGAGTAAACCAGAAATTAGTGGTAGGATCATCAGGTGGCTTTTGTTGCTATAGGAGTTTGACATTACCATCATTGATAAGCCTGAAAAATATAATATAGTCATGAACATCCTATCCATACTAATACCATCAGATCAATCAGTGGTAGAATACTAGTTCTCGAATAAAATTTTTTTCTTTATTAGTGAAAGAACATTGTGGTATGCACACATCACCAACTATTTGGCCATTGATAAAACTTTCCCTACTCTTTCATATAAAAAGAAGCAGACGATTATTAAAAAGAGCACTTCCTTTCAATGGATTGATGGCCTCCTGTTTAAAATAAGGCCCAACCAGATCATGAGGAGGTGCATAGTAGAGCATGAGTTTTTGGAGATACTCAAAGCTTGTCACAGTGAGCCATGTGGAGGGCACTTTGTAGGGAGAAGGACTACGCATAAGGTGTTACAAACTGGGTATTTTTGGCCCACATTGTTTAAATATGTAACTACATAAGCTAGCAGGTGTGATGAATGTAAGATAATGGGTAAGTCGAGCCACATGGATGAAATACCCCTTCAACCTCACATGCATATAGAGCCCTTTAACAAGTGGGGCATGGATTTTATGGGACCCATCAACCCAAATTCAGTCAAGAGGAGATATATTCTAGTTTACATAGACTACATCACTAAATGGGTCGAAGTCTAGGTGTTGAGGAACTCCAAGGAAGGGATAGTAGCTAATTTCCTATTTGCCCATATTTTTACGAGGTTTGGGGTGCTTAGGGAAATTACAACAGACCAAGGATTCCAATTTACCTCTAGGCTAATTTAGGATTTGATGGAGCAATATAGGGTTCACACAACAAAACTACCCCCTACCATCCGTAGGCAAATGGGTAGGTGGAAGTGACCAACAAGGAAATAGAGAACATCCTAATGAAAACCATGTAGCAGCATAGAAAGGATTGGGATGCAAGATTACCAGAGGTAGTGTGGGTATACAATACAACATGGAAATCAACCATAGGATTTACCCCCTTTCATTTGGTATACGGGAAGGATGCAATAACGCCCATCGAGTTTAAGGTTAAGATGCTCATAATGGTGGTAGAACTGGACTTGAGCCTAGATGAAGCACAGAGGGAATGAATTTGATAGCTAAACCAGTTGGACAAATTTTGAATGGATACCCTATAGAGAACATAAATCATGCAAAGGCAAAGAAAGCAATGTCATGATCACCACATTAAAAAAAAAAAATTAAAGGATACTGGGTACTATTGTATGATTCAAGGTTCCAGGAGTGGAAGGGAAAACTGATGCAAATATGGATGGGATCATACAAAGTGGTGTAAATCATCAGAAATGGTGTTGTGTGCATCAATACAATTGATGGTAGTAATACCATTATAACAACTAATGACCATCAGTTGCTCCCATACCATACATCCAAAAGCTTACTGGTGGAGTCCATAACAGGCATGGAGGAGATCCTATCCAAGTAAATTTTTCCAAAGTTCTCAATAATATGGTGAACACAGAGGTGTCCACCAAAAATAAGCTATAGTTTTTTCCTATTTTTTAGCTTACAGTGTGTTTTGTAGGAACAACACCTGCATGCAAGCTATAGGTATCTTGAGAGCCAGGGCTTAAAAGGAACAGATAACATTTAACTACAATTTTCTTTTTCTTTTTCATTTTCTTTTTGCATGGAAATGGCCTAATTTCTCAAAAAATAGGCATCTTGGGTCACAAGGCCTATATCGGCTCAGTGTCCATGAACCTACATGTTAGGAAGATAATTTTAATCCAAGCATGGGTGTAGGAACTAATTCCCCACAAAAGGAAAAATTATGCCCCCTATGCCTAGAAAACAAAAATGCTGATGTAGTGTGAGGAGAATTTTAGGAGGCTTTATCAACCTCACATAAACGGACATGTCAACCCCTTTTGACTTTTCAACGGAGGGAGGTGCCTTACTTTGGTGCCTTACTCCAGAAGGGAGGCACCTTACTCTAGCACCTTAATCCATAAGGGAGGTGCCTTACTCTAGTTCCTTACTCTAGAAGGGAGGCACCTTACTCTAGTGCATTACATCAGAAGGGAGATGCCTTACTCCGATGCCTTAATTCATAGGTGTTTTACCATGTTCTTTCAAAAAAAATAAAATAAAATAAAATAATATTTTTCAAGGGAGGTGCCTTACTTTAGTGACTTACTTAGGAAGGGAGGCACCTTAATCCAGTGCCTTACTTTGGCACCTTACTCTAGAATGGGGGCACCTTACTCTGATGCCCTACTCTGAAATGGAGACACCTTAATCTAGCGCCTTACTATAGAAGGGGGGTGCCTTAATTTGGTGCCTTACTCTAGAGGGGAGTAACCTTACTCCGTCAAGGAGCCACCACTCTGAAATTGTTTGACCACGTTAAAAAAAATGATCAAGTGGAACCTTACTGAGGTAGGCTCCTTACCCCGATGCCTTACTGAGGTAGGTGTCTTACTCAAGTAGGCACCTTAAGGTAGGCACATTACTGAGGAAGGCACCAAGCAGGAACCTTACTCAAGCAGGTGCCTTGATCGCTCAAAATCACATGCACAACTTGGCAGTACATGGAGTAGCCAAAGCAAACACCACCATCTCACATAATGGAAATTTGAAAGCATCCAAAAATATTTCAAAATTATTGGATAGGATCTCTGCATGTCCCAAGGCCAACTATCGAGGAGATATGCATCCCAACCTGAACCAATAGGATCCATTGCGTTTTTAGTGTAGGACCTTAAGCAAAATAGAATTGTAGCACCTAAGGTGATGTAATCAGCACATGGGAAATATATTATTGAGTACCAAATTGGCATACTCCATGTAATATGAAATGACCAATCAGGTATGTGCATGATTTCTATTAAATATATACATAATTTTTCATATGATATGCTTCTCTAAAAATAATTTCAGTGCAAGAATTGAATTCACCCCTCATGCCTAATATGTCATGCTAGAAATCGATTCAGGTGGCATACCTTGCCAACCCCAATGCGAAAACAATTTTTGGAACTAGGTTCCTGAGTCTATAATAAGGTGCCTTGTTGATAATATCAAGCAAATCGAAATCAATAGAGATCTTACCATTGGAGGATGTTTAAAGAATCATGCACTCAAAAAGCATGAGCTCAGCAACACTGAGGGGATTAGGGGAGAAGTTCGTAACCGATTTGAAGTGGTCGGGTGGTTGAATTACTGTCACTTGGTCAACCAAGACCAAGACATAGAGGCAGAAAAGGATTTTGCTACTATTATGAGTGGAGGAGTTTCCCGATTGCTTGTACTAGAGATTCTAGTCACCCCAGAGCACATTTCTCATGTCACTAGTCTCCCCCTCACTAGGGAATGCACATACAAGGATGGAATGACAAAATAGTGTGCAAAATTATTGCTCAAACAAAGGAATGTATCATGCAACCAAGGGGGGCTCCCAAAATAAGAACTCTCGATGCACCTGAGGAAACTCTTTGAGTAGGTTGTGATATAATTCACATGCATAGGGAAGTATTTGCACCTGAATGCAAACCATATGTAGTTCTTCAACCACCTAGTGCACATGCAAGAAATTAACATCTCGTTCTACTTGGAAAATGCCCTATAGGATGAGGCATCATGATACCAGGAAGGGGTGACCTATGACCTAACCCACCATGGCCTAATTACAACCCTGATATGCCACATGGAGGAGCACAAGGAAAGCTCTTCAGTTGTAGGGACCAAACACTCTGGTGCGCAAGAGTAGGTGGCAGCCAAAGCAAAGAAAAAGGCCAAATTATGAGTAGCGACTGAAGAAGTCAGGGCTAAACATTATGATGCATAGGAGTAGGTAGCATCAGAGGCTGGATACAAATTTGAATTGGTGGAAATATCCAAAGGGAAACAACCCTAAACTTCACTAGATGTTGAAAAGGAGGGAAATATTTCTCTGCCCAATTATATGGAGGATAGGCCGAAATCCTCTAGCCCCAAACCCTCAGCTCAATGGAAAGAGCACATACATGGTCGAAGATGCCTATGGCAACTCATTTTTTTGAGCTAAGAAGAATATTAAGATGCAGATGTCAGCTTCATGGCCCAAACCTTGTAGAATTTGGCTACCCGTAGTCCACAAGACCCACAGTCTTTGGCAAGACTACTACAATAGTCTAAGGCACCGATGGGAGA
This sequence comes from Wollemia nobilis, assembly GCA_028583015.1. Classification (NCBI taxonomy): domain Eukaryota; kingdom Viridiplantae; phylum Streptophyta; class Pinopsida; order Araucariales; family Araucariaceae; genus Wollemia; species Wollemia nobilis. The sequence continues at coordinate 5,290,774 of JAQPPZ010017060.1, forward strand.
GGATTACACTAGGAAGAGCAAGAATTTCATGATGCAGGTTCTATTCAAGGAATTTAAGGATATGATTGCAAGAAATATGTAGAAGTAGGAGGACACTATCACCCAATTATAGCAACTGAGAACCAACAATTGTAGATCAGGGCGATTGAGAGGTGGGACATATCTATCCAAATAGATTGGGAAATTGAGGTTCCCATGAACTCTCAAACCTTTCCAAAGAGGGTATTATCCTCTGGGGTAGTCAAGTCAAATGCCTAAAATAAGGAAGTAGAGGTAGGAGAGGGTTTTTGTGCCTCTGATAGAGTGACTATAGAAGAATAGAGGAATTCTATTTTTCAAACAAAAATCCATGTTATTGACATTGATGATGATGAGGAGCCTTCAGGGTAGGGCCAAGGGCAAAACCCTAAACCCAAGGCCAAGAAAGACTCTCCAGAGCACCAAGTACCCAAAATTGAGGGACCACTACCTAAAGAACCAGAGGAGCAGTCATCGAGCAACTAGGAAACAGAGGAGACAACTATGGGGGACATAAGATTAGAAGGGCAGATTCCTGGAGCTTCTAATAGGGAGGCATCTCCTATAGGAAAGGAATATATCCCCACATAGGTTATTACAATACTAGATAGGATAAAAGGTAAGGTGCCACAAACATTTTAGAAGAGGGCCAAAAGAAATGCTAGAGTTACATTCATCAAGCAAAAACCCCACTGAGATGAAAAATGGGAAGAAGGCATGCAGGCCTTCACTGAATGAAAATAAAAATTCAAAAATATCCATGAGGAGTTTGAGGTGGCAAGGTAGCTACGAAAGTTTCCAAGAATACCGAAAGAGGGCCTAGTATCTATATGGACCCTACTATGGATGACCAATTTTGTAAGATCTATGGTTTGTCACAGGTCCAGCCTTCCAAGATAAGGAAATGGTTGGAAAGATGGGTGATATACGAACCAAAGGCATAGGTAGCACTGATTATAGAATAAAATGTTGGCCTCACCCCTGAATAAATTTATTTGTACAAGACCAGCATGGTCATTTGGAAGAAGGATGATTCCAAAATTCCCTTCAGATAATTACACCCTCAACTCACTTACTTGTGGCAAGAAGTAGACGTAGCCTTCTAGAAGGGAGAAACTATTATGGCAGCAATGCCTAGCACAGGTGCTAGGCCAAGCATGCCAGGGAGGTGTAGCTAATGCAATAGGAAGCCAGTGCAAAATGAAGGTAAACCTAGCACAACTGGAAGCCAGTGTAGCCGAAGGATAGCATATCCTAAAAATACCCCTTAACAAAGCAATGCCCTGTAGTAGAAATGGAATCCTTAGACTAAAGGGAAATCCAATGCCACTAGTAAGAAAAATGTGAGACAAGCAAAGTCTCCCCAAGATCAATCACACACAAAAGAGGAAAACCCACAAAACCAATATTAAGTGGTAAAACCCTACTTCAAATGAAGAAGGGAAACATCCACTATGAAGCTCACTATATTACTCAATGATTAAACAATACAATAATGCTTCAATGTTATGCAACAATATGCATCAACATGATATGACAAGATGTAGTAGATAACACCCCTATTTAAAGAGAAGCTTTTCTACTACAACCCTAAAATTACCCTAATCTTATCACAATCTTATCTTGAGATGTGTGACAAATATTATCACAATATTATCTTGATATGTGTGAAAAATCTTATCACAATCTTATCTTGAGATGTGTGACAAGTGGTATCTATCAAATATTAAAAAGTGATTGGTTACTTTTTAATATTTTCTAAAAAAGGGGAAATAACTTTTTCCACAAATTAAATATTCCTAGCACCCTTATTTTATTTATTAATTGGGTGGGAATATTTTTACATAAAATATAATTATTTTCTAATTCAAATATTATTCTTTAGACTTTGTATTTTAGTCTAAGAATAATTTACACAATGTTGCATTACATATTCCAACACTCCCCATTAATGTAATATTGGGAAAAGGAATTATGAAACAAAGAAACATTCTCCCCCTAAATATACAAATGGGGATGAGAATCAAATGAGTAATATAGTTACAATGAGCTTTTATGACCAAGAATGGTATACAATAAGGCACCAATACAAAATGGGCCAAAATGAGACTGCAAGCCCCCAATGGAGTAGCTTTAGATACAAGCAGCTTACAAATCCATCCATCAACCACAAGTTGCAAATGACAAGAAGAAAACATCACAAGGGTGTCTTCAGTAAGCCTACAAAACCCCAAACAGAAGTACCTGCAAGCCATAAGCAGCTCAACATAAGATCAGTTAGATACATCATCATAAAATATATTAACCATAGCATATATGAATATCCAAAGATGATAACAAAACTGATCTAACAAATAGTGAACTATAAGTCATCACAAAAATTTTCCAAGCCATAATTATAGTCACGTACTATATAGTTGATCAAAAAATATCATGTATAAAGTTGCATAAAGCAAACAAGGAGTACCATGATAATGCAAACTATAAAGTACCATGTACAAAAGTAGCACAAGGCTAACAAAAAAGTACCATGTACAAGAGTTGCATAAGGTATATGAAAATAATAAAGTGTGCACACAGGTTGCATAAAGCCAACCATAAAATATCATGTATAAAATTAGCATAAATGCTAACAAGAAAGTACCATGATAAACCAATTGCATAATGCCAACTACATAAAAACATGTACAAAGTTGCACAAGGCAACAAGAAAGTACCATGTAAAAGAGTCACATAAATCAATTGCATCATATACCATAATTGCACAATGCCATATACAAAGTAACATGTATAAAAGTTGCAAAAGGCAAACAAGAAAGTATCATGTTAAAAAAAAATGCAAAAATAAATTATACCACCAAAAATCAACTCATATATATAGCATAAAACACCTCATAAGTATGAACTTTTAATCACAAAAGTGTAACTACACTTCATTACCCCTTGATGACAACTTCACCAAACCAAGTGAGTCCCTCAGCTTACAAAACTACTCCTTGGGAAGAGGTTTGGTGAACAAATCAGTAGAATTAGAAGATGATGGGCAATACTCCAATTGAATAGTCCCATCCAATACCTTCTCTCTGATAAAGTGGGCTTGGATTTCAACATGCTTTGTCCTTTGATGCATTACAGGATTTTTACAAAGGCAATAGTTGATTGATTATCAAAGAGCAAACATGAAGGACCAAATTGCTCAAAGCTAATTTCCTTCATGAGGGTATGAAGCCAAACCGCTTCCTATGCAGTTGTTGTCATAGCCTTATACTTTGCTTCCATTGTAGAAAGAGCAATTATATCTTGCTTCTTGGAATACCAAAACATAGTTACAAACCCAATACTAAAAATATATGTTGTGGTAGACTTTTTGTCTATTCTATCCCCTCCAAAATCAGAATCAGCATAGCTAAAAAGAGCAAAGGAAGGAAGCCTAGAATACTTGAGTGTCAAATCTCTAGTACCTGAAAGGTACTTCAGAATCTTCTTGGTAGCTTTTAAGTGCTCAATATAAGGTTTCTGCATGAACCTAGCCATCATACCAACTGCAAAATAAATATATGGCCTTATGATGGTAACATAAAGAAGACTACCAATGAGTTGCCTATACAATGTAGCATTAGCCAACTGAGATTCTGTACTTACTTCCAACTTAACCCCTGTAGAAATAGGAATGGAAGTAGGATTTCCATCATCCAAATCAAACCTCTTAATAAGATCTTCAATATACTTGGATTGACTCAAAAAGGTACAATCCTCATGCTGATAAACTTGCATGCCAAGATAGTAGTGTAGAAGACCAAGGTCAGACATTTCATACTCTGACTTTAATTTGGAGATGAAATCAAAAATGGCCTCATTCTCATTTCCAGTCATAACAAGGTCATCAACAAATAGAGCAATTAAAATGACCAAGCTATCCTTCCTAAGAACATAGAGATTTGTATCTTAATAGCATTTATCAAAACCAAGAGACAAGAAGTAACCTGAAATCTTCATGTACCATGCTTTAGGTGCTTGATTCACACCATAAAAGGTTTTCTTTTGTTTACACACAAGTGTTTCCTTACCTTGTACAAAAAATCCTTGTGGTTGAATCATGTAGATATCCACATCCAAATCACCATTTAGAAAGGCACTTTTCACATCAAGCTAAAAAATTTGCCAACCTTGAGCAGTAGCAATAGCAATGAGAAGTCGAATGGTGGGCATTTTGGCAACTGGTGCAAAGGTTTCATCATAGTCAATGCCATATTTTTTAGCATAACCCTTAGAAACCAATCTAGCCTTATAATTTTCTATCTCTCAATTAGAATTGTACTTGATTATATAAACCCACTTGTTCCCAATAACGTTTCTCTTATTAGGATAATGCACTAGGTCCCAGTTTTATTCTTTAGAAGAGAATCCATCTCAACCTTAATCGCATCAACCCAACAAGAGTGTTGTGAAGCTTCTTGGTAATAAGTAGGCTCATGATCATTCTCTAGATTAGCTAGAAGAGACATGCTAAGGGTCATACTTCTAGTTATCCTTTGGCTAATTGAATTCTGCTCTTTAGGACCCCTAGAATAATCCAACCACTTGGTCCTTTTGAAACAAGGCCCACCCTTTTCTAACTCAAGAAGGTCTTCATTGAATTTGACATCTCTTAAAACAAATACAATGCATGAAGAAGGTGAGTATAACTTTTGGCCCCTATGTTCTACATCATAGCCAACAAAGATGCATTTTTTAGACTTTTTGTCCAATTTCTTCCTCTTTTCTGAAGGAATATATGAAAATGCATCACATCCAAACACTCTTAAGTGTGATAAATTCAGCTTCTTACCATTCCAAACCTCATAAGGAGTCTTCCTCTCAACTAATTTTGAAGGACACCTGTTAAGAATGTAGATTGTTGTACTGGTTGCTTCACCCCAAATAAATTGAGGTAAGTGGTCACCAAGCATGCATCTTACCATCTCCATGATTATCCTATTTTTCATCTTTGCAACACCTTTTTGTTGAGGAGTTTATGGATAAGTAAACTATCTTTTTATCCCATGAGAAGAACAAAACTCATTGAAATCATTGCTATTGTACTCCCCTCCATTGTACCTTCTAATCATTTTGATTTTTTCTCCCTTTTGATTTTCTACCAAAGCTTTGAACTCCTTGAATGTCTCAAAACAATCTAATTTATTATTAAGTAGATACCCAAAGATCATTCTTGAATAATCATCTATAAAGGTTAGAATATAGGATGCACGACCAAGTGATCTAACATGTAATAGACCCATAATATCTGTATGAATGAGTTGAAGAATTTGTGTGGCCCTTGTTGACTTATCCTTTGCAAACTTGTGTTTGCTCATCTTGCCTAAGATGCATGTTTCACACAAACCATGAATAGGTGAAATGTTAGGCAAGCCTTCAACCAAATTTTTGGACTTCATCATTTGAATATTTTGATAGTTTGTATGGCCTAACCTTAAGTTCCAAAGCTTGCTACTAGGAGAAAAATTAGTTGCTAAACACACTTTAGGAGGAGCATCACCTAACACAACGATTATTCTTCACATAACCTATAATAATTGGTGTCATGCCTTTATTAATGCTCCATGAAGTTGAATTGAAATCAATAGTGTGACCACTTCTAGAAACTTGCAAAATTGAAATTAAATTTCTCCTAAGGTTAGGCACATATAGGACATTATCAAGTAATTTCCCTTCAATTACAACATTGCCAACACCTTCTACTTGAAGTCTAGTATTATCACCAATGACAACTGAATCTGAAGAGTGCTTATGAAAGTCCACAAAATTATCCTTTTCAAAAAACATATGGTTAGTGCATCCATAATCTAACACCCATTCATTAGAAGTATATGAGTCAATAGGGTAGAGGGCACAAACAGAGGTATTTTTATTAGAATTTTGCTTTACATTGTTGTTATTTTTATTTCCCTTGCCAAACCATTTCTTAGGTCCTTATCCCTTAGCCTTTTCTTGCTCTTACTTTTCTTCAATATTCTTCTTATTGAAAAAATTTTGTTTCTTGTGGCCTTTCTTGCCACAAAAGTTGCAAGTGAAATCAAATCTAGGCTTGTTGGGTTGGAAATTCTGATTTTTCCTTCCCTTGTATTTCATCTTGAAGGAAGCCTTAGTGGCACTCAAGGCAACATTATTCTCCTTGACAACTTGACCATTCACTTTGTCTCTATTAAGATACTCTTCATGTTGAATCAATAATTGTGAAAGAGTGTTGAGAGGAATGCCATCCTCTTCTTGCTCTAGCCTAGTCTCAATAATGGTGACAGAATTTTTGAACTTGCTTGACACGTTCTTCAAAATTATAAAGCTTAATAGCTTCTCACTTATTCAATCACAATTACAAGCCAATAGTTGAGTTCTCATGTCTTTCATATTTGAGAGGAAGATCAAGGCACTTTCTTCTTCACCTTGCATAGTGCTAAGAATTTTGGACAATAAAGTGAATTTCCTTGATGTGTTGGACCCTAGATGGACTTATTTTAGCAAACCCATGCATCTTTAGCATGCTCACAATGGCTTATAGTGAGCAACATCTCATCACTCACACTATTGATAATCATGGAAAGTGCAAGGTGACTCTTGTTGTTGTATGTCTCAAGTGCCCTTGCCTGGGTTGGGATTGCTTCATATCCATTCACAATGGGCCATAAATTTCTTGCTTGAAATTCAGCCCTCATCCTTGGTTCCCATATTCCAAAATTTGATCCATAAAGGATGTGCTTAGGTGTGAAGGAGATTCCATGATCAGTCATTCTAGAAAGTGAACATAATCAAAACATAAGATGCATTGACAAAGGAAATAAATTATGCAATAAGAAAGTAGATAAACATACTTGCATATATAAAAAAAACATAACTTTCAAGTAATATATTTTTCAATCATCAAAGATAATCATCATGAAAGATAATCGAAATTAAGCATCATCAAGAGAGATAAGCATCATCATGAAAGATAACCAACATCATCATGAACTACTATAACCATCTTGCAATAAAAAACTATAACCATATTGCAATTGAATGAAGGAAATAAACCAAGATCAACTTGCAATAGATTAACTTGCAATAATAAGGTAACTAACCATAAAAATCATATTGCAACAAAATAAACTAACATGAATTGAACCATAAAACATGTGTTAAATGTTAGATAGTCAATAAGTTAGTAAGTTAGTGTTCATTTTAAGGTTTTGCTATAGCCTAATGAAATACCAATTCATCTCACCCAAGGTCAACCAAGCTACCCAAAAGGGTACGGGTACGAGTACGAGGACCCAAAAAGGACTTGCTACCGATAGAGTGGATTCTTTTGGATTCAATAGGTGTTTAGCAAATATAAACTGTGTTTCAAGATTAAGTAAATTTTAATCAAATACTAAAGTTGTGGTTAGTAAGTTGATTCATTTTTAACCTTCTTGATTAATATGAAAATTAGTAAATTGCAATTTGGTTAGTAGATTGTTTAGTAGCAAGTTAGTATGTTAGTAGTTAGATTAGTTGAGATGCAAAATAGTCAAAACACAAATACACACACTCTCTCTCTCTTTCTCTCTCTCACTTTCATTCTCTTTTACTTTCATTATGAGAGATACAAGTTACATTAATTTACATTATGCTTCAAGCAAATGCTTGAGAGATATTAGAAGAAATAATAAAAATAGGGGGAAGAGAGTGAAAAAGTTGATCCAGAATTGCCTTGTATACTCCAAAACATACTTGGATAACCTTGCAAAACAAGCAAACTCACAAACAACCATTGTTAATGTGAGAAAAAAAATGACTATAAGGTCTAAATTATTTGACAATTTGACTAAAAATTTGCCAAAAATTGCATAAAAGGATTCTAGTTGCATTATACAATAATAAAAAATGCATTTCAATTTATGCAAAAAAATGACTATTAGGTCTTAAAATAAAATAAATGACTATTTTTTTATTAAAAATAGAATAATAAATGACTGTTTTTTATTAAATGACTATTTTTTTATTTATTAAAAAACAAAATAATAAAAAATAACTGTTTTTTATTAAATAACTATTTTTTTAATTAAAAAATAGAATAATAAAAAAATGACCTTTTTTTTTTATTAAATGACTATTTTTTTATTAAAAAATGGAACAATAAAAAAAAATCAAACTGTACAGCAAAATGGATGGGGGGCCATTTGGCCCCTAAATAAAAAAACAATTGACTCAAATTTATTTTTCACCAAAATAGGGCAAATAATATATGGAAATATGGTTTTTTGGCCTTCCGAACACAACCATGGGGTCCGTTTGGCTCCAAAACCCTTCCAGCAAAAGCTCAATACCAAAAATTTATAGATTTAAAATGAAAACACCATTTGCAAAAGATCTAACAACTAGATAAAAAAACATAATAAATCTATAAACCCTAATGGTAGATTTGCAAAATAAGTTTACCCAAATATCAAATGCATAAAATACCCAAATATCAAATGCATGCATTAAAAAAATATATATATATATATATACCTTAATGGGTTTTTCACCTCAAAGGATTAAAAACACTTGATGGAGATCCCAACCGCTCTGATACCAAATGTGAGACAAGGAAAGTCTCCCCAAGATCGAAGAATGCTCCACAAGATCAATCACACACAAAAGAGGAAAACCCACAACAATAATACTAAGTAGTAAAACCCTACTTCAAATGAAGAAGGTAAACATCCACTATGAAGCTCACTATATTACTCAATGATTCAACAATACAAGAATACTTCAATCTTATGCAACAATATGCATCAACATGATATGACAAGATGTAGTAGACAACACCCCTATTTAAAGAGAAATTTTTTTACTACAACCCAAAAATTACCCTAATCTTATCACAATCTTATCTTGAGATGTGTGACATCTTATCATAATCTTATCTTGAGATGTGTGACAAGTGGAATCTATCAAATATTAAAAAGTGACTGGTTAATTTTTAATATTTTCTAGAAAAGGGGAAATAACTTTTTTCACAAATTAAATATTTCTAGCACCCTTATTTTATTTATTAATTGGGTGGGAATATTTTTACATAAAATAGAATTATTTTCTAATTCAAATATTATTCTTTAGACTTTATATTTTAGTCTAAGAATAATTTACACAATGTTGCATTACGTATTCCAACAAAAATGAAATAGGGAGAAGTGGACTATGCAAAGGAGGTGATTACCAATTTTAGGTGCCACGAGGGCATGGCACATATTAGGCATGGGAGGATGATGAGCACCATATATGCTCATATTTTTGTATAAAGACTAACGGTTTTTGCATGGCAACATATAATGAGTTGTATATTTTTATGAAATATTATGTATTTATTTAATGAAATCATGTGTATTATCTAATCTATGCATTAAGTGTGTTTTGTGTAGTTATTCACCTGATTCTATCATCTTTTGCTCATTCGAGGTCCTACATGGACCTGGCATGCTTTCGCGCATCAGACTAAGGTATACTAAGTAGGTGTCTTACTCAAGTAGGTGCCTTACTAAGGTAGGCCCCTTACTGAGATAGGTGCCTTACTCAGGTAGGCACCTCACTGAGGTAGGTGCCTTACTCAAGTAGGCACCTTATCGAGGTAGGCACCTTACTCAAGTAGGCGCCTTACCGAGGTAGGTGCCTTACTCAAGTAGGTACCTTATGGAGGTAGGAATCTTACCCAAGTAGGTGCCTAGCAGGTGCCTTACTCAAGTAGGTTCCAAAATTATACGTGTTGACCATATGGCTGTAGAAGGACCTCATTGACCACAGTTCCACATCATCTATGAGAAATTTATAAATGAACGAGTTGTCCCAGTTGGAGTGGATGAACATATAACCACTCAACAAATCAAAACTATAATCAAGCAAAAATGATCTGATTGATGAGAGATGATGAAAATAGGTTTAAACGTACACCTATTACAATAACTAAACTATCCTAGTTTAGACTGTAACCAAAATTTCTACTGTAATAGAACTACAATAGGAAGTCCTATGTGTATTATATAAACACACAAACTTATCTGTAGCAAGGGAGGCAATATTTCAAATATTGTTATCGCATGTAATATTTCATTGCATTGTTAAAAAAATCTTGAGCGTTCTTTCATTTGTGCATTGTCTTCATGATTCGTTGGGCAAGATCTTCTGGAGCTCGGGCCCACTCCAAGCCAGTATTCCACCCTTGTTTCTTATTTATTTTCAAATACATAATTATGCATGATAGTATGTTTATTTATATTAAATTTATTCACTTTAGAGTGGTGTGCTTTTCAATTACATAAGTGTGTTTATCATTTTTAGTGTGGTGTGTTTATTTTTACATATTTTATTTATGCATGAGTTTTATTAGTATGTATGAATCAATTGATGTTTTACAAACACCCCCAATGATAGTTGAATGGACTCATCTCAAAAGCGGTAGTGTGAGAGGTCTCAACCGTGGCACTTCAAAATTTTACGAGCTCCCTGGGTTGACAATTTAAATGTGAGTGTTGTGACATAAATAGGAAAAAATTAACCAGTGTTTGGCACCCAACACTAAGTATGTTGGAGCCCAATGACCCAAGCTTAATATTTATTGCATTCTCACTACTAGATGGTTCTACACTATGGAACAATTAAAACAAATCAATTGATCTAATGATTAAAGGTCTAATATGGGTGGTGGGAACTAGAGAAAAAATATATATTTGGATGGATACTTGGCATGATAAAAAAAACCACTCAATATAGATCCACTTTTTAAACCATGGATGAGATTAATTCAATATAAATATGGTGATAGGTTTTCAAACATTATGTATGCAAATCATGAATGAAGTGAAGAACACAAGCTTATACTGAGAGGGGGGTGAACAGTATAAGACCACTTTTTACTTTTCTTTCCCAATCAATATTATGCAATGTATCAATAGCAATATCAACAACAGTAATCAAAGCAATGCACAAATCACCACACACAATAGAGACACCAATTTAACGTGGTTCACCCAATGTGGGCTACTCCACGGAGAAAATATTTCACTAAAATTTTCTCAACAAATCTCTTGGGAATCCTTTCCCTATTACAATGTTTATGGACCTCTGTCCAAAGGAGACACCAATCCCCTAATCAAGTTCGTGGATCTCTATCCATAGGAGAACTCTTTCTCCTTAGCTCTGGCTGGTGATCTTCTAGAAGAACTATTGCCTCCACTACACTGGCTTATGGATCTCTATCCACTGAAGACTCTTGTCCTCACTCAGAAGACCTATCCTCACTACCCTAGCTAATGGACCTCTATCCACTAGAGACTATCATCCTCTATACTCTGTCACCTCCAAAGCTTGCTCTTAGCTCTATCTCAAATCTACACTAAACATAGTCCTTCGATCTAGCACAAATATGCTCAATATCTATCCTCAAATATACACTAAACATAGTCCTTCGATCTAGCACAAATCTGCTCAATATCTATCCTCAAATATGTACTAAACACAGTCCTTTGGTCTAGCACAAATATACTCAAATCTCTATCCTCAAATCTACACTAAACATAGTCCTTCGTCTAGCACAAATCTACTCAATATCTATCCTCAAACAAAACTAAAAAATATCTTAAGCTTCCACAAATCAGATCACAATAATCTATCCCCAAACCTTAATCCAAGGTTTGAACAAATCAATCAACTCTGCTCCACAAGTCCTCACTAGAACTTGTCCAATCTGCTCAACAAGTCTTCACCAAGACTTACCTCAAATATGCTCAACAAGTCCTCACTAGAACTTGTCCAATATCACAAAAACATATAGAGAATTGTTAGAGACTCAATATGCTTCACACTCATCACAATGCTCAATCACTTTCAATATCTTTCTCAAATCAAATTAGAATATAGAACAATTTGTTTCACAGAACTAGAACTATCACTTCAACACTTCCAATTGACTAGGCTCAATCAACTCCACTCAATAAATCACTCAATGAAATACTCCTTGCTTACAAACCCTAGTCCAAGCATATGAACACTCACTCAAATATTTCCAACAATGCTTATTAACCAATCTCACATAACAATGATACTCATGATCTTGCAAACCCTAATTCAAGATAGTTCACAACTTCACATAACAATGATACTCATGTTCTTTCACAAACCCTAGTTCAAGATAGTTCACAACTTCACATAACAATGATACTCATGTTCTTGCACAAACCCTAATCATGCATATAAAGGTTCAACCAATATTTCCAACAATGCTTATCAAACAAGGTTTCTATCTTCAACCTTTATTCCAGAAAAACCTTGAAGCATTAATACAAAACCAAACTCAACAATGCTTACCAAACAATCCTTTTCACTCCAACTTAGCATTCACAACATCCAACAATCACTCACAAGAAATATGTGCCCATACCTTTTTGTTTGATGAAGAAGTGCCCTTAAAAACCTGTTTTAACAAGATCAAACTCTTTGCCAATCTCAAGGGTTTAGATGACAAAATCTCCTTCAAATAATTCACAACACAAAAATAATAACTTTCCTTACTACCTTATCACTCCTTAATCACTCAAAAAAAAATTCAAAACCCTTTTAACTCCCTTCAACAACTTATAATCCAAATTAATTATGCAAAAACCTTAATTAAAATAAACCTTTGGAAAACAAAAATATTTTTCCCTCTTTTATTTTTTGCAAGCCAAGTCAACCCAAATAATGTGCATACCTCTATTAATGTTGTCCAAAAGGCCTTGGTGGGATTCGAGCCACCGATGGCTCTCCCCCAAGCGCTTTTGTAGTGCTCGCGCCCACCAACTAGGCTGCGTGGTTCCACAAGAACCAAAAGGTATGAATGCGCCTTTGATTTCCTCCTCGAATGATGCAAACACAACATGATCTTCCCTTCGAAAAAATGGAGTGCGCGAGGTTTGAACCCGCACCTGGCATTCTCGAATGCTTCTAACGCAGCCTTTGGCTGCCAACTCAGCTACGAGGGGCTTCGAGTGAATTTTGGAGGCCATGAATTGTTGTCCTCTTCTACGCTCAACACACATGCAAAAATGCACAAGCTTTTCTCTCCTTTGCATGAGCCAAAAAATCGTTCGCATGGGATAATTTTCAAATGCCAAACCTTGGCATTATTTATATGCAAACCATAGCATATTCCAATATCGGTGAGCATTCAAATTTGAATTTAAATTCGAATATTAAAATTAATTTTAAATATTAAATAAATATTTAAATTAAACCTTAGCACCCATCATTATTTAAATTAAAATTTTAATCAAAGATTAAAATATTTTAATTTAAATTAAATCTGCTTGTGGGTCTTTTTCAACTTGGTCCTTGATCTTCTTCAGCTTGATTTTTGGCCCGAAATAATAATAATAAAATATTATTATTTAATTTGAACTTGCTTCTCCTTCCTTGGGTCTTCATCCTTTGAGCCCTCCTAGGTATATAATATTTAAAAATAAATATTATAACCTATTGCTTTTCAAGACCTTCTTGCTTTTGGAAGAAACACTTAATGTCCTCAAAGATGATGAACATAGCACAAAAATGCTTTTGACATCAATGACAACAAACACTCCTCAAAATGTCCAACAATCTCCCCCTTTGTCATTGATGGCAACCCAATTACTTTTTACCATTTCCTTAACCTTTTTATGTTCTACTCCCCTAGAAACTGCTCCCCGACTGAATGCTTTCCTCCTAACTCAAATCTCTCCCCCTTACTCAAATATCTCCCCCTTTGACATCAATGGCAAAGGGTCACCTTTGGGGCTCGGGGCTAAGAATGAAACTCTTAGCTTAGCCCCTCCCCCACCTCCTCTTGAGGTGGTTAATTTTGGGGTGGGAGTATTTCTACTCCCAGCATGCACTGCTCTTTTCCTTTGTCCACTTTCCTCCTCATATGATCCTTCTGATTCCTCTGACTATTCATGTTCCTGCTTGTCTCTGGAATCTCTGCTCTACACCACTTTGTTGTATGTCCATCATTATTGCACTTATAACACTTAATGTTATTATTCCTTGGAGGTGCAAATATCTTGGGATTTCTTCTGGTGAAGCCATATCTATTCCTGTCATGAACCCTGCAATTCATTGCCTTGTGACCAAACTGATTACAAGAGTAGCAATACCCTTGAAATAGTTGCCTATTTTTGAAGTTCCCATATTCCTGTCTTTCATGTGTCCTGCACTGAGAAGCTTTGTGCCCAAACCTGTGACATGAGAAGCATCATCCATTGAAATTGCCTTGCCTTGACCTCATTGGTCTTTTAGTCTCTTTTACCCTGTGTTGGTTCATGTTCCATCTATTCCTCATTTGTGCATTGTTCCTTTCCTTGTTGAACTTTTTGTTGTCCAACTCATCCTCAGAAGTCTCACTTTCTCTTACACTCTCTTCTTCTGAAGTTTCTTCTTCTTCAGAACTTGAGATTGACTCCTCTTTTTGTTTCTTTTGTACCTGTTCAAAACCAAGACCTATTTTGCTTGATGTAGGTTTTTGTGTCTTGATAATCTTATCCAAATTCTTTGAGCTTCTCCCAAACCTGTGTAACCTATCCTTAGACTCTTTCACTTCCTTCCTTAGTGAAGCTACTTCATGCTCCAACCTTTCACATTCTAAGACCTTTGCTTCTAACCTATCTTTGAACTTCCTTGTCTTAGCCATTGACTTATTTAGATCCTCTATAAGCTTTCCTTTCTCTTCATCACATTCTTGAAACTGAAGCTTAAGTTGGGAGTTTTGCTTTCTTACCTTCTTTAATGCATCAAGAGCATGAATAAGCTCTCCCTCAAGATCAACTTCTCCCTTCTCTGATTCTTCCTCTATTTGTTTACCTTTGAAAACATCTTCATTCTTTTCTGACTTGTCTTCTTTAGGATCACCTCCTTCTTCTTCTAGTGCCATAAGAAGATTCTCTTCTAGTCCTTCAAGTGTATCTTCATATTCATCATCACTGAAACTGAAACCACTCTTTGTACAACTATCCTCAAGATGACCAAAGTTACCACATCTAAAACATTTGAGGATTATTGGTGTTCTTTTCCTAACCACTTCTTTTTATTTTTCCAAAAATAGAACTTCATCTCTATCATTATCTGAGGAACCATCATCACTATCAGTTGAGTACTTACTTGCCTTATCTGCATAGAAACTCTTCTTGTGCCTCTGGAAAAACTTCTTCCCTTGTGTACCTTGTCCATCCCTATTTTTCTTTTGGTACCTGTGCCTTTTTGCATCCCTGTTCTTATGATCCTGTTTCTCATCACCACTACTATTTCTAGCTTCTGGACAATCAGATGCATAGTGACCATATTTTCCACATTTAAAACATCTAACTGATTTCGTACCTTTATATTTTCTTGAGTCCTTGTTCCTTCTGCCATAATTGGCTTCTTCATCACTAGATAGCTCATTGCTTGAATCTGACTTCTTACCCTTAGTCTTCTTAGTGGCTTTAAATGTTGCTTCTTTCTAGGGAATAGGTTCCTCTTTTATTCTTATCTCAAATGTTGTGAGAATGCCATGTAATTCATCTCTTGTCAAATGATCAATATCTTTTGACTCTTCTATAGCTGAAATATTTTCACTAAACCTTTTTGGGAGTGACCTTAGAATCTTATCACACACATCAGGTTCTGAAACTTCAAGCCCAAGTCCTTGCATGGAGCTAACAACCTCATCCACACGAAGTAGATATCCTATAATATTTTCTTCATCCTTCATTTTTAGGTCTTCAAATGCTCTCTTGAAATTTTACAACTTTACCCTTTTGACCTTTTTATCTCCTTCATATATGCCTTGCAACTTATCCCAAATATCCTTTGCTGATTTGCAATGCATAATCTTTATAAACTCTATTTCACGTAAGCCCTTTTGAATTGCATTCATTGCTCTTGAATTATAATGATGTAGAAGCTTACCATATTTATCTATAGGTGGAGTTGTTGGTGGTGTGTATCCATTTTCAACTGCTTCCCATACTTCATTTCCAAGTGCCATTAAATGAAACTTCATCCTTGTGCTCCATAGTGTATAATTGTTCCCATCGAACAATGGTGCTGAATTTCCTGAGGATCCACTCTAAGAATCCATCTGTGTTCTTGTAAGCTTTTCCTTCAAGTTGTTAAACTCTTCCGAAGGAACCCACTCTGATACCAATTGAAGAACACAAGCTTATACTGAGAGGGGGGTGAACAGTATAAGACCACTTTTTACTTTTCTTTCCCAATCAATATTATGCAATGTATCAATAGCAATATCAACAATAGTAATCAAAGCAATGCATAAATCACCACACACAATAGAGACACCAATTTAACGTGGTTCACCCAATGTGGGCTACTCCACGGAGAAAATATTTCACTAAAATTTTCTCAACAAATCTCTTGGGAATCCTTTCCCTATTACAATGTTTATGGACCTCTATCCAAAGGAGACACCAATCCCCTAATCAAGTTCATGGATCTCTATCCATAGGAGAACTCTTTCTCCTTAGCTCTAGCTAGTGATCTTCTAGAAGAACTACTACCTCCACTACACTGGCTTATGGATCTCTATCCACTGAAGACTCTTATCCTCACTCAGAAGACCTATCCTCACTACCCTAGCTAATGGACCTCTATCCACTAGAGACTATCATCCTCTATACTCTATCACCTCCAAATCTTACTCTCAACTCTATCTCAAATCTACACTAAACATAGTCCTTTGGTCTAGCACAAATCTACTCAATATCTATCCTCAAATATACACTAAACACAGTCCTTCAGTCTAGCACAAATATACTCAATATCTATCCTCAAATATACACTAAACATAGTCCTTCGGTCTAGCACAAATATTCTCAATCTCTATCCTCAAATCTACTAAACATATTCCTTTGATCTAGCACAAATCTACTCAATATCTATCCTCAAATCTCAACTAAACATTCAACTACACAAATCTACTCAATCTCTATCCTCAAGCCTTAACACAAAGCTTGACTTAATCACAAATCAAATCTCTAGATCTACCCCAAACCTTAACTCAAGATTTGAAAAAATCAAATCAATCAACTCTACTCCACAAGTCCTCACTAGAACTTGTCCAATCTGCTCAACAAGTCTTCAACAAGACTTACCTCAAATATTCTCAACAAGTCCTAACTAGAACTTGTCCAATATCATATAAACATATAGAGAATTGTTAGAGACTCAATATGCTTCACACTCATCACAATGCTCAATCACTTTCAATATCTTTCTCAAATCAAATTAGAATATAGAACAATTTGTTTCACAGAACTAGAACTATCACTTCAACACTTCCACTTGACTAGGCTCAATCAACTCCACTCAATCAATCACTCAATGAAATACTCCTTGCTTACAAACCCTAGTCCAAGCATATGAACACTCACTCAAATATTTCCAACAATGCTTATTAACCAATCTCACATAACAATGATACTCATGATCTTGCAAACCCTAATTCAAGATAGTTCACAACTTCACATAACAATGATACTCATGTTCTTTCACAAACCCTAGTTCAAGATAGTTCACAACTTCACATAACAATGATACTCATGTTCTTTCACAAACCCTAATCATGCATATAAAGGTTCAACCAATATTTCCAACAATGCTTATCAAACAAGGTTTCTATCTTCAACCTTTATTCCAAAAAACCTTGAAGCATTAATACAAAACCAAACTCAACAATGCTTACCAAACAATCCTTTTCACTCCAACTTAGCATTCACAACATCCAACAATCACTCACAAGAAATATGTGCCCATACCTTTTTGTTTGATGAAGAAGTGCCCTTAAAAACCTGTTTTAACAAGATCAAACTCTTTGCCAATCTCAAGGGTTTAGATGACAAAATCTCCTTCAAATAATTCACAACACAAAAATAATAACTTTCCTTACTACCTTATCACTCCTTAATCACTCAAAAACTTAGCACAAAAATTAAAGTTTTGCAAACCCCTTTTAACTCCCTTCAACAACTTATAATCCAAATTAATTATGCAAAAACCTTAATTAAAATAAACCTTTGGAAAACAAAAATATTTTTCCCTCTTTTATTTTTTGCAAGCCAAGTCAACCCAAATAATGTGCATACCTTTGTTAATGTTGTCCAAAAGGCCTTGGTGGGATTCGAGCCATCGATGGCTCTCCCCCAAGTGCTTCCATAGTGCTCGCACCCACCAACTGGGCTGCGTGGCTCCACAAGAACCAAAAGGCATGAATGCACCTTTGATTTCCTCCTCCTCGAATGGTGCAAACACAACACGATCTTCCCTTCGGCAAAAATGGAGTGCACGAGGTTTGAACCCACACCTGGCATTCTCGAATGCTTCTAACGTAGCCTTTGGCTACCAACTCAGCTACGAGGGGCTTCGAGTGAATTTTGGAGGCCATGAACTATTGTCCTCTTCTATGCTCAACACACATGCGAAAATGCACAAGCTTTTCTCTCCTTTGCACGAGCCAAAAAATCGTTCGCATGGGATAATTTTCAAATGCCAAACCTTGGCATTATTTATATGCAAACCATAGCATATTCCAACGTCGGTGAGCATTCGAATTCAAATTTGAATATTAAAATTAATTTTAAATATTAAATAAATATTTAAATTAAACCTTAGCACCCATCATTATTTAAATTAAAATTTTAATCAAAGATTAAAATATTTTAATTTAAATTAAATCTGCTTGTGGGTCTTTTTCAACTTGGTCCTTGATCTTCTTCAACTTGATTTTTGGCCCAAAATAATAATAATAAAATATTATTATTTAATTTGAACTTGCTTCTCCTTCCTTGGGTCTTCATCCTTTGAGCCCTCCTGGGTATATAATATTTAAAAATAAATATTATAACCTATTGCTTTTCAAGACCTCCTTGCTTTTGGAAGAAACACTTAATGTCCTCAAAGATGACGAACATAGCACAAAAATGCTTTTGACATCAATGACAACAAAACTCCTCAAAATGTCCAACAGGAAGATACAAATGGAAAGAAATATTTTTTACAAGTAAATTGGACATTGTTTTTAAGAGACAATTTAGGAGAAAGATAACAATAGTGAATATTTAGAGGGGGGCTGAGGAAAAGTCTAATTTTCAAGTTGCATAACTTAGAATAATACACAAGAAGAAGTAGATATAATGTAAAGCACCAACAGAATGAAAATATCATAAGAATATGAAGAGATTTGGGACAGCCTAAGCATTACAAAATTCAAAATGTTTATATGGCCAATAGGTCATTGGAAAACTTTATCCTAGGATAGCCTAATAAAAAGGGGTTTTCAAGGCCCCTTATAATGTGTTCTATATAAAAAGGAGGAGAGTATAGACCATATTTTGGGACATTGTTCAATAGTTTGGGAACTATGGCATTGGATTTGTAATATGTTTGGTAAATGCATGGTGATGAATGGTAAAATTAAAAAATGGTTAAAGAAATCATAGAGAAATTTTTAAAGGCATTATAGACAATATTGGATACATCAAAAGATACAATACTTTGGACTATATGACTAGAAAGTAATAAAAGAGTACTTAAAGGAAAGTAAAGTAGTTTAGAGGTAATGAAATGGAAGATTTTTTTAGGCATAGAGGAGTCTAAACCAACCATATCAACTCACTTAATACCTAATATTGAAGTAAAGAGCCTTGATAGATGGATTCAAGTCATCAAATGGAATTATGATGTTGGGTATAGGAGAAATAAAAGGAAGGTAAATAATATAAAGTGGAAACCACCAAAAGTGGAGTTGGTCAAATTTAATTTTTATGGAGAATCTAAAGGAAATCAGAACCTATTGAGGTATATTACATTATTTGGTATATTCTCATGTACCACCATGGTACCTTCATGGTACATTTATAAATAATAGATTAGGGTTGATTCCATAGTTTATAGTGTGAGTTATATTTCTCCTTTTATGTAAGTGTGAATGTGTAGGAAATGCACAAGTGTCATGTAAGTTAGAGTGCAAGTGTAGGTTGAGTAAATATGCAAAAGTGTCTTGTATGTAAGAGTGAAAATATGCAATGTAAAGATGTGCACAAGCATCTTAGATTAGGAGTGCATGTAGGAGTTCAATAGTCATGTAGAGTTGTGCAAATGTTATAGAGTCAAGTGTTCATAAAGTATGCAAGTTGCAAGTAGATAAGCCAAGAGTTATGAGACTTAGCATATGGAGAGCAATAGTCAAGTACTTGAAGAGTCACATTACTATTGCTATATTATGGAGACAATGCTCCATAGGAAATCAATTGAGTTGAATCAAATCAAGAATCAAGATTTGATATTCAAAATTGTAACAGAAAGAGGAGCAATAAAACTTGTATACATTTTGAGCAATTAAAATTATAAGTTGTTCTTCATTCATAGTATATGAATGATTAAGGTTGTTTACATTCATATTTTAGTATATATAAATGTTATTTGATTTATTATAAGCCTTGATATACATATTAATTTTCTCATATTAATTTTAGTCTGAGGATGTAATTTTGTTCTAGCTCGCAGTTCTGTGGTTCCTTTCGTTTGTTCCTCTTTTGATCCTCTAATGTTAAAGGTGTTAGGGCACCTTTCAAATGCCCTATTTTTAATAAAGTTATTAATTTACCAAAAAAAAAATTCTCATATTATTATACTCATCATATTTTACATTGACATTGATTATGGATATTTTATATTTAGGGACTTGTGTGATATATTTTTAGATAACCTATGATATTTTGTGGTAGCATTAAGACTTTAAAAGCCAACAATGTTGTCTAATTTTATACAGTTGATTGAAGCCACATTTATTAATTAAGTTTGTTCATTTTGATGAAGTTAATTTAAAGTATGTCTAGCAAGAAATTGTCTGGCCATTGTTGTCGAGTACAAGGAGATTGGTCTATACCTACACAAAACAAACAAATTCAAAGGAAATGTAAGGAGGAGAGATGGCTATTTTTCCCAATTCAAGTCTTTGGTGAGAAATAACTCTAACACCTATCCAAAAAGAGTCGTTACATCGCATGTGCAGTCCTAAAAATCTATAGAGATTAAGGTTAAGGTTCTGATAGGTGCTACCGTACTACCCTCGATAGTCCTATTTTAGTTATCAAGGAGGTAGACTGATGTGCATAGAATGAAATATTTCTTGCAAGGATAAAAAATAAGAAGAAATAAGGTTAAAAGTAAGTTTCAATTGGAGTGATAAGTTAAGGTTCAATTTTTGCAATGGATAGAGTTAAAAAGCATACACAGGATGCAGGTGTGTAGTGGGTTGCACAATGAAAACCCTTTTGCATAGTTGGCAACAAAAACAACAATCAAATTTGGAAGTAGTAGTGGTAGCGAGCAACAGTAGTGGTAAAATATTTTGCTCAAACCTAGTTTACAGAAGTAGTAGTTAGGGCGAATAACTAATGAGGGATCAAAAACTAAAATAGGGGAAAGAAGGAAAACCCAAAAAATAGGGTTTTCAATTATTTTTAACCCATAAATGGGTTTTTGAGTTAAAAATGGAATGGGCAAGAAAAGGAGCAGATGGACCAGGGTTTGGAGAAACCAAAGATATATAGGGAATTGTTAGCACAAGAATCGAAGTAGGGCAAAGCCAGACTAGGGCTTTGGAAGGTAGGTCAATAGATGGGGCCTTGGATGAAGAGCTGGAGAATGGCTTTTTGAGAAGAAAAATCCAAGAAACTCCTGATAAAGCAGTCCCAGAGAAGGGTTAGAATGAATCAGAGGCAAACAACATTCAGGAGAATCGAAACCCAAAAGAGGGATAGAAATGCTCTTGGGCCCAACTGGTACATGGTTCTAAACCTTCTACTACTCTTCCTCTATTGGTAAGCCATTTAAACATGAGAGTTAGAGATGGTATTCTCAACATTACCTAGAAGATAATTTTGAACATGAAGGCGAAAGAGGAACACAATTTGGTGGGCAATTTTTTTGGGGCAAGGCTAGATATAGATACTATTTGAAGTTAGGCCTTCACTATATGGAAACTAGTGGGTTGCATGGATATTGTTGCACTCCCAAATGAGTTTTTTATGATCAAAGTTACTGAGATAAGTGACATGTATAAAATTATAGAGGACCATGGTCGATGGGTAAGCATAGCCTATTTCTTAGAAAATGGGATGTGGATTTTAATCCTCACACCCAAAATCTCAACACAACTGTTGTTTGGGTATGATTATCTCACCTTCCCTTTCAATATTGGCATGATGAATTTTTAATGGCTATTGCAAATGGTATTGGTACATTTTTTACCATTGATAGGGTAACCAGGGTAAAGTCTCATATAGTGTTTGCCTAAATTTGTGTTAATTTTGATCTAGATAGCAAGATTTTAGAAACAATAGACCTAACATCTCCAGTGGGTACCTGGAATCATAGGTTGGAGTATGAAAATATTCCACCCCTTTGTGATGTTTGTAAATGGAGAGGTCATATCTCAAGCTTCTGCCCGAAGAAGAAGAAAGCTCCCAATAAGAAAGTATGGCAGAGGAAGGAGAGTAAATATTTAGAGTAGGGTAAAGACATAGATCTCATGGTGGATAATCAAAAGGAAGTAATAACTTCACACCAACTGACTATGGTGCCTAATGAGGAACACATGGAATATCCCTCTTATGGAGTTGTGGTAGCCCAACCTCCTTGGAGTTGTGGAACCCCTTGACTTTGCAAACCCTAACTATTTTGCTTGCTTGATAGGAGTTTAAGATGATGAAATGGGATATCCAGTTGAAGTTGTGGAATTTGTGGTGGCAATACAATGGGTGAATCATGAGGGGGTACATTAGGAGAGTCTAAAACCTCTATAAGTGGATATAGAGGTTAACCCTATTGACATGATTCTTACAAATTGGGACAGGCAAGATGAAATTGGAAAAGCATTAAAGGAAGATAAGTAGATCATAAAAAATATAGAGGTGAAGCCTATAGCTCCAATACGGGAGGATTCTGGTTCAGAGGAGGTTTTGATGATGTCCTCAAAGGTGACTAGGAATCAAGTAAAGAGAACTTCCTTGGATGTTGGAAAGGAACACACTATAGATAGACCCTCTTTAACAGAGGTAAGAAAGAGGGAAACAGAAACAGAGATAGCTAGAGAAACACAAACTATCATCAATCTGGGTAGGGGACGGAAGAAATCAGCTAAATATTAAAAATTAATATTTTTCATGGAATGAACAAGGTCTCAATGATACTAGAAGATATAAATCAGTACAAACATTGAGAAGAGATAATCACCTAGACATTTTGCTATTACAAGAGAAAAATGTGGTAGAAGCAAGCAATGGTTAAAGACAAGATATGGAGAGGAGAAAAATTTGTTGCTCGGCCCTCAATGAGATCTTCAGGAGGAATGATGTGTATTTGGGAGCCAAATAAATTGAAAGGACAAAAAATATCTCAAATGACATATTATGTGCTATCCGCTTATTTTTGAAGGAGGATAATTCCCACTGTATCATTACAAATGTCTATGTACCCAATATAATAGTTTGAAGATAAAGGTTATGAAGGAAATTGTGTGAACTCAGGCATGTCTTTGCAGGTATCCCATGGATAATTGGAGGGGACTTCAATACCCATCTATATCTATCTGATAAGAAGGAATGCATTGAAGGATATTCAAATAGTATGATTGATTTTGGTGATATTATAAATTCAAATGCTTTGATGGACTTGGATCTTAGACAAGCAAAGTTTACCTAGACTAATAGGCATCTGGGGAGTCAATTAAATTATATCATAATGGATAGGGTGTTGATTTCTTAGGAGATCTTAGTATTTTTGGGGGACACTAATCTCACGGTCCTCCCAAAAACTATCTTAGACCATAATCCTTTAATTTTGGAAACAATGGATAAGAGAAGGCTCTTTGCTACCCCTTTTCAATTTAAAAATATTGTGGGCATGGTGAAGTTTTAATGGCTATTGCAAATGGTATTGGTACCTTTTCTACCATTGATAGTATAACCAGGCTAAATTACCATATGGTGTTTGCCTAAATTTGTGTTAATGTTGATTTGGATAGCAAGCTTTTGGAAACAATAAACCTAACATACCTAGTGGGTACCTAGACTCATAGGTTGGAGTATGAAAATACTCCACCCCTTTATGATATTTGTAAATGGAGAGGTCATATCTCAAGCTTCTTCCCAAAGAAGAAGAAATCTCCCAATAAGAAAGTCTGGCAGAGGAAGGAGAGTAAATATGCAGAGTAGTGTAAAGGCATAGATATCATGGTGGATAATCAAAAGGAAGTAATAACATCACACCAATCATCTATGGTGGTTGAGGACGAACACATGGAAGATCTCTCTTATGGAGTTATGGTAGCCCAACCTCCTTGGATTTATGGAACCCCTTGACTTTGTAGACCCTAACTCTTTTACTTGCTTGAGAGGACCTGAAGAGGATTACAAGGGAGACCCTATTGAAGTTGTAAATTTTTTGGAGGAGACATAATGGGTGAATCATGAGGGGTTACATTAGGAGATTCTAAAACCTCTAGAAGTATATGTAGAGGTTAACCCTATTGACACAATTCTTACAAATTGGGACAGGCAAGATGAAACTAAAAAAACATTAAAGGAAGATAAGTAGATCCTAAAAAATATAGAGGAGAATCCTATAGCTCCAATATGGGAGGATTCTAGTTCATAGGAGGTTTCTATTATTCCCTCAAGGGTGACTAGGAATCAATCAAAGAAAACTCCCTTGGATGTTGGTAAGGAACACACTATAGATAGACCCTCTTTAACAAAGGTAAGGAAGAGGGAAACAGAAGTAGAGATAGCTAGAGAAACACAAATTGTCATCAATATGGGTAGGGGAGAGAAGAAATTAGCTAAATCTAAAAAATAAATATTTTTCATGGAATGTACGAGGTTTCAATGATACTAGAAGACATATATTAGTACAAACATTGAGAAGATATAATCACCTAGACATTTTACTATTACAAGAGACAAATGTGGTATAAGAAAACTTAGCAATGGTTAAAGACAAGATTTGGAGAAGAGCAAACTTTATTTCTCAACCCTCAATGAGCTCCTCAAGAGGAATTATGTGTATTTGGGACCCAAATAAATTGGAAGAACAAAAAACTATCTCAAATGATAGATTTTGTGCTATCCACTTCTTTTCGAAGGAGGATAAATTCCACTGGATCAGTACAAATGTCTATGCACCCAATACTATAGTTGAAATATGAAGGTTATGAAGGAAATTATATGAACTCAAGCATGTCTTTGTAGGTATCCCATGGATCATTGTAGGGGACTTCAATACCCCTTTGTATTTGTCTAATAATAAGGGATTCATTGAAGGATATTAAGAGAGTATGACTAAGTTTGGTTATTTTATAAATTCAAATGTGTTGATGGACTTGGAGCTTAGACAAGCAAATTTTACTTGGACTAATAGGTAGTTGGGGAGTAAATTGATTCAGATCATAATGGACAGGGTGTTGATTTCTTAGGAGAGCTTAGTATTGTTTGGGGACACTACTCTCACGACCCTCCTAAAAACTGGCTCAGACCATAATCCTTTGATTTGGGAAACAGTGGACAAGAGAAGGCTCTTTGCTACCCCTTTTTGGTTTGAAAATATTGTGGGTCCTTCATTAAGATTTAGAGAGTAAGATTTAATCTTGGTGGTGACAAGATTTTTTTGGAGATAGATTGACTCTAGTATAATTCCTTGATATTTTATAAAATACAAAATATGGAGTCTTGTATATTTATGTTTACATATTGGTCATGATTTATATCAATAGACCTTTACTAGAATCATTCTTAAGTATGGGGGTAAGTTGTGAACCTAAACCATGGATTATGAAAAAATATTTTTTAAATGTAGAAGACATCATGAGGTGGGGCATATTTATAAATCATTCCCTAAGAAGAGTCTTGTAGAAGCATATGTAAAAAACTTCAAGAGAAAATTGCAAATGGATATGTATGAAGATGGTTTTCAACTTCCAAAAATAGGTCTAGATAGATGAACATAAATAAAGAGTGGAGACCAATAAGTAATGATATTGGAAGAAATATCCACTCTTTTAATGCTTTAGTCTATGAAGAAAAAGTAGATCAGAGCTTAGAGGACATAGTACAATAGGATTAGAATATTAACAAGGAACCATCTACTTAGTATTATCTTTATTTAGAGATAAACATTCTTAATTTTTTTAGTTTTAGTACAATTATATTTTGAATACTCTCTTGAATTACCATGCACCATTCAAGAGAAGGAAAGTGGTAGAGGAACCATAGTTCTAGATGTTAATACCTTTACCATTAACAAGGAAATACTAGAAATGAGCAGGATAAGTCAAAAGCTTCCTAGTAGAGACAAGAGAGGATAAATCTAATGAAAATAAAATTTGTGAAATAATATTAAGGAATAGAATAATAAGACTTGCTCTCAATATTGGGAAGAAAAAAATAGTAAAGCCTTCAAATTATCAAGCAAGAGCTAGGAAAGTAATAACAAAAATAGAGAAAGGAATACAATCTAAATTGGTTGAAATTCTCTTTACAGAATAGAAAATAATATTGGTAATTTGTAGGAGGGACTAGTAGCCCCTAATGAGGTATGATTACCATCTCATAGAATATAACAAGGGATAATGACCTCTCAAACCATAGGGGTATCAAGGACCTCTATTTAAGTAATAAGCCTAATATCCTTTGTATTGAGAAAACTAAAATGTGAGAGGAAGAAGTTTCTAAAACTATGCAATTAGTATAGGCAAGATGTGAATGGGATTTTATGGATTCAAAATAAGTAGAAGGAGGAATTATAATATGTTGGAATCTAGTTATAACCTCATGTGAAACCATTAATAAAATAGGCATTGTATAGCCTCATTAGTCACATGTTACTTTGTAGATATTCATTTCGTCCTTATCAATACCTACAGACCTAGAACTCAATTAGGTAGATCAAAAGTATGAAATGGGATTGAATCCTTTATAAGAAGGAAAGATCAAGAAACTGGATTGATGATCATAGAAGATTTTAATGCCATAATGAAGCTAGATGAAGATTTTGGGGGAATTAGAAAAATAACCCAAAGTATGAGATATTTCTTAGTTTTTATTCATAACAATAATCTATGGGAGGTTTATTTTCAACAAGACAACTATACATGGACCAATAACTAGATAGTCTAAAACCTAGTAGTAGAAATACTAGATAGAGGTATACTCTTAGATCATTGACTAGATGAAGGCATTTATGCTAAAATTAATACCTTGACAAGCATTGGTTTAGTTCATTGGTCAATAAGGGTTAAAATGGTGGTAAATGAATTAAAAAGAAGATCATATTTTAAATATGAGCAAATATAGGAGGACCATCCTCAATTTTTTGAAATGATAGCATAGATGTGAAATTCTTCAAGAAATAGTGGATTGTATACACTTTTAAAATAAATTAAAACAATGACATCTAGATTAAAAGAATGGAATAAGAACACTTTCAAAAATATTTTTGAGAAGAAAGAAGAACTAAAAGAGAAATTTTAAAAGTTCCAAAAAAGGTAAGTTTAGTAATACAATATTTAAGGAAAGGGCTTTACTTAATGAATATTATAATATTTTGAGTAAGGAAGAGAAATTTTGGAGATTAAACTTCAAAAAAACTTGGTTAAAAGGAGATAAAAACACAATTTTTCATAGTATGACAATATTATAGAGATAATATTCCAAAATTAATAGATTTAAATTAGTAGAAGGGGTTTGAACTAAATACCAAAGCAAAATAAAAAAGCAGGCAAGGATTTTTATTAGAATATTCTAGGATAAAATGATATTGAAGTTCTTAATGATAAACTACTATAATAAGTACCTTAAGTTATAAAAAATGAAGACAATAGCAAACTAATGGAGCCTATTACTCTGGAAGAAGTTCATTCAACTATTTTCTCTTTTGATAAGGATAAATCCCTAGGTTTGGATGGACTCTTTATAGTTTTCTACAACATAATTGGAAATAGTGAACGATTATTTATTGGTGGTAATGGAATAGTCTAGGGTAAAATAGTGCACACCTTATAAAATTAATGCAACATATCTTACCTTGATTTCAAAAAAGGATGTAAAATTGTTTGATTCACTTAGGCCCATAAGCTTATGTAGTATGTTATATAAGATAATAGTCAAAGTGATGGTAAATTGGTTAATACCATTATTAGACACAATTATTTCAAAAGAAACAGTGGATTTTATACACTTCCAAAACAAATTAAATTAATGACATATAGATTAAAAAAATAGAATAAGAACACTTTCAAAAATATTTTTGATAAGAAAGAAGAACTAAAAGAGAAATTTTAAAAGTTCCAAAAAGGTAATTTTAGTAATACAAGATTGAAAGAAATATATTTTCTTAATGAATATTATAATATTATAAGGAAGATAAATTTTGGAGATTAAAATTGAGACAAACTTGCTTAAAGGAGATAAAAATATAATTTTTGTTCATAGTATGGCAATAGTATAGAGATCAACTTCCAAAATTAGTATATTTAAATTAGGATAAGGGGTTTGGATTGAAGACCAAAGTAAAATCAGAAAGCAGGCAAGGAGATTTACCAGAATATTCTAGGATCAAAGGATATTGAAGTTCTTAATGATAAACTACTATAATAAGTACCTTAAGTTATAACAAATGAAGACAATAGCAAACTAATGGAGCCTATTACTCTGGAAGAAATTCATTAAACTCTTTTCTCTTTTGATAAGGATAAATAACTAGGTTTGGATGGACTTTCTATAGTGTTCTATCAGCATAATTGGAAAATAGTGAAGGATTATTTTACTAGTAGTAATTGACTAGTCTAGGGTAAAATAGTACATACCTTATAAAATTAATGCAATATATCTTACCTTGATTTCAAAAAAAAAGGATGCAAAATTGTTTGATTCACTTGGGCCCATAAGCTTATGTAACATGGCATATAATATAATATCCAAAGTGATGGTAAATTGGTTAATACCATTACTAGACACAATTATTTCAAAACAAACAGTGGATTGTATACACTTCTAGAACAAATTAAATCAATGACATCTAGATTAAAAGAAAGGAATAAGAACACTTTCAAAAATATTTTTGAGAAGAAATAATAACTAAAATTGAAATTCTAAAAGATCCAAAAAGGTAATTTTAGTAATGCAAGCTTGAAGGAAAGGGATTTTCTTAATGAATATTATAATATTTTGAGTAAGGAAGAGAAAATTTGGAGATTAAAATTGAGACAAACTTGGTTAAAAGGAGATAAAAACACAATTTTTTTAATAGGATGGCAATAATATAGAGATAAAATTCTAAAATTAATAGATTTAAATTAGAAGGGGTTTGGATTGAAGACCAAAGCAAAATCAGAAAGTAGGCAAGGAGTTTTACCAAAATATTCTAGGATCAAAGGATATTGAAGTTCTTAATGATAAACTACTATAATAAGTACCTTAAGTTATAACAAATGAAGACAATAGCAAACTAATGGAGCCTATTACTCTGGAAGAAGTTCATTCAACTCTTTTCTCTTTTTATAAGGATAAATCCCTAGGTTTGGATGGACTCTCTATAGTGTTCTATCAGCATAATTGGGAAATAGTGAAGTATTATTTATTGGTGGTAATGGCATAGTCTAGGGTAAAATAGTACATACCTTATAAAATTAATGCAATGTATCTTACTTTGATTTCAAAAAAGAAGGATGCAAAATTGTTTGATTCACTTAGGCCCATAAGCTTATGTATTATGGCATATAAGATAGTATCCAAAGTGATGGTAAATTGGTTAATACCATTATTAGACACAATTATTTCAAAAGAGCAAGGAGGACGTGTGAAAGGGAGACAAATTCTGGATAGGATCATGTAGATCATGAAGTAATTCATTCAATATATTCTAGATTAGAAAGACCAATGATATTAAAACTTGATATGAATAAAGCCTATGATAGGGTTAAATGGGATTTTCTTTTTATAATATTAGAAAAGTTTGGATTTGGGAAGAAATAGGTAATATGGATTAAAGCTTGTGTCTTTGCAGTATGATATTCAATGCTAATCAATGGGTTAGTAACATAATCATTTAAAGCCAAGAGGGTTCTTAGACAAGGAGATCCTCTATCACCATATCTATTCATCATTATGGTAGATGTATTGGAAATTAAATTAAATAAGGAATACAAATATGGGATAATAAGTAGATCTAAGGCTAGTAATAATATCAACATCATCATCCATAAACAGTTTATATATGATACAACCCTTTTTACGAGGGCACAAAAAAACAAGGCCAAAGCTTTGAATAACTTATTAAAGGAATATTAAAGAGCATCAAAGTGGAAATTTAAGAGGACAAAATCTAAAGTTCACTTCCTAAACACTCCATCTAGAATAAAAGGGATATGCAAGCTACTTCAAATGGAGGAAAATTTTCTAGCAACATATCTAGGGATGTCATTATTTGAAGGGAGAATGAGGATAGAATTATGAAATCTAGTTATAAGTAAAGTTCAAAATAAACTATTGGCATGGAAAGGTAGATAGATATCATTTGCAAGACGAGTGTAGCTAATTGAATTAGTTTTATAGGCCATTCCAACATATCATATGTCCTTGTATATTATGTCAAAATTGGTAGAAAAAATTTAATCTATATTATAAAGTCATTTTTGTGGTTAGTATTACGTGATAAAAGAAAATTTTATTTGGTGAAATGGAGCAAGGTGTGTGATGATAAAACTAGGGGAATTCTCAGGTTAAGATTTCTTCTAAATGTAAACTTAAATCTATGGGGAAAAGTAATTTGGAGATTGTAAAAAGAGAGTCAAATACAGTGGGCAATGATTCTTCTAAGTATGTTGAGCCCAATGACACAATATTAATCTGTATTTCATTCTCACTACTATATGGTTCTACACTATGGAACAATTAAAAAAAATCAATTTATCTAATGATTAAAGGTCTAACATGGGTGGTGGGAACTAGAGAAAAAATATATATTTGGATGGATAATTGGCATGATAAAAAAAACCACTCAATCTAGATCCAATTTTGAAACCATGGATGAGATTAATTCAAGATAAATATGGTGATAGATTTTCAAAAATTATGTATGTAAATCATGAAGGAATATGCAAATGGAAAGGAATATTTTTTACAAGTAAACTGGACATTGTTGTTAGGAGACAATTTAGGAGAAAGATAACAATAGTGATTATTTATAGGGGGGCCGAGGAAAAGGCTAATTTGTGAGTTGAATAACTTAGAAGAATACACAAGAAGAAGTAGATATAATGTAAAGCACCAAAAAAATGGAAATATCGTAAGAATGTGAAGAGATTTGGGATAGCCTAAGCATTACAAAATTCAAAATGTTTATATGGCCAATAGGTCATAGGAAAACTTTATCCTAGGATAGCCTAGTGAAAAAGGGTTTTCATGGCCCCTTATAATGTGTTATATATAAAAATTAGAAGAGTATAGACCATCTCTTGGGACATTGTTCAATAGTATGGAAACTATGGCAGTGGATTTGTAATATGTTTGGTAAATGCATGGCAATGAATTGTAAAATTAAATAATATTTAAAGAAATCATAGAGAAATTTTTAAAGTAAGGCATTATAGACAATATTGGATACATCAAAAGATACAATACTTTGGACTATATGACTAGAAAGGAATAAAAGAATACTTAAAGGAAAGGAAAGTAGTTTAGAGATAATAAAAAGGAAGATTTGTTCAGCCATAGAGGAGTCTAAACCAACCCTATCAACTCACCTAATCCCTAATATTGAAGTAAAGAGCCTTGATAAATGGATTCAAGTCATCAAATGGAATTATGATGTTGAGTATAGGAGAAATAAAAGGAAGGCAAATAATATAAAGTGGAAACCATCAAAAGTGGAGTTGGTCAAATTAAATTTTGATGGAGAATCTAAAGGAAATAAGTTTCTATTGATATATATTGCATTATTTGGTATATGCTAATGTACCACCATGGTACCTTCATGGTACATTTATAAATAATAGATTAGGTTTGATTCCATAGTTTATAGTGTGAGTTATATTTCTTCTTTTATGTAAGTGTAAATGTGCTGGAAATGCACAAGTGTCATGTAAGTTAGAGTGAAAGTGTAGGTTGAGTAAATGTGCACAAGTGTCTTGTATGTAAGAGTGCAAATATGTAATGTAAATATGTGCACAAGTATCTTAGATTAGGAGTGCATGTAGGAGTTCAAGAGTCATGTAGAGGTGTGCAAATGTTATAGAGTCAAGTGTTCATCAAGTATGCAAGTGGCAAGTAGATAAGCCAAGAGTTCGGAGACTTAGCATATGGAGATCAATAGTCAAGTACTTGAAGAGTTGCATTACTATTGCAATATTATGGAGACAATGCTCCATAGGAAAGAAATTGAGTTGAATCAAATCAAGAATCAAGATTTGATATTCAAACTTGTAACAAAAAGAGGAGCAATAAAACTTGTATACATTTTGAGCAATTAAAATTATAAGTTGTTCTTCATGCATAGTACGTGAATTATTTAGGTTGTTTACATTCATATTTTAGTATATATAAATGTTATTTGATTTATTATAAGCCTTGATATACATATTAATTTTCTCATATTATTATACTCATCATATTTTACATTGACATTGATTATGGATATTTTATATTTAGGGACTTGTGTGATATATTTTTAGATAACCTATGATATTTTGTGGTAGTATTAAGACTTAAAAATCCAACAATGTTGTCTAGTTTGATAGAGTTGATTGAAGCCATTATTATTAATTAAATTTGTTCATTTTGATGAAGTTAATTTAAAGTATGTCCAACAAGAAACTGTCTAGCCATTGTTATCGAGTACAAGGAGAGTGGTCTGTACCTACACAAAACAAATAAATTCGAAGAAAATCTGAGGATAGATGGCTATTTTTCCTTGATTCAAGCCTTTGGTGAGAAATAAATCTAACACCTATCCAAAAATAGTTGTTACATTACCTATGTAGTCTTGATAATCCATAGAGGTTAAGGCTAAGGTTCTGATAGGTTATATCGCATTACCATCGAAAGTCCTATTTCAGCTAGAAAGGAGGTAGAGTGACATGCATAGAATGAAACAGTTCTTGTAGGGATAAGAAATAAGAAGAAATAAGGTTAAAATTAAGTTTCAATTGGAGTGATAAGGTAAGGTTCAATTTTTGCAATGGATAGAGTAAAAAAGCATACATAGAATGTAGGTGCAGGATGCAGGTGTGTAGTGGGGTGCACAACAAAAACCCTTGTGCACAGTTGGCAAAAAAAACAATAATCAAATCTAGAAGTAGCGATGGTAACAAGTAATAGCAATGGTAAAAATTCTGCTTGAACCTAGTTGATGGAAGTAGCAAGCAAGGTGAATAACCAATGAGGGGTCAAAAACTAAAAAAGGGGAAAAAAGGAAAATGCAAACAATAGGGTTTTCAATTATTTTTAACCCATAAATGGGTGTTTGAGTTAAAAATGGAACGAGAAAGAAAATAAACAGATGGACCAAGGTTTGGAGCAACCAAAGATAGACAGGAAGTTTCTAGCACAAGAAAAAAAGTAGGGCAAGGCTAGACTAGGGCCTTGGAAGGTATGTCAATGGATGGGACCCTGTATGAAGAGCTGTAGAATGGCTTTTTCGAAAGAAAAATCCAAGAACCTCCCAATAAAGTGGTCCTAGAGAAGGGGTAGGATGAAGTAGAGGCAAACAACGGTTAGGAGAATCAGACCCCAAAATAGGGACAGAAATGCTCTTAAGCCCAAGTGGTACATGGTTCTAAACATGTTACTACTCTTCCTCCATTGGTAAGCCACTTAAACTTGAGAGTTAAATATGGCATTATCAACATTCCCTCGGAGATAATTTTCAACATGAAGGCAAAAGAGAAACCCAATTTGGAGGGCAAGTTTTTTGGGGCGATGTCAGATATAGATACTATTCAAAGGTAGGCTTTCACTAAATGGAAACTAGTGGGCTGCATGGAGATTGTTGCACTCCCAAATGAGCTTTTCATGATCAAAATTACTAAGGTAAGTGACATGCAAAAAATTCTATATGGAGGACCAGGTTGATGAGGAAGCGTAGCCTGTTTCTTAGAAAATGGGATGTCGATTTTAATAATCACACCCAAATTCTCAACATAGCTATTTTTTGGGTATGATTACTTCACCTTATCTTTCGATATTGGCATGATGAAGTTTTAATGGCTATTGCAAATGGTATTGGTACCTTTGTTACCATTGATAGTGTAACCAGGCTAAAGTCCTGAATGGTGTTTGCCTAAATTTGTGTTAATGTTGATCTGGATAGCAAGATTTTGGAAACAATAGACCTAACATCCCTAGTGGGTACCTGGACTCAGAGGTTGGAGTATGAAAATATTCCACCCCTTTATGATATTTGTAAAGGGATATTTCATATCTCAAGTTTCTTCTTCTCGAAGAAGAAATCTCCCAATAAGAAAGTATGGTAGAGGAAGGAGAGTAAATATGCAGAGTAGTGTAAAGGCACAAATATCATGGTGGATAATCAAAATGAAGCAATAACCTCACACAAATCATCTATGGTGGTTGAGAAGGAACACATGGAAGATCCCTCTTATGGAGTTATGGTAACCCAACCTCCTTGGAGTTGTGGAACCCCTTGACTTTGTAGATCCTAACTCTTTTGCTTGCTTGAGAGGAGCTGAAGAAGATGAAATAAGAGATCCTGTTGAAGTTGTAAATTTTTTGGAGGAGAAATAATGGGTGAATCATGAGGGGGTACATTAGGAGAGTATAAAACCTCTAGAAGTAGATGTAGAGGTTAACCCTATTGACACAATTCTTACAAATTGAGACAGGCAAGATGAAACTAGAAAAGCATTAAAGGAAGATAAGTAGATCCTAAAAAATATAGAGGTGAATCCTATAGCTCCAATATGGGAGGATTATAGTTCATAGGAGGTTTGGATGATTCCCTCAAGGGTGACTAGAAATCAAGCAAAGAAAACTCCCTTGGATGTTGGTAAGGAACACACTGTAGATAGACCCCCTTTAAAAAAGGTAAGGAAGAGGGAAACGAAAGTAGAGATAGCTAGAGAAACATAAATTGACATCAATATGGGTAGGGGAGAGATGAAATTAGCTAAATATAAAAATGAATGTTTTTCATGGAATGTATGAGGTTTCAATGAGACTAGAAGACATATATTAGTACAAACATTGAGAAGAGATAATCACCTAGAAATTTTGCTATTATAAGAGACAAATGTGGTATAATAAAACTTAGGAATGGTTAAAGACAAGATTTGGAGAAGACCAAACTTTATTTCTCAACCCTCAATGAGCTCCTCTAGAGGAATTATGTGTATTTGGGACCCAAATAAATTTTAAGGACAAAAAACTATCTCAAATGATAGATTTTGTTCTATCTACGTCTTTTCGAAGGAGGATAATTTCCACTGGATCATTACAAATGTCTATGCACCCAATGCTATAGTTGAAATATGAAGGTTATGAAGTAAATTATATGAAATCAAGAATGTCTTTGTAGGTATACCATGGATCTTTGTAGGGGACTTCAATACCCCTTTGTATATTTATAATAAGAAGGGAGGCATTGAAGTATATTCAGAGAGTATGACTGAGTTTGGCGATTTTATAAATTCAAATGCTTTGATGGTCTTGGAGCTTAGACAAGCAGATTTTACTTGGACTAATAGGTAGCTGGGAAGTCAATTGATTCAGATCAGAATGGACAAGGTGTTGATTTCTTAGGAGAGCTTAGTATTGTTTGGGGACACTACTCTCATGGCCCTCCTAAAAATTGGCTCAGACCATAATCCTTTGATTTGGGAAACAATGGACAAGAGAAGGCTCTTTGCTACCCCTTTTCGGTTTGAAAATATTGTGGGTCCTTCATTTAGATTTAGAGAGTAGGATTTAATCTTGGTGGCAGCAATATTTTTTTGGAGATAGATTGACTCAAGTAGCAAAGAAACTGAGATTTGTTAAGTGGAACTTAAAACTATGGAATAAATAGGTGTTTGGAGACATTATGGTTTAAAATGTAGCTTTACAAAAATATCTCATGAAGTTAGAAAACTCTTTTCATTTGGGGGAGTATTCAGAGGAAGTTTAGACTAGATAAAAAGATCTTCTATGTGATTGGCACAATACTCTAGCATGCAAGGAGGCTTTCTAGAGGTAAAAATCAAGATCTTTGTGGTTAAATAAAGGGGACATGAATACGAGGTTTTTCCATGTTTCAACTCTTGGGCAACATAAGTTTTAATAAAATCCAAGAGATAAATATTGTTTATGGTTCTTCTACAAGGGATCCTTTCCAAATTAGAGGGGAAGTTTTTCAATATTTCCAAAAAATATTAGGGGTGGATTTAGAGCCAGATGAAGAGGTGATGAACTTGTTGTTAGGAAATATTCCCTTAAATATCACAAAATCGATAAATAAGTATCTCCTTAGCCCCTTTATGGATGAGGAAATTAAATATGTGGGCTTCTTCATGAAGGGAGACAAATTCCCTGGTCCATATGGGTTTCTAGTGCTCCTCTATCACAATATTTGGCACATCATTGGCAATGAGGTCACCTTGGTAGTTAAGGAGTTCCAGACCTCTAAAAGGATCCCTTAATGTGAACTGCACATTCTTATCCCTCATTCCAAATATTTTAGGTGCTAAATATTTTACAGATTACCACCCAATTAGCATGTGTAATACTCTCTATAAAATTGTGTCCAAAGTCCTTGCAAACTGGCTGAAGATGGCTCTCCCTTCTATCATTGAAAAACACCAAAGGGGTTTTTTTCAGGGACAACAGATTCTTGATGGGATCATTTTGATCCATGAGATCCTACACTCTATCTCTAAATAAAAAAAGGAAGGTATGTTTCTTAAATTGGATATGAATAAAGCATATGATAGAGTTTCTTGGGATTTCCTTATCAAAGTGCTCCAATATTTTGGTTTTCATGAGGATTGGATCTCTATGATGAAAAACTACATATCCACAATGATGATCTCCATATTAGTTAATGGGTCTACAGTGGGTTATTTTCCTAGCAATAGGGGGTTAAGATAAGGGGACTCCCTATCCCTTATCTATTTATAATTTTATCTTAATCTATGGGTAGAGTCTTCACAGCAGCCACGAATATAGGAGACATATAAGGTATCAAGACAACTTCCACTCTAGAACCGGTCTCTTTTCAATAATTTGTGGATGATACTCTAATTTCGATAAGATCATCTCTTCCACAAGAAAGAAAAATTATGATTATTTCGCATTTTTATGAGCTTGTAGCAGGTCAAAAGGTAAATTTTAATAAAAGCAATATTTTTTTCCTAAATACCTCTAGAGCTCTCTAACTGCAAATAGAAATAATCTTCAACTATAGCATAGATGATTTACCAATAACCTATCTACGGATGCCTTTATTCTATGGGAGTGTGAAGGAAGCCTTGCGGGATCTGGTTATTAAACATGTTACAAAGAAACTATATTTCTAGAAATGCTCTCTTCTTAGTCAGGAATAAAAGGCCTAGCTTGCAAAATCTTGCCTTCAAAGTATACCTATTTACTTAATGTCAATTTTTAAAATGCCAATATCGGTTTACAAAAATATTGAACAGATCCAAAGGATTTTTCTATGGTATGGGGTTGAGGAAAATAAGAGGATATCTTTACTTGTTTGGAACAAAGTCTGTACCTTTAAATAATATGGGGGATTAATATTGATAACTCTTCCCAAAATGAACAAAGCTCTAATGGGAAAGTTGGTTTGTATGTTGGTGAAGGAAGAATACACTCCCTAGATCAAAATTATAAAAGCTAAGTATTCACGTAATTCCTCTTTCTTGGAAAACCTCAACTCGCATAAGGGTTCTAGTTTTTGGAATAAGCTTCAATAGGTAAGACCTCTAATCTAGCAGGGTTGTAGATGGTAGATTGGATATAGTGCTAATGTGAGATTTTGGTAGGATACTTGGCTCTTCAACTCTCCCCTTTGTGATATCCCAAGGTTTGCAAACTTAGGAATAATCCTGACTCCTATTTAAGGACTATTGGTTCAAGATTATACTATGGAAGAAAATGGCATCAAGAAGTGGAAGTGGCTTTATGTTGATAACATCAATGAGGACTTGCTTCCACACATAGAAAGTTTTAATAGATGCCTTAATGCCTACATCCTCAATCCTTGGCGACTGAATGATATATTTATTTGGATGAAAATGAATAGTGGAGATTATCATGTGAGGTTTGGTTATAACTTGGTTGAAGGTGTAGGGGTAGTGTGGCCCCATGTAAAGGTTTGGTACAAAGATCGCATCCCTAAGATTACTATTTTTTAGTCGTTTTTTATGCATAAAAAAATTATGACCCAAGATAATGTGAAAAAATATGGTTTCTCCTTACCAAATAGATGTATTTTTTTGAAAAGAGGAGGAAAGCATTGATCATCTACTTCTTAAGTGCTCATTTACCAAAAACTTGTTTGATCAACTCTATAGTGAATTCCAAGTTTGGTGGGTTTTCCATAGAACTATCTCATATTTGAACTTGCAATGAGAACCTCATTTTAAAGGTAGAAGAATTAGGAAGTTGTGGCTTCTAAGCCTTCCACATAACTGATGGAGAGTCTGGAATGAAAGAAACCATAGAATCTTTGAGGACTTGAAAATGGACTGGGAAATGGTTTAGAATCGATAAAGAAGTCTCTTGATGGATAATTTTAACAATATCCACTTCAAGGAGGGATGGGAATCAGATCAGGAAAGGTGAATATTGGAATTCTAGGGATTCAGAGAGAAATTACCAATGCATTAAGTTCATCCTAAAACTCATGCACAATGGATACCGCCACTAGTTGGATGGTTCAAATTAATTTTTTATGGGGCCTCGAAAGGTAATACCAAGTTAGTGGGAGCTAGAGGGGTGATCCAAAATCATCTGGGTAATATAATAAAAGCCTTTACAGGACCACTAGGTGAACATATAATTCATTTTTTTGAAGTAAGAGCAGCTTATGTAGGAATTTTTTTGGCTATCCATTGCAATATAGATAAGATCATAGTTGAAGGAGACTTACAAATTGTGACCATTTTAAAAGGAGAACCACCAGCTACCTACACTCTTGATTTAATTATGGTGGAATATTGAGCACTTTTGGATAGACACGAGAAAGTGTTTATTAATAATATTTATAGAGAAGCCAACAGGGTAGTAGATGATCTTGCTAATAAAAGAGTTATGGTAAATGTTATAAAGGAATGGGGAATGGTATCCCAATCCACATAAATAATTTAGTTGACAATGATAATGCCATAAGAATTGACAATGGAAATCAATAGGAAGAGGCTACCAGGAAAGCATAGAGTATATGATATTTAGATATGTAAGGTGTATGCTGATTTTCTAGTTTTGTATGTGGTTAGTGAAGTGTGTTTGTTGTTTCACGGTTTGTATAGGCTTTATGCCAGTGGGAAATCCTTCCTAGTGAAATGGATAGTGATTGCCCATATATATTGATGTAAAAGGTTAGCATTCCTTTCAAAAATGCACTTTTCCAACTTAAAAAAAAAATTAAAGTATGTCCACTTTGAATATAGTGCAAACTTGGACTTTATTTTGAAGGTCATATTGAGTAGAGTAGGCTAGGGTATTGCCACTAAGTTTAATGAAAATAAATGAAGACTAGGACTCAGCTATATTGAAGATAAGGGCCAAATTAGAAGATAATTTGGACATTTATTGATAGGTAGAACCTACCCAAAAGGAAGATTGGTTATTTAGGGTAAGATCCACCCTAACATTGAAGATTTAAAGGGACTGCAAATTAAATATTGAGATAGAATCAACTCACAAGATAGTTGATCATTCAATGACATTCAATGCCACCTTGAAATTTATATTGAGTTCTCTAGTAAGGAGGAGAATCATTTTGGGTTATTAGGTGCAACCTAAGACATTAATTTTAGATTTTAGATTTTCAAAAGTACAATAAATATTAAGCTATAAATGTGTGAGAATCTTCTTAGAGAAGAAGAGAAGAATTTTAGTTTTTGAAGAATAAACAAAAAGAAGAAGAATTGGGTCATAGAGTTATTTGACCTTGAAAAAAAAGAAGAATTAGGTCATATAATTATTTGACCTTGACATATTTGTAGCAGTAGTAGCAGAGATTTAAGAAGTAATCCACATCGAATAGCAAAGGGTCAAAGAAGCCCACATTAATTTTAAGAGCACCATAGAAGCCCACATTGAATATAAGAAGGCTAAGAAGCCTTTATTAAGTTTATTAGAGGAAGAAGAAAGCATTGAAATGGAATATTAAGAGAGAAAGGTTTGAGAAGTTATAATATAATAAGAGAGGCCCATAATACAGGAATGAGGCCCATATAGAATATAGGCCCAAGACAAAGGTCTTTATAGAAATTTTTTTAAGAGATTATATAAATAGAATAGGCCCATATAGAAATAGAAAGAGAGGTATGTATTTATGAATAATAAGCCCATTAATCCAACTCAAGAAAGAAGATAGTGAAGCCATTTAGGAAGTTCTATAAATAACAACAAAGAGGATCATTTGGCCAACTCTAGATAGAATAATAGAGGGTTTATTTGACCAAATCCAATAAGAATACTAGAGAGGCCATTTGAACAACTCCAACAAGAAGAACAGGGAGGCCATTTGGCCAAATCTAGCAAGAATGATAGAGAGGCTATTCAACAAATTCTAGAAAAAAGAGTAAAGAGGCCACTTGGCCAACTCTAGTAAGAAAAGAGGCCATTCAGCCGATTTCAAAAAAGAAGAAAATAAAGGCTACCCATTTGGCCATATAACAAAGGATTAGCCAAACAACCAATCCAACAATAACATAAAGAAAAATCTAACAATGAGCAAAGTGGTAAAATGGTTGTGTTTTATAAATGTGTCATATATCAGGAACCTACAAATCTATAGCATTGAAAGAGAATATCAATCTAAATATAAAAAATAACACAAATATTAGTCACACAATAGTATAGTATAGCAAGGAAGAGTTATACAGTGAACCATAGAAAGCAAGGAAAGGAAGAATTTTTTTTTACATTCATAGGAACAAGCAAAGCTTCTAATGTTGAATGACAAATAGTAGCATTGCACCAACATTCAATCTTGAAGGAAACATCTTACATTGGAGGAAGAAAAACCATCTAACATTTTTGGAAGATGAAACATCCAATTATTGGAGAAAGGTGAACCATCTAATGTTGGAGGAAGGTAGTGCATTCAAGTGTTGGAGGAAGGTAAAGCACTCAAAGCAAGTGTGAGATGTGTGCATCAAACATAGTGTAGTCAATAAATACCTATAACATCAATTTGTAACACATTGAGCATTAAAGTTGAATAAGGTAACACATTTTATAAACACATGCAATGCTCCATGTATAAGAAATTAATTATCAAGGAACTCCCAAAATAGTTTCAAAGGTGCATTGGAAACATGTTTTGAAGCACTAAGTTTTAATACCTATAGTAAGCAAATAAGATAATGTTTTTAAGTGACCAGTTTGGAGAACATCAACAAGCAATCAATTTTGAGAATGTTGTGGAGCATGATTCAGAGATTAATTTACCTAAGGTTAGATTTCAATTCATTTTTAGTAAGTTTTTGTGGAGTTATAAGGTATTTATATAGTCTAAAAGAATATAATTTACTTGAGTAATAAGTAGACTATAATAATAATTTAGGAGTTATAAGGTTTATTTTGGAATTTAAGTTTTTTATTAAAGAGATATGGAGTAATAAGGATGTCTACTTTGTTAAGTTTTTGAAATTTTTATATTTGAAATATTAAAAAGGTAGAAGATTTATTTTCAAGAAATTTTGAAAAAAAAATAAGTATATATTAGAAGCTTTTTGAAATTTTGTAAATTTATGATTTTAGATTTAAAATATTTTCAACATCAAAGGATTAGGAAAGTTATTCTTCAACTAGGGAGATATCAGGTTTTCCACTTCAAAAGAAAAAAAATCATTAAATGGAAGAAATTATTAGAAAAAATTTCAATGAAGATAGTGAAGAAATGGTGAACAAACTTAAGTTTTATTTTGAAAACTTAATAGATGATTTTGATGGAAAGAAACAAATATAAAATTTTTTAAAAGTGTAATTATCCTTTTTTTTAAATGTAAAAACTCATAAGTTACCTTTATGAAAAAACTCTTTAGTAAATGGTGGAATTCATAGAACACTATTATAGTTTCTTTAGAAGAATGTTTAATTATGTATTTGTCATTTCTTATCTTTGCAATTTTTCAAAAAAAAATATAGGAAAAGAAATATGATACATAAAACTTGAATGAAGCTTATGTTAGCTTCAACAAGGAATCATTGAAATCAAGGTTGTATTATTGTGATGATTTGCTAACTCAATGTTTAGAAGGTACATCATCAGGTATATCACAAAAAAATATGTAGAAGATAATAAGGAAGAAAAATAAAATAAATCATACAAGAAAGGCTAATAGAAGATCTGAATCCAAAGTCAAAGAAGAACCATATATGATTTAACATGACTCAAAATCCCCTCCTCCATGACCATGGTGACGACGATCGAAGGTCCGCGTAGCAACAAGCAAAGTCTACCTCTTGGCGGTTTTTGGCCTTTTCTGTGGGGGTTTGGTGTTTGACCGTCTATTTCCCTCCTTTTCCAATTTTTGATTCCACATTTTTTCTTGGTGGATTTTTTCCTACCCTCTGCCCATCCTCTCGTCGCTTCCTAGGGCTAGTTGGGCACCTTCCCCGACTCCCAAAATTGGTTTGCACTAGCAAAATTATTCTTGCAAGCACTTCCCATGGTGATGCACTTAGATCTTGATAATTACATCAGAGACATCGAGGACTCTATCAGGCCTGGCACCATGCCCAAGCAAGGGCTCCATATCCCAGGCGAGATTCCAACAGTAGGTGGCAAGCCATCCTTTGCTGACTTGCTCCAAAAAAATGAATTCCTATGTCATCTACGGCCAACAAATTCATCATGCAAGGGAATAATGTTCTATGCCCTAAATCCCTCATGGAAAACTATGAATCCTGGGATACCAACTCCTTGGTAGGAAAATTCATCGGTGGGTGACCTAACTTATATGCTATTCATATATGGGCAACTTAAAAATGGAAAACCCTAGGAAACTTGGAGATCTCGGTAATTACAAGGGGTTTTTTCATGATTCAACTCAATTCCCATGAAGACGCAAAGCACATCTTATCCGGAGGGCCCTATTTCTATGGAAGGTGAAGTTTGTTCCTCAAAAAATAGCAACCAAAATTTAACCCTAGCTCCCAAAACATCAATTTCACCCCCATCTGGGTTAGACTTCCAAATATCCTAGCCCACTTCTTCTATGAATATGCCTTGCTTGGTCTTTCTAAGGCGATCGGTGAGCTCGTGGCTATTGACCCGGCCACCCGAGCAAGAACCTAACTAAACCAGGCCCGCATTTGCATGAATGTGAACTTGGAAAGTCAACTTCCAGACCACCTAAACCTCATCTATGGTGACTTCAACTGGAAGCAACCACTCTTCTATGAAAAAAAGCCAGCTTTTTTCCCTGAGTTCCAATCCTAGGGCCATCTTCAGTTGTAGTTTCCCAAACTCTAGATCTTGCCACAGTCAAAACCCACTAGGGAACAATAAAATAATATGTGGCATCAACCCCTACCTATCTTTTCGGTGGCTAGCAAATTTATTTCTAGACCCCCTTCAGGCCTGCTCAATCATAAGGCAAGTACCTCTATTCCTCTAATCAATAAATTCAATCATTTGCATAGTTCTGTTATCAGTAAGGATTATGAGGAAGACGAGATCCCATCCACCTCTAAACCAATGGCCATCCTCTCACCCCCTTGACCTTCCCTGGTCTGCCCCCCTACCACCCCCATCCATAATCATCTCCTTGTCCTTGGTGCCCCCACTTTCCTGAGAATCCCTTAAGGCTCACCTCCCCTCTCTCCTACTTCGTCCCCCTGCTCGGGTCCTGAAGACCTAGCCTCTCCTGTGTACTCAAAATTTGTCTCTGCTGATGATGAAGTTGAGGACCAGTCATCCCCTAAGCAAATTAGTCCCAGGATAACTTAAAGCGCCCGAAAATCCATGATGGATGTAGGAGGGGAAAAAAAGAGAGGAAGACCATCTAATTCGGACATAAGGAATTAAAATGTGGTTGAATATATAGCCAATGGAACCTGGAGAACACTATTTTAGGAAATAGCAAAAAATTTCAAAGACGAGAGTCAAAGATCCAAACCCCCTGCTTAGCAAGAAAAAGGGGGCAAGATAATTTCCAAGAGTTTGAAATGAAATTCCTCTCCTAGAATGAGAGAGGCCTAAATGGGGAAGACAAATAGAGACTGGTTGTATCCATGAGGAGAGAACATAATCCAACCATTTTCTCATTCAGGAAACAAAATTGGGTGATCAATGGTCCCCTACCATTGCTAGAAATATTTGGTGATACTATGATTTCATTCATTCCCTGACTTCTGGGACGTTAGGAGGGCTCCTATGTCTCTAGAATCCTACCAAGCTCTAGGGAAACCTTATTTTGGGTCACGATAGGGTAAGCAACATCCTGTTCTAGGATATTGAATCCCATAATTCTTGGGTGATGTCAAATGTCT
Source organism: Wollemia nobilis (assembly GCA_028583015.1). Lineage (NCBI taxonomy): Eukaryota > Viridiplantae > Streptophyta > Pinopsida > Araucariales > Araucariaceae > Wollemia > Wollemia nobilis. Next base: position 5,335,575 of record JAQPPZ010017060.1, read on the forward strand.
ATGCCTTGAACACCTCTATGGGCAGAGAACCTTTGTGGAAAATGCTTACTTCAATGAGGTAGGTCTTTGAAGGAACTCCCTGGATACTATAAGGGGAATTCAATTCTCCTTTGCACCTCAAGGACAAAAAATGAGGGAACAACATTACTCACAAATATATTGTAGACCTAAGAAACTTCATTAATTCCAATGCTCTCATGGATTTCCAACTTCAAGGGTCCCTTTTCACTTGGAGCAATAGAATGAAGGGCACCAATCTAATCCAAGAGTGCCTAGATAGATTTTTGCTTTCCCAAGAAGCCCTCCCCTACTTTGGGGATGCCATTTTGTGAGCACTCCCAAAGATAGACTCTGATCATAGTCCCCTCATCCTGGAATCAGGTTCTAGACCGTAGTTCAAGACCCCTTTTAGGTTTGAAGCAATGTGGATTCACCACAAGTATCTCAAGGGCTTGATGCAGTCATGGTGGAGTCAGAAATTCCTAGGGTCTACTATTAACCAGGTAACCCAAAAAATTAGGTTCATCAAAGGAAACTTGAAAAAGTGGAATAAGGAAACCTTCAAGAACATCTTTGAAGACAAATAGAAGGTCAATTACTGAATCAGCCAAATTGAGAAGTCCTTTTAGAAATGCAAATGCAATGACAGTCTTAGGAATGTGGAGAGTGCCTTGTTGTATGAGTACCACAACATCCTCTTCTTGGTTCTCTGTCATGGTAAATGGTTCTATTATAGGTTACTTCCTGAGTTCTCAGGGCCTGAGGTAGGGTGACGCTTTGTCCCCCATTCTGTTCATCATACTAGCAGAGAGTTTGGGGAGAACTATCAAGGAGGCCTAATCCTATAGTTAGATTTATGGGATCAGGGCAACGTCTGGGCTTCCCCCACCACTCACCAAAAATTTGTAGATGACACGTTGATGGCTACTAAGGCTTTGGTAGCAAATGCCAAGGTGATCAAGGATATTTTCAACTGCTTCAAGGAAGTTGTTGGCCAGAAAATAAATTACACTAAAAGCAAGTTGTTCTTCATCCATACTCTATCCAAAAGATAGCGCAAGATTACCAGAATCCTAGGATGTTCCATTTCTAAGTTCCCAACCACTTAACTTGGGCTCCCCATGTTCCATGGTAGGGCCCGACCAACCATGTGGGCAAACATGGTGGACAAGATCCGTAACAAGTTAGCTAGGTGGAAAGATGCCCTGCTCACCAGTGCAGGGAAGGCAAATTTGGTCAAATCCTTCTTGCAGAGCATCCCCACATATTTCATGTTTGTGTTCAAAATCCTAGCATCGGTGGGAGAATCCATTGAAAAAATTCAAAAGCAGTTCCTTTGTTCTGGATCAGAGGCCTCAAGAAATCTTCATCTAATAGCTTGGGATAAAGTTTGCTCCCCCAAAGATCAGTGAGGTCTTGGTCTATGTCGAATCTCAATTGCCAACCTAGCTCTCCTAGCCAAGCAGTATTGGAGAGTAGTGACTAAGGTCAATATTGAATGGGTAAACATCATGAAAAGAAAGTACCTTTAGCACTAGGCCTTCCTCTAAGCACCTCCCTTGTGCAACGGTTCCCATTTATAGAAATCCATCACTCATACCCAGAACATCATCCTCGAAGGGTCTTCCTGGAAGCTATGGAATGGGACCAACATCAGCTTATGGGAAGATACCTGGGTCGAGAACTCCCCCCTCATCAACAATTCAGTTTTGATCCCTACCAGGCATTTTACTGATAGCAGATTCAGGCTCAGGCTTGCAAACTTCATTTCCTCTAGCCCAAAAGCCCAAAAGTGGAAGAAGATCAATTTTAGAATAATAAATGAACCCATCAGGGAATTCATGAAAGGGATTCAAGAGATCCAGTGATCAACTTTCCTCCCTCATGTCAACAGGAGAGATGAGTGGTGTTGTAAAGGCACCAATGACAAAATTTCTCTATCAATATCGTGGCCCAGCTTATTGAGAAGATGGGTTCCAAAAGAACCCCCAGCTATGAGAAGGTGGTCACTAACAAGGTGTGGATAAAATCCCTCATTTCCAAAATCATGCACTTCTATTGGACGACCATCCACAATAAAATCCTTACTGGGGACAATCTCATGTGGCAAGGGATCATGGTGCCAAATAGATGTTTCCTATGCCTCCAGGCCTAGGAATCTATTCACCACATCTTGATGGATTGCCCCTACTCTAGAAGTGTTTTCTCCCTAGCCACCCAAAGCTTTCAGGTTAGCTGGACCTGGCCAAACTCTGTCAAAGAGTTCATTTTTCAATGGCCTAAGCCCTTTAAGCATCCTAAGCTAATATTTTTGTGGGAAGTCCTCATCCATAACATCTTTTGGCAGCTCTGGTTGGAGCACAATAGGCAATTTTTCAACAAAGGCCCCAGAACCCATGAAGTCATAGCTGCCAAATCCCTTGCTTACGCCACCAAAAATTTTGGACTCATCTCTTATCAGGCCATCCCTGCTCTGGGGATTGAATAATTACTCTATTCCATCCTCAAGATTCTTAGAAACCCAGAAAATATAGATCTCAGGTCACTTGGGTCCCTTCCCCCCAAGGTTGGCTCAAGGCTAACTTCGATGGTGCCTCCAAAGGGAACCCAAACAAAGTGGGAGTAGGAGGGGTCTTCAGATATCATAGTGGCAAAATCCTTAAGGCCTTTGTTGAAAATTTGGGGTCCCATACCAACAACTTCATGGAAGCCAAGGCCCTTTGGAGATGTATTGACATTTCCAAAAACTTGGCAGCCCCTATCATCTACGAAGGGGACTCGGAGATCATTGTCAAACTCATTCAAAGAAATAGCAAGGGTGGAAAAAATATAGATAACATTATCCAGGAATGCTAGCTAAGCCTTTGCAACAGTGATCAATCCCAGATCAAGCACATTTTTAGGGAGGCCAATCAAGTGGTTGACACCTTGGCAAACAAAGAAATAAAAGAGAGCGCCCTCACCGTTTAGGAAGACAACTTTCCCATGGAATTCATCGAGAAAGTCAACTTGGATAATGACAAAAGATCAAACACTTAGCTTTGTCGAAGTAAGAGGGTGCCTCTTCTCTAACGTTGTTAGAATGTTAGCAAAGGTCAATCATCAGTGGCCAAATTTTATCGATGGTTCTAACCATCTGAAAGGTGTCTCTTCAACATCATCGGTCAGTTTATTTTGGTTTAGCTTGGTTTTTAGTTTTGTTGGTTTTCGACTATGGTGCTGGTGTTTTTGCCCTGCATTACGAATGTAGATGAACTATTGTAAATTGGTGTTTTTGGCTTGCATTTCGAATGCAGATGATCTTCTTGTAAATAGGGGTGGGTCCCTTCAATGCGTAAGTAAATAAATTCTACTTTACCTGCCAAAAAAAAAAAAAAGAACCACATACTATAGATTTAGATATTGATCTAAAAGAGATGGACTAAAAATGAATCTCAAGCCAAGGTTCATGAACAATGCAAGATCACTTGAATATTGAATACTAAAGTCTTCAATAACCAAATAATGTAATACAAGGGGGTGTTGAGGTATATTACATTATTTGGTACATGCTAATGTACCCCCATGGTACCTTAATGGTACATTTATAAATTATATATTAGGTTGAGTTTATAGTTTAGAGTGTGAGTTATATTTTCCATTTTATGTAAGCGTTAATGTCTAAGAAATGCACAAGTGTCATGTGAGTTAGAGTGCAATTATAGGTTGAGTAAATGTGCACAAGTTTCTTGTATGCAAGAGTACAAATATGTAATGCAAATATGTGCACAAGTGTCCTAGATTAGAAGTGCATGTAGGAGTCAAAGAGTCATGTAGATGTGTGCAACTACTATAAAGTCAACTGTCCATAAAGTATGCAACTGGCAAGTTGATAAGCCAAGAGTCATGAAACTTGGCATATGGAAATCAATAGTAAAGCACATGAAAAGTCACATTACTATGGCTATATTATGTAGATAATGCTCCATAAGAGAGCAACATAATAGTTAAGTGGATTAATAAAGCTTGTATACATTTTGAGCAATTAATATTGTAATTTTTTCTTCATGCATAGTTCATGAATGATTCAAGCTATTTACATTCATATTTCAGTATATAAATTAATGTTATTTGATTTATTATATAAGCCTTGATATACATATTAATACGCTCATATTATTCTACTCATCATATTATTACGTTGACCTTGATTGTGGCCATTTTATATTTGGGGATCTATGTGATATAGATTATATAACCTATGATAATTTGTGGTAGTATTAATGATTAAAAAGCCAAAAAGACCAGTAGGAGGAGGAATAATTAGAAATAATAGGGGTAAGAACTTGTCACATTATGATTTCATTAGTGGATTTAATATACATAATGAAGCTAAATCTTGGGTGGCTTTGGAAGGGTTAAAATATGTAGATAAATGAAATGGAATAGAGTATGGATGGAAGTTGATTCATTAATAGTAATAAATGCAATTTTGAGGAAAGAAAAGGCTCCATGGAACATACAAGAGATCATTGTAGAAATACAAGACCTTGCTAAAGAGTTTGAAGAAATCAGGTTTAAACATATGTTAAGGGAAGGAAATAAACATGTAGATAGGCCATCAAATAGAAGGGTTTTAATAGAGGATCATGATGTTAAATATTATTTTCCATGGTTAGATGAAGTAGTAAGTTTAGCTTAAGTTGGTAATAAAATATTGGCTATCTGAATCAAATAATTATTAATATTTACTTCAATGTTTTCCATGGTAATGTTTATTATATTTTATATTATTAATGTGTTTTCATATAAACTATTTATTACAGATCTTGTCATTATACTTATGCTTTAGGAAGGAAACTAATAGTCTAGATTTGGTAAAGTAAACTATGATTACACAAAGTTTTGGAAATATTACTCTACTAATATGTAGTGCATAGACAATAGAGATGGATTTTTAGTATTGTGAAGGCTTTTATAGGAAATTACCAAGAAGAAGGATGCTTAATTTTAGAATATTTTTATTTAACAAAAAAAATTGAAGATCCAAAAAAATGAAAATCAAGAATTTAGACTTATTATGAAAACATATGTATATACTTAGCTATAGCAACTCACTTGAGATGAGAATTGAATTTGTTTATGAACTCTCAATATCTAAAGGAGATAATTATGATTTGTCAAAGCTGGGGACCTGAGTACAACCTCTTTTTCTCTAGCGAGAAAAAAAATATTCCATCTAGGACATGATTCCAAAATATTCTTCCAACCCAAGGAAGAATATTATTATTTCTTAACAACTTTTAATTAGAGAATATTACATCATTTTGAATCTTGTAATGTTATATTTTGTAATCATTTGAAATTTATAATTATTGTGAGAAAATTTAATTTATCCCATAAGAGAAAATTGGAGAGATATATCTCTTGTGAGATTATGATAAGACGAGGAGATAGCTGAAGGTAAAATACCAAGAAATATAGAATATGGAAGAGTCTCATGAATGTGAAGAGACTCCATGATGTATAAATTTTTCATACAATAGAGTTCGTATGGAAGATTTATATGATAATTTAATAATATTATAAAATAAAATATTGTTTAAATATATTCTATATCTTTGTTGTGTGGTCCTTGCATGTTATTATGATTATAAATTTTGTTTGTTATCCACCTTTACCCACAATGGTATTAGATCCATGGAGTACTATGGGGATCCAAGTTATAAGCAACTATGAAAAGCTTTAGAAGAGGGACAATCATAGACATCCAAAAATATGCCCTAAGTGAGGAGGAGAAAAGTTATATTGCAAGTTAATAAACTATTATTTTATATATCCATTCATGTATTAATTCCTTATTGCTAGATAATGCCATGTATAATATTTTTACTATGAGAAATAAGCCAAGTTTTGCACATTATTTTTCCAACTTTGTGCCTTCTTTTCACTTGAGCTAAGTTCTATATCCTAGTTTTTTATCTCTTTATTATGTGTTTGGAAATTTCATTCATGTCCTTGTTCATTTGAGATATCCTAGTCCTAGAGTTTTATTCATTTGCTATAATACTATTGAAGTTCTTTGAATTCAATCTATAAGTTCATGTTTAAACTTACCTGCTTGGACTATTTTTCAAAGTAAAACAACCATAGTATCCTATGATTAATTCTTCTAAGCCTTACAAAAAATTAAAAGGTAATTTTTGCTATTGAATGAAAGGAATGATAATAATATCATTCCAAGCTATAAGGATCTCAAGTGTTAACTAGACACCACATTCAACCAAAACAAGAATCTAAAAGCAAATTGATAGCATAAGCTTACAAATGGATATGCAAAATAATGAGCAACAATATCATATATTATACATGAATAATGAACTTCCTCTACTTAATAAGTACAATGAAGGTGCCTTGCTTATATAGGCAAGGATGATCAACCATAGCGATAGGATCAAGCTAAGGACAAATATCCACCATACAAAAGGAATAAGTGATATGGTCCATAGATCTATAACCGCTATGGGGAGAAAGAATATCTATTCCCAAAAATACCTAAAGATATCCCCATAACTCCTAAGAATAGTCAAACATAAAAATATCCCCATAATATCTAAGAAATAAATATGTAACATCTCATAATATCTAAATAAGATAAATGAAATATCCACACATAAGTGGGTGGGAAAAATACATGGAATAACTAAATAAAAGGAAAATAAATTACGTAGGTGAACATGAGCTATGGTAAATAACCTACTCTAACACCCCATCTCAAGTGAAGCTAGGTGCCAAAAATTAAAGTGGCATATCAATAATATGAGTCCCAGAAACAAGGCCTGATTAGGTACTCATGTATAATGTGTATCCAGAAGCTCCTAAACTAGAAGGTGGAAAACCATGTAGAAAAAAACCATCTAGATAGAAAGAGAGAATAAAAAGTAGGAATGGAGCCAAGGAGTGCTCCCAAAACCCCTAGGACAATGAGCTCCATGAAGAAGTCCTATGAAGAAGTGGATGCCTCTACGATGAATAATGTATCTCCCATGGGAATAAAGTAGCTATGAAGCACCTGCCGAATGTCTTACCACTCTAAGTGAGTGTGAGAAGATGGTAATAAAATGTAGAATGATGACGTAGAATCCTTCAAACTAAGTTGAAGTGAAGAATATGTCACTAATAAATTTTGAAATGAATCTCCAAGAATGTAGAAGCTCAAACCAACATCCAAAAGATCAATATGCACAAAACCATGATTCTTAAAAAGTGGAAGATATGTTTGAAGAGCATCCATCAAGGAAGAATCACCAATATCATGTTGCATAAGTAATGATGAGCCCATGGAAGCAGCAAGAGAAATAAGTAGAGGTTTGGAAGCCCCAAAAGAATCAACATGGTCTTTAGGATCTCCAAGTGAGAGTCCAACTGAAGATAAAATCTTTGTATCCAACTTCTGTAGGAGTACATCATCCAATGTAAAAGAAATAGGAGAATAAAATGGTGGAAAAGGTGGCTCACTCAAATAAGGAGGGCACACCAAAAAATATTCCACAAAGGAATAAGTACATGGAGGATATACAATGTATACATCATCATCAAATAAATGAGTGAGGTCCTCATACATGTCAAGAAAATCACGTGTGACTCTCAATGAAGAGAGAGGTAACACCATCCAAGAAGTCATATATATGTAAGGATGTAATATGCCATGAAATATTTGTTGTATATGCTGCAACATCAACATGATCATCCACATAAGACAAGCATGGAGATGTATCCTGGAAAATATCTGAAGCAGGTACTATAGCATGAACATCATCATCCAAAACATCATGAGATAGTGACTCCAAAAACAAAGATGCAATATCACAAATGATGTTCTCCATGCAAGCAATTGTAAGAGAAGGTGCCTTGGGTAAAAAAAAAATTCAACATATGATAAGCAAGGTGAGGTATGTTCTTGTGAACTCCAATAAAATTTTGAAGCTCCTCACAAAATGGATAATAAAAAATGCTAGAGATCCTTAAATTTTTCATGAACCATATCCTATACTCTTTATCCTTCACCATTGGTTTGGGTTTTGGAGTTATGAATAAAGGATCCAAACCTTCACTTTGACATAATAAACAAAGTACCTTAAACCATGCTTCAAAAATTTCAGCATTTGCCTCTATGCTAAGTTTAAAAAAAGAAGTTTCCAAGATGTCCTCAAAAGTAGAAGAGCCCCCCCAAAAAAAAAAATCAAATGCCATTATAATGTGAAAGATATAGTGTGATGTCACAAGGTGGTGCAAAATACCACAAAATCACATCAATGCACAAATGAAGCCTCTGAAATCTGAAAAGTCTCCAAAGGAATTACCAAAAGAATCCCCTCCTTCAAACTAAGTTCCTCAATGAGGAAGATTGGTACAAGAGGATGCACTACAACAAATCAAAGGAAGTCAAAGACAAAGGAATTCTCAAGCACAACAATGTGTAGGCTCCACCAATACTTAACACCAAGTAAGTTGATCACAAAGTTCCAAACTAAGTGGACAAATAGAAAATGAAGGAATATGGGACTTTATAACAATAGTCCATATACCGGTTCAAGTGCAAAATCCTTTTTCACAATGCAATATTGAGAGTGCAGTCATAAAATCATTATAAATGTCTAAATACAGATCCAAAAAATCTGAAATTTTATAGAGATATCATAAAAATGATGTTATAGGCCTGGAAAAAATTTTGTTGAGCAACTCCCAATATTTCTCCTAAAATGACAAGTTTACTAAAAATAATAAAATCGTTGTAACTATCAAAATACAACTCCAAATTCTTTGATATTTTATGGGAATGTCTATAATATTATTTCACATACTCTGTAAACAAATATGCAAAAACTTAGAATTTTTTATGAAGATATATGCAGATTACTAAAAAAGTGCAAGTTTTCATAAAATCAATATATCTTGATGAATATTGATCCAAATGAGATGAAATTTTGGGCACAACTCAAATGAATGCATCTACAAACCTCCAAAAAATGTCATGGAAAAGTTGTATTTCTATCAGGAAATACATATAAAATATAAAAATGTGTTGGGTTGGTGACCCTGCCAAAAAAGGAAATGCTCAAGAAGAAAAAGGCTTAGGACAGATCCAATGGAATGAGGCTATTTCATTATGGGTAGAAGATATTTTAGGAGGCTTGTGATAATATTAAAATGGAAGGAGAGACACAAAATGGCCATAAAACTCCACCAAGTACCCGATCACAAAAACCGAAGCTTCCACACCAATCTTTGAACCTGCAAGAGAAACAACTGCACAACACTCACAAATGGATGACTACAACACCTATTGCTTTGATGTCATGAAATGAATGATAATAAGATCATTCCAAGATACAAGGATCTCAAGTGTTAACTAAACACCACATTCAACCAAAACAAGAATTTGAAAGCAAATTGATAGCATAAGCTTACAAATGGATATGTAAAACAATGAGCAACAATATCATATATTATACATGAATAATGAAATTCCTCTACTTAATGAGTACAATGAAGGTAACTTGCTTATATAGGCAAGTATGATCAACCATAGCAATAAGATAAAGCTAAGGATAAATATCCATCGTACAAAAGGAATAAGTGATATGGTCCATAGATCTATAACCACTATGGGGAGAAAGAATATCAAACCTCCAAATATACCTAAAGATATCCTCATAACTCCTAGAAATAGTCAAACCTAAAAATATCCCCATAATATCTAAGAAATAAATATGTAACATCTCATAATATCTAAATAAGATAAATGAAATATCCACACATAAGTGGGTGGGAAAAATACATGGAATAACTAAATAAAAGGAAAATAAATTACCTAGGTGAACATGAGCTAAGGTAAACAACCTACTCTAACAATTGAATATCTCAAATATTTCATCCTTTGCCCATGTTAGGCCTATAAGATGTCAAAAACATTATTTGAATTATATCAAAGGTTCTTAATAAATTTAATTTGAATTGCAAGCAATCCATATGTACTATTTTAAGGAGGACCAATTACAAAGCAAGATGAAAAGCTTTAGTATATGGTTTATATACCATATTCAAGGAGGTGATAGAGTGGTCAACATATTCATTTTAAAGCACTCAGCATAAAAAAATGGCATGAGTTTAAATATCTTCAATCTTATCTAAGTTTATAAGACAACATGGGAAAAGTAAAGAGAAAGAAAACAAAAAAATAAAGTTATATTAAAATGTGTACATCATCATAAGTTAATATAGATAGTGAAAATCAAGCAAAAATTCAAAATAATGGGTCATCAAAAATAAGTAAAGGAGAAAAGGATCAAGCAAAAGATCTTTATTTTCAATAAGATAGAGATATTGATCAAAATGAAGGATTATTAACACTAAAGTTCTACTTACATTCCATTATTAGAAATTCTCAAAAGTATGTGTTAGTAGAATTAATGTGTTACTTACCACTGATTCTCAAAGAAGCTAAAGAAGGATATTTCTCAACACTTAAGGATTACTTAAGTCTTAATATTGAAGAAGTTAATGACTACTTTAAAATTTTTGTTACATTACTAGTTGATGTAAGGAATATAATATACATAGCATTACTCACTCTTAATGTCCTAAGGGGAAGTACAAAAAGTAAGAGGAAATAATTGAAAGGTTGAAGGGTAAGTCCATAATGATAAATGTGTGTTGTGATACATGTGATTTGAGGCCCATGATGGTAGATAGTTGTTGTAGCACTTGTGATTTGAATCCCATAGTGGCTAATGTGAGTTGTGATACAAGAGATCTTGTAAAATATGGAGATAAATCTTATAATACTAATGATTTGAAAATTGTTCAAGGAAATTAAGGTGATATAGAATTTTTTTGTGGTGGCCATGATAAAGGCCATATTATCATATTGTGACAGAGATAGTGATAGTTGAGAATATATTGAAGGTAATTCTAATGATTACATATTTAAGCATTTGAATATTATTGATAAATGTGATAGAAATTAGAGTAGAGATGAAAAAGTTCAATGTTTGAATGATGACAACCAAGTTTAGAGTAATGATGAAAATATTTGTCTTAGTGGTAAAGACCATAATGGAAATAAAAAATGGAGGTTTAGCCATCAAGTATTTTGACAAGGCCCATAATGATGGTAATGATGAATCTAGTTATTTTGAAAGGTATGCTAAAGGAATTGGTTCAAAATTATTAATTTAAATGGGATACAAAGGTATAGGTTTGAGGAAATATAAGCAAGACATGAAAGAGTCCATAACACCAAAAATAAGGCCAAATATAAAGGCCCTAGATATATAGGATAGGCTAGTGAAATTGTGATAAAGACCATGAATATAAATTTTGTGAGAAGTAACAATGAAGGACAAATAGGTAATAGTGACTCTGAGAATAGGAAAATAAATCTTGTAATAGGAAAATTTGTAGCAAGTAATAATGAGTGTATGACCAGGAACAATGAAACCAAATGTGTGTCAAAAATTAGTATGACAAAATTTGTTAAAAAAGAATTAAAAATTAAACAATTATAACCATTTTAGAAAATATGGACATGTGATAGATAAATGGTGGGACCTCCATTGTTGTGAAATTTGTGGAGGAAATAATCATTCTCAATTATTTAACAATATTTAAAAAAAAACAAAATAAAAATAAATTACAGATAGATAAATATGTATGATTGAGATAAGATGAAAGAAATGTTGTGTGGGTTCTACAGAAGGAAACCAAGCATAGTGAAAAAAAAAAAAAAAATTATTCATAAAGGGTTTTAAAAGGGTCCCAAAACCTTTTACAAGAGGATCAGGGAGAGGATATCAACAAAGAGAATATCTCCACAAAGAGAACAACGTGACCATCCTATGCAACACAAACTAGAACAATCAACTAATGGGAGCCATTGACAACTGAATATTAGCAACAAAATTAAAAAACCCAGCTTATGGGAGCCCGGGATAAACAATATTTAACAACTTAATTAAAAACCTAACTTGTGGTAGCTCAGGATATACCACAAAGGGATAAACCTATCCAACACGGGAAAACTAACAAGAATAGATTAAAATTAAAATCAAAAATAAAAAATCCTGCCCAAGAAGGCCTGTGATAGGAAGACTAACTGGCAAAGGATTATAACTGGGCGTCCCACCCAAAAATAACCCAAAACAAAATCAGAACCTAAAATCCAACCTGGGAAAACTAGAAAGTAGCCCAATATGAAGAACCCATCTAATGGGAGCCCGGGAAATGCAGCAGAATACAAAGATTTCCCATCAACAAGGCACCGATGCAAATTCTGGAAAAATCCAAGATCCCGGTTGGAACAAAGGAAGAAATCATCTAGAAAGGTATGATAAGAAATTCAACCTACCCAAAATGGTCCAGGGAAACTAAAAACCCATCTACGAAGGACTGAGAAGAACTCCAATCTGCCCAGAATGGGCCAAGAAAATTGGAAAACCTGTTAGGATTAAATAATAAAACACAAAATAATAAAGCAATACACGGGACACATATTTACTTGGTTTACCCAATGTGGGCTACATCCACGAAGAAAATAACCAGGCCTTATTATTCCATCTAGCAAATCTTGAAGAGATACAACCTACAACAAATTCGTCGTACTTCCTCTTCGATCTCACAATTACAATCTATCTTCCTTCTTAACTTTCTTCACACCCTTCACACTACTATTGTCAATGTCATACAACATCCTCTTATAAAATGAGGGTTATAATTTTAGGGTAAACCATTAAGACCCAAAAATAAAAAATAATTACTATTGTTGACAAATTATCTTTTTTGTGGCAATTTACCATTTTTAGTAATTACTATTTTCGAAAAATTATTTTTCATCAAAATAATTTCCGTTTTCAGTAATTACTTTTTTCATCAAAATAATTTCCATTTTCAGTGATTACTATTTTCAGCAAATTATTTTTCGTCAAAAAAGTCTGCTTTTAGTAATTTACTATTTTTGTAAAATTAGTTTTTGTCAAAAAATTTCTAAAAATAGTAATTCATAAAAAACTTGGATTAACATGCAATTTGACACACAATTACATAACGTCCATATCCTTTTATAGAGTGGGTACAAATGTGACTAAAATAGGACCTCCAAATTAGAATCAGACTCCACAACCAACAATCTCCCAATTGAAGACTGATCACAGTAACTCCACCACTACTGCACCTATTGGACTATGATTCAACTTTAGACCTGGAAATTTTCTTTCCTTTTACTATCATTTTTGAAGACCAGCTAAAACTGAGCAAGAACTCAATTTCTCCCTAGTTACTGCCTTTGTGAATATATTTGCAGGATTATGGCTAGTGTGTATCTTCTCCAGTTTTAATCATCCATCTTCAAACACTGAGCGTATGAAATGGTACTTGGTCTGTATATGTTTAGTCCTAGAATGAAAGGTTGAATTATTGGCAAGATGAATGGCACTTTGACTATCACTGTATAATATGCTATTCTCATGTTTCTTTCCTAACTCCTCCATAAACCTTTGTAACCAAATCATGTCCTTACTAGCCTCTATAACAACAATATACTCTGCTTTCGTTGTTGAAAGTGCACAACATTCTATAATTTTGAAATTCAACTTACTATAGTTCCACCTACAATAAAAATATACCCTATGGTACTCCTCCTGCTGTCTATATCACCTGCCATATTTGAATCAACATATCCCTGTAAAGCAGTGTTAGAACCTCCAAAGTATAAATCTTGAGTGACAATACCTCTCAAATACCTAAGAATCCACTTCACTGCATTCCATGTTGTTTTCCTGGATTGTTCATAAACCTGCTCACAACTCCCACTACATGTGCAATATCTAGTCTTGTGCACACCATCACATACATCAAACTACCAATTGTTGATGAATAAGGAACCTTGGACATATAGTCAATCTCCTCCTATGTCTTGGGACACATCTCTTTGGTCAGTTTGAAATGATTTGCGAAAGGTATACTAATAGGTTTTGCATCCTGCATATTAAATCTTTCCAACACCTTCTCAATGTACTCACCCTAAGACAATGTTAATTTACGATTTTTCCTATCTCTTGTTATTCTCATACCAAGGATTTGCTTTGAAGCACCCAAATCCTTCATTGCAAATGAATTTACCAATTTTCTTTTGAGAAAAATTATATCCTACATGTTAGACCCTACAACAAGTATGTCATCTACATACAATAGCAGGATAATATAGTTACCATTATCCAATCTCTTAAAATAAATACACATTGGAAATTTGAGTTATTTTATGTTGTCATTGATGTCACATGGATCACATTGAGTTTTGGTGGCCAAAGCATTTCATAAACAAGAATTTATGATATTTTGGAGAGCATGGATATATATAAGGTTTTTGTGAAAACCAAGGTAGGAAAAATTAAAGGTTTTATTTAAAACCATGGATGGCAGATTTGAAATGGGTTTTTCTTAAAACCCAGGTTGGCTTTTCATTTCGTCGAAAAAGGTGCCTCGGTGATGGAGATATTTATTTTTAAATATTTAGTTTAAATTTTAAATTATTTAAATTTTAATTTTAATTTTAAAATTAAATATATTAATATTAGCGCCGACTAAAGAAAGAAGGAAAAGCTATATTAATTTATAGTGCCAACGTCTAAAGAAAGAGGAAAGGCATATATATATGCCAACAAAAGCTTAGACTTTATGAATCCCAGTGCTTATTTTTTTGAATGCCTTCGATTGGGGAACGAACTGTGAAAAGAGAGAGAAGTGTGAATTTGGTCTATTGAAAAATCATTCACGGAGTTTAATAAGACGCATAGGAATATTTAGCCTAGTGGTTTGTGCACTGTGTGTTACGAAGGAGGTCCTGTGATCGAGTCCTGTCGTGGTTATTTGCTTTGTTGAAGCGCTTGAAGCACTGTTAAGTTTTTTGAAGGATACAGAATTTTATGATATAAGTTTTTGTTCATATCCCTTTGGACATGTGAGGGTGTGGGGCCCAACGATAGGCTAGATGTGGTTAAAGTGCTAAGCAAGGAGATGTCACGAGATTGAATCCCATCAGGGATAGAGGGAATTTAATAATTTGTATATATATTTTATTTTTCTAAAATTGCCCTAGGAGGAATAAGGGTTGTGATGCATGTTTAGAAAAAGAGAGATTTCTAGTGTTTCTCCTTTTGAAAGTATATCATATTAAATATCATTGGAAATCTTATTCGAGGGCTATTTTATTAACTTTCTTAGAGGAAGAAATAAGGTGTATGTAAAGAGATATTTTTGTTTTTGTAAAGGGTTTCAAAAGTGAAGGTTGTTTTATTCTTTTTCAAAGGTGATTAATTCTTTCATGAGGAGACATGTTGTATCTTATTGAGTAGGAGTGGTAAGGTGTTATTTGGATATTATTTTTGTGATATTAATCTGATCTCTAACCCTTGTTAAAAGTTGAAAAATAATTTTTTTGAGTGTGGCAGATTTAGTGGACATCCAATAAGGCATCAAAAGGTATGAGCAATATTCTCCATTGACTTTTTTTATGGTGGTTGATTTTTGAAATATCATTGGAGAGAAAAGGATTGATTGTGGTTTCCTTTTCGAAAGTGGTTGGTTGAATGCTTCAAGATTTTTTGGTTTGAGAGTTGTGTTTAAACCTTGTTTTATAAGCATAATTGTTGAAGCCCATTGGTTATGAAAAGACTTTGAGTTAGAAAAGAACATGAGTATCATTGTTATGTGAAATTTGTGGTTGAGCATTGTTGGAAACATTTGAGTTGGTTGATACATGCTTGGACTAGGGTTTTGTGAGAAAGAGTTGTCCCTTGTGGTGATTGGTTGAGTTGAGTTGATTGATCCTAGTCAAGTGATTGCGTGAGGTTATTTTTCAAGTCCCATGAAACAAACAATTCTATAATTCTGATTTTGGTTGAGATTGAGTTTTAATATTAGAACATATTGAGTCTCTAACAATTCTCTTTATGCTTCTATAAGATTTAAGTTGAGTTAATATTGACTTGAGTTAAGTTGAGATTGATTTGAGTTGAGATCATTGTGGATCATTATTTTCATCCATTTTAGAGTGCATTGTCATACATTGTTGAATTCATCATTGAGACTTGCCTTCATAGATTTGTGGATGAGATTTGAGTTCTACTTGAGCATGATTGGTTGAGCCTTTGAGAAGGATTTTGGGATAGATTTATGGATAGATTTGGGATAACATTTGAACAAGTTCTTGGTGAGCTTGTTGAGTAGATTTTGAGCAAGTTCTTAGTGATCTTGTTGAGAAGATTTTGAGCAAGTTCTTAGTGAGCTTGTTGAGCAGTTTTGAGCAAGTTCTTGGTGAGCTTGTTGAGCAAATTTTGAGCAAGTTCTTAGTGAGCTTGTTGAGCAGTTTTGAGCAAGTTCTTAGTGAGCTTGTTGAGCATATTTTGAGCAAGTTCTTAGTGAGCTTGTTGAGTAGATTTTGGGCAAGTTCTTAGTGAGCTTGCTAGAGCAATTTTGGGCAAGTTCTTGGTGAGCTTGCTGAAGCAGTTTTGGGCAAGTTCTTAGTGAGCTTGCTAGAGCATATTTTGGGCAAGTTCTTAGTGAGCTAGAGGAGTTTTGGGCAATTTCTTGGTGATCTTGTTAAAGCAGATAAGTGGATTGCTTACCTAAGTATATCAGTGTATTGTCTAGATTTGAGCAGATCAAACTAATCATTTGTATTGGGATAAGGATCCTTATTTCTGTGTGAAATATTATAAGGAGATTATATTTTGGAGTACCCCACATTGGGGGAACCACCTTAAATATTGTGTCTCAATTGTGTGTGGTGATTTGTGCACTTGTTTACTATTGATATCGATCTCATTAATGCACACTACTATATTTGGTTATTGCAATTAAGTACACTAATTAATATTGGTTTGGAAAGAAAGTAAAAAGTAGGCACTATATTTTTCACCCCCATATCAGTATAATCTTGTGTTCTTCAACACAGTGGTAAGAATAACATCTACTATAACCTTGTTCTAACATAAACCTATCAAATTTCATATACCACTGCCTTAGAGCTTGCTTCAGGTAATACAAGCTCTTTTTCAACATGCATACTAATTCCTCCTTCCCTTTGACCTCATACCCTTGTGGTTGTTGCATATAAATCTCTTCTTCCAAATCCCCATGGAGAAATTTTATTTTTACATGTAACTGTTCAAGATGCAAATCCTCTACAACCACTAGAATTAAAGCAATTCTAATTGAAGTTATTTTAACAACAGGAGAAAAAATTGTATCATAATAAATATCATTCTACAACAATTCTAGCCTTATACCTTTTTTTACCTCCATCTTCTTCTTTCACCCTATAAACCCATTTATTTTGTAATGCTCTTTTTTTTGTAGGCAACTGAACCAGATCCCAAGTTTGATTATGTACCAAGGAGTCCATATCCTCTTTCATGCCTTGCTCCCACTTCTTCCTAGTTTCTACATGCATCGCTTCTTCATATGTTTATGGTTCACCAAAGTCAGACAATAATACATACTATAATGAAGGAGAGTAATGATCAAGAGGTCTACTTATCCTAGTAGATTTTCTAACAACACTTGCAAGAGTTTGAGGTGCTTGTTGTTGTTGTTGTTGATTTTCTAGCACCTTTGGAGTTTCAATTTCATCAAACATTATGTATTATGTGTTTACCTTTTCCTTTTTTTTTTGCTACAAGTGGTCTTTATACATGACTTTCTCATTGAATACCACATATCTACTAATGATTTTGTGATTTTCATAATCCCAAAAATGATAACCAAAATTATTAACTCCATACCCAATGAAAGTGCACTTCTTGAATTTTACCTCAAGTTTAGTTATATTTTCTTTATCAATATGCACAAATGCTTCACAACCAAAATTCTTCATAAATAAGTATTTAATAGGCTTACATGTCCATGCCTCTTATGGAATCCCACCATCCAGAGAACCTAAAGGCCCTTTGTTTATTAAGTAAACTACAATATCCATAACATCTACCCAAAACTGTAAGGGCAATCCTGCATGTAATCTCATACACCTAGCACATTCTATGATAGTCCTGTTCATATTTTTTGACATACCATTTTCTTGTGGAGTTCCTAGAACCGTCTTCACTCTATGAATCCCATGGTATGAATAGTAATTGTTAAACTCTTTGTTGTAGTACTCACCTCCATTATCTGATCTTAGACACTTCAACTTATTTCCTGTCTCATTCTCAACCAAATATTTCCATTTATTAAAAGTATCAAAGACATCTGATTTCTTTCAAATACAATAAACCTAAGTTTTTCTAGTTGCATCATCAATAAACGTAACATAATAATAAGAGCCACCAAGAGATGATACCTGATCCAGTCCCCATACATCTATATGCACAAGCTCTAGCTTTTCACTCTTCTTTTCTTTTCCAACTCTAAGAAATCTAAATCTTTTCTATTTTCCATAAATGCAGTGCTCACAAAATTCCAAATCAACATGCTTCAAACCTGACAACAAATTTCTTGAGTGGAGAATTTGCATCTCCTTCTCACTCATGTGCCCAAGCCTATGATGCTATAAAACTATATCTACTTTTGTAGAAGCTAAAGCAATATAAAGATAAGTATTACCAAGTACATACATACAATGTACCTTCCTTCTTTCATTTTTCTAATAACTATGATCCTTTAGCAACCTTCCATAAATTTACTGAGAATGTAACTGTACATCCTTCACTATACAATTACCCTATGTAAATTAGATTTCTTCTCAAATAAGGAATATTCCTTACCTCTTTCAGCAGCCATTGATTTCCATTCAGTAATTTTATCTATATCTTACCCTTTTCAATGACTTTACATGGTCTATCATCACCCAAATAGACCTGTCCAAAATCACTTTGAACATAATCTAGAAAATATTTTCTATGAGATGTGGCATGATATGAAGCCCTTGAGTCTAGCACCCAACAATAATTAATATTATCTAGTGAAAGGATTAAATCATCTTGCAATACATCACCTGCTATGTTTGCTTCTTGATTACCGTGTTTTTCTTCTCCCTATTTTTCTTTTCGAGTCCAACAGTCTCTTTTTAGGTGTCCTTTATTTTTGTAATGCAAGCATTCCAAATGCTTCCCTTTGGATTTGTATCTACCTTTATTTTATTTTCATTATTTTTGTGGACTCTTTCCTCTCTCCTTTTTTCTACCCCTGCTTTCCACAGTCAATGCATTACCCGATGTCTCAACTGTGCTTTTTCATTGCATTCCTTCCTAAGGATAACACCAATAACATCATAAAATTTTAAAGTATTTGAACCAAAAAGAGAACTACTCATAGCCATGACCAAGCCATTCCAAAGTTATGGCAATGAGCATAAGATCAAAATATCCCTAACCTCATCATAAAAATTACTGCAATAAAATTTAACTGATTAGTAATCGTGTTAAATTCATTTAAGTGATTAGTAACAGACCCACCTTCTGACATCTGCATATTAAATAAATGCTTCATAATAAATACCTTGTTCAAATTTGAGGGTTTTTCATATAGTTTAGCCAATGCATTCATTAAACCCTCCATTATCTTTTTTTTTGAAATATTGAAGACCATTGATAATGCCAAGCACAGTCGTATTGTTCCTAATGTCTTTCTATCCAAAACTTCCCATTCTTCATCTAATATCTTCATTGGATTCTTTGTTATTCCATATAATGGTAGGTAAATATCCTTCTGATAAAGATAGTCCTCCATTTGCATCTTCCATAGCTAGTAATTTTGGTCATTAAACTTCTTAACCCTAAACTTGCCTTCTTCTGCCATTGCTTCCACTCAAACCGAAAACCCTCCTTTCAAGTGCATTTTTCAAACCCTAGGATCTAATACCAGTTTGTAGGATTAAATAATAAAAATGAGCAATAAATAAATGTAGAAATAAAACATAAAAGAATAAAGTAATACACAAGACACAAATTTACATGGTTCACCCAATGTGGGCTACATCCACGAAGAAAATAACCAGGCCTTATTATTTCATCCAAAAAATATCGAAGGGATACAACCTACAACAAATCCGTCATAATTCCTCCTCGATCTCATAATTATAGTCTCTCTTCCTTCACTTTCTTCACACCCTTCACACTACTATCTCCAATACCTTACAACATCCTCTTATGAAACAAGGGTTACAATTTTAGGGTAAATCATTCAGACCCCAAAATAAAAAAGAATTAATATTTTCGACAAATTCTTTTCTATCACAATTTTCCACTTTTAGTAATTACTATTTTCGAAACATCAAAATAATTTCCATTTTCAGTATTTACTATTTTTGACAAATTATTTTTCGTCAAAAAATTCCATTTTTAGTACTATTTTTGAAAAACTATTTTTCGTCATTTTTTTTTAAATAGTAATTCACAAAAAACTTGGATTAACATGCAATTTAACACACAATTACATAATGTCTATATCCATTTTTAGAGTGGGTCCAAACACAGCTAAAATAGGACCTCCAAATTAGAATTAGGCTGCACTACCAACAAAACCCATCCCGGAAGGCACGAGACACCCAAAAACTAACCCAGCAAAGAAAATCTTGCCAAAATAGTGACAACCTATAGAGGATAAGTAGCACAAGGAGATCACCATAGGAAATGAGATCTCACTACAAAGGAGACATGATGCACAACCAAAGCATAGGAAAGTCCACAAAAGTGTTTAATCAAATTATGTTGAATGTAAAGAATAATGTGAGTTTTCCCTTGAAGTGTGAAATAAATAATTTAGTAGTAGAATATTATGACCCAAGTATATATTGGAAGATGTTGGAAGATGACCTATAGTGAAAAGGACCTATAGAAGAATTCTAATGTGGAATATTCTGAGGATGTGGATGGTTCTAAAGTTATAGTCCAATGGCTATTTCCAAAAGGTTATTACCTTATAACTATTCTAGCAGCTAACCTAGATGTAATGATGATAGATTTTTGATCTAGAGAGGTAACCCAAAGGTACTGATGGATGAGAGATGATCTAGAGGTAGAGACCTAGATGTAACCTTGAGGTATCAATAACCCTAAGGTAGATATCTAGAGGTATTGACCCAGTGGTGTACCCAAATAATTCAATGAGATAGATGTAGTGGAAGTTACATAGATTCAGTTGAGCTAGTGTCAAAGAATCCAACCAAAAAATAAAAATGATAGAACTAGATTCATATCCAAAGAATGATCTTATACTAAATAATATAATATGGGGGTTTTAGAGAATATTACATTATTTGAAATCTTGTAGTTAATTGATATTTTGTAATCATTTGATATTTGTAAATATTGGGAGATAAATTAATATTTATCCCATAAGATATAATTGGAGAGACATATCTCTCATGAGATTGTGAGAATATGAAAAGACAACTGAAGATGAGATGCCAAAAGTTGTAGAATATTCATGAGTCTCCAAAATGTGAAGAGACTCCATGATGTATAAATTTACCTACATACAATAGAGTTGGTATGAGGGATTTATATTAAAATGTGAGAATATTATGAAATAAAATATTGTTGAAAGATATCCTATGTGTTTTCTATGTAGTCCTTGCATGTAATTATGGTTAAAAATTTTGTTTTTCATCCACCATTACCCACACTTTTTTATTATTATTAGATTGAAAAAGAAAGGGTTTTGAAAGGAACCCCAAACCTTTTACATCAGAGACTAGACCAAAGCTGAACAAACATCCAAGCAACATAAAATGCTAGCCAAAGGCCCCACCAGAAAAAAGAGATAGAAGAGATCTTAGGAGATCTTCCAACCAAAAAATAAAACAACCTAAAATGAACAAGCTTAGACCTGAGAGTCCTTATTAAAAATATCAATATCCATATCCAAAGAAAGAGGGTCCTACTTCAACCTCAAAGAAATTTTGTTAGAATAGAAGGAATATATTTTCATAGACCTCTTAAGAGATCTCTTTAAATCCTTAATAAATATCTAAGACTTTTTAGAGTAGCGAGGGGTTTAACATGAAGCTTGCACCTAGTCCTAGGATTTTCAAAGGATTTTATAGACTTCTTAAAGAAAGGATTTAGAACAACATCATCAGAGATATTTGAGTCTTCAAAAACATGGGAAGTTTGTAGATTTATTAGATATTTGTAATTTAGACACATTGATATCTGCATTCATTTAGCCTCAATCTTTGGATTCTTCAAGGATTTAGAATTTTTCCTTTTTTAGCAGGTTTTTCATCCTTAGAAGAAGATGAAACACCAATTTCTTCTAGCCCAATTAAATCTAATGGGAAGCATTAACATTAGTGTCATCCAAGTATTTATGGTCCACACCATCTTTTTATAAGGTAGACATATCCTCCCCATATTTCATGGATACATCAACAAGAAATTTATCAATTACTTTATTCATATTATCCTTCCCAATATTAGTCTCCAAGGGATATTCAACCAAAACATCCTTGTCATCCTTCTCTAAACTTGAGATGTTACTCTCATTCCTACCAGCAATATTAAGTACAAAAATACATCTCTTTTTAATAAGGAGAAGCAATCAGAGGCATAAAATGCCCATCATCTCTTTCCCCAAAGAAATAGAATTCTTCTTTTGAGAAACATAATTAAAAATAAACTTGAAAAGACCCTCATGGTTGGGAAAGGACGTATTACCTTCCTAAATATTGATGGTTGTTATCTCCAAATATTTGTAAATAAACATTAGGATGCTCATAGGATTATTCTCCCTAATGTGGTTAGCTAGTGCCATATGAAAACTCTACAACACATCTATATTGCACTTAGATGTGAAATAATCCATAATAGCAAGGATGAACCAGTCCCATGGGACTTTGAATGAGCTTTTTTTGTATCCATTATGATGTTTCTTTGGATGACTAGCTTTATGCCCAAACAACTCAAGCTCCTTAGAGAGGGATTGCTTCTCCTTATTAACATAATCACATTTAGTATGAATGCCAAAAATTTTAGCAAGGAGCAGAAGAGTTATAGCAAACTCCAAACCTTGAGTAGACACCATATCTTTATTCCATGAGAAGGTCAAATCTCTGGCCAAATCGATATCATGTCCATTAAACTATTTTAGGAAATTTAAAATACTACCTCTATCCAAAATATACAACACATCTCTATCTAGATCCAAATAAGAAGGTTCTACACCTTTCACTTTATGGGTACAACACATCTCTATCTAGATCTAAATAAGAATGTTCTACACCTTTCACTTCATCACCCATAAAGCCATTCAACTCAGTCTCATAGGGAAAATAGAAGCAGATAACAAAAAAAACTTAGAATAGTGGATAAAACTAACATGGAATACTTTTAAAACATTTGAATATTTCATATAATATTGACCTTGGATCATTCTAGACTCTTTGAAATTCCAATATCAAGACCAAATATCATAACACAATCTAGAGAAAAATTGCATAGAATGTGCAAATCTCTCATGCAGAGCAATTTGCCAATAAAAATTCTAAAATAGAATGATATATGATGAAAAAATATGACAAGTGTCAAGGGATGAAAGAATCATAATTTCAATTGCCTTCCAAAATAATATAACATGTTTCCAAATCTAAAATATAAAACCATTTAGAAAAATCCCATAGGAAATAGATCATAAAAGCAATTGGAAAAAATTATGATTCCGCATGGGAAGGGGTAAATCCAAAACAAGGTTGAAGAGCTAAATGGTATGAACCACATTGCAAATAGGCACGAGATGGTCCTACTCAAAAAATAACTCAAACCAATCCCCCTCAAATAGCTCAAAACCTACAGAAAGGAAATAACTCTGACAACTCATTTATATACTCGAAAGGAAAGACTAAAGAAAAATTCTAGGTGGGATCAAATATCCAAAAAATAATAGTTTTTCTACATAATAACTTTGTAAGATAAGACTTTGACAAATACAAAGAGGTTTCGATTTCCCTCGAACTCGAACACTGGTTATACCAAGAATAAAGCCATTGAAAAAGCCCATCGTAGGAGTTTAAATTTGAAAGAGCACAAAATATTCATGAGAAATTTCTTTGAATATTCCACTCATACATAAAAAAGGAGTATCCTTTATAAAATTCCATAAGCACCCTACAAATGAAGCTTCACCCAAAGCAAGGCAGTCATCAAATACTTAAAGAAGTTTTTCATTCTGAGTAATTTGCAAAAGCTCTTGAGGAAAGATATATCTCCACATAGTCAAACCATTTTTAAGACGACCTAAATTATCCAAAGTATTCTTTTCCTTATTACCTTCTCTAAATACATGCTCATACCTGACAGACTCAAAATCCTTTAAATTTCTATTTATTTCAGCCATCATATTGTCAATGGACCAAGAAGAAGGTTACTTACCAAGAAGAATGTTAATGATATTTAACAAGTCCTACTTACATATAATCTTCCTCCCTTAAGTAGAGCTTAGAATGAGGGACCCTTGGAAAATAGCTCTTTCCTGTATAAAATGGCTTGATTGATAACCCTAAATTTTTGCAAAGGTAAGAATAATATCCCTTCTTTCATTTCTCACCATACCTTCTACCCCTACAGACCCTAGATTTCCTTTAGAAGCTCTGTCAACGTTTAGTTTTAACCAACCAGGCTAAGGAGGGGTCTAAAATGTTTGGAGTCTATTCAGGTGGGGCTTGTCAAGAGCGTTTTCAGGCCTACATGGAATCCCTAAGACATTAGTAATCTTAGCATCTTGAACAAGATCTTCCTTTTTTTAGAAGACAATACATGAAATATTTTATTTTAGAGCACTAAGGATCTTATTGTTAACTGATATGGGATGATTAGAAAGGTTCTTGAAAGCATGGTCATTTCTCTCTTTCCAAATCCCCCACAAAAAGTGTGGGAAGCTTAAATTCTAGAATCTTCTACATATTTTGCTAACAAACAAAGATGGCCATTGTTCAAAGAAGTCCACCATCAAATTTGGTAAGACCCAATCTATCCCAATTAGATTTAGTAGAACCTAAAAAAATCATAAGAAATGACATAATCTACAAAGATATGCTAAGTATTTTCTTCCTATTGGTTGCATAAATATCATCTATTAGTAAGAATAAAACCTTTTTTTTTTATATTATCAATTGTAAGAATTCTATTTGGAGGTCCAACCACAGAAATAAATTTATCTTAGGAGTCAAATTATTGAGACACACAAATCTATTTAGATTCTAATAATAACCATCTTTATCAATCAACTTATAAGTAGAGTAGATAAAGAATTCTCCACTATTTCCACAACCCAAATCAATGAATATTCACAATCAATGCTTTGAATAGTTTGTAGCCTCAGCATAGAAGATAGCTTCTAAATATTTTATTTTTGATTTTTGGTTAAACCTAGAATGACTAGAGGCTTCAAAAAATTCTTTCCATTTACTTCTTCAATGAAATTTGCCACCTTATGTCTTGAAATGGGTAAAGGTTTTAACATAGAAAAATCTAAAATTTTGAAGAGCGAAGAATTTGAGAGCTAAGTGTCATTTCAAATATCAATCTTTCTACCATTTCCCATTTTCCATCTTGATCGTTTCAGAATAGTGTATTTATAAATAACTATATCATTCCAAAAAGTAGAGTGAGAGAGAAAATATTGCTCCTCTAAGAAGGATGATTCCCTAAATAAATATTTAGCCTAAATAATACTAGGCCATCCTAATCTTGTGGAGGTAATAATTTTCCAACTCTATTTGGCTAGAAGATATAGATTCATTGAGCTCAATTTGTTCAAACCTAGACCACCCTTTCTTTTGCTAGAGCAAAATTGATCCCAAAAGATCAAGTGGAATATTTTCTTATTTCAAAACCTGACCATAAAAAATTCTTTTGCATTTTCTCAATATTAAGAGAAAAATTTGGAGGAAGCTTGAAGCTTAACATAAAGTAAAATGAAAAGTTTTGAAGAGTTGGCATAACTGATAAAGCCTTGCCAACCTGAATTAAAATAGCACCCTTCCATCCAACTAGTATTTTTTGTAGTCTCTCAAGGACATGAAACCAAATATCATCCTTAGCATAGCCCTTAAACAAAGTTATGCCTAGATAAGCATTAGGTAGTACAACGATCGAGAAACCAAGAGTATGAGCAATAGCTCTCTGAATCCTCAAAGAGGTATTGAAAAACAAATCTTACTTTTCCTAAGGTTAATTTTCTACCCCACAATAGCCTCATATAATAACAAAAAATATTTAATCACCCTGGATTGGGGAATAGAAGCTTGATTCAATAAAAAAGTATCATCCAAAAATTATTGAAAGAAATGGAATCAATATGAGAGGTAGGCCTAATACCTTGCACAATATTAATCTCAAACACAGTAGTAATATCTCTTCCCAGAGCCTCAGTTAGAATAATTAATAGATAAGGAGAAAGAAAATCTCCTTGTCTCAATCCTCTAGATATTTTAAAGTAGCTAGTAGGAGAGCCATGAATAATAACTAAAAACATCGATGTGGAGTAGAACTACTTCAAAATATTGAACCAATATTGATGAAATCCAAATTTAATCAAAACATTTTCCAAGAATAGCCATGAAACTCTATCATAAGCCTTATTCATATCCAGCTTGATAAACATGCCAAACCTACCACTTTTTCAATAGAATGAATGAGTTCATGCACTGTTATAATTCCATATAAGATCTATCTTCCTAGAACAAAACCACCTTGGTTGGGTCCAATAATGATAGGAAGAACTTTTTTATTCTATTTGATAAGACTTTGGAGAAGATCTTATAAATAGTATTACACAAACTAATAGATCTAAAATTTTTGAGATCGTTGGCACTTGAGATCTTAAGAATCAAGGCTATGAAAGTGTTCACATCTGAAGATAAGAAGCTTATAGACTGAGTATCATAGATAGCTTCCAACCCACAATATACCAAAACTTTTAAAATAATATAGCAAGAAATCCATCTAGACCTGAAGATTTTTATTTAGCCATTGAGAAAACAACATCCTTAATTTCCCTTTCATTAAAAGTAGAAATAAGATCATAATTCATCACCTGAGGAGTAAGAGAAGGAATGAAGCTCAAAATATTTCTTTCAATATTCCCATCTCCCTGATGTCTAGAACCAAGAAGATATTTGAAGAAGTGAATTGCTTCCAATTGTATCTCAATCGGATCTCTTGTTATTGACCCATCTTCTTTAACTAATTCTTTGATTCTATCTCTACATTTGTGCTTGAGAGTTGTCACGTGGAAAATATTTGACCCATTACCCACACTTTTGACCCACACATGTAGTATAACTAATATCCTTACCAATTAAAAATAATTCCTTATCAAAGTTGCTATAATTATCCTAGGATAAAATATCAACATTAACAACCAATTGACACTAGAATAGGAAATCAAATTAATTAAATTGCTTACTAAAAACAACTTTGATTTTACTTAGGATTATCAAGTTATGTAAGGAATTCATATAAGCATTAACACACATCATATCTATATACAAGAAGATGCTAATATGATACAACAACCTCAATGAAGGATGAAATTTATATTAAAATATATTATTAAGGAAGAACTAAATAATCTCCTAAGTGTTGGACTCATTTATCCTATTTTTTAACTTTTGTAAATAAGGGTCAATAGTATGAAGAAGAGGATTATGAATTAGAGGGGGGAATGAGTGACCAAGGGAGTTTTATTGGGAGGAGAAGAGGAAGAACCTAAGATATTAGGAGGATGTAAAGTTGTGGTGTTTAAGGAAGAAAGAAAATATTGATCAAAACTATTGATATCTAGGGAAGTGTTGTTATTCTTACCAAGACTTCTAGGTTGGTACTTATTTTTGCTCATACACACATCCTTTGAATGAATAGTATGCTATAACTTACCATTAACTCATGCCCAACTAGTAGTGGTAGTAGGCTCATTTATACCCTAGGGATAATTAAAAAACCTAAAAATACTTGGAATGCTATTGAAAATACCTCTTACTTCAATCAATTTGAAGAGATGGTAGCTATAGACCTTCTACAAGGGTCCTAGGACATTCGCCTTCCAAAAATGTGTTGTTGAAGATATTCCTTATTTTGACCCTCTCAAAGAGATGACTGCAATAGTATAGATCTCTCACAAGTTTTTGGTGACACCAATACTCTTTTTTTAAATGGATTTAGGAAAAGGTAGTAACAACTAAAAACTCACAATATTCTAGAAGATAATTATAATAGAATATGGACCAAAATAATTACAAAAAAAAATACTAGGAAATATATACTAGTAATGTTCGAGAAGGGTTTTAGAATGGTTTGTATGATCTTTTGTTGCAAATTCACACCCCATAATGAGCCATGATTGAAGCTCTAACACCACTTATTTTTCAGCCTTTGAGGATGTATATTAAAGGAAATGCAACCACAAGATGTAAAATAAGCAAGCTATGATAACTATATGATAATGGCACTATAATATGCAGGAAAACTAGATGATAAACTTCTGCAATAACTCAGTAATATGCCATTAATAAAAGCTCACAAAAATAGTACAATGCAATATAATGGAGGACTTGAACACTCCATAAATTTTAATGAAGAACTACATTGTACCTACTCACTACTCTCTATCTTGACATCATTCCTCTCTCTCTCTCTCTCATACTCTCAAAGGCCTATATATAGGAAGATATGTTCCTTGGCCTTTACTCTACCCATGACTCTTCATCTACCTATCCTATGACTCATGTACATGTGGACTACATGCACATTTACATCATTGCACATTCTAACACTTGTGCATTTATTACATTGCATGAAGTAACTACTTAAACCTTAATCTAAGATAAACTCCTAATCTAGAAATGTACCCAAGGTGGTACATTGGCATGTACCAAATAATGTAATATACTCTAACACCCCCCTGTATTACATTATTTGGGTATTGAAGACTTTAGTCTTCAATATGGATCTTCATCTAGTTTTGGAATTTGTACTCTCCTTCTCTGCTTTCTTTATTTTGCTCCTTGTCTGTATCCTATTCAAGCAAGTAGTTAGTGTCTTCATAAAATGCTATCTTTGTTGAGAGAGCTTTAACTTCATGTTCCTCTGTAGGTTCTTCTAGTTCTTGAATTTCCTGGATCTCGTGAACTAAGTGCCCTTTTTTATTCCCTTTTCGATATTGCAATTGAGGATAATTGTATTGATTCTAAGAAGGATATGGATGCTGAAATTGTTGTTGATGTGGACTATACTAATTCTGATATTGTCTTGGTTGGAATGGCCTATTTGGTTGGCTTCCATAGTTTGTCTGATTCCCTTGATATTGATTTCTAGGATTGAATCTATAGTAGTTGGTACTATGTCCTTTCTTCTTATAGACTTGACAATATCTGTTATTCCATGGTCTTCATCCTTTTGAGGATGAGGTAATATTTCCCTATGGATTATCCTTTGAAACTAATGCATTGTTAGTCATTTCATCTTTAACTATATTTTCCACCTCATATTCTTGAAGAATATTGACTAACTCATCAAAATATGTATCTTTACTTAGGATTTGTAAAGATGTAACTAAGTGCTTGTAGTTGTCTGGAAGTGCTCTTAGGGTTACTTGAACAAGAAACTTATCTTCAACCTTTTCTCCTAAGGTTAATAATTTTCCTTTTATATCCGCTACTTTCCTTAGGAATAGTTCTATACTTTCACCACTATTCACTTTCAGAGAATGTAATTGAGTTTGAAGATTTAAGATAGTAGCTTTATTCTTCCCTTCAAATATTTTGGCTAAGATTTTCCATGCTTTTGTAGATGTTCTTATTGAACTAATGTAGGGTTGTATTTCATCTGTAATGGCAAAAGTTATTATCATTAATGCTTTTGCTTCATTTTCTTCAAACTTTTGAATCTCACTATCACCTGAAGTAGGTTTATCTTTTGTTCCTTTGACTATATCCCAAAGTTTTTCAACTATCAAAATTACCCTTACTTTGTTTTTCCATGAAGAGTAATTTGGACCTCTAAGTAGTTGGGATTCAGTGAGAATGAATTTATTTGTTGTCATGATGATATTTGTAGACTACCTTATACCTCCCTAGTTTCAACCTTGCTAAGAACTTTTCAATTTTACAAGTTTTGTAAAATGCCTTCTATCTTGCAAGTGTTTGAATGCACTATGAGTCTTGATAGTATGCTTAGCTTTCCTAGTTTGAGTTGAATCCCTTTTGTCTCCCTAATGTTCAACTTCACTTTCTTGCCTTATTTCTCCCTAATAATTAGTAAGTAGAAAGCTAAAGATAAATGATGATGCACCTTCAAGTTTTAATAAGGTTCTTTTCCTTCAAGACCTTTTAGTTGGATTAATGTCTCATAAATTAGTGTAAGAGACTAATGTAAAATACAATTTCCAACTTTCAAGCAATTAATGGTTTTGCTTCTTTAACCTTCAATTTTCAATGGTTCAATTTTCTAAATTCCAAGAAACTAAAGTTTGATGTAGTATTCCTTATATCTCCCTAATTTGAAAATTTAGAAAGTAATAATATTTGCAAACTAGTATTTCAATTTTCCAATGTTGA
Source organism: Wollemia nobilis (assembly GCA_028583015.1). NCBI lineage: Eukaryota > Viridiplantae > Streptophyta > Pinopsida > Araucariales > Araucariaceae > Wollemia > Wollemia nobilis. The sequence continues at coordinate 5,366,161 of JAQPPZ010017060.1, forward strand.
AAACCTTATATCTCCTAATTAATTATTTGTAAATATTTTAATGTTTGAATCTCATGCAATTTGTAATATCTTTTAAGATATACTCCCTTTGCTTTAATTTCCTTCTAACTCTCTAAGGTTGGTATTTTCTTAGTTCTTCAATGCAGTAATAAATAAACTTCAACCTTATATTAAGCACCTTATAACTCCTTATACTTAAGGAAATCAAATATTAAATCAATGTAAACCTTTACCTTCCTTGCAATGTAAAATGTGCGTGTTGATTGGCTTCTGGTTTGACTCTTCAATCCAAGCTTTGGCATTGTAATGCTAGTCTTCTATGTATGATAGAGAGCATTTATTGCTCATGGGTGCCTTATGAGTCTTCCTCCTTATTCTTAAATGCACTTTGACTCCACTCAATGCTTGAATCTCCAATGCTCAATCTCATGCTTCCAATCTATGCACTCTTCTCAACTTAGGTGCTTTAATATCCTTTGTCCCTTCTTGATGCTCTAGCCATGTGGTGCGTACGTTGCTCAGGTGTGTAAATGGAGGTTATAGTATTGGTAAGCATTATTTTAGTGAGCCTTCAATGCTCTTATCTTCCTTTGAATGATGTGCAATAATAATGTGTCTTCTAACCTTTGAATGATGCCTTCAATGCTTCAAGATGAGTGTTACTTCTATCATGGGTGCTTCCTTCCTACATAGGAATTATAAAGAATATTTTAGGTACCTTATTTTTTTGTGCCAAGTGGCACAAGATGCCTTAGCTTGAGGTGGCAAGTGGTGCTCCTTTCCCTTGCATGTAAGGATACCTTCAACATCTTCTATTCCCTAAATACTTCTTGCCAATAAATGAAAACTATTTGGTCTTAGCTTCAATGCTTTCTCTCAAGCGAATGGTGGTGCTACTCTCCCATGAAGTTGGCTCCAACAATGGTGGTTCTAAGGTGCTCCAATTCTACCCTCTTAGGTTATGATTCTACTCTAGAAATAGTGGCTTTAGGTGCTTCAAACCTATCCTCTTAGCTAATGGTTCATCCAAGCTATTGCTTGGGTAATGCACTCTTTGTTTGCACCTTGATATTTTATGTAACTTGCTTCTTTATTCTTGCACTACATTATCCTTTGTGTTATTCTTCTTGCTTTATGTTGGACTTGCAATGGATGTAATGCTACCTTACGTAGGTTCTTTGATGTTGTAAGTTACTTACTACTTGTAGGTGCTGGATTTTGGTGTCTTTAGACACCTTGAAACTCGGCTATTTGAGCCCTTCATTGGCTCTCTTCCTTAGCTTGAAGTTTACTCTACAAACTTGATGATATGGCCACTTTGTAGACAGAATATGCTTGTTATTGTAGTGTCTTAAGACACTCTAGATTTTATCCTCTCTTTTCTACGTAGGACAAGAGGAATATGGTGCAATAATGTAATGCAAATAGCTTTGCAATAGTTAGAAAAATACCTTAACTTGCACCTATACTTTGAGATCTTTAAATCTCTCCTTTTTTAAAGCTTTCTCTCTTCCTTGATGAGGTGGCTTCTTGCTCTACTCCTTGATGGAAAACAGTGATTTGATGTTGCCTTCCTTACTAGACAACTCTCTCCTCTAACTCCTTTGCTTGGTTAACTTAGCAATAATGAATCCAAGCTCTTTAATCATGCAACTAATATGCCCTTTTGAATGGCTTGACTTTGCACTAATTTTCCACCTTAACTTAAATACTTAATGCACCTTTAATAACTAGTATGATGCAATAGTAATTTCTCCTTATTGCTCCTTTTAATGAACTCTTAATCTATGCAACCTTCACTTAAGAATAATGTCTTCTTTGCTTCTAATAGAAGATAGGATGTTGATATTTTCCTTTCTTTTGAAATATATCTAACTCCTATTTTGTGTGCAAGTTATAACCCTTGTAAGAAACTATCTTCTACACTTCCTTGAAGAACTTAATATGCAACCTTCTCCTTGCAACTTTTAAACTCTAATATGGTGCTTAATGAAACTTAATAATGAACCAAGTAACTAATGTTCAAGTAATGAACATTTTGCACCAAATTTTCTTACCTTAATGACCTCTGTAGATGATGGAAATCTTGGTGATTAGATTCACCTAAATGCTGCCCTGTATTAGATGAAATCGTAGCTCTTCCTTGTTGTCCAAAATAACTATTTATCCCACCAATTTGCAGCTTTGAAACCCTCTAACTTTCTACCCAAAAATGTAGTTTGGTGGCTTTAACTCTCCTTCAGGATACTCTCTTGAAATCTAAAACTTAGCAACTAGTAATGTTGTCCTTATTACTGCCCTTTCATAGTCAATTTCTCCTTCGAAATTTTTATCCTTGAATCTCCCAAATTTGGTAGGAAACTCCTCCAAACTGTAGCTAATATTTCTCCTCAAGAAACCTTCAATTTTTTGTTGTAAAATCAATAAACTCCTTTCTTCGAAATAGCCTTCAATGGCAATCTCCAAATCTCTTAGATTTGGTGGCTTCTTCTAACTCCTTTCTCCTTCAACCTCCTTGTTAAATTTTGACTTCAATATTGGCCTTCTTCTCAAGATTCTAACTGTCTTGAGGTCTTCACTATTCTCCTCCAAAATTTGGCAAACTCCTTGCCAAATTCTTCTCCTTTTGGGCTTGTTGTTGGATGGCGACAATTGTCCCAAATCCTTTTTCTATCAAGAACTCCCTCTCTTGCTAGTAAATTTCTCCAATGAGTTCTCCTAGAAACTCCTTCATGCCTTCATTTGGAAATGAGGCTTTCCTAGCCTTATCCTTCCTTGAGACCTCTTCTCTAGGGTCTTCGAATTTCAATAGCTTCTCTAGTCTTCTCAATGAGACCTTTCCTTCAATCTTCAACTATGAAGTCTTGCAATGAGATCTCCCTCTTGGATCTCTAAAATATGTTAGTTCTAAAATCTGGAATAGGACTTTTGCTAGTCCTTCTCTATCTCAATCTTCCAAAAATGGAAGTTCTTCAATGGGACCTCCTATGGGTCTTCTCTTCAAATTTAAATCCTTTTTAACTCCTTCTTTTTCTCTTCTCACCTCTCTATCCTTTCTCCCTCTTCTCTGGAGTCTTTTCTTCCTTCAATCTATAATCTGTAGTCTTCAATCTTCAATGGAGATCACCAACCTCCAATCTTCTCCTAGACTCTTCTCTAGAGTCTCTTCTTCAATCTGCAATAAGGCTCCTCTAGCCTTTTTCTCTCTTCTACAATCTACATATCTGCAATCTTGCAATGGGACCTTCTCCTTAGGCCTCCAAATATTTGATCTTTTATTTGTTGCTTCAGGTACTAGATTGATTCCAAAGAAGATATTCTTCCTAGCTCTTTGTAGGAAGCTTCTCAACTTTCTTTGAATCTCCTTTTCCTACAACAAAGTATTAGGACTGTAATGGATGAAACTCTAAATATAGAGATAATAAATCTTCACTAGTTGATTTGTCAATCTAGTGGAATCAATATTGAGTCCTAGTCTTCACGAGTTTTTTTGCAACCCTATGGAAAGACTCTAGCCAAATACAATTTTTAGAAATTTTGAAAATGAGATTTTTGATCTCCTCTCAATATTTCTTATGGCTCTCTCTCTATTTCCTATTGATCTACCATAGCTATGATACCACTATTAGCTTTTGAGGATGTATATTAAAGGAAATGCAACCACAAGATGTAAAATAAGTAAGCTATGATAACTATATGATAATGGCACTATAATATGCAGGAAAACTAGATGATAAACTTCTATAATAACTCAGTAATATGCCATTAATAAAATCTCATGAAAATAGTACAATGCAATATAATGGAGGACTTGAACACTCCAAAAATTTTAATGAAGAACTACATTGTACCTACTAAATACTCTCTATCTTGACATCATTCCTCTCTCTTATCTTCTCACTCTCAAAGGCCTATATATAGGAAGATATGTTCCTTGGCCTTTACTCTACCCATGACTCTTCATCTACCTATCCTATGACTCATGTACATGTGGACTACATGCACATTTACATCATTGCACATTCTAACACTTGTGCATTTATTACATTGCATGAAGTAACTACTTAAACCTTAATCTAAGATAAAATCCTAATCTAGAAATGTACCCAAGGTGGTACATTGGCATGTACCAAATAATATAATATACTCTAACATTATTATGAAATAACTTTAAGAATTATATCATTAATAGTTACAATTTAATAATTCATAGATAACATTACCAAATGGGTTGCTATAGTGCATGATAGGGCTACTATAGTGCGCAATAGGGTTTCTACAATGTTCTTCAATGTTGTTATAGTGTGTGATAGGGTTCCTGCAATGCACAGTAGGATTTCTATAGTGCTCTTTAGGGTTGCTATAGTGTACACAATAGGGTTGTTATAGTGCATGATAGGTTTTCTACAGTACGCAACATGGTTTCTACAATGCTCTTCAGGGTTGCTATAGTGTGCACAATAAGGTTACTATAATGCATGACAAGTTTTCTATAGTATGCATAATAGGGTTGCTATAGTGTGTGATAGGGTTGCTACAATGCACAACAAGGTTTCTATAGTGCTCTTCAGGATTGCTATAGTGCACAATAGGGTTGCTACAATGCATGACAGGGTTTCTACAATGCATAATGGAGTTTCTACAATGCTCTTTAAGGTTGCTATAGTGCACAACAAGGTTGCTACAGTTCACACAATAGGGTTTCTATAGTGCTCTTCAGGGTTGCTATAGTGCATAACAAGGTTTCTACAATGCACAACATTGCTCTTTTTTTGTGCTTAAAAAGCACCTACATTAGGCTAATAACCTTTTGTAGGATCGGGTGCAAGTCTCGACCGCTTAATTGGGGGAAGTACTTGGGCTTATTTTTTCCCTAAAACTCATTATGAGGAGTACCCCAAGAACCCCAGAGTAACTAGTTTGAGTGTGTCACCAGTGAAAAGGGTCAATGGCCCCACACCCTATCAGTAGTTTTTTCCCTTAAGAGTGTATACAAGGAGCTATCATTTAGAGGTAAACCCATGGCTGGTTTCTTAGCAATATTCCTTAGTGGGATAGTGTTGGAAATTAGAGAGTGGTACTCGATTAGACAACCCTTGTGGCTGGTGAGATTTACCTTAAGCCTCTAGGAAGCCATAGTTTGGGGCCCAATTCTTCTTCTTTCTTCTCTATAGGTCTTTGGAAGAATGGAGGAAACTTCTGAGGAGACTGGCAATAAGGAAGCAGATCGAGGAGGAACATCTCCTCTAGAACTAGGAGAGTATCATTCATGGGCAAAAGTATTGATGGGAGTTAATAACTCAGAGAGGGAGAGATTTGACTTGCATCCAATAGAAGAGGAGGAAATCCCAATGTTGAGGATCCCACAACCTATCTTTCAAAGAATATCAAAAGAAAGAGAAAACACTTTGGTTGGAAAATTTATAGGTATCCAACCAAATTTGGATACAATCAAGAGTTGGGCAGATCAAAAATGGAAAGTGAAAGGAAGACTAGAAATTGTGGCATTGACCAAAGGTTTTTTATTATTCAACTTTAAGTGTCAAGAAGATATGAGTTCAGCTCTATTGAAAGGGCCATGGTTTTTTGGGTGAAAAGGTCTTTATTTGAGAAAATGGACTCCAGAATTTAACCTAGATACAGAAAATATTTATATGGCTCCTCTTTGGGTCCGATTACCTAGACTTCCAATGACTTTTTGGGATGAAGATATTTTTTGAGGAATAGCCAAATCAATGGGAAAATTGATAGCTTTTGATCCAACAACAAGGGCAAAAACAAGGATGGTTTTTGCTCGCTTTTGCGTGAATGCGGATCTCACAAAACCCTTACCCACTATAATCAAATTGGTCTCAGATGGAGGATTTTGGATACAAGAAATACATTATGAGTCCTCAATGCCAATTTGTTATGGTTGTAAGAAGGTAGGACACTTACAAGAAAAATGCCTAGAGAGGAAAGAGTTAAAGAAGGGAAATGCTCAAATTTGGAAGAGAAAAGAGTTTCAATCAGAAGAAAAATCAACTCTATTCGAGAAAGGAGAATCTTCTAAGACAAAAGCACATAATGAAAACAAGTTTGAAGTTCTAGAGGAGATAAATGAGCAAGAAATAGAAAAATAAAGAGAGGATGAAGGAAATATGGCCCATCAACAACTAGACCAAAATCAATTGGTTGTCGAAGAAAGAGCTCCAAAATAAAACACTCCCAATCAAGTAGTCCAGAATTCAAGGAGAGGAGATAAAGTTATCCCAAGAAGGAGAAGAGGAGGAAGTGGTAAGAGAGACTCAATGGGATGGTGGAGAGGAAGAGGTTTTACCCAATGAACAAGAAGGGGAATCAAAAGATATTTGGTCCTCTTCAGAAGAAGAAGAAGGCTTCCAAGAGGTAGTGAATAAAAATAAAATGAAGAAGAGCAAAAGAGGGGCCAAGAAACAACAAATCCAGTCTTTAGTAGAGCAACATAATAGGGAGGGCAAAATTTCTATGCAAATAATCAGAAGCACTAGAAACACAATAGATTTGGGAAGTGGTAAAAAGTGAGGAAGACCCAAAAGTGTAGAGGTGAGGAGTAGGAAAGCGGCCCAAGAAGTAGCTGATGGAACACAATAGACATTGTAGTTGAGTGGAGGGAAAGTACTACAATCTCCTAGAAGATGAAGATTATATCATGGAATATTCAGGGATTAAATGCCCCATCAAAGCAAAGGGTAATGAAGGACTATAGGAAGAAGATAAGAGCTGATATTTTCCTTGTGCAAGAAACCAAAGTAGGTATCAATAATTTTGAAAAAATAAAAAAATCTATCTGGAATAAATCTGAAGGAGTTTGTAGAGCAGCTCAAGGAGCTTCAAGGGGGTTGTGGATGCTTTGGGATCCAAGAACAGTAGAAGGGAAGTTAATCCAAGAAGCAGATAGGTTTCTCTCAGTCATGTTTACATGTAAGAAGTCAAATTTTTCTTGGTTGGTCACAAATGTGTATGCTCCTAATTTGGCTATAGATAGAAGGAGGCTATGGAGAGACCTCAATTCCTTAGGTACTATGATGGATGTACCTTGGCTACTTTTGGGATATTTTAACTCTACTCTTTCTCCAGGGGAGAAACAAGGAGGGTCTAACCTTTTCTCTGACATCATGGAGGATTTTGGTGAGTTTATAGCTTCCTTAGGGTTGATGGACATAGAACTTCAAGGATCCAAATATACCTAGTCCAATAGAAGAATCAAAGTAGGATTGATTCAATCAAGAATAGATAGAGCCCTAGCTTTAGTAAGTTAGATCTTGAATGCTCATGGTTATAGCTTGAAGACTTTGCCAAGAGTAGCATCGGATCATAGCCCTCTTTTGCTAGAATTTATGGAGGAAAGGAAATCAAAAGGACTTCCTTTTAGATTTGAGGCTATGTGGTTTAGTCATCAGGATCTAGAAGGTTTGATTAAGGAATGGTGGGCATCAAATGTGTATGGCACAAAGATGTTTCAGGTATCAAAGAAACTCAAAATCATAAAATAAAATTTGAATAAATGGAACAGAGAAGAATTTGGCAATATATTTCAAATAAAGTGCTCCATTATGAAAGAGTTACATGAAATTGAAGAGAAAGAATAGAATGAGGGAAGATCAAAGGAATTAGACAGGATGGAGAAAGGTAGTTTGGCTGAATTTCATAATCTACTTGCTAGGGAGGAGACCTTTTGGTGGTAAAAATCAAGATCTTTATGGTTGAAGGATGGAGATAGAAATACAAAGTTTTTTCATATGTCCATGTTGAAACATAGGAGTGCAAATCGGATCAGGGAAATAATTTTGGAGATGGGTGAAGTTTTGAAGGAAGAAGAGGAGATTGCAGTGGCCACAATCTATTTTTTCCAAAATTTATTTTCCAAAGATAGAGAGGAAGATCCAAAAGATACAAAAGATCTCTTATTGAATATCCCTACCTTGATTTCTGAAGAAATGAATGCTAGGATATTGATCCCTTTTTCAGATGAAGAGATCAAGAATACTATATTTGGTATGGAGAAGGATAAGGCACCAGGACCAGATGGATTCCCTAGTAGGCTTCTTTCAGAAATATTGGCATATAATGGGGAAAGATATTTTAGATGCATTAAGGGAATTTCAATCTTCTGATTCTTTGCTCCAAGAATGGAATACAACTTTTATAGTTTTAATACCAAATAAATATGGTGCATCATATCTAAAGGATTTCAGACCCATAAGCTTATGCAACACTCTCTACAAAATGCTCACAAAAACTTTGGCTTATAGAATCAAAAGTCTGCTACCTTTTCTAATCTCTCCGCTTCAGGGAGGGTTTGTTCAGGGAAGACAAATATTAGATGGAATCATCATTGTTCATGAGATAATTCATTCAATAGAGAAGAGAGGAGATCCAGGCATATTTCTTAAATTAGATATGCATAAAGCCTATGATAGAGTCTCATGGACTTTCCTTGATAAGGTTATGCATAAGTTTGGTTTTAGTGGCCAATGGAGGAAATGGGTTAATATTTGTATTTCTTCAGCCAAATTTTTAGTCATTATAAATGGAAAACCTTATGGTTTCTTTGGGATCCAAAGAGGTATAAGACAAGGGGACCCTCTATCCCCTTACCTTTTTATTTTAATGGTTGAAGCATTAGGAATATCAATGCAAGCAACCACAACTATAGGTAGAATCAAAGGTATCAAACCAGCAAGGAGTTTAGAACCAGTTTCATGTCAGCAGTTTGTGGATGATACTTTCATTATGGGAGAAGCTACATGTAGAGAGGCAAGGGAAATCAAAGATATTCTCCATAAATATGAAAGGGCATCAAACCAATTGATAAAATTCATCAAAAGCAATATTTATTTTATGAACACAGAGAGACAGTTACAATTGAGGATTGCAAAAAAATTGGTTGTAATATTGCTAATCTCCCATCCATTTACCTTGGTATACCACTTTTTTCAGGATGCATGAAGGAGGAAATGTGGTCTCTGGTGTTGGATAGGATTCAAAGGAAGTTGGTTGGGTGGAAAGGCAACCTCCTTAGCCAAGCAAGAAAAATACAACTACTTCAAGCAACCTTACAGAGCATGCCAATTTATTATATGTCTCTATTTAAAATGCCCTCCAAGGTTAGAAGGAGGATGGAGAAGATATTTAAAATATTCCTATGGACTGGGGCTGAAGACAAGCAAAGACTTCCTTTAGTGGCTTGGGATAGAGTTTGCACTCCGAAGAAACTTGGTGGGTTAGGCCTAAAAAATTTATAGATCTTTAACAAAGCCTTAATCTCAAAAACTGCATGGAGACTTTGCACAGAAGGAAGTTTGTTGTGGCAAAATATTATGAAAGAGAAGTACTTAGAAAATCACATTCCCTTTTTTAGAAGTGCAATTTCTCCTAGAGGATCAACCATATGGAATGCAATGCTAAAAATGAGAAGTTTTCTAAGGAGCAATATAAGATGGCAGGTAGGAGAAGGAAAGGAATTTTTCTTTTGGGAATATTCTTGGATCCTTCAAGAACCTCTAATAAATAAATAGTATTTTTAGGAGTTGTGGGTTCCACTGGTAGCTAAATATGGGGAAAAAGTCAAGGATTACATAGAATGTCTTCATGGTAGAAAGAAATGGAAACACCTTTCTTTAGATTCATATGAAGTTCATATTCAACAGGGTCTCCTAAATTTAAATAAGTTGATTAGGAGCTTCCACATCTCCCAAATCAACAAGGAGGATTCTTTTCTATGGAACCATTCTTCGAAAGGAATCTTCTCTATCAAATCAACCTATGAAGCTCATATTCCCCCTAGAGGAGGAGCTTATCCAGTGAAGAAGGTTTGGTCCCCTAATTTTGTGCTGAATACTGCTTTCTTTCTTTGGTTATGCCTTCAGAATAAGATTTTAACAATAGATAATTTATGCAAAAGAGGGTTCCAAATGATAAATATATGTTCTTTATGCCAGAAGGATGTTGAGTCATTAGACCACTTATTCAACCATTGTGAGGGTTCAAATAAAGTTTTCTATGCTATAATGAACTCTCTTTCAGTCAAGTGGAGCATGCCACAAACCTTTAGAGATTTTTTTAACCAATGGAGATCTCCCTTTGTAAGTGAGATCCTGACGAGATTATGGAGCCTAATTCTCCCTCACTATATATGGGGTATATGGTGGGAAAGGAATAAACGCATATTTAGGAATGAGATGAAGGATGAAGTATATATATTCAAAAGAATCAAAGTTGCTATTGAAGAAAATCTATCCATTCTCCCAGAGGTTGAAGGGTATGACAAAAGAGAAGAAATAATGATTGTTGAAGGGTGGAAGGTAAAACAATCCAAACCATGCATAATGGACTCAACCCAAAAAATAATGAACACAAGATGGATGAAACCAAGACAAGGTTGGATAATACTTAACTTTGATGGGGCAACCAAAGGAAATCTAGGAAGAGCAGGAGGGGGTGGAGTGATTAGAAATGATAAAGATCAAATTTTATGGGCTTATGCAAAGGATTATGGAGTTTAGACCAACCATATGGTAGAAGCCAAAGCTCTTTTTTTAGGAGTTCAATAATTATATGATAGAGGTTATAGAAAATTTATGGTCCAAGGGGACTCTCTAAACATTATTAGAGATTTGAAATTAGGAGAAATAGAGAATAGGTTTATACTTAACATTATAAAGGATACTTCAAGGATCCTAAAAGAGATGAGTGATGTTGTAATTGATCATATCTATAGAGAAGGTAATCATGCTGCTGATGTTATGGCCAATATGGGGGTGGATAGTGGTCAAAATAGAATTTGGGATGACAACTTTCCACTACCATTACAAAGAATAGTTGCATTGGAGGTTGAAGGTTAGCCTGTTAGAATGAATAATATCAAAAATTGAATGAAGTGGGTTGTCAATTTCTATCAAGGTCATTGAGCTAAAAGACAATGCTTAATCTGAGTCTAGTCTATCTGGGTAGTATCTTTGTAATTCATTTTTTTGTTAGTGTATCTTTAGCATCATTCATTCCTAGGAGGAAAGGTGTGTGATTTTTTCTAGGATCTCTTTTGTTGGCCTATGGTTTTTATTTTCCAATATGATCAGGCCTCTCTTGTAAAAGGGTTAGGGCCCCTTTCAAAACCCTATTTTTCACCCAATATAAAAAAAGATAACATTACCCAAAGGATAATAATAATTGGTGGATTTTTAAGCCTTTCTACCATAAAATATCATAGAATATCATAAGTTCGAATATAAAATAGCCATTGTAATGTGACTCTTCAAGTACTTGACTATTGCTCTCCATATGACAAGTCTCATGACCTTTGGCTTGTCATCTTGCCACTTGACTCTAAAACACTTGCATACATCAACATGACTCTTACACTTCTATATGAACTCCTAATCTAAGACACTTATGCACATCCTCAAATTACATATTTGCATACTTGGATACATGATACTTATCCACATTCTCTCAATCTACACTTACACTCTAACTTACATGACACTTGTGTATTTTTTACACATTCACACTTACATAAAAGAGGAAATATAAATCACACACCTAAACTATATATTCAACACTAATCTATTACATATTTACAATTATACCATAAAGGTACCATGGGGGTACATTAGCATGTACCAAATAATGTAATATTCCTCAAAACCCCCTGTATTACATTATTTGGTTATTGAAGACTTTAGTCTTCAATATTGGTCTTCATCATTGTCTTCAATCTTCTAATTAGGATCTTGCATTTTTCATGAACCTTTGATTTTGTAAAAATCCACCAAATTGATCCAATAGAGATATTTTTTTCCATAAGTAATAAATCACAAAGAAGTCCCAATTTTTTTTAGCAGTATAAAGCATAACCACATTTTGAGTTAATTTTTGCTACAGGTGACACTCAAGTGGATAGGAGTGGCCAACTTCCTGTACTTTTTCGGTTCACCTTTCTAAACCTCACCATTTATAAATGATACCATCCATGGTCCCCCCACTTTTTCTATACCCTCACCAATATAGGATTATCATTAAGGCCCATAACACTTAAATGGGGATGCCTTTTTCCTAACCCTACACAAGTCTATTTAAGTAGGATTATTTTGGTGTAATGCCTTAGTGCTTAGTTACCACACCTCTATGGGCTAATTAAGGCCATCACAAGTCAATTGATAATGAGCATGGTCACCTGAGCCTCACCATTCAAGATGCCACCACTATGTTATCTTGTGAATGATTCGATGGATCAATCCACCATTTAGATTCCTAGACCTCATTTCTAGGAATACATCCAAGCCTCACCACTTAGTACTACTCAAAAGCCTCACTACTTTGAAAACACTTGAGCCTCACCATTCAATGTGTATCACTTATAAATACCCAGTTATTGCATCATCGCAACTCCTCCCAGGTCCATAAATATTTGGTTATTGTATCATCACAACTCCTCCCAATATTGGGTACATATTGACTCAAGGGTTTTCTAATATGGCTCTAAATCATACCCATAAACCCATCCAACCCAAGAGTCTAATTTTTAAAAGAAATAAACATCTTTCCCAAAAGGAAATAAAGTGTTATATTAAAGCATAATAATATTCAACATAAGACATTGCTAAAACTAAAAAATTTAAATACTCTTCAAAATATAATACTAGCATTTAACATTTTCTTAATCTATAATTAAAGAAATAAACAACATCCAAAGGAAATTATAACCACAATTCATGATTTAGATTTCATAATTCCTATCAATAACCAATTCTTCCCATTTTGCAAATAGCTAACATCTCAAGAATTTACATAAAGGAATAACAATATTTAATCCTTCATTCTTGAACAAGTCTCAAAATAATTTAACAAAAGTATTTACAAAACATCCTATCCTTCATCAAGCTTGGCATAATTTCAATACAAATATTTTCCAAATAAACCTTCTTCTTCAATGATATTATTACATAACAATATAAAAATAATCCTTAGTTTCATATTCTCTTTTGAGGTCTTCCTCTTGATAGCTCCTTTCCTATGAACTTTGATTAGAAGTTTAGGGATCAAGACAACTCTTTTAATGCATATGCAAATCTACCATGCACTATGTAAGATAATATACAAGAACAATGTAAGATTTCAATTCCAATATAATGTATATGCAAGCCTAACATGCATCATACCAATAAATTATTCCACAATAATGCAAGATCTCAGTTCCATGATAAAATGTATATGCAAGCCTACATGCATCATACAAATATAATCATTCAATAACAATGCAAGATCTTAATAATATATATGTAAGCCTAAGACACATCATACATTTAAAAGCATTCAATAACAATGCAATATGTTAGCTTCATAATGATATGTATATGCAATCCTAACATGCATCATACAATATAGACATTTCATAAAAATGCAAAAATCTAATTTCATATGTATATGCAAGCCTAGTGAATGATTTGGTATATTGTCCCATACCAATCCACTATTTACATTCCTAGACCTCACCGTTAGGAATATGTCCAAGCCTCACCACTTAGGATTTGTCCAAGCCTTACCGCTATGGACTAGCCAAAAACCTTGCCACTTTGGGCCACCTGAGCCTCATTGTTTAGGGTGTATAATTCATAGTGCCTAGTTATTGCCTCATCGTAACTCAGTTAGAATTATTATGGTGAAATGTATATTAGTCATAATAAGATAATCCCAAGCTTCTCTCACATTTATGGATCTATTTCCATACAAGCCACATCCAAAACATGCAAGAATATTAAGATAATCTCATACTTCTCTCACTCATTTATGGATCTATTGCTACACAAGCCACATTCAAATCATACAAGAACATATATAAAATTCCATACTTCTCTCACTCATTTATGGATTGATTTCTACACAAGCCACATCCATATTTAGAAAATAACATCTCATTTCCTAAAATTTAGAAGATACTCCATACATTTTCAAATTATACCAAACCTTATAACAAGGAAAATTGACCCTCTAATAAATTAATTTATACTCATTAATCAATATTGACTAATAATCACCATATCTTAGGACATTTCTCAATAGTTTGGAACCTATGGCAATGGATTCTTAATATATTTGGTAAATGCATGGTAATGAATAACAGAATTCAAGATTGGTTAAAGCAATAACGGAGCACTTATAAAAGTGAGGCTTTACAAACAATATGGGATCTATCAAAAGATACAATACTTTGGACTATATTGCTAGAAAGGAATAGAAGAATATTTAAAGGAAAGAAAATAAATTTGGAGGTAATAAAAAAGAAGATATGTTTAGCCATAGAGGAGTCTAAACCAACCCTATCAACTAACTTAGTCCCTAATCTAGAAGTAAATAGCCTTGATAGATGAATTCAAGTCATTAAATGGAATTATGATGTTGGGTATAAGAGAAGCAAAAAGAAGGGAAATAATATAAAGTGGAAACCACCAAATGTGAAGTGGGTTAAATAGAATTTTGATGAAGCATCTAAAGGAAATCTAGGACTAGTAGAAGGAGGAGGAATAAGTAGAAATAATAGAGGAGAGATTTTGTCTCATTATGCTTTCAATAGTGGATTTAAGACTAATAATGAAGTTGGAGCTTGGGCAGCTTTAGAAGGGTTAAAATAAAGTTAACAAATGAAGTGGAGTAGAGTATGGATGGAAGGTGATTCTCTCATAGTAATAAATATAATTTTGAGGAAAACTGAGGCTCCTTGGAACATACAAGAGATAATTATGGAAATTCAAGATCTTGCTAAAGAGCTTAAATAAATCAGGTTTGCACATATGTTAAAGTAAGGAAACAAATGTACAGATAAGCTAGTCAATAAAGGGGTTTTGATAGAATAACATGAAGTTAAATTCTCCTTTCCATAGTTAGTGAAAGTAGTAAGTTTAGTTGAAGCTGATAAGAAAATGTTGATTGCTTGATTCAATTAATTATTAAGATTTACTTTAATGTTTTCCATTGGTAATATCTGCTTTATTTTGTAACAATAATGTGTTTTCATTTAGACTATTTATTATAAATTTTTTGGTTGCACTTGTGTTTCAGGAAGGAAACTAGCAATCCAAATTGTTAAAGAGGACTATGATAGTGCAATATTTTAGAAATATTACTCTACTAAGATGCAAGGCATAGATAGTAGAGGTGAATTTTTGGCATTGTGAAGGATACTATAGGAAAATGTCAAGAAAGATGCTAAATTCTAGAATAATTGTATTCATAGAGAAAATTAAAAATATCCAAAAAACAAAAATCAAGAATTTAGACATTTTATGTAAAATGATGTAGGTTTCTAGCTATAGCATCTCAATTGAGATGAGAAGTGTATTTATTTATAAACTCTCAAGCTTTAAAAAAGAGATTTGTAATTTATCAAGGGTGGGGATCCAAGTGCAGCCCCTTATTATCCAACAAAAAAAAATATTGACTAATAATCAATGCATAAAGATCTGCTTGTGTAGTGTAGTTGGTGAAAGTCTTGGATATTGGTAGAGGCCAACCCGGGTTCCATTCCCCCTGTGTCCACCCTACAGATACAAGGTGCAGCTGGGAATGTCCTATGTACTAGTAGAGATCGACAATGCTCCATTCCCTTGTTCCCACCCTATTAATACCCAAATCGTTGTGTGTTATTCCCCTATTGACAAGTGTAGCTCTCATCCTTATAAGGGATCATGGTTGGGAGGGAACTGCTTAGCCCTATGCATCGATCATAGGGGTTTATCACACTAACCACAAAAAAAATTGTTATTTTCAACATACACTCTCATGCATGGCTTCAATATTTGGGACACATGGAGCTTGTAGCTCAACATGGAGAATGTATTTGTGAGCCATATGTGGAGGCATTATAACTGCACCATCTTCAATGAACACCTCTTACAGATTTTTTATTGCATTATAGATAAAAAAATAGAGCCATCTATCATCTTACCCAAACACGTGAGTAGGATTTACTTTAGAAAAAATTCAGGAATCATTGTTATTGGTCTCTTTTGGAAAATGAGGGATGGCTATGAGTTCCTAGGGTAACTTTATGTTTCAACTTTTCGTTTGCACATGAGCTTGTAGGAAGTCGATGGTGAAACGGTTACTATCCATCATGAGAGAATTGGCCAGTGGTTGGAATTACAATATCTTGAGTGGAACTTTTATTTCACTCATGCCTATATTTTTTTTTTTGGTAGTGGCCACAAGGGGTAAATAGAGTGTGACCACGAGGGAACCATTACATAACATATCCGCAACATGTGAGGCGAGAGATTTGAACCTAGGCCTCTCAGCAACTAGAGAGGTTTAACTACCCACTTTCTCTCCAACTCCTCTACATGGGCGGATAAACAATCAAATGGTCAACTCCAAGTATCGAGGCTTGATTTACAAATGAATAACTCGTCACAACTAAATCGATGGATGGAAGGAACTTTAATCTTCCGCAAGTGCTTACTCATCACTGCCTTCACTCATGCCTATATTATTGCCCATTGAGGCTTCCTATTTTACCCCTGGGAGGGTTTCTCTATCTATTTTGTCTTTCTTCTTGGTTGTTTTGAAGAAGGTGCTTCCTTTTTTTTTCATATGGTTGGGAGCATTTTCCTAACTAGAACGTTTTTGTAAAAAGTTACGAAGACCTTTCAAAACCCCTCTTACCAATCAAAAAATAATAATCAACACATAAATTAATCAATATATATTTAAAAAGACAAAAGCCTTCAATAATAATTAATAGTTTCTTCCCTATTAATTATTATATCAAAATAAAATAATCAAACATATTGTTAAATCAAGCTAATGAGGTAGAAGAATCCAATATTAATTTAATAGTTTCATACCTAAAACTATTAATTAAATTACATAATTAATTGCTAATAAATAAACACATTATTTAATTTTAAAGAACAAAATTCATCAATATAATTACGTAATTAACTTAAATACCACGTAAGCAATCCAATGAGATTCTTAAACTCTTTTAGAAAGCAAATCAATAAATGAAATGACTCTTTTGGAATGCAAATCAATAAATGAAATTACTCTTTCGAAAAACAAATCAATAAATGAAATAACTCTTCCAAAAAACAAATCAATAAAGTTCCATTTAAATAAATCAAATAACTATTTCATTAAGCAAATCAAGTAAGTTTCAATTAAATAAATAAAAAAACTATCCTAGGAAGCAAATCAATGAAGTTCCATTTATTAAAATAAAACAACTCTTCTAGGAAGCAAATCAATGAAGTTTCGGTTAAATAAATAAAACAACTTTTCCAAGAAGCAAATCAATGGATTTCCATTTAAATAAATAAAACAACTCTTCCAGGAAGTAAATCAATAATGTTCTAGCTAAATAAATAAAAACAACTATTCTAGGAAGTAAATAAATGAAGTTTCATTTAAATAAATAAAAAAACTCTTCTAGGAAGCAAATCAATGAATTTTTTGTTAAATAAATAAAACAACTTTTCCAATAAGCAAATCAATGGAGTTCCATTTAAATAAATAAAACAACTCTTCCAGGAAGCAAATCAATAATGTTCTAGCTAAATAAATAAAACAACTCTTCCAAGAAGTAAATCAATGAAGTTCCATTTAAATAAATAAAACACTCTTCCAAGAAGAAAATCAATACATAGGATAACTTAATCACTTCAAAAGGTAAACATTTAAGGTTGCTTAAATGTAACATAAGTGCAAAATAAAAATGGTAGGTGCACAATAATCTCATTCTTCTAACATTATGCAATAGAAAGCATATTACACCCTAACGCTATATATAGATTAATTAATCCCAATTGCATAGATAATAAATTTGTTTCCCACCTGGTAATAAAGGTAGGGTCAGATCATTCGTCAATCCAAAATAGAGATAAACTCTACATGGAACCAGTACTTTGGAAGACAAACATCTTCATCAAATTGTCAGTATTCTTCAGCTTACAATAGCGTACTAGTCCTTGATATCAAACCTATACTAGTACTCTGGTCCCATGGTTGGCTTCCTCCATTTTTTCCCTCCAAGGAAACATAAAATAATCCCCATAGACGAAAGGAGATTAGGGCTTGAGGCGACTGCTTCTTTCCATGCACACCAACTCATTACAGAGTAATGTTTATGTTACCAAAGACTCCCAATCTTTATCTTCTATTCCAATGTTCCAAAATATAAACTTACTCATAATATTAATTATATTTCCTTTTTAACTTAATTAATATTAACCATTAATATTCTTAAAGCCAAAAATAGATAAATCAAATCATGCATCCATAACATTTAATAATATTATCATTTTCAAATGTTAATGTTAATTACTAACATTAATGTAATATAATAATAATTAAATTAATTAATCATTTAATTAATTTAATTAATATCGAATGTTAATATTAACTATTAACATTGATATTAAATATTTTCAAGTATTAACAATACTAACCTTATTTTTAATATTTTATTTTATTAATCATTAATCAAACAATTGCATACTTCAAAACACATGCATGAATGCATCTCAATGATAGATTACAATCCAAAATGCCAATCAATAATATGTACAAACCATGCTATTTTCTTAAGCAGAGGCTTTATGATAACTGCAACGTAATCACTTGTCTATTAAGGATGGCTCTTTTGCCTAATAGCAACCTCCTTGCTTGATG
The DNA here is from genome assembly GCA_028583015.1 of Wollemia nobilis. Classification (NCBI taxonomy): domain Eukaryota; kingdom Viridiplantae; phylum Streptophyta; class Pinopsida; order Araucariales; family Araucariaceae; genus Wollemia; species Wollemia nobilis. The sequence continues at coordinate 5,384,848 of JAQPPZ010017060.1, forward strand.
GTATATTTTAATCAAACACACACATATGAAATGCATCTATATGAAGGGTTTTCTTTTACCCTTGAGTTGAGTTGTTGATGAGAATTTCATCTCTCATTTTTTTTTTGATGGTTATCCCATATGAATCCACCCATGAGAGTATTTGGTATTACAACCATAAATTTCATCAGCATTACCATATTCTAAAAGTAATATAATCTAACATTTGAAAGTATAAAATACAACTATGAACTCATATTGATAGAATAAAATAATATCATGCATTAAATATCAATACATATGTACATCAATCAAGTAACAAGGGAAAGTCCTTCTAGGGTGGGTCTTTACATACCCCCCCCACCCTTAGGACTAAACACAATCCCTTATGTTTTCTAAGACAAAGCATATATTTTATTCAAACAAACAAAAAAATAATTGCTTTCTCATTTCTTCAATATTTTCTCAAGCAAGAATATGGATTTTTGATAGGTTTGGCAACAAGGTAAGCCTATAGGCTACTACAATAATCTTATCAATAATTTCAAAAGGCCCAATAAATTTAGGATCCAACCTATTTGACTTGATGGCACTTTTCATGGGTCTTACCCTCAATAAGACTTTGTCTCCCATAGAGAATTCTCTTGATGATATTTTCAAATTAGCATAACTCTTTTGACGATTGACTACTTCCTTGAGCCTCTATCGAATCACTCTAAGATGCTCCTTCGTCTCTCTAACAATGTCTAGTCTGATCACCACTTGATATTTCATATTGTTCCACAATCGAGGTGTTCTACATATTTTTCCATAACAAGGCTTCAAATAAATCCATTCCCAAGGATGCATGGTATCCATTATTATATGCAAATTCAACCAGATGCAAATAGTCTTCCTATTTAGACTTTTTATCCATGTAATACATGTGAAGCATATCTTCAAGAACTTGGTTAACCCTCTCCATTTTACCATATATTTATGGATGGTAATTATAACTGATATTCAATTTAGTGCCCACTACACGATGAAAGAGCCTAGAAAAATTTCAATGTAAACTTGGAATCTTTGTCTAATATGATCATCTCAAGAAAACCATGTAACCTAATTATTTTCTTGATAAATTTATTTTCTACAATCAATGCATCATCCTCGATGTTCTCCAGTATAAAATGTGCATCTTAGTAAAATTATCTACCACCATAAGTGTTGGTACCTTATTTTAGGTAAGCCCATAATAAAATCCATGGATATAACCTACCACTTCATGGTAGGTATATCATATGGGTATAAATTTTTCCTATATGTTGATATTTTGTCTTTACCTTCTAGCATTCCAAACATTGAGCCATAAAACTATTAATATTATATTTCATTCCAGGCCAATAAAAAGTCTTTTTCATATTTCTCTCATCTTTGCACCTTGTAGATGAGCAAAATATGGAGAACTATGTACCTCTTGCATAATTATTCTCCTTAAATCACCAGTCCTGGGTTTGACAACCCTATCTTTGAAACATAGAAGCCCATATTTTATGTTAAAATCCCCATTTTCTTTTGGATTTTCCTCAATTTGAACTCAATTTTCAATGTGATACTGATCTTGTAATTGTAATTCCTTAATTTTTTCAACCAAGTCAAAATGACTCCAAGTTAATGTTGTTATATGTCTCTTCCTACTTAATACATTAGCAACCTTATTTTACTTTCCTTTGATAGATTCTATACCAAAGTCATACTCGGCAAGGAACTCTATCCACATTTTCCTTAAGCTTAGTGATTTGTCCTTAGCTTAAAATTTTTTCCCAACAAATAGTGTCTCTAGACCTTAATAGCATGGACAACAATTGCTAACTCTAGGTCATATGTAGCATAGTTCAAATCCTACTTTTGCTATACCACTCTGATTTATATGTTGAAGATACTTGTTTACATAATGAGGACCCCATAAATGAAACAATTAGTCCTAGGTGCATGAGACCTCTCCTAGATTTTATTCCCTGCATCCTCCTTTTGAGCTGAATCATTCTACATTTGAGGTCAAGATTTTGAATTGTCCTTAAGAAAATTTTCTTATAATTCTTTGTGTTCCCATTTTTCTTATTTTTGAACTTTGGGTTTTCTTTCCTTTGCTTATTTTTCTCTTTATCCCATTTTGTAAATCCTACACTCTTCCTCTTCTCAAGTTCCTATTTATTTGCTTCTATCAACACTCCATAGTTGAATAAGATCTTTTTGGTGTGTTGATTGGTCTCTTCCTATGAAGCTAAATCATATGTTTTTTTGAAGGTTTTTGGACTTTAGCAAATTAATTATTATTCAAATCTTAGGATCCACTCCCAAGACAAAATTTTGCACCTTCAATTATTTCTTGGTCTCATACTTAGGAACATATTTCAAAAGCTTAATAAATTTTGATAATATGCCTCCATAGTTAGTGTATCCTATTGGAGCATAGATAAATCCTCAAATTTCTCTATGTAAAACTCCTTTGATAGGAATCTCTTCTTAAATTCCCTTACAAAATTATCCCATTTGAGGTCCACTACTTGTATTTCTCTATCTACCTGGAATGTATTCCATCATTCCAAGGCTGCATCTTGAATATGAAGGGTTACCCAAACATTTTGTATTTTTTAATGAGTAATTCTTCATGGAAAAACATTTCCAACTCATTCAACTAATATTCTACTACATCACCCCATTATTTTCCATTAAATTTAGGCACCTTAACATTCTTAAGGTCCTTGGAAAGCTTAGCTTCAATCCAAGCTTTACCTTCATGGATTTCTCTAGAAGGATTCTCTTTTGGTCTACCCTCTGAATCCCTTTTACTGGTTTCCCAATTAACCAATATTCCCAATATTTTGTGTTGTTGTTCCATCTACTCTTGAAGAAACTTGAAAACAAAATTAAGGTTTTCTAACCTCTTACTCGAGTCCATTGTTCTTCCAGATTTTTGACTAGAGTCCCTTGTTCTTCCAAATTTCTTACTGGAGTCCATTGTTCTTCTAAATTCCTTTTGGAGTCCATTTTTCTTTCATATTTCTTTTGGAGATGAGCTACAACTTCCTCCTATATAGCTGACCTTAAATTTTTGGATGATCCTCCTCTCAAAATAAGTGTCATCTCCTACCCACAATAGGAGTTGGATAAATTACAATTTCTCCAAAATTATACTTTCTAAAATTATTTAGTTTCATCTCCCATGAACTAACTTTGATAATTATCACTCCCTTTATAATAATTATGGTCAAACTTGCCTAACTACAAGGTGCTATCTCTTACAAGACCATTATCACTCACTTGATAATGATCATGGTCACAGTTGCCTTGTTGCAAGGTGTCATCTCTGATAAGACCATTATCACTCACCTGATAATGATCATGGTCACACTTTCCTTATTGCAAGGTGTCATCACCAATAAGAAGTACTTTCTAAGATTTTTACTCCTTGTTCTGACTTATCAATATGACATGCAATACCCGCATTTTCCTAAATTGACTTAATATCCCTAGAAGAGTAAGCCTTCCAAAATTAGCACATCAATTCAAGGCTCAAACTAGGTTCTCTCCATGGAAGCTTCTAGTCCTACGACCTAGGCTTTGATACCAGTTGTAACAACCCACAAACTTGACCCAAGGGAGAGAGATATTTTTCCAGAAGGAATAACTCACAAATAAGTCCCAATATTTTTAGCAGTATAAGGTATAACCACATTTTGAGTTCATTGTCACTACAAATGACACTTAAGTGGATAGGAGTGGCCAACTTCCCATACTTTTGGATTTCACCTTTCTAAACATCATAGTTTCTGAAAGGATATCACCTATAGTCCCTCCACTTTTCTTATACCCTCATGAGTATAGGACAACTTGACTATGGCGTAGGGATTATCCTTTAAGGCCCATAACAATTAAAGAGGGATGCCTCTTTCCTAATCCTATATAAGTCTATCTATGTAGGATTATTCTAGCATAATACCTTAGTGCTTATTTTCCACACCTCTATAGGCTAACCAAATCTATTACCACTCATTCAATAATGATAATGGTCACCCAAGACTCATCGTTAAGGTGCCATCACTATGTTGTCTTATGAATGATTCGATGGATCAATCCATAGTTTAGATTCCTAGACCTCATTACTAGAAATATGTCCAAGTCTCACTTCTTAGGAATACCCAAGAGCCTTGTCACTTTGGTAATACCCAAACCTCTCTGTTTAAGGTATATCATTCACAAATACTTGGTTATTACATCATTGCAACTCCTCCCAGGTCCATACATATCTGTCTATTGCATCACCACAACTCCTCCCAAGATTGGTTACATCTTGACTCAAAGGATTTATATATGTCTCTAAATCATATCCATAAACCCATCCAACCCAAGAGTCTTACATTTAAATGAAATAAACATCTCTCCCAAAAGGAAATAAAGTGTTGTATTAAAGCATAATTAGATATTGCTAAAATTAGTAAATTTAAATGCTCTTCAAATCATAATACTAGTATTTTGCATTTCCTTAATCTATAATGGAAAGAAATAAATAAAATCCAAAGGAAATTATATCCATAATTTATGATTTATATTATATCATTCCTATCAATAACTCATTCTTTTCATTTTGCAAATAGCTAACATATCAAGAATTTACATAAAAGAATAACAACATTTAATGCTTCATTCTTGAACAAGTTTTAAAATAATATAACAAAAGTATTTATAAAACATCCTATCCTTCATCAAGTTTTGCATAATTTTAATACAAATATTTTTCAAGTAAATTCTCTTCTTCAATAACGTTATTACATAACAATATACAAATGATCCTTAGTTTCATCTTCTCTTTCAAGGGCTTCCTCTTGATAGCTCCTTTCCCACGAACTTTAATTAGAATTTTAGGGATCAAGATGACTCTTTTAATGCATATGTAAGCCTAACATGCACTATGTAAGATAACATACAACAACGATGCAAGATTTTGGTTTCAATAGAATATATATGCAAGCCTAACATGCATCTGTAGACACCTAAAACACGTCATGTTTAGGAGACTACTCATATGGGCACCTTTGTAGACCATATGAATGAGCTTGGACCTTTCCAAGACCAAGCAGTGGTTCTAACCACTCATTTTAGGTAGTCTAGGCCTATACAACCTTAGCCACTGACAGCATCAGTGGCTAAGATCCCAGCCACTGATGATCAGAGTGGCTAAGGGCAGCCTACCCCTAGCCACGCTGAGCAAGAGCGGCTAGCCCTGTAACAAACTTGACCTTCTTGAGCCGAGAAAAATTAGTTGCAACAACCCAAATTGCAATGGTTTTGGAGCGGTTTTGGGTTGGGAAGCTTCCAGAGGGTTCCTCCCAACTGCTCAGGCCAACTAATTCTTGATCTTGGCTTCCTTGAGAAGCCAAGATTGGGATTTGGGGAAGTCTATTTATAGACCCCCAAAGAGGCATAATGATCCTGAATTCATTGTAGCGAAGCTCTACCAATTTAAAGACTGAATTTACAACCCTTGAGGAGTAGTGAAGTGCTATCAAATTGGAGAATGACACTTGTTGCTGTGTCAATGGAGTTTCCAATAGCTTGAGGAGCAAGCTTGCCATTCCACATCAATCCATCATGAATTCAAGAGATTTCAATCACAAATCTATGTTTAGACACACCGGTGACCCTTGACCATCAATTCAATGGAGGAATTGTGCATCATCAAGCCTGATTTCAAGAGCAGAACACTTTTCCCATGGCCACTATTTTCAACAATGACCCATAGGCTTAGCTGCTAGATTCAATAGTGGCTAGCAGAGCCAGCTGCTATGAGCTATAGCGGCTAGGGTTTGACATGCAAACTCCTTTGATTTAGCCATAGATTTACATTTCTTAGCATGCATTTAGCTTAACTTAGCATAGATTAATCACATTTCATGCATTTCCATGGTTTATTCATAGTTTCATAGGCATATTTGCTTTCATTTGTGCACTTCATGCTTTCCTTTACATGCTTTCATATATTAGGTCCCTTTATGCTTAATTTGCAAGATTACATGCATCTTTAGGTTCCTTTATATGTTTCAAGCTTTGCTTCATGCTTATTTGTCAATATTTTAGGTAACTTTATGCATATTTATATATGTTCATGCATTCTTTACATATTTTCTCTATTTCATGCACTTTCTTGGAAATCAACCTCATCATGAGAGGCTTCATGTGCTACTAATGTGCTTTGTTGTTTCCTTACATGCAGATAATAGATCTCTCAAAGACAAAGCATCTTTCAAGACTCTTCCTCTTGACATTTGAGAAGGAGGCATCCTAGTAAGCCCTCAAGCAAATTGGTGTTAAAGTGAAGACCATTCAAGTGCATCTCTCCCCATTGAGGGGCTTCAACTATTGTAACATTTGTATCAATTTGAGTTACTCCCTAAGAGGGAGAGATTGTAATCGAGCTTCATCATTTTTAATAAAATATCACCCCTATTTCTTGAATATATTTTATTTGTGCAAATGATTACTTGATTTCCTTTGTCAAATTGTTATATGCTTGCAATAGTGTAGATGCATGGTTTTTACCTTTATACAAGTGGTGATCATGGTCGAAACAGCCCTATTTTTGCATTGCTAACTTGTGTTTTTATGTTTTTCCTGTTGCAGGCTCAGTCACTCTGAGTGACAGTGGCTAGCAGTCCTAGCTATGGATGGCATCAGTGGCTAGTGTCCTAGCCGCTCTGATAAACAGTGACAAGCAAAAATATACATAAAAATAGTTAGCAATCTATTTCTCCATCAGATGAGGATTATATGGTAAGTGGTATTCTCTACATTTTTTGTATTTTTTTTGCCTGAGTGTAAATTATAGATTAATTAGAAAACATAGCAAAATTTTAAGGGTAAATTTGTGAAAATTCCATGTTTGTTGCTAGCCACTTTTAGGAACAATGGCCTGTGTTGTTAGCCACCCTAAAATCTCATGGCTAGGTTTTTTGACTGCTACTCTATATAGCGATCGAGTCTATTGCCTACTATACATAGTAGTGGCCCCTATTTAGACTATGTGTTAGGGTTTGCTTGTTTGGGGCCTGATCAAAGGCCAATCTCATGTTAATTTTGCATTAGACATTCTAAATTTTAAAGAGCATTTAGTCTTGCATTTTTCTAAAAATGAAATGTTATTTTCTAGGCATGTAGAGAAAAATCATGAATGCTTCTTGATGCATATTTCCTTAATGTAAAATTAAAAGGACACACACACACACCATGATCCAAATTAAACATCAATGATATTGGGCTTTCACATCCAACCCATTGATCAAGACCAACAGTGGAAGTTATTACCACTCGGTTGGCTTGTCTGACATTGTATCATCGAGACCCATCCATGGCCAAGGCCAATTCAAGAACTATCCTATCCATAGAAAATAGCATGCATTCCTCTTCAAGAGGGTGTATCACTGACCATGGTGTGTTAGGTGAGAATTGGTAGTACCTATGCTACCTCATCGAGTATGGATTTCATCTCCATATTTTGGTGTGTGTGAGTATATAGGTGAAAACCTTTAACAATATAGAGTATAACATCAACAATTGCAAAACATGATAAGAGTTAGATTGTATACTCAACAAATCAAAATGCACTAAATAATTTTAGGGATCACAAAGAAAACTTAAAAGAGATAATCATATTGTATACTTTGTTTGCCTTAAAACTTACATACGAGATAATTCACAAGCTATGGTTAATACATGGGGCCACCACCCTCGACCCATGATCGAGGTGGAAACCGATGCCCCAACCAACACACAAAATAATGAAGTTGAACCTCCCACATAGAATGCTCCTGAATGATATTCAACTAGCATTAGAGGTGATAACTCAACTCATGGGGGTTCTCATTAGAACACCCCAATTAGAGGATAAAATACAAGATCCTCGTATGATAGAAATGAGGGTGGTTCAAGACCCCCACCATCACAAGATAGGCATAGACAAGATCCACCCAATGAGGGGCAAGATGAAAGGGTTGCATCAGATCATAGACCCACAAAGACTCCAAACCACAATGAACCTGGGAGGTTTGTGATAGATCTCAATACTATTGGGGTAAATGGTATACCTCCTAACCAACCTTGGAGAACTAGTCAACTCAACGGACTAGATCAAGTGCTAGGAATATTAGGGTGTAGGACCTCTACTGCTCACTCTCATTCTAAGAGTACACATAGTGAGGATAGAGAGAGGTATACCTATGCACAGGGGGAATATTCAAAATGCTCCTATAGCACACGCACCCCATCCACGCATGCGAGCACAGAACAAAGGCCTCAACACAACACCAATGCAATCTTTACAGATAAAGGCAAGAGTGTAGTGGACCAATCCATTGGAGCTCATACCCATAAGGCTCCTCACATAGAATTACAAAGCCAAAGACCCTACATAGTCGATCATGTAGATCGAGCATGTAGGCTTTGTTTAGGATAGAGACAACAAATACTCCAAGATCAATTGGAGGATTTGCATGCAGAGTATGAGCAACTCGAACAAGATGACACACAATGACAAATGTTGCTTTAACAATATTTATATGAGCATCACTTATGGGAGCAATGCATCCTCGATCAGAAGGAGCATGAAGAGAGAGAGGATAGGTTAGCTAGGGCTAACCTACCTCCTATTAGTGAATATAGGGAGAAACGTAACACTAGATGTGTTGTATCACATCCAGAGCTGCACCCTAGGCAAGTCAAGAACCACACTCATCATACTTCCCAACACACTCCAAGGCAACAACAACATCAAATGCTAGACCAACCTAGGCATAGTCAGTACGAGGAATCAAAAGAGATGGCCAAGATCAACAATATCTTGAACCCTCTTCTGTAGATGTGGATGATGAGCACAATCATCCATATCGATCTCAGAGAAATTTACCTCCACTTGCACCACAGAGGTCACTTAGAGAAGAGGAAATTATATCCTCTCAAGCGTACAGAGTCCTTGCTAAGAAAATCAAAGCTATTGAGAAATAGGGGATGACTTATCAAAAGCCTACCCTAAACAAGATTCATAATCAACCTTTGTGTCCCTCGATCCCTAGCCTAGCATATCCCAAACATTTTGAGATGCCTAAGCTAGACAAATTTTGAGGTGATGATGATGCATAGGAACATGTGACTAGTTTCATGAATCTATGTTTTTAGATTCAAAACAATGATGCCTTATTGCTAAGGACTTTCATGATAACCCTTTCAAGCCCAACCTTAGAATGGTACAATCAACTGAAGAGGTATAGCATCACCAACTTTGAATAGTTAGTGAATGCCTTTCTTGAATGCTTCTCATTTGGCATCAAGAAGAAGACCAATATATATGATCTGGCTGCTTTAAAGCAATACGATGATGAGCCAGTCATAGACTATGGCAATAGATGGAGAAAATTAATGGCCAAACTTCCATTCTCCATCCCAACTATAGAATTAACATGAATGTTTACTAAGAGTTACATGAAGCACATTTCACTATTGTTACAACTACAATAGTATCAAACATTCGAAGAGGCCTTGGTGCAAGCCAAAGTCATTGAGGATATCAAGTTGCAAGAAGGAGACTTGAAAATCTAGACTAAGAAAGAATGGAACAATAAGAACATGAGGAATCAAAATCATCAGGCCAAGCCTACGCATGTTAATCAAGTCATGTTGAACCTTCCAAAGGGGGATAAAATCTAACAACCATAAAATTATCAAGCACAACCACCCCCTATGTAGTACAATCAATGCAATAAGAAGTAGGGCAAAGATAAGGAACGTCACCCACCTCACCAATTTATGCCATTATCTGAGACTTTGGCATCAATATTTAATCAATTATGTGAGGCTAAGGTACTTTAATTACCCAAAGTGCAACTATTGGATCCTAACCATCCTAAACCCAAAGGGTTTAGAGAAGATCATTATTACCCATACCATCAACAAAAGGGGCACGACATCGAAGTGTGCCATAATTTTAAACATGTGGTGTAGAATATGATCGATAAGGATCAACTATAGATAGACAACCCCTTGGCGCCAGACAACCAAAATATGGGAATCTTCAAATATCCCTTATCAAATCATGAGCCACCAAGGAACAATGTCGGATAAGTCAACCAAGTGTGGATTGATCCACCTACTCAAGGATTTATTAATATGGTGAATGTGGTCACTAGAAATAGGAGGTATAACCAACCAGAACCTCCTACAATACCCATTCAAATCCAAGCTGTACCTCAGAAGAGGCCAATGCAGAACCCATTTCTAGGCCCACCAACAAGACCGATGGTAACAATTAGGAATAGACTCATCCAGAGTCTACAGATAGCCTCAAAAAAATTATCGATATATGAGATCATACAACAATATCCTAGGCATAGGGAGACGCTTATGGAAATATTAAGAGCCATAGAAGTTCAACCCTAAGATCCCAAAGCTTTCACTAACTTTGTGGGGCATGTGCAGTAGTGCCAAGAACCTGTGATCCGATTTTATGATCATGAAATCAAAATGGTTTCCACTACTATAGCGGACCCACTACTACATATCATTGCATGTGTGAACCACACTCCCTTCAAGTAGGTTTTTATTGACATAGGATCATCAATCAATATAATAACCACAAAGGCCTTAGGACACCTAAACTTACCTAAGTCGCATATTGTACCTTCAAATTTTACACTATGAGCTTTCAACGATGCATTGTGCTCGATAGTAGGTACAATAGTCCTTCCTATTCAGGTTGGGCTAAAAACCATCCTGATGATGTGCCATGTTCTAGAGGGTGCTATGCAATACAACATTCTCCTAGGTCATCCATGGATAAGGGACATGCATTGCATCCCCTCGATTTTGCACCAATGCATCAAGTATGTGCATGAGGGACAAGTACATATGGTCCCTTCAGATGAAGAGTCATTTAAATATGTCAATCAAGTTGACTTGCTAGGAGACTTCATCCTCCCATCTACTCACTTGGATATTAGACCTACGTCTCCTATCAGACATCTAGTGGGTAAGTCAAAGTTAGTGCACGTCGATCCTTCTACATCAGCACCGCAACCAACCCCTAGTACAATGGCTACTTTTAAAAAGCCTACAACATCGACAAAGCTAAAGAATGATCAGAAGCTAAAGGTAGTGTTAGGTGAAAAGGAACCTAGGGTAATCCCCAACATAGCAACTACCAAGATTCCAAATCCTATGGAGGAGGAAAACTTACAAAATGTAGTCGAGGAGGTACCTCAGCCTACCTCGCCTATGTCATCAACCGCATCATCTGCATCATAGGTGATGATTCACCTAGTCAACCTCGGGTTAGCTGAATACCTGGTGTAGAATGTAACTTTTACATCGATCATAGAATCTACATAGGATATGGGTAGGCCTCAAGCTCATCACTTTCCTATTGGGATGGTGGTACCACTAGGGGTGCCACCCAATCAAACAAATTTCATCTATGGGGGTTTGGATCAACTCACAGATCGCTCGCCCATGGAAGAAGATGATGATGAACCTTTTATTATAAATGTTCATTATCTATCAAACCTAGAGTATACCCTTAGGTATTTTGATCATTACCATTGGCATGGTTATAGACTAGGTTTATTTGAGCAAGGGTATCAAACTCTATATCAACCACAATACCAATTATCGACTGATAGGTTCGGTATAGGTTATCACATTAGAGGTCAGGATGAGTTATTAGCTATATCTCTAGATCACCTAAACCTTAGCCTTGGGGATGACGTTGATTGGAATCCCTATCATCCAAACCCTTCACACTCATAGAGGGGTAATTGGCCTATGACCATGGTTATAGAAGAACCACCTTTGGTTTACCATCCAGGTCTCTCCTTAGAAAGGTCTAAATTAGAATCCATTTTTGAGGAGGAAAATCTAGAATACAATTCTGAAGATGATGAGAGTGAGTATGTCAGTGATGATGATGAGTATGAAGATGAGACTGAGTTGGCTTACCTAGGCCCTCAACATCTACATCATCTTTTATCCCATGTAGACATGGAAGAAATTTATCATACAGTCTTCCTAGGTCCTCCCATCCAAAGAAGACCAGTGAATTTAGAAGAGATATATCATATAGCTTTTCTTGGTCCTTCAAACTTAAGGCAATTGCTTCCCCCTAAGGATCCAATTGTTATGTCTATTCCTAGAGTAGACCCGATGATCCCCATACCACTTGAGCCACATCTAGAGCAGGGGAGACCAACCCGGAGATAGTGAGTTTCATCCACATGGTCCTAGAGATTTCTTCCATTCCATCAACATGGTCTCCATCAATCTGACCACTCCACTTCATAATCCATATGACCCTTCAAAACCTTTGCACCTCAATCATGAGGCCATTGATTTTGACTACATCAATTCACCCCTAGAGCCTAAATATTTCTTCCCCAATGAAGAAATGTTACAACCATTCCATTTTGTGCTAGGATGTGCATATGATGTCTATCATGCTGAGGTCAATCCTGATTTGGTGGAACCTTTAAACCCAGTAGATGACATCCATTTGATCCCTACGCCTCACCAGCTTGAGGAGGGATCACATATGTCAATAGAGGAAACCTTCAAAGTGGATATCAGTGATGATCCCACCAATCCAAAGAAGGTTAAATTTGGAGAGAGCTTATCTCCTAAGGAGTGTGCCAACCTCATTCCTCTATTGAAAGAGAGACCTGATCTCTTTGCTTGGACCTATAAGGACATGCTAGGTCTGGATCCAAAATTGGTTACTCATAACCTTTCGTTGGACCCTACCAAGAAATTGGTCAAGCAAAAACTTAGGAAGATGCATCCAACCATCGCCTTGATGGTTAAAGATGAACTGCAAAAGTTGTTGGATGTAGAGTTCATAATTCCCATCGACTATCCAGAATGGGTATCAAACATGGTACCCATAGGAAAACTTGATGGAAGAATCTGCATATGCATGGATTTTAGGGACCTCAATAAGGCAACACCCAAGGATTCATTTTTGTTGCCTAATATCGATGCTCTTGTAGATGCAACTACAGGTCACGAAATGCTTTCTCTCATGGATGGTTTTTTTGGTTACAACTAGATTCAGATTAAACTCGAATATCAGCACAAAACCACTTTCACCACTCCATGGGGAATATTTTGCTATAAAGTTATGCCATTTGGCCTCAAAAATGTTGGTGCCACATATCAATGGGCTATGACATACATTTTTCATGACTATATGCATAAAATCTTAGAATATTATATCGATGACTTACTGGCCAAGTCATTGCTATGTGAAGAGCACGTCGAGGTCCTAAGGAAAGTCTTCGATCGCCTGATAGAGCACAATGTCAGGTTGAATCCCAAGAAATGCATCTTTGGCGTAACTTCAGGTAAACTCTTGGGATTCATCATTTCTAAATGAGGGATCGAAGTTGACCCAGTGAAGGTCAAGGCTATATTAGAAATGTGTCCCCCCACAAACATCAAGGAATTAAGAAGCCTACAGGGCAAGGTAGCATCCATAAAGTGCTTCATCATGCAGTTATCAGATAAATGTCGACCCATGAATCGACTACTACACAAGGGGGTCCCATTTAACTAGGATGAAGACTATCAAAAAGCCTTCACTGAGATCAAACAATACCTAGCATCACCACCAGTATTAGCTCCACCTAGACCAGATGTGCCATTTTTTTGTATATATCTACCATAGACTTTGCACTGGGAACCATGCTAGCCTAGAAGAACGTGCAAGACAAAGAGCAGGTGATATACTACATCAATCAAACCCTAGTTAGTTACGAGCTATGATATGCATATGTAGAAAAGTTGTGCTTAGCAATGGTCTTTGCAACTAAGAAGTTGTACCACTACATGTTGAGTCATACGACATATGTAATATCAAAACAAAATCCTTTGTAGTACATGATGAGCAAGACATATCATAACACACGTACTACAAAGTGGATCATGCTATTGATAGAATTTAACCTAGAATTCATCAATCAAAATTCAATCAAGGGATAAGTCATAGCTGATCAACTAGTAGAGGCTCCTCTTTAGGATCATAGGCCTCTCATCATAGAGCTTCCTGATGATGTAGTATTTGCATTATCGAAGTCACCCAAACTCGAAGAACTAGATAATAAAGTAGATATGTCTTTGTTCTTCGATGGTTCAAAATGTGAGCAAGGGGGTGGTGCAGGGATTGTGTTTTTCATGCCACAAGGTGCTCCAATGCCCTTGTCATTTAAACTCAACTTCCCTTGCACCAATAACAATGTTGAATATGAGGCCCTAATCTTGGGTCTCCAAACAATGCTCACCATGAAGATCAGAAAGTTGAATATCTTTGGTGACTCCCTTCTCATAGTAAATCAAGTTAAGGGAATTTATCAGTGTAGGTGTCCCATATTGAAAGCATACAAGGAACTTGTGGACACTTACCTAGCCCAACTAGAGTGGTATGACATCGAGGCAATCCCTCGAACGTCCAATAGATTTGCAGACACTATGGCATCTTTGGGATCCTTAATCCCTCAGAATCTGTCTATTGACTTCACTACCATCCAGGTAAAAATGCTATCACAATCCATGATACGATGTGAGGCTCAAGAAAATCATGAATCAGTCCACATGATTCATATAGAACCAAACCATGAGTGGTTCTATAGAGCTAGAGACTTTCTGAAGAAGGCACCTTGGGGATCTTTGCTCTCATAGGGTCCTATGGAGAATGGTACCACTATTCTCCATAAGGTTGTTTCCCAATATGCATTCGTGCAAGTCGAATTGTAGTGGGAACACGTCATCCAATCAGTCAAATTGTTGCTTATCAAGATTGGTTATCACAATTACATGATTTCCTTAAGCTTGGAGTAATCCCATAGGGATTATCGCATGCCACAAAAAGAGCATTTAAATAAAAAGTGACTAGATATGTCTTGTTAGGAGACATCTTGTATCATCGTAGCTATGATGGAATTCTCCTTCATTGCCTTGAGCCCCAAGAATCAGCTTGGGTGATTTCACAAGCTCATGATGGTACATGTGGTGGCCATTTTAATGGCATGGCCATTGTCAAGTGCATCCTTCGAATGGGTTACTATTGGCCCACTATGGAGAAGGATTGCATAATGTATGTCAGGAAGTGCATTAAATGTCAGCACCATGCTAATCTTATGCACCTACCATCGTAGGCCTTACAGCCCATCCAAGCGGCTTGGCCATTTGCTCAGTGGGGTTTGGATCTAATTGGTAAGATCTCTCCCCCATATTTGGGTTGACACATATTTATCATAATGGCCATTGAGTATTTCACCAAATGGGTGGAGGCAATCCCTTTAACTACAATGATAGGAGCATGTATTGTGGAGTTCATACTCCATAATATAATATGTCATTTTGGGATACCATCCAAAATAATATCGGATAATGGAACTTCATTCAAAAATAAAATTGTAAGGGATTTAACATCCAAGTATAATATTCAACATAGTTTTGCAACTCCATATTATCCACAAGAAAATGGGCAAGCAGAGGCCTCAAACAAAATAGTGGTAGCAATATTAAAGAAGATTATTCAAGAAAATCATAAATATTGGCACATTCAACTACCTCTTGCATTATGGGCTTACAGGACTAGTATACGGATGCCCATTGGGGCAACACCATTCTCACTAGTATATGGCGTTGAGGCCATCATGCCCTTGGAATTGGAAATTCCAACATTGTGCATCGCATTGAAAGAGTTCATCGATGATGACACTACGCGACAAGCTCACCTAGATCAATTGATGCTTCTTGATGAACATCGCGTGAATGCTCTTGAGCATCTCCGAGTTTACCAAGATCGGCTAAAATGAGCTTACAATAATAAAGTCCACCTGAGAGACTTTAAAGTTGGGGATCTTGTGCTAAAAGAGAACCAACAGAACTCAAACCTACCATCGCATCTGTGAGACAAATTTATGACCAACTGGTTAGGTCCATTTATTATCTCAGAGAAGATAGGACCTGGTACTTATCACCTAACATCACTAGAAGGTGTTGAAGAGCCTGAACCTCTCAACATTCTTCATATAAAGGTATTTCATACATAAAATAAAAAATCCAAAAACATTTGAAAAGCACTCAAAATTCAAAAACAATTTAAAACATCAAAAATCCAAACAAATCAAAAAGCAATAAAATTCAAAAACATTGCAAAACATCAAAAATACAAAAACATTTACATTTGGTATTGCATTTTCATTTTACATATGCATTCATTTAATTGCATTGCATTAGGCATTTTCATCCATTACATTTGCATTAGGATAGGTTGTGTTTACAATCTTACAAATGACACCACATTTGTATGCCAATCATGCATCTATTCATCATCATCATCCATCACCCTTGTGAGTAATTATGTTTTTCAACACAACCCTTCCTATTGCTATAAGGAATATACTAGGGTTTTTCGATCATTCAACCATACCTAGTGATCTTCTCAGATTTTGTAGAAAGCTATCTTTACTTTTGGAGATGAGGTCTAGTTTTGATAGTACCTTGCATATATCAAAATCCTATCACATTTTAAAACATTAACAATCCTAGTTTGAACAAGGAAATATGAACACTACAAAGTGGTCCTAGTCACCTTAAGTGAAAGGTTTTTACTTGCTCATCTTGTGATGTGCATGGTCTAGGATGTTGATCATTGGAAAAAGGACAAGCTCCCCCTACCCAAAGAAATCCCTTGCTTTCATACAAAATAAGCAAAATTCCAAAATCAAAGCAAATCCCTTGCTCCAAAAAAAAAAAAATGCAAAATAAATAGTGATTTTCATCACTAAGCATGAGCAAGTATCCCAATAAATGAAAATAAAAGAAGGGGGTGAAGAGCTTGAATCCCTGGAATGGTCAGTATTCGAAGCCATTGAGTGATCCCCATTACAACAATGGGCTGAATGAATCCCGCTTGGCAATGGGGTAGTTCTAAGCAATTTACAAATGAGCTAGCTTTAGGTGGCATGTATTACCTAGTAGTCTAGTCCAACTGCATCCAAACTTAGGATCATGATGAACATTTGGTGATCCTCATTACAATAATGGGCTGAATGAATCCTGCCTGGCAATGAGGTAGTCTTATGTCTCATCTAATATATTCATTTGCACACACAAGGATAATGAATATCTTGGTCTTCATAACAAAAGCTTTTATCTTTCAAGAGTCTTGTATAGTCATTATACAACTTTTGATTAATCAACTAGGGTGTTTGAGTCTCATGGAAAACCTCAAAAATCCCTTATAGCAACAAATCATCTCATCAATCAATCACAATTTTCCTTATGAGGTTTTGTTTATTAAGGGGTGTTCATGAAATAGGATAGATACTAGATGGATATCAACAATGATATTTAGATGGCCACTGACTATTTTATGCATATATTTTAATTTATAAAAGCTTATAAGGGAAAACCCATACATCTCACATCATCTCATCTCACATATGGATGCTTAAATGATTAATTCTTATGATAAGAGTTACCATTTACATTCATGATTTTTATACATTCAGTGGTGTCATCCATTAGTTTGTAAACACATATTAGATTCATTCCTTATGTTTTAAGTGATTAAAGCATACAGGTTCATTTGCATTAGATCATCATCATATAATTAATGCATTACATTACACATCATATATCATATCATATCACATAGATTAAATGCATAAACAATTGAAACAAATTAAACATGCATTTAACATTCACCATTGCATCCATATATGCATACATAGTAGTGCATCTATACATCTAGATCATAACATCTAATCATACATCTATCACCTAGCTAGTGCATGTCATTAGTACATCGCATCCATATAGCATAATCAAAACATCATATAAGCATTGCATCCATAAATGCATAACAAACAACAATACATATTTCTCACTATAAGGAGCTTCAAAATGGACAATTAAGCATATCTACCAGTCCATAAATCTAAAAAAAATCTCAAAAATAACAAAAAAAATTAAATAAATCAAAATTCAAATGTACCTCGTATCTAGTTATTTACTCTATACACTTGGTGGTTGCAGTGACTTGCGCTCCATGCAATCTGGAAAGATGAGTAAATTACCATAAGGCTATTTGAACCAAATTATTCATTATAGACTTGAAATGTCTTCACTTCAATCCCGAAGAAGGCCATGGTGATCGGACTGCCCCATGGAAACGAGGTATTCATTTCATTTCTACTATGAAGTTTCATTAGATCATCGAACATAGTGATTCAGCACAAGCTTAAATGGAATTGCTATCATCTTGATTCCCTAAGAAGGCCATTGCGGCTAGACTGCTCCATGGGATAGAGATGTACAATTACTATTAACGGTTGAAATCATAGTTGTAATAGGACCTGACCTAATAACAAATGCAAAAGTCTTGAATCATCCAAATTATTCATCATGGTCAAGCGACTCGTCACTTTCATCACTTGTCCTTTTCCTCATCGACTCATCACTTGAGGGGGTAGTCATAATATCAACATTCATAATCAAAATCAACAATGGATCACTCAATCATGTAAATTGTGTTCGTCTTACGAATCATTGCTAACAACTATCACAAGCTTACCCTTCTACTAGGGGAAAAAACAAACATAATGAACTAAATATTTGGTAATCTATTCTTTGGTCATTGTTGGTCAAAACAATTCATATCGATTTCATGTAGATCATGTCCAAAGCTTTACTCAAGCTAAGCCTTTCATTCCATTGGAAGCAATGATTCTAATATGCATGCCCTTTCTATGATTGGGGCATCTAGCATTGACAAGATCAATGAACATCAACAAACCTAGAATATGGCTTTAGGTGGTCTATTTTTTCTCAACATCATGTTTTTCCACACAACGCATCCCAAAAGGGGCATCTGTAGACACCTAAAACATGTCATGTTTAGGAGACTACTCATATGGGCACCTTTGCAGACCATATGAATGAGCTTGGACCTTTCCAAGACTAAGCAGTGATTCTAATCACTCATTTTAGGTAGTCTAGGCCTATCTAGCCTTAGCTATTGACAACATCAATAGCTAAGATCCTAGCCATTGATGATCAGAGCGGCTAAGGGCATCCTGCCCCTAGCCGTGTTGAGCAAGAGTGGCTAGCCCTGTAACAAACTCGACCTTCTTGAGCCAAGAAAAATTAGTTGCAACAACCCAAATTATAACAATTTTGGAGCGGTTTTGGGCTAGGAAGCTTCTAGAGGGTTCCTCCCAACTGCTCAAGCCAACTAATTCTTGATCTTGGCTTCCTTGAGAAGCCAAGATTGGGATTTGGGGAAGTCTATTTATAGACCCCCCAAAGAGGCATAATGATCCCGAATTGAATGTAGTGAAGCCTTACCGAATTGTAGAGCCATTTTATATCACTTGAGAAGTAGTGAGATGCTGTCACAATTAGGAGAATGACACCTACATTTGCAAAAAATGGAGTTTCCAATAGCTTGAGGAGCAAGCTTGCCATTCCACATCAATCCATCGTGAATTCAAGATAATTCAACCATAAATCTGTGTTTAGACACACCAGCGACCCTTGATCATCAATTCAATGGAGGAATTATGCATCATCAAGCCTGATTTCAAGAGCATAATACTTTCCCCATGGCCGTTATTGTCAACAATGGCCTGCAGGCTTAGTTATTGGATTCAACAGTGGCTAGCAGAGCCAGCTGCTATGAGCTATAGCGACTAGGGTTTGACATGCAAAATCCTTCGATTTAGCCATAGATTTACATTTCTTAGCATGCATTTAGCTTAACTTAGCATAGATTAATCACATTTCATGCATTTCCATGGTTTATTCGTAGTTTCATAGGCATCTTTGCTTTCATTTGTGCACTTCATGCTTTCCTTTACATGCTTTCATATATTAGGTCCCTTTATGCTTAATTTGTAATATTATATGCATCTTTAGGTTCCTTTATATGTTTCAAGTTGTGCTTCATGCTTATTTGTCAATATTTTAGGTAACTTTATGCATATTTATATATGTTCATGCATTCTTTACATATTTGCTCTATTTCATGCACTTTCTTGGAAATCAACCTCATCATGAGAGGCTTCATGTGCTACTAATGTGCTTTGTTGTTTCCTTACATGCAGATAATAGATCTCTCAAAGACAAAGCATCTTTCAAGACTTTTCCTCTTGATATTTGAGAAGGAGGCATCCTAGTAAGCCCTCAAGCAAATTGGTGTTAAAGTGAAGACCATTCAAGTGCATCTTTCCCCATTGAGGGGCCTCAACTATTGTAACATTTGTATCAATTTGAGTTACTCCCTAAGAGGGAGAGATTGTAATCGAGCTTCATCATTTTTAATAAAATATCACCCCCATTTCTTGAATATCTTTTATTTGTGCAAATGATTACTTGATTTCCTTTGTCAAATTGTTATATGCTTGCAATAGTGTAGATGCATGGTTTTTACCTTTATACAACATCATACCAATAAATTATTCCACAATAATACAAGATCTCGGTTCCATGATAAAATGTATATGCAAGCCTACATGCATCATACAAATATAATCATTCAATAACAATGCAAGATATGCAAGCCTAACATGCATCATACATCTAAAATCATTCAATAACAATGCATGATCTTAGCTCCATAATAATATGTATAGACAAGTCTAACATACATCATATAATATAGACATTCCATAACAATGCAAGATCTTAATTCCAAATGTATATGCAAGTCTAATGAATGATCCGGTGGATTATCCCATACTAATCCACCATTTAAATTCCTAGACTTCATTGTTAGGAATATGTCCAAGCATCACCAATGTGGACTACCCAAAAGCCTCACTACTTTGGGCCACCCAAGCCTCACCGTTTAGGATGTATCATTCATAGTGCCTAGTTATTTCCTCATTGTAATTTAACTAGGATTATTATGGTGAAATGCATATTAGTCATACCGATAGAAGTCGATACTTCTCTCTCACTTATGTATCTATTGCCACACAAGCCACATCCAAAATATGCAAGAACATTGAGAGAATATCATACTTAAGTTACTCATTTATGGATCTATTGCTACACAAGCCACATCCAAATCATGCAAGAACATAGAGAGAATCCCATACTTCTCTCACTCATTTATGGATCTATTGCTACAAAAGCCACATCCATATTTATAAAATTACATCTCATTTTCTAAAATTTAGAATATACTCCATACATTTCCAAATTATGCCAAACCTTATAACAAGGAAAATTGCCTCTCTAATAAATCAATTTATACTCATTAATCAATATTGACTAATAATCAACACATAAATTAATCAATATATTTAAAAAGACAAAAGCCTTCAATAATAATTAATAGTTTCTTCCCTATTAATTATTATATCAATATAAAATAATCAAACATATTATTAAATCAAGCTAATGAGGCAGAAGACACAATATTAAATTAATAGTTTCATCCCTAAAACTATTAATTAAATTACATAATTAATTGATAATAAATAAACACATTATTTAATTTAAAGAACAAAATTCATCAATATAATTAAATATTTAACTTAATAATCATCTAAGCAATCAAATGAGGTTCTTAAACTCTTTTAGAAAGTAAATCAGTAAATAAAATAACTCTTTCAAAAATAAAAATAAATAAATGAAATAACTCTTCTGAAAAACAAATCAATAAAGTTCCATTTAAATAAATCAAATAACTCTTTCAGGAAGTAAATCAATGAAGTTTCGATTAAATAAATAAAACAACTCTTCTAGGAAGCAAATCAATGAATTTCCATTTAAATAAATAAAACAACTCTTCCAAGAAGTAAATCAATGAAGTTCCTGTTAAATAAATAAAACAACTCTTCCAAAAATTAAATTAATGAAGTTCCATTTAAATAAATATTTCAACTCTTCTAGGAAGCAAATCAATGATGTTTTGGCTAAATAAATAAAACAACTATTCCAAGAAGTAAATCAATGAATTTCCATTTAAATAAATAAAACACTCTTCTAGGAAGCAAATCAATACGTAGGATAAGTTAAGCACTTCAAAAGCTAAATGTTTAAGGTTGCTTAAATGTAACATAAGTGCAAAATAAAAATGGTAGGTGCATAATAATCCAATGCTTCTAACATTATGCAACAAAAAATGTATTGTACCTTAACGCTATGTATAGATTAATGAATCCTAGGTGCATAGTTAATGAAATGTTTTCCCACTTGGTAATGAAGGCAGGGTCATAGCATTCATCAATCCAAAACATAGACAAACTCCTCATGGAACCGCTACTTCGAAAGACAAACATCTTCACCAATTCGTCCATATTCTTTGGCTTGCAATAATGCACCAATTCGCGATATCGAACCCATACCAATAGTCTAGTTCCATGGTTGCCTTCCTCCATTTTCCCCTCCAAGGAAACATAAAATAATCCCCATAGGTGAGAGGAGATTAGGGTTTGAGGCAACTCTTTCTTGCCATGCACACTAGCCCATTACACAATAATGTTTACATTACCAAAGAAAATCAATCTTTGCCTTCTATTTCCATCGTTTCAAAATATGAACTTACTCATAATATTAATTATACCCTCTTTTAAACTTAATTAATATTAACCATTAATATTATTAAAGCCAAACATAGATAAATCAAATCATGCATCCCTAGCATTTAATAATATTATCATTTTCTAATGTTAGTGTTAATTACTAACATTAATATAATATAATAATAATTAAATTAATTACTCATCTAATTAATTTAATTAATATTGAATATTAATATTAACTATTAACATCAATATTGAATATTTTCAAGTATTAACAATACTAACCTTATTATTAATACTTTATTTGATTAATCAATAACCAAACAATTCCATACTTCAAAAAACATGCATGAGTGCATCTCAATGATAGATTATAATCCAAAATGCCCATCAATAATATGCACAAACCATGCTATTTTATTAAGCAAAGGCTTTACGATAATTGCAATGTTATCACTTGTCTATTAAAGATGGATCTTTTGCTTAATAGCAACCTCCTTGCCCGATGGTATATTTTAATCAAACACACACATATAAAATGCATCTATATGAAGGGTTTTCTTTTACCCTTGAGCTATCGATGATAATTTCATCCATCATTTTTCTTTTCTCTCAATTATGGTGGTTATATCATACCAATCCACCCACGAGAGTACCTAGTCCTACAACCACAAATTTCATCAGTAGTACCATATTCTAAAAGTAGTATAATCCAACTTTTGAAAGCATAAAATACAACTATCAACTCATCTTGATAGAATAAAATAAGACCATGCATTAAATATTAATACATCCATACATCAATCAAGCAACAAGGGCAAGTCCTTCTAGGGTGGGTCATTACAACTTTTCTAAAATTTGTTTCATCATCTTGAAACTTGGGTTCATCCATTGATTATGTTTGTAAGATAAGTTTGGGCTATGCTATATCCAATTCCCTATTTTTTGTCTTTCTGAAAAATCATGCAACTTATCATTAATTTCATCTTGAGATAGACATTCAACAATCTCTTGAGAAAATCCCATTGAATCTATAAGGTATATATTATGTTCTTGATTAAACCTATAGCTTCATTTTTATTTTGAGTTTTGATGATGCATTTGTTACGCTCATTTATATATTTGAATTCAATTGATCTTCCTTTTTAAACCAATTGAGCAACTTAAATAAGATTAGTTGATAGTCTAGGAATATATAAAACATTTTTTTAGCACAAATTCTAAAATTGGCATGTTAGGTCTTACTCTTCTAGTTCTTTGAACTTGATATATCTTATCATCTGTAATTCTTCTAAAGATTCAAACCAATGTAAGTTTTTAGTCATATGATGCCTAGCACCTGAATCTATATACCAAACATATTTTTCCATTTGTACATTTTAATGTGATTCAAGTGATATTATCTCACATCTTTGATAAGAGTTTTGAAGAACTCTTTTATGATGTTGCCCTTTGTATTCAAAAGATTGTTTTTGATACAAATTTTGCTTTTGAACTTTTCTTCTCATAAAATATGGTTTTGCACTTTGATAATTTTTTCTATAATGAGATGTTTCTTTTTGTCATTTATCCATTTTATGTCTTTATGTTGAAAACCTTCTATCTCCTAAATTCAAAAATAACTCAAATATAAAATTTGTAAATTTTCTAATATTTTGATGTTGAAAAACTTTTAACTCCCAAAAATATAAAATTTTCTAAATTTCAAAATTTTCAAACATCTTCGAAAAAATTTAAAATTCTCAAATTACTTTAAACTAAAAAATTCACCTTAAAAACTTAAACAAACTTCAAAAACTTAAAAAAAAAAAAACTATACTCTTAAAAATTCTTAAAAACCTTAATAAACCTTTTAACTCCAATTAATTTTTTATTTTCCTAGTTTTCCACCTTTGAAAAAATAAACTCTTCAAACCTTATAACTCCATCATAAATTCAAATTAAGATTAATTTTTGAAAACCCTAATTAATAATTTATAATCCTTATTACTCCACCTAGATTTCCAAAAAATCAAACTTCTATTTCTCTCCAAACATTATTATGCATTGGAAATAGAATGTGTAACGTTAAATAACGTTACCTGGGCCTATAAGCAATATTTTTGTTGCTACTGCATGATCCTTCAATACCTTTCAAATGTTTCACTTCGAACGTTGCTCCTTTTGAATATTTCTCTTTGAATGCTACACCTCAATGGCACCTTTTAAATGTTTCACCTTGAATGTTACTTTGATGTCTTTTGAATGTTGCTCACTCTTAGTATGCTTTTCCACTACTTGCATTTTCACTACACACCAGAAACTTATCTCTCCTCTACTTGTCAAGTGTTAGAATACCTTTCCACTACTTATCAAATGCTTTAGTACCTTTCCACTACTAGTTGAATGCTTGACTACCTTTCCACTACTAGAAAAATGCTTTCCACTGCTTGCCAAATACCTTTCCATTGATGCAAAACCTTGAATGCATTTTAGGAAAATAAATACTTTATGTGAGAGTTTTGAACACCTTTATCTTGATAGAGATTAAGCTTCTCCAATAGTTTTCTTTGTTGTAATTGTTAGAGATTGTATATCTCAAATGTCTCCTAGTTCTTCTCTACTAGAGGAGGCCGATCATCTCCTAGTCCTTCTCTATTGTTGGAGCCTAGATGTCTTCCAATCTCTTCTTCCTTGTTGGAGGTGGTCAAACGTCTCCCAATATCTCTTGGTCTCTTCTTCTCTATTGAAGAATGTTGAACGTCTCTTGGTCTCTTCTTCTCTGTTGAAGAAGGTTGAATGTCTCCTTGTCTCTTCTTCTCTATTGAAGAACGTTGAATATCTCTTGGTATTTTTTTTTTGCTAAATATTTCTTCTATTGTCTTGTGTGTGGGATTCAAATTATAGTTGGCCTCTCAAACAACTACATTAGATTATTCAACTATTTTTAAACTTTCAACTACATGTTACTATCTTCAAATTTGACTACAGTTAGCAATGTTGGTCTTTGTTGGCCATAATATTAACATTGATCTTAGTTGGCCACTATCTTCAATATTGACATCTATTGACCATAATCTTCAATGTTGGCTTCAACTATTGGTCAATCTTCAACGTTGGCTTTTATTGCTCTTCTTTTATATCACTGCTTATTCTCTTAACTACATGTTCCTTTCAATGCTTGTTACTTTCAATCTTAGTTGTTCTCTTTAAACTTTGTATCTTTATACAAAGTAAACCCTATAGTTCTATTCTTTACAAGGTTGTATAGGCTTTATTTCTCTATAATGTTGTTTGAACTTTATCCTTTGTCATGACTCCTTTGGCTTTATTCTTCTTCTACAAGGTCACTTTAGCTTTATTATTCTTCTACAAGGCCACTTTTGCTTTATTCTTCTACAAGGCTACTTTGGATTTATCTTTCTATGCGACTTCTATGTGTATTATGACTCCACACTCTTTTTCTTACTTTTTGGCTTAATGCTTTCTGTTCGGCTTCTTTGCTTTTTGCTATGCTTCAAATCTCTAGAAACTAAAATTCTTCTCTATCTTTTGTAGGAAGCTTCTCAACTTCTGTAGTAATGCTTGTCTGCTACTCCTCTATCAATATAAAATCTTCAATGTCTTAGGTTGCACCTAAGAACCCAATATGATTCTCCTCCTTACTAGAGAACACAATATATGCGTTAGGGTGGATCTATCCCTGAATGACCAACTTTATTCTAAGTTGGTTCATCTTCAGTATTCAATCTTAAAATATTCAAACTTCAATATGCAATTATTTATCTTCATTTTCCAACTTCTCTTCAATTCGGCCTCTACTATCAATATGTCCAACGTTTTTTCTAAGTTGATCATTTTCTTCAATGTAGTTGAGTCCTAGTCTTCATTGGTTTTCCTTCAACCAAGTGGAAAGACCCTAGAATCTAAATCAAGGTGACTGAATCCTTATCCCCTCAATATTCTACTCAATAAGACCTTTAAAAATTAGAGTCTAAGTCTACACTACCTTTAAAGTGGACAAACTCTAAATTAACTTTATCAAAATTGGACAAAGTTAATTAATAATGGTGGCTAGCAATAACTCTATCAAACTAGACAAAGTCGAGTGGTAGCTATGATACCACTGTTGGATTTTTAAGCCTTTCTACCACAAAATATCATAGAATACCTCCTAATATAAAATAGCCATAGTAATGTGACTTTTCAAGTACTTGACTATTGCTCTCCATATGAGAAGTCTCATAACCTTTGGCTTTTCATCTTACCACTTGCATACTAGATGGACACTTGACTTTGAAACACTTGCACACATCTACATGACTCTTACACTTCTATATGCACTCCTAATCCAAGACACTTGTACACATCCTCACATTACATATTTGCATACTTGGATACATGATACTTGTGCACATTCTCTCAATCGACACTTGCACTCTAACTTACATGACACGTGCATTTCCTACATATTTCACTCTTAAATGACACTTGTGCAATTCCTACACATTGACACTTACATAAAGGGAAAAATATAAATCACAAACCTAACCTTTAGACTCAACCCTAATCTATTACATACTTACAATTGTACCTACAAGTACCATGGGGGTACATTAGCATGTACCAAATAATGTAAAAATTTTTCAACAATAATTTGGATCCAATTCCTAGAAAATCAAATATGTGATTATAAATCTCTAGATTCAAATTAATGTAAATCCTTAGCCACTTAGAGAGGGCAAAGTCTCATAGCTACTTGGAGAAGATGAAGTCTCAAATGCATAGTAGACGTGACTAAGATTCAAATATGAAAGATCATCTCAACTACCAACTAAATCTTCCTATGTATTGATTAAATCAATTATTAACCCTAATCCTAATGTTCAAGGGTTGACTCTCTAAACCTAGGGCCTGATCTACTAAAAATAAAGATAGATGATGTGGCTATATTGGAGTTGTTATAAGGCCTTAGGGAGAGCCTCTAGTGACCAAACATTCTTCCAAGGAAAATATTTGAGAGTAGAAAATTTTGATTGCTCTAAATCCTCATATCCCAACTTGATTGAGTATCCACCATCTTTTGATAGATTCCAAGCCAAATCATCCTTTTGTGTAAAAATAAGAAAATAAAACTCTTAAAACATCTTTTGAATTTCATCTGTAATTTAATTAAGTTCCTCTCCTTCAACTAGGTTACAAATAAAAATCCATGATTAGGAGTTGTTGCTCATATTAATATAGTCTTCGACCTTTGGACCTTTACAAGCCATGCCCAAGCCATTGGTTGTTAGTTTGAGTCTGATATAAGAGAATGAGGCTTCAACCAAGCATTACACCAAAGATTTGTATAATTCTCCTCATTGATTGCCCATCTAATATGTTTCTTGATCAATTGTAAACCATCTAATATGAAGTTTCATATTAACGATCCCTTGGGTAGGTTCTTTTCCTAAATAATCTCATTACCTCAATAGAACCTATGTATTTTTGAAGAAATATTTTTGCCCAAATTCTTTTCTTGATCATTAAATAATCTCCACCCAAGCTTTGCCCTTAAAGCCAAACTCATAAATCTATAATTTTACAAACCTGCTCTTCATTATTTTCTTTGCAAACCCTATTCTACTTACAAAGAGAAAATCTAAATTTTTTCTTGATAATATTCACTTCCATTTTCATTAAAAATTATTTAATATATTTTTTATTTTGGATTTGGTTAGTGTAAAAAAATCCTATGATCGACACTCAGGGATAGGCATCCCCATCCCACCATGACCTCTTTGAAGGGGATATTTAAGCTTATCAATAGGAAATTTAACACAACCACGCACACGCTACACTGAGATTATCAATATTTAATATTTTTTTGGTGGAAGAAGGGGTTTTGAAAGGATCCCCAAACCTTTTACAAAGAGGAAGCAACAAATTCCAAAGAAAGCACCCAAAAACTATAGAAAAAATACTATCCCACCTTGTGGGACTCACCATAGGTCAAAGCCACACCCTCAACATCGAGATTGCGAGAAGAAACAAGATCAAAATAGGGAGAACCTAAAGAAGACAAAGATCCATAAGCCAAAGGATCCTAAGCTATGATTCAACCAAAAATCCCATAGGCCATACATCTAAACCACCCTATGGGACATGCAATGAGACAAGAGAAAACCCACAAAACAACCCAAAACCTACGACCAAATTAGGAGAAAGGCGAAGGAAACCTCAATCCTCTAGGATGGTATATCTAGCTGAGTCCTTTATTATATATAAAACTTTCGAATCTGACTAATCCCACCCCATAATTATTTTCATTTCTTCATCACATGAAATGAAAACATTCAAAATACTAATTAGCGATCTCATGAACTCCAGCATCATTTTTCTATTATATTTCTATATATTTAATATTTTATTAATATTTTTTTATAAAATTATGTTGTGTTATAATAATAATAATGGTCAGCCATAATGAGGTTGTTATAGAGATATTTTGGATATAGAAGGGGCAACAAATATTTTAACCATTTGTAGTGTTAAATTTCATCTTGATAAAATTTAAATTTGAGAAGACATTTGATATAAAAGAAGTTGATTGTGGAAACTTAGTAGTTTAAAGAAGATGAATAATATCTTTGATAGAAGGGTAAACTGGCTTAGATATAAAGGATATATATCTAAAAATGTCGAGAGTTATCAATCCCGAGGTGCCTATCTCATTTCTTGGGGGTGTTTTAGTTTAAATATTTTAAATGTTTGCAACGGTTGGTTAGTCGATTGTTTTAGTTTAAATATTTTAAATGTTTTTGTTAATATCGACTTTTTTAATAAAAAAAAATTGTTTACGGCGTGACATGTATGACCTCTTTGCCTCCCACCCTCTGTCTGTCATTGTAGGAACGCCTCTCCGCGTAATGAAGAATCTCTCATAAAAGTACAAAGTTGGATTAATTTGTTAAAAATGTAATGAGAGCAATGCAATGTTTTATTTTCATAATGGAAGTGACCCCGAATAAAAGCCACTCATAGCTTATTAAAAAAAATGATCATCCATAAAATTAACATAATTCAGTAAGGAGTTGATGTATTATAAGTATGATTGGTTTCAAGTAATAGATTAAAAAATTAAAAATAATTATAATAATTATACACATTAAAAAATTGGTTTCAAGCTCTTCTTTGGCAGGTCTAAGGTTAAAATCGTGGCGTGGGTGAGTGTGTGAGGGGGCCATGGTGTGGGTGAGTGAGTGTGTGAGGGGGTGGGTGTGTGTCTCCCTCGTGGAGTTGTTGTAACGGTTGGGGGATTTCTCGTAAAAAACCTCATATCTTAATATTACAAAAAAAAAAAAAAAATAGTTTCAAATTCCATATAATAAATTAAAAAAAAATAAATTATAATAATTACATGTCAAATGACATTAGTTCAATTTATTAAATTTCTAAACTTCTGAGGAGACTAAGGTTCAAATCTTGCCATGTCATAAATTTTGTCATGTCATAATTACATAATTGCTACACTAAAAAAATACATAATTGTTAAATTGTTGTACTACCACATAGAGGCAAAAGTTCAAATCTTGCCCTAGTTGCTAAACTCTTATAATACCACTATGTGATCATAATAATGTAATTGAGGTGTGTAGTTTCAATTCCATATAAATCATTAAAATAGTTTTTTCTATGAGTTTACAGGTTCTGGTCCCTCATACTAAGTGGATTAAATAAAAAACTATTATAATATATATTTATATAAATAGACTAAATTCCTTGAATCTAAAGGAAAAGACTAGTTTTGAATCTTATGTCAAACTCCTAATCTCTTATAATACCACCATGTGGATACAAATGGAACCATATACAATTTGAGTGGACATAATAGTGAAACTTTTGAAGAATAAAAAATTTTAAGGTTTTAATGAAATGGTGTAGAGTTGTACACCGCTAATGAATCCCAATGAAGTAAAGTTGTACACAATGCTAGTGGGATAGAATTGTGCATTATAATGGTTGAAACTTAATGAGAGGTAGAGTTTTACACCATAGTCCAGTAAGTTTAAAAATCAATTTACCAATAAAAAAAATTATATACACCAACTTTGATATTGATAGTCCTTATAGAAAACTACAGTGGTATAACCTTAAGCTCTCATCTAAGTTCAAATCATAGCCAAGCAGTGTGTGAGTGTGTTTACCAAAACAAAATTGTGGCATTGATTGCGTAAATTGCATTTATTTCGTGTTATCTCAGAGCTGAAATAGCAATCATTCGTCCTCAATCTGGATTGCATTGCAGTCTCAACAATTTCTGAAGTAGTAGGGATTTATGGCCTCAGTACTCGTAGCCTCATCTTCTTCATCTCTTTTACCATCCATGGAAAATCCCCACGTACACACAAATGGGCCTTCAACTTTTCACGTCAGGAAACCACTGCATTTCCTCGCTGCCTATCGATTCAAAAATAGAAGCAGAAGCATTTGCCATAGCAGGTGCAGTGCTCCAAAACAAAGTTATGAGAACCTTGACAAGAACACCATCGCCCTCAGCAATGAGGCGGTGGGCACCTTGACCCTGTGCAAGGGGAGACGGATGAGAGAAGCGGTTGAAGCTCTAAGTACTGCGAAGGGGCGATTCCTCAAGGTAGACTCTGTTACTTATGTTAAGCTTTTAAAATATTGCATTGCTATGAAATCTTTGGCGGACGGGAAGAAACTGCATAGTCACATGATCGAAACTGGGTTTGAGTCCGATGCTTTTGTGGAAAGCAATCTTGTAAATATGTATGTTAAATGCGGAAGTCTTTGCGATGCACGCGATGTGTTTGACAAAATGCCTGAACGAAACGTTGTTGTTTGGACTACTATGATTGTAGGGTACGTTCAGAGCGGATACTGTGAAGATGCTGTAAGTTTGTTTAGGCAAATGCGGTGGGAAGGGGTAGGGCCAAATGAATTCACACTGAATAGTGTTGTTTGCGCTTGCGCCAACATGAAAATTCTGCTGGGTGGCAAGCAGCTTCATGCTTATGTTATTAAGAAAGGGTTTGAGTTGGACGTGAGTGTGGGCAGTGCCTTTATTGATATGTATGGGAAATGCAATAGTGTAGATGACGCACGCCAAGTGTTTGACAAATTGCCTGAACGAAATTTGATCTCGTGGACAGCCATGATTACAGGCTATTCTCGGAATGAGCACGGCGATTTTGGGATTGACACTTTTTGCCGAATGCAAGGAGATGGCTTCAAACCAAACCAGTTTACTTTTGGGAGCGTTCTTTTTGCATGTGGTAGTCTTGGTCGTTTGGAGCTGGCGAAACAGCTTCATGGCCATGTTGTCAAGGCTGGATTCGAATTAGATGCCCGGATGGGATGTGCTCTTGTTGATTTATATACCAAGTGTGAAAATGTTGAGAATGCTCTGAAAATATTTGAGAAAATTCCTCAAAGAGATGTTGTTTCATGGACTGCAATGATTTCCGGGTATGCTCAGAATGGGCATGATGACGAGTCATTGAGACTCTTTTGCCAAATGCAACAAGCATGCACAAAACCAAACCAGTTTACCTGTGCTACTGTTCTCAGCGCATGTGCCAGGTTGCCTGCATTGGAACAGGGCAGGCAGGTCCATGCTCAGGTTATCAAGTTAAGATTTGAATCCCAAATCCATGTGGAAAATGCACTTGTTACTATGTATGCAAAATGTGGAGTGTTGGATGATGCATTTCAAGTGTTTGAGAGAATGCCTGAACGAGATACGGTTTCATGGTCTGCAGTAATTGCGGGTTGTGCTCAGAATGGGCAGGATTGGGAGTCCTTAAAACTTCTCCATCTAATGCTGGTAGCAGGCATTCCACCAAATCAGTTCACCTTTACCAGTGCCTTTAGTGCTTGCGGCAATCTGGCATTGCTTGGACAGGGAAAACAGATTCATGCTGCTAGCGTAAAAAATGTATATGCACCGGATGTGTGTGTGGAGAATGCCCTTCTTACCATGTATGCTAAATGTGGGAGCATAGATGATGCACAAATGGTCTTTGAAAAAGTTTCTGTGCGAGATGTGGTTTCATGGAATGCAATCATTTCTGCTTATGCTCAGCATGGGCTAGGGAAAGATGTTCTTAAACTGTTTGAGCAAATGCAAGAGTCAGGTATAAAGCCAAATGACATCACTATGATTTGTGTTCTGGCTGCTTGCAGCCATGCAGGGCTAGTAAAAGAAGGACGCAAGTATTTTTATTCCATGAAAGATGACTATGGCATTCCACCTAGACTGGAGCATTATGCTTGCATTGTTGACATCCTTGGTCGTGCTGGGCTCCTCAATGAGGCAGAGGAAGTTATATCGAAAATGCAATTTAAACCTAATGCATTTGTATTGAGACCTTTGCTAGGGGCCTGCTGTGTTCATGGCAATATTGAATTAGGAGAGGTTGCTGCAAAAAGTATTCTTGAGTTGGAACCAGACGATACGTCAGTTTATGTGCTGTTGTCAAATCTTTATGCTGCATCAGGACGGTGGGAAGAGAGGGAAAGGGTAAGAAAAATGATGGAAGAAAGAGGATTAAAAAAAGAGGCTGGGCAGAGTTGGATTGAGACTGGGAACAGAGTGCATACATTCATTGCAAGAGATAGATCCCATCCCCAAGCAGATAGGATATATTCAAAGTTGGAGGAATTAACCAAGCAAATAAAAGAGGCAGGCTATGTGCCCAATACAAACTTTGTGTTGCATGATGTAGAGGAAAAAGAGAAGGAACAGTTGGTCAACTATCACAGTGAAAAGTTAGCTATCGCTTTTGGGCTCATTAATACTCAACCCAACACTCCTATAAGAGTAATGAAGAACCTTCGCATCTGTGGGGACTGTCACACTGCAGCAAAGTTTATCTCCAAGCTGGTTACACGAGAAATAGTAGTGAGGGACACAAGCCGTTTTCACCATATCAAAGATGGAATATGTAGTTGTAGAGATTGTTGGTAATAAATACTGTATCTTATTTTTTTAATGCATTTCTTAGCATCGAATATGAATGACCGAATCTCCTCTCTCTGTGTGTGTTTATGTACACACATGGGAAACACAATGTCCTAGCTTCCAGAGGAAAAGAAACAAAAAGGCAACAACGCTCCATAGAATTTAACTACGTCTTGTGACTGCTACAATGTTCAAGGAAACCTATTGGCACACTGTCCAGCTTATATAACAAACTTATATCCCTTGCCACCCCCACCTCGGCTGAATCTCCTCAAGGAAACTTCGTCTTGTGACTGCTACAATGTTCAAGGAAACCTATTGGCACACTGTCCAGCTTATATAACAAACTTATATCCCTTGCCACCCCCACCTCGGCTGAATCTCCTCATTGTGTGTGTGTTATGTACACACATGGGAAACACAATCTCCTAGCTTCCACAGGAAAAGAATAAGAAAGCAACAACACTCCATAGGATTTAGCTTTGTCTTGTGACTGCTACAATGTTCAAGGAAACCTATTGTCACACTGTCCAGATTATACAACAAACTTATATCCTTCCCCCCCACCCTGACGGAATCTCCTCACTTTGCATGTGTTTATGTACACACATGGGAAACACAATCTCGTAGCTTCCACAGGAAAAGAAATAAGAAAGCAACAACGCTTCATAGAATTTAGCTTTGTCTTGTGACTGCTACAATGTTCAAGGAAACCTATTGGCACACTATCCAGCTTATACAACAAACTTATTTACCCCCTTCGCCCTAGGGAAAAGAAAAGAAAAGAACTTAATTACAGCCCAAGAAATGTTAGATTTCATTGAAGCCTTGACAGTTCTCTAATGATGACTGGCAACGAGAAAATTATTTGTGTTCTCTCTTGCGGGGCTGGGAGATGAACATAGTTACCTTGATTACAAGAAGACTGACTCTAGCATTGCCCCTTGCTAGATCATTTATGCTTGCATGGTTTATATCCTGGTAAACAAGTCAGAAGAAGTCGTATCTAAAATGCCGTTTAATTCTAATGTATTTGTGTGGAGACGTTTGGTAGGGATTATTGTGTTTATGGAAATATCGACTTAGGAAAGGTTGCTGTGAAATACACCCTTAAGTTGGCAATAAAAGATTCATCAGCTTGTTTTGCATTTCCAATCCTCTATATGTCGCATAGAAAGGTGTGTGGGGATAAAAGACTGAGGATTAATTAAAGAGACTGCACATAGCTGGGATGAGACCAACATCCAATTGCATATGTTTTAGAAATAATAATCCCAACCTCAAGTGGAGGAGATTTTTTCAAAGTTGGAGGATTTAACCAAATTAATGAAAGAGTTAAGCTATGTTTTCTTTGTGTTGCCGGACAAAAAGTAGAAGCAGAAAGAAAACTCATCAACTAACACGTGCAAAGACACCTATTGCTTTTGGGCTTATTGGCACAATTCCCCATTGAGCTAATTAGATTAGCCAAGAGCCTTTGAGTATGTACAACTGCCAAATTTATCTCCAATATCATCACTTGCTAAAGCATATTAAGTGAGGCATCCTGTTTTTACCATTTAAAGGATTTGGCAACTTGCATAGACTAGGGGTGATGATAATGATTGTCTATTCTGCAGTTCTTTGTATTGGCTTTGCGGGGACACAAATAACAAGGAATCAATCACTGCATATGCTTCATACTACTTTGCTACATCTTACAGCTGCTAAAATGTACAAGGTAAAATTTTCAGTGTCGTAATTTTTGCAAAGAGTCAATTGAGGATGAAAGATTGAACAGTATTTGACAAAATTTGGATTCGATTGAAAACTTGAAATCAATCTCAATAGAAATTTATTATCACTCATTTGCACTGATTAAAAAACTTATATTTCATCAAATGTCGAAAAAATGTAACTCATGGGAAGTCACCAGCAATTTCTAGTCATTCTTGTGTGCCTTTTAAGACTAAAGAATGCAACTCAAGGGTATGTGGGTTCATGGCCTTATCTGAAGATGCAACTTATTCCCCAACAAATACATGATTAACAGAAATTGAATAATAAAGAAGGGTATTGAGGCTTTATTGAAACATTGGAAAACATTTTAAATGTCTCAACTAGAATATCTTCTTGTCCACTTTCATTATATTAACAAATGGTTATAACCTTTAGATTGGCTTGTTTTATCTTTTAAATTATAACATTTTCATCCAAATCATGTGTATACTGGTTTGGAATAGTTTCTAATCTTTCTCTAAAGCCTTAATCTATTTTTATAGCCTTTTGCATTAACATTTACTATAGATTTTAGCTTTGATCCTTGGCCTTAGTTGCAATAATCAATATCGTTGTTGCTTCGTGATAGCATTTTTGCAAGTGTGATCGTGCTATGCTAGAACTCACTATCTCTATTGCTTTTGATTGTGTAGCTTTGCATTATTATATAATAGTTTTTTTCTAGATTATGTTTGTGCTTTGTCTATTTTGTATTTGTAGCCATCTTTAGACCTTACAATATTGTCATCTCCATCAACTTTAACTATAGTTCCGTCTAAATTCAATGTCATAATTGACGTACAGGTAAGAAAGCAGGTATCACATATAACCCTTTCCCCTTTTCAATTGTTGTCACTTTCTTTAGTGACCATGGGTCTAATTGAGATAGACCCTTGAACAAAACTAACATCCTTTTTTTGTTTGTGTGCAAATTATTGCCACCTTGGTAAACGAAGAACTATGCACTACATCAACTCTTAGAATTGCCATCAAAAATCTCGAATTAGGCGTATTCTATCCCTTTTCTCTATCATTCTATTTTTTTCCCTTTGAATCAAATATGTAATTATTTGCTTTCTTTTTTGTCTTCCTTTCTACCCAATTTAGGGCTCTATATAGTAGTGTTACTCTATGATGGTGCTTCTGTTAATGTTGTCATTCTTCTATTAGTGTGACAAGACACTCACACTTCTATTAGAAATGAATTTAGTTAGCATTTTAGTTATAAAATTATAGATTAGATAATTTTTTTATTCTATTTTGCGTTTGCATGATTAAGGGTGCATTCATGAAAATTTAAAATTGTTTAGGCTCCCCAAAATCAAAAGGTCAATTTTTTTCAAGTGCATTATTACATATTAGGTTCTCTAGTTGGTAAAAGGAATCATAGTTTAGCTCTTGTTTGTTTAGATAAATTAAACTGTGCAAAAGGATTTATGCTCTAAGCATTTATCTTCATCCAGTCACATAATGTTAGAAATCCAATTGAATTGAATTGTGGCATCTTGTCAACGAAAACAATATCCCAATGAATCCATGAACCCCCCCACAATTGGCCATCCACATACATGAGTACTATAAAAATGGCTTTCAATTGGGTACATGAATTCTTAGAGTTGTGCTTGGTTGCAATGCAACCAAGGAAGACATAAAATTGTTTATAGGATTGACTTGTAAAAGATGTAATGAACACATGTTAAGATGCAAGTGAATGAATATACATTATGTAGGTCGACATATAGCACCTATTGACCCTTCATCTTTAGTAAGTTGTAATTGATTCACTATGTACAAAATCATTGGTAGTAGAAATACAATAGTTTATCCAAAGCTAGTCTAGGTTGTTGTTGGGACTGAAAGGAGATATATTATACATGAAAAGAGTACAATATATAGGCATAAGCCTATATGAAAACATGACAAGTGTCAAGGACACATGTCAAGGAGAAATAAGGGGTAAAGTACACATTAACTTTAACATTCCCCCTTAATGTGTACTTTCTAAAAAAATGGTAAGTCAACATTAGAGACATTCCCCCTTAATGTTGACTTCCATTACATGATTTGGAATAGTGTCTAGGCTTTTGCTTTTGGATCTTGGCTCTTCAAATGTGAACAATAATTCTAGATCCGTGGTGTATACGTCTAGGTCTGTTGTCTCAGGGTCAGCCACTTCCTCGGGTTTGTTGTCTTTATAGGTCAGCCTTTGTCTCAGTGCCTCGGGGTCAGCCTCTTCCTTGGGTCTATTTCCTCTGTAGGTCACTTACTAGGTTCACCATGGGTATGAACCCCTTAGCATGGTGAAATATTTATCTAGAAGGTGTTGGTATCTGTCAAAAATGCACCTTTATACAATAAATTGAGCCATTTGAGAGTGTCAGTATCTGCTGAAAATGCACTCTTAATGTGTACTTTCTAAAAAAAAGGTAAGTCAACATTAAAGACATTCCCCCTTAATGTTGACTTCCATTATATGATTTGAAATAGTGTCTAGGCTTTTGCTCTTGGCTTTTCAACTGTGAACAATAATTCTAGATCCGTGGTGTATACATCTAGGTCCGTTGTCTCAGGGTCAGCCACTTCCTTGGGTTTGTTGCCTTTGTAGGTCAACCTTTGTCTTAGTGCCTCAAGGTTAGCCTCTTCCTTGGGTCTGTTGCCTCTGTAGGTCACTTACTAGGTTCACCATGGGTATGATCCCCTCATCATGGTGAAATATTTATCTAGAAGGTGTTGGTCTCTACCGAAAATGCACCTTTATACAATAAATTGAGCCATTTGAGAGTGTCGGTCTCTGTTGAAAATGCACTCTATATTACAAAAAAGAAGCCATAGACCAAAACCTTGGAGGATTTGGAAAAAGAAGAATCTTCTGAAGTGTGTATATCTATAGTCTTCAAAAGTTGATCCGAAGTGTCTTCATGTAATAGTCTTCAGATAGAGTCTAAGGTGTCAAGATTGTGGAAAGTACATATTAAGGGGGAATGTTAAAGTTAATGTGTACTTTACCCCTTATTTCTCCTTGACATGTGTCCTTGACACTTGTCATGTTTTCATATAGGTTTATGCCTATATATTGTACTCTTTTCATGTATAATATATCTCCTTTTAGTCCCAACAACTGTCTCTATAATATCCCTCCATAGGGTAATAAAAAAGGATTGACATTGTATAGGGGTTGGGTTTGATAAACCTAATTAGCAATACCATTCATCAACATATGAAAAAAACATAATTTTAAACCTTCATAATTGGTCACAATGCATCAAATCTTAAAATCTTGGTTTCTATACTCTGCCTATATATAATAACTATCTAGAAACTGATGATAATCAAGTTCTAATATGAATACTTGCACCTTGGTCATCAGTTTACAAGATGTTCATAGTCTACTCCAAGCAACCTCCAAATATGGTTGGCTTTGTGAACATTATGTATAAAATATGTTATAACTATGTAGGGTTTTATGAAAAAAAAGTATTAGAAAGTTTACATTAGCATTCAAGGCAAATTAAAGATATAGACTAAGGTTGAACTCTCAACAAAGTAAAAGTAGCAAGAAAGCAATTTGAATAACAAAAAAACGAAGTAACTCAATACCAATACATTCAAGAAAAACACCCTATGATGAGGACTATCAATGAATGGTATTGCTTTCTACAAGAGGCATCTCATGACACTTAAGTTTGGTAGCTCATGGTCTCAACAAGACCAATGTACATGTATAGTCATACTAAAAAACTATTATAACTTGAAGAAAACCATTTAAGAACATATCAAGTTGATCAATATTGAGAGAGCACTAAAAGGAAGAGGCATCTTATAAACAATCAAGTTTGCTAATATATAGTTCCCCTAGATTATCTCTACCCCCAAGATGCACCGCGTAACAATTATGTTCATTGGTAACGTTGACACAGTTATGTCATATTCACAACCTTAATACATAGAGAAGACTTACTAA
Organism: Wollemia nobilis; assembly: GCA_028583015.1. Classification (NCBI taxonomy): domain Eukaryota; kingdom Viridiplantae; phylum Streptophyta; class Pinopsida; order Araucariales; family Araucariaceae; genus Wollemia; species Wollemia nobilis. Next base: position 5,424,107 of record JAQPPZ010017060.1, read on the forward strand.
TAGTCATTCCTATTTTTTCCCATTTTAGTGAAGAAAAGTTGATCTTACAACTTGAAATTTTCCTTTGAAATGATGTGCATCAAATGAATATACAAAGAGATGCCTATTTGTGTTGGAATATGCCTATTTATAGATACAAAATATGAAGCCTTTAAGATTGGCATAAGACTTCTATATAATATATTAAATGTTGTACTTGGAAAGGATAACCTTGTACTACATTCATTGATCTTTATAAAATTGACATTATGTGCGACAAAGATTTTGACTTCTGTTTGTTGGAACAAATAATCCAATTTTGGGATTATACTGTAAATTCACCTAAGTATAAAGGTGGATAATAAAATTAGGTATCTATGCTTTAATATAAATTAAATGGATAGTTATTTAATATATATATATATATATATATATATATATATCGTTTACACTAATATATATTAAGGAATATAGATAAAATAAATATATAATTATATTTATTTTATCCTACACCTTATTATTATTCTTACACTTACTAAATTAAAATAATTCCAACACAAGGTCAAATGTGACATGGCATGAAACATGAGTGTGGTGGCATGTGGCATAGGTGTGGTGGTATGTGGCATGAGTGTGGTGGCACATGTTGTGGAGGTTTTCCTCCACGACTATTTTTCAACAAGAGGATAGCCCAAACTATATATTTGGGCTAAACTCCTTGTGTTGAAATATTGAGAAAAAATAGTAAGAGCTAACAATGCTAAATGTGAGACACTATGGTTTACTGAAGATATTATCTCCTTGCTTTATTGGTGATACTATTGTTTACTGAAGACATTATCTCCTTGCTTTATTGGTGATTTGCACCAATCACATTTGAGAAAAGCTTGTATATTTTGTTGAAGATATTACAAAAGCGGAGTTAAGGTTTTGATGGTGGTTTTTCCCTTTATAGGTTTTCCACTTAATATTGGTGTATTTTATGTGTTTTGATTTATTTCTATTTTACCTTACATTTTTATTTAAATTTATTAAATTTTATGCTATTTATATTTGTGTAATCTATATATTTGACATAGTAATAATTTGTTGTTTGAGTTTGTTTTAGTCCACAACATTTAGGGGTTTTCTTACTTCCTCCCCCTTCTTTTGTTATCACAACCCAGGTTCATCTCTAGTGAGTTGTCTAATTTTAGTTTTTAGTATTTAAGAAAAAAGGCCCAGGTTCAAATCTCTCTCCCTCACATGTTGCGGATATGTTGTATATAAAAGGTTCCTCATCAAAAGAAAAAAGAAAAAAGGCTATGTTACAATTAAATCTAACGTTTATCTTTTATATAAAATTTAATGTTAGATTCTATTTTAAAACCCTCTTTTATTTTTTATTTTAAAAGGAAAGTTATATATATATATATATATATATATATATATATATATATATATATATATATATATATATATATATATATATATAAAGAGGGTTTGATTTTTTTCATTAAAAAAATAAGAGAAAAAGGGTTCTTTTTATTTATATATTTAAATGAAAAACCCTCCTTTAATTTTTTAAATGATAAAGTTTTTTTTTTTAAATATATATAAGAGGGTTTGATATTTTTTTATTAAAAAATTAGAGAAAAATGGTTTCTTATATATATATATATATATATATATATATAGTGGAAAACATCCTAGAAGGGATGCCACTTTTGGGTAAGACCCAAGGAGGCAGGGGTATCTCTTCCGCCAAAATCGCCCAGGGCTCGCACCTGGCCTACCACCTTTGACATACTCAAGGAGCAAACCTGAAACAACAAAAAACAAGAACACACAAACACAAACACACAATAAGATTAAAAAAACATGCTCCTTGAGTGTGTCGAAAAGATAAAGCACAACCAAACACACACACAATAAGATATAAAAAAAACACAACACGAACCACACAAAAAACACAAGAACAACATAACAAAACACAAACATGACAAAAACAATAGAACGCTACAAAGACACAACCAACAAAAACATGAAAAAAAAACAAAACCTAAAAAATAAAAATAAAACAAAAAACAACCAACAACAGACAACAAAACAAAAACATAGAAAACACTCACACACCAAAACACAAAAACACCAATTAACACAAACATACAGAAACACAAGAACAAGAACAAAAAAAAAAAAAACACAAAACAACAAAAACACAAGAACAACAAAAAACAACACAAAAAACACAAAAACAAAACAAAAACACACACACACACCTCAAAAAACTAAACAAAAAAGAAAAAAATTGAACACAACAATGACCTTTCTAGACCAAAATACTTTTAAGGCAAGAATCAACAAAGGAAACAAAAGAAAGATTAGTTTGAGCTAGGGAACTAAAATACCATTACCGAACCAAAGAGAAGCAAAAATAAAGCAAGAAGAAACTAGGTACCTCAAGAACTGGAGCCATCCAAAGAAATGATAGAAAGAAGAGCTTCCCTTATTTGCGAAGCCCACCATCTAGGAGGGTGGTCAGTAGCAAGTAAGATCACCTTTGTCCAAAGCCCAATTAGCTAAAGCATCAACACTCTTGTTCTGATCTCTGACCACATGATTGTAATCAACTTTCAAAAATCCCATCTGGATTAACTGAATCTTCTTAATAATTATTTTTATTCTCCAATCAACCTTATGATTCTTAGGAGTCTTCAAAAGATTAATCATGAGTTGAGAGTCAGACTCAACTAGCACCTTTTCCCATCCAACCTTAGTAGCCTCTTGAAGGCCTCTGAGGATACCATACCCCTCAACAAGGTTATTGGATAGAATACCCAAATTCTCAGCAAAAGTAAAAACTAGGGAGCCATCTGAAAGTCTACCAATTCCTCCCGCACTAGCTTTTCCAAGGTTCCCTCTAGAGGCTCCATCAATATTGAATTTTCCAAAATCCTTAGGAGGAGGTTGCCAATTCCTTGTTCTATCCATCTTGCAATTACTCACATTCCCTTTAAGCTGGTTGCCCTTAGAAGAGTTAATCTTCAATCTTTGCATCACTTGATCCCATCTTTGGTGGGAGTTTTGGGGGTGATTAAGGAGTTGTTGGACTGATTCAACTAAGTTGGCAATGGTCTTTTGCTAGATATAGTGAATATCCTTCCTATCTTGATTAAAAATTTGGTTGTTCCTTTCATTCTAGATATTCCAAAGAAGAATGGTAGAACCCATCCAAACTAACTGCCTAATAAAATGATCAACACCCTCTTGTTTAGGCCAATCCCTCCAAAGTTGTTCAAAAGTAAAAAAATTGGACCACTGTAAGCCAAGTAAAGTGGCCATTCTCCTCCATAGCTCAGAGGCTAAAGTACACTCAATAAAAATATGGTAGAGAGTTTCCACATTCTCTCCACACATTTCACATCTAAAAGGGCCATGAAAACCATGCTTCATAAGTTGCTCACCAAGTAAGCACCCTGTGATGCAATAAAAGCCAAGTAAAGAACCTCACCTTAGGCTAGAGCTTTTGAGCCCACAACTGAGAAAATATGTCGGATGATTGGTTGGGATTATTATGGCATAAGGCCAAATAACCTTGAGCAACTGAATACTCACCCTTAGTAGTGTTGTTCCATCCAAAACAATCTTTTTCATGGGACCAAGAGAGAGATCTCATATGAAGGATGCATTGGATATCTTGTCTTTGCCTTTCTAGGATTTGAATAGGCCAGTCCTCAATAGGGATCCAATATCTACCAACCTCTGAATTACCAGTATGGTACCGATAATAATTAGCCACCTTTATCCAGTTAGCTCGGTGAAGCTCCTCCATCCAAGGCCTCCAATCGAGAACTGAGTTATCAAAGGCTTGTGACCATCCCAAGAATCTATCCAAAAATTTACTTGTTGACCATTATGAATGATCCAAAATAATTTTTTCTTTATCAAATCCTCACCAGTCTTAAGAACTGCTAAAATGGGAGAACCTTTGGTAGGCAATTGATAGTGAACAAGGTCTTCAAGACTTTTGTTCTCAGCATATTTAGCATGGAGATTATTGGCCCAAAGAGCATTGGGGTTATGCAAAATCCTCCAATATAATTTAGCAGCTAAAGCTTTGTTGTTATTAATAGTAGACCAAAATCCTAACCCCCCTTCATTCTTAGGAAGACATAAAGTGTCCCATTTCACCAAGGCCCATTTTATTTTCTCCTTAGTACCACTCTAGAGGAACCGATGACTGATTTGATCCAGTTCTCGAAGAACAACCTTTGGGATATTCAACATGGTAGAAACATAAATAGGAATAGCTTGAAGGACTGATTTTACCAAGGTGATTCTACCCCCAGAAGAAAGCCACCTATTGGTCCACTTTCCAATTTTCTTCTTGACTTTGTCCAACAACCAATTCCAATATTTTTTTCTATCTTTGAATATTGATGGGAATACCTAAATAAGTGATCGGAAGGGAGGTCTTCTTATATCTTAATTTATCCAAGACCATGGATTCCTGTCTGGAAGAGCAGTGAAAGAAAATGACTTTAGATTTGTCTTCATTGATCAATTTCCTGGTAGCCTTAGAAAAATAGCTAATGATTTGCTTAATATTAGAAGCTTCCTTAATTGTAGCTTTACCTAAAAGAGTAGAGTCATCAAAAAATTGAAGATGAGAGATAGGTCTAGCTCCATGAGCAATGGTAACTCCCTCAAGGGTTTTGTTTTCTCTCTTTTTGGTTATAGTCCTACCCAAGCATTCAACAAGAATGATGAATAAATAAGGGGATAGGGGGTCACCTTGCCTAATACCTCTGGAAGCTGGGAACAACTGAGAAGGCCTGCCATTGATAAGAACTAAGTAGGAAACTGAAGAGATACATCCCATAATCCAATCCATCCAATCCTTGGAGAAACCAAATTGCCTCAAAACTTTGATAAGGAAGTGCCAATCCACTCTGTCATAAGCTTTGGATAAGTCTAACCGAATGAACATGGAAGGATATTTTTGCATATCCATGGAATGGATGGCTTCCTGAGCAAGAACTATCTCATCCACTATTTGATGCCCTTCCACATAACCCCCTTGTTCAGGGAAATAATCTTATGCAAAAGAGGCTTCAACCTTTCTGCCATGATCTTAGTAATGATTTTGAGAAGAACATTACATAAAGCAATAGGTCTAAAAGCTGAGATATGATCAACCTCTTGAGCTTTTGGAACAAGAGTAATATAAGTTTTATTGATAACCTTCAAAATTTCTTTGGCTTTCCTGGCTTCTTCCACCACCTCTAATAAATCAGCATGAAGGATATCCCAGAACTCTTGGTAGAACTCAATGGGAAAACCATCAGGACCTGGGGTTTTCCCTTTTTGCATTTTAAAAACTACCTATTGAAGCTCATTGATAGTAATAGGAGTAGTCAAAATAGAGTTATCCTCAGAAGTGATAAGAGAAGGGATTGCTTGAAGAACATTTTGTTGAGAAGTCGAGTCAAGAGGAGTAGCAACAAAAATATTGGAAAAGTAATTGACAACAATAGAGTTCATGCCATCCCAAGTGTAGACAACATCTCCAGAATCTGATTTCAGGGAAGAAATAAAGTTGTGAGATCTTCGAGCTAGAAGAGATTTGTGGAAGAAATTTGTGTTTCGATCTCCTTCTTTGAGCCATTGAATTCTAGATTTTTGCTTCCATAAGAGTTCTCTTTTTTCCCATTCCTCTAACTGAGCTGTGAGATTAATTTCATCTGCACTTCTACTCTCTGTGAGGCCATCTAAACGGATTTTCTTATTCAAATTTTCAAGCTGAGCAATAACTTCATGTTTTTTTTTATGAACATCCCCAAACTCCTTCCAGTTCCAAGTCTTGATTTTGGATTTAATATATTGCAATATTTTGGCAAAATAGAACATCTTAGTCCCATACCTAGGTTTACCTTCCTTCCACCATTGTTGCACTCGAGGTCTAAAGGAACTATCTCTAAGCCACATTAATTGAAAATGAAAAGGAGAGAAACTCACATTGGTTTTCCACATTTCCACCATGACTAGCCAGTGATCCGAACCAACATTGTTAAGAGTCTTCACTTTAGGAATGTGACCATGGATTAAGAAATTGTTAGAGAGCAAGAACCTATCCAATCTCTCCATTATACAAGCTAAGCCTTGCCTTCTGTTAGACCAAGTCATAAGGCCATTATCTGGTTGGATGTCCACAAGATGGAGGTTTGCAATATATTCGCTCATGAGGTCAGTGCTCCTATCCAAATTTCTATTTCCCTCCATTTTCTCATCCAGAGAGAGGATGGTATTGAAATCTCCTCCGATCAAGATCCAAGCTTCAGGAAAATGAGAGATAATATAAGTTATATCCTTCCACTGTCTTCTTTTTTCCTCCAAAGTAGTCGGAGCATAAACAATAATGCAGAGCATAATTTGGTTGGAATGTCTACTTTGAATAGCTATAGCCAAAAGACCCCAACTGCCAACCATATGGTGAATAACTACCTCTTTTGGGTCCCAAAGGCAAGCAATGCCACCAGAAGTCCCCTGAGAACCGAGGGAAACCACTTTTCCAGTTGGCCAAATTTTACTAGCAATTGATTCCATTTCCTCTATTGACATCTTCGTTTCTTGAAGGAAAACAAGATGTGGATGATTTATCTGAATCATTCTTCTAATTTCATTTTGTTTTGAAAGACTCCCTTTGAGTCCTCTAATATTCCAAGTGATGATCTTCATTAATACTAGGGCTAAAAAATTTGGGAAGGGTATTAATCTTACCTTCCTCTACAAGCTTTTCACCTTCTTTTGCCCTATGATGTTGATTGGTCTTGCGACCTGCCTTTTGATTAGAATCCATCTTCAGTTTTTTTTCCTTGTTTCTTGACTTACTCCAATTGAATCTGAGATGGCTTCTAACCTTGAAGAATGCATGTACACAACCAAAGTGTTACCAGAAGGTTCAACAGAGTCTATATTGGAACTTGTATTATTTGAAGTTTTAACATTTAAAAGATTGTTTTTCTTATGTATATTTTCTCCCTTTTTTCTAGTTGAAAACCTTTGATTTGTTGGTTTATCTCTGAGTTCTTCCCTTCATATTTAAATTGTGTTTCTAAGATTTATGTTTCCATTATTTCCTCTTCCTCACTTGGGACATCATTTGTGGAAAGAATTTCAAACATATTAGCAAATAACTTAGATTGATCCTTCATAACTGGTTTTTTTCGAGTGTTCTTCTTCTTAGGCATTTGGAAACCTGCTGAGTTTATATCTTCTTTCTTTTGATCTGGAATTTTATTTGGGCAAACACTAGCCAAATGACCATATTCATGGCAAATTCTACAACGAAAAGGAATGTTCTCATAGTCCACTACTTGCTCCCAAGTGTCCTCCCCAAATTGTAATGTGATATTTTTAGGTAGGGGTTTGTCAAAATCCATTAAAACACAAATTCGAGCATAAATAATATGTTCAAATTTTTGAGTACAATCAACAATCATCATAAAAGTTCCTAAAGAGTTTCCAATTGAAGAAAAAAAATCGGATTCCAGAATTCAATTGGGAGGCCAAAGAGTCTAACCCACACGGGTAGAAGGCATCTCTTCTTCGACTTTAAATTTAGTATGCCGGGGCTTCATGAAAAGCCCTGCCCTTCCAAAGAACCAGGGACCCCCTTGAAATATTTTCTCTCTATCTTCATTATTAGCAAATAAAACAAGAAAATAACCATTTGGATAAATAGAGATTTGTAACTCACCTTTAGTTTTCCAGCTTTTTGCAGCCCGAAATTTGAAAGCAGATAGGCTCGGACGAAAACCCACGAAACGACAAATTAGTCCTCTTTTTTCTAGATCTTCAATGCCAGTCTGAATGTTACCCATATCAAGCTTAACAATAGGAGTTCCATCAACTGCTTTAAGACATCCTGACTCCGTTTTCCTAGGATCCATCTTAGGCATTCTTAGAGGTTTACGGGATGCCCTAAGATTAATATTAGCATTAGGTTGAGGCTGTCCACCATGAAGGGCATCCCTAAAATTCATTTTTGGGGCTGAGTCTTGGAAATTCTTACCCTTGATAGGGGTTTCCACAGTGGATTTATTTTGTGGGTGCACCTTAGCACCAGATTCACTTGAGATCTGAGCCATTTTTTGATCAACTGCTTGAAACTTGTTTTGTGATCTCTTTAATCCATGCCCTAGACGCCGTGGAAAGGTATGATTTTCACTTTTATTTTGTGCAACAAATTGGAAGTCATTGTCAATCAAGTTCACATCATGAAGATCTATTGAAAGATAGATTTCTAACCCATCTTGGATCCCCTGCAACATATCCTGCTAAAATCTTGAGCAGAAACCACAAAAATATTGGCCGCTAGGGCCCGAAGGCCCCAAAACCAACCTCTGGAGCTGCTTGCACTCAACCCAGATGAAACCCTTGCAAAAATCTTGCAACTTGCCAAAAATATTGTTCACACATAGGGATGCGCTAGGATCTATGTTGCTCCAAATGATCTAAAAATTGGTGGAGATGTTCTAGGGTTTGTCAGGCATCTACCCTCAAAATTTCAGCTCAATCCGAGTCCGGATGAGTGAAATATGGCCAAAACAAGTTCGGCAGTTTGGGCAGTCCTACGAAAACATCCTCTCATTCCATCCGAATGTCTTATGACATTATTCAAATAATATATTTTTTATTTATAAATTTAAATAAAAAACCCTCTATTTTTTTTAAATGATCATATTTATTTATATATATATATATATATATATATATAAGAGGGTTTGATTTTTTAAAAAAAAATAGAGAAAAAGGGTTTTTTATTTTATTTATATATTTAAATGATTTTCATTTAAATATTGTATTAAATTTAAAAGTTTTTTTTTAAATTTAATAAGTTGTTAATTTATTTAAAAGTTATTTTTCGATGCGACCCGCCTTACAACAGATTGTGACTAGCCAACACCAGGCCCTGGCCTACACATCAGTGGCCTGACATACTGCCAACAACAGATAGGGTGGCAACCCAATGGCGACCAAATAGCGGCCTGTCGACAACATAATGTGTTGGCCGACAACAACCCTTAAGGCTGCGTGGGGTGGCGGAGGCCTCAAGCCTACCCCATGCCCATTATTTTTTAATAATAAAATAATATTTAAAAATGGAGGGTGGTAGGCCTATGGGGCCAACCTCTCTTATTTTTTATTTTTTTAATTTGGTGGTGGGGTCCACAGGACCCCCTTTTTTAATTTTTAAAATTAAAGGTATTTGAATATTTTTTTGGTAAAATAAGTTGTAGTTTATTCTTATGTTTTGCAAAATTACTTCTACAATCATACTAACATGTTTGTGCTTTCAGTCATGGCCTCTAACGATATTGCTAGCTTTACCCCTAAGCATATTCTTGAAGGGATAAACTACCATATTTGGGAGCCTAGGATGAGGGTGGAATACCAAGCGAGGCAACTTTGGAAGATCATGAACAAGGAGGAGCCACAACCCCAAAATGGAAGAGCACTTGAATCATGGAATGTAAAAAATCAACAAGCCCTTTCTATGTTATTTAGGGTTGTAAGTGATGACATATTAGTGCATATTTCTAATTTTTATTTTGTATATGAAGCATGGGATGAGTTAAAAACCATGTTCACAGGGTCAAACATGGGTAGAAAATTTTCCCTTCTTTCAAAATTGTTTAACACAAAAATATCATGTGAAGAATCTATTGTAATATACCTAGCTAAAATGAGGGAAATTAGGACACAACTACTTGCATGTAGTTGTGAATGGGTGAATGAAAAGCTCTTATGCTTCATTGTACTTAGAAATCTCACTAAAAAGTTCAAGGACTTTGTAAATGTCCTCAATACGAGATTTGATCAAGAAGACAATCTACCTACACTAGCGGAGCTCTCCAACCTACTTGTTCAACATGAAGAAACCATCAAGCTACAAGAAGGTACAAAGGTAAGTGAAGGTAAGGACCCTAACTCTACTTCTATTGCCTTGAATGTTCATAAAGGTAATAAACCTAGAAAGTGGAACAAAGGCAAGAACTTTAAAGGTAAGAATCAAACTAGTTCTTCAAAACCTAAGTTTGAGAAGAAATCAAAGAGCAATAATCCTAAATTTAATGGTAATTGTAACTTTTGTGGCATTTTTGGCCACAAAGAAAATGATTGTTACAAGAAGAAGGCAGCCTCCAAAAACATAAAGAGCAAGAAGGGAGGTAAGCAAACTAATAATGTTGCTTTAGTTCATGCATTGACTTCCATTCATGATAAAATAGACCATAATTCTTGGATTATTGATTCAGGATGCACTAATCATATGACTAATTCTAAGTCATATTTTACTTCATTAAACTTAGATTACAATGATGTAGTTACTATTGGGGACAATTCCCAAATTGTTGTAGAAGGAATTGACAATGTTAAGATAGGTAGAGAAGTATATAATGATGTTTTGTTTGTTCCTAATCTTGCAACTAACCTACTTTCTGTAAGGCAATTAGCTTCTCAAGGAAGAAGCATTCAATTTTGTGACAATAGGTGCATCATAAAAAACAATGTGGGAGAGATTGTTGGAGAAGGTATGCTTTCCAACAACTTGTATGTATTCTCTCCACATCAAATTTTAGGTAAACATTGCCTTGCCATGTATGTTGACAATAATTCTAAATTGTGGCATAATAGATTAGGACATCTAAACTATAGAAGTATGATTGATATGTTTAACAAAAACATGGTAATTGGTCTTCCTAAAATTGAAGTTGATGGAGGACTTTGTGAGGCTTGCATTTTATCCAAGCAACCTAGGACTAAGTTTGGTGAAACTTCTTTTAAATCTTCTTATAGATTGCAATTAGTCCATTTTGACCTTATGGGTCCATTTCAAGTTAAATCATTAAGTGGATGTTTATATTCTTTAACTTTTATTGATGATTTTTCAAGGTACACTTGGATTTATTTTTTGAAAAACAAGTCTCAAGTATTTGAATATTTCAAAATTTTTAAGGCACTTGTTGAAAATGAAACCTCTTCCTCCATAAAAGTCTTAAGGACTGATAATGGAGGAGAGTATGTGAGTAATGAGTTTAACTCTTATTGTCTTGAAATGGGTATTTCAAGACAATTCACATGCCCATATTCACCCCAACAAAATGGGGTTGTTGAGAGGAAAAATAGGTCCATTGCAAATATGGCAAGGACTTTCCTCCAAAATTTACCTAATTTCTTATGGGTTGAATGTTGTTTTACTTCTGTATATTTGCTTAATAGGTGTGCCACTAAGGCACTAAATGGAGTCACTCCATTTGAGGCTTGGTTTCAAAGGAAACCATCAATTAAGCATTTGAGAGTAATTGGGTGCATTGCTTATGCACATCATAATAATTCAAATGATATTAGAAAATTAGATGATAGATCTTTGAAATATGTGTTAGTAGGTTATGATAATCAATCCAAAGGATATAGATTATATAACCCTAATAGTAGGACTATCTTTGTGAATAGGGATGTCACATTTGATGAGTCTACTTTATATAAATCTAGTTCTTTTAGCATTGATGAAAATTCTCCCTTAGAAAATCAAACTAAGAGACCAAAATGGTTAGAGAAAACAACCAAAGACTCTCCATTTGGTGAAATGTACAAATATAGAACTAGAAGCCAAACATCAAGTATAACCTTAATGGCTAAAATTCAAAATTTGAATGAACCTCAAACCTATAATCAAGCTAAAAATGATCCAAATTGGATCAAAGCTATGGAACAAGAATTCAATTCTCTTATAAAAAATGATACTTGGGATTTAGTCCCAAGGCCTTCTAAGAGAAATGTAATAGGTTGTAAATGGGTATTTAGACTTAAGTTAAATTCTTTAGGAGAAGTTGACAAACATAAGGCTAGATTAGTAGCAAAAGGTTTCTCACAAAAGTATGGAGTAGATTATGAGGAAACATTTTCTCTGGTTGCTAAAATGCCTACAATTAAATATTTGTTTTTATTGGTAACAGGTTTTGAAAGGGACCCAAAACCTTCTATACAAGCCATAGAGAGGATCCCATGAAGGTTCAACTCAATACGGAGTAAGCCAAAAAGGGGCCATTAACTATGGCCACATGACAAAACCAGAGAGATACATAGTGGTTACGGCCCAAAGGCACAAACAGAACAAAGAAAAATAATTTGTAGACAAAAATGGATAAATTAGAAACACCACATCATTCTGGGACATAATCCTTGTCATATTTGGGATCATCTTCCAAAACCACAGGGTGACTAGCTTTCTACTCATTCATCTGGTTAATTATTTTGCTTGCTCTAAAGAGCGTCAAAGTGGCTAGAGTCACAATGTCCTCCAGGTTAGTGATCTGGTCGATGTCTCCCATTTCTTGAATGTACCGAGACCTCCGGGTCCCAAGGATGACCCTATCATAGTCTTCTGTATATTGCGATCAGGGGAGGGGATTTTACCTTTGTCACCTACATTTTTTATGTGAATTAAGCATCTTGTAGGTATTATGGATGGACCTGCTAGAGGTAATCGTATTTGTTTTCCTGCCCTACTAGGGGTTCCATTATCAACATCAATAATCAAAACATCATGGGGGACTTCCATCAGTGCTAGAGGTGGGTCTGGAATTGGGTCAAGATCACCGACTGACCTGACAACTTTGACGATGTGCTGGTCCGGATTTTGGCTAATGTATTTGTAAATGATTAAGTGGAGACCTTGGTGCTTAGAGTAAGTAGATTTCCCTTTTTTAGACACTGTCAATAGAGATTTCCATCGACCAAAATAAATACTCCGGGATGTTAATCTGCTTGACATCCTTTAGAAAATTCAGGAATGCCATGTGGAAGCTGTAGAGAGGTGAAGGTGGCTAGGGGATCAATTAATTCAAATCTAATTAGACCAGTTTTTGCTATCTAAGGAGAGTCTTCTAATTTTTGGGAACACAACCCTTACTACCCACCCAAAAATAATATTTGATCATAACCCCTTTGTGTGGGAGATAGAGGAATAGAGGATAATCTTCAAAATCCCCTTTCATTTTGATAAAATGTGGTTGGTTCTTGAGGTATTAGAAAGTAGAATATTTGAATGGTGGAAACATGTCTTTACAGGTAACAAATCAACCCAAGTTGCTAAGAAACTAAGATACATTAATAAGCTTAAAACTAACAAAGATGTTTTTGATCACCTCCTTTGTAAGAAATCAAACTTGAAGTAGATATTATTAGACATTGAACTATCCTTGCAATATATGAACCTGACCAGTGAAAACCGGGACAAAAAAAGAATATACTGGCTGAGTATCATAACACCCGAGCCTATGAATAAATCTTTTGGCTCCAAAAATCCAAAGTAACTTGGTTAAAGGAAGATGATCAAAACACCTAACATTTTTATGTTTCTATTTTAAGGTGTAGAAGTTATAATCAGTTTAAAGAAGTTATCATGATGGATGGTTTGATCAATGAAGATACCATTCAAATAAGAGAAGAGACAATCAATTTATTTCTCAATATAATAGGACCAAAGGCTCCTACCAATAATGCTTCAACTATTTTCATGTTGTAAAACATTCCATGATTGGTAACTAATCAACTTAATGACTACCTTCTCAACCCCTTCAAAGAGTGGGAAATTAGGAAAACAATTTTTGACATGCATGGGGATAAATCTCTAGGCTTGGATGGTTTCCCAACTATATTATTTAAAATATTCTAGCATATAGTTGGGGTGGAAGTTACTCAAGTTGTCATGGAGTTTCAAAGAATTCAACATATACCTTGGGATATTAATTCAACCTGCTTGGATCTAATCCCAAAGGTGGTAGGTGTGAGGTCTTTTTTAGATTTTTTACCTATAAGTCTTTCCAACACCTTATAAAAGATTGTGTCCAAGGTTTTATCCAATAGAATTAAAATTATTCTTCTCTTTCTAATTGATTTCCAACAAGGGGGCTTTGTAAAGGGCCTCCAAATCTTGGATGAAATTATTACTATCCATGAGGTAATTCATTCCATTGATAGGAGTCAAGATGCAAGGATGTTATTAAAGCTTGACATGAACAAGGCTTATGATAAGGTATCCTGGGAGCTTTTAATTCAAACTATGACCAATTTTGATTTCCATCAAGAGTGGATCAATATTATCAAGACTTGTATCTCTTCATCCATATTCTTAGTATTAGTAAATGGTTATGCAATAGGTTATTTTGAAAATAGGAAAGGAATTCATTAGGGAGACCTCTTGTCTCTCTACCTCTTCATTATGCTTGATGAAGCCCTAGGAAGAGCAATTTTAATCACTACATCAAATGGAAATATTGATGGTATTAAACTTGTTTCTATTATGTTTCATGTTTCCCACTAACAATTTGTATACAACATGATCATAACCACTAAATCCTCCATTTCACAGGATAGGGAACTAATGTTGATATCGAAAAGATATGAACAAGTAGTCGGTCAAAAGGTAAATTTTGATAAAAGTAAGGTTTATTTTTTGACCACTCTTGATCCCTGATAGGTAAGAATAGCAAGACTCTTTGGTTGTAGTATTGGGTACCTTTTGGCTACGTATCTTGGGATGCCCCTTTGTAAGGGAAGGATGTTTGAAGTGCTATGTAATCTTGTAGTTGAGTGATTAACAAGAAATATTTTGGGATGGAGAGGCTCTTTGCTTAGCTAGGTTGGAAAATCCGAACTAGTAAAGTCCTCATTATAAAATATTCTAATCTATTTTATATCTTTATTACAAATATCAGCTAAGATATATGATAAAATAGAGTAGTTTCAGAGAAAATTTTTGTGGTCTAGGGTAGAGAATAAAAAAATAATGGTTTTGGTTGCATGGGATAAGGTTTGTACAAGAAAGAAAGTGGGAGATATTGGCTTCAAAAAGCTGAGGAGAATAAATAAATTCCTGATGTGAAAATTAGGATGGAAACTAGTAACTAATGAAAACCTCAACTAGGTCAATATAATAAAGGTAAAATACCTTAGGTATGCCTCTAAATTTATTGGGGAAGATGACCATCTAAGAGGGTCAAACTTCTGGAATAACCTTCAACTTATCATATCATTACTTAGATAGGGTAAATACTAGCATATTGGTAATGGCTCCCAAGTCCACTTTGGAATGATAAATAGTTGAAAAACACTCTTTTTGTGGGGATCCAAAGTTTGTTGGGTTGGAACAAGTTTTGTTTACTCAATATGGAAACTAGGTGCAAGACTACATAATTTTTGATGAGTTTGACAAACATTGGAGACACCTCTAGGTCGATGGGCTAGATTTAAGGAACCAACAAATATTGAGAAAGCTTAATAGGCTTTTACAGGTCTACTTTCTTAAAAGCACAAGATATTTTGATTCCCTCATTTGTAAGAACCAGAAAGAAGGTGTGTATTAAGTTAAATCGGACTACTATTTGCTGGAAGGGGAGGGCCTAGGATGGATGCTAACCTCAAGAGTATGAATCAAGGATTTAATTCCTAATATTGCATGCTTTTATTCGATCTCAGTCCAAAATAAGTTCTTAACTATGGACAATCTTATCAAAAGGGATGATACTTCCAAATAGATGTGTGTTGTGTGAAAATAATGAGGATACAAATAAAAGTTTTTTCAAAGTGTCCCTTCACTATTGATCTCCTAAATAGAGTCCTTAGCAAGTTTCAGGTTTCATGCATTCTCCTCAAGTCACTCATAAACCTTTGTATCCAATGGGAATAACCTTTTAGTAGTAAGAGACTAAAAATATTGTGGAAGTTAAGCCTTCCCTATGCTTTATGGGGAATCTAGAAAGAATGTAACCATTGGATCTTCAAGGATAGAAAAGAGATTGTCCCTCAGTTGAGATCAGATCTGCCAATGTTACAATGGAAAATCTCAAAATAATTAAGTTTAAAGATGCCTAGGAGTTTGATTGAGAGAAAGAGATAGTGTGTGGCTAGGGCTTGGAGTTTAGAGCTTGTAGTTTGGTGCCACCCCCAAATACTTCAAGGGCTCAATCAAGATGGAATTTTCCTCCCCTTGGTCAACTAAAGTCAAAATTTTATGGAGCAACAGAAGGAAATCCTAGTTGGGCTAAGGCAAGTGGGATATTTTGTGACTATAAGGGCATGACAATATTGGCATATGTTGAACCCTTGGGGAAGCAAACAAGCCACTTTACTAAAATCAAGGAGGTTTTTTTGGGAATTTTTTCATTAAGAGGCTTAATATAAAAAAGCCAATTTTTAAGGGGATTCACAAAATATTATCAATATTCTAAAAGATAATCAACCTCCTAGCTAGAATATTACAGAAATGATCTCAGAGGCTAAACGTAAAATCATCCCCTTGGGGAATGTTCAATTAAACCATGTATATAGGGAAGCAAATGGGATAATTAATTATTTGGTAAACCTAGCAATGTTCTTGGATGGATATCAACTATGGAAAAGGAATTTGTGTAGTCAGGTCTAAGAGCTAGTGAAGGTGAAAACCCCTATCTATGAAGATAACAATGAGAATAAGGGTTAGTTGGTTTATAGACCTCTTCAATTTTTTATTGATAAAGTGACATTGTATACCTAGAGGGAGGATGTTGGGATTGCTAGTCTCTTTGATATATGACTGATGTGTTTGTTTTCCTTATGTCGGTTGGAGTTTTGTGTTATGTAATGGTTGTTCTTATTGTTAGTTCCTTCCATTTGTGAGCTCTTTCTATCTTTCTAGTAGGTTCAAATCTTATTTGTCTTGCTTCAGTTTTAGTTGCAAAGCTTAATGGCAAAATATTGCAAAGGTTGTAAAATGTTTGGGGAACCTTTCAAAACCCCTTCCTTCCAACACACACACACACATAGATATATATATATATATAAAAGTTTTATAAAAAATATTATTCTTTTGAATCCATATATTTTAACAAATAATGGTAGGATCCAAGGTTCAAACTCCACTCAGTATGAGGGGACCATGACCTCTCATCAAAATCTATGTAAACTCATTGAAAAATGTTGAAAATAGTTGTAAGCTTACTGCAGTGGTAAGGACTTTGGCCTCTCTTTGGGAGGTCTAAGGTTCAAACCCCAATCAATATAAGGGGACTAGACCCCTCATAAAAACCCGTGTAAACTCATTGAAAAACAAATAATGGTAGGACCAATCCTCCCCAAAATGCGTAATGCTTGAGATTTGAAATAATTAATCCAACATTTTATTTACCCTTTCAATGTTGATATTGCTATCTAATATACTCTTGGTTATTTGAAAAATAAATGCTAAATGGTGTACTAAGATGGACATTGAATAAGTAAATAACCTAATATTTCTATATCCTTATTACAAAAGACAACAAAAATATCTATGTTATCCTCTTCTTTATAGATCTTCCATGTAATAATTTTGATTTGGACTATCAATCAAATAAATATTGAAGCTTTAAAAATGATCAAGTGAGTAAATATTTTTCAAAGAAAAATATTTAGGAGTAGGAAATTTTGATTGCTCCAAAGCATTATATCCCAATGTGGCCAGGTATCCACTATATTTTGATACGATTCATACCAATTCAATATTTTGTGTAAAAATAGGAAAATAGAACTCTAAAGTCATCTTCATCAACCAAGTTGCTAATAAAAATCTATAATATTAAATTATTGCTCACATAAATATAATTTCTTAATATTTGAATGCTTATAAGCTAAATATTTCTAATCTAGCAATTACTATTTTGGATCATAAATAAAAGTATAAGGCTTCAACTAAGCATTTAGTAATTTTTTTTATAAAATTCCCATATTGAATGACCATCTAATATGTTTATTGATAAATTATAATCTCTGATATGAAGTTCCATATTATTGAGCCATAGGTAGGATTTATTTCCTTAACATTTTTATTGCATCAAAAGAATCTATATATTTTTAAAGTAACAATTGATTTCCAACTCTTTTCTTGATCTTTAAATAGTATCCAACCAAGTTTTGCCTCTAACGCCAAAAATAGAAGTTTATAATTTTGTAAGCCTGCCTCCTAATATTCTTTCCTTTGCAAACCATATCCTGTTTATAAAGAGAAAACACATTTTCCTCAAATAATTTTCAAAGAAAATCTATTTGAATTTTATCATTGTATATATTATGCCTACTCACAATCTTGAATGGCCCATCATATAGAAAGAGGTAAAATGCAATATAGACTTTAATAGTCAAAACCTTCCATCCAAAGTTAAGAAATTAGCTTACCAACCTTCCAATATGGTTTTGTTCTATCCAAAATTGAGTTCAAAAGCGTATTCTTATTTCATTTATTATACAAAGGAATATTTAGATATGTTGAAGGAAATATCCTAACTTGAAGCCCTAAATTTTACAAAGTAATTCATTATAAGTCTAGGATAGTGATAATAAAAAATATTCAAAATATTAAAGTATTGACTAACTATATAGTATCCTTCTCACAATTGTTGGTATCTTTAAATATTGTAGCTGCCTATCATTGTGGCAAGGCACCTTTAGAACTTATGTCATGCATAAAGAGACATAGTTAGAAGCTTCATTAGTGTCGGATGCACTTGTGGAGCAGCATCCAATATTTTATTGAGGATGGATCCTCATCTAATATGGTCTTTAGCATACTGTTCATATGCTACTTGCATTCATCAAAGAAAAGGGAGAGAGATATTTGTAGAAAATAAAACCTAAGCTATGGAGGTGATGAGCCAAAGATTAAAAAATTATGCAAAACTGGAATAAAATGAATACATGCATCATTCTCTAACCGCTAGAAAGTGAATATGGTTTTAGTCTAACATCTAAACACTCAAACACACATAAGAAATATGACAAAGCAAAATTAGTCACAACTTCTCATAAATATAATAATTTATAGAGATGTTAGGCCAAAAGAGGTTCAAATGCCATTAACAAAAGATTCAAGGTTCAAGTCTAGACTATATGAAAAATAAAAATGTGAAAGAAAATACAAACAAGGAAAGGTAATAAGCATAAGTAAGCAATTTTTTAGGCCTCTAATGAAAATAAAACTACTATTTATATATGAGTATTAGGGTCCTTTCCCTCCACAACTACACCATATTTCCAAAATTTCCTCCATATGTTAAGTGAGAGATTGGTCTATATTAAATGATGATGGCTTCGAGGACTCTAGAATTGGAGCCATCAATGTTGAAGGGTTTGATACCTCTAGAATAAGAGCTGCCACTACTATTATCTTTAGATGCCAATTGCTCTTCCTCGAATATTGCACCCCAATGGTGTAGGTAGGTGAATTTGCAACCTTTTGTAGTTGTTACCTTTATGAGTCCAAATACCCCCTTTTCTAAGAGATTGTGTATATATATTACCTCTAATAAAGATCTTTCTCTATCATGGAAGCTCCTTATTTATGGAAGGTGGACGACTAGTGGAAAAAATTGGAAGATCGTTGTCGCCCTTTCTTTGAAATTGCAACACATCAAACAAGGCCATTTCTTCTTCAATCAAACAACTATTAAAGCTCCTTGATGTTTCATCATTTTCTAGTAATAATTGACTTGGTTGATCTTTGACTATGGGTTCCTTTTGAATGTAGAGTGGGGAGACTATGTGGTTACAATGTGAACAATTGATGAGGGTTTAATCAAATATGGTAGGATTAATTTGTGATCCAAATAGACATGGAAGATATACCTTATGACTATTGATTATGTTTCCCTTTGATCAATGGTGGGGGATTTCATTTAGTTATAATAAAAAAGACCACTAGAAGTGATGCAATTTGTTGATCATTGAGATCTCAAACATATTTGCTTCAAGTCTCAATTGGTCATTGAATCTTGTTCTAGCCAAAATTAATGATATTTTTTTGCTGGGCATAGGCCTCGATGGGATAACTTCTCACTTCTCTATGAGTTACTCATGCATCTACCACATGTTTTATGCTTTAACCAATGATAGGGATTTTCACTAACAATTTATTTTGACATCTCCATGAAATGGAATGGGTTGTTGAATGAGCAATCAATGGCTCACATGGATTTATGAACTTTCTTTTGACTACTTTTTTGGGAAATGGTACCTATTGTAGATCTAGAAAATTGATGATGCTTGATGATTTGTTGCCTCTACATATTGCTTCTCCTTTGATAATTAGTGTTTGACATTGATCTAGACATTTATGGTGTGCTCACCTCTAGAAAAAATTTAGTGGCATTCTTAACTCTTCAAAACAGTGTTCATCATTGATCAAGAAATCAAATGATCCACATGGCAACAAAATTCTTATGAAGTTCCTCTACAAAATAAAAAATGCTTATATTTTTAATTTTCTAAAATTGATATTGTGCATGGCCTCTATTTTCTTACTTCTCCTTCAAGTGGTTAACTTGTCTTCCAAAAAGACCGATTTGTAAATTTGGACAAGGCAAAACTCCCTAAGTGTAGTGAATATTCAAAACCATTTTGGCAACTCACAGCAAATATTTTGCTCACTAGAGATAAGCAATCCTAGAAATATTTTGGTCTTATCTATTGGGCATAAAGTTGAATGAAGGAATGAAGAAATGAAAGATTTTATTATATAGAAGGAAAGGAGAACCTTAAAAGAGTAGCAGGTCCCTCAAACATTTAATTTTTTTCCACATATCGTTAGCTACAACTTTCTTGGCTCTAAGGTCATCCTTTCTTTCATTTCTTGGGGCTATTATTCTCTTAGATACTTGGGAACCCGATGATAAAATTTGAAGGCAAGGTGCCCTTTTATAGATTTATTCCTCATGGATTAGGGCACCTTCCTCTAATGAATTCACGTCTCATAAATTAATTTTTTGATTTTGTAATCCTAAGGGGAACTATCTACCAACTTTTTAAGCATTAAGTTCTCCCTATCTAAATTTATTTCCCTTTTTAATAGAACCAATGCAAGGATATTTTTAATTTTTTTGGATATAATATTTGTATTAATCATCATATTTTCATTAATAAACTTGCGTCACATGTGTTTACTCCCATCTTCTATGAGGGAAATGGTAAGATATTATCTTTCTTCTCAAGGCATTAAATTCACACAATGTGCAAGTTGGAAGAATTGTATTTTCCTACTGCTCAGATAGTTTGTAGGTTGTCTTGATTAGCCAATTAAATGGTTGGTGTTAACTGGCTTTAGATCCCTCTTTTGGCCATTTATGACAGAGTGTGAGTTCTTCATGTGGCATGGCCAATAGTGTAGGATGGATATTATTTGCAACATAAGAGATAAAATTTGGTTATGTGAAGCATTATTATGCAAGAGGGGGCATTGTGAAACAATGAACCAGTAGGCGATCCATTGCGTCTTCTTCTCTTTTACATAGATTTTATTGACTTGGACCTTGTCAGGACCTCTTTTGCAAAAAATACCATGTTAATGATTTCTTAGCTAAATCTAACCAGAAAATAATTTTGATTTTCAAGGGTGCTTTCACATTCCAAATCCTTCTCCACCACCAAAGAACCTCCTCATTATTATCTTCAAACATTGCCTTGTATCCTTCCTTAGCTATAAAGTGTCCATTATTTAGGTTCTTTGACCATAATAAAAAGTCTTCTTCTTGTCTTAGTCTTATAAGATCCTTTATCAGCCCCCTTGTATAACTGTTCCATTACTCAACTTCATTTCCTTCCAAAAGTAATTCTTCTATTGAAAGCAACCCCAAATTCAATAATTTAGTTCTGTCCATAGAGATTGCATTTTCCAATACTTGGATCCCATATCTATTTAGTTTTTCTATTAAATTTTGATGCAACTAGTAATCTCTTTCATTCCCTAGCCAAGGGTCTTTTCCTAGCCTTACTTTCTTCTCAATGCTTATTTTTCTAAACTAAAAATTGCTCACTAATGGAAAATCCTTCACTAATTCTTTTCAAAATATAGTAGCATTGGTCATTGGCTTAATATAAAATAGATTATTTATTAAAAGTTTTAAAACGAAATTTATAATATTTTTACATATTAATATATAAAATATTATACACATTTTGTTTCTTTAGATAGAAAAATCATTACTTAAAAAACTTAATAAGTTTTTGAAATTTAATTAAAAATATATTATTTTAAAAATATAAAAAAATATAAATTATAATACTAAAATTACTTACCAATACTATATATATATATATATATATATATATATATATATATATATATATATATATATATATATATATATATCTCAATGCTTAAAAATATATAATTAATATTTTTATGTGAAACAAATCAATCAATTTGTTTGTGGAATCAACAAGGGCAAGTTGGGAGCTAGTGCAAGCCAAGAGGGAATGTGAGACAATTTTGAGATCTTTAGATATGGTGAAAGAGCAACATATTTTTTGGAGTGTATTAATGCTTCAAACCCTTACCATGAATGCGATGAATATTATTTTCAAAAATTTTCCAAAGCAAAGGAATGCTAGATGAAAGAAGATACATGAGCGAGTGTAAGCAAGGAGGGAGTGTGATCTAGGAGGAAGTGCAAGTTAGGAGTGAGTGTGAGCCAAGAGAGAGTGCAATCCAATCTTAAGATCTTTAGATATGGTAGGAGAGCAACAAATTCATTCAAAGTGTTAGGAGAGCAGCAAATTCATTCAAAGTGTATCTATGCTTCAAAACCTTACCATTAATGAAATAAAATTTATCTCTAAAAAATTGTCAAAATAAATGAACACCAAGAGAAAGAAGAGATAGGAGTGAGTGTGAGTTAGGAGGGAGTGCAAGATAGGAGGGAGTGTGAGCTAATAGGAAGTGCAAGCTGAGAGCAAGTGCAAACCAAGAGGAAGTGTGAGCTAGGAGGGAGTGCAAGCCAAGAGTGATCCCAAGCCTCAACTCGACTAGTTATTTTGGAAGGAAAGTCATATTTGAAAGACCTAATGGGAAGTGAGGATGCCCTAGCTAGAAGTATGGATTCCCAAGTTGAAGATAAGTGAAAGAGCAAATATATGGAAAATTCAATCTAAGTAGCAGATGTTGCACCAGAAGTGACCATCAAGGATGAGATGATTGAGCATGATATAATGGTTTTGAAAAGCAAGGGGTTAATATGTAAGTTCCATAGATATTGCCCAAAATTTTTGGATAGTCAAGATTGGATTAAGTGGAAGTGAGGATTGAATTTCAATTACTCTCTGAGTTTTCTTCCTAAAGGTTTTTTCCTTGCCATATTTTCTAATTCAGAAACTAGGGATAAAATGTTGAGTGGTGGCCCATGATTTAAAGGGAGAGAAACCTTTTTTTAAGACCATGAAATGAAAAATATTCTATTGAGACAATAGCTATTAAGATCCTTCTAATTTGGATTAGGCTTTTTGGACTTCCATATCAACTTATCAATAAGGATGTTTTGAAGAATATTGGAAATATCCTAGGAGAATTCATCAAAGAAGAACTAACTATTAAGGAGTGGAAGCATGCTATATATACCAAAATTCGTGTTGCTATTGATATTTCAAAACCTTTGCCACAATACATTAAGATTAAATTTGAATCAAGATAATGGAATCAACAAGCAGATTATGAAAACATTGTATTTCATTGTCACAATTTTTATGAGACTAGCTAATTGGCAAGAGTTTACAAAGTGAAAACTATGAAGAAAGGGATAGAAAATTTTGGTCATAAGATAAAGTTCAAGGCGAAGCAAGGAAATCATACATTAATAGAAGGTAGATCAGATCAAGGATATTCCACTCCTAAAGAAGGGGAAAAGAAAACCAATTTACATCTTATGGAAAAGTCCATCATAACTCACTTGGATCAATAGAACATAAGGGATGAGAAAGTATAATATGTAAGTTCAAGTTTAGAAGGAATTAAATGTGCAAAGGTAAATGTGGAGGAAAATCCAAACACAAAGAGGATGTGTATAAGAAGTATTACTAAAAAAAAGTTTGCCATAGCATATGATATGAACTAATTAAAAATTTGGAATTTGAAAATAACATTATATTAAAATAATTTAGTTCTCTCAATCTTTGGAAGCAGGTCTGGCCACTTGCACCGGATACAAAAAAAATCCAGGCTAGCTTGAGGAGTATACCCTAATGGGACAAGTTTCGTGGAAGTGGAACGGAAAGTCCTGGCCCCTAGGAGATATGGGGAAAGAGTTTTTTTAACATAAGATTTTTGTCCTAAGGGAACAACACAACAATTTGAGCTTTGGCTCTTCTTTGAGAAATCCAAGGTTCAAACCGAGGCGCGTGAGCGAATGTGTAAGTGGTGGGTGTGTGGTGGTCGTGTGTTAAATTCCGTGTTGATAAGCATAGCTCTCGATTTTAAGAGGAATCATAATTGGGAGAACACTTTGGCACTTCTTTGAGAAATCCAAGGTTCAAGCCGAGGCACGTGAGCGAGTGTGTAAGTGGTGGGTGTGTGTTAAATTCCGTGTTGATAAGCATAGCTCTCGGTTTTAAGAGGAATCATAATTGGGAGAACGAAGAATCTGCTCAACCCTATGCATTGGTCTGTAAGGATTTCTTACACTAACCAAATAAAAAAATTAAAAATATATATTTTTTAAATTTAATACTAAAATATTATATAAAAAAAATATACAACATCTTTTAAATAAATATATAAGCTCTTTTAAATTTGTTTAATAAAAAAAACCAAAACAAAACTTTATGTTAACTCTTTCAAAATTTTAAGTGATCCATTGAGGGTGCCTAACTTCTTTTAAATTTTGAAAGTGATTCGAACAATAGGTCCTCTTTGTGGGATTCGAACAATAGGTCCCCGCCTATGAGAGAACCCCTCACAAGCATAAAGTTTGATGTGGTTAAGACTGCTTACGAACATACTCGTCATTGCAGGGTAAAACATTACTCTCAAGTGAAAAGCATCACATTGCTTAAAAGAATCATTCATTTTCATATGTATAAATATATAAAGCTGGGTGCCGAAGCTGACGCGGAAGAAAGGAAGTTCACATTTCTGGAGCAGAATCGTAAAGGTATTCTGGTTTCCTGCAAACAGCCCTTTGAAACCTAGCAAAAGAAGGCACAAAGGAACTTCCTTTTTAAATTTACCCATAAAAAACATATACATAACTTCTGAAAATGCTAAAATACTCTCTCTGTTATGATGTTATAACAAAAACAATAACTACACGTTAAACTATCCAGCAAATTTTAAAAAGTAAATGCCCAAAATCTTCGTATGGGTCTGGACAGTCATAAAATAAAATCACAGTACTTTTATTAGAAGTACAAGATATCGTAGAAGGAAAAAGAAGAATAAACTTAATTGTTAAGATGCTATTTGTTCATTTACAGTTTTCAAACAAAATGCCGCCAACCTTTTTTTCCTCAAAAAGATTCTCCCGTCCTTTTATCTTCTGGAACGATTTTTGTATTGATAGTTCATTTATAATGGCTTTTAAGGGAGCCTTAATGGTCTAATACCCATCCTTAGTTTTTTTTGTAGTACAAGAGAATCCGTTATATTTTTTATTATTATGCAAGGTTTGAATTTTGGACGGCCCTTTATAACCCCTGTGGTTTGAGATGACAACTGCCCGTCCCTTTGGGGTTAGTACCGTCTTTGGTCTGGTATACATTCAAAGTATTAAGATCAACTACTTCGTTTGCTAACTGAAACCACCAAGATTTGAACAAATCTCTTTTTGGTATGTGTCATCCAAACCAACACTTATCAATCTACCTAACCCTCTAACCCTTAAACTCCTATCAGTTTTGTGATTCCCACTCTCGTACAGACGATCCTCCATTTTTGTTATGGTTTGAGGACAGTGTAAACCTCCATTTGTGATTTTTTCATTTTTGCACGCCAATGTCCAGACTTATTTTAAAAATACTCATACTTGACACCAACGCGATGTACCAAAACGATAATGGAATCCATTAAAAGAATAGAACAGAAGCTGAGAAATGAAGGCAGCCAGAAGATAACTATGCTCCAATTAGTTTGGAAAGATTCGAGGGGCACGCGGGAGCACAGTCGTTGTCTGCTGTTATCAGCCGTCTCCGTCTGCAATGGTAATGATGGATCCAATGAACCACACACTTGTCCAATACTACTGTTTTTATGTCCATATGCAATGCTTTTATTGGGCACGAAGTAGATATTCTGTTAATGTCGACTGGAAATCTACTGTTTCTTGTCTGGTATCATTGCTCATCACCTCTTCCCTTGTGCTATAGTCAATGAATGCAACGCTCGACCTCAAAGGGAATAAAACCTCCTTTTTTGAGATTTTATTTATTGCAGGAGAAGTCATTGATTGCAGTATTGAAATACAGTCGAAACAGATCAAAACAATAATGTTCTCTATTAATGGAAGAGTGTTCAGATTTTTATAGAAATGGAAAAGTTATATGCTTTACTCAACATGCGAGGGAGAAATTCCCGGGATCATTATCAGTGGTAACATTGTAAGCAAAGTAAATTTCACTACAGCGTTGAAGGAGTAAATCTCTATATGAAGTTATTATGCCTTGTCGTGAGTGCCTTAAATTTTCCGTCTATGGAAATTTTTGTGTGGGCGTGGATAAGACTGTCTAATTGTTGTTTTCATGATTCCCTGGTGCCGTGTGTAAACAGCGAAGCCACGTCAAAAATGACACATGTTCTTTAGCCTAGCACTCCCTTTCTGGAACATTCGCCGGGTAAATGAATGAATTATTGCAGAGTAAATTCTTCAGAAAAGTCATAAAAACAATAAAGTAAAAACCTTAAAAAGAATATCTATGTTCAGTATCCAATTATTAAAAATAAAAAAAAGTTACATAAATGATATGCTTATCCTGTTGGATGTTAAACTATAAGTATGCTTACAGACAAATAGGCATCATGAATAATAATAAATTGTTTGTTTGTTCCCTTGCTATACCTGATCCTCTTGTTGTAGGATTGTAAACTCAAATCTTTCTTCCGGAAATTCGAGACTAGAAGAAGAAACATATATAAGAAATATAAAGTTCGTCATGGGGCAGCGCAGCAAACATAACTGTTGCAGCAAGCAGCCGGTGAAGAGGGGTCTGTGGTCACCTTTTGAAGATGAGAAACTCTTTCAATACATAATGTCACACGGCCATGGCTGCTGGTCATCCCTACCGGAAAGAGCCGGTAATAAATCTTCACATTCAACTGTGGAGGCTTGAGTCTTCCATGTAATTATATTATGGGTTTATTTGTGCCTTGCTAACGAGGAATGGGTGATTCTCCTAACAGGATTACAGCGATGTGGGAAGAGCTGCCGGTTAAGATGGATAAATTACTTGAAGCCAGATATAAAACGTGGGAACATGTCCGAGGAGGAAGAGAATACGATCCTCTATCTTCATAGTTGCCTTGGAAACAGGTATGCATTCTTTGAGGAATTAGAAAACTTTTTTCAGGCCTCTGTGAATACTTAGTAATCGTATATGCATTTAACAGATGGGCACAGATTGCAAAGCATCTGCCAGGAAGAACTGACAGCGAAATAAAGAACTACTGGAATTGCTGCTTGAAGAAGAAAGCATTTGTCTATGATATTAGTCATTCCAAGGCCGACAGTAAGAATAATGTGCACATAAATTCATCGATCTGTACTGATTTGTCTGTTTTCAACATGGACTTAGATCAAAACATTCAATTCTTTGATAGTAATCCTCCACAGATGAACGGCTCTTCTACTATATTATTTCCAACTACCTCCAGCAGGAATGTTGTCTATGATTGTGTATACCCTTATGCGCCTTCAAACGTGGCAGAAACTTCGAGCAGGGGATTAAATTGTCGTCAGTACATGAATGATATGGTTATGGAAACTCAAAGCGAGAATCATGAGGATATTATAACCTTAGAGACCTGGTCTGTTATAAACGAGGCTGCTGGAAATTGTTCAAATCCTCCATTGTACGCTCCAATGACAAGTGTTGAAGTAACCGATACATGTCTAACTCCTGAAATGCTACCCACATCTACAAATTTGTTAACCACAGGCAACAACGACCATTTTGAGATATATGAAGCTGGATCCAGTCTATATTCAGCCGATCTTGATGCATATGATATTCAGCAAGGTGTACATTGTTGTTTTTCTCAGGCAAAAAATTCTCTGTTTAAGGTGTGAATAGGAGTTGAGAAGGATATATAATCCTTCCTAAGATTACAGAATGCTAAGCAAAAGCGAAGATCATCTACCTATCCAGGTCTTAGAGGGAGAAAATAGTAATCTCATGATATTGTTGCATACAATTTGTTTAGGTATACGTTTATGTAGAAATGAATAGTGTGTTACTGAATAAGCAATTGAATATTGTTGATCTTATGCAGCCAAAACCCTACATATTTTGTGCTACTTAGCAGGTAGCAATGTACTTTATAAAGACTTAGACCTTGCAACTCGAATTTACATTTCATTGTGTTTGATGGACATGGAGGTGTATTGCTGTGTAATAGTGAATATTTTAAATTTGGTGTTTATGAGGCTACCAATCAAGTAAAGAAGAGAACAGTCAGTGAGTACTCTTAATGGGATTGCCTGTCATTGTGTTTTTATTCTTCTGTTAATCACATATGAAAAAAACGCCCAGATCTAGTAAAAGTTAAGATGCTATACTTTTATTGTGTTTTTATTTACCAGTTAACAAAACCTTTCCCACACACAAAATAAAATAAAATAAAATAAAATAATTTAAGGATATCATTTATTAATAATGTTTTTAATGGTAAATGATTACATTGATAAAGTGTAAGTCTTCTTATATTAACATCATCAGCAACCTTTAATAATATTTTATTATTTTATTCATCTAAATTATAAATTATTTATATAATTATTTTAATAACATATATTGATCATATAATATATTTTTTCATAGAATAAGTAGTATATTAGTTTATAGTGTACTTTATCTTTCTTACATTGATAATAATTTGGTACAAGTTTAAGCTTATGACATCTAGTTGTAAAATAATATATTCAAACTATAGATAGCAATGATCCGTAAATTCTATATTTTGATCCACAGCTTGGAGTGTTTCAGCTCTAAATTGCTTTTCTAGTTGTAAACTTTTTCTTGAGTGTTAAAACCACCTCCTATAAATTGGTTGCTATATCAAATTTTGGAATCATCCTTATATCATTCATTTTTTTGCTTTGCTTGACCTAGATTATTGAACTATATTTCTTTGTTTTACAGGCTAATGCATAGCATTTCATAGGAGTCTTTACATCTATCTAAGTTGGTGAAAATGAACCCGAATATTTATTCCCCATGTTATGTGCACTAAATAATTATCTTGAATATGACATAAAATTAATTCTCATTTTCACTTCAGATGTAAGTAGGTTAACATGGCTTACCACCTTTCATTTCTCGTGTTCATTAGAATATTCAATCATCCTTTATTTCTTATAGTTGCTCCTACTCGACCCATCTTATCAACTTACATTGTTCTCCTTCTCTATGTTTGCATTAGTCTCACCTCTATATTATACATGCTATGTTTAGATTCGGAATTGACTCAATGAAATAATCCAAAATGTTGATAACCCTTTCATAGATTCCTTAGGTTGGGTTAAAAGACCCAATACAATCATTGTTAACAATGTTTAATTCCCAATTTCAATTTATTCCATGGTAAAACAACAAGATAAGCTCAACTAACTTTGATTTCACACTCTACCAAAAAGAGAATTTAATCTTAAGAGGAGCAATACTTTAGTGATTGCAATCATGATTTATTTCCTCTTAATATTCTATTTCATTTTTCCTCACTCAATGTAAATAAATGATCCCAAGGATAGACCCAACATCAAGATGGCAATCTAGGAATCCAAACTAGAAATTGACATTTTCTTTGAGAAGCACATAGTATTAATTCTATTTCAAACATGGATGACTAGGCCTATTATATATTCAAAGATCTTGTTTATGATGACTCTAGTCATATTTAACAACATTTCTTGTTTGATATGAGCAACTTATTATATCTATTGGTAATGTAATAGATTTAAATGTTTCTTTTACAATGCATGATACAACTAAAATACTCTCAAGAAATATATTGATTATGGTTGTTATTCAACATTTGCATCATAATAGAAGTCTAAATCTAACATGATGCATTCAAAAAATAGAAAGTAAATAATAAGGATTTCCTTCAAGGATATGGGGAACTCAAGATAGTAATAGTATGAAAATAATTATTTCTAATTACAAGGTATCAAATCTATATATGTTAAAATATTTAATAAATTAGTAAAATGGTTGATGAACCATTTTCATATCCATTAAAATTATATAAGGAAACAATGTGTGAGAGAGGGGCAAAAAATGAGAGAAGAAGAATGGTTAGAAAATGAGGGAGTAGAAAAAACGTAGATGGGAGAGAGAAGAGACGATGTGAGGATGAATACAAAGGAAGAAAAAGTAAAACATAATTATTGAAGAAAATATTGAAGAGAGTGGTGGCATTGTTGTTTTTCTAGACTAGAGCAGTCATTGTATTTGTTGTCTACATAAAGATGTTAATGTCTAATTGATATTGTAATGCAACACAAAGCAAATTAATATAGTGCAATATTCTTAATTCCAATCATGTCCTATTCATCCCTTAGCATTGATATGAATTGTTTATTATCCATTGCATTACTCATTCATTGCATTGTACAAGAATAAACAGGAGAATATGGTGGACAAAAATGGAATATTTACACCTAAGGATTATTGTGCAATTGGTGAATGTATCAATAATCAAATTCACATACATATGATTACTATACAAACATTGGTTATACGAGGAAAACTTATCTTAAGAATTTCATAGTCCCACAAAGTTCATAGTCTTATAGTTTTATAGTCTCATGATATGTACCATCTTCTGCAATGCCTATTTCATGATGTGAACCATCTTGTGAAAATCGTCATCTTGAAGCATTGTCATCTCACCCTATTACTGTATTAGACAACACCATATTGTGCAATAGGAATTTATTGTTTCAAAGACAACCATATTTTGACTTTGCCATGGTCGTACAATGATTTTTTGATACAAGAAAAATGGCCATACAACTAAACATGCCATAAAATTAATCCTATTGTACAATGAATTTTACCAACCTATTATACAATTAAATGTTGTACAAAGATTGTAAGAGAATTATCATAAAATATTGTCTCATAAGATTATCATCGTAAGACTTTGCTTGTCATCATACCTTGATAACACGTGTGCTTACTATGCATCTATTGGTCATAAGTTAAATTGATAATTTGTTTCTTGAGAAGGTCAACCATAGAAGGGTTTTATTCTCTCAACTACGTTATTTTGTATCAGAGTAGGTTTAATCTACAAATTATGTTGAAGGAGAGATGTCACAATGAGGAAGAGGAAGACCGCATGGTCTAGGACCCCAAACCATGGATATAGCAAAACTACTCAGAGGAATTACCGCTAGGTTAGATGTGATTGAGATTGCCCAAAGGAGAGATATTCATATTAAGAATATTAGTGATAGTGAAGAGGAGGAAACTAGTCACACAAAAGCTCAAGAGGAAGAGCAAGGAGAAGAACTAGAGAAATAATTAATTCAAGCAATCTCAAATATGAGAAGTAAGCCAAAGATGGATACTCCTAATTTTAATGAAATTTTAAACCCATAAGAGTTGATTGATTGGATAATGTATATGGAGAGATTATTTTATTATGAATCTATGGAGAATTCAAAGTGGGTCAAATTTGCATTTACAAGGTTGAAGGAACATGCTTCAATTTGGTGGGATCGCATCCAAATCAAGAGACAGTGAAAGGGGAAGGATAAAATTTGAACTTGGGAAAAGTTTGTATCCAAGTTAAAATCTAAGTTTTTATTTACAAATTATCAAATTGGATTGTTTAGAAGACTCCAAAAACTCCAGCAAAAGGAGTTGGAAATGAAAGAGTATACAAAGAAATTCAATAAATTGACTATGAGGGTTGGTCATATTGAAGATGACGAAGAAAAATGGTAAGGTACATAAATGGACTAAGATTATCTATACAAGATGAGATTTGTATGATTCAAATTAAAATTTTTGAAGAGGCATATCTGTATGCAATAAAGACCGAGGAAAAATTGTTTCCTAGGCAACAAAATAATGCTAGAGGGAGAGGACGATCCTACTTGTGGAAGAGGATAAAGCAATAATGGAAGAGGATAGCAAAGGCAAGAGGGAGAAGCTAGTATTTCTCATAACAATAAAGAAAACATAAATTTCTCAAGAGGACATGAAAGTTATGATAGAGAAAGGGGTAGAGGATTTCTCAAAAGTTATTACCAATGTGGAGAAGTTTTTCATTAGGTATATGAATGCCCTCAATCATAGTAGACCAATGACTGTGTAAAGGAATCCCATAGCCATATTACATAAGTAGACAAATAAAGTGTATCCTTTCCAAAGCACATAGAGGAAACAAAACAATGAGAATCCCTTATAACAAAAAGGGTATTGTTGAAACTAGAAAAGGAGGTGCAAGAACCTAAGCAAAGGAGGAACTTGTTAAGGACAATTTGCAAATTAGGAGGAAAATATTGTAAGGTGATTGATGATAATAGAATCATGGACAATTTAGTGAAGACAAATATGGTAGAGGAATTGGGCTTGAAAACAATTGAGCACCAAAATTCATATATAGTGTCATGGTTGCAAAATGGACACCAAATTTTAATAACCAAACAATGTATGGTAAACTTCCAGATTGCCTCTTATAAGGATGTATGTCATATTTTATTGGGGAGACCATGAAAATTTGATAAAAAATAAGTACATGATGATAGATTGAATACTTATTCAATTGTCAAGGATGGAAAAAGGTATGCATTAAGTCCATTGAAGGACAATGTAACAAACCTCATTTTCCAACCATATTTGTGTTACTCATAAGTAAAGTCTATATTCAAGGATTACTCAAGAAAATAGTTAATGTAAGTTGTAAGGCAACACTTCACTAAGAGATAACATGGTCAGTGTCTACCTCTTGTGAATAGGAGTGGCCAAACTCCTATAAGACCAATAGGTTTACCTTCATACCTACACAGTACAAGGATACTTTATATGGTCACCCTACCTTTCCTACATTCTCCATGAATGTGGAAAGTCTTGACCATAGCATTTAGGTATTATCCTATTTTCAACACCCTCGAGAATGGGATAGCAATTTACATTTTACTAACTTAAGTTCATCTAAGTTAGTCCCAATATAAGTTTGTCTAGGTTTATGTTAGGCGTATGCCTTACCTATTAGATATTGCATCACTAAGATGGGGTAATTTATACTACTTTGGTACTCTCATCTCCACAATTGGGAAGCTAAGGTGGTTATCATTTTCTAATGATAAGACCATCTATTGTCTAACACCTAACTTACTTGCATAAGACTCTCCTAACCATCACAATAGGAGATAAGATCTAAATTAGACCTTCCAAAGATTATCTTCTTTGGGTCCCATTTGATTTTTATACCTCAAGTGTAACTTATGCAATCATTCTAGGTATTACATTTTCATAATTACCTCATGTATAAACTCTATCATTCATTCCTTGAACATCTCTCTCTCAAATACATAAATAGGGTGTTTATTTAAGTCCATCTACTTAAATAATTTAAAGTCTATCTCTTCAACATGAAGTCACTTAAATAAAATGAAATCCCTATTTCCATTATTAATCCATAAAATATGATGATTTAAACAACATAATAAATTAGAGTATAAAGCTACATCATACATATTTTGAGCATAATTGGAATTCCATCATTTACATATCTTATAGAGAGTAAAGCAATACATCCATTCCAAATTACAAAATAATACTCATGCTAGAAATTTCTTTTACAATAAGCTTTCCATCATGAAATCCTTAATACAATACATGTCAAAGGGATCAATGTTTGAATTGTATAAGTCTTCACTGGTCCTTCTTGCCTCTCCATCACTCAATTGATGGTGGTAAGGGATCAGGACAACTCATGATATTCATGTATTTTTCCCTTAAATGCACTTTTGCTAAATGCCCTATCAAAAACCAATGTATGCATCTTTTCATTTTTTTTGGTAAGTGAAATTGCTTAGATATGGGTTTTGAATGGATCCCAAAACCAATTACATAAGCAAATAGAAAGACAGTAGTAGGAAATAAAGCAAACCCACATAGGGGTTAGTGACAACTAAATACATAGGGACTCAAACCATGCAAAACCCACACAGGGGTTGTAGAACAAAAACAACATCTAAGAAAACTTACAAAAAACCCATACCAAATACCCACATAGGGGTTGCCGAAGTGAAAATAGCATTTGAGAAAATTAACTAGAAACCCATACCAAGAATCCCATGCAAGGGTAGGAAGAAATTTGATCATAGATCCCACGCAGGGGCAATGGAGGAAACCAATATAATCAGACAAAATTTTGTGTAGGGGATCAAAATACCAGAAGCACATAAGAAAGACAAATTGAAAATAGCCATTACACAACATAGCCCTAGGCCTAGGCATTTGGAATGTCTTCATTTGCAGGAATATTCTTGACATGGTTCTTGAGTAGCAGTTTGAGGGTGTCATTGATCTCATCCATGGCATTGATAATGCTACTAATGATAGTGATGTGAACCTTGTTGCTGATGCCCATGCCAGGATCACCGCTATCATTGTCTGAGATGTGATGAGGAGATCTTTGACTCATTTTAAACTTAGGCTTTTTAAACCGAGTAGATATTCTTACCTTGGTTGAACTCTCTTCAACAATGGTTTTATGTTTTGAAGGCTTGCAAAGAGAGGGGTTGGGGTTAGAGGTATCTTTCACATTGGGGCTAGGGGATTGATTTTGAAAATTGCCTTCATCACTGGTAGCTTCAGGAAGGTACTGTGAAGGGCTAAGGGCAAGTGAATTCAGGGGTAGATTGGAATGAAGCGATAAGGCAGGAATGGTGGGCAAGAGGGTGGCTTCAACATGGCAAAAAATGAAAGCAAAGAAAAACTTATGGGTAGGAGGGGTTTGAGACTTACTTTTCTTGGCATTATGGACATAATTTATAATTGAACAAAAAATGAAGCTAGGGATGTTGATAGGGTTGAAACCCCTAAGGTGATTGACCAAAGCAATGTGAAAATTATACAATGGTTTAGCAGGATCATCAACCGTAAGGTACTGGAGAATGATAATCATTACCATTGGTCAAGGAGCAACCAATGAATCACACTCAACAACAATGCCTTTCCACTTGAAAATTTTGGTATGGTTCCAAAATACCTTGAGCTCAGGTTCCAAGTTGTGACGATCTCTCTACACCACCTGCCCAGTAGTAGGAAATTCTGTCACCTCTTTCAGTAGCTCAAAAGTGACACAAAAAAATATATTATGAATAATAACATAGTCGTTGTTCCATGAATTAATAAAAACTTTCATGATATCTTGCTCAATATTTTTGAATTTGCTGATAAAAGGGATAAGACCTTGGGATTCCAAGAAAGAATGGAATAGGGGATCAAGCTACATGATTAATGGTTCAATCAGATCCATGATGATATTTATGGGGATTTGGAAAGGAAAAACAAACCAAAATAGCTAGACACAATACTCTCTATCACCTAAGATACATGATGATAGACAAATCCAAAAGGAAATGATGAGTTTCGGGCCTGAGTTAAAGATATAGAAATTTTTGGTTCATAAGTCACTTGCGCTGATAGAAATGATTGCATAGATGATAAGGAAATTTCTAGGTTTCCATTGGAAAGAGACACTAGGGGATTCCAACACGGAATGAGGATGAACCAAGCACAAAAAATTTAGACTAGGGAAAGAATGTATATGAGAAAACTGAGAGACTAAAAAAATATGTTCTCCAAACTTAGAAAGATGTAAAATATAGTGGAATTGGGACTTGACACACCTGAATATGGCCACCATAATCCATTTACACAATAGAGACCAACTTTGGGACTTGACATGCTTAGAAATAACCAAAATAAAACAAAAACAACACAAGAACTAGCCTTGGAAATTTACGTACTTCACATGAAGGAGCATAGTGCAACAAATTAAAGAATTGATTGCAAGGAAAGGAGTCACACTGGGAAGTCCAGACCCTTCATTTGGAAAGCTAGCCTGCCATAACCTATGAACATAACTTTCAAACCATATCATTAGAAACATCATTTAAAAATTCTTGAGGAAAGTTTTCTCGCTAGATGGATAAAGTTTTGTGGATAGCTCCCATGTTGGAAAGGATGTTAGAAGGCTTTTGGACTTCATGATACACATGACTGATAGAAATATTGCTGAAATTTTTGATAATATTTTTAGCTTCTTGAATTATAATCCTCACATTCCATGAGGGAATCTTGTTGTTTTTAATAGCATTTATGACATTCA
Organism: Wollemia nobilis; assembly: GCA_028583015.1. NCBI lineage: Eukaryota > Viridiplantae > Streptophyta > Pinopsida > Araucariales > Araucariaceae > Wollemia > Wollemia nobilis. The sequence continues at coordinate 5,460,471 of JAQPPZ010017060.1, forward strand.
ATGAGTCTCCTTCAACCTGAATATTTCCTTTGTAGTCCTTGATAATTTATAACCCTCTCTAGAAGGAACACATTTTGATGAAATGATTGGTTTGAAACATTAAATATTATGCATAGGCTATAATAACTTGACCACTGTGATCTTTGACTAGACCGTTCAAAACTACATCTCCCAGGTTTCCTTTGGAAGATCCATCAAAATTTAGTTTTAGCCACACTATAGGGGGAGGAATCCAATGAGTTCCAACTCTGGGATGAGGAGCTAAGGGACTAGACTGGGGTTGTAGAGGATTTTCAAAGATAGAACCAAAGAAGACTCCAACCTAGAATCAGGGGATTTGGGACAAGGGAAAAGTTAGAAATTTTCAACAGCAAAGTAAATGGCTTTATTAGCAATTGAGAGAGGATCATTTGAAAGAATAAAAAGCTTTGCTATTTATTTCAAGCCATGGTTGCCACAAAATGTGATGAAGGTACACTTTCCATAAAGAGGACAATCTAAGATTTTTGAAGGGAGTAGGCCATTGAAGGAAAAGGTCAGTCAAGGAAATTGACATATTTTCATTTGAATGCAACCATGCAAAAAAAATTCACCATAATGTAACCATGCATTATACATTCATATCAACAAAGGAAGGAAACCCCATAATTTCCCAAGAAATAATTCCACATTCATTCTTTTATCACATACCCTTTTTCCACAAAAATATATTCCTTTGTTAGAACAATTACAATTACAAACACTTCTAGTCCAAGCAAGAGAGAACCCCATAAATTCCCTCAAATAATAGATTCCCTACCCATTCTTTCTTGTTCATAACTTAGAAGATGCATTTGTAATTAAATTTCCAAGATTCCTTATTTCAAGCAATCACTTCTAGTCTAGTTCAAACAAAAACAAGAGGGAACCCCATAAATTCCCCCAAGAATGAGTTTCCCACCCATTATTTCCTAAACATAGCTAGAAGGTACTTTTATAAAAAATATTCCTTTAGTTTTCATTCACACAAAAATAGCATTTAAATGAATAAATCAAACATTTGTTCTTTCCCTAAAATTTTGATCTATAAACCATCCAACTTTTCCACAAAAATATTTGTAACTATAAAATTTAATTTTTCCACATAAGAATTTGATAGCATTTGTAATTCAATTATAGGGAAATTTTATAGAGAAAATGTAGGTTAACTATAGTACAATTTTGATCTTTCCCTAATATTTTGATCTATAAACCATCCAACTTTTGCACAAAATTATTTGTAACTTTAACATTTAATTTTTCCACAAAACATTCCTTTAACTAGCATTCAATTTTTCCACAAAACATTCCTTCAACTAGCATGCAAATTTTCCATAAAACTTTCCTTCAACTAGTATTCATTTTTTCCATAAAATATTCCTTCATATAGCATAAAAATTTTCCACAAAAATTCGCTTCATCTGGCATACAATTTCACCACAAAATAGCCCTAAACTTTTCCTACAAATTTTCTACCAAATTGCCCTAAAATTGAAATACAAATATTCCACAAAATTGTTTCACAATAGTATCCAATTTCTCCATAAAATTATCATTTAGTTAACCTACAATTCCTCCACAAAATTGTACTATAGTTAACATAAAAATTCTCTACAAAATTATACTATAGTTAACCTACATTTTCTCTATAAAATTGTCCTATAATTGAATTACAAATGCTATCAAATTTTCCCCAAAATTTGACCTATCCTTAATTTTGAGTTTTAATCTACCATTTTCTTTTTATAGCATAGTATCCTTATCTCAAAAAAATAAATACTATGTAACCTCCAAAGCCAAGGATTAATTTACAAAAATAAAAGCTCTTTAAACAAGAAAACACCTCCAAAAATATAAAGGTTTAATTAGTCAAAAAGATGGGTACTTAAAGTCAACTAATCAACAATCAAACCCAAGTCAATTCATTCAACCACATTCAAAACATCAACAATAACGACCAAACTCGATAAGCGAAAGCGTCCGCCATCGACACATAGCCAATCACATACGAGTCAAATAGTCAAACATAGTCAAGGTGGGTCAACTATTAGTGGTCATGGGAGATAGTCAAATAGCCAAACACCTAAATGCTTGGCTACTATGCCATACACACTTGAGCCTACTTAAATAACAAACAATACCACCATAAATTTTAATAAAACTTGGTTAAACCCACTCAAGAACAAACAAAACCATGCAAACTAATCACATGATGCCACATAAGAACCAATTGAAAGGTGATCAACAAGCAAAGATATGTCAGAAGTCGACATGCCAAGTGTCCAAAGTGAGCACTTAAACCAATGCTTGGGCAACCCCTACTCAGTGGCTACTGTAAGAACCCCAATTGTTACCCTTCTTATCCACATTTTTTTTTAAATATAAATATTCCTCTTCATATGGAAAAAGACCTAATCATTCCTTAGGATAGACATATTCCATTTGGATTATAACTTTCAAGGCAAATAGCTTCAGGAGCTATAGATACTTGATTAGAGTCTCTTAAAGTAGAAGTGATTAGCTTCTACGAAACCCTCATACCCCACTTGGTATGAGTATGCTGGCCAAGCGTTAGGTTTCATCCTCATAAAAGGAGAAAATCACCAAATGGTCCACCTAGACCAGGTGAATACCTTGAATATGAAGAACCACAACCATGGTAAACCATCACAGATGAAATAAACACACCAATGGTTATTCATAAATCTGAGCTCCGATCCATTCCATTTAGAAGAGAGTTTTCTAAGACAACTGTATCACTATCGTGATACGAATCCATGGAATGTCCTTTTTAACATGATTACATATCTTTAAGCCTCTTAGAGTTTATTGATACACACTCCATTAGGCGACCCTCTTTATTTTCTCATCTTGAGTTTATTACCAACAAGGACTTCTATTGTCCCATAAGGGTGTTCCCTTCATCCTGTACACCCAATTCTTAGCTTAAAATGTAGGGTCTATCTTGGTTTGTATTTCAGGGTCATTTTTCCTTGTTGAGAGTTCCATTCCATAATTAAACCATCTTGAATGCTTATGAGGTGGATTTAATCCATGAGGTAAGAATCATTACATATTATCCTTAGGTTTGAAGTACTACATGAGACTTCTTCTTAACAAGGTTGTGTTTCATTCAAGAATAAGCATATAATGAATAAATCCAATTATCCCCTTAATATTTGGCTTCTATTACATAATAGTTCTTGGAAATTGGCAAGAATAATCAACATGAATATAAACAGTGTTGTATATGGAAAGGTGCATCATTCATAAGTAGTTATCCCACAACATTATAGAAAGTTAGACAAATTCTTTGATTCATTAACACATTTAAGTAAGCATACATCCTTCACATAAGATTAATATTTGAATAACTCTACTTAACTATATCATTCCTCATCATCCATTCTATTCCAAAAGTAAATGAGACTATTGCATTACCATATTAAGAATTAATCATACATTTCTAACATCCATACATTGTCAACCTACTAAAAATTTAGCATTCATTCTATCATCATTCTTAATTTTAATGCATGGAATTAAACAATACTTCATATATCACTTTCATTTCAAACATAAATACAACATTTTCAAGATACCATAAAGCAAACCATAAATTATTGACACAAAGATTTATCCTGGGAAAAACCTAGCCTCCAAGATATACTCTTCCTCAATTTCATAAACTTAAATGGTGAATTTACAATAATAACATGACATCTACAGGCCCCTCTTTCTCAAAAATAGATCAAGAAATACAATGGTCCCCTTTGATCTCTTGATGTAATTATGGAATCACCCAATTCCTTTTTCTAAGACATCAATATAAAATTCACAATACCATTGAGAAATATCTAATTCCTTTTTCTAAGTCATTTAATATCTTACATTGTTTATGAAAGTCATTGGAATTATATTTTGGAGATTTCGTATTTCAAGGGAGTCCTATAAGTTACCTCAAAAATGAATTCCAAATTCACTCTTCATAATTGTTTTATAATCAATACCTTGAGTAATGGATTTAAAGTCCCATACCTTTAAATCCATCAATAACCGTTTCTTAAGAATGAATTCCCAAATTCCCTTTTTGATTGAATCACATTCAGACCCTTGAATTTAGAGTTCAATAACTTTAATTTATCAGTTTCTATTCTACATTCCATTTATTTAATCAACTAAGTTTAACAAAGCTTTTGAATAGACTATTACATAAACCATATAATCCTTAGTTCAAGATCAAAGTTGTCCCCCGTTTAACATTCTAGATCTATTGGAGGAATATTTCACAATAAGTCTTCAATATTTCATAGAAAGCTTAATAATTAATCCTTAAATAAAATTTTTTATATTCACTTTATAAACCATATATTCATAACAATTATAGTTTTTTTCCCCTTTTACAATAGTAGCATACCCCCACTATATATATATATATATATATATATATATATATATATATATATATATATATATATATATATATTCCACTACATTACTTCTATCCACTTTGATTGAATTTGAAATATAATGTATCTATAGATTTAGGTTCTCTAGTATGGTTAAAAAGGAATTCACTATTCTCCATAAGGAACATTTAAGTCGGCTAATTACAATTTTAATCTCTCAAAATTCCATAATCTTAACCTTTAAACTGACGATTTGGTCCTTTTCCTCATTAATACTCATAGGTCGTATCATTGGTAATTTGGTAAAGCAAAGAATACCATAGGTGCAAGGAGGCCCGCACTGACCTACGCTACAATTTTCCTGAGGAAGTCATCGATTGGTTTTTAATCAACAAGGTATAACCACGACTCTTAACCCATCGAATCATAGGATCAAGGTCATCTAAAATCCTTACCATCTAGTGAACCAATGGTTTTATGCTTGGCAGCTCAATGGCTATTTTAGTGATTGAAAATTTTTATTTTCTAAGGGTCACGAGATACTTTCATCGTAATACCCAATATTTTCTCCATAGACAAGATTGTACCGAGACACCGGATATTGAAATACAAATAACAATCATGCTTCTATTGAGGGTACACTACTCACAAGCCTTAAGGAAAAAGGTATGGGCTAAGGCTCCACGTAGCATCCTTTAACTACGTGTAATAACCATAAGATACTTCGGTGAAAGAGTCCTTACGATTAAAAAATAATGGAGGATATTTACTCAGCCAAATAAGAACCTCATCGACAATCGATTTGACAAATACTTTAAACAAATCATGCATCGAGGTAACTAATGGAAACACCACGGGGTTCTATTTCCTGCTTCTCTTTCCATAAGCTACACTCCAAATAACCCTTATGCAGGAGAAAAGTGGAAAGGAAGGTATGATTCTTACTTCCATTTGCACTCCTCGTAGTGCTATACAAATAGTCATCTACACAATGGCAATGTTTGATGCCGACATAGGCAATACCATTCCAAATTACAAGGTTAACCATTCAATGTAGATTGTTAGGGATTTCACAATCATATAGAAATGATACTTCTAGAATGACCTATCCGTAATAAGGGTTTATGCAAAAAGACCTTTATCTTCATTGTTTCATTCTAAGGCACCTACGCATGTATTCGGTTGATCAACACAAAGAACACACAGATAAAAAGGACCACTCTCTGGCATTCCTTACGAATTGAGGATGATTTTATAAGATTCATGTGCCTTCCTTTATAGAGGTACACAAAAACATCAACGATAATATATCCCACACTTCACTACAATAAGATAGATGTACTACAACTATTCGATGGTTCATATCATCGAGATTTGAATTAACAAGCTCAATGAGGTATACATAGGTAGTTAGAGAGGCTCTCTATCAAATGTTTTTTGATGTAGCCTACTATTTCCAGTTGTAGGGTGAGCACCAAAGTTTCACTGAATCCTTTTCCTATATGTAATTTTTTTCCCATTCCTGAGTGTAACGGTGAATTACAAGGAATCACTTACATCTACTCTTGTACTCATTTTGGTAATCATGTCATGGTTTCCAACCAACAATACACAGGTGATTGGTTCCTATTGGCATGAAGGTGTAGGATTTTTCAAATCCATTCACCAACTAGGAAATTATATCCCTCATGTATTGTACTGTGGGCGTATTGACGATACAAATAGGAACTCGCATAATAAATAAGTAACCACCGTGTAGGTGGTGAGAAGGCACGGTGGGTTACTTTGACATGGGGGGTATTGTCTACCTTATGGTCGTCTTTAATCAGAGTAATAATTTTGAAGATAGGATATTTAATAAATTGTCATATTCTATATATAAATTGTAGGGAATCGTTGATGACGATGTGCTAGTTTCACAAATAGGTGGTTTTATTTGAACCTAGTAATATTTACCTCAATCGAGGTAATATATAAATCCAAAACAACATTTTCTTCAAATAAAATAGAAAGGAAATTTACTGAATCCTAATCAAGAACATTTAGAAAGAATCCAACGAGTCAAAGGGAATAAAATCCCTTACCTAACATTCCAATATGGCATGTGCTTCTTGCTCCTATTCCATCTTCTCCTTGTTTTCCTCCCTCTCCAGAATCTGCTCCTAATTTTTTTGATGACTCTTTTTACCATAAGGAAAGCTTTTCATACCTTTTGGTTTCTGATCCACCAAATGTGGAGAGCATACTCCCTAGGTATCAAGACCTTCCTCCTTTGCTCATTCCTTCTAATTCTCCAAGCTAGATCCTTACTATAGCAAGAAACCCTTTTAGGTCTTCTAGTTTCTGATCCACCCAAGGGGTGGAGAGCATACTCCCTAGACCATTAAGATTTCCTAGATCCTAGATAGCCATTTCTTCCCAAAATTCCTTCTATTTATAGGGAAATTCTCCCCTCATGGGCCAAATAGTGGCCACATTATAATAATATTAAAAATATGCCTTGGGCCCATTATGACTTCATCATGTCCTTCAAGGGTTCTCTAGGGATGAGGTGAGTGACAAAACTCATACTATTGAGGCATAGGATAGTTACAAGGTTAGAACTATTTTTGATAAGCTAGGAGATCCCTCTCATAATTCCCACCAATATAGGGTAGCCACATGAGTACTTCCCAAAATATAGGATGACCCATAAGTTATTTAAAAATTCCTTAGTCCTTTTTAGGTCCCATCCACATTGGGTCCACTAAATCTACCCATTATTTATTGTATGGTTATAATTTTGTAAAAGATAATTCCTCAAATTTATCTTTTACCAGACCTCATAAATAACCCTTAAATAATTAATATTTCTTATCCCTTATAAAATTCTTTTATTAGAATTTTTGTAGGATTCTTTAGGGTCATGCCCCTTCTATTAAGCATTAATTGATCCCCCAAGATCAATTAATATTCTTTAAATAAGGTAGGAGGGTAATGGGTCATGACATACACCCCCCCTTAGATTAAACACAATCCTCTGTGTTTGAACATATATCTTACAAAAACACATTTGTCTAGCAAAAGCTAGCATTTATTCTATTGTTTTACAATCAGATCTTCTTTCATCCAATACTTCAATCTTAATAGCAAGCTCCATCTTCCATCCAAGCGAGTACCTAGACCTACAAAAATGTAAAATATCAGCAGTACCATGTCCTTATAAACAATATAACATCCATTTTGCATATCAACAAGTATTGAAAGCATCATCAATACACAATATTAACACAAAACTATAGTTTTAACTCATTTCAAATTGCACAAACAATTGATCTAGAGAACTGTAGTATTAGAATTTGCAAAATGATGTTACAAGGATATCATGAAATTATGCATTTGTACCTTACTAGACATAAAAAGTCTTGTTAGTTTTATCAAAACTCCCACCAAGGAGTATCACAGTATAATTTGGTTAACCTTTGGCATGAATTAACCTGATAAAATCAAGTGCTAACAAAGATACAACATAATTTTAGAATCTAGATTCAGGATATTCACATATATCCTAATATGCATTTTAATGCCAGAGCATCCACCCAGATGTCTCCTGGTTTATATCATCATAAAATCATGGAGAAGTCCCATACCTTCTCCAAGAATGGACACCAATCCATTCCTCATATTCATTTAATCAAACAAAATTCAATATTCATGCATTCTTTTGTATTACATAATAACTAATTAAATCTATCATAAACAATAATATTCATATAACATTCAAAAAAAATATAAAATTCAAAAGTTGCTAATGTTTATGCCTCATCCTTGGCATTAATAGACTACTACAAAATGATGGTCTATAGAGTGGGTGTCCAAAGGACCTTAAGGTTGATGCTCCTGGGTCTGTTTTCCTCCTTGTACTGTGTTGGTACTTATGGCTGGAGATGGTGGTGGAGCTACTGCTCCAACAACTGCTTGATCACTGCCTCCCCTTCTCCCATGCTGAGTACCAATAGTTGGTTGTGGTGGAAGAAGCATACCATGATTTAACAATGCAACCAAACAAGATTCTAGAAATACAACATTAAATTCTTCCCTTAGTTGATGGAATTGGGGATTTTCTGTGAGCATGGCTGCCATCGTTGTTGCTCTCCAGTTATTTCTTTGTAATATTTCTGATCTGAGCTGATCCCGCTCTGCTATGGCAGCATCTCTCTCTGATATTAACCTTAATATTTCCTATGCCCAAGCATCCTCCTGAGCATGTTGCACTGGAGATTTCCTCTTTGTTGCATTGATGTGTTTCCTAATTCTTACCATGATTATTACGCCTGCTAAATCTGGTACTACTTCAAATTACCTTCTACTCTTCAAGGTATGTGCAACAATAGATCGGTAATCAGAAGCAAAAGAATCATAAAGCATATAATGGGATTCATTCCACTTAAAACCAATATCATCCAGGTGACTCCCACCATAAATATGATCGCATTGAATGTCATGGCATAAAACTTCTCCAATACTCAAATGACCGTTAGGTCCATCTATATCAATTTTTGTTCACACATTTACCGATCGTATCCTGACAATCCCGAGGTGAATCATTCATCTTCCATGATACACCCTTTTCTTTGGCTTGATTGTCCTATCGATGATTTTGTGTTGACTAATCAAGGCACATCATGCCTTTTTCAATTTTTGAGATGGCACGTGTCCTCTTATTTTCACGTGAAGTCCTATCATTGCCTTCTTCCGTAATTCCATTAGCTTTTATCATGCACTCTTATTTTTAGTGCTTTATCCTCTAGTATGCTTTTCCAAATCTAGACAAAATCACTTATTGATATCAAGCATTCTTGAAGAGAAAGATATTCCTTTACCTCCCTTTGATTGGAAACCAATTTAGCCACAATGTTTATCTATGAAGAAGCTCAACATGAATTCTATGAGTCTCTAGTTTGGAATCCTCGATACTTGCCTCGACAGAGGGAAGAATTGCATAATTTCTTACAAGATCAAGCTATCGAAGCTCGAGATGCCCTCCTATCCATGGATCAGATTTATTGCAATACTTCTATCCAAGATTCTCACTGTGATGTTTGGTTAAGGGACAATTCCCATAATTACTTAGCATTTGAGAGTCCTTTAAGTCATTTTGAATGGTTTGATAGATTCTTTAGTTGGCCTAACTGGACTTTCCATGTCTCATTTGGAAATTCCTGGTTACATCCTATAGGTGATCCTTTAAATATCCCCTTTCAGTTTCTACCATCATGTTATTTGGATGTGGTGAAGAAATATGTTCCCACCGGAGAAGCAACTTTCTATAGTGGTCTTTACCAGAGCCTTCTTTATCAGAGGTATGTGCAGACTCACTTATTTTGGGAGATTGAGAATAGATTCGCTCAAACTCGGTGTCTGACAGAAATGGATCTTCTATTGCATAGATCTCATGGCACTCCTTGGCCATATTATGCATTTGATAGATACTTAATAATCCATTATAATGTTCCTCCTCCAGTTATTTACTCTGAGCATGACTGGTCTCCAAACCAGGATGTTGATAGCTCAGATTCGGATTGGTAATATAATGGTTTTTCATCTATCATTGTTAATATGTCCAGATCTTAATTTTGGCATCTTTGTATTCAAAGTACTTCTTAATAAAGTATTCTATGTTTCGGTCCACTATTTGATGTTCCATTTTCCTTTGAAAAATAATACCACATGCATGATGAGTTGATGAGTTTCCTAATTTAAATAGCATAGTACGCCCCTATGCTTTCGACCATCACCCGAGTGGTCGGGTGGCATACCTTACTATCAAGTTGGGATACTCGGATTATTGGAGCTGATTGGTGGAGTTCTGATACAGGTCTCCCCAAAATTTCATGTCAAGAAATGTATGAAGTTTCGGGTGAAATTTGGGGTGGTTTCCATGCCTAAATGTGTCCTTGCTTCCTTTCACCATACTTGGGTTTCCATGACTTCTAGAGTTATGGTCCTCCTCTAGCATATCAAAGTTTCAGGTTCTGGTGTTGCTAGATGGCTTCTTCCACCATTTCCTACACCTTAACCTCTAATTGGAAAACCCCAAAGTGTATTGTAACATTGATCAAAAATCAAATAAAGAAAACATTGTTTTGCTTATTTCTTGCTCTTAAATTACTAGTAGTTAGTTTTCAATGACTAACTTATATTCACCCATGGTGATAATTCCTAAACTAGATTTTAGTCATTTTTGACAAGAGCTTTATCTCTTTTTGGCATTTACCATTGGGTTCTCATATATAGAGGATAATACCACATGCATCACTTCACACCTTGTTTTAGTGCTAAAATATCATGAAGCACATCCATTAAGTTACAACAAAGAAAGTGGTATTTCTAACCGTGGTAAAGGTTCAGGGTCATGACTATCTCTGGGTGAACTGTTACTACTCATAATAGTAATCCATCAGAGTTTGTTGTATTTAGTCTTATGGCCTAAGGCCAAAATGTAACAAAAATTAATTAAAGAAAACATTCTTTTAATTATTTCACTAGCTCAAGTTGTTAGACACACTTGAAGATAAGGAGTAGGCAACCAAAAGACTCAGATGTCGAGTGAATTCCCAAAAGAGTCTAAGGTACACCGCTTAAAACCCATATAGGAGGGTTCACTTAGCTCTTCCACTTTTGAACGACTATGGATCTACTCATGGGGGATAGGAACTCAGACATCATCATCCCAAGCATTGACCTTCATCCTTACCAAGTGTGCATTTTAAAATTGTGGAATTTATACTCTCAAGTTTAGTTTCATGCCCCAAGTCTTTGCTAACCTAGACTTTCACTAGAGCCTATCAGTTAGCCTAGGCTCTGATACCAACTGTAACAACCCTAATTGTTACTCCTTCTTATCCATAATTTTTTTTATATATATAAATATTCATCTTCATATGGCAAAAGACCTAATCATGCCCTAGGATAGACATATTCCATTTGGATTATAACTTTCAAGGCAAATAGCTTCAAGAGCTATAGAGACTTGATTAGAGTCTCTTCAAGTAGAAGTGATCAGCTTCTATGAAACCCTCATACCCCACTTGGTATGAGTACGCTGGCCAAGCGTTAGGTTTCATCCTCATAAAAGGAGGAAATCACCAAATGGTCCACCCAGACCAGGTGAATGCCTTGAATATGGAGAACCACACCCATGGTAAACCATCATAGATGAAATAACCACACCAATGGTTATTCATAAATCTTAGCTTCGATCCATTCCATTTAGAAGGGAGTTCTAAGACAACTGTATCACTATCATGATACGAATCCATGGAATGTCCTTTTTAACATGATTACATATCTTTAAGCCTCTTAGAGTTTATTGGTACACACTCCATTTAGGCAACCCTCTTTATTTGTTCATCTTGAGTTTATTACCAACAAGGACTTCTCTTGTCCCATAAGGGTGTTCCCTTCATTCTGTACACCCAATTCTTAGCTTAAAATGTAGGGTCTATCTTGGTTTGTAGTTCAGGGTCATTTTGCCTTGTTGAGAGTTCCATTCCACAATTAAACCATCTTGAATGCTTATGAGGTGGATTTAATCCATGAAGCAAGATTCATTACATCTTATCCTTAGGTTTGAAGTACTATATGAGACTTCTTCTTAACAAGGTTGTGTTTCATTCAAGAATAAGGATATAATGCATAAATCCAATTATCCCCTTAAGATTTGGCTTCTATTATGAATATAAACAGTGTTGTATATGGAAAGGTGCATCATTCATAAATAGTTATCCCACAATATTATAGAAAGTTAGACAAATTCCATTGAGTCATTAACACATTTAAGTAAGCATACATCCTTCACATGAGATTAATATTTGAACAACTCTACTAAACTATATCATTCATCATTACCCATTACATTCAAAACTAAATGATACTATTGCATTACCATATTAAGAATTAATCATACATTTCTAGCATCCATACATTGTTAACCTACTGAAAATTTAGCATACATTCTCAATTATAATGCATGGAAATAAACATTACTTCATATATCATTTTCATTTCAAACATAAATGCAACATCCACAAGATATAATAAAGCAAACCACAAATTATTGACACAAAGATTTATCCTGGGAAAACCTTGATGGGAAAAACCCAGCCTCCAAAATATATTCTTCCTCATTTTCATAAACTTAAATGGTAAATTTTACAATAATAGCAGGGCATCTACAAGCCCCTTTTTCTCAAATATAGATCAAGGAATACAATGGTCCCTTTTGATCTCTTGATGTAATTAAGGAATCACCCAATTCCTTTTTCTAAGACATCAATATAAAATTCACAATACCATTGAGGAATCTCTAGTTCCTTTAGGTTCCTTTTTCTAAGTCATTTAATATCTTACATTGTTTATGAAAGTCATTGGAATTATATTTTGGAGATATCGTATTTCGAGGGAGCCCTATAAGTTCCCTCAAGAATGAATTCCAAATTCACTCTTCATAATTGATTTATAATCAATCCCTTGAGTAATGGATTTAAAGTCCCATACCTTTAAATCCATCAATAACCATTTCTTAAGAATGAATTCCCAAATTCACTCTTTTTGATTGAATCACATTCAGTCCCTTGAATTTAGAGTTCAATACCTTTAATTTATCAGTTCCTATTCTACATTCCATTTATTTAATCAACTAAGTTTAACAAAGCTTTTGAATAGATCATTACATAAACCATATAATCCTTAGTCCAAAATCAAAGTTGTCCCCCGTTTAACATTCTAGATCTATTGGAGGAATATTTCACAATAAGTCTTCAATATTTCATAGAAAGCTTAATAATTAATCCTTAAATAAACTTTTTTATATTCACTTTATAAACCATAGATTCATAACAATTATAGTATTTTTTCCCCTTTTACAGTAGTAGCATACTCCCACTATATATATATATATATATATATATATATATATATATATATATATATTTCACTATATTACTTCTATCCAATTTGAGTGAATTTAAAATATAATATATTTATAGATTTAGGTTCTACTAGTATGGTTAAAAAGGAATTCACTATTCTCCATAAGGAACATTTAAGTCGGCTAATTAAAATTTTAATCTCTCGAAATTCCACAATATTAACCTTTAAACTAATGATTTGGTCCTTTTCCTCATTAATACTCATAGGTCCTATCATTTGTAATTTGGTAAAGCAAATAATACCATAGGTGCAAGGAGGCCAACACTGACCTACACTAGAATTTTCTTGAGGAAGTTGTCGATTGGTTTCGAATCAACTGGGTATTACCACGGGTCTTAACCCATCGAATCATAGGCTCAAGGTCATTTAAAGTACTTCCCATATAGTGAACCAATGGTTTTATGAATGGAATTTCAGTGCCTATTTTAGCGATTGACACATTTTATTTTCTAAGGGTCACAATATACTTTCATCGTAATGCCTAATATTTTATCCATAGAAAAGATTGTATCGAGACACCGGATACTGAAATACAACTGACAATCATGCTTCTATCGAGGGTACATGACTCGCAAGCCTTAAGGCAAAAGGTATGGGATAAGTCTCCACGTAGCATCCTTTAACTACGTGTGATCACCATAAGATACTTCAGTGAAAGAGTCCTTCCCGAGCTTCTACAAAACATAGCATGAACTTAGTTTACTTAGACATGCATAGTAACCATTGATTTGTATAGTAATAGAGTCTTACAATTAAGAAATAATGGAGGATATTCACTCTGCAAAATAAGAACCTCGTCGACAATCGATTCAAAAAATCCTTTAAACATATTATGCATTGAGGTAACTAATGGAAACACCGTGGGGTTCTATTTCTTGCTTCTCCTACCATAAGATACACTCCCAATAACCCTTATGCAAGAGAAACATGGTAAGGAAGGTATGATTTTTACTTCTATTTGCACTCCTTGTAGTGCTATACAAATGATTGTCTACACAGTGGCAATGTCTGATGCCGACATAGGCAATACCATTCCAAATTACAGGGTTAACCATTCTATGTAGACGGTTAGGGATTTCATAATCATATAGCAATATTGCCTCTAGACTGACCTATTCGTAATAAGGGTTTATGCAAAAATACCTCCATCTTCATTGTTTCATTCTTAGGAACCTAAGAACGTATTTGATCGATCAATACAAAGAACACAGATGAAAAGGGCCACTCTTTGGCCTTCATTACAAATTGAGGATGATTTTATAAGATTCATGAGCCTTCCTTTACAGGGGCATCAATGATAGTATATCCCACATTTCACTACAACAAGGTAGATGTACTACAACCATTCTATGGTTAATATCACTGATATTTGAAGTAACAAGCTCAGTGACGTATACATAGGCAGTTAGAGAGGCTCCCTATCAAATTTTTTCTGACGTAGCCTACTATTTCCAGTTGCAGGGTGAGCACCAAAGTTTCACTGAACCCTTTTTCTAAATGTAATTTTATTCCCATTCTTGAGCGTAACAATAAATTCCAAGGAATCACTTACATCCACTCTTGTCCTACTATTGGTAATCATGTCATAGTTTCCAACCAAAAGTGCGTAGGTGATTGGTTCCTCTTGGCATGAAGGTGCAGGGTTATTCAAATCCATTCACCAACTAGGAAATTATATCCATCATATATTGTACCACAGGCATATTGACGATACAAAGGGGAACTCGTATAATAAAGAAGTAACCACCGCGTAGGTGGTGAGAAGGCACGGTGGGTTACTTTGACATGGGGGGTATTGTCTACCTTATGGTCATCTTTAATCAGAGTAATAATTTTAAAGATAGGATATGTAGGAAATTACCATATTCTAAACATAAATTGTAGGGAATCATTGATGATGATGTGCTAGTTTCACAAACAGGTGGTTTTATTTAAACTTAGTAATATTTACCTCAATCGAGGTAATATGTAAATCCAAAACAACA
Organism: Wollemia nobilis; assembly: GCA_028583015.1. NCBI lineage: Eukaryota > Viridiplantae > Streptophyta > Pinopsida > Araucariales > Araucariaceae > Wollemia > Wollemia nobilis. The sequence continues at coordinate 5,475,856 of JAQPPZ010017060.1, forward strand.
TTTTTTTCAAATAAAATAGAAAGGAAACTTACTGAATTCTAATCAAGAAAATTCAGAAATAATCCAATGAATCAAAGGGAATAAAATCGCTTACCTAACATTCCAATATGGCATGTGCTTCTTGATCCTATTCTATCTTCTCCTTATTTTCCTCCCTCTCCAGAATCTGCTCCTAATTTTTTTGGTGCATCTTTTTAGCACAAGGAAAGCTTTTCATACCTTCTGGTTTTTGATCCACCAAAGGTGGAGAGCATACTCCCTAGGTATCAAGAACTTCCTCCTTCACTCATTTCTTTAAATTCTCCAAGCTATATCCTTACTATAACAAGAAACCCATTTTAGGTCTTCTAGTTTCTGATCCACCCAAGGGGTGGAGAGCATACTCCCTAGACCATCAGGATTTCCTATATCCTAGATAGCCATTTCTTCCCAAAATGCCATCTATTATAGGGAAATTATCCCCTCATGGGCGAAATAGTGACCACATTATAATAATGTTAAAAAGATGCCTTGGTACCATTATGACACATTATGTCCTTAAAGGGTCCTCTAGGAATAATATGAGTGACAAATCTCATACTATTGAGGCATAGGATAGTTACAAGGTTGGAACTATTTTTGATAAGCTAGGAGATCCCTCTCATAATTCCCACCAATATAGGGTAGCCACATGAGTACTTTCCAATAGATAGGATGACCCATAAGTTTTTTAAAAATTCCTTAGTCCTTTTTAGGTCCCATCCACATTGGGTCCACTAAATATACCCATTACTTATTGTATGATTATAATTTTATATATGATAATTCTTTAAATTTATCTTTTACCAGACCTCATAAATAGCCCTTAAATAATTAATTTTTCTTATCCCTTATAAAATTATTTTATTAGAATTTTTATAGTATTATTTAGGGTCATGCCCCCTTCTGTCAGGTACTAATTGATCCCTAAGATCAATTAATATTATTTAAATAATATAGGAGGGTAGCGGGTCATGACAACTACCTTGACTACCAAGTGGTGGTCGAGGATAAAAGGGAGGGATTTCCATTTTAAGGTTCTTTGTACCTACCACACATTAAGTGTGGGATAAATACCTGGGAAGACCATTCCCATTTGATCCTGCTCGAGCATAAGCATCACAATCATGACATCACACTCACGACAATGCTAAAATAAACTCTAAACCTTTAACACAACTTAGAAAAGTAAACATTTAATTAATATCTTTTCGAATATGTTGCATAGGTCCTTTAAACGATGACATAAATTGATAATAGAGGCTAAAATCATTCTAAAATTTGAAACTCATCCATAAGAGGATAGCATAGACATCTATTTAAGAGATGAAGCACATTACAGGCTGAATCATAGGTAGACATCTATCATTGAGGAAGAAACATTCATAGGTTTTTAACAAAGTTTCTATGGCCTCCAATTATTAGAATTACAATGGAGGGTTATAATGATATTGAAAAATTGTTCCTCTAATGCATTAAAATTCCCTAATACATGCATTCAAACAAATATTTTAATGGAGGAGACAATCACAATGCCTTACGAAAATTGGAAGGAAGCTGCTTAAAGATCTAAGGACATTCAAAATCATCCATTGAAGCATAAACAAAGCAAGATAAAATATTTACATTCCTTAATATGGTTCTCCTACAATATTGGTCTCCTTAAGCTCCTTCTTTCGTCTCCTAGTCTCCTTGCTTGTCTAGTTAAACTAAGCCCCTCTAGGCTTATTTTAAAGGTATTCTTCCCTGATAAAGCAATATGCTCTTTACTAAACAATTAATTTCCTCCCCACCTCCCCATGTGAGGAAGAGACAAATTAAAAGTATTATAAAATTAAAAAGTAGAGATAAGGTGATCCATCCCTTTATTCCATGCCCCCTCCTCAAGAACATTAACAAATTTAAAACTATTAAAGAAGAAAAAGGGGAATCTCTTTAACACCATGAATCAACCAAGAGGGGGGATAAATTCTATAATAATTATATTATTAAATTATCTTAGTGCTCTTTTGGTCCAATAAAAATTAGACACATTTTGTGAAGACAAATATCACCTAATTGCATTCCAAAACCTACCAAATTAATGAGGTAACATGCAATTAGATTAATTAAACCATATTTAATTGATTTGCTTTTCTTTTTTCCAAAACATATTTCCTAAAATATATCTTTCACAAAAGCATCAATTAACTTCACAAAACATTACAAAACTAAGAATTAGGTCCTAGTTCATCATGTAAAAGGGTCCTGCCAAGGTGGGTCATGACATACTACCCCCTTGGACTAAACACAGTCCTCTATTTTTCTCATAATAGAAAGCATAAAGTAATTATATATTTCTATAATCATTGCAAACAAGCAAACAAGCAATATACTTTCATAAATCAGCAATCACAGGCATCAAATGCATTCTCAATGTTTCACACCATTGTTTTATCCTTAAGTGGGTGACCTCTTTTAAGATAGACTCAACTACCACCGACCAACTCTAAGGAGACTAGTACTAGACATCATGGTCCAATGGTGCAAACACGAGCATAAGTAAAATGCAATGCAACTATATGAGGGTAATATTCCATGTTACCCTGAGTTGTCTTCATCATCATTTCCCTTTTTCTAGTATCCCATTCTCGGTGGTCGATCAACTTCTTCCACCCATGAGAGTACCTGGACCTATAATTCAACAAAATATCAATAGTACCATATCCTCAATGTAATAAAACATCCATATTGCATAAACATAAAGTATTGAAACATCCATCAATACATAAATCTCATCATAGAGTTAAAGCATTGAAACATCTATCAATGCATAGTCAAACTATAGTAGAGTCCTACAATAATAATAGAATTACAAATTATTTTCAAACAAGTAAGAAAAATATTTCCTCATGTCTTCCACTTTTTTCCAAGTGGCATTCCTCTTTGAATATAGGTCCCACTAGACCTTGCATTGTTCTAGAATTTACTTCCTTAGCATCTTGAAATGAAATTCTAGGATATTCATAAGTTTTACCTCAATGATTGAGGGATCTGCCATTTGTAATTTTGAAATGTCCAACACACGGCTAGGATTAGCAATATACTTCCTAAGAAGGGATACAAGGAAAGAGTCATGGGTCTTTGAAAAGTTGGGTGGCAAGTCAAGTTTGTAGGCTATTGGGATTATCCTTTTTAGGATCTCAAAAGGTCCAATGTATATAGGATATAACATAGTTGATATGATGATGCTTTTCATAGGCTTCACCCTTAAAAACACTTTGTCCCCTACAAAGAATTCCCTAGGTGTCCTTTTTAAATCATCATAGTTTTTATAGTGACTCGAGGCTTCCTTAAGCCTTTATCAGATTATCCTAAGTTGTTCTTCCATATCTTTGACTATATTTAGTCCAATGACAACTCGGTCCTCTAGATTATCCCAAGATAATGGTGTTTTGCATCTCCTACCATACAAGGCTTCAAAAGGGGCCATCTTCAAGGAAGCATGATAACCATTGTTATAAGAAAATTCTACTAGATGCAAAAAGTCTTCCCATCAAGACTTTTGGTCCATGCAATACATGCGAAGCATGTCTTCCAAGACTTGGTTAACCCTTTTAGTTTGTCCATTAGTTTTTGGATGGTATGCAAAACTTAAGTTCAAAGTTGTACCAACTACATGATGGAGAGCTCACCAAAAATCAGATGTAAACCTAGAATCCCTATCTAAAATAATCACTTTAGGAAAACCATGTAACCTAAAAATTTCCTTGGAAAATATATTAGCCACTATTAGAGCATCATCCTTGGTGCTCCTTGGTATGAAATGTGTAACCTTGGTCAATCTGTCGACCACAACAAGGATTGCATCATGTTGGTACCTAGTCTTAGGTAACCCTACTATAAAATCCATTGATATTACCTGCCACTTCTGCATAGGTATATCATGTGGATACAATTGTCCTATTGGATGTCTATGCTCAACTTTCACTTTCTAGCATTCCAAGCATCGAGCAACAAAGTCTGTAATATCCTTCTTCATACCAGACCAGTAGAAGGTCTTTTTCATGTTTTCCCTCATCTTGGCCCCTCTAGGATGAGCGAAATATGGAGAACTATGTGCTTCCTGCATAACCAATCTCCTCAAATTTCTAATTTTAGGAATAACCACTCGATATTTGAAGCATAAGAGTCCATACTTAATGCTAAAATCCTTGTTCTCACTAGGATTTCTTTCCACTTTGGTTTGAATTCCACTACAATATTGATCCTAAGTTTGCATTATTTTGACTTGGTCCATTAAGTCAACATGACTTCGAATCAAAGTAGCTATATGCCTTCTTCTACTTAAGGCATCAATGAATTTATTTTCTTTTCCTTTGATATACTCAATACCAAAGTCATATTCTACCAAGAACTCAATCCATATTCTCTACCTAGCATTGAGCAAAGGTTGAGTAAAGATATACCTTAAACTTTGATGGTCAATTCTCAACTCAAAAGGTTTACCAACTAGGTAATGTCACCATATCTTTAAAGCATGCACAACCATTGCTAACTCTAAATCATGCATAGCATAGTTAACTTCATGTTTCTTGAGTTTTCTTTACTCATCTGCTATTACTGAATTATCTTGGTATTCCAAGGAAGCATCTGTACAAACTAAAAAATTCCCTTGAGGATCTAGAATTTTTAATATTGGCATTGTAGTGAGCTTTTGCTTAAGTTGTTCAAATGCGGCTTCACACTTGTTTGTCCACTTGAATTCTTTTCCTTTCCTTTGGAGATTAGTTATTGGATAGGCTATTTTGGAATAGTCCTTTACAAAACACCTATAATAACCTGACAAACCCATGAAACTTCGCACTTCAATCACATTTGTAGGAGGTGACCAATTCAAAATGGCTTCAATCTTCTTTGAATCTACTACAATTCCATCTATAGATATAATATGTCCCAAGTATTGCACTTGTGGGAGATAAAAGTCACACTTAGACAAATTCCCATAGAGTTGATTCTTCCTCAATAACTCTAGCACGATTCTCAGATGCCTATCATGCTCATCCTTATTACAAGAATAAATCAAGATATCATCCAAGAATATCAAGACAAACCGATCCAACTATCTTCTAAACACACTGTTCATCAAATTCATGAAAGTTACCGATGCATTGGTCAATCCAAAAGGTAAGACTGTGAACTCGTAATGTCCATATCTAGTCTTGAAAGCAATTTTATGAGTATCCTCATCTCGGATTCTCAACTGATGATATCCTGACTTCAAGTCAATTTTAGAGAAAATAGTGGTATCCTTAAGTTGATCAAATAAATCTTCTATTCTTGGTAAAGGATACCTATTTTTGATGGTCACCTTATTTAGCATTCTGTAGTCTATGCACAACCTTAGCGATCCATCCTTATTTTTAACAAAAAGAATAGGTGCACCCCAAGGTGACACACTAGGTTTAATCAAACCTTTATCAAGAAACTCCTCAAGTTGTATCTTTAATTCTTGCATTTCTATAGGGTTCATCCTATAGGAGTTTCTATGAATAAGCTTAGTTACTAACATCAATTCGATAATGAAATAAAATTCATGTTTTGTTGGTAACCTTAGAAGTTATTTACGAAATACATCCCTAAACTCTTGTAAAATTGGGTATTCTCTAAATACTTCTTATTTTGAGTCATCCCCAATTTCCTTAAGTTTAACCACATAGGCCATTCCCCCTTTCCTGATGACCTTCTTTAATTGCATTGTTGATATCAATAGTGGTTGAAAAGACCCTTGTTCACTATACAATCTCAACCTTCTCTTATCTTCACCTATAAATTCAATCCATCGATCTTGGAAATTAATCAAGGCTTCATGAGCCTTTAACCAATCCATTCCCAAGATGATGTCAAAGGCATGTAGCGGTGCTACATATAAATACCAAATGGTAGAGCTATTGGGTAGGGTGATCTTAGCTGAAGGAAAACATTGATCCACGGAGTAGGTCTATCTAGACCCATACTCAACTTTCCACCCTTGTGCCAAAAATATTAGTCTTTCTAGCATATCCCCAACTAAGCTACTAGAAATGAAACTATCAGTAGCTCCACTATCTATCAAGATTTTAACTTCTCTACCAAAAAATTTTACCATTTAGGAGCAAAGGTGTGGCTTACCCATCCAAGCTTTGGCTTCCTGTGGCTACATAAATCTTGTGGTTTGGACCATCTATCCTTGTGCTTGAACTTGCTCGAAGTGGACATTTGTTTGCATAGTGTGGACCTCCATAGTCAAAGCAACCACCTTTGGGAACTAAAGCTCTTTCCTGAACCTATTTCCCTATCCCAACTACTTGCAATGGTTCTAGTTATCTCAAAGGTTGAGAACCTTTGTTATTATTGTTGTTGTTATTCCTCTATTGGAATTTCTTCTTGAAATTCCTCTATTTTCCATTGTTCTTTCTTTTGAACTTTGGATTTCCTTTGCTTTTCTAGCTCTGCTCGGGTTCCCATTTCCTTTTCTTCTAAAACTATCAATCCTTCCCTAACCAATTTGGGATATTATTGTTGGTCCTACTTGGTTGTAGATTAGATTCTAACTACGAGCCAGATCATAAGCCTTTTGTAGATTTTTAGGCTTGAGCACATTTACCACTGATCTTATCTTAGAATCCATTCCCAAGATAAATTTGTGCACCTTCATCTTGTCATATCTTTCCCAAAAATTTCTCCTATATGTCTAATTTCAACACTATCTAGCCTAGCTAGTCTCCCTCCTCGAGAAGTTTTTCTCCTTCCACTCCTCAATTTGGGTGCCTTTTTCCTGGTCATAAAAGGGTTGAGTTTCATAGTTAGTTTATTTTTCCTATGAACTAACTTATCTCATTATAATTCATTTGATAATGGTTATGGTTATTATTTCTCTATGCAAGATACCATAATAGGAGCTACTTCATCTAGGAAAAAAACAAAGTAATATTTATCTTTACCCAAAGAAACCTCTAGTCCTGTAACCTAGATTTCTTTCATGGAAGATTTTAGTCCCAAAACTGTGATATAATACCAACCATAATAAATATCATTTTCCAACCATATTTGTGAGAGATTTTTTTATTTACTCATAAGTAAAGTCTATATTCAAGGATTACTCAAGAATGTACTCAATGTAAGTTGTAAGGTAGCACTTCACTAAGAGATAACATGGTCAATGTCTACCTCTTGTGAATAGGAGTGGTCAAACTCCTATAAAACTAGCTAATTTACCTTCATACCTCCACGGTATAAGGACACTTTAAATGGTCACCCTACCTTTCCTACATTCTCCACAAATGGGGAAAGTCTTGACCATAGCATTTAGGGATTCTCCTCTTCTCAGTACCCTCGAGAATGGGATAGCCATTTCCATTTTACTAACTTAAGTTCATCTAAGTTAGTCCCAACCTAAGTCCATCTAGGTTGATGTTAGGCGTATGCCTTACCTATTAGATATTGCATCACTAAGATGGGGTATCTATCATTTATAGTGCTTTGTTACCCTCATCTCCATAATGGGGTAGCTAAGGTGGTTATCATTTTCTAATGATAAACTCATATAGACCATCTATTGTCTAACACCTAACTTACTTGCATAAGACTCTCCTAACCACCATGATAGGAGATAAGATCTAAATTAGACCTTCCAAAGATTATCTTCTTTGGGCCCCACTTGAGTTTTGCACTCCAAGTGTAACTTATGCAAACATTCTAAGTATTACTTTTTCATAATTACCTAATGTATAAAATCTATCATTCATTCCTTGAATATATCACTCTCAAATAAGTCCATCTACTTAAATAATTTAAAGTCTATCTCTTCAACATGATGTCACTTAAATAAAATTAAATACCTATTTCCATTATTAATACATAGAACAAGATGATTTAAATAACATCATAAATCAGAGTATAAAGCTACATCATACATATTTTGAGCATAACTGGAATTCCATCATTTACATATCTTATAGAGAGTAAAGCAATACATCCAATCTAGATTACAAAATAATACTCATGCTAGAAATTTATTTTACAATACGCTTTCCATCATAAAACCCTTAATATAATACATGTCAAATATATCAATGTCTGAATTGTATAATTCTTCATTGGTCCTTCTTGCCTCCCCATCACTCGATTGATGGTGATAAGGGATTAGGAAAACTCATGATATTCATGTGGTATTCAATTAAATGCACTTTTCCTAAATATCCTATCAAAAAGAAATGTATGCATATTTTCATTTGAATGCAACCATGCAACAAAAATTCACCATAATGTAACCATGCATTATACATTCATATCTACAAAGGAAGGAAACCCCATAATTTCCCAAGAAAGAATTCCATATTTTTTCTTTTATCACATACCTTTTTTCCCCATAAAAATATATCCCTTTGTTAGAACAATTACAATTACAAAAACTTCTAGTCCAAACAAGAAAGAACCCCATAAATTCCCCCAAAGAATAGATTCCCTACCAATTATTTCTTGTTCATAACTTAGAAGATGCACTTGTAATTAAATTTCCAAATTTCCTCATTTCAAGCAATCACTTCTAGTCTAGTTCAAACAAAAAAAAGAGGGAACCTATAAATTCCCCCAAGAATGCGTTTCCCATCCATTCTTTCCTAAACCTAGATAGAACGTACTTTTATAAAAAAAATCCATTAATTTCCATTCACGTAGAAATAACATTTAAACAAATAAATCAAACATTTGATATTTCCCTAAAATTTTTATCTATAAACCATCCAAATTTTCCACAAAATTCTTTATCACTATAACATTCAATTTTTCCACATAACATTCCTTTAACTAGAATTTAATTTTTCCATAAAACATTCCTTCAACTAGCATACCATTTTTCAACAAAACTTTCCTTCAACTAGCATTTAATTTTTCCACAAAACATTCCTTCAAATAGCATTCAATTTTTCCACAAAACTTTCCTTCAACTAGCATAAAATTTCTCCACAAAATAGCCCTAAAGTTTTCCTACAAATTTTCTACCAAATTGCCCTAAAATTGAATTACAATTATTCCACAAAATTGTTTCACAATAGTATTCAATTTCTCCACAAAATTATCCTATAGTTAACCTACAATTTCTCCACAAAATTGTACTATAGTTAACCTACAATTTATTTATAAAATTATACTATAGTTAACCTAAAATTTATTTATAAAATTATACAATAGTTAACCTACAATATCTATACAAAATTGTCCTATAATTGAATTACAAATGCTATCAAATTTTCCCCAAAAATTGATCTATCCTTGATTTTAAGTTTTGCTCTACCATTTTATTTTTATAGCATAGTATCATTATCTCAAAAAAAGAAATACTATGTAACCTCCAAAGCCAATGGTTAATTTGCAAAAATAAAAGGTCTTTATTCTAGCTTTTGATGAATGAGCCATGAGAGATAACAATCACAATATGTAGAATAACATGAAAGTAAATCTGCTAGATAATTGAAGTATGCTGAAATATAAATCATATAAAATATTACAATGTAGATATGAAGGAAGTGAGCACTCCATTAACAAAGCTACAGATATACATCACATCCATCACCAATAAATGGTGTGGAACATAGAACTACACTATCCACTAACCTACGTTATCTGACTATGTCCCCATGACTGTATTATCAATATATCTAAGAGGCCATCCTTATATAAGCAAAATATGATGCTTGGAAAACACTCTATCTAGATGTGCATAGGACAACTTGTACATGTACAACTTGCACATTGATACTTGTCCACTTAATACATTGCATGAAGTAACTAGATAACTTGCACATGAAGTAATCTAGATATGTATCTTGGAGGATACATATACATAAACCAAATGATGAAATAGACACTTTTTCCAACACCCCTTTGCATTACATTATTTGGGTATTGAACGTTTTAGTCTTCATTATGAATTTTCTTCATATTCTTCTGATTGATCTTCGTAGTCTTCTCCCTCTGTATTCTTTGTATTCAGGTTCATTAGGTAGTTTGTATCTTCATATGATGTAGAGTAGGTTGTAGCTAAGCCTTCTATTCTCATTGGATAATATTTGACATATTCTGGTTCATCTTCTATCCAACCATATTTGTAGTCCTTATTGCAAGTATCTTCATTTGATTCTGATTGCTTATAAATAAGGCATGATGCAATTATCCTTTCTTTCTTATGTGCCTATATTTTTGGTGTGCTTGTTTTTTCTCTATTGATTTAATATTCATGTTTTGACTCCCTCTTGTATGTATCTTCTTATTTTTCCTTCTTCTCTTCCTATGATTCTAGTTTGATGTAGGTGAAACCTCAGCTTTAAAACAAGTTAGTCTATCATCCCAAAAGTATTGTTCTTTAACATCAATTTTTTTCTTGTGTTGAGTAAGTACAAACATAATTAATGATAAATAAATAATCATACATTCTTCTAGAGAAAAAATAACCAATCTTTGTGAGTTCCACCATGCTGTGAAGATAATTTCATGAAGATAATTAATCAAGGCCGTAAAGTTACCTTCTTTGGCTTCCTTAATAAATAAGGATAATTTCATCTTGTCATTAGAATATAGATACTTGTATCCTTATAAAGTATCTATTAGGTTTTGGGAGTAATATTCCACTTCATGGAATAGTTCTTCATTATTGAAAGCTTTTCTCAAAATCTCATCCATAATATTTTTTTTGGAATTAAAAATTTGATAGAACCTTAATAGTCTTATCTTATTATTATTTTTTTTGTGTGGAAAACATACCAAAAGGGATGTCACTTTCGGGTAAGACCGAAGGAGGAAGGGGTATCCATTCCACAAAACTAGCCTAGGGCTCGAACCTGGCCTACCAACTTTGACATAATCAAGGACCAAACAAACACACAATAAGATTTAAAATAAATAAATAAAAATAATAAAATAAAATAAAAAACATGCTCCTTGAGTGTTTCAAAAAGATAAAGCACAACCAAAAACACACACACAATAAGATAAAATAAAAAAACCATAACATGAACCACAGAAAAAACACAAGAACAACATAAAAAAACACAAACAAGACAAAAACAACAGAATACTACAAAGACAACCGACAAAAACATGAAAAACAAAAACAACCAAAGCATAAAAAATTAAAAAATTATAATAAAAATAAAAATAAAAACAAAAACAACCAACAACATACAATAAAAAAAAAAAACAAAAAAACATAGAAAACACTCACACAAAAACATGAATTAACACAAACATACATAAACACAAGAACAAGAACAACAAAATCACAAGAAAAATAAAAAAAAAACATAAAACAAACATAAAACAAACAAAAACACAAGAACAACAAAAACCAACACAAAGAACACAAAAAATAAAACAAAATAAAAAAACACACGCACCTCAAAAAACTAAACAAAAAAAGAAAAAAATTGAACATAACAATGACATTTCTAGACCAAAAGACTTTTAAGGCAAGAATCAACAGAGGAAACAAAAGAAATAATAGTTTGAGCTAGGGAATAGTCTTATATTATGGCTCCCTAATGTTTTGAAGTATTATATAGTGCCTTTTGTAAAAATGTAGTTCAATGTTGGTTGATTTTGTACAAGTTTTGCAAGAATCAAAAATCAACTTTTAACACCTTATTACTCCTAATTGAACTAAGCACTTTTTCAAAATTGAAGAGGTTTTGATGTTGGAATTATTTTACCCCTTTGTAGAAATTTTAGACAAGTAAAAATATGTTCATCCAAACTTAATAAAATACCCTTAATAACCTCTTTTATATCCCTTGGATTATTTCTAATTTTCAAATAAAATAAATTTGATGGAGTAATCCTTGTGACTCCCAAGTTTGAAAATTAGAGAAATGATAATAATATTTGTAATATATTTAATCCAATTTGAATTCCTTATTCCTCCTAAGTAAGATTGCAAATATTAAATTAAACAGATAAGTCACCTCTTTAGCTTTCAAAATCTAAGTTTAACCTTAGTTTATAACCCTTATAACTCCAACTTATGAAAGCAATAATAAATGAGATTTAGACCTTACCTTATGGATGTAATATCTCCTCAATATTCAACGCTTTCTACGATTGAGTATAACAACATATATGAGATACCTTGGATGCTCAATTTAATGGAGATTCATTGGAGTGGCAAGACTTGAATGCTATGTGTATGGTGTTGAATGTTGACCTTCAGAAATAGTGAGCTTTTAATGCTCCTTCTCTTTGTCTTCCACGTTGCACTTCGAACATTTCTACTATGCTTATTTCATGCCTTGACTGTGCTACATTTCTCCTTCAAAAGTGTTTGACTGTGCTTCCCTTATGCATGTTGATATTGGAATTAAGATGCCTTTTAAGCATTGTTGATCATAGGCATTGTGACAAGTATCATGTTCGTTACATGTGAGCACTCCCTTCTTTACATGACACTCAATAACCTTTGTTCAATGCTCTTTGAGAAATTAGAAAACATATGAGAACTTGTGTGTAGCTGATGGACAATACCAAGTGTCACATATTTATTTGTAACTCCTTTATGGAATTTTATAGAGCATTGAGAGGAATTATGACTAGATTGCCAAGTGTTATTTCTACATGGAGTCCATTCTTGTAACACCCATTCAAATATGGAGATTATAACTCCATGAAACTTCTTCTGTGCAATGTTTCTTGGGTAGAAAACAAGTTTTTTATCTATAGGTGGATGGTCGATGTTCTATAGAGCATGGATGGTGATTTAAGGTTTCCCTTGGTGAGTGGTCTTCTCCAAGTTAGGGACCACGAATGTAACACCTTCTCTCTTTCTTTTATGCCCTCGAACATATTGATTTACTTGTAGATATTTGATATCATTTTCTTGATATTGATATGCACTCACCTGTCTACATAAATGAGCTCATGAATGATCTAAAATAAGCTTTGATTATGCATGTACGTATGTCCAATATGAGCTCTTGAATGGCTCCTTCTATCTTGGGAGGAAGAGTGGTGATGCCTAACCTTTGATGGTTTTTTTTCCCTATACAATACATTCCCTAATGTGGCACTTCCAAATCATCTATTATACTATCAAAAACCAGATTAGAGTAGTTCAAGATAATGTGTTATAACAAGGCTTTTTAATATATCTTCTTTTACACTCTAATTCCAGATTTAAATTCTGGTCTTGTGGTAGATTTCTTGCAATACAAGGGTTTGAGGTTGTATTTAAAGAGTAGACACACATTTCCATTTTTTCTTGGAAAATTTTGATAACAAGTCCAAGTTTCAATAATAGTAGATAGAAGTTTTTAATTGATACAAAATTTTTACATTTTTTCTGCATTCAACTTGTAATGCTTTTGATTTTGAGACTCACCAAGTCTCACTCTCATAATCTTCTATTTTTTCTTTTGGTTAGTTAAGTTCTTCTCCACATTATGGAGGATTCTAACCCATTTTTGTGGCTTCTATTGGCCACTTCAAGTTGCAGATTTTTTGCTTCAATAGTGTATTTAGACACTTGATACAAATCAGACTTTGTGCCTTTCAAGAAACACAAAACTAATTTTTCTTTTTGAGAGTGGTATAATAGTACAAGTTCTTTACTTTTAATGCACTGATATTACACCTTATCACTCCAATCAACTCTCAAAGTCATGCACTAATAATCTACTACAACTAATAAAGAATAACCTAAAATGAATCTTTAGGAGTTATTCTGCAATTTCACTACAATTAGTGTTGTAGGACTTAGTCTTATTTTAAAAAAATAGATAATAGGTAGTTGATAGAAGATAATCTGAAATCTAATAAAATCCTAATAAATGTGCAATTGAATCCTTAAAAAGAATCTATTTTATTTTACACTTCATAATACTGTAATCTAATTTCCTTTTTGCAACTTTAATCCAAATTCAAGTGCTCTAATAAATCTAATAAATAATCTAATTAATGAATCTTTTTGCACCATAAGTTGCATACCTTTTTTTGTAGCTCTTATCTTGCCTTTGTAGAGGATGTAGACATTGGTTTCTAAAAATACCAAGCTGCCACTTCAAGTAGGAAGTCATGAATAGCTCTTTCTTCACCAAATTATGGTCTCAAAATTTATTTCACGAGCCTAGGATTTGATGGCTTTTTCTCTTATGTTCTCCTACTTCTGCTATAGATTTGGAGAGGTTTGTGTTTCGAGTGGTGCCTTCTTTCTATGAGAGGTAATATTCAAATTTACAATATTTGGTGAGCTTATTCTATCTTCAAGTCTTCTTGTTGAATTTTGACTTCAAGCAGGATCTTCTTCAAGGCTTTGGCTCTTCTTACCAAATTATTCTTCATATATTTGAAACTCCTTGAAAAATTCTCCTCTTGGGCTTGTTTTCGAATGGAGATAATTGTACAAAGTCCTTCATTATCAGGGCCTTCACCTAGATAGTTTATTTATCTAATGAGTTCTCAAGTAACTCTCTTGATCTTCAGCAAGGCTCTCCTAGCCTTTCCTAGATGCTCAATGAAACCTTCACAAGGTCTTTGAACTAGTAGCTTCTGATGGTCTTCCTTGAGATCTTTACTTTAACCTTCTACTCTGAGAAGTGTTGATGGTGAGATCTTCTTCTAGATCTTCTGATTCCACTGCTCTTGGATTTGAGTAGGACTCTATTGGTCCTTCTTATTATTACGATACTATAAGTTAGTCAATGATATTTTCTCTTGATCTCTTCTCTTTTACTTTAGTATTGTGATGATTTTGAAGAATATACTCTTCCTAAATTTCTTGTAGGAAGTCTCCCAACTCACTAAATCTTTTGTTCCTGCAACAAATATATTAGTACTAAAATTCTTAGTGTACTTATGAATCATATATTCTTCTTTAGGATTAAGGCTTTTGTGGCCTATTTCAATACCAAGGCTCTTATGGCCTTTTTAATATCAAGGCTTCTATGGCATTTTCAATATCAAGGTTTTTATGGACTTTTTAGTATCAAGGCTTCTATGGCATTTTTAGTATCAAGACTTCTATGGCTTCTTCTTCAAGGCTTCTATGACCTTTATGTATCAAGGCTCTTCTGGCCTATTCTTCAACTATAGAATTCTACAAACCAACAATGGAGATCTTCAATATCCTATATTTACCATGATACTTCACTAGAAGTATTCTTCTCTCACACGATGAACTAACATCTACACTATGAGGGCACATTGGCCATCGAGGAACAAAGTTGGAATCTCCTAGCTTTTATCATAGGAGGAGTCCTAATCCTTTAATAATTAATTTCTTGCAACAAAAGAAACTTTAGGCATTAGTTAGAAAATTACAAATAACCTGGATGATCTTCACTAGATGATTTTTCAATCTATTGGACTGAGATGCTGAGTCATAGTCTTCACGAGTTTTCATAACAACTATGTGGAAAAAATTCTAGATGAAAATGATCTCAGTATTTTTTGAAACTGAGATTCCTTTTAGTCCTATATTTGTGGCTCTCCTAAATATACTCATGAGATCTATTGGCGTGTCAGTTTGACAAAACTCTCAATCAAATAAAAAATGGTGGTTTCCCTATTGAACTGCACAAATTCGATCTATCATGGCTCTAATACCACTGTTAGATTTTTATGAATGAGCCATGAGAGATAAAAATCACAAGATGTAGAATAACATGAAAGAAATTAAATCTGCTAGATGACTGAAGTATGCTAAAATATAAATCATATAAAATATTACAATGTAGCTATGGAGGAAGTGAGCACTCCATTAAAAAATCTACATATCTACATCATATCCATCACTAATAAATGGTGTAGAACATAGAACTACACTATCCACTAACCTACGCTATCTGACTATGTCCCCTGAATGTCTTATCAATCTATCTAAGAGGCCATACTTATATAAGAAAAATAGGATGCTTGGCCAACACTCTATCTAGTTGTGCATAGGATAACTTACACATGTACAACTTACACGTTGATACCCTTCCACTTATTACATTGCATGAAGTGACTAGATAACTTGCATAGGAAGTAATCTAGATATGTATCTTGGAGGATACATTTACATAACCTAAATGATGGAATAGACTATTTTTCCAACACTTTAAACAAGTAAAACACCTCCAAAAATATAAAGGATTAAATAGACAAAAAGGTGAGTACTTAAATTCAAATAATCAATAATCAAACCCAAATTCAATTTAGTCAACCACATTCAAACCAATCAATAGTATTAACCAAACTCGATCAGCTAGAGTATTCACCGCCGATGCTTAGCTAATCACATGCGAGTAAACTAGTCAAATATAATCAATGCAAGTAAAAAATCAGTGGTCATGGAAGATAGTTAAACAACAAAGCACATAAACTCTTGGATACTATGCCATATGCATCTGAGCCTACTTAAACAACAAACAATTCATTTTGTAATGCAATATCACCATGAATTTTAATAAAAAATGGTTAAACCCACTCAAGCACAAACCAAACCATACAAACCAATCACATGATGCAACATAACAACCAATCAAAAGACAATCAATAAGAAAATATGGGTCAGAAGTTAACATGCCAAGTGTCCAAAGTGAATGCTTCAGCCAACACTTAGGTGACCCCTACTTTGTGGCTACCTTGACCATCGAGTGGTGGTCAAGGATAAAAGGGAGGGCTTTCCATTTTAAGGTGCTTTACACCCACCATACATTAAGTGTGGGATAAAGGTCTAGGAAGACCCTTCACATTTGAGCCTGCCTGAGCACAAGTGTCACGATTACGACAATGCTAAAAAAAACTCTAAAATTTTAACAAAACTTAGGAAAATAAATATTTAAATAACATCTTTTCCAATACATGGCAGAGTCCTTTAGACAGTGACATACATTTCTAATAGAAATTAAAAGCACTATAATATATAAAACTTATCCATAAGAGGAAAGCACAAGCATTTATTTTAGAGATGAAGCACATCACAAGATGAATCATAGTCATGCATCTATCACTGAGGAAGAAGCATTCATAGATTTTTAATAGCTTCTATGACCTCCAATAATTAGAATTACAAGGGAGGGTTATAATAGTCTTGGTAAAATATTCCTCTAATGCATTCAAATCCCTAATACATGCATTCAAACAAATATTTTAATGAAGGAGACAATCACAATGCCTTATAGGAATTGGAAGGAAGCTTTATAAAGAGATAAGGACATTCAGAATCATCCATTGAAGCATAATTGAATCAAGATAAAATCTTGACATTTTCCAATATGGTTCTCCTACAAGGTTGGTCTTCTTAAGCTCCTTCTTCTATCTCCTATTCTCTTTCTTTCTTGTCTAGTTGAACTTATCCCCTCTAGCTTATTTTAAAGGTATTTTACTCTGCCAAAGAAATATGCTCTTTACTAAAAAATTATTTTCTTCCCCACCTACCAATGTGAGAAAGAGATAAATTAAAAGATTATAAAATCAAAAGGTAAATATGAGGTGATCCATCCCTTTATTCCATGTGCCATATTTAAGAACATTTACAAATTTCAAATTATTAAAGAATAAAAAGGGGAATCATTATATTATTAAATTATATTAGTGCTCTTTTGGTCCAATCAAAATTAGACACATTTTGTGAAGACAAATACCACGTAATTGTATTCCAAAACCTACCAACTTAATGAGGTAAGATGTAATTAGATTAATTAAACCATATTTAATTGATTTCTTTTTTTTTTTTCAAAACATATTTCCTAGAATATATCTTTCACAAAAGCATCAATAAAATTCACAAAGTATTACAAAACTAATAATTAGGTCCTAGATCATCATGTCAAAGGATTTTACCAATGCAGGTCATGATAGACAAAAGAGAAGAAGTGGGTAGTAGTTATAAAGTTTGCTTGATCTTTGAAAATAATTCTTGAAGGAGATGAAGAAAGGAGAAGCATATTTTAATTTCATTGATAAACACATGGAAGATGGGAAATGAATAGGATGGGTGACATTCCACATGAAGAGAAGGATTTGTTGGAAGAATATGATAAAATTATTTCAGGAGAATTACCCAACAGGTTACCACCTATGAGAACCATTAGTCATCAAACAAACTTCATACCTATGAGAAGCATTAATGTAACATCACCACTATTTATTTCTTTGTTTGAAGAATGTGATACTGCTGAAGATATTTGTGAGTGCAAGTGCAGGTTTTTCACACCATAGCAAGCGAGTTGGATGAGTGTAACACCCACCTCTAGCAGAGACAGTGGTCGTATACGTCAGGTAATGTGGGATATGATGTTGTGCTTTATGCACCATGGCTCGTGGGTACATGGAAGCCCACTACTATTGAAAATCATATAAGAGCTTTTTTGCCTGTGATCGTGTGTTGTTTGTATTTGCATTGTTTGTATGTGTATATCATCAATTTGATGTTTTGTATTCAATGCATGCCTATTTATTTTTTAGCAAAAATCCCCTTGCAGGGCCGCCTTGGTCTGAGAGACCAGGGGGTTCTACACCGTCAAAGTCACCCGGGAGTCGTACCCGATCCTGCCCACACCAACCTAATTCAGCTTTTTAGTAGGGTGGAGATTTGAACTTGGGACCTCCTTTAGAGGATTGCCCTCTCCTCTCTCCAACTCACCTACAACACGTGGGTCATTCAATGCATGCCTATGAGAACTATAAAAAAAATATAAATTAAATATCATTCAATCAAAATAAAAATAATATATAATAAAAATATTAAAGTAAAATAAAATAAAATATAATATAAAAAATACATATATAATAAATAAAATAATAATTAATAAATAAAAAATATATAATATAATGTTAATATCTATATAAACATAAAATATATAACAAGACTCTGTTTAGAGGTGCCACGAGTTTTGACACTCATCGACTCTTAAAACATCTCATGTAAAAGCTTATGTGTCATTTTGAGGTAGCTTTCATCTCCTTTAAACAAAAGAGTGTCGAAGCTAATAGGGGATCATCTGGTTTTATTTTAAAACCTTATGCGTGGTTTATTCTAGTTTTGGAGTGCGTGTGTTCATAGACACAGAAGATATATCTTGAAGATATAATCCTCATATTTTTCTGCGACAACCAGGTTGGGTTATTGTTTATCGTGTTGGTTTGACATGCAAGTATACTCCGTGTTTTCTTGTTTGGTTCTTTAAATATATATAATGGTTTATATTTTATACACTACCTTAACCAGTGATTTTGGTAGAATGATATGATGTGTCTAATAAAGAAAAACTAGAAATTATTTATATATATAATCAACCTGAATCAGTGAATGAGAAGCTTGTTATGGTATGTCTAAGACAAAGAAAAATTACGTAACTTTGAACCAGTGGATGTGAAATGTGTTATGGATTGTCTGACTAAATAAATATAACAATTTTTTTAGTTTTAAGAATAATGAGACCTTTGTTGCCTACGATTCTAGAGTGCACTATACATTAGAGAGTGTATTATTGTATGCAATAGTTTCTCATGAACCATGCTGACCCAAAACTATTGCATGACCATTATCAATCACCGGAGAGCGGCTAGCCATAAAGACATCACTTTGGATTCAAAATAGTATGGATAATTGCGAACATCTATGTTCAGACCAGCGTGATAAATCATGTTTTTATTTTTACAGTGACTCAATGCTTGTAAACAATTCTCTTTTTAGAAAGTTGGATTGTGAGATAACATTTTTTATGATATGTCTTTTAAAAATAGTAGTGAAATGATATTTTTGTTGCTTCGGTTAATCTGAGCTAGGGTGGCAAACACTTAAAAATAGCAAGGTTACATTTATAAAAATTCTATGAAGTTTAAATTGTGCAAAAACTATACTTTAGTCCAAACGAATTATTTTCATATCCGAATGCGGGTTGATGGTTTTTTTGGGTTGAGCCTAAGAGTTGATTTACTCAATTATCTAAATAGAGCAGCTTGTATTGTAGCTAATTTGTATATTAATGGTTTAAAAAAAAAACACCTTGGAGTTATTGGAGAATTATCCACCTTAACTAGTTTTTAGATGATGGCCTGATTTATTAAATCATACTTTGAATAATAGTCTTAGGAATGCCCCTAAAACAATATCACACTCCTTAAAATTTGATTATGAGCAGTTGTATCATATCGTTAAAAATTAGTGGGTAAGCCTCTTTTCATTATATTAAATGGTTTACGAATTCCTTAATTTCTTCGTCTTCTCGGAGCATCGATGACTTTTCCTAGAATATTAAATATCTAAATTCAGATTTGTATTTGAGATGTTGGCAGGACATTATATAACTTGGTGGAAAATAGAGTGAAAATATTTCGATCACTATTAGCCTTGAATTAAAAATGAGAAGCCTGGAGAAAACGTTTCTTATATGGCCACCAATTTGAATGGAGTATATCCAGTTAAAACATTTTATTTGTTTAAACCTACAGGCAGTGACGTCTTTGATTTAGCGAAGAATGGTTGATCAAAATTCCTTTGTGTTTGGTAGTATGTAGCAATAACGACCCTGTATACCTTTTGAATGAACTCGATTTTATGGAACTTTCATTATACAATGTCAGTTATATTAAAATTCTATGATATTAGAGTTTTTCAATATAAAAGGGTCAAGCCATAATGCTTGATGGTCAACAATTTCTTTTAGCTTATGAATTTTATCATAATTTGTCATTTGGGTTATAAAATCTATAAGATAGGGTATTAGGTTAATAGACCAACATCTTAAAACATGGTAAGTTGAATCAAGTTTCTTTGTGAACAAATTTTTTATCAAAAATATTAATGTTTTAGCTTTCTTATAAGTTTCTAGTCTTGAAAATTATAAATATAGTTAGTCATTAGTAGAGTAAGCTCACACATTTATTGTATATTTCAATATAATTAATATTTTGTTATTTAAAGTAGATATTAACCATTTTTTTTTAGTATAGTTGTTTTTTTTTTTTTGAAAAAATGAAAAAAAAACTTGTATTAAAACAAAAGACAGTTACAAGAGGGAGAAAGGGCATCCCAACCAAGCGCAAAGAGACCAGAAGTACAAAGGGCGCGAAACGCGACATGTCGCGAAAGCGCGACATGTCGCGAAATCGCGACACCAAACCAAACAACCGCCGCGCCACAACAACCAGTCGCGATAACGCGACAAGTCACGAAATCGCGACATGTCGCGATATCGCGACAAAAAGCGCCGGAACCACAACACACGAAAAAAGTCGCGAAATCGCTACAGCACAGTACCAAATCACCCAAACGCCAAAAGCGTCGCGAAATCGCGATGAGAAAGCCTGAAGGCACCTGCTCCCCAAAACTGTCGCGAAATCGCGACGAGGACCCCTTTGATCAGCAACTTTGAGAAAGTGTCGCGACATCGCGACGGCTTTTCCTTGGAGCCCCACTTGGCCGAAAGTGTAGCGAAATCGCGACAAGAAAACCAATGGGCGCCCCATCCGCAAAAGTGTCGCGAAATCGCCACATGTTCACCCCCGAGGTGCCCATTACCAAAACTAGTCGCGAAATCGCGACGTTAATCCTGCAAGCAGTTTTTCTCCAGAACTGTAGCGAAATCGCTACAGGTTTGCCCCTGTGCTTCCTTTCCATAAACATGTCGCGAAATCGCGACGGGTTATCCATTGGGAGGCTTTTCTCAAAAGGTCGCGATATCGCGACGGTTTTTCCCCTTAACTAAATTTTGCTCAAAACATCTCAAAATCGCAACAAGTATGCCCCTTTGTGTCCTATCCTCAAAAAAGGCACGAAATCGCGACGAATTTTCCTTAGAGTAGCTTTTCACACAAATTGTCGTGATATCGCGACGGTTTTTCCCTTTCATGCAATTTTTCTCAAAGCGTCGCGATATCGCGACACTTTTCCTCTAGCAGCAAAACCAACCAAAAAGGTCGCGACATCGCGACACCTTCTCATCAACGACCGCGACGGCGCAACATGTCACGAAATCGCTACAATTTTCCTCCCAAAGCCGCAGCAACCAAAAGGGTAGCGAAATCGCTACAGTTATCCAGGATAGGTCGCGACTGAGCAACATGTCGCGACAGAGCAACATGTCGCGACAGAGCAACATGTCGCGAAGTCGCGACAGAAAACCAAACAGGGTCGCGACGGCGCAATATGTCGCGATATCGCGACAGAAACTAACCTTAGTCATTTTTGAGCTCATGGATGCAGGGATCGTTCCAGACCACTCCGAATCTCTTCATCTATCATAGGCATATCACTGTGCAGCTGAACACCTACCTCTTTCTCAGCACCCATCTTCGCAAGGAAGTCAGCTATCGTGTTCAGATTTCTACTCACATACACAGGGATGACATCATCTAACTCCCTCCATAACTCCTTGATTTGAGATATCAACATCCACAGTCTCCAGGCTTTTAAAGAGAAATTCCGCAAGCAATCTAGAGCGCCGATCAGGACTTGAGAATCAGATTCAAGAATTATCCTCCGGTAACCCTGCTTAACAGCCCAGATAGACGCTGACTTAATGGCCAAGGCTTCGGCTTCATTGTTCGTGGCTCGCCCAATCCCCGCAATTCCCAGTAAAGAACCGCACTCGAGTGATCTCGATAAACAACACCAATTCCTGCGTTGCCTGGGTTGCCTTTTGCAGCCCCATCAGTATTGATCTTGATCCAGCCTTCAGGGGGAGGTTTCCAGCATGATCTGTCTTGCCTCTCATGACCCTCAACCCCCTCTTCAGGATGCCCAAGAGTAGCCTGATTCTTTTCATTGACAAAAGTAGCAACAGTTTCTGTGACTTTGCTCCAGATGACCTGCCAAACGCCGTCAATCGAGGAGAAAGTGTTTCTAAAGATCCGGGCGTTTCTCTCCAACCAAACTTGCCACCAAATGAAGAGAAAGCCTAATCGCCAGCCAGTTCGGAGAGCTATGGAATTGAACTTGCCCCATTTCCATTTTTCCCAAATATTGGTACGGTTGAGAACACCATTAGCCTGGAGTTTAAATTGAGAGAACCAGCGTTCCCAAATCTGATGAGTAAAAGGACACTCAAAAAACAAATGGTCTGCAGTTTCCTCATGTTGGAGGCATAAAGCACATTGAGAGGGGCCATTGAAACCCCTACGTCTGAGATTGTCAAAGGTGAGAAGACCATTATGCATAAGTTGCCAAGCGAAGAAATTCACTTTCGGCCAACCCTTTGAATGCCAAATTCTTCTCCAATGCTGAACCGGAAAAGAGTGTGGGGGAGGCTCGGGGAGGATCTCTTCATATCCAGCCTTAACTGAGTAGGCCCCAAGGCTTCCATAGCCCCGGGCTAATTCATCTTCCTCATCCTTCCCCGTGAGGAACCTTTCTGACAAGATTTTTTGCAGGATAGGCGCCAACTCCGGAGAGACAGTAATTGGCCACTCCTCCCATCGCTTAAACTTTTTAAAAGTATACCCCCCCAAATGATTGGTAAGAAGATAATTATCAATAAGGATCCAACCCTGGGCTTCTAAGGCGGTCATGATAGGTTGTAGCTCGGGGAACATAACAATAATGGGCGGATGCTGGTCCCAAGAGTCGATCCCGAAACGAGCCTTGTCTCCTTTCCCCACTTTCCGAATAATTGATCTTTGATAATCCGGGACCCAAGCTTGAGAGTCTCGCCACACTAAGGAACCAGGACCTTCCAAGGGAAAGCGACCCACCTCATTGGGATGAACATGCCCCAAATATTTACCTGGAAAGAATTCTCGTCAAGAGAGAGGATGGCTGAGAAATCCACCTCCAATACAGTTTTCCAGCCAAAGCTCTGTTAGTAAGCATAGAACTTCTCAAGCCCAGCCCTCCTTTATCCTTAGGCTGGTAACTTTGTCCCACCCAACCAAGGCCCATTTTTTCTTCCCTTTTGCGCCTTCCCATAAAAATCTTCTAGCCATTTTGTCCAACTCTTTCCAGATGGTATGAGGGGCAGCCAGTATTGAGAATTTATAGATCGACAAAGCCTGAATAACTGATTTCAAGAAGGTTAATCTACCCCCGTAGCTTAGCCATTTATGGGCCCAATGATTCATTCTGTCTTTGATGCCTACTAACAGGTTCTTCCAAATATCAATATTTAACTTTTTGAAATGAAGGGGAACGCCCAGGTAAACAATTGGAAGAGAAGTCCTTGTGAAGCCCAGGATCTCAATAACGCGCTCCCGAAGCCGTTGGTCAAGATTGAAAAAGACCACTTTGGACTTCCCGACATTTAGAACCTGATTTGAAGCCCTTAGGTAGAAATTCAAAGTATCTCCGATTCCTCTAGCTTCCCGAAGAGTGGCCGCACCAACCAGACCCGTATCGTCCACAAATTGCAAGTGAGTCAGAGTTTCCTCCCCAACCTTGATACCAGAAAGCCGACCTTGTTGCCTTCTCCTCAAAAACAGTCTGCCCAAACCTTCAGCCAAGAGAAGGAAGAGATAGGGAGAACAAGGGTCTCCCTGGCAGAGCCCACGGGAGGCACCGAAAGGAAGCGAGGGAAGGCCCTTAATGAGAACAGAAAAAGAGGGAGAAGAAAAACAACTCATAACCCAATCAATCCATTCTCGAGAGAAGCCAAAGGCAGCCAGCAATTTCGACAAGAAGCACCACTCCACCAGGTCATAAGCCTTGGACATATCCAATTTAATGAACATGCCTTTGTTGCCCGAAGTTTGCATTGAATGGATGGCCTCTTGGGCCAAAACCACCCCATCCAATATTTGTCTTCCCTCAACAAAGCCCCCCTGTTCAGGAGAAATGATGCTATGAAGAAGGGGTTTAAGCCTCTCAGCCATTATCTTAGTGATGATTTTGTAAATCACATTGCATAAAGCAATAGGCCTGAAATCAGAGATATGAGTCCCCGCTTCCCCTTTCGGAATTAAAGCAATGAAGGTGTGATTGATCGCCCTGAGCATTCTTCGATTGGATCTGGATTCCTCAGTAACAGCCAGAACATCCTCCTCCAAGGTATCCCAGAAAGCCTGAAAAAATTCAATAGGAAAGCCATCTGGACCAGGAGATTTTCCAGTACTCATACCAAAGACCACATTTCTCAGTTCATCCCTTTCAATGGGTCTAAGCAGGGTCTGGTTGTCCTCTTCAGAGATAATAGGAGGAATAACATTAAGAACTTCCTTCTGAGCCTCAATATCTTGCTGCATACTTTCCTTAAAAAGTTTAGAAAAGTAATCGATAGCATGGGAGTGCATACCAGGAATAGTATCGAAGACATTTCCCTGTTCATCTTTGAGAACTTCCATATTGTTCATCTGTCTCCTAGCACAAGCTGACCGATGAAAAAATTTGGTATTTCTGTCCCCCTCTAATAACCAAGTATTTCTAGCCCTCTGTTTCCAGTATAACTCCTCTTGGTTGTCAATGTCCTCAACCGCTTTACGCAGTTCGTCATCTTCAGATTTGAGTTGCTCGAGTAATTGATCCTTCCCTAAAAAGTTTCCGAACCTCCTCCCATCTAGCCACCAAGGGGGCCCTTTGGGACCGGAAATCCGACTTGTTTCCTTTCCTCCACTTGTTTCAATTGAAATTTGACAAATTGAAGCTGTTTATGAAATTTGAACATTGCTGTCCCAAAAGGTGGACGGCCTTCTGTCCACCAATGAGAAATTTTCTGTCGAAGGTCCTCCTTTTGTAACCAAAAATTCTCAAATTTAAAAGGCCTATGGTGCTGTCCTCTCGAAGTCCCTCCCTCAAGCAAAATGGGAAAATGATCCGAAATAGGGCCCTCCAAAATCTGGAACTTAAAAGTCCATTTAACAAAAGCCTCCTCCGAGACCAAAAAGCGATCTAACTTGACCTTCCTGCTATGTGGCTCCTTTCTCTTGTTTGTCCAAGTGAAAAAAACACTAGGGCCTTGAACATCCACTAGATTAAAGGCCTGAACTTGGGCAATCAGAAGCCGATCCCCTGGATCCAAAATAGGGGAGCCACCTTCCTGGTCCCGAACGAGATAATTTTGCATTAAAATCCCCCGCAATAATCCAGTCATAACACTCCTCGTATTCTCTCATGTTGTGAACAGTCGTCCCATTGGAGCCTCCGGCCATCAAGGTCTTGGGCCCCATAAAAGTTGGTTATAAGGACCAGCTCAGAATTGAAGTTATTTTTGAAGAGAGAAGTGAGTACACCCCTACAAGCTACATGTTCTAAAGCAGTCCAGACCAGAGGGTTCCAAAGGGTAACAATTCCCCCTGAAGCTCCTTGGGCAACCACGTCCATATACCCAGCTCCCCGCCAGATTTTAGTAGCAGTTTTACTCATAATATCTAAAGACATTTTGGTCTCCTGAAGAAGCAAAAAATTTGTTTTACGGTTTTCTAAGAGTCTTTGAACAGACAGATTGATGGGTTCTCATTGTTTAAACCCCTAATATTCCAAGATTGAATAATCATTGAAAACCTTGAGAGCGAGAAGAATCAATGGTCCTCACCAATCCTCCATTGATTAGCTTATCTCCTTGAGGTCGTTAGTAGTTCCTTATTGGATTTTCTTCCCGCTCCTTGAGAGTTATTGTTTCTTGATCTCTTTTCCACCGGGAAATCCCTAAAGCGAGCCTTTCTCTATTTTTATCCGCATTTCCCATGGTAACATCTTTTATAGCCGATCGTGTCTGGGGAGTGTATAACCAAAGCCCTCGGATTTTCCTGATCGCAGGTACTCACGCGCACAATCACTGTTCTACTACGAGGAGTGAAGGAAGGAGAAACAAGAGGTGGAGTGTTGACATTCTCACCATTCCCAACCACTCCTTCCATAGATTGGTCCTCCAGATCCACTAATGACTTAAAAATTTCATACCGATTGTTTGGCTTGAGCTGCACCTGCTCCTTGCCATTTTTCTTTTTGTTTCTCTTTCGTTTCACCTGTTCAAAGCCATCCTCGCTGAGCATCGGGACTGGAGAATTGCTAGAGGGTTCATTGATCGGACTGGACTTACCCTCTCTAGGGCGGTTTGACATTCCACTCGGAGCCTCCGTTTTTGTGCTCACTACGTTTGGGCAGAACCTTGCCAAATGTCCATGCTTATGGCATACTCGGCACCTGAAAGGTAGGGCCTCATAGTCTAACTGCTGGATCCAGGGTACTCCTGCAAGCTCAAGTTCCACCTCAGCCGGTAGAGGCTGACTAATGTCCATCTCTACACATATTCTAGCAAAGACAGCAGAATTGCCCTCTATGGTATCTTTGGAGACTCCCAAAAATCTGCCTAGGGAATTACCTATTAATTCCAACACCTGCTCACCCCAAAACTCCATCGGGAGAGCGTACAGCCGGATCCAGACCGGGACAGCCGTGGGTTCGATGCGGGGGTCGAAACCCACTCTCCAGGGTTGGACAAATAACCCTGCTGGTCCATGGTTTCTCTTTTCTGATTCAAATGCTCTGTTTCTATCTGCTAAAGAAGAGAAACTTATGATGAAATACCCATTGCTTATAGGCCATAGAGAGTACTCACCGTGTGGCTCCCAGTTCTGACGAACCCAGGTATGCAGAAAATTCAGTGTGGGCCGGATGCCCATGAATTTGCAGATCAAGTCGTGATTAGATCGGTAGATGATTGTATCTTTGACCAGCATTGGTTCTATTACAATCTTAGGCCTGGAGGAAGATTGTGGGAGGCATCCATTAACGCGGTGAGCATTTGGGCCATTGGCAACAGTCTTGAGTATCGATTGAAAAGCATTCCGCTGAGCTCCGTCCGTGGAAGGCGAGGGAAAATCTTTCAACTTCTCGGCATATGAGGTCTTTCTCCCAGCAGGAGAAACAGGAGGAGACCCCATCGGGCCCTCCCGGGACCACTAAAGAACCTTCAGGCGAAAGCAGAAACAACCCCCCAAAGCCCTAGGCAGGATCTTCGGACCAGAGTCCCTCGAGCAACACCAGACGCCGTCACAAAAATTTCCCGCCAAAAGCCAAATCGCCAGAGCCGAGCTGTTCTGGATGAACCTTTTTTTAGTATAGTTGTTAATATTAGATATTTCTTTAATTTATAAAAGTAGATATTAATCATTTCGTTATATATTTTAGTTTGTTAATGATAGATGCTTATTTGAAAATAATATTTATAAAAATATAGACTTTAAATATTTACGTGATTATGGATTTTTAATTTTTTTATTTGATGAAAAAAAAAATTATAATTCAGAATTCTTAAGGAATCCTAAATATCTTTTCTTCATAAGAAATAGAATAATTTAAAATTTTCAATGGTGTTGAAAAAGTTAAACTTATACAGACTCCACAATTTAGTATGACCAAAGCCAAATAACTAGATGGAAATCAAAATCACTTATGGATTGGATTAAAATTTATCTTGCCATCTAGAAGGATGAAATAAGATTTGATGCTTATCAAGAAGGATGGGCATCCACCCAACTCCAACAATCTTGCAGAGGTAGTTGTGATTAAGGGATAACTATTCTCTAGCAAAGTTATAAGGGGTTAGAGGACCTTATGCTATGCAGAGTAACAATCTATGGTATGGTACATCGATCTAGGTTATCATACGAAGTAGTACGTGAGTATTCTTATGATTCAAAATCTAGTTATGGAATAGCTAACGATAATTCAAAACTACAGAGATAGTCCTTGAAATTGGAAGGTCCAATGACAGATGGTATGGGTAGCATTATTGTCAACTAGGAATTGATCTGAGATACCTAGTCCAAAAACCAGAGTATTGGTGGACCTTGATAGCACTCTTGTGGACAGTTAGTTATCAGGCACAAGCATAATTATGATAACTCTAGCATGGTATTTAAAAGCGTAATCATGAATCAAAATAGATTCAGTGGACCATTAGGATGTGAAAAGGGTCATAGACCAATATCCTCCATGCTATGAGATGGGGAAAATATGTGTACACCCTTCTAGGTATTATGGGCCTTAGAAGGATAACCCCTTGCCGAGTACCCCAAGCTAGGAGAAAGTGGGTCTCATAAATGGTAATCTATTGTAGGAAATTGGTCGGTCTTGAGCACTCGTGATTTCATTTGTAGTGGTATAAAATATTGAAGTGTGAACATTTATGCCTAAGTACTAATACAAAGTTGGGTGTGCATTCGTCAATTTGTGATAATTGAGCAAATATTAAATCAAAATTTTAAATTTGTGTTTTTGAAAACCAGGTGAGTAGACCTGGGTTGTTACAATTAGTCATCAAGTTTTCCAAAAAAAGAAACTTATAGGATGATATCTATGGAGAATGAATATATCAAGAGATAAGTCTAAGAGCTATTGGACAAGGGGTTGATTAGGAAGAGCTTAATCCAATTTGTAATACTAGTTATATTAGCATCCAAGAAAGGCATATGTGCACATATTCATATGAATGATTTGATGGATTTTTTGAGTGGAGTAGAGTACTTCACAAAAATTGAATTGAAAATTGGTTACCATCAAATTTTAATTAGAGAAGGAGATGGGTGGAATACTGCATTTAAGACCAAAGAGGAGTTATATAAATGGCTTGTTATGTCATTTGGATTGACAAATGCACCTAGTAATTTTATGAGGTTGATGAATGAAAATTTTAAGCCTTTTCTTGGTAAGTTTGTGATGGTTTGCTTGGATGATATTTTTATTTTTAGCAATATGAAGTAAGAACACCTAATGCATTTGAGGTTAGTTTTACAAAATTTGAAGGAGGAACAACTATTGATCAATTTGGAGAAAAGTAATTTATAAAGAAGGAATTGGTATTCTTGGGTTTTGTCATATCCAAGGATGGTTTATGAATAGATCCAATAAATATGAAGGATAATTTTGAGTGGCCATCACCAAGGAGTAAGTTTGAAGTTAAAAATTTTCATGGTTTGACAAGTTTTTATAGAAAGCTCATTAGAAATTTTAGTGGAATTTATGCTCCAAATATGGAAATAATGAAAAAAGGTAGATATGAACTCAAATGGATAAATGCAATGGAAATAATTTTTCATATATTGATGAATAAAGTCATAGAACAATCGATTTTGGCATTACTATACTTTAATAAATTTTTCCAAGTATAATATGCTAGCGAGACAACCATTGGAGGAGTTTTGAGCCAAGAAGGTAGGCTTATTGCCTATTTCAGTGAAAATTTGAATGAGGTCAAGAAGAAATATTTATTTTATGATCAAGAGTTCGATGCCATCATGTAAGAACTAAAAAAGTGGAGACATTATCTATTACCAAAAGAATTTGTGTTTACATATCATCATTCTTTACAACTCATTAATAGTCAAGGTAAGTTGAATCAAAGACATATGAAATGGGTGGAGTACCTTCAAAGTTATTTATTTATTTTGAAGCATAGAAGTGGACATTCAAATTAAGTAGTTGATACCTTGAGTTAAAAAATGTTATTGATGAATGTAATGATGTTTGGAGTTGTAGGTTTTGATGTTATGAAAGAGCTTTATATTGATGATTTGGACTTCAAGGAAGCTTGGGAATATTGCAAGGACCCTACTATAAAGGATATAATTCCATGACTAGATTATTTTAACCAAGAGGGATTATTATTCTAGGGATAATAATTATGCATACCGTAGAGCTCAATGAGGAAGAACTTGATAATATCAAAACATAGTGGAGGACTAGCTGAACATTTTGAAATAGATAAAACTTTGAAATAGCTTTGTAAAAGCTATTATTGGTCAATAATAAGCACAAATACATGAATATTTATGTAGATTTTTCAAGTTTGTCAACATGCAAAAGGAAAGAGTTAGAACACTAGGTTGTATCAATCATTATCAATACCTGAAAGTCCATGGGAAGACATAAGTATAGAATTTATACTTAGATTACCTCAAACAAAAAATGGAATGATTCTATTTTTGTAGTTGATATATTTTCAAAGATGGCACATTTCATACCTTGCAAGAAAATGAATGATGCTACTCATATCATTGATTTGTTCTTTTAAGAAGTTGTAAGATTGCATGGTTTTTTGAAAAGCATTGTGTTAGATAGAGTTATGAAGTTTGTAGGTCACTTTTGGAAAACCTTTTGGAAGAAGTTGGGTATAAAATTGAGTTTTAGTATAGGTTGTCATCCACAAATGGATGGAAAAATCAAATTGGTAAACATAAGCCTTGGAAATTTGTCGAGGTGATTAGTTGGAAAGAAATCAAAGTTATGGGATACCATTTTGGCATAGGTAGAATTTACATATAACAATTCGATCAAGAAAATTACATCCAAAAGTCCATTCCAAAATGTATATGGAATCTTTCCAATAGGAGTAGATGAGTTGTAGAGTATAGTTGATTTATAGAGACCAACAGAAATAACATAGGCCTTCATTGATTACATGCAATATTTACACCAAGAAGTGAAAGCCAATTTGAAAAATAATACCATAAAATACAAGCAACATGTTGACCTCAAGAATTCTAGGTTAGAGATTTGGTTTTGGTACATCTATAAAAGAAAATATTCTTGAAAGGCACTTACAAAAAGCTCAATTGGAAGACCTTGTAAGGTCTTAAAGATATTTGTCACTAATGCATATGAAATTGAACTCCTAAAAGATGTAGACATCTCACTAATATTTAATGTGGTAGATTCGTATCCATACCATGGTATATCTAAAAAATATACCGAAGATATCACAACTAATTTTTACTAAAGAATGGATAGTACAATTGCCATAAAAGAAACATGATGAAATTGAGGTAGTGATAGATTCTAGGATGACCAAGAGAACATGAAGTAAAGTATATTATGTGTATTTAGTCAAGTAGAAGAATCAGTCAATTGACATAGTGACATAGATGAACACTCCCAAGCTTGCTAAATATGGCATATCAATTACCAATTTTGAGAAATATTTCTAAGATTTGCTCTTGAAACATTTTCTTTTACTTGATGAGTATGATGTAGGGCATTAAACCTACATATGTTAAAATATTAAATAGTTCATGAAAATGATTGATGAACCATTTTTGTAACCACCAAAATTCTATAAGCAAATGGAAAGTAAAATGATGTGAGAGAGGGACTGACAATAAGAGAAGAAAAATGATAAGAAAAAGAGAGGGTAAAATAGACAGAAAGAGGAGAGATAATAGGTGGCATGAGGTAAAACATAAAGGAAAGGAAAATGAAAACACAATGTAGAAGGGAGAAATGGTATTTTAATTCTATTAGACCTGAGCAATAATTGTATTTGTTGTTTATACAAAGGCATTAATGTCTAATTGATATTGTAATACAACATTGAGCAAATCAATGTAATACAATATTATTAATTCCAATTGTGTCCTATTCATTTTGTAGGATTGATATGAATTATTTATTTGCCATTGCATCACCTATTCACTAAATTATGCAAGAATAGATATAAGAATATGGCAGACAAAAATGGAACATTTATGCTTGAGGATTAACATGCAGTTGGTGAACATCTCAACAATTAAAGTCATGTATATGTGATTACTATACAGACACAAGTTATAAGAGGAAATTTAGTCTTAGGAAGTGCATAGTCCCATAGATTTCATAGCCTTGTAGTTTCATAGTCTCATGATATGTACCATCTTTTGTGATGCATGTCTCATAATGTGAATTTTCTTGTAAATTCATTGTATTATGGAAATTACTATCTTGAAGCATTGACATATCATCATATTGTCATCTTAGACAATACCATATTGTACAGTAAAAAATTTTCATGTCAAATACTAAGTCATATTTTGACTTTGCCATTTATGTACAATGAATTTTTCATACAAGGAAAATTGCCATACAACTAAACATGTCATACAATTGATCCTGCCATACAATTAAACCAACCATACAAAGAAACCTGCCATCCTACTATACAATTGAATTTTGTTATACAAATATTGTAGCAGTTTTATCATAAGATATTGCTATCTCATAAGACTATCATCACAAGAGCTTTCTTGCCATCATAATAACTTGGTCACACATGTAATTACCATGCATTTGGTGGTCATATGTTAAATTGATAAATTGTTGCTTGAGAAAGTTATCCATAAGAGCATTCCCTTATTTCAAATGCATCATTAGCATTGTGAGCATGAATTAGTATTATAGAAATCATCAATTTTAATTAGCCAATTACTTCCTTCAAATAGAGGCAATAATCATATATAGAACTTCAATGAAAGTGAAGCAAAATATATGCTAGTGCATATATGATAATAGAAATTGATTTCAGGTAAGTAAATTAGAATGAAAAGCATCCCAACTAATTTTAGACATGCATTTTAAGCAATGTGAAGGTATCCTATACCTTAGTAAAATATGTTATTTTATATTTCTAATATTCATAGTTATATGTTATGTTTCACAATCTATTTTACACAACACTAGTGTGGGAGACCAAATGACCATGAAGAAGGAGCTAATTTGTTACAAAAGGAGAAAATTATACTCTATCACCTAGGGAAATTATTAAAGGAGATAAGGACAATGCATATGGAGAAGGTAAAATCAATCATTAAAGCATTGCAAAGGAAACCTAAGCTATGAGAGGTGGCATATTAGTGATTGTAAATTTCATACCCAACTATAGAATCACTTTGAGAATTTAGAAAAAATATTTAACTTACTAAAAACTAAGAGTATAAAAAGTGGGTGGAGGATATTTATACCATTATCTAATCCCCAAAATACATAAATAAGTTTAATCTAAGCTGACATAACAATAAGAATTGTTGGTTGGTTACAATCTATAATATGGTCTAACTATAACAACATTAATTACAATCCATAGATCTTATGTAATAAAATATTATAATAATCTAAATGCATTGTACAATGATTTCATTTAGACCTATATAATGACATCATACAATGTCAACCTTGACCATGAATCACATTACACTTTCAACACCCCTTATAATTTGAACTAAGGGGCCAAGGAGAGAGGATATTAGTGATATTATTATATTCTTCCCATAATGGATGTTCTAGTGGGTCTCTAGAGTTGAGTTATATCTTTCTAAATCCCCCATTATCTAGAAGAAATCTACTGATCTTAAAAATATTCAATATTTTATAACTTAGCAAGAAATTCTTGGTTGTATGTCCTTACCTCTTGTAGTATCCAAAAATAGTCTTTGAATTATTTAAAGGCTTATCCTAGCCCTTGGACCCTTGGTTCTTAGTCTCCTTAGTTTTAAATTCCTTTATATGAGCTTGTATTTGTGAAGTACCACCACAATTCCTCATTGCTATTTAAAAATAAACAAGGAGAGACAAAAGTTGATCCAGATAATGAGTTTTTTGATATTCCAAGAACACAAAAATATAATGAATCATGAGGTTCAACATATGAAAAGAAAGAGAGAGATTAGAAAGAAAAATATTCATACATTTTACATCATCTTTATTTTTTCCTCCAAAATATGCAACATCTACCATCAATAACTTAAATCTAGAAATGTAGTCATCAATGTTATCAAACTTAAGAAATTTGAGAGAATAAAGATCTAATTACAAGTTACTTCAATTGTAATTACTTTTCCAAATAACTTATAAAAGTTTGATCATACCTTGAAAGGTTCACTTTATTATATAATATAAAAAAACAATTTTGGTTCAATCAACAAGGAGAATAGGCAAGGGCTTCTTCTTCCTTGTGATATAGAGTTTCTTTATCAAGGGTTATTACTTTATATTCTTGGGATTTACACCATAATTTATTACTACATAATAGGTCAATAATTTAGGTTGACTAAATGCTATAAATTTATCCATTGAGGTGATTAACCAGGGATTGATGATTCATCTTACACAATCTAGCTCCTAACACTATAATAAGTCTTTAAACCTAAGATGAAATAAATAAGTATTTATATCAATACGTAATATCCAAATTACATAAATAATTTTAACCTAATATGACATAACAAGAGGTATTTGAGGTTAATTATAGGTTATAATATGGGTTTAGCCATAACAAGGCTAACTACATAATAAAATATTATAAAAAATTGAATACATTGTGCAATGTTTTCCTTTAGACCTATATAAGATTAAATCATACAATGTTGGCCTTGGCCATGAATCATATCACACTCTCAATATTATGGTTGTAGAATTTTCCAATTCAAGTATAAAAATGACTTCATTAAGGACCAAATTTAAATATCTATCCAAAAACCATTAATTTATCTTAGAATTATAAGTTTATCCTAAAACATTGTTGATTTATAGGTTTTTTCTCAATAAATTTCTATGACTCAAATATTATTCAATTCAATTTCCAATTGATTCTTTAATAGATAAAAATTCATTGGCCATCTATGTGAATTCCAACAATCCCTTTTGTTCCTAGAACTACTTAATCCATCAAACTATATATTTATCAACCTAACATATGACTATCTATTCATTACTGTTGATGATCTTGATAAGCAACTGAAAATATTTCATTTATCCTTTGTCAACCACTTCAGAGATATAAATATTATCAACATCCCTGAATTCATGTTTAGGTCAATTCATTATTCCATTGAAAACTGTAGAAAGAAGAAAGGGGATGATATCCCTTTCCACCAAGGGTTGTTCAAGGTTATTTATTCTCATCTCCTTGCCCACAACCTTGTCACTCCCTTAGCCAAGCTAGGTCCTTTTGTGTATCCCCCCTGATAAATTTCCTCCATATGAGGATACCCATGAGGAATATGAATCCTTAACCCCTTTGTCAACGCCTACTAGGAAGATGAAATCAATTGGGTCTGATAGGGATGAGTAAACATCCAAAGTAAAAAAGCCTAAAATTGAAGAACAGGTGGGTGCTACGATGAAATCCATCCATATCCTTAGGAATATGTGTATGAGTCAAATAATGTTCTAGACAGTGGCCTTTGATGAGGACGAGGACTTCACTAAGGAGACCTTGTAGAATTTGGTTATTCGGGCTTATATATATGATAATTGTTCAATCTGAGGAGTTTTAGTCAACTCTGAAATAAATGTGTAACACATTATATTTACTATTTTTTAGTAAATCCTGTGATGTGTCCAAGGTGGGAAATCTGAAGGAGTAGATTAAGGTAAAGGAGACCCCCTCTGGGATGAAATTTAGTAGCAAGGAAGAAGCCAAGGATGATGGCAAGGATATTGACTAGTTTACAATGTTGAGGATGGGTTTGAGGATTCACCTAAGGATGAGTTTTTTTGGTCTTATGTTAGCCTGGGTGGTCTAGATTTCTCTTATTTTTTATGTTGTGTTGGGTGTGTCTAGGCTGATTCCCTATATTTTTTGTTTTACCAGAGTCTAGCATAAGTCTATGTTGTTTTTGTAAAAAGGGTTTGAGACCCTTTCAAAACCTGTTTTAATTCAAATATAATATTTACTTATAAAAAAACCTAACATATGACCAACTAGCTCAAGTGATGTTTTATTTACATCACTATCTTTCAACAATATAATACTCTATACCATTTTTTTATTGATTCATTGATCAAGATTGTGTTTCATTTATTTCAATAACGTATAAATGTCAGTATCCATCCCTAACAATATCTATTGCATGCTAAGTACGTACAACAATTTGTAGACTCAAACAACAATTCATAGTTCTTCATTTCAAAATTTCATCAAAAAACATATTTTTCAAATTGTTTTCATGTTATAGATACATTAGATGACCATATACATTACTAAGTTATATTTATTATTAATACAAGATCCAAATCAATAGACAAGGGTATATAAGTTGAAAAAATGAAATTTAATTGAATATAAATGGAAATAAACCTTCTATAGTGGTCCAACTTAGATACTCTAATAGGCCTATATCAATAACATACATAGGAATACCCATAAAAAACCCTATTTTCCAAGGCCAAAGTCTTTTATGCCCACTATCTTATTTGATAGAATAAATAGGTTTCCTCAATAACCCTCTAGTATATGACCACACTTCACCTAGTGTTGATCAAGTGTGGAATACCACTCCACCCATAATTATATATGATCATGATAACATTAGCTCTGGTTAGCCAACCAATGAACCCACTAACATCTTAGTCAGCCAATACTTACAAATTATCTTTAGCCATGAGCTAGTCACAAGGTTGGCCAAGCCAATATTCAAATTTGTATAGTACCTCATCTCAACCATACAAAGGATCATTCCAATAACTAATCAAAATATTTCTTGGACTTTGTAGGCATCACTTAAATTTAATGTATAATAGAATTTACATAATCCATCAAATATTACCATCATATAAGGTCAATAGGGTCAATAGGGTCAATCCCCATCAAGTTTTTGACCAAATAAAATTACTATACAAAATTGGTAATCCCATATAGCAATATGAAAAATCCACATCACTCTATCAACTACTAATAATCCACATTTCCCCTAGACAACTATCCTATATAATATTTACATCCACTACATAGCCAACACTCTACTAGGAGTTTCAAGATTCTTCAAGTTATGAAATGATATATAATTTGCTTGTATTTCAAAATTCTAATATTCATAATTTAAAACCTCCTATTCCACCTTTGACTTAGAATATCAATCAATAATTATTTCTCAATAACTAGTTGCTCCACAAATTCAACAAGTAGCTACAAAATTAAATATGGTCGAGTTAATGTAGCAACCACAAGGATACATGTATTCTGCCCAATATCAAATTTCTTATGCCCCATAAAATCCTTATGAGAAACCACCTTAAAACTATCAAATTTAGATGTAATTGAGGTTGCAATAATAATTGTTTTATTAGATCTATCAAATACCTCTAAACCGAATTCTTATTCTCTAGTATCTATTGTCACTATGAAATCCTTACCAACCTTTGGTAGTAAAGTAAATAATACAACTATGGATCATTTAAAAGAATTATCAACACTAAAATCTATTCATCAAATCCAAGAAGACGAAATCATAGTCCAATTATTAATATACCCATTAAGATACAAAGGTGTTATGTGCTATTGAATACTTCTTGAAATTTTAATTACTGATTGGGATTCTATAGTTGAACCATTAATGAAAATAATTTTTAATCCAAGAAATGGATTTTATGTTATTTTGTAGATAAACTCTATATAGATGCATCCTAAGGAGAATAGTCATGATTATAATAAAAGTTTTATAAGGACACTATATTTTACTAGCTTTAAATATCATAACATTTGATGACCAAGATCTACCTTACTAAATTAAAGGATTGCAACAAATTAGCTTTAATAATATGCAATGCCTCTTATGCTAGGTTTTTTAAAGAATCAACATAAGCAATATATGTATTGGTTTAGTTTGGTATATAACCTCTCACTCTACCTATAGCTTGTGCCACTTATGTGAGTTCTATATAACATTTGCAAATATCAGAGACTCCTCCAACTATGACACTCATCCCAAATATTCAAATCCAACCTAGTTAGGCTTCACCTAGTGCACCAACTCACCATCAAACCAATACCATGTAAAAAATTGCCTTTCCAAGAAAAATTTACATACCATTTCATCATCATCAACCATAGTTACTCTCTCTATCTACTCCATCTCAAATATCCAATTCAAATACCATTTCATCATCATAGAATTAGAATAATGAGATTTAGTCCCAAGTATATGAACTAAGGTAGATGGTGACGATATTTGTAAATAAAACCAAAATAGGATGGGTAACAAAGTAATGTATGTTTACAATAAATAAATTAGAATAAACAATGCAAAAAATACTTCACAAAATATCAATTATCTCATTTGTTTGGTAATTATGTGAGAAATTAGGCTAAAAAAAGTATGGCAAAAACCAATTTGGAAATTAAATCTCTATGTTGTCTTGTAATTCTAGTCATAATCCTATGGAATATGTTGTAACTATAAAAATTTATGAAACTAATATATATATAAGAATCAATACCAAACACAACAATATAATATGATGAGTCAAGTGGTGATCACCCAAGTGTCAAATGTTGAACAAAACATAATGTAACAACCTAATGTGATAGACCCATTAGGTTTGGTATACCAAAGAATTACAACCTTATATAAATCAAATAATGTTATTCATAATAAATTTGATGTTGTTGAAGAGGTTTGTGTAATTATTTTTCAAAATCAAACACTATTGGTGAACCAACAATAAGAGATTATAATTTAAAGTAATAGAAATATGGTAGATGAATAGATTAGGCCTTCAAATACTAAAATGGAACCACCTAAATAGACTACCCCTAATGCAAATAGTATTAGTTTCATAATATTATAATTTTTATTGCATATAAAATATAAAGGTCCAATTTCCATTAATTAAAAGGTGAAACCCAAAACATATTGAGGAAAATTAGTTTTACAAACTGCACAATCTAACACTTAGAATATAAAATGCTTACAACTAGAAAGGAAGTTAATAGAACAAAAGAACAAGGTAAAATAAGAAATACATAAAAATAATCCAAGATAAATATAAGCTATCCCTCCTTGACTAGTGAAGGTAGAGTAGTGGCAACACATCAATTTAGAAATTTTACACCTCACAATGAGAGTAGCCAATTGGATACCAATTTCAATATTGTTGAGGAGTTGAGGAAGTTGCAAGAAAAAGTGACTATATTAGAAGCATTAGCCTTATATAGACAAATGGGTCTAGTACATGAAGCTTTGAAATAACATGAATATAATTATTGTAAATAAAATAAATCACCTCTTCAAGTGCTCATTCCAATCCTTTTGAGTAGTTAAATCTCATACCATAGGAAC
Organism: Wollemia nobilis; assembly: GCA_028583015.1. Classification (NCBI taxonomy): domain Eukaryota; kingdom Viridiplantae; phylum Streptophyta; class Pinopsida; order Araucariales; family Araucariaceae; genus Wollemia; species Wollemia nobilis. The sequence goes on from JAQPPZ010017060.1 coordinate 5,515,600, forward strand.
TATCCAATATACACATGAATGTGGTTGATGTGATTAATACTCCCAATTATAAGATACTAAAACCATTATTATTTTATATCACTTATAATATAAACAATTTTATTTTTAGAATTTACATTATTGACTCAAGGGCTCTTATAAAATTTATACCTAAGCCAAATTGTGAAGAAATGTGACTATCATAATTAGATATGGCTAGTAGTCCTATTCATATGGTTAGACCTAGGTAAATCTAGTTGGCATATTAAAAATCCTAGTGATGACCATGGAAAAATACATAGATATTGTTTATATAATAAGTATTAGTGGTTGAGATTCTACCCTACTTTAATATGCTACTCTCCAAGAAATGGAATAGGAAGTTATCAAGGTATGGTTATATGTCAATGGACTACATGCATATTAAGGTACCATAGGAGGTGAAAATAATTATAATATATAAGGAACATTTGTGTAAATACCTCCTTTACAATTTGGGTAATTATGGAGCAATTAATGGGAATAATATCCTACAATTCATAGGCATTGAGTTAATTTAGGGTGATCTCATATTATAAGTAGACATGATCATTGGGGTGTTGTAAGTTGATAATATTAATGAGGTGGAAGAAATATATGAGGAAACTAAACTTGGTAATAATTTGATATCAAAGAAACCAACTAATATTCCTACTTTAACAAGTAAAATGGCTCAAGGGTTAAACCTTACACATGTAATGCATTTCAATAATTCTATGGCCATAAATTGATTAGGTGTAAGTATACAATTGATAAATATACAATAGGAAAAAATGAATTATGCAGGTTGTCTATTATTCAATTACATAAGTAATAAAGTTGAATATGGATTCCTAGCACTAGATTAAGAAAAAGCAAATAAGATGGGGATAAATATTCTCAAAATATTTAGTGATTCAAATCTAGTGGTAAATCTAGTTAATTTAGTCTATGTTGTTATCAATAAGCACCTTAAATAATACAAACACCAAGTTTAGAATTTTATAGAAATATTTGATAAGTATGAAATTATCACAATACCTAGGGAAATAAATACTAAGGTAGATCAACTAACCTCTATGGCCACTATGTTTAATACGGCTATAGACATGTTCAATAATTCAAAATAACTAGAGGTAGTGTACAAACCAACAATGTTTTTTGACTAGGGTAAAAGCGAGATTTTGAAATGACCCAAACCCTTTTACAACACAAATTCAGCCCATGAATTACATAGCTTCCAAAAGCAAATAGCCAGAGATCCCCTAGATGCAAGATAAACAGTATCTATCATAGACCTGAATTAGCTGCAGTCCTCCATCGTGAAATTTTCTAATTCCTCATGGACCACGCTAGGGGGGATCCATCTCGTATCCTCTTCTTTAATGCCATCAAAGTTTACCATCTAGTCTTCTAGTTTGTTACCTTCTCTATAGACATGACCAAATTCAACTTCTTGAAAATGCTTTACTATCTCTCCAATATCTTGCACAATGTAATCAATTTTCCAATTAGATTCTCCCTCCTTTTTCAAAATATTGATAATATTCAAGGAGTCTCCTTCAAAGATAAATTTTTTAGCACCTAGATCCTTGGATAGCTTTGCACCCAGATGTAAAGCATTAACTTTAGCTTTATGACTAGTAGTAATTCCCAAAAAATTCCAAGCTGCCCCAATAAATCTACCCTGATTGTCCCTCAAAATTGCTCCTGCTCCGATCTTACCTGGGTTACCTTTGGATGCCCCATAAAAATTTAACTTCAACTAGTCATATTGAGGTGGTTGCCATTTTACATGAGTTCTAACCTGAACATTTACTTCTCCACCACTAATAGGTTCCAAATTCCATGCCTTAGCTATCATAGTCTCTTTAGTATTCTCTAGTTTGATAGGGTATTTGATAGATTTAACATTCTCATCTAAAAAAATGTGTGATACTTCCAAAAATTCTCATTGTAGACATTTTGCCCCTCTAAAAATTCTCTTGTTTTTCTATAACCAAACTCCCCACACAAAATGATATGAAATTAGGTTCCAAATTACATTAATATGAGGACTAAAAAAGAGGTTCTCCCATTGTTGTAACCACAAAACCATATTAGAAGGCATCACCCAAGAGATGCCCATCCTATTGATGAGGATCTAGAAAATATTTAGAGCATATGGACATTCCAAGAAGATGTGTTCCACTGATTCTTCTACCTTTTCACATAAACTGTATCTATTAGGAAATTAAAAACCTCTCTTCTTAAGATTATCCACTATTAGGATCTTATTTTGGACTGCTTCCCAAAGAAAAATCTCCAGTTTAGGAATAGCTTTCTTACCCCAAATTCTATTCCAAGGTAAACCATTATCTACAACAAAACCCAAAAGAGCATAGGTTATCTTCGCATTGAATTCCCCACTATTAGTTCTACTCCATACCATGAAGTCTCTATACATAATAAAACCTAAATAATAAGTCTTTAGTTTAGCTTTAATGAGTTTTAAAGCCTCCAAATTCTTAGGGTCTACCTCTAAATATTTCCAGCTCAACTTGTTATCCAATAAAGTCATGTAATCATAAATATTTTTACCATATCTATCTTCTAGATCCTCTTTCAAATTAGAGAAAATATCATTGTTGGATAAATGTTTGTCATCTAACCAAGCATATTCTAAAAAACTTGTAGAGGCACCATCTCCAATATACTATTTCACACCCTTCCCTAAGGCCTCCCTAGCATCCACCAAGTGATTCCATAAAGAAGAGCCATGACAAGGGTTTTGAATTATGAGAAATCTGGTATCCTCCTGGTTGTCAAGATATTTTTCTTTAAGAATCCTTACCCAAAGAGTCTGACCATCCCTTAGAACTCTCCATCCCACCTTGGCTGCCATAGCACTATTGACTAGGTTGAGTCTCCTCAGACAAAGGCCACCATGCTTATGTTGATGGTATATTTTGTCCTAAGATACATGATGAATCCTCCTCTTCTCTTCAAATCCTGACCATAAGAACTATTTTTGAATTTATTATATGATTTTAGAAACTTCAATAGGGATCTTTAAAAGGGATATAGGATAAATGGGTATAGCCTGCAAAACACTCTTAACCAAAAATAATTTACTTGCTTGAGACAAGATATTACCTTCCCATATTGTAAGTTTGGATTAAAACCTGTCAACCAAACCATTCCAAAAATGTGCCTTACAAGTTTCCATGAGTATAGGCATACCAAGGTAAGAAGAAGGTAGGGTTGACACATGATACCCTATCACTCTAGCCACCCTTCTATGGAGAGCTACTTTAGTATTAATGAAGAGGATCTTACTCTTGTCCAAATTGATATTTTTGTGAAAGGCACATTCATAAAGGTCTAAGATTCTTTTAAATTCAATTTCCTCTACCACATAAGGATTACCAAGTAAAATTGTATCATCCACAAATTATAAATGAGTAATACCCTCAATATTATGAGCTGGTTTAAGGCCCCCAATATGGCTAGAAGCCTTGGTAGCATGGAGGTATCTTTCGAGCATTTCAAACATAATATTGAAAATATAAGGAGAGAGGTGGTCACCTTGTCTCAAACCTCTACTACTATTAAAAAAACCTATTGGTTTATTATGGATAATAATAGAGTACCTTAAAGTCTTATAATAGCTTCCAACCATATTATCCATTGTCTACAAAAACCAAAGGTAGCTAAAAATTTATCCAAAAAACTCCATGATACTCTATCATAAGCCTTGATCATGTCTAACTTGAGGAACATACATTTTCTTTCACCAGTATTGACAGAATACATGGATTCATGAAGGAATATAATCCCATCCAATAGGGTTACGCATAAGGGGTATGACAAAAAATGTATATAGAAAAATAATGCAAATTAGTTTTGAAACCAAGGCGAATATGGTGCAAAGTCATGTAGAGGCAATGACAATTTTTTTTTTTCACAAGAAAAAATAAAAGTAGGTGAATTCACCAATTTTTTTGATAAACGTACCATAAGATATAAATAATAACTAAAAATACTCTGATTCCCATGAATGATCATAGGGACAACCCAAATGAGTCAGTAGGCTTCATTCGAGGGATGACCCAAGCGAGTCATTAGGTTTCATTCGAGAAATGATCTAGGTGATTCAAGGATGACCCAAGTGAGTCAGTAGGTTTCATTCAAAGGAAAACCTAGGTGAGTCCATATAATTCACTTGAGGGGTGACCCTCAAATGAAGGTTGCAGGGTCGTTTGCACCCTATAGGTTGCAGGGTCATCCAACTTTATCAATCAGTTACAAAGGTGAAAATTATAAAAAATATTATATATTAGTTTATTATTATCAATTTAAGGTGTAGAACTCATCGAGATATGTGGTTTTAAAAAATAAAATTGAAAATAGAGCTCTAGATCAAAAGTTATGCCTCCTAGAAGGTTGCAGCGTTGTCTGTAGTGACTAGGGACAACTAACAAGGGATGACCCAGGTGAGTCAAGGATGACCCAAGTGAGTCAGTAGGCTTCATTCGAGGGATGACCCAAGTGAGTCAGTAGGATTCATTCAAGGGATGACCCAAGTGAGTCAGGAGACATCATACGAGGGATGACCTATGTGAGTCAGGAATGACCCAAGTGAGTCAGTAGGCTTCATTCGAGGGATGATCCAAGTGAGTCAGTAGATATCATGTGAGTGATGAACCAAGTGATTCAATAGGCTTCATTCGAGGGATGATCCAAGTGAGTCACTAGACATCATGCGAGGGATGACCCAGGTGAGTTAGGGATGACCCAAGTGAGTTAGTAGGCTTCATTTGAGGGATGACCCAAGTGAGTCAGTAGGATTCATTTGAGGGATGATCCAGGTGAGTCAGGGATGACTTAAGTGAATTAGTAGGCTTCATTCAAGGGATGACCCAGGTGAGTCCATAGACTTCACTTGAGGGATGACCCTCGAATGAAGGTTGTAGGGTCATTTGCAACCTATAGGCTGTAGGGTCATCCAACTTTATCAATTGGTTGTAGAGGTGAAAATGATAAAAAAATATTCTATATTAGTTTATTATTATCAATTTAAAGTGTAGATCTCATCGAGCTATGTGGTTTAAAAAAAAATAGAGCTCTGGATCAAAAGGTATGCCTCCTAGAAGGTTGTAGGGTAGTCTACAGTGACTAGGGACGACTGACAAGGAACGATTGATAAGGGATAACCTTTGTGAGTCTGTAGGAATCATATGAGGGATGACCAACGAGGTAAGACTAATGAGGGAAGACCTATGTGAGTTAGTAGGCATCATGTGAGGGATGACTGATGAGGAATGACCTATGTGAGTCGGTAAGCATCATGTGAGGGAAAACCGATGAGGGAAAATCTGTGTGAGTCTGTAGTCATCAATATTGATGACTACAGACTCACATAGGTCATCCCTCATCGATCATACCTCACATGATGCCTACTGAATCACATAGGTCATCCCTCATTGGTGGTCCCTCACATGATGCTTACTGAATCACATAGTCATCCGTCATTGGTCATCCCTCATCACTGTAGACTACCCTGCAACCTTCTAAGAGGTATACCTTTTGATCCAGAGCTCCATTTTTATTTTTATTTTTTTAAAACCACATAGCTCGATGAGATCTACACTTTAAATTGATAATTAAAAACTAATATTATGGTGAAAATGGTGAAAACTAATTGATTTAATGCAGGGTTATCATGCGAGGGATGACCTACAAGGGATGACCTGCATGAGTCCATAGACATCATGCAAGGGATGAACTACAAGGGATGACCTGCATGAGTTTGTAGACATCATGCGATGAATGACCTACAAGGGATGACCTGGGTGCAAGGGATGACCTAGGCAAGTCTGTAGACATCATGTGAGGGATGACCTTCATGAGTTTATAGACATCATGCAAGGGTTGACCTGGATGAGTCCATAGAAATCATGAGAGGAGTGGCTTGCAGGAGTTCATAGACATCATATGAGGGATGACCTAGGTAATTTTGTAGTCATCATGGGAGGGATGACTTATAGGGGACAATCTACATGGGATCGTAGACATCATGCAAGGCAAAGGGATGACCTGCAAGGGATGACCTAGGTGCAAGGGATGATATGGGCAAGTCTGTAGACATCATGTGAGGTATAACATCCATGAGTCCATAGACATCATGTGAGGGACAACCTGTGAGGGATGAGCTGCATGAGTCCTAGACATCATGCGAGGAACGACCTCATGTAGGGATGACCTGAGTGGGTCTAGGATGAGCAAGGATTTTTTATGGATGGAAGCATTGATGATAACAAGTAAAAAAAGGCATAAAAAAAATTATACCTAGAGTCTTTTCTCTGTATTGTATTTTGTCCTTTGTCTATTGCCAATCACTCTTTTTCTAGCTTCTCTGGTTTTGTTCTTTTTTTAGCTCGAATTTGGGTTCTCCTTTTTTGTTGAATGTATAACTATAATAAGTAATAGTATGTTTTTCTATATATAGTGGGTGAATTTATCTAGGTTAGTAAAATTATATATAATTTTAAGGTTATTCAGTCCAAAATTTTGTGGGAGGGCGGGCGATTTAAATTTTAAAATATTATAATTTTTGGGCGACTCGAACCAAAAAAAATTCTAAAATTTTTGGGCAAGTGGGCCGATGGCCAGGGTCCCGAAATTCGTAAATTTACATTTTGAAAAATGCCATTATTTTCTTATTAACGGATTTTTACCCCTATGCATAACCCTACCATCCAAAATATGTTTACCCTTAACAAATCTTCCTTGCTCATCAGAGATAATGGATGGGAGGAAGATCTTCAATCTAAGGGCTATCACTTTAGAGATAATCTTGTAAATAGTGTTGCAAAGACTTAAAGGTCTAAAATATTTGAAGGTTTTTAACCCTTTCTTCTTAGGAACTAGAACAAGGAAGGTATTTTTAAACTCCTTTAGGATCTAACATGACTTTAAATATTCCTTCACTGCTTCAATAACATCAACTTTAACTACATCCCAAAAGGTTTGGAAGAAACCTGCTTGGAACCCATCTAGACCTGGAGCTTTATCTCTACAAAGGGAGACCAAAAATTCTTAATGACCATTGATAGGTATTTAAAAATGAAGATTAGATTATTAAATTTTTGGTGAAATAAGTACATGTTTAAAAAAAGTATTGATTATGGTGATGATATCAAAGATGGTGTCATTTAGCTTAAAAATAATTAGTTACAAAAGTGTTTTATCACATTAGATAACTTATTTGATACCAATGACAATGCTTGAAAAAATAGCATTAAGGTAAATATATCTACTTAACATCTTATTTAGACCACGAAAGACAAGAACATGTTGAGGAAAAAATATTGTATCAAAGCAAATATTTACTTATTCAAAGAGTGATGCAATCAACACAATGATGTGATTGCCCAGAGTTATAAGGACCTCGATTTATAACTAAAAAATCATTGAATGCACAATTGACCTAAATCCAAGATCCAGGATATTCTACCAAAAGTGAAGACCTATAAATCCAAAAATCAAAGTAGTGATAAAGAATATGCTTTTGAAGATAGTACAAGCCCGTATTATCTTTTCCATATTATAATCCATAAGGTGGCAAGCTTGGTGCTTATTTGGAATAAAAATGGAGATATTATATGTGTCAATTTTATAAGGCAATAGGGCATCCTTTAAAGATCACTACTTGTTACCATCCATGGACTAGATATTACAAAAGGTAGCGACGTATCAAATGTTATCCTTATTAGAAAATTATTTAGGATATAACCAAATTTGGGTTAAATATGATGGCCAATACAATGTTAAATTTACTACCAAATGTGAAATTTTTGCATACCAAAAGATGAAACTTTTCAAAGGGAAATGGAAATTACTTTTATAGGGATAATTGATAAGATTATTCTTATCTATCTTGATGATTTAAAAATTTCTCTAAGATTATATCTAAACATGCTAAACATTTAGAAGTAGCATTCAAAATTTGTAGGGAATACAACATGTCTTTGAACAATAAAAAGTCTATACAACATATCTTTGAACCCAAAAAATTCTATCTTGTTTGTATTGAAATATAAGCTGCTAGGACAAATGGTGTTGAAAGATAGCCTTGAACTAGACCTAAATATTATTAAGTCAATCCATGAACTATAATTACTATCTTCACTCAAAGGTATTAAGCATTTCCTTGGTCAAATTTATTTATCTATAAGTTTATTATAAACTTTATGTAACTAGTTAGACTTATCACCAAAATATTGAAGGATGTCACTTTCACTTGGGTGAAGTAAGCTAAGAAATATTTTCAAAAAATCAAAGAAACAATAACTAAGGTGTTTGTTCATATTAATCCTAATATTTGAAAATATTCTAGGTTTTTTTAGTGCTAATGAGAGCGTAGTAACTATGTTGACTAAAAAATATGGTAAAGGAGAAGAGTATCCAATATATTTTCACAATTCAAACCCTTCACAATTATGAGGAATTTTTTGCTTTTATCATAAATTAAGTGTTTCCCATGATGTAATCACCTAATAAATTCAAGTATTATCTATCTTTGTGCTTTAAAAGAAAACTTATATTGTATATACTTCCATAATGAGAAAGAACCTCCTCAATAATTTAGACCTGTAGAGACCCTTGGGATAATAATAGAATGAAACCCACCTCCTAGTAATTCTCAAGGGACTAGAAGATAAACTATTTGGAAACCTCCTTACGCTATATGGTTAAAATTTAATTTTTATGGCACTTCCAAATGAAACTTGGGACTTGTAGGGGCTAGTGGAATTTTAAAAAATGAGAAGGGTGAAATTATTTTGGCATTTTATGAAAATTTGGGCTATTAGTGTATCCATTTTGTGGAACCAATATCAGCTTATCAAGGATCCATTTTCCTTATCTGCTTTTAGCATTTAAAGTTTATTTTTGAAGGAGATTATTTAAATATTATCGATATTCTTCTTGGTAAACATTCAACTAGTTGGGCCATTGATAATATGATGTGTGAAATGACTGGATTGTTAAGAGATCATGAATACTTGAAGTTAGAGCATGCCTTTAGAGAAGGGAATAAGGCAACTAACTTTTTGGCTAACTTAAGAGTGATACAAATTGGATTAAAGGTTTGGTGAAGGGATTTTCCCCATGATCTTTTAAAATTTGTTCATTTTGAAGTTCTTACTTAGGTTTTCTGGTTTTGATATGATATTTGCTAATTTTCATTCTTTTGGAGTGTTGAGTTTCTCTTTGAATTGCAATATTGACAAAGTTTCTAAGACAGGATTTGGCTTGGTCTTCTTTTTTAAGCCTTTATTTTCAATTTTTCTTGGTGGCATTGATTTTAAGTTGGATATTATTTGTTTTGGGTGGGAGAATGATGCCTCTTCATTTATGGTCTCTAGAAGAATTGGGCTATGTTCTCAAAATTGAAAGTGGATGTTGGTTGCCTTATCTCAAAGTTTTTATTTTTTTAAAATCTAATTTAAGATAATTTAAGGAATTTGTGCCTTCTTGTGTGGAAATTTTCTTTTATACAGGGTCACATTCTTCATTTTTTTTGGAGTTGCCATTGTTGCATGATAAGCAATGCTAGAAAATCTTGGCACATTCCTTATGTTACTTTGAATTGGTATCAATTGCATCAAACCTAGCACTCCCTGCTACTCGCATGTGGTGGTTGGTTACGTGTTATCTTTAGATTGGTTTGGGAGGCCATCATGGATGATACTCTCTTTGGCTTATATCATTTTCCAATGCATGTCAATCAACTTCATTATATTTATTGTCAATGCATTCTGCAATGGAGGCTTTATTTTTATAGGATATCCTTCATAGAATCACATGATTGTGATTGGCATCAAGATTGGGGTCTTCATGGATCTATTCATACTATTCATTTTATTTTATTTTATTTTTTGAAAAAGGTGTTTTTTAAGAAGGAGGATGGTTTGAAATATTTAATTCTTTAAGAACCTTCTCTCTTGTTTCATACATCTTGTTCATTCTTCTCTGAGCTGAAGTGGTGGTCAATCATGGAGAAGGTAGCCAAAGGAATAGAACCTTATAAGGTGGTGGTTGATAAGGATGTTCTTCATATATTGGAAAAATATGGTATCTTAAGCTTTCTAAAAATGTTTGATGGGCATGACTTAGACTTGGTTAGAGAGATAACATTCTCTTAGAATAGAGGGAGGGTGTCAATTAAGGGAGTTGATCTCACTATCCTCTATTCCTGTGTTGGTAAATATTATTAGGGTTTCAACTTGGGGAGACTATGTTGATATAAATAAGTATTATTTAGCAAAATAATTGAATTTTTTTGGACGTAAAGCTGGATGACCATAGAAATACCATAATGGATACAAAACAAGCACTTTCAAGTCTCTCTGAGATAGAGTGCTCTTTGTGGTAATGGACTTCTTCACTCATAAATGCAATAGAGATGTTGTTCACAACTTCCATATGGCTATTGTGAATCACAGTAGGAGAAGAAACAAATGAACATCCTGAGATTACTATTTAAATAACTGGATAATATGACATTTGAAATTCATATGGTAACATTTCCCTTCTGAACCATTAAGGTCTTTTTAAAATAATTTTTAAGTTTGTTTCCCTAAATAATAATTCAATATATCTGGGTAAAAGTGGGGTTGCACCCTTTGTCCCTCTAGATGCTTCTATGTCTAGAAAAAATGCTAATATCCCTTGTTCATATTTTGGGGGTAACTGATCTACTCCTCTTATTGAGGATATTGTTGATCATGGTGGTTTTCTGGACCTTGTATGGAGCTAGTGCCATATAAAATTTAGTTGGATAATATTTTTGGTAATATTATGAGAGATGTGAGTCTAGCAAAACAATTGGGGGAGGAAGACCCTCTTGAAAAATCTGATCATCAGGTTTTAAAAGAGAACTTTACTCCTATCTCACCAGAATTGAATGATAGTGTCTCATCATCTTTCAAGGAGGACAAGCTAGCTAGGAAAAGAAAGTCTAAACACTTGAATAAGTTCAAGGTGGAAACTAAAGTCACAAGGAGGTTAGTACATATTCATTACAAGGATGAAAAGATGTTGAAGACTCAATTTTCAATTGACTCATATGATTCTAAAGATTTTCTTATCTCTAAGGAGAAGCTTAAGAATCCTATCATCCTACTTTCCTGGCAAAATATTGTTGATTACTTAGTGGCTACACCGAGCTCCTATTGTGATTCTATCAAGGATCTAGTAAGATCCATTAAATGTTATGTTAAGCAAACTACTTACTTTGTTAATGAGCTAGCTTGGAAATTAAAACAAAATCCTACCACTCTAGAGATGGATGTCGTCATATTTGATGATTCCTCCCAAGATTAGAGTTGGGTCTACTTTTTTATCTGGTTCTCTTTTGGTGGTATTGGGTTATTTTCTCCCCTCCCCAAAGTCTAGTGGTTGGGTAGGGCTGGATCTTTCTTAATAGGTGGTCTTATTTTGGTTATCTAGCATTTCTTTTGTTTGGCTATTTTTGGAAATCTAATGTAAAAGGTTTGGGGAGCCTTTCAAAACCCTTTTTTTTTCATCTAATAAAAAAATAAGTAATACTATAGTGTTTGTAGTTCACCTAGATGTGAGACTAGAAATTATATATGTAGAACTAAGTGATAATATACTTAAATGGGTCAACAAAAATAGGATTTTGACATAGAAATAAAGCCAAAAACAATGGTAAGAGGAATAAGTTTCAATGGAAATTTGGTCATGTCCCACTAAAATGAACTACTTTGGTAAACAAAATTCAACCAAAAAGGGTAGAATGCATGAATGGGTGACCCAAAAAGATATATTCTAAATAGAAATGTGACTTGGAATTTTATGAATAACGAGAGACAAACTTAAAAAAGAGGCTATAAATTATTCTTGGATTGAGAGAATATTGTTTTGAAAGATATATTATGGAGTATTTCTAGTTTATTTAGAGATGAAATAGTTAAGATCCCATTGAAAGAGTATCATGATTGAGGAGGTCATTATTTAGCCCAAACAACCACTCATGCAATTTTATGAGTTAAATATTGTTATTCCACTCTCTTAATTGATTTATATCAATAGGTTAAATAATGTAAGACATGTTGCACATTCAAAGGTCAAATAAAAGAAACAACTATGCCTCGACAACAAATAGTTATGTTAGATCTATTTTACTAGTGTAGCCTATATTTAATTGGAAATATTTAGTCTATTGTCTAGCATTATATGATTGGGTATTGATTGCCACTGACTACTTCACTAGATGGGTTAAGGCCATTCCAATTAAGTCTACCAATTAGGAAGTAGTCATCTAGCTATTGCAGTATATAATCACCAATTTTAGAACATGTTTACATAGATAATATTATGATGGTCATAGGGGATTGAATACTATAGTTTATACTAGAATATAGATTCATCTTGAAGACTTTATCAAACTACTATCTATAGGAAAATATCCTAGTTGAGTCTTTAAATAAAAACATTGTTCAAATCCTAAAAGGATAATTTCTAAATACAAAATATACTAGCATATAAAATCAAAGAATATTTTATGGGTAGATAGGTTTATATCAAATTCTTCTTTGGGACCTCTACATACAAATTGATTTTTATAAAAACTATAGTGTTATGCATAAATTTAGAACTACCTTCACTATAAATGTCATAACTACTAGAGCTAGAAGACATTGATATTCCTCCTATAGAAACTTGTATAAGTGACATAGTATAATTAGAGGAAGATAAGGAAAAAAAAATTTAGAGGTTTATGTAGACTAAAAGGTCATAAAAAAAGTGGTTTAAAAAGCAATATATATATATATATATATATATATATATATATATATATATATATATATATATATATATATATATATATAGCAATTTTAAGGAAGGAGACATACTTATGAAATGATATGAGAAAAAAATCAAATCTTAGCAACATAAAAAACTTGATTCATTCTATAGTGGGTCATAGTATGTTTATGGGTTCCAAGCCGCTAATGCTTATAGGTTAGTCATAATTTATGGAAGGCCATTACCCATCTCATTATACCCCCTTTAAGTTTGAAGGAAATATTCTTATAAATATGTACAAAGTGTGTGTTTTTCCTTTTTTCATCATGTTTTCCATCCTTTGCTATTTTCCCTTATTATTCAAATAAATGCTTTCTATACCCAAGTGAAAATATTAAAATATAATCTTAGGTTATCTATTCCTACATCCATTTCTAATAGGTACTAGCTCAATTGATAGCAAGAATTAGAGAAATTTAAGAACAAATGCTAAAATTTTCACTAAGAAAAATTCATTGATTTGTTGGAGTATCATTCAATTCACTATATTAGGCATTCAATGTAAGCATATATCAATAGAAAATGGGCACATATTTTCCAAGTTTCTAAAGCCTTTGATTAGCTAGTTTTCTAATTATTTATCAAAAAATATCCCATGAGCATCAATCTATCAAAAAATTACATGATCCATAAACATAAGAGAAAAGAGTCAAAATTATGAATTCATGCTAATAAAAGTAGTAATATTGGTACTAAGGGAGAATTAAGAGACGAGCACCAAATGGCATCAGACTTATGAATGCTTGATTTATTGATTTAGTAGGCTAAACCAATGCATGGTGATGTTAGCATAAAAGGAATCCAATCTATAAACTTTATAGGTACAACATAAGGAATTTGATGATGTCATATTGGTGTTACTCATAAAAAGTGTTGATTTGTTTACTTTGCATGCATATTATAAATTAATTTTTCATTCATGGAGGTACATTTGGAAAAATTATAAATAATCCTAATTAAACACTTATTTTCATTCTAAAACTCTATAAGTTGACCTTTATTGAGATTTTCAAGTTATAATTGTTAACCACAAATATAAAAATAGATCATTATACATGTTCCATACTAGACAAAAGAAGCAAGAACCCTCAATTTACATGTATGTGAGGTAGTGATTTAACAACCTTCATAAAACCCAAATAGGGTTAAAACTAGGATAAGAAGAAAAAGGTAATATCAAGGGTGAGAGTTTATCTATCATAGTGGTGTCTCAAGAATACTCCAATCTCACATTATGCACTTTATACCTCCTTTCACACACATGCACTCTAGTCAAGGATGAACTTTAGAACAAGTGTTGTGGCAAAAAACCAAAAAAATTATTAGCATATTTAAGAAAAATGCCTAATTATATTTCAATCCATCAATAGCCTCGTAAACCCATGAGTATATTAGTGGCATTTTTTACTATATTTTAATAAGAAAAAAATATTTAAAATATTTACGGTTGGTTAAAAAGTCCCCTACTATTCTAACTCCACATGATGGCTGATATAAGGGGTTTAATTTAAAACACACACACACACACACATATATTTATCAAGTGCAAAGGTTGGAAATTCACCGACCAAGCTACACTTATCAACCATTTGGGTAGAGCAGGAGAGGGAAAACATTGAAGTATAAAATTTTATGATTTTTAAACTTTCCTTTGATTCATCTATCATGGTGGATAACCAAAGGGTAAGAAAAATAGAAGTTCTAGATACTAGGATTATTCAACAATCCTATGCTATAGTGACCAACATGATGAATTGTAAGCTTCGAAATCTGACATAATTTTTATCTCTACCAAAGCAACCTCCAAAAATTCCAGGTCATGGATATAGCAAGCACTAACGTAGACCCAACTTAATAATTATAGAAATTGAACTAGAAGAGGATTATGCAAATATATTCATGGAGGAATAAATTGAGCAACCCATCATATCATAAATAGGAATAAGAACAAATTTCCTTCAAAGGACTAGAAATACAATGGGTGCCTATAATAACCAAAATAAACAAAGAAGAAAAGGTCCACGAAGACCTTCAATACCATATACAATTTACAATATGGGGACCTAATGTTTGCACTAGAATAATCCAAGAGGAAATATATAAGAATATATAATATAAACCTTAGTAATTATTGGATAGCAACTTGTTTATTGATTTTAAGGATATGTTAGTTTTGGTACTCGACATGTAGAACTGCCTAAAGTTGGTACATATTTGTACCATCTATTACAATAAACAATAACATACCATCATTCCAAGATAGTGGGATGCATATCCCATAACTATCACACCAATGACAATAAGGAGATGATGCATATATAAGACACAAATATTAGGCAAATATCATATGCTCTTAGATCATAAGCTAGATTCTATATAGGAAGTGTACAAAGGAATAGGAAGAATTCCTAGTGGCCCATTTAAATAAAAAGAAAAATGCTAGAAGATTTAAGATACCCATACAAATGGATATGCTTGAAGGGGAGGCATAGAGGGTTATATTAGACATTGCTTATGTATTAGGTAGAAATTTAGATTGCATGGTGTAGAAGGAGAAACTAGGGTTGCTCCACACAATCATAGATGTTGTATGGTACCCTCATCTACTTAAGTTATCCATCTATATCATCAAGGAAATTAATCTACAATTCAAAATTGTTAAGGAAACCAATAATTTCACATTCTCTTCATACTTGGTATGGCTAATCATGTATAAAAAAAAGATAATTTTTCCAATGGAAAGTTGGAAAGAACTAGAGAAGATGGTCAATCCTTAAACTTATTTTTTAAAGCACCAAGATAATTTGTACAGGTGTGAGAAATTTTTTCTACAACTTCAGTAGATATATTTATAAATTGAATATGGGATGGGCTCCCTAGGTCATACCTAGAATACAAATCCCTAGTGAAAATGAGGAGAAGCAAGAAGGGTAATTTTTAATGTGATCAATACTAATATATTTTTTAAGTTGTATGGGTTTTCCATGGAGGTATTAAGATATTTTAAATAATATTTTCCCCTTAGAAGTAGTGTCATAGTTTGGCCTCATTAATAAATAGTTTGGAAAAGGACACAAAAATACAAGTTTGTTCAATCATGAGGGAAATTACTTGACAATCACCCCTTTGAGTAAAGGTTGCACTAAATACATTAAGAAGAATCTTAGGAGCTATGATATAGAAATAATCCAAGATATATGGGCCTATGATCCTAAATAAATATTCATATATACATCGATAGGCAAAGGGATTTCAATAATCAATGTGCATGATAATTGAATAATAATTCAATCCAAAAGGAGTTTGAGTGAGGAGGATGCCCTAAAAAGACTATATGTAGATCTTACTTGGTAGGATTAACTCAAGGAACTACTATAGGTTTTCTTTTTATAAATAATATTTAGAAAATGAAGGGATGAATATCCATGAAAATAATTTTAATTAAAATATTGACCACCAAATTGTGACCTTTCTTATTATGAATAAATATAATTAAATATTGGGGAAGGTTGTTTCGTATTTCCATATGAGGTATAATATTAAGGAAGATGATCTAGGTAAAATAAATCCAAAACCAATAATTTATTTTTAGCTATATCAGATGAATAACACCCACAAGACGTTGAGAAAACACAATTTCTAGAATAATTGAGAGCCTAAGTCTCTTCCACTCAAGTATATACTAGTCTAGAAATAATTGTAGCCATGAGTGTCATAACTCAAGAAACTATAAAGGTAGTATATGATAGGGGGATGATTTATGAACAAGATACATTATGCCATGCCATCAAAAAGAGAATATAGGAGATAAGAGTTAGACATACACATGCCATTATGGGTCTAAGAGTTTTAGTGGAAGCCAGAGGTATCCAAGAGTTAGCACATAGTATCACCCAAGCCTTCAATGCAGTCATTTAGGAAGTCATTACTAGCCCCACACACGATGAAGTGGTACACAAAGGAACTATCACTTTGGATGCCCTATAAGATTATAATACCATTTTTACCACTATGTCCTCCTCTCTACAAAATTTATCCTTTGTCACTGCTTCTCATATTTGTTCCAAAATTTATTTCAAACTTCCCTCTTCTATTATTTCCCCTTCTTCTATTGCATATTTTTCTCTATTCCAAATAGGTGCAGTTGTTATAGCTAAGAAATAGAGGAAAACCTATTCTATAACCTTTAATGAGAAGGCTCCACAAAATACAACAAATGATTCAAATAAAAGGAGACAACTATTCTAGGTAATAATTATGGCCACATCCATCATAACTTAAGCATTTATTGCCATGTCACTTGGCCCACCACATCATCTATTTCTACTTTAGTCACATCCACCCCTATTCTTACTACTAGATGAATATTATTTATTGAATTTTATATTTTAGAACTAATTAAACCTACCATGACATCATAAAGCTTTGTCACTCAACTATATTCTATGGATCTACAACAATCAAACATATAGGCCTAGTAGTAAGCTAACTTTATAATGTCAATTAATTATCTATGATTGGATGAGGAAAATCAAATATATAGAATTTTTTTTTGGAATTTCACTATGGTATTGTAATAATAAAATATAGAAACATGATAGAAGGAAGAGATTATTTCCAAGCCAAAGGAAGAGCTAAGGGCCTTGAGACAAGAACATGATGATTTGAGGCAACAAGTTGAACAAGTTAAAGAAGGTAACAAATCTAAAATAGAAGGAAAATAAGATTAAATGGCTAAAATAAATAGAATATATCCTAAGAGGGAATACTGAGTCCATAAAATAAAAGTTTTTAGCCATTGAAATAATAAAGGCTCTATGGGATGCCATCATAGAAGAAATAAAATAGAGTAAATTAAATTTATAGCATATTTAGAATTACAGAGAACTCTTACAAATGCCCAAGCTACCTTGATAGCATCCATTCTGAGCTAACCTCTAGGACCAACCACATGTAGGTCATGAGGTGGCCTCATAAGGCAAACAATCAAAATTTTTAATAGATAGATCTACCCTCTAATCATGTGGTGCAAGTGTGGTTAAGTAATGTGCCACTAAAGAAATGGATCTTGAGATACTTGTATAGCGTTCGATGAAATTTTTGAGGTAGTTGTGGTAAAAACTAAAGGAGTATACTACTCAACTACTCTAGGAAGGAATTACAAACCATCTATTTTATGTGGAATATATTATTCTTTAAAATAACATTGCTATTGTTTGGTTGCATCTTAACTACTCAACTAATTTTCATGTTGAATTAATGGAAATCACATTGCTATTGTTTGGTTGCATCTTAATGGCTCAATTTATTAGAAAATAACCTCACTATGGTCTTGATTTTATTTACTTTTATGTACTTTATTTTCATCCCTCACACTCTTAGTTTCACTAATTTACCCTTTTATACTAATATTAGTTTAGGTAAGCATATATTAGTAGGGAGTTATACCAAATATAGAGGTCAAGGGGACTTAAGACTTTTTTTATCTACGGATATTTCTATGGAATCATATACATAACTACATACAACTCAGTCCTACAAATCAATTGGTATCATTACAAAAATAGTACTATGAATAATTTTTCATTGGTCTACCATGATGATGGATTAGCATTAGAATTATGAATTAACATAACATCCAATATCTTTTATACAATTTATATATTTTACATAAGAATCATTATATAAATATATATTGATTAGGTAATAGAAGGAGTTTTAAAGGATCCCCAAACCTAATACATATGAGACCGAGAAAGAGCAAGAGAAAATGCATCATTCTCAAAGAAAATAATCCTTAAGCAAAAAAACATATTCAAATATAAAACCAGTACCAAACTCCCTAGAAGAAAAACAAAGTGGGGAAAAACTAGCTGCAATACCCAAAGGAAGATCACAAGATACAACAGATAAGCTCGTTGCCCTCTAGGGAGACCCCACATGTTGAAGGAACACATCCACATATGCCACCAAAAAAGAGTGTGATACCTTGAGAAGACAAGGCTCCCAATCAATTGGCACCCGTTGTACACGAGGCACCTATAGATGGCACCAAATACCTGTCAGTAGAAAAACATCAAAAAATAAGAGGCTCAAAAAAGCATAGGAAATCTCCCTCCCAACCTCCTAAACTTTCATAACCAGCACCCATGCCTAACCATGATCATCCATAATTAAATTCTAAAGACTCTGAGGAAATTTTGTCATCCAAACTATAAGGCCTTGTTGTGATAGCCCAATATTCACCATTAGGTCCGCCACTTTGTTACCTTCATAAAAAATATGCTGAATTTGAGTCTTCGATCTTGAGCAAAAAATTTTGACTACTTTTTCCATGATATTTTCTATCTTCCAGTGCGAGGTGCAAGACTTCTTGAATAGATTAACAATACTTAACAAATCCTGCTCCACTATAAATTTATTAAAACCCAATAATTCCACAAATAAGAGGCCTTGAAGGAGTGCTCTAGATTTAACAAAATAGGAGGTCTAGATTTAAATATTTTTTGCAAAGGTACCTAGAAGACCCCCTTTATCATTTCTAAGTACACCACCTACTGTAGCAAGGCCTGGGTTCCCTTAGAAGCACCGTAGATGATGTAGGAACTCAATGTGAAGTTGATTTTCTTATTATAAAATAGAAGAATATATAAGAATACAATAGTGATGAGTGTCATCAACTCTTCATCATTTAATCATTATGTGTCAATCCAGGGTGGTGTCCAAGGCTATATACGAAAGCAGAGGTTAATAGAATGATTTTTACTTCATATAGATCATGGCATTATTCATGGAACAGTTAGTGTTTGGGGGTGTTAGTTGTCCCTTTTAATCTCCTAGAAACTAAAATTGAGTGCCTACTTATCCTTGCATAATTGAAATTCACACAGTTGCAGAAAAGGAAACCTGGACTATTGCAAAAATTGAAGGTAACAAAATTTAAATGATAGGAAATACTCAAATTGAAATTGCAGCATTTACTATAAAAACAATGAAAATTTTATGAATTGAAATATCACACCTGCAGAAATAAAATAAACTAATGAAATTCAAGAACTGACAAATAAATGTTGCAAAATCTGTAACCAATTGTATTGACAAGAAATTATGGAAATGCTGATTAAGAATGCAGAATGTGAAATAGGAAATACTGTGTTTAAATTCTATCCTAGATGATTCAACTATCATGCATTCATGTGCCACATGTTCTATGGAGTCTAAATTAATATTAACCATGCAAAAGCTGATAGATTTCTGTTGATTTGCTACAACAAGAAATTAGTAGAATCTTGGCAAAATAATCCCTCTTCTGGGCCTGGAAGTGGCCCTTGCTTCCTGAACCAAAATAGGGAAAAAGTACTTGCTCTACACTATCAAATCCTCACACTGAACTCATAAATAAACATGAATGACAAATATTGCACCTTTATTTCATTCTCAGCATATCAGCAGTGCAGGGGAAATTCTACAGACTACTGATCTACTGCAATACACAATTACAACACTTGGACTGCTCTATCTCCTTGAACCTATATCCATATATGCTAAACCAAATGGAAAAACTTTATTTATACTAGCAAGGTACAATAATGATAAAATTTTGTGCTTCAATACAAGAATATTACAACCATTGTACGACTGTGTTTCCCAAAAATGTAGGGATATGGTCCATTAAACCTTATCCATTCCAGCTGTTGGCTTTATCTTGTGAGGGATAGGTGTTGGAAAGGATAGGAAGGACCATAGAATAGTTGAAACCACTATTTACCTTCATTTTACTACAATTAAAGATGCATTTGACCAAATTTATGTCTTCTATGCTCATTTCAGAGCTACTTTGAAATATCAGGCAATAGAATAGAGTTGGCGTTAATTCATGCAACAAAAGCATGTGTGACCAGTTGTGATGGTAGAAATAACCTCCATAGGTACCCAGATGACTAATTCCACCTTTTGTATGAGTTGGAGTGGACAAATTCCAAGCCATGTTGTATATGTACAACTAGCTGGAATTTGTATGGAAAAATTCTTGTTTTCTACACAATCAACTTGACAACGTATTTGGTGCCTTTAGGTTATTCAAAATGGGTGAGTGGTGGTGAAAATTTATAAAATAATCCCAAAACTAAATAGATAGTAGTACCTTCATATTACAATTATATTTTAATGCAAAATATACTAAAACATACAACTAAAACAGATTATAAAACATAGATAAATTAGTCAAAATAGGTCATATGCACTTTATCATTCCAATATGCAAACATCATCATATAATTCATAGTATCACTAAAACTAGCACAAATTCATAACATAAGAGGTTCCAAATAATCTTAAAAAGTTATCAAAAGTAGTCCATTTATGAGGCAATTTTCTACCTCATAATTTCCCTCTAGCTTATTATAATGCATGTCCTCATGCATTCTATTCTGCTACAACAACACAAAGATCTATGTCAAGATAGCGCTCAACGTATTTCCATAGTCTACTTCCAACCTTGTAATATCCTTTGTGCTCTTTGATCTCCTTGAGCCACTCCTAGAATTGATCATCTGATTGAGGGTTATTTTCAAAGAAATATGGAACAAGGTTGATGATTGTTGGATTCCTGTACCTGAGACCTATCCAGTGATCCTTTACCTCAAATATGGTATGGATTATATATTTTTCCCTAATTCTAGACCACATAAGGTTATTTGGTGAGATGGGTTATCTCTTCTACAAGGATATAGGTAGCTCTCCATATATTTTTGTAGGCTAACAAAGCATCAGCAAATGATGCCGCACAAAAAGTTTGAAAACCATTTATGCATTTCTGCAAGTTCCCTAGATACATTTTTATTATTCTTTCATCCCTCATTAGAGTGTAGCGCTCATTAGTGGTAGTTCTATGGTTCAGGTGAACAGGCCTAATGAGAAAGACTACCTATAATTCCATGGCTTTGCTAGCTTTATTTCCCTGGCCAATTCTAGAGTTTTATTCAAGAATAGTGATATGCAGTAGGTTTATTCCATAGTAGTTCCACTCAAAATCCTTTGAAGAGGTTTTTTTTTATCTGAAACTTATCTTGATAACTTTTCTGGAACCAGGACTTATATATGCATTTATACTAGCTAGATATATCATACACTACATAATAAATATTTACAATATTAAAATAGAAAAAGGCACATACCTGAAGAAACCATTCTATCTTCATTTTGTACAGATGTTGTTCCTCATAGAGTGTAACAGGTGCAATCTAGAAAACAATGAAACAAATGTGATAATGAATGGAATGGTAAATAGTGAAATAGTTGTGAGAATGGATGGAATGATGGCGGGTACATGAGGCAAACATGCCAAAAAATTTGGTTTTCATGTAAGCCCAATTCAGATGCACCTCAAAGAGGTTTTCACATTCTGAATTATTATTATTTTATATATATATTTTTTATATTTTGGTTCATGTCACTTAATTGAGTCCATATTGAAAGAAGTGGTTTCTTTTAATACTGATACATCCAAGTTTCCTACTTACTTGAGAAACTCCTCCTTGGTTAACGGTTTGTGATATATTCGAATACAATGACCGTTAACCACAAACTTCCTTCGTGAATCATCTATTGGTGAAATAGGTACAACTCCATTTTCAAATACCTCCTCAACTTGATAAAGTCTGAGCCACTGAGTCTTCAAATTGCTAGGATAGTCTTCATATCGTGAGTCAAACAACAAAGCCCGATTGCCTTGCTGAAACTTCCTCTACTGAATGTGACTATCATGCCACAATTTTTGTTGTGCTTGGATCATCTTAGTCTGGTGCAATGCATCCCTTTGTAGCTCATCCAATGCATTGAGCTATAGAATTCGGTTCGTTTGTACTTGTGACAAATTAATACCTACATCCAAAGATTTTGAAGAGTCAATAACTTAAATTAAATAGGTAAAAGAGGCTTTTTACCATAAACTAATTCATATGGTGTGAATCCAGTAGTGGATTTCCAAGTAGTGTTGTAAGCCCAAATTGCTTCAGGTAGTTTGTCCATCCAATTCCTCCTATGGGAAGCTATGGTTTTGGTTAAGATTCTCTCTAGTTCCCTATTTGTTACTTCCACTTAACCATTGACTTTTGGATGATAAGGTGAGGATTTCCTGTGCTTGATTTCATATATTTGAGTGAAGGCTTCAACAAATCTTGAAGTAAACTAGGGTCCTTGATCTATGGTGATGGATTATGGGGCCCAAAAATGCAGAAAAATCTATGAATATAGGAAATCAACAAATTTTTCTTCTCAAGCATGCTTAAAAGCATGGGCTTCTACCCATTTGGTTACATAGTCAGCACATACCAAGATATGCACTTTATCTTGGGAAGGAGGGTCAATGGGTCCTATAAAATCTAACCCCCACCTCTCAAATGGTTCTATTCCTACTTGAGTTTGTAATGGAATTTCACTAGTGAAGGTAGGTTTTTCCATCCTTTGGCATGCATCACAATGTATAACATAATTTTTCACATATTTATGCAAAGATGGCTAGTAATAACCAGTACCCAAGATCTTTCGAATTTTACTCTTGACTGAATAGTGTCCTCCTAAAGGTTCATCATGACATGCCCGTAGGATATCATATACTTCATCCTTGCAGATGCACTTGTGCAAAACATGGTCAGGAATGCATTTGAAAAGTAAACCTCCTATCCATTTAAAAGAAGAACTTTTCTTGATTAACTATTTCCTTTGTTTAGGAGTGAAGTGAAGAGGAATTTTTCTTGTAGCCAAATAATTAGCTATATCTACAAACCATGGAGACTGCACAGAAATAGCAAATAGTTTCCCATCAGGAAATGCATCTTCAACCAACTCTCCTATATCTTCATTTGGCAATCTTGACATAAAATCTGCACCTACATTAGCTTTCCCTGGTTTATTAACTATAGTGATATCAAATTCTTACAATAGTATTAACCAATGAATAATTCTTGCACTAACCAGAGGTTTATTTATCAGGTATTTAATGGCAACATGATCTGTATGAATGAATACTTGATATCCTATGATATAGTGTCAAAAATTATTAATAGCATATACTACAACTAAGAATTCCTTCTCAGTAGTAGTGTAGTTCTTTTTAGCTCTTGACAACTTTTTATTGATGTAATAAATGGCATAATGCTCCCCGTTGTCAATTTGCCCTAATGCAGCTCCAATAGCAGTATTGGAAGCATCAGTTTGAATATGGAAGGACAATTCCCAATTAGGTCCTCTCAATACAGGGGGAGTTGTTAACTTTTCTTTTAATTTCTCGAAAGACTTTTGACACTCAGTAGACCAAGAAAATTCAGAATTTTTCATTAGTAATGCAAACATTGGATTGGCTATGGTACTAAAATTGGCAATAAATCTACAGAAACCAATGTGTCCCAAGAAACTCCTCACATTAGTTTGATTTTTTGGAGGAGGAAGGTTTTTGATGACTTCCACCTTTTTAGGATCAACCTTGATCCCATAAGAGGAGATATGATGACCAAGGACAATCTCTTCCTCCATCATTAAGAAGCATTTCTCAAGATTAAGAGACAAATGGTATGTTTCACAATGTATTAATTTTTTTAAAGTTGTTCCAAAGTATATTCAAAACTATCCCCAAATACTGTGAAATCATCCATGTAAATTTCTACACTCATTTGTTAAATCAAAGAATATGGCCAAAACAGCTCTTTGAAATGTTGTTGGAGCATTATATAAACCAAAAGGTAGAACCCTATACGCAAAGGTTCCCCAAGCACATGTGGAAGTAGTTTTCTCTTGGTCTTCAAGTGCAACTTGTATCTAATTATAACCACTAAACCCATCAAGAAAACATTAAAATTTCTTGCCAGCAAGGGTGTCTAATACTTGGTCTATGAAAGGTAATGGGAAATGGTCCTTATGTGTTACCTTATTTAACTCTCTGTAATCCACACACACTCTCATTTTCCAAATTTTCTTTGGAACAATGACTAATGGAGAAACCCATCTACTATTTGATATTGATAGATGAATCCTACATATAAAAGCTTTTCAATGTCTTCCTTGACAATATCTTTCAAAGCAGGGTTCAAACGTCTTTGAGGTTGTCTCACAGGTTTAACATCTTTAGTGTATATTCTATGTGTACACATATCAAGGTGAATGCTAATCATGTCCTTATAACTCCAAGCAAAAGCTTGAACATGTCTTTTCAAAACAATAAATAATTTGATTTCTTGTTTATTAGTCAACCAACTATTAATGTTCCAAAAATTTCCTGGCTATATCTCAATCTGCTTAATACCTGGATAAACAGAGTTGAAAACCTCATATTTACTAATTAAAGCATTTAAGGGACAATGATGTTGCTACAGAGTATGAAATACTCTTGATTATGGTGTAAATGTGATACCTGATGGGATCATTTGCATAGGACAGGTGAAAGAAGTCAGAAGATGATGATGCCATCCATGTGGCAATGTGATGGAGCTTTCTTGTAGTGGAATAGATGACATATGTTCAACAATTTTTTCTTCATATTTCCATAACAAATGATGGACAATAATTTGATCATCCCTAAGGCCTTCTTCTTGCAATGTTTTCACCAAAACTGTTTCATGTTCAAATATTTCTCTTTCTGGTGAATTAAGTTCTTCAATATGTTCCTTTACTACAATGGTAGCCAAGGTGACAATAGTTTCTTGTTATTCATCAGACTCAGGATACCATATATGTCCAAAAAATTTAGCTGAAGGTTGGGATGGTGGATACAAGGAAATCTTTTTTAGGTCTACACCATTTGAAATAGTCATCTCACCTAACCTGTAGTCTATAAATGTAGCTACAGTGGCAAGCCAAGGTCATCCTAGAATAATAGGATAGCCATTAGTTGAGTTTCTAGGCTGCAATACTAAGAAATCTATAGGATATTCCCAAGAAGACACTTCAATGGCAACATCCTCTAGAATTCCTTCTGGTTTGGCCACTGACCTATCTACCATTTCTAAAATTGTGGTAGTAGGACTAAGATTATTGAGCTACAATTTTTGCATGGTTTCCTTAGTCATTACGTTGATTGCAGCTCCTAAATTGATAAGTACAATTGGAATTTTAACTAACCCAACAGTAATTGTAACTATTGGAATCCATGGATCACCATATTTGGGAGGTACTAGTTTTCCAAAGAGCAGGTCAGCCAACTTACCTTCTACTTGCATAGTATTAGGAAAGGATTTCTTCTTCCTGCCAGGTTTCCTAATGCACAACTCCTGAATGGTTTTCTTAATCAGAGACACATCCTTTATTTCCTGCAACAAAGGGAGTGAGATAGACATTTTCCTTAATTTTGTGATTAATTCTGATTTAGGAGTGATAGTGTGGTCAAACCTTTCAGGATATGGAAGGTCTACTGAGGTAGGTTCAATTTTTCCTTGTAAACTTTTTTTTTTCCTTCTTTTTGCTCTGTTTGTGGTTTTTATGGACTTGAAAATTCTTGCTTTCCATCAATTTATTCAATAGTGGGTGGTGCAGGGTCAGGTAAAACCTTACCTAAACATAACTAGATGTTACTATAGTCAAGGACATGGACTGTAGTAGTCTCTTTAGACTCAGCTCCATAAACAGGGGTTGCTTGTTTGTTGTTATTGGGGTTAGCCATAGGTTGAGATGGAAGTGGAGGTTGCTTAACCGGTTGTGATTGTTGTGGTGACATTCTTCCTTGAAAGTTTTGATTAGGAGTTGGCAACAGGTTTTGAGTCTGTCCTTGATACCTCTACTACCCTTGATATGATGGATATTGTGGCCCCCATCTCTGCCTAGATTGTTGATTCTGTGTCCAAGGTGGATTAACATGATTCCATGGTTGATTCCACCCATAATGTGACCAATCTTGAGGGGTTGACCAAGATTGATTCCATGGTTGTGAAGGTGGTTTTGAATATCCCCATGGCATATTCCAAGGATTTTATCCCCAACTTGTAGGAAAACGAGGTCATTTTGGTATTGTGAAAATTTACCTCTTGGCCTCTACCCAATAACATTACGTTCTTCAGTTTGGGTTTGCAAAACATTTTTAAGGTGAGGTAGGAGATGACACTTATCAATGTTATGCTATTTTGAACAAATACCACAAATAGTTGAGATAGAGGTTCTATCCAAAGTACAATCATGTAGGGCATGCTTATTCCTGCATCTAGGACAATAGATAGCTAGGGGTGGTGAAGAATTGAATTTTGCATTACTTTCCCCTAATGCAGTATTTAATTGAACAAGAATATCATATTTCATGTTAGCCATTTCCTCCATCAAATATTTTATATCAGTATTACCAAGATTCCTCTTCCTTATTCTTTGTCTAGTGCAGGAATAATTTCTGCACAACTCTACAATATCATTAATCTCAAGTTGGTTTATATCTCCTTTTTCCATTAAGTTTAATACTTATCTAGAATCATCCTGCAATCCTCTCAAAAATATGGGTTTTAAAAAATCAATTTCCATAGGACCACATCTCTTTTAGATAAAGGTAAATCTATCAAGATAATCCTCTAAGTTTTCATCTTCTTCTTGTCTAATCCAAAATAACTCATCCTTCCTATTTCTCACTCTACAATACACCTGATACTTATCCAAAAATGCAGTTTCCATTTGATCCCAAGTGCGTATTGAATCTGGTTCAAGACTCATAAACCATCGTAAGGTTGCATCTTTGAGTGTAGAGGGAAACAAATTAAGTTTCTAGTTGTCATTGACATAGTCATAAGTCTGACATAGAACTTTGAATTCAAACATAAATTAATCAAGATCTTCAGAAACAAATCCCCTAAATATTGGTAATACTGAGGGTGAAATTATTTTCATAGGAGCATTCTGAGTAGGATTCAGACGAATAGGATATTCAAAAGTTCTAATAGGAGGATTGTCAACATCATGACCAAAAATTTCCCTATTACGTTCTCCTTGTTCTGTCATAGGTGCTTCTTCAGTTTTGACTTGTTCAGCTGGTTCAGATGGCGTAGCCCTATGTCTAGAAGCAAGTGCCTCTAAGAGTTCTTGCAAAGATCCTGATATTTCAGCTGATGAAGAATATGATTCTCGTTTAAGTCTTTCAGGAAGTTCATATACAGGTATATCTTCACCTGATTATGAATGCCTTGGTGGAAAATAATCAGTTCTAATAAACCTCCCTCTCTCGTATCTTAGCCTATGCATTCATGCCTATTTACTAAATGAACTAAACCTTAGGTTTCCAAAAACTGTTTCTTAAAATAGGATAGTTTTTGGACCTCTAGACCTCTCCTAACAACACCTAAGGTTCCCCAAAAACGGTGCCAAAAATGATGAATGTCGTCAACTCTTCATCATTTAATCATTATGTGTTAATTTGGGGATGTGTCCAAGGCTATATACGAAAGCATGGGTTAACAAACTTATGATATAGTTCATCTAGATCATGATCTTATTCATTGAACAATTAGTGTTTGGGGGTGTCAGATGTCCCTTTTAATCTCCTAGAAACTAAAACTGAGTGCCTACTTATCCTTGCATAATTGAAATTCACACAGTTGCAGAAAAGCAAATATGGACTATTGCAAAAATTGAAGGTAATAGAATTTAAATGACAAGAAATACTCAAATTGAAATTGTAGCATTTACTATAAAAACAATGATTTTTTTTTGAATTGAAATATCACACCTGTAGAAATAAAACAAACTGATGAAATTCAAGAACTGACAAATAAATGTTGCAAAATCTGTAACCAACTGTATTGACAAGAAATTCTGGAAATGCTGATTAAGAATGTAGAATGTGAAATAGGAAATACTGTGTTTAAATTCTATCCTAGATGATTCAACTATCATGCATTCATGTGCCACATGTTCTATGGAGTCTAAATTAATATTAACCATGCAAAAGATGATAGATTTTTGTTGATTTGTTGTAGCAAGAAATTAGCAGAATCCTGGCAGAAATAATCCCTCTTCTGGGCATAGAAGTGGCCTTTGCTTCCTGAACCAAAGGAGGGAAAAATTACTTGCTCTACACTATCAAATCCTCACACTAAAATTAGAAGCAAACATGAATGATAAATATTGCATCTTTATTTCATTCTCAACATATCAGCAGTGCAAGGGAAATTTTGTAGACTATTGATCTGCTGTAGTACACAATTACAACACTTGGACTACTCTATCTCCTAGAAACTATATCCCTATATGCTCAATCAAATGGGAGCACTTTATTTATACTAGAAAGGTACAACAATGATAAAATTTGGTGCTTCAATATAGGACTATTACAACCGTTGCAGGACTATGTTTCCCAAAAATGCAGGGATATGATTGATTAAACCTTATCTATTCCAGTTGCTGGATTTATCTTGTTAGGGAAAAGTGTTGGAAAGGATAGGGAGGCCCCTATAATAGTTTCAACGATCATTTACCTTCCTTTTACTGTAATTAAAGATGCATTTGATCAAATTTATGTCTTCTATGCTCATTTTGGAGTTGCTCCAAAATATCAGGCAATAGAACAAAGTTGGTGTTAATTCATGCAATAGAAGCATGTGTGACCAGTTGTGACAATAGAAATAACCTCCATAGGTACCCAGATGACTGATTCCACCTTTTGTATGAGTTGGAGTGGACAAATTCCAAGCCATGCTATATATGTACAACTGGCTAGAATTTGTATGGAAAAATTCCTGTTTTCTACACAGTCAACTGCTGACAAAGTATTTGGTGCATTTAGGTTATTCAAAATGGGTGAGTGGTGGGTAAAATTTGTAAAAGAAACACAAAACTAAATATATAGCAATACCTTCATATTATAATTCTATTTTAATGCAAAATATACTAAAACATACAACTGAAACAGATTATAAAACATAGATAAATTAGTCAAAACATGTCATATGCACTTTATCATTCCAATATGCAAACATCATCATATAATGCATAGTATCACTAAAATTAGCACAAATTCATAACATAATAGGTTCCAAATAAGCTTAAAAAGTTATCAAAAGTAGTCCATTTATGAGGCAATTTTTTGCCTTATCAGTATCCATAATTAAATCATTCCAAGGGTATATGGAAAAACTAGTGTTAATAATTAAGCTACTAATAGAGAAAATAGAGCAAAAACAAAAGATAATGGAAGCTTTTATCGAACATGAAAAATAGGACAAGAAAAGGAACAACAATAATCCTAAAATAAGTATAGATTAAAATAAGGAAAGAAAACCTCGAGCATCGAAGACAAACTGCTTCACCTGTGGAAGACCATATTATGCAAAAAATGCCCTTATAAGAAAGACAAAGGGAAGGGGAATATGTCAGAAGTCCACCCACACATGATTGGAATTCACGATAGTTAAGGATTGAACCAGATATGATATTTTTCAATGGAAGTCCACCAAGTCCAAAATTTTGTCTACCAAACTAAGCATTTGAAAAAAAGGATATTAATAAGTATAAGGTCCAATGCTACATGTCATGAATGAATATTTTTCTTATATTTTTTAACTTTAATTAAAACATAGAGAGGACTATGATTAAGACTAGGGGAGAGAATGTAATGACCCTCCCTAGAACTCTTTATGATATTGCTAATGATAAGATATGATATTGTTACTTATGATTGATAGATAGCAATGATAATGCTTTAATGATTGAAGAGCATCTGTGATATTACTACATGATGGTTATCTATAATATTGCTATGTTGATTTATTTGATATACCATATGTCTTGTTGTAATATATAAACTATTTACGTATACCTTAAAAACATAGGGAATGTGTTTAATTCTAGTGGGGGAGAATGTAACATCCCTTCAAATTTAGCTATCAATTTACTTGTTTCATCTGTAAAGACAAGATACTGCTGATGAATCTATGACTAGAGCAATAGGTATCTTTAATAGGAGGAGCACATCAGATAGCTGAACACCTCCTCCAGACGGTAGATAAATAGCAGTGGTGTAAGGTAAGATGGGGGATATGATGAACGATGGGGTATTCGTAGTTATAAGAATGAAAAATCCCTATTAGCAATACATCCATAAAGCATTCCATGTAGTTGCATTAGATTTGTCCCTTCATTGTGGACCGTGTTTCAAATATTTTAAAGTATTATTTTAATATATATATATATATATATAAATTAAAATTAAACTTAAAAAAATTAAATTAAAACTAAAAATTAAATTAAAATTAAAACTTACAAATTTTTTATTAATGCATTTTTTTAAATTATATGTACCCAACTTCAAGTATTGGATACCACCTGGAAGATATTCACATGTATTTTATAGTTGTTTGGTTGTATTTTACTTAGAACATCTATTTAATAGAAGGTATGAGCAAATTGTGGGTACAATAGTTTTTGGATGGTACTAGACGTTTGATCTGCAAGTAAATTAGAATATATTTTACGACATATTACCAGGTCGGTATTTTTTTTATTTATCTACATAGATTTTGTTGGAAAGAATCAATTCATGCATAATTGACTAAATATAAATAGTAGTTATTTAATTTAAATGTAGTTATTTTCAGTAGAACAAGAATGGAATAACTTATTGTATGCCTTTTTTTGATTGACTGTAATAATTGTAATGTTAAACATATTTAGTGGGTATTGAAAAGAAACTATATGCTGTGGTGGAAAAAGTGGGTTTGTATGTAGAAAAAGATTTATTTTTCTATATTCTTAAGTAAAAGATAAATATTTCTTGATTTCTAAATGCATGGATATCATACCTCTGTATGTGGAATGATGTCTGTCTGCTAGAATTATATTAGAGCTACTTGCATCGTTAGGAGTAGATTGCATACTGAGTTATATAGGCCACTTTGAATCCCTTGGGATATAGTAAAGCACTCTCTACTTCTGGTGGTACTGTGTGACAGAGGGGAGATGCACTGGTAGTAAGAGTATCATAACATTTAATGAACACCTTGTTTGAATTGCTTAGCATCTAAAGGAAGCGGTACCACTACAATCGTTAAATTTTCTATATTCAATTGCTGCTGATGACTACGGTCAAATTAAGTTATAGTTTGGCTATCGCTCAGAAAATTAATAGAGGAGATTTTAAGATTATTATATTTCATTTTTAATGGTATTCATTTGAACCGTTAAATGAATTTTAAATGTTAGTAATAAAAATTAAATCTTTTAAGAAAATAGAATGTTGCAAGTATGACGTTTTCGGTGTAATAACAATCTATTATACTCATTAAAGTTATATTTCTTTGCGATTGGAGAATAA
This sequence comes from Wollemia nobilis, assembly GCA_028583015.1. Taxonomy (NCBI): domain Eukaryota; kingdom Viridiplantae; phylum Streptophyta; class Pinopsida; order Araucariales; family Araucariaceae; genus Wollemia; species Wollemia nobilis. Next base: position 5,547,746 of record JAQPPZ010017060.1, read on the forward strand.
AATGTAACTTCGACCAAGTAAGAATAGTTTTTAACATAATAATAAGTATATAACATTTATAAGGGCCTTCTTGCTCTCCAAAGAGTTTTTGCAGCTCATATTTTATATACAAATGTGATAGGAATGTATTTTATATATTATGTGCCATCTTATTAGAGACTCGATTTTAATAACTTGATTATTGCTTGTAATTGTTTTGAAACATTGAGATGAAGCATAAAATTGGATTGCATTAACGGTAATGATAACCTAAGGTAGGGCGAAGGGCAAATAATAGTTTTAGTTTTTCCAAACCTCAGTACTTGCAGTTAAGACACTCAACTTGGTCTTTGAAAACAATGCTAGTTCAACCAAGTTAATATTTCTTTCAATTAAAAAAAAAGAACCCTTGGATTTAATTCTGCGTTTGTATCTTTAATTTAACAAACAATTTTTAAATCTGGTAAGAGAGATTTAGGTAATTATTGATAAATTATGTTGGTAAACATGGGACAATGGTTGCACATCTTCAGTGCTGAAGAAATAAGCCCTATTAGACTCTCAAATTAGACAAAACCATACTTTAACTATGGCCATTGGAGGACAAAATTTAATGTGTCAAAATTATGTTAATTAAGGATTGTTGATAGTCATAAATTAGATAAAGGTATTCCTATACATAGCAAATTAATCCATGCTCCTAGGTGTGGTCTCGGAAAACTATGCGTAAGACATCCTCTTCCCTATAAAATTAGAGAACCTAGACCCGTTTGATGTTATACCTTTGAAAAACGATAGAAAAACATTATAAAGAACCGGTGGCTCTACTTTTAAAAAAATATATAATAAAAATATCTAAAAATAACTATTAAATTATTAATCACATTAAAAGTGCATGAAAGTAATGAACTTGGATGATTTGAAGACTACTGTGAAGTCGGTTAAGAAGCATATCTGACATCAAGTAGGCTCATGATCAATATTGTTGGCTAAAACAAATCCAAAAATTATAATATGTCATTTGGATTATATTTTAAGGAAATCTTTACAATGTTTATATCCATTTTACTTTATATAGCGGTAATAGTATTTAAAAAACCACTTTGCTTTGGATTTTATAAACAAATTTACATTTGGAGTAAAATAAATTAGCATTATCTCATTAGATAGGATCTTAAATGGATTAATATAAACGCTTGAATTAGAAATTATAAGATAATTAGAACAAGTTTCCTTTGAACCTGGAAATAGTTAAATAAATTAACACATAGAACTCACAAGCGGGTTATGCTTAGTGTCAAGTATTTTGACTGTAAATATATCTATGCATATAAAGTTGCTTGACCACAAATTGTAATGCTTATATATTTAAGGTCAGGGTTGTATGTAGTGTTGTGATCTGTAGTTTTAGTATGTTAAATAAATAATTAAATATAAGAATAAATATTTTATTACGTCAATAGGTGTCCTACAATGGTAGTCAGAAAGGTGAGCCACGCCGTAAACAATATTAATATTTTATTAAAAATGTCGACATTCCGTTGAATTTAAGGGTTAGGTGTTTATATATATATATATATATATATATATATATATATATATATATAAACGCCGAGAGTTATCAGGCACCTATCTATCAGACGCCTATCTATCACACCCCAAAAAATGAGACAGATGTGTCGATATTGATAACTCTCGGTGTTTATATATATATATATATTATATCTAAGCTAGTTTATATTCAATATTAAAAGCTTATTTTGAAAACCTTATTAAAGTGAGCTCTTTAAAGTAAATAACTTCAGAGATGCTCATAAAAGAAAGATTATTTTACTTTCTTAGAAACAAGTTGTGTTTTTAATAAGTTTTCAACTTGGAATAAAGTGCTTAGAATATTTCTAATAAATAATTAGTTTTGTTTAATTTATTTCTATTAAATAATATGTTCCAAAGGAAAGCATGTAGTTTTAAAATATTTATAGAAACAAATAATCATAGAGGATGAGAAAACATTAAGTTTGTTTTAAAAAATGTTTAGGTATCTCGTAAATATATATAGAGAGATGTTGTTATTCATTTAAAGCTTGGATGGGTTAATGCTTAGTTTTTAATATTTATTTGAGTGAATTATAATCGTAACAAATGAAAAATAAACAAAATATTAGTTGACTGTCTTTCTTCTTGATAATAAATAATATTGTCAATATAAATGAGTTTTACCACTTTTGATCTTGATAAGACCAGAACGGTTCACATTTAACAAAGTGGATAGAAAGAAAAAATTCTAGATGAGTCATCAAAAGATGGTTAACTACCATTTGGAATAGACCAAGTTTAGAAAAAAATAAAGAGGTCCTAGTAGACCTTAAAGAATTATCAAAATTATCCACCGAAGGGTACCAATGATTGCGGGGAGGGCATTCATCACAATTCCTACACTCAATATTAGTGATTGCAAGAAGGTCAATCACTATAAATCATTTAATATCCAACATAGTAATTGTGGAAAGGATGATTACTGCGATTCAAGGACAACTACACTCCTAACAAGAAGGTAAAGGAGGGTGGTATGGGATCTCATTCTTAGGTTGTCATATGAGTAGTATAGTGAGGTGTCTCATGTTCATCGTTCGTTTGGAAAATTGCTAACATAATACTAAAACTGGGAGTATCTAATTATTAGTGCTAGAAGGTTCAATGATGATATGGAATGGGACATCTCCTCATCAATCAAAACATTACTTGAGATACCTGGTCCTGAGCTAGAGTAATGGTGGGCCCTAATTGACTCCAATAGAATGGTGGACTCTCAATTAGGCACTAGGTATATTTACGCTATACCCTAGCATGGCTTAAAATATATACATAATCATTATGATAAGTTAAGGATAGTATTTGGGCCAATGGAACCTAAGTCATCCATGCTAAGGGGTGGTGAATTATGCGTCCACCCTTCTAGGTGATATGGTACCTAGAAGGACAACCCCATACCATGAACATAGGATTCTAGTAATGGAGACGAATGTGTTCACAAAATGGTACCTCTTGCGAGATATAGACAATCTCGACCACTTGGAAGACCATCTACAATGGTTAGAATTCTTAGAGTGAGTAAATTTATGCCTATGTACTAATTAAATGTTGGGTGAATAGTAGTATTACTATGATATAAACTTCAAGTTTAGTTGAAATTTTCTCTTTGTGATTTCAGGGAGCCAAACTAGAATGGACAAACAGGTGAGAAAGATTTGGGTTGTTACAAAATCTTACCTCTTCACAAAGATATCTCCAAAACATCTTTGTTCCAATTTTTAAGTACCTCTTTTACTAACTTGAGTTTATTTTCTATTTTTAGCAGTTCAACATCCAGGATAAATTCTACCCACCAGTATTTGATCTTCATTTCTAAGCCTGAGTGGGAGTACCACATAACTTCAAAGAAAAATGTTTTGGGGGAGAAATTTCCTTTTTGAGGGGATCCCATCCATAGGAGATTATGATCAGACCCTATCTTTAACAAAGCATTTAAAATTGTATCACCAAAAAATGGGAGGCTCTACTTTGAAAGAAACACTCTATCCAACTTGGTCAAAATGAAATACCCCCCAATTTTATGATTGATCTAGGTGAAGCAAGCACCTTTCAAGTCCATATCCATAAATTCCCTTGGCTAAAAAAATCTGCAAAGTCCTCCATGCTTCTTTCACAAGGGGAATTACCCCCTTTTTTATCGAATGGGAATAGAGGTGAATTGAAGTCACCTGCTAAAACCCAAGCCTCCTCTTTGAATCCTTCTCTCATTTGTAGAAGTGAGGACCAAAAAATTTTCCTACTAGAGCCAGAGTTCGGAGCATAAATATTTGACATGACCCATCTCTAGTTAGTCAACTTGCAAAAAATAACAAATTGATAACTCACTCAAAAGAGGAGATCACATATCCCTCGACCTTTGATAGGTCCCAAAAATAAAACAGACCTCTAGAAGATCCATCAGTTGGGCTTGCAACAAATCCAACATTCTTCTAGATGGAATTTCTTACTAAATCAATGTTGTTACTCTCAATATTGGATTCTTGTATGAAAATTATGTCTAGGGAGTAGTCCTTTCTAAGAGAGGATAGTAACCACATTTTTGAGGATCCATTCAATCCTTTGATGTTCTAGCAAAGGAACTTCATTTGTAGGTTTTAGATTTCTTTTCAGCCATGAGTGGCTATGAGGATCGACTGAAGGCTTCTAGCTTCAATTGTTTGCCTCTCGAGTCAATGTTATTGTCAACCTTCAGTTGTGTTTGAGAACCATTGGCTATTTCAAAATCTGCTTCCCTTTTCCTCAAATATTTATTTGATGGTTTACCCACCTTTTTCTTAGCCCCAACATCCATTTTTTTATGGTGGCTCCTGGTTTTGGGGCTAGGAGAACTATTCATGATGGGATTGGAAGAGGGGGGTTTCTTCAAAATAGAGAGTAAAATTTGTTGCAGTATTGGTTCTTCCATATGTAAAATTTTAAAGGAATTGAACAAAACTAGATCTTTATGGCTTACCTCCTCTAGAGAAGGCCCTAGGCAATGATTGGTATTTGTGTTAGGAGTCTTGGTGCCCTCATTTTGAACCAATTCCAAATATGAACTCAATAAAACCTCCTTAGGACTACTCCTTAAGTCTATTGTAAGAATTAGTGGGGAGAGTGCGGGATGCTCCTCGTTCTCAACCTAGCCAGTATCCTCTTGATGGGGCTCCCCATACTTAGCCTAGTCCATCTCTACTTGAGTAGACTCCTTGAATTTATTCTATCCAAACACCATATGATAAGGTTCCCCATATTTAGATAGACATGCCATTACCTCGGGTGGATCCCCATTTTCACCCAAGCATGTCTCTATCAAAGGGTCAATCTCCACACATTAGCCCTTGGGTAAGGACATCCTAAAAGGAGAAAGGGGAGCTTTCTCACCTTCTAATATGAGAGGAGGGGGTTAACTTCCACTCTTTTCTCCAAAGAAGGCATTTTTTTGACCCAAATTTCCTTACCCTTTATTTTTCTTCTAGGAGTAGCCTAGACCTTCTGGTAAGGACAAATATTTTGATTGTGACCTTATATACCACACAAATGACACTGGGAAGATCTGTTCTCATACTCCACCGACTGAATCCAAGAGTCCAAATTTTATATGAGCTCTAATGAGTTTGACAACTCTGCGTCAATGTTGATCAAGATGCATAATCTCACATAGTTCATTCAGGATTTAGACATTGTAGCCACATATAGGGAAACCAAATTTCCAATATCTCTAGAAATTCCTTTCAGCACATCATAACACCAGTAATACATAGGAAGACTTGGAAGTTTAAACCAAAGAGGAAGAAGGTTAGATTTTTGAGACTATGGGTTAAAATCCGTACCCCACTTACGGAGAAATATACCTGTACTACCAAAAAATCATGGCCCTCCTTCTAAAATTTACTTGGAGTCTTCCTCAGAGTTTAGTTTTACAAGAAAAAATAACTAAGGAGTGCTACAATATCTATGGAACCTAGTGGTTTCCATTTGGCCAAGGCCCATTTTCGAATAGACTCCAACTCTGACTTACTACCCTGGAATTTGCCAATCAGGTCCCAAGAACTTTCTCTACTGTTTCTACTGATGATATCACTAGGGATCCATAATTTATGATTTTCTGGGAATAAATCATACTAAACCTGCTTCCCATCCCCATAACATGACCTTGCCACCACCTTGGTAAAAGAGAAGGTTTGGTTCACGTGATTCCATTTATCCTTATGACCCCTATCATGAGGATCAAACTAGACCCCAACACATTGGTGAATCCATTCTAATAGAGGATGGGTCCCTCCTTTGAACTTCCTGAGGTTTGATACTTATTTGGAACATTTCCCTTGTTGTCCACCCTGAAACCCTACATAAACCTTTCCTATTGCAACTCCCTATTGATCACTTCCTACAACTTCCACACTCTCCATTCAACCTACTGGTCACTTTCTACAACTTCCCCATTGTGCAAACCTTGATCTTTCAACCTCATAATCTAGAAATTATCCATAGATTTATTCTATACAAACCCCACTCTTTCAACCCTAAATTTGTTTTGCAAAAATCCCAATATTTCAACCATCTTCTGCTCTAAAAATTATTTGTAGATTTGTTCTACACAAACCCCAATATTTCAACTTTAATTTGTTCTACATAAATTCCAATTTGAAAGAAGAAAAATGATGGAACTCATGCTTCCCATCCGGCTTGTGTTTTAGTAATCTCTTGCCTTCATTAAACTCCTATTATAATTATATTAAATATATACTAATTATTATTTATTTTTAAAATTTTAGGATTATTAATATATATATATAGGTACATGAATTACATAAATATGCTTATAAAATTTGATTTCTACTATATATATATGAATGTAAAAAATTTATATATATATATATATATATATAATTTTTACATTCATATATATGTAGTATAAATAACTTTTTATAAACCTATTTATGTAATTCATATACCTATCTATATATATATATAGTCTTAAAATTTTAAAAATATATAATAACTAGTATATATTTAATGTAAATTTATAATGTTTTTTTTGTAAAAGACATAAATTATTGATCTCATAATGCTAATGCTAATTTTTGATGGATACAAAACATGAATTTATGTATATTATAATATATATACAAAATATCAAATTGCATGAGATCAACCAATTAAATTCCTTGACTTTCAAGGACAATACCCTCATTATTGTCTCCCTTCTTCATAATATATTCTTAATCCTCCTCATCCTTTGACATAATATTCATGTCCTAGGTTTTTTCCTACAAACGATGAAGTATATTAAAATTAATAAATAATTACTAAATAGTATTTAAATTTGATATATATATTGAAAAATATAACTGTATTAAAATGAATATTTCTGGATGATAAACCAATTCTTCTATTGGATTCTTGAATCAGTTGTGTCCCCTAATACCTAATCAAATTTTTGAATTCATAGGTAATGGATTCTTGGTATTTGGACTCATACAAGATAATATAAAATTGGTGGATGGATTTTATATAAATGAATGTATTCAAGTAAATATATAAATAAATGGATTTGTGAATACCTATAAATTTTTATATAAATGTGCACAAAATCATTATTCATACTTAATGGGTCATTTTATTTCCTTGATTATATCCTTATACCATCATGCTAACTACTCTTTTCACTAATTTTTCTTTTTATTTACGTTTTTCATTGAGCCCATAGTAAATACCAAGCCACAACATCTTATCCATATGTATTTTACCATTAAACATGTGGAATACTTTAGTGTGGAACTTCAAGCTGAATTTTAATTGTTAAAATAATTTAAAAACTTTGTAACTTTACATACAACTAAAAGTTTATACTTTTCAAGTAACATTAGCTCAAACAGTTAAATTCCTCTATATTTCAAGGAGGAGACCTAGGTTCAAATCTTGCTAAATGAAATATGGAAAATATCCAAGATTTGTTGTAATACCACTATCTGGTGATGATGTAATACAGGTGGAGCCCGTTTCAATCCCATATGACCCATTGAAAAAAAACTAAAATTTTATACTTTTTTAATAGATTTATTGAAATTCCTGCTATTTTTGGTTGTGGAGGGACCTTCCGATGTCAATGACGAGGCTAAGGATGAGGAATTTGTGGATATCACCAAGGATGCCTGCATTGAATCCCCAAAGGATGTATTGAAGGACAATGTCAAGAACGTCGAGCTGGAGGTTACCGCTGCGTCTCCTATGCATACTAATATTCCCATCTAATTCTACGTGCGGGTCTTGTTGGGGAAAGCCTATTTTGTTTTCCTCTTCTTGTTTCTTTCCTTTCTTCCAGAGGTTTTGTCCTTTTGGTTCTTTTGGATGGTGGTCATTTTGTTGTTGTTCCTTTCCACCAGAGGATTTTGTCCTTTTTGGGTTCTTCTGGCTTTCAACTTTTTGTTTCTGTTCCTCCTTGTATTTCCTCTGAGGAGTTTTATTTTATGCTTTGCTGATGTACAAGGCATTGGGGCACCTTTCAAATGCTCCATTTAATGAAAATAATTATCTTGAAAAAAAAATAGATTTATTGAAATTAAAATTCATATAAAAATATAAATATTATCAATCATAATTATTGATGAGTCAATTATATGTTTTTCAAATATAGACTTTTAAGCTTCAAAGGTGTCTAACCATAAGTGCAAATAACAAGTTATACTTGTTATGAATCACATAAATCTTGTAATAGAAATGCAAGCTACCTATAAAAGCAAGGACATCACATATAAGGATCTCTTGCAAGCTTTATAATAATCTAGGGTTAGTGTGGGAAATCTCCCTCCTAAGGGATAACCCTATATCTTTCTTCACATAAAAAGGAAATAAGAATCCCATATTGTTCCAATCCTATTAAGGATAATTACATAGTTTGGAACATAGGTCCATTTAAGAAAAAAACAACATAGTAGGATCGTATTTATGAGACAAACTTAAAATATTATAACCAAGATCCTCCTAGAGCATAATATTTTTTTTAAGGAAATAACACAAAAATACTTCTAATAAGTCTTTTGAAAGCACTTCATTTAAAATTTAATGAATACATACATCACATGAAGAATTTAAACTTAAGTTAAACATTGAGAAATGGGAGACACTAATTGTATCATGCATCTATCCCATAAAGGATGAATAAAATCAATCATAACTCCTTCAAGAGTGGGTCATTACTCTTTTTGATGCCTAGAGTTATTCCTTTGTTTACTTAATAATACGTAATATTAAGATAACATAAGATTCTATTTTTTCATGAAAGAGAAATTACAATATCAAATGGCATGATCTCAACTGGTTAAATTTCTTGACTTTTAAGAAGGAGATCAAGATTTAAGTCTTTCTAAATAAAACATGCATAATGAAGTTTTTGTAATACCCCTATGTGAATATGATGTAACATAGATGGGATCTATTTCTATCCAACATAATTAACTTTATATATATATATATATATATATATATATATATATATATATATATATATATATATATATATATATATATATATATATATATATATAGTGCAACTCTTAGATATACCTATTTCTACTTTGTATTCCTCTTTATCCTTATAGTATTTTCATATCCTTATATTTTTCCAAAAAGCCTTTGTAGAAAATAATAATAAAAAGGATCTTTTATATCTCATCAAATTCTAGTTATACCCCTAATTGGAGGATCACATAAATCATAGTATAATATTCTATCTATAGGAGATCTACAAAAAAGTAATAATATAATCACATAAATCTTAATATAATCTTCTAATTATATGGAGAATCCTCCCTTTTACAAAAAATAAAATAAATTGAACTTTTTGATTTTAGGTTTAGATATAAACACTAGATCTACCTAGAATAATTTTCACTCATTCTTGTCACATATTGAATAAATAGACATGTTACATTCAACTATTGCAATAGAAACAATGGACATCTTTGGTGACATTCTAATGATAGTTTGATAGTAGGCACTAAATGGTTTTTTGGTCACATTATACAAATGTTATGACATCCTAATTTTTGGTGTATGCATTCCTAATATCAACTACTTGTTGAATTGCAAACAATTCTAACTTCTTACGTGCCCATAATTCTATTTCAACAAATTGGAACAAAGAGAAAATGTCCCTATCAAACTTTATATTTAGGTCAGCTCCCAATTGTCCTTGAAAAAATCTAACTAATATTTTATAATTGGAAAAATTTAAATACAAAAAATTAAAGTACAAAAAGTAAAATATGGAAATTAAAATATATAAAAGTAAAATTTGAAGTTTAGGGTGTGAGATGTTGAAAGAAAATATGACCATAACCATCACAAGTAGAAGTGTGTGATAAATAAATGCATGATAAAATAAAATAAAAATTATAGAATCCCATGCATATAAAATGGAATTAAAAAGGAATAATAAGAATACAAGATAAAAGTACCATAATCATCATGCATTTCATAATCTAGGAGGGTAGCACCACTGACGGAGATAAAAAGTCTTACCAATTTCTCATTAATCCAAGAAGAAAGAATAATTACAATGGGGGCTCATAATGTGTAGCTCTAATTTTATCAAGGTTATAATATATAAACAATGGATTTAATTGCTCTTAGTTATAGGAACAATTCACCTCTAATCTATTTTGGACAAGAAATTATTACTTCTTATTAAAAAAATAAATATTTGATGGTATCTTTAGCAAAATGATGCACCTCCAAATATTACATACATCTAAATACATCCCTAAGCTATTGATAAGGGTTCCAAAATGCTTAGTGGCACCACTACATGGCAAAATACCACTTTTAAAAAATATTTATTAGGATCTATACGCTTACTTTTATGACTTTACCTATCAATGAGCAATTTGATCCAAAAGGGAATCAAATTATTCTTTTTTAGGAGTGTTTTGCTCCATTCTACAAGTGATTCAATCATGGGTACCAATAAATCCATGTTATCTAGTGCTTTTCTCCTTAGGATCCAATCCCATCACCTTGATAAAATCCCACCTATGGCCAAATTATTTCAAATTTTGGTTTTGGGGGTCTAAATCAGTTGAAAAAAAGTGTTTTACACATCTACAAAAAGGCTAATCCTAAGGTAGTGTGAGAGGAGGAAAAATGGAAGGCATTGCAAAGGGACTTTTCACAATCCATTTTTGCTCTCTCCTCTTCTCACTTTGATATTAGGGGAATTTTGTTAGATTAAAGTCTAGTTTTGTTATATTAATTGAAGAGCACCCACATTTCTCCTAAGATGATTATTTATTTAATTTTAACCTCAATTTAGCCCTAATGCACATACAAATGCAACAATCAAGTCCTGAACTAAATGTTCTTTTTATTTTGATGACGAAGGAAATAAATATTTTCCTTTTAAGAGTCAAGGGTACAATAGGATGCACCAAATAAATCCTAATATGCAACTATATGTGATTTTTATTAGATGCCAAATCTTAAATATAAATATGTATAACCTATATGATTAAGACTAACTAGTTATTTCTTTATTTTTTTAATCTATTTCACTAATAAACATAAAAAAAAACCTAGATTAAGTAGACAACAAATAAAATCTAAGCCTTAGATGACTAAATGATAGATTTGGGGTTAGAATAAACTATTTCTACCATAGAGACAAAATCATATCCAACCCACATAAGTGTCACTGATGCATCACCCATTGATGAAATTATTTCTTGGATTGCAAAACAAAAAAATAAGATATAGTTAGTAGTAAAGGAGCCTATCTAAGCTAATAGAGTATAGTTAGAATTCCTTGAATAGAAATTAGCCCTTATTCATATAAGTAAATAGTGATAGAGATGAAAATTTTTAAGAAATAAATACCCAATGGAAAAAGTGCCACTCACTCATGGTAGCACCACCAATGCTTTCATTCAATGTTGACACTTTTGCTCTATTTATACCAAATAATGATAGCATTATTGACCTACAATCTAGCAATAAATTTTCTTCTAAAAGCAAATTAGCAATATTAAATGCAATATATGCCAAGATTATACTAGCTACGATAAAGGGCTCTAACTTGGGAGTATAATATCCCTATCTAACAAAATAAAAATATAGATTTACTTGCTCTAGATGAATATTAAATAAAAAAATGAAATATTAGCTAAATGCAAACACAAAATTCAATATTAGATCTAAGTGAATTAATGTAAAAGGCCTAAAGCTACAAAGAAAAGGAATATCCAACAACAAATAAGAGGAAAGAGTATAATCTAAGATACAAGGTTATTTCCCTTTTATTAGAAGTTTTCTAGCTTGCTTGTTTATGGCACTTGAATGCTTGAGATTGGAGCCTTGATGCTTGATGATTACTTGAGATCTTGTATACTTGATTGGAATGCTTAAAGTATTGGATGCTTGCAAGAACAAGATTTTAAGTGATTTTAGGGATGATCTTCACAATATTGTGGAAATATTTTGGTATATTCTTTCCATGCACAGTATTGATTGCTATGATTCTAAAGATATTTTGGTAAACTTTTATTGCCTTCAAAATACCATGGATGAAATTTTGACATAGATTTTCTACCCAAAACTTGCCATGGATTGATAGGAATCCATGTATCCTTGGAGTAATGTTGGATAAGGTAAGAATTTGAAAAAATATCAAGAATTATTAGTGGAAGAACATGAAAATGGTAAGTCTTGGGTTTGGGATTGCTTACAGGAGCTATAAATCATTTCTTTGTGAATTTGGATCATTAATGACATGTATCTAAAATATATAGGAGGTTAGGTTTCATTATTTTGGTGGACAATATTCAAAAGCACCAAGAGGTGATAGCATTGGAAGTGCTATCATAGTGGTGTTTTTGCCTTTTGACCATTGAAGGTAAAAATGGCTAGAAATGGTTAAAATGAAGAGGTTTTACAAAAGCATAACCAGGCTACTGGTACTTTTCCTCTTGACCATTAGATATCAAAATGGACATGAAAAGGTAAAAATTTATAGGTTTTACAAAAGTTCTACGAGGCCCGATGATGCAACTAGCACTATTGCTCTACCCCAGTGATATCACTTTAGGAGCAATAAATGCTCAAAATTTGGGTACAACAAACATTGATTTGATTTAGAAAATTGAAAGTATAATTGATGAAGGGATTGAAAAAATTGAAGATTATCCATACACACAAAATTGAGTGTCTATAGTTTCCCCTTTTTATGCATCTATTACATAATAAATACATCAAAAAATGGCATAGATACCCTAATTTTGAGATTCAAATATTTTCTATTTCTTAAAGTTGATGATGTTAGATGAATGATGTTGTGATTTTTTTCTCAGATGTGATGTTAAAAATTATGTTTAGGAAGCAATCAATGCTATCATGCCCTATTGTACCCCCTCAAGTTTTAAAGGCAAAATCAAGTTGGACTGAGATGTTACCTTTTTTAATAGATTAAATTCATAGAAAGATTTATCCAAGATCAAGAATAAATCAAATGAATTCCATTAATAAAACTAACAATAAATATCAATACTAGAATAACAACAATATCTTACAAATATAACTCAAACACACATTATTAAAATATTACAAGAATGATACAAATAGATTACATTGCTTGGAGAGATATCTCCAATATATAATTTTACGTAACTTTTTAGTACTTTGACTGTTGATCTCCTATAATGGCTAGGAGATGCATCCTTTCATATTACTCATTAATACTAAACTCTCATATTTCCACATATCATGTGACTCTTCATTCTCTATCTTGATAGCTTGCACTTTCTCTCATAGTGACACATACAATATATAAAATATAAATCATGTACCAAACTTATTTACAAGGGGTAAAAATAATGTAATACTTCCAACAAAACCCATATTAAATTATTTGGTAGTAAGGTTTTTTAACCTTCATTTTCTGATTCTTATTTCCCTTTATTCTTCAAATTTGACTTTGATATGGTTGGATATATGTAACTTTCACTAAGCCCTCCTTTAAAAATTATCAGTGTCTACCTCTGGATCAATGTTTCTAAGTCACCTCTAGATATTTATCTCTATATAACTACCTCTAGGTCACTGCCATTGGTTCTACCTTTGGGTCACTGCCTCTAGGTCTCTGCCTCTAGGTATCTACATTTGGGTCACTATCTCGAGGTCACTACCTCTAGGTCACTACCTCTAGGTCACTACCTCTAGGTCACTACCATTGGATCACTGCCTCTAGGTAAATACCTGTAGAACTTTGCCTTTAAATCACCTCTAGATTATCATTATCTTTGGATCATCCACTAGAAAATTCATAATACTATCATATATGTAGGATCATCACTACATGTTCTTTCACTATAGGCCATCTTCCAAGCTATGCTTGGGTCATAATCATTTATTTCTTTATGATAAGACTGACAATATTCTCAACAAAATTTGATCATACTTGGTTTCCTTCTATAGAAACCATACAAAATTCCTTTTATATTATCCCATTCATTTATGTTTATCCATCCATAATCCATTTTTAATCTGTGATCTTTCTTTTATTTTTGTAGATAAAATATTTATGAATAATTATGTCCACAAATTTCACAAAAATGGAGATTCCAAAATATCTCTAACTTATGTCCATATCTACCACAATGTTTACATCTATAATATGTTATAGAATTTCTTTTGCCATTATATTCTTTATTGTTACTGATTCTATCAATCCCTATCATAGATTTTATGTTACTATTTCCTATCACAAATTTTGTTCCTGATTCCTTACTACTCATCTATCCTATATATCCAAGACCTTCACATTTTGGTCTTATTTTTGGTACAATTGGATCTTTCATTCCTTGTCCATGTTTTCCCAAACTTGTGTCTTTATATCCCATTTTACTTAACAAACTTAAAATAATTCCTTTGCTATACCTTTCAAAATAACCAAACATATCATTAGACTAATCCCTATCAATATCAACACAACTTTGAGCATCACTATCTCTATCATCAGTTGAATCTATATCATCATCAATTTTGATAGCATAAGTTTTTTTTTAACAACCACAAACTATATTTAAATCCTTTGTATCACATGTAACAAGTCTTCTATATTTTTCATTAATTATAAGTCACAAGTGTCATTTCTTGCATCACAAATTTTTTTTCATTTTTATGAGAATCACAACATACATCTTTCTCTTTTTGATGAAGATCACTAGTATCACAACATGTGCCAGTCATCAATGGTTTTAATTTCATAGTATGACAAAATTCATTCACTTCCATAGGCCTTATATCATTTATATCATAGAAAACATCTTTAATCATTAGTTTATTTCCTAATTCTTCAACCTTTCCTTGTTTTATTATCTTGAAAACATTTAGAGTGATTGTTATCATGTAGATTGTTTTCCATATACTAATAGGTACACTAACAAAGTTTTCATAAAAATCATTAGAATCATTAAGAATGCTTTGTATGCATTGTTGAAGTATTAAAAATTCTTATTTTTCTGCTTCACTAGGAATATAAACTAACTTGTTCTTCAAATATTTAGTCATTTCATCTTATTTTCTATTCTTACCTTTGAGGATTTCATAGAAAGTAATGCCATATACATTATATTTCCTATATCATTAGGTAATGTGAAAACATATTTAAATTATTGAACTACTTCATCAAGTTTTGAACTTAGATAATTTCCTAGAATTAAAAAAATTTCATCTTTGGTTTCTCTCATAATTGATTGCAAGACTCTCTTTTCCTTCATTGATGTATCCTTTTGTTCTTCAATTTTTTCTATCATGTATTGAGTATAATGTTTTAAAATTTGCAACATTTCCTTAGTCTCTTCTAGTGAGTCATGTTGACTGTATATTTGTTATTTTAAAAACATAAGTTTTCTACTTCAATTATTTTTGACAACTCATATTTTGGTATTCCAATTTTTTGAACATTTATTTTTCTTTTCACTTGATTTTTCTTTTCCATGTTTCTTTGAAGTTGACAACCTTATAGCTCCCTAGTTTTAAATAAATCAAAGTTTCTAATTTTACAACCTATTGAAGTAGAATTCCTTATGTCTCCCTAATACTAAGAATAAAGAATTTGTAAATTTGATTTCCTAAGTTGATATAGTAAACCTTTTCTCTCCAAAAAAATAATTTGTAAATATTCTAAAGATTTTAAATTTCAAACAAATATTAAAAATAAAATTTAGACCAAAAACATATAACTTAAAATAAATAACTATTAAACTTATCTACTTATTACTCCTATCTTATTAATAATAAGGCTTTAAATTATAATATCCTTATTTCTCCAATTAATATAGAAAACATTTAAAAACTTAATAATATTCAAACCTTATTTCTCCAACTTAAGCCTTAATCAAAAATTAAATTCAAAAATTAAAAAAAACCCTAAATATTTTTATTTTACCTCCCTTTGAATTCATTCATCTCCATTTCCCCTCCATCCTCTATGCCTCATTCAACTGTTGCACCAAATATCACTAACAAGCAAATACCACACATTCCTTCTTATCTTGCATGTTATCTATTTCACCTCCTTGATGCTCGACCTTTCGAATGTAGTTTGTGTAATGTTCCAAGGAGTATTTTGAATGATGTCCTCACTTGGTAAGGCACTATATTTACCCTTCCCTAGTGTTTATCCACACATTCACACTATCTTCCCTTATCATATATCTTCTTATTGGATTACAAACTATTTGTTTCCAAAATTCTTACTCTAATCCCACTATGCTCTTGGACGATGTTTGTTGGTGTTCCAAGTGCTTTTGAGTACTATTTCTGCTTTAATTCAATGTTTTAGGGTATAAACTATGGTAGGTGTAGATCCCAAACTTCTCTAATGTTTTTTAATAACTTTAGAGTATAAACTATGGTAGGTGTAGATCCCAAACTTCTCTAATGTTTGTTAATAACTAGTATATCTTGGTTGGGATGCTCTTATAGCTGAGCATTGGCTTGGCTTGAACACTCTCATGTTTGAGCATTAGATTTTCTTTGGAGATCCTTTCTAAAGAATTAATAGACACTATTATGTGCTGGTGTGGACTCGTCTTTAATGTGCACTATATCAATGCTTATCAAGCTAACCTCTGTAATTTTTACTTTGTATGAGCACTTCTTAGACTAAGCTTTATGTGACATCTACTTTTTATGGGTATTTTAGGTTGGGATCTTGTACGATGTCCACTCTATATTGGTGCTTTAGGCTAGGCTTCGTGTGATGTTCATTATGTATGGGCACTTCTTATATGAATGCTATATGGGTGCTTCTTCTATGAGAATTGTATGGGTGCTTCTTAGATGAGTGTTGTATGATCACTACTTTACTAAGAACTAATTTACCTTGATGCCTCTTGAACACCTTTACTTTAGTTCTCATTTTTAATGTTTATGCTCCTTCTTAATCATGCTTTTCCTTTTTTTTTTATAGGGGCATATATTTACCTTTTGAATGTAGCTAGGAAGTAATACTTCATTTTCTTTATAGCATAAACATTTACTTTAATAACTTGACCTCTTTTATTTGATCTTGGCCATATGAATCTTCTCTATATTTAGCTGAATAATATTTCTCTATTGCTTATGTTGCCCTTGTCTTCTGTCTATTCAGAATTATTTATGCAAGTTTATTTACTCTTATCTCTAGAGCCTATAAATATTCTTCTTTGGTTCACTATCTATTCTTTATAATGGATATATTTATATGGGTCTCAATCCTTAGACTTATTATTTAAAGAGCCTTTTTATTTCTTTATTGGGACCTCTATATGATCTCTTGGGTCTATATCCTTGAATATTGATCTCTTTTTTCTTGAACCAATCATCAAAAATCAAGGTCTATCTTCAAGATCTAAAATTTTAATAGACTGCACACTTTTAATTTCAACCTTCAATTGGTCTTTTTGTTAGATGATGATGATTGCCCCTAGTTCCTCACTTGGTGGCTCTAATACCACTGTTAGTTTTCTTAATAGATTAACTTCATAGAAAGCTTTATCCAGAATCAAGAATAAATTAAATGAATACCATTAGTCAAACTAATAGTAAATATCAATACTATAATAAAAACAATATCTCACAAATATAACTCAAATACGTATTTATCAAAAGATTATAAGAATGATATAAATTGATTACATTGCTTGGAGAGATATCTCCAATATATAGTTTTACATAACTTTTTAGTATTCTTATTGTTACTCTCCTTTAATAGTTGGGAGATGCATCCTTTCATATTCCTCATAAAGGTTAAAATCTAATCTTGCCATATATCATGTGACTCTTCATTATCTATCTAAACACCATGCACTTTATCTCATATTGACACTTACATTATATAAAATATAAATCATATACCAAACTATTATTTACAATGGGGAAAATAATGTAATACTTCCAACATTAGAAAACTCAACATGATTATTATCCAAACTAATGCGGTGATAATAAACTAAGGAAAATAATTAAAAAAATGATTTGGAAGGCCATGAGGGGTGATAAAATGGGTGGGAGAAAATGAAATCATTTTCATCATGCAATGGAGAGAAAAGGATATATAGAGCACTTATTGAAATAATATTTTCAATAGATCACCAAAGATAACCAGAGCATCACGTAGACCTAATTCAAACACTAGTTCTAAGACGAAGTGCCAACACTAGTGAGTAGAAAAAAAACCCATTCTTGGATTTTTTTATCTCAAAATAATACCAAAATGAATCAATGATTCTATTGCATGGTTCTATCACACACCGGTGGAACTTTCATGCTTGATAGTGCTATCACCAAGTGATGGTACTTTTGTTCCTTGGCAACATGCTTGCACACTAATGACACTTTTGTACTATGATGGAATTTTATATTTTTTGAATTTTAATTAATGAAACTATATTAATGTTAGGCATACTAACATAGTTCTTGGGTTAACTTGTATGCAAGTGCAGCAAGCAACCCTTGAGTGTAGAGAAAGGTATCTACATGTACTTGAGATAAAACAAAAATAACTAGATGTTGTAGACTATAAAATGCTCATGGAATTAGGGATTCAAAACATGTCCCTAATGATAAAGATGGATTTTAAAAATGATTTCTTGATAGCACTAATAAAGCAATGGCATTTAGAGATAAATATCTTCTAGTTCCCAACAAGTAAGATGCCAATGACCCTAGAGGATTTTTGGAGGATACTCAAGATACCCATCAGAAGGGTAATAGTAAGGATGGAATAGGACTAGGGTAGGCCTTGGAGAGACTAAAAAGGTATGTGACCTTTCCATTAGTCAAATCCAACATTTATATCAATACCACATATGTAATAGGCCAATTGGATAGGTAGAATAACCTCCTTTGCACACTAATATTAGGAGTCTTGCTTGGTGACATGAGCAAGAGGGTAGTCCTTTAGGGATAAGGAGATGTAGTGGTAGAAATCCAAGGCCAATAGGTGGTATTTGCATAGGGGAGAGATGGTTCTAGCTTGACTATACCATATTCTATATTGAATTATCTATGAGATGGGGATAATCTTGATCTGCTACATGTTGTTTTAGGTGTGGGCTTGGGAGCACACAATAATAATGAGACTAATAGGATTTCCAAGGTATATGGATGACCTAGAGGTACTAATAAAATATATATGGGGTGACCAATTAGATATAGGACAAGGGAGTCCATGGATATGGTCTCCAATAATAGAAAGGTAGGTGATCGATGAAGGGTATATTGTTTGGTAGTCATATAGGCATCATACTAGGTGGTAAGATAATATCTACCATTTGGATTACACGAGGTGAATGATATGGATTGTGGTACCACATAGGGAGTGTAAAATCCATTGTTTTTACTTGGTGGTATATTAGTTTTGGATTTGAAGCCTAACTATCTCAAAATATCATAGGTCCCAATATAACTAAGCCACAACATTATAGGTTAAAATTTTAATAAACAAGAGTACAAATAAATATGTGAGCAATAAAATATATATCTAGGCCAATATAGATAAAATAACATTCATTATAATATCAAATATGAATGTAAATGACCAAAATAATTCATGTACATGCATGAAGAATACTTACAATAAAATTACTCAAAATCTATATACAATATTTATTACCAATGCTTTCTATGTGGTGATTACTACAGACCATTTTCCCTTACATTGTATGGAGCTTTATCTCCATAATATATACATAGTAATATGACTCTTCAATACTTTTATATTGCACTCCTCACATATCCAGGAGGTGCAACCTTTTCTATTTTTGACCTTTATCTTATCATCTTGCCACTTGTGTAATAGAATCTTCATTGTCTTCTTACATGCATACTTTAACTGTATGACACTTGCACACTTCTACATGTCTAATAATATCCTAAATTCAATCTTAATACAATACACTTGTACACATACTCACATTACATATTTGCATACATGACACTTGTGCATATCCTACACATTACACTCTTACATAACACTTGTGCATATCCTAGACATAAACACTTACATAAAAAGGATATATAAATCACTCATATAAACTAAAGACACAAACCCTAATCTATCACATATTTACATTTGTACCTGAAAGGTACCATGGATGTACATTTGCATATACCAAATAATGTAATATTCTCCAACACCCCATATATTACATTATTTGGTTATTGAAGACTTTAGTCTTCAATATTTATCTTCATATTAAATCTTCATATGATATTATATTGAAAATGAACCTGTATTTGATATTCATCTTCAGATTCATTCTTAAGTTCCACTCTGAGTTCTTCATCTTCATTTTCTTACTTTGGTTCTTTAGTCTTTACTTCTTGTTCATGAATTACTTGAGCTTCTCTTTTGTCTTTGATCTCTGGTCCATGTGCTTCTTTCATGTTTACTCTGCAAGATAAATTTAGAACATAATTAATCCATTTCCCAATTTAATTTTATTTATTAAAAAATAAAAACTGCATAATTAATTTGATCCTTAGATAAAATAAGATAAAATATTTTTTCTTGATTTGTTCTTTTTCAATTTTGTCCTGCATTTCTGAAATAGAAAAATTTTCTCTATTGTTAAGAGTTGCTTCAAAAATAAGTTTTTTAAGAAAATTTTCTAATCTAAATAATAGCATTATTTTAAATCTCTCATAATATTTCATTTTGTACCAACAAAATTATGGAGAATGAGTATTTCTTCCACAAAATTTACATGGATAAATATTCCAACAATTAGCTTCTTCATGCCCAATTCTATTGCAATAATTACACTTCAACTGAATACAATATCCTTTCTTTGATCTATGCTTCCATGCTAATATTTTATGATCATTTGTATTCTTAAGAAAACAATGCAACCATAAATGCACTATTAAAGTCATTCTTCCTTTATTTTCTTTATAAATAAGTCACATGTTTTCTTGAGTCCATGGCAATTTGAGTAGTTGTAGGTTCTATTATAGAATTTATTCTTGTTAAACTACAAGTTTGTGGTCTTGTAGTAGTAGAACATGTGATTTGTTTGATCTTTGGTTCGTTAAGTGTATCTCTAATCCATTTTGGTATTTTATTCTTCCCATCAAAAATATTTATCAAACTTTGTGAACCCACCATGTATTTATTATCTTCACTGAATGTATTTCTAATAATTTCTTCCATGATGCAAAATTTTATCCTTTCAAGAGTTGATATTCGTAAAGGAAATTTTCATTTGTTTGACATAATAGAACTCATTCAAACTTAATTTTTTGAAATCCTTATATCTCTAAAGTTGATAATAATTTACAATTTCAATAAATATCAAATAAGAAACTTGTAAATATTTTCTAGACATTTTATGTAGAGATCCTTTTAACTCCCTACTAAATTAAATTTTCAAATCTAAAAAATATTTTCAAATTTCAAAATTTCTCCAAACTTCAAATATTCAAAACTCAAATCTTAAATTCTAATTCTTCAAATTAAAAACCAATTCCAAATTCAAAAAACTTAAATCCTAGTTGAGATCCCTTTTTCACTTCAAAACTTAAACAAAATTAAAATATTTCAAAAAATAACTTTTAAAATAAATAAATTCCAAACATAAATTTTGTAGATTAAAAATACACACCAAACAGAAAGATAAAACCACAAGAATGGAATACAGGAAAGTTGCACAAAACAGATGATTTATATTAATCGATGGAGTTTAAAAACTCCTTTTTGAATACAACTGGGCCTGTAACCATTTTTGTGATACAAAAATTACAAGTTATGCTAGGGTTCTTCGAAACCCTAGCTGGCACGAATGGTGGTGCTTCTGAAGATCGTATCTTCAATCCCAACAGAGTGAGTGGGCTTTGTCGTATCCCTTGCTTGGACCACTCCAGCTTAATCAGCTGCCATCAATAAACTGGATCTGTCATCAAAAACCTGCACACATTAACACTATCAAGGAGTTAGAAATTAATGAGAGGGCTCCATTGCGTGAGCCCTCAGAACAACCCAAGGATGGTGTTATCTCTCTTTGACACAAGATGTTTTTAAGATGTGAAAATGTGATAGGTTCAAGACCACTTTTGAAATCATTTCCCAATACTCAAGATTTTATTTAGTGTAATTTGTGATATGGCCCTAGAGAACTTTGACATGCATTTCAAAGTTTGTTTAAAACACTAGAAATGGTTGAGTGACTGAAAACATTTTGGCAATGTAAATATGTGCAAATGGAAAATGGATGTACGAATGATAATTCGGTTTGATGGATTTTATGAATGTGCCCTTGATTAAGGCAACATGACTTTTGCTTGACCAAATTTTATATCCAAAATATAGAATGGTCTCTAACATGATATGCAACTATGGCTGAAAATGAAATGTTATGGTTTTCAATGAGATGTATGCACATGAAATGCAATGTTTTTGAATGAGATGTATGCAACTAACAATGAAATGCAAAATTCTTTTTATTTTATTTGTTTTTTTTTTTTTACAAGCCATCTATATATGTACATATAAAATTCAAACTATGCGTAAAATGCCCTCAAGTGTATAATATTAAGTGGTTCGGGTTCTTCCTCTCCCTCTAAACTGGCAAGTCTATAAGTTCCATTACCCACTCTTTCAGTGACCATATATGGACCTAACCAATTAGCCGTGAATTTATCTCGAAGATGCGGCAATGCATTGGTGTTTTGTTGATTCTCTTTAAGGACAAGATCTCCTACTTGAAATTCTCTTAGATGAACTTTCGCATTGTAATCACATTTCAATAGGTCTTGATAAACTCGCAAATGCTCTAAAGCATTGATTCGTTTTTCATCTATGAGTGTGAGTTGATCAAGACGTGCTTGTCTAGCAGTATCATCATCGATAAATTCCTGCAAAGAAATTCGCAAGGAAGGGATATCGACGAGGCGGAGCTAAGACTGGCGGAGACGCTAAGTACTGCTTGATGTCATCAAAGGCTTTCTAACACTCATCTGTCCATGAAAATTGTACCCCCTTTTGTAGTAGGTGGCAAAATGGCCTACATTTATCAGAAAGTTGTGCAATAAAGCGACAGATTGAATTAATCTTTCCTTGTAAACTACGCAACTCCTTCAAATTAGTTGGGGGACACATTTCCATAATGGCTTTGACCTTGTTTGGGTCCACCTCAATACCTCGTTTAGAGATAATAAAACCTAGGAGTTTTCCTGAGACACATTTCTTAGGCTTATCCGGATCATATGGATTATGGAGCGGGGTGAATAAGTCTTCGAAATTCATTGTCGACTTATGGAAGAAAGGATGGGCGGAATGGAAGGGAAAACCGGTGAAGACCTCGGAAGACCTGAGATGCAAAACAACATAGTTTTTGAGTTTTTTTTTTTTTTGAGTTTTTTTTTTTTTTGAGTTTTTTTTTTTTTTTTTTAGTGGTGAAAACCACTATTACACACATACATAAAGCAATAAAGTATTTTTATATGTTTTGACTTTTTTTTTTTTTTGGTAGTGGTGAAAACCACTATTTTAGTATATACATATAATACAGGTTTGGATTATGTCTTATGGATGTGGCGGGGGTGGTGGTTCACCTCGTTCTTGTGGAAGAAGCAAGCGAAAGATGGCCTCTTGGAGAGGGAACAATTGGAGATAAAACTCGTCTTGTTTAGTGAGGGGAACAATGGGTGCCGAATCTTCTTCAGATTCATAAGCATTTGACATGATGTCAAATTCTTCATAGACTTCATCTTCGGATTCGTCGGGGTGGATAATTTCTTCTTCTGAATTAAGATTAATGCTTTGAAAAGCTCGTTCAAAAGAAGAAAGGGATGGAAGTGGTTGGTAGCCCAGACCAAAATGCTCAGTGGGTCTCTAATATGGCATATCGATGCGTTCAGTTACCCCTTGCTCATATCGACCTAGGCCAAATTGCTACCAATTATGTCTGTGGAAATAGCGAGAGGGAAAACCCTCCATCCTTTCGATATTGGCGAGGACTGGATGCTTGGGTTCTGGTATGGTAGTAGGACTAGAAGATGACTTTATTCCCCCATATACAAAATTAATGGAATTTGGCATAGAACCCATGTTATAAACCGATACAATGGATAAATGTTGGTCATGTGGACGACCAAAATCTTTAACTGTTTGTACATTGAACGGTGTAATGTGGACATCTTGAATGGCATACTCACCAATACCTACATCAGTGAGATGGACCTTGACTTGGGAGGGAGATGGACTTGATGATGGAATAGAAGAATGTGGTATAGAATAATTGGAAGGATTTGGTTGGGTTGATGCTTCACTGACTTGTGAAACATCAGCTGGTGATGGTTGGGAAGATGGAAGAATAATAGGTGATGTTGAAGAAGGTGTAGAAGAAGGGGGTAATGATGTGGAAAGAGATGATTGGTCATGGCCACATGTGCATGTGGTCACTGATGAAGAAGAAGGAAGATTAGTTGATGAAGAAAGTGGTGAATGAGATGGAATAACGAAAGAGGAAGATGGTTGCGATATGATGGGTAGCTCCTCAGGAATGGGAGCTTTAGAAGAAGATGGTATAGAAGAAATAGATGGGGTCAAGAAAAGATGAGTGGATGGCAACACAATCTCATAAGGATTTGAGACATAGTTGCAATGTTTGAAGGGTTCCGTGTCAGTAGGTACACAATGAACCTATCCCTCATATACATACTTTAGACATTCATGCAGTATAGAAGGGACACATCTCATCTCCCTAAGCCAAGGCCGTCCAAGCAATACATTGTATGCCATGGTCCCTTCCAAGATGTGAAACAAGGTATGCAAAGTTCGGGCCCCTACCTCAATGGGCAAGATAACTGTGCCAACCGTGGAAGATAAAGCATCATTGAATTCTTTAAGAGTAAAATTCGACTTTGTGATAAGGGATGGCGATAGCTTTAGATGACTCAACGCCGATGTTGTAATGATATTGATTGAGGAATCGGTGTCAATTAAGACTCTCTTGAATGGCTTGTTATCGATCTTGGCCATGATATGTAGTGGAGGATCTATACTTTCTGTTGACATAGGTTTGATTTCAAAATCATAGAAAGTGATGGAGGGCTCCATGCATGTTTGAATACTCACCACAAAGTTGTTGAAGGCATTAGTATCTTGAGTTTGAAGCTCGATTGACTTTAATATTTCCATTAATGCCTCTCTATGCAGGGGAGATTGTTGAATGAGGTCATAGATCGATAACTTGGCAGAAGCCATTTTTAAACTGGTAGTTAACCGGCTACTCAATGACATGATGGGTCGTTGGTGTTGAGTAGAATGATTTAGCGGTTGTTGAGAAGTACTAGCACATCGTTGGGTCACTGTTACCTAAGGTGGACTGGGGGTTTGTACGGTGGTCGTGGTTCGACCCTGATTTGGTTGGTTCGCCCTTTGACCCCGGGTTACTACGTTAATAGTACCCACAAAACCTTGGTATTGTTGTACATGGTTGACTTGATTAGGAGGAGTTACCTGAGTTACTCCCCCGGAAGTTGTTGGAGCTTCCTCCCGATGTGGAAGGGGTGTTTGAAATATACCAAGATTTTTATTTTCTTGGGCTAAGGGGCTATCCAATTTAATGGCTCCAATCTCAATAAGATCTTGGATCACATGTTTGAAAGCTGTACAATTATTGATATCGTGCCCATTTTTCCTATGATAAGGACAAAATAAGTACTCCTTGTAATATTTCCCCCTTCTAGATGGTTCTAAAGGTTTAAACTCAGGTAAAGTTAACTGATTTGTGCTATATAACTTGTCGAATATGACCGCATATGGTTCATCTAAAGGTGTGAACTGTCGCTTGGGATGATTTTTTTGCCAAGGTCGAGTTTCCATGGTTGGCCCAGTATTGGGAGTCGGTTGAGTAGGGGCGGGTACCGCATGATAAGCGATTGGTTGTGGTTGACTTTGCATTACTTGTTGTTTTTGAGCCATTACGGGCTGGCTCGCCACCACTTGATTAACTTGGTTAACATTTGAGGTTGTACTAGCCTTTGTTTGTTTGTTTTGGCCATAATTATTATTTTGTTGTTGGCCCTTTTGTTGCCATTCTTTTCTACGGGGTTTTAAAACACCCTCTTGGACTTTAATGTCTTCTATGATACTTGCTTGGGCCAAAGCATCTTCAAAAGTCCTGTATTGTTGTAATTGGAGTAACCAAGAGATAGGTTTTAGACAACTCTGGGTAAACATTTTGGTTAACTCCTCCATTGGTAGGGAGAATGGTAGTTTATTAATGATAGCCCTCCAACGGTTTCCAAAGTCATAAACTATCTCATCGTCATGTTGCTTGAGCTTGTATAAGTCGGACAATGAAACTCTCTTTTGTACATTCAGGGAGAATCGCTCTAAAAATAGATTAATCAATTGCTCGTAAGCACAAATGCTGTGGTGAGCTAAATGATTGTACCACTGTACAGCATCTCCTCTTAATGTCTGAGGAAAAGTTCTGAGCATAAGAGCATCATTATTTTGGATTCTAAAGCAAGCATAAATAAATGAGCTCACATGTTCATGAGGATCCTCAGTTCCTCGAAATTTGTCAAACTTCGATAATGTGAAATCAGTCGAATATGGTGGTGAAGGTACCGAAGGATGAATTGGTTGATTGATCAATGACCTTAGCGTAGGTTTCGACTAAATGAGCCGAGCGCGTTAAGCATAAGGTTGTCAATCTGTTGTTGCATAGCATGGAGTCGAGAATCTTCATGAAAATTCTGACTCGTTTGATGATTATGATGATGTAATGGAAGAGTGGAAAATTGATGAGATGAGATGAAATTGCCTGGATTAGGCGGTGTAGAATGGACATGTTGTTGGTATGGATGATACCGAAAAGAAGGTGATTGGTTTGAATGATGAACTGGACTAGTTTGGGAGAAAGGTGGGGTAGGAATGGACACCACCGAAGATTGGGGTACCCGTGTGGGGCCTGAGCTAATAAAATCTGGCTGGGTAGAAATTGGTTGGGGTGTAGGATTTACTACGACAGGTGGTTGAGCATTTTGTTGCTATTTTTGCAAAATCAATTTGTCGAGATACTCCTTAACCTTATTAATCTCTAACCCAAGGGAGGTGGGATGATTGGATGAAGGTGGAGGGCAGACTGCCATGGTAGTCACAGGAGACTGCATAGTAGGGGCAATGAAGTTGGGAGGGTAGGCTGCCATGGTAGTCATAGGGGACTGCACAACATGAGCAATGAAGGTGGCTGAAGTAGGCGATACCGGGAAGGAACAGAGACTCGTATCCCGGTGTAGGGTGAAACCATAAATGGTTTGGGAAGAAGAGGGTTGAAATTGGTTATGGCTAGAAGAGTTTCCACCAACTTCATAAAGAGAATTGGTGTACACCCGGGTACATGGGGGAGAAGGTGGTCGGGAAGACACTACATTTGTCTCCAAAGGAGAACAATTGAGCATCCGGGAAGATGTTGGAGATGAAGCCGGCTGAACAGATACTACATTAGCCTCAAAAAAAGGGTTAGTGTAGACCTAAGTGAAACCAGCGGGTATGGTTGATGCAATATCCTGTTGAAAAATAGAATCTTGCATAGGGGAATCTTGGATTGGCTCAAGGACATAACCAGTGCCATCTCTTAAGTGAGTTTGCACTTGGGCCATATCAATGTGGGTAATATGACAGGAATTGTCTTCCTCCATGGGCATGGCCATGTGATAGACGGTAGAAGGACGTGAAAGACCTACAGGCGAACCTGCTTGAAATTCACTAGGATAAGTGGCTATGTTGGTGGTGGGGATGTTCTGTGAATTTCCCATTTGATTATTTAGATTTAAAATTTTAGATTGATTCCTTGTTAAGACCATGAAGAAATAAATCTAAACAAATTTAGAAAAGAAGAATGCAAAACTAGAATGATAAATTTACACTACAAAAAATTATCAGAAAACAGTCACAACCTAGGTTTCAACCAATGTGTCTTACCTGCGGTTAATTAATTATTTTCTGATCTTAATCTGTAGTAAATTTTAAGTGTTCGGTTTATGAGTTTTGCATGTAATCTAATCTTGAATTATTCACAAAAAAAGGTAAAAACTATGGCTAGGAAAGGACAACGAGATTCTTACTGGTGATGAAATCCAGTAAGTTTGTCGAGGGTGACCTATGGTGTCTAAGGCAGAAGTTTAATGGATGGAGATGAATTCCACCGTCACTAAACTTCAAGCAATATCTGGTGATGAAATCCAGATATCACTGTTTTAAATGCAGTATGAAAATGCAATGAATTTTTTTTTTTTTAATGTTTTAATTATCTAATGTGTACATACAAGGCTATAAATCAGAAGTTCTAATGATCTAAGCAAGAGGCTACTGAAAACATGTCATTTCCTCTGAAGAAGTGGAGTACACCATTTAAAACCCCCTGCCTACCAATGATATCGGATATCAAAGGAGCAACCGGAAGGTTCGTCCACTTCTCTGCCTGGAATCACCCAATGGCAGGAGTACTATTGACATCCAATCAATAGTCCTACTTAGATAATTAAAAACAAATAATTTATAGCTATTCTAACATGCAGCTAGGTATGCAATTTTTTTTTTTTTAAATGCAAGCAACAATCAATAATGCAATGCAAAGAAAAATGTAATTTAAAAATAACTGTTCTTTTCCAGATTACTTAGTTTTTGTTCATTTTAAAGTAATGATCTGAAAAAGAAACAAAATATGGCAGAAAAACCAAAAACGTAAAAAGTACAGCACTTACTTGGAAGCCTACGCTTTTTGTAAACCGACTTCAAACGCCCACGGGAGTCCGCACGAGCTGAAACGCACCTCTGCGTTTCCTATTGGACTTCCGGACGCCCCTCTGCGTCTCGCTGCGTTTTCTGCAAGCTCAGAAACCCTAGTTCGCTGTAACAGCGAATTTCATGATTTCTGGAACCTGCAAAATGAAACAGAAAACAAGAACAGATTAGTAAAGCAAGTATTTAAAAATATGAAACCCTAGGGGGTCCCGCCGTGATCGCCATTTGTAGATTGAAAATACACACCAAACAGAAAGATAAAACCACAAGAATGGAATACAGGAAAGTTGCACAAAACAGACGATTTATATTAATCGATGGAGTTTAAAAACTCCTTTTTGAATACAATTGGGCTTGTAACCCTTTTTGTGATACAAAAATTACAAGTTATGCTAGGGTTCTCCGAAACCCTAGCTGGCACGAATGGTGGCGCTTCCGAAGATCGTATCTTCAATCCCAACAGAGTGAGTGGGCTTTGTTGTATCCCTTGCTTGGACCACTCCAGCTTAATCAACTGCCATCAATAAACTGGATCTGTCATCAAAAACCTGCACACATTAACACTATCAAGGAGTTATAAATTAATGAGAGGGCTCCACTGCGTGAGCCCTCAGAAACAATCTAAAACCTTATAAAAATGGAATGCAAGAAATCAATAATAGATTAATACATAAAATACAGCTACTTGCTTTAAACTAATTTATACCTGTTCTCTGTTAACACAGCTAGACCAGGCGACACCTGGAAGTGATGTTGTTGTCAGAATAGGCTGCGGAAGGCACCCTGGTGCACTCGCCGAACGCCCGCGTGCTTCTGGATCTGGATTACAGACGCCGGTCTGAGTCTGTGGCTAAAGGTAAACGCCCGTGGGCACTTTTTAAACGCTCGTGGGAACTTGGTAAACGCTCGTGGGCACTTGGTGAAGGGGTAAACTCCCGTGGGAACTTGCGACAGGAATGGGAGATTCTACAGAGTCTTGCAGAAGGAATGGCGGTGAAAGCGACGACGAAAACGGTGATAGATGCGATGAAAAGGGTAGCAGAAGAAAGGAGATAGCTGTAGAAGAATTAGAATCAGAGATAGAAGTAGCAAAAGACCTAGGCGAAGAAGATAGGAAAAGACATAGATAGGGTTTGAGCCATCAAAGTGACTCGATTTATAATCCACTCTTAGGGCACACTTTAGGGTTTTAACAACACTTTGAACGTGTGGCTAAGATTAAAGCGGATCCAAGGGTAGAGAATAAATCTTGGTTGTGAAATGGATTAATATGGATGGACGGATGAGATTAAATGAAGGATGGACGGCTCAGATTAAATCACTTAAACTATTATTTAAATATATATATTAAAATATATATATAAATATTAATTTAAATAAATTTGGGGATGAAAAATGGCGGGAAAGGTGAAATTGGGCCAAATAATGGCGGGAAAGTGTGGATTTGGGCCAAATAATGGCGGGAAGGTAGATGAACGACATGTGGCTGACAGGAAGGTATAGATGACTTGCAAGTGGCTGGATTTTGGTGTCTACAAATTAAAAAAAAACATTAGGGTAGAAAACCTTATAACTCCCACTTAAAAAACTTAATAAAGTTCAAATTCAATTTACTTACTTTCCCTCCAAATAATAATGATGTGAAAGGTAATTTAATATACCTTTCATTTTTGAAGCACTATAAATCCAAAATAATGTCTTTGATTAATACATTCAAGTTGTAACATATGGATATTACCTACCAACTATATTAAATCCTCATTTAGTGCTTAATTCTGTCTGCAACACTTACACCACTCAAATTAGATGTTATTTGAATTTTTGAAGTATGACACTCAATGCTCTAGCATTCTTAGGTGATAACACACTCAAAACTCTTCAGATTTTGGCTTGAGTTTATTTAGCATAGTCAAGTTATGTTTTCTAGATAGAATATTTGGTCTCTTCTATTGGATATTGTGCTCGAAGCACACTCAGTCTCTCTTTTTGGATATTGTTCTTAGGGTACACTCGATATATTCTATTTGATATTATGCTTAGATATCTTATGGATAGTACACTCAATCTATTATGTTGGATATTGTGATTGGATCTCTTCTAGAAAGCACAATCAGTCTCTTATACTAGATATTGTGCTAGGATATCTTATAGATATCATACTTGGTCTCTTCAAGATGGTGTTATGTCAATGCTAAAATATTACTAATCTCTTTGATTTCTATTCTAGATAATGTTAATTTGATAATGTTCTTTACTATTGATTATCTCTTCTTTCACTGCCTACTTATTCTTCTTAACACCTATTGAAGGTCTCTTAGTCTCCTCAATACTGGTCATTAGGTTTTCTCAGTGCTAGCCACTTAGTCTCTTCAATTCTGGTTGCTTAGTTACCTCAATGCCAACCACTTAGTCTCGTTTAAAATTTTGTATAATTGTCACTCAAAATGGTGGTTACTTAGGTGTTGGACACTTAAATATTGGCTACTTAGGTGTTGACCACTTAAAATATTGACCACTTAGGTTCTGGACACTTGCTTATATGGTGGATGATAACTCCACTAAATAGACATTAATTGTGCTTGATCCTTCTTGTTGTCTTCTATAAGAATTTATAATATAATCTTGTAGCACTATTCCATGATGTAGTATAATGCTATTGAAAACTTATTAAAAATACTTTAAATGATTCAAATCCAAGACTAAAATGCTACAATCAACCCGATGCTTCTAGTTATTTAATTAACCAAAAATTATACTTCAATATGCCTCTGTATTTTCTTATCCATGGAGGCTTCTCCTCTATACTTCACTATACTAATATCTTCTCAATGGAAACTTATACTACTTCTTTTATCTATACTTTATTGATCTATGAAAGATTTTATACTTCTTAATCTCTAGAAGCTTTGATGCTTCTCACTCTTTGGTAAGCTATGATGCTTCTCAATCTCTAGAAGCTTTACTGCTTCTAAATCTCCTAGAAGATATCTCTTATGTCTTAGGTCACACCTATGAATAATATGATTCTACTCTTATCTAGAAAATATTAAAAGTAATATCAAGGTGACTATGAATGTCCCCTCATGTCCAACTTTCTCCTGAGTTGGCTCTCTCAATATTCAATAGTGATTCTCATTTTTCTAGAGAATCTAAAATATTATCAAGGTGAATTTGAATATCCCCACACATCCAACTTTCTTTTGAGTTGACCCTTAATCAATTCTAGCTTAGTCCTAGTCTTCACTTGTTTTCCTTGAACCAAGTGGAAAGACCCTAGCATCCAAATTAGGGTGACTTTTCCTTGTCCCCTCAATATCTACTCAATAAAACCTTTAAAAATAGAGTCCAAGTCTTCACTACTTTCAAAGTGGATAGAATCCAATATTATGGTGGCTTTGAAATATAACTCTATAAAAAATGGATAGATTCAAGTGTTGTTGAGTGGATATTTTGCCCAATTATAAAATCCCCATCATGGTCAAGGTATTAATCTGAAAACCCTCTATTGTAAAGAAGTTAAAAAAAAAAACAAATTATCTAAGTTTCCGCTATATAAGCATTGCACATGTGTATTTGAAAGTAAAATAATTAAGAATAATAAGTGCTAGAAACAACCTAGTGATTTGCAAGTAATTGTTAACTAGGGACATGTTGGTTTAATTAATTTGTGATTTGTGATTGATTTCCATTTATTGCAATGAATGTGACTTTGTGCAAATTGATAAAATGAAGTGCTACTTCTTTGATTATCTTTGCATTAATATACATTACCATGAGTCCCTGTTAGTGGATTCATTTTATCTTCTGATTAAAATGTAAATTGAGAAAGTGTGTGGAATAATCCTCTTCATTTTGAAAAAATTGTACCTTTAATGTGAGATTCATTTGAAGTTAATAGATTCAATTTTATCTTCAAATTTAATGCTCTACTAATTGCAAAGTTAGAAAGTCAGAAAGTTAGCAAGTTAGCAAGTTAGTATGTTAGGAAGTTAGCATTCATTTGCTTTATCTGCACTTAATGTGAGTTTGAGGGTTAGTGGAGTTAGCAATTCCTTTTATCTTTTATTATGTACATGAAATCAGTAAATGCTATGGAATTGTCCACTCCATTTCTTATATTTGATTTAATGTGAAATAGTAGTCAGTAACCCTCCCTCCTAGATTGATTTTATCTTGTTTATGCAAAATGAAAAGTTGTGCAGAAATGTTCCTTTTAATGCCCTGAAAAGTGATCCAAATAAGTGTGTATGTAAGTGCTTGTAAATTAAATTATTTGGATCATGTGCACTCCATATTTCCTAGATAAGGTTTATGAATCAAATTAGACATTTTGGGATTCTAAGTTCTAAATTTAAAGACTTAAACAAATGGGGCTTGCAGAAATAAAATAAAACTTGTAGAAAATAATAAACTACAACTAAAATAATATAAAGCTGGAACATATTTGCAAACACAATATCAAACCATGCTCCCCTAGCCTGCAAAACCAGATATTATGAGAAAATCTTAAGGGTAACCTGATCTAAACAAACTTACATAAACACAATTTGGTTAAATCAAGTGCTAGACTCTAAGGAAAACAAACCTTGCATTCAAATTAACCTTCACATAGTGCAACCTCCTAGAGCATTTAACACTAGATATAAGTCCACAAAATGCAGTAAAAAGGTTAAAAATTAAACATAGAACCCTCAGAAATAAATCTCCTCTAGTCTTGCTCACAAGGTGCAAGTTTCCAGATCTGTATGCATTCCAATCTCAAAATAATTTGTCTTTGGTTACAAAAAATTACAGCCCCTTAACAATGGGCTTCCATGGGTATTTAAAACCTTTAGGAATCCTTTTTCATTTCCACTTACTTTACCAAAAATAGGGCAGAAAAAAAGTGGAACGAAATACATAAATATGATCCTTTAGATTCTTACGAAATTATTGAATTTAAATATTTAAAACAAACTATTTTATTCCTCCTTATATCTCCTTCTTGATTTGAGCTCCCCTTTGTCCCTATTCACACATATTTCAATGTTAACAATTGATCTTATGAAGGAAAAAATATTAATTAACCCTAGCAATATGAAACATAAGTAAATAATACTAAGATACCCTAGGTATTCATAAAATACCCATAAAAGTATAATGAAAAATGAAACTTTAGGTGCGAGATTATAAAATGTTAAAAAAAATCCCTCTTTCATTCCTTTAGGTGGCATCAACATGACTCAAACCAAGGTAGATAAGGTGCAAGCCTTATCCAGCTTGCCTCTACCACAACACCCAAGGCTTATGTTAAAACCAAGATTCAACAACTGTGAATTTTTTTCTCTCTTCCTACAATGAGCTCCTATCACGTATGACTTAGTCCTTTGTAACCTACAATGAGACCATAATTTGGTCACTCCCAGCATCATACCTCATTCATTCCTTCTTTCTATGATTGTTTCAAGCCTATGTTCGACCCTAGAAGACACTCCATGACTCTACTGTGCTTGATATTTCAACCTTTTCCTCCTGTCTAGCATTCAAAAATATAATCAATGTGTATGGGGTTTAGGGTTTCCTAGCAATAAGTGATGGTTAATCATGGTTCTTGATGTCATTCTAAGCCCTCCTATGTTGTGGAACTACAACCAAAATATCTCTATCGCCTCTACCACTCGCTATAATTTGACACTATTAGGTGGGGCGTTATCCCACATCTTTGCTGCAATGGGTCTCTACGCAGCCCAAATTAGATACCTTTGTAGTTCCCAATCATGGTTATTTTTTATCATGGAATATACCTTGTAGATCTAGACCATTGGTATATCATTATGAGCAATCGACGGATGGAAATTTTTATTTGGTGTGGGGAGGTCCGTTATCCCATATTCGTGGTGTTTCATTCCTTGAGTGCTTCATAAGGTATCTATCACCTTATCTTAGTTGACTACCTTCGGGCAGTATCTCCCCTTTGCCATGCACCATCGAAGCCCCATCCTATGACATGGGACCACATCCTTAGTTTGTCATCCTGACTTGTGGTGCCACATCCTCAGTCTGTCATCCTCCCTTTTATAGCCTTGTGAAAGTATAAATAAAGATAAGGAAAAACAAAGTAAAACCTAACAAAGAAATAAAACATAGAACAAATTAAAAATTAAATCAACATAACCTAAAGGTGGGAAGCAACATAGGAAATAAAAATAAAAGAAAAAAATAACATAACAATAAAATAAAATAAAATAAACTAAGAAACAAAACACTAACTAAACACAACAAAAAATAACAACCACAATGACAATAAAATACAACAAATTGTTGTAACAACAAATTTGATAAAAAAAAGACAAAAAAATAGGAACAATAAAACCAACATATTTGAGCAATAGAAATAACAATCATTTTGCTAGCCAAAATAGCAACAAAATATCAAACAATAACATGTAACCTAAACAACTAGCAAAAATGATCCCATTGGTTTTATATTCAAGAAAAATCATGGGAAAGTTAGGTAAAATGGAAGAACCCAATTGCTCAATAATATCCCATTAGTTCAATTTTCTACAAATTTCAAGTGGGTCCCCAATATTGGGGTTAGTTGTGAGATAGTCACAACAAATGGCGACTCTGTTGGGAAATGCTCTTGAGCATCTCTGATGAAGAATCCAGTTCTGTAATTAATGAACCAAAGGTTAGAAAAGTATACACCATTTAGAAAAATCCAAGGAAATTAAGGTCAATAGCTTCATATGATAACAAATGGATTATTTTCTTTCACATGGTGTGTGCAATGTTGTTCAATTTGGATCCTTGGGACCATTAAAATTCCATCATCTGGTTTACCTTTAGGCTATGAAATGTTGCTCATAATATTTCATTTTTGAATAATATTTTTTCAGAGTGTCTTTTGAGCATAATTTATTCAGACAGAGCCCCACTGCCAGTCAGGCATCCATAGCCCCGGTGGAGATTTTTTGAACTAGGTGACTAATTTGATCAAGATTTTCAATGCTCATTTTTTTTTTACTATATATATATATATATATATCAAGATTTTTCTAGACAGAGCCCCACTACCATTCAAGCATCCATAGCCCCGATGGAGTTTATCCAAACTTAGTGACTGATTCGATCAATATTTGTATTTCTTGTACTCTTCTTTCATAGAGAACTTTGCTAATATTCATGTGATACTTGAATTGGAGTATGTTAGATATTTGCCTTAATCGGTTCACCAAGATGATTTCATCCTTCATAATTCCAAGGAATGCATCTTCATGTGATCTTCATTAAAGTGAAGCTTTGACATAATATTCCATTTTTTCACATTCCACCATCTTAGTACACTTAACCAAGGATAATTACTATATAGATTTATTTTCTTTCCCCCAGTTCTGTTTGATTCTTGGGTTGTATTATCTATTTTGAAAACATGCCATTTTGTCAGTAACCATCACAAAACCAAAACTAGAATAAAGTGGATTGACTCAAAATGTAAATGTATGGAAGCATGAACATGACTCTAACACACACAAAAAAACTCCTAAAACACTCTACGGAGAGGTTTTAGGAGACAAGGGAAACAAACAACTCAAAGAAAAACCAACACATAAAACCAAGACTAAACATGAAAACCAAAAAGTATTTACAAAATATACAATATAGTACAAATGGCACAAAATTCAACCATGACTTTTTTGGATCCCAAATTTGATTTATTTCTTGAATAGAAATTTTTTTGACATTATAGGCACACTGAATTAAATAAGCATCAACCCACAATAAAATTATGCCTACAAATATAAAATCCTTTATTTTACCTTTTTTATTCCAGTATTCAACAATTTCAATTTGATATTATGGCACATTAAATTGGAAATCAAATGCATTATTATCAATTATTTATTGCTTATTACATGAGGTGTAAATTCCAACATCCAATTCATCACTTTGGCAATATTTCTCATTTTTGCAAGCATATAACATTTCCTTCAAATAAGAGGCTATTTATAAAAAAATTTAACATCAATTCACCCTCTAAATTTTTAGGCCAATCATGATCATGCAACACTTTGCAAGAATCTAGGATATTTACTAAATAAAGATCATTATAATTTTTTACCCTAGATTGAATTTTTAATATTCTATGGACACGATTCAACAATTCAAGCATATTCATATTTGTTTCAATTGACAAGATAAAATTATTAGCAATGTAAGTAGAAACTAATTCTAGCTCTTTGCTAACCTCACATGGCACTTGATCATTAATCACATTTGAATATAAAATTTCATGATGCAACATTTTACCTAGATTTTGGATAATGGAACATAAAGGTTTAGATTTTACCTTTTGCATATTTTCATTTGCCAAACCTTTGTGAGCATTTGTAATATTTCCTTTTTCTTCATGACTTTCATCATCATCAAACACCTGTTCAAAAATACCAAAGTTAGACACCTAATCAAACAAATGCCCATATTTTTCAAAATAAGAACCTAGCTTCTCAAGATATGTGTCACATAACACCTTTCCATGATCAATGGCTTGAGTTGTTTCAAAATCCATATTTTCATTAGGATCATCAATAATATCAAACCCAAACCACTCAAGTTCTAGAATTTCCTCATTTTGATATGGCATAGACATTGTAGAGCCAATAGGTGGATCAATATTTTTAATTTCGTGTCCCTCAAAGGGGACCAAATAAAGTGGTTCTCCTTATTTATCCATGGTAGTAGAATCATTATCATTTTCCAAAACTTGATGAGATTCCAACCCTTCTTCCAAAATATTCATAGATTGTATAGGACTTGTAATATCCTCATGCAAGAAAGCAATTGTATTATCGTGTATATAAATTGACACAAAAATTTCATTAGAATGTTTGGAGTGAGCATATTCTTCTCATTTCTCCCAAGAATCATAGTAATAATCTTCCAAAATCAAGTTGTGATGCTCAACTCCAATTCATCAACATGTTTCTCATAAAATTCGCCTTCACCTTCCTTAGATGATTCAATTATTTTTAAAAGTGGGATACTCTTTGTATTCAATATTGTAAGATCACAATCCATATTTGTAACCCATGATTCAATTTTATCACAATTTGGAAGGTGTGGGTTTTCTTGACCATCAGTTTCAACAATCTCATCCAAAGAGTCTTTCGAGAACAAGTGGTGAAATTATGTTATGTCTTTGAATTCATTTATTGATTCTATTTAAACCTCACTTTAAATCACTTTTGATGGCTTAGGGGTTTCTATAATGGGATCAATTTTTATATTCTTCTTTCTATGATCATCCCAATCCTCCTTTGTGAATAATGATTCTAAACCCTTTCTTTCCCAAATAAAAGGGTCATCATTTGGGATGTATTGGCATTCTTGATCATTTATTTCAACCACTTCATTCAATTCTATGGAAGGTCCTATCCTATCACATATATCCATGCTAGTTAACTCTAGGACTCTTCCATCACTTGAAGGTTCATACATTTTGAAAAATGAATTAATCTCGACATTTTGATGGGCTTGTTCACCATCATTTTCATTAGTGTACATTGTATTTGAAACTTGCATCTCCTCTGGTATAATTTCTAGGGTGTATATAACATTTGGACATTCATATTTGTCCCATTAATTATT
The DNA here is from genome assembly GCA_028583015.1 of Wollemia nobilis. NCBI lineage: Eukaryota > Viridiplantae > Streptophyta > Pinopsida > Araucariales > Araucariaceae > Wollemia > Wollemia nobilis. The sequence continues at coordinate 5,586,225 of JAQPPZ010017060.1, forward strand.
GACATTAGACATCATTGAATTAGAGGGTACTAGATTAGATGGTTGGTGTAGGTTGGCTTCAATAACTCCTGAAAAACAATCTCTCATGGGAAAATGTTGTGCCTCAACTCGACTTAGGGGTGAATTTTTATTTTTAGCCTTAGGTTTATGCAATGATAGCTTACCCCCATTAAAATTTCTCAAATTCCACCATTGTTCTACCATAATTATTGTAGGCCTTAGGCAAGGATGAATATTCAAGAAGCTTCCTTAGAAATTTAAAAATTGAGGGATCTAAGGCTCCCATGTAAATTTGAAAGGCTTCCTCTTCAGAAATACTATAATATTTTACCACTTCAATATACAACCCATGGAACCTATCATTTAATTTTCTCATGGATTCATTAGGTTGTTTATAGATAGAGGTAAACTGATTTTGCAACATAATTGGGTCAACTTGATTTCCAAAATGGTCAAGAAATGTTGTTTCTAGTTGGACCCAAGAAGTGATAACATCTATAGGTAATTGGATATACCAACCCAATGCTATGTCATCCAATGCGTACAATAATAACCTACAAGCAACATCCTCATGGAAAATTTACAAGTGAATTAACATGCTCTTGTAGATAGAAAATCTCTTTATGTGTCCTATGCCACATCTTGCCTAAACTATAGTGCAAACTCCAATACACTTTTAGGAATTTAATGGGGTATTCTAGGCATGTTTAAGCAACTATAATTGTCACCTAACAAATATAATATTATTGCTTTTATTTTATCAAATGTTACCATTAGTGAAACTCAAATATTAACTTCAAAATCAAGTTTATTAGTCAGATAAAGATGTGTAAAATGACTAACAAAATTCAAATGGTTAGGTAATTGAATCATAAGAACCAAGAACTTTCTCATAAGGTTAGTCTCAATGCATCATGACAAAATAAGTCCATGAATGTGATTGCTTGTCAACCGAACCATGTTAGCATAATAATCATATCCAATCAAATCCAAAACCATAAAGCAATATTCAAAATATCAAAGGATAAACATCAAATGCCATTTTAGAAAAATTTTTGCAACAAAGCACAATTAGTAGAAATCCAAATGACCAATTCAAGTCCTCCTTCTAGCACCATTTTTTTGAGTGGATATTTTTCCCAATTGTAAAATCCCCATCACAATTAGGGTATTAATCCGAAAACCCTCTCTTGCAAAGAAGTTAAAAACAAAAACAACTTCTCCAAGGTTCTGCTATATAAGCATTGTACATTTGTATTTGAAAGTAAAATAATCAAGAGTAACAAGTGCTAGAAACAACCCAGTGATTTGCAAGTAACTGTTAAATAGGGACCTATTGGTTTAATTCATTTGTACTTTGTGATTGATTTTATTAAATTGCAATGAATGTGCCTTTGGACAAATTGATAAAATGAAGTGTTGCTTCTTTGATTATCTTTGTATTAATCTGCCTTACCCTGAAACCATGTTAGTGGGTTTGTTTTATCTTAAAATTAAATGTAAATTGAGAAAGTGTGTGGAATTGTCCTCTTAATTTTTAAAATCCATGACTTTAATGTGAGATTAATTTGTAGTTAGTAGATTCAATTTTATCTTCAAATTTAATGCTCTACTAATTGCAAAGTTAGAAAGTCAAAAAGTTAGCAAGTTAGCAAGTTAGTATGTTAGCAAGTTAGCATTCATTTGCTTTATCTGCACTTAATGTGAGTTTGAGGGTTGGTGGAATTAGCAATTCCTTTTATATTTTATTATATACATGAAATCAGTAAATGTTGTAGAATTATCCACTACATTTATTATCTTTGATTTAATGTGAAATAGTAGTCAGTAACCCTCCCTCCTAGATTGATTTTATCTTGTTTATGCAAAATGAAAAGTTGTGCAGAAATGTTCCTTTTAATGCCCTAAAAAGTGATCCAAATAAGTGTGTATGTAAGTGCTTGTGAATTAAATTATTTGGATCATGTGCACTCCAGATTTCCCAGATCATATTTATGAATCAAATGAGACCTTTTGGGATTCTGAGTTTCAGATTAAAAGACTTAAACAAATGGGGCTTGCAAAAATAAAAGAAAACTTACAAAAAAGAATAAACTACAACTAAACTAATATAAATCTAGAACATACATGCAAACACAATACAACGTCATGTTCCCCTACCCTGCAAAACCAAATATTATGAGAAAATATTAAGGGTAACCTGATCTAAACAAACCTGCATAAACACAATTTGGTTAAATCAAGTTCTAGACTCTAAGGAAAACAAACCCTACATTCAAATGAACCTTCACGTAGTGCAACCTCCTAGAGCATTTAAAACTAGATATAAATCCACAAAATGTAGTAAAAAGGTTAAACATTAAACATAGAACCCTCCAAAATAAATCTCCTCCAATCTTGTTCACAAGGTGCAAGTTTTCGGATTTGTATGCATTCCAATCTCAAAATGATTTGTCTTTGATTACAAAAAATTATGGTCCCTTAACATTGGCCTTCGATGTGTAATTAAAACCTTCAAGAATCCTTTTTCATTTCCACTAAGACACCCTAGGTATTCATAAAATACCCACAAAAACATAATGAAAAATGAAATTTTAGGCACCAGATTATAACATGTAAAAAAAATATCTCTTTCCTTCCTTTGGGTGGCATCAGCGTGAATTGAACTAGGGTGGATAAGGTGCAAGCCATATTTGGCTTACCTATACCACAACACATACGGCTTAGGTTGAAAATAAGCTTCAATGACCCCAAATTTATTTCTCTCTTCCTGTAGTAAGCTCCCATCGCGTACGGATTCGTCCTTTGTAACTTGCAATGAGACCATAATTTGATCACTCCCAGTGTTGCACCTCATTCGTTCCTCTTTTTTGTGATTGGTTGAAGCCTATTTTCGACCCTCAAAGACACTCTAAAACTCCATTGTTCTTGATATTTCAACCTTTTCTTCCTCTCTAGAATTTAAAAATATAATCAATGTGTATGGGGTTTAGGATTTCCTAGCAACAAGTGAGGTTTAATCATGGTTTCCATTGTCAATATGAGACATCTTGCACTATGGAACTACAACCAAAATGTTTGTATCACCTTTGCCACTTGTTGTCATCTAATACTATTAGGTGGGACGTTATCCGACATATTTTCTGCAATGAGTCTTTACACACCCCAAATTAGATACTTTTGTAGTTCCCAATCATGGTCAACATTTATCATGGAATATACCTTACAAATCTGGGATATTGGTATGTCATGTGTGAGAAATTTATGGGCATAGGTTTTTCTTTGGTGTGTGGAGGTCCATTATCCCACATTCATGGTGTTTCATTCCTCGAGCGCTTCATAAGGTATCTCTCGTCTTAGCTTAGTTGATTGCCTTTGGGAAATCTCTCACCTTTACCATGCACAATCGAAGCTCCATCTTGTAACATGCTACCGCATCCTTGGTCCATCATCCTATCTTATGGTTCCACGTCCTCGATCCATCATCCTCCATTTTAGAGACCTATAAAATCATAAAGAAATATAAGAAAACAAAGTAAAACCTAATGAAGAAATAAAGCAAAGAATAAATTAACAATTAAATCAACATAACCCAAAGGTGAGAAGCAACATAGTAAATAAAATAAAAGCAAAAAATAACATAAAAACAATAAAATAAAATAAAATAAAATAAACTAAGCAACAAAACACTAACTAAACACAACAAAAAATAACAACCACAATGACAATTAAATACAAAAAATTGTTGTAACAACAAATTTGACAAAAAAAAATACAAAACAACAGGAACAAAAAAACCAAAATATTTGAACAATAGAAATAACAATAATTTTGCCAGCCAAAATAGCAACAAAACATCAAGCAATAACATGTGACTTAAACTGCAAGCAAAAATGACCTCATTGGTTTTATATTCAAGAAAAATCATGGGACAAATAGGTAAAAAGGAAGAACCTAATTGCTCAATAATATTCCATTAGTTCAATTTTATACAAATTTCAAATGGGTCCCCAATATTGGGGTTAGTTGTGAGATAGTCACAACAAGTGGTAGCTCTAATAACACTATTAGATTTTAATTCTAACTATCTCAAAATATCATAGGTCCCAATATAATTAAGCCACAATATTATAGGTTGAAATATCAATAATCAAGAGTAGAATTAAATATATGAGCAATAAAATATATATCCAAGCCAATATAAATAAAATAACATTCACTATAATATCAAATATAAATGTAAATGGCCAAAATCATTCATGTACATGCATGAAGAATACTTACAATAAAATTTCTCAAAATCTATATACAAGCTTTATTAATAATGCTTGTTATGTGGTGATCGCTATAGAATATTTTCCCTTACATTGTATGGAGCTTTATATCCATAATATAGACATAGTAATGTGACTCTTCAATACATGTCTATTGCACTCCTCACATATCTGGGATATGCAATCTTTCTTATTCTTAACTTTTTTCTTCTCATCTTGCCACTTGTATACTAGACTCTTCACTCTCTTCTTACATGTATACTTTAACTCTATGACACTTGTGCACTTCTACATGACTCTTATTCTCATACATGTACTCATAATACAATACACTTGTGCACATCTTTACATTACATATTTGCATACATGACACTTGTGCTCATTCTCTCACTACACACTTGCACTCTTACATGAAACATGTGCATATCTTGCACATAGACACTTACATAAAAGGTAAATATAAATCACTAATCTAAACTAAACACACAAAACCTAATCTATTACATATTAACATTTTTACCATAAAGGTACAATGGGGGTACATTGGCATGTACCAAATAATGTAATATTGTCTAACTAGTACAAGGCTTGGTAAGGGATACTAATGGGGTTGGTTTGGTATAGATATTTTATATGGAAGAGATACTTTTGGGGGACATATATACCTAGATTTATATGCAAAGATAGATCTTGATTATCCTACAATTCCATACCATAGGTGACCCTCTAAAAACCCAAAACTACCAACCCAATTTTTTTGAAGAGCACTTACAAAACATAGGCTCTCAAGGGAGACACCCTTATAATAATTATTTCAGCATACAAGGCTTTACCATATTTGAATTCCAAGTTGTTGTATATGACACCCAGTGGATAGGAGAGGCCAACTCTCATAACTTTTAGAGTTGACCTTAATAAACCTATGTGTTTATAAGGATACCTTAAGTTTTCCCCCCATCTTTCCTGTGCCCTTCTTAGTATAGGACCATGTGACGGTGACATAGGGATTACACTTTAAGGACCATAACACTTAAAGAGGGATGTCAATTCCCTAAATTGACTCTATCTACTCCTATATAGGTTATTTGATGTAGAGCCTTGGTGCTTAGTTACCATGACTTTGCAAGATAACTAAGGTTATTGTCACTTTGACAACATCTAACATGATCTCCAGATCCTACTTTATCAAGGAGTCACCACTACTATCTTATGAATAAGTTTTCCACACACACTCGATCCTACTAAATTAAGGTGTGACTAATCACAAGCAACCTAGCTATTGTATACACACAAGTCCTAATTTTATGATATCCTAGCTATTGCATTCTTGCAACTCCTTCTAGGATTCTTGACTACCTGGTTATTGCATTCACACAACTTCTTTTAGGATTGGATTTCATGGTTTATAAGAGGAAATTCTACCCACCCCAAGGATAAATAACAACGTCAATATTTACCATAAAGATAACAAAAGCATTATGTATAAAATCACATTACAATATTCATCTCAAATGAAATTCATAGAAAATGGATTCCTCTTAACCATAAACCAGACTATGCTCTTACCAAAAATTGAATCTCAAAATCTTTCCATCAACATTGATGCATTAAGAAGATAACATATATCTCTGTTATAAGCATGTATTTCAAATATCTAATGAAGCATATTAATATCCATATCAAGAGATTACTTAGGAGTGCAACTAACATTAAACAACATAATATTTTAGTTGTACAATAATCAACATTTAATGTTTAACTTAATAAATACAAGGCCTCAAATTCTATATTCAAAGTGATATCATTTGAAAAGATTAAAGCATCTCTTTATTGCATATAGGAAGCATCATAAACCATATTTGGATACAAGAGATAAGATTACAATTCTCTCAAGATTTTTCTATTTTACAATAATATCAATTGGTAGAGCTTATGATCATCTTCCAAGGTCTTCTACCAACTAAGTTTGCAAGCTTCTTTGATGGAAAACCACCCACCAATTATGAAGTTTACTTAGGGATCAAAACAAATTTATATGCAATGCAACTTAGCTTATGCCTTACTCTATTATGCAAACAACCATGCACATAAAGCAAGCTATAAGAAACAAGCATCCCTTTTTAAGCCATCAAAAGTTAAATCATTCCATAGCAATCCAGGAGAAGCCCATACTTCTCTTTTACAATGATCCCTTAATCCACATAGATCTTAGGAATCATTATAAATATTTTCTTCTCAACCAAAACAACATTTAAACAATCCAAGAGAAGCCCATACTTCTCTTTTACAATGATCCCTTAATCCACATGGATCTCAAGAATCATTATAAACATTTTCTTTCCAACCAAAAAAACATTTAAAAACTAGGAGAAGATTATAATTCTATTTTACAATAATCCCTTAACTGACATAGATCTCAAGAATCATTATAACATTTTCTTTCCAACCAAAACAACATTTAATCAAACCAAGAGAAGCCCATACTTCTCTTTTACAATGATCCCTTAATCCACATAGATCTTAGGAATCATTATAAACATTTTATTTCCAACCAAAACAACATTTAATCAAACCAGGAGAAGCCCATACTTCTCTTTTACAATGATCCCTTAATCCACATAGATCTCAGGAATCATTATAAACATTTTCTTTCCAACCAAAACAACATTTAATCAAACTAGGAGAAGCCCATACTTCTCTTTTACAATGATCCCTTAATCCACATAGATCTCAGGAATCATTATAAACATTTTCTTTCCAACCAAAACAACATTTAATCAAACCAGGAGAAGCCCATACTTCTCTTTTACAATGATCCCTTAATCCACATAGATCTCAAAAATCATTATAAACATTTTCTTTCCAACCAAAATAACATTTAATAAAATTACTGAAGCACACTACTATAATTATTTAAAGCACAAGCACCTAGTTAAAAGCCTAGTAAACACATATACTTTTAACATTCACTTGAATCAAAGTGCTTTAATAAAACCTCAAATAATATTTAATATTAATTCAAATCAATTACTTCAATCAAACATAAAAATCAAAGCACTATTAATATTAATCCAAGTCTAATGCCTTAATTACCACAATAATAAGATAAAGCATTATTAATATTAATCCAAGCATACTTATTTATTACAATAATAATAGCCAAAGTATTAATAATATTACTCCAACCCTAATATATTATTACCACAATAATAATCCAAGCATTAATAATATTAATCCAAAGTACATTAATAAAACATTATAAAGCACATTAACAAGCTTAACGAATGAGCACAAGGAAGAACAAGACTCTGAATAAACCTCATCCAAGCTTAAACTACCAACATTGAAAATAGATAAGCTCTTAAAAACTAGAGCCAGAAAAACAAATGTATAGGAACACCCAGACTATGGCTCACACAACCCTAAAATTGGTGCACACAAAACAAGTCAAATGTAGATCAACCAAAAAGTAGGATTAGGGCAGATTTATTGATGTCTAATTGAAGTAGGTCAACTAAACAACCAAACAAACTAGAGGTGCACAAAAAAAGATGAATCTTAAGAAAATATGATGGACATAGGGAATATTTTTGCCATGCAGGAAGGATGGCTCATAATTCCATAACTTGCAAAGAGAAAGGTAAGTTAAACTAGGCCAAGCACAACCAAGGGAGCAATGCAAATCTACACCATTGATGCCACAACAAGGATATCAATAGGGGTTTCACAACATCAAGCCAACATGCCACATAGACCTAGATCAAACAACAAAGGGTAGAAACAACAAGCCAAAGAGAATAAACCAAGAAAGCCTTCCTCCAAACATAAAAACTAGAGAAGCACTTGGTTAATGAATGCCTCTCTACTCTAGAATGCCTCCTCTCTCATTACCTTTGAGCTTCCTCTTCTCTTGCCAACCCCAACCTTTGGTTCCCCACCAGCTTAGAAATAAGGGTGAAGCCTCCCCAACATGCATGGAGGGTCACCCATTGTAATGTCCAAGAAGGCGTTACATAAAATATCTTCACCACCCTTATCACCCTTAGGGTGGCACACTCCTTAATGAGCCACCAACATGCTTATAAAACCATTTACCTATTGATTTAATTTAAAGGATTAATTCATCCTTAAATACTTAATATTAGTAGGCTATATAATACTTTTTCTTACCTAAAGTATTAAATCCATCAATCGAGAAAATTAATTAAACCAAACTATAGGAATACCAAACAAAGCTTAACAGAGCTTAAGTAAAACATGGAAAAACATAATAATGCACTCATAAATAATTCCCACCATTGTTTTATCCTAAAATGGATGATCTCCTTTAAGATATACTAATGCTATTATCGAACCATTTTAAGGAGGCTCATTGCAAGCAACATCTTGGCCCAATGGTGTGAATCATGAGAACAAACAAAATACAATGCATCTATATGAAGAGTAATTTTTATTTTTACCCTAATTTGTTGCTGACCTACAGTTTCAACAAGAAGAAGTCAAAAATACGTAAAACAAGCCATAATAATCATTTCCCTAGGTATCCTTCATGGTAGATGGTTTACGCATAGTCTTATTAGGGAGAAGGCACCTAATACTGCATCCAAAATACATAAGCAGTACCATATTCCATGCTTAAAGAAAATAATAATTGCTTTTATTAAATCATCTTGAAACAACTATGCCATTACATAAATATATCAATGCATAGTTCATTATCCATAAATGTTCTACTAGGGAGGGGTGTTATAGATCCTAAAATTATAGTAGGATAGATCTAGTGCTACTAGACATTCCGTATTAGGAGTGTTATATATCTAAGGGAACAATTAAAAAATCCAATACATATGATATCAATAAAGATGCACCATTATATAGAGATGCAATGGTGGAGGGAGGAGTAAAGGTAGGTAAGGATAACATTAATACTAATGGGATGTCAACACTGTCTGGAAGCACAATTGGTAAGGTAGGACCAAGTAGGTCATCTCAAGAAACCATAAAGGTGGAGAGGGATGAAATATATTCATATATGGATAGCTTAAAAATGTTGCTAACAATGACAACAATGAAGAGAGACTAGATATTGAGATAGGTTACAATGATACAAAATCTCATCCAAGGTTTGATTGTAGAGTAGGATGCAACAATAGTGTGAGTTATAGCAACAAGGATAGTTGGAGGGGATCAAGTGGTCTAAATTCTATTAGGTTATTAGGACCAAGATTAGGGAGACCTACAATTAGTGTACGGGATATATAGGTTATATAGTAGGTTTTATAGTGCTAAGGCAAAGCAACCAATGCATTATAGGCTAGTGTACCATGTAATTGTTCCCATATATTGATGACTCCCATCATCTACAAGGAAATGTTTTTGGATTTACTCTAGCTCTATGACATGAAAATAATGTAAATTGATGAGGATGTCATCACTTATAGGAGGATGGAGCACTAAACACATGCTCCAAAAGCTAGATAGTTCCAATTATGGAGCCACTTGTATCAATTTTAGAGAATTGTTAGGAGGATAGAGTGTTGTACACTACTGATGATCATAATAATTTTGAATATAGATTATGATCAAGCCTTCATATACACATTTTGATATTTTATATATATATATATATATATATATATTAGTTTTTATGGTTACAACTTTATTAATTCTCATTTATGATGTGATGATGGGTTTAATTACATTAATGTTTTATGTTATTTAATGATTTATGATGGGATTATGATTTGATTAAGTTAAAATTATGATGAATTTTGGATGTAGATATTTTGTTAAATATTTATTATTTATGATTCATTAGAATATTTTAAAAATTAAATGATTAAGATAATAAAATTATTTGGTGTAATGAAAGATAAGATATGGGGTTGTAGATTGTGCCAAAGAAGGTACAACTATAATGCAAAAATATATGTACAAATATACACTATATACATATATATATATATATATATATATATATATATATATATATATATATATATATATATATATATATATATATATCTAAGAGGAATTTAATAAGTTTTTTACTTGACTAGGGGGATTTTTGTTAGCTTTTGACATGCCTATGGGGAATCGTAATAGATTTTCTATGAGAAAAGATATATATGAGCATGAAAATAAATGATTTACCTTCAAACAAATGTCTAGAGAAATTTTGCCTTACCCATAGAATTTTTTATTTAATATTTTCCTTTAAATAAATGCTCAAAGGACTTCTACTTTCTTTGTAGATAAATGTTATAGAGGACTTGTGCTTAATTGGTATGGCAACAAATAATTACCCTAGTTGGAAAGACAAGTTCATTGCTGACTAGTTGTCCCATGTGTGGTGGTGCATGAAAGATAATAGATGATGATATTTATAGGGATATTAGCACTTAAAAACTTTTAGTATCAACATGAGTGATTCACAATATAAAAGAAGTATATTTTACTATGCCATCAACACCTAAAAATTCACAATTTTCATCATGCAGTGATTGATGAGATAGAGGAAGTTGATTTGACTATTCCATTAGCACCTATGAACTTAATAGTTCAAGATAAACTAATGATATGGTCTGATAAAAACTATATTGATATAGAAAATAGACTAATTATATAGATAAATGGCTCTATGAACCCTAATTTGATTTACAAATATAGGAGTAGGAGGATCTGCTTGCATCGGTCACCTAGCGCAATAAAAAATAAAATATTCTAAAAAGAATCATCTTTTTCATGTCATCATAGATCCATGAATCAAGATGTAACAATCAATCCAAACATAAACAAGCATGTATGTGCAATAAAATATAAAATTAGGTAGATGCAAACAAGAAATAACAAGCAACCAACATAAATTGACAGCCAATGTAAGCTCAAATATAATAACATGTAAGATGCATTATGTTCATTGGTTATTTAAGTTATTTTTTTCAAGTTTTATGATGTGGTAAGAACCTAAACCAAACGTGGTGGTTATGATGAATGGACCGATCCAATTAGGGTCGGACTTACCTTTTAGCTCAATTTTGTCTTTGGTATTCTTTTAATTCTCTTTAAGAACAAGATCACCAACTTCAAAGGAGTGGGTCGTAACTTTTAGCTATAGGTATGCTTAGGTCTTTTTTTCTAGACCCACAAGTTATCTAGGGTGTGGATCCATTTTTTGTCAAGCATTTTCAACTAGCTCAGATGAGCAAGATTATATTCATCTCTAATAAAGAAATCATATAGAAAAATGTGTATGGAAGACACCTTAAGCTCAAAAGAGAAGATAAATTCATCTCCATAAACCAAAGCATAGGGCAGAACATGGGGTATGAACACTAGTGTTATAGAACCATAAGGTAGGATAAAGTTGAAGATGCTACTCTTGATCAATTTTATTGATAATATTTTTAAATATATTAACAAAAGTCTTTTTAGAATATTAAACTTTGATATTTCCTTGAGGATAGTAGGATTTTGACCATTTGTGTTAAATATAGTATTTAGCATAATGTTTCTATACATCCATATTCTTAAAGGGTGTTCCATTATCAAATATAATCATGGAAGGGATGTAGTGGATACGAATCTAGTTAAGGATAATCTTGGAGACTTGGACTCTAGTTGATAAGGATAAATGCATGGATTCTACCCACTTAATTAAGTATTTGGTAGTCATGGGAATGAACTTATGCCCATAAAATTACATTGGGTTCATCATTTCAATTATGTCTAAGCCCTAAATGAAAAAAATATAAGGGTAACTTAAGGGTTGAAGAGCTTAGGATGGAGCATGAATAATATTGTCATGCTTTATACACTTATCAAAACTCCTAACATAACCATATTAGTACTTTTTCATGGAGGCTAAAAATAACCCATCCATAGGAGTTTCTTGGTAATGGTGACACCATTAGAGTGACCATTGCATGATCCATCATGATCCTCTTTAATGAATACTTAGGATTTAGTTGATTTTTGGTGCCTAAGAAGAATTACATAAAGGGACTTGTAGTATAGTATATCACCAATAATCACATATCTATAGATGTGTTAATTTAGATTCTTGTTCTCATTATATTTCAAACCATTAGGCAATGTGTTATCCCTAAGGAAGACAATGGAATCCTATTCTAAGGATTAGTAGAATAAGACATTTCTATGGAAAATAATTCTAAAGGGAGTTGGATAGACTCTAAGGTTTAAGTATCCTTAATTTTCTAAATGTTGATCATGGCTTATTCATCATCTATCTCTAAGGGGATAAGGAATATAATTATATCCATAGAATTAGCACAACTATTTTTAGACCTAGGGATAGCTTCAGTAGTAATATTGTCAAAGTAGCCAATATAATAGTGATAATGTCTTTGTATAGATTAAAATTTTCATCTTACATTTGATAAACACCATAGACCTAGTTGACTACAAGCTATGAATCTCCAAAAATAGAGAGGGATCTAAAATGGTTGACTACAAGATGGGAATATTTACTCCTTTAAAACATCAAGCACCATCAACTTACATATTCCAAGAATCAGGTTGATCAACTTCTTGGTTGAATACCAACTCATCAAGGAAGTCTACAACTAAGGTATGGATAGCTTCTAATGGTGTAGCTACTAGGTTATTAGATACCAAAATTTCATAAACTTCTAGATAACAAACTCAAGATAAAATTAACTAAGTGCAATGGCTCACTAAGTGATTCATCCTAAAAGGTGAGTCTTAAAAATGGTGTATCATAATTAATCAACCCTCATAATGAAAAATTTCTTATGGATGAGTATATAATGTCTAATATTTTGGGAAGTAAACAACATGACAATACAAAGCTTCTTTCAAGGGGTATAGTGAACTTCATAGTTTAAAAATGTCTTGGTAGTATAGAGATTGGCTTGCTCTCTATGTTGGTAATTATATTGTGCCAATATATCTTCTAAGGTAGGGTATTTTGTTGTTATGTATGGAAAAGTATATTAGGAAGGATTAGGAGGAATAAGGACAAGAGAAGAAAGGAGGTAGAACTTGTGAGCATCAGTGGCGACTTGTCAACAATGTCCCAAATAAACACCACATCCTTTATCAAAAGCTTGGTAAAATCTAGCACTTGTCAGCAAGCTAAGATATGAATATATAAATAGAATAAAATTTTCCCTAGAGACTCAAAAGTTGGGTTAAGGTTTGAGGGATTTACATATCAACTATAGCTAATATATTTTTAGAATCGAATTTGATACCATATTGGGATACAACAAATCCAAATTATTTTGCTAATGTGACACCAAATATGTTTTTCTAAGGCTTGAGGTATACCTTGTACTCTCATAGCCACTCAAAGATTCACCTTAGATCTTGAACATGATATTCCTAGTTTAAAGACCAACCATAAAGATCATCGACATAGTCTTTCATGATGTCATGCATCATGCCATAAAATATGTATGTCATGTCTCACTAGTAGGTAGATTTTTTATTTTTAAATATAAGAGGAATGACATGATAGAAAAAGGTTCCTAATATGGTGGTGAAATATATTTTAGATTTGTCCTCATGGGAAATTTAGATTTTATTATAGCCTAAGAATCTATCAAATAAATATAGAATTCCACATCCTAAAACAAAATTGATGATCATGTTAATAATGGATAAAGGTAAGTCATCCTTAGGACATGCTTTATTTATGTCCTAAAAGTCTATATAAACTATGATGTTACATGTCTTCTTGGAAATAGGGACAACATTAGAGATCTAGAAAAGTGAAATTTAGATGCATTTTATGTGATTTTGGCTTTATATGTTTTGCATTAGGAGTGATGACTAGGTGGTGGATAACTAGGGAGGGATCAAGACCTAGCATATCGATAGGACCAAGAAATTATATCACTGAACTATATCAAAAGGTTAGTGTATTACTCATGCTTAGTTAATTTTAAGACTCTACATAGCTTAAGGATCTTGGGATCTTCAAGAATTCCAATATTGATGTCCATGGTTTCCTTGACCATAATATGAGACTTGTATTCCAATTAAGGGGGAGAAGGAAACACTTCTAGGCTCTCAAGATCTATGATAGCTAAAGATGGCTAGTTATTATTATAGAATGATATTTGCAATTTTGGGGAAAGATCCACCAAAATATAAGTTGTTTTGGATTATTTATCTAGAGGAATCATATTAAGGAGGAATGTTTAGGATGTCCTCCCTCTCATAGTTATCTTTGTTAAAAATCAACTTAGGATAAGCTAGGGTTAGTATATTTACATAGTAAATCATATAAAGTAGGAGAATATAGGATCTATGAGGAATGATGACCCATTATCATCGTCCTCATCCAAATACAATTTATTTAAGTAAATGGTATCATCATGGGACTTCTTATTAGGAATGTTGACTTCATATTTGATATTGGACAAAGAGGAATGGAGAAGAGGCTAACTATATTTGAAAATATAACCTTTCCCATAGCATCCTAGCCAAATTTTAGTATTTAAGGGCTCTTTGATACCTTGATCATGCATATATAGTCCTTTACCTTGATATCATATGTTAAAAATAATGTATTTTGGAATGGAATATGAGATTGAAAAGAATCATGGAGCATAATATTTTTCAACTAGAAAAAGTTTATTACCATGGAGTTTCTCATATTTAGTAGCACCAACAAAAACAAAGAAGCAACTTCCTATTTGTAACATTTTATCCTTTCTACTGGAAAACAATCCTAATGTTAGAAGAGATGGAAGAAGCTTGGTTAAGTCTAGAAATGTTTATTATTATCTTGATTATTAATGTTAATGTTTTTTTATTAAACAATTTTACCTTTATATTTATTACTAGATTGATTACTTAAGGTGAGAGATATTAATGCATCAATGATTCAAAGCTAAGAAGAAGAACATAGATCAAGAGATGAATTGAGAGAGGTGAAATATGAGGTTTAGATTTTTTTAGATTATATTAAATTATTTTGTACATGATAATTTACCCCCATGGTTCCTTCATGCTACATATTGTAAATATTATATTAGGGTTAAGTCTTAGTTTAGAGTGTGAGTAATATTTTATATAATATTATAATGTGCAGGAAATGTGCAAGTGTGTATGTGCATGATATACACAAGTGTCATGTGAATGAATGTGCAAGTGTAATGTGATTTTATGTGCACATGTGTATTTATTTAAGTGTATGTAAGTTAACTTATATTAGAGTGTGCAAAGTGAAGAGTCATGTCTAGGTGTGCATACAAGATATAGTCATGTGTATTCAAGTGTCAAGTAGAGAAGACAAGAGTCAAGAGACATATGTAAAGGAATAGTTAAGTATCCAAAGAGTCATTCTACTATGGCTATATAATACTCCATAGATGATCATAAGGAGATAATCACATGCATATTCATCATCAAGTGTTATATTTGTAAGAGGAAGTGGAGTAATAAATATTGCATACATTTTGAGCAATTAATATTGTAAGTTGTGCTACATGCTTTATACATGTATGATTCAGGCTATTACATTCATATTGTTGTTTATTAATGAATGTTATTTGATATATTATAATATTTTATATATATATTAATATTATCATATTATTCTACTTACATAATTATCTTGATCTTACTATATCGTGGCTAACTTATATTTTACCCTATGAGTTTTATATTAATATTAAGGCTTCAAAAGCCATCATATTTCTTGAACTTGATCACATAGTAGTAGGTAAAGGTCTTGGGGTTAGATATAATATGATTTATTTCCCCTATATTCATATTTATAGCACTAATAAAGGGTTTAAGGAATGACCCTATCATATGGATCCATGGTATTCCAAGAAAAGTGTTGTAGATTAACTCATAAGGCAAGACATAGAAAAGAGTGTTGAGAATGAGGTATCCTATATTGAGGTGTAATACTATAATACCATTAGTCTCATGATCCTTCTTATCAAATACCTTGATAACAAGATTATATTTCTCCATTTCTTATTTGGTTATCCCAAAATAACTGATGAATATTGTGCTATAAACATTAATACAAGAGCTATTTTTTATTAGGATTAATTTGATGAATCAATCATAACTGTGGCATGTGAATTATAATGGTATCTCTACAACCATAGAGGATTAAGGTATATCATACTCATAGAATGATATAGTTTCATGGTTATCCCAAATAAATCCCACCAAAGAAGTGAGGTCATTCAAAAAATGGTCTTGAGGAACAACTTATTCACTCAAAAATATAGGTAAGATGTATCTATCAATTGAAGAGGTCCAGAGAAGTTCACAAAGAGAGATTTTGTTTGGGGTACTTTCAATTTTATCGAAAAAATTAAAAATTCCCTTAGAACTAGCTCCTAATTGAATGATTAATGTAGGTCCCTTAGGGGAAGAAGGTCCTTTTGCACAAAGGACCAAAGGATATCTAGAAGGTTGACTATATGAATTAATATTTATGTTGCTTTCTAGTTACAACTTAAATAGAAAAAATATTGTAAAAATAATGAATCATTCCCACCATCCTTTGGTTTGGAGGTGGGATATTTATACATTGAACATTATTTATCATGTTTTAATTTTGATTATGTTTAGATAGTCAATTATAGAATAATTATAAGGTATTGATTATAAGAGATTTGATAAAAGCCATGTGATTAGTGGATTAAAAACATTTGGATCATAGGAGTCTTGGATGTCATGACCTTCCATAATCCTATAGAGACATTTAGGATGTCATGACCTTCCCTAAGGAATGACTCCATAAATTTCCTATATTTATGCAAGAATAAATCCATGTGATTAGAAAATTAAAAAAGCACCCTCCCTATATTATCATGGATGGGGGTTAGAGAACCTAATAGGGGAGAGTCCTCATCTTCTTTAAATTTTGGGTTCTCAAAGCTAGATTTGTCCTCAAGACCTTCCACTGAAGGGCAAGTTTTGATGGTCAATTGATGAGTGGTAATATAGGTTAGGTAGCATCCCTCAACCATAGTTTGGAAGAAAAGAAGGGTTAAATTAATCAAGAAAATATTTTTAGAGTTGATTATATAAGAAATAGAATATGTTTTACAACCTTATATCCCATTTTCTTTATATACCAAATCTGACCTATATACCTCAAGTGACTCTCTATATACCTAATCCCTATGTATATACCCATTAGCACATGAGATAAATTTGATACATGGGTTGCCAACAATATATGGAAGTGACCACTTGGATACATGGACAAGATGGTATGTGAGGATAATAGTATACCTCCTTATGATTAGCAGTAGCCCACTATAATATACTCATTACTAGGCATAAGTACATGTGAGATCTTATATGGGTGGCTAGTAGCCTAGGATTACTATATATTGAATTTTAGCATGGTATTTTGTACGAAAGTTACTCAAAGGATCATGAAGTTCAATACTAGGACTAGAAATTGGTTATGTTTTTTTATCTATATTTAATGTGATTTTATCTTAAAATAAGATTAGATGGTATTGATTAAGTTTGATAAATTTTAGTTTGATTAAGCCTTACCTTGGACAAAGAAGAATATTAAGACAATTTTTTTCATGTCAGTTTCACCAAAATGTGTGAGGGAAAAATATGGAAGGCATTGAAAAGGCCATCCTCATGATGCCTTTTCATTATTTCCTCTTCTCATTTTGATACTAGAGAATGTATGTTAAATTAAATTATAGTTTTGTTGGATTAGTTGAATAACACCTATGTTTCTCTTAAGGTACTTCTTTTTCTAAGCTTATCCTTAATCCATCTCTAGTGCACATATAAATACAATAATCAAGGCCTAAGCTAATTTCTATTTTGATTTTGATGAGGAAGGAAATAATTATTTTCCCTTTAAAAGACAAAGGTATAAGAAGATTTAGCAAAAATTATTTATATATAGCTATATATGATTTTTATTGAATGCTAAATCTTAAATATTAAGATTAATTCCCCATATTATTAAGACTAGCTAATTTTTCCTTACCTTTTTATCTATTTTACCAATAAATAGAAAATAAAACCTAGTTTTATTAGATAACAAATATAATATATGCCCTTGATGCTTATATGAAAAAGGTTGAACCTATTTCTACCATGGAGGCAAAATCACTAATATCCCATAGAAGCATAATTGATGTTATCCCTTATTGATTGTGCTATGAATTGACCTATAAAATAGACAAAAAAGATATATTTAGTAGCATAGGGCCTATTTGAGTTGGCAAAAGATAGTTAGACTTGCTTAAATAATAATTATGCCCCTTTTCAAATATGTAAAAAATTATAGGTATGAAAAAATGCAATAAATAAATGTTATATGATAAAATTTCCACTGAGTCATGATAGGACTACCAATGCTTTTGCTTAGTGCTACTACTTTCCCCCAAAGTAAACCAAATAGTAATAATGCCATCGACTTGTAATCTAGTGGCATTTTTTCTTCTGAGAGTAGAGCAATGAGATTAAATAGAATAATTCCAAGGTTATAATGACTATAATAAAGGTATCGAACTTGAGAGTATATAGGCCCTTTTTAATAGCAAAAATACATAGATTTACTTTCTCAAGATGAAGATTAAATGAAAAAATAAAATATGAGCTAAATGTTGGCAATTTGAGTTATTTTGTGTTGTCATTGATGTCACATGGATCACATTAAGTTTTTGCGGCAAAAGCACTTCATAAATAATCATTTATGATATTTTGGAGAGCATGGATATATACATGGTTTTGTGGCACAAGAGGCTTATAATATTTAATTTTTTAAATATTATATTAATGGTTTTTATTAAAACCAATGGTAAAGGTTTTTATTAAAACCAATGACATGGGTTTTATATTAAAACCAACAGAAAGGGTTTTCATTACAACCATTGGAAAGGGATTTTCATTAAAACCACTATGCTAAGACTTCTCCAAATTATGATGGATGAAAAGGTTTTCCAATAAAACCTGGGTACAAAAATTTTCATGATGAAATTCAAAAGAATGAAGGATATATCCCAATTCAAAGTTAAGAGGTGAATTATAAAATTTTTATTTAATAATTTTAAGGTCTACGGTTGTATTATATTATACGCAAAAATTCAAAGGTTGGGGAGATAGAGAAATATTCGCCGATGTCATTCGAAGGCATGGAGGTGCATATAAATAAAAGGTAAAAACCTTTGATTATTTAGACTTGACATAGTGCATGAAAGAGAGTCGTCGAAAGGGGAGCAATGAAGAAAGAAGGATAAATAACTTTCAATTTGAGAATAAGATCAAGTAAACAACATGGGAAAGTGACGTCATGCAGGAGCCTATAGCACAGTTAGCAACACACAAAATTTGCACAAGTCAAGTTCGTTATTCGAGTCCCTCCAGGGAAAAATTATTTTGTTGAGAAAGGCAATTCAGGTTTTCAGATTTGAAGCGTAGGACAAGCTGGGTGTATAGGATTAATTTCCCAATGTGGGTTTATGCCCATAAGGTAACCACCTCATAGAGCTAGGCCAGAGGAACATAGTTTGACTCCCGCGAAGGTGTGAAAGCGCATTTATTTTTGGCAAGGCATTGATGATTTCAAAGGTGTGAATGCACGTTGATTTTTGGAAAAGGAATTATCGATTTCAAAGGTTGAGAAGGTGGAAAATTTTGAATAAAGGTATTTATCTCCGATGCATAGTAATATTTGTTATTACCAAATTTTTTGTGCATTAAAATTATTTATGTGATAACTAGGGAGTCATAAGGAGTTTAGGTAAATAAATGCTTGTTGTATGTGTTAATGTGCTTAGGGAGTTATAAGGTGTAGAATTAAATATTTGTTATTGATGTGTGTGATTAGGGAGGTGTGGACATAAATATTTGTGATTGTTGTATGTGGAGTTATAAGGTGTGGGGAATTAAAAATAAAAGTAAAGGTGCTTGTTGTATGTGTTATTGAAATTAGGGAGTCATAAGGTTAAAAAGTGTTGAACTTGTTATATGTCCTAGTGCATGATTTAATTATGAAATTAAACTAGGAACTTGAGACCTAGTTAATTGCTACCTTGAGTTAGAAAACATGCATATGAGTTAGGGTTTGAAGTTGAATACAAATTGCTTGATTATGTGCCTTGGCTATTGAGAGGAAGTGGATGGATAAGAAAATCAATTTTGTGGATAAAATTGATGCTTGAGTTTCTTAATTGCATTTATAAAGTTCATTGAGAGTATTGCCATTATTGAGGAGGTTTTTGGTGTTACCTTGAGAAGCATATTGTTGGTTACTTGTTGAGTACATTGCCATTAGTTGAGACCATTGAGGAGATATTTTTCTAGTCAATTGTGGATACATTTGTCTTTCATTTTGAGGAGATCATTGTTGGCTATTTTATAGTTTTTTTCTTTAGAGAGTGTGCTTGTTTCTTGAGAGCTTATTGATATTGCATGAGGAAGCTATTATTGAGAACCTATTGTTATCACTTGTGGAGATTATCCTTGGTTGGTTTAAGTCCTCATTGTTATTGCTTGGAGAGGTTTCCATTTGAGAGGTCATTTGTCATCCATTTGAGAGTACCTTGTTGACCATTGTTGTCATCCATTTGAGAGTACATTATTGAGCATTTTTGTCATCCATTTGAGATATTATTTGTCATACATTGTTGAGATAATTGTGGATAATTATTGTCATCCATTTAAGAGGACATTGCCATTCATTTTTGACCACATTGTTGAGTATTTTCATAATTCATTTGTTATCCATTGGTTGAACATTTGAGAAGACTTTTGGGATATATTTATGGATATATTTGGGATAACATTTGAGCAGGATTGTTTGAGCCTTTTATGAAGGCTTTGAGAATATATTTGGGACAATATTTGAGTAGGATTATTTGAGCCTTGTGATAAGGCATTGAGGTAGATTTGTGAGTAGTGAAAGAGACATGACAAAAATAGAAAACACATCAACACTAGTTGCCTAGTTGAGCAGATCAGTGGATATCCTAGCTTAGCAGATCAATGGATAGCCTAGTTGAGTAGATCAGTGGATAGCCTAGCTGAGACTATCAGTGGAGAGGCTAGCCAAGTAGCTTAGTGGATAGCCTAGTTGAGAATATCAGTGGATAGCCTAGTTGAGTAGATCAGTGGAGAGCCTAGCTGAGCAGATCAGTGGAGTCCACCTGAGCAGATCAAGACAACCTAGCTTTGAGAAGATCAAAGTAATCATTTGTATTGGGATAAGGATCCCTATTTCTTTGTGAAATATTATAAGGATATTATCTTGTGGACTACCCCACATTGGGGGAACCATGTTAATCTTGTGTCTCAAATGTGTGTGGTGATTTGTGCACTTGATTACTATTGTTATCTGTGTTATTAATGCACATTGCTAAATTTGGTTATTGCAATTGAGGATACTAATTGATATTAATTTGGAAATAAAGTAAAAATTGGGCGCTATACTATTCACCCCCCCTCTCAGTATAATCTTGTGTTCTTCAATTGGTATTAGAGCGGGTTCCTTCGGAAAGGCTAACAGCTTGAGGGTAGATTCTACAAGAACACAAATGGCTTCATAAAATGGATCATCTACAAGTAAGTCTCCATTATTTTATGGTAACAATTATGCTTTTTGGAGCATGAGAATGAAGAACTACTTGATATCACAGGGATATTAGGTATGGAAAATGGTTGCAAAAGAGTATAAGGTTTAAGGTGATCCTGAGACAAATAAGACTATCAGGAAATTGGTTGAGATCAATGCAAAGGCAATGAATTGTATTCTGAGTGGGCTTCGTGAGACAAATTTTGCAAATATCATGGTATTTAATTTAGCTAATGAAATGTGGACCAAGTTACGGAATACCTATGAAGGATATTACAAGGTAAAGTTGGCAAAACTACAAACTCATAGAAAAATATTTGAAGAATTGAAAATAGAAGATTTTGAATATATTACAAAGTTCTTGCTTCGAGTTGATGAGATTTCTAACACCATGAGAGACCTAGGATTTGAGATGAAAGAATCAGATGTTACTCAAAAGTTTTTAAGATCACTTTCCATGAAGTATGATGCAAAGGTTTCAACGATAGAAGAAACAATGAATATCGATAAGCTAACAATGGAAGAACTACAAGGAACTCTCACAACTTATGAGATGAGGATAGATAAGCATCAGACTCCAAAGAAAGAAATTGCATTCAAATATTTAGATAAAAAGAAAGGGAAATATCTAGATACCGATAGAGATTCAGATAATGATGAGGAAGCTAACTTCATCAAAAGGAAAAAGGACTCAAGGAATTACAAGGATATGAAGAAAGTAAAATTCTACAAGTGTGGTGATTATGGTCACCATGTAAACAAGTGTCCACATGAAAAAAAATAGTGATGATGAAAAACAGGATCACAAAAGAAAAGAAGAAGGAAAGCATAAACATGACAAAGATGACAGGTACAAGCAAAGCAATCATGAGAAGAAGAAAATTTTTCGTAAGACTAAGAAAACTTTCTACATTGAGGAAGCAAATGATGGCTCAGATCACAATGATAGAGATCACTCAGATGATGAAAATGAAGAACATCTATTCTTAGGAATAGAAGGTGAAAGATAAAAATGCTTTATGTGTGGTCAACGATATCACAGATCAAGATATTGCAATGGCTGTAGTGATAGTGAAGATGAAATGACATACCAAGGAAACAGACAAAGACAAAGGATTCATGAGGTTTTTTTTGCTATAAAAGAAGATAATGATCTTAGTGATAGTGAAGATGAAGAAGGGTTTTTCTATGGGATAAAATAAGTAGAAGAAGAACTTCCACTCCAAACTAAAGAAGTTAAACAAGATGATATTTCAAGAAATATAGATGTCTCAGTTGATCTAAAAGAAGAATTTAATGATATCCATGAGCAAATACAAGAGGTTAAGGAGAATCTAAAAGAATTGAGATGTTCCATACTTGAGAAGTTTAATCCATCCCGTGACTCAAAATGTCAAGATATTTTCACTGATAAGGAAACATGTATTTTAGAGACAATAGAGATTTATGCCAATTTGCTATTGGACACAAATTAAGAGAAATATGAAGAAAGTTCCAAAGCTCCTATGGCTCCAAATATCCAATTTGGATCTTGTTTTGAGATAGGTGAATCAAGTTCAAAAGTAAAATAATTTCTTGAAGAAGAAAGCAAGGAAGAAGTTAAGGAAGAAGATTTGGATACCACAAAGAAGGATCAAGGATACAATGCACAAGTCAAGGATGATCACAAGGATAATGGTCAAGAAAGGTATGAGGAACCAAGGCATGAACAAAGTGCTTTTCAAGGAAATTATTTTTCTTGTACTGTATTTGGATACAGGGATATACACTGTAGGGTCTATGGATCAAAGAAGTTTGATTTTTCTAGAAGAAACTTCAAAGGAAGAAGGTATGATTTTCAGGGACATTGCTTCTTATACAATAGGATTGGTCATAAATCTTATCAGTGCAAAGGAAATGAACAATATGGTTTTGATTATAGAGCTACATAATTAAGAGGTCATGGTAAAAAAGATTATGGAAATAGAGCTTCACAACACAGGGTTCAGGAAAGGAATGGATATTGAAATGATTTCAAGAAAGAATTTAGGATATGGGCACCATCCAAGGGCTACAATATTAAGTTTTTTAATTGTAATAACTTTGGACATATTACAAGATGGTGTAGGACTCAATTCCAAATAGTTTCAATGCAAGAAGGTCAAGCATTTTCAAGGCAAGAAGGTGAAATAGGTTCAAGAAAAGAAGATTAAGTAACTCATCAAGAAAAGGATATCACAAAGATGTGGATGGAAGTTGACAAAGGAAAGGAACAATGTAATATGGGAGTAAATGTACTCCCACCCCAAAATTAATCACCTCATGAGAGAAGGTGATAGGGGGGCTAAGCTTAAGAGTCATATATGTTAGCCCCATAGGCGTCCCTTTTTCCATTGATGTCAAAGAGGGAGATATTTGAGTAAGGGAGAGAGTATTAAGTTAGGGGGATCATCCTCCAAATAGAGCATTGAGATAGGGGGACCAACCTCCAAAGAGAACAATGAGATAAGGGGAACAACCTCCATAGAGAGTATTGAGTTAGGGGAGCAGCTTTGATTTTCAGAATGGCTTTTGCAGTGATTGTGGTGATTTGCATTAGAGGTGTTGCCATCAATGACAAAGGGGGAGATTGTTGGCAATTTGAGTTATTTTGTGTTGTCATGGATGTCTCATGGATCACATTGAGTTTTGGTGGAAAAAGAACTTCATAAATAATAATTTATGATATTTTGGAGAGCATGGATATATACAGGGTTTTGTGGCACAAGAGGCATATACTATTTAATTTTTTAAATATTATATTAATGATTTTTATTAAAACCAACGATAAAGGTTTTAATTAAAACCAACGGCAAGGGTTTTATATAAATCCAATGGAAATGGTTTTCATTAAACCCATTGGAAAGGATTTTTCATTAAAACAACCATGTTAAGACTTCTCCAAATTATGATGGATGAAAGGTTTTCCAATAAAACCTAGGTGCAAAATGTTTCATGACGAAATTCAAACGAATGAAGGAAATATCCCAATTCAAAGTTAAGAGGTGAATTATTAAATTTTTATTTAATAATTCTGAGGTCTAAGGTTGTATTATATTATCCGTCGATGTCCAAATGTTTGAGGAGATAAATAAATATTCACCAACGTCATTTGAAGGCATCGAGATGCATATAAATAAAAGGTAAAAACCTTTGATTATTTAGACTTGACATAGTGCATGAGAGAGTTGTTGAAAGGGGAGCAGCAAAGAAAGAAGGATAAATAACTTTCAATTTGTGAGCAAGGTCAAGTAAAAAGTGCAGGAAAGTGATGTTATGTAGGATCCTATAGAGCATTTTGTAGCACACAAACTTTGCACAAGGTAGGTTCGTTGTTCGAATCCCACCAGGGGCAAAGTATTTTGCTAAGAAATGTAATTCAGGTTTTCAGATTCCAAGTGCTGGACAAGCTGGGTGTTTGGGATTAATATTCTAATGTGGGTTGATGCCCATGTGGTAAGTACCTTATAGTGCTAGGTGAGAGGAACAGAGTTCGACTCTCACAAAATTGTGAAAACGCATTGATTTTTGGTAAGGCATTGACAATTTTGAAGGTGTGAAGGTGCATTGATTTTTGGCAAAGGAATTATCAATTTCAAAGGTTGTGAAGGCATAAAATTTTGAATAAAGGTATTTATCTCCAGCGCATGGTAATATTTGTTATTACCAAAGTTTTGGTGGATTAAAATTATTTATGTGATAACTAGGGAGTCATAAGGAGTTTAGGGAAATAAATGCTTGTTGTATGTGTTAATGTGCTTAGGGAGTTATAAGGTGTAGAATTAAATATTTGTTATTGTTGTGTGTGATTAGGGAGATATAATGTGTGGAAATTAATATTTGTGATTGATGTATGTGGAGTTATAAGGTGTGGAATTAAAAATAAAAGCATAGGTGCTTGTTGTATGTGTTAATGAAATTAGGGAGTCATACGGTTGAAAAGTGTTGAACTTGTTATATGTCCTAGTGCATGATTTAATTATGAAATTAAACTAGGAACTTGAGACATATTTAATTGCTACATTGAGTTAGAATACATGCATATGAGTTAATATTTTAAGTTGAAGACAAATTGCTTGATTATGTGCCTTTTCTATTGAGAGGAAGTGGATGGATAAGAAAATCAATTTTGTGGATAAAATTGATGCTTGAGTTTCTTAATTGCGTTGATAAAGTTCATTGAGAGTATTGCCATTATTGAGGAGGTTTTTGGTGTTATCTTGACAAGCATATTTTTGGTTACTTGTTGATTACATTGACATTAGTTGATACCATTGAGATATTTTGCTAGTCACTTGTGGATACATTTGTATTTCATTTTGAGGAGATCATTGTTGGCTATTTGAGAGCTCTTTTCTTGAGAGAGTTGTGCTTGTTTCTTGAGAGCTTATTGACATTGCATGAGGAAGATATTATTGAGAACCTATTGCTATCACTTGTGGATATTATCCTTGGTTGGTTGAAGTCCTCATTGTTATTACTTGGAGAGGTTTCCATTTGAGAGATCATTTGTCATTCATTTGAGAGTACCTTGTTGAGCATTGTTGTCATCCATTTGAGAGTACATTATTGAGCATTGTTGTCATCCATTTGAGAGATCATTGGTCATACATTATTGAGATCATTTTGGATCATTGTTGTCATCCATTGAAGAGTACATTACCATTCCTTGTTGAGCACAATGTTGAGTATTGTCATCATTCATTTGTTATCCATTGTTGAGTTCATCATTGAGCCTTGCCTTCATTGATTTGTGGTTGAGATTTGAGTGCTACTTGAGAGTCATTGGTTGAGCCTTTGGGAAGGCTTTTGGGACATAATTTTTGGACATATTTGAGACAGCTTTTGTGCATGATTGGTTGAGCATTTGGGAAGGCTTTTGGGATAGAATTTCTAGACAGATTTGAGACAACTTTTGTGCATGATTGGTTGAGCATTTGAGAAGGAATTTGGGATAGATTTGTGGATATATTTGGGACAGTATTTGAGTAGGATTTTTTGAGACTTTTATTAAGGCTTTGAGAATAGATTTGGGATAACATTTTATCAGGATTGTTTGAGCCTTGTGATAAGGCATTGAGGCATATTTGTGAGCAGTGAAAGAGATAGGACATAAACAGAAAATAAATCAACACCAATTGCGTAGCTGAGTAGATTAGTGGATAGCCTAGCTGAGCAGATAAGTGGATAGCCTAGCTAAGCATATCAGTGGATAGCCTAGCTAAGTAGATCAATGGAGAGCCTAGTTGAGTAGATCAATGGATAGCCTAGCTAAGAAAATAATTCAATAGCCTATATGAGTAGATCAATGGAGAACCTAGCTGAGTAGATCAATGGAGCCCACCTGAGTAGATCAGGACAGCCTGGCTTTGAATAGATCAGAGTAATTATTTGTATTGGGATAAGGATCCCTATTTATTTATGAAATATTATAAGGAGATTATCTTTTGGACAACCCCACATTGGGGGAACCAAATATTGTGTCTCAATTGTGTGTGGTGATTTGTGCACTTGCTTACTATTGCTATCTATGTTATTAATGCACACTACTATATTTGGTTATTGCAATTGAGGACATGAATTGATATTTATTTGGAAAGAAATTAAAAAGTGGGCGCTATACTGTTCACCCTTCCCTCTCAGTATAAGCTTGTGTTATTCACTAAATGTAAATACAAAATACAGGATTATATCTATGTGTAGGGTAGAAAAAACCATGCACCTAACTATATAATATGAAATCAAATTGATAATGTAAATCAAGTAACCATAATGACAAAGAAATAGAGAAAATAAAGTGCCCTTCTCATTGATATTAAAAATTATCTTTACAAGAGGTTACAAAATATCCCTCTTAGGGATTACACCAATTGATACAAATTACAATATGAAACCCCAAAGGGGAAGGTGCAATTCATAGTTTTTTTGTGCTCTCAAAACTGATTATGGAGGGTTTCTTTGTGACCTTCACTTGATGATGTAAATATTGTAGGATCTTTAGGATGACTAGCTTCTATGAAAACCTAAGATTGACACACAAAAATCACTTACAATAAACAAGTAGCACACGTGGAACTTATTAAGATGAGTTGTATTTCATAGTAAACCATTTAAATGAAATTGCATAAAATAATAAAAAAATGCATAAAGAACCAAATAAAAATGTGCTAAACTAGGTAGGAAATTGAATTGAAAGATGCTAAGACTAATCTAATTAAAAAAGACAAGAAAATCAAATGTCATCGCAAGGCCATTGTAATGTATGATGGCTAGCTCTGTTAGCCATAATAGGGTCCAGTGGCTAAGCCTATGGGCCGCTATGGGCTACAGTATCTACTGAATATAAAGCTTGTTCTTCATGCTCGATGTGGTGTGATACTCAATTTGACTACCAAATTGATACTCAAGGTTATGTATCTTCAAAACACTATGAAATCATAGGAAATTATCTTGAATTTGGGATGAATTATGATGCACAATGATGGGATTTTGCCTTCAAGCTTAAAAAAACTCCATTTGTGGACATGCAAGCATCATGATGTGATTTGGGCAGCACCTCGGTACATATGAGAGATTTTTCTCTTTGTTCCTCAAATTGGCAACACTTTGTTGCATCCAATTGATCTCAATTCTCTCTATTTTATGAAGTTTTTAGGTGCCTCTTATAGATATCCCAATTGACATATTATCTTGCTAGGGAATCCAATATCAAGATTTGGTTAGGATTTGGCATCCCAAACATCACTTCTAGAATATTCCACATGATTAGTCATTGCGCACAACTTCTTTATAATGGATTTGGTTCAGCTTAGGGAGCTCAAGTTTGTTATAGGTGAGGCCATTCCAAGGTGGAGTGGTCAAGCCTAGGGGCCATCATAGGGTTAATCGGTCACTTGAGGCCACTAATCGGTATGATGGCCTAGGTTGAATATGACTAAATTACCCTATTTAAGTGGTTAAAACCATGGTTAGGTCTTCGGAAGGCCCAAAATGATTCATATGGCCTGAAAAAGTGTCCATATGGATAGCCTTCTTAACATGACATGTTTTAGGTGTCTACAAATACCCCTTTTTGAGATGCATTGTGTGAAAGCACAAAATTAAGAAAAAATAGATAACCTAACATCACATTGCAGGCTACAAGATAGACAAATGAACCCAAGGATGAGGAGGAGGAGGATGCCCTATCATATGAGGTGGCCTAGCTGGGAGTATAGATACAAAGTTTGTAGGCCCAACTATAGACTTCTCAGGGGAGGTTAGCGGAGTGGGATATATCACTCACTATTTCTTAGAGCTAGATGAGCACAAGACAATGGTTATGGTGGGGCTACATTGAGGAGAGATCTCTCCTCAAGTCTTAGGTTTTGATAGCTCAAACTACTATTGATTAGGTCACAACAAAGAGAGATACTCTACACACACATATGGAAACTAGGACAACTAAGATAGATTCTTGGATAGTAGAACGGGATGCTCTTCAGGTGCAACTAGTAGTCATGATTAGAGGTCAGGGTGCACCTTCTACTCTAGCCACATAGGGGATAGTAGAATTAGGTAGGGATGTATGGATGAGCAGACTGTGATGCATTCTATAAGAGGTTATGACTCAGAATAGGTTTTATGCAGCCTATATAGTGGACCTAGAGACTCGAGTTAGGCTATGTGGAGGCAATCTCCTAGAGAGGTCTATAATAGGGGGCTTCAAGTGGAGTAGGAATAGTGAGTCTTGATAGTCATCAGTGTGGCCCGATCATAGGTCATTGGCTTGATCAGAGAGATCAACATCTAGTGGTTCTAGATAGCCTTGCAGGGATGTGACTGAAGGTGGATGTGGCTCTAAGGTGTAGGCCCCGCTTGATATGGTATGATGTATTTATCATTTTGAGTGTAAGGTCTAAGGACCTACACAATTGTAGCCTACGAGCAATTTTGTACCATGATGTACTTTATTTTCACACACACACATATATATATATGAAATTTTTCTTTTACCTCATTATGTGTCTTATGTTTTATTTATATTATGGATGCATTGATGAATCCAATGCTTATATGATGATGTGTTATTCTACATATATGATGTACTAATGGCATGCAATGGTTAAATGATTGATGTATAATTAGATTATATGATCTAGATGTGTGGATGTACTACTATCTATGCTTATATGGATGTAGTAGTTAATGTTAAATGTATGATTAGATTTTTTCATTTATGTATGCATTTAATTTATGTTATATGATAATATGGATGTAATGTATATGTAATGAATTAATTTCATGTGTATGGTCTAATGCAAATGAACCTGTATGCTTTAATCACTTAAAACATAATGAATGAATCTAATTTGTGTTTAACAAACTAATGGCATATACCATAGAATATTTACAAATCATGAATAAAAATGTTAACCCTTATCATAAGAATTAATCCTTTAGACATCCATATGTGAGATGAAATGATGTGAAATGTAGGGTATTTCCCTATAAGCTTCTATAAACTAAAATATATGCATAAAATAGTCAGTGGCTATCTAAATACCATTGCTGATATCTATCTAGTATCTATCCTATTCTATGTACACCCCTTAATAAACAAAAGTTCATAAGGAATATTATGATTTTTTGATGAGATGATTTGTTGCTATGAAGGTATTTTTAAGTTTTTCCATGAGACTCAAACACCCTAGTTGATTGATCAAAATTTGTATACTGACTACACAAGACTCCTAAAATATACAAGCCTGTTAAGAAGACCATGATATTCACTATCACTGTGTGTGCAAAGTGAATATGTTAGATGAGGCATAAGACTACCTCATTTCTAGGCGAGTTTCATTCAATATATTTTTGTAATGAGGATCACCCTTTGGTCATCGTAATCTTGAGTTTGAATGCAGTTAGACTATATTACTAGGCAATACAAGCCACCTAAAGCTAGCTCATCCACAAGCTGATATTGGTCTGTACAAAAGAAGGTTTCTAATATGATAGACATATCACCACATATAAGGCTACTCCAATGCTAGGCAAGTTTCATTCAAACCATTGTTGTAATGGAAATCACCCCATGGATTTTGGATACTGAAGATTCAAGGGATTCAAGCTTGTTACCCCCTTCTTTTCTTTTAATTGCTTGGGATACTTGCTCATGCTTAGTGGTGATAATCACTATTTATTTTACCTTTTTGTTTTTTTTTTTTTTTTTTTTAAGCAAAGGATTTACCTAGTGATGAAAAACACTCTTTATTTTGTATTGTTGTGGGGATTTGCTCATTTTTTGGAAGAGCAAGGGATTGTTTGGATAGGGGGGATCCTATCATTTTGTTAATTATTAGTATTATAGACCATGTGCATAATAATATGAGAAAGGAAAACCTTTCGCTTAAGGTGAAAATTATCACTATGTAGTGTCATCCTTCCTTGTTCAGACTCGGATTATTAATGTTTTAAAATTGTGTTGGAATTTTGACATATGCAAGGTACTATAAAAACTAGACCTCACCTTCTAAAAGCCAAAATAGCTTTTTGCAAAATTTGAAAAGATAACTAGGGATGGATGAATGATCAGAAAACCCTAGTATACACCCTATAGCAACTTAGTAGTGTGTTGGAAAATACAGTTACTCAATGAAAATATGAATGATAATGATTTGTGGATTCATGATTGACATACAATCATGGTGTCATTTGTAAGAATGTGAATACAACTTGCCCTAGTGTAAATACAATGTATGAATATGCCTAATGTAATGTAACTAATGAGTGCATACAATGAAATACATGATGACATAATGCAAATTTTTTGTGTTTTAATATTTTGTACTATTTTTGTGATTTTTTGTTTTCTGATTTGTTTGGAATTTTGATGATTTTTGTTGTTTTTGTGATTTTAGGGGGAATGTATGATACCTAAATCACCCCTAGTGTGTGTAGTGATCAATGAAAGTGGGGAAGGTGTGATACCTTTAGGATCCCCAATTTGCTTCATCACTTGTGATGTGGATGATGGGGAAGGTGTGATACCTTGAAGACCCCCAATGTGCATTTTATCTATTAAAATATAATTGGCCTGGCTAGGAAGAGTGATAGAAATTGACTTCCCCTATTGTAGCACATAATTTTGTGAAATGCCAATGTCTTGATGAGGTAATATGAGTGACCCATTTATGGATGAAACCTTCTTATCAATAAGGTCTTGGACTATGTGTCTAAAAGCATAACAACTGTTAATGTCATGATCCTTTATTTGGTGATAAAGGTAAGAGTGATCCTCCCTGTAACCTTTAGGATTAGGCATGCTCAGATTGAAAAGGGGTATGTCTGGTAAGACGATTGCTTTTGTATCTCACAAATTTTGAAATATGGTTGACATGGGATCAGATAACAAAGTCCAAATACGTAGATGGCATTTTAGGCGAGTGTATCGCTCCAAATTTTTTGCATCCTTACCCTCAGGCTATAGGATCCGCGCCCAGAAAGGGGATGCAAGAAGGATGGGACAATACCTCAGACTGAGAGGCCCTTTGAAGGTCCCTCCTCTCGAAGGAGGAGTATAAGGGTGAATTTTTGATGGATGGTGGGTTCACCAAGAAAATTTTGAGTGGCAGTTTCCACGCCTAGGTTGATAGTGGGTTTGATGTGTTCATTTTTATACTCAATAATTCAACTCCTAGGTTTGGCCAAGATGAATCTAAACTATTCTATCTACCAATAATAATTTAAATGGATACAAAAAATAGGAATGAGTGCTAATAATAGAGAATATGCTAATTAGAATGTGTCATACCTGATTCTGGATATTTGATGAAGATTCTGAGGCTTGTAGTAGTTCAGATCGCCTCAATTCGTACGTAATCATCTGATATTTCACAAGATCATCCCAAATCATAGGAGGTCATCTTAAATCAGACATAATCATTTGAAATCTGACAAATTCATCAGACGAATTCGTCAGAAACCTGCAATCACAAAAATAGACACAAAATACCAAATATGCAAGTGCAGAAGCAAAGGACATTGGTAGAAATAACAGAAAACATGCCTAAATAATGGATTCCAATAACAAATAAGGAAATGTAGTAAATTTAATGATTGATTTTAACTTTACCATGCGATTATGCTAAATGAGGTGAACTCCAAGATGCATAAACATAATAATTCAAGACAGTGCAGAAATACAATATGCAAAATGTAGAGAAAGCTAAGGAAACACAAACTCTAGACTCGGATTGCCCCCAATCTGGACTACAATTAGGATCACCTCCAACCATATGAGATCATCTATGCTCCTCGACAAAATTGTCTGTAATCGTCCGAGATCGTTTGCGACGATGCGACGATCCGAGGTAGCTTCAACTAAAAAATAGTAGAGTTCCTACAAGAAAATGCAAAGTATAGAACATAGACAGTAGTACAAGGATGCTCTAGTGAATAAAGATCCAAATCTGTTAGCTAAGGGGTTTAGGGAAATTAGAATCAAGGGGAGTCAGGGGGGTAAACTAGAAAATCCTAGTTTATATAGGCTTAGGAAGAGGTTTAAGAGGTTGGGGATCATCCCAATCTAGGAGATCTCCAACAGGGAAATCTCCAACTGTGCAGACGTGCTTTTGCCCAAGTTGGAGAAGTTGTTGAAACATAAGCTAATTATGAAAATTTAGTTTTGGGACAAAATCGTCTGGACGTTATGTCCATGATGATTTCATCAAATCTAGGACGATCTCGTCTAATCTGCGATGATATCGTCCAACGGTCAAAACAAATCCTAAAAATGGCACAAAAAATGAGGAAATGGGTAACAGGCAATTTTGGAGTGATTTTGGGGTTAAAATTCAAATTTCTATCTTTTATCTTTTACTAAGGTTTTAACCGTGCCAATTTTAGGGTGCTACATTTTTCCCCCTCTTTAGCGAATTTTTCGAAGAAAATGTGTTAAAGACGAGTTTTTCCCATTTTACAAGAAAGCAAAAATGTACTCAATTTTTTAGACGACGATTCTTGGTCGAATCGTACAACTGCTGACTATGGTGTCCCCTCTATGTTTTTACCCAAATCGAACATTTGAGGTAAAAACGTGGAAAGACAAAAATTAAAAATTTGATTTTTTATTTATTTTTAAATAAAATTAAGAAAATAGGGTAAAACCCTAATTCATTTTTACTGTTCCAGAGCTCTGCAGAAAGAAACAATGGTGGAGACAGTGCACAAAGCAAGAGAGGTCCGACGCAGGTTACGAGTAAGGATCTAATCCTAGTAGATTAGGTTTGATTTTACTTTGTGCAATTTGTGGATTTAAATTTAGATTATTTGGGGCATCACAGTTTTTTTTAGGCCATCGATGACGTTCGGACGAAATCGTCCCTATTTCACTGAAATCGTCTCTAAATCGTCGAACTAGGGGCGATCTCGTTCAACAAGGGACAATCCCCAAGTTGTGAATCCGGAGACGATTTAGTCCTAACAAAGGATGATTTTGCCCAATTTAGGACGATATCATCCGATGGTGGATGATAGCATCATTAACTTGATTTTAAACTGTGCTTAATTTGATTTTAATGATTGGTAATTAATAAATTTTGTTGTTATTATTTGTTTTGCAGAGGGGATTACTAAAGATCCGAGAATGGAAATACGACAGACTAAGAGATGACATAGCCGTGCTTTACTAGGCAAAGCATGACCGACTAGGATAGGTCAGGCTATAGCATGTGGTAGAGATGCCACAAGTACTGACTGACATGGGGCTACTAACAGCCCTAGCTGAGAGATGGTATCTGAGGTCGTCTTGTTTTTGGCTACCGATAGGGTAGATGGCTCCCACACTAGAGAACATATGGAGGATCATGAGGATACCCATATAGGGATGGCTCATGATGCCTATGGCCAATCAGGGCCAGGCAATGATGAAGTTGACTGGAGACCTGAGCTTCACCCTGGAGAAGGGTGGGGTGAACATCGAGTCTCTATGGCAAATTCCCGGGGCATCTAGGCTAACTCAGGTTTTGGCAGGGGTGGTAGGTGGCTTACTGTTGTGCCACCAGAGTGGGTGCAGATTACCGTGGGTGCTCTCAGAAATAGTCTATGACATGAGAGACCATGAGTATAGGTTTGCATGGGGCATCTTTGTACTCTGCCACTTGTATAGGATCTTGCACGGGGTCATATACAAGGGAGGCTGATGTTTGGTTTTGACATTGGTACTGCAGGTTTGGTGCTGGGAGCACATTGTGATGCGAAGGTCGGTAGAGCTCCCATTGATAAGGGTTGACCAAGAGAGGCCCTAGGTTTTCTATTGGTGGCTATGAAGAGGGTCACAGTGGTGGATAGATCTATCGATGTCTCAGAGGTTGCTGAACGACCTCATCCCATACCAGATCACTTGGAGGCCATGGCGAGAGCACCCCGGGTGGGCAGAGGATGGGCAAGAGCTAGCTCGCATCAAGCAAGTCTGTTGGCTAAGGATGGAGTGGGGAGAGGTAGAGCTCCATCGCTATGATCGGGTACTATGGCAGTTCGGTCTATAGCAGGGGATCCCTTCTCTCAGGGATTACAAGTACTCCCAGACTGTTTGGGATAGTACTACACTGAGCAGGGATCTAGACATGCAACGATTCTGGAGTCAGGATGCATATGATTCCCCCATCTAGCCAGTGGATGGTTATGATGCTGGGGTTGTAGACAGCTACAATTCCTGGTATGCAGGAATCTACCCTCCTCGGATGATGAGGACACAGGTTCTGGTGCACCTAGTTGTGCGATAGATAGGGAGGTGATGCCAAGCTACCATTGAGGCAGCACGGGGTCACAGTAGGAGAAAGCAACGATGGTCCCCATAAGAGAGACACCGATAGATGGGTTAGGCTCGATAGAGTCCATAAGAGACAGAGCAGAGGGAGGAGAGATTCCCTTCACAGTAGGGGGAGAAACCACCATCGCTTGATAAGGGCAAGGGTGTTGAGGTAGGGGAGAGTAGCGAGACGGTGACTCTCTAGGATGAGATTTCCCACCTTCGAGCTCAGGTGCAGACACTACAAGATGAGGCTACATGGCTCAGAGCTCGGGGTAGAGGAGCGAGCACTCAGGATCTGGCATGGTCTATTGCTTAGATCGCATTCTACCAAGGGTTGTACTATCAGGTGGTCCTAGAGGGATAGAGGATATCATTGCCAGCCCCCATTATAGAGCCGGTCATGATGGGATTGTCGAGGAAATCCTCAAGATCGACAATGAGGACCCGAGATATGGCTCAGACCTCTATGGGACCACCTCCTCCACGTCAGGGTGGGGGAGGAGATGACGCTGAGAGCTCGAGGGCTTCTCGAGGCTAGCTACTACAAAGTGCAAATGATATTATTATTACTTTTGAGGGGATTGAGTATGACAGAGCTTTGATTGTGGCATACCAATCCAGATGATGTATATAATTCATTGATATATTTATATATATATTATATTTTTGATGATATGACTTGTGTATATGTTGTATTATGATGCTTGAATTGTTGATTCATGTAATTATGTCGTTGTAAATGAATTATAATGCTATGTCATGCCATAAAATTTGTAAATGAAATAATCTGATGTGCAAATATTGGTTGTTTTTGGTGTGATTTGATGAAAAATAAAGGGGACTTCTAACAATAATTTCAAAGGACATTGTCGCTGTTATAGACCATTTTATGGATTCGCCGCTCGCTAGGTCGTCAAGTTAATCCTAGTATAGAAATATTGCTAAAAGTAAAAGAGTGCTTAAGAGACTATCTTAAGACTTGGTGTTGTGATGATGAAAATGATGATGGGGATGATTTATTTTCAAATTTTTTCACAAAATTATGCATGAAATATGTTTAAAAGTGATTTTTGCTAGGCATGAATTTCTAAGTGTGATAAATTTTTGAATAAATTCCTTAGAAATTATACCATGGTTGCAAGATGGAATGTTTGACATAATGACATGAAATAGAATAAGTGTTCGTTCGTTTTGAAGCACAATTGTGTAACATAATGATGTAAGCCATATTTTTTTTTTTTTTAAATGGATGGGAAAATAAAATTAGAACAATGGTTTGCGCTAGGCATAGGATTTATAGGTATAGACTTATACCATCATCACGAAATCCAAAGATAAAATAGAGATTTTAGTTTTATTGCATGATTGAGTTTTTGATTTTTGATTTTTGATAAATAGAAAATAATAATATGATGAACATGTTGTTTGAAATCGTTTTGCAATTTTGTGACATAATGTATATAATTGTTTTTATGCAAAACAAAATTCTAAAATAAGAGGATAAAATTGTTCTGAAAAGAATTACAGAAATATTTTAAATTATCAAAAACAAATGTAGGTTTATAAGGGATCCTCATGTGCAAATGTGAGTTTATTACCGATATTTATTTATCATAATGATACAAAATCTCTCAAATATAAATGTGTGTGCAATTGTATTGTTCATTCACCAATTTTGAGTAAGATAATTTGATACAAGCAATTTGCCTTAACCAAATGAATGTTCATTAACCATGATTTATATGCATATAATCATACCAGACTACTGTGCAAGTTAGGTTATCAAGAGCTAACTAATCCATAAGCCGACATAGTTCTGTACAAAATAAGGTCACTAATGTGACAGACATATCACCATGCTAGGAATTACCCAAGGCCAAGTGGGTTGGGCACAAACCACCTGTTATGGGGCTTACCTCACAGTTTTTGAATAATTGAGAATTCCAAAGATTCAAGCTCATTCACCCTTCTTTTCTTTTCAAGGGGTAGGGAAAGGATTTTATTGCATTTTGCTTTTGCTTCTCTTTTGCTCTTTTTACTTGTTTGTATTTTTGCTTGATATTTGAGATAATGTTGAAACATTGTTGTAATGATACAAAATAACATTTTTTTTTTCTTCCTATGCTAGGGATACTTGCTTGGATTAGCTGTAGAGCAAGGGATTTTTATTCTGGGTAGGGGTGAGATTGTCCTTTTGTCAATTCTTAAATATTCTAGACCATGTGCATGATAGGATAGCAGGGGAAACTTTTCGCTCAGGAAATCACGTCTACTATGTAGCATCATATTGAATGTGCAATGAAATCATTTTAATGTGAAAAGATATACTTGGTTCAAGTAAATAACAAGATCAGTTCTCTATGCTCAAAACTTTATTTAATGCCAATGTGGACTTTGATATAAGAGAGATTAATAATCATACTAAAAATCAAGATATTTATTCATGTGAGTGTGAAAGTGTGGGATTCCAAATAAATGCTCATTTATCCAAAATAATTGAAAATATAACTGCAAACTCCAAGAATTGACAAGTATGAAAAAGATGTTTTTGAAGATTTTGATGTTTTTGTATTTGATTTTAATTGATGAATTGCAAGAAGAAATACTATTACTGTTCTTTGAATTTTTTTTTTTGATAGAAATGTCTAAAAATGAAACAATATGCAAAATAAAATATATACAAATGATGAAATGACCCAATGTTTTATCCATAGTAACGTTTGAGATGCATAATGTTCATAGGTTCTTTAAGTTCTTTACCATCTAAGGTAGATAATTTTTATGCTCCCAATCCAAATTTAGTAGTAATAATATATGGTCCAAGTCATTTGGGCTCGAATTTACCTTTAAGGTCTTTAGTAGCATTAGTATTTTTTTGATTTTCTTTTAAGACAAGGTCGTCGATCTCAAAGTATCGAGGATGAAATTTATTGTGATATACTCTCTTAAGCTTGTTTTGGTAGGCACGAAGATGCTCCAAAGCATTGATGCGCTTTTCATATAAAATTTCCAATTGACGAAATCTACCAGCATGATATTCATCGCCTACTTCAGTATCTTGAAGTCGTAGAGCCAAAGAAGGAACTTCTAATTCAAAGGGAAAAATAGCTTCAACGCCATAAACCAAAATGAAAGGTGAAGTTCCAGTGGGGGTGCGAACACTAGTTCGATAGGCCTACAAAGCAGGATATAATTGGATGTGCCAATCTCGACCAGATTTATTGACCAATATTTTGAGAATTTTGATTAATATTTTATTAGATGCTTCTTCTTGGCCATTACCCTGAGGATAATAGGGAGTGGACCAACGATGTTGAATTCTATATTTTTGACATAATTTTTTGACATCTTTATTTTTTAAACAAGTTCCATTATCTGAGATGAGATTGGCAAGAATTCCAAACCTACAAATAATTTGATTAAAGATAAATTTGGAAACTTGTGTTCCAGTAAAAGAATCTTCCAGTACAAGAATCTAAAGGCATAGCTTCAACCCATTTTGTGAAATACTCCATAGCGGTTATGATAAATTTGTGTCCATCAGATGACATAGGGTTGATTTTCCCAATGATATCTAAGCCCCATTTTGAAAAGGGCCAAGGAGATGAAATAGCCTGCAGTTCTTGCGCAGGTGCATGGACAAGGTCAGCATGTTTCTGACACTTGTTGCAATGGTGTACATAATCATGTGCATAATTCTCCATGGTAGGCCAAAAATATCCTATCCGAAGGAGCTTCTTAGCAATGGCGTTACCACTAAAGTGTCCTCCACAAGATCCATCATGGGCTTCACTCAAAGCTGATCTAGATTCTTCTAGATTCAAACATCTTAATAATATGCCTTCAAAATATCTCCTATACAAGGTATTACCAATGATTATGAAGTGACTTGCTCGTCTACGTAATAATCGGTGCTTGTTTCTAGTATAACCATCAGGGAAGGTTTCATTTTGTAGAAAATTAAATATATCAGTGTACCATGGTTCGGGAGTAGTTTCATTGATTAGACACACATCCAAAGGTTCTAAGCATGATTTGCTTAAAGTGGGTTCCTGGAGTTGACGAATAATGATGGTAGCATATTCATCATCTAACTCCAATGGCAAAAGAGATGCAGTTGTAGCCATAGCATCAGCCACACAATTGCTAGTTTGAGGAATAGCTTCCAAGGTAACTTGATCAAATAAAGATAATAATTGCAAAACAATGGTTTTATATGGGCATAATTTATCATCTCTGGTCTGATAAACATCATTGATTTGATTTATGACAAGTTGGTAATCACCAAAAACTAACAAATTTTTAATTTTCAATGCCAAAGCTGCTCGTAATCCAAGGATTAGAGCCTCATATTCAGCAGTATTATTAGTGCAAGCAAACGTTAATTTAAAGGACAGAGGTATAAGATGTTTTTATGGAGATATTAAGATAATACCTGCACCAGTCCCACTCATGCATCGGGCTCCATAAAAGTATAGGGACCATTTTTTAGGATGGTATTCCTCTAATTTAAGGCATTCATCGAGAAGCTCAATGATGAGGGGATGGGTAGACTCTAAGGGTGTAGCAGCTAATTGATCTACTATGATTTGACCTTTAACAAAATTCTGTCCTATAAATGTGAGTTCAAACTCACTTAGCACAAGAACCCACTTGGCTGTGCGACCAAATAAATACGATCAACTCATAAGATATCGCAAAGGGTCGAATTTGGCAATAACATACGTTTTCTGACTGAACATATAATATCATAGTTTCTGTGTAGAAAATATGACTACAAGACATAACTTCTCAAATATGGTATAGCGAGTTTCATAACTAATTAAGGTTATACTAATGTAATAATTAGCACATTATTTCTTCTCATCGTCAAGCTGAGCTAACATAGCTCCTAAGGCAAAATCAAAAGCAGAAATGTACAAAATAAATGGAGGATCATATCTAGGTGGGGAAAGCACCGGTGGTTGGAGGAGATATTTCTTGAGGAGTTCAAATGTTTCTTGGCATTCTTTGTCCCAATGGAAAGAGACATATTTCTTATGAAGTTTAAGAAAGGGTCCGATTTTATTTGCCAACTTATCAATAAAGCAGTGAATAGCTTGAAGCTTACCTTGTAAACTTCATAATTCTAATATATTTGTGGGTGCGAGCATATCAGTGATAGCCACAATATTGAGAGGGTCAATTTCAATGCCACGTAAAGAAATGATAACCCCCAATAGTTTACCAGACTTAAATTTGAATATACATTTGGTTGGATTCAATCGGATAAGATACTCCCTTAACCGATCAAATACTTTTCTCAGGTCATTTAAATGATCATATTATTTGATGGAACGAGCTA
The DNA here is from genome assembly GCA_028583015.1 of Wollemia nobilis. NCBI lineage: Eukaryota > Viridiplantae > Streptophyta > Pinopsida > Araucariales > Araucariaceae > Wollemia > Wollemia nobilis. The sequence goes on from JAQPPZ010017060.1 coordinate 5,627,228, forward strand.
TAATATCATCTACATAATCATGTAGAATATCATGCATCATATCGTGAAAGATATAAGTCATGGCTCGTTGATAGGTTGCTGCTGCGTTCTTTAAACCAGATGGCATTACTTTCCAACAAAAGGTTCCCCAAGGGGTAATAAAGGTTGTTTTAGCCTGATCTTCAGGAGCTATCCTAATTTGATTATAACCAAAAAATCCATCCATTAGGGATATCATTCCACTTCTAGCAGTAAAATCAATGATGTGATCCATGTTAGGAAGAGGAAAATCATCCTTAGGGCAGGCAAAATTAATGTCTCTGAAGTCTGTACAAACCCTAACTTTAGTGGTTTCTTTCTTAGTTACTGGAACTACATTTGAGATCCATTCAGCATAATCAATGGCTTGTATAAAAATGACCTTCAAAAATTTTTCTAGTTCTGCTTTGACTAGTAAGGCCACTTTAGGATGCATTTTTCTAAGTTTTTGTTTAATAGGTTTAGCATCTGGATGGACTACTAGATGATGCATGACTACAGAAGGGTCCAGACCTGGCATGTCTTCATATGTCCAAGCAAAGACATCTTCATAGTATTTAAGAAATGAAATGTATTCATCTTGTTTTTCTTGACTTAATTCTGATCCATTATTGATTATGTGAGGGTTATGTTCGGTTCCAATGTTAATTTTTATACAGTTTTCAACTTCCATATGTAAATCTCTCTCAAAATTAGGTGGGGCGGGTGAAACACCCAATTCTTGTAATTATTCCAAGGTTAGCTTGGATAATTTGTCTTGAGGAGTCGAGGACTCAAGCTGGGCTATAATAGGTATAGAGCCATCAAAATAAAATTTGTTATGTAATAAGTCATCAATGGAGACATCATGGAAGATATGCCCTTCCAAATCATCATAGGATTCGGCAATCATCTCAAGGTAGGCGAGAGATAGCATATGACAGGTAAAGGGATTATTTTTTGAAAGCAAAGAATCTTGTTTATCGAGATAATCTTGATAACATGTAAGATGGTCATCCTCCTCAAATGGGAAGGGTTAACCTTTACTAGGAAATAGGCCCACGCCACATCGGGCAGGCCATGGTTCTACATCAATAGGTTCCTTCATACCATTTTGGAAAGGTCCCAAACCTTTCCCTTTATAGCCCAATTTAAGCATTATGGGTTTAGCTTTAATATATTCATTAGCAAAATAGCATCGAGCATATCCATCACAATGTGTCTTGATGTTTCTGTGTATTCTTCCCCAATCATATCCCTTATAAATAAAAGCACAACTCCTGACTTGGTAGATACTTCCCATAGGTTGTGGGAGGCCCAAGGTATGAGGATAAGGTGGGAGTTTATTTAAAACAAGGGAAGCTTGCATGGTAGTGTTGATATCTTCTGATATAAGAATTTTAGATAAATCAGGTAAGAGTTCATCATTGAGAGCATAAGAGGTAGAAGGAACATTTCCTAGATCTTCTGATGTGGAAAGGATGCCTTTAGGGTATGGAGATGTTATAGGGATATCAATGGATGAGTCTATCGATGTGGAAGTTATAGGGGTAAAACAAGGAACATTGGTTATAGTTCTGGGATATTTTTGAGGTCCTAATGGGGTTTGCTCAGAAGATTATTGAGCTATATGTAGAGGTGTAGTTGATGGGGAAAAAGTAGGTGATGCTATGGGTGAGTTTTTCACACGTTTAGACGGTTGACGAGAATTAGGATGTGTGGATGATAGAGCAGGGAAAAATTTAACTCCAACTAGTTCTGCCAAAGCACACATATCAAAGGGTCTAGGGTCACCATGAATGGTAACCAATTGGTTTTTGAATTCAAATTTAACACACTGATGTAAAGTGGATGGAACCGCTCGCATTGCGTTGATCCAAGGGCAACCCAAAAGTATATTGTATGATGCAGGGCAATGTACAATAAACACGATCATATCTAGGGTTCTAGGACCAACTTGCAAGGGTATAGTAATGAATCCACACGTTTCTTGTGTCTCGTCATTGAAGGCTTTTATAATCATATATGTTCTTTTCATTTCGTCACTCCTAAAGCCAAATCTTTGGTAGAAGTCAAAAGTGCATATTTTTAAAGATGAACCATTATCAATCAAGACGCGTTTAATTGATGTGTCCCCAATTAGGGTAGTAATATATAAAGGGTTATCCTTATCAAACCTATGTTGTGGTATATCCCTATCTCAAAAGTCAATACAGTCAACTTCTTGAGTTATGATAGTATTGGTCATGGCTTCAGGCTGAATATTTTGTGGTACCATCATTTGGCTTAATGTGAGAATTAATTCATCCCTATGGATAGGAGAAGATCTTAAAAGGTCCAAAAGGGAAATTCTGGCTATAGTATTGGATAATTTTTCGTTAATATTATACGGAGGCTTAGGTTGAACATTAGGCATATGATTCCCTTTATTGGGATTTTTCAAAACAAATGGAGCTGACCCATCGTTCTGAGTTTGATCCTGTTGAGAGTTTTGAGCCTGTTTTCTGGTAACGACTTTGATGGTACCTACAATATTATTTTGAGGATGATGAATTGGTCTTGGTCTAGCATTTATGGCTTGTTCATTAGAAAGGAACTGATGAGAAGAGGGTCGAGTAGTAACTCTTCTAAGAAATGGTTCTTCCAAAACCATAGCATTTGTGATGGATTGAATAGGATCTGATTCATTTTCAAAACTATTCGATTGATTGGAGGTGATTTCCATGTCACTTTCATTATTAGATTCTACATCACTAAGATTAGGTGTTCAAGTATTATATAGGGGTTTGGACGTAACCATGGATAAATTTGTGTCAAATATTTCTAGATCATGGATAGGTAAATGCCCACTAACGACTCCTACATATCGGGTAGGAGGAGGAACATTATGATGTTCAATTTGATTAGCCACCTCTTTGCCATGCTTTGGTAAAGGATGTTGAAATATGTCCAATGATTGATTGGCATTTTGATTCTGAATTTGAGGGGTGTTCTTTTGAAAATTATTAGTAGGATTTTTTTTAGGTTGAAAGGCTTGCACCTCCATCTCATTTTTATCAATTAAATCTTGTATTTTATGTTTTAATCATTTACAAGAGTTGGTAGCATGTCCAGGTCCTCTATGGAAATAATAATGTAAATCCGCTCTGTATCTGGGTATGGCTGGATCAGGTTCCCGGATAGTTGGTAATTGGATAAATCCTCGGGCTAATATTTGTGAGAGAATGGTTGATAAAGGTTGATTTAACCTAGTAAATTCTCGAGGTGGTTAATCAGGAGGTTTCAATATGAATTTCTCTATTGTTTTTGTAGTATTAACATTGGCAATGTTTTTGCTATCAGTGACTCCATCACCCACAACTTGTTTATTTATATATTTATTCCTGGATGTTTTCTCTTCATCTTTCTTTTTGAGTTGACCTCTTCTAATGAGAGCGTCTTCCACTCTTTGGGCTAAGTCTATAGCTTGATCGAAGGTGGTCAAGGTAGTAGTTGATAATTCATAGGATAGTTGTTCTTGTAAATTATTGATAAAAATATCCAAAATTTCCCGATAAGGTAACACAAAGTGTAATTTTCCTATCAACTTCCTCCATCGAGCTAAGAAGTCAACAAAACACTCATCTTTGTCTTGTTTTAGATTGTACAAATATTTAATGGTTACATGCCTTTCAATATAGGCACTAAATTGGTGCACAAAATATTCAGCAGTCTCTTCGAAATTTCTCAAAGAATGAGTGGGCAATTGATAATACCACTCCAATGCCATCCCCCCTAAACTTTTCGGGAACATTTTTAGCAATAACAAGTCATCATGTGATATATCATGACATGCTATCCTAAACATACGAAGATGCTCTGTGGGATATTCCATTCCTTTATATATAGGTAGCACAGGCATAGGAAAGTGTTTGGGATATGGTTGTGCTACAACTTTAAGATCTAGAGGTTGAATACACATCTCTCGATAATTGTATGAGGGACGATAGGGATCTATTTGGTCCATACGGGAGGTTAACTGTTTCACCATGGCTTCCAGATTACCAGTTTGTCTACCATATTGGTTCGGTGGTACATGAGTATGGGATTTGTGAGCGTAGGAAGGTGGGACATAAGGATTAGATGCTATATTGCTGTTATGCAAATGATTGGTAGGAAGAGTATTATGTAGAATATTTGTGGTAGCATTATGTTGTATCCCAGATTGTTGGAAATTAACATTCGGTTTTGTTTTAGGCTTTTGTTGATTTAAGGTATATTGATCAATAGCTTGGCGAAATAGAGCAGTGAATAAAGGTTTCTTTTGTGTGGGAATAACCCTTGGCTTAGTAACAGACACTCTAGGTAGTTGGGTAACCTTTTGTTGTCATGTGTTTTGGATTATAGTAGCCATGTCCAAATTGGATGGTCCAGCTTGATCACTCTCTTGATCAATGAAGAACAAAGGATTAGTGCATGTGTGATATTTGTCTTCTAGGGTTGCTTGAGTGTCACTAATTTTATCTTTGTCCATATGAACTACTCTATTAAGGGTGCCCATATTATCCTGGAGGAACTTCCAGAAATGTTCCATGTTATCAAAAGTAATAGCTCCTTCTGGAGATATTTTAGGAGATGAGGATTCTTCTTCCCTAACATTTTCTCTTTGTTCATTTGCATCAACATAGTCTTCTTCTTGTTGGTCTAGAGTTCCTTCTTCCTAAATTGGGTCTTCAGGGAGGACATATGGGTTATTTTATATTTTCCTTAACCAATATTCTTCTATTTCAATTTGTTTTCCATTCCTAAGTCTAGTCATTATGTCTAAATATTATATTTTAGCAAATATATATTGATATATTTGCAACAGATTTAAGAGGTGTATATTTTAATTATATACCTACTATGATGCTTAAAAATAAAATGTTTTGATTTTTTTTTTTGTTTTTTCATTTTATGCTTATAAAGACAATGAATATCACACCAAATACAAGAAATAACAATAATAAAATAATAGCTTATTTTTCTAAAAAGAGTTTATGAATATCATTGATAGGATCAAGTTCATCAGGAGTCATAAAATGCTCTTCTTCAAACTGGAAATGGTTTTTTAGGAACTTGATAAAGTGTGCTATAGTAATATTATCTGTTTTAGATTCTGTCTTGTAAAAATAAATCTCATGGCAATACTCTCGATATAACACAGCTCTGGGAACTCTATTCCATATTTGTATATCCATAAGAACGACATCTTGGTCCTCTATACGAGACAAAAATTTATGTACTATAGCTGCATTATCGAGGTATTCCTCAAAGGTATACAACTCAGAAGACACAAGGGCTCTTTTATTTGCTAACCACCTATGGCAAGCTCTCTGAAGCTCATGATAAGAAGTCACTTGATCGGGATCCAGGATTCTATCTAGGACAAACCTCTTGATTTGCCTAAGTTTGATTGCTCTAGATGAAATGAGATTCAATCTCCTATTAAGCTCATCCTATAAAGGTGTGACTCTATATGTTGGAGCTACTCTAAGCAAAGAATTAATTTCTATAACTACTAATTGATTTTCAACATTTATGGTGACAGCTCGTCTTTTGTTATAATCTACCATCTAAATATGACATGCAATATTTGATTCTAAATGCATTTATGTTTTTCTTTTTCTTTTTGAATTGCTTTTCAAAAGGTTTTTAGTTTTCATGTCGGGTTCACCAAAATATATCGCTCCAAATTTTCTGCATCCTTATCCTCAGGCTATAGGATCCGCGCTCGAAAGGGGATGCAAGAAGGATGGGACAATACCTCATACTGAGAGGCCCTTTGAAGGTTTCGCCTCTCGAGGGAGGAGTAAAAGGGTGAATTTTTGACGGATTGTGGGTTCACCAAGAAAATTTTGAGTGGCAGTTTCCACGCCTAGGTTGATAGTGGGTTTGATGTGTTCATTTTTATACTCAATCATTCAACTCATAGGTTTGGCCAAGACGAATCTAAACTATTCTATCTACCAATAATAATTTAAATGGATACAAAAAGTAGGAATGAGTGCTAATAACAAAGAATATGCTAATTAGAATGTGTCATACCTAATTTTGGATGTTTGATGAAGATTCTGAGGCTTGTAGTATTTCAGATCACCTCAATTTATACGTAATCATCTGATATTTCACAGGATCATCCCAAATCATAGGAGGTCATCTGAAATCAGATAGAATCGTGTCAGAAACCTACAATCACAAAAACAGATGCAAAATACCAAATATGCAAGTGCATAAGCAAAGGACAATGGTAGAAATAACAACAAACATGCCTAAATAATGGATTCCAATAACAAATAAGGAAATGTAGTAGATTTAATGATTGATTTTAACTTTACCATGCGATTATGCTAAATGAGATAATAATTCAAGATGCATAAACATAATAATTCAAGACAGTGCATAAATACAATATGAAAAATGCAGAGAAAACTAAGGAAACGCAAACTCTGGACTCGGATTGCCCCCAATCTGGACTACAGTCAGAATCGCCTCCAACCGTACGATATCATCTATGCTCCTTGAAAAAATTGTCTGTAATCATCCGAGATCATTTGCGATGATCCAAGCTAGCTTCAACTGAAAAATAGTAGAGTTCCTGCGATAAAATGCAAAGTTGTAGATTAAAAATACAACGCCAAACAGAAATAAAACCACAATAATGGAATACAGGAAAGTTGCACAAAACAAACAATTTTTATTAATCAGTGGAGTTTAAAAACTCCTTTTGAGTACAACAGGGCCTGTAACCCTTTTTGTGATACACAAATTACGGTTTGTGCTAGGGTTCTCCGAAACCCTAGCTGGCATAAAGTGGTGGCATTTTCGAAGACGTATCCTTAATCCCAACAAAGTGAGTGGGTTTTGTTATATCCTTTGGTTCGGACCACTCCAGCTTAAACAGCTGCTATCAACACACCGGATCTGCCATTAAAATCCTGCACACATTAACACTATCAAGGAGTTAGAAATTAATAAGAGGGCTCCACTGTGTGAGCCCTCAGAAACAATTTAAAACCCTAGAAAAATAGAATGCAGGAGTTCAACAATAGATTAATAAAAGAAAAGAAGTTACTTGCTTTAAACTGATTTATACCTATTCTCTGTTAACATGGCTAGACCAGGCGGCATCTGGAAGTAATGTGGCTGTCAAATCGGTTGCAGAAGGTGCCCTGGTGCACTCGCTGAACGCCCGCGTGCTTCTGGATCAAGGTTTCAGACGCTGGTCTGAGTCTGTGGCTGCGGTTAAATGCCCATGGGCACTTGGTAAATGCCCGCGGGCACTTGTGACAAGAATGGGGGATTTTGCAGAATGTTGCAGAAGGGATGGCGGTGAATTTGGCAACGGATGCGGTGATGGATGCGGCGAAAATGGACGGCGATGGATGGCTGAAGAGATAGATGAAATAGAAGAGATAGGTCCAAAAGATAGCAAAGATAGCCAAGATAGAAGTAGGGTTTGAGCCATCAAGGTGGCTCTATTTATAATCTACTCTTAGGGCACACTTTAGGGTTTTAACGACACTTTAAACGTGTGGCTAAGATTAAAGTGGATCCAAGGGTAGAGAATAAATCTAGGTTGTGAAATGGATTAAGAAGGATGGACGGATGAGATTAAATGAAAGATGGACGGCTTAGATTAAATCACTTAAACTATATTTATATATATATATATATATATTAAAATATATTAAAATATTAAAATATATATATAAATATTAATTTAAATAAATTTGGGGATGAAAAATGGCGGGAAAGGTGAAATTGGGCCAAATAATGGTGAGAAAGTGTGGATTTGGGCCAAATAATTGCAGGAAGGATGAATGATTGACATGTGGCTGACAAGAAGGTATAGATGACTTGCAAGTGGCTGGATTTTTGTGTCTACAGATGCCCCTTTTTGAGATGCTTTGTGTGAAGACACAATGCAGCACAAAAAATTAAGACACCTGAAAAGCTGGATCAGACGCAACTCTCTCTCAAGACTAAAGCACAACTTTGAAGACAAAAGAATAAAAGAATATTTAAAATTTTATCATCTTACCCCCTCAATTGGTGAGCGAGAATGGTTCTCACAAGCAAATTGGAAGAAATTTGGAATAAAATGAACCATTTTTGCCCCAACGGTGAAAAAAAAAAGGGGTTGGTGTATGAACCATCTGTTTATGTCCCAACAGAAAAGGGGTTGGTGTACAAACCAGAAAAGAATATGATTGAAGATGATATGAGTGATGTGAAAGATGGACCATTTTTTGCCCCAATGGTTATAAAGGGATTTTTGCCAAATTGTAAGTTCCATGATCATGTAAGATGAATTCCACTATAGGAAAATTAGAAATTGATAACGGATGCCCCAACTCTTGTGTGTGAGTCCATACTGTTAATGAAATTGCCTTGTTGGTGCCATTGATATGCAGAGATGAAAGATGCATGAAAAGAGTCCAGAACTCAGAGATGCTCCTAGTGACTGTATGGATAATTCCTCGGGGCTGAACCAATCAACCTAGGTAGCCTTAATCTCTAGCAAGACTCAAAATAATGATGATATTAAAGATTGTCCATGTTTAAGGCCCCATGAACTAAGCCATCAATGACAACTGTTGAGAAAATTAATCTTGGTATGAGGTCACTTGAAAAGTAGAATATCCAAAATTGATTTCCAATTTTCAAACAGTGAAATAGTTGATTATGATAAATGGTAGGTGTCCTTATGGTGGTTTAATCCTCTTATCGAATTGCATGGATTCAAATCGCTGCAATCGTCAAGGTGATAGAATATACCACTAGATACGAGGTTTAATTTAATTTGATTTGGCAAAAATATGCATGATGAAAGAAGAATGAATGAAGTTGACGATAGATCAGAAGAATTGATGAATGTGGTTAATTTTGTGAAGGTTTTGAATGTTTTTAGCCCAATTTGTAAAACAATGATTAATGATGCGCTTTTTGAGCAAAATGACAAAATTTGTGTCCAAAATTGTTGTAACCTTCACAAAATGTTTTATTATGATAAGAAGAATGGATGAATGCAATTTGATGAAATTTGGAGGAGGTAAGCTTCAATTTTGCAAGTTTTGTTCCTTTATTCAATACTGACACCAAACGCCGGTGTGCATTTCGGGGTGGCAGAGACGCCCACCGGTGTTTAGGTGCTCTACAAATGCAGCACTACGTCTGAATGCGCCATGAAATGCCCCACTGCATTTCAGGGCGCCAAAACTAGCTATTTAAACAATTTCAACGAGAATTTCACTCATTTGTGCATTCGAGCTTGAGAGAAGTGCGTCTGAGGGAGTGGAGTGAAAGGTTTGTGTGGGAGCTATGGCGGAGATAGGATCGAATGCGCCAGTGCAGCCAGTTGAGGTATTTGTTCATTTAAGCAAGTACTTATTATGTGTTTTTTTTTTTTTTTTTTTTTTTGCAGTTTTTTTTTTTTTTTTGGGAAAAATTTGTAACAAATTTTTGTTTTGTTGTTTTGCAGCTTAGGGTGTTAGAGGCACGACACCGGTTCTCCCCTATCATTTTTGGGATGAGGAGGTCGTTGTCCCAAGCATACTGGGAGATATTGGAGGTAGTGGGGCTAGCGGAGGCAGCCCGGTTGGAGGTAGTTCGGGCGGATGAGGGGTACCTCTCGGCTTTGGCCGAGAGGTGGGATCCAGATCGGGGGACGTTCCAGCTCCCGACTGGAGAGATGATGGTGACGCTTGATGGTTAGATTAGTGCTTAGATGCACTCTTTATGAGCCTTGGTGCTCTATTGTATATTGTAGCCTTTTGGCATTCATTGTACAGTTTGACCTTTATACATATATATATACATGGCTTTTATTTATTTGGTGTTTTACTCTCTTTTGTGTGAATGCCTATGTTTTTGTGATGCATGTTTTGATATGTTTTAATGTTTTTGATGCATATGTGATGGAATGGAATGCAAACTTATAGATGATTAATGCGAGACTAAGTATATAACATACAAATCTATGGATGATTAATGCAAGACTAAGTAAATGATATGTAAATCTATGGATGATTAATGCAAGACTAAGTAAATGAAATATGCACTAAGAAGCACTCATATTTTTAGATAGTTAGATTTAGCCAACTGTTATCATAATTGTTTAATCAGGGGCACCGAACTTGGTGGCTTGTGAATGGATGACGTATGGAATGACATGAATATGGAAGAAGATATGGAGGAAGACTGTTTTACAAAGACTCAAACATGCTAGTGGTATCAAACAAACTTACTAATACTGCCTAATTCAACTAGGACCAAATGTGTGTGCATGCGAGTTCATTAACCAAATCAGAAGCATGGTAGTGACTCTAGGCAATCAAAAACTGTGTGTGTGCAAGTGTGTTCATTAACCTCATCTTGCATAAATTAGGTAACCTCTGTTATGGAGAAGACCCCGAAGCTAGTTTGTCCGTATGAGCATTTAGAGGTCTCTTTTTGAGGAGAGACATGTCGCCACACAATGAGTATACTCCACTGCCAATCAAGCGTCTATAGCCCCGATGAAGGTTAACTCCATAGTCCATGTTGTTTTTGACCTTTGTAAGCCTTGGGGATGACTACCTATCCGTCTGACTAGACAAGTAGTACGATCCTTACAACTTATTTGGGATTAGTGGTGTGTGAAAAATGTTCATTTCCTTAGAGCTTTGGGGAATCGGATTCTCAACCGAAGTATGATGAGAATTTTACCCTATCCTTACTACTCTGTTTATATTTATATTTTGTGATTGCTTGTGATAGTGGTAAGAACCATTGTTTTATGTACTATGTTTGCATGATAGGACAAACGAGGATTACCCTTTTCACTTCAAGGCACAACCCAAGGATGGTGTTATTTCTCTTTGACACAAGATGTTTTTTAAGATGTGAAAATGTGATAGGTTCAAGACCATGTGATAGGTTCAAGACCGCTTTTGAAATCATTTCCCAATACTCAAGATTTTATTTAGTGTAATTTGTTATATGTCCCTAGAGAACTTTAACATGCATTTCAAATTTTGCTTAAAACACTAGGAATGGCTGAGTGACTGAAAACATTTTGGCAATGTAAATATGTGCAAATGGAAAATGGGTGTACGAATGACAATTCGGTTTGATGGATTTTATGACGGTGCCCCTGATTAAGGCAACATGAATTTTTCTTGACCAAATTTTATATCCAAAATATAGAATGGTCTCTAACATGATATGCAACTATGGCTGGAAATGAAATGTTATGGTTTTCAATGAGATGTATGCACATGAAATGCAATGTTTTTGAATGAGATGTATGCAACTAACAATGAAATGCAAATTCTTTTTATTTTATTTGTTTTTTTTTTTTTTTTTTGTTGTACAAGCCATGTATATATGTACATATAAAATTCAAACTATGCGTAGAATTCCCTCAAGTGTATAACATTAAGTGGTTTGGGTTCTTCCTCTCCCTCTAAACTGGAAAGTCTATAAGTTCCATTACCCACTCTTTCAGTGACCATATATGGACCTAACCAATTAGCCGTGAATTTATCTCGAAGATGCGAGCAATGCATTGGTGTTTTGTTGATTCTCTTTAAGGACAAGATCCCCTACTTGAAATTCTCTTAGATGAACTTTGGAATTGTAAGCACGTTTCAATCGGTCTTGATAAACTCGCAAATGCTCTAAAGCATTGATTCGTTTTTCATCTATGAGTGTGAGTTTATCAAGACGTGCTTGTCTAGCAGTATCATCATCGATAAATTCTTGCAAAGAAATTCGCAAGGAAGGGATCTCGATGAGGCGGAGCTAAGACTGGAAGAGACGCTAAGTACTGCTTGATCATCAAAGGCTTTCTAACACTCATCTGTCCATGAAAATTGTACCCCCTTTTGTAGTAGGTGGCAAAATGGCCTACATTTATCAAAAATTTGTGCAATAAAGCGACGGATTGAATTAATATTTCCTTGTAAACTATGCAACTCCTTCAAATTAGTTGGGGGACACATTTCCATAATGGCTTTGACCTTGTTTGGGTCCACCTCAATACCTCGTTTAGAGATAATAAAACCTAGGAGTTTGCCTGAGGTAACACCAAAGACACATTTCTTAGGCTTATCCGGATCATATGGATTATGGAGCGGGGTGAATAAGTCTTCGAAATTCATTGTCGACTTATGTAAGAAAGGATCGGCGAAATGGAAGGGAAAATCGGTGAAGACCTCGGAAGACCTGAGATGCAAAACAACATAGTTTTTCAGTTTTTTTTTTTTTTTTTTTTTGTAGTTTGAGTTTTTTTTTTAGTAGTGGTGAAAAACACTATTTTAGTATATACATATAATACATGTTTGGATTATGGCTTATGGATGTGGCAGAGGGGGTGGTTCACCTCGTTCTTGTGGAAGAAACAAGCGAAAATGGCTTCTTGGAGAGGGAACAATTGGAGATAAAAATCATCTTGTTCAATGAGGGGAACAATGGGCACTGACTCTTCTTCAGATTCATCACCATTTGACATGACGTAAAATTCTTCATAGGATTCATCTTCGGATTCGTCGGGGTGGAGGATTTCTTCTTCTGAATTAAGATTAATGCTTTGAAAAGCTCGTTCAAAAGAAGAAAGGGATGGAAGTGGTTGGTGGCCCAGACCAAAACGCTCAGTGGGTCTCTGATATGGCATATCGATGCGTTCAGTTACTCCTTGCTCATAGCGACCTAGGCCAAATTACTGCCAATTATGTCTATGGAAATAGCAAGAGGGAAAACCCTCCATCATTTCGATATTGGCATGGACTGGATGCTTGGGTTCTGGTATGGTGGTAGGACTAGAAGATGACTCTATTCCCCCATATACAAAATTAATGGAATTTGGCATAGAACCCATGTTATAAACCGATCCAATGGATAAATTTTGGTCATGTGGACGACCAAAATCTTTAATTATTTGCACATTGAACGGTGTGATGTGGACATCTCGGATGGCATACTCACCAATACCTGCATCAGTGAGATGGACCTTGACTTGGGAGGGAGATGGACTAGATGATGGAATAGAAGAATGTGGGATAGAAGAATTGGAAGGATTTGGTTGGGTTGATGCTTCACTAACTTGTGAAACATCAGCTGGTGATGGTTGGGAAGAAGGAGGAATAATAGGTGATGTTGAAAAAGGTGTAGAAGAAGGGGGTAATGATGTGGAAAGAGATGATTGGTCATGGCCACATGTGCATGTGGTCACTGATGAAGAAGAAGGAAGATTAGGAGATGAAGAAAGTGAAGATGGTATAGCAGAAGAGGAAGATGGTTGCGATATGATGAGTAGCCCCTCAGGAATGGGAGCTTTAGAAGAAGATGGTATAGAAGAAGTATATGGGGTCAAGAAAAGATGAGTGGATGGCAACACAATCTCATAAGGATTTGAGACATAGTTACAATGTTTGAAGGGTTCAGTGTCAGTAGGTACACAATGAACCTGTCCCTCATATACATACTTCGAGACATTGATGCAATATAGAAGGGACACATCTCATCTCCCTAAGCCAAGGCCGTCCAAGCAATACATTGTATGCCATGGACCCTTCCAAGATGTGAAACAAGGTATGCAAAGTTCGGGCCCCTACCTCAATGGGCAAGATAACCGTGCCAACCGTGGAAGATAAAGCATCATTGAATTCTTTAAGAGTAAAAGTCGACTTTGTGATAAGGGATGGCGACAGCTTTAGATGACTCAACGCCGATGTTGTAATGATATTTATTGAGGAACCGATGTCAATTAAGACTCTCTTGAATGGCTTGTGATCGATCTTGGCCATGATATGTAGTGGAGGATCTATACTTTCTGTTGACATAGGTTTGATTTCAAAATCATAGAAAGTGATGGAGGGCTCCATGCATGTTTGAATACTCCATACAAAGTTGTTGAAGGCATTAGTATCTTGAGTTTGAAGCTCGATTGATTTTAAGATTTCCATTAATGCCTCTCTATGCGGGGGAGATTGTTGAATGAGGTCATAGATCGATAACTTGGCGAAAGCCATTTTTAAACTGGTAGTTAATCGGCTACTCAATGACATGATGGGTCGTTGGCATTGAGTAGAATGATTTAGCGGTTGTTGAGAAGTACTAGCATGTCGTTGGGTCACTGTTACCTGAGGTGGACTGGGAGTTTGTATAGGTGGCTGTGGTTCAACCTGATTTGGTTGGTTCGGCCTTTGACCCCAGGTTACTATGTTAATAGTACCCACAAAACCTTGGTATGGTTGTACATGGTTGACTTGATTAGGAGGAGTTACCTGAGTTACTCCCCCTAAAGTTGTTGGAGCTTCCTCCCGATGTGGAAGGGGTGTTTGAAATATACCAAGATTTTGATTTTGTTGGGCTAAGGGGTTATCCAATTTAATGGCTCCAATATCAATAAGATCTTGGATCACATGTTTGAAAGCTATACAATTATTGATATCATGTCCATTTTGCCTATGATAAGGACAAAATAGGTACTCCTTATAATATTTCCCCCTTCTAGATGGTTCTAAAGGTTTAAACTCAGGTAAAGTTAACTGATTTGTGCTATATAACTTTTTGAATATGACCGCATATGGTTCATCTAAAGGTGTGAACTGTCGCTTGGGACGATTTGTTTGCCAAGGTCGAGTTTCCATGGTTGGCCCAGTATTGTGAGTTGGTTGAGGAGGGGCGGGTACTGCATGATAAGCAATTGGTTGCGGTTGACTTTGCATTACTTGTTGTCATTGAGCCATTACGGGCTGGCTCGCACCACTTGATTAACTTGGTTAACATTTGAGGCTGTACGAGCCTGTGCTTGTTTGTTTTGGCCATAATTATTATTTCGTTGTTGGCCCTTTTGTTGCCATTCTTTTCTACGGGGTTTTAAAAAACCCTCTTGGACTTTAATGTCTTCTATGATACTTGCTTGGGCCAAAGCCTCTTCAAAAGTCCTGTATTGTTGTAATTGGAGTAACCAAGAGATAGGTTTTAGACAACTCTGGGTGAACATTTTGGTTAACTCCTCCATTGGTAGGGAGAATGGTAGTTTATTAATGATAGCCCTCCAACAGTTTCCAAAGTCATAAACAGTCTCATCGTCATGTTGCTTGAGCTTGTATAAGTCGGACAATGAAACTTTCCTTTGTACATTTAGGGAGAATCGTTCTAAAAATAGATTAATCAATTGTTCGTAAGCATAAATGCTATGGTGAGCTAAATGATTGTACCATTGTACAACATCTCCCCCTAATGTCTAAGGAAAATTTTTGAGCATAAGAGCGTCATTATTTTGGATTCTAAAGCAGGCATGCATGAATGAGCTCACATGTTCATGAGGATCCTCAGTTCCTCGAAATTTGTCAAACTTCGGTAATGTGAAATCAGTCGGATATGGTGGTGAAGGTACCGAAGGATGAATTGGTTGATTGATCAACGACCTTAGCGTAGGTTTCTGACTAGATGATCCAAGCATGTTGAGCATAAGGTTGTCAATCTATTGTTGCATAGCATGGAGTCGAGAATCTTCATGAAAATTTTGATTCGTTTGATGATTATGATGATGCAATGAAGGAGTGGAAAAATGATAAGATGGGATGAAATTTCCTAGATTAGGCGGTGTGGAATGGACAGGTTGTTGGTATGGATGATACCGAAAAGAAGGTGATTGGTTTGAATGATGAACTGGACTGGGTTGGAAGAAAGGTGGGGTAGGAATGGACACCACCGAATATTGGGGTACCCAGGTGGGGCCTGAGCTAAGAAAAGCTGGCTGGGTAGAAATTGGTTGGGGTGTAGGATTTACTACGACAGGTGGTTGAGCATTTTGTTGCTGTTGTTGCTGAAGCAACTTGTCGAGGTACTCCCTAACCTTATTAATCTCTAACCCAAGGGAGGTGGGATGATTGGATGAAGGTGGAGGGTAGGCTGCCATGGTAGTCACAGGAGACTGCATAGCAGGGGCATTGAAGTTGGAAGGGCAGGCTGCCATGGTAGTCATAGGGGACTGCATAGCAGGGGCAATGAAGGTGGCTAAAGTAGGTGGTACCTGGGAAGAAACAGTAGATTATGCCCCAGGTAGGGTGAAACCATAAATGGTTTGGGAAGAAGAGGGTTGAAATTGGTCATGGCTAGAGGAGGTTCCACCAGCCTCATAGAGAGAATTGGTGTACACCCGGGTAAATGGAGGAGAAAGTGGTCAGGAAGACACTACATTTGTCTCCAAAGGAAGACAATTGAGCATCTGGGAAGTTGTTGGAGATGAAGCCAACTAAACAGATACCACATTAGCCTCAAAAAAAGGGTTAGTGTAGACCTGAGTGAAACCAGCGAGTATGGTTGATGCAATATCCTATTGGAAAATAAAATCTTGCATAGGGAAATCTTGGATTGGATCAAGGACATAGCCAGTGCCATCTCTTAAGTGAGTTTGCACTTGGGCCATATCAACTTGGGCCATATCAATGTGGGTAATATGACAGAAATTGTCTTCCTCCATGGGCATGGCCATGTGATAGACGGTAGAAGAGCGTGAAAGACCTGCAGGTGAACCTGCCTAAAATTCACTAGGATAAGTGGTCATGTTGGTGGTGGGGATGTTTTGTGAATTACCCATTTGATTATTTAGATTTAACATTTTAGATTGATTCCTTGTTAAGACCATAGAGCAATAAATCTAAACAAATTCAGAAAAGAAGAATGCAAAACTTAAATGATAAATTTACACTAAAGAAATTATCAGAAAACAGTCACAACCTAGGTTTCAACCAATATGTCTTACCTGCGGTTAATTAATTATTTTCTGATCTTAATCTGTAGTAAATTTTAAGTGTCCGGTTTATGAGTTTTGCATGTGATCTAATCTTGAATTATTCACAAAAAATCAAGTATTAAAATAGAAAACAGGAATAGATTAGTAAAGCAAGTATTAAAAACATGAAACCCTAGGGGGTCCCAACGTGATCGCCATTTGTAGATTAAAGATACAACGCCAAACAAAAGATAAAGGAGTCACGATAAAAAGTAAGACAGAACACAGTTGTACAAAACAAACAATTTTTATTAATCAACGGAGTTTAAAAACTCCTTTTGAGGACAACAGGGCCTGTAACCCTTTTCGTGATACAAAAATTACAGTTTGTGCTAGGGTTCTCCGAAACCCTAGCTGGCACAATGGGTGGCGTCTCCGAAGAATATATCTTTAACCCCAACAAGGTGAGTGGGCTTTGTTGTATCCTGTAGCTCGGACCACTCTAGCTTAAACAACTGCTATCAACACACTAGATCTGCCATTAAAATACTGCACACATTAACACTATCAAGGAGTTAGAAATTAATAAGAGGGCTCCACTGTATGAGCCCTCAGAAACAATTTAAAACCCTAGAAAAATAGAATGCAGGAATTCAAAAACAGATTAATAAAAGAAAAGAAGTTACTTGCTTTAAGCTGATTTATACCTGTTCTCTGTTAACGCGGCTAGACTAGGCGGCACCTGGAAGTAATGTGGCTGTCAAATCGGCTATAGAAGGCACCCTGGTGCACTCGCTGAACGCCCACGTGCTTCTGGATCAAGGTTTCAGATGTCGGTCTGAGTCTGTGGCTGCGGGTAAACGCCCGTGGGCACTTGGTAAACGCCCACGGGCACTTGCGACAAGAATGGGGGATTCTGCAGAATGCTACAGAAGGGATGGCGGCAAAGTTGGTGACGGATGCGGCGATGGATGCGGCAAAAATGGGTGGCAATGGATGGCTGAAGAGATAGATGAAATAGAAGAGATAGGTCCAAAAGATAGCAAATATAGAAAAGATAGCCAAGATAGAAGTAGGGTTTGAGCCATCAAGGTGGCTCTATTTATAATCTACTCTTAGGGCACACTTTAGGGTTTTAACGACACTTTGAACGTGTGGCTAAGATTAAAGTGGATCCAAGGGTAGAGAATAAATCTAGGTTGTGAAACGGATTAAGAAGGATGGACGGATGAGATTAAATGAAAGATGGACGGTTTAGATTAAATCACTCAAACTATATATATATATATATATTAAAATATATTAAAATATTAAAATATATATATAAATATTAATTTAAATAAATTTGGGGATGAAAAATGGCGAGAAAGGTGAAATTGGGCCAAATAATGGCGGGAAAGTGTGGATTTGGGCCAAATAATGGCGGGAAGGATGAATGATTGACATGTGGATGATAGGAAGGTATAGATGACTTGCAAGTGGCTAGATTTTGGTGTCTACAAAAGTATAGAACACAGACAGTAGTATGAGGATGCTCTAGTGAATAAAGATCCAAATCCATCAGCTAAGGGGTTTAGGGAAATCAGAATCAAGGGGAGTCAGGGGGGTAAACTAGAAAATGCTAGTTTATATAGGCTTAGGAAGAGGTTTAAGAGGTTGGGGATCATCCCAATATGGGAGATCTCCAACAAGGAAATATCCAACTGCACAGACGTGATTCTACCCAAGTTGGAGAGGCTGTTGAAACAAAAGCTAATTATGAAAATTTGGTTTTGGGACAAAAACTTCTAGACGTTCTGTCCATGACAATTTTGTCAGATCTAGGAGGATCTCATCTAATCTACGACGATATCATCCAACGGTCAAAACAAATCCTAAAAATGGTGTGGAAAATGAGGAAATGGGTAACAAGCGATTTTGTAGCGGTTTTGGGGTTAAAATTCAAATTTCTATCTTTGATATTTTATTAAGGTTTTAACCATGCCAATTTTAGGGTGCTATAGTGAGGAAGAGGATGCAGTGGCCAAATTTGATGAGGGGGATGAGCTACATGTATCTTAGTCATTTTCTTAGGTTGCTCTTTTTGTTTTTTGGTGCAGGTAATGGATCATTAACTATGCTCACTTATTGATTTTTGGTAGTGATAAGGTTATCAATTTAAAGTTGATTCTTCTCAAGCATATCTTATATTTTGTTTATGAATCCATAACATGATTGAATATCATGACCATACTATTGATGGTACAGAAAATATAAATATTCTCTATATCATTTAGGCTTCTTATGATGTGGATTTGGAATGCAAATTTTAGACAAAGTGATGGTCTTCATGTTGCATAATCGATTAAAGATCGATGCTATAAATTCATGTAGTGGCATATAAATGCGGGGTGATCGGTGTGGCTAACTTTGTGCTTGATATTATTGTGGTTTTTAATGTGGTTGTAAATGAGGTGGTTTGGCCTTGAACGTGATTTCCTTATGTATCTATATTTTTGTGATTTTGTGCATGATTTATTGCAGAGCATCATTTTGTTGATCCATTTGTATCTCTATTTTATCTAGATGATCTAGAATATGTTGTAGAACTAATGGCAATGATTGGTCACTTTCAGTAGGTGATTGAAAATATTACATCGTTGTAGTAATGATGGATGAATTTTTAGGACTCTCATCCTTTGTTATCAAACAAATTATTCCAACAAATCCTTCATATGGACAAGGTATACATGATTCATTGATCTGTTTAGGATGCTCTTGATCAAAATATTGTTCCCTATTGTTAGGTAACAAGTATGGAATCATACTTATGGATGAGGATTTGATGATATGGAAACCTAAGTCCTTTACTACCTCAATGATTGATGTGAATATCCTATTTTTTATTATGCACTCCCTAAGCTTGAGGCTAGTTAGCTAAGTTGTGTCCTGAGGTAGTTTGGATGCTGCAAGTCTAGGGTGTCTTGTTTTAGTTGTTACAACTATAGTTTCATCTTCATATTTAGGGGTGATGATATATTGTGTTACAATTATGGTAATATATGGGGGGATCTCCTCGATTGGCACCTTCGAGTTTTCTCCATTAAAGGATCCTGATGATGTGGAAGGGGTATTGGGAGAAACTAATAATGATGATGGATCTAAAATGGGTGATGATGACTTGACATATGGTCATAATGATGAGGTCAAACATTTTATTATGTCATCTGAGTGGATATATAGGTGATTAAATGGAGGAGGTTTATACGGTTCATCAATCACTTTGTAATATTTGAAGGGATCTGGATCGATGTATACCACATGTATTTGACCTTGGTGTATGAATTTGAGGTTTTGATGTACTATGGATGGGATGCATTCCATATATCTCATCCAAGGCCTTCCTAAGAATATATTGTACTATATTTAACCTTCTAAAATGTGGCACAACATAGGCATAATATTTCTTCCAACCTAAATATGTAGGACTATTTTACCAATAGTAGGGGATAAGGCATCATTAAAATCTTGTAAGATAAACATGGATGCGGTGATGTGTGAAGGTGGAAGATTTAGATTTTTTAGTGCAGTGGTAGTAATGATATTAATAGATGAACTTTTATCAATAAAAACTTGCTTATACAAAGTATGATTTATGCTAGATATAGTATGTAATGGTAGATTGGGTTCATTAATAGGGGCTCTCACTAAAAAAAAGTGATTACATGGTACTTGTATGATTGAGTGGGACTTAATTGTTGTGAGTATTGTGATGTATGTTGAGCATTTATTGGATTCACCAATAATGCAAGTTGGTTAGGGTGTTTCCCGATCCCCGTCATGATATTGATCATATCTATAAAATCATAATTAGGTAGGGCTATATGAACCTTGCTCATATTATCTATTTGATCTTACTTAACCTCATGTTTGGGTAATGATTCTTTGAATGCTTTTTTTTGTTGATTATCAACAACAAGAGGGTTATCAATTTACAATTGATTTTTATCAAGCATGTTCTGTGCCAGGTTTTTAAATAAATAAAAATATTGTATGTCATGGCCATGCTTCAATTGATACATGAAATATATGTCCTCCCTATGCCATTTAGGTTTTGTGTGATTAGGATAGAGGGTATGCACATCAAAAAATATAATAGCCTTGGACTTGCATAATTGGTTGATAAGTGATGCCAAATATTTAGGTAATGGCATGTAAGTATGACATGTACGATGTTGTCAATTTTATGCTTGAGTCTATTATAGCTTATTATTATTTTGTGTTGGAGGGGGTTGAGCCTGATAGTTAGGATGCTAAGGCACTTTTCTATTTTAGGAACATGTAAAAAAACCTGATTAACTAGGGCCAGTTTTGTTTAATGATTGTTGTTACGGGGATTTTTGTTCCACTCTTTCTTACGAAGCTTTATGTCTCCCTCCCGAACCTTAATGTCCAGTGACTTTGGATTACACCAAAGCCTCTTCAAATATTTGATATTGCTCCAATTTTAATAGGAGTGATATGTTCTTAGAGCAATGTTTGGTAAACATTCATGTTAATTCAAAAATAGGAAGGGTGAACAATAGTTTTGAAATTATCTTCCACCATTTGTTTCCATAATCCATAACTAGCTTGTCATCATATTGACGTAAGTTTGAAAATTTAGATAGGTTTACCTTCTTCTTGACTCCAAAGGATAAATTTTCAAGGAAGGCATTCACTAGCTGTTCAAATCTAGAGATTATATGTTGAGGTAGTTTATTATACCACTCTGAGGTTGTGCCCGAGAGTGTTATCACAAATGTGTGTAACAACAAAGCATCATTGTCTTGGAGTTAAAAACACAAGTTCATGAAAATTATGATATGCTCTTGGGCATCCTCGTATCCTCTAAATATTTCTAGCTTAGGCATTTCAAAGTTCTTAGGGTAAGTGGGACAAGACACTGATGGGTCTAGAGGTTGATTGTACAATTTGTGCAAGGTGGGTTTTTGATAACCCACTCCCTACTTCTCCAAGAATTGGATTTGATTTGTGAGAATCTTATATGCCTAAGATGCAATGATATCATATTTCTTAAGTGGATACTTGGGAGGAGGATGTGGAATGTTCCTATGTGATCGAATCAACAGATTTTAATCATCCTTCGTACCCTCATAATGTGACTCAGGGTGCACTTGTTCTTGGTCATCTACTTTCATCTCTGGGTATGCCTCATACTCAAGCATATTTGGTGCTTGGTGTTGTCTTTGCCTATATTGATGAATAGAGGTATGAAGAGGATGGTTATTAGTAAGTCTAGATGGTAATTCTAGATGCTACGTAGTGCACCTTGTATTGAGTTGTTGTTGATAAGTATTAGGTTTGGAAATCTCATCGTGAGCTACTCTACATGATTTCTCTTCATGCAATCTCTATTATAGGATTCTTTCCTCATGCAGTCTATGTTCATACAATCACTGATGGTGTAATCTCTATTTTTCTACGTTATCATGATCTAAATTTTCTCACTTATGATGCAAATAATTCAATTGGAATTGGATCAATTACTCTCTCTGACTAGTGTTGGGCTAAGGTAGTCGATCTATTCAATCTGTTGTATGTGGCCTATGACTTCTTGTCTTGATATGAGGGGTTTTGGTGGTTTTATTTTGTGTAGTATGGATATTTATGCTCTTACCTAGATAAATAAATGTTGCATTAACTCTATGCTCTACCCTAGGGGTGTTTTTATCATATAAGGATGGCATCATAGTATGGCATGTTCTAGTAGAACACTTTCCACATATATGGATAGGATGAACTATATCCTCATTGCACATACTCTTAGAATGAGAATGATCAAAATAAGGTACTCTATGAGCCGCATTAGAGCCATACTTGTGTAAATGGTTTATCTTACAACTTAGTCGAGGGTGATCAGGAGGAGTGTCTCTCCCATATCGACCAAGTAATGGCATGTACTCTGCTTCGAGTTCAAAGGGGTTTATGGATCTATTAGGAACAAGAATACATGCAATCCTTCTACTCAGTCCCTCAATTGATGGATCTTTTCTAGAAGAAAAATATTATGGATGAGGTCTAATGAGATTCTCTTCTTGGTCACAGGGAGTTCCCATAGGAATCCTCCTATTGGGGGTATCTCAATGCTCAGATCCCCCATGTGTAGAATTGCCTTTGCGATGGTTGTTAGAACATCATTCAGGTAAACATAAATTTGGTGTACTGTATCAAAGGTATTCTAGACCTTCTCGTGTATTATCAATAGCTATACTCTGTGATTGGGTATGGCTTCATGTTATGATAATTTTATCTTTGTTAGGAATTAAATAAGGAAATAAACAAATTAAACAAGATGATTATCTCTTTTAAGGACTATTTGTGTTTCCTAAAATTGGTTTGTGTACTTTGATTTGTTGTTTTATTGCCTTTATCTTGTTCAAGTTTTTGATATTTTTTATGTACATACTCAAGTTAAAGTTTTTTTACCTGTATGACATCACACACGAGCCTAGTTATGAAGTCTAGACTATGAAACCCACCAATACTTGGGGATGAAATCTAAATTAGGTGAGGGATAACAGTTCTTACTAGTCCTCACCTAGTTCACCATGGTCAATGATACACCCTCCAAAGAGAAATGTGTGCTATTTTCCATGGCTACGATGGTTCTGGGAGCTGGTCTTGGCCAAAATGGGGTGTGAAGAACCATAATACAAGTTAGAAAGGTGGTGATGAAGGCCAACATTGTTAGTCTTGATCAACGGTTGGTCATGACTTCCAACTCATTGATTTTTAGTTTGAGATATGATGTGTGTGTGGGTTATTTTTATTTCACGTAAAAAATAAAAATGCAACATAAAGTACTCATGATTTTTCACTAATGCATGAAATAACATTTCAAATTTCCAAATTCTAATTAAAATTTTAATTTTCAAGCAATTTGAAATGCGACCCTAAATCAAATCAGCCTTTAGATAGGACACATGCAAGGAAACCCTAACAATTAGTTTAATAAAGGGTCATATTTGTGTTAGACGGTCTACAATAGAGTTTGTCAAACACCAGAGCGGTCAGAAATAGAGGTTGCTATACCTTGGAGTGGATAATAGTAGAGGCTACTGGACACAGGAGAGATTGCCAGTAAAAAAATTGAAATTAAAAAATTGCTTCTAAATTTCTCTAGATTTTCCAATTTAAAATGCTATTATGTCTTTTTCTACAAAAACATAGTAAAATTAGGCATAGAGATACTCATAGCTATAGCCAAAATTTGATGAAGATGCTACAAATTGGATATTTGTACTATGTT
Source organism: Wollemia nobilis (assembly GCA_028583015.1). Classification (NCBI taxonomy): domain Eukaryota; kingdom Viridiplantae; phylum Streptophyta; class Pinopsida; order Araucariales; family Araucariaceae; genus Wollemia; species Wollemia nobilis. The sequence continues at coordinate 5,651,263 of JAQPPZ010017060.1, forward strand.
CAGAGGTCATCAGGGGGTAGAGCGGTGAGCTCTACTGGTCATTAAAGGGTATGATGGTGGCTACTACAAGCTATCATAGCCCAAAGCGGTAGTACTTGAAAGTTGAAGAAAATAAGCAACAAGAAATTAGCACCAAATTAGAAGATTATGGAGAAAAGCCCCATCATGATCATCATTTTAGAGTATAAAAACCATGCACCTAACTATATAATATGTAATCAAAATGATAATGCAAATTAAGTAACCATAATGATAAAGAAATAGTCCTTCTCATTGATATTCAAAATTGTCTTTACAAGAGGTTACAAAATATACCTCTTAGGGATTATACCAATTGATACAAATTACAATATGAAACCCCAAAAAGGAATGTGCAATTCATAGATTTTTTGCACTCTCAAAAATAATTATGGAGGGTTTCTTTGCAACCTCCTCTTGATGATGTAAATATTATAGGATCTTGAGGATGATTAGTTTCTATAGAAACCTAATATCTCCACACAAAAAGCACTTACAAGAAATTAGTAGCACATGTGGAACCTCTCAAGATGAGGTCCATTTCATAGTAAACCATTGAAATGAAATTGCATAAAAAAATAAAGAAATGCATAAAGAACTGAATTAAAATGTGCTAAACTAGGTTAGAAACCAAATTGAAAGCTGCTAAGAATAATCTAAAAAAAAAAATACAAGAAAATAAAATGTCACCATAAGGCCATTGTAGGGTATTGTAGACACCTAAAATATTTCATGTTGAGGAGGCTACTCATATGGACACCTTTTTAGGCCATGTGACTCACCTTGGACCTTTCCAAGACCTAGATGTGGTTATAATCACTCAATTAGGGTAGCCTAGTCCTATTTAGTATTTATTGTTGACGTCATTAGTGGTGGCCACCATAGCCACTAACACTTAGAGTGGCCATGGCCATAGCTACACCTATCAATATCATTCGAGTCTGTCACAAACTTAGGCTACCCAAGCTGATAAAAATATATTATGAACAATAGTTTATTGAGCGGTTGCACCTATAAAGCTTTCATAAGTGTCCATATGATCTAACCAAAAAGCGTGCACCCATCTACTGTATTATATCATATTCAATCATTCAAAGCATAAAAATGACAATATTGCATAGATTCAACAAAATAAGTGTTTCTTGTATTAATAATTGCAAAGAATCCTGATTACAATCATGCCTCTATTAGGGTCACTCAAATGATGATACAATTAATACAATGCCAAAGCCCTCAATAGGGTAGGCGCACTAATGTTGCTTTTCAACTAGTCAAAAACTACTCTAAGGTGGAGTTGCCCTCTTCTTCGTGTTAATGAATGAACTTGATGGTTGAATATTCTTTGAATATGTTCCCTACGATTAAGAAACAACATAAAAGTGTCAAAAATATAGGCAACCTCTCATGGTGAAGCCCTTTTGCAAAAAATGCACAAAGATACCATTAAGAATATATAATCAAGAAAGCATTAAAATCACTTCTAAACTATGTTAATTAGATCAATATTTATAGAATTGCATAAAGGAAGACAACAACTACACTATGCATGGACCAATTATGTAAAATAAATCATGAAAGCGCATAAAGAATCCATTAATGTCCTATTTGATGCTTAACACAAAGAAACTATTCTAACCTAATTCTACCAGTCAAAAATATACTAAACTATAATTGAACCATGGAAATAGCTAAACAAATATAACTAGCCAAACATATATAAAAAAGGTAAGGTGGTTATACCTCTGCTACAAACCATAGCTTTGGTGAGCGGTATGCACTGTAAACCATGGTTGAAAGCTGCGGTTAGTAATCTGAGAGGTTTACCCTTAATTTCAAGGGTAGTGGGCTTGACCTCCTTGTCCAAATTGATGTTCAATGGTCACCTTCAGTGTCCTTAGACTGATTTGGCAATTGATTTACTATGATGGGCCTTCATTTGCTCGAATATGTGCTTCTTGGCTCTCCTTGGATCCTAGGGCATCCATAATGCAATTCATCATGAATATTGGCAAGTAGGGGATAAGTGCAATAGCTCTCTCTCTTAGTATACTCAGTTGAGTGTACAATTCAATAGGGATTTGCTGCTCAAATATCTAATGCTTTCTCTGATTGTATTTTGATAGTGCTTCGCTATCAAAATCCTCTATATCATTGCCCTAATTCAAAGGGGTACTTATAGAATGTCCCATGGCTAGGGGTGGTGTCCTAGAGAAGCCAAGATCAAGAGGGGGCGGTTAGGACAGTTAGATTAGAATTTTCTATCCTCTAACCACCTTCTTCTAGAATGAATGGTCGTTCAAACCGATTTGGCTTGGATGAAGGCCAACTGAACTTCAGTTAAGACCGCAGGTTACAGTTTTGGTCTATATTGTAAACCACAGGTCTTAGCCATGGTTCAACATCTAAGCCACAGGTCTGGGATACAATTTAGACTGATTAGGCTAAGAATCCCAAATTGAGTGGTTAGAACCACTGCTCTATCTTGAAGTCTATCCAAGATCCCCCATATTGTCTTGTAGCATGTCCATATGAGTAGTCGCCCTTGACATGACATGTTTTAGGTGTCTACGAGATGCCTCTTTTGAGATGCGTTGTGATATCGAACAACGCTGAGCAAAAAAAAACCTCCTAAATTGATGTCGAAGGTTCTATTATGATAATTAGTCAGATCAATATTAGATGCCCCAGGTCCTGAAAAAGGATGCACATCTTGGAATCATTGCTTCCAACCTTTGGAGGCTTAAAATTGAAAAGTATGTACTCATCACCAGCCATTCAAATAGCATCAATGCCAAGTAGGATTTTGCGTCTGTCAATCTGAAAGGATGCGAGTTACAAATAAATTATCATATTTGCTATTTTCCCCAAGCAAAGGGGTAAGCTTATGATAGTTGTTGACAATGATTCACAAGGATGAATGCAATTTTGATAAGATCAAGGGATATATGATTTCAGGGATCTTCTATTGATTTTGATTATGATTTGATATTATGAATACCCCCTCAAGCGACGAGTCAATGAGGGTAATGACAATTATTAAAGTGACGATGTCACTTGACCACCATGGATGATCTAAAAAAATTGAGATTTGAGCATATTAATGCCTTGGCTAGGCCTAGTTCAACTTTTGATTCCAAATGTTAATAGTATTTGCACATTTCTATCCCATGGAGCAATCGGGCTACAATAGTTGTCTTAGGGAATCAAATTGATACAAATCCAATTAGTTTTGTGTTGAATCAAGTTATCAATGATTTATTGAAAATATATCATATGATAAATGACATGCAATGCCTCGTTCCTATGGAGCAGTCCAACCTCAAAGGCCTTCTTAGGGATTGAAAAGAAGCATATCAGATCCGCGATGACAATTTTACCCCAAATGTCCTTATGGTAATTTACTCATCTTGTCAGATTTCATGGATCGCAAGTCGCTGCAACCACAAAGTGTATAGGGTAAATAACTAAATACGAGGTGGATTTGGTGTTTTTAATTATTTGATTTTTTTGTTAATTTTAATTTTTTTAAATTGATCCTGGTGCTTGAACATCACCAAATTTGCAATATTGATTGCTATTTTTGAAAATTTGATCCAATGGGAGTCATTAATTTACCTTTTTAGACCTTACCACGGTGGGATTTGATTAGATTTGCTACCATTTGCAAACTATAGCTAGGGTATGTGATTCCCAATTATAGTTTTGGGAACTACGGCTAGGGCCTATGGTCCGTGCGGAATAAGAAAAACTTATAAAATGGTCAATTTTTAAATTTCTTTCATTATTACTTGACAATGACAACTGCAAACTGACCTGACCTTATCAAACTCTACACCTACACCCTACACACCACATGATGGTAGATAATAGGCAAGCTTCATCCAACCGAGGCAGACGCAAGGGCAAGGTAATTGAAAACCAAGACCTTGCATCCATTACCAATAAAATTAACCTCATTAAGAAATGGGCTAATTGAACCTAATTAAAATGTTGGTAATGAACCTCATGCTAGATTAGGCTATTTTAGGATTTATTTTTTTTTATTTTTTTGTTTTTTAGCCGCGTAAAATGACAAGACGATATCTCAGTCGGAGACCACAGGTACCAGCTGTGATCCATTTTTAAAATCCCAACAATCAATTTTTGAACACATGCAGACCGTAGGGTTGACTCGCGGTTCACAAAATTTAGGAAAAATTTATCATTTTTTTATATTTTTCCAAGGTTTAATAGGAAAATAATATCATTTAATGCATTTTTTTGTCTAAGTGACATTTTTAATTTTTATGACTTCCTGATGACATGTTTTTGTACTTTTATCAATTTTTAGATGTTTTTGATGATTTTTAGGTTGTTTTTAAATGTTTTTGCTTATTTTTAGTTAGATTTTCTCTTATACTATGCTTTTATTTTAGAGGTTGACCTCTAGAGCTCATGAGCCTGACATCCTTAAGACTCTTTGAGGACAACTCACTCCCAGGGAATGGATATGGTTCAAAGTTGTCGGCTTTGACTACATCCTAGATCTACCCATGATTAGGGTGGATCAAGATTACTTGATTGCGTTGGCTTGGTGCTGGAATGCGTGGACCAACACATTTCACATACCTATAGGTTAAATGACTGTTACATTAGAGGACGTCTATAGGATCTTCAGGATCCCCATTGATGGTGAGGCCATAATATCTTCTACTTATAGGGACAAAGGGCCCATTTTTGATGCTATATTTGGTGACCAGAGCCAGGAGGCTTAGCACAATATCGATAATGGTGGAGCTCACATCATATATTGGTAGGGGAAGAACATATTATTTGTGTGTGAGGTCATTTTTATGCACCTGGTGGTGCATGTTGTTCTTCTTGACTCCTCAAGCATGAGGATTCCTTGGAACCTCCTAGCCACTATCTAGAGAGTGTTTCAGATCTTAATGGATCAGTAGCTATGACTGGCCTGGGGGAGCACCTTGCTCTACCAGTTGTACAGAGAGTTATACCTGATCACTGACCAGAGCCATCAAGGCATTAGCTGCAGCTTGCTACTTCATATTTGGGATTGGTAGCACATCAGGATAGAGCATCCTAGAGAGCTACCATTGCATATCACGAAGATCGATGATGACCACCAGTGTTATTCTACCTATTGGCCTCATGAGGAGGAGGGGTTTAGGAGAAGGACCCATGTTGGTGAAATCTAACATTACATTACATGATTTGCATCACTCGACCTAGACAACATTGAGTGACGATCATACATGGATTGCCCAGCATGGGTTGAGGTAGGTGAATGGCTTCAATAGGCTCATAGAGATAGGTGGCTACTCAGTCATAAGGCAAAAATTAGAGAGTATTAGTTCTACTCTCACATCCTACATTATTTCAACATATTGTAGGACATGCCAGAGATCTCATTCATGTATCGACACTTGGATTTAAAGTAGGATCTACCATGGATTTGACCTCTAGCTCTAGGGGATGAGCTAGATGACTTCTGGGAGTCTAAGGCTGATAGGGATGCTACCACCCTAGAATACGATGGATGGTGGTCCATGCTCTAGTGGAATGGATTAGGGTCTTTGGGTAGAGTGCCAGATAAGGCAAAGGCAGAGGTGGATCCTAATGGGCACAAGGTGCACCAGCAGACATAGGGTAGATGGGGCATAGAGGCCACCACCGAGGAGGCTCCTGAGGTCAATCTAGATTATGAGGCTCCATATGAGGGTGAGGTACCTCTTGAAAACATAAAGGGGCTACTTTTGGCTCAGGTTATTGACTTGTAGAGTCATCTTGGTAAATACATTACGTAGAAGATGGAGAGAGACAACACTATTACCACTCTATAGGCCTAGCTGACTGATAGATATTATAGACTAACCAAGGTAGAGCAGTAGATCACTAGCCTGACTACACAAGCTATGATAGCAGAGGGGAGGGTCTAGGAGCTTACTGGTGCATGTAATTTGGCAAAGGCATGACTGGGTATAGCTATAGTAGAGACAAACTTGGCCTAGGCTCAGAGGGGAGATCCTTCATATTCCTATGCTATCATGGCACCACCCACAGTACCAGTATCGGTGCTACCTGGTGGTCATGATCCCATGTTAGATATCAAATGCTTACAAGCCCTCATGGAGGAGGGCAACTCCAAACATACAGGCAAGGTAGCCCACATAGGCCAGTTAGAGGGTTACATCAGGTTGATAGGTGGATAGGTCCCAAAGGATTCTCATGCTATAGGGAGTCAGTAGATCAGATCCAAGACCATAAGGCATTCTATGCCTAGCTCCATCCAAAGGACTCACAAATTAGAGAGGACACATAGGTCCTATAGAACACATGGTGGTAGCTCACATAGGAGTCATAGGAAGATAGGTGAGACTTCTAGCCATAGGACTAGCCACCTGGACATACCAGTCTCTTGTGTGTTAAGCCTCTTAGGGCTAGGTGGTACATAGAGCCCTCAACAGGGTGCACAATAGGCACCAGAGCTGACTGCAAAGCAAGCTCCATGTCATAGTGCTGAGGGAGGTTACGAGAGCTCTAGTTCAGGAGGAGCCAGCCAGATCTAGGGATCTTGTCATATCACAGCTACATTTTGCACATGTATCATTTTTGGTGTAAGGTCAAGGACCTACACGATTTTAGCCTATGGGTATTTTGTACTCATTTTATGTACTTTGAGACACATTTATATATGATATGTGTAGACACCAAAATAGCACCAATCCGATTATGTGACTACAAGCACTGACCGAATTGGCATACATACCCCCTAGGGCAGCCTCTAGAGGTTAAACAGTGGTCTTAACCACTCCAAAATCAGTTTTGGAATGTTAGAGGTCAATTTTTCAACTTTTTAAGTACTTTGGTCCTTATTCGTCCCACCCTGGGATGATTAGAATCATATTCGCCCCACCCCGGGATGATTAGCAACAATCGCTCCAGGGTGGGACGATTAGTAGGTTTGACTGGAAAAAAGTCAAACCTTGACAAATGGTAGCCCAAATCCACCACCTAACTCTACCTTCAAGGCATGGGAGTGCGAGGGAACATTTCAAATCATGGAGGCCTCAATCAAGGAGCCCCTAATCAGGGAGGAATCTTCTCTCCCCCAAAAAGGCATAATGAGCCAAGTGGCACCCTCGCATGCGCATGCAAAGGAGACCCTTAGGTCTATAAAAATGTGAGCCTCCTCACCCCCCAAAAAAAGGAGAGCTGGAGCATTTGGAGCAACGAAGTGCTACCAAACTATACCCCCACTCCTCTTTGTGCTTCTTACATTCCTAATATCTCTCTTCTAGAAGAGAGGTTATCTGGTGAACACTAGGAACGCAATTTGGATCTAAAAACCCAAGAAATCGGCCACAATACCACCCCAAACTCATTGTCAACACAACCCCCTAGGAATTTTTGGACCCATCCCACTTGGATTGGTGTCAAAACTAGGCCCCAAATGGTGGGCATCCCACCCTCATGTGCCCCCCCAAACTGTTGTAGTCCTAATCACCCCACCCCGAAGCGATTAGAAATTTGTGCATGGTTTTGCTACTATTATTTTTGCATTATTTTATATCTAATGTACTTATGTTGTTGTCCAAATTTCATTGCTTTTTGACATGATTTGACCTAGTTTCTGTCATTTTATGCGTCTACTAACCTACAGGGAGCACCTTAAGATACAGGAAAACCTGGGAAGAATCTGCCAAATCTGACCTTTTGGGTCATCTCAAAATGCTATTTTTATTCTAACCACAAGTTTGTAGGAGTTTTGGAGGCCTCTAGGTAGGACATTTGCAAGGTCACTTTTTGTAGGTTTTGCGACAGTCCCTAGCGTCCCACCCCAGAGTGATTAGAAATATGTGCATTATTTCCTTACTTTTATTTTTGCAATATGTCCTAGATGATATCTTAATGCCTCTGTTAAATTTTTAACTCATTCTAACATGATTTGACTGTCATTTCATTATTTTATGTATTAACTAGCTCGTAGGGTGCCCCTGTCACATATAGGAGAATCTGGGAAAGATGTGCAAATTCCGATCATCTGGGTAGTCTTATAATAATATATAATGCCTATATCATTATTTTTAGGTTATTTGGATGAGCATAGGTGGGACATTGGAGCACTCACTTTAGAGAGGCCCCCGATGGGCAAACGAGCATAACGGGGACGTCCGACGTCGCTTCGATGCAAAATTAGGTGATACCAATTCTAGAAGTTGTCATTTACATTTATATATCATTATATAATCTATTTATCAATATTATCATTGATATCCCACAAGCACTCGCTGGAGGCCTTGGGGATTGCATGTTTTTCTAGATACGCATATGCTATTAACGATTTGTTGTCTTTCTATGTGTAGGATCTCACTGTAAAGAATACTAGAGGGGTAGAAAGGAATAATGAATACACAAACACTAGAAGTGGCAAATTTTAGCCCACCCACTTTGAATTTGGGCACGTGAAAGATGTTGGAAGCGTACCGTCTGATCTTGGAAGTGTGGATTCTTTTGGGCATCCATTAATGTAACAAATTGTATCAAAAATTTTGAGCCCTAGAGGGGGGATGTATTGTAATTGTATTAAAAGCAATATCAATAAAGGAGGCCCCGCTTTGTTTGCTCACATCTCATTTTTGTGTCATTTCCTTCATGCATTCGTAGGACTTAGCATCTGTATCTATTTTTGTTTGCATCATATTGGTATGCCATATTTCTGCATGATTTTAGTGGTGATCACGGTGGGACCCTATCCCCTACTATTAGGATCAAGTTTTTGATCCAAATTTTGTGGTTTTTCTTTGCAGGTGTTACTCATTTGGGCACTGGACTGCTACTCGTGCCACCCCGAGACGAGTACATATTCATCCCACCCTGTGATGAATGCAGAACTGCTATTCATCCCACCCTAGGATGATTAGAGCTCTATGCATTTTTTGAGAAGAAACTCAAAGGCATCTGGTTTAGACAGAGAAGAGGTAGGCCTTCTGAACATCCTCTGTGTTTTTCTACTTTCTGTTTCTACAATTTTCTATTTTCTTTGCTTTATTTTTAGACACTTGCATAGAAAGGTTAAGTAGTTTGTTTTCCTTTCTTGCAATAAAAAAAAATAAAAATAAAAAAACATAGAGTAAATTAAATGGAAGGAACTTGATTAGGAATGCATGTTTCTCTGGTTTGCTTGCATGATACTTGCACAAATGGCAAGTCCTCATTATAGGTTTCAGTTCTAGTTAGGTTTTGTGATTTCCTTTTTGCTACTAATTGTCTCCGAAAGATAAAATGTACTTTAAAGCATTGCATTAGTGAAAATCATCTTTTGCTTTATGTTTTCTTTCTTTACACAATTAAAAGGAACCACACACACCACCTAATAAAATTAACATCAAGGAGTTGGTCTTAATACCCCAACACTTGATCAAGACCAATGGTGGGTTTCATCACCACCTTGGCTTGGATTTTGCATACATATACCCTGATCGCGAACTGTTGCTAGACGTAAATATTGACTAAAGTTGACCAAGTTTAGCCGGGGTGATTCCCCGTGCATGAGGATAAGTCTTCTTAGGTAGGTGTAAAAAATAGAGCGATCCCCATTCTGCACCGCCTATGTTCCACTTACTGTTTTGCTCTCATGTACCAATAGTTTCCCTCACATAAGGGCGGGTATATTGAGAGGTTCGGTATAATGGCCTGGCAATGGTATATTGAAGGGGTGACCATTTTGGAGATACAAGAGCCCTCATTATGCATGTATAACAAAGTTCTCTTTACAAGATTTACATAACAAAAATCAAACACATTGAACTAGATCTAGGACACACATTTAATCTGTAAACAAGATAATCATTTCTTTATTTGTGTGGTCCCCTTTTGTTTGGTATAGCATAAAAATTGTAAAGGAGATAAAAATATACATATCTTTTTAGAAAAACCACCACCATGGTGTATACCCATAGCCAAGCCCAATCATGGGTAGAAGCTACGGAAAGTATGCAAGGAGGCACAAGTCACCTCCGTTATAGCCCCAAGGACTTGGTTATACCACCTTTGGAAGCCTGACCCACAACATAGTCCACACCATACCACTACAAAATAGGACTATAGAGGCACCCCTTTGAGGGGCACTCCCGTTCAACATAGACCCTCTCAGGAGGAGTACACACATGGGAAGGCCCCCTTAGACACTCATTATGAGTGGCCACTGCACGATGAAGCACTAGAGTAGCATAGGGTTCATAAGGAGGGCCCACATGATTATATCATTCCTCCTCCACCCCTCATTATTGTTAGAACTAATAGGCCAAATCTAGAGCGCAAGGCTCTTTAGATAGGGCGAGCCAACTTCGCCCGTCCCTTTCATATGTATGAAATGGAGCATAAGGAAAACCAGTATATTCCTCAAGAGAAATACACCGTGTGGGAGCAATGCGCCTTTGCACCTGCTGATTATCAAGATCACCTATTGAGGCCAGAGCCTCGGGTGAATGCTACTAACCTCGATAGAGGAAAGCGACCCATAGAGATCTCGGATCACCATGACCAAGATAGATATGTAGGGGAGGCATCTAGGCCTCCTAGACCTAGGACGATAGAACAAATCGACTTGGAATTTTCCAAACATGTCACCCGCCAAGCGCAAATCACGCAGCTTAGGCAAGATCAGCAGTAGTTAGAACAACTGTATCATCTTAACAAAGAGCGCATTCAGTTCCAGACAGATGAGTTGTTCCAGAACACTATGCATGAGAGGATTCCAACCCCTCGCACGCATAGGACAAAAATTTATGAGAGGCACAACCCCTTAGTATGAGATAGGTCTCCATGACCTTATCAAGCATTGCCTCCAAGACCTCCTAGACCTGAGCGGGAGGCCACTCCTAGAACCAATGATGGATGCATTCCTCGAGCACCTATCCATGTTTATAGGTCATGCCTAGAAACTTCTCAAGAGGCCTATGAGGAATTTGAGAGAGAAGAAGAGCGGGCTGAAATGCCATACCAAGGCAGGGGACACTATCCGACTACCCCTCTATAGGCCTCAAGTTCCTCACAATTCACGATGGGAACAAACCAAAGAAGAGGAAATCAAATCCTCTGATGCATACAAAGCACTGCTAGAGCGCTTAGAGTCTATGGAGACTAAGACTTTAGGGCCCCAAAATCCCACCTTACGCCAACTCCGTAGTCACCCTGTGCATCCTTTAGTTCCGGCACCCCCATACCCCGACCACTTCAAAGTGCCTCAATTGGAAATTTTTAGAGGGGATGAGGATGCCCAAGAGCACGTAACAAGGTTCTTGAGTCAATGCTTTGGAATTTAGGACAATGATGCATTTCTTCTGAGAACATTTATAACCATGTTTGTAGGCCCTGCCTCGGATTGGTTTACCCAGTTGCCGAAGCATAGCATCAATAATCTAGACTAGCTAGTGGATGCATTCCTTGAACATTTTGCCTTCAAAACCAAGAAGAAGGCATCATTAAGCGAACTAGCTGGCCTTAAGTAGTATGATGATGAGACCATAGCCACTTATGGGAATCGGTGGAGGACATTGCTTTCAAAGCTACCTTACCTCCCTCCCATGGCCGACATGACTCAAATGTTTTCAAAGAGTTTCTTAAGGTCGATCTCCATGCTATTGTAGCTACAACAATATGCCACCCTCGAAGAAGCCCTGGCGCAATCCAGGATAATTGAGGAGATCAAAATACAAGACAACAAGATTGCCAAGCCGCACAAGAAAGAGTGGCCCAAAAATGCTAAAATTGGGCCCATGCAACCGAAACCCACCATGGTCAATCAGGTTGCCATAACTATACCAAATCCTGCACAAATGACACAACCCCCAAAGGCTAATTATCAAGTAGTTCCTCTTGATAACTATGAAAAGGAAAATCATAAACAAGAGCAAAATTAGTAGCGTCACCCTAGGTGACAATTCACACAATTCATGGAGTCTAGAGACTCCTTGTTTGACTGCTTGTTCGTGGCAAACATGATAAACTTGCCGAAAAGTCGACCCATATACCCCAACACGCCAAAACCCAAGGGCTATAGGGAAGAGTTATATTGTAGATTTCACCAGCAGAAAGGACATGAAATCTCCACTTGTTGGAAATTCAAACACTTAGTGCAAGACTTGATAGACAACAAAACACTCACGATAGATAGTCCCATAGCACTAAGCAACCAATAGATGGAGGTCTTCAAAGACCCCCTGCCTGACCATGACGCATAGGAAAAGACTTTACAAGTGAATGAGGTAACACAAAACTACCCCATGCAAGGATGCATAGGGATGATAAGCATCATGACACGAAACAAAAGATACCCAAACACGGTTGCCCCCATTACATCTATAGGAGATGTTCCATCAACGTCACAACCTCCACAACACCCTATGCAACCTCCCCCGCCTAGACCAATGGCCACGATTTGGACTAAAATTACTCAAAGTTTAAGGACCACGTCGGCTAGGCTCTCCATTTATGAGCTCATCCAAAAATCACCGCCCCATCAGGAGGCTCTAATGGAGATACTCAAAGCCATTGAGCTACAACCCCATGAAGCCAATTCTTTCAACAATTTCGTGGGACATGTGAGAAAATGCATAGAACTAGTCATAACCTTTAGGGAAGATGAACTAAAACTAGTGATTGGTGATATGGTGGATCCACCCTTGCACGTCATTGCATGGGTCAATGGGATTCCATTCAAGAGGGTGTTGTTGGACACTGGCTCATCTAGCAACATAATCACGATAGTGACATTAAAATACCTTAAGCTGCCAGCATCCCACATTGTGGCATCCACTTACACTCTTCGAGCATTCAACGACGCGTTATGCTCAATGGTTGGCATAATTTTCTTGCCCATCCAAGTAGGACAAAAGATCATTCCTATGTTGTGTCACATCCTTGAGGGTGAGATGGCCTACAATATCTTGCTAGGCCGGCCTTGGAACAGGGACATGAAGTGTGTCCCTTTGATAGCCCATAAATGCCTCAAATACACATATGAAGGGCAAGTACATGTAGTCCTAGCAAACTTAGAGCCCTTTAAGTTTTGTAATGGGATGCATCTGATGCCACAATCGACCCTCCCATTGACACATTTGGACTTTCAATTGAATCCATCCACACAGGGTCCGATTTTGCCTACATCCTCACTGTTGAGTCCCTCAACTCACCAACCTAGCCCATCTTCATCATCTGTTCCTTCACCAACGATGCCACCTATGGTGGCCACACCTAAGGACAATGGGAAGAATATCCTAGAGGAGGTACCACCATTAGTCTCAACCATCTCTATCGAAGAGGTGCCCGATCGAATGGAATTCGAGACACCTAGTTCACCCAACATGGAGTGGACTCAGGGAGAACTCCCATTCCCTCCCCCTCAACCATCGACGATTACCATTGAGATGGCCAATATGGGCCTGGGGGAGTACCTAGTGCGGAATGTTGTGGCAACACCCATGCTCAAATCCATGCAAGACATGGGGAGACCTCGCCTCCCCATCGACACTATCATCCCTTTAGGCTATCCGCCAAATCAGACCAATTTTGTATATGGGGGCCTTGAGAACGACATTGAACCCTACCTACAAGAGGAAGAGGACGAAGAGCCATTTGTTGAGAATGTTGACTATCTGTCCAACCTAGAATTTGCCTTGAAATACCTAGACCAATGTAATTGGCATGGATATGGATTGGGCAGATACGAACAAGGAATGCACATTCTTTGTCAACCGAGATACCAGATGCAATATGATAAATCAGGAGTAGGGTTCAACCACCCTTTGCCCCTTGACATCTTGGTAGAAACAATGCAAGGCCTAGGTCTAGGCAACAAGGATGGGTTGGCACAAGATCCATATGCCAATCCCAAAACAACATACACATTGGGGAATTATCTCCCATTATTAACAACAAACCTTGTTGACCTCAACAACCCCTCTCCTTTGATCGAGGAAGGGGAAAATTCAAGAAGTAACCTCCAAGTGGGATATGAAAAATATCAAGGGAGGTCTTCTGAAGATGAGTCAGATTATGAGGTAGCACCTTGGGACCCTTTTGAGTCCAATAGCAATCACTTGTAGGTGACACCCATTGATGACTATCATGAGAACTTCGTGGCAATGTTCCCCTTTAATGTTTCGATCGGGCAATTGCTACCTCCAGAGAATCCAGCCCTCCCACAGAGAGTGGAACAACCCAAAAGGGACCAAATCAACTTGCTCAAACAAAACGAGCCTCCCATGCCGGCCATAAGGCCAAGTGATCCACCGGAGGAAGAAGATCCAAATATCTTCTTCAACATTGACTACCTACGTGCCAAATTTCCAATTTTCATAGAGAGTGAGGATAGTGATCAAGAAATGCCTAGTGGGAGGCTATACCAACCAGAGGGGCACATAGTTGTTGGATCCAATGAAGGCCTATGGATCTCTGATAGCAACTATGAGGATGAGACTGAGATGGCATATCTCAACCATATGAGGCAACAAGAATACCCCATAGACATCGATGATATGTTTGAACATCTAAATATGGGACCAAGGCATAGGTGGCATTTAAACCAAGTACAATTAAACCAAGTGCTTCATCCACCACTTTGGACATACAGGGAGCACCTCCCACCTAGAGACCCTATAGGGCCATCAATGCCAAGGGTAGACCCTATCCTTCTATCCGCACATAGGGCCGATCCTTTTGTGCTAGTACCCACAGAGCCAGATCCAAGGTACAAGGATCACCAAGGATGTCTGAATCAACACCCACATGGCAATGGAGACCAAATTCATTCCATCAACATGATCTCCATTGATTTAACCACCCCCATCCACAATCTAGCCAATCCAACATGACCATTGTATCTAGACCTAGATGCCATAGACTGGGATCGCATTGACTCACCACCATCCCCATCAGAGTATTGGCCTTGTGGTGAGATGTTTCATTTCACCCCAGGACAGACCTAGGATATCTTCCATGCTGAAGAGGAACCCGATATTCCCAAAATAGATATAAATTCAGCAAATGATATCCACATGATCCCAACTCCACACCAGTTGGAGGACGGATCCCACATGTCAGTCAAAGAAACGATTGACGTAGACATCGATTCTGATCCAATGAATCCACAAATCATCAAGCTGGGGGTAAGTTTATCCCCCGAAGAGCAAGCCGACTACATTGCCCTTCTCAAAGAGAAGAAGGATGTTTTTGCATGGTCCTACAAAGACATGTCGGGGCTAGACCCACAGCTAGTCATGCATAACCTAACGCTTGATCCGACAGTCAAGCTAGTTAAGCAAAGACTACGTAAGATGCACCCAAAAGTGGCCTTAATGGTCAAAGACGAGCTACAAAAGTTGTTGGATGCACAGTTTGTCACCTGTGTAGATTACCCACCATTGTTGTCCAACATGGTACCCATCAAAAATCCCGACGGGAGGATTTGCATATGCACTAATTTTTGAGATTTAAACAAAGTGAGTCCCAAGGATGATTTTCCCTTGCCTAGCATCGACGCATTGGTAGACGCTACAATAGGCCATGAAATGCTATCCCTCATGGATGGTTTCTTGGGATACAATCAAATTCGTATCAATCCCTAGGATCAACTAAAAATGGCATTCAAAATGCCTTGGGGGAAATTTTGTTATAAGGTCATGCCCTTTGGCCTTAAGAACGCTGGCGCCACCTACCAACGTGCCATGACATACATCTTCCACGATCACATGCATAAAACTTTGGAAGATTATATGGATGATTTGTTGGCCAAATATCTTTTGCGTCCAAAATCATCTTGATGACTTACGCAAGATCCTCGATCGCCTCATGGAACATAAAGTCAGACTGAATCCCAAGAAGTGTGTATTTGGCATCACATCCAGAAAAATCTTGGGTTTCATAGTATCAAAGAAAGGAATCGAGGTAGACCCAAATAAAGTCAAGGAAATCCTTGAATTGCTTCCCCCAACTACCATCAAGTAGCTCAGAAGCTTGTAGGGTAAGGTCACATCGATCAAGCGCTTCATAGCGTAGCTATTTGACAAGTGCCGACCCATGAATAAATTATTGCACAAGGGGGTAGCATTTCATTGGGATGACGAGTGCCAGTCAGCCTTCGATGACATCAAACAATACTTGGCTTTGCCGCCAGTATTGGCACCACCTAGGCCAGGAGTGCCATTCTATTTATACATCTCAGCTACTAAGGTGGCACTGGGCGCCATGCTAGCCCAGAAGAATGAATTTCACAAAGAACAAGCTACGTACTATCTTAGCCACACCCTGGTCAGTTATGAACTTAACTATGCATACGTTGAAAAGCTCTTCCTGGTAGTGGTATTTGCTACCAAAAATCTACGCCACTACATGCTGAGCAACACAACGTATGTTGTGTCTAAGGAGAATCCATTGCGGTACATGATGAGTCATACTTATCACAGTAGTCGCACGGCGAAATGGATCATGTTTTTGATGGAGTTTGACATCGAATTTATTGGGAAAAAATCCATCAAAGGTCAAGTCATCGCCGATCAACTAGCAGAGGCTCCTCTCAAAGATGATTAGCCTCTGGTCATAGAGCTACTCGATGATGGGGTCTTCCATGTCTTAGAATCACCAGATTTTGATGAGCCTGAGTCATAGGCCGACATAACCTTATTTTTTGATGGTTCTAAATGTGAGCAAGGGGGTGGCACGAGAATTGTATTCTTCACACCACAAGGGGCTCCAATGCCTCTATCATTTAAACTTGATTTCCCATGCACCAATAACAATGCTGAATACAAAGCCTTGCTCATAGGTCTTTAGACAACCATCACCATGAACATTAAATGCTTGAACATCTTTGGTGATTCACTGTTAATTGTCAACCAAGTCAAAGGGGCTGGACCCATAGCTAGTCACGCATAATGTAACACTTGATCCGACAGTCAAGCCAGTCAAGAAAAAGCTATGTAATATGCACCCAACAGTGGCCTTAATGGTCAAATATGAGCTACAAAAGTTTTTGGATGCACATTTTGTCATCTGTGTAGATTACCCACCATGGCTATCCAACATGGTACCCATCAAAAATCTTGACGGGAGGATTTGCATATGCATCGATTTTTGAGATTTAAACAAAGCGAGTCCCAAGGATGATTTCCCCTTGCCTAGCATCGATGCATTGGTAGACGCTACAACATGCCATGAAATGCTTTCCCTCATGGATGATTTCTTGAGATACAACCAGATTCGTATCAATCCCGATGATCAACTAAAAATGACGTTCATGACACCTTGGGGGACATTTTGTTATAAGGTCATGCCCTTTGGCCTTAAAAATGCTGGTGCCACTTACCAACGCGCTATGACATACATATTCCATGATCACATGCATAAAACTTTGGAAGATTATATGGATGATTTGTTGGCCAAATCTCTTTTGCACCAAAATCATCTCGATGACTTACGCAAGATCCTTGATCGCCTCATCGAACACAAGGTTAGGCTAAACCCCAAGAAGTGCGTATTTGGTGTCACATCTGGAAAACTCTTGGGTTTCATAGTCTCAAAATGAGGCATCGAGGTAGATCCAAATAAAGTCAAGGCAATCCTTGAAATGCTTCCCCCAACCACCATCAAGCAGCTCAGAAGCTTGCAGGGTAAGGTCGCGTCGATCAAGTGCTTCATAGCGTAGTTATCTGACAAGTGCCGACCCATGAATAAATTATTACACAAGGGGGTAGCATTTCATTGGGATGACGAGTGCCGATCAACCTTCGATGACATCAAACAATACTTGGCTTCACCGCAAGTATTGGCACCACCTAGACCAGGAGTGTCATTCTATTTATACATCTCAGCTACTGAGGTGGCATTGGGCGCCATGCTAGCCCAAAAAAATGAATTACATAAAGAACAGGCTAATTATTATCTTAGCCGCACCCTGGTCAGTTATGAACTTAACTATGCATACGTTGAGAAGCTATGCTTGGCGGTGGTATTTGCCACCAAAAAGCTATGCCATTACATGTTGAGCAATACGACGTATGTTGTGTCTAAGGAGAATCCATTGCGGTACATGATGAGTCATACTTATCATAGTAGTCACACGACGAAATGGATCATGTTGTTGATGGAGTTTGACATCGAATTCATTGGACAAAAGTCCATCAAAGGTCAAGTCATCACCGATCAACTAGCAGAGGCTCCTCTCGAAGATGATCAACCTCTGACCATAGAGCTACTCGATGATGGGGTCTTCCATGTCTCAGAATCACCAGATTCTGATGAGCCTGAGTCACAGGCCGACATAACCTTATTTTTTGATGGTTCTAAATGTG
The DNA here is from genome assembly GCA_028583015.1 of Wollemia nobilis. Classification (NCBI taxonomy): domain Eukaryota; kingdom Viridiplantae; phylum Streptophyta; class Pinopsida; order Araucariales; family Araucariaceae; genus Wollemia; species Wollemia nobilis. Next base: position 5,669,628 of record JAQPPZ010017060.1, read on the forward strand.
AGCAAGGGGGTGGCATGGGAATCATGTTTTTCACACCGCAAGGGGCTCCAATGCCTTTATCATTTAAACTTGATTTCCCGTGCACCAATAACAATGCTGAATATGAAGCCTTGCTCATAGGTCTTCAGACAACCATCACCATGAACATCAAATGCTTGAATATCTTTGGTGATTCACTGTTAATTGTCAACCAAGTGAAAGGGGTATTCCAATGCAAATGCCCAGTTCTGTAGGCCTACAAAGCCCTTGTGGATAAATTCCTGGCAAATCTTGAATGGTACGACATCGAGGCACTCCCTCGATCATCGAATCATTTTGCGGACACTATGGCCTCCTTGGGGTCACTAATCTCGCAAGACATTTTTGGTGAGATGACAACCATTCAAGTCAAAACGTTATCGCAATCCATGATGGAGCATGCAAGCTCTGACATAACGCCAAGAATCCACCTGATCCAGATTGAACCATCTCAGGATAGGTTCTCTCGAATCCATGATAGTCTGAATCATGCCAACTGGGGGTCTTTGTTCTCTCCAACCCCTCTTAATAGCAACACAATGCTATTTTTACAAGTTCTTTCCCGCTCAACTTTTGCTAGGGATGAACTTCAAGAGGGATCGATCATTCATACCATCGAGGTTTCTGATCAGCAAGATTGGTACACACCCATAAGAGACTATCTCAAGTTAGGTAGCCTCCCACTTGGATTGTCGCACATCGCGAAAATATCATTCAAATAGAAAGCGGCAAAACATGTCTTGCTAGGAGACATTTTATACCATCGAAGCTACGAAGGAATCCTCCTCCGTTGCTTGGACCAGCAGGAGTCCACTTGGGCGATCACCCAAGCGCACGATGGTACATGCGGTGGCCACTTCAGTGGTATGGCCATCGCAAAGCGCATTCTTTGCATGGGCTATTATTGGCCATATTTAGAGCGAGATTGTTGTGCATATGTGCAGAAGTGCATGAAGTGTCAACACCATGCTAACTTGACACATGTACCTTCTCAGGCCTTGCAGCCGATCCAATCGGCTTGGCCATTTTTGTAGTGGGGCTTAGATCTCATCGAAAAGATCTCCCCTGCATCGTCAGGTCATCACACGTTTATCATAACGGCCACAGAGTACTTCACTAAGTGGGTGGAAGCAATTTCGCTTACCTCTACGACTGGGCCCCGCATTGCGGAGTTCATTTTACATAACATCATATGTCATTTTGGTATTCCATCCAAGATCATCTCGGATAATGGGACGTCATTTAAGAACAAATATGTGCGTGCTTTGACAACAAAGTACAAAATTTAGCATAGTTTTTTGACACCTTATTATCCATAGGCAAATGGGCAAGTAGAGGCATCAAACAAAATGCTAGTTGCCATCCTTAAAAAGATGGTCACAGATAGTCATAAGGATTGGCACATCCAAATACCACTTGCCCTATGGGCTTATCGCACTAGCATTCGGATGCCCACTGGGGCAACTCCATTTTTGCTAGTGTATGGCTCCGAGGCAGTCATGCCTCTCGAGTTGGAAATACCCTCCCTACGCATATCAATGCAAGAGTTCATCGATGATGACACTGCATGGTAGGCCCGGTTAGACCAGCTTACGTTACTCGATGAACGACGCGTCAATGCTCTCGAGCATTTACGTATCTATCAAGAGCGACTTAAGAAAGCATACAACATGAAAGTTCACCTGAGGGACTTTCAGGTCGGTGACCTGGTCTTAAAAGAGAACCAACAAAATTCTAACTTGCCGCCCCATTTAAGGGACAAGTTCACGGCAAATTGGTTAGGTCCTTATGTAATCGATAGTAAAATAGGACCTGGAACATACCGGCTCACCTCTCTTGAAGGAATCAAGGAACTAGAACCCTTGAACATCAGTCATTTGAGGCCATTCAACATTTAGAGAGCCATGGCCCACTCCAAAAGCCCCAAGGGTTCTCGCCATCGCTTGGTCAACCCTAAAACGCCCCAAAGGTATCCATAATCCCTTTGGTCAAACCAAAAGCTCCAAGGGTTCCCACAATCGCTTGGTCAACCAAAATGCCCCAAAGGTATCTATAATCCCTTTGGTCAAACCAAAAGCTCCAAGGGTTCCCACAATCACTTGGTCAACCAAAAACATCCCAAAGGTATCCATAATCCCTTTGGTCAAACCAAAATCTCCAAGGATTCTGCAATCGCTTGGTCACCCAAAATGCCCCAAAGGTATCCATAATCCCTTTGGTCAAACCAAAATCTCCAAGGGTTCCCACAATCGCTTGGTCACCCTAAAATACCCCAAAGGTATCCATAATCCCTTTGGTCAAACCAAAAGCTCCAAGGATTCTCCACCATCTTGGTCAACCAAAACACCCCAAAGGTATCCATAATCCCTTTGGTCAAACCAAAAGCTCCAAGGGTTCTCCACAATCGCTTGGTCAACCCTAAAATGCCCCAAAGGTATCCATAATCCCTTTGGTCAAACCAAAAGCTCCAAGGATTCCTACAATCGCTTGGTCAACCAAAAACCCCAAAGGTATCTATAATCCCTTTGGTCAAACCAAAAGCTCCAAGGATTCCATCACTTGGTCACCCAAAACGCCCCAAAGGTATCCATAATCCCTTTGGTCAAACCAAAAGCTCCAAGGTTTCCCATATCGCTTGGTCAACCAAACACCCCAAAGGTGTCTATAATTCCTTTGGTCAAACCAAAAGCTCCAAGGGTTCTCAACCTTGGTCACCAAAACACCCCAAAGGTATCCATAATCCCTTTGGTCAAACCAAAAGCTCCAAGGGTTCCCACAATCGCTTGGTCAACCAAAAACGCCCCAAAGGTATCTATAATCCCTTTGGTCAAACCAAAAGCTCCAAGGGTTCTCACAATCGCTTGGTCAACCAAAAATGCCCCAAAGGTATCTATAATCCCTTTGGTCAAACCAAAATCTCCAAGGGTTCTCACCACCGCTTGGTCACCCAAAATGCCCCAAAGGTATCTATAATCCCTTTGGTCAAAACCTCCAAGGATCCATAAGAATCACTTGGTCCACACCCATTCGAGTTAAACCATCCATAACGAATATTCAAAAACAACAGATAATCAAAAATAACAAAAAAATTGCATCTCACTTTCATGCATAATCTTAAAAATCAAAACACAAAAAAAAAAAGCTGCATTAGGCATCGCATACATACATTGCATATTTGTTGGTCATACATGTCAAATGCACCATAGACTGTAATTACTCGACAATTCCATCATTTTCCACATTCAGTCCATTTTGTAAATGATCCAACAAGAATAACGCCATTCGCATTTTTGCCATATCATAGTCAGTTGTCTTCTAATGTCTTTAGGGTTTTTGTCATTCAGTTGTCTTTAGATTTCTAGTCAAATGTTGTACAAAGTCAGACCGATTTTTACAAGGTAGAGTTTTACTTGGATCACGCCTTGTTACATAGCATCCCAACACAAGCTTAAAACACATAAAAATTCCCAAGTTGTGTGAACGAAAGACGAAACCTACAAAGTGGTCTAGGGTACCTTGAGCAAAAATTTTATCCTGCTCATCCCCCTATGCGAATGGTTCAAGAATGCTGAGAATTGACAAAAGGACAAGCTCTTCCCCATCCAATTCCCCAAAATAAATAGTGGTTTTCACCACTATCAAAAATCCCAAACACCCTTGATCCCTAAATTCGTAAGGATTCGTACTACACGTCCCTGAGAAGGATGGGTAGTCATCCCCAAGGCCTAAAGGATCAATACCATTCCAAAGAAAAATCCCAAAAGTTCACCATCAAAATTCCCAAACACCTTTGATCCCCAAAGTCGTAAGGATTCGTACTACACGCCCCTGAGAAGGATGGGTAGTCATCCCCAAGGCCTAAAGGATCAATACCATTCCAAAGAAAAATCCCAAAAGTTCACCATCAAAATTCCCAAACACCTTTGATCCCCAAAGTTGTAAGGATTCGTACTACACGCCCCTGAGAAGGATGGGTAGTCATCCCCAAGGCCTAAAGGATCAATGCCATTCACAAGCCAAAAATCCCACAAGCTCAACTTTGAAATCAAAATTCAAAATCTAAATCCTCAAAAAGCAACAATAAAAAATAACAGTGGTTATCACCACTACTCAAACCCCTTGCTCAAGAGAAGAAGAAAAAACTCAAAATAAATAGTGATTTTCATCACTATATGTGAGAGCAAGTATCCCAACAAATTGAACAACCGAAAGACGTCTGAGCTTGAATCCCTGGAATTCTCAGCATTTGAAAAACCATTTAGGTGATCCTCATTACGGGTTTGGTGGATAGCCTACCTGGCAATGGCGGTATCCTAAACGCATGATGATATGTCTATCACATTAGCTTTGCGTGTGTGTAGACCAATGTTTGCATGTGGACGAGCTAGCTTATGGTATCCTAGATTGCATCGTAGATTAATCCTACTAAATACAACAAAGGAGTTAGTGGAGCTAATTAGGTGATCCTCAGTACAGGTTTGGTGGACAACCTACCTGGCATTGACGGTATCCTTACGAATACCACATAAACGAACTCAATCGCACACACAGGGATGTGAAATAACTTGGTCAAACTCAAGTCTGATTCGTACCTTGTTCGAAAGTCTTGTAAGATAATGTACAGTCTTGACTAGTTAGTTAAAGCATCCGAGTCTCAGAAAAACCTTAACTACATTCTAAAACAATTGTTGTACATTTCATTACTTACATCACCATCAAAAAATACAAAACAAAAATTACAAATGCAAAAGTTATTCCATAAAGCAATCACATAGTACAGAAAGCCAGTAAATCCTGTATAGTCTATGGTGCCACCACTTGTATACCAACAAATCATTCCATCCATTCCATATGCATACATCTATATCATATAGTTAAAATCATCCGCAGTCATAATAGCATATGCATACATCAACATAAATAAATGTGCATAAAGAACAATAAACCATGACAAGTATATAATCAAACCAAAAAGAGTCATGTATATATATCAAGTCAAAATGCCCTCAAGCTACAATAAGAAGGTCCTCCGACCTCACAAAAACCAAAAACTCAAAATCCCCAAAGCCTAGGGAGTCGGCCACCATGATCACGTAGGATCGGTGCGACTGGAACTACCCCCAGTAGTATGGGTCCTATGGGACCTCTCAGGGCGGCTGCTACCAGCCCTCGCACCCTGCCCACCAACACTACCCTCACCTAGCCGCCTACGATGAGATGATGCAGACTGCTCAGTCTCACTGCCTCTCGTACGGCATGATGAACCACCTCCATCAAGCATAGGCAACTGTCCACCGAGGCGGACAACCTCTATCTCTAACTCTATCCGGTATCGACCCCACTCCATATCTCATTGGCGATACACAACCAATGCACTATCCCGCTGTGCCAACTGAGTCCATAGGAGATCCCTCTCTTGTGTTACCTCCACCAAAGCATCTCTATGCTCCTCCTCCCATCTCCGTAGGAGACCCTCCAATCATGCTATCTCAACATGAAGCCCAACCTCCACATCCCCTGAGACAGCCTGAGGCATGGGCACCTTCGAGACGGCCTACTGCTCTGGCACCCACTACTCTGGGACATCCTGTACATTCGACTGCTCTAGAACCCCCAAATCATCTCCATCGTCGATGAAGTCATCGACCTCCACCATGTCAACATCATCAAGCGGAGCCCCCAACCCTCCATCGGTGCCTCTGCACCCCCACCTCCTGCTACTGTAGTATCCATGCCTCCTAGAGGCCCCTCACTCCACCATCACCGCATAATCCACCATCGGTCATACTCTGTAGTCACCCCGACATCATCCACATCGGGTACATCAATAACTACATCGGACCCCTCACCCAACTGCTCAATGGTAGGCCAGACTAGAGTCCTCTCATCACCATGATGTCGATAGATCAAGGGATCACCAGGAAATCCCTGGCGCACCCCAAACTATCGCATCACCCAGACATATGGGAAGTACTCCTGCTCTGTCCCATGCCGCCCAATCAACCATCTACCCCTGTGCACATGCCGGAGCCACTCTCCAGCCTCAAGCCAGGTTGGACAGTCCCGGTACGACCACCAAAACACCTACCCTGGCACTAGACGAGAGAAGGCATCAGTATAGTGACCTACGTCACCTGCCCATCGTCGACTCTATCCATGCTCCTCTGACCTCCGCCATAAATTGGCATATCCAATTTCTCGATCCACCATCTCACCTCGGGTGGTCCAAGGCAAACCCTACGGCCGCTCCACAGCTATGTGCTGCCACCCCCAGCACTACAAGAGATAGCTGCACCCGATCCCCTTTCACTTTCGATAGTGGACCTCGTACAACTCATCGTACAACTATGCCAATAACGTCTGACCCCATCTCATAATAAGTGGAGCTGATGTAGGACACTCCACCAATGTGAAAACCAACTCAAGCAGGTTCCAAGGGAACCTCACACCCGAGGAGTCAGGAAGTAGCATATTGGAGATGAGGGTCATGATCAAAGCATGCCTCACCCCTAATACGCCCTTCTCCAGCCACCACCGCACCAGAATACCGCCTATCTAGAAGTCAACCTCTGCCCTCTCCACAACCCTCTCCACCCCCCTCTCCACCGCCGAACCAAAACACCATGTCAATACCATTGTCCACTGGTCACGGTGGGTCATCCGGATAGGCAGTCCATCTATCAAAATCCATAGAATCCGATACACATCCTCCAGAGTAACAATCATCTCCCCTATTGGGAGATGAAAAGTGTTGGTGCGGGGATCCCATAGATTGATCAGGGTAGTCAAATATGCCCGATCCCCCACCACAGGCTCTAGACGCGTCACGTGCTTGAGCCCAAGGGCATCAAGCCACTCCCAATCCACAACTGTCAGGGCATCCCGAGCATCAGAGAAAATAGTCGACTGGCGGTACCGACTCTTCACAACCTGAAACAACAAAATAAAATGAAAAATATATTAAGTACATACTTAATATAAACAAAAACATTAAAATAAAATTGTACAACAACGACAACATACATGAAAATAACTATACAATCAACAAAAAACAACAAAAATCATATTAGGGTTTCAACCTTAATGTGAACAAACAAAAAAAAAAAATCATATTAGGGTTTCAACCTTAATATGGCAAAAACAAAAAAAATAAAACATATTAGGGTTTCAACCTTAATATGGCAAAAAAAATAAAATAAAAAACATATTAGGGTTTCAACCATAATATGAACAAAAACAACAAAATAAAGCGAACAAACATTTTATATGTGAGTTTTAAACTTCATATAAAACATGCACGAATAACAAGCAGAGAGAAGGAACATCATACCGGTCTCACCTCGGCTCCTCCACTCGAAGATCTAGTTCTTGCACTCATGATGTCCACAAAATTTTAGCAGCGCTCCGCTACGCACACTCGCACTCCTCCTCACTGCTCCAAATCGCCAAGAAAAAAATATTGCAAATGAGCCCAAAACCTAGTTTTGGTCCTTATATAGGTTGTTAGGCCTGTAATCGTTCCACCCTGGGATGAGCGCTCTAGTTAGCACTCATCCCACCCTGGGACGATTACAAAATTGGTATTCGTCCCACCCTGGGACGATTACAGAGCAAGAAATAAAGCAACAAAAACTGCATCCAAAAAATGCACCAAAAACAACAATAAATCTGCCGAACAAAGGTGCCTTTGCACCTGACATTCATGGCATGAAAAACCATCGTCGGGGTCACAAATACTCACTATCCTACTCCCTAAGAAGGCTAGCATAGCCGGACCGCTCCACGGGAAGGAGGATTTTCGATAATTTCTACCCCAATAGGCGTCAAAGAAAAGGGTCAAAACCCACCAAAAATAGGTCCGATGGTTGGAAAACTGCAATAAGCGTTCAACGAAAACAACTGAAGGCACCCTTACAAACGTCATCTTGGGTCAAGCGACTCATCGCTTTTCTCATTTTTGGTCATTCCCTCATCGATTCGTCGCTTGAGGGGGTAGTCACACTTAGTCACCAATCAACAAATACACACCCAATCAAGGAAATGGCATGCATTCAAAGAATCATTGACAAAGACAATCACGCTCCTGCTTGGGGCAGCAAACAAGCAATAATCACAGGCTAAACAAACACTTGGCATTCTGGAAGCATGAAGAAAAGGTTCCTCGGACAAAAGGTTGTGCCCTTTGCCTATTCATGATTGAACAATGTCCAAGATCAAGTACACCTCACTAAAAAGGTTACACTTGAGTTAAGCTCCTTAGCTCGTCAGAAGCAAGGATTCAAGAATGCGTGCCCTTTCCATACTTGGGGCATCAAAATTTGGTTAGGTTACTGAGAAACCCTAATCATTAAGTGCTTTGGTCATCTATTTTTGCTCAGCACTATGCCACACACAACGCATCCCAAAAAGGGGCATCTATAGACACCAAAACAACACCAATCCGATTATGTGACTACAAGCACTGACCGAATTGGCATACATACCCCCTAGGGCAGCCTCCAGAGGTTAAAAAGTGGTCCTAACCACTCCCAAATCAGTTTTGGAAGGTCAGAGGTCAGTTTTGCACCTTTTAAGCACTTTGCTCCCTATTCGTCCCACCCTGGGACGATTAGAATCCTATTCGTCCCACCCCGGGACGATTAGCAGCAATCGCTCCAGGGTGGGATGATTAGCAGGTTTGACTAGAAAAAAGTCAAACCTTGACAAATGGCAGCCCAAATCCGCCACCTAACTCTGCCTTCAAGGCATGGGAGTGCGAGGGAACGTTTCAAATCATGGAGGCCTCAATCAAGGAGCCCCTAATCAGGGAGGAATCTTCTCTCCCCCCAAAAAGGCATAATGAGCCAAGTGGCGCCCTCGCATGCGCATGCAAAGGAGACCCTTAGGTCTATAAAAAGGTGAGCCTCCTCACCCCAAAAAAAGAAGAGAGCTGGAGCATTTGGAGCAACGAAGTGCTGCCAAACTATACCCCCACTCCTCTTTGTGCTTCCTACATCCCTAATATCTCTCTTCTGGAAGAGAGGTTATCGGGTGAACACTAGGAACGCAATCCAGATCCAAAAACCCAAGCAATCAGCCACAATCCCACCCCAAACTCATCGACACAACCCCCTAGGAAGTTTTGGACCCATCCCACTTGGATTGGTGTCAAAACTAGGCCCTAAACGGTGGGCGTCCCACCCCCAGGCGCCCCCCAAACTATTGCAGTCCTAATCGCCCCACCCCAGAGCGATTAGAAATCTGTGCATGGTTTTGCTACTATTATTTTTGCATTCTTTTATATCTAATGTACTTATGCTGTTGTCCAAATTTCATTGCTTTCTGACATGATTTGACCTGGTTTCTGTCATTTTATGCGTCTACTAACCTACAGGGAGCGCCTTCAGATACAGGATAACCTGGGAAGAATCTGCCAAATCTGACCTTCTGGGTCATCTCAAAATGCTATTTTTAGTCTAACCACAAGTTTGCAGGAGTTTTGGAGGCCTCTAGGTAGGACATTTGCAAGGTCACTTTTTGCAGGTTTTGCAACAGTCCCCAACATCCCACCCTAGAGCGATTAGAAATATGTGCATGATTTCCTTACTATTATTTTTGCAATATGTCCCAGATGATATCCTAATGCCTCTGTTAAATTTTGAACTCATTCTAACATGATTTGACTGATCGTTTTATTATTTTATGTATTAACTAGCTCGTAGGGCGCCCCTGTCACATACAAGAGAATCTGGGTAGGATATGCAAATTCCGAGCATCTGGGTAGTCTTAGAATTACATATAATGCCTAACCCATGAGTTTTAGGTGATTTGGATAAGCATAGGTGGGACATTGGAGCACTCACTTTGGAGAGGCCCCCGACGGGCAAACGAGCATAACGGGGCCGTCCGATGCCGCTTCGATGCAAAATTAGGTGATACCAATTCTAGAAGTTGTCCTTTACATTTATATATCATTCTATAATCGATTTATCAATCTTATCACTGATATCCCACAAGCGCCCACTGGAGGCCTTGGGGATTGCATGTTTTTCTAGATACGCATATGCTATTAATGATTTGTTGTCTTTCTATGCATAGGATCTCACCACCAGGAATACTAGAGGGGCAGAAAGGAATGACGAACACATGGACACAAGCGGCGACAACTTTTAGCCCGCCCACTTTGAATGTGGGCACGCGAAAGACGTTGGAAGCGTACCGTCCGATCTTGGAAGCGCGGCTTCTTTCGGGCATCCATTAATGTAACAAATTGTATCAAATATTCTGAGCCCTAGAGGGGGGATGTATTGTAATCATATTAAAAGCAATATCAATAAAGGAGGCCCCGCTTTGTTTGCTCACATCTCGTTTCTGCGTCATTTCCTTCATGCATTGCTCATCGCATTCGTAGGACTTAGCATCTATATCTATTTTTGTTTGCATCATATCGGTACACCATTTTTTTGCATGCTTTCAATATGACTTCCTCATTTATGGCTCATGCTGTGTATTTGATTTATATGTTTTTATTTTATGTTTATTTTATGTACATGGATGCAATGCTTATGTTAATTTGATGCTATATGATGTGATGTATGGATGACATGCACTAGATAGCTATTTGATTTATGATGATGATTATATGCAATGATCTAGATGCTTAGATGTGTGATTTATGATGGATGCAATGTTTTCTCTTAATGCATATTTGATATTGCTTTATTGTATGCATTAATGTATGTAATGATTTATTTACACGATGGTGATCTAATGTAAATGAACTTGTATGCTTTAATCACTTAAAACATAAGGAATGAATGCAAATATATTTATCAATCTAATGGATGACACCATAGAATGTATAAAAAATCATGAATGTAATTGAAAATCTTTAAGATAATAATTTAATTAATTAATCACCCATATATGAAATGTATTTGTTTGATGCAAATGATATAATGTGTCATTATAAGAAATATGCACGATATAGTCAGTGGTCATCTAAATATTATTTCTAATATCCATCTGGTATCTATCCTATATTTTTATTGTGCTCTATATGATGATGTATCATGGACTCGATACTTTGCAATTTGATGATTTTATATGGTTTGCGATATTTGATATTTTGTTGCTATGAGAGAAATTTTTGAGGTTTTCCATGAGACTCAAACACCCTAATAGACTTATCAAAAGTTGCATACTAACCACACTAGACTTATGAGATAAAAGGATTTTGCTAGGATAGGCCCTAATTGTTCATTATCCTTGTGTGTGCACATGATTATTTTAAGATAAGACACGAGCGTTCCCCGATGTCAAGCGGGATTCTTTCAACCCATTGCTAAGATAGGGGTTCCACAAATGTCTTATCCAATCCCAAGTTTAGATTTTAGTTGGACTAAGCCACTAGGCAATGCAGGACACCTGAAGCTATCTCTTCCACATTCAAACATTGGTCTTCCCACAAGTGAGATGCAAGTGTATCAGACATATCATCATGCGTAAGGTATAGTAGTGCCGATAATTCTAGGGATTCAGGCTCATTCCTTTCTATCCTTCAATTTTTGGGATACTTGCTCATATGTAGTGAAGCAAGGGAGTCGATTCCATCTTCATTATGAACTATCTTTGGATCTTCATTTGATATCTCTTCGAACTAGATTTTGGATCTTCATTTGATCTCCACTCAAACTTTTGATTTATGATCTTCATTTGATCTTCACTTTGAACTTGATTTAAGCCTATTTTTTGATCTTCATTCGATCTTCACTTTTCGGCATTTACATTTGATAATTTTCTTTAGAAACTTTCCTTTGGAGGATTTACTTGGGAAAATTATTTTTGGTATATCGATTGAGGATATCGATCTTATGATATCAATATGGGATATCAATCTAGGAAGTCGATCTATGATATCGATCTTAGGGTATCAATCATGAGGATTGATGTGGGATATCACTTTGGGATATTGCTCATTTTATCATAAGCAAGGGATTCTGAATAGGGAACTAACCTGTCCATTTTGCAAACTACCAACATTTCCCATACTGTTCGTACAAAGGGATAAGCAAGAATAACTCTTTTCACTTCAGGATACCCGATCCTGCTTCATGGATTTCATCTTCCCCTAGTCCTTGTTAGGATTGTTTAATTTGTTGATTAGTGATAGGCTTTTGATATGCTAAGGGCTATACTAACTGAACCTTAGCTACAAAAGCAAAGCAATATTTCTACCAACTCTTGATAAGACCACTAGGTATGGTTGAGTGACCGAAAAACCCTAGTATATCTCCATAGCAACATTATAGGTTGTGTTGAAAAACACAATTACTCACATGAATGATGGATCATGATAAATGTAGAGATGCATGATTTAAACATAAACGTGGTGTCATTTGTAATACTGACAAACATAATCCCTCCTACTACGGAATGCAATGGATGATGAATGCCTATATGCAATGCAATAATGCAGTGAATGCATGTGTGAATGCAAAAATTTGAATGCAAAATTCAAATGCAAAATGCAAATGTTTTTGGATTTTATGCTTTACCATTTTTTTTGGATTTTATTTATTTTATAATTTTTATGAGTTTTGAGCCTCATATCTGACCAAACGATGAGTACATGCCTCTGGAGCCTTTAGATTGACCAAGTAATTTTTTAGCAAAATCCTTGGAGCTTTTTAGGATGACCGAGCGGTTTTAAGCAAACCCTCAAAGCTTTTGGGGTTTGACCAAAGGGTTTATGAGCACCTTTGGGACTTTTTGGGATGACCAAGTGATCTTTTAAGAATCCTTGGAGCTTTTGGGTTGACCAAGCAGTTTTTTAGAAACTCTTGGTGCCTTTTGATTGACCAAACTACTCATAGATAAGCTTGGAGCCTTTTAGGATGACCGAGCGATTATAAACAAATCCTTAGGGCTTTTGACTGACATGACCAAGCGGTTTTAGGAACCCTTGGAGCATTTTGGGAAGGGCATGCTGCCCTATATACCCCTAGTGAGTGTGCCATTCGACGATGGTGAGGGAGGTGCAATACCTCTAGATTCCTCATTTTTTCTTATCGAATTTGGCGTGGCTAGTGGGAAAGGTATGTTACCTTGAAGACCCCTAGCGTGCATGCTATTTACTAAAAATTAATTAACTTGTTTAGGAAGAGTGACAAAAATCGACTCCCCTAGGTGAAGATCAGACCTCACCAGTGTGCCTATGCTTCGACACGGGTGAACGAGAGAACCATCCTTGTAGATCTCATCCCATTCTACTAGGTCTTCTATGACCCTCTTAAATGACTGGCAACTCTGAATGTCATGTCCATGTGCTCGATGATACACACAAAAGGGACCCCTATCAGGTGACCCAGTCTCGGATGCCCTACGCTTGACTTCGGGTAATATGAATGCTTGTGCCTCGTGTAACTTTTGAAACAAAGTTAGAGTAGTCATCTGAAATGAAACTACTCGTTGCACTGGCCTATTGGGCCTACGAGGCGACTGACGACTTCGAGGTCACTCTTGAGGAGGTGTGACCTCCACTTTGGCATGTTGGGGCACTCTGAGAGAACCATCTACATGATAAACCCCCTTATCTATCATATTTTGCACCACACTCTTAAATTCATGATAATCTCGAATTCCATGACCCTCTATTTGGTGGTAGAGACAATAGTGATGCTCCTTGTAACCCATAGGTTTAACTCTATTTGGGTTTAAAGGGATGATATTAGGCAAGGTGATGACCTTAGCCTCTTGCAGCTTCTGAAAGATATCAGACATAGACTCTTGTAACGGAGTCCCACTATGATGCACCTATTTTGGGCTCTTGCCCCGCATTGGTTTGCTTTGAGAATCCAATGGTTGGGTTGGCCGCATGGGCTTTTGCTTTTTCTGAGGCTTTTCTTGTACTTGCATAAGGAGCGATTCGTCCTCAGGCAAGGGTTGCTTTTGTAATTCTAGATTTTCAATCTGGTTCTTGATAAAATGCAATGCCTTATCTTGCTCATCCATTTGGTGCTCCATCCATTCTAGACGACTTAAAATGGATCGCAAGACTGAAAAAGAATTCATATGTATTTCCAATGACTGATTCGAAATACCTTTATCATTTGAAGGAAATAGAAAAGTGGATGCTATGGATCCATTAGGTAATTGTAAATCACCTATTTCCTTCACTTGAGTTGATGTGGAAGCTTCTTGATGACACACTTCATTAGTGCTATCCACATGCTCATGCCTATGACTCAGCTCAAGCTATTGTTTCACTTTGTTGTGTTGAACTATGTCACTTTCGGTACCTCCAATATGATGTGAGGAACCTACTTATTCGTTCTCTCAAGATGGTGCCATGAGAAATGAGTCAAGAGTGACTAATTTCAAAGATTTTGGCCCTGGCAATGTGGAAACACCATTGGATTGCCCCATCTTTGGCTCTATATGATTAAGAATCACTTGATCTTCTAGCCTAATGTCGACCATTCCCACAAACTCATGAGAAGATTCCACAACTGCATGCATCGTAGGTAATTCATCAACATACTAAGGTTGTTCTATTTTAGTCATGATAAATGAACCTTCCTCATGCTCATACGATGTCTCCAGGATAGGATCCATAGGTGGAGACTCGATGAAAAGTTGACCTAGATCCTCAATGGACTCTATGGTGGGCAACATCGTAATGTTGGCCTCTATAAGCTCTTCATATTCACCATCATCCTCATGAGAACTATCTGGTGACATGATGGATGAAGAGGGTGTGATACACTCAGGTGCATCCATGACCATGCTAGGTTATTCCTCCTTGATAGGAGTGTGAAGATCCTCTAATGACACCTCCGAAGTGGCTGTGAGAAACTTCATAAGGGCATTCATCAATCCTTCCCTTCTAAGAGATGTCGAGAGTGTAGGGGTTGTAGGTGACTCCATAGGTGATAGCGGTGGGGATGGTAACTCCACCACAGTCTACGAGGCTGCATCCACACTTTGGATAGACTCATCCAATTTAACTTGCAGATGCATAGGTGCCTCACCAGGTTCTTGCGGATGATCCTCAGACTTATAATACTTGAAGGGATCTGGGTCTGCCTCAACTACATGAACTTTACCTCCATGGGTGTACTTAATGCACTGATGCACTATTGATGGCACACACTCCATGGCTCTTATCCATGGTCTTCCAAGTAGCATATTATACTGTCTTGATCCCTCTAAAATATAGCACAATGTAGGAATAATATTTTGTCCCACCTCTATGGGGAGGACTATTGTGCCTACTATAGGGGATTCCACATTGTTAAAGGCTTGCAATATGAAATTTGTTTCCTTGATGTGGGACGGTGGAATTTTGAGATGTTTGAATGTTGAGGTGGTGATGATATTAATCAATGATCCTATATCCACCAACACTTTCTTATACGCAATCTATTGTATCCTCACTATGATATGCAATGGAGGATCAGATTCCTTGATAGGGATAGGTTTGACTTCCTATTTATGGAAAGTAATCATAGGTTCCTTATATGGTGGAATAGACTATATATGCCCCAAGGATTGTGATGACTTTTGAGCGTTGACATTGCTCACCTGTCAGACTTGACTACTCTCGACCTCACGCTTATGCATGGGATCCCTAGACGTCTCTTTTTATTGCTCTTTGATAACCCTAGGCATGTCTATCTATCTAGAAGAATGGCTATCTACTTGCTTAAGTGGCAACTCTTGATGATGCACTGGGTGCGTCGCGTTGACTTGTTTCCTAAGCACTCTAGGTATGAGCTTCTTTTTGGGAATTACCTCACATGATTGTTCTTCACATGCTTTCTATTGGTAAATCCTCTCTTCACGCCGTTGGAGTTCATCCAACCTTTGTTGATGCGCTCTCTTTCTCTCTGTGGACTCATGCTCTAGGCGCTTACGCTGATGATGCGCCTCCTCCAATTGGTCTTGGAGTATTTGCCTCTCATGGGATGCATGAGACTCAGATTCCCTATAGGATTGACTCATGGAGTACGATCCACAACTCTCTATCTCACCAGGTGGAGACCTAATGACTTGGGTTCTCACCATATGTGAAGAAACCCCATGATCTATATGGGTGAACCCCTTGCATGATGAAGGGAGCTCACGATGACTCTCAGAATGTCATGCTAGGAGGATTGGATCCTCAGGTGCATGATGAGTGCAATGCCTAGCAAGGAGGTGTACGAGGTTTGAAAGATCCTTAGGAGAACATCGAGAGCATTCAGAGCCTCTCCATGAACTCTCCGACTCATTAGCTCGTGATTGAGCTCTATCATGCCTAGTCATCATGATGAACCGACTAAACAAGACTCGAGAGGTTTCCTCTCTTACTAAAAATTATGGCCTCAAGGAGGGCCTTATCTTGATGAATTAAGCAATAAATAAGCATACAAAGTAAACAATGTGATTATCTCCTTTACATTTTAAAAGTTGAGCCCTAAACTATTTGATGTGTTTCAATGATTTGTTGTATCAGTGTAGAAACTCTTATCATGTTTTGCAAAACTTGTTGGATTTTATTCTCAATTTAATGGCTTTCACCTGTATGCTCATAGCTCAACAACTTGGCTATGAACTCCAAGTCGCATAATCCAACCTATAATGTGTGGTAATGAAGCCCACACACGGTCAGGGAGCACAGGTCCTCCCAGATCCTCACCCATTTTCCCCTAGTCAACGTTATACCCTTCGAAGAGAATACATGCAAATTTTCTAGGGTACGAAAGGTTCTCGGATCCGGTATTGGTCTAGTATCCAAAAGGTTCACGAGATTTGGGCCAACGGATGGAAGTTACGCCCACCGTCGTTGAACCCTACTAGTGGTTGGATGTCAAGCCCAACTCACTAGCGTTTAAGTGCCAAGTGGTGTGTGTGGTTCCTTTTAATTTGCATGAAAGAGAAATGCATAAGACAACATTCAAATGATTCTTCTCTATATGTAATGCAAGAAAAAAAAACGTTTCACATTAAGAGAGTATGCATGATTAATTTCATATGATATTCAGACAATGCATACTAACTATGAAATGGCCACTGATCGGGCCTCAAGCAAGCAAACAGAATACAAAAGACATCCTAGCACACTGGAGACTAGGGCGGACTGCACTCAGAGGTCCACTATTCCTAGAAGCACCTAGTAGAAACCTAAAAATGAAAGACCTAAGGACTTATGCGCATATTGCCAATTATGTTGTCTTTCCTAATTAGTCAAGTTCATTTTGCATTCTAGAATTTAATAGACAGTGAAAATAGATACAAAGAGTGATAGTGGGGCCTACCTCAAGTCCTCATATGAATAAGCTTTATCCCTCTACTGTTTGTTGTACCCATATATTGTATTATATCATATTCAATCATTCAAAGCATAAAAATGACAAGATTGCATAGATTCAACAAAATAAGTGTTTCTTGTATTAATAATTGCAAAGAATCCCGATTACAATCATGCCCCTCTTAGGGTCACCCAAATTATGATACAATTAATACAATGCCAAAGCCCTCAATAGGGTAGGCACACTAATGTTGCTTTTCAACTAGTCACAAACTACTCTAGGGTGGAGTTGCCCTCTTCTTTGCATTGAGGAAGGAACTTGATGGTTGAATCTCCTTCGAATCTGTTCCCTGTGATCAAGAAACAACATAAAAGTGTCAAAAAGATAGGCAACCTCTCATGATGAGGCCATTTTAGGAAAAATGCATGAAGATACCATTAAGCATGTATAATCAAGAAAGCATGAAAAGCACTTCTAAACTATGTTAATTGGATCAATATTTATAGAATTGCATAAAGGAAGACAACAACTACACTATGCATGGACCAATTATGTGAAATAAAGCATGAAAGTGCATAAAGAATCCATTAATGTCCTATTTGATGCTTAACACAAAGAAACTATTCTAACCTAATTCTACCGGTTAGAAATCTGCTAAACTACAATTGAACCATGGAAATAGCTAAACTAAGCTAACTAGCCAGACATAAATGAAAAAGGTAAGGCGGTGATACCTCTGCTACAAACCGTAGCTCTGGTGAGCGGTCTGCACTATAAACCATGGCTGAAAGCCATGGTTAGTAATATGATAGGTTTACCCTCAATTTCAAGGGTAGTGGGCTTGACCTCCTTGTCCAAATTGATGTTCAATGGTCACCTTTGGTGTCCTCAAACTGATTTGGTGGTTGATTCACTGTGAAGGGCCTTCATTTTCTTGAATATGCGCTTCTTGGATCTCCTAGGATCCTAGGGCATCCATAATGCAATTCATCATGAATCTTGGCAAGTAAGTAGGGGATAAGTGCAATAGCTCTCTCTCAGTATACTCGATTGAGTGTATAATTTGATAGGGCTTTGTTGCTCAAATATCCAATGCTCTCTCTAATAGTATTTCGATAGCGCTTCACTATCAAAATCCTCTATATCATTGCCCTAATTCAAAGGGGTACTTATAGGATGTCCCAGGGCTAGGGGTGGCTTCATGGAGAAGCCAATATCAAGAAGGGGTGGTTAGGATAGTTGGATTGGAATTTTCCATCCTCTAACCACCTTCTTCTAGATCAAATGGCCATTCAAACCGATTTGGCTTGGATGAAGGCCAACTAAACTTTAGTTAAGACCACAGGTTACAACTGTGGTCTAGAATATAAACCATAGGTCTCAATCATGGTTCAACCTTGTAAACCATAGGTCTGGGCTATGATTCAGAATGATTAGGCCAAGGAGCCCAAATTGAGTGGTTAGAACCATTGCTCTATCTTGGAGTCTATCCAAGATCCTCCATATGGTCTTGTAGCATGTCCATATGAGTAGTCACCCTTGACATGATGCATTTTAGGTGTCTACACCATCCAAATACCCCAGCCTAACCAATTATTGATATTGGATTCCTAGATAATCTAGGATTAAGATTTGAGAAGTCTATTTAAGGCATCAAAAAATAATAGAAAATATTTTTTTCTTCCCTAACGAAGTGCTACCAATTTACTTAGATATTTTGATGAGAAATTGCCATAGTGGAGCTCTACCAAACTAAAAAGCAATTTCATATCCCTTTGAGGTGTGATGAAGTGTTGTCAAATTATGCCATGGTATCTGCATATTCACCATTGGAGATCATAAAATATTGAGGATCAATCATATTACCATTAAAACATCAAATTACCACATATTTGAGCCCAAATTCATAATCAATTATGTCTTGAGATATGATCGACCCTTGCACATCAATTCAACAAAGGAATTGATCATCATCAGGCCTAGAACACAGAGGAAAAATCCTCTATCCCATGGCCACTATTTTCAATAATGTTCTATAGGCATCACAAACAACGTCAATAGCAACTAATAGAGTCCATCACCCTTATTGATAACAACTATGGGATGATGTATCATTTCTTGTGTTTTAGTCATTAGATTAGTCATTAGCTACTTTCATTTGATTTCTAACCTAGATTAATAGATTTACATTCCATATTTATCCTTTCCTTTCAGTATTTCATGCAATTTTACATGTCTTTATGCATTTGCTTTCTTTATTGCACCTATCAAGAAACTAGCCTCATCTTGAGAGGCTTTCAATGCTATTAATCTATTTTAGTTTCTTTGTGTGTAGGTGACAGGTCTTTTACAAAATCTAAGAATCATCAATACCACATTCTTTGACATCATCACACGGTAGTTGCAAAGGAAACCCTACTATAATTAGATATGGGGAATTTTAGAAGAGCCTACTTGGAAGACATCTATTCTTGAAATATTTTGTAATAGTGTATCAATTTGGTATCCCTAAGAGAGATGTATTATAACCCAATGTACAATGTCTTTTGAAAATTAATGAAAATGGCCCGTATCTTTATTCAAATTCTTGTTATCATGGTCACATAGATTTATTTTATCAAATTGATTTTGTTATTGCAATTTAATATATGTTTAGAGTCTTGGCAATTTACAACTAGAGATCATGCATGGGACCCCTCCTTTCTAATTGCTAACTGAGTTTTATATCTATTTTTCATTATAGATACCACCACTCTAAGTGATCATGTCTACAAATTGTTGCCACCATCATATCTAGTAGCTAGCACAACTGCTACCCTAATCATTAATTATTTTAGGAATAACACAAAGAGTCAAAAGTGCAACAGCTTATTTAAACTAAGGCTTTGCTTGTAAGTCACCCTAATCTATTTTTCTACTATGTTTTCTTGAAATTTTTTACAATAGAAGATTGTTATAGCACATAGAGAAAATTAGAAGGTAAATTATTAGTTTTCTGTATGTTTACTATTTACTACTACTAGGAATAGTGGCCTTTTTTGTCTGTCACCCCAAAATCGAGTAGCTAGGTGTCTGACTACTTTGAGTTATGATGGCCACTGCTGTTGATTGCCATTCATAGAGGTAACCTCTATTAGGTTGTTGCATAAATTTTATTATTAAACATGAACCATTCACCAATATGCAGAAATATCAAATCATTCATCCACAATACATTATCCATAATAACAATCCACAAATGAGAGAGAGATAGATAATACCCTTAAGGTAGGGCAACACCAATAATAATCCTTAAGGAAGGAATAACTCCACAAGATCTCCCAAGATGAGAGGCCACTTCATGGGCATGACGATTACATAAGATTCTTCTTCAATGATATCCATATTCTTATTCTACTTTGGAGAGCCTACTACTAATATTATATTATATTAAAATATAATATAATATTATAATACAATCAACCTTGGGTTATGTATAGCCCATGCCAACCCTTATACAATATAATAATATATCCCCAAATATTTATTCCTAGGTACCCTACCATGCCACCCTCCTTACAAATGTTTCGTCCTCGAAACATATGAAGAAACCTGATAGCATGATTTGCTAAGAAATGTTAGCAATTGGTACCAATCTCGATCATCCATCCATCCAAGTGAAACTCGATGATGCTGGTACGCCATTTTGTTACTTGAGTATCCAAATCTGCTTCGTTGGCTCCATGCTTCTACTGCTGTATTTTGATAACTTGAATGATGGGTCCACTTGTTCCTTGATGTTGATGAACCATGCTGAAAACCATGATCACTATGCTTTCTTTGCCAAACACTGCCATAGTTGGTGCCCTATTGATTACATGTAGAACCATAATGTTGTTGCCTTGAACCATGCCTCCAATATTGTTTCCTCTCATGATGGTGTGGATGGTGATATGGTGCAACCTTTACTTGATGTTCTACCTTCTTTGACTTTTCAACCTTTGGCTTCATTGTTATAAATTCTTCTACACCTTGTTATTTCATGTTATCTTTTTTTGGTGTGTCCTTGTGCTCTTCTATAAAATATTCCTTGGACTCTGTTGCTGCTATCACCTTCGTGGATTTTGTTTCCTGTTCTTCAATTTGTTCTTCTACAACCACTTCTTGATTTTCCTTGTATCCTTGCTCCTCAAGCCGAGAAATATCCTGCAATGTTATTTCCACTCGAATTAGTTCTCGCTACTTCTTTCATGGACTCTGTTGCTACTATCACCTTCTTGGATTCTATTTCATGTTCTTCAATTTGTTCTTCTACAACCGCTTCTTGATTTTCCTTGTATCCTTGCTCCTCAAGCTGAGACATATCCTGCAATGTTATCTTCTTTTTTTGTACCATAACTTCATAAACTTCTTTTGCACATTAATGTTAACAGTACCCAAATAATCTAACCAAGGATAACCAAGAACAATATCCTCATCATCCATCTCAATAGCATATAAATCTGAATGTAAAACATATTTATCCATGGTGATCTTCAAATCTTTAAAAATCTGAACATTCTCACCCTCTAGTCCGTATGTCCTTAATTTTTGTTGCTTGAACTTGCAACTTCTTAGCCAAAGCAATATTAATAAAATTATATCTCCTACCAGGGTCAATGGAAATAATAACCTGTTCCTTTTGAATGCTTCCATGAACCTGCAAAATAGAATTTTTAGATTTAAACAAATTCCTTTGTCCATTTTCTAATTTATCTTCCACCACAGGTATGGTTTCCTCTGTCTGCATACTAACATCTTTTTTATATTCCCTGAACTTTTCCTCTTTCTTCTTGAGTAATTTTATTTCTTTTTCATAGTCGTCGATTAAATCCCTTAGGCGATCTACATAATATGGGTCCCATTTACTCAAGAATGCATGCTTCACTTCCTCCAAAGTGTATTCATTATTTGTTTCTTGACAAAAATTTTCCAACCACAAAAAAGCTTTCCCTTGAAGAGAGAAACTAAGGGAGTATTTCCAATAAGGATTACTATGATGTCGATAGACAAACTTTTTCCACCATTCTCGAGCATCAATATCATCTTCTCCAGAAAAATAGTGGAGTACCATTGTTCATGCCCTAATGCAACTAGGGTTTTTTGATAATAAATATCATGCCCTAATGCAAACTAGGGTTTTATGGAAAAAATATATATATATCTTCCCACCAAGTTGAAGCTAAAAATCCCAAATTCAACTACATCTGCAATTTTTTCTTCCAAACAAAATAAAGTGCAACTGATTTTCTTACCCGAACTAAACAAATTATCTTTTGAAAAATTCGCGACTTGAAAATTTGTCACTTTCCTTGTTCCAGATGGATGACTTAAAAAGGTTGTATCTCCATCAATATTGCTCATATTCCTTCATATGACCACTCATTTTAAATCTCTTCAAATTCTGCACAATCTGATCCAAGAATCGCCTCAATCGGATTAACTATCGCAAAGATATGGCTGCTGAAAGATGAGGCGTTTTTCTAGAAAAAATCTGCGAAATTCGTCACTATCCCTATTTCGGATGACTAACTTCAAAAGGTCGTATCTCCCTCAATACTACTCAGATTCCATAATATGACCACTCATTTTAAATCTCTTCAAATTTTGCACAATCTGATCCAAGAATTGCCTGAATCGGATAAACTTGCACAGAGATATGGCTCCTGAAAGATGAGATGTTTTTCCAAAAAAAAAAAAAAATTGCCCTAATTCTAGGGTTTCACACAAAAATCCCCACTTTGCCAAAATAGTTGCTCTGATACCACTTGTTGCATAACTTTTATTATTAAACATGAACCATTCACTAATATGCAGAAATATCAAATCATTCATCCACAATACATTATCCACAATAACAATCCACAAATGAGAGAGAGATAGATAATACCCTTAAGGTAGGGCAACACCAATAATAATCCTTAAGGAAGGAATAACTCCACAAGATCTCCCAAGATGAGAGGCCACTTCGTGGGCACGACGATTACATAAGATTCTTCTTCAATGATATCCATATTCTTATTCTACTTTGGAGAGCCTACTACTAATATTATATTATATTAAAATATAATATAATATTATAATACAATCAACCTTGGGTTATGTATGGCCCATGCCAACCCTTATACAATATAATAATATATCCCCAAATATCTATTCCTAGGTACCCTACCATAGGTTGAGAGATAAATTTTACATGCTTGTATCCTACTAAAAGGATATTTTATTTTAGCTCTGCATTGTATTTTGTGAAATAAAAACATCTGTTACATGCATCATTTCTAAATTTTAAAATATTATTTTCATGCATGTAGTTGAAAAATCATAATGTGTTGTATTATGCACCTTTGATTTTTTTAAAATTAAAATGAACCACACACATATCAATATTCAAATTTGAACACTAGTTGAGTTGGGCTCTCACATCAAAAAAATTGATCAAGATCAACAGTGGCCTTCATCACCACCTATTTGGCTTGGATATTGAGAATCATTTTTTTGACCTGACCGTGGCCAAGGTTGGCTTCAAGATCGATAAAATCCATGAAAAATAGAATACATTTCTCTTATAAGAGTTTATAGTTACCCACAGTGGATTGGGTGAGGAATGGTAGGACCTGTGTCCCCTATCGGTTATGGGTTTCATATCCATAGCCTAATGGGATTCACAATTTGAACTTCATCACTGAATATGTCTATGCGGGCGTGCATGTGAAAACCTTTTAAAAAATTTAGAGTTACACAAAATATATTCAAACGCGTATGATAAATTGACATGATATACATCACATCATAACACACAAGATAACTTTTTAGGAAACACAATCAAACATTAAAATATAAAATCATCTATATACATTGTTTTTTTCCTAAATCACATACAAGATAATTAAAAAATGAATGGTTACCACACAGGGCCATATTCAGGTGACAATTGAGGTGGTATCCAATGCACAAGAGGGTTTAAACCATCCTAGAGTTAGTCTAGTTATCCAAGCCATACCTGAATGACATTCAGGTAGTCTCCAAGGAGACAATTCCACTCGTGGGGATAATATTGAGAAACCCCACCTAGGAGGTCTTCTATTGGGACTCATCATGACTATGAGGAGATTCCTTCTATAACTTAGTCATATCATCATGATGATAGACAAAATCCACCCAATAAGGGGTAAATTAGAGGGGTTGCACCCATTCACATACCCACTAGAGCTTAAAATACCTATGAGCATGGAGAGGATCTCATATCATTTTGTAGCATTGGTGAAAGAGGTACACCTCTTATCCAACCTTAGAAAACCCATTAACTTGATCATTTAGACATGTATGGTAGATATTCAACCCATAGGGCCACTTCAGCTACCCATTCTTGTTCAAAGAGTGCACATAACAAAGGGATAGAGCATCATACATATTCTTCAAGTGAGTATTCTAGATGAGAACCCCATACACCTGTGCCATATACATAGGAAGGCACTGAACATAGTGTTGAACATGGTGTTAATATCACCTTGATAAATAGGGGTAAGAGGGTTGCTATACCTATAGCTAGAACTAAAATTGCCAAAACTCCCTGCTTAGAGTTATGAAGCCAATGACCATACACAACAGATCATACATATTGGTTTCCTAGGCTTGACATAAACTAAAGAGAGCAATTAATCCAAGACCAATCATACAGATTGGTTTCCTAGGCTTGACATAAACTAAAGAGAGCAATTAATCCAAGACCAATTAAAGGATGTGCACAATGAGCATGATAACCCAGAACACGAGAATGAAGAAACATAGAGGCTACATCGCTAGCATTTGTATGAGAATTGTTTGCATGAGAAAAGTATTTTTGAGAAAAAGGAACATGAAGAATGATCAAATAAATTTTCTCAAGAGGAATTACCCTCACCTAGTGCATATAGGTAGCAACATAATGTGGGACGTAATATATCTCACCATGAGCTACCTGGTAGGTAAAAATACACTCATCCTCATCACACTTCACTACATGATTCTTGGAAACAATAACATCAAATGATAAGTCAATCAAAGTATGAATAATATGAGGAAATAGAATGAGATGAGTAGGAGTAGTTGTATCCTAAACCATCCTCAATGGGCTTGGATGATGAATACAATCGACCAAATTGAACACATAGGAACATACCACCGCTTGATACCTGAAGACCTCTTTGGGAAGATGAGATCACTTCCCCTCAAGCATACAAAGTACTCACCGAGTAGCTTCAAATGCTTGAGAAACAAAGTGTGACTTATCAAAAGCCTACTCTAAGAAAAATTTATAATCAACTCCTTATTTCATCAATACGTAGTCTAGTCTATCCTAAACACTTTGAAATGCCTAAGATAGATAATTTTAAGGGAGAAGAGGATGCACATGAATATGTTATGAGTTTTATGAACTTATGTTTCTAGTTGCAAAATAATGATGCCTTATTTATATGAACTTTCATGATCACACTTTTGGCCATTGCCCTTGAATGGTACAATCAACTCCCTAGGCACAATATAAATAGCTTTGAACAACGAGTAAATTCTTTACTTGAACGCTTTTATTTTTATGTCAATAAGAAAGCTAACTTGTCTGAATAATTAAACTTACATCAATATGATGATGAGATGATATTGGATTATGGGAATAGATGGTGAAAAGTCATGTCAAATTTACCATTTTCTATTCCCACTTCTGAACTAACTTGAATGTTCATAAAGAGTTGTGCTAAACACATATTTTTGCTACTTCAATTGCAACAATATCCAACATTCAAGGAGGCTTTGGCACAATCCAAAGTTATAGAGGACATTAAGGTCCAAGAGGGAGAGTTGAAACTCCATAAAAAATATTGGAATAAGAACATGCACAACCACCCTCATTAGGCAAAACCTACATCTATGAATCAAGTGGTCTTAAATATTGTAAAAGTAGATAAGAGCCAACCAAAGACAAATTATTAGACTCAACCTCCTCTAGTGCATTACAATCAGTGCAATAGAAACCAATATAAGGATAGGCAACACCATCCACCTCGTCAATACACATCATTACCCAAGTATTTGGTATCATTATTCAATAGACTATGCGAGGCTAAGGCATTCAACTTGCATGAAGTGCATTTATTAGATCCTAATAGCCCTAAGCCAAAGGGGTATAGAGAAGACCAGTAATGTCCTTATCATAGATAAACATGTCATGATATTGAAAATTTTTATGGTTTTAATAACTTGGTGCAAAACATGCTAGACGAGGATAAACTACAGATTTATAATCATTTGGATTTTGATAACCAAAACATGGAAATTTTAAAATATCCCTTGTTTAATTATGAGGTACATGGAAATGAGACAAGGCATGTCAACCATATTTTCATAGATCCTTCCACTCAGGTATTTGTTGGAATGATAAATATTGTCACTCGCAATAAGATATATAGTCATCCTGAGCCACCTGTGGCTTCTATATTATTCCAATTGTGCCTTAGAAAAGGCTAGCTCAGAACCAATTGCTATAACTAATGACAAGACCGATGATCACTATACAATCCAAGCTCACTCATAGTCTACAAATAGCCTCAACTAAGTTGTCTATTTATGAGCTCATAGAACAGTCCCCTATGCATAGGGAGACCCTCATGGATATTTTGAAGTCCATCGAGCTCCAGCCCAAAAACCTGAATGTGTTTACCAACTTTTTGGGGCATATTAAAAAGTGTAAAGAGCTAGTGATCACATTCTATGATCATAAAATCAAAACTATTTCAACCAATGTAGAAGATCCTCCACTACACATTATCACTTGCATTAATCACATACCTTTCAAGTGAGTGTTGATTGACATAGGCTCTTCAATCAACATCATAACAACAAAGGCCCTTGGACACCTAAGCATTCTTGAGTCACACATAGTTGCCTTAACATTTACTTTGTGAGCATTTAACAATGTGTTGTGCTCCATAGTTGGTACAATAGTTCTACCTATTCAATTAGGGCTAAATACCATTTCAATTATGTGCCACATATTATAAGGGGTAATGCAATACAACATCTTACTTGGGTATCCATGGATCCAGGATATAAGATGTGTTCCCTCAATACTACAACACTATATTAAATATTTCCATGAGGGATAAGTTCATGTCATTCCCTTGGATGAATAACCATTTAAATATGTCAATCAGGTTGATATGTCAGGGGAGTTTGTCCTCCCATCCACACATATGAATATTCAACCAACATCACCAAATAGATGTCCAAAGAGTAAAACCAAGTCAGTGCGGGTTGATCTATCCATATCAACACCACTATAATCTCCTAGGCCAACTATAACTTATGATAAGACTTCAACATCATCAAAACCAAAGGATAATAAGAATCTTAAGTCACCCATGGTAGAAGAAGAGCCTAGGGCCATACCTAATGTTGTTATTGCAAAAATTCCAACTCCCATGGAGGAGGATATTTCACCATATCTAGTAGAGGAAGTGCCTCAACCTACCTCACCTACATCATCCACTGCATCATTCACACCGTAGGTGATAGTGCACTTGGTGAATCCCAAGCTAGTGGAGTTTTTGGTATAGAATATCATGTTTACACCAATCATTGAATATGCTCAAGACATGGGGAGACCCTGTATTCCCCCATTTTCTATTCTAATGGTGGTGCCTCTTTATATACCACCAAATCAGACCAATTTCATTTATGGGGGCTTTGACCAAGTCATTGATCATTCACCTATTGATGAAGATGATGATGAACTCTTCATAGGGAATGTGTATTATTTGTTGAACCTTGAATTTATGCCCTGATACTTTTATCATTGTCATTGGTATGACCAAGGCTTGGGATTTTTTGAATAAGATCATAGGACACCTTACCAGCGTTACTATCAATTGCTTAATGACAAGTTTGGTCTAGGATACTCTATCTCTAGGCAAGATGAATTATTAGCCATATCTTTAGAACACATTAGTCTAGGTTTTGGGGAAGAGATCGATTGGAATTCTTACGTATACCCAAATCCTTCAAATATATGGAGGGATGATCTTCTAGTAATGATGGCTACTATAGAGTCTCCTTTGGTTTATCATGAGAACATATCTAGTGAGGCTAGCCCAAAGATCATTCCTGAAATTGACTGTGTCAATACTTGCAATGAATATATGGACTAAACTAAGATGGCTTATCTAGGTCCTAGACACCTGTGTTCCATAAAAAATTAGGTAGAGACCATTGAGCTAGAAAGACCCATTTCTAATAAAGATGATTTTCATCATGGGGCATTCCTTGAGCTGACTATTCTAGTGTAGCTACTTCTACAAGAGGATCCAATTGTTGTACCTCCTAAATAAAATCATGAAATACCAAAGCCTCCTAGTCCATACTAGAAGTATTTATCTCGACAACCAGTTGATGAGTCCTACCCATGTGGCCATGGAGATTACTTTCCATTTGTAAACATGATATCCATTGATTTGACCACCCCACTCCAAAATCCATCCGACCCTTCAAAACCATTCCACCTCAACCTTGAAGCCATTGATTTTGATCATGCCAATTCACCCCTATCGCTTGATGATTTCATCTCTAATGAAGAAATGTTACAACTATTCCATTTTTTCCAGGTTGTGCTCATGATGTTTATAATTTTGTGGTTGATACTAACATTGTACATCCCTTGAACCCAATATATGATATCCATTTTATACCTACACCTCACCATCTTGAGGAGGGGTCACATATGTCAATAGAGGAGAATTTTGAAGTGGATATCAGCTCAAATCCTATGAATTCCTAAGAAATTCAAATGTCAATAGAGGAGACTTTGGAAGTGGATATCAACTCAAATCCCATGAATTCCTAAGAAATTAAAATTTAGAGAAATCTTATCTCCTGAGGAACGAGCCATCCTCATACCTCTATTGAAAGAAAGACCTAAGCTCTTTGCTTGGTTGTATAAAGACATGTCGGGTTTGGATCCAAAAATGGTTACTCATAGCCATTCATTGGACCCTATCAAGAATTTTATCAAGCATAAACTCAGGAATATGTATCCAACCATTGCTCTAATTAACAAGGATGAACTGTAAAAACTTTTGGATGTAGAATTCATCATTCCTATTGACTATCTAGAATGGGTATCAAACATGGTACCCATAGGAAAAAATGATGGAAGAATCTACATTTGTATGTATTTTTGAGACCTTAACAAGGCAACATCCAAGGATGCATTTTTGTTGCCTAGCATCGATGCTCTTGTAGACACCACAACTAGTCATGAGATGTTATCACTCATGGATGGATTTTTTTGGCTATAATCAGATTTAGGTCAAACTCAAAGATCAACATAAAACAACCTTTACCACTCCATGGGGGAGATTTTATTATAAGGTTATGCCATTTGATCTTAAAATTTTTGTGCCACATACTAGCGGGCTATGACAGTTATTTTACATGACTACATGCACAAAATCCTAGAGGATTATATTGATGATTTGCTAGCCAAGTCATTATTATGTGAACAACATGCAGAGGTATTAATAAAGGTCTTTGATCACATGATTTAACACAATGTTAGGTTGAACCCTAAGAAATATGTTTTTGGTGTCACACCAGGAAAACTCTTGGGATTCATCATTTCAAAAAGAGGGATCGAAGTCAATCCAAAAAAAAGAAAATAATTATTGGAAATGATTCCCCCCATAAATATCAAAGAAATTAGAATCCTATAGGGCAAAGTAGCATTATCAAAGTCACCCAAATCCAAATAACTAAATAATAAAGATGACATGACTTTGTTCTTCGATGATTCAAAATGTGAGCAAGTGGATGGCATAGGGATAATGTTTTTCATGCCAAAAGGTTCTCCAATTCCATTATCATTTAAACTTGATTTCCCATGTACCAATAATAATGCTGAATATGAGGCCTTAATATTGGGTCTCCATATAGATATCACCATGAAGATAAAAAATTAAACATCTTTGGTGACTCCCTACTCATAGTCAACCAGGTCAATGAACCTATCAATGTAGGTGTCTTATTTTGAAAGCATACAAGGAACTTGTGGACACTTATCTAGCCCATCTAGAGTGGTATAACATCAAGGCAATCTATCGTACATCAAATAGATTTGCAGATACTATGGAATATTTGGGATCCTTAATCCCTAAAAATCCTTTCACTGACTTCACTACCATCTAGGTAAATATGATCTCACAATATGTGATGTTGCGTGAGGCTCAAAATAATTATAAATCAATCCACATAATTTATATAGAACCAAAACATAAGTGGTTCTATAAAGCTAAATAATTTCTAAAAATGGCATCCTAGGGGTTTTTGATCTCATAGGGTCATTCAGAGAATGGTACTACCATTCACCAAAAGTTTATTTCCCAATATGCATTTGTGGAACTCGAATCACAATGGGAACAAGTCATTTAGTCAGTCAATACTATTGCTTATCAAGATTGGCTAGCCCAATTACAATATTACCTTAAGCTTGGTATAATACCACATGGATTATCGCATGCTACAAATGAGCATTCAACAAAAATAACTAGATATGTCTTTTTAGGAGATATCCTGTATCATCATAGCTATGATGGTATTCTCCTTCATTGTCTCAAACTCCAAGAATCAGCTTGGGTGATTTCACAAGCTCATGATAGTACATGGCCATCATTAAGCACATCCTTCAAATGGGTTATTATTGTCCCACCATGGATAAGGATTGTTGCATGTATGTTAGGAAATACATTAAATATCATCACCATGTTAATCTTATGCACCTACCATCGTAGGCCTTAAAATCGATTCAAGTGGCTTGGTCATTTTCTCAATGGGAATTTGATCTAATTGGTAATATATCTCCTCCATATTTGGGTTGACACATGTTTATCATAATGGCCACTGAGTATTTCACCAAATGTATGGAAGCAATTCCTTTAATCTCTATGACTGGATCTTGTATTACGAAGTTTATACTCCATATTATCATGTCATTTTGGGATTCCATACAAGATCATTTCGTATAATGGCACTTAATTTAAGAATGAAACTATGCAGGATTTAATGTCCAAATATAATATTCAACACAACTTTGCAACACCTTACTATCCATAGGCTAATGTACAAGCAGAGGCCTCTAACAAGACAGTAGTTTCCAAAATAAAGAATATCGTAAAAAAAAATCATAAGGATTGGCACATTCAATTGCCTCTTGCTTTATGAGCTTATCAAACTACCATACAGAAACCCACTAGGGAAATCCTGTTTTTGCTAGTATATGGTGTTGAGGCCATTATGCCTTTGGAATTAGAAATTCCATTGTTGCATATCTCGTTGAAAGAGTTCATCGATGATGACACTGCATGACAAGCTCAACTAGATCAATTGACCCTTCTTGATGAGTGACGAGTGAATTCTCTTGAGAATATTTGTATTTACCAAGATCCTCTTAAATTAGCTTACAATAATAAATTCCATCTTCAAGACTTTAAGGTTGGGGATATTGTGTTGAAATAGAACCAAAAGAACTCAAACCTACCACCTTATCTACAAGACAAATTTATTTATTTTTGGTAGATAAGATACTATAGCATTAATATCGGGTTTTATAGGTAGACCCAAAACCTTTTAAAAAAATCAGCCCAGGGCTAATTGGTTAGGTCCCTTCATCATATCAAAGAATATAGGACCTGGAACTTATCGCCTAACATCACTAGAAGGTGATGAAGAGGCTAAAACTCTCAAAATTCTTAATTTAAGGATATTTTATACATAAAATCACAAAAAACAATAAAATCATCAAAAATCCAAAAAAATTTGAAAAACAACAAAAACACAAAAACATTTAAAAACATTAGAACACAAAAAAAAAATTATTTACATTATGCATTTCCATTATATGCATCCATTAATTGCATTGCATTGGTTAATTTCATCCATTGCACTTGCATTAGGATAAGTCATGTTTCATTCTTACGAATGACATCATGTTTGTATGGCAATCATGCATCCTCAAAATAATCATCATTCATATTACTTGTGAGTAAATATGTTTTTCAACACAACCTATGAAGTTGCTATCATGTGTATACTAGGGATTTCTGGTCATTCAGCCATTCCTAGTTGTCTTTTCCAATTTTATAGAAATTTTATCTTGGCTTTAGAAGATGAGGTCTAGTTTTGATAGTACCTTGTATATCTCAAAATCCCATCAAAATTTTAAACATTAATAATCTTAGTATGAACAAGGAAAGATGACACTACAAAGTGCTCCTAGTCACCTTAGGCGAAATTTTTTCCTTGCTTATCTTATCATGCGCATGGTCTAGAGTGCTAATTATTGGTAAAAGGACAAGCTCCCCCCTATCCAATAAATCCCTTGCTTTAATACATAATGAGAAAATTCCTAAACAAATAAAAATAAATAGTTATTTTGATCACAAAGAAAATTCCTTGCTCAAAAATAAAACAAAATGTAAAATAAATAGTGATTTCCATGACTAAGCATGAGTAAGTATCCCAAGTAATAAAAATAAAAGAAGGGGGTAAAAATCTTGAATCCTTGGAATCCTCATCATTTAAATGCCATGGGGTGATATCCATTACAGCAGTGGGTTGAATAAAAACCACCTGGAAATGGAGTATCCTTATGCGTGGTGATATGTTTGTCACATTAGCAACCTTATTTTGTATCGACCAATGCCAACTTATGGATGAGCTAGATTTAGGTGGCTTGTATTACCTAGTAGTATAGTCTAATTGTGTTCAAACTTAGGATCTTGATGACCATATGGTGATCCTCATTACAAAAACTAGTTGAATGAAACTTGCTTGGCAATGAGGTAGTCTTACGCCTCATGTAATATATTCATTCGCACACATAAGGATAGTGAATATATTGGTATTCTTAATAGGCTTTTATATTTTAGGAGTATTGTGTAATCATTATACAACTTTTGATTAATCAACTAGAATGTTTGAGTTTCATGGAAGACCTCAAAAAGTCCCTTATAGCAACAAATTATTTCATCAATAATGTGTATTTTCCTTATAGACTTTTTTTTATTAAGGGATGTTCATGGAATAAAATAGATACTGGATGGATATCATCAATGATATTTAGACAACCACTGACTATTTTGTGCATATATTTTAATTTATAGAATCTTATAGGGAAAACCCATACATCTCACATCATATTATCTCACATATGGATTTTCAAATGATCAATTATTATAATAAGAGTTATCATTTTTATTCATGATTTGCATACATTTTGTGGTGTTTGCCATTATTTTGATAAACCCATATAAAATTTATTCCTTATGTTTTAAGTGTTTAAAGCATACAATTTTATTTGCATCAGTCCATCCTCATGTAATTAATACATTACATTTACCATATCATATTACATAGATTAAATGCATAAATAATTGAAACAAATTTAAACATGCATTTAACATTCACCATTGCATCCATATAAGCTTATATAGTAGAACGTCTACACATCTAGGTCACAGCATCTAACCATACATCTCTCATATAGCTAGTGCATGTCATTAGTACATCACATACATATAGCATAATCACATAATCATCTAGACATTACATCCATAAATGCATCCATAAACATAAAAGCAAATACATAATACACATAATGAACCATAGAATAGGAGATCATATATGTGTGTGTGTGTGTGTGTGTGTCATAAGTACATCAAGATACAAAAAAATACCTGTAGGATATAATTGTGTAGGTCCTTAGACCTTACACTCAAAAATAATACAATCATCATGATATATCAAACGGGGCCTAGACCACTTCAATCACCTCCACCCTTAGTTCCATCTCTACAAGGCTATTGTAAGCTAGTACTTATCGATATCTTAGATCATGCACCTGACCTGTGACTGGGCTACACTGATGACTACCTAGACTCACTCTACCTGCTCCATTGGGAGCCCCCTACTATCAATCTAGATAGCACAGTGCCACTGCATATCCTTACCTCAGTCTCAAGAGTAGAAATGTATGCTACATCTATTGTGTCTCACATCCATCCTCTATTAGGAGATCTTATAACTGCTTAATCTATATATCACTTCCTAAAGCTACCTATTCCTGAGTGGTTGGAGTGGATGGTGTGACTTGAACCATAGGATAAACCCCTAGCTATGCCCTGATAGCATCCCTCTCATTAGCCCTAACATCTATCTTGGTGGCATTGGATGTCAACTATATCTATAAGAGATCCCTATCTACCATGACCTAATAAATCTATGTTGTGTACATATCCACCTAATATTGGAGAGTAGCTCTCTTATCCTCATACCCCCACCATAGTTGTTGGCCTGCACTCAACTAACTTTACACAGTAGCAAGAGATGTATCTCACTCCATCACATACCTTAGAGATGCATGTAGCTGCATATGTAAGCTATGAATCTATACCTATAGCTATGATACCTCATCATCTAGGGTATCCTCCTCACCCTCCTCATCTTGTAGATCATCCATATACCCCACTACTTATCCCCACTCACCTTCCATATTTCAATGCACTCATAACCCATCATCATCACCTCCCCTAGCTACTACCTCATACCTAGATCTATCTAGGTTGCTACCACCCTGCCATAGCTAAGAGACCCACCAAGTTTCATACTCTATAGTGGTCCCAGGATCCTCTGATCCTATTTCATCAATAGGAGGGTCCAACTCCTCTGTCAACCTTATCATCTATGGTGTTGGAATCTATGTCTCTATATTTTTGTAGTGATAGAGGACTGGATCCTCTAACATGTCTTGCACTATCCTAAATTTTGAAGTGATTCAAGAGTAATTAAATTACTCCATCACCTTCCTATGTCACCCCACAAGCCATATGCCATGCCTCACTTGGGCCAAGTATCCCCCTACCTTAGCCCACATAAGATAGCCTAGGTAGGGTCTCCACATGATCTGACTCGACTACAATCTTGTTAGAGACCTGATATAGTGTGATAGATTTCCAATATGATGATAGCTTTGGCTATTATATGCATCCCATGGACATCATGTAGCATAGAACTAGTCATCCTCTGCTACGTCAGCTATAGCCAATGGCAATCCACCAGGTTTACCTATGTGGATGTGCATCCAGCCTCAGATTTGTAGTAGCAGCTACATCCTAATCTTGCGCATCCTCACCATGTAATATAATATATCTTGTCATAGAGGTGTTCCAGAAGTGCACTCCCCCATTCCACAATCAAGGTATACTCTAGGTCACACTCCAATAGGTCCTACACCATGTCTAGGATGTTTAAAGGGAACCTTGTGCCTAAAGAGTCTGGTAATAGCACATTCAAGATAATGTATATAAGTACCACCTAGAATCGAGAGAATACATCCTCATCATACTTATACTAGATACATACCCTACCATGCTCAATATCCCCTAGTGCATCCTTAGATCTATCTCCAAAACTTAAGCAAAAACTACCTCCTTCATCGTAGTAGGAGAAGAAACAATAACTCGTCCATCTATGGGAATCCTATAAATATGGTAGACATCCTCAAGTATCACCGTTATCTCTCCAATAGGGATATGGAAATTATTAGTCTTGTTATCTCATTGATGGGCTAGGGCTATGAGGTATGACTGATCTGATATCATAGTAGGTAATCGAATGACATATTTGAGACCAATCACCCCAAACCATTGCCAGTCATCCTCATCCAATAAGGGTCATAATTCCATAAGTAGATTGGGTTCTTGAACTTGAGCTACCAGAGTCTAACATACAATAGAGCAAAATTTAAAGCATATAATTACTCACTCATCTCACAAAAATACCAAAAAATCCAAAAACAAAAACAAAAAAATAAAAAAATATTCAAAAATAAAAAAATTGACCCTAAGGTTCTCAGTCGCTCACAACACTGATGACCGCAATGGCCACCACTAAAAATTAATTTTTTTATCATTGGGATTTGAACCTCACCATCCATAGTGATGACGATACCCATTTGGAAAATTGGGAATCACCCTCACCGATAGTGACCATGAGATAGACCCCACACGAGGTCATTTCCCAACCAAAAATACAAAAATTTAAAATCATACCCCCTTAGGCTAACCTAAGCTACACCTAAAAATAAGGGGTGAAGTTCATTACCTATAGTTTAATGTGGTTCCTTAACCCATTAATTAGTGAGGTTCATTTTTAAATGCATAAATCATGAGAGAGAGATGAATAATCTACCTTAGGAGCTCCAGCTTCACCACTCATAGAAGCCTCTAACTGATCCACCATCATGGTTTAGGGTTATTGTAGAAGTTTTTTGTATCAAATTTTATCTCTCTCTCCTTAGAGATCATTATTCTCTGAAGCTAGATAGAAATAATGATATTGCAAACTACATAAAATACCTTTTATATTTTTCAATTTTGGTTGCTACTCACCTTGAGTGCGGTTGTAGATCTGGCCAGGCCTGACCACCGCCATTGATAGCGGCTAAAAGATTTACAAATTTCCATCACTGTACTCAATGGTAATTGACAAATAGTCATAAATGCACCCATTTTATTATCATAAGGAGTTTCATATTGGATATTAATGCATATCTACAACCCATAATCTTCATAAATCATAAAATTCACAAAAAAAATCATATAAAAAAATCTCAAGTGCATCTTCTACCCAATTATTTACCCTATATAATTGGCATTTGCAGCGACTTGCACTCCATGCAATATGGTAGGATGAGTAAATTACCATAATTCCATTTGAACCAAATTATTCATTGACAAATTGAAATATTTTCACTTCAATCCCCAAGAAGGCCATTGCGACCAAATTGCTCCATAGGAATGAGGAATTTGTTTCATTTATTCTATGAAATTTCATCTAATCATTGAACATAGTGATTCATCACATGCTTAAATTGAATTGCTATCATTTTGATTTCCTAAAAAGGCTATTGTAGCTGGACTACTCCACGGGATAGATATGTATAATTACTATTCATAGTTGAAATCACAGTTGTAATAGGACCATTCCTAAAAATAATAGTAATATATAGACACCTAAAATGCATCATTTTGAGGAGGCTACTCATGTAGTATGGATGACATATTTCTCACAGCTAACAAAATACAATGAGGCAATAGCTATCAAAAATTTTAGATCCTTATAGGAGAACATATTGCAATTTTAAGAGATTACAATTTCCAATGTAGAGGAATCAATCTCATGAGCTACTAATATTTCCAATGAATGGAAATAAGTACTATAGGATTAAGATGTAGGAAAAATCCCTAAATTAGTGACATGAATTTCTATCAGAGGGTGAACAAGTGGAAATTATGCAAAAAGGGATTAAAGACACATCATTTCCCTCATCCTAGAGATACTCTAAAGTTATGTAGTAGTATATTTCTACATGTTCCTATTTAGATGAAAGAAAATAGATTAAAGACAATTCTAAATATGAGACCACCCTTTAGATCCTTAAATATATCACCTATACGGACCATCATGAGTTAATAATTTTCTATATTTTTAGAATTTGAACTCGTCTATTCCATGTAATTGAATTATCCTTCCATATTTTATCATGAAATATCTACAAGAAGAAGTATCAAAAGTTCCAAAGAGGCCATGAAATTTAGCCTCATCCATCATGGGATAATTTGTTTATCCGTTAAAGAAACATTAGCAAAGCAAAATCTAGGGTTTTCATGTTAGGAATTATTACATCATAGGTAACATGTTATGTAAGCTATACTAGAGGACAATGGTATAACCATCCACTATAACAACAAATAAAATCAACTCAAGAGAGATATTTATATTTTAATTAACATTCACAATTGAGATCCCAATATATATTTCTTTTTAGCATTCACAAGGATTTCCCACATTTGAGTTCTTGTCACTGTAGATGATACTCAATGGATAGGGATGGCCAATATCCCATAGTTTTTGGGGTTCACCTTACTAAACCTCACTATTTAGAAGTATGCCAAAGTGGTAATCCCACCTTTTCTATACCCTCCTTGGCATAGGATGATATGGCCACAATGTTGGGATTTTCCTATAAGGCCCATAACACTTAAGGGAGGAAAATTATTCTCAAACCTTGCCCTAAGTACATCTAAGTAGGTTGGCTTAAACCATGGTGCTTAGTTACCACAACTCTATGTCTAACTATGGTCATTATCCCTCATTTGGAAATGAACATGGTCACCCAAAAATCCATGTTTAAGGTAATACAACTATTGTCTTGTGAATAACTCTGATAACTCACCTTGTTGTGGAACACCCAATCCTCCACATTCAAGGTGCATCAAATCACAAGAATCTAACTATTGCATCAATGCATCTCCTTCCAAATTTATGAGTTTCCTAGCTATTGCATTATTGCATATCCTTATAGGATTCACATCTACTTAGTTTTTCCATCATTGTAACTCCTAGGATTGGACTATTTTATTGACTCGGGTCCTAAAAGTAGTTCTAGATCCAACCCAAGAACTAATACTTAAACCAAGAGAAACATCAAGCATAAATATAAATACTCTCTCTATAATTAAATGCTTCAACTGATAAAACAACATGCTTTAAACCATAGCACCAAATTTTATATGAGAACAAAAATATATGTACATATCATCCCATAAAACATAAGCTCCAAATGATATCACTACTAAGATAATTTTTATCATTTAAAACACCATAAATCTAATTGATTCAAGTGCTAACATAAATCCATGTATACAAGTATTTCTCTCAAATAAAAGCAACAAATTACAATGATATCTATACTTCTTAAAGAATTACAATAACCTCTCACCAAAGTAGATTACAAGATAACATTAAATTTCAAATACTAAGTCACTTCTTGATTTTGTTCAATAATCAAACTCTCTCTTCTTCTTCTTTTTTTCCTCTTACAAGAGAAACTACCTAACTATCCAACTTGAAAGTTTTCATCTATGAAGCTCTCATTTACATAACATCTTTACTTTCCATGTTAATATAAATTCATATATCTAAGTAGTCTCCATTCCACCTTCTCTCTACAACCTTCTTCAATAAAAGGGATTACCCATGAATTGAAGAATACTTAGGCATCAATACAATTCTCCATATATATATATATATATATATGTAATTTATCATGCTCTAATTAAATTGCAAGCAACCATGCATAAGTATTAAATAAACAAACAAATAAAAAGAGAATCCCATACTTCAATCTATAATGATCCCTTTACCTACACAAGTATTAGAAACCATTAAATTATTTTTCTTTCCTTAGGAAAATAGCATAAACAAACTATCTTTCTATTTTTTATAAGTGCATTCATCCATAGCCAAGTTTCTACATAAAAAAGTGTTGAAACAACTTGTTAAATCTAAAATAAAGTTACATATTTTCTAAGAAAAGTATTACTAAAAGACCTTTGCCAACATTTATTTATCTTAAAAATAGAAAGGAACATACAATGCTCCATTCAAAAACTCTTGCAATAATATAATATAAAGAATTCAACTTAATTCAATATACTTCCTTTACTTATTTACAAACTATCACGATTTACCACATTGCATTAATAAATAAAAAAGAACAAAGATTACTTTTTTACTTAAGAGACCCAACCTCTAAATCTATAGGAATTTATTTCATTTATTCTATGAAATTTCATCTAATCATTGAACATAGTGATTCATCACATGCTTAAATTGAATTGCTATCATTTTGATTTCCTAAAAAGGCTATTGTAGATGGACTACTCCACGGGATAGATATGTATAATTACTATTCATAGTTGAAATCACAGTTGTAATAGGACCATTCCTAAAAATAACAGTAATCTATAGACACCTAAAATACATCATGTTGAGGAGGCTACTCATGTAGGATGGATGACATATTTTTCATAGCTAACAGAATACAATAAGGCAATAACTATAAAAAATTTTAGATCCTTATAGGAGAACATAATGCAATTTTAAGGGATTACAATTTCCAATGTAGAGGAATCAATCTCATGAGCTACTAATATTTCCAATGAATGGAAATAAGTACTATAGGATTAAGACGTAGGAAAAATCCCTAAATTAGTGACATGAATTTCTATCAGAGGGTGAACAAGTGGAAATTATGCAAAAAGGGATTAAAGATGCATCACATCCCTCATCCTAGAGATACCCTAAAGTTATGTAGTTAGATGAAAGAAAATAGATTAAAGACAATTCTAAATATGAGACCACCCTTTAGATCCTTAAATATATCACCTATACGGACCATCATGAGTTAATAATTTTCTATATTTTTAGAATTTGAACTCGTCTATTCCATGTAATTGAATTATCCTTCCATATTTTATCATGAAATATCTACAAGAAGAAGAATCAAAATTTCCAAAGAGGCCATGAAATTTAGCCTCATCCATCATGGGATAATTTTTTTATCCATTAAAGAAACATTAGAAAAGAAAAATCTAGGGTTTTCATGTTAGGAATTATTACATCATAGGTAACATGTTATGTAAGCTATACTAGAGGAAAATGGTATAACCATCCACTATAACAACAAATAAAATAAAATCAAGAGAGATATATATTTTAATTAACATTCACAATTGAGATCCCAATATATATTTCTTTTTAGCATTCACAAGGATTTCCCACATTTGAGTTCTTGTCACTGTAGATGATACTCAATGGATAGGGGTGGCCAATATCCCATAGTTTTTGGGGTTCACCTTACTAAACCTCACCATTTAGAAGTATGCCAAAGTGGTAATCCCACCCTTTCTATACCCTCCTTAGCATAGGATGATATGACCACAATGTTGGGATTTTCCTATAAGGCCCATAACACTTAAAGGAGGAAAATTATTCTCAAACCTTGCCCTAAGTCCATCTAAGTAGGTTGGCGTAAACCATGGTGCTTAGTTACCACAACTCTATGTCTAACTATGGTCATTATCACTCATTTGGAAATGAACATGGTCACCCAAAAATCCTTAAGGTAATACAACTATTGTCTTGTGAATAACTCTGATAACTCACCTTGTTGTGGAACACCCGATCCTCCACATTCAAGGTGCATCAAATCACAAGAATCTAACTATTGCATCAATGCAACTCCTTCCAAGTTTATGAGTTTCCTAGCTGTTGCATTATTGCAAATCCTTATAGGATTCACATCTACCTAGTTTTTGCATCATTGTAAATACTAGGATTAGACTATTTTATTGACTCGAGTCCTAAAAGTAGTTCTATATCCAACCCAAGAACTAATCCTTAAACCAAGAGAAACATCAAGCATAAATATAAATACTCTCTCTATAATTAAATGCTTCAATTGATAAAACAACATGCTTATAACCATAGCACCAAATTTTATATGAGAACAAAAATATATGTACATATCATCCCATAAAACATAAGCTCCAAATGATATCACCACTAAGAAAAATTTCATCATTTAAAACACCATAAATCTAATTTATTTAAGTGCTAACATAAATCCACGTATACAAGTATTTCTTTCAAATAAAAGTAACAAATTACAATAATATCTATACTTCTTAAAGAGTTACAATAACCTCTCACCAAAGTAGATTAGAAGATAACATTAAATTTCAAATACTAAGTCACTTCTTGATTTTGTTCAATAATCAAAAAAAATTTCTCCTCTTACAAGAGAAGCTACCTAATTATCCAACTTGAAAGTTTTCATCTACGAAGCTCTCATTTACATAAAATCTTTACTTTCCATATTAATATAAATTCATATATCTAAGTAGTCTCCATTCCACCTTCTCTCTACAACCTTCTTCAATAAAAGGGATTACCCATGAATTGAAG
Organism: Wollemia nobilis; assembly: GCA_028583015.1. Taxonomy (NCBI): domain Eukaryota; kingdom Viridiplantae; phylum Streptophyta; class Pinopsida; order Araucariales; family Araucariaceae; genus Wollemia; species Wollemia nobilis. Next base: position 5,711,831 of record JAQPPZ010017060.1, read on the forward strand.
AATACTTAGGTATCAAGACAACTCTCCATATATATATATATACATATGTAATCTATCATGCTCTAATTAAATTGCAAGCAACCATGCATAAGCATTAAATAAACAAACAAATAAAAAGAGATTCCCATACTTGAATCTATAATGATCCCTTTACCTACACAAGTCTTAGAAACCATTAAATTATTTTTCTTTCCTTATGAAAATAGCATAAACAAACTATCTTTCTATTTTTTATAAGTGCATTCATCCATAGCCAAGTTTCTACATAAAAAAGTGTTGAAACAACTTGTTACATCTAAACTAAAGTTACATATTTTCTAAGAAAAGTAATACTAAAAGATCTTTGCCAACCTTTATTTATCTTAAAAATAGAAAGGAACATACAATTCTCCATTCAAAAACTCTTGCAACAATATAATATACATAATTCAACTTAATTCAATATACTTCCTTTACTTATTTCCAAACTATCATGATTTACCACATTGCATTAATAAATAAAAAAGAAAAAAGATTACTTTATTGCTTAAGAGACCCAACCTCTAAATCTATAGGAATTTATTTCATTTATTCTATGAAATTTCATCTAATCATTGAACATAGTGATTCATCACATGCTTAAATTGAATTGCTATCATTTTGATTTCCTAAAAAGTCTATTGTAGCTGGACTACTCCACCGGATAGATATGTATAATTACTATTCATAGTTGAAATCACAATTGTAATAGGACCATTCCTAAAAATAACAGTAATCTATAGACACCTAAAATGCATCATGTTGAGGAAGCTACTCATGTAGGATGGATGACATATTTCTCACAACTAACAGAATACAATGAGGCAATAGCTATCAAAAATTTTAGATCCTTATAGGAGAACATAATGCAATTTTAAGGGATTACAATTTCCAATGTAGAGTAATCAATCTCATGAGCTACTAATATTTCCAATGAATGGAAATAAGTACTATAGGATTAAGATGTAGGAAAAATCCCTAAATTAGTGACATGAATTTCTATCAGAGGGTGAACAAGTGGAAATTATGCAAAAAAGGATTAAAGACATCACTTCCCTCATCCTAGAGATACTCTAAAGTTATGTAGTAGTATATTTCTACATGTTCCTATTTAGATGAAATAAAATAGATTAAAGACAATTCTAAATATGAGACCACCCTTTAGATCCTGAAATATATCACCTATAAGGACCATCATGAGTTAATAATTTTCTATATTTTTAGAATTTGAACTCGTCTATTCCATGTAATTGAATTATCCTTCCATATTTTATCATGAAATATCTACAAGAAGAAGAATCAAAATTTCCAAAGAGGCCATGAAATTTAGCCTCATCCATCATGGGATAATTTTTTTATCCATTAAAGAAAAATTAGAAAAGAAAAATCTAGGGTTTTCATGTTAGGAATTATTACATCATAGGTAACATGTTATGTAAGCTATACTAGAGGAAAATGGTATAACCATCCACTATAACAACAAATAAAATAAAATCAAGAGAGATATATATTTTAATTAACATTCACAATTGAGATCCCAATATATATTTCTTTTTAGCATTCACAAGGATTTCCCACATTTGAGTTCTTGTCACTGTAGATGATACTCAATGGATAGGGGTGGCCAATATCCCATAGTTTTTGGGGTTCACCTTACTAAACCTCACCATTTAGAAGTATGCCAAAGTGGTAATCCCACCTTTTCTATACCCTCCTTGGCATAGGATGATATGACCACAATGTTGGGATTTTCCTATAAGGCCCATAACACTTAAAGAAGGAAAATTATTCTCAAACCTTGCCCTAAGTCCATCTAAGTAGGTTGGTGTAAACCATGGTGATTAGTTACCACAACTCTATGTATAACTATGGTCATTATCACTCATTTGGAAATGAACATGGTCACCCAAAAATCCATGTTTAAGGTAATACAACTATTGTCTTGTGAATAACTCTGATAACTCACCTTGTTGTGGAACACCCGATCCTCCACATTCAAGGTGCATCAAATCACAAGAATATAACTATTGCATCAATGCAACTCCTTCCAAATTTATGAGTTTCCTAGCTGTTGCATTATTGCAAATCCTTATAGGATTCACATCCACCTAGTTTTTGCATCATTGTAACTCCTAGGATTGGACTATTTTATTGACTCGGGTCCTAAAAGTAGTTCTAGATCCAACCCAAGAACTAATACTTAAACCAAGAGAAACATCAAGCATAAATATAAATACTCTCTCTATAATTAAATGCTTCAACTGATAAAACAACATGCTTTAAACCATAGCACCAAATTTTATATGAGAACAAAAATATATGTACATATCATCCCATAAAACATAAGCTCCAAATGATATCACCACTAAGAAAAATTTCATCATTTAAAACACCATAAATCTAATTGATTCAAGTGCTAACATAAATCCATGTATACAAGTATTTATTTCAAATAAAAGTAACAAATTACAATGATATCTATACTTCAGTTACAATAACCTTTCACCAAAGTAGATTACAAGATAACATTAAATTTCAAATACTAAGTCACTCCTTGATTTTGTTCAATAATAAAACTTTTTTTCTCCTCTTACAAGAGAAACTACCTAACTATCCAACTTGAAAGTTTTCATCTATGAAGCTCTCATTTACATAACATATTTAATTTCCAAATTAATATAAATTCATCTATCTAAGTAGTCTCCATTCCACCTTCTCTCTACAACCTTCTTCAATAAAAGGGATTACCCATGAATTGAAGAATACTTAGGGATCAAGACAACTCTCCATATATATATATATATATATATATATATATATATATATATATATATATATATATATATATATATATATATATATATATATATATGTAATTTATCATGCTCTAAGTAAATTGCAAGCAACCATGCATAAGCATTAAATAAAAAAACAAATAAAAAGAGAATCCCATACTTCAATCTATAATGATCCCTTTACCTACACAAGTCTTAGAAACCATTAAATTATTTTTCTTTCCTTAGGAAAATAGCATAAACAAACTATCTTTCTATTTTTTATAAGTGTATTCATCCATAGCCAAGTTTCTACATAAAAAAGTGCTGAAACAACTTGTTACATCTAAAATAAAGTTACATATTTTCTAAGAAAAGTAATACTAAAAGACCTTTGCCAACCTTTATTTATCTTAAAAATAGAAAGGAACATACAATGCTCCATTCAAAAACTCTTGCAACAATATAATATAAAGAATTCAACTTAATTCAATATACTTCCTTTACTTATTTCCAAACTATCATGATTTACCACATTGCATTAATAAATAAAAAAGAACAAAGATTACTTTATTACTTAAGAGACCCAACCTCTAAATCTATAGGAATTTATTTCATTTATTCTATGAAATTTCATCTAATCATTGAACATAGTGATTCATCACATGCTTAAATTGAATTGCTATCATTTTGATTTCCTAAAAAGGCTATTGTAGTTGGACTACTCCACGGGATAGATATGTATAATTACTATTCATAGTTGAAATCACAGTTGTAATAGGACCATTCCTAAAAATAACAATAATCTATAGACACCTAAAATGCATTATGTTGAGGAGGCTACTCATGTAGGATGGATGACATATTTCTCATAGCTAACAGAATACAATAAGGCAATAGCTATCAAAAACTTTAGATCCTTATAGGAGAACATAATGCAATTTTAAGGGATTACAATTTCCAATGTAGAGGAATCAATCTCATGAGCTACTAATATTTCCAATGAATGGAAATAAGTACTATAGGATTAAGATGTAGGAAAAATCCCTAAATTGGTGACATGAATTTTTATCAGAGGTTGAACAAGTGGAAATTATGCAAAAAGGGATTAAAGACACATCACTTCCCTCATCCTAGAGATACTTTAAAGTTATGTAGTAGTATATTTCTACATGTTCCTATTTAGATGAAAGAAAATAGATTAAAGACAATTCTAAATATGAGACCACCCTTTAGATCCTGAAATATATCACCTATACGGACCATCATGAGTTAATAATTTTCTATCTTTTTAGAATTTGAACTCGTCTATTCCATGTAATTGAATTATCCTTCCATATTTTATCATGAAATATCTACAAGAAGAAGAATCAAAAGTTCCAAAGAGGCCATGAAATTTAGCCTCATCCATCATGGGATAATTTGTTTATCCGTTAAAGAAACATTACCAAAGCAAAATCTAGGGTTTTCATGTTAGGAATTATTACATCATAGTTAACATGTTATGTAAGCTATACTAGAGGAAAATGGTATAACCATACACTATAACAACAAATAAAATCAACTCAAGAGAGATATATATATTTTAGTTAACATTCACAATTGAGATCCCAATATATATTTATTTTTAGCATTCACAAGGATTTACCACATTTGAGTTCTTGTCACTGTAGATGATACTCAATGGATAGGGGTGGCCAATATCCCATATTTTTTGGGGTTCACCTTACTAAACCTCACTATTTAGAAGTATACCAAAGTGGTAATCCCACCTTTTCTATACCCTGCTTTGCATAGGATGATATTACCATAATGTTGGGATTTTCCAATAAGGCCCATAACACTTAAAGGAGGAAAATTATTCTCAAACCTTGCCCTAAGTCCATCTAAGTAGGTTGGCCTAAACCATGGTGCTTAGTTACCACAACTCTATGTCTAAATATGGTCATTATCACTCATTTGGAAATGAACATGGTCACCCAAAAATCCATGTTTAAGGTAATACAACTATTGTCTTGTGAATAACTCTGATAACTCACCTTGTTGTGGAACACCCGATCCTCCACATTCAAGGTGCATCAAATCACAAGAATCTAACTATTTCATAAATGCAACTCCTTCAAAATTTATGAGTTTCCTAGTTGTTGCATTATTGCAAATCCTTATAGGATTCACATCTACCTAGTTTTTGCATTATTGTAACTCCTAGGATTGGACTAGTTTATTGACTCGGGTCCTAAAAGTAGTTCTAGATCCAACCCAAGAACTAATCCTTAAACCAAGAGAAACATCAAGCATAAATATAAATACTCTCTCTATAATTAAATGCTTCAAATGATAAAACAACATGCTTTAAACCATAGCACCAAATTTTATATGAGAACAAAAATATATGTACATATCATCCCATAAAACATAAGCTCCAAATGATATCACCACTAAGAAAAATTTCATCATTTAAAACACCATAAATCTAATTGATTCAAGTGCTAACATAAATCCATGTATACAAGTATTTCTTTCAAATAAAAGTGATAAATTACAATGCTATCTATACTTCTTAAAGAGTTACAATAACCTTTCACCAAAGTAGATTACAAGATAACATTAAATTTCAAATACTAAGTCACTTCTTGATTTTGTTCAATAATCAAACTTTTTTTCTCCTCTTACAAGAGAAGCTACCTAATTATCCAACTTGAAATTTTTCATCTATGAATCTCTCATTTACATAAAATATTTACTTTCCATATTAATATAAATTCATATATCTAAGTAGTCTCCATTCCACCTTCTCTCTACAACCTTCTTCAATAAAAGGGATTACCCATGAATTGAAGAATACTTAGGGATCAAGACAACTCTCCATATATATATATATATATATATATATATATATATATATATATATATATATATATATATATATATATGTAATGTAATTTATCATGCTCTAATTAAATTGCAAGCAACCATGCATAAGCATTAACAAAACAAATAAACAAGGAGAGAATCCCATACTTCAATCTATAATGGTCCCTTTACCTACACAAGTCTTAGAAACCATTAAATTATTTTTCTTTCCTTAGGAAAATAGCATAAACAAACTATCTTTCTATTTTTTATAAGTGCATTCATCCATAGCCAAGTTTCTACATAAAAAAGTGTTGAAACAACTTGTTACATCTAAAATAAAGTTACATATTTTCTAAGAAAAGTAATACTAAAAGACCTTTGCCAACCTTTATTTATCTTAAAAATAGAAAGGAACATACAATGCTCCATTCAAAAACTCTTGCAACAATATAATATAAAGGATTCAACTTAATTCAATATACTTCCTTTACTTATTTCCAAACTATCATGATTTACCACATTGCATTAATAAATAAAAAAGAACAAAGATTACTTTATTACTTAAGAGACCCAATCTCTAAATCTATAAAATATCTTTTAAAACAATAAAAGAACAACAACATAGAGGGTGACCATCACAAAATAAAAACCAACACCAACGGATCTATGACCAAGCAAACATAAAGATATTATCTCAAGAAAATAAACTATCTAAGCACCACTCGATATATCTAATATAGCCATCCAAAATAATAACACCAAACTAGCCAACTAATAACCAGAGGATGACCTTACTCATCTACCTAGATCATGGCTCTAAAGGAATGTGCAGGTTTAAAAAGACCAAAGCAACTCAAATTGCCTAAATTATGGCTATACAAAGATATAAAAATCCCTCAAAAAACCCACCAAAAACCTATCAAAAATGGATTTTATACAATAGGTAAAAATCAAGCTAGATGTCGGTTCAGGGAGACGTAACTAGACCATTGTCCTAGGCATCATCTAAGCACCTGACTAACAACAAGGTGACTAACTTGGGTGAAATATAAAAAGGAGAAAAACTTGATGAGCATACATAAAAAGAGAGGCCACATGTTTAGAACATTCAAGTATGAACATTAAGAAGGTATACAAATCTATAACAAAGCAAGAGATAAACTATAACCCTAGCAGAAACAAGAAGATCATCTAGCCATAACAAAAATAGTATTGCACTTGTAAGGTGCTACATTAGCTTAATCCTCTAAACATTGTTTGATACAGAATAGCATTACCACTTCCTTTCTTCTTTCCTATTCTAACATCCTCTCCTCCAAAAATTTCCTCTCCAACTCATCCCATTCTCATTCAAATAGCCAAGGTGTGGCCTTCTTGCAAGGCCAAGATAACACATGGAACATTTTCAAGAATACATTTATTAATTTATCACCTTTACTGAATTAAAATAGGGCACCACCAAAGCATGATAATTCATAAATATAAAGGATTTCTAATATTTAAAAATCATATTAATCTTATTCCAACATTTTAGTTAAACTAATTGCCACCTCCTTTAATATCAATGGTTAATATTAATTATTAACCTGATATTAACATTCTAATATTAATAATGTTGGTTATTAATACTTCTTGAAAAACTTAACCAAGCCATAATACATTACATTGCTTTATCTTGAGTAAGAGACTTTTTAAGATAACCATATGTTATCCCCTACTTACTAAGAATGACTCCTTTTCCCATAGCAAGCTCATGGTCCAACAATGTATTCAAACAACAAGCAAATGTGAATGCAACTACATGAAGGGTATACTTTACCCTAGAGTTGTTGATGAATAAGTCATCAACCATCATTTCTCCAAATTTTGTCTCAACCTATTTGGTTGTCCCTTTTTCAATCCATAGATGAGAGTACCTGGTATTGTAACCATAAATGCATAAATAGTACCATATTCCAAGAATAAAAATCAATCATCAAGTGCAACTACCACACTTATTGACATCACAAAATGAGGCTATGCATTAAATTTCCATGCAACCATAAATAAGTCATTATCAAGAAAAGTCCTACCAAGTAGGGGTGTTACATACTTCCCCATTGGACTAAACATAGTCCTCCATGTTTTCTCACAACAAAGTATAATTCAAATAAAATGGGAATAAATTTCTCATTTCTTCAACGTCTTCCCAAGTTGCACATTTTTTTAGAATACTACTACCATTGGAACTTAAATTGATCTAGGGTTAATTTTCTCAATCTCTTATATTGAAACCCTAGAAATATTACTAGTATCACCTTAATGGCTGAGGGATATACTATCTATAATTTAAAAACATTTCAAACATGAGTAGGATTAAAAACATATTTCCTAAAGATATGTGGAAAGTATCATGGATCTTTGAAAGGTTGGGTTGTAGGGTGAGCCTGTAGGTTACTATACTAATCCTATCAATGATCTCAAAGGGTCCAACATAGTGAGGATCCAACTTAGTTGACTTTATGGAACTTTTCATAGATTGATATTTCAAGAAGACTTTATCTCCTACCAAGAATTCTTAATGTGATATTTTTAAATCAGAATATATATTTCTATGATCAACCATTTCCTTGAGCCTAAGCTGATTCATTCTAAGTTGCTCCTCCATATCTTTGATAGTGTTTAGTTTGGTCACCACTAAATAATTTAGATCATCCCATAATAGAGGTTTTATACATCTTCTACAATATAAGGCTTGAGACGGGACCATTCCAAATGATGCATGGTAACATATATTGTATGCAAATTCTATAAGATGCAAAACTTACTCCTATTTGGACTTTTGATCCATGTAGTACATGCAAAGAATATCCTCTAAAAATTGGTTTACCCTCTATATTTGACCATCTATTTTTTGATGATATGTAGAATTGATATTCATCTCAGTGCCCACTGCATGGTGAAGAGCCTGCAAAAATTTGGATGTGAACCTAGAATCCACGTTAGCTATTATCACCTCAGGAAACCCATATAGCCTAAAAATATCTTTGTAAACTTATTTGCTACTACCGATGCATCATCCTTGATGTTTCTAGGTATGAAGTGTGCAATCTTGGTCAACTTATCAACCACTACTAAGATTGCATCATGTTGGTACCTAGTCGTAGATAATCCCACAAAAAAAGCCATATATATTACCTACCATTTTTGTGTATGTATATCATGTGTATAAAGTTTCCCTATTGGGTGTCAATGTTATACCTTAACCTTATAGCACTTTAAACATATTGTAATAAATTTTATGATATATTGCTTTATTCTTACCCAATAGAAGGTCTTCTTCATGTTTTCCCTTATTTTTGACCCTCTTAGATGAGCAAATTAAGGAGAATTATGTGCCTCTTGCATAATAAATCTCCTTAATTCACCTATTTTGGGCATGACAACCTTATTATTGAAGCATACAATTCTATCCTTTATTTTGAAATCCTTATTCTCTTCAAAAAATTTCTCCATTTTATTTTGGATTTTTATGCAATATAGATCCTGTAGTTACATTTCTTTGACTTTATCCATTAAATCTATATGGATTTAGGTTAGAGCTATTATATGCCTTATCCTACTCAAGGAATTTGCTTTACATTTGATATACTCAAAACCCAAGTCATATTATGCTAAGAACTCTATCCATCTTCTTTGTCTTACATTGAACATAGGTTGGGTAAAAATATACCTCGTACTTTAATGGTCTATTCTTAGTTCAAAAGGTTTACCCAAAAAAAATATCTCTATATCTTTAGTACATGTACATATAGTACTAATTATTGGTCATGTGTAGCATAATTAACCTCATATTTTTTGAGTTTTCTAGACTCATATGCTACTTTAGCCTCTTCTTGGGTTAATACCTCACCTAATCCTTCTATGGAAGCATCCATAAATACTATAAAATTCTCAAGAGGATATGATATATTGAGAATCTATGTTAACTTATTCTTAAGTGACTCAAAGGTGACCTCACACTTATCCATCCATTTGAACTCTTTTATTTTCTCTAAATATTGATGATGGAATAGGCCACCTTGGAATAATATTTCACAAAATAGAAATAATAGGCAATGAGTCCAATTAAACTCATAAATTTTGACACATTTTTTGGTGTACACCAACTAAATATAGATTTAATTTTCTTTAGATCTACAATACTTTATTTTTCTGAGATGATGTGTCCCAAATACTAGACCTAGGAGGTATAAAACTAACACTTGAATAACTTTCCATATAGCCAGTTTTTCCTCAACACCTCTAACACAAACCTCAAATGATGGTCGTACTATTATTTGGTGTGAGAATATATCAAGATATCATCTAAGAATACCATTACAGACCAATCTAGATAATTTTAAAATACATTATTCATTAGATTCATAAAATTTGTCAATGCATTTATCAACCCAAATAGCTATACTATGAACTCATAGTGCCTGTATATGGTCTTAAAGGTTGTTTTAGGGGTATCTTCTTCTCGAATCCTTAACTGATGATACCCAAATATCAAATCTATTTTTGAAAATATAGTAGCATCCTGTCATGACCCACCTTGGTAGGACTTACTACTTAATTTGGACTATATATTAGCAAATAATGTTTAATGCTTAGTTTTGATGCTTTTGGTGGATGTATGCTTCGATATTGTATGTATTTAATTTTAGGACATGGTGTTGTTGATGCTCTATGTGGTTGTAGGATCAGGTGATCTCATGGATGGACAAGAGAATTGACCACAAGGAATGAGATATCATATTAAATGGGAAATGATAATGATGACTCATTCATAAAACAACTCAGGATAACATGAATAAATACCCTTTCATGCAGGTGCATTGTGGTTTGCTTATGCTTATGTTCATACCATTGGACCAAAAATATTTCTGGCAATGAGTATCCTTAACATGAGTTGATGATAGCTTAAGTCTATCTTAAATAAAGAGCTACTCACTTAAGGATAAAACGATGGTATGAAACATTGAGATAATGCATTTTTTATTTCATATGACATGATGATTTTGATTATATCCTTGTGTTCTTAGAGAATTAATTTTGGATTGATGTTAATTCTTGTGTGCCTAAGGTTGGTAATAATCTATAATAGAAAGCCATGAGTTTTTAGTTTTAGATGTTGCTTTCTATTTGTTTGTGGCTTTGATGGGCTACCTTTAACTTTGGAGGTGGTGCACTTAATACTCCATACCTTGGAGTGATGGTGCCTAAGTGGAGTAGGCACATTTATGTGATACCTCTCTTATTTTATGAGAGCATCTTGAGATAACACCATTATGAATAGTAGTAACTAAAGAAAGGTGCCATGTGTGTTACGTAGAGGCTCTCCATACTAGATGGCACTTAGACTCTCCTTGGTATAAGGAGAAGGTTGATGCAAGAGGTAGGGCAAGTAAAAGGGGTAAGGTAGATCATAAGAGTAGATATAGATAAAGTTGTAGCATAAGGTTGGAGGATGAGGATAAGTGATAGAAATGTATGCAACCTAGCTATAGATTCTAGGTAAGGTTTGTAGCTTCTTGATGGTGTTGTTGGGATAGCCTTTGTGTTTATTTATTATGAGTTCACTATGTTGTTATTTTCTTAAGATCACCTCTAGATGCTCTTGTTTTTTCTCTAATATTGCTATGGATTCTAGCATGTTGGTTCTATCCTATGTGTGAGTTTGATTAGGTACCTTGAGTATTTTGTGCTCAATTTATACTTGCTCAAAACTACTTCTCCTTACATGGTGGAAACGAGCATAGTGAAAGGGTAGTGCTTGATTTGGTTTAGAATCGTTTGCCTTCATTGATTGGTATTGTGTCTCGTACTTTGCATAGCATGTTATGTAACCCCTGCTAATATAAGGAGTGTCTTGTTGTATGCCTTGTTCATCTGAGTTCCTACAAATCAAGAGCTTTCAAGTATTTTCCTTAAGTCTAGTTTTCATAGATGCGGATTTGGGGCACTCATAGCTAGTTTATATTTGTTGTGTAGTCATTTTTCTTGAGAGGTTGATTTTTGTGCTAGCCTTTTGTTTAAGCTTATTTCTAGTTTGATTCTTAAGTTAGTCCTTAGGATTTCTTTTAATCTCTTGATTGATTAATGGGATTTAACCTTGGACCCTATATTAACTTAATGTTGGATTTTTGAAAATAATATTTAGAATGGTAATTAATCAAATGATAGATTACTTTGGTAATCAATCTAATCATATATTAATTCATTATAATATTTATATTAGTAATTAATCAAATGATTGATTAATATTTAGTCTTGCATTTAAATTATATGACTTGCAAATGATAGATTGATTATTTAAAATCTATAAATTTGCTACTTAACCAAATGATGGGTTAATTTAATCCTTAATCTAATCATGGATTAATTTATTTTGAAATTGAAATAATATTTTATTAACCTTTGGTTTTGGAATTAATCTAATGTGAGATCAATTTATTGGAACCTTATTTTTAATATTAATCTAATATTGGATTTGATTGATCTAATATTTATTTTAATCCAGGGATAGATATAAATGATTAATCTATAGAGATAACCTTTCAAAATTAAATAATATGCTAAGAATTTACATGGTTGCAATCATCAATGTTACTTTATTTAGTTGTTGATAACCTTTTGAATAAAAAATAATGCTACTTTATTAGAAGTCAATCTATGGATGGTTTTCTTATCCTTTGAATTTAAAATATTTGTGGAAAATATTTTGGGAAAGAAGTATGGGCTTTTTTTGCTTGTGTTTTGCTATATTGAATTGATTTATATAGAAATGCAAGGGTTTGGGATTTAAAATATTTGTGGAAAATAAAATTGAGAAGTATGGGCTTCTTTTGCTTGTGGTTGTTATGCAATGAATCATATAGAAATGTATTCATACCTGCACATGAGCTGTTCTAATCCCCACCTTCCTACAAAAATATTATGGAGGTCAAGGGAAGAAGATGTCAGATCATGCTAAGTTGATTCTTCAATTATTCTTGGAATATTGTTGAAAATCACTCTTGGTGAAAGAGGATTTATTGTAATAGAAGCAAATACTATTCTTTTGTGTAATCTAAACCTTTAATTGAATGACTATGTGATACCATGTTGATTAATGGTTTTATGGTCTTATTTATGTTGTTGGAACTAATGCTTGAGCTAAAGGTTTTATTTGATTTATTTGCAAGCTTAAGATAAGATAGTTTTGCTTCCATAATAGAAGTCACTTTTGTTTTAATGCTTGCATAGTGTGGGAGAGAGAGAGAGTTATCCTTGGGTGTAGGGGTTTCTTTAGGAAGGGCTTGAAATTAACCTTTTCTAAACTCTCCTGTTCAAATTGGGTTGTTATGGGGTAAGAAATCCTAGTTCCTATGTCCATGAGAAGACAATCACATGGAGTGATTGATGATTAGATACCCATTGTGTAGATGGGGAAGACAAGAAACAAGTTTAATAAATCACTGTGGAGGTGTAGTTAAACTAGACCAAGGCATTACATCGAAGGACCTAGCATAGACTGATTTATGATTGGTGGAAGAAATTGATGTCCCTCCCTCTTTAAGTACTGATATGGGATAATCCTAATGATAAGGTCAAGAAGTTTGTATTGATGGAGAATTCTATAAATGTGGGGAGACCATTTAAGAGTTCCCTTTATACTACAAAGTTATATGAGTTATACCCTAGTACCTATGGGAGCCCTCTATACTACAAAGGTATATGAGGTATACCCTAGTACCTATGGGAGCTTGGCCTATTTTATCCACTCGAGTGATGTCGGCAGTGTCATAGACTCAAAATGTGGGTATGTCTAGTCAATACATATATTTTATGGATTCTTCTGAGAACCTTAATAAGTTATTTAAAAAACCCTCTTAGGTTGGTTAGCTTTTGGGTTTGTTATAGTTGGTAGAGATATAGGTCAAAGGACTAGAATCTTCCTTGTAAAGGACTTAGATATGTTTTGAATTGATTGATGACTTCTAGGTAGAAATATCTTCTCTTGAGATATGGTATTTTATGTGGAGTTAGAATTCCCATCAATACTGTGAGTGGATGATAGTATTTAGTTGTTCGTACATTGGAAAGATGTAGCTAACAATTAGTAGGAGGCAATGTGAAAGAGAACTGCAACCTAACCTAGGAAATTTTATGTGGCCATGAAACTATGGAACCAAACATAAGGATAGGAAGAAGAGGATCTTACATACCTTCAAGATAGACTAGTAAGGATAGTGTCAAGGCTAGACCACTAGGAGAACCTCTAAATTATCCAAGGATGTGAATAATGTTAAGACCTTTAATTCATCGAAAAGGATAGGGATGATTCAATTAAATATTGGCTGAATGATCTGGAGACCTATTTATCCATTAAAAACTATTCTTTAGTAACCCTAACTATTTGGGTCACTCTCCATTTACAAGAGATTGGGTTAGAATGGTGGAACACTTCTAAATACAATCAAAAAATTTAGGTAATTAACCTATCATGGGAAGGTTTTGTGAAGTCCTTTAAGAAAATATTCCTCACTGAATAATATTATGTGGATAAATTTGAGAAATTTTATACACTTATCCAAGGAACAATGATAGTAGAATTTTACTACCAAAAATTTGTAAAACTACTGAAGTATGTACCAATTTACAAGCAGGATGAAAATATGAAGGTACATAAGTTTATCTTGGGAATGTATCCTAAGATAAGATTGATAATAAACATGCATAAGCTTGAGACTTTACAAAAGATATATGACCTAGCTCGTTAATCCGAGTCCAACCTATATTCTAACAAGATCAAATTCAAATATGTTATTATGTGGTATTGGTAGAAAGAGATCAACAAGCCTTAAGGAAAAGGAAGATTGCTAGTTTTATGAAATGGGAAAAGTAAAAGAGAAAGAAGAGATAAGATAATCCAAATTTGGAAAAGAAAAATGATGGAAAACAAGGAAATTCCAAGAAAATGTTCCATAGGAGAAAGTATAACAATACCCCTCGGGCATAAAAATAACCAAAAACATCTCGAACCAAATGGATAGGTGATAAGAAATAGGAAAGTCACCCTAATCATAAAGGGGATATCTATGATTATGGGGGACTTCACTATGCAAAAAAATTACCAAATCAAATAGGACCAAGCAAAAATATAGAGGAACCCAAACATATAATATATACGATAATTGGAAATAAGAATCTGGATGGCCAAGACACACCTATGATTTTAAATGGTAAGTTTTTTGATAAAAAAGTTAAGATTTTGATAGATAGTGGAGCTATGGATAGTTTTATTTATTCTAGTATAGTTAGGGATTTTCTTGAAATACTAGAATTTTTGACACAAGGGTGGAAATTTGAGTATGGTTTTGGATAGACCTACTTAGTGGATCAATGTTTTCCCATAGACAAGATCACCCTACCCAATGACTCTACCGAATGGAACTTATATGTAGTACCACTACATGTATTTGATATCATCTTGAAATAGATTGGTTAAGGGATCATGAAGCCATAATTAATTTTCAAGATATATGGATAGAATTTATAGGTAAGGACAAGTAGAGACTAAGAATACATAGTGATCAAGGGTATTTTCACCCTCATATGATCTCAAACATGCAACTAAATCAACCTATTAGGAAATTTGGTATAGTCTATGTCATTAAGTTGAACCACAAGACTAGAAATGATAGGAAGGAGGAATTTCTTATGAAGCACCCAATTTGGCAAGAATTTGGGGATGTTTTTCCTAAAGACGTTCTAGGGCTACCACTTAAGTATGATTTTTACTTCACTATTGAGCTACTACCATTCTCATAACCCATTCATATAAATCCTTATAATATGAATCCTACTGATATATAGGAGTTAAAAGTGTAACTTCAAGGGTTGTTGGAAAAGGGATTGATTAAACCTAGTGTGCCACTATGGGGTTCCCTTGTTATCTCTATCAAAAAGGATGGGTCACTGAGATTGTGCATAGATTATATAATGTTGAATAAAGAAATTGTTAAGAATATGTACCCTTTACCCAAATTGAGGATTTATTTGATCAACTCAAGGGTGCTACTATATTTTCAAAGATTTAATTGAAATTAGGATACCATCAATTGAGAATCTGTGAGGAGGATACTCATACTACTGTATTCAAGACTAGGTATGGGCATCATGAGTTTATAGTATTACCTTTTTGGACTAACCAATGCCCTAACAACATTCATGAATCTTATGAACAGTGTGTACAAGGAGCATCTAGATCAGTTTGTCCTAGTATTCTTGGATGATATTCTAATATATTACTAGAATAAGGAAGAGCATGATAAACATTTAAGGATTGTTCTTGGGTTGTTGAGAAGGAACCAACTCTATGGAAATATATCAAAATGTAATATCTAGGACATATAATATCCTAGATATTATATGTAGAGAGGATAACAATAGATCCAAAAATTATAAACTCCATTTTGAGTTGGCCATCGCCTACTAATATGCTTGAAGTGTGGATCATCATGGGCTTGATGGGGTATTATAGGTGATTTGTAAAGTATTATTCCAAAATAGCCTACCCCATAACTAACCTTCAAATAAAAGGAAAATGATTTGAATGGATGGACAAGTGTGAAGCCACTTTTGAGTTGCTTAAGCAAAGTCTTACTACTTCATATGTTCTTAATATTTTGGACCTATAAGGGAATTTTTTAGTCTATACTAACACTTTTTTTGAAGGTTTAGGAGAATTTATATTCCAAGATGAATCATTCATAACATATGAGTCAAGAAAACTCAAGAAGCATGAGGTCAACTATGGTATGCATGATATATAACTAGCAACTATTGTGCACACCCTTTGTAATCAAGAAGTGAGAGCCAAAAATGTGATTAAATTAAATCATGAACATTAAATAAGAGCATAGGAGCTATTAGCTTAAATAGGATACAAAATAGTATGTTAAACAATAATTTTGAAATCACACTAACCAACGCGTCATAGGTAGAGAATTTGGTTTAGAAATCTTAACCTAGGATATTTAGTTACCATTAGATATTTAAGATAGTAAATATCTACATGGTAAATAGTAGAAAAGTAAATGTAATAATCTACCTATGTATTATAACGCAATATACTACCTATTTTACCTAGTGGAGTAAAAGGGTAAATATCCCAAAGAATGGAATATTACTCTAACATCACTCATTATTACATTATTTGTGTAATGTATATAACTATCCCAATACAGTGAAATATGTTGATCTATTGGTTCATGCTCTGTCACAGTGCTCTGGCTACTCCTAAGAAAAAAGTGGGTCATTATTCACTTTGTCTTCACATCAATGAATGTCCTTATTGTAATCTTGTCATCCAACCGAATTGCATGGGTAACCAACCACTACAATTGCTAGGTGTAGTAGAGTAGATCACTTCATACGAGGTTCATTCAGTTACAAAATAAGTTTTTAAAAGATAAGGTAGCTAAGGTGTCGGTCATTGCTGAAAATGCACCCTTATAAGTTACCCTCTTGTTGCAAAACATGTAATTTCTGAAAGAAGTTTAACTAAGGTGTCGGTTGCTGCCGAAAATGCACCCTTATAAGTCTTCTTCTCTTTTTACAAAAAAATTGTGAAGAAAAGAAATGAATATCCCCCCTTAATTGCAAAATATGTGCAACTTAAGAAGCTTTGTGAAGATTTTTACAAATATTTCCTCCTAGGCAAATTTTACACCAGAAAATTCCCTCCTTTTGTTACAAGTACTTCAAACAATGAGAGTTTGCTATTTATGAAGCATAAAAGAGGTACAATCACCACTTTATTGCTTTTACTTCAAAAAAAACTTATTCTATTTATGAAGCCTAAAAAAGAGAGAGAGGAAATGTTTCTTTCTTAAGGTGACAAATTTGCTTTTCCCTCTACAATATTGTCTTAGCCATAAGATCTCTATGTGCTTTCTCTGAACTAGAATCAAAATCGGAACTAGACACTTCATTAGCAATATTGCCTTTGTTTTACTTATGTGATGTGCCTTTGCCTTTCTTGTTTTTCTTGTTTTTAAACCAACACCGATTGGTGTCATGGTTATCCTTTTTACAATGCAAGCAAAACCTCTTTTGAGTTTTCTTTCCCTTACCTTTTGAAGATGATCCTCCCTTATGAAAGTTTCCTTTCTTATTATCACCCAGATAGTTTGAGTAAAGTGTATTGTTCGACACTTCATCACTTTGGATTTGATTTGCTTCCTTAGTTTGAAGCAAATTGACTAACTTCACAAAGGTGACTGATCTTTGTGAAACATTAAGGGATGTAATCAAAATTTTATAGGATTTGAGAAGAGCCCTCAATATTACTAAAGTCAAAATGGTGTCTTCTAATTTAGCTCCTAAAGCATTGAGCTTAGAATTCAGTTTGAACACTCTGTAGAGGAAGAGTTCTACTGATTCACCTGATTTCATATGGAGTGTATGAAGTTGTGTTTGAAGGTTTAGAATAGTTGATTGATTCTTGCCTTCAAAAATGGTACAAAGGGCATCCCATGCCTCTTTACCAGTTTTATCTTCACTTATGTGAGGTTGGATCTCATCAGCAGTAGCTAGGAGGATCAACATAAGAAGGCGATTGTTATTTTTATCCCATGCTTTTTGATCTGCTCCTGGTGTTGCGGGTCTTGATTTAGTGCCATCAACTAAATCCCACATTTCCTCTACAGTTAGGATGGATCTCATCTTAGTTTTCCATGCTGAATAGTTAGGACCTTTAAGAAATTGTGTATCATTCAAATATTTGTTGATAGTTGCCATTATGAAGGTTCTAAAATTTGCACTAAGATGATCTTTATTTCACTCTTTAAGTGATATTTAATGGTACCTACCTAAAAATCCTCTTGAAGAGAAATAATCAGTTTGAGGAAATTAATCCAAAAAAATAAGAGTTGAAAGATAATTCACTCAAAAAGATATTTAATGACACCTGCCTGAAAATCCTCTTAGAAGAGGGATAATCAGTTTGAGAAAATTAAACCAAACAAATAGAATGAATAAGGGGTTTTTTTTTGTAGGAGAGAATATTAAGTGAAGATTGGCTTTAAATTTATGCAATGGTTAACACAAATTTATTGTGAAATTTTGGGGTTGAGTGTTCTTGATTTTATGACTTATAATTGCAAAAGAAATAATGCAATAATCAAACAAGAATGCCCACAAAATTCTTATCACCTAGGTGTCGGATGCAACCGAAAATGCACCTAATTTTCCAATGAAGGTTTTGAGTAAAATAAAAAATGCACCTTTTATCTTTTGCAACAAAATTTGGAATTGTGTTGTGCAAAAAAATTGATATGTTGTCTCCTCGTCTTAAAATTTTGCAAAAGAAGTACAATTTTGTCTTCCCCCATTATGTTGCAAAATTAAAAATCGAGAACTCCTTCCAAGACAAGTCGATACACGACCCACGTTTGAAAGGCTTTCAAACCAGTCGACACATGACTTGGTTTTGATGGACCTGTTTAGTCCTCAACACTCAAATATAGGAGGTGCATTAGGATCAAAAGGTTCTCGAATCTACATGGGACCATAGCTTCTGTCCAACCCCTTCCAAGGATCAGTATAAATGATTGAATGAGGAATACTTTTGTGATATTCATGAAGCATACAACAAAAATGGGATCGTGTGGTTTGGCATCGCAGTTCGTTCCTCTTTCTTATTACTCTTTGACGACGAAGAGCTTTCTTAACCCAAGGTTTGATCTTCATGAAATGTTGAATGTTTTCTCTCTCAATTTTTTTTTAAGAGTTTTGAGGTTTTGCAACAAAATTGATGTCTTCTTTGTCTATTTATCCCCAAATTTGGAGAAAACAAAATAAATTGGAATTCTTGTAGTTGCAATTTTTTTTTTGGCTTTAATGTTTTTCTATTTTAATGCACAAAATCATTAAATTTTAAGATTTAATTGAATAATAAAATACTTTTGAAAATAAAAAATCACTTAAAATTGAAAAAAAAGATTTTCTATTTAAAAACCTGTATTAAATTATTGAACTAATAAAAAAATAACAACTTTATACATAAAAAAAAAACTTTAGAGTTGTAGCCAAATGCATAAAAAAAATTGCACCTTTGAAAAATTGGAGTGTGCAAGAGTTGATCCAAAGACGTCTCATGCACTAAAAAGGAGCTTTTACCAATGCACTACTAGTGCGGCTTTGGAATAAAGCCAAACTGCGTAGGATTTGAAGAGACGGGGGCTTGAGTTTTTGTTTAAAAAAAATAATTAAAAAAAAACTTTGCACTGCGCCTGCTAGGATTCGAAACTACGACCCCATGAGTCTTAGCCCTCGACTGGCTCGATTGAGCCAGTCGGGCTCTCCCACCCAATGAGCCTCTATGGGCCCTCAAACTCCTACGTGCTAAGTGACATCATGCTGACATCAGTAGATCCTACACCTCAGGATCCATACCACTACGATCCATCACCTTAGGAAGCATGCCAGATCAGTGGTCACCACCTCGGGTATTGCACTAGAGTGTTTTGAGATCTATGAAAATTGAACAGGATGTCACACCTACGTTGTCTAGGTGCTTCGTAGAGATTAGGGTTCATAGGTACCAGGTGGAATGTGCCTCGCTTGTATTGTCCACCATGGCTCTGATGCCAATGTAATCAAGAAGTGAGAGCCAAAAATATGATTAAATTAAATCATGAACATTAACTAAGAGCATAGGAGCTATTAGCTTAAATATGATACAAAATAGTATGTTAAAAAATAATGTTGAAATCATGCTAACCAACGCATCATAGGTAGATCGTTTGGTTTAGAACTCTTAACCTAGGATATTTAGGAATTACCATGAGATATTTAAGACAGTAAATATCTACATGGTAAATAGTAGAAAAGTAAATGTAATAATATACCTATGTAGTATAATGCAATATACTACCTATTTTACCTAGTGGATTAAAAGGGTAAATATCCCAAAGAATGGAATATTACTCTATCACCCTTAATATTTTGTGACATTATCTACTATAAAAGCCTTTTGAGTTAAAAATCGATCATCAAAGCTTGAGATATATCTTTACCCAATCAATGCTTAGTGCATGATAGAGAATGCAGATTGATTTATTAATAGAATATGATTTTGGTATAGAGTATATTAAAGGAAAGGAAAACAAGGTTGTTGATGCCTTGAGTAGGAAAAGGTATATAGTTGCTTTGACGCATAGTCACATGGATTTAATGGACCAATTCAAAGAATTGCAAGCACAAGATCAATATTGCAATGAAATTTGGGCCAATATGGAAGGGAATTCTAAAGAGAATCAATATTTTTGTAGGATGGACTTTTATGACTTAAGTATAGGGTGGTGATTCCTAAATATAGTGATCTAATAAGACTGATCATGCAAGAGGTGCATATAACTCCTTACTATGCTCACCTAGGAGGGGCACACATGAGGGATAACATGAAGATAACCTTATTCTAGTTGGATATGAAGAAGGATATTATTGACTTTTTGGCTCATTTTTTGGAATGTTAGAAAGTGAAAGTTGAGCATAGACATCTAGTTGGACAATTATACCCACATGACATACCAATTCGAAAGTGGTAGGTGATATCTATGGATCTCATAGTGGGTTAATCTAAGACCTAATACTAGCATGATGTAATCCTCGTAATGATCAATAGATTGACCAAGGTAGCACATTTCATACCACGAAACACCAAGGACAATGCCCTGATAATGGCCAATAGATTTTCCAAAGAAATTTTAGGTTGCACGATTTTCCTGAGGTAATTATTTTAGATAGGGACTATAGAATTACATTTGAGTTTTGCCAAGCCCTTCATCATGCAGTTGGCACAAAGTTAAATATTAGCTCTGCATATCATCCAAAAATATATGGATAAACATAAAGTGTAAACCAAATCTTGGAGGACATGCTTTGCATGTATTTTACTGACCAAAATTCTTAATAGGAAGACTTTTTACATCTAGTTGAGTTTACATATAATAATAGGTACCATGCTTCCTTGAAAATGGCCCCATTTGAAGCCTTGTATGGCCAAATGTTCATAACTCCTTTATATTGGGATAACCCAGAGGATTGAGTTTTCATTGGACAAAAAATGATTAGTGATATGGAGGAGCAACTTGAGATGATTAGACAAAGGCTTAAGGAAGCTACCGATCATTAGAAAAGCTATGTTGATATGAAGCATTCATATAGAGAATTATCTATGGGGGATCAAGTTTTTCTAAGATTCAAACCCATGAAGAGTGCCATAAAGTATTCTAAGTTGGATCCCCATTTTTTTAGGACTTTTGAAGTCACTAAAAATATCAATCTAGTAGTTTACAAACTTGCCTTACCACCCAACCTGTCAAAAATCCATGAATATTTCCACATATCCTTGCTTAGGAAGTACATTGTTGATCTTAATCATGTGTGGTAGGTCTCAAAATTGTAGGTGATAGATTCATCGGTCATTGAATTGAGGCCAATAAAAAGTCTACAGTTTAATTCTAAAGTAATTAGGAAATAAACTTTAGAACAATGCAGGGTCCAATGGGACCAATATTCTAAAAAAATTCCACTTGGGAGAAAGTGGATGATGTGAAAAGATATTTTCCTTATTTTTTTTAATAAAGACAAATGTAATGTTTGGTAAGAAACACAATAGACTATGTTTAGTCCAAGGGGGTAGTATGTCATAGCCCATATTGGTAGGACTTGCTACATAAGTTGGACTATGTATTAGAAAATAATGTTTAATACTTAGTTTTGATGATTTTGATGGATGAATACTTTGATATTGTGTCAATTTAATCTTAGGATATGGTACTACTAATGCTTTACATGGTTGCAATATCAGGTACTCTTGTGGGTCAACAAGAGAATTAGCCACAAGGAATGGGAGACCATCTTGAAGGGGAAATGATGATGATGAATCATTCATCAAATAGCTTAGGGTAATATGAATGAATACCTTTTCATGTAGGTTCATTGTGGTTTTCTTATGCTCATGTTTGTACCATTGTATCAGGAAATGTGCTTGCGATGAGTCTCCTTAACATGAGTCGATGATAGCTTAAGTCTATCTTAAATAAGGATCCACTCACTTAAGGATAAAATGATGGTACAAAACATTGAGAGAGTGCATTTTTTCTTGCATATGACATGATGATTTTGATTATCTCCTTGTGTTATTAGAGAATTAATTTTGGGTTGATGTTAATTCTTGTGTGCCTAAGGTTGGTAATAATTTATAATAGAAAGCCATGAGTTTTAGATTTGAATATTGTTTTATGTTTGTTTGTGGCTTTGATGTATCGCTTTTAACTTTGGAGGTGGTGCAGTTGATACTCCATACCTTGGAGTGATGGTGCCTTAGTGGAGTAAGTATATTTATTTGATACCACTATTATTTTATGAGAGCATGATACCTTGGATAGATTAATCATTAGTATTGAATTTAAATGATAATAATTATTTAAAATATCTAGAATTTCTACTTAACTAAATGATGGGATAATATAATCCTTAATCTAATAATGGATTAATTTAATTTGGAATTGAACTCATATTGGATTAACAAAATTATGGATTAATTTAATCTTTAATCTATAACAAAAAACCATGAGTTTTTAGTTTTGAACATTACTTTTTGTTTGTTTGTGGCTTTGATGGGTTACCTTTAACTTTGGAGGTGGTGCACTTAATAATCCATACCTTGGAGTGATGACACCTAAGTGTAGCAAGCGTTTTATGTGATACCACTCTTTTTTTATGAGAGCATATTAAGATAGCACCCTTGTGGATAGTGGGTGCTAAATAAAGGTTCCATGTGCATTCCATAGAGGCTCTCAATGTTGGGTGGTGCTTGGACTCTCCTTGGTAGAAGGAGGTGATTTTAAGAGAAGGAGGGGGTCGATGTAGAAGGTAGGGCAAGTGCAAGGGGTAAGATAGATCCTAAGTGTAGATACAAATAGATTTTTGCAATACAAGGTGACAGAAGAGGACAAGTGATAGCGATGAATGCAACCTAGCTATAAATTTTGGGTAAGGTTCATAGCTTCTCAATGGTGTTGTTGATATAACATTCATGTTTATTTAATACAAGTCCGTTGTGTTGTTATTTGCTTAAGATCACCTCTATATGCTCTTTTTTTCCTGTAACATTGCTATGTATTCTAGCATGTTGGCTCTAACCTATGCATGAATTTGAGTAGGTGCCTTGGGTATTTTGCTCTTAATTTTTATGTTCTCAAAATTGGTTCTCATTGCATAGTGAGAAAGAGCACAATGGAAGGGCAGTGCTTGACTTGGTTTAGCATCACTTGCCTTCACTAACTAGTCTTGCATTGCATCCTTTGCATGGTGTGTTATGTAATCTCTATTGACATAAGGAGTATCTTGCTATATGTCTTGTTCATATAAGTTCCTACATATCATGCACCTTCAAGTCTTTTCCTTAAGTTTGGTTTGCATAGATGTGACTTTGGGGTGCTCGTAGTTGGTTTATGTTTGCATAGGCCTTAGGGTTAGTCCTTTTTCTTGAGCAATTGATTGATGTGCTAGCCTTTCATTTAAGCTTGTTGCTAGTTTGATTCTTAAGTTAGTCCTTAGGATTTATTTTAATCTCTTGATTGATTAATGGGATTTAACCTTGGACCCTAGATTAACTTAATGTCAGGTTTTGGAAATAATATTTAGATTGGTAATTAATCAAATAATAGATTAGTTTGGCATTTAATCTAATGATAAATTACTTCATTATAATATTTAGATGGTAATTAATCAAATGATAGATTAGTTTAGCAATTAATCTAATGATAGACTCATTTCAGGATTAGATAAGGATGGGAATTTCTCTATAAAATCATCTTATGTAGGAGTGTATGGTCCTTATGATCCTTGGTTTCTCGAAGATAAAATTTGGTTGAAAGGACTGACTTCAAAAATATACATTTTATTCTGGCTGGTCATATAAGGAAAATTTCTAACTTTAGACAATCTCAAAAAAGAGGTATGATTTTACCTAATGCTTTTTTCTTGTGCAAAAATGTGAAGGAATCCCTGCTCCATCTTCTTTTTAGTTGTCCTTTCTCGTAAGAGGTTTTCAACTACTTTTTCAAATATTTGAACATCCAATGGGTGTTTCTAAACAACCTAGAGGATGTGCTGACCCAATGGGTTTCTCCCTTCCTGTATCTTTGCCTTTGTTGGTTTTGTAAATTTAGCCTTCCTCATATCTTATGGTGGATTTGGAAGGAAATAAACTCAAGGGTATTTAAGGATGCTACTCATTCAGCTAAATTTATGGCTTTGTAGGTGATTTATTTTTCCATGGAGAACATTAGAATCCTAAATCTGAATGCTGTGAATGTAGAGCAAGAATGACCAGTGGATATATCTATTGGATTCAATACCAATCCTGAACCAGTTAGACCTACTGTGTCTCAAGATAGAGCTAGGCTTAAGTAGAAGCCACCTCTAGTTGGTTGGCTAAATTTGAAGTTTGACGATGCATCTAAAGGGAATCTGGGTCCTGTAGGTATTGGAGGGATTCTAAGGAAACATGATGACTTGATAATTTTAGCATTTGCTAATAATTTGGGACATCAAACCAGTCATTTCACCGAAGCCAGGGCCCTGTTCCAAGGAGTTTCTCTATTAGATTCTGTAAGTTGTAGGAATTCTAAGGAGTTTCTCTATTGGATTATGTAAGTTGTAGGAAACTAATCATTGAAGGGGACTCCATTAATATTAATAAATTTGGTAAGATGGACTCAATATCCTACCTAGAGTATTTCAAATATTCTTCTAAAAATTTAGAGATACATCCAAAATATAGAAGAGGTTCAATTTAAGCATACATATAGAGAATTTAATCGAGCGACCAATTTATTGCCTAATAAAGGAGTTATTCAGAATGGTTGAGTGGTGTGGCAAGATAAATTCTTGATGGATATTGATTTTATTTATAATGATATCATACACAATTAGGCACTCTGGTCGAGTTGTTGTTGATGAATTGGTTGCAAAACCTGGGGGTGCTTGTTGATTTTGGGTTTTCACCCCAGATATCATATCTCCAAGCTACTGTTTCCTCATTGTAAGCCATAATCTCCAATGAAGAAGAAATTCTTGCCCTTATGGGATGGCAGGCTTGGGAAATTAATGACCTCATGGGGAGAATGGGATTGGTGCATGGCTTAGTTTGTGGTCCAGGTCCTCCTACCGATCTGTGTTTGGTTGGTTATCTCTAACATCCTAATTTGGTTTCAATTTGTTTTAAGTTTTAAATTATGTATGGTCTTACCTATGTACTGGTTTGGCTTTGGAAGGGGTAACTCCTCTTATTGGTCATTCCTCGATTATTATTGGATGTAAGTAATTTTGATTCCCTCTTTTTGGGTGGGGCTTAGTCTCTTTTGTACAAGGTTTGGAGATCCTTTCAAAACTCATTCGTCCATATAATAAAAAAAATCTAATGATAGATTAGAATATTATAATATTTAGATTGGTAATTAATAAAAGCATATATTAGTTTGGAAATTAATCTAATGACAAATTAATTCATTATAATATTTAGATTGGTAATTAATCAAATGATAGATTAGTTTGGAAATTAATCTAATGATAGATTAATTCATTATAATATTTAGATTGGTAATTAATCAAATGATAGATTAGTTTGGAAATTAATCTAATGATAGATTAATTCATTATAATATTTAGATTGGTAATTAATCAAATGATAGATTAGTTTGGAAATTAATCTAATGATAGATTAATTCATTATAATCTTTATATTGGTAATTAATCAAATGATAGATTAATCTTTAGTCTTGCATTTGAATGATAAGACTTGCAAATGATAGATTGATTATTTAAAATCTCTAGATTTTCTACTTAACCAAATGATGGGTTAATTTAATCCTTAATCTAACAATGGATTAATTTAGTTTGGAATTGACCTAATATTGGATTAACCTTTGGTTTTGGAATTAATCTAATGTGAGATCAATTTATTGGAACCTTAGATTTAATATTAATCTAATGTTGGATTTGATTGATCTAATATTTAGTTTAATCCAAGGATAGATATAAAGGATTAATCTATGGAGATAACCTTTCAAGATTGGATAATATGCTAATAATTTCCATGGTTGAAATCTTCAGTGTTACCTTCTTTAGTTGTTGATAACCTTTTGAAGAAAAACTAATGTTGTGTTATTAGAAGTCAATATTTGGATGGTTTTCTTATCCTTTGAATTTAAAATATTTATGGAAAATACTTTAGGAAAAGTATGGGCCTATTTTTCTTTTTTTTTTAGTATTGATTGATTTATATAAAAATGCAAAGGTTTGGGATTTAAAATATTTATGGAAAATATTTTGAGAAAGAAGTATGGGCCTCTTTTGCTTGTGTATGTTATGTAATTAATAATATAGAAATACTTTCATACCTGCACATGAGTTGTTCTAATCCCCACATTCCTACCAAACTACTATGGAGGATGAGGGAAGAAGATGTCAGATCATGCTAAGTTGATTCTTCAATTATTCTTGGAATACTATTGAAAATCACTCTTTGTGATAGAGGATTTATTATAATAGAAGAAAATATTATTCTTTTGTGTAATATAAAACTTTAATTAAATGAATATGTGATACCATGATTAATGGTTTTATGGTCTTATTTATGTTATTGGAACTAATGCTTGATCTAAAGGTTTTATTTGATTTATTTGCAAGCTTAAGATAAGATAGTTTTGCTTCCATCATAGAAGATGCTCTTGTTTTAGTGCTTGCAGAGTGTGTGTGTGAGAGAGAGTTATCCTTGGGCTTAGGGGTTTCTTTGGGAAGGGCTCTAAAGTAACCTTGTCTAAACTCTCCTTTTCAACTTGGGTTGTTGTGGGGTAACAATACCTAGTTTTTGGAGTCCTAAAAGGCTACATCCTTAGAAAATTTTACAAAATATCAAAATTTTTACTAAGTGTTGAAGATTGTCTCTAGGCCACAATCATGGCCCAACAGTAATAGGTTCCAAGCCACCATCATGTTGGCAATTTTGGGTACCTTGGGTACATTGCTTTTGCTCAAGTGTATAAGTTGTCATTGATGTCAAGAAGCTTTTGAAGGAATTTGATTTGATGTAAAATAATTTGTTTTGATGAAGGTTCGGCATGACGAGTTCGAAAGAAAGTAAGTTGGAAAAATGTCGCGATATCGCGACAACATGTCGCATTTTCACGACTTAAGCAGGAGAGAGAAAGCTTTTTAGAAAAGTGTCGCGATATCGCGACATGTCGCATTTTCGCGACTTAAGCAGGCGAGAGAAAGCTTTTTAGAAAAGTGTCGCGATATCGCGACATGTCGCAGTTTCGTGACTCAAAGAGGAGAGAGAATGTTCGGAGTCAGAAATGTCGCGATTTCGTGACATATTGCAAGGAAGGTTGAACGGACGAAAAAGTGTCACGATTTCGCGACATGTTGCAGGAGAGAGAGTCCGAAAGAAAAAATGTCACGATTTCATGACATAATGCAGGAGAGAGAGTCCAGGAGAAAAAGTGTCATGATATCGTGACATGTCGGGTTTTCATGACCCGAAGAAAAGAAAAGTGCTAAGGAGAAAAAGTGTCACGATTTCGTGACAAGTCAGAAGACAAAGTGGAAGCAAGATAAAGTGTCACGATTTCATGACATGCTACAGATGAAAATGTTCCAAGTAAGAACTGTCACGATTTCGTGACATGCAGCAAAGGGAAGAGTCTGAAATGAGAAGCGTCGCGATTTCGTGACAGGTTGCAGAGAAGTCGTACGGAAGCTGAAAGCGTCACGATTTTGCGACAAGCTGCAAAGAAAACGTACGGAAGCTAGAAGTGTCATGATTTCATGACAAATTCAAGGAGGAAGAGCTCAAAGGTGAAAGCGTCATGATTTCGTGACATGTTCCATTTTCACGAGCGTAAGGTAGAGAAAAACACAAGGCAATGAAAGTGTCACGATTTCGTGACATGTTTCATTTTCGCTAGTGCAAGCAGACAAGAGTGCAAGGAAGAGAAAGTGTCATGATTTTGACAGATTGAGATGGCAGCGTTCGGTTGGAAAAAGTGTCACGATTTCATGACAAAAGCAAAGTTGATGCTAACTAAGTCATAAGTGTCACGATTTCGTGACAAGAGCTTAGAGGAAGTCGACAAAGGCTGAAGTGTCACGATATCATGACAAAAGCCAAAAGAAAGTGTACGGTTGCAAAGGTGTCATGATATCGTGACATGTTGTAGTTTCATGGTAGAAGCTACAGAAGAGTTGTAGAGGCAGTGAGGCCGACAAAGTTAAATTTGGGCCGACGAAGATTAGGGTTTGCAATCGACGTAGTTTAGGGTTGTGTAGCTGACTAAGATCAAGGTTTTGATCTTGAAAGTGTTAGTATAAAAGGAGGGCTGTTTGGAGAGTTGTGAGGTGATCGAATGCATTGTTGAAGTGCGAAGTTCGAAGATAGTGCGCAAGTTAAGTCCACGGTGCGTAGAGAGCGAGTCATGCCGAATCGAGCTAAGTGCGAAGTAGAGTGCACAGAGAGCAAAAAAGTGCAAAGTTGTTGGGTGCATCATTTCTATGACGTTCGGAGATAGTGCGCAAGCCTTGATGGTTTTGGAAAAATCATTGAGAGGGATTGTTGGACAGATTTGAGCAAGCTTTTGTTGAGCTTGTGGAGCAGTTTGGGCAGGTTCTAGTGAGAACTTGCAAAGCAGATCTGAGACAAGTCTTGGTGAAGACTTGGGTGAAGATCAAGCAAGCTTTAGTGGAAGCTTGTGAACAACTTCTGTGAACCAGATTTGAGGACCAGTTGAGGACAGAGATTGGTGTAGTTTTGAGGACATTTGTGCCAGACCGAAGGACTATGTTTGGTGAGATCAGAGAAAGAGAAATTTGTGCCAGATCGAAGGACTGTGTTTGGTGCAGATCAGAGAAAGAGAACGAGGACATTTGTGCTAGATCGAAGGACTATGTTTAGTGCAAATTCGAGGACCAATTTTGGAGGTGATAGAGTTGAGGACAGAGGTCTCCAGCCAGAGCAGGGAGGACAGGTGTCTTCTATGGATAGAGTTCCATTTGCTAAGGGCAGCGGAGGTAGAGGTCTTCTAGAGGATCACCAGCCAGAGCAGAGCTAGGGGATTGGTGTCTCCTGTGGGTTGGTGCCCACGAACTCGAGATTAGGGGATTGGTGTCTCCTTTGGGTTGGTGCCCATAAACATTGTAATCGGGAAAGGTATTCCCAGAATTTTGATTGATAAAATTTAGTGAAAGATTTTATCCGTGGACGTAGCCCAGCCATTCTGGGTGAACCACGTTAAAATTGTTGTCACTTTGTGGATGTTTTCATGCATTGCTTTGATATTGCTGTGGGTATATTGCTTTACTATTTTGTAATATAAAGGAAAAAGTAAAAAGAGGTCTTATACTGTTCACCCCCCTCTCGAGTATAAGCTTGTGTTCTTCAATTGGTATCAGAGCGGGTGCCTTCGAAAAGTTTAACAACTTGAAGGAAAAGCTAATAAAGAACACAATGGATTATTCAAGTGGCAATGCAGCACCTATTCTTGATGGGTCAGATTTTGGTCTTTGGAGTGCAAGGATGAAGGTTCATCTAATGGCACTTGGTAATGAGGTATGGGAAGTAATTGAAGATGAGTACACTATTCCTGTACATGGTCCAAATACTAAAGAAGAAAGGCTCCTACATCACAGCAATGAACGCAATCCTGAAAGGCTTATAGAAAGCAGATCTCACCAAAGTAATTCACTACAAAACAACTAGTGAAATGTGGAAACAACTGCAGGTGGTTCATACAGGTGATTCAAATGTCAGAAAGGCCAAGTTGAGACACTTCAAAGGTATGTTTGAACAACTCAAGATGAATGATGATGAAAATATTAGTGACTACATGCTTCGTATGGATGAGGTTGTTAACTCCATGAAAGACTTAGGTCTTGAGCTTGCTGAAAATGATGTTTGTGATAAGATTTTAAGATCTCTTCCTAATAGATTTAGTGAAAAGATTTCTGCTATTGAGGAAGCTAAATATTTGGATAAGTTGAAAAAGGATGAGCTCCATAGTATACTTGCAGAATTTGAGTTGAGAACTCAAGTGAAGGTTGATGTCAAGAAAGAGGCGACTTTCAAGGCTACCAAGGAATCCAAGGGTAAATAGCTTCAAGAGAGTGATGAGTCTTCTAGTGATGAAGAGGCGTATTACAGCAAGAAAGGCAAGTTCTCTAGAAATCACAAAAGCATGAAAAATATAAGATGTTTCAATTGTGGAAAGTTTGGTCATTATGCTTCAGACTGTACTATTCCCAAGGATGAAAGTGATGAAGATAAACAGGATTCTAAGAGCAAGGATTCTGAAAAGCACAAGCATCACAGAAAAAACAGAGATGAGCACAACAATCAAGGAAAGAGGTATTCTCACAAGCACAAGAAGAGTTTCTACCTAGACAAAGCAAGTAAGTGTTCTAGTAGTGATAGTGAAAGTTCTTCAAGTGATAATGAAAATGAGATGTTGTTCATATCGGAAAAAGAGGAAGAACCGAAACATAGATTCATTATCATGAAATGTCTTAGATGTGGAAATTTTGGTCACCTTGAGGATGATTGCACAAATAATGATTTGGTTTCTAGTATGTATGAGGATGCTTCAGAAAACTATAAGGAAGATGCTTGTATGGTTTTTGAAAAAGGTAGCACCTCTAGTGATAAGAAATCTGAAAAAGGCTTTGATGATTCGGAAAGCAAACAAATAAAGGATCTTGAAAGTGAACTTACTAATGCTCTTAGTGTTTTGAAAAAGGAAAGAAAGAAGAATGCTAGACTCAAGGATAAGTTAGATGAATGTTGTATGGAGAGAGATGATCTTATAGAAAGTCTTGACTTCTCTATGGCTAAGATACAAGAACTCAAGGATGAGTTAGAGTCTAAGGTTCTTGAGTATAGTGAGTTAGAACAGAAAATGGCTTCTTTGAAAGAGGAAACTAAAGAGTACAAGGATAAGCTTTACGAGGTTTCAAGATAGCTCCAAAAAGGTTAAGTCACTCATCAAAGGTCAAAGAAAGACAACGGATAAAACAGGCCTTGGTTTTGTTAAGGAACAAGCTGGAGAGTCTAGTAAGAGACTCCAAAAGGAAGAGAGTTCTGATGAGGAAAGTATTTCAGATCATGAGTCCTTGAATGATAGATGCATAGAAATAGAAAATGAAATTCAGAATGAGAAGAAGAAGTTTTCAGGACCCAAGAGGTCGAATAAAGGAAAATTTCACGACAGATGTTTTGCGTGTCACAGGTTTGGTCACATGGCTGCACATTGCATGGCTCAAGTGAAGAAGGTAAACGACAATTTCAGAAGTGCTAGTTTCTTTCAAGGGTATTGCTACTCTTGTCAACAGTTTGGGCACAAGGCAGTCTATTGCAAGGTTAATTACAGGAACAGGTTTGATCAAAATAGGTTCGGCCAGAACAGGTTTAGTCAAAACAGGCAGATTCAAAGAACAGGTATGCCTAAAAGAAATAACATTGTTACTTGTTATAAGTGTAACAATGAAGGTCACACAGCTAGACAGTGTAGAGCTGAACTTCCAAGGTACGAGGAATAGGAAAAGTGGTATAAACAGGTCCAAGGATCAAGGCATGAACAAGAACAGGGATGAGAACAAGAACAAGAACAGTGACAAGAACAGGAACAAGAATACGGGCAAAGAGTTCAAGAGAAGGCCCGACAAGGAAATTATAGACGTTGATGATGATCAGTGCCTAATGGGAGTTTTACTCCCACCCCAAAATTAATCACCTCATCGGGAGGTGGGGGAGGGACTAAGCTAAGAGGCTCATTCTTAGTCCCGAGCCCCAAAGGTGACCCTTTGCCATTGATGACAAAGGGGGAGAGATATGAGTAAGGGGGAGAGCTTCAAGTGAAGAGGAAAGCTTCAAGTCAGGGGGAGCAAAACTTCAAAGGAAGATTCTCAGTTGTGGGCACAGTTTCTCGGTTGTTAGCACAGTTGGTTTCAGTTTTGGCTCTTGAGACGTGTTTTCAATAAAGGTTTGCCATCAATGACAAAGGGGGAGATTGTTGGCAATTTTGGGTACCTTGGGTACATTGCTTTTGCTCAAGTGTATAAGTTGTCATTGATGTCAAGAAGCTTTTGAAGGAATTTGATTTGATGTAAAATAATTTGTTTTGATGAAGGTTCGGCATGACAAGTTCGAAAGAAAGTAAGTTGGAAAAATGTCGCGATATCGCGACATGTCGCATTTTCGTGACTTAAGCAGGAGAGAGAAAGCTTTTTAGAAAAGTGTCGCGATATCGCGACATGTCACAGTTTCGTGACTCAAAGAGGAGAGAGAATGTTCGGAGTCAAAAATGTCACGATTTCATGACATATTGCAAGGAAGGTTGAACGGACGGAAAAGTGTCACGATTTCACGACATGTTGCAGGAGAGAGAGTCCAAAAGAAAAAATGTCACGATTTCATGACATAATGCAGGAGAGAGAGTCCGGGAGAAAAAGTGTCGCGATATCGTGACATGTCGGGTTTTCATGACCCGAAGAAAAGAAAAGCGCTAAGGAGAAAAAGTGTCACGATTTCGTGACAAGTCAGAAGACAAAGTGGAAGCAAGATAAAGTGTCACGATTTTGTGACATGCTATAGATGAAAATGTTCCAAGTAAGAACTGTCACGATTTCGTGACATGCAGCAAAGGGAAGAGTCTGAAATGAGAAGCGTCGCGATTTCACGACAGGTTGTAGAGAAGTCGTACGAAAGCTGAAAGCGTCGCGATTTCATGATAGGCTACAAAGAAAACGTACGAAAGCTAGAAGTGTCATGATTTCATGACAAATTCAAGGAGGAAGAGCTCAAAGGC
This sequence comes from Wollemia nobilis, assembly GCA_028583015.1. NCBI lineage: Eukaryota > Viridiplantae > Streptophyta > Pinopsida > Araucariales > Araucariaceae > Wollemia > Wollemia nobilis. The sequence goes on from JAQPPZ010017060.1 coordinate 5,745,423, forward strand.
GAAAGCGTCACGATTTCATGACATGTTCCATTTTCATGGGCGTAAGGCAGAGAAAAACACAAGGCAGCGAAAGTGTCACGATTTCATGACATGTTTCATTTTCGCTAGTGCAAGCAGACAAGAGTGCAAGGAAGAGAAAGTGTCACGATTTCATGACAGATTGAGATGGCAACGTTCGGTTGGAGAAAGTGTCACGATTTCATGACAAAAGTAAATTTGATGCTGACTATAGGAGAAGTGTCGCGATTTCACGACAAGAGCTTAGTTGAAGTCGACAAAGGCTGAAGTGTCGCGATATCATGACAAAAGCCAAAAGAAAGTGTATGGTTGCAAAGGTGTCACGATATCGTGACATGTTGTAGTTTCACGGTAGAAGCTACAGAAGAGTTGCAGAGGCAGTGAGGCCGACAAAGTTAAATTTGGGCCGAAGAAGATTAGGGTTTGCAATCGACGTAGTTTAGGGTTGTGCAGTCGACTAAGATCAAGGTTTTGATCTTGAAAGTGTTAGTATAAAAGGAGGGCTGTTTGGAGAGTTGTGAGGTGATCGAATGCGTTGTTGAAGTGCGAAGTTTGAAGATAGTGCGCAAGTTAAGTCCATGGTGCACAGAGAGCGAGTCATGCCGAATCGAGCTAAGTGCGAAGCAGAGTGCACAGAGAGCAGAAAAGCGCAAAGCTGTTGGGTGCATCATTTCTGCGACGTTCGGAGATAGTGCGTAGGCCTTGATGGTTTTGGACAAATCATTGAGAGGGATTGTTGGACAGATTTGAGCAAGCTTTTGTTGAGCTTGTGGAGCAGTTTGGGCAGGTTCTAGTGAGAACTTGCAAAGCAGATCTGAGACAAGTCTTGGTGAAGACTTGGGTGAAGATCAAGCAAGCTTTAGTGGAAGCTTGTGAACAACTTCTGTGAACCAGATTTGAGGACCAGTTGAGGACAAATATTGGTGCAGTTTTGAGGACATTTGTGCCAGACCGAAGGACTATGTTTGGTGCAGATCAGAGAAAGAGAACAATTTATGAAAGGACTTGTTTGGTGCAGATCAGAGAAAGAGAACGAGGACATTTGTGCTAGACCGAAGGACTGTGTTTAGTGCAAATTCGAGGACCAATTTTGGAGGTGATAGAGTTGAGGACAGAGGTCTCCAACCAGAGTAGGGAGGATAGGTGTCTTCTATGGATAGAGTTCCATTTGCTAAGGGCAGCGGAGGCAGAGGTCTTCTAGAGGATCACCAACCGGAGCAGAGCTAGGGGATTGGTGTCTCCTGTGGGTTGGTGCCCACGAACTCGAGATTAGGGGATTGGTGTCTCCTTTGGGTTGGTGCCCATAAACATTGTAATCGGGAAAGGTATTCCCAGAATTTTGATTGATAAAATTTAGTGAAAGATTTTATCCGTGGACGTAGCCCAGCCATTCTGGGTGAACCACATTAAAATTTTTGTTGCTTTGTGGATGTTTTCATGCATTGCTTTGACTTTACCTATGCTAAAGAATAAACCATCTCCATTTTATATTTCTTTAAGGATGGAATGGTGGGTAGTTCATAATTGCATGATAGACTCAAGATCTTCAACTACAGTTATGCCAAGAGAAGAATGTGAAGAAATGGGTATGGAATATACTCATTCTTTTCCAAGAGTCTTACAATTGGATGGAAGTCCATTTAAAACTATTGGGGTAGTCAAATATTTCCTAATGAGATTACATATAACCCTAGAGGTTATTGTTGTTCAAGAGATAGTTGTAGTGGATATAGAACCATATTTTAGCCTATTCTTATTAAGGGAATTTATTACCAAACTAGGATGTTACATATATTTGGACTATTCTCACATGATGATGCCCTATAAGGGTAAAATAATATAAATAGTCCTAGAGAAGCTAGTATCCTATCATATTGAGAAAATAGAAGATGATATGTACAAAAATTATATCATGTAGGAACCATAATTGTCAGAGGTACTAGAAGATTTAGATATTGAGGATGATTTACCATAAAAGGATAGTCCAATTTATTTAAAATTGGACTCAGCACAAACAACATCACCTCTGAAGATCAAAAGGCAACTCCTATGATTTCTAGTCAAGTTTTAAGAGAATCTAAAATTTGGACTATATATTTTAATGGAGCAAGATGCAATAATGGATTTAGGGTAGGAGTAGTTCTAAAATCACCTTCAGAGGGAGTCAAATGATTTTATTATAGATTAAGTTGGTCTTGCATAAATAATACTGTTGAATATGAGGCTTTACGTTTAGATTTGATGCAAGCAGATAAAATGGGTATTAAATTACTAAACATATATGTTGATTCAAAATTTATAGTAAATCAAGTTACAAAGAAGTGCAACAACAAGCATCATTATTTAAATACTTACAAAAATAAGGTTTGGGATTTAATGGAATATTTTGATGCTTTGAACTTACATGTTGTTCTAAGACAACATAATAATTTGGTAGATGCTTTAGCTATCAAAGGTTTTAAATTTTTGCTATCTTCAAATTATGGATCAAGTAAAAATAAGAGTTAAATTGATGTTTAGACCTTCAGTACCCAATAGATAGATATTTTGGCAGGTATTTGAATAATATTATTATATTGTTGATTTATTATTCAGAGCAACTAGTTGTATTAGTTCAAAAGGTGTGATATCTGAAAGCATGAGGATACGGAAGCAAAAAGGAAAGCAAAGATGCGATGCAAACCGAACTAAACTTAATGCAAAATCCTAGGAATTGAAAGTGCATGAAAAGAGGGAAAACATGAACGAATCGAAGCAAAACAAAGGCAAATAAAGAAGACAGCCCTTTTTATTGATATGTTCCAAAACTCGATTACAATTCGCCTCCTCCCTTTTCAGGGGCTAGGAGCGTTTAAGTGTGCGTTCTTGTTACATCCATGGATGCCCTTCCTTCTTTCGCGTGCCCACATGTAAAATGGACGGACCAAACATTGCCGCCGCTTGCGTTGATGAGTCTTGAATCCTTGTTTCTCCTCTGATGTCTAGATCCTACATTCAAAGGAACAAGAAGAAGTCAGTAGCACCTGTAGATAAAATAAAGCATGCAATCCCCAAGCCTACGATAAATGGATGAAGAAAATGAATAAAACGATGACAAAATTGAATCCAAATGAGCTTAAAACTTTGCAGAGGCATAGGAACATCACCAAGAAGGCACTACAAAAATAACAATTGGGAAATTCCTCATCGATTTGAATTCACTTCGGGGTGGGACGAATAGACCTGCAACAAAATGTCGAACAAGTACCGTCCCAAATGTCCTACCTAGGAAGCTCAAAAAGACCTGCAAAGTTGGGGTTAGCTAATTGGGGGTATTTTGGGGAGACTCATATGGTCAGATTTTCCCAATTTGGCCTCCTTCAATAGGAATTTTATGGTGCTACCTGCAAGTTAGTAAAGGCGAACAAAGATAGAAACATGATCAAAATTGTTCAAAACAAGGTGAAATTTAAATGACAACCTATCTAAGCATCATAGAATTGAATGCAAAAATGAAAGAAAGAAGATCTACCACAGATTTCCCATCACTCCGAAGAGGGGCGATTAAGACTGTAGCAGTGTGGGAGGGGCGCCCGGGAGGCAGGCCGCCCACCGTTTGGGGCCCGATTTTGGCACCAATCCACTTGGGATGGGTCCAAAACCTCTTGTGGGGTATTGTCAACAAATTTGGTGGGATATTATGGCCAAATGTCGGGTTTTGGTTCCATATTTGTGCTTCCAATAACCACCCTATGACCTCCTTTCCAAAAGAGATCAAGGGTGTGAAAGACACAACTCAAAAGGGTGTGGGTGTGAAAGTAAAATGATAGCACTTCGTTGCTCCAAAATGCTCCTTCTCTATTTTTCTTGGGGTGAGGAAACTCACCAATTTATAGACCTAGGGGTCTCTTGAATTGGGCATGCAGAGGCGCCACTTGGCAATCATGCCTTCCCAGGGGGGAGGAGATTCCTCCCTGATTAGGGACTTCATGATTGCCCTTGTAATTGCCTCTAACACTCGAAAACGCTCACCCACACTCCCATGCGATGAAGGAAGCGTTAAGTGGCAGATCTGAGCTACCATTTGTCAAGATTTGAATTTTTGCCCATCAAACCTGCAATTCGCCCCACCCTAGAGCGAATCCTGATATTCATCCCTGGGTAGGGCAAATCCTAGTTTGAATTCGTCCCTGGGTGGAACGAATATTGAGCAAAGTTCCTGAAGGTGCCAAATTGATCTCTGACCTTCCAAAACTATTGTGAGAGTGGTTAGGACCACTGTTTAACCTTTGGGGGCTGCCCTTGGGGCTGTGTGTGTCAATGCGATCAGTGTTTGTAGTCACATAATCGGATTGGTGTTGTTTTGGTGTCTATAGATGCCCCTTTTTGGGATGCGCTATGCAAGGCGCAGGTGTTGAGCAAAAATAGATAACCAAAGCACTAATGATTAGGGTTTCTCAGTAACCTAACCAACTTTTGATGTCCCAAGTATGGAAAGGGCATGCATTCTTGAATCCTTGCTTTTGACGAGAGAAGGAACTTAATTCAAGTGTTAACCTTTTTCGATGAGGTGTTACTTGATCTTGGACATTGATCAGTCATGAATAGGCAAAGGGCGCAACCTTTTGTCTGTGGGAACCTTGAGTTCATGATTCACAAAATGCCAAGTGATTTGATCAGCTTGTGATTATTGCTTGTTTACTACCCCAAGCAGGAGCGTGATTGTCTTTGTCAATGATTCTTTGAATGCATGTCATATCCTTAATTGGGTGTGTACTTGTTGATTGGTGACTAAGTGTGACTACCCCCTCAAGCGATGAATCGATGAGGGAATGACCTTCATGAGAAAAGCGACGAGTCGCTTGACCCAATATGACTTGTGCAAGGGTGCCTTCAGATGTTTAGTGTTACATGTGTGTGCAGTTTTCGACATTTAGACCTATTTTTGGTGGGTGCGAACCCTTTTGGTGACGCATTTCGAAGCTGAAATTGGCAAAAATCAGTTCTCCCGTGGAGTGGTCTGGATATGGTAGCCTTCTTAGGGAGTAGGATAGTGACAATTTGTGGCCCTAGAATCTATTTTGGATGCCAAGAATTTCAGGCACCAAGGCACCTTCATTTGGTGATGTTATTGCTATTCTTGATGGGATTTGACCCCTTTGGCGACGCCGTGTGGGGATGAAATTCTTGAAAATCCGTCCTCCCGTGGAGAGGTCCGGCTATGGTAGCCTTCTTAGGGAGTAGGATAGTGAGGATTTGTGACCCCGACGTCCATTTTGCATGCCCGAAATGTCAAGTGCAAAAGCACTTTCATCGGGCAAGTTTATTAGTTGTTTTGGTGCATTTTTGTTCATTTTTTTGTTGTTTTTGAAATTTTTGCCCTGAATTCATTCTTGGGTGGGAGGAATACCATATTAGTATTCATCCCAAGGTGGGACAAGTGCTAACCAGAGTGCTCGTCCTAGGGAGGAATGAATATAAGCTCAAAAAGCCTATTTAAAGGCCAAAACTAGGGTTTGGGCTCATTTGCATTCGAATTTTCTTGCGATTTGGAGCTCTGAGGAGGAGGAGGTTAATTCTGCGAAGCGAAGTGCTGCTGAATTTCTCTCGACATCATGAGTGCACAGACCGGATCGAGCGGTAGATCCAAGGCGAGACCAGTAAGTGCTCCTTGGCGTTATTGCTTTTGTTTGTTGTATGTTTAAAACTGCAAGTTAGTTGTTTAGTTTTCTTTGGTATTTTGTTTTCCCAATTAAAATTGAAACCCTAAAATGGAGCTGAACACAAATCAAGACTTAGCTTACACCTGAACGGAAAACATAGTTGAAAACTTAGGTTGAAATTTTGTTGTTCTTTTTCGTTGGCTTTGTAAAAAATGAAACCCTAGTTTACATTTATTTTGAAAAGACGCAATGAACTTTGAAATTTATTTTTCGCTTTACATTAAAGTAAACCCTAGGAAAAATTTTGCATTGCGATTTTTTTAAACTAAAACCCTAGGATAAACTGAATGCAAACCCTAGTTTTTTAGGCTGAACTTGTCAATTTTAAAATGTAGGTGAAAACCCTAGGTTAAAAAACTGTTATTTTAATTTTGCTTTGTTTGTGTAGACTTTGTCAGTTTTAAACTTAGAGTACAGAAACCCTAAGACTGACAACTGTATTTGAAAAATTGTTTTTGTGTTTTTATTTTGTCTGTCGGTTTTAAACTTAGAGTACAGAAACCCCAAGACTGACAAACTGTTTTTGTTAAATTGTTTTTGTGTTTTTATTTTGTTTTTATTTTTTATTTTTGTCTGTCAGTTTTAAACTTAGAGTACAGAAACCCCAAGACTGACAAACTATTTTTGCTTCAAATTTTGTGAATTTTGTTGTTTTTGAGCTGTACATTGTATATGCCTGTTATTGTTATACAGTTTTTCATGACTTTAATGTTTTTGTGTTGTTTTCTGTTGCAGGTTGTGAAGAGCCGGTATCGCGTGCCTACTGCTTTTGCTGAAGCATGGGAGGTGCTAACTGTGGCTGAATGGGAGTGGCTTGATGCCCTTGGGCTCAAGAAGGTGACTCGGTTGGAGCCTATGGTCGGGGATCGGGCCTATCTGATGGCCTTGATCAACCTGTGGGATCCCTAGACCAACACCTTCCATCTCCCAACAGGGGAGATGACAGTGACCTTGGAGGATGTCTATCGGATTCTGTGGATTATGATAGATGGACTACCGATCAGGACGACGCCGCGTGACCAATGGATAGCTATACTGATATGATGCTTCGGGCATGGGGAGGAGGTGGGAGTGGAGAGCCTAGTGGAGAGGGTAGAGGGCAACTACCAGATTGGTAGGATTTTGGTCTGATGGTGGTTGGAGAAGGGAGTGTTGGGAGGAGGACGGGTTTCTCGGTGGTTTGGTGGGGGGCCCAGCTTGAGGGGGGGGACGCGATTGGCAAGGTTAATCGTGATGACGCGACATGGACGAATGGGACTACAGAGTAGAGGTGGCATAAAGCGAGGAGGGGCGAGACAGGAGATTTTGGGGGCGTTGGAGGATCAGACATGGTGGAGGTAGATGATGTAGATGCAGATCTTGGGGTTTCGGATCATCCAGAGATGTAGGACATCGTAGAGCAGTGGGAGCTAGAGCAGGCTACTATTCTAGAGATGCCCATGCCTTAGGAAGATTCAGAGGACATGGAGTCAGGGTTACGCACTGAGAATGCACGATTGGAGGGGCTTCTACGAAGGCATGATGAGGAGCTGGGGGATGCGCTACGGGAGAGGGATCTCCTACGCATGTAGCTGGCAGAGCAAGAAAATGCATTAGCTACATACTATCAGTAGGATGGGCATACTGATTCTGCATGGGAGAGGGATCTCCTACGGACGCAGCTGGCAAAGAGGGAGAGGGCTTTAGCGCAACACGATGAGAACTTGGCTATGTATCGCTAACGGGAGATGGACTTGGTGCGGCATTGGTTGGAGTTGGAGGCAGATATTAGCCACCTCGATGGGTGGATCCCTATGTTTAGTGGAGGTGGATCATCATGCCACTCGAGAGGGAATGATACTGAGCAGTCGACATCCTCTCGGTGCAGGCGACTGGATGAGAGGGGCTCTAGTAGGCATGATGCGAGGGCTAGCAGTAGCCGCTTGGAGGGGTCCCACAGGACCCACACCACGGGGGGTAGTTCCCGTCACACCGATCCTGCGTGATCATGGTGGCCGATGCCCTAGGCTTGGGGTTTTTGAGTTTTGGCTTTTTGCGGGGTCAGATGACCGGATATTGTAGCCTACGAGCATTTTTGATGATATATATACAGATGATTGTATTTTTGTTACACATGTGTCATGATTTGATGTTATGCCTAATGATTGATGAATGTGTATGTATGCATGTTGATTTACATTGATGGATGCATGTGTTATGATGAATGCAAATGTTGCTTAATGTATATGATATGGAAATGAATGAATTAAATTTGTGATCTTGGGCGGTGGCACCATAGACTATTCAGAACTGATGGCTTTTTATCTTAGGTGATTGTTGTGGTAAATGACTGTTCATGTATGCATGTTATTTTTTGTATTTTTTGATGGTGAAGCGAGGATGGAGGATAGCATAGTTGGTCTAGAATGTAGTTAGGTTTTCTGAGACTCAGATGTTTTAACTAACTATCCAAAACTGTATTTTATCTTACAAGACTTTTGAACAAGGTATGGATCCGACTTGTCTTTGACCAAGTTATTTTACATCCCTGTGTGTGCAATTGAGTTCGTTTATGTGGTATTGGTCAGGATAACGCCAGTTCCAGATAGGCTATCAACCAAACCTGCATCGAGGATCACCTAATTATCCCCACTAACTCCTTTGTTGTATTTAGTCGATTAATCTGGGGTGCGATCTAGGATACCATAAGCTAGCTCATCCACATGCAAACATTGATCTGCACACAAGTTAATGCGACAGATATATCGTCATGCGGGAGGTTTGCCACGAGTGACCGATAGGCTATTAACCAAACTAGTACTGAGGTTTATCTCATGACCTTCTGAATGCTGAGAGTTCTAGGGATTCAAGTTCGACTCCCTTCTTTTCTTCAATTGTATTGGGATACTTGCTCGTTTATAGTGATAAAAATCATTGTTTATTTTTGTTATTTCTTTTGAGCAAGGGATTTGAATAATGAGTGATGAGGATCACTATTTTTTGTGCCTTTTGATGTGTGCACTTTGGGTGGGATGTCAAATTTTTGGAGTTTTGACGTTTGCAAATTGTTGATATTTTGCAACTTTTGAGAACTTGGGATTCTTGGGGAATTGGGTAGGGAGGATGCTTGTCCTTTTGCCAACTCTCAGCATTCTTGGGGTCATTCACACAGGGGGATGAGCAAGATAACCATTTCTCTTATGGTGACCTGGATTGCTTTGTAGGTTTCATCTTTCGTTCACACAACTTGGGAATTTTTATGTGTTTTAATTTGTGTTGGGATGCTACGTAACAAGGTGTAATCCAAGTAAAACTCTACCTTCATAAAATCTGTCTGAATTTGTATAGTATTTGGCTAGAGAGCTATCGACAACTGAATGACAAAAACTCTTGATACATTGGAAGACAACTGACTATGATATGGTGAAAAGATGTGAATGGCATTTATCTTTGATAGACTATTTATGAAGCGAAGAAACGTGGAGCAAGATGGATTTGCCAAGTAATTACAGTCTATGGTACCCTGATCTGGATGACCACAAATATGCAATGTATGGATGTGGTGCGTAATGCAACTATATTTGTGTTTTTGATGGATTGATTTTTGTGAGTATGAAGATGAGATGCAAAAAGACCTCTTTATTTTTGTGATGATTTTGAGCATGCATGGTAATGAGATGCAAATTTTTGTTATTTTTGATGATTTTATTATAATAATAATAATTATTATTATTATTATTTTTGGATTTTCTTATTTTTGACCAAGCGATTGTGGGAATCCTTGGAGCATTCTGGTTTGACCAAAGGGGTAACGGGCACCTTTGGGGCCTTTTGGGGAGGACCAAGCGATTGTGGGAATCCTTGGAGCTTTTTGGGATTGACCAAGTGATTGCGAGAATCCTTGGAGCATTTTGGTTGGGCTGCGGCTCTTCTAGATATGGAATGGCCACAAATGACTGATGTTCAAGGGTTCTAGTTCCTTGATTCCATCAAGAGAGGCTAGCCGGTATGTTCCAGGTCCTATTTTACTATCAATTACATAGGGACCTAACTAGTTTGCCATGAACTTGTCCCTTAGATGGGGCGACAAGCTAGAGTTCTGTTGGTTCTCTTTTAAGACCAAGTCACCAACCTGAAAGTCCCTCAGGTGAACTTTCATGTTGTATGCTTTCTTCAGTCGCTCTTGATAGATACGTAAATGCTCAAGAGCATTAACATGTCGTTCATCGAGCAATGTAATCTGGTCTAACTAGGCCTACCATGTAGTGTCATCATCGATGAACTCTTGCATTGATATGCGTAGGGAAGGAATTTCCAACTCGAGAGGCATGATAGTCTTAGAGCCATACATAAATGAGAACGGAGTTGCCCCAGTGGGTGTCCGAATGCTGGTGCGATAAGCCCATAGGGCAAGTGGGATCTGAATGTGCCAATCCTTATGACTATCTATGACTATCTTTTTGAGGATGGTGACTAGCATTTTGTTTGACGCCTCTGCTTGCCCATTTGCCTACGGATAATAGGGTGTTGAAAAACTATGCTAAATTTTGTACTTTGTGGTCAAAGCACGCACATATTTGTTCTTGAATGACGTCCCATTATCCGAGATGATCTTGGATGGAATACCAAAATGACATATGATGTTATGTAAAATAAACTCCGCAATGCGGGTTCCAGTCGTAGAGGTAAGTGAAACTGCTTCCACCCATTTGGTGAAGTACTCTGTGGCCGTTATGATAAACGTGTGATGACCTAACGATGTAGGGGAGATCTTTCCGATTAGATCTAAGCCCCACTACAAAAATGGTCAAGTCGATTGGATCGGCTGCAAGGCCTGAGAAGGTACGTGTGTCAAATTAGCATGATGTTGACACTTCACGCACTTCCTTACATATGCGCAACAATCTTGCTCTAAATATGGCCAATAATATCCCATGCAAAGAATGCACTTGGTGATGGCCATACCACTAAAGTGGCCACCACATGTACCATCGTGCGCTTGGGCGATCGCCCAAGTGGACTCTTGCTGGTCCAAGCACCGAAGGAGGATCCCTTCATAGCTGTGACGGTACAAAATGTCTCCTAACAAGACATGCTTTGTCGCTTTCTGCTTGAATGCTCATTTTGCGGCATGCGTCAATCCAAGTGGGAGGTTACCTAACTTGAGGTAGTCCCTTATGGGTGAATACCAATCCTGCTGATCAGAAGCCTCGATGGTATGAACAACCAATCCCTCTTGAAGCTCATCCCTAGCAAACGTTGAGCGGGAAAGAACTTGTAAGAATAGCGTTGTGTTGCTATTAAGGGGAGTAGGGGAGAACAAGGACCACCAGTTGGCATGTTTTAGATGATCATGGATTCGAGAGAACCTATCCTGAGGTGGTTCAATCTGGATCATGTGGATTCCTGTCGTTAAGTCAGAACTTGCACGCTCCATCACGGATTGCGATAGTGTTTTGACTTGAATGGTTGTCATATCACCAGAAATGTCTTGCGAGATTAGCGACCCCAAGGAGGCCATAGTGTCCACAAAATGATTCGATGACCGAGGGAGTGCCTCGATGTCGTACCATTCAAGATTTGCCAAGAATTTGTCCACAAGGGCTTTGTAGGCCTGCAGAACTGGGCATTTACATTGGAATACCCCTTTGAATTGGTTGACAATTAACAACGAATCACCAAAGATGTTTAATCATTTAATGTTCATGGTGATTGTTGTCTGAAGACCTATGAGCAAGGCTTCATATTCTGCATTGTTGTTGGTGCACGAGAAGTCTAATTTAAATGACAGAGGCATTGGAGCCCCTTGTAGTGTGAAGAATACAATTCCCGTGCCACCTCCTTGCTCACATTTAGAACCATCAAAAAACAGGGTTATGTCGGCCTGTGACTCAAGCTCATCAAAATCTTGCAATTTTGAGACATGGAAGACCCCATCATCGGGTAGTTCTATGACCAGAGGTTGATCGTCTTCGAGAGGAGCCTTTGCTAGTTGATCGGCTATGACCTGTCCTTTGATGGATTTTTGTCCAATAAATTCTATGTCAAATTCCGTCAACAGCATGATCCATTTTTCCATGCGGCTACTATGATAAGTACGACTCATCATGTACCGCAATGGATTCTCCTTAGACACAACATACGTCGTGTTGCTCAGCATGTAGTGGCATAGCTTTTTGGTAGCAAACACCATTGCCAAGTAGAGTTTTTCAATGTATGCATAGTTAAGTTCATAACTGACCAAGGTGTGGCTAAGATAGTACGTAGCCTATTCTTTGTGAAGTTCATTCTTCATGGGGCCCAGTGCCACCTCAGTAGCTGAGATGTATAAGTAGAACGACACTCCTGGCCTAGGTGGTGCCAATATTGGTGGTGAAGCCAAGTATCTTTTAATGTCGTCAAAGGCTGACTGGCACTCGTCATCCCAGTGAAATGCCACCCCCTTGTGCAATAATTTGTTCATGGGTCGGCACTTGTCAGACAGCTGCGCTATGAAGCGCTTGATTGACGTGACCTTTCCTTGTAGGCTTCTAAGCTACTTGATGGTAGTTGGGGGAAGCATTTCAAGGATTGCCTTGACTTTGTTTGGGTCTACCTCGATTCCTTGCTTTGAGACTATGAAACCCAAGAGTTTTCCAGATGTGACGCCAAATACGCACTTCTTGGGATTCGGCCTGACTTTATGTTCCATGAGGCGATCGAGGATCTTGCTTAAGTCATCGATATGATCCGGGCACAAAAGAGATTTGGCCAACAAATCATCCATGTAATCTTCCAAAGTTTTATGCATGTAATCATGGAAGATGTACGTCATGGCACGTTGGTAGGTGGCACCAACATTTTTAAGGCCAAAGGGCATGACCTTATAACAAAATGTCCCCCAAGGCATTGTGAACGCCATTTTTAGCTGGTCCTCGAGATTGATATGAATCTGATTGTATCCCGAGAAACCATCCATGAGGGATAGCATTTCATGGCCCGCTATAGCATCTACCAATGCGTCGATGCTAGGCAAGGGAAAATCATCCTTAGGACTCGCTTTGTTTAGATCTCAAAAATTAGTGCATATGCGAATCCTCCCGTCAAGCTTCTTGATGGGTACCATGTTGGATAGCCATGGTGGGTAATCCACACAGATGACAAAATGTGCATCCAACAACTTTTGCAATTCATCTTTGACCATCAAGGCCACTGTTGGGTGCATCTTGCATAGTTTTTGCTTAACTGGCTTGATTGTCGGATCAAGCATTAGATTATGCATGACTAGCTATGGATCTAGCCCCGACATGTCTCTGTAGGACCATGCAAAAACCTCCTTCTTCTCTTTGAGAAGGGTAATGTAGTCGACTTGCTCTTCGGGGGATAAGCTTACCCCGAGCTTGATAATCTATGGATTCATTGGATCTGAGCCGATGTCTATGTCATTCGTCTCCTCGATCGACATGTGGGATCCATCCTCCAACTGGTGTGGAGTCGGGATCAAATGGATATCATTTGCTGAGTTTAAATCTACGTTGGGAACCTCGGGTTCCTCTTCAACATGGAAGATATCCTGAGTTTGCCCTAGGGTAAAATGAAGCATTTTACCGAAAGGCCGATACTCGATGGGGATGGAGGTGAATTGACATGATCTCAGTCTATGGCATCTATGTCTAGATGCAATGACCATGTTGGATCGGCCGGGTTATGGATGGGGGCGGTTAAGTCAATGGAGATCATGTTGATGAAATGATTTTGGTCTCCATTACCGTGGGTGTGGTGATTTGAACATTCTAGATGATTCCTGTGCTCCAGATCTGGCTCTGGAGGTATTGGCACGAATGGATCGGCCCTATGTGCTGATAGGAGGACAAGGTCTACCCTCAACACTGATATCACTCTAGGGTCTCGGGGTGGAAGGTGCTCTTCGTATACCTGGAGCGACGGATCCAACACTTGGTCCCACCATGCTGGGTCTACGTACCACTCATGCCCTGGCACTATGTTCAACTATTCAAATATGTCGTTAATCTCCAAGGGGTATGGTTGATGCATCTACCGCATGTGATTAAGATACATCATTTTTGTTTTGTCTTCGTAATCACTATCAGAGATCCACAAGCCCTCGTTGGCTCTGACAACTGTTTGAGGCATTACAGGCTCATCCTACTTGAGGAAATTAATCTGGCCCCATTGTGGTTGTTCCACTCTCCATGGGGGGACCTGATTCTCTTGATGCGGCATTGGCTCGATTGGAGCCTCTAGAGGGAACATCGTCAAGAGGCTCTCTTGATAGTCATTCATGGGGATCACTTGTGAGTGATCACTATCTGATTCGAAGGGGTCATATGATGTTGGTTCATACTCTGATTCATCCTCCGAAGATCCCTCTTGACACTGTCTATACCCTCCTTGAAAATGAGTCCCCAAAATTTTGCCTCTCTCTAGCAAAGGGAAAGGGTTATTGAGGTTAACAAGGGTGGTTGTCGACCATGGGAGATAATCCCCTAATGTATATGTTGTATTAGGGTTGGCATAGGGATCTAATGCCAATCCACCCTTGTTGCCTATCCCTAGGCCTTGCATGTTTTCTACCAAGATGTCTAAGGGCAGGGGGTGGTTGAACCCCACGCCCGACTTGTCATAAGGCATTTGGTATCTTGGTTGGAAAAGGACACGCACTCCTTGCTCATACCTACCTAACCCATATCCATGCCAATTGCATTGGCCAAGATATTTCAGAGCGAAGTCCAGGTTGGACAAATAGTTGACATCTTCCGCAAAGGGCTCTTCATCTTCGTCCTCTTGCATGCATGGCTTAGTACCATGATCAAGGCCCCCATACACAAAGTTTGTCTGGTTTGGCAGGCAGCCTAAAGGAACAATTGTACCGATGGGGAGGCGAGGTCTCCCCATGTCCTGCATGGACTCTAGTGCGGGTGTTGCTATGACATTCCGCACTAGATACTCCCCCAGGCCCGTGTTGGCCATTTCAACAGTGATTGTTGGCGATTGAGGAGGAGGGAACGAAAGCTCTTCCTGAATCCACTCCATGTTGGGTGAACTAGGAGCCTCAACTTCCATTCTGCTAGACATCTCTTCAGTAGAGATGGTTGATACTGTTGGCAGCACCGGTTGTGCCTCCTCCAGGGGTTTCTTCCCTTTGTCCTTCTATTTGGCCATGATAGGTGGCATCGTTGGTGAAGGACCAGACGATGAAGATGGACCTGGCTGGGGTTCTGATGGATTTGTCATCGAGGATGCTTATGAAATTGGACCCTGTCTAGATGGATTTAACTAAAAATCCAAGTGCATCGATGGAAGGGTTGATTGCGGCATCAGCTACACCGCATTGCAATACTTGAAGGGTTCTAAGTCCGTCGGGACTACATGTACCTCCCCTTCAAATGTATACTTCAAACACTGATGAGCTATCGAAGGGACACACTTCATGTCTCAGATCCATGGCCACAACAAAGATGATAGGCCATCTCACCCTCCAAAATATGGCACAATGTAGGTATCATCTTTTGTCCTACTTGAATGGGTAGGACAATTGTGCCAACTGTCGAGCATATCGCATCATTGAATGCTCATAGTGTATAGGTGGAAGCCATGATGTGAGAGGCTGGCAACTTCAGATGTTTCAATGTTGTTGTGGTAATGATGTTACTGGATGAGCCAGTGTCTACTAACACCCTCTTATATGGGATCCTGTTGACCCGTGTGATAACGTGCAGGGGTGGATCTGCCATGTCATCAGCTACTGATTTAACTTCATCCTCTCGAAAGGTGATGACTGGCTCGGTGCATCATTTGACATGTCCCACAAAGTTGTTAAAGGAATTCACTTCGTGGGGCTGCAACTCGATGGCTTTCAATATCTCCATTAGAGCCTCCCGATGGGGCGTTGATTGTTGTATAAGCTCGTATATGGAGAGCCTAGCCGACGTGGTCCTCAAGCTCTACGTGAGTTTGGTCCGAATCATGGTTGCGGGTCTAGGTGGAGGAAGTTGTGTAGGGTGCTGTTGAGGTTGTGACGTTGATGGAACCTCTCCTGTGGCTGTAGGGGCAACTCATGGGTATCTCTTGTTCCTAGTCACTATGCTTATCATTCCTACATACCCTTGCATGGGGAAATTCTATTGCACCTCATTGACTTGAAGGGGTTTTGCATGTGCCTCACGGGCAGGCAAGGGGTCTCTGAAGACTCCCATCTGCTGGTTGTTTGGTGCTACGGGGTTGTCCACTGCCAATGTCTTGTTGTCAATTAGGTCTTGTATCAAACCTTTGAACTTCCAACATGCATTAAGGTCATGTCCCCTCCACCTATGGAACCTACAATACAAGTCCTCTCGGTATCCCTTAGGCTTCGGTGCATTGGGATCTATGGTTTGAATCTCCGGAAGGTTGATCAAGTTCGTCGCTGACAAGTGGTCAAATAGGGAGTCCCTAGACTTCGTATAAGGTGTAAATTGTCGCCTAGGGTGACATTGCTAATTTTGCTCCTACTTCTGATTTTCTCTTTCATAATTGTTAGGAGGCACCACCTGATAGTTAGCCTTTTGAGGCTGTACTTCTTGTGCAGGCTTAGGGACATTTATGGCAACTTGATTGACCGCAGCGGGTTTCTATTGCGTAGTCCCTATTTTTGTGTTCTTGTTCCATTCTTTCTTCTTAGGCTTGGCAATCTCACCATCCTGTATCTTGATCTCTTCGATGATTCTGGCTTGCGCCAGAGCTTCCTCTAAGGTGGCATATTGTTGTAGCTGCAATAGCATAGAGATCGATCTCAAATAGCTTCTTGAGAACATTTGTGTAAGGTCGGACATAGGAGGGAGATAGGGTAGCTTGGAAAGCAGAGTCCTCCATCGATTCCCATAGGCCACCATGGTTTCTTCCTCATATTGCCTGAGGCTGGCCAGGTCACTTAGTGATGCCTTCTTCTTGGTGTTGAAGGTGAAGCGTTCGAGGAACGCATCCACTAACTGATCCAAGTTACTGATGTTGTGCTTCGGTAATTGAGTAAACCAATCTGAGGCAGGGCCCATGAATGTGGTTATAAATGTTCTCAGCAACAACGCATCATTGTCCTGAATGCCAAAGCATTGGCTCAAGAATCTGGTCACATGCTCTTGGGCATCCTCCTCACCCTTAAATATTGCCAACTGAGGTAGCTTAAAGTGTTCATGGTAAGGGGGTGCAGGCACTGACGGATGCACAAGATGGCTATGGAGTTGGCATAACATGGGCTTTTGGGGCCCAAAAGATTTGGTTTCCATAGACTCCAAATGCTCTAGCAGCACTTTATATGCATCGGAAGATTTAATCTCTTCCTCTTTAGTTTGCTCCCATTGTGGGTTAAGGGAAACTTGAGGCCTATGGAGGGGTGGCCGGATAGCAGCCCCTCCACCTTGATAGGGCATTTTGGCCTGCTCCTCTTCTTGTTCATACTCCCCATAGGCTTCTCGAGGAGTTTCTGGGTGAGACCTATGACCATGGGTGGGTCCCCATAGAGGGAGCCCGTCGTTATTCCGGGGAGTGGCCTCCCATTTAGGTCTAGGAGGTCTTGGAGGCAGCACTTGGTAAGGTCATGGGGACCTGTCTCGTACCAAGGGGTTGCACCTCTCATATGGTTCTGCCCTTTGGGTGCGAGGGGTTGGGACCCTCTCAAGCACAGTGTTATGGAGCAGCTCATCTGTTCGATGCTGAATGCGCTCTTTGCTGAGGTGATATAGATGCTCTAGCTGCTGCTGGTCTTGCTCAAGTTGCATAATATGCGCTTGGTGGGCGGCATGTCTGGTGACTACCAGGTCGATCTGTTCCACCATCTTGAGTCTAGGAGGCCTAGATGCCTCTCCTACGTAGTTATCTCGGTCGTGGTGATCCGAGATCTCTATAGGTCGCTTCCCCCTATCGAGGTTGGCGACATTCACTCGAGGCTCTGGCCTCGAAAGATGATTTTGGTAAATAGCAGGTGCGGAGGCGCATTGCTCCTATGCTATATATTTCTCTTGAGGAAGGTAGGGGTCTTCCTCATTTTCCCTTTCATAAGTGTGAAAGGGGCGGGCGGAGTTGGCTCGCCCTGCCAGAGGAGCCTTGTGCTCTAGATTTGTCCTGTTGTTTCTGACAATGAGAGGGGGCAATGGAGGGATGACATAATCCTGTGGCCTCTCCTCATGGACCCTATGTTCTAGCACTTCATCATGCGGTGGCCACTCGTATCGAGCTTCTAAGGGAGCTTTCCCATTTATGTTGAGTGCCACATGTAAGGACTCCTCCTGAAAGGGTCTATGCTGGATGGGAGTGCCCCTCGAAGGGGTGCCCCTATAGTCCCATTCTGAGATGCCATGATGTGGACTCTCTTGTGGGCCCGGTCGCCAAGGCGGAATGACCAAGTCCTTGGGACTATAGCGGAGGTGACTTGTGCCCCCTTGTACACTCTCTACAGCTTCCGCCCTTGCTTGGGCTTGGCTACGGGTGTACACCATGGTGGTGCTTTCCTACAAGATGCATAGATTTTTTTTTTCTTTTTATAATTTTTATGCTACACTAAACAGACAA
Organism: Wollemia nobilis; assembly: GCA_028583015.1. Classification (NCBI taxonomy): domain Eukaryota; kingdom Viridiplantae; phylum Streptophyta; class Pinopsida; order Araucariales; family Araucariaceae; genus Wollemia; species Wollemia nobilis. The sequence goes on from JAQPPZ010017060.1 coordinate 5,763,665, forward strand.
GATCACACATGCAAGGCAATGATTATCTCATTTAAATATTAAAGGTGTGCCTTAAATCTGGTTTAGTGTGTTTTGATTTTGTTTTGAAATATTTTGTAAAGAATGTTTAAATGCAATATGACGGTTCTTATGGCTCCCACAAATGGTCGCCCCTTCGATATACCATTTCTAGGCCGATATACCAACCTCTCTATATACCCACCCTTATGTGAGGGAAACTATAGGTACGTGAGAGTAGATGGTACATGGAACGTAGGCGGTACGAAAGGGGGATCACCCTATTTTTGACACCTACCATAGAAGACTTATCCTCATGCACTGGGAATCACCCCAGATACACTTGGTCAATTTTTGTTAGGATTTACGTCTAGCAATAGTAGCGATCGGGGTTTATGAATGCAAAATTCAAGCCAAGGTGGTGATGAAATCCATCGTTGGTCTTGATCAAGGGCTGGGGTTTTATGACCAGCTCCTTGGTGTTTATGTTGCCACGTGATGTGTGGGGTTCTTTTTATTTTGCAAAAAGGAAACAAGCAAGCAGTAAAAGAAAACTTTCCCTAAGCAAACAAGTAACCTAAAAACAGAAAAACTGAAAATAGAAAATGACAAGAAAAGTTCAGAATCCCTACCTTTTCTCTGCCCAAATCTGCCGATTCTGAGTTTCTACCTTGAAACTACATAGACAGAAATTCATCCCGGGGAGAAATGAATTATAGGACTGTATTCATCACAGGGTGGGGCAAATTCCCATTCGTCCCTAGGTAGGATGAATTACAGCTCTGTATCCGCCTCCTGATGGAACGAACAATAGTCAGCGTATGAAAACTCGGTACCTGCAAGAAAAAACAACCAAGTTTGGATCAGATATCTAATCTTAAAAATATAGGACAAGGTCCCACCGTGATCACCACTAAAAGCACGAGGATACGAAAGCAAAAAGGAAAGCAAATATGCGATGCAAACCAAACTAAACCTAACGCAAAATCCTAGGAATTGAAAGTGCATGAAAAGAGGGAAAGCATGAACGAATCGAAGCGAAAAAAAGGAAAATAAAGAAGACAGCCCTTTTTATTGATATGTTCCAAAACTTGGTTACAATTTGCCTCCTCCCTTTTTAGGGGCTAGGAGCGTTTAAGTGTGCATTCTTGTTACATCCATGGATGCCCTTCCTTCTTCCACGTGCCCACATGTAAAATGGGTGGACCAAATATCGCCACCGCTTGCGTTGATGAGTCTTGACTCCTTGCTACTCCTCTGATGTCTAGATCCTACGTTCAAAGAAACAAGAAGAATTCAGTAGCACCTGTAGATAAAATAAAGCATGCAATCCCCAAGCCTACGATAAATGGATGAGGAAAATGAATAAAATGATGACTAAATTGAATCCAAATGAGCTGAAAACTTTGTAGAGGCATGAGAACATCACCAAGAAGGCACTACAAAAATAACAATCGGGAAATTCCTCACCGATTTGAATTCGCTCTGGGGCGGGACGAATAGACCTGCAACAAAATGCCGAATAGGTACCGTCCCAAATGTCCTACCTAGGAAGCTCCAAAAGACCTGCAAAGTTGGGGTTAGCTAATTGGGGGTATTTTGGGAAGACCCAGATGGTCATATTTTCCCAATTTGGCCTTCGTCAATGGGAATTTGATGGTGCTACCTGCAAGTTAGTAAAGGCGAACAAAGATAGAAACATGATCAAAATTGTTCAAAACGAGATGAAATTTAAATGACAACCTATCTAAGCATCATAGAATTGAATGCAAAAATGAAAGAAATAAAATCTACCATAGATTTCCCATCACTCCGAAGAGGGGCGATTAAGACTGTAGCAATGTGGGAGGGGGCACCCGGAGGTAGGCCGCCCACCGTTTGGGGCCTGATTTTGGCACCAATCCACTTGGGATGGGTCCAAAACCTCTTGTGGGGTATTGTCAAAAAATTTGGTGGGATATTGTGGCCAAATGTTAGGTTTTGGTTTCAGATTTGTGCTTCCAATAACCACCCTATGACCTCCTTTCCAAAAGAGATCAAGGGTGTGAAAGACACAACTCAAAAGGGTGTAGGTGTGAAAGTAAAATGACAACACTTCGTTGCTCCAAAATGCTCCTTCTCTATATTTTTTGGGGTGAGGAAACTCACCAATTTATAGACCTGGAGGTCTCTTGAATTGGGCATGCAGAGGCGCCACTTGGCAATCATGCCTTCCCAGGGGGGAGGAGATTCCTCCCTGATTAGGGACTTCATGACTACCCTTGTAATTGCCTCTAACGCTCAAAAATGCTCACCCACACTCCCATGCAATGAAGGAAGCGTTAAGTGGCGGATATGAGCTGCCATTTGTCAAGATTTGACTTTTTGCCCATCAAACCTGCAATTCGCCCCACCCTGGAGTGAATCATGATATTCATCCCTAGGCGGGGAAAATCCCAGTTTGAATTCGTCCCTGGGTGGAACGGATATTGAGCAAAGTGCCTGAAGGTGCCAAATTGATCTCTGACCTTCCAAAACTATTGTGAGAGTGGTTAGGACCACTATTTAACCTCTGGGGGCTGCCCTTGGGGCTGTGTGTGTCAATGCAATCAGTGTTTGCAGTCACATAATCGGATTGGTGTTGTTTTGGTGTCTACAATATCTCAATAGATTGAGAAAAAAAAATTATACAATTAAAAAATAATTATATACCTAAGGGGTTGATTACCTTAGAAATTCTTTTTTACAATGAAGATAGGAAAATACTAAAGCAAATAAAAGTTTTTTTTTAGTTTACATGATCGAATCGGTAGCCACCACGATGATCTGGGTATGCTATCTGTCTTTTATGGACACCACAGTATTCTGTGTTGTCCACATTAGAAGTTGTCATATAGTACTCGTGTAGTCCATCCTTATAATGACCATGTCACAACCATTTTAAAACTTGTATGCCATTGAAAGAACCAAGAAAATGACAAGAATTCAGTTCAACGAGGCTCAATATTTGAACCTTGGACCTCCTTCCCCCTTATAGAGTTTGTAAGAACCAATTGGTCTACACCTTAGACCTAAAGCAAATAAAAGTTGATGATAATATTTATAAAGAAATAGAAATAGAAAATGGAGAAAGGCTTAAAATTGGTATCTAGTACACTCCAAAGGAAGTTGGAGAATTTAAGGATTTGTGTATTCAATATCAATATATAATAGCTTGGACATATGAATATTTGAAATTCTAAGATAGAATCATAATCCAACATACTATTGAATTAGTTCCTAAAGCAAGACCATTCAAATAGAAACATAGACTAGTATATCCTAATATTGAAGTAATAATGAGGCAAGATTTGCTTAAATTGTTAAAGAAAAATATCATTTACCCTATTAAACACTCCACATGGGTTGTCAATCTAGTTCCAATGAGGAAAATAATGGTCATATACATCTATGTGTGGATTTTAGAGATCTAAACTAGGAATATCTCAAAGATCATTATTCCTTACCACAGATAGATAAAATTTTGTAGATAGTAGCTAGGGTTTAAAGGGTTGATCTATTATATGGATTCTCTGGTTATAATAAAATCTAAGTAAAGGATGAATATCAATAGAAGATAAATTTCGCTACAAAGTAGGGTACTTTTGCATATCAAAGAATACCATTTGATCTATCTAATGCAGGAGCTACATTCTAAAGAACCATGGACTATGCCTTTGGAGAACTGATTAATATAATAATTCTAATATATATAGATGTTATGACAATATTTTCTCATGAAAAACAAGCACACCTTGAGCATTTGGAATAGGTCTTTCAAAAGTGAAACAAATTTTGTATATACTTAAACCCTAAGAAGTCAATATTTACATCTCATGAAGGAAAGCTACTAGGGAATGTGGTGTCTAAATAGGGAATGTCAATAGATCCTAATAGAATCAAGTCCATATTTTCTCTTCCCCTTCTCATGAACAAAAATACCTTGTAATCCTTCTTTGGGTAAATCAGTTTTGTAAGGAAATTTATCTCTAATTTTGCTCAAATAGTTAGATCCATTATAGATATTTTTAAGAAGAATGCTAATTTCCAATGGACTAAATCAAGATAAATATTTTATCCTTTATGCCTATGAGGCTTAAGAGATTTATATTGTAGTGCTGAATCAGAAAGATGATATATATAATGAACATCCCATAGCCTTTTGGAGTTATAATCTCCATGAATACCAAATGAAATATAAATTCATTGAGAGGTAGGTATTTTCAGTTATGAAATAATTAAAAAAATTTAGGTAATAGCTATATCAAAGTAAGACTTTGGTATATGTAGTGCACTCTAATGTTAGAAGCTTCATTTTGCAAGGACAACTGGGTGATAAAAGAGTAGGGTGGGTTACTAAGGTTCAATAATATTATGTATAAATTCATCCTATAAAATTGGTAAGAGGAAGAGCCCTATTTCAATAATTAGTTGCCAAAGAAAATAAGGAAGAAAGGGTATCATGTCAAACAATAGAATCAGAGCAAAAGGATGATAGTATTTCAAAATAAGTAGATTGGGTTACATTCAAATAGGGATGTGCCATAGAAATATCAATGCTTCACAAAGAAGAAGATATAGGCTTCAATCCTTAAATTATGTTATGTTGCCTAAAGGATTATATATAAAAACCTTGATGGAGTTTTTTTAAGATGCATTAAATATGATAAAAAATAAAATATCCCAAAATAATTCCATGAAGGAATATCAGGAAGTCACTAATCAGGCAGAACAACGACAATGAAGATAATACAGGTTGGTTGTTATTGGTCTAATATTTTTTTGATACTTCCAAAATTGCTAGATCATGTGATGAATATCGAAGATATGTGGGAAGAAACATGAATGCATTATTATGACTTAAGATAATATAGATAGAAAAACTATTCTAGTAGCAAGGGTTAGACTTTATTGGTGTGATAAATCTAAACTCATCAACATGTCACAAATACATTCTAACTGCTACTAACTATTTCACCAGATAGTTTGAGGTAGTGCCAACTAAGAAGTATGATCAAGATGTAGTAATTGAGTTTATTGAAAGCTTGATCACAAGGTTTGGTATTCTTGAAGCTTTGGTGAGTGACAATAGTCCATATTTTATAGGATCAATATTTGTTGAATTTTCCAATACATATAATTCTTCAAATATTATCCCCAAGGAAATGGCCTAGCAAAATCTACCAATAATAATTTACTCGAAATGCTAAAGAGATCCTAGAAGGATAAGAAAAGGAGTTGGCATTTTCTAATAAACTAGTTATTATGGGTAGATATGATCACAATGAATATGTTCATAGGAACATCTTATTATACCTTGGTGCATGGAAAATAAGCTATTCTACCTACACACCTTGAAATACCTGCTCTAAAGTTAGCTAGCTCAGATGATTCATCGTATGCAAATCCTATAGAGATAAGGCTAATGCAATTTTTGTATATAGAGAAACAGAGGAATAAATCCTATGAATAATTTTAGAAATATTTGACATAGACTAAAGGATGGTTTGATAAAAGGGCCACATGTAGAAAATTCAATATTGGAGACTCAGTCCTAAGATGGAATGAGGAGAAAGCAAAACCAGGCAATCATCAAAAGTTTGATTCATTCTGAAAAGGTCCATATAAGATTATTGCAATCAAATATAAAAATACTTTTTGGCTACAAGATAAAGAAAGGAGGTTGCAACAAATCTCAATGGATACCATCTTAAGTTGTACTTCAAGTAAAATCCTTCCACTTGTATTATATGTACATAGTTGTATTATATTATTATTTTTTATTTTTTTCTAGATAAAAAGAAAATAGATAGCATGACTATCCACAAGCTCCACACTGAGATCAAAGCTAGTTAAAGTGAGCTCTCAAAACCACTCATGCTCTAAGATACATCTAAGTGCATGATGAAAGGCATAGAGCATTAACTAGAGCATAACTGTTGCAAGGCTCTAGGTCACGACCATCAGTAGGTTCTATGTCGTGGTCAAGTATAACTAATAAGAAAAAAGTGGCTAGCAAAGCTTCTCATGCAATATTTTTCTTTTACCACCAAATTCAAGAATTTGAAGTGTGTGACTAAGTAGTAGTTAAAATATCGCATTAATGGTAGAGGGTGCACATACAAGCTATTTAAGGTAGGGATTTGATAGTAATTATGTTTTCAAAATTGGCTAAGCTTCAAAGTATTTGTAGAGAGATATTGAGATACTTGTAGAGGTTTTAAAATTAGCAATTACGAAAAAATCTATAGGCATTCTATTGACTATAATGTCATATCTAGATCTAGAGAAGACCACTGAGGTCGAGAGTAGTAAGCTTACACATTTCATAGACACAGATATTGCAGGTAACCAACACCATAATGAGATGGATGACAAAGGACCAGTTGAGGAGAGACATTTATTATAGAGTGCTTAGGGGACTCTAAGATTTGAGATCAAGTTCTTGTGTTGTTTACTCTCTTATTCTATTCATCCATACCTTGAATTAATTTCTATAATTTTCAAATTTTATGACCCAAATAATAGGGCAATAAAAATAGCTCAGGGTAAAGTAATTATAAAGCTAAATACTAAATCCTGTTGTGACCTCTTTGCCATGGGTAGGACTCCCCATGTTAGCCCTAAGCCTTTTATACTAGAAGAACATGCTAAATTTTATACATTGAAGGGGTATCCTAAAATGGAAAATATTTTAAAGATTAGGTGAATAAGCAGTTTAAAACCCTAGAATTTCAGGATCATTTTCCAACAATCCCAATTACCACTAGGTATTTTACCAACTTGGAGCTTTTTTCCATGCTACCAACATTAACATGGTTGAATTATGATGTAAATATGCAATATTGGCAGATAGATATGACTTACTACATTTCAAATGAAAAAATGTATGATATGTCTCAAATAGATAACAATACCAACCCCATTTATTTTGATTGGCCCTCTTTCCTTTGCAAAAGGATCCATGAACAATTGGTTCAAATGAAGAAGGATTCTCAAGCTACCTTGTTTAGACATTGTTCCAACTTGGCATGGCTATTTTTAGTGCCACCATGCAAGAAATGCCCTGGATAGTAGTGATGACAAAGGATGAAGATGACAACCCTATACCAGTTTATATATGAACAAAAGTTCTCAGTAAGTATAAATCCTATTATAGTTTTAATAGGGAATTTTTAGGGTCAATCCTTAAGATTATGCATGGTCAATTTCCTATAATACCACCTCTATCACAAAAATTTTTACAAATAGATCAATATAAATAAGGATATTGGTATATTCTAACTAAAGACATAGTGATTAAGCTTTATGGATTCACAAGGAAACCAATTTTATTGCCACATTTTGTCACCAATCGAATGTTGGCATTGGAATATTGTAGACACATCGATTATATTAACTCCAATTTTGGCATTGGAGTAAGGAGAAAGGGAACAATCGATTATCCTCTTAATGTGGAAGACATTATCTTAACAAGTAGGGGATGGAGTGAAGATATTACTTAGGTTATAGAAAAACTTGGGCTTAGAGAGCTTACGCGAAGATGAACATATGATCCTGCTAATTAATTTTTGGAAAAGCAAAAAACTCTTAATGGTTCTAAGGCTCCAAAATTTGAAAGAACTCTGAGGTCACACATTGAAAAATTTAGGAATAACAAGGAAGATTCCCCATTGGAATGGAATGTGGGAAAAATGGAACCACTGCCTCCTTGGAGAGATTTCTATGATCAGTTGGTAGATTATGATCCCGAGCATAAGAAAAAACATGAGTTAAAAGAATAGAAAATTCAAATCATGTAGGAAAAGACCATTTGGGATGAAGCTAAGATTCTAGAATGGTGGAAAATGAGGGTGGAGACAAATACTATAGGCTCTAATTTTGGTCACCAATCTGATAAAGATTTCTCTAATACATATGATGAACACTATAAAATATGGAATACCAATAATGGAAAAAGCTTAACACTAAGATTTAGGAAGGATAAGATAGGGGAGTAGATAGAGAAATAAGACAACAAAGAAAAAGTTAGATGTAAAAAAATAGAAATAAATCTAAACATCTCTAGATCCTTCATCCTCTCAACCTCAACAACACAATGATATTACCATAAATCCACATTTAATGGTTGAAAAGGAACAATCTGTTTATGAACCTTCACTGGAATAGTTGTAGCAATATACTAAGAGGGATGTAATGATAAATAATTTTGGATAACCTGGTGGTGGACTTGGGAAAATGAATCAAGATCTACATAGAACATTTAGGTAGAAAAAAGGCCAAAGCATTTAGCCTTGGGGGCAATAATTACTTCAGAAGAGCTAACGAAATATAGGGTAGTTTATAATCTAACCTCTTATATAAAATTCAATTTTGTAGCTCCTTCTAAACCTCTAAGTCCCCCTATCCAAAGTGTTATATCATCTCCACCATAGCAACAGAAGGATGTTCCAATAGTTGACCCTTCATTCTTTATAGTATTCAAGAGAAAAGTAAAATATTCTATTGGGGAGGTTACTAAAGAGGTTAGTAAGAAAAATAAGTTGGACCAAGAATATCATATAGTTGAACATGCACATATTTTAAAATTAGAACAATCAATTTAGTATGTTCAGGAACCAAGTATATATAACATCTTTCAACAGTCTACTCTAGTAAGCTTAGGTATGATTTCTTCCCCTTTCCCTACTCCTTATCATTACCCAAAGAATACTTCCTCCCCTTCTCAAGTATATGATGCTCAAGTAACATTATCACCACCACATAATACCCCTCCATCACCACCTAAGCCTCATCCATATCACTCTACACCTTCTCCATTCCATTCATAAAAAATGCAAACTTCATTACCTCTAATTCAAATCCCTTCATCCCACCCATCATAACCTCTCATTTCATTAGAAAAACAAATACTACCATCTTCTCCACCATCCCCTACGATGGCAACAACTCTTACTTTTGCAACATATATTAAAATTCCTGCTATAAACATAGATACTACCGTCATGACTATGTCGCCTCTTCCAGATTTGTTAATCCTACTTTTATTGTCACTTATCACTACCTCCACACCTTCCATTCATCCTACTATGGTTTCTTTATGAAAGGTCAAAAGTGTTTCAGTAAACACTCAAAGTTTTTAGAGCAAGAAGTTTGCTCAACCTTCCAAAAAAATTGTTTGTCTAAGAAAAACTATGATAGTAGATCTAGTGGCTAGACAAAGAAAAAAAACCTTTATTACTCCTCTAGTAAATAAGCTAGAAAAGGACATGGTTTTAGAATACTATCAACTTGTGGAGCAAACTAAATATATTAATCAATTACCTTTGGAATATGAGGTTGTAGTTACCAAGACTCATCTTGATACCATTTATGTACAAGGTGAAATTTATAGGGAGAAATATGAAAAGCTATAGGAAAAGGTAAAAGAGTTGGAATAAATGATCAAGAATCAGAAGACTATGGATAAAGCCTTGAGAAATAAGATGAATAATTGGTAGGGAAAATACCAAGAAATAACCAAATTCAAACAAAAATTTAAGAAAGTGAAGAAACAAATTCAGGGTCAAATAAAATAGATAAAGTCTCTACAACATAAAATTTAAGTAGAAAATTCTAGAGTTGCAAGGTTCTCCAAGGATAAAGTGAAACATATTAGAAGAGATATGTGGACTGAAATTATGAAAAAATGCTTGGATACTCAGCTTGTACTTGATTTTTTAGATGAAGATAGTTATTTTTTAGTAAAAACCTAAAAGGACATTGAAAATAATGAGGATGAGGTTCAACCAATGGTGCCTTAGACAACAAGAATATATAAATTATCTAAAGCTAGATGTAATTTTATTGCTAAGCCTATTCCCAACAAAGAATGGAATACTACAAGATTAGTAGCCAAGAATATCCTTAGAAGACACAAGTTGATTAAGAAAGGGTGGCTATTAATTGATAAAATTGAAGGGAAGATCCATAAGATTATAGAAACCACCAAAGAAATGATGCAATATGGTTTACAAGGGTTCTAGAATGAAGAGTGGTTGCTCTTGACAACTGAGGATATTCAAGAAAATTTAACATCAATTGTGTAGGATGATTTAGAGATAGATGCTTGAATTGAACCCATTCAACAAGATCAAGTAACCTAGATAATCTAGTCACCTCCCATGCATATATGATCTAGAAATATCGTAGCCTAGAAATGATCAATCCACATCGCCAAGGTATGAATATCCTATTTGTGTCTTCCATCAAGATCCCTAACACTATGGAGGATAATAAGGCCATATGTAAATCTATATGCCTTACTATGAATGCATTATTAATGTATGAACCTTTATCCATCCCTGCTAACATCTCCTTTCCTATTAGAAATACATTCCCAACCCCATCATCCTTCCCAAGGTGGATTGGTTCACCTTATATAGAAACATGTAAGATGTGCTAAAAATCCTCCAAAGTCACCTTCATATCCCCTGTAAACATCTTGAAGGTGTTTTTCAAAGGATACCATCACTCGACCAAAGCTATCAAAAATGGTCAATCAAACTCTGGCTTGGGCCTATATACCACATGCTCCAACTCAGTAGCCACCAACACATTGAACTCATAATCATCCAAGTTGTGTACCATAATTCTATACATCACCTTCGAACGATTCTCCTAACTCACTAAAACCTTAATTCCCTACCAAAAAGTGCATATAAAAACAACATCATCAAATTCTTCATATAATTTTTGGCATGTGGTAAATTCACCACCAATGGCGAAAATTCCACTAGAAAATTTTTCACAAGTGGAAAATTCACCACTAATGCCCAAGGACATGAAAAACTAAGCTTAAAATGCAAAAATTTGACCTCAGTTCTCAAGCATACCTATACGATGTGCTCCAACACACGTACTATCCCTCAAACCATGTTAGCCCAATGCATCAATCTATTGTTATCCACAATTGCTCTCGAACTCCATTTTACCAAGCTCTCCAAATTTCCAAATAGGCTAAGTGAAAATGACAACCATTTTCAATCCCCTTTCTACTTTTAACCTACACAACCCACCATGTACGTTCTTTTCATCACAACCAATTTTTCTCAAATCCACCCATCAATCGAGAATTTTTCCCAAACACATTTTTAAAAAACTTCTCGAGGGGGCATTCATGAGGTATATAGGCATGCAAGGCACAAATGTTTTAGATAGCAACGAGGCATACATCATCAAAAATTATGCATACATGCATCAATGACACTAAGAAATCAAAGTAACAACAATCATAACCATTTCTTCAACACATCTCAAGACAACAAGCATCACAATATCAATATTGGAGTCTTACCACTTACTTTGGATGTCATTTCATAGAAATCATATCAAAACTAGGGCAAAATATAGACACCCAATTTTGAGACACCCTCAAAACAAAAGACATAAAACAAGATACCAAGAATCAGTAGGCACACAATCAATCCAAAACCAAAAATTTGGGCATCATTTTTAGCCCCTAACAAATTCACTAGTGGTGAATTTAACACTAATTAGAAAATTTATAAAATAACTATTTTTCATACCTAGGTCAGTTAAACTGACCATTGGTCAAATTCACCAATTAGTGGAAAATTTGACCATCAATGGTGAATTTATAAAATATCTAGAATATTTTGGCATGCGCCAAGAGCATGCGGATTCATTTGCCCCACTACCTCCTCTGACCTCACATGCTCCAATAATGGACCAGGCTTGAAAAAAAAAAAAAAAAACTAAGGGAATCCCAATGAATTTTTTCTCTCAACTCCTCCTCCAAAAATGTATAAATGTAACCCAAGCATTATGTAGGTAATTTTGAGCTAGGAATATTTTGCAAAAATTCTCTTGTCATTTATTTTCATTTGCATTATTTATATTCTCATTTAGGTATCTTCATCAAGTTATCTTGGAGTTAAGTCAAGTAAGAAATGGATAGAGATTAGGGGCACGAAGGAGTTCTTACTAGGTTGTATCAAATCCTAGATAATATTTCCTTTCATATTCTTGTTCTCTTTTATGCATGTTCTCCTCTCTTTCTAGGCCTTGCTAACTTGGTTCATGGAATGCATAGTCACTTATTTATATTTTGTGATTGAAAGCATGAGGATACGGAAGCAAAAAGGAAAGCGAATATGCGATGCAAATTGAACCTAGACTTAACGCTAAATCCTACGAATTGAAAGCGCATGAAAAGAGGGAAAGCATGAATGAATCAAAAACTTGAACAAAAGCCAATAAAGAAGACAACCCTTTTTATTGATATTGTTTCAAAACTCGGTTACAATGCGCTTCCCCCCTTTTCCAAGGGCTAGGAGCATGAAGTATATGCGTTCTTGTTACATCCATGGATGCCCTTCCTTCTTCCGCGTGCCCACATGTAAAAATGGGTGGACCAAACGTCGCCGCCACTCACGTTGATGAGTCTTGGCTCCTTGCTGCTCCTCTGAGGTACAGATCCTACGTTCAAAGAGACAAGAAGCGATCAGTAGCACCTGTGGACAAAGTAAAGCATTGCAATCCCCAAGCCTACGCTAAGTGAATGAGAAAAATGAATTAAACTATGACTAAAATGAATCCAAATGCTCTAAAAATTTGACAGGGACATCAAGACATCACCAGGAGGGCACTGCAAAAGGAACAGTCAAAAAATTCCTCGCCGATTTGAATTCGCTCTGGGGCGGGACGAATTCACCTGCAACAAAATGTCGAAATGGTACTGTCCCAAATGTCCTGCCTAGAAAGCTCCAAAAGACCTGCAAACTTGGGGTTAGCTAATTGGGGGCATTTTGGGAAGACCCAGATGGTCATATTTTCCCAATTTGGCCTTCGTCAATGGGAATTTGATAATGCTACCTGCAAGTTAGTGAAGGCGAACGAAGATAGAAACATGATCAAAATTGCTCAAAACAAGATGAAATTTAAATGACAACCTATCTAAGCATCATAGAATTGAATGCAAAACTGAAAGAAAGCAAATCTGCCATAGATTTCCAATCACTCCGAAGAGGGGCGATTAGGACTGTAGCAGTGTGGGAGGGGGCACCCATGGGGCAGGCCGCCCACCGTTTAGGGCCTGATTTCGGTACCAATCCACTTGGGATGGGTCCAAAACCTCTTGTGGGGTATTGTCGACAAATTGGGTGGGATATTGTGGCCAAATGTCGGGTTTGGTTCTGGATTTGTGCTTCCAATAACCACCCTATGACCTCTTCTCCAAAAGAGATCAAGGATGTGAAAGACACAATTCAAAAGGGCGTGGGTGTGAAAGTAAAATGACAGCACTTCGTTGCTCCAAAATGCTCCTTCTCTGTATATTTTGGGGTGAGGAAACTCACCAATTTATAGACCTAGAGGTCTCTTGAATTGGGCATGCAGAGGCGCCACTTGGCAATCATGCCTTCCCAGGGGGAAGGAGATTCCTCCCTGAATAGGGACTTCATGACTGCCCTTGTAATAGCCTCTAACGCTCGAAAACGCTCACCCACACTCCCATGCAATGAAGGAAGCGTTAAGTGGCGGATCTGAGCTGCCATTTGTCAAGATTTGACTTTTTGCCCGTCAAACCTGCAATTCGCCCCACCCTGGAGCGAATTTGGAATTCATCCCGGGGTGGGGCGAATCCCAGTTTGAATTCGTCCCTGGGTGGAACGGATATTGAGCAAAGTGCCTGAAGGTGCCAAATTGATCTCTGACCTTCCAAAACTACTGTGAGAGTGGTTAGGACCATTGTTTAACCTCTGGGGGCTGCCCTTGGGGCTGTGTGTGTCAATGCGATCAGTGTTTGCAGTCACATAATCGGATTGGTGTTGTTTTGGTGTCTATAGATGCCCCTTTTTGGGATGCGCTATGCAAGGCGCAGCGCCGAGCAAAAATAGATAACCAAAGCACTAATGATTAGGGTTTCTCAGTAACCTAACCAAATTTTGATGCCCCAAGTATGGAAAGGGCATGCATTCTTGAATCCTTGCTTCTGACGAGCGAAGGAACTTAATTCAAGTGTTAACCTTTTTTGGTGAGGTGTTACTTGATCTTGGACATTGATCAGTCATGAATAGGCAAAGGGCGCAACCTTTTGTCTATGAGAACCTTGAGTTCATGATTCACGAAATGCCAAGTGATTTGATCAGTTTGTGATTATTGCTTGTTTACTGCCCCAAGCAGGAGCGTGATTGTCTTTGTCAATGATTCTTTGAATGCATGTCATTTTCCTTAATTGGGTGTGTATTTGTTGATTGGTGACTAAGTGTGACTACCCCCTCAAGCGACGAATCGATGAGGGAATGACCTTCATGAGAAAAGCGATGAGTCGCTTGACCCAAGATGACTTGTGCAAGGGTGCCTTCAGATGTTTAGCGTTACATGTGTGTGCAGTTTTCTGACATTTAGACCTATTTTTGGTGGGTGCTAACCCTTTTTGGTGACGCTTTTTGGGGATGAAATTCTCAAAAATCCGTCCTCCCGTGGAGCGGTCCGGCTATGGTAGCCTTCTTAGGGAGGAGGATAGTGAGGATTTGTGACCCCGACGTCCATTTTGCATGCCTGGGATGTCAAGTGCAAAAGCACTTTCATCGGGCAAGTTTATTAGTTGTTTTGGTGCATTTTTGTTCATTTTTTTTGTTGTTTTTGAAATTTTTGCTCTGAATTCGTTCTTGGGTGGGACAAATTCCAGATTAGTATTCATCCCAGGGCAGGACAAGTGCTAACCAGAGTGCTCATCCCAGGGAGGAACGAATATAAGCTCAAAAAACCTATTTAAAGGCCAAAACTAGGGTTTGGGCTCATTTGCATTCAAATTTTCTTACGATTTGGAGCTCTGAGGAGGAGGAGGTTAATTCTACGAAGCGAAGCGCTACCAAATTTCTCCCAACATCATGAGTGCACAAACCGGATCGAGCGGCAAAGCTGAAGCGAGACCAGTAAGTGCTCCTCCTCATTTATTTGCTTTTGTTTGTTGTATTTTTAAAACTGCAAGTTAGTTGTTTATTTTTCTTTGTTATGTTGTTTTCCAAATTAAAATTGAAACCCTAAAACTTAGCTAAACACAAACCAAGACTTAGCTTAAAACTAAAAAAACATAGTTTAAACCTAGGTTGAAATTTTTTTTCTTTTTTAAAAAAAAAAAAAATCCAACAAAAACCCTAAAAACCCAAAAACAAAACTTTCGTTTTAAAACGTAGGTGAAAACCCTAGGTAAAAAAACATTATTTTAATTTTGTTTGTTTGTCACTTTGTCATTTTAAACTTAGAATACAAACCCTAAGACCGACAAACTATTTTTAAACAAAAACAAAATTAAATTTTAAACTTAAAAAAACCTAAGCGACAAACTATTTTTGCTTTGAATTTTTGTGAATTTTTGTTGCTTTTGAGCTATACATTTTTATGCAGTGTTGTATATTCATGTTATTGTTGTACAATTTTTCATGATTTTAATGTTTTTGTGTTGTTTTCTTTTGTAGGTTGTGAAGAGCCGGTATCGCGTGCCTACTGCTTTTGCTGAAGCGTGGGAGGCGCTAACTGTGGCTGACTGGGAGTGGCTTGATGCCCTTGGGCTCAAGCAGGTGGCTCGGCTGGAGCCTGTGGTCGAGGATCGGGCCTATCTGATGGCCCTGATCAACCTATGGGATCCTCGGACCAACACCTTCCATCTCCCAATAGGGGAGATGACAATGACCTTGGAGGATGTCTATCGGATTCTTTGGATTCCGATAGATGGATTGTCGATCCGGACTACGTCGCGAGATCAACGAACAACAATGTTGACACGATGCTTCGAGCATGGGGAGGAGCTGGGTGTGGAGAGCCCGATGGAGAGGGCTGAGGGTGACTACCTGATTGGTAAGATTTTGGTCTGATGGTGGTTGGAGAAGGGGGTGTTGGGAGTGAGGCATGCAGTACTTATGGGCCTCATTTCCAACATGTTGCTACCGACTCGTCAGGTGCGAGGTTCCCGTGGAACCTATTGGATGTGGTCTGCCGATGGTGGAGTGCCGACGGAGGCACCGTTGATCATGAGGTGGGGACATAAACTCTTGGCACAGCTCTATGGTGAGTTGTACGAGGTCCACTATCGAGAGGTGGAAGGGGATTAGCTGCAGCTATCTATTGCAGAGCTGGGCTTGGTAGCACATAGTGATGGAGAGGTCGACGGGGTTACCATGGATGACTCGGGCAGAGATGGAGGATAAGGATATAGGCTACGCGGCTCTATGGTGGCGGTCTAGGGAGCAGGGACAGAGTCGATGGTGGGCAGGTTGTAGGGCACTATGTCGATGCCTTCGCTCGGCTTGCTCCAGGGGAGGTGTTCGGCGCCCCTATCGGGATGTCCGCCCGGCTTGAGGCTGGAGAGTGGCTTCGATGGGTACGTAAGGGGCGATGGCTGATCGGGTGGCATGGGACCGAGCATGAGTTCTTCCCTTACAGCCAGGTGACATGACAGTTTGGGGTGCACCAGGGGTTTCCTGGTGAACCCGTGGTCTATCGATGTCGAGGGGACGAGAGGACTCTGGACCGGCCAGTCATCGTGCCACTTGGCGAGGATTCAGATGCGGTGATTGACGTCCTGAACGTGGACGACATCGGGACTACTACAGAGTATGACCAGTGGTGGACACTATGGCGATGGCGAGGCGAGGGGCCACTGGGAGGCACGAAGGCAACAGGAGGGAGGAGGGTGCCGAGGCACCAGGAGATGATTGGGGAGCTCCGCTGGAGGATGCGGACATGGTGGAGGTAGATGGTATGGATGCGGATCTTGGGGTTCCGGATCAGCCGGAGATGTAGGACATCGCGGAGCAGTGGGAGCCAGAGCAGATTGTTATTCCCGAGATGCCCATGCCTCAGGCGAGTTCGAAGGACATGGAGGCAGGGGTGCACGCTAAGAATGCACGATTGGTGGAGCTGCTACGGAGGCGAGATGAGGAGCTGGGGGAGGCTCTGCAAGAGAGGGATCTCTTACGGGCTCAGCTAGTGGAGCGGGAGCACGCATGGGCTATGCACCGCCGATAGGAGGGGGATACCGATGCTGCACGGGAGAGGGATCTCCTACGGATGTAGCTGGCATAGCACGATGATGTAGTCATGATGTACCATCGATGGGAGGCAAAGTGGTGTCGGCATCGGATGGATTTGGAGGGAGAGATCATCCGCCTCGGGGGCGGGTACCTGAGCCCTCTGGAGGTGGCTCATCGCATCGGACGAGGGGCAGTGATACTGAGCAGTCAACATCATCTCGTCGTAGGCGATTGGACGAGGGGGGTCGAGTAGGCATGATGCGGGGGCTAGCGGTAGCCGCCCTGAGGGGTCCCATAGGACCCACACCATGGGGGGTAGTTCTCGTCGCACCGATCCTGCGTGATCATGGTGGCCGATGCCTTAGGCTTGGACTTTTGGATTTTTGCGGGGTCAGATGACCGATCATTGTAGCCTGCGGGCATTTTTGATGATATATACGGATGACTTTATTTTTGTTACACATGTGTCATGATTTGATGTTATGCCTAATGATTGATGAATGTGTATGTATGCATGTTAATTTACATTGATGGATGCAAGAGATGTGGGGACATGTGTTATGATGAATGCAAATGTTGCTTACTGTAGATGATATGCAAATGGAAATGAATGGATTGAATTTGTGATTTTGGCGATGGCACCATAGACTATTTAGAACTTTATGGCTTTTTGTCCTAGGCGAGTGTTGTGGTAAATGATTTATATATATATATATTTTTTGTATTTTTTGATGGTGAAGTAAGGTTGAAAGATATTACAGTTGGTTTAGAATGTAGTTAGGTTTTCTGAGACTCAGATGTTTTAACTAACTAGCCAAGACTGTATTTTATCTTACAAGACTTTTGAACAAGGTATGAATCCGACTTGTCTTTGACCAAGTTATGTCACATCCCTGTGTGTGCAATTGAGTTCGTTTATGTGGTATTTGTCAGGATACCGCCAGTGCCAGATAGGCTATCAACCAAACCTGTATTGAGGATCACCTAATTAGCCCCACTAACTCCTTTGTTGTATTTAGTCAGATTAATCTACGGTGCGATCCAGGATACCATAAGCTAGCTCATCCACATGCAAACATTGATCTGCACACAAGTTAATGCGATAGATATATCATCATGCGGGAGGTTTGCCATGAGTGACCGATAGGCTATCAACCAAACCGATACTGAGGTTTATCTCATGACCTTCTGAATGCTGAGAGTTCCAGGGATTCAAGTTCGACTCCCTTCTTTTCTTCAATTGTATTGGGATACTTGCTCTGTTGTAGTGATAAAAATCACTATTTATTTTTGTTATTTTTTATTTTTTTTGAGCAAGGGATTTGAATAATGAGTGATGAGGATCACTATTGTATGTGCTTTTTGATGTATGCACTTTGGTTGTGATGTCAATTTTTTTTTTTTGGAGTTTTGACGTTTTTGCAAATTTTTATGATGTTTGCAACTTCTTTTGAGAACTTGGGATTCTTGGGGAATTGGGTAGGGAGGATTCTTGTCCTTTTGCCAACTCTCAGCATTCTTGGGGTCATTCGCACAGGGGGATGAGCAAGATAACCATTTCACTTATGGTGACCTGGATTGCTTTGCAGGTTTCATCTTTCGTTCACACAACTTGGGAATTTTTATGTGTTTTAATTTGTGTTGGGATGCTACGTAACAAGGTGTGATCCAAGTAGAACTCTACCTTCGTAAAATCTGTCTGACTTTGTACAGTATTTGGCTAAAAAGCTATTGGCAGCTGAATGACAGAAACTCTTGATACATTAAAAGTCAACTGACTATGGTATGGCGAAAAGATGTGAATGGCGTTTATTTGTGATGGACTGTTTATAAAGCGGAGAAATATGGAACAAGATGGATTTGCCAAGTAATTACAGTCTATGGTGCCCTGACTTGGATGACCACAAATATGCAATGTATGTATGTGATGCCTAATGCAACTATATGTTTGTGTTTTTGATGGATTGATATTTGTGAGTATGAAGATGAGATGCAAAAAGAGCTCTTTCTTTTTGTGATGATTTTGAGCATGCATAGAAATGAGATGCAAATTTTTGTTATTTTTGATGATTTTTCTATTTTTTTTTTTTTTGGATTTTCTTATTTTTGACCAAGCGATTATGGGAATCCTTGGAGCGTTTTGGTTTGACCAAAGGGGTAATGGGCACCTTTGGGGCATTTTGGGGATGACCAAGCGATTATGGGAATCCTTGGAGCTTTTTGGGATGACCAAGCGATTATGGGAATCCTTGGAGCCTTTTGGTTTGACCAAAGGGGTAATGGGCACCTTTGGGGCATTTTGGGGATGACCAAGCGATTATGGGAATCCTTGGAGCTTTTTGGGATGACCAAGCGATTATGGGAATCCTTGGAGCCTTTTGGTTGGGCTGTGGCTCTTCTAGATATGGAATGGCCACAAATGACTGATGTTCAAGGGTTCTAGTTCCTTGATTCCATCAAGAGAGGCTAGCCGGTATGTTCCAGGTCCTATTTTACTATCAATTACATAGGGACCTAACCAGTTTGCCATGAACTTGTCCCTTAGATGGGGCGGCAAGCTAGAGTTCTGTTGGTTCTCTTTTAAGACCAAGTCACCAACCTGAAAGTCCCTCGGGTGAACTTTCATGTTGTATGCTTTCTTCAGTCGCTCTTGATAGATACGTAAATGCTCGAGAGCATTAACACGTCGTTCATCGAGCAACGTAAGCTGGTCTAACCGGGCCTACCGCATAGTGTCATCATCGATGAACTCTTGCATTGAAATGCACAGGGAAGGAATCTCCAACTCGAGAGGCATGACAGCCTCAGAGCCATACACGAGCAAAAATGGAGTTGCCCCAGTGGGTGTCCGAATGCTAGTGCGATAAGCCCACAGGGCAAGTGGGATCTGAATGTGCCAATCCTTATGACTATCTGTGACTATCTTTTTGAGGATGGCAACTAGCATTTTGTTTGACGCCTCTGCTTGCCCATTTGCCTATGGATAATAGGGTGTCAAAAAACTATGCTGAATTTTGTACTTTGTGGTCAAAGCACGCACATATTTGTTCTTGAATGACGTCCCATTATCCGAGATTATCTTGGATGGAATACCAAAATGACATATGATGTTATGCAAAATGAACTCCGCAATGCGGGTTCCTATCGTAGAGGTAAGCAGAACTGCTTCCACCCACTTGGTGAAGTACTCTGTGGCCGTTATGATGAACGTGTGATGGCCTGACGACGTAGGGGAAATCTTTCCAATTAGGTCTAAGCCCCACTGCAAAAATGGCCAAGCCGACTGGATCGACTGCAAGGCCTGGGAAGGTACGTGCGTCAAATTAGCATGATGTTGACACTTCACGCACTTCCTTACATATGCGCTACAATCTCGCTCTAAAGATGGCCAATAATAGCCCATGCGAAGAATGCGCTTTGCGATAGCCATACCACTAAAGTGGCCACCACATGTACCATCGTGCGCTTGGGCGATCGCCCAAGTGGACTCTTGCTGGTCCAAGCACCGAAGGAGGATCCCTTCATAGCTACGATGGTACAAAATGTCTCCTAACAAGACATGCTTTGCCACTTTCTGCTTGAATGCTCATTTTGTGGCATGCGTCAATCCAAGTGGGAGGTTACCTAACTTGAGGTAGTCCCTTATGGGTGAATACCAATCCTGCTGATCGGAAGCCTCGATGGTATGAACAACCAATCCCTCTTGAAGTTCATCCCTAGCAAAAGTTGAGCGGGAGAGAACTTGTAAGAATAGCATTGTGTTGCTATTAAGGGGAGTAGGGGAGAACAAGGACCCCCAGTTGGCATGTTTCAGACGATCATGGATTCGAGAGAACCTATCCTGAGGTGGTTCAATCTGGATCATGTGGATTCCTGGCATCAAGTTAGAGCTTGCACGCTCCATCATGGATTGCGATAGTGTTTTGACTTGAATGGTTGTCATATCACCAGAAATGTCTTGCGGGATTAGTGACCCCAAGGAGGCCATAGTGTCCGCAAAATGATTCGATGACCGAGGGAGTGCCTCGATGTCGTACCATTCAAGATTTGCCAAGAATTTGTCCACAAGGGCTTTGTATGCCTACAGAACTGGGCATTTACACTGGAATACCCCTTTGACTTGATTGACAATTAGCAGCGAATCACCAAAGATGTTCAATCGCTTGATGTTCATGGTGATTGTTGTCTGAAGACCTATGAGCAAGGCTTCATATTCTGCATTATTGTTGGTGCACGGGAAGTCTAATTTAAATGACAGAGGCATTGGAGCCCCTTGCGGTGTGAAGAATACAATTCCCATGCCACCTCCTTGCTCACATTTAGAACCATCAAAAAATAGGGTTATGTCGGCCTGTGACTCAGGCTCATCAAAATCTGGCGATTCTGAGACATGGAAGACCCCATCATCGGGTAGTTCTATGACCAGAGGCTGATCGTCTTCAAGAGGAGCCTCTGCTAGTTGATCGGCTATGACTTGTCCTTTGATGGATTTCTGTCCAATAAACTCTATGTCAAATTCCATCAACAACATGATCCATTTCGCCGTGCGGCTACTATGATAAGTACGACTCATCATGTACCGCAATGGATTCTCCTTAGACACAACATACGTAGTGTTGCTCAGCATGTAGTGGCATAGCTTTTTGGTAGCAAACACCACTGCCAAGCAGAGTTTCTCAACGTATGCATAGTTAAGTTCATAACTGACCAGGGTGCGGCTAAGATAGTAAGTAGCCTATTCTTTGTGAAGTTCATTCTTCTGGGCTAGCATGGCGCCCAGTGCCACCTCAGTAGCTGAGATGTATAAGTAGAATGACACTCCTGGTCTAGGTGGTGCCAATACTGGTGGCGAAGCCAAGTATCATTTAATGTCATCAAAGGCTGACTGGCACTCGTCATCCCAGTGAAATGCTACCCCCTTGTGCAATAATTTGTTCATGGGTCGGCACTTGTCAGATAGCTACGCTATGAAGCGCTTGATTGACGTGACCTTTCCCTGCAGGCTTCTGAGCTGCTTGATGGTAGTTGGGGGAAGCATTTCAAGGATTGCCTTGACTTTGTTTGGGTCCACCTCGATGCCTCGCTTTGAGACTATGAAACCCAAGAGTTTTCTAGATGTGATGCCAAAGACGCACTTCTTGGGATTCAGCATGACTTTATGTTCCATGAGGCGATCGAGGATCTTGCTTAAGTCATCGATATGATCTGGGCGCAAAAGAGATTTGGCCAACAAATCATCCATGTAATCTTCCAAAGTTTTATGCATGTAATCATGGAAGATGTACGTCATGGCACGTTGGTAGGTGGCGCCAACATTTTTAAGGCCAAAAGGCATGACCTTGTAACAAAATGTCCCCCAAGGCATTGTGAACGCCATTTTTAGTTGGTCCTCGGGATTGATACGAATCTGATTGTATCCCGAGAAACCATCCATGAGGGATAGCATTTCGTGGCCCGTTGTAGCATCTACCAATGCGTCGATGCTCGGCAAGGGAAAATCATCCTTAGGACTCGCTTTGTTTAGATCTCAAAAATTAGTGCATATGTGAATCCTCCCATCGAGCTTTTTGATGGGCACCATGTTGGACAGCCATGGCGGATAATCCACGTAGATGACAAACTGTGCATCCAACAGCTTTTGCAATTCGTCTTTGACCATCAAGGCCACTGTTGGGTGCATCTTGCATAGTTTTTTCTTAACTGGCTTGACTGTCGGATCAAGCGTTAGATTATGCATGACTAGCTGCGGATCTAGCCCCGACATGTCTCTGTATGACCATGCAAAAACCTCCTTCTTCTCTTTGAGAAGGGTAATGTAGTCGGCTTGCTCTTCGGGGGATAAGCTTACCCCTAGCTTGATCACCTGTGGATTCATTGGATCTGAGCCGATATCTACGTCAGTCATCTCCTCGACTGACATGTGGGATTCGTACTCCAACTGGTGTGGAGTCGGGATCAAATGGATAACATTTGTTGAGTTTAAATCCGCGTTGGGAACCTCGGGTTCCTCTTCGAGCATGGAAGATATCCTGAGTTGATCCTGGGGTAAAATGAAGCATTTTACCTAAAGGCCGGTACTCGATGGGGATGGAGGTGAATTGACGCGATCCCAGTCTATGGCATCTATGTCTAGATGCAATGACCATGCTGGATCGGTCGGGTTATGGATGGGGGCGGTTAAGTCAATGGAGATCATGTTGATGAAATGATTTTGGTCTCCATTACCATGGGTGTGGTGACTTGAACATTCTAGATGATTCCTGCACTCCGGATCGGGCTCTGTAGGGATTGGCACGAATGGATCGGCCCTATGTGCCGATAGGAGGACAGGGTCTACCCTCGGCACTGATATCACTCTAGGGTCTCGGGGTGGAAGGTGCTCTTCGTATACCTGGAGCGGCGGATCCAACACTTGGTCCCACCCCGCTGGGTCTACGTACCACTCATGCCCTGGCACTATGCCCAACTGTTCAAATATGTCGTTAATCTCCAAGGGGTATGGTTGCTGCATCTGTCGCATGTGATTAAGATATGTCATTTCTGTTTCATCTTCGTAATCACTATCGGAGATCCAAAAGCCCTCGTTGGCTCCGACAACTGTTTGAGGCATTACAGGCTCATCTTGCTCAAGCAAATTAATCTGGCCCCATTGTGGTTGTTCCACTCTCCGTGGGGGGACCTGATTCTCTTGACGTGGCACTGGCTCGATTGGAGCCTCTAGAGGGAACATTGTCAAGAGGCTCTCTTGATAGTCATCCATGGGGATCACTTGGGAGTGATCACTATCTGATTCGAAGGGGTCATATGATGTTGGTTCATACTCTAACTCATCCTCCGAAGATCCCTCTTGACACTGTCTATACCCTCCTTGAAAGTGAGTCCCCAAAATTTCGCCTCTCTCTAGCAAAGGGAAAGGGTTATTGAGGTTAACAAGGGTGGTTGTTGACCATGGGAGGTAATCCCCCAATGTATACATTGTGTTAGGGTTGGCATAGGGATCTAATGCCAATCCACCCTTGTTGCCTATCCCTAGGCCTTGCATGTTCTCTACCAAGATGTCCAAGGGCAGGGGGTGGTTGAACCCCACGCCCGACTTGTCATAAGGCATTTGGTATCTTGGTTGGCAAAGGACACGCACTCCTTGCTCATACCTGCCTAGCCCATATCCATGCCAATTGCATTGGCCAAGATATCTCAGAGCGAAGTCCGGGTTAGACAGATAGTTGACATCTTCTCGCAAAGGGCTCTTCATCTTCGTCCTCTTGCATGCATGGCTCAGTACCATGATCAAGGCCCCCATACACAAAGTTTGTCTGGTTTGGCGGGTAGCCTAAAGGAACAATTGTACCGATGGGGAGGCGAGGTCTCCCCATGTCCTGCATGGACTCTAGTGCGGGCGTTGCTACAACATTCCACACCAGATACTCCCCTAGGCCCGTATTGGCCATTTCAATAGTGATTGTTGGTGATTGAGGGGGAGGGAATGGAAGCTCTTCCTGAATCCACTCCATGTTGGGTGAACTAGGAGCCTCAACTTCCATTTTGCTAGGCATCTCTTTGGTAGAGATGGTTGATACTATTGGCAGTGCCTCTTCCGGAGGTTGCGCCTCCTCTAGGGGTTTCTTCCCTTTGTCCTTCTGTTTGGCCATGATAGGTGGCATCGTTGGTGAAGGACCAGACGATGAAGATGTACCTGGCTAGGGTTTTGATGGATTTATCACCAGGGATGCTTGTGGAATCGGACCCTGTCTAGATGGATTTAACTAAAAATCCAAATGCGTCGATGGAAGGGTCGATTGCGGCATCAGCTGCACCGCATTGCAATATTTGAAGGGTTCCAAGTCCGTCGGGACTACATGTACTTCCCCTTCAAATGTATACTTCAAACACTGATGAGCTATCGAAGGGACACACTTCATGTCCCTGATCCATGGTCGCCCCAACAAGATGTTATAAGCCATCTCACCTTCCAAAATATGGCACAATGTAGGTATCGTATTTTGTCCTACTTGAATGGGTAGGACAATTGTGCCAACTGTCGAGCATATCGCATCATTGAATGCTCGCAGTGTATAGGTGGAAGCCGTGATGTGAGAGGTCGACAACTTCAGATGTTTCAATGCTTCCATGGTAATGATGTTACTGGATGAGCCAGTGTCTACTAACACCCTCTTATACGGGATCCCGTTGACCCATGCGATAACGTGCAGGGGTGGATCTGCCATGTCATCAGACACTGATTTCACCTCATCTTCTCGAAAGGTGATGACTGGCTCCGTGCATCGTTTTACATGGCCCACAAAGTTGTTGAAGGAATTCACTTCATGGGGCTGCAACTCGATGGCCTTTAATATCTCCATGAGAGCCTCCCGATGGGGCGTTGATTGTTGAATAAGCTCGTATATGGAGAGCCTAGCCGACGTGGTCCTCAAGCTCTGAGTGAGCTTGGTCCGAATCGTGGCCGTGGGTCTAGGTGGAGGGGGTTGCGTAGGGTGTTGTTGAGGTTGTGACGTCGATGGAACCTCTCTTGTGGTTGCCACGGGGGCAGCTCCTGGGTATCTCTTGTTCCTAGTCACTATGCTTATCATTCCTACATACCCTTGCATGGGGCAATTATGTTGCACCTCATTGACTTGAAGGGGTTTTGCCTATGCCTCACGGGCAGGCAAGGGGTCTCTGAAGACTCCCATCTGCTGGTTGTTTGGCGCTATGGGGTTGTCCACTACCAACGTCTTATTGTCAATTAGGTCTTGTATCAAACCTTTGAACTTCCAACATGCATTGAGGTCATGTCCCCTCTGCCTGTGGAACCTACAATACAAGTCCTCCCGGTATCCCTTAGGCTTTGGCGCATTGGGATCTATGGTTTGAATCTCTGGGAGGTTGATCAAGTTCATCGCTGACAAGCGGTCAAATAGGGAGTCCCTAGACTCCGTATAAGGTGTGTATTGTCGCCTAGGGCGACGCTGCTGATTTTGCTCCTACTTCTGGTTTTCTCTTTCATAATTGTTAGGAGGCACCGCCTGATAGTTAGCCTTTTGAGGCTGTATTTCTTATGCAGGCTTAGGGACATTTATGGCAACTTGATTTACCGCAACGGGTTTTTGTTGCGTAGTCCCTATTTTTGTGTTCTTGTTCCATTCTTTCTTCTTAGGTTTGGCAATCTCGCCATCCTGTATCTTGATCTCTTCGATGATTCTGGCTTGCGCCAGAGCTTCCTCTAAGGTGGCATATTGTTGTAGCTGCAATAGCACAGAGATCGATCTCAAACAACTTCTTGAGAACATTTGTGTAAGGTCGGACATAGGAGGGAGGTAGGGTAGCTTGGAAAGTAGAGTCCTCCACCGATTCCCGTAGGCCGCCATGGTCTCTTCCTCATACTTCCTGAGGCTGGCCAGGTCACTTAGTGATGCCTTCTTCTTGGTGTTGAAGGTGAAGCATTCGAGGAATGCATCCACTAACTGATCCAAGTTACTGATGTTGTGCTTCGGCAATTGGGTGAACCAATCCGAGGTAGGGCCCATGAATGTGGTTATAAATGTTCTTAGCAACAACGCATCATTGTCCTGAATGCCAAAGCATTGGCTCAAGAATCTGGTCACATGCTCTTGGGCATCCTCCTCACCCTTGAAGATTGCCAACTGAGGCAACTTAAAGTGTTCGGGGTAAGGGGGTGCAGGCACTGACGGATGCACAGGATGACTACAGAGTTGGCGTAACATGGGCTTTTGGGGCCCAGAAGCTTTGGTTTCCATAGACTCCAAATGCTCTAGCAGTGCTTTGTATGCATCGAAAGATTTAATCTCTTCCTCTTTAGTTTGCTCCCATTGTGGGTTGTGGGAGACTTGAGGCCTATGGAGGGGTGGCCGGATAGCAGCCCCTCCGCCTTGATAGGGCATTTTGGCCCGCTCCTCTTCTTGTTCATACTCCTCATAGGCTTCTCGAGGAGTTTTTGGGTGAGACCTATGACCATGGGTGGGTCCCCGTGGAGGGAGCCCATCGTTGTTCTGGGGAGTGGCCTCCCGTTCAGGTCTAGGAGGTCTTGGAGGCAGCACTTGGTAGGGTCATGGGGACCTATCTCGTACCAAGGGGTTGCACCTCTCATATGGTTCTGCCCTTTGGGTGCGAGGGGTTGGAAGCCTCTCAGGCACCATGTTATGGAGCAG
The DNA here is from genome assembly GCA_028583015.1 of Wollemia nobilis. Lineage (NCBI taxonomy): Eukaryota > Viridiplantae > Streptophyta > Pinopsida > Araucariales > Araucariaceae > Wollemia > Wollemia nobilis. Next base: position 5,790,882 of record JAQPPZ010017060.1, read on the forward strand.
CTCATCTATTTGGCGCTGAATGCGCTCCTTGCTAAGGCGGTATAGATGCTCTAGCTACTGTTGATCTTGCTCAAGCTGCGTAATCTGCGCTTGGTGGGCGGCATGTCTGGCGACTGCCAGGTCGATCTATTCTACCATCTTGAGTCTAGGAGGCCTAGATGCCTCTCCTACACATTTATCTCGGTCATGGTGATCCGAGATCTCTATAGGTCGCTTCCCCCTATCGAGGTTGGCGGCATTCACTCGAGGCTCTGGCCTCGAAAGATGATTTTGGTAAATAGCAGGTGCGGAGGCGCATTGCTCCCATGTTGTATATTGCTCATGAGGAAGGTAGGGGTCTTCCTCATTTTCCCTTTCATAAGTGTGAAAGGGGCGGGCGGAGTTGGCTCGCCTTGCTAGAGGAGCCTTGTGCTCCAGATTTGTCCTGTTGTTTTTGACAATGAGAGGGGGCAATGGAGGGATGACATACTCCTGTGGCCTCTCCTCATGGACCCTATGTTCTAGCGCTTCATCGCATGGTGGCCACTCATATCGAGCTTCTAAGGGAGCTTTCCCATTTATGTTGAGTGCCACATGTAAGGACTCATCTTGAAAGGGTCTATGCTGGATGGGAGTGCCCCTCGAAGGGGTGCCCCTATAGTCCCATTCTGAGATGCCACGATGTGGACTCTCTTGTGGGCCCGGCCGCCAAGGCGGAATGACCAAGTCCTTGGGACTATAGCGGAGGTGACTTGTGCCCCCTTGTACACTCTCCGTAGCTTCCGCCCTTGCTTGGGCTTGGCTACGGGTGTACACCATGGTGGTGCTTTCCTACAAGCTATGTAGGTTTTTGTTTCTTTTTATAATTTTTATGATTTTTATGCTACACTAAATAGAAAATATCACACACGCAAAGCGATGATTATCTCGTTTAAATATTAAAGGTGTGCTCTAAACCTGGTTTAGTGTGTTTTGATTTTGTTTTGAAAGCTTTTGTAAAGAATGTTTAAATGCAAAATGATGGCTCTTGTGACTCCCAAAAATGGTCGCCCCTTCGATATACCATTGCCAGGCCGATATACCAACCTCTCTATATACCCGCCCTTACGTGAGGGAAACTATAGGTACGTGAGAGCAGATGGTACGTGGAACGTAGGCGGTACGGAAGGGGGATCGCCCTATTTTTGACACCTACCATAGAAGACTTATCCTCGTGCACTGGGAATCACCCCAGCTACACTCGGTCAATTTTCGTCAGGATTTACGTCTAGCAACAGTAGCGATCGGGGTTTATGAATGCAAAATTCAAGCCAAGGTGGTGATGAAATCCACCGTTGGTCTTGATCAAGGGTTGGGGTTTTACGACCAGCTCCTTGGTGTTTATGTTGCCACGTGATGTGTGGGGTTCTTTTTATTTTGCATGAAATGGAAACAAGAAAGCATAAAAGAAAACTTTCCCTAAGCAAACAAGTAACCTAAAAATAGAAAAACTAAAAACAGAAAATGACAGGATGAGTTCAGAATCCCTACCTCTTCTCTGCCCAAATCGGTTGGTTCTGAGTTTCTATCCTGAAACTGCACAGACAAAAATTCATCCCGGGGAGGAATGAATTACAGGACTGTATTCATCATAGGGTGGGGCAGATTCCCATTCGCCCCTGGGTAGGACGAATTCCAGCTCTGTATTCGCCTCAGGCTGGAACGAACAACAGTCCAGCGTCTAAAAACTCGGTACCTGCAAGCAAAACAACCAAGTTTTGATCAGATCTCTGATCTTAAAAATAGAGGACAAGGTCCCACCGTGATCGCCACTGAAAGCACGAGGATACGGAAGCAAAAAGGAAAGCGAATATGCGATGCAAATTGAACCTAGACTTAACGCTAAATCCTACGAATTGAAAGCGCATGAAAAGAGGGAAAGCATGAATGAATCAAAAACTTGAACAAAAGCCAATAAAGAAGACAGCCCTTTTTATTGATATTGTTTCAAAACTCGGTTACAATGTGCTTCCCCCCCTTTTCCAAGGGCTAGGAGCGTGAAGTATATGCGTTCTTGTTACATCCATGGATGCCCTTCCTTCTTCCGCGTGCCCACATGTAAAAATGGGTGGACCAAACATCGCCACCACTCACGTTGATGAGTCTTGACTCCTTGCTGCTCCTCTGAGGTCCAGACCCTACATTCAAAGGAACAAGAAGCGGTCAGTAGCACCTACGGATAAAGTAAAGCATGCAATCCCCAAGCCTACGCTAAGTGAATGAGAAAAATGAATTAAACTATGACTAAAATGAATCCAAATGCTCTAAAAATTTGATAGGGGCATCAAGACATCACCAAGAGGGCACTGCAAAAGGAACAGTCAGGAAATTCCTCACCGATTTGAATTCGCTCTGGGGCGGGACGAATTCACCTGCAACAAAATGCCGAAAAGGTACTGTCCCAAATGTCCTACCTAGGAAGCTCCAAAAGACCTACAAACTTGGGGTTAGCTAATTGGGGGCATTTTGGGAAGACCCAGATGGTCATATTTTCCCAATTTGGCCTCCGTCAATGGGAATTTGATGATGCTACCTGCAAGTTAGTAAAGGCGAACGAAGATAGAAACATGATCAAAATTGCTCAAAACAAGATGAAATTTAAATGACAACCTATCTAAGCATCATAGAATTGAATGCAAAAATGAAAGAAAGCAAATCTACCATATATTTCCAATCACTCCGAAGAGGGGCGATTAGGACTGTAGCAGTGCGGGAGGGGGCGCCCATGGGGCAGGCCGCCCATCGTTTGGGGCCTGATTTCGGCACCAATCCACTTGGGATGGGTCCAAAACCTCTTGTGGGGTATTGTCAGAAAATTGGGTGGGATATTGTGGCCAAATGTCGGGTTTGGTTCCGGATTTGTGCTTCCAATAACCACCCTATGACCTCTTCTCCAAAAGAGATCAAGGATGTGAAAGACACAACTCAAAAGGGTGTGGGTGTGAAAGTAAAATGACAGCACTTCATTGCTCCAAAATGCTCCTTCTCTGTATATTTTGGGGTGAGGAAACTCACCAATTTATAGACCTGGAGGTCTCTTGAATTGGGCATGCAGAGGCGCCACTTGGCAATCATGCCTTCCCAGGGGGAAGGAGATTCCTCCCTGAATAGGGACTTCATGACTGCCCTTGTAATAGCCTCTAACGCTCAAAAACGCTCACCCACACTCCCATGCAATGAAGGAAGCGTTAAGTGGTGGATCTGAGCTGCCATTTGTCAAGATTTGACTTTTTCCCGTCAAACCTGCAATTCGCCCCACCCTGGAGCGAATTTGGAATTCATCCCGGGGTGGGGCGAATCCTAGTTTGAATTCATCCCTGGGTGGAACGGATATTGAGCAAAGTGCCTGAAGGTGCCAAATTGATCTTTGACCTTCCAAAACTACTGTGAGAGTGGTTAGGACCACTTTTTAACCTCTGGGGGCTGCCCTTGGGGCTGTGTGTGTCAATGCGATCAGTGTTTGCAGTCACATAATCGGATTGGTGCTGTTTTGGTGTCTACAATGATTTTATTTCATGCTTCTAACTTCTTCTTTACAAGCCATTTCATGTTCATTTGCATTTATCTCTTTCATTTACAGTCACTAATCTCTTTTATTGCATATTTTATACTTCTAACATATGCTTCATGCCATTTACTTTCATGCTTCTTAATTTCCAATAAGTTTATTTTGTTCATAAGTGCATTTCTCTTCATTACAAGCATACTAACTACATTTCCTTTTCTCCATGCACTTTAGTTTTTAATACATCACTATTTGTAAGAATTACTTTACTTGTAGATTCTTTCATATTGTCTTCTCATTACATGCAAGCTTATATATATTATTTTCTTCTCTAATTTCATTTCCTTTCATGCATCTCATATTAGCTTCATTCTAGTCTCAAGGAACCTTTCCTTGAGCTTGCTTTGGTATTGATACAAGATCAAAATTGTCTTGCTTATCCTATAGTAAGTATTTCATGATTTTTATGCTCTTTTCTTTATTACTACTGTAGATTTTCTCATAGTTTATAGTAGCAATATATACACTTCATTTAGCATATTCATTGCATTTACATTACCTTTTAGAAATTTTCACTCCATTCCTTCCCATTTTGTAGACATTTCTAGACCATTCAAGTTCCTAGAAACTTGTATCTTAATCATTTTTAGGCATTGTCCATCTTCTTTCATGCACATTTAATTTGATCCTTAAAATTGGGATTTGCATAGAAAATTAGAAATTTGTAGGTGACAAACCTTGAAAATATTTCACTCCATATTTCCCCCACATTGCACCTCATACTTGATATAAAATTCCTAAAATCTAACCTAAGACTTATTTAGCCCTATTCCAAGATAATTTCACCACTCCCTAAAGCCACTAGTGAATTTGATTCTCTAGAATACATAGAGTGAATTTTCCACTCTATCATATTTCCCACTAATGAATTTACCACTCATTATAAAATTTGACAAGCCCTACATCCATTCCAAAATGAGGCTCATTCATACTTATTTTTGCATTAATAGGGGGTCTGATCAACTAGGAAGATAGTTTATCACCTCTCTATAATCAGACATACCCCCCAAAACATAATAACCTTATTTTTCTCCTTCCTTTTGTGAGTTTTCAAAATTTCCAGTCAGTAACAAATTTTATAGTGACAAATTTTTTAGTCAGTGGAAAATTTGATCAAGCTCTAAAAAGGTAAACCTTCCACTTGGCACCTCTTTAATATTTATTTTTTTCTTTTATTTTTACTTTTTGATCTCTAGTTTTACAATTTATTTTCTTAAATTCACACTTATTTTTGTCAATCAAAGATTCTTAGATTAGTTGAAATTCTCCTTTTGATCACATTTATCTTGGATAGAAATCAAGGAATCCTAGATTAAGTCTAAATCCTTTTATTTTTACAAGCACTTAGGCAAGAAATTAAAATCATATAGTTTTTTTCATCTAAATCATTTGATGCATTATCTCTTATTAACCTTGGAAAATAAAACCCTATTTTAATATAGTTGATCATTCAAACTCAAAAGCATACTAGGATAGTTTTTGTATTATTGAATTTTATGTGCTTATTCTTAGCATGAATTTTAGAAGATATTTGACTTAATTTTGAACAAATTTTATCTTGATTAAGGTTTGATAAAGAGTCAGATTAGCAATCCAAAACCTTAGGTGTTTGTTGAATAAACCCATTGAACATCATCAAGCATAACATCAACAAAATACTTAGATACCTTGATAAACTACATGAAGTAAAGCCTGCTCATGTTGAAAATTCCTACATCTTTGGGATATCCTTTGGAAATATGCCCTTAAAGTGGGGAAGTAGGGATTCCTAGTAGATTCCCCTCACTACGCATGTGAGGTTTCTAAATTGACACCATTGTCTCATCAAGGAAATAAGGATATTTGGGACTTAATTTTTGTATAGAATGAAATATTAGCTGGAAAGTTGAAAAGATAAGTTCTCAAAAATGTTTAGAAAGCTACAAATCATAAAGTCTATATTGCAATCCCTCTCTACATTTATTAGATATTATCAAAGCATATTATAGAGTTTGTAGGTATTTTCTACATTAAATTCTCAATGATCAAGGGTGGTGTGAATAGTTTACGTTGTTATAACATTCAAAAATATTTTATTTTGATCAATGGATTTCCTATTGGATAATTTTAGTCATCACATAGACTCCATCAGTGTGACCCACTATCTCCTTATCTCTATATTATTCTTATGGAGATATTAGATAGGGATTTCTCAATGGTAAAAATGGAAGAAAAATATAACGATACTTAAGTTACAGTAAGTGGTCCCTTTGAAACTCATCTCTAATTTTTTAGAGATAATTTTATTTTGTGTCATCTCTCATTCAATGAAGCCATGAGTTTAAATCAAAATTATCATGTTATGAGAATTTTGTTGGCCAATTGGTTAATACTACAAAATATAAGATCTTTTTAACACTTTCCTAAATTTACGATGAATTATTTTGAACATTTTAAGGTGTAAAAATAAAAAATTTACATAACCACATTTACGTATTATTTTATATCTTAAAATAAATAAGGGGATTTGGGACTTAATCTTGCATAAAATGAAATATTGTTTGTCAAATTGGAGAGGTAAATCGTTAACCATAGTTGGAAGGCTACAACCATAAAGACTACATTATAATCCATCCCTATATATTTGATGTCACTTTTAAGATCAGTAGCATGCATATAATCTTAATTTGATCAAAGTCAAAGATATTTTCATTGGAAATGATGTGATGAAAATTTTAGTTTTCCTATTTGTAAGAGGTATTAGGTTTGTAAACGAAATAATGATGGAGGGGAAGGATTGTGGATTGTAGACTTATGAGTTTTGTCTTAGGGGCAAGATTTTAATGGAGATTATTTAAAGATCAAGAAAAGAGCTAGATAAAAGTATTACATTAAAATGATAGGTTCACTTGATGTAATGAATTATTAAAGAAATAAATCCTACCTAGAGGGTTGCCACCATGTATCTTCATATCCGATAGTTTTCAATTGATTAAGCAATATATTAGATGGTGAGTTAATAAAGTGGATTCTACATTTTTTTTGTTTGGTGCTTGGTTGAAGCCTCATCCTCTTATTTTTGATTCAAAATAACAACCACTAACTTGGAAATGTTTAGTTTATAAATATTCAACGGTCAAAGATTAGATTAATGTGCAATGAAACTAGATCATGGATTTCTATTAGTAACATGGTTAAAGGAGAGAAAACCAAACATATAGTAGATGAGATTAAAATATTATTCAAGAGTTCTATTTGCCTTCGTTTATGCAAAAGGATGAATTACTTTAGAATTCATTAAAATATGGTGGATACTTGATCAAGTTGGAATATGAGAATCTAAAGCGATTAGAATTTCATACTTCCAATTATTTCCCATGGAATAATGTTTGGTCATTAAAAGACCTTCCCAAGACCTTATTGTTCATTTTTTAGTAGGCCAAAGCATTATTCTTATAGGAATAAGTCTACAAAGAAGAGGATATCATAGACCGTTCAAATATACCTTGTGTGAGAAGGATCTAGAAAAATCAGATCATATACTTCTTCAATGTCCCTTTGCTTATGGGCTAATTTTTCAAAAATATGGAAATTTATTGGGCAACTCCATGATCATTGAAAAAGTTGATGAAATGTTGGATTAATTATTCTAAAGTTAAAGCATTGTGTATTAAGTGGAGGATTGATCCTATCATTATTTGTTGGAATTTATGCCTTGAAATAAATAATAGAAATTTAAAAAATATATATCAAAATCATATCCAAGTTTAGAACCATATTATTGTCTCTCATGTAGAATGTTTAAAAACATGGTGGTCATTTTGGGAAGTCACTAGTGTGGAAAATGACGTGTTAGCCTCTTAATTATAGGATTTGAATATACATGGAAGGGTTATTTATGATAATGGAGTTAATCCAAATGATTTGCTTCAAACTATCATAAAATAGAAATATCCAAAAATTATGTTTCTCAAAATTAATTTTGATGGTGTTTTTAAAGAAAATCTAGAAAAAGATAGCAAAGGTAATATTTTTTAAATTAATGATGGAAAAATATTGATTATTTAGTTATAATCATATGGAACTTAAATTAACTATACAAATCCTAGGGCATGTCTTACAAGGATCAAAATTATAATTGAACAGATGAAAATATATTTCAATTGAGGGCCATTCACAAATTATCATTGATGTTATCAAAAAAAGGGATGTGAAGGTTGACAAAAAATGTCATTACTTTTTATGTTCATAAAATATTATTGGATGAAATCTCTTGGAGATATGATATAATTTATAAATAAGGAAATTAACTATCACATAACTCAATCAATTGCAATGTCAATTTTCATCTTGGTAAAATTCATTTTTTAGAACAAAACTAACCAAGTTAGATCTTATCTCTTAAAAAAATGAATTCAATAATTTCATTGTAGAAACATAGCATTTTGAGGAAGATGAAGAATATATTGGCTAGAGAATGAAATGAAGCATACCTTTGATAAAAGGTAATTTGTATACAGTTTAAATGCACTAACCACAAATGTAATATTTTCTTAAATTTATGGGAGTGTGATAGGGATTAATTAAATTTTAATAAAACTTAGATTTAATTAAATTTATTCAACATTTTTTAATTAATTAAGGTTTTTAATTTCTTCATAGATTTTATCCACTGCAATGTTGTCAATATGCATCATTTTTATTGTTTGAGTTGCAACACTTTTTGCAACCTTTTGTAAATCAGTCCATGGTTTTCTATCATGGTTTTGTTTACCAATTTTTTTGTAAAGGCCTCATAGCCTATAAACTTAGCATTTGATCAATGAAATAGTATGAAATTATTAAGGTAATTTTGTCTCCTGTGTATCCAGTGTGACTCGTATCATCTAGTTTCACTGAGTTTACTCCATATGATAGAAATTTCCAAAAAATATCCTTCCAATTTATTCCATTGTTTGATTTGCTTTGATATAGTATCTGATTTAACATGCTAATTTAGTATGCTATATGTAAGGGTGTGGTCCATTAATAGTAAATGTTAGGACCATATAGTTTTGTTCTATTATGATTTGATTGACCAATATCGAGCCATGTCCTTGTGTTAATTGGATAATCCCACAGTCCATATTCATTTTATATAAAGCATGCAGCATGTTGCACCCTAGGTGACTTTTAGCATACCTCTTAATTTCTACCACCACAATGTATGCACCCCAATTTAAAGTAGTGCATGAGTTATTATGCCTCATATAACCATAACATTTATCCAACATGTCTTTGGTGCATCACCTCTTCGAAGACACTCTCATTTCTAGATAGTCATATCATTGTTCTTTCCTCTAACCAAACACTATCACTTGCTTTGATGACCTTGTTTTACATCCTTGTGCTTCCTAAATCACCCTCATAAATAACCAGCTAGTGGTACCCCATATTATTCTATGTTGTCCTTTTGTGCCTCAACTAGAACATCAACAATATAGCAACATGCCACCTTTGTGGTATAGTTTTCCCTCACTTGCTATGACAAATCACTTTAGTAATAATGCATTAATTTTCACTCCATTCATGTCATGACAGGAACACCACAATGGAAAAAGGCAGTGGGATTTTATAACAAATACCCAAGTTCAATTCATGGGAAGGGTGGCCCTAATATGCCCCCAAATTTTTAACCTATTAAAAAAATCACTCTAGTCATTGTGCACTAGCCTACAAATGTTTTAGAGATCATTATGAAGGGTGGAGCTCCCCTTTAGTCACCACCTAACATAAAAATTTAATACTATCAAATAAGTATTGTCATTCATATCTCTACCATCAATCATGAAGAAGCATTCCACCTAGTTCATGCCTACATTGTTTGTTGTCAACACTCTGTCATAAGCCACATTTTTGTTGACTTGGAAGAAAAAAAAATTGAGTAGCCCACTAGTAATTCTCCACCTTAGTTATGTTCCCACTCATAACCTACCCCCATCCTTTATTGTTTGTGCTTCTACCTATTAAGCTAGTTCACATAGTCCTAGTGCTTGAAATTATAAGGCAATTCTAACATAGAGGAAATTTTGATCTTGCTTAGACATTGCCTAAAGGACATGTCTTTGGAGTAAAAATTGAATCAATATTTCAAGTAGCATGTTATTTTTACAAGAAAACATTCATGCTGGGATAGCAAGGTACCATTGGTTAAAAAATAATAATTTTCTTTTCAATGTCGCATCCAAGCTTAAAACAAAGATATAACAAGTCACAAAGACAGTTGACTAATTGCATGCGCCTATTCTAATAGTTCAATGGAGTCATAGATATAGTTACTAGGATGTGACTACTAGTTGTATCAAGTTTACATCAAAATGCAATGCATGATATTCAAGTATGAGAGTGTCTATGTACAAATTTAAAAGTTGATCAAAGAATATAGCAACAATATTTTTCACATATTGAAGGAGGATCCTGAGAATGTCCTCTTGTAATATTAGCTATGATTCATGATATCAAAACACCATATCTATTTTTCACCATTTGTCTACCATCTATCACAACTAGTTGTCGCATCACCGCCCTAGTTATGTCAAATATTTCTGTATTGCATAGACTCCGAGAAGCTATCCTATAACATGACCACCTATTTTGAAGACTTATATGGGATATTCAATTTTAATTTATAGGGGCTTGAATTTTCATGTGGTATTCCACAATGTAGTTGCATGGGGTATTAAATAAACTAGCTAAGGTATAACAAAGATTATCTTTATATGCCTTTTGTATTTTGTTCAAGCATAATTAATCAATGACCAGGGGTTTAACCTTTAAAAAAAAAGTATATTCTAAAAATATTTTCTTCTTGGGGAGGATCAAATAAGTCTAATTTTCTCTATCCATAGGGATCTTGTAATTCTTGAATTTAGAGGCACCTATTTTTCTTGAGTATACTCTTATTTATACTCATTAGAAAGCTATTTTCAAGACTAATCCATTGGAAGTATTTTATCCAGTTGTTTAATTTTTTGATATACTTAATTATACCTTGAATATACAAAAAAAAAAAATTTCAATAGTACCTAACACTCCAAAAAATGCTATTATATGCTTGTCAATTTGGTAAAACATCTTGCCTAGCATATATAATATGATCCATGATACATTAGCAAATAGAACAAATAACGACCTTAGCTAATATAGTTAGTAATTTGGTTGATAAAGTTAATAGTATGTAGGTCCAACCTCCCTCACTAAGATTACACACTCCTGAAACTTATTCTCATATCAAATTTGATGTTATGATCTAGAATGGGTCTAAGAATTCTAAAATTTTGAATAGTTAGATTCTAGACATGGAAACTTATTTTTCTTATAGCCAATTTCTTAATGATGATAAGGCCCCTTTTTCTAAGTTGAAACTTTTAAGAGTTGCTAAAATTTTGATCATTGAGCAACAATATACACAAAATATCATCACCCCTTGGGATCAATTAGTCATAGCCTTGAAGGCTACACTCTATCCATCTAATTATAATGATAATTTTCCATCCAATGGCTTTTATTAAGACAAGAAATCCATATGTTCAGGGTTATGCATAGTGGCAAATATTCGTCAAATGGGCGAATATTAGGATTTTCCAAATTGAAAATTGGTGAATATGAGGACCCTCGATGTCGGCCCATTCGCCTAAAATTTTTAGGACCAATTTGTTTCTTAGGGTCAATTCGCCACAATATATATCCAAACATAGGCATATTTGTACTCGTTGGAAAGCTCTTTTCGATCCTGATCTAATGGTGGTATTTTTATGAAGTTATAAGGTGATTTAATAGGTCAAAATTTATCCCAAATATGACCTTACATTTTAGGGCTTCAAATGCCCCAAATTTTGGTGTGAAGATGATTGATTTGATTTTCTTTGGATTCGCCATGATTCACCTTGATTTTGATTAGGATTCACTATTTTTTTACAAGTACATTTTGAGTCCAACCCCTTATGCATAACCCTGCATATGTTTTTGTAGGATTATATATACCAGTTCAATCGCTTACACATCTTGCTTCATGCACAAGATCCTGCACCTACTCTTATTGCTAAGTTTAAGAGTGGTATTTAGACACACTTATTTCAAGAGTTGAAATATACTCCACTTGACACACTTGATGCAACTTTTAATCAAGCTCAACTTGTAGAGGAGAAAATTTTTTCTCAGTCTCATGCACCTCGATCTTCCTTTTCACTAGGTGCTCATTGGTTTTCTTTTTCAACATCTCCTCGACCTTCATCAATAACTCATTGGTCTTATTTTTTAGTATACACTTCTAGACCTTTGAATTCTCCACGTCAATAACATTAATCCTATACGAAGAATTCATTTCCTCCTTCTCACTCTCATTTCTCTTCTCCTTATCTAGATTATTTTTTGATGTATTTTTCATTATTGTAAAAGAAAAAATATACAAAATTTGATTGACTAGATAAGAAAAAGAAATAATTTATTGTATAGTCTCCTAAGGAGGAAATTTTTGAGGAGGAAACTTTACAAAATATCATCAAGACTTGTGGAGAAAATCGTACTTATCCTAAGTTATAAGGTCAACTCAATAATGTCACCTTACTCAGTCATTAGTCTTTTCGTCATGATAATCTATTTATTACTCATGCTCATCTTACATAGAATTTCTCTGTGGATTGTATCATTGATAATGGCTCTCAATTTTTTTTATTGTTAAGTATATTATTGATAAGTTATAGCCACCTACACATCCTCATCCTCGTCCATACTAACTTGGATGAAAAGACAATAATACTACTTTCATGATTACACACACTTACATTTTATCTTTTGCTTTTGGTCCTAAGTATGTGGATATTGTTACCTGTGATATCACTCCTATGGATTGTTGTGGTTTATTGCTAGGTAAACCTTATCAATATGATAAAAGGGTATGATCATAAAAATTTTCTCATTCATAATATCAACCCACTACAAATCAAGCTCATACCAATTGCATCAAGCATTAAATATTGCCTTAGTTTTCAACACACCACAATATGAGGACACACAAGCAAAAGTCCTTTTGGCCACTAAATATGTTGTAACACTTGAGAAAAACACTCATCGAGAACCTGTTATTGCTCCTATTCTTGCTCTTTTTCTAATTCTTGCTCATGTTCTTGTTGCTCCTACTCCTATTTTTGTTCCTCCTCCTCCTGCTCCAGCTCTAGTTCTAAATTTTATTCACACCTTTCAACATTTTACCTCTTCCACCTTCTAATATTTTCAGCTTCATAAGATATATCCTATCATTTTTTAGTAGTTGTCATCCATGCACCAACATCATGTTCAACTTAGACGTAGTCCTTGCATCTATGTGGGTACCTATTGTTATGGAGATCCACCAAACCACCTAGGATCCTTCTAGATTTTACATTCAACATCATCTTCCTCTCCTTTTGTATGCATTGGAGTCCAATGCTTTTGTGGTTGGGAGGAATGATAGAGATTAATTAAATTTTAATTAAACTTAGGTTTAATTAAATTTTAATTAATTAGTTTTTAATTAATCACTGATTTTAAATTATTTATAGATTTTATCCACCACAATTTTATTAGTATGCAACCTTTTTATTGTCAAAGTTGCATCCTTTTTGCAGCCTTTTGTAAATCCATCCATGGTTTTTTGTCATTGTTTTTGTTTTACCACTTGTTTTGTAAATGCATCCTAACCTATAAATTCAAGATTTGATCAATGAAATAAGGCAAGTATTGAGGTAATTTTGTCTTGTGTGGCCCTTAATAGAAGTCATGCATGGCTTATAAAAAAATAAAATACTAAAATGTAAATAATTTTTAATTTATTACATGATCAAACATGTTTACTATGTAATTCTACAATTTTATAAAATATTATAAAAGAAAGTCAAAAGTAGATATTTTAAACATGTATTTTAATATACGTATAAGATCATAAAAAAATTATAGCACCTTCTTAACATCAATATATAAAATTTATGATATATAAATTTTTGAAAAACATCCTATTATAAGAGATTCTATATGAGAATCTTATGCTTAGTTGGAATTTTTTATTTGTTTTATAAAGGATGCCTAAGAAAAAAGAATACAACTCTTTCATATTAGTTATTAAATAAAAATTCATAAATATGATATAATAATTTTTAAAAAATATATATGAATAATTATATAAATTTTAGTTATAATTTTAGTTTAGACGTAATTTTAGTTTTGTAAAAAACCCTTGAAAAAAAGTAAATGTAATTCAATATTTATTATGAAGGGCGTTTTTAAACTATTTGCACACTTAAGCATGAGTGTTTGAGACAAGTTGTATTCAATAAATAAGATTTGAGTATCTATGGACATGAAGACCTTATACATTTGAGGTTTGAGGGATTAACCCCATTCTAACCATAAAAAAAATCTATGATACTATAAGTAAAAGTATTATAAAATTATTATCATTACTTTGATTATTTTTAATGATTTTAATATAGATTATTTAACATTTTAACTATTAAATGCAAACCTAGTTTTTTTTAAAGTATCCATCAAGCAACCCAGGTGTTGTAGGTGAGTTGGAGAGGAGAGGGCAATCCTCCAAGGGAGGTCCTAGGTTCAAATATCCACCCTACCAAAAAGTTGAATTGGGTATCCAAAATCCAATTGATAATGTTGGTGCGGGTAGGGTCGGGTGCGACTCCCGGGTGAATTTGACGATGTAGAACCCCCTGTTCATGGTCTCTCATACCAAGGCGGCCCCACAAGGGATTTTTCACTTAAAAAAAAAAATTATCCATTAAGCATAAGCTTTCTTGCTAAAACTCATTTCAAAATAGTTTGCAATCAACATTTTAGGTCTCAAAGATATTATATATACAAATTGTCACTACAAATTTGTAGACATCATTTTTATAGACTTCATCTATATAAAGATTGTAAATATTATATATTGGGTTAATGCAATCAATTATTCACTACATGATAATCCTCTAACCAAAAATAAGAGATCATAATGATATTAAATATCATATATCAAAGAGAGGTTCCACAAAGGACATGGGGGACTTTGGAAAATCATCTCCCAAAGCTTAATGTTGTATTTTTTGGTAGTAATTTTTGTTGTGTCATGTCAGTGTTAGATCGTGGTCCTATTGTTTTATCCCTCTACTGGTTTCAAAGATCCTATCCTATGGTGTATCTTCCTTTTTGCTAGTTGGTTGGATGGTATAAGAAGTTTGATATTCTTATCTTGGTGACTTTTTGTGAGGGCCTCTTGGGCTTGGCCATGGGTTCTCTCAGCTTCTCTTTTGTAAAAGGTTTGGGACCCTTTAAAAAAAAAAAATTCTATAAGAAATATAATTAATTTAAATTAATTGATTACTATTATCAATATTAATTAATTATGAATCTTATCCAACATCATGATATCAAGTGGTTAAAAACATATGATCTTAAAAGGAAGATTTAAGTTCAAATCCTACTAAGTAATATATAAATAGTTTTGAATATGATTTGTTATAATTCCATTATGTAGTTTGTTGAAATTTTATGATAACACAATTATTATTTAATATAAAAATTGGTTTTTTTCAATTACGTATAGATAATTAAAAAAATATGTAATATCAATCTCTAAATATATTTAATCGACCCCCTTATCTTAATTGATATCATCCTTACTTCATTTTATAGTGATTGGTTTTTAAAATTTTCTAGTCATCATATGGTTCGTGTTGTTGATCATATTGAAATATTCTATCTAAATGGATTCTTTGAGCTAGAAAAGAGAAATTTTTCATTATTATTGAATTCTATATAATTGATGCATTTTGCATAACGGTTGACCCTTTCCTAAATGCCCTGTATTTTTCAAATATATATAATTGGTCCATCTTTGGTCCTTGTGTACATCACAGAGAATCACTCATTTCGACATGATGGTGTATAATTGATCCCAGTGGGGACATCACAAAAATTAACTATTTGGCCTCTCTTTATGAGGTCCAAGTTCCAAATGTGACATGCAATTCAATGTAGTTCAAGTTTTGGTTCTCACATCATGGGAAACCACCTCATTTGGCATGATGTTGTGTGTTAACAAATATTTTATATATATATATATATATATATATATATATATATATATATATATATATATATATATATATATAATTGAATGGGAAGATAAAAAATGTGGACCATGTGATGATAAGGAACTGGAAGCCATCAAAATTGAAAGACGGGGATTATATCAATTGTGATAAGGTAATTTGATTAAACCACATTTATAGTTTAATATTGAATATTTTTTTATTGATAGTAGAAGGGTTTTAAAATGGTTCCAAAACCTATTACAATTAGGTTTTTGAAAGGCACCCCCAAACCTGATATCTAGCAATAAAACATCAAGAAAGAAATTCCACTAATCAAACCCAAAAACCCAATGAAACAACCTCCTATAAAATAAGCCACATATTTTTATCAAACAAATACAAGAGATTATCCCATGGTAAAACCATTGAGTGATCTGAATATAAATCAAAGGAGAAAAATAGCAGAATAATAAAAATGCTACTACGGGTTAAAAATAAATTTAAAAATTGCCCAAACTGGAGCATTTGCCACCTAACATGAAAGGAGAATAAAGGAATCTTGTCATCACAATCAACAAATCTATCCAACAAAGCACATAACAGGAGAACCCCTCATGAGAATAACCAGTTTAATAAAAAAACAATAGAAATATCGGCCAACAAAATGCATAGCATAAGAACCATCTAGGAGATATGCACAAGAAATTCCATGAAACCCGTAAATCCCACTTTCGCAAGAAATTCCATAAAACCCATAAATCCCACTCTCAGGTACAATAAAAATGAGATATCAACATTCTACAATGCAAATGAGAGTGAGAAAAATAAGATATAAAAAAAATAAGCCTTAGAACCCTGGGATCAAACACACCACCACTGCTGGAACTGGAGAAAGAGATCTTTGCAAACCATCGAAGCTAGAAAACCCACGAGAGATATGGGACCAAAATTTGAAAACCACCGTAGCATAACAACCCACTTTCACCCCAATTGGTTTGGGTCATTATTTGGCCCTGTCTCCTCAAAATAGCTAGATACAATAAGAAATTATTGAACCTAGAAGAAAGTGACACAAACCAGCCACGAACCCACTACTGGTAGAGAACCCTAGCAATAGAACCATGCAAGCACCACCCAACCAGAGTAGCCAAGATATTAGAGCCAAATCTAACCAAGGAAAAACCATCAAATTTCTACATCTAAACACCATACCAAGCTCACCCTAGTGGTTTTGGGTTAGTAGATGGCCCTTTCCTCTTCCTAGAAAGCCATAAAATAATATAAAACTACCTAACACAAAATAAATTCTACACAATCCAACCAAGTCCCTAAAAACTAACAAACAACCCAAGAGACACAACCACCAACATACCCACCAACCAAAACGAGAGCTAGCCAAGGGGTCAACAACCAGAGTTTTCCATAATATTATAATGGACTAAGATCACCTCTACAAGTTTGGGTCAGCAATCGACCCTCTGCCCCATATAAGAGTGATAATTCCAAACCCATAAGAGAGCAAAACATACCAACAAGACCCCTAGTAAGCAAAACACCCTAATCACAAACCACATCAGAGAAACTAAGCATGAGTAGCATCCAGATCTAGAATGGGAGAAAGAAGGCATCTTGTTCAAAGGGTTTCATAGCATCGAGCGGGAATGAAACCCTCATGGAGGAAGAACTCATGAAAAAAACCCTAATGGGCCCAGTTTAATATTGAATATTAATAATATAAGTAATTAATTTTAAATATATAATGATTATTTATTATAAACCTTCTTATTAGGATGCAAAATTTTATGTCATTACGACTTTTTTTTTTTGTTAAGGAATTATGGTGTAATGATTACTTGATTGACCTTCATAAAATGATTAATGTGTACATGCTAATTTTCTTTTTAATGTAGGATTGTGGTGTAATATCTAGTTTTATATTAACCCAATTAATAATGTTTACAATTTGTGTCATGATGATTAACCTAAAAATGATATTTAAATATTTATTATAAAAAAATTTAACACAAGCTTTATCCAATAATATATTATAATAAACTATGAAAATAATAAATCATTTATATGTTTCTTATTTTCACTATTTATAAATAGGATATAAAGTCTTTATTAATTAAAGACAATTAGTGTGGATGATATTTAGGATGCAAAAATATGCCAAATAATTAAAAATCAAAACTTATAAATCCATATGTATAATGAATACATGTAGATATAATCATAAGCATATTCATATATTGGAACAAGGAGGTTGGAGAAATTGAATTAGTGCATAGTTTTTTATTTTTAGTTTTCTATTTTTTACTAGGAAGTTTAAAGTTCTTAGCTTAACCATTAACAAGGAAATAATATTACTTAACATGATCTCATCAAGATTAGATAAGAAGAAATATTTAAAAATAAAACACCACTTGTTTTATTTTGAAGAGACCTATATTTGTTTGCAAAGATATAAGTCTAACCTAACTCCACTGAGTGTTTTCTAACTCAAAATTAGCAGTACCAATATTGAGTGATAGGTGATCCCTCTTAGTACCAATATTGAGTCATAGGTGATCCCTCTCATGGTGGGTTAAACAAAAATGAGGTGGAATAAGGGTTAGAGGGGGAATCCCTAAGATTTTAACCTCGGTGGATGTAATCGATTCCTCAATGTAAAATTAAATTTAAAAAATAAAACATTACTTGTTTTGAAAAGTAGATATAGATGAAAAATATCAATTTTATAAAGATATATTTCAATGTTGTAGATTTAACTTATATTCTAAGAAATTTGTTTAAAAAAATCTTGAAAGGTCAACACAAACCTAGTTAAAATATAGTCGTTAATACTTGTCATAGAGTTGTCAATAATTTGATATTATAATGTATCAATTAATTTTTTTTTAGTTAATGTTATAGTTGTGGTGTAAAGGGCGATGAAGCTTCTCCTTTTGAAATATATGTCTATGCTAGATTTTTTATGGGAAATTTTAAAATCACGAGTGCTTGGTGGAAAATATAAATAGTTATTTTTAGAAATATATGGGCTTGTTTCACTTACCAATATACTTTGAAGCATCATCATATTAAATACAAAGAAAATTTGGTGCTTGAGTATATTATGGCTGAATAATAGACTAGAAGTCATTGGTCAAGTGTGGCCACACTAATCTAAAGAAAGCAAGGGGTCATAAGGTCCATGAGCATGGCACCTCAAGGAGGATAGGGTATTCACTCATGAAAAAATCTGATAAATTATTATATTAATATATGTAAATAAAGGACTAAGATAAACTATGCTGAAAATATTCAAGACCATAAGCTATCTAAGATAGCAATCCCTTATAGGTTGTGATTATTCAAAAAGTGGGTGTTTATTATTACAAAAGAAGAGAAATTAGTGTCAATGAGAATTCTAAATATTAATCTTAATGATAGCATGGAAGAAACTATTGTTTCAATGTAATGACTTTTGGGGTTGTGTTTGGTGATGAGTTTGTTGTTTTGAAATCCATGATTAACTAGAAAGAATAATTCAAGGGAACATTATGAAACATAGTAGTTGATGAGATCTTGGGCTTGATAAACATTAATGAAGATGGAAAAAACATACATGTATGACATAGAATATATTCTTCCATTGGATGATAGGATATGCATCTCATATGTGTTTTTAGAACATGATTAATAATCTATGTGATGGTTATGACAATAATTCTAGAAGAAGGGAACAATGTGAACAACTTCTTTTATTTGATGAACATAAATAAAATGGATTTTTTTTAATGATTATAAATTTGGTGTTATTTTTATTATAAATATATTAGCATAATATTAATGGTTGGGATTATTTCAAAGTTAATTATAGTTGCAAGGATGAGAATATTTCATTCTATAACTTAATAATGGATTTTTATGTAACAGGAATTTTCTTTTGATTTATTTAAATAAAATATTGTAATGTTTATGAATGATGAGGGCTTAATTTGTTATCTAATTAAATATTTTGGTGAATAACATAACACATGTGAAATATATTTTATTATATTAATAATAGTTTCAACAACACCATTTATTTTAGTAAAATACTTTGATTAGTTACTACAATTAAATTAATTGAATTTAGTTTAATTTTCTATATATTTTTTTGTTATAGGGTGTGAGATTAATCTTGATAAATAAATAATTAGTTTTCTAGGTTGTATAATTACATAATCATAAAAAAAATGTTTTACTAAAATATATAAACACATAGATTGACCCATGATAAATAAATAATTAGTTTTCTACATTGTATAATAACATGATCATAAAAAAAATATTTTATTAAAATACATATGTCCATATATAAGAGATACAACTATTTCTTATAATTACTTAATTCAAAGATAGTTACTTAATTCAAAGATAGAGAAACTAGTGTACTTGCCCTCGGAGATAGGCTTCAATCAAAAAGTGTAGAGAGATGGCAATGGCATCCTCCGTTTCTCGAGGTGTTTAAGATTAGTATTGATGGCTCTTCCAGAGAGAATCATGGGTATGTAGGTATTGGTGGTGTTGGAAGAGATAGTAGTGGTGTAGCTCTTTTCATAAGCAATCTAATAATTATATGGAGGTGCTTGCTATTTGTTTTGCTTTGAAAAAAGGTTATGCTCTAGGATGGTTGAATATAATATGTGATTTGGACTCTTAGATTTTTATTAATTTGTTGCACATTCATGACCTTTCTAATGTTCATTGGTAGCTGGTGTTATAGCTCGATCATTCAAATTTGTGTCGGTATTTGGAGTAATGGTGTGGCTGCTTGCTTGGTAAAATGGGCTTCTGAGTTTCAGGAAGACTGGAATGTTAAGGCATGGGATCAGCTTCCATTGGATTGTTCTCGTCATCTTGCTATTTTGCTTGCTTGCTGCGAATATGTTTGGTTAAAGTTGTTGTTTGTTGGATGTCTTTTTGTGGGGTCTCTTTCTTCTGACCATTGTAAAGATTATTGTTTTGGAATTTTCTATTTCCTATATGATTTTATTGATTCAATAAATTTTTACCCATTCCCCAGAGTTCAAACCCGTGAACGTGCTTGAACCAGAAAACAAGAGTTGGAAACATCCAAATTGAAACATCCAAGAGTTGCTGAACATAAACATTTAGTTTAATTTATGTTCTACTCTTCTTAATAAACACGAATCTGAATCTCAACTGCTAACACCCACTAGTACTAGTTACAATCACGTTTAGATAAAACGACTGACTAAAAGAAATCCCTGCCACTATCACGTGGCAAGAAATAGTAAGGCCATGGTGGTGTCATGATGTTCACAAAGATTCCCAGATGATAACTTTCTGGGGAAAAAAGAAAAACGCAGGTGCCCTTAACGCCCAAGGAAAAGTTAATCCAATATTGTTGTGGCATGGCACCTAATCTAATATTCATGTTCTTCACAAGTCACAAGCAAAAGCACAAACGGCTCCTTGAGTGCGCAGAGGACGCCAGACGACGCGACGAATCGAAAGTTTAGAGGGAAGCTTCCACAATATTCCAGGATTTCAAGATTTGTGTATCGTCCACCAGATAAAAGTTGTATGGCACACAGCTCAGCAGATAGCCTTTCAACTTTGGACAAAAACCAGATCAGCATTTTCTCCGGCATATTCTACTCACCTATTCCGTATATGTATACCACCCTATCTCTAACCCCATGGTCAAGGCGGTTTCACTTCAGAAAGAACTGACCACCTTTGGCTTAAGCCCAGTTGCAGAGGGTTCTCCTTTGTCAGGAAGATGTTTTTGTAAGCAAAAATTAGAACATCATCAACACTGAATCCTGCCAAAGGAGAATTCCTCTGCAACTGTTCTTATACAACCCAAGAAGAAGCAGAGAGAACGTCCATTGTGATAGTAATGTGTATAAAGATGGACAATGGGATGCTCTGGTTAGTGCTTTGTTTTGCTTAGTCTTTTGTTTTACAATTTTCAAACCATAATAATAATATCTTTGTGTGCTCTTGGCAACGTAATAAAACGTGATTATTTGAATTATATAACGAGAATTACATTGGGCTTTTATCGATTTTTAAATATTGAAAAAACTAAAAGTTTAATTTTTATGAACACCTACATCAAACTTTCTATCAGTAAAAGATCGATCCCTAAAAGTTTAATTTTTTTTGAACACCTATATCAAACTTTTTATCAATAACATATTAGATTTAGAGTATTAAGTTTAAAGATAAAAGACCGATCCCATACCAGATTTTACTAACAAATGTGTCCTCGCATTATAATATTTTCCTCTCTCCAAACTATTAATTTCAATAACATATTTTTATAAATAATGAAAAATCCTATTATTTTCCCTCTCCAAACTATTAATTTCAATAACATATTTTTATAAATAATGAAAAGTCCTATTTTCATAGTAAAATTCCATTCTTTTACGAGATCATGAACTTTTGAAAACTATTACCATGTTACCATGATCGTGACATAGCTGCCTTGGAATAAGGTGATTGGGAAGAAATTTAGAAGATAAAATGAGAAGTGAAACTCAATTTTTTGAATGTGCCTGCCAATTTAACGTAGCGGTATTCTTAATGGGTCAACTTGCAGGTAGCTTCTTTAGCCAAACATGTTATTTTTTCAATATATGAAATCCCCATCAGTATCTGAATTTTTTTTGCAGAGCTCTGAAGATTCAAGAACAATCTGTTCTCTTTACAGCGGAGGAAAAAAAAAAAAAAAACATTGGTTAAACAATTGAATCTTGGCCTTCATCAACGTTATTTTCTAGCGTTTCGATGAACAACTTTAATGATATTTTGGATTCTCTTTCTATTCAAATCATAATAAATTGTAATGCAATGTGTGAGGTGTATAAACATATGTGTAAGTGAGTTTATGTAAAAAAACAATTGTAAAGTCTAGTAATTGCAAATGCACGACAACATTTAAATTGTTGAGCATGAGTATATATCATGCTTACATTTACAGAAAAATAACTAAAATTCTTGTTGAAAATACTTTATATTTAATAATATAATTTTTCAAATTAAAAAATTAAAAATTATAGGAAAAAATCATGTTTACATTTAAAAATCATATTTATATTTAAATATTAATCACAAATGAAAGTTAAGAATCTTATTCATTGTTTGGATCACATAATGAAATATATTCTAATAAGCAAGTTTAAGAGAAAAAAAATGAGCGAAGGTGGGTGAAGAACACAAGCTTATACTGAGAGGGGGTGAACAGTGTAAGATAAAAAAAATTAATTTTCTTCCCAAAGCAATAGCATCCAATATTATCAATTGCAATAATGAAACAATGCACAAATCATCACACACATAAGAGACATAGATTTAACGTGGTTCACCCAATATGGGCTACATCCATAGAGAAAATATTTCTTATAAATTTTCTCAACAAATTCTTTGGGAACCAATTCCCTATTACAATGTTCATGGACCTTTATCCACATGAGACCTCAATCCCCTTTGTTTTGATTCATGGACCTCTATCCATAGGACACCTCAATCGCCTTTGCTCTGATTCATGGACCTCTATCCACAGGAGACCTCAATCCACTCTTCTCTAATTCATGGACCTCTATCCACATGAGACCACAATCCCCTCAGCTCTAATTTACTTCAAGCCTTTACACAAGGCTTGCTCAAATTTTCTCCAAGCCTACACACAACTCTGCTCCAAATCCTACTCAAGTTTTATCACAAAACCTGCTCAAATTTGCTCACCAAATCTACTCAAATCAACTCACCAAACATGATCAAATATTATTACTATCACTGCTCAATATTGCTCACAAAAACCTACTCAAACATGCTCCAAAATTTGATCTCAACTCTGCTCAAATCTGCTCCAACTCCTCCTCAAGTCTGTTAACAAAACCTACTCAAATAGGCTCATCAAATTTGCTCAAATCAACTCACCAAACCTTTTCAAATTTTCTCACTATCACTGCTCAAACCTACTTAATATTGCTCACAAAAACCTACTCAAACCTAATCCAATCTACTCACAGAACTTGCTCAACTATGCTCAAAAATTTTCTCACAAGACTTGCTCAAATTTGCTCTATAATCTGATCCAAACAATGCTCATCTATAGCCAATTCTTGCATACTAACAATGCTCATATCTTTCCCAAGTATTGCACATAAAACAATGCTCATAACTTTCCCAAGTATTGCACACAAACAATGCTCATAACTTTCCCAAAAGTGCTTTCTTCAACTAAAGTAATTTAGACATATTTTATCCAAAAAAATTTCTTCATGAACATATAGAGAATGATATGCATTACAAATACTCAATATGTTCTTTCACATTCATTAAGTCTATTGCTTTCACTTGTCTCACAATTATTGCATTCCAAGTCTAATCTATAATCCTTGCAAATTTCTTCTCAACAACAAACAAGATAATGCACAAATTTGCTTCACAAAACTGGTCTATAACCCTTGCAAATTTACTCCCAATATCAATCACAATAATGCATAAATTTGCTTCTCAAAACTGATCTATAACTCTTGCACTTTCAATCCCAATATCACTCAAAACCAATTTCAATCAACACTAATGCACATCAAATCAATCCTTATACCTCCAATCATATGACATCAAAATATTTCCTTCAAATAGAAACCACCCTTGAGAAAGGAATTAAATCACCATACCTCCAAATCTACCTTGATGATGATGAGCTTCCCAAATCTGTCTTGACAAGTAATTTTATTTTCTAGGGCCACTTCAAAAATTTATTAGCAAATCTCCTTTTCAAATCATCCACATTAAAAACCCTTTTCAATAATGTTCACAATAAGGCTTGAAAATAATATCTTATATTTTCCTCACAATATAAAGCTTCATCAATAACACAAACCCTTTTATCCCCTTTCTATGATATGTCAAAATACAAATAACAATAATCACAAATACACCTTATTTCTCCTTTCTACAATATGCAAAAATACAAATAACAATAATCACAGATACACCTTATCTCTCCTTTCTAAAAATGTAAAAATACAAATTTCAAATAATACCCAAATCACCTTATGTCTATTTTCCTCATGCAAACATTACAATATCAAATAATCCTTATTACACCTTATGACTCCCTTTTTAAATCAAATTTAAAACAAAATATTTTTCCCCCTTTATATTCAATATGCCCAATGAATGATTTACCTTTGTAAATTAATTTTAATCAAAAAATTTATGCATACCTTCCACCAAGCGCACAATTTCCTTTCTCTACCTTGCAAAACAGTGCTTGTAGGAATTGACCCTACGACCTCCTGCTCCACGGTGCCCTAGTGCTAGCTAGGCATCCAACTGGGCTACCCCAATGGGTAGCAACAATAATGCATGACGTAAATTTAAACCTTCCTCTTTGCTTCCACTTAAAATAATGTTTCTACCACCAAAACAGTGCCTACGTGAATCGAACCTGTGACCTTCTCCCCTGTAGCACCTTAGCGCTAGCCAAGCGACCAACTAGGCTAGCTACCTAGTTGAAACCTATAGTGCAACACCTTGTCCTTATCCTCACTTTGCCTCCTACTAAAATTCATGTTCCCTTCTTCTTGTGATTTGTAGTTTCAATGTGTGAAAGGATTTTGAATTGCACTACACAAAAACCTTAGCCAAACAAATATTTTAGTGCATTATTTATATGCATATTGCCTCCTTTCACAATGACGTTGGCGCTCATGTTTTTCTTTTTGATTTTTGACTTTCATATAGCCTCTAATAATTTTTGGCGCTCTTTCTTTTTAAACCTTCTTTTGATTATAATATTTAAAATTGAAAAGATTTAAATATTATAATATTTAAACCTTTGGCCCTTGGAAAAATAAATATTTGTCTT
Source organism: Wollemia nobilis (assembly GCA_028583015.1). NCBI lineage: Eukaryota > Viridiplantae > Streptophyta > Pinopsida > Araucariales > Araucariaceae > Wollemia > Wollemia nobilis. Next base: position 5,816,434 of record JAQPPZ010017060.1, read on the forward strand.
TAAACCTTTGCCTCCTCTTGTGGTCTTTAAATATTTTTCAAGCAATTATAATAAAACCTTTTAAACCTTGTCCTTCTTCATAATATTTAAATTTGATATTTAAATATTATTAATCCTTCTCTTAGAAAAATACTTTGGAGATATACCTTGCCTTGAATTTTGTCCATAGTACCTTGCCTTGAATTTTGCCCATATACCTTGCTTTTGAATTTTATCCATTGCTTGCTATTCATCAAACCCATGGGGAATATTTTTGCCTTGACTACCATGCACCTTTGACATCAATGACAACTCAATATTTACAGTAGTGGGAGGGTTTTAGAGTAGGATGGTTGAGCATCGAAGTGCAGGAAGGATGGTGGATTGCAGGTTGAAGGGAGCTTTGGTGGTCAAATAGATTGTGGGGGCGTTATCAATTTACAAAATGGGGTCAATTTTGGTAGGCAGAAATAAAATTTGGCCATTGAGGAGGAAGTGCTAGAGGAAGCAGATAAAAGTGTGCCCAAAGATTTTGGTGCTTCTTCTGTTGAACCTGTGAGTGGATCATTTCTCACTGGTCATACTTTTAACCTAGGTAAGTCTTCCTTTGCCACGGTTATTACTAGAGGTATTTGTCTTCGTGTTCCAAAATTATATTTTGACCTCTCTTCGGTTAGCAACACCCTGGTCATTTCAGATGAGATTGTGGCTACTACAATGGCAAAAGGGTCTTGGAATTTGGTTGGCAATTTTTGAGGTAGGCCAGACCTAGATTCTATCTAGTAAAGGGTATTCCTTAAATGGAATACTTTGGGTTCCTCAATATTGTTATTGTAGACCATAAAAAATGGTACACCTAGCAATGGAATTGAACTACATCTATTGTTATAATCAAGCATTCGAAAATGACAATAAAGTAAGCATAAAGATGACAAATTTCTAAAATAAATGGGGGGTTCTCTTTGTATTGATTAATTTTTCAAATTTAAGGTTACAATATGTCCCCTTGAGGGCTCTCAATTTGATACAATTCAAATTACAATGTTGAAGGATCCAATCCTTTCACAAACTTATGGTGCACTTTCAATGTTTTTTTACACTCACGATTGGAGTACAGGTTTTTGTTACCACTAAATGATCTATCCTTCTTCAAATATTTAGCTCCTTCCTCATGCACTAGAATACTTGTACCTACACACAAGAAATTAAAATGGGTTAATAGCATGTGTGGATTATGATAATATCAAAGGAATGCATGCAATATTGAATGTAAAAAGTGCAATCGACATATCTAAACTACTCCAAATGCTTCCAAAACTTAACATGATGCATATTATCTACTTTTGTAATGATCTATGTAGAAATTGAAATGAAATATTTAGTAAAATTTATGGTCGTATTTGGGTGGGACAATTAGGACTGTAATAACAAAAACCCTAATTAATGATTCAAAACTGCTCCAAACTTCATCAAAATTAAATAATATGTATATATATTGCTATATAAAATATCTACACTAAAATTGATTCAAAATTATGGGTCAATTCATGGTTGTACCTAAGTTTTCCAATTGGGACTGTTAACCATCCCTAGTGGGGACGACCACAAAACATGGTGGTTTTTTACCACCAATTCCACTTGGATCTAGTCTAGAACACTCCTAGGGATGTTGTCATAAAATTTGGTGAATTAACTCATAGGAATGGATGGGTTTTGGATGGGATGTGTGTATTTGGAGATGCCTTGAAAATGCCTTTGATTGATGAAGTTTCCAAGGGCAAAAGGTGAGAGGTAATATTGATAGCACTTCGTGGAAAATACTTGTAAATAGATCTCTTTGAAATTCAGTGAAAACACTCCAATTTATAGCCCAAAGGGGAAAAAGAAGCAAAGGGGCAATTTTGGGCATGCAAGTTAGGTGCCACCACTTGTCAATACCTTTTTCATGCATTGGGAGGAAGAGGCCTCCAATTTGGGCCTCTAATTTGCAGTTCCTAAAGGCCTAGATAGTCTCCCAATATTTTTTTTTTGGTAGATAAGATACTATAGCACTAATATCGGGTTTTTATAGGTTGACCCAAAACCTTTTACAAAAATCAGCCTAGGGTTGTTGATGAACATATCCTTACTAAGGATCCTATATATGTAAAATCTACATGCCGCAAAAGCCATTACATCCGGTAAGGCACATAGCCTGTTGTCAAAAAGAAACTTCCCATACAAAATTTTGGGTATACCTTGAGAAAACACACATGCATCATAATTACAAAAAAGAAACAGACACGGATCCCTTCCTTGAGACAATGGAGAAACAAAAAGTTGTAGACACACATAGCAGAGTACTAAAAAAAAACTCCCACAAGCTCTGTATTGACAGTTACTCTTAATAATTCTTTGGTAATTGCTTTCTTCCATATATGACATGCTTTGGTACCACATACTATCTTGGCCAATCAGCCTTGGATAAGTGAACCTACTAGCTAGATTTATGGCAATGGCTATCTGGTGGTCCACGTGGCTTTGGTTCAAAGTATTATATTGTCATTTCTTTCCTTCCCTATGATTATCAACCAACCTCAAATTACTAAGATGACTAGGAGCTATGTTATCTGGAATGTGACTGTCCCCATTAGTCTTTGTGGCATTTCCAAGTAGCATCCATGAAGACTGACAACTCAGATAATATTTATTGTGAGTCCAATTCAAAAAAGATACGGGAATACTCCTAGCCTTCAAACTTACAGTGCCTTCCCTATTGGTAAATTCAACTATCATTATTGGAATTCTTGTTGAATAAGCTCCTATACTTCACTCGGGACACCGTGTTCCCATTTGAAAAGTTTGTCACCATCAACACCTAAATTTGCTAGCTTATCAGCAATTATGTTATCTTCTCAAAAGACATGTTGGGCTTTTCTATCCTGTCTTCCCTATAAAAGGATCCTAGCCTCTTCAACAATTGTTTTAATCCTCCAAGGAGGTGTTTTCCAATTATTGAGGAGATTTATAACATGCATAGAGTCTCCTTCTATGATCAAATTGCCTTCTAAGTCTTAAGTCATTTGAAGGCCTCTCCACATAGCTCTAGATTCAGCTTCGTTGTTCGTCCTTGTTCCCAAATATTTTGAAAACACAAGCATCATATTCCCATTATGATCTTGCACAATGCCACCAGTGCCTACTCTCCCAGGATAGTTCTTAACTGCTCCATCAAAATTAAGCTTAAACCAACCCATAGGAGGTGGAGACCAGTTAACATTGGCTCTGGGGTTGACTACCCTAGGTACAGACTCATATAACAAGGTTAAGCTTAAATATTGAGCAATCATGGTCTCCTACAAATGAGTTTTACAGCTATCAAAAGGGATAAGGTTCACATTCTCATTGGTAAAGGATAGGATCCTGGCAATGATAGTTTGATGATCATGGATAGACTCATTAAAGACTCTATGGTTCCTTTCTAACCACACCTTCCAAATATAGTGATTGAGACAAATTTTTCACATGTATCTAAGTCTTTGGCTTGAAAAGGGCCAAGGCCACTAGATGAACAAATCAAGTGCAATGAATAATTTAACCCATGAAATATTGAAGGCCTAAAAAATGCCACTTAGGATAGTCAAGGAAAAATGGCACTCAAGGAAAATGCGATAAATGGTCTCCCAATTAGCCCTCCATAGATAACAATGATTAGTGATACAAATACCTTTACACATCATATTATCAATGGTTAGAATTCTTCCTTGGATAACCAGCCATGAAAAGACTGCAATTTTTGAAATTAAATTTTTTATCCAAACTAAGTCCTTTTGGAGGACAAAATCCTCGTCATCAAGCAGAGGCTTGTAAGCTGATTTAACAGTGAATTGCCCATTTTTCGTAGGAGCCCAGGTCACTTGATATTCCTTGGGTCTTACGGGGATAAACTATTGCCCGAGAATGTTAAAAATATCATTTGATTCTGCTTAAAATCCTTGAGTTCTTATTTGTTTCCACTTCATTCTACCTTTGTCCTCAACCATATAATCGAAGACTTTTCTGACAATGAGTTCTTCTATGATATCTCTGATTCGGGTTAAGTTAGGATATTGCATCAGTGGTTCATCCTTAGCCCACCTATCAGTCCAACAATTTATCCTCTGACCATTGCCTAAAACCCATCTTAAACCTTTTTTGATGATTTCCTTATAATTAAGAATTGCTTTCGAAAAAGCAGAACCTTTGATTGGAACTGAGTCACTTAGAAATTCCATATTTTGAAGATACTTTCATTTGATGATAGTTGTCCATTCATTTTATTCACCAGAAATGAGACGCCACACCTGCTTAGCTAGTAAAGCTAAATTTATATGAGCAATTATCCTCAGATCTAATCCCCCATTTTCCTTGGGTCCGCACACTTTGGTCCATCCTACAAGGTGTATCCTTTTTTTCTCCTCTAATCCAGTCCATAAATATTCTTTTTGGAGTTTCTCAATTTTTTGGAAAACCTTCACGAGGGATTTGAAAATGGAGAAGAAATAGGCTGGAATGCTCTGAAGAGAGGCCTTAGTGAGGGTCAGTTTTCCTTCTTGAGATAGAAGATGACCTTTCCATCTAGCAAGTTTTTATTGAATTATTTCAATAACCCTATCCCACATTGACTCTCTCGGAGAACAAATGAAAAGAGGGAGACCAAGATACGAAGTGGAGAGGTTTGCTATATCACACCCTAAAATTTTTGTAATCCTTCCTTACCTCTAAATGGGGGTGTTCAAGAAATATAACTTGCTTTTACTGAAATTAATTTTCTGACCAGCATCGTCCTCGTAGAGTTGCAGGATGTATTTAATTATTTTGGCCTCAACCACCGATGCCTTAGTCAATATAAGGGTATCATCGATGAATTGTTGGTGAGAAACATCCCTAGTGAGATATGTTGCCTTGATTCCCGATATTAGCCTTGAACTACAAGCATTTTTTATGGTTCTACCTAAAGCTTCTGCCATAATGATGAATAACATGGGGCTGATAGGGTCTCCCTGCCGAATTCCTCTATGACTTTGAAAGTAACCAGCAGTTGTTCCATTAAATAGAATCGATAACCATGCTTTATAAATACATTCTTTGATAAAATTAACCCATTGGTGGTGAAAACCAAACTTAAGGAGGACAACAATCAAAAAGTCCCAATTTAGCCTGTCAAATGCTTTGTTCATATCAATCTTGAGGGCAAAAATAGACATGTTAGTCTTATGAGTAGAGTGCAAAGCTTCATGAACTGTGATAACTCCATACAATATTTATCTACCCTAGACAGAGCTTCCCTGGCATGGATCTATGATGCGGGGCAGAATATCTCTCATTCTATTTGCAATGGCTTTAGTTAGGATCTTGTAAGAAACATTGCACAGACTGATTGGCCTGAAGTTAGCCATAGATTCAGGGGTTTGCTTCTTAGGAATTAGAGAAATAAAAGTAGAGTTGATACCTTTTGGGATATGATTGCTTTCTTGGAATTCTCTGACAGAAAAAATTACATCCTCACTTACGATGTCCCAAAAATCTTGATAGAAACGAGGGGGAAAGTCGTCGGATCCCGAGGCATTGTCTGGTTCCATGCTAAACAAGGCTTCCTTAATCTCCTCATTAGAAAATGGATCTAGAAGCTTAAGTTTTATATCCTCATTTATTATGCTAGGAATAAATTGCAATATAATATCTTTGGTCTCCTCATTGCACTGGGATTCTTGACCAAGGATAGAATTGAAATAAGTTATTGCCTCCTTTTTTATTTCTGTTAAGTCTTGAGTAATAGAACCATATGATTTTTTTTTTTTAAATATCTTGTTATTGCTTCTATTTCTAAGTGTGGTGACGTGAAAAAACTTGGAATTTGAATCTCCATATTTCAACCAAAGAGCCCTTGATTTTTGCCTCCAATAGATTTCCTCACAAGCCAAAATGTTATGAAACTCTGCTAGTTTTGTTCGTTCCTCCTACCTAGTAGTTTCATCAACATCACCATGTTGGATCCTCTGATAAATTATATTCAAACTTTCAACAACCTATTTTTTATTTTCAAAGATGTTCCCAAAGACCTTTTTGTTCCAAGTTCGAAGCTTTTCCTTAACAAAATTTAATTTGCCAGCAAGTTTAAAAGCTACACTACCCCAATATTTCATAAGTCATTAGGTGGGATAAATGGTAGAAATTTATTGCCATTTATCCTACCCTTTAATTTTTTGAGGTTCTGGACCATGGCTATACCACCAAGGGATGGTTTCTTGTGGTTATCCTTGGGTGGGACGAACATGAACTATGGTCATCCTGGTGTGGGACGACCATGGCTACATAGCCCAAAACCTCCCAAAAATGGGGTAAACTTTCCCAAAAGTGGTTAGGACCCCTAATTAACCCCTGAGGGTTATCCAATGGGGCCATATGGTGTCGATAAGAGTGGCATCATGGAAATATTATCTAATTTACATGATTTTAGTGTCTACATATGTCCCTTTTTGAGATGCACTGTGTACAATAGAGTGTTGAGCAAAAATATATGACTAAATCATAAAATGTTTAAGTTTATTCAGTAACATAACCAAATTTAGATACCTCCATTGTGGAAATAGCATACATTCTTGGAATCCTTGCTTTTGATATAATTGAAGGATTGATTTTTGTATACCTTTCAGCCACCCTGTAACGATAGGCTTGGGACTTAGGGTATACTTGGTCTTGGTTTCTTGTTTTAGATATTTTGGGATATGTATCCCTAGGCCTTAAGTATACCAAGACTTTTTTTAAAATTTGTGCTAAATTATTTACCCCAGCGTAGGCTTGAAATTTATCTTTGACAATGATTCTTTTGAATGTATGCAAATTGCACTTTTGAGTTTTTAAGTGTTGATTTTGATTATGAATTTGTTATTATGACTACCAACTCAAGCGATGAGTCAATGAGAGTATGAAAAATTATGAAAGTGGTGAGTCACTTGACCCATATGAATTTATTAGAATTAACTTCAGTTTTTTCCATTGTAAGATTTAGCAATTTTGTGAGGATTTTGATAGTTTTGTTGATATTTCATGGTGGAATAGAACTGAATACCTCCTTCCCGTGGAGTGGTCCAGACACAATGGACTTATTAGAAATTGAATTAGAGAATTTTTAATTCATACATGAACACATTGAATGCAATATTGATCCTCTGTAAATTTCATCAATTTTGACCTATTTTGGGTGATTTTTAGGCCATTTTGTTGATCTTTTTAGTTGTTTTTGTGGGATTTTTTGGTGGTCGTACTAGGGTGGAATGGCTGAAAATTTTATGGCCATCCCAGGTAGTACGGTCATATAATTTTACAGCCATCCCACCCTAGGATGACCATGCTCATCCTAGTGCTTTTTAAGACCAAAATTGCGCAAATGAGCTCATTTTCACATTTCTAACTTGGAAAATTAAGAGGTGAGGAGTAGGATATTGATTGGATAGAGTAGAGAACTATTTAAACTATCCCTCAGTCACCATTATTAAACCATAGGACTCGATGAGCAGAGGATCTGGTGCGAGACGGATAAAGGCTGCATTTACCCCTATGCTTTATTGAATTTTTAGAGACTTAATTATTTTTGCATTTTCCAACCACATACACTAAATATCGGTAAATGAACCACAATAGTGATATATTTTAGGAATTTATGCTTTATTTGTGGTTTGTGTGCAATGTTATTCCATTTTTTTATGTTTTTATGTTGTTTTATGCCTATTTTTGGACCAAAATGGCCCTTTTTTAGCATTTTTAGGGGCTATCCCTGGGTGGGATGGCCATTGGTGGCCATACCTAGGTGATATGGCTACCAATTTGGGTACCATACCTAGGTGGTATGGCCAAAAATTTTGGAGAAAAAGACCCATTTTTTGATCTATTTTTTCTATTTTTGGGTAATTTAATTGCATTTTTGTTAAACTTGCTTACCTCTGTCAGGTGGTCAAGAGTTGGTATCAAATTTTTATGTTTTTTTAGACTACCAAGGACTTATTGATAGAGGAGGACTAGATATGGCTTTATGCCATTAGTATTAATAAAGTGACACAACTAGATCTAGTGGTGGGTGATAGAGCCTATCTGACAGTGTTGATAGATCTGTGGGACCTTCGCACCAACACCTCTCACTTATCAACTAGAGAGATGAGAGTGATGTTAGAGGACATCTACTAGATTTTATGCATTATGATAGAGGGGCATCCAATTTTATCTACTCATCATGATATTCGAGATGTGATTTTGCAGAGATACTTCAGAGCATATTGGCTGGAGGTACTACAAGACTTACCTAGCGAGGGAATCCTAGTGGACTTAAGGTACGAAGTAGAGGTACTAACTATGAGACATGCCTTATTGATGATGCTAATATCCAACATGTTTCTACTAGACTCGTCAGGTTCCAGGTTCCCCTAGAACCTTTTGGAGTTGGCATTTTCACTTGTGGAGTGCACCATAGAGAGGTTGTTAGTGATGGCTTGGGGCACTACTTTATTGGTAGAGCTTTATGATGAGCTATACAAGATATACTCCATTGGGAAAATAATATTTGGATGTAGCTTTCTACTATATTTTTTGGGATGACAACACATTTCTATGGATCAACCATGGGGACTACCTTGGACGACACAGGCACAACTTGTGGATAGGGATATAGGCTATGGGATCCTATGGTAGTGAGAAGAAGATATGGGTATGAGCCATCCCTATGCAAGTACTATTGATAATTATGCATAGTTATTTACATTACTCGGGGTAGAGGATGTGACTTGGAGATCCTACAGGCATTTTTCAGCATGGCCAGAGGTTAAGGCGTAGCTTCACCAAGTGAGGCAGAGGAGATGGTTAGCTGGTCAGCATGAGACTGAGTGAGAGTACTTCTCATATGCTCAAGTGTTGTTATAGTTTGGTCTATACCAAGTGTTGCCTAGTGAACCAGTGATCTATCGATGCCATGGATATGAGAGGATACTCTCTTGGCCTATAATTGAGGTTATTGGAGATGAGGTAGATCCTATAGTGGATATTTCTAAGCTAGACAATGTAGGGACTATGGTAGAGTATGACTCCTGGTGGGTGATACACTTGTGGTGAGGAAAGGGACTTCTAGGAGGTGACACAACTATGGTGATAGGGAAGTCTCATGGAAATTCTCTAGATGAGGGACATGATGAGGCTCCAGACGAGAAGGAGCCAGACATAGGTGAGCGACATGTGAATTTTTTGGTAGTGGATGAGTGGATAGATCTTATTGACGTGCAATATCCACAGGATGACTATGGTGAGCATGAATTTGATGAGTAGGGGGTGCAAGTACAATTAGTAGCATGTGATGCTACTATTACTAAGATATAGGGTGATATGATCAGAGGTAGATGAGAGCATGCAAAATATAGGGCTCTCTTACAAGCATAGGTGTAGAGTGCACATGCTGATATTGATAGGTATGCAACAGAGTTAGCTAATCTTTAGTCATAGGTTAGGGTAGAGATCCCTAGCCATGGGGATCTAGTAGTGGTAAGATGGCTAGGCTATGGGAGGAAGTGACACAGCTCTAGACCTTACTGAGTGAGTACCAGGCGCATCACCTAGAGGATACCACTTACACATAGCATTTAGAGGATGAGATAATGCACCTCAAAGGGAACTTACTTGCTCGCTCCACTACTAATGGGTCCTAGAAGAGTACAAGAAGTGGTACAAGATAGTCATCGAAAAACATGGGGGCACCTAGATCTATGAGGAGAGTAGATAGCTATAGGGAGAGAAGATTTGGAAGCTCTCAATGTGCATCGACTGGGGGTGGAGGTGAGAGTCATAGTATGAGTTTTACGTAACCATAGCTTTTGATATTCTATGGTTATTTTTGGCAGTGTGAGATCTGAGGACCCCCTTTATTATAGCCTAAATATAGCTTTTGTATGATGATATATATTTTTATTCCATACATATATATATATATGAGTTTTTCTATTGTCATCATGTTTTTCTTTATTGGTTTATTATATGTATGCAATGCTTATGTATGCTTTATTGATATTTTTATCATGGATGCATGTATTGTAATATGATGTGATTTTATGATGTGTATGAGTGTATAAATAATGAAATGGATGTTTCGTTACTTTGTACTGATGAGTTATGAATACTATTTGACACACTAGATGTTATCACCATAGACTATACATACTTCATATATTCTTTTTCACTTTTATCATGAGATTATATAATGAATTGTGAAAAGGTAAATTGACAAACATGTGATAGATGATATGTAATGGAATGAATAATATGATATTATAGAATATCTTAGAGGTTTTCTTAAGACTCAAACACTCTAGTGATATAGTGAAAGTTGTATAGTAACTATGCAAGACTTTTTGGCAAGATATAAATCTACTAGGATAACCAATATAATAAATATCCTTGTGTGTGCATGTGATTTCATTACTATGATAGCGCATGAAGTAAACCCAATGCCAAACAAAATTGATGCAACCCATATGCACTTAAGATCACCCTATGAGTATCACTATCTTGAGTTTTATACGTAGTTGTATTTGACCACTAGGCAATATAGGCTACCAAAAGCTAGCTCTTCCACATGCAAATATTGGTTCTTACAAAATTAGGTTTCTAATGTGACAGGCATATCACCATGTGTAAGGGTACCACCATTTCCAAATAGGCTTGATGCCACCTAATATATAATGAGGATCACATTATAGTTGTCAAATGTTGAGAATTCTAGGGATTCAAGTTCAATACTACCTTATTTTCTTTTATCTTTGAATTGCTCTAGGAATTTTCTCATTTTTTTTTGGTGAGAAAGGGAGTTTGGTAGTGGTGAAAACCACTATTTAGTTTACTTTTTGCTAATGGTGAAAACCACTATTTATTTTTTAATATTATTAAGTGGTAACAACCACTGTTTATTTTTCTCTTTGGATACTTACCCCAATTTGGTGTGAAGCAAGGGAGTTTGATTATTTTGGGTAAGGAGGATCTTGTCCTTTTGTGAATTCTCAATATCTTAGAATCATTCACACAAGGGGATGAGTGAGGTAAACTTTCACTTATGGTAACAAGAACCACTTTGTAGGTTTCATCTTTCCTTATCCAAAACTTGGATTTATTAATGTGAAACTATGTTTGTATTTTGATGTATACAAGGTACAATCAAAGAAACACTCTACCTTCTAAAAATTACGATAAATTTCTACAAAATTTTAAAGGAAAACTAGAGATGAATGAGTGGCCAAAACCCTAAAGACACCTTATAAATAATGGCCTAGGTGAAGGGAAATAGACACACATATGAAAGGTGGAAAATATAAATGATAATTAAAATGTATATGAGTGTGAATTTGAATTTTGAAAAAGTTGATTTTGAATGATGTCTAGTGGAAAAACCTAGTTCTAGACATGTATGATCAACTCTAGAATACCTAATGCAAGTGTTTGTTTAATGTAATGATATGAAATACAAGACAATGCAATATTTTTTTATTTTTTATGTAGACACCTAAAATGCATCATGTCAAGGTGACTACTCATATGGGGCATGTAAATATACCATATGAATGATATGGGATAGCTCTAAGGTGAATCAGTGGTTTTAACCACTCAATTTAGGTAGAGTTGGCTAACTCAACCTTAGCCACGACTGACACCTGCAACTAATAGAGCTAGCCACACCTTAGAGTCATGGCTAGCATCAAAACTATTTTGAATCCCAGGTTGAGCCAATTTTGGTTACAATGGCCTAGGCAGTGGAGATTCAAACTATTTTGGGTGGGGAAGCATCGATAAGGTTCCCTCCAACTGATCCAACTGTAAGTTTATTGTTCTTGGCTTCTCCATGAAGCTAGACCAAGGACTTGAGAATGCTATAAGATCCCCCTCCAAATTGGGGAGAATTCTAGAGAAGTTTTCATTAAAATGCAGTGAAGCTCTACCAAATTGTTGACTCAATTGCAACCTTTTGGAGAGAACTAACTTGCCAATCATGAATTCATTCGAAGCAATGGAGGTGTCAAAGGAATAAGGAGATAAAGAATCCATAATTGAGCCTCTTCCATCATGAATCCAGTAAATTCAATTGCCAAATACATCATAGGACACTGAGGTGAAGCTTGACCATCAATTCAAAAAGGAGAATTGGACATCCAAGCCCATATTTGGAGAGCAAAAAGGTTTTCATCTCAGCCACAACTAATAGTGCTAACTACGCTACAGATCCGTGGTGAGGGTTTGATCCTATTTTCTCTCTATATTAGCATTAGATTTATAGTTTTATACTTTCATTTTTATATATTAACCATAGATTAATCTCATTTGACATATTTTCAAGATTAAATTAAGGATTTAGGAGCAGATTTCCTTTATTTCCTTGTTTACATCATTTAGACTAGTTTTCTTGTTATTTCATGCAATTCAAGTTTCTAATGGTTAATTAGGATGTTTCATAATTATATTCATGTCTCTATTTATATGCTTTATTGTAATTTAAATATTTCTTGCATAGTTTCATAGATTACATGCTTTATTTTCTTCTTTTCGCATTATTTATGCAAGATTCCTCCAAAAGCCTCATCAAGAGAGGCCACCTTTTCTTGTAATCGTTTCTTGTTATTTTTTGAATGCAGGGTTTACATGATCCATCCATTTGCAAGGCATTCAAGGTATTATATGCCTTTAATCATGTAGAAGAAGGTTACCATTGATCTTGAGCAGTTCATGTCCTATTGGAAAGTTTATGAATTACACCACCCCCTCATTTAAAGGGTCTTCAATACTATATTAACTATATAAATATTGAGTATCCCTAAGAGGGATGTATAGGTAATTTAATTTGAAAAATTTTAATAAAATAAAACCCCATTTCTTGTTGAATTATTTTTTGTCAATATTTTTTCTTTAATGTTTGATATCAGTTGATGCATTAGTTAGGTGTATGCTCTCTACATAGGTATAGATGGCGATCGTGGTGGTAATCCCATAATTTTTGCTACAATTGAATGATTTGTTACATTTTTTTATCATAGGTTTTATCCACGGTTAACAGTCACAGTGAACAGTATTAGTTGTGCCTTTCAGTCATGGGTAACAGTCTCAACTACGTCTATCATCCACGGCTAGTAGAGGATAAAAAAATCATAGACATCAGCTTCTCCATCAAAATTGGACTTCAGGTAGGGGTCAATTATCTGTGTTTTCCTGTGTCTGTTTGTATTTTTTGAAAGTATTAATGTAGTATAATTAAGGGTTAATTATAAAATGTATATAAAGAGTAAAAGGAAAATTCTTAGATGCTCTTAGGTTTCTACTAGCCATTACTAGGAACATCGGACTTCTGATTTTAATTCGCCCTAGTCTCCAACGGTCTAGGTTATATTTTTTCTTGAGTTTACATGTATGAGGCCCAATTAGTGGCCACTCCTTCATGATTAGTGTGCATTATTTGAATATCATATAGCATAGACGTGCATTCTCTGAAAGATAAACGTTATTTTGAAAATAAGCATGTAGGAAAATCATTCGAATGCTCTTTGATGCATTTTATTTCCATGCAAAAGTAAAAATAACCACACACACCATGTACTATTTAAATTCTAGTGATTTGGAAGTCATATCCAACCACTAGTAGGGTTCAATGACGGTGGTAGTTATTTCCATCCGTTGGCCCAACTCCCTTGATCCTTGTTACTATATCAATACCAACTCCAAGAATCGACATAGCTCATGGAAAATTTGCATGTATCTCTCTTCATAGAGGTATATCACTGACTTTAGGTGAATAATATGAGGACTGAGAGGACCTATGCTCCTTGATAATGTGTGGACTTCACTACCACACATTATAGGTTGGATTACGTGACCTGGAATTTCATTTCTAGGTTGTCGAGATGTGAGTATACAAGTGAAAGCCTTAAACTATTGAGTATATCATCAATAATTTCAAACACGATGATAGTATTTTAGAGTTTTTAACAAATCTTAAACACATCAAACTAGTTAGGGCTCAAAAAAAAATTTAAAAGAGATAATAATTATTGTTTGCTTTGTGTGCTTTAAAATTGACATATAAAATAATATAATATCATGGTTAGAACACAGAGAGGTTGATATCAACACAGAGTCGAGGTTGAGGTCAAAGCTCCATTCAATGCACAACACAACATGAAGAACCCTCAATAACAAGATCCTTCTGAATGATGTTTGGCGAGCATCAGAGGGGATAACTCTACGCACATGGCTTCTCATCAAAATACCCCACTTAGAGGAGGCAATGGACATGCCTCACAAGACAGATCTGAGTATGAAAGATTCTAACATGGGAACTTTGTGAATGGAAGAATTTATTATGATCGTACACCTCATGGATCCATTGGATCTACTAAAGAGTACATCATCGAGGAGGGAATAGTAAACAGGTTGGTTCCAATCCATAATCGAGATAAGGGTGGCTCAAGGCTCCTATCAGTTCAAAATAGACAAGTAGAAAATCCACCCATTCAGGGGCAAGAAGAGAGGGTTGCTTCAAACCATAGGTCTACAATGACTCTAAACAAAAATGAACCTTGTAAGTTCACATTTGACATGTCTAAGATTGGAGCCAATGGTATGCCACCATGTGATCCATGGCATACTACGTAATTAGATGGTTTATATAAAATCTTAGGGTAACTAGGGTATAAGCCCTCAATTGCACATTCTAATTTTATGAGTTCTCATAGTGGGAGCATACGTCGGACCATTAGAGATCCTGGAGAATGCTCTAAGAATCCTCGTATTATACTTACCCTATCAGTACATGAGGGCATAGAGCACATAAAAAACTAGAACACAAATAATATCTACACAAATAAGGGCAAGATCATGGAAAAAAAGTTGGTTGGATGTCACACCGATAAAGTTTCTAGAATAAAATAAACACAATAGAGATCGCATATGATCGATCTTGTAGATTGATCACAAATACTAGTGTCAAAACAGTGGCAAAAAATTTTCCAAGATAAATTGGAGGATGTTCACATAGAGTGTGAGAACCTCAAAAACCAGGATACTCAGAGACAGAGGTTGCATAGGTAATTTATTTTTGAGCAATGCATGCACGAACAATGCATCCTTGAGAAAAAGGAGTGTGCTGAGAGATATGATCGATTGGTGTAGGCCAATTTACCCCCTTATAGTTAGTACATGTAGTACACTCATAGATGAGTTGCTTCATAGCCTTATTTAAACCCTAAACATATTGATAATCACCACATGGTCCAAAACACAATACAGTGCCAAGCATTGGAATTTTGGAACATCATGGGTGTACACAGTACAAAGGAGAAGCAGAATATGATCAAGAACAAGAATACCCTGAGATATCCCTAGTAGATGTGGAGAATGATCTCATTCCCCCACCTCATCTGAAGGAGTTTCCTCCAACGGATTCTCATGGACCTCTCAAAGAAGATGAAATCCTATCTTCGAAGGTCTATCAGGCCTTGAAAGACAAATTTCAAGCTATAGATAAGAGAGGGATGGCTTATCAAAAGCCTACCTTGAACAAGATTCACAATGAACCTTTATTCCCATTAGTGCCCATTTCAGCATATCCTAAAAATTTTGAGATGCCAAAGCTAGAGAAGTTTCAAGGTGAGGAAGACACTCAATAACATGTTATGAGCTTTATGAACATGTACTTTCATATTGAAAGCAATGATGCTCTATTATTGAGAACATTCATCACAACCCTTTCAAGCCCTACTTGAGAGTGGTTTAATCAACTTAAG
The DNA here is from genome assembly GCA_028583015.1 of Wollemia nobilis. Taxonomy (NCBI): domain Eukaryota; kingdom Viridiplantae; phylum Streptophyta; class Pinopsida; order Araucariales; family Araucariaceae; genus Wollemia; species Wollemia nobilis. The sequence continues at coordinate 5,832,228 of JAQPPZ010017060.1, forward strand.
AGGCATAACATAACCATATTCAAATAGCTAGCTAATGCATTTTTTGAATGCTTCTTCTTCAACATCAAGAAGAAGGTGAACCTATTCGATATGGCTACTTTGATGCAACATGATGATGAGCTGATCATGGATTATGGTAAAAGAAGGAGAAATATAATGGTCAAGTTGTTATTCCCCATTCTGACCACTAAACTAACTCAAATGTTTATCGAGAATTGTGTGAAGCACATCTTGTTATTGCTGCAATTGTAATAGTACCAAACATTCAAGGATGCCTTGGTGTAAGCCAAGGTAATAGAGGACATCAAGTTACAGGAGGGTAACATGAAGCTCCAGAACAAGAAGGAATGGAACAAAAATAACACCCACAATCAGAAGGAACAGGACAAGCCAACCCATGTCAACCAAGTGGTATTAAACCTCTAGAAAGAGGATAAGATAAAACAAGAGAATTATCAAACCCAACCTCCTCCTGCACAATACGATCAGTGAAATAATAACAAAAAGGGTAAGAATAAAGAACAAATCCCACCTCACCAGTTCACATCACTATCAAAATTGATGACTTTGATATTCCATCAACTATGCAAGGCCAAGGCTCTCAAATTACTAGAGATCAAGCTAATAGATCCTAATAATACCAAGTTAAAGGGGTATAGGGATGATCTGTACTACGCTTTCCATGGGGTGAAAGGACATGCCATTGAAGTATGTTGGAGTTTCAAACATGTAGTACAAAACATGATCAAAAGAGGTAAGCTAAATATGGACAACCCTCAAGCATGAGGTAACCAAAATATGGGCATCTTCAAGAACCCATTACCAAATCATAAGCCATCGAGGAACAATGTCGATCATGTAAATCAAGTGTGGGTGGAACCACCAACTCAAGGATTCGTCAACATGGTTAATATTTTCATGAGATAAGGGAGGTATGAAAGACCAAATTCACCTTCAAATTCAATTAGAGTGCATGTTACACCTTAGCAAAGGCCAGCTCAGATTCTAGGCCCACCTACAAGACCGGTGGTGACCATTAGGAGTAGGCTAGTTCAAAGCCTACAGACAACTGCAACGAAGTTTTCAATATATGAACTGATTCAACAATCTCCCAAGCATAGGGAGATGCTTATGGAGATTCTAAGATCAATGGAAGTTTAGTACCAAAACCTTGACGCATTTATGAACTTCATGGGACATGTATAGTAGTGCAGTGAACCGATCATCCAATTCAGTGATCACAAAATTAATACGGTCTCCATTGCCATAGCGAACCTATTCCTACATATAATTGTGTGTGTAAATCATACACCATTCAAACATGTTTTGATTGACACAATATTTTCAATCAATGTAATTACTACCAAGGCATTAACACATCTTAAGTTGCCAAAGTCACATATTGTACCTTCCACTTTCACCTTGAGAGAATTTAATGATATGCTATGCTCAATATTAGGTACCATAGTTCTTTCGATTTAGGTTGTATTAAATACCATCCTCATAATGTGTCATGTGATCAAAGGCACCATGCATTATAACATCCTCTTGGGGAGGCCTTGGATTAGAGAAATGTGTTGCATTCCCTCGATATTACATCAATGTATAAAATATATACATGAGGGACAAGTTCACATGGTACCTTCTGATGAAGAGCCATTTAAATATGTAAACTTAGCCAAATTACCAAGGTATTTCATTCACCCTTTAATGCATCTAGATATACGACCAACATCACCTATTATAAATCCACAAGGTAAACTCAAAGGACTATGTGTGGGAACTTCCAGGGTAGAACCACGGCTATTAGAGCACACTACAATAGCTACGACTAAACCTACAACATCCAAAATGCCTAGGAATGACAAGAAGCTTAAGGCAGTTATTGGAAAAAAAGAGTCAAAGCAACTATCGAGAGTACCACTCCCATGGATGAAGATGATGCTCAAAATCAAGTCAAGGAGGCACCTCAGTCTACCTCACCTACATCTTCAGTAGGGTCATCTGCACCGCTGGTGACCATACATTTCATTAACCCTGGATTAGCAAAATATATTGTGTAGAATGTGACGTTCATGCCATTTATCGAAATTACATAGGACATGGGCTGACATCAAGCCCATTACTTTCCTGTGGGAATAGTGGTACCACTAGGGGTGCCCCCCAACAAAAAAAAAAATATTTATGGAGGGCTAGATCAACTTACAAATCACACACCCATAGATAAATATGATAATGAACCACTCATGGTGAATGTTCATTATCTATCTAACCCTAAATTCACCTTGCACTACTTTGATCATTACCATTAGCATGGTTACGGTTTGGGCATATTTGAGTAGGGGTATAGAGTTCCCATTGAACCATAGTATCAGCTACCAATTGATAGGTTTGGGTTCGGCTATCATATCTGAGAATGAGATGAGCTCCTAGTAGCATATTTAGATCATCTAAAACTCACTTTGGGGGATGATATGGATTGGAGCCCGTGTCACCCTAACCCTTCTTATCTATGAGGGGGTAATAGGCTAATAAATTATGTCTAAAAATTGCCACCAGATATCTATAATGAGCACATCATGGTAGAGGTAAATCAAGGAGACAATACAAGAGCTAACTTGGATATTGAAAGTCGTGAATCTATCGATGACATAGGCATGCATATCCATAATCTAGCCGTAGTAGATTCTATTATAAAAAGTGATGGACCAAATTGTGATTCTAGAATAGATGATGATGAGATATACTCACACAATGAATGATATGAGGATGAAATTGAATTGGCCTACTTAGGCCCTCTAAATTTACGTCATCTGTTACCCATGGAAAAAATGGGTGAGACTAAAGAATTCTTCATGGTCGATAGCAACTATGACGATGAAACAAAGTAGGCCTATATTGGGCACCATCTTGCTAATCACCACCCAATTCCAATGGACAGGGATGAAGGACTCATATACGACAATGATGATGAGGATGAGACCAAGAGAGCTTATCTTGGGCCTTAGTATTTGTGCCATTGTCATGAGTCAGTTGACATCGATGAGATGTATCAACGAGTCTATCTTGGCCTATGCCTCAGAGGGAGATCTCCTAATTTGGATATAATTTATCATGTAGTCTTCCATGATCTGTGGAAGTACATGGAGCGATCCTAGCGATCTTATTTTTGAGTCTGTTCATAGAACAGATCCGAATATCCCCATACCCCTAGAGCCACATCTCGGGTATGGAAGTGTTATCAATGTAGAGTCACACACACATGGTCTTGGAGATCTAATCCACTCCATAAATATGATCTCCATTGATTTGACCACTCCACTTCACAATCTAGTCGACCCCTCCAAACCATTGTGTTTTAACATAGATGCTATTGATTGGGATTATGCTGACTTACCACTAGAGCCTGAGGATTTCTTCCCTAATGAAGAAATGTTGCAACCTTTTTATTTTATGCTAGATTTTGCACATGATACTTATCATGCTGAGGTAAATTCTTATGTAGGACCTTTAAACCCAGCTAATAACATCCACTTGATTCATACACCTCACCAGCTTGATGAGGGATCACACATGTCAATAGAGAAGACCTTTGATGTGGATATCAGTAATGATCCCACTAATCCTAAGAAGGTCAAATTTAGAGAGAGTATATCTCCTAATGAGCATGCCATACGTATCCCTCTACTAAAATAGATACCTGATAATTTTTATTGGACATACAAGGATATGTCAGGACTAGATCCAAAATTGGTTACTCATAACCTTTCGCTAGATCCCGCTAAGAAACCTATCAAGCAGAATCTTAGAAAGATGCATCCAACAGTCACTTTAATGGTTAAATATGAGCTGCATAAGTTTTTGTACGTAGAGTTTATTATCTCCATCAACTATCTATAATGGGTATCAAACATGGTACCTTTAGGAAAACCTGATGAAAGGATCCGTATCTATACAGATTTAAGATACCTCAATAAGGTAACACCAAAGAATTCATTTTCGTTGCCCAACATAGATGCTCTTGTAGACGCAACTATAGGTCATGATATGCTCTCCCTTATGGATGGTTTTTTTGTTATAATAAAATTTAGATTAAATTTGAATACCAACATAAAATCACATTTACAATGCCATGGGGAACATTCTGTTATAAAGTTATGTCATTCGGCCTTAAAAATGTTGGTGCCACATATCAACAGGCCATGATATATATTTTTTATGACTACATGCATAAAATATTGGAAGAATATATAGATGACTTATTGGAAAATTCATTGTTACATTTTGAGCATGTAGAGGTCTTGAGAAAGGTCTTCGATCGCTTGATAGAGCATAATGTCAGGTTGAATTCCAAGAAGTACGTATTTGGCATAACTTCAAGAAAGCTCTTAGGATTCATTATTTCAAAACGAGACATCAAAGTTAACCCAAAGAAGGTCAAGGCCATATTAAAAATGTGTCTCCCACAAATATCAAAGAGTTAAGAAGCCTTTAGGGTAAAGTAACATCCATAAAGCAATTTATAACATAATTATCGGACAAATATTGATCCATGAATCGACTGCTACACAAGGGGGTCCCATTAAATTGGGATGAATATTGTCAAGCGACCTTCACTAAAATTAAGTAATACCTAGTAACATTGCCAGTGCTAGCTCTAACAAGACCAGATATGCCTTTTCTACTATATATATTGGTGATTGACTTTGCATTGGAAACCATGTTAACCCAAAAGAACATGCAAGGAAAAGAGCAATCCATATATTACATCAGTCGCACCTTGGTGAGTTATGAGCTCAAATATGTGTACGTGGAGAAGTTGTGTTTAGCAGTAGTGTTTGCAACAAAGAGGTTGCATCATTATATGTTAAGTCATATGATGTACGTGATTTCCAAACAAAATCCTTTGTAGTATATGATGAGCAAGACGTATCATAATACACGTACTGTGAAGTGGATCATGCTATTGACAAAATTTGATCTAGAATTCATCATCCAAAAGTCCATTAAGGGTTATGTCATAGCTGATCAACCGGTAGAGGCACCTCTCAAAAATAGTAGGCCTCTCACCATAGAGCTTCTTGATGATGTGGTATTCACATTATCAGAAGCACCCAAACCTGAAGAACTAGATAACAAAGTTGATATGACTATGTTCTTCAACGATTCAAACTATGAGCAAGGTGCTGGTGCAACAATTATATTTTTCATGCCACAAGGTGCTCCAATGCCCTTGATGTTTAAGATATATTTTCTTTGTACCAATAATAATTCTAAGTACAAAGCCCTAATATTGGGCTTCCAAATAGCTATCACCATGAAGATTAAATGGTTAAACATCTTTGATGATTTTCTTCTCATAGTCAATCAAGTGAAGCGACATTTTAAATGTAGGTGTCCCATATTGAAATCTTACAAGGATTTTGATGACATGTATCTATCCTAGCTAGAGTGGTACGACATCGAGGTAGTCCCTCATTTGTTAAATAGATTTGTAGACACTATGGAATCTTTGGGATCCTTAATCCCTCAAAATATGTCTACTAAATTTATTACCATTCACATAAAGATGTTATCGCATGCCGCGGTGCAGCATGCGGCTTTTGATAATAAGAAATCAGTCAACATGATTCATATAGAACCAAACCATGAGTGGTTCTATAATACCACAAACTTTCTCAAGAAGGCATTTTGGGGGTCTTTGATCTTGCAGGGTTCTATGAGGAATGAAACCACCATTCACCACAAGGTTGTGACCCAACCTGCATTCATTAACAACAAAATACCAGGGGAATAAGTTTTCTTGATAGTTAAGGTAGAATATTATCAGGATTGTATGTCACAATTACATGACTTCCTCAAGCTTGGTTTAATATCGTAGGGATTCTCGTGTGTCATGAAGCGCACATTCAGACAGAAAGCGATAAAAGTACATCTTTCTTGAAGACATCTTGTATAATCAAAGCTACAATGGAATTCTCCTTCATTTTCTTGAACCCCAAGAATCAACTTGGGCTATTTTGTAGGCTCATGATGGTAAATGCAGTGGCCATTTTAGCGATATGGCCATTTTTAAGTGTATCCTTCAAATGGGTTATTATTGGCCCACTATGGATAAGTATTGCACTGTGTATGTCAAGAAATATGTCAAATTTTAGCATCATGCTAGTATTACACACTTGCCATCATATTCCTTATAGCCAATTCAAGTGGCTTGGCCATTTGCTCAGTGGGTTCTAGATATAATCGGTAAGATCTCTCCTCCATCATTGGACTAGCATACATTTATTATAATAGCTACTGAGTATTTTACAAAGTGGGTGGAAGCAATCCCTTTAACAATGACAACTAGAGCACGTATTGTAGAGTTTGTATTTCATAATATTATTAGTCATTTCAAGATACCATCCAAGATAATCTCGGATAATGGAATTGAAAACACAAGCTTATACTGAAGGGGTGTGAACAATATAGCACCCACTTTTACTTTATTTCCAAACCAATATCAATTAATGTCCTTAATTACAATAATAAAATATAGCAGTGTGCATTAATAACTTAGATAGTAGTAGTAAGCTGTTAGAGTTAAAGTGCACTATGCAGGAGATCGTGGACGACTTCTGGATTTGGTGGAATTTTCTCCTCCTCGAGCTCTGAGAACAGATGAAATTTCAAAAATTGTGGACGACTTCCGGATTGCTGCCAGATATGCCAGTTCGAATGTTTTTTGTTTTGATGTCGACTTCCGGATTGTCCCTGTAAAACGTCGGATGCCCAAAGAAAGAAAATATGTGCGGTTGTGGACGTAAGCGACGTCGAAATTTTAGTGGCGGTGCAGAAAGATGCGTCGCAGGTGTGCTTGGCCTTCACTCTAGCCGAAGATCTGGATTTACTGGACCGATTGCTCGAACAGCATGGACAACCTGTGGTCATAGGCATCTTGCTATTTTCTTGTGAAAAGGTCTGTTTTCTTGTTGTTTGTTGCTGTTTTCTCTAGATGCGTGGCATTGATGGCAACATCGAAGGATACGTGGTCGTCAGAAGTAACTGGTGAAGTTATAATGGTTTGAAAAGAGCGGCAAGACGGTGGGACCCTTTCTTTGCCAGTTCATGACTGACCCACATTGTCACCACATGGCCTTCTATTTTTTCACAATAGGTTTTTTTTTTTTTTTGAGGGGACCAATGGGCCTCTTTGGCCATTTGTTTCCACATGGAATGTGGGATTGGAAGGCTCTCATAGCCATTTTATTGTATTCAAAGATGGATGGTCACAGTAATTCCCTACGAGGGAAAATTGTATTGATGCTATTTTTTATTCCGCCTGAGAGCGATGCCGCTATTGAGCGATGTTGTCTTTTTTGCTTTAGATAGCCATGATGTTTTTTTCACATGATGAAGGCCCCTTTGATGGTGGAATATAGGGGTATTTATAGTCGTTGGAAACGGTTTTCCGCGACGGACACAATGATGGTGTCATATTGTAATTTTGAGGCTGTTTCAGTTCAGTTTTTTAGCCTCAAAATTTTTCTCCCTTGGAGTGCACTTTCGGTTGTACCCGACACTCCCAAGGTACTTTCATATGTGATCCTTGTAACTAGTGATCTTGTCTATACACTTGGCGAATGCAGCGGCTGGTTACCCATGCATTTTGGTGGGATGACATTATCACCATAAGGACACTTATACTAGGGACTACAGACAAAGACACCCTAGAATCTATCCGAGGTTTTTTCCGGATCTACTTCTGAAGACTATAGATGAAGACACTTCAGAAGATTCCATTATTTTCTTCTTCTCTCCTCCTATTTTGATCTATGGCTCATTTTTATTATATTGAGTGCATTTTTGGCAGAGACCGACACTCTTATATGGCTCATTTTTCCTTTCATTAGGTGCATTTTCGACAGAGACCGACACCTTCTAGATTGAGTTCACCATGAGTAGGGATTTCATACTCATGGTGAATCTAGTTAGTGACCTACGAGTGGCAACATCCTCTTAGGATGACCTACAGAGGCAACAGACCCAGATGTGGCTGACCCTGAGGCACCCATGATGACCCTGAGGCACTTAGACGATTGACCCAGTGGCAACAGACCCGTTGAAGTGGCTGACGTTGAGGCAATAGATCGAGATGTATACATAGTGGATCTAGTGTTATTCATAGTTGGAGATCCAAGCGCAAAGAGCACGAGCCTAGACTAAAACAAAGAGGATGATAGGTTATTTTTTAGAGAAGTCAACATTAAGGGGGAATGTTACCTAATGTTGACTTGCTTTGTTTTTTATTTAGTTAGGATAGTGCACTTTAAGGGGGAATGTTAGATTTAAAGTGCACTATGCCTTAATTTTGACACTTGTCAGTTTCATTGACAAGTGTCATGTTCATCATATAGGCCTTGTGCCTATATATGTAACACATTTTTATCAATAATAAAATCCCATAAGTTTTCCCTCCTAACATAAGCAAGAGCACAAGTCACCACACACAATTGAAACACAAGATTTAACATGGTTCCCCCAATGTGGGGTACTCCATCAGATAATATCCTTATAATATTTCACATAGAAATAAGGATCCTTATCCAATACAATGATTTCTTTGATTTTCTTAAAGCTAGGCAATAACAAGTTCACATAGAACTTGTCCAAATTTGAATAACAAGCTCACACATAACTTGTCCAAAACTAAATAACAAGTTCACACAGAACTTGTCCAAATCTGCTCCAACAAAATCACCAAGAACTTGTCCAAATCTGCTCTAGCAAGCTCACCAAGAACTTGCCCAAAATCAGCTCCAAAAATCTCACCAAGAAAATTTTCAAATCTGCTATAGAAATATCACCAAGAACTTGCCCAAATCTGCTCTAGCAAGCTCACCAAGAACTTGCTCAAATCTGTCCACAAATCTGTCCCAAAACTATACACAAATTTATTCCAAAACTGTCCACAAAGCTACCCCAAAACTGTTCAAAAAGCTATCCGCAAAGCTATCTATCTACAAAGCTGTCCACAAAGCCTTCTCAAAGGTTTAATCAATCATGCTCAAGTAGTACTCAAATATATCAAGGCAAAGCTCAAAGATGAACTCAACAATGAATGACAATGTACTCTTCAATGGATGACAACAATGATCCACAATGATCTCAACTCAACTCAACTCAAATCAACTCATAGATGCATAAAGAGAATTGTTATAGACTCAATATGTTCTAAGCTTAACTCAACTCAAATCAGAATTATGGAATAGTTTATTTCATGGAACTTGACCAATCACCTTCCACAATCACTTGACTAGGCTCAATCAACTCAACTCAACCAATCACCACAAGGGACTACTCTTTCTCACAAAAAACCTAGTCCAAGCATGTATCAACCAACTCAAATATATTCAATAATGCTCAACCACAAATCTCACATAACAATGATACTCATGTTCTTTTCAAGTTCTTTCACAACCAAGGGGCTTCAATTACTATGCTTATAAAATAATGTTTAAACACAACTATCAAACCAGAAAATCTTGAAGCATTCAACCAACCACTTTCGAAAAGGAAACCACAATCAATCCTTTTCACTCCAATGATATTTCAAAAATAAAGCACCATAAACAATCAATAGGAGAATGTACCCATACTTTTGCTGCCAAGAAGTTGTCCACAAAATCTGCCACACTAAACACAACTTTTCTTTCCAATCTCAATAAGGGTTAGTGGACTTCAAATAATAATCACAAGATAAGCATAACTCAATTTACACATTTTTACTCCAACTTAATAAACACATCCACCAAAGTCATTTTCAATAAAAATACTTATCAAAAATAATAATCAATAAGGCTCTCAAAATTATTTTATAACAACTTTTTATTTCTCCTAAATATTAATTTTCAATTTCATGAATATCAAAATAAATCAACAACTCATCCACCTCTGAAATAATAATCACAACCCTTTTAAAAATAAATTTTAATTAAAAACTTTAATTATTCCTTAACCACCTTATAAATCTTATCCTAGGGCATCAACGAAATTAAAATAGAGCAAAACGTAATTACCTCCTCAAGGGTATTCGAACCTCCAACTTGCACACACAATAAGTGCCTTAGCCATAGCTAAGTTTACCACATGAGCTAGTCGTTTGTTCGAAAGGAAAAGGCATGACGTGCCTTAAGTCCTTCCTCCCTTCCATGTAAACCAAAAGCACTTCGAGCACTTTCCTTCCAATGCCTTCGAATGCAATCAAGGAGATTCGAACCTTGACGTAAAGTGCTACCATACACTTTAACAAAAATCTAATTACCAATGTTCCACTCTGCCCACAATGTATTGGGCTTTTGATTAACCTTGGATTTATTCGTTGTCTCCCTTTTCAAAACGATTATGAGCTCTCTTCAGATGCTTATCCAATGATTAACACAAGCAAGGATTAATTTCAAATGAACCTTAGGATCCCCCTTTATATATTCTTCTCCTAATTTTTTATGATGTCGGTGCAATATTGATTTTCCCTCTTTCTTTAGACGTCGACGCTAACTTTAATTTTAATTTTAAATAATTAAAATTTAAACTAAATATTTAAAATTAAATATCTCCATCACCGGGGCACCTTTTTTGATGAAACTAAAGGCCAACCTGGGTTTTAAGAAAAACCCATTTCAAATATGCCATCCATGGTTTTAAATAAAATATTTTATTTTACCTGCCTTGGTTTTTGCAAAAACCCTAAATTTATCCATGCTTTCCAAAATATCATCTGCCCATCAAAACTCAATGTGATCCATATGACATCAATGATTCATGTGACATCAATGACAACATAAAATAACTCAAATTTCCAACAATATCCCCATTTTTCATTGATGGCAACACCTCTAAAGTAAAAACCACAATCACTGCAAAAACCATCTCTGAGAATCAAAGTTGTTCCCCCTAAATCAATAATTTCTATGGAGGCTACTCCCCCTAACTCAATACTCTCTTTTAAGGCTGCTCCCTCTAACTCAATGCTCACCCTCTTGCTCAAAACTCTTCCATTTGACATAAATTGCAAAAGGCACACCTATGGGGCTAAAATATATGACTCTTAAACTTAGCCCCCTCACCACCTTCTCTCTTGAGGTGATTAATTTTTGGGTGGGAGTAATTTTACTCCCATATCACATTGTTTCTTTACTCTATCAACTTCCTTCCATGTTTTTCTGATATCCTTCTCTTGATGAATTACTTGATCTTCTTGTCTAGAACCTGTTTGACCTTCTTGCCTTGAACCTGTTTGACCTTATTGCCTTGAACCTGTTTGGAATTGATTCCTTCACCATTTTGCAATATGCCCAAAGTTATTGTAATTAAAACACTTGATATTGTAGCCTTTGGATGGTGCCCATGTCCTAAATTCATTCTTAAAATAATTTCCATATCCATTCCTTTCCTGAACCCTATATTGTGAAGCTCTGTTTTCATGACCATTATGACCATGACTTATGAATTGTGAAGCTTTAAAACCAAAACCATGTTGCTCATTTCCTTTGCACTTAAAATCTCTATGACCAATCTTGTTACATGAGAAGCAATGCCCCTGAAAACCATACCTTCTTCCTTTGAGGTTTCTTCGAGTAAAATCAAACTTCTTTGATCCATAGACCCTGTAATGTATAGCCCTATTTCCAAATCCATTACAAGAAAAACAATGTACTTGAAAATCCCTTTGTTCATGCCTTGGTTCTTCATACCTTTCTTTACCATTATCCTTATGATCATTTTCAGCTTGTGCATTGCATCCTTGAACCTTCTTTATAGTATCTAAATCCTCTTCCTTAGTTTCTTCCTTGCTTTTCTCTTCAAGTATTTCTTTTCCTTTTGAACTTGATTCACCTATATCAAAACAAGAATCAAACTGAATATTTGGAGCCATATGAACTTTGGAACTTTCCTCACAAATCTTAGGTGCTTCCTTGCTTTCATTTTTTAGAACTTCCTTTCCTTTTGAGTGTGATTTTTCTTGGAAGTAAGATACAACCTTAAAATAAGTTTCCACTCCTTTTTGAACCTTTTCATCTAATGTATCATGTCTTGTCGTGGTTACCCTTAGTTCTTCATTCATCCTTTCTTCTATCATTTTTGCATTTTGAAGATCTTCTCTGAGATTACTGATTGTTTGAAGTAGTTCTTCTCTAATTTTGACATTTGTTCGAATCTTTTTTTCAAGATTCTTGTATTCTTCTTTTAGCCTTTTGATTTATGATTTTTGTTTACTTAGCTCATCCTCTTCCTTTTCTATAACCAAAATTTAGACTTCTTTTTTTTCACTATCATTTAGACCATTATAATATTCTATATCAAACAAATGCTCAAGATTTATTTGACCATGTTTATTTCCTTGATGTGTCATATCATCTTCACTATCACTACAACCATTGAAATATCCTAATCTATGATCTCTTTGACTACACACAAAGCACTGCTCTCTTTCACCTTCTATTCCTAGGAATAGATGCTCTTCCTTTTCATAATTTGACTTGTCTTTATCACTGTGATCTGAGCTATCACTTGCTTCTACAATGTAGTAATAATTTTTATTCTTCTCATACCTTTTTTGCTTGTATCTATCATCTTTGTCATGCTTATGCTTTCCATCTTCTTTTCTTATCTAACCCTATTTTTCATCATCATTGTTTTCTTCATGTGAACACCTGTATGCATAGTGACCAAGATCACCACACTTGTAGCATATGACTTTCCTTATATCCCTAAAATTCTTTGAGTCCTTATTCCTTTTGATGAAGTTAGATTCCTCATCATTATCTAAACCTCTACTTTTTTTTGAAAATTTTCCTTTCTCTTTCTCTTAAGCCTTGAATGCAATCTCTTTTATTGGAACCTGATGCTTACTCACCCTCATCTCATAAGTTGTGAGAGTACCTTGTAATTATTCCATTGTTAGCTTGTTGGTATCCATTGCCTCTTATATTGCTCAAACCTTAGAATCATATTTCATGGGAAGTGATCTCAAAACATTTTGAGTAACTTTTGATTCTTTCATCTCAAAACCTAGGTCTCTCATGGTGTTAGTAATCTCATAAACATGAAGTAAAAACTTTTCAATATCTTCAAAATATTCCATTTTCAATTCCTCAAATATTTTTTTATGAGTTTGTAGTTTTTCTAAATTTACCTTGGAATCTCCTTCATAAGTATTCTGTAACTTGGTCCACATATCATTAGCTGAATTACATACCATGAACTTTGTAAAATTTGTCTCACAAAGCCTACTCAAAATACAATTCATTGCTCTTGCATTGATCTCAACCAATTTTATTATAGTCTAATCTGCCTCGGGATCACCTTCAATCCTATACTCTTTTTCAACCATTTGCCATACCTCATATCCTTGTGATATCAAGTAGTTCTTCATCCTCATGCTCCAAAAAGTATAATTGTTACCATAAAATAATGGAGCCTTATTTGTAGATGATATATTCTATGAAGACATTTGTTTTATTGTAGAATATACCCTCAAGTTTTTAGCCTTTTTGAAGGACCCCGCTTTGATACCAATTGAAGAATACAGGCTTATAATGAGATGGGGGGTGAACAATATAGCACCCAATTTTTACTTTCTTTCTAAACCAATATCAATTAATGTTCTTAATTGCAATAAAAAAATATAGCAGTGTGCATTAATAACTCAGATAGCAGTAGTAAGCAAGAGCACAAGTCACCACACACAATTGAGACACAATATTTAATGTGGTTCCCCCAATGTGGGGTACTCCACCAGATAATATCCTTATAATATTTTACACAGAAATAAGGATCCTTATCCAATACAATGAATGAATAACAAGCTCACACAAAACTTGTCCAAAACTGAATAACAAGTTCACATAGAACTTGTCCAAATCTGCTCCAACAAGCTCACCAAGAACTTGCCCAAATCTGCTCTAGCAAGTTCACCAAGAACTTGCCCAAAATCTGCTCCAATAATCTCACCAAGAACTTGTTCAAATCTTCTCTAGCAAGATCACTAATAACTTACCCAAATCTTCTCTAGCAAGATAACCAAGAATTTTCTCAAATATGTCCACAAATCTATCCCAAAATTGTCCACAAAGTTGTCCCAAAACTATCCACAAATTTGTCCCAAAACTATTCATAAAGTTGTCCACAAAGCTATCCAAAATTGTCCACAAAGCTATCCCAAAACTGTCCACAAAGCTATCCACAAAGCCTTCTCAAAGGCTCAATAAATCATGCTCAAGTAGTACTCAAATATCATCCACAAATATATCAAGGCAAAGCTCAAAGATGAACTCAACAATGAATGGCAATGTACTCTTCAATGGATGACAAAAATGATCCACAATTATCTCAACTCAACTCAACTCAAATCAAATCATAGAAGCATAAAGAGAATTGTTAGAGACTCAATATGTTCTAAGCTCAATATCAATTCAACTCAACTGAAATCAATTTCAACTCAAATCAAGTCAACTCATAGAAGCATAAAGAGAATTGTTAGAGACTCGGTATGTTCTAAGCTTAACTCAACTTAAATAAAAATTATGGAATAGTTTATTTCATGGAACTTAACCAATCACCTCGCACAATCACTTGACTAGGCTCAATCAACTCAACTCAACCAATCATCACAAGGGACTACTCTTTCTCACAAAAAACCTAGTCCAAGCATGTATCAACCAACTCAAATGTTTCCAACAATGCTCAACCACAAATCTCACATAACAATGATACTCATGTTCTTTTCAAGTTCAATCACAACCAAGGGGCTTCAATGACTATGCTTATAAAACAAGGTTTAAACACAAATATCAAACCAGAAAACCTTGAAGCATTCAACCAACCACTTTCGAAAAGGAAACCACAATCAATCCTTTTCACTCCAATGATATTTCATAAATCAACCACCATAAACAATAAATAGGAGAATGTGCCCATACTTTTTGATGCCAAGAAGTTGTCCATAAAATCTTCCACACTAAACACAACTTTCCTTTCCAATCTCAATAAGGGTTAGTGGACTTCAAATAATAATCACAAGATAAGCATAACTCAACTTACACCTTTTTACTCCAACTTAATAAACACATCCACCAAAGTCCTTTTTAATAAAAACCCTTATCAAAAATAATAATCAATAAGGCTCTCAAAAATATTTTATAACAACTCCTTATTTCTACCAAATCTTAATTTTCAATTTCATGAATATCAAAATAAATCAACAACTCATCCACCTCTAAAATAATAATCACAACCCTTATAAAAATAAATTTTAATTAAAAACTTTAATTATTCCTTAACCACCTTATAACTCCTATCCTAGGGCATCAATGAAATTAAAATAGAGCAAAACGTAATTACCTCCTCAAGGGGATTCGAACCCCCACCTTGAACACACTGCGAGCGTCTTATCCACCACTAAGTTTGCCACATGAGCTAGCCACTCTTTCAAAAGGAAAAGGCACGATGTGCCTTAATTCCTTCCTCCCTTCCATGCAAACCAAAAGCGCTTTGAGCACTTTCCTTCCAATGCCTTCGAATGCAGTCAAGGAGATTCAAACCTTGATGTAAAGCACTGCCACACACCTTAAAAAAAACTAATTACCAATGCGCCACTCTGCCCACAATGTCTTGAGATTTCGATCAACCTTGGGTTTATTTGCTATCTCCCTTTTCAAAATGATTTTCGTACAAGCTCTCTTCGGATGCTTAGCCAACGATTAACACGAGCAAGTATTAATTTCAAATGAACCTTAGGATCCCCCTTTATATAGTATTATCCTCATTTTCTTTTATGTCAGTGCATTATTGATTTTCCTTATTTCTTTAGATGTTGGCGATAACTTTAATTTTAATTTTAAAATTAAAATCAAAATTTTAAATAATTAAAATTTAAACTAAATATTTAAAATTAAATATCTCCATCACCGGGTCACCTTTTTCGATGAAACGAAAGGCCAACTTGGGTTTTGATAAAAACCCATTTCAAATATACCATCCATGGTTTTAAATAAAACCTTTTATTTTACCTTCCTTGGTTTTCACAAAAACCCTGAATTTATCCATGCTTTCCAAAATATCATCTACCCATCAAAACTCATTGTGATCCATATGACATCAATGATTCATGTGACATCAATGAAAATGTAAAATAACTCAAAATGCCAATAGGAACATTATTTAAGAACAAAAATATGAGTACTTTAATATCTAAGTACAATATACAATGCAATTTTGTGACTCCATACTATCCGCAAGAAAATGGGTAAGTTGAAGCTTCAAATGAGACAGTGGTAGCCATCTTTAAAAATACGGTATAAGAAAACCACAAATATTGGCACATCCAAATACCCCTTGCATTATGGGCTTATAGGACTAGTATTCAGGCACCCACTAGGGCAACTCCATTTTCACTAGTATATGGCGTTGAGGCCATTATACCTCTAGATTTGGAAATTCCAATGCTACATGTCACATTGAAAGAGTTCATTGATAACGACACTACATGACAAGCTCGCCTAGATAAATTGACGCTTCTTGATGAATGTCGCATGAATGCCCTTGAACATCTTTGCATTTACCATGAGTGCTTAAAACTATCTTACAATAGTAAAGTCCACTTGAGAGACTTTAAGGTTGGTGATATTGTGCTGAAAGAGAACCAAAAGAACTCAAACCTACCAGTGCACTTGCGAGATAAATTTATGGCTAACTGGTTAGGTCCATATATCATTTTAGAACAAATTGGACCTGGAATATATCTCTTTAAATCGCTTGAATGTGTTGAAGAGCCTAAACCTATCAAAATCCTTCATATTAAAGCGTTTTACACATAATAATTCAAAAAATTAAAAATTTGGAAAAATCCATAAAAATTCAAAAAGCAATAAAATCTAAAAATATTATATTTCATGTGCATCTTGCACTTCATTTTGCAAATGCATTTCATTTAATTGCATTGCATTAGGAATTTCCATCCATCGCACTTGCATTAGGATAGGTTGTGTTTGCAATCTTACAAATGACACCACATTTATATTTCAATCATGCATCTATGCATTATCATCATCATCCATCACCCTTGTGAGTAATTGTGTTTCTCAACACAACCCCTACTGTTGGTATGAAGAATATAATAGGGTTTTCTGGTCACTCAACCATACCTAGTGGTCTTCTCAAGAGTTTGAAGAAATATTACTTTCCTTTTGAGGATGGTGTCTAGTTGTGATAGCACTTAGCATATCAGAATTCCATCACTAATCAATAAACTAAAAAAACCCTAATTAGTACAAGGGAATATGAACACTGTGAAGCAGACCTATCCATCGTAAGTGAAAGGTTTTATTACTTGCTCATCTGTGAGGAGTAGTGGTCTAGAGTAGAGGTCATTGGAAAAAGGACAAGTTTACCTGCTACCTAAAGAGATCCATTTATTTCATCAAAAGGAGCAAAATCCTCGAGTCAAATCATATCCCTTGCTCTTAAAAAAAAGAGAAAAAAAAAGTCATTACAAAATAAACAAAGATTTTTATCACTATTTATGAGCAAGTATCCCAATAAATTGAAGAAAATAAGGGGGTGAATTTGAATCCTTGGAATGGTCAATACTCAAAACCATGGAGTGATCCCAAATACAACAATGGGCTGAATGAATCCTGCACGACATTGGGGTAGGTCTAGCAAATCATAAATGAGCTAGCTTTAGGTTCCTTGTATTGCCTAGTAGTCTAGTCCAACTAAAATCCAAACCTAGGATCGAGTGATCATGTGGTTATCCTCATTACATAAATGGGTTGAATGAATCTCGTCTAGCAATGAGGTAGTCTTGTGTCATAAAAAAATTTCATCTGCACACATAGGGATAATGAATAGTTGGGTCTATCCTAGCGAAAGCTTTATCTTTTAGAAGTATAGTATAGTCAGTATACTGTTTTTGATAAGTCACTAGGGTGTTTGAGTTTCATGGAAAACCTCAAAAATTCCCAAATAGCAACAACCATATCAAATTAATCAATTATCAACTTAATTTTAAGATATTTTGTTTATTAAGGAGTGTTCATAATATAGGATAGATACCGGATGGATATCAACAATGATGTTTAGACGGCCACTGATTATGTTGTGCATGTTATTTTAATTTACCAAAAGCTTATGAATAAAAACAATACAACACTTCATAGAACATATGGATTTCTAATTAATTAATTCTTATTATAATAAGTATCAATTACATTTCATGATTATCATACACTCTGTGGTGTCATCCATTATATTTTTAACTCATACTTCATTTATACATTATGTTTTAAGTGATTAAAGCATACAGGTTCATTTACATTATATCAGCATCATGTAAATAATGCAATACATACATTGCATTCATCATTTCATATCAGCATAAAATAAACACATACAAGTATATCAAATTAAACATGCATTTAACATAAAAAATAATGCATCCATATGCATACATCATAGTAGTCCATCTACACATCTAGATCATAATATCTAGTCATACATCCATCATCTAGGTAGTGCATGTCATCCATACATCACATTATATAACATAAAATCAACATACAATATAAGCATTGCATCCATATGCATCTCATAAATAGAAAAAAAATAAATCTACACATATAATAAGTCATAAATCAATGTCTGATCATATATATGTATCAAAAAAATAGAGTACATGAGGCATATGTCCAAAATACCCACAATATACGACTGTGTAGGTCCTCGACCTTAAAATAAAAAATGGTACAACATCTATCAAGATATATGCTAGGTAGTTCCTATACCCCCAGTCGGTGAGGCTCCTCTGTTGCCTCCACCCTCTTAGTAAGTTTGCTTGGAGCTAGAACCAGTGGATCTCTCTGACTGATGAGTCATGTGATTGAGCTATGCTAATGACTACCCTGTATATCATGTCCTAGTACTTTGGGTCCCTGTAGTAGTAGTCCTCTTTGGTACCTCACTCCCAAGATGCCTAATATATTCCTCCAAAAGAGCAATGTGGGCCACATCTAAATAATGTTGCATGTTAGCCTCCTAAACGAGGACATGCAATCTTCAGATATCTGCACCCACATCCAAAACTACCAATCCTAGTACAACTAGAGCCATAGGAGAAGCCTGTGGAGTTGAGGGCTCACCTCACGCACTCCTCACCAGATCCCTCTCATGAGTCCTGAGCTGTAGCTAAGATTTTGTGAGATCTCACTCAAGTGTCATCTTCTCCAAAGTCATAGTGGCACTCGTAATCTATTCTAGGTGGAAATCCTCTCCTCCGTGTAGCCCCACCACTGCTCCTATCCCTATCTTAGCTAATCCTATGTGGTTCTCAGCTAT
Organism: Wollemia nobilis; assembly: GCA_028583015.1. Taxonomy (NCBI): domain Eukaryota; kingdom Viridiplantae; phylum Streptophyta; class Pinopsida; order Araucariales; family Araucariaceae; genus Wollemia; species Wollemia nobilis. The sequence continues at coordinate 5,851,605 of JAQPPZ010017060.1, forward strand.
GCCTATAGAGTATCCATGAAAGTGTCCCTCTCTCAGATCTATGTCTAAAGGGTCCCCACCAATTTTTGTAATCTAGCAACCTAGGCCTTTAGTTGGGTGATCTCATTATCAGGCTCTACATCTACCTCACTCTCCTCCTCTACTTGGGGTTCCTCCTCTATTGTAAACTCATCCCATATGACCTTTGTCTACTGGTGCACTCTTCTCCCATGAGGGTCTACCCCCTTTGGATGTACCCCCTATACCCATGCTTCTACCTCACCATTTATAGGTCTACATATGGGGTCATCACCTTGCAACAATTAGGTAGTCTACTAGGTGTCATAGTTGTTGTAGTACCTACATCCTCCAGTACAGACTCTTGAAATTTATCATCCTCATCTCCTAGTGGAGTCACTTGAGGACATGTCAAATCCTTCTCCAACTTAAGGTGGTGATAGATAGTAGGTATAGGAGGGATATCATGGTGAATCTTGAACTTATTGGTCATGCGAGAGAAGTAAAAGAACTCTCGTATCTCAGGCTTGCACCTGAGAATCCATCTATCATGTTGAGTCCTCCTCAGGTATCTATCTAACTTTGGCCATGCAATATAGTCCATGAAGGGCCTCCATAGCACCTACCTAGGTTGCATTTATGCAATATGATCAATATAGTACTATACATCCTCGGCTCAAGTTTTGCTCCTGAACCCCTCAGCCTCCCAAGGCCAGCAAGCAGCATAGCATTGGATCCCCTTAGTAATATCAAAAATCTAAAGAGGTAGTGGTGTGTGACGCTCAACTGTGATATGTTACCATAACCATATATATAGTAGGAGACTATATTCAATGTCCACTTGGGTCCTCTACGTGATTTGGTACAAATCATCATAGAGCTATGCAAGTAGGGTACTCCCCAAGGATATGGTCAATGTCTCTCCAGTGCTGCTTGCTAGAACATCTTGTGTCCTAGCCAAGATTTTCCAAGGGAACCTCACTCCTAATGTATCCGATAATATTATATGAATTATCAAGTATATGAGAATAGTTGCTCGTTGTGAGAATATATTCTCATGGTACCAATCCTCTATGTGGACCCCACTATAGTCTAAATTTTACTACGTTGTAGCACTCTAGGTGCCAAAGATCTGTTGGAAGATAACATCCTTCACCTCTGTGGGTAAATATGTGATGGTCTCACCATAAATTGGGATCTAGAATTTTTGGTAGACATCCTCCAAAGTAATAGTGATCTCACCTGTGGGCAGGTGGAAGGTGTTGGTCCTTGCATCCCAGTGATGGGCCAAAGTGGTCATATAAGCCTGATCGACTCTAATTGATGGTAGTCATAGCATGTAGCCAAATCCAATGCATCCAAACCAAGTCTAATCAGTGTCATTAAGGCCATTTCAAAGGGTATGAAGTATGTTTGATTCCCTCACCCTCGTGTTCAAAGTGTGAAGAGAGACATAAATTATATATATATATATATATATATATATATATATATAATCAACCAAAAACATCAAAAAATGACCTAAAAAAGTCAAACAAATTCAAAAAAATCTTCAAAAAAATAAAAACATTCACAAATGCATGAAACACATTTCAAAAAATCAATATTGCATTTCAAAAACAATCAATTAAATCAGTCAAAAACTCAGAAAAATCAAAAAATTGGGAAATTTTCCTAAAGTCAGCTAACCACGGCTGGGACCCACGACTGGTGACAATGGTCAAAATTTTGACCATTGGGATTTAAATCCCGCCATGGATGATAGCCGCAACCACCAATTTTTAAATTGGGAACCATAGTTACCACATGCAACTAAGAGTAGTGATCTTTTCAGGGTCATGTCCCATCCCAAAAATCCAAAAAATTAATAGCCCACCCATCTAATATAACCTATGCTAAACCCTAACTATGGTGTGGTTCATTACTGATATTTTAGGGAGGTTCAATTAACTCATTAATTAATGTGGTTAATTTTAATTAGGTAAATGAAATGAGAGTTGTAGTACTACCTTCCTAGCACCAGCTCCACCACTAGTGGATGCATCCATTAGGTCTGCCATGTGGGTGTTTCATGAGGTTTGAGGCAATGTTCCATATCAAAAATTTAATCTCACCTATAAGAGCTCTCAGTTTACAGGTTGGCAATTAGAAAAATTTGACTTTGAAACTGATAAATTTTATTTTATATTTTCCATTTTTCCCTCGACAGTGCCTGGCAACTATGAACGTAGAATTAGGGTTTTTTGACTGTGGGTCAGAGCCACGACTAAGAAAATTACAAAAATTGGCTGCAGTTGACAAGCATGGCTAGAATATAGCAATAAATGCTCTCAAAATTCAACCACGAAGGGCTTTAAAATGTAAAATTAAAAATATCTAATGGGTCAAAACCCTCAAAATTTTCAAAATAACAAAAAAATTCAAATAATTCAAATTTCAAATGTGTCTTGTATCTAATTATTTACCCTATACACTTGGTGGTTGCAATGACTTGTGATCCATGCAATCCGACAAGATGAGTAAATTACCATAAGGCCATTTGAGGTAAATTAGTCATCATGGAATTGATATGCTTCACTTCAATCCCTAAGAAGGACTAGATGGTCGAACTGCTCCATGGGAACGAGGAATTTATCTCAATGCTTCTATGACATTTTTAGCAGATAATAAAACATTATGATTCAACATAAGCCTAATTGTAATTAATATGCTTCACTTCAATCCTTAAGAAGGCCTAGACGGCCAAACTACTCCACAGGATATAGATGTACAATTACTATTAATAGTTGCAATCATGGCTGAGTTAAGCCCTGCCAAGTATATCAAAGTGCTAAAACCTTAAATTTTTCAAATAACTTATTATGGTCAAGCGACTCATTGCTTCATTTAATTATCCTACAATATTTAAGTTAGTAGCTCTCCACCTATCGGTACTATTGTAGCACTGAAGCTACCCAATCACCACAGGAGCTTACAAAAGCTTTTTCAAATTTAAGCCTTCCCTTAGTTGGAAGTAATTATTCTAAGATGTGTACCCTTTGGTAGGATTGGGCATCTAATGTTGATCAGATCAATGATCATCATTCAACCTATAACATCATTTTAGGGGGTATATTTTTGCTCAATGTTGTTCGCTCTCACAATGCATCTCAAAAGGGGTATCTGTAGACACCTAAAATGTAATACAAGCAAAGTCTCCTCAAGATCAAAGAATGATCCACAAGATCAATCACACACAAAAGAGGAAAACCCACAACACCAATATTAAGTGGTAAAAACCTACTTCAAATGAATAATGGAAACATCCACTATGAAACTTACTATATTACTCAATGATTCAACAATACAAGAATGCTTCAATGTTATGCAATAATATGCATCAACATGATATTACAACACAAGTCAATATGACAAGATGTAGTAGACAACACCCCTATTTAAAGAGAAAATTTTCTACTACAACCCTAAAATTACCCTAATCTTATCACAATATTATCTTGAGATGTGTGACAAATCTTATCACAATCTTATCTTGAGATGTGTGACAAATCTTATCACAATATTATCTTGAGATGTGTGACAAGTGACATCTATCAAATATTAAAAAGTGATTGGTTATTTTTTAATATTTTCTAGAAAAGTAGAAATAACTTTTACCCACAAATTAAATATTCCTAGCACCCTTATTTTATTTATTAATTGGGTGGGAATATTTTTACGTAAAATATAATTATTTTCTAATTCAAATATTATTCTTTAGACTTTATATTTTAGTCTAAGAATAATTTACACAATGTTGCATTACATATTCCAACACTCCCCCTTAATGCAATATTGTGGAAAGGAATTATGAAACAAAGAAACATTCTCCCCCTAAAGATACAAATGGGTATGAAAATCAAATGAGTAATATAGTTACAATGAGCTTCTATGACCAGGAATGGTCTACAATAAGGCACCAATACAAAATGGGCCAAAATGAGACTATAAGCCCCCAACAGAGTAGCTTCAGATATAAGCAGCTTACAAATCCATCCATAAACCACAAGTGGTTGCAAATAACAAGAAGAAAACATCACAAGGGTGTCTCTAGTAAGCCTGCAAAACCCCAAATGGAAGTACCTACAAGCTACAAGCAGCTCAACATAAGATTAGTTAGATACATCATCAGAAATATATACACCACAACATATATGAATATCCAAAGATGATAACAAAACTGATCTAACAAATAGTGAACTATAAGTCATCACAAAAAGATGCCAAGCCATACTTATAGTCACGTGCTATATAGTTGATAAAAAAATATCATGTACAAAGTTGCATAAAGCAAACAAGGAGTACCATGATAATGCAAACTCTAAAGTACCATGTACAAAAGTAGCATAAGGCTAACAAAAAAGTACCATGTACAAGACTTGCATAAGGTATATAAAAATAATAAAGTGTGCACATCGGTTGCATAAAGCCAACCATAAAATATCATGTACAAAAGTAGCATAAATGCTAACAAGAAAGTACCATGATAAACCAATTGCATAATGCCAACTACATAAAAATATGTACAAAGTTGCACAAGGCAACAAGAAAGTACCATGTAAAAGAGTTGCATAAAGCAATTGCATCATATACCATAATTGCACAATGCCATATACAAAGTAACATGTATAAAAGTTGCACAAGGCAAACAAAAAAGTACCATGTTAAAAAGAGATGCAAAAAGCAATTATACCACCAAATATCAACTCATATATATAGCACAAAACACCTCATAAGGATGACGTTGTCATCACACAAGTTTAACTACACTTCATTCCCCCTTGAGGATAACTTTACCAAACCAAGTGAGTCCCTCAACTTACAAAAATATTCCTTAGAAAGAGGTTTGGTGAACAAATCAGCAGAATTAGAAGATGATGGGCAATACTCCAATTGAATAGTCTCATACAATACCTTATCTCTAATAAAGTGGGCTTGGATTTCAACATGCTTTTTCCTTTGATGCATTACAGGATTTTTTTTTTTTGGTAATTATTATAATAAATTAACAGTGGGTTTTTATAGAGGATCCCAAAACCTTATGTACAAAATTAGCCAACTTTCTAATGATGCATCATACCTCTTGGTTGTAACAATAAACCTAAATGAAAATAAAACCATCCTAATGCTTGAGACTTGAAAACAACAAAAAGGGCTTTTAGGCCCGGAGACCCAACAACAAAGAAAACGGGACAGACCCGAGAGAAACCCAAAAAGAGGCCGAAAACAAGGAGACAGACACCATGGACTGCTAATCACGATCCTCCTGTCCTCCCGAATTTGGGCGCTTATGGTTTTGCTTTAGGATAGAAATCATGGAGTTGACAGAAGTAAGAATGGAAGCAGCCAAGTCCAGGAGAGAATTACCGTGACTCTCCTTGTCGCTCTCCGTGTTCGACGGGATGTGCTACGGACGGACATCCTTCTCCACCTTTTTGACTTTTCGCAGGCGCTGGGAAGATCTTCCAGGAACGGACAGTAGCTTCTTTGCCATGCCACCCCAAAACACGTCGGAATGGGCCTTCCAAAAATTGTGCAAGGAAAACATCAGGAAGGGATGTCTACCCTAGCCAACCTTTCCACCTCGGATGGGAAGCGAGACCGCCACACAACCGGGCACGTGGTCGTGAGCCCTTTATTGGCCATGTGGTCAGCCACGCGATTTCCTTCTCTCAAAATATGATTTGCTTCCCATCTACAGCGATAGGAGAGAAGAGATCTAGCCTCGAGGATGATGTTGTAGACTTTCCAAGATGGATTTTTGGTACCAAGAAGGTAATTCACGATGTTGAGCGAGTCACCCTCAATGATAAGAGGTCGGGGGATCCTCGGAGAGAATCCGAATACCATTCGGAGCGCCTCGGGCTTCGGCATAGTGATTCGTCTGGGAGCCCAAATCTTCACAATAGGCCATCACAATATTCCCGTCATGATCACGGACAACCCCACCGGCGCCAGCGGGCCCAGGATTCCCCTTAGCCGCTCCATCAAAGTTTAATTTAATCCACCCCATGGGGGGTTTGGTCCACACAACATTCCTTCGACGAGGCCCTTTAACAACCTCCAGAAATGGCCAGAGATTCATCATTTTGAGAATAGCTTCTTCGCTCGAAAGATGGGGACGGGGACTGGGAACCGCAATAGAATTCTCAATGGCGTAAGATAACGCCCTTTGAGCGATAGAAGGGGGCCCTCTAGGAGCTCTGCCAAAGATTTTGGCATTCCTCTCTAACCAAATTTGCCAAATTAAATGGTGGAAGGAGGCCTCGAGGAGGAAGCGGAGCTTGGGATTCTTGAAAGGATTAGGCCATTGGTGAAAAGCATCTCTAAGGGATCGGGGAGAGCACCAAAGGATCTGGAAGGAGGATAGGACAATGCTCAGAATAGAGTGGGAAAATGGGCAATGCAAGAATAAATGATCCCTCGTCTCACAATCTGCTAAACACAAGTAACACCTATTGGGGAAGGCAAAACCTCTCTTGTGAAGGTTGTCAATAGTTAAGGCTTTATTGTGGAAAGCAATCCACGCGAAGAAGTTGATTTTAGGAACAACTCCTTTCCTCCAAACAGTATTCCACCTGTAGTCCAGAGCAGTCTTGGTGGTGAGAAGCTCATAAGCTGATTTAATAGAGAAACACCCATCCTCCGTACCACTCCAGATGATCCTGTCATTCCTCCTGGCAGAAGGAATTAAAATCGACTGAAGGATATTATCAAGGAAGGTAATCTCATTATTAAACCCCTCCACAATAGGAAGCTTCCATCGAGGGAAACGGGTGCTCCGATCAATGAGATCCGCCACCCTGAGCTGGGCGTTAGGGTCGGTCAAGCTTCTCAGTCCAGCGAGGTCCTCCCTCGACCCAAGGGCTTCTTCAGTCGCCCACCTGTCATTCCAAAAGGAAATGCAGTTGCCATCACCCAAAATCCAGCGGGCTCCCAGACTGATCAGATGTCGGGTTTGGAGCATAGATTTCCAAAAGATCGATGCCACGGAGGATGTTTCAGCATCCAAGAAGGGGGTGGGGCCAAGATACTTCATTTTAACCAGCGTAACCCACTCCACCGGGTCGCTAGACATAATCCTCCAAGCGTGCTTCACGATCAGAGCCAGATTCATAAGTCTTGATCTTCTCAACCCCAGGCCGCCTTGATCTATCCTCGAACACACCTTGTCCCAGGCTACAAGGGGAAGTCTAGATTTCTCTTCGTTACCAGACCAAAGAAAGGTCCTCTGAATCTTCTCAATCTTGGAGTGGACTGCACTCGGAAGCATGAACACCGACATGAAGTAGGTCGGGATCCCATGAAGACAGGCTTTGGTAAGGGTGGCTTTCCCAGCTTGCGATAGGAGTTTGCCCTTCCAAGTGCCGAGTTTCCTGTGAAGGCGCTCAAGAATCGTGTTCCACATGTCCCCACTAGCCCACCCGCTATAAGATAGAGGCAACCCCAGATAGGACGTAGGCAAGGGAATCAATAGTGCATTCAAGAATTCTAGCAATCCGAATTTGTCTACGCAGAGGAGTGTTAATAAAGTAAATTTTGCTCTTGATGTAATTGACCTTTTGTCCAGTAGCTTGCTCATAACGGGACAGGATCCTCTTGAGCGACTTGGCTTGAGCAACGGACGCCCCAGTGGAAATGAGGGTGTCATCCACAAATTGCTGATGAGTGACAGGATTAATTCTAGAAGTCGGCAAGATGCCAGAAATCTTGTTTTGTCGAAGAGCCTCTTTCATGGACCAACTCAGAACCTCCACCAGAAGAATGAACAGGATGGGAGAAAGAGGATCGCCCTGTATGAGGCCTCTGGAGCTTTGGAAATACCCAGTTGGGGACCCATTGACCAAGACAGAAAAAAAGGGAGTGGATATACAGTTGTAGACAAGGTCAATCCAGTGGGGATGAAAGCCGAACTTGAGGAGGACTGCACACAAAAAATTTTGGTCGACACGGTCGAAGGCTTTGTTCATGTCGAGCTTAAGAAAAAGAGCGGCATTCTTAGAGCGGTAAGCGGAATGAAGGGTCTCATGGACGGTGATAACACCATCAAGAATGTTTTTGCCTTTGACAGTGCTTCCACTGACAAGGATCAATCGGGGAGGGGAGGACTGTTTTGAGTCTATTGGCTATAGACTTGGTAAGGATCTTGTAAAAAACATTGCACAGGCTAATGGGCCGATAGTCAGAGAAAATTTTGTAGGAAGGAGACTTAGGAATGAGGGCAAGAAAGGTGGAATTGAGTTTCGGGTGGATAGATCTGGACGCTTGGATAACCCGAATAGCATCACACACATCCGGGCCCACGACCTCCCACATGACTTGGAAGAATCGGGGAGGGAAACCATCGAGCCCAGGGGCCTTATCTGGTTGCATGGAGAACAATGCTTCCTTAATCTCAGGCGAGGAAAAAGGTTCCAGAAGTTTCATGCTTACCTCATGGGGAACTTTAGTCAAAAAATTGGCGAGCATAGATTTCTGGACCTGGAGGTTGCTATCTGGAGGAGTGCCAAGCAAATCCTGAAAGAAATTAACCGCTTCGCTCCTGATTTCCTCAATCTCCCTGGTAATGTGCCCATCCTTACAAGTCACTTCTCTGATCTTGTTGGCCCCTCTGTGCCTCATAGTAGACGCATGAAAAAATCTCGTGTTGGAGTCTCCATTCTTCAACCACAGGTCACGAGATTTCTGGTGCCGAGACGTTTCCTCCCTAGCGAGAATAGAATGAAAGTCCACCAAAAGGCTCCGCTCTTCCTCCCTGAGACCCTCAGTGTAACCTTCGGTAGCCATCCTTTCCTCCATAGCCTTCAGGTTCTCAGCGATGGATTTTTTGGACTCAAAAATGTTGTCGAAAACCACTTTGTTCCAAATATTCAATTTTTCTTTGACCATTTTGAGCTTTAAAGCCACCCTCTTAGGAGCGCTTCCTTCCACCTTCGATTGCCACCACGCTGAAACCAATCCTTTGAAGTCTTTGTGGGAAATCCACATGGATTCGAATCTGAAAGGGGTCATAAAAATAGGCCCATCGTTCGCCTCCAAGAAAATAGGGTTATGGTCAGACCCAATCCTTGGAAGAGCCGAAAGGATAGCCCCGCCAAGGATGGGAATGGCTTATGGGGAAATGAAGAATCTGTCAAGTTTGACTTGAATCAAACCACCCCCAATCCTTCTGTTACTCCATGTGAAGGAAGCCCCTTTGAGTTCGATGTCAAGCAGGCCATTAGCAGAGACAAAATCTCTGAAATCTTCCAAGCTGCGGTTGGAGTGGTCAGACCCTCCTTTTTTCTTCGAAGGATGAAGGGGACAATTGAAGTCACCCCCTAAAACCCAAGGAAAGTTGCTAAAATTCTCCCTCATCAGAGAGATAGCTTTCCACATTTTTGCTCTCTCTGTGGCAGAATTGGAAGCATAAACGTTGGATAGAATCCAGGAAAAATTGGAGGTTTTGGACTGGAACAGTACATTGATGATTATGTTGGAAGTTGACAGTGAGCTGCCCTCAAACCTCGAAGGGTCCCACAGAACCATGAGTCCTCCCATTGTTCCCACTACAGGGCTGGACAGACAATTTGCCCTGGCCCAAATGGCCTTCGCCACTTTGTCAGAGGAGATAGCATCAAGCTTGGTCTCTTGCAAAATAAGGATAGAAGGGTTAATCCTCCTACGGAGATCAGCCACTAACCTTCTCTTGGCTGCACCGTTCAGTCCTCTCACATTCCATGAGAGGACTTTCATCTAGACAGTTTGAAGTTTTTCTTGCCTCCCCTTCCTTGTTGAGGGGGAGGTTTTGATGCATGAGCTTCGTCCGACTGTGTGTCACAGTCATCCAGAACCAACAAACGTTGGGTTCCATTTGCAACGTCAGTTGCAGTCTCTTTGTCTCGCCTTTCCTTGTTAGGAGGATGGCCCTGCTTCCTCTCACTACCAAAATCCACACTTTGCTTTCGGCTCCTCGTATTTCGGGGGCTAATGTGACCGGATTGTTCACCCCTCCTTCCTAAGAGGTAATCTTCTAGCAGCGTCTACGACTGACTAAAATTGGGATGACCCGTATCTTGGAGCAGAGGAACAACCTGAGTCAAAACTTGGGAAGGGGTCCGTTCCATCTCTTCCTGCGATTCGCTTTCCAAGTGGGAGTCTGCTCCTTGTTGGTTGTCAGCCTCAAGATGCTCGGGGTTCGATTGGAGAGAGGGATTCTCTTCAGGCTGAGAGAGTCCACCACAGTCTCTAGAGGGGCCTGGGGATACATGGCCCTTCGCGTCTGGAAGATTTGGTTGCTTTGCCTGATCTTCCTTGTGCTCCAAGGGGTTGTCATTTTCACGTTTCTGTTTTCCCAGTTTTTGAAGAGGACACTGGGACTGGAGGTGCCCTTGGGACCAAAACTGGGTGTAGAAAGCTGGTCTATTTTCATAGACAATAGCTTGTTTATGAAGAATGGTGCCTCCAGACCGAAGAGTGATGGAAGTTGGGAGTTCTGCCTCCAAATCTGCCAGAACGCAAAATCGGGCCTGGACGAACCTTGTTCGAGCTCGGGTGGGAGGGTCAATGGTGACCAACTCCCCAATGGAATGCGCAATACCTCTTATGACATTTTCATGCCAGCCAAAGAGGGGAAGATTCGGGAGCCTAACCCATATTGGGGCAATGTTGATGTTCTGGGTCTCAGGACTGAAATCCATGTCCCACTTCCTGAGAAATAAACTTCTGCGGCCCAGAAACCATGGCCCGCCAGCCAAAATTTTACAGTAATCCTCCTTATTGTTCAATCTAATGGCAAAAAAACCTCGGGATAGGGCCGCCAGCTCCAAATGCCCAGAAGTCCTCCATTTGCTTGCTGCCCATTTTTGGATAGTTTCCATGTCGGGACGGCCTCCAATGAATTTACCTATTAGGGTAAATTTCTCAAACTCCATGAAGCTTGAAAGAACTTCCGTCGGGATGTCCAGCTCATCCCCAACCGAAAACAACTCTTTGGTAAAAAACCCGTTTAGGGTTTCTGAGGCCGCTACCTGGGCATAAGACTTTTGAGCCCCACCACCCCCTTTGTCTGGTGGGTCCTTACCTCGACCAAAACCGTTGCCAGCCCGGTCATCTTCAATGGGCCCGGGCATTTCTGCTCCCCCGAAATCATGATGCCCTCCGATTGCTCCGCTGCGTCCAAGAACCGAACCACCGCCGCTCCCGATCTCCCCTGCAGACTTCCCGCCCATCGACATCCTCCTTGATGCATTACAGGATTTTTAGCCAAGGAAATAGCTGATTGATTATCGGAGAGCAGACGTGAAGAACCAAATTGCTCAAAGCTAATTTTCTTCATGAGGGTACGAAGCCAAATTGCTTCCTGTGCAGTTGCTGTCATAGCCTTATACTTCACTTCCATTGTAGAAAGAGAAATTGTATCTTGCTTCTTGGAAGACCAAGAGATAGCTACAGACCCAATACTAAAAACATATGATGTGGTACAATTTCTATCTATTATATCCCCTCCAAAATCAGAATCAGCATAACCAAAAAGAGCAAAGGAAGGAATCCTAGAATACTTGAGTGTCAAATATCTAGTACCTAAAAGGTACTTCAGAATCTTCTTGGTATTTTGTAAGTTCTCAATATAAGGTTTCTACATGAACCTAGCCATCATACCAACTGCAAAAGCAATATCTGGCCTTGTGATGGTAACATAAAGAAGACTACTAATGAACTACCTATACAATGTAGCATTAGCCAACTGAGATTATGTTCTTACTTCCAATTTAACCCCTATAGAAATGAATGGAAGTAGGATTGCCATCCTCCAAATCAAACCTCTTAAGAAGATCTTCAATATACTTGGATTGACTCAAAAAGGCACAATCGTCATGTTAATAAACTTGCATGCCAATATAGTAGTGTAGAAGACCAAGGTCAGTCATTTCATACTCTGACTTTAATTTGGATATGAAGTAAAAAATGGCCTCATTCTCATTTCCATTCATAACAAGGTCATCAACAAATAGAGCAATTAAAATTACCAAGTTATCCTTCCTAAGAACATAGAGATCTGTATCTGAATAGCATTTATCAAAACCAAGATACAATAAGTAACCTAAAATCTTCATGTACCATGCTCTAGGTTCTTGCTTCAGACCATACAAGGTTTTCTTTAGTTTACACACAAGTTTTTCCTTATCTTGTACAGCAAATCCTTGTGGTTGACTCATGCAGATATCCACATCCAAATCACCATTTAGAAAGGCACTTTTCACATCAAGCTAAAAAATCTACCAATCTTGAGCAAAAACAATAGCAATAAGAAGTCGAATGATGGGCATTTTGGCAACTGGTGCAAATGTTTCATCATAGTCAATGCCATATTTTTTAGCATAACCCTTAACAACCAATCTAGCCTTATACTTTTCTATCTCTCCATTAGAATTATACTTGATTCTATAGACCCACTTGTTCCCAATAACATTTCTCTTATTAGGATAAGGCACTAGATCCCAAGTTTTATTCTTTAGAAGAGAATCCATCTCAACCTTCATGGAATCAACCCAACAAGAGTGTTGTGAAGCTTCTTGGTAAGAAGTAGGCTCATGATCATTATCTATCTTAGCTAGAAGAGACATGTTAAGGGTCATACTTCTAGTTATCCTTTGGCTAACTAAATTCTACTCTTTAGGACCCCTAGAATGATCCAACCACTTGGTCCTTTTGACACAAGGCCCACCCTTTTCTAACTCAATAAGGTCTTCATTGAATTTGACATCTCTTGAAACAAATACAATGTGTGAAGAAGGCGAGTATAACCTACAACCCCTATGTTCTGCATCATAGCCAACAAAGATGCATTTTTGAGACTTTTTGTCCAATTTCTTCCTCTTTTTTTAAGGAATATATGAAAATGCATCACATCTAAACACTCTTAAGTGTGACAAATTTGGATTCTTACCATTCCAAACCTCATAAGGAGTCTTTCCCTCAACTTATTTTGAAGGACACATGTTAAGAATGTAGATTGTTGTACTGGCTGCTTCACCCCAAAGAAATTGAGGTAAGTGGTCACCAAGCATGCATCTTATCATATCCATGATTGTCCTAATTTTCCTATCTACAATACCATTTTGTTGAGGAGTGTATGTACAAGTAAACTACCTTTTGATCCCATGAGAAGAACAAAACTCATTGAAATCATTGCTATTGTACTACCCTCCATTGTCACTTCTAATCATTTTGATCTTTTCTCCCTTTTGATTTTCTACCAAAGCTTTGAACTCCTTGAATGTCTCAAAATAATCTGATTTATTCTTAAGAAGATACCCAAAGATCATTCTTGAATAATCATCTATAAAGGTGAGAATATATGATGCACCACCAAGTGATCTAACATGTAATGGACCCATAATATCTGTATGAATGAGTTGAAGAATTTGTGTGGCCCTTGTTGACTTGTCCTTTACAAAATTTTGTTTGCTCATCTTGCCTAAGATGCATGTTTCACATAAACCATGAATAGGTGAAATGTTAGGCAAGCCATCAACCAAATTTTTGGACTTCATCATTTGAATATTTTGATAGTTTGTATGGCCTAACCTTAAGTGCCAAAGCTTGCTACTAGGAGAAATATTAGTTGCTAAACACAGTTTAGGAGGAGCATCACCTAACACATAAATATTATTCTTCATATAACATGTAATGATTGGTAGCATGCATTTCCTAATGCTCCATGAAGTTGCATTGAACTCAATAGTGTGACCACTTCTAGAAAACTGCAAAACTAAAATTAAATTTCTCCTAAGTTTAGGCACATATAGGACATTATCAAGTAATTTCCCTTCAATTACAACATTGTCAACACCTTCTACTTGAAGTCTAGTATTATCACCAATGACAATTGAATCTGAAGAGTTCTTATGAAAGTCCACAAAATTATCCTTTTCAAAACACATATGGTTAGTGCATCCAGAATCTAACACCCATTCATTAGAAGTAGATGAGTCAATGGAGTAGAGGGCACAAACAAAGGTATTTTTATTAGAATTTTGCTTTACATTGTTGTTCTTTTTCTTTCCCTTGCCAAACCATTTCTTAGTTCCTTGTCCCTTAGCCTTTTATTGCTATTCCTTTTCTACAATTTTCTTCTTCTTGAAACGATTTTGTTCCTTGTGGCCCTTCTTGCCACAAAAGTTGCAAGTGAAATCAACTCTAGGCTTGTTGGGTTGGAAATTTTAATTTTTCCTTCCCTTGTATTTCTTCTTGAAGGAAGCCTTAGTGGCACTCAAGGCAATATTCTTCTCCTTGAAAACTTGACCATTCACTTTGTCTCTATTAAGAGACTCTTCATGTTGAATTAATAATTGTGAAAGAGTGTTGAGAGGAATGCCATCCTCTTCTTGCTCTAGCCTAGTCTCAATAATGGTGACAAAATTCTTGAATTTGCTTGACAAGTTCCTCAAAATGATAAAGCTTAAGAACTTCTCACTTATACAATCACAATTGCAAGCCAATAGTTGAGTTCTCATGTCTTTCATATTTTATAGGAATATCAAGGCACTTTCTTCTTCACCTTACATAGTGCTAAGAATTTCCTTGATGTGTTGGACCCTAGATGGACTTGTTTTATCAAATCCCATGCATCTTTAGCATGTTAAAAATGGATTATAGTGAGAAATATCTCATCACTCACACTATTGATAATCATGGAAAGTGCAAGGTGACTCTTGTTGTTGTATGTCTCAAGTGCCCTTGCTTGGGTTGGGATTGCTTCATTTCCATTCACAATGGGCCATAACTTTCTTGCTTGAAATTCAGACCTCATCCTTGGTTCCCATATTCCAAAATTTGATCCATCAAGAATGTGCTTAGGTGTGAAGGAGATTCCATGATTAGCCATTCTAGAAAGTGAACATAATCAAAACATAAGATGCATTGACAAAGGAAATAAATGATGCAATAAGAAAGTAGATAAACATACTTGCATATATAAAAAAAACATAACTTTCAAGTAATAAAATTTTCAATCATCAAATATAATCATCATGAAAGATAAACATCATGAAAGATAATCAAAATTAAGCATCATCAAGAGAGATAAGCATCATCATGAAATATAATCAACATCATCATGAACTACTATAACCATCTTGCAATAAACAACTATAACCATATTGCAATTGAAATAAAGGAAATAAACCAATATCAAATTGCAATAGATTAACTTGCAATAAGAAGGTAACTAACCATAACAATCATCTTGCAAAAAAATAAACTAACTTGAATTGAACCGTAAAATATTTGTTAAATGTTAGATAGTCAATAAGGATTAAAGCAGTTCTAAAAACTCTCCCGAGGATTGGATCTGACCACTCTCCCATCCTTCTGGAGGTTGGTGCTCCACCTTATTTCAAAACCCCTTTTAGGTTTGAGCCCATGTGGATCAAGCACGAAAATCTGCGCACACAGTTGGCATTATGGTGGCAGCAGCCCTTTGGGGGGTCCCCGGCAAATATGCTCGCCCAGAAATTGAAGTGGATCAAGGAGTAGCTCAAGGTATGGAACAAGGAAACCTTCGATAACATTTTTGTGCAGAAGAAAAACATAGCTATCAACATTCAAACCATCAAAAAGGAGAGTGAAGTAGGGGATCAGAGCCAGTCAATCAGGGCAAAAGAGAGAATTCTTCTTTCGGATTTCCACAACATTCTCGCAAAAGAATAAATCCACTGGCAGCAAAAATCCAAAGAGCTATGGATAAAATATGGGGATTCCAACACTTGGTTTTTCCACTCTTCCACTCTCCAACATAGAGGGGCTAACAAAATCTGAGAAATTTAGCATGTTGGTGGAAACCCTACCTCCGATATCAATGAAATTAGGGCGAAAGTTGTCTCTTACTTTCAATCCCTCCTAGAGAATCATTCCCAGCCAGATCCCCAAGCCATGAATGCTCTGCTAGCAAACATCCCCCACATTATCACCCTTGATGTGAATGAGTCCCTCCTCAAGGTCTATGATGGTTTTTCCCCTCGCTTCTTTCAGACGTTCTAGGACATTGTTAAATTTGATGTTTGCAAAGCCATCAGAGACCTTCAGAACTCCCGAGCCATTCCCGAAAGGATCAATTTGACCTTTGTGACCCTCATTCCCAAGTCCCCTGATGCCAAGCTTATGTCTAATTACAGACCAATTAGTCTCTGCAATGTCATATACAAAATCCTTACCAAAGCTGTGGCCACTAGACTAAAGCCTATCCTCCCGTCCATCATCGAGCCAAATCAAGGGAGTTCTATAAAATGCAGGAATATCCTGGATGGTGTCATTGCTCTTCATGAAACTCTCCATTCAAACACCCTTGCCAAATAGTCTGCATTCATTCTCAAGTTAGACATGAACAAATCCTATGATAGGGTTGACTGGGGTTTCTTGATCCAAGTCCTCATTAAGTTTGGCTTCCACCCCACCTGGGTTGAGCTTATCAAAAAGTGTGTCTCCTCGGCCTAGTTTTCCATCCTGGTGAATGGCTCCCTTGTAGGCTACTTTCCCAGTACTAGAGGACTCCGTCAAGGGGATCCCATGTCTCCCATATTGTTCATTATCCTAGCAGAGGCACTAGGCAGAGCCTTCACCGTAGGCTGCAACTCTGGAGCTATTTCTAGCATCCTAGTGACTTGCGGCATCAAACTTGCTACTCACCAGTAGTTTGTCGATGATACCATCCTCACAAAAATTGCTTATGTTCCCCATGCCAGGCCCATAAAACACATCCTCATCCTCTATGAGAAAGTAGTAGCACAAAAGGTAAATCTGACCAAGAGCAAAGTTTATTTCCTCCACACCCCTTTGGCACACCAGAACAAGATTGCAAGAATTCTCGGGTGCAACATTGATAGTCTTCTGACCACTTACTTGGGATTGCCCCTGTTCAAAGGTTGTATCAAAGGAACAATGTGGAATATTGTTCTAGAAAAAATCCAAAGGAAACTTGTGATGTGGAAGGGGAAGCTTCTTTCCCAGGCTGCCAAAGCCACTCTGACTATGGCCTGTCTCCAAGGGATTTCGATATACTTCATGTCAGTTTTCAAAATCCCCAAATATATGTGCATCAATATTGAACGGATCCAAAGCCATTTTCTGTGGTCGGGTACTGGTGAGAAATCAAAGATCCCGCTCGTGGCTTGGGAGACAATTTTTCAGAGTAAGGAGTGCGGAGGACTGGGTTTTAGGAAAGCCTCCAAAATGAATGTTGTCCTCTTAGGTAAGCTCTCCTGGAGAGTATTCACCAATACTGTGGGATAATGGGGCAAAATCATCAATAGGAAATACTTAAGGGAGTCCCATTTCCTGAGAGACCGCAACACTTTGGGTGGGTCTACGCTATGGAAGTCCTTGGCCTAGACTAGACTCCTAATCAATAAAGGTGCAAGGTGGATCTTGGGCGATGGGAATCGTATTGAATTTTGGGATGACAGATGGGCCCAAGACCATCCCCTAAAGTTTATCAATGGAACATAGGAGCTTAGATGGTCAACTCAAGAATTAGTTGGGAAGATGGTGTCTGACTACCTTACCAACCACAATGGAACCACCATTTGTAAGAACATTCAAGTAGAAGGACATCAGGAAACCTGGGACAACCTGAAACCCATCCTCCAGCACATCACCTTGATGACCAATCAACACGATCATCTTGTCTAGGGACTAACCGAAAGTGGGCAGTATACAGTCAAGTCCGCCTATAGAGCCCAGGTTGAAGCCCCTGACACCAGTTTCCCAGTAATGGCAATTTGGAAGAAAAAGCTGATCCCAAAGGTTTGTTTCTTTGCCTAGCTTGCATACAAAAACAGAGCTCTCACCATTGATAATTTGCTTAAAAGAGGCATTCCAATTCCTAATAGATGCTATTTGTGTCAAGCTGATTGGGAATCTACTGACCACCTATTTTTGAGATGCAAGTTTTCCCACCGTGCTTTGGGATTTTTAATGGAACCTTTTCAGATCCAATGGGCCCTTTCGAGATCTATAAAGCAACTGTTTATCCAATGGTCCAACCCCTTTTGCAACACCAAGGTCCATTTTATTTGGGCCTCTTGCCTTCACCACCTTCTTTGGCAGATCTGGTTGGAGCACAACCGAAGAGCCTTTGGTGACCCAGAAAGACACCCCTCCTCTGTTGCTACCAAAGCTCTATCATTTACTTCAGAAAATGCAAAGCTCGACTCCTTTGGTTCATAGAAGCTCTTTCTCGTCGAAGCGACCATCCTTCAATAAATTGGTGTTTCGATGGATGATGCTCCCCGACTTCAACGTGTCTGTTCGAGAAAGGGAATTAAGTGGGAAAAGCCTCCCCCAGGATGGCTAAAACTAAATTTTGATGGTGCATCTAGAGGGAACCCCGGGGAGGTGGGCGCAGGTGGCATGGTTCGGGATTGTCATGGTAACCTTATCCTTGCCTATGCTGAGTTCTTGGGAACCCATACCAACCACATGGTGGAAGCTAAGGCATTGTGGTGGGGGTTGACACTCTTGAAAGAGGAACCCAAGAATATCATCATGGAAGGGGACTCCAAAAACATTATCAACTATCTGGGGAATTCCCAGACCCCCACGTGGAAGGTGAGTTCTATTATAGCTGAGGCTAGACTCTTGTTCTAGGCTCGTGAGTCCCCCATGGTGCAACATAGATTTAGAGAAGCTAACCGATTGGCTGATCTCATGGCAAATCTTGGCATTGATGACCGTGCCTCAAATGTTTGGAGGATGGATTTCCCGCATCACATTTCTATTTTTTCCAATGAAGAGAATGATATCTTTGAACAGTAGATCACGTCAGCCCAGTGGTGGCATTTCCTGGTTATTACACTCAGTCGATGTTTGCCAAGTGATTCCTAATTCTGCCAAGAATGCACTTGGGTTTTGCGGGATCTTTCATCCTTGGAAGATGTTTTTAGGAGTTCATGTTTCCAAGAACACTGATTGTCCAAGGTGGCTAAGTCCCGAAGCTTGGTAGCACAGCAAGGAAGAGCGGAGATCAAGAGTCACGACCTCTACCATGTTCTCTCTTCATCCCACCCCTATCATTTTGTTCCCTACACATTTCCATGCCACCTCTCATGCTATATTTTCCTCTCGGCATGCACGGCTTCTATTCTTATATCATACTCATTCATCTCAAACACCCATCACCTCCTATTAGTCTCCTTTTCCAGATTTTCCCTATGAGCGTTCTTATTTTCCTCTAAGACGGGTTTCCATCATGGCTAAGGATTCCAAAGAAGCCAGAGACCCCATTTATGTAGAGCCGACCTTGTTAAAATTGACCTCTATGGCGGAAGCTTTTATGAGAGGGAAAAACCTGTTAAACTTTCTACAAAAATTCAAAGGCCCCAACGATGACATTACGACGGACTTTCTCAAAACTTGGAATGAGGGCAAGGTACAAGTTAAAGGGGTCCAATTCATGTTACCAGTAGCCTTCTCCAATAGATCACAGAGCAACCTTTGGATGGGCATTTCATAAGGCAGAACAAGCACAACTGGGCCAAAGAAATAGACCAATACCTGGACAAAGGTTAGAATTTGGGCTAGGGAAAAATTGATCTCTATAGAGAGGGGCTCGGTAGCCCATGGTATGAGGCCATTGCCCCAATTATGGCCTACTTAACATGCTACGATCTGGACAAGCCCTTGCGAAGCTTTCACCTCAGCTTTGTAAATCATCTTCGCCAAGGTAAACAAGTTTGCATCCCTGACTACCTACTCTATTCTCTGGACCTGGCTATCAAAAATGCCAATAGATGCAATACAAAGCCGATCCACCAGGGGCTTATGCATGTCATTTTCAACCATGTTGTGAGTCACCAAACTCCCCCCCTCTCAGTTAAGCCTCTGTCCTCCAATCCGCCCCTCTCTCCCTCTGGGTCCAAGTCTGCTATTGATTCTGGAGCTAAGTTGGAGAATCCTTCTCCCGTTGCCTGTACCCTCTGCAACAGTGCTCATCGCCCCCTTACCCAATCCAAAATTACTCCCCCTCCCCTCCAAAAGCACACCAAAAGCTCGGGCAAGCCTCAAAAATCCAACCTGGTGAAGCCGACCCAGATCATTTCTAATTCCGAAAGTGACATTGGTCATCCCTCAGTAGGTACCCTGAAGTCCACCGCCCAGGAACTAGAGGAGGTCGCCAAATTCATCCCACATGCTTCCAAAAGTCTGAAATCCTTCGGACAAGCTGTAGAAGACCTGTTCGATTCTGGTGGTGCTACAGTGGCATCTAAAGACTGAGGATCATGTTTTGCTGATACAGTTTTTGGTTTGTGAGGTGCTTTCTCCCTCATACTTTTTACAGGGTTGTTTTGGATTGGTCCCTGGGACTGGTGGAGGCTCTAGTTTTGTCTATGTTTTTTTCGGGCGTCAGCTTTCTGGTGGTCGTCTTTTCCCAAAAATTTACAACTTTCTATTTTTCAATTTTCTGGTTCGTCCATTGTAATGGCATAGGTACAATTCCCTGCGGACCTTTTTGTAGTGAGGTTTTGGGATCCCCCTTAAAAAAAACCCCGTCTATAAATTAAATTCTACCACTTACCAAAAAAAAAATAAGTTAGTTAGTGTTCATTTTAAGGTTTTGCTATAGCCTAATGAATTTCCAATTCATCTCACCCAAGGTCAACCAAGCTACCCAAAAGGGTACGAGTACGAGGACCCGAAAAGGACTTGCTACCGATAGAGCGGATTCTTTTGGATTCAATAGGTGTTTAGCAAATATAAACTATGTTGCAAGATTAAGTAAATTTTAATCAAATACTAAAGTTATGGTTAGTAAGTTGATTCATTTTTAACCTTCTTGATTAATATGAAAATTTGTAAATTGCAAGTTAGTTGGTTAGTATATTGTTTAGTAGCAAGTTAGTAATTTAGTAGTTAGATTAGTTGAGATGCAAAATAGGTAAAACACAAATACACACTCTCTCTCTCTTTCTCTTTCTCACTTTCATTATGAGAGATACAAGTTACATTTATTTACATTATGCTTCAAGCAAATGCTTGAGAGATATTAGAAGAAATTAATAAAAATAAGGGGAAGAGAGTGAAAAATTTGATCTGAAATTACCTTGTATACTCCAAAACAATACTTGGATAACCTTACAAAACAAGTAAACTCACAAACAACCATAGTTAATGTGAGAAAAAAAATGACTATAAGGTCTTAAATTATTTGACAATTTGACTAAAAATTTGCCAAAAATTGCATAAAAGGATTCTAGTTGCATTATACAATAATAAAAAAATGCATTTCAATTTATGCAAAAAAAATAAGTATTAGGTCTTCAAATAAAATAAATGATTGTTTTTTATTAAATGAATGTTTTTTTATTAAAAAACATAATAATAAAAAAATGACTGTTTTTTTATTAAATGACTATTTTTTTATTAAAAAATAGAATAATAAAAAAATGACTATTTTTTATATTAAATGACTGTTTTTTATTAAAAATAAAATTAAAAAATGACTATTTTTTTTATATTAAAAAACTAAATAATAAAAAAATTCAGACTGTACAGAAAAATGGGTGGGGGGCCATTTGGCCCCCAAATAAAAAAAAAATTGCCTCAGATTTATTTTTCACCAAAATAGGGCAAATAATATATGGAAATAGGGTTTTTGGGCCTTCTAGACGCAACCATGGGGTCCGTTTGGATCCAAAACCCTTCTAGCAAAAGCTTAATGCCAAAAATTTACAGATTTAAAATAAAAAGACCATTTGCAAAATATTTAACAACTAGATAAAAAAAAACACAATAAATCTATAAACCCTAATTGCAGATTTGCAAAATAAGTTTACCCAAATATCAAATGCATTCATTAAAACAAACAAAAAAATATACCTTAATGGGTTTTTCACCTAAAAGGATTGAAGACACTTTATGGAGATCCCAACCTCTCTGATACCAAATGTAAGATAAGCAAAGTATCCCCAAGATCGAAGAATGCTCCACAAGATCAATCACACACAACAGAAGAAACCCCACAACACCAATATTAAGTGGTAAAAATCTACTTCAAATGAAGAAGGGAAACATCCACTATGAAGCTCACTATATTGCTCAATGATTCAACAATACAAGAATGCTTCAATGTTATGCAACAATGTGCATCAACATGATATTACAACACAAGTCAATATGACAATATGTAGTAGACAACACCCCTATTTAAAGAGAAGCTTTTCTACTACAACCCTAAAATTACCCTAATATTATCACAATATTATCTTGATATGTGTGACAAGTGGCATCTATCAAATATTAAAAAGTGATTGGTTACTTTTTAATATTTTCTCGAAAAGTGGAAATAACTTTTTCCCACAAATTAAATATTCTTAGCACCCTTATTTTATTTATTAATTGGGTGGAAATATTTTTACATAAAATAGAATTATTTTTTAATTCAAATATTATTCTGTAGACTTTATATTTTAGTCTAAGAATAATTTACACAATGTTGCATTACATAGTCCAACATAAAACATGTCATGTTAAGGTGACTACTCATATGGGATATGCAAACATACCATATGAATGATCTTGGATAGCTCCAAGGTGAAGTAGTGGTTTTAACCACTTAATTTAGGCAGAGTTATCTAACTCAGCCTTAGCCATGGATGACACTCATGGCTAATAGATATAGCCATGCCTTAAAACCTAGGCTAGCATCAAAACTATTTTGAATCTCAAGATGATCCAATTTTAGTTACAATGGCCTGGGCAATGAAGATTCAAACAATTTTGGGTGGGGAAGCATTGAGAAGGTTCCCTCCAACTGATCCAACTACAAATTTCTTGTTATTGGCTTCTCCATGAAGATAGACCAAGGACTTGATAATGCTATAAGATCCCCCTCCAAATTGGGGAGAATTCTAGAGAATTTTTCATTAAAACATAGTGAATATTTACCAAATTGTTGACTCAATTACAACCTTTTGAAGAGAACTAACTTGTCAATCATGAATGCATTCGAAGCAATGGAGGTGTCAAAGGACTAAGGAGATCAAAAAACCATAATTGAGCCTCTTCCACCACAAATCTAGTGAATTCATTCATCGAATCCTTTAGATGACACTGAGGTGACCATTGACCATCAATTCAACAAGGAGAATTGGAGATCCAAGCCCGAATTTGGAGAGTAAAAATATTTTCATCTTAGCTACGGCTAATAGTGATAGTTGCGCTACAGACCCATGATGAGGATTTGATCCCATTTTCTCCCTGTTTTAGCCTTATATTTATAGTTTTATACTTTCATTTTGATATATTAACCATAGATTAATATCATTTGACACATTTGCATGGTTAAATTAGGGATTTAGGAGCATATTTCCTTTATTTCCTTGTTTACATCATTTAGACTAGTTTTCTTGTTATTTTATGCAATTCAAGTTTCTAATGGTTAATTAGGATGTTTCTGGAAGCACGAGGATACAGAAGAAAAAAGGAAAGCGAAGATGCGATGCAAACTGAACCAAACTTAATGCTAAATCCTAGGAATTGAAAGTGCATGAAAAGAGGTAAAGCATGAATGAATCAAAACAAAACAAAGGCAAATAAATAAGACAACCCTTTTTATTGATATGTTTCAAAACTCGGTTACAATGCGCCTCCTCCCATTCCAAGGGCTAGGAGCGTTTAAGTATGCATTCTTGTTACATCCATGGATGCCCTTCCTTCTTTCGTGTGCCCACATGTAAAAATGGGCAGACCAAATGTCACCGTCGCTTGCGTTGATGAATATTGACTCCTTGTTGCTCCTTCGATGTCTAGACCCTACATTCAAAGGAACAAGAAATAGTCAGTAGCACCTATAGATAAAATAAAGCATGCAATCCCCAAGCCTACGATAAATGAATGAGGAAAATGAATAAAACGATGACTAAAATGAATCCAAATGAGCTAAAAACTTCACAGAGGCATGGGAACATCACCAGGAGGGCACTACAAAAAGAACAGTTAGGAAATTCCTCACCAATTTGAATTTGCTCTGGGGCGGGACGAATATACCTACAACAAAACGCCGAAAAGGTACTGTCCCAAATGTCCTGCCTAGGAAGCTCCAAAAGACCTACAAAGTTGGGGTTAGCTAATTGAGGGTATTTTTGGAAGACCCAGATGGTCAGATTTTCCCAATTTGGCCTCTGTAAATGATAATTTTATGGTGCTACCTACAATTTAGTAAAGGCGAACGAAGATAGAAACATGACCAAAATTGTTCAAAACGAGATGAAATTTAAATGACAACCTATCTAAGCATCATAGAATTGAATGCAAAAATGAAAGAAATAAAATCTACCACAGATTTACCATCGCTCTGAAGAGGGGCGATTAGGATTGTAGCAATGTGGGAGGGGCGCCCGGGGGTAGGCCGCCCACTGTTTGGGGCCTGATTTTGGCACCAATACACTTGGGATGGGTCCAAAACCTCTTGTGGGGTATTGTCAAAAAAATTTATGGGATATTGTGGCCAAATTTTGGGTTTTGGTTTTGGATTTGTGCTTCCAATAACCACCCTATGACATCCTCTCCAAAAGAGATCAAGGATGTGAAAGACACAACTCAAAAGGGTGTGGGTGTGAAAGTAAAATGACAGCACTTCATCACTCAGAATGATCCCTCTCTATCCTTTTTTGGGGTGAGGAAACTCACCAATTTATAGACCTGGAGGTCTCTTGAATTGGGCATGCAGAGGCACCACTTGGTAATCATGCCTTCCTAGGGGGGAGGAGATTCCTCCCTGATTAGGGACTTCATGACTGCCCTTGTAATTGCCTCTAACGCTCGAAAATGCTCACCCACACTCCCATGTGATGAAGGAAGTGTTAAGTGGTGGATCTGAGCTACCATTTGTCAAGATTTGACTTTTTGCTTGTCAAACCTGCAATTCACCCCACCCTAGAGCGAATCTTGATATTCATCCCTAGGCAGAGCGAATCCTAGTTTGAATTCATCCCTGGGTGGAACGGATATTGAGCAAAGTTCCTTAAGGTGCCAAATTGATATCTGACCTTCCAAAACTACTGTGAGAGTGGTTAGGACCATTGTTTATCCTCTGGGGGCTGCCCTTGGGGCTGTGTGTGTCAATGCGATCAGTGTTTGCAGTCACATAATCGGATCGGTGCTATTTTGGTGTCTATAGATGAACCTTTTTGGGATGCGCTATGCAAGGTGCAACTTGAGCAAAAATAGCCAACCAAAGCACTAATTATTAGGGTTTCTCAGTAACCTAACCAAATTTTGATTCCCCAAGCATGGAAAGGGCATGCATTCTTGAATCCTTGCTTCTGATGAGCGAAGGAATTCAAGTGTTAACCTTGTTAGGTGAGGTGTTACTTGATCTTGGACATTGATTAGTCATGAATAGGCAAAGGGCGCAACCTTTTTTCTGTGGGAACCTTGAGTTCATGATTCACGAAATGCCAAGTGATTTGATCAGCTTATGATTATTGCTTGTTTACTACCCCAAGCGGGAGCGTGATTGTCTTTGTCAATGATTCTTTGAATGCATGTCATATCCTTAATTGGGTGTGTACTTGTTGATTGGTGACTAAGTGTGACTACCGCCTCAAGCAATAAATCGATGAGGGAATGACCTTCACGAGAAAAGTGACGAGTCGCTTGACCCAATATGACTTGTGCAAGGGTGCCTTCAGATGTTTAGCATTACATGTGTGTGCAATTTTCTGACATTTAGACCTATTTTTGGTGGGTGTTAACCCTTTTGGTGATGCATTTTGGAGCTAAAATTGGCAAAAATCCATTCTCCCGTGGAGCGGTCCGTCTATGGTAGCCTTCTTAGGGAGTAGGATAGTGACAATTTGCTGCCCTAACATTTTTTTTGGATGCCAAGAATGTCAGGCACCGAGACGCCTTCAGTTGGCAATGTTATTGCTATTTTTGGTTGGATTTTGACCCTTTTGGCGACGTCGTTTGGGGATGAAAGTCTCAAAAATCCATCCTCTCATGGAGCGGTCTGGCTATGGTAGCATTCTTAGGGAGTAGGATAGTGAGGATTTGTGACCCCGACATTCGTTTTGCATGCCCGAAATGTCAAGTGCAAAAGCACTTTCATCGGGCAAGTTTATTAGCTATTTTGGTGCATTTTTGTTCATTTTTTTGTTGTTTTTGAAATTTTTGCCCTAAATTCGTTCTTGGGTGGGATGAATACTAGCTTAGTATTCATCCCAAGGTGGGAAGAGCGCTACCCAGAGTGCTCATATGAGGCGTGGGAGGCGCTAACTATGGCTGACAGGGAGTGGCTTGATGCCCTTGGGCTCAAGCAGGTGACTCGGCTGGAGCCTATGGTCGGTGATCGGGCCTATCTGACGGCCCTGATCAACCTATGGGATCCTCGGACCAACACCTTCCATATCCCAACAGGGGAGATGATAGTGACCTTGGAGGATGTCTATCAGATTTTGCAGATTTCGATAGATGGACTATCGATCAGGACGACGTCGCATGACCAACGGACAGTTGTACTGATACAATGCTTTGGGCACGAGGAGGAGGTGGGTGTGGAGAGCCCAGTGGAGAGGGCAAAGGGTGACTGCCAGATTGGCAAGATTTTGGTTCGATGGTGGTTGGATAAGGGAGTGTTGGGAGCGAGGCATGCGATACTTATGGGCCTTATTTCCAACATGTTGCTACCTGACTCGTTAGATGCGAGGTTCCCGTGGAACCTATTGGATGTGGTCTACCAGATGGTGGAGTGCTCGACGGAGGCACCACTGATCATGAGGTGGGGAAAGACACTGCTGGCATAGCTCTATGGTGAGTTGTACGAGGTTTGCTATCAAAGGCAAAAGGGGATTAGTTGCAGCTATCTATTGCAGAGCTGGGCTTGGCAGCACATAGTGGTGGAGAGGCCTACTGGGTTGCCATGGATGACTTAGGTGGAGATGGTGGATAAGGACATAGGTTACGTGGCTCTGTGGTGATGGTCTGAGGAGCAGGGATAGATTCGATAATGGGCAGGTGCTGTAGGGCACTATGTTGATGCCTTCGCTCGGTTTACTCCAGGGGAGGTGTCCTGGCACCCCTACTGGGACTATCCAGCCTAGACTGAGGCTGGACAGTGGCTCTGGTAGGTACGCAGGGGGCCGTGGCTGATTGGGCGACATGAGATCGAGCATGAGTTCTTCCCATACAACCAGGTGACACGATAGTTTGGGGTGCACCAGGGGTTTCCTGGTGAACCCGTGGTCTATCGACATTAGGGGGATGAGAGGACTCTAGACCGACCGATCATCGTACCACTTGGTAAGGATTTAGATGCGATGATTGACGTCCCAGACATGGACGACGTCGGGACTACCGCAGAGTATGACCAGTGGTGGATACTATAGCGATGGTGGGGAGAGGGGCCACTGGGAGGCACGGAGGTAGCAGTAGCAGGCAGGGAGGGTGCCGAGGCACCAAGAGATGATTGGGGAGCTCCGCTGGAGGATGTGGACATGGTGGAGGTGGATGATGTGGATGCGGATCTTGGGGTTCTGGATCAGCCAGAGATGTAGGACATCACGGAGTAGTGGGAGCCAGAGCAGGCTACTATTCCAAAGATGCCCACTCCTTAGGCGGATTCAAAGGACATGGAGTCAGGGTTATGTGCTGAGAATGCACGATTGGAGGGGTTACTATAGAGGCATGACAAGGAGCTGGGGGATGCACTACGGGAGAGGGATCTCCTACGCATGCAACTGATAGAGCGAGAAAATGAATTAGCTGCCTACCACCTGCAAGATGGGGGTATTGATGCTGCATGGGAGAGGGATCTCTTATGGATGTAGCTGGCAGAGAGGGAGAGGATTTTGGCATAGTGTGATGAGAACTTGGCTACGTATCACCAGTGGGAGATGGACTTGGTGTGGCATCGGTTGGAGCTAGAGGCAGATATTAGTCGCCTTGGTGGGCGGGTCCCTACGTCTAGTGGAGGTGGATCGTCACACCGCTCGAGAGGAAGTGAGACTGAGCAGTCAGCATCCTCTCAATGTAGGCAACTGGATGAGGTGGGCTCAAGTAGGCATGATGCGGGGGCTAGCAGTAGCTACTCTGAGGGTTCCCATAGGACCCACACCATGGGGGGTAGTTCTCGTCGCACCGATCCTATGTGATCATGGTGGCCGATGCCCTAGGCTTGGGGGTTTTTGAGTTTTGGCTTTTTGTGGGGTCAGATGACCGGATATTGTAGCCTACGGGCATTTTTGATGATATATATAAGATGATTTTATTTTTGTTATACATGTGTCATGATTTGATGTTATGCCTAATGATTGATGAATGTGTATGTATGCATGTTGATTTGCATTGATGGATGCATGTGTTATGATGAATGCAAATGTTACTAATTTATATGATATGCAAATGGAAATGATGAATTAAATTTTTGATCTTGAGTGGTGGCACCATAGACTATTCAGAACTGATGGCTTTTTATCTTAGGCGATTGCTGTGGTAAATGACTGTTCATGTATGCATGTTATTTTTTGTATTTTTTGATGGTGAAGCAAGGATGGAGGATATTTACAGTTGGTTTAGAATGTAGTTAGGTTTTCTGAGACTCAGATGTTTTAACTAACTATCCAAAATTATATTTTATCTTACAAGATTTTTGAACAAGGTATGAATCCGACTTGTCTTTGACCAAGTTATTTCACATCCCTATGTGTGCAATTGAGTTCGTTTATGTGGTATTTGTTAGGATACCACCAGTGCCAGATAGGCTATCAACCAAACCTGTAATGAGGATCACCTAATTAGCCCCACTAACTCCTTTGTTGTATTTAGTCAGATTAATCTGTGGTGCGATCTAGGATACCATAAGCTAGCTCATCCACATGCAAACATTGATCCGCACACAAGTTAATGCGACAGATATATCGTCATGCGGGAGGTTTGCCACGAGTGACCGATAGGCTATCAACCAAACCGATACTGAGGTTTATCTCATGACCTTATGAATGCTAAGAGTTCCAGGGATTCAAGTTTGACTCCCTTCTTTTCTTCAATTGTATTGGGATACTTGCTCGTTTATAGTGATAAAAATCACTGTTTATTTTTGTTATTTCTTTTGAGCAAGGGATTTGAATAATGAGTGATGAGGATCACTATTGTTTGTGCCTTTTGATGTATGCACTTTGGTTGGGATGTCAAATTTTTGGAGTTTTGACGTTTGCAAATTGTTGATGTTTTGCAACTTTTGAGAACTTGGGATTCTTGGGGAATTGGGTAGGGAGGATGCTTGTCCTTTTGCCAACTCTTAGCATTCTTGGGGTCATTCGCACAGGGGGATGAGCAAGATAACCGTTTCTCTTATGGTGACCTGGATTGCTTTGCAGGTTTCATCTTTCGTTCACACAACTTGGGAATTTTTATGTGTTTTAATTTGTGTTGGGATGCTACGTAACAAGGTGTAATCCAAGTAAAAATCTACCTTCGTAAAATCTGTTTGACTTTGTACGGTATTTGGCTAGAGAGCTATCGACAGCTGAATGACAAAAACTCTTGATACATTAGAAGACAACTGACTATGATATGGTGAAAAGATGTGAATGGCGTTTATTTGTGATGGACTATTTATAAAGCAGAGAAATATGGAACAAGATGGATTTGCCAAGTAATTACAGTCTATGGTGCCTTGATCTGGATGACCACAAATATGCAATGTATGGATGTGGTGCGTAATGCAACTATATTTGTGTTTTTTATGGATTGATTTTTGTGAGTATGAAGATGAGATGCAAAAAGACCTCTTTATTTTTGTTTTTGTGATTTTGAGCATGCATGGAAATGAGATGCAAATTTTTGTTATTTTTGATGATTTTATTGTTTTTTGAATTTTCTTATTTTTGACCAAGCGATTGTGGGAATCCTTGGAGCATTTTGGGATTGACCAAGTGATTATGGGAATCCTTGGAGCATTTTGGGATTGACCAAGTGATTGGGGGAATCCTTGGAGCATTTTTGGGATTGACCAAGCGATTAGGGGAATCCTTGGAGCATTTTGGGTTGACCAAGCGATTGGGGGAATCCTTGGAGCTTTTTGGGATTGACCAAGCGATTGGGGGAATCCTTGGAGCATTTTGGGGTTGACCAAGTGGTTAGGGGAATCCTTGGAGCATTTTGGGGTTGACCAAGTGATTAGGGGAACTTGAGCTAAAGGGAATGAAGAAGTAGGAACCTTGAGCATTTTGGGTGACCAAGCTAGGAATCCTTGGAGCATTTTGTTTGGGCTATGGCTCTTTTAGATATGGAATGGCCACAAATGACTGATGTTCAAGGGTTCTAGTTCCTTGATTCCATCAAGAGAGGCTAGCCGATATGTTCTAGGTCCTATTTTACTATCAATTACATAGGGACCTAACCAATTTGCTATGAACTTGTCCCTTAGATGGGGCGGCAAGCTAGAGTTCTGTTGGTTCTCTTTTAAGACCAAGTCACCAACCTAAAAGTCCCTCAGGTGAACTTTCATGTTGTATGCTTTCTTTAGTCACTCTTGATAGATACGTAAATGCTCGAGAGCATTAACACATCGTTCATCAAGCAACGTAAGCTGGTCTAACTGGGCCTGCCATGCAGTGTCATCATCGATGAACTCTTGCATTGATATGCGTAGGGAAGGAATTTCCAACTCGAGAGGCATGACAGCCTCAGAGCCATACACGAGCGAAAACGGAGTTGCCCTAGTGGGTGTCCAAATGCTAGTGCGATAAGCCCATAGGGCAAGTGGGATCTGAATGTGCCAATCCTTATGACTATCTGTGACTATCTTTTTGAGGATGGCGACTAGCATTTTGTTTGACGCCTCTGCTTGCCCATTTGCCTGCGGATAATAGGGTGTCAAAAAACTATGCTAAATTTTGTACTTTGTGGTCAAAGCACGCACATCTTTGTTCTTGAATGACGTCCCATTATCCGAGATGATCTTGGATGGAATACCAAAATGACATATGATGTTATGTAAAATAAACTCCGCAATGCGGGTTCCAGTCGTAGAGGTAAGCGAAACTGCTTCCACCCACTTGGTGAAGTACTCTGTGGCCATTATGATAAACGTGTGATGACCTGATGATGTAGGGGAGATCTTTTCGATTAGATCTAAGCCCCACTGCAAAAATGGCCAAGCTGATTGGATCGGCTGCAAGGCCTGGGAAGGTACGTGTGTCAAATTAGCATGATGTTGACACTTCATGCACTTCCTTACATATGCACAACAATCTCGCTCTAAATATGGCCAATAATAGCCCATGCGAAGAATGCGCTTGGTGATGGCCATACCACTGAAGTGGCCACCACATGTACCATCGTGCACTTGGGCGATCACCCAAGTGGACTCTTGTTGGTCCAAGCATCGAAGGAGGATCCCTTCATAGCTGCGATGGTACAAAATGTCTCCTAACAAGACATGCTTTGTCGCTTTCTGCTTGAATGCTCATTTTGTGGCATGCATCAATCCAAGTGGGAGGTTACCTAACTTGAGGTAGTCCCTTATGGGTGAATACCAATCCTGCTGATCGGAAGCCTCGATGGTATGAACAACCAATCCCTCTTGAAGTTCATCCCTAGCAAACGCTGAGCGGGAAAGAACTTGTAAGAATAGCGTTGTGTTGCTATTAAGGGGAGTAGGGGAGAACAAGGACCCCTAGTTGGCATGTTTCAGATGATCGTGGATTCGAGAGAACCTATCCTGAGGTGGTTCAATCTGGATCATGTGGATTCCTGGTGTTAAGTCAGAACTTGCACGCTCCATCACGGATTGCGATAGTGTTTTGACTTGAATGGTTGTCATATCACCAAAAATGTCTTACGAGATTAGTGACCCCAAGGAGGCCATAGTGTCCGCAAAATGATTCGATGACCGAGGGAGTGCCTCGATGTCATACCATTCAAGCTTCGCCAGGAATTTGTCCACAAGGGCTTTGTAGGCCTACAAAACTGGGCATTTACATTGGAATACCCCTTTGACTTGGTTGACAATTAACAACGAATCACCAAAGATGTTTAATCGTTTAATGTTCATGGTGATTGTTGTCTGAAGACCTATGAGCAAGGCTTCATATTCTACATTGTTGTTGGTGCACGGGAAGTCTAATTTAAATGACAGAGGCATTGGAGCCCCTTACGGTGTGAAGAATACAATTCCCGTGCCACCTCCTTGCTCACATTTAGAACCATCAAAAAATAGGGTTATGTCGGCCTGTGACTCAGGCTCATCAAAATCTAGCGATTCTGAGACATGGAAGACCCCATCATCGGGTAGTTCTATGACCAGAGGCTGATCGTCTTCGAGAGGAGCCTCTGCTAGTTGATCGGCTATGACCTGTCCTTTGATGGATTTTTGTCCAATAAACTCTATGTCAAATTTTGTCAACAACATGATCCATTTTGCCGTGTGGCTACTATGATAAGTACGACTCATCATGTACCGCAATGGATTCTCCTTAGACACAACATACGTCATGTTGCTCAGCATGTAGTGGCATAGCTTTTTGGTAGCAAACACCATTGCCAAGCAGAGTTTTTCAACGTATGCATAGTTAAGTTCATAACTGACCAGGGTGCGGCTAAGATAGTAAGTAGCCTATTCTTTGTGAAGTTCATTCTTCTGGGCTAGCATGGCACCCAGTGCCACCTCAGTAGCTGAGATGTATAAGTAGAATGGCACTCCTGGCCTAGGTGGTGCCAATACTGGCGGTGAAGCCAAGTATCTTTTAATGTCGTCAAAGGTTGACTGGCACTCGTCATCCCAATGAAATGCTACCCCCTTGTGCAATAATTTGTTCATGGGTCGGCACTTGTCAGATAGCTGTGCTATGAAGCGCTTGATTGATGTGACCTTTCCCTGTAGGCTTCTGAGCTACTTGATGGTAGTTGGGGGAAGCATTTCAAGGATTGCCTTGACTTTGTTTGGGTCCACCTCGATGCCTCGCTTTGAGACTATGAAACCCAAGAGTTTTCTAGATGTGATGCCAAATACGCACTTCTTGGGATTCAATATGACTTTATGTTCCATGAGGCGATCAAGGATCTTGCTTAAGTCATCGATATGATCCGGGTGCAAAAGAGATTTGGCCAACAAATCATCCATGTAATCTTCCAAAGTTTTATGCATGTAATCATGGAAGATGTACGTCATGGCACGTTGGTAGGTGGCGCCAGCATTTTTAAGGCCAAAGGGCATGACCTTATAACAAAATGTCCCCCAAGGCATTGTGAATGCCATTTTTAGTTGGTCCTCGGGATTGATACGAATCTGATTGTATCCCGAGAAACCATCCATGAGGGATAGCATTTCATGGCCCGCTATAGCATCTACCAATGCATCGATGCTAGGCAAGGGAAAATCATCCTTAGGACTCACTTTGTTTAGATCTCGAAAATTAGTGCATATGCGAATCCTCCCATCGGGCTTTTTGATGGGCACCATGTTGGATAGCCATGGTGGATAATCCATGCAGATGACAAACTGTGCATCCAACAACTTTTGCAATTCATCTTTGACCATCAAGGCCACTGTTGGGTGCATCTTGTGTAGTTTTTTCTTAACTGGCTTGATTGTCGGATCAAGCGTTAGATTATGCATGACTAGCTGCAGATCTAGCCCCGGCATGTCTCTGTAGGACCATGCAAAAACCTCCTTCTTCTCTTTGAGAAGGGTAATGTAGTCGGCTTGCTCTTCGGGGATAAGCTTACCCCCAGCTTGATAATCTATGGATTCATTGGATCTGAGCCGATGTCTACGTCAGTCGTCTCCTCGATCGACATGTGGGATCCGTCCTCCAACTGGTGTGGAGTTGGGATCAAATGGATATCATTTGCTGAGTTTAAATCTACGTTGGGAACCTCGGGTTCCTCTTCAGCATGGAAGATATCCTGAGTTGGCCCTGGGGTAAAATGAAGCATTTTACCAAAAGGCTAGTACTATGATGGGGATGGAGGTGAATTGACATGATCCCAGTCTATGGCATCTATGTCTAGATGCAATGACCATGCTGGATCGGTCAGGTTATGGATGGGGGCGGTTAAGTCAATGGAGATCATGTTGATGAAATGATTTTGGTCTCCATTACCATGGGTGTGGTGACTTGAACATTCTAGATGATTCTTGTGCTCTAGATCTAGCTCTGGAGGTATTGGCACGAATGGATCGGCCCTATGTGTTGATAGGAGGACAGGGTCTGCCCTCGACACTGATATCACTCTAGGGTCTCGGGGTGGAAGGTGCTCTTCGTATACCTAGAGTGGTGGATCCAACACTTGGTCCCACCCTGCTGGGTCTACGTACCACTCATGCCCTAGCACTATGTTCAACTATTCAAATATGTCATTAATCTCCAAGGGGTATGGTTGTTGCATCTACCGCATGTGATTAAGATATGTCATTTTTGTTTCATCTTCGTAATCACTATCGGAGATCCAAAAGCCCTCGTTGGCTTCGATAACTATTTGAGGCATTACAGGCTCGTCCTGCTCGAGCAAATTGATCTGGCCCCATTGTGGTTGTTCCACTCTCCATGGGGAGACTTGATTCTCTTGACGTGGCACTGGCTCGATTGGAGCCTCTAGAGGGAACATCGTCAAGAGGCTCTCTTGATAGTCATTCATGGGGATCACTTGTGAGTGATCACTATCTGATTCGAAGGGGTCATATGATGTTGGTTCATACTCTGATTCATCCTCCGAAGATCCCTCTTGACACTATCTATACCCTCCTTGAAAGTGAGTCCCTGAAATTTCTCCTCTCTCTAGCGAAGGGAAAGGGTTATTGAGGTTAACAAGGGTGGTTGTCGACCATGGGAGATAATCCCCCAATGTATACGTTGTGTTAGGGTTGGCATAGGGATCTAATGCCAATCCACCCTTGTTGCCTATCCCTAGGCCTTGCATGTTCTCTACCAAGATGTCTAAGGGCAGGGGGTGGTTGAACCCCACGCCCGACTTGTCGTAAGGCATTTGGTATCTTGGTTGGCAAAGGACACGCACTCCTTGCTCATACCTGCCTAACCCATATCCATGCCAATTGCATTGGCCAAGATATTTCAGAGTGAAGTTCGGGTTGGACAAATAGTTGACATCTTCTGCAAAGGGCTCTTCATCTTCGTCCTCTTGCATGCATGGCTCAGTACCATGATCAAGGCCCCCATACACAAAGTTTGTCTGGTTTGGCGGGTAGCCTAAAGGAACAATTGTACCGATGGGGAGGCGAGGTCTCCCCATGTCCTGCATGGACTCTAGTGCGGGCGTTGCTACGACATTCCGCACCAGATACTCCCCTAGGCCCGTGTTGGCCATTTCAATAGTGATTGTTGGCGATTGAGGAGGAGGGAACGAAAGCTCTTCCTGAATCCACTCCATGTTGGGTGAACTAGGAGCCTCAACTTCCATTCTGCTAGACATCTCTTTAGTAGAGATGGTTGATACTATTGGTAGCGCTGGTTGCGCCTCCTCCAGGGGTTTCTTCCCTTTGTCCTTCTATTTGGCCATGATAGGTGGCATCATTGGTGAAGGACCAGATGATGAAGATGGACCTGGATGGGGTTCTGATGGATTTGTCATCGAGGATGCTTGTGGAATCGGACCCTGTCTAGATGGATTTAACTAAAAATCCAAGTGCATCGATGGAAGGGTCGATTGCGGCATTAGCTGCACCGCATTGCAATACTTGAAGGGTTCTAAGTCCGTCGGGACTACATGTACCTCCCCTTCAAATGTATACTTCAAACACTGATGAGCTATCGAAGGGACACACTTCATGTCCCTGATCCATGGCTGCCCTAGCAAGATGTTATAGGCCATCTCACCCTCCAAAATATGGCACAATGTAGGTATCATCTTTTGTCCTACTTGAATGGGTAGGACAATTGTGCCAACTATCGAGCATATCACATCATTGAATGCTCGTAGTGTATAGGTGGAAGCCGTGATGTGAGAGGTTGGCAACTTTAGATGTTTCAATGCCATTGTGGTAATGATGTTACTGGATGAGCCAGTGTCTACTAACACCCTCTTATATGGGATCCCGTTGACCCACGCGATAACGTGTAGGGGTGGATCTGCCATGTCATCAGCTACTGATTTAACTTCATCCTCTCGAAAGGTGATGACTGGCTCGGTGCATCATTTGACATGTCCCACAAAGTTGTTAAAGGAATTCGCTTCGTGGGGCTGCAACTCGATGGCTTTCAATATCTCCATTAGAGCCTCCCAATGGGGCGTTGATTGTTGTATAAGCTCGTATATGGAGAGCCTAGCCGACGTGGTCCTCAAGCTCTGAGTGAGTTTGGTCCGAATCATGGCCACGGGTCTAGGTGGAGGTAGTTGCATAGGGTGCTATTGAGGTTGTGACGTCGATGGAACCTCTCTTGTGGCTGCCTCGGGGGCAACTCTTGGGTATCTCTTGTTCCTAGTCACTATGCTTATCATTCCTACATACCCTTGCATGGGGAAATTCTATTGCACCTCATTGACTTGAAGGGGTTTTTCCTGTGCCTCATGGGTAGGCAAGGGGTCTCTGAAGACTCCCATCTATTGGTTGTTTGGTGCTACGGGGTTGTCCACCGTGATCACCACTGAAAGCATGAGGATACGGAAGCAAAAAGGAAAGTGAAGATGCGATGCAAACCAAACCAAACTTAACGCTAAATCCTAGGAATTGAAAGTGCATGAAAAGAGGGAAAGCATGAACAAATAAAAATGAAACAAAGGCAAATAAATAAGACATCCCTTTTTATTGATATGTTTCAAAACTTGGTTACAATGTGCCTCCTCCCCTTCCAAGGGCTAGGAGCATTTAAGTATGCATTCTTGTTACATCCATGGATGCCCTTCCTTCTTCCGCGTGCCCACATGTAAAATGGGTGGACCAAAAATCATCACCACTTGCGTTGATGAGTCTTGACTCCTTTCTGCTCCTTTGATGTCCAGACCCTACGTTCAAAGGAACAAGAAACAGTCAGTAGCACCTGTAGATAAAATAAAGCATGCAATCCCCAAGCCTACGATAAATGAATGAGGAAAATGAATAAAATGATGACTAAAATGAATCCAAATGAGCTGAAAACTTCATAGAGGCATGGGAACATCACTAGGAGGGCACTGCAAAAATAACAGTCAAGAAATTCCTCACCGATTTGAATTCGCTTCGGGGCGGGACGAATATACCTGCAACAAAACGCCGAAAAGGTATTGTCCCAAATGTCCTACCTAGGAAGCTCCAAAAGACCTAAAAACTTGGGGTTAGCTAATTGGGGGTATTTTGGGAAGACCCAGATGGTCATATTTTCCCAATTTGGCCTCCGTCAATAGGAATTTTATGATGCTACCTGCAAGTTAGTAAAGGCGAACGAAGATAGAAACATGATCAAAATTGTTCAAAACGAGATGAAATTTAAATGACAACCTATCTAAGCATCATAGAATTGAATGCAAAAATGAAAGAAAGAAAATCTACCATAGATTTCCCATCACTCCGAAGAGGGGCGATTAGGACTATAGCAATGTGGGAGGGGGCGCCCGGGGGCAGGCCACCCATCGTTTGGGGCCCGATTTCGGCACCAATCCACTTGGGATGGGTCCAAAACCTCTTGTGGGGTATTTTCAGAAAATTTGGTGGGATATTGTGGCCAAATGTCAGGTTTTGGTTCCAGATTTGTGCTTCCAATAACCACCCTATGACCTCCTCTCCAAAAGAGATCAAGGATGTGAAAGACACAACTCAAAAGGGTGTGGGTGTGAAAGTAAAATGACAAAACTTCGTTGCTCCAAAATGCTCCTTCTCTCTATATTTTGGGGTGAGGAAACTCACCAATTTATAGACCTGGAGGTCTCTTGAATTGGGCATGCAGAGGCGCCACTTGGCAATCATGCCTTCCTAGGGGGAGGAGATTCCTCCCTGAATAGGGACTTCATGACTGCCCTTGTAATTGCCTCTAATGCTCAAAAATGCTCACCCACACTCCCATGCGATGAAGGAAGCGTTAAGTGGCAGATCTGAGCTACCATTTGTCAAGATTTGACTTTTTGCCCGTCAAACCTGCAATTCGCCCCACCCTGGAGCGAATCATAAATTCGTCCCTGGGTGGGGCGAATCCCAGTTTGAATTCATCCCTGGGTGGAACGGATATTGAGCAAAGTGCCTGAAGGTGCCAAATTGATCTTTGACCTTCCAAAACTGCTGTGAGAGTGGTTAGGACCATTGTTTAACCTCTAGGGGCTGCCCTTGGGGCTGTGTGTGTCAATGCGATCAGTGTTTGCAGTCACATAATCGGATTGGTGCTGTTTTGGTGTCTACAGCTTCATAATTAGATTCATGTCTCTCTTTATATGCTTTACTAGAATTTAATGATTTCTTGCATAGTTTCATAGATTACACACTTCATTTGCTTCTTTTAGCATTCTTTATGCAAGAGTCCTCCAAAAGCCTCATTAAGAGAGGCCACCCTTTCTTGTAATCATTTCTTATTGTTTCTTGAATGTAGGGTTTAAAATATCCATCCATTTGCAAGGAATTCAAGGCAACATATACCTCTAATCATGGAGAAGAAGGTCACCATTGATCTTGAGTAGTTTGTGTCCTATTGGAAAGTCTACAAATTACACCACCCCCTCGTTTAAAGGGTATTCAAGACTATATTAACTGTATCAATATTGAGTATCCCTAAGATGGACGTACATGTAATTGGATTTGAAAAAGTTTTAGGGTGACCAAAGGGTTTATAGATATCACGACATGTCAAGTTTTCACGACAGGAAAGTGAGGAAGGAGCAGATGAAAGAAATTGTCGCGATTTTGTGACATGTCACGTTTTCGTGGCCAAGTGCAGCGAGACAGCCCGAAATAGAAAAACATCACGATTTTGTGACAAGTTGCATCTTCACAGCCCGAAATAGAAAAACGTCACAATTTCATGACAAGTTGCATCTTCACAGCCTGAAACAGAAAAACGTTGCGATTTTGCGACAGATTGCATCTGCACAACTCGAAAGAGAAAAGCATCACGATTTTGCGACAGAAAGTAGCGAGATGGTACGAAATAAAAAAGTGTCACGATTTCGTGATGAAAAAAAATGAGATGGTACAAAATGAAAAAGTGTCACGATTTTGCGATATGTCGCATTTTCATGGCTAAGTACAACAAAACATGACTTGAAGGAGAAAAACATTGCGATATCGCGACATGTCTCATTTTTGTGGTGCATGAAGGTGAACAAGGCTACTGACAAAAAAATGTCGCGATATCGTGACATGTCTCATTTTTGCGGTACAAGAAGAATAACAAAGCTGCATGGTATAAAACATCACGATATCGTGACATGCTGTCTTTTGTCACGATTCATGAAGGGCCATTACAAAATGTGCAGGGAAGTGTTGCACGTGTCACAGAGGCATAGGGGTTATGATAACGCTTCAGGATCGATGGTTACAATTCATAGAGAAGACCGAACATTTCATGACCGAGCAGAAAGCCAGAATAATGAAGGAGTGGGAGACAAAACGAATCGATCTGGAAGATGAAACGAAGCATCACAAGGTGAAGCAAAGAGTCGTAGTAGAAAGTTTAAAGGCACAAGCGAAGACAGGCACAAGGGGGGAAACCGCTACAAGTAGAGTTGCAGAGCTGAAGGTGAGATAGCCATTTTGGGCCTGCTTTGGAGTGTTTTCTTCCCCTTTTTCTGGTTTTGAGAAAACTAGAGATTCTATTATTGTAAAATGATCAATTTTTAATACAGAAAATTCAGAGAGTTACATCTTATGGATAAGAAAGGAGGAGTCATTTTATGCATGCATGATTAAATGTTATTTTTCCCCTTTTCAGATTTTAGGCTTATAGGTGAAGTTTAATGCAAGTTATCTTGGTTGCTTCAAGTGAATGTCTAAATCTGAAAACCGTAATTAAAACCCTAGGGATCAGCACTTAACTTATCTGGATTGTGCATGTTCTGCAGGTTCAATAGGTTAGGTTGTGTGCAGAAAACCTCATATCTTCGATTTTGTCGTAATAGGATAGCATCATACTGAATGCATTTTATTTTCAGTTTTTGTATTTCATTTTCATTCTTTCTGCATTTTGTTTATTTTCTTTTATTTTCCAGAAGTTTTAACTTTTCAAGGCATTAAAATGAACATCTAAAAAATATCAAAATCTAAGAAACAATGAACAATCACTAAAGTTTTCATGATGAAATAAACCAACATTGCCCCTTGTTTACAG
Organism: Wollemia nobilis; assembly: GCA_028583015.1. Classification (NCBI taxonomy): domain Eukaryota; kingdom Viridiplantae; phylum Streptophyta; class Pinopsida; order Araucariales; family Araucariaceae; genus Wollemia; species Wollemia nobilis. The sequence goes on from JAQPPZ010017060.1 coordinate 5,891,867, forward strand.
TTACTTGCAATCACTAAGGTGTTCCAAGCATTTAAATCAAATATCTTTATTTGGGATTATCAATACACACATGTAAATGCTAATACAGCGAAGACCTTGGAGAAGTTGTTTGTCTAACTTCTTTGCAAGAGGAGATTTGGAACCCAAATCCTATCGGAGAGTGTGTTTTCACAATCGGGTGAAAATACCACTCAACAAATTG